>CM073576.1:102477394-105453846 GCA_037074715.1 Magnolia kwangsiensis | reverse complement strand
AGATTCATAGCCTAGTGACACACATGTTACACATGCAACTCTTGGAAGAATTTAAGATGTAATCCAAACTCTCACCTTGTGTTTCAAGAGGGGATTTGAAACCCCCATGTACTTTATTGTGCCAAACATACCAGGGGGAACTCCTTTGCTAAGGTTCTGGTGAGGTTTCAACTACCTTAATTGGATAGTCTCTGTTTTTCTCTTAGGGCCTGTTTGGGATTGTGGATTTGGAACCCCCCTTGATTTGAAATCCTCCTGTTGTGTGGCACATTGGATTCAAAATCCACTGTAATCCAAAAGTAGCTATGCATAATATATTTACAGGGGTTTGAATTTAATCATTAAAACTTTAATTATCTTTAATTAGTATATGTATGTAATGTTCGACACGATGCTTACAATAAGCCCATTGAAATATATACTTTGCCCGAAAATGATGAAATTCTTAGTCTCAGATGGGCCATAAGCACAAGATCATATCCGAGTCACTAACCAATGATTTTTAACCGTTGATTTACATGGACAATGTTTAGACGGCGCAAATCATTGTATTAAAGTAATTATAGTGATGCAATTGATAATATCATCAGTAGGCCATGTGCCCAATAGATTCATAGCCTAGTGACACACATGCTACACATGCAACTCTTGGAAGGATTTAAGATGTAATCCAAGCTCTCACCTTGTGTTTCAAGAGGGGATTTGAAACCCCCATGTACTTTATTGTGTCAAACATACCAGGGGATGTGAAATTCCCTCACCCCCCCCCCCCCCCCCCCCCCCCCAAATAAAAAAATAAAATAATAATAATAATAATAATAATAAAAATCCATGGTGCCAAACGACCCCTTATAATAAATTGCTGTTACTAAAAAAAACAGTCTTAACGTGCTGCTTTTGCCATCCTTGGCTTGCTTCTATATTTCATTTTATCAATTAAACTGTATATTCATGTGATTAGGAATTTTAAAAAAACACTCATGTGCCACGTAGCATCTGTTCTGCACCAATCCTAGCTGCAATCCCATCATTAGGCTTTCCCTCTTCTCATTAGGGTCATCTACCTCACAAATTACATTTTACATTCTTGTTGAATGGTTTTGGTTTTTCTTAGTATCTAGTTTCTGGAGAACTTTATCTGGTTGTTGGGTTGCTTTTGCATTTCCCTCTAATTCTTAGTCCAATTATCAACATGCTTTTTGCGGCAGTGACACAAGCTCTGCTACAAGTGACCTGTCACCTGAGGAAACGAGAGATCAACAGAAAAGGGAGGAGGCCTTGCATGCAGGCAGCCTTCAAGTTCCTCGCAGGCATGTATTTTTTCTTTGATGAGGAAATTTGGCTATCATATACTTTTGCACCACCAGATGCTGTCCCTTTCCCAATCTGATAAAACTCTAGATGAACGCATGCTTCTAGGATTTTGGCTCTGTTATTTTGTATGCCTGCTTATAGTTCACATTTTGATGATGTCATGCTTGTAGACCACCTTGGAATGCCAAGATGACTGTGGAAGAGCTTGATGCCAATGAAAGACAGGCTTTCTTAATCTGGCGTAGAAGTCTTGCAAGGTCAGGCTTTATCCCAGGAATTATACAGTTTCAGCTTCTGAAATATTACTTGCTGCTATCTTTTTTCTTAATCTAGTGAAATGATATGACTTTGACTAAAATTCAAGTATAAATTATTTGGTGCTGTCAGAGCCCTATAAGTCATGGTGCTCCTTGTTGCTTGTGGACACTTGGCCAGTCCATTTGGCAGATTTGGACTGTCCATTATGTCAGCATACATTGCATGGGCTACCATGAAAATATCACATGGAGCACATCAGCCAATCCAACTGTAAGTTGGTCTAATTATTATGGACATCTGTTTTTCAGGCCATGGATGTGATTGGTAGGATTTCCTAATAAAAGTGATTTGTTGGAACCATAAGCGATGCATGATGGCCCCAAGCAATAGATGGCTCAATTTGTTGTCTGGACTGGTTTTAATAAATGATTTTGTCCGTCCATCTTATAAGCTATTGATCAGCTGGTTAGAATCATCCGGTCACTACAATGTTTTTATACTAGCCTGTAAAACGCGTGATGGACCTAATGGGCAGTCCATATTGGTCAACTGCAGGATCCAACTGTCTCAGTGGAACTAGGATCACTATAACAGACCTATTGCTCTTAGTCCACTGTAACATTTCTCAAAATCAGGAAAATAATAAAAGGCCAAGTTATTTAAATGATTTTATCTTCCTACTATTCCTTTTCTTAATAAAGTTTAATAACTTGCATTGATGTTGAATAACCAGGTTAAAATTCAAGAATCTTGATTAGAATTCTACTCCTTGATGGGTGTTTAGAAAAGATCAGGAAGGCTCCACAGGGGCTTCCTGTGGCGAAGTATGGAAAAGAAGCAAAAATCGCTTGGTGGAGGAAGGAGATTGTGATTGGACTGGAATAAAGTTGCTGAAACCGTGGATTCACGTTATAAGGAAAATGGCTAAGGTGGTTTGGTGATGAGGGGGATGGGATTTGTGGAAATGCATAATAAGAAATGTCAGATTCATGCATGATGGAAGGTAGATCCTTTTATACTTGCCAAGTTATTGAGGTTGTGGGGCATGGAGATCAATTTAAAGAATGGAAGAGTTGAAGAGAGTTCCTCTTTAGGGTTTAGAGCCAGGGTTGGATTTGGGTCTATGATTAGATTTGGAGGATGCTTGGTTTTGTGACCAGTCTTTACTTTTGTTGTATGACAAAGCCAACATCAGCTGGCTCCAGGATAGATATTAATCGATTGTTACATTGTGAATTGTGATTGAGAAAGTCCCATGCTGCTGATACATAGAAAAGATGAATCGCATTGGTTTTTAACAGTACTTATCCCAAAACAAAAAGCAAAAAAGAAAAAAAGATGTTGTACTTCTTTTGAACAAATTTATTATTTCTAACAAAAATTGCTGATATAGTAACTGATTGACTGATATTTATCATGGTAGGCAAGGATCAACTAGGTGTTGACGATTGATCTCTGCGGAAGTAGGCAATAATTTTTTTTTTTTTGGAAGACACGGTGTCCCCACCTCATTTTTAAAGTGAGACTAATCCTTGCGGATACACGCAATCACCCACAACCACGTGTATCGGGTAAAGCCAAGGAAGGGAATCGAATCCTCACCTATAGGGAGCAAACCTACAGTGAAGACCATTCGCCCAAACCTCGTTGGGTTAATAATGACATTACTAATTGTGAGTATTTTCTAGAATAAGGAATGTCATCAGGATGTAATTAAGAAATGCTGATTATATGAATCCCTGTTTATCCATTGTTCTATCATGGCTTAGAAATGTGTTTTCCTAAACTTCTTCTGTATTGCATGGTCTATATCTGATTGCATCAGCAGGTGATGGAAGTATGGGAAAATAACCTTGAAGCTCAGGAAATGTTTTCCATGGAACAGATGCCAAGTTATGGTGTTTATTGCCTTCCTGAGTCTACCTAAGAAAAGTTTTAGATCTTGGTTATCTTCTCAATCCTATCTAAAAGGTTTACATGGATTACTAGAATACCCTCATTTCTTTTTGATCAGTATGCAAGAATACAAGAAACTATAAGGGTACCCTCACTACTATCTGATGGTGTAAAGTAGTGGAAAGAGAGATGGAATGGAGAAGAAGAAAGAATGTAGGGAGAGGAGAATGGGCTGAAGTTAGGGTTCACAACCCCTCTCCTTTTATATTATGAAAGTTTCATAATTATAGAAATGCTATTAATAAAAAAAGCTAAACTTTCCTATATGTTCTAGACTAAAATAACCCATCCAAGTGGGTCTATATAAGGCCCATATAACATTCATTAATATTCCCCCTCAAGCTGGAGCATAGATATTATATATGTCATACTTGGAAGATATATGCGTAGCCCGAGTGGAATGTAGAGCCTTAGTGAACACATCAACAAGTTGGTCTTAAGATCGAACACATGGAGTAGAGATTTTGCCACTGGAAACTTCGTCACACATGAAGTGACAATCAACTTCTATGTGTTTACTTCTTTCATGATAGACTGGATTGTTTGCTATGTGTGAAGTGTAGCCTGATTGTCACAAAATAAATACATAGGTAGGTACATTGTAAATCCCAATTCTTGCAACAATTCCTTGATCCAAAATTGCAAATTAACTCACAGGAGGTATGAACCATTGCTTTGTACTTTGCTTTGACACTCGATCGGGCCATCACATTGCTTATTGTTCTTTTATGTGACTAGATTTTCTCCCACAAATGTACAATATCTAGTAGTGGATTGTCTATCTACTAAGGAACCTACCTAGTTTACATCTAAATATCATGCGACCCAAGATGACCATTCCATTTATACAAAATTTCTTGACCTGGTGCTCCCTTGAGATAACACAAAATTCAAATAATTGCTTCCATGTGAGGTACTCTTGGAGAACTCACTTACCATGCTCACTGCATAGTATATGCTTGGTTAAATAATAGTTTAAGTAAATAAGTTTTCCAACCAATCTTTTGTAGATCCTCCATTGCCTTGATGACTTATAAGCTTGTGAATTGTGCTTACCGTCCATTGAAGTGTCAACTGGCTTGGTCCCAAGAAGACTTGTCTTCACGAGTAAATCTAGAACATATTTCTGTTGAGACTTGAGATAGATTTGACTCCTTTGGATATTGCTACTTTTATACCAAGGAAGTATTGAAGATCACCCATATCTTTTGTGAAAAAATGGTATTGAAGATAGTTATTTAGTTCTTCAATCTCCTTAATTGCCCCTTCCAGTAACAACAATATCATCCACATATACTATAAGCATCATGAGAATTGAGACTTGGGATACCCTTCCATACAAAATGGAATGATAAACATGACTTCGAACAAGCCTTGCTAAACTTGTCAAACCATCCACGTGGAAATTGTTTTAACGTGTAAATTACCTTTTGTAGTTTACACTGTCAGACTCGTCTTGAGAAATGAATTTGGTAGGTTGCTCCATATAAACTTTCTTTATAATATCACTGTTATGGGTAAAAATGGATTGACTAATAAGATGAAGTCAGGTCGAATATCTGTGCGTCATGAGGTCAGCCAACACCAGTTATGACTAGGGAACTCCTCAACAGCCAAAAAGCAATAGCACACTACTGAGGAAGCGGTCTACTCCTTGAGCTCGTCCGCCAGAAGATGAGATACCTCCGCCTTCATCAGACGTTGAGCTCTTCAATGGTCCCATACATTTTTGAGTTGCTGCTTGGATCATTTTTTAGGAATAGCTCCTGTCCCGTGCGATAGGAAGAAGAGGATGGTCATCCTAGATTCCGTCTACATTGTGCTAAGGACTTTGGTCTTAGTACTTGGACAAGGGCAGGTCGGCAAGTTGATCATCTACTTGATACCGAGGGAAAGCCACGACCACGGTTCACTAGAGAATTTGGGTCGGCAAGCCGCTCTCCGAAGCGACCAAGCCACCTCAGACTCCCCACCTCACCCCGGCCCTTTGTTGCGCGCCTCTGCTAGTTTTGACCTGACTGCGACCGACCTTACTCGAGATCCCAGATGAGGATCTTGGAAGGCTACCGCAACACGGATCTCCCCAAGATCTTAGCCAAGGATCTCAGGGGATATCTGCGGCATCCTCGAATACGAATCCCTCTAAGACTTGGGATTTGAATCTACAATACGTCCCTACTAAATAAGGAGACCTCCCTTCACGCCACCGCTCTCTCAACTGTAAATAGGAACACTTCTAATGGTGAAAGGTACGCACAATCCTAAGCTTAAAAACCTTACTCTTTATTAGACCCATATATCCTACCTGACTTTGGCACCTAAGGATCCCCTGCTGCAGCCAGGGTCTCCTTTCTCTTCTCCGTGTGTAGGTATTCGAAGGTCCAAGGAGGGTTAACTAGATTTCTGCATCAACGGTTTGGCGTTGTCTGTGGGAAGGACATCAAGGCCGTTCTCATCACCTACAATGATTCGACAATGACAAAAGGGAGAAAGAAAACCCAAACCACTATTGCTGTACCCAGTCCTGCACCACCAGAACAGTCTGTGGATCATCGGGACCATCTTCCCAAACTCAGGTTGATTTTGCGCCCGAAGGCCCGGTGCAGCAGTCCCGGAACAGGGGAGGTCGGCTTGTATCTCTAGAGCACCGAGTTGAAGCCCTAACCAACAACATTGATTGGATAAGGCGAATGCTAGAGCGACAAATCCTTCCCCCCCGACCAGGGGGCTGAAGAAGTTGCTCGGGCAACCATAAAAGTTTCTGCACCATCTCGGGAACCCACTGACTCTCAAAGGAGCAGATAGGTTGGCGAAGCTCCAAGACGAGCACTTTCCCACGCTTCGGGCACTGCTACGCTGGCTGCCTCCTACTTGCATCATGAGTTGGAGAAGAAGAGGCATGGCAAATCTCTCGAAACCGTGGCCGAGACTGTAGTCGAGAATGAGGATTCCTGGGAAGCCTAGCTCAATGAACTGTGAGGCGACATACGATAGGCCTATCACGCGCATGCTATGACTTCGATAGAAGCCATGTTGGAAGAAACCAAGCCATCGTTCACCGCCGACATCATGCACGCTCAGCTCCTGCCCATATTCCGGATGCTATGGATCACTCCTTATTCGGGGGCCACCGACCCGGCCGAGCATCTGGAATCTTTCAAGGCGTGGATGGAGCTTCATGGTGCGTCGACTGTGGTAATGTGTCGAGCGTTCTCATTAACCTTGATGGGTGCAACTCAGAAATGGTTTTGGCAATTGAAACTACAGTCCATCAACTCGTTGACACAGCTCAGTAAGGCCTTCATCACCAACTTCATTGGAGGAAAAGAAAGACTGAAACCAACAACTCACCTCCTCACCGTCATCCAAAAAGAAGAGCTGTTGAAAGATTATATCAAATGCTTAAACCTGTAAGTGATGCAAGTGGAGGTCTATTTGGATCAGATCGCCCTGGCTGCTATGATGGCCGGCTTGAGGGAGGGGAGATTTCTTTTCTTGCTCGGCAAGAATCCCCTGATGACATTGGCCGATCTCCTCAACTAAGTCCAAAAATACTCCAACGCCGAGGAGCTTTAATTCGCAAAAAGCTACTTGAAACAAGGGAAGCTCGACCAAGGAGAAATGACCTAAGGAAGTACAAGCATCGGCTTCTAGCATCAAGCGAAGAAGAGATGATGATTCGACTAGAGGCCAACGTTTGAGCAAACGACTCGAGAGCAGATTCAACTCTTACACTCCCCTTAACGCGACGCCCGAGTAGGTTCTCATGGAAGTTTGAGACAAAATACTCTTCAAATGGCCGAATCGGATGAAGATTGACGTCGACAAGTGAGACGAACGGAAGTACTGCCACTTTCATCATGACCACGACCACTCCACCAGGATTGCTTTGACCTTAAGGAAGAAATTAAGGCCCTCATCCGCAATGGACATCTGCGAGAGTGTCAGTAGGAGGGAAGAATGGTCGGAGCGAAAGAACGAGCAGCCCAGCAACGGTAACAACAACGAGGCTACAGGATAGATCCGCACCATCTTCGGCGGGCCTGCAGTAGGAGATTCGAACCGAGCACGCAAAGCTCACATTCCGAGCATCAGCCGTGGCAACTAGGAACATTAGATCCACCTCACATCCCGACCTCTAAAGGAATAGAGAGTAATCCCCTGCGAATTGACCTTCATCGAGGAGGATGCCCAAGGTGTTCACCACCCCCATGATGATGCACTAGTGGTGGCCATGACAATAGCTAACTGCAAAGTGTTTCGGATTCTAGTGGACACCGGCAGTTTGGCCAATATCCTCTTCGTTGACGCCTTCGACAAGATGGGGGTCGAAAGGTCTCGACTCTGACCCGTCAGAACTCCTATCGGGTTCGCAGGGGATAAGGTTACGTCCGAGGGATACATATTGCTCCTAGTTACCGTGGGAGAAGGACCGAATCAGACGACGACGATGATTAACGTTCTTGTGGTCGATTGCCTTTCTGTCTACAATGCATCCTCGGTCGGCGCTCTCTCAACACCTTGCGAGTGGTGGTATCGACATACCATCTTACAATGAAATTTTTGGCTGAGCATGGGGTCGGGCTGGTTAGAGGAGATCAACAGAAAGCTCGCTAGTGCAATTCCACAGCTTTGAGGACGAACATCGAGCGATGGGCATCACCTCCCTCGATCCCTTGGAAGAATCGGTTGAGGGAGGGTCTCCAATAGAATACCTCATAGCCGTCCCCCTCAGTGGTTCCGACCCGACCTGAACAGTTCAGGTCGGCTCATCACCCGCTCCAGTTTTGCGGGATGAGATCATGAACCTCCTTTGACAACACACCAACGTATTAGCCTGGTCCCATCGGGACATGCCCGGCATAAGCCCAAAAGTGATGGTCCACAAACTGAACGTTGACCCCTACCACTGGCCAGTGAGGCAGAAGCGACGGGCGTTCGAACCAGAATGATACGCCATCATCGGTTAGGAAGTCAGCAAGCTCCTCGAAGCAGGTTTTATCGAAGAGATTTGCTATCCTAACTATATCGCCAACGTTGTCTTGGTGAAAACATCCAATGGGAAGTGGCGGATCTATGTTGATTACACTGACCTGAACAAAGCCTACCCTAAGGATAGTTTTTCCCTCCCACGAATCAACTAGCTGGTCGACAATATAGCTGAGCACGAGCTCCTAAGCTTCATGGATGCTTATTCGGGTTATAACCATATTGCCATGCATCCCCACGACAAGCAGGAGACTTTTGTCACCAACAAGGGGCTCTACTACTACGAGTTCTCACCAAATTCTTCTCTTCACATCGCTTCAGTACATTTATCATATCAGAAAATATACTCTGCATGCATTGCTGAAAAGTGGCAGGGGCATTACAGAGTCTGAATAGCATCCTTCGGTACGCAAAGGTGCTATAGGGGCATGTGAATGTTGTCTTTTCTTGATCTTCAAGGGCTATCTCTATCTGGTTGTAGCCCAAATACCCGTAAAGGAAACAGTAGTAAGAGTGACCAGCTAGCCTTTTCAAAATTTGATCAATGAAGGGTAAAGGGAAGTGGTCTTTCCTTGTGACGGTATTCAACTTCTTGTAGTCAATGCACCTTTTCCAACCAGTAGTAACTCTAGTTGTCACAAGTTCATTATCGGCATTGGCTATGATGATGATTCCAGACTTCTTAGGAACCACCTGAGTTGGATTCACCCATTGACTGTCGGATATAGGGTATATAATACCCACATCCAACAACTTAAGTACCTCTCCTTTAACCATTTCCTTCATATTTGGATTTAACCGACGTTGTGGTTGTCGGGAGGTCTTCACATTATCCTCAAGATGAATGCGGTGAGTACAAATTAAAGGATCAATTCCTTTGAGATCCACAATTGACCATCCAAGGGCTCCTTTATGCTCAAGGAGAGTAGAAATAAACACTCTTATTCCTTCTCAAGGTGGGAAGAAATCACCACCTAATATGTCTCATCTCGACCTAAGTAGACATATTTAAGATCAACGGGCAAAGGTTTTAGGTCAAGCTTTGGTGCTTTGAGGCTAGACGGAAGAGGCACTATATCGGTTTGGGGCAACTTTTCAAATTTTGGCCTCCACCGGTTAACTTCAAGTACTGGCGTAGCATCAAGCATGACATCCAACTCCCTAATTGTATCATCATCTAAATTAGGGGAGCGGGCCAAGCATGTCTTTAGAGTGTCGGAGTATGGAGTCAAAAGTGCTCTCCTCTTCCATGAAAGAGTAGACCATGTTAATGCCATGGGCGTCGTCATAATCCTCTGCCTGTTTGCCTATATTGAAGAAGATATTGAACTCCAATGTCATATTTTCGAAAGATAAATTCATAATACCATTCCTGCAATTGATAATTGCATTTGATGTAGCAAGGAATGGACGACCAAGAATGACGGGAATTTGAGTGCTCATATCCATGATGGGTTGAGTATCCAGGACGATAAAATCTACTGGATAGTAGAATTTGTCAACCTGGACCAACACATCCTTAATTATCCCTCTCGGTACACGAACTGAGCGATCGGCAAGTTGTAATGTGGTCCAGGTGGGTTTTAATTCACCATGACCTAGTTGTTCGTAAACCGAGTAGGGGATCAAATTAACACTTGCCCCCAAGTCAAGAAGTGCATGCTCAATCTAGTGGTTCCCAATTACACATGTGATGTTGGGCTACCGGGATCTTTGTATTTTTGTGACACATCTTGTTTAAGAATGACACTCACTTTTTCTGTCAAAAAGATTTTCTTTTGAATGTTTCGCCGTCTTTTGATTGTACATAGATCTTTTATAAATTCGGCATATGAATGGATTTGTTTAACGACATCCAGTAAAGGGATATTGACCTTTACTTGCTTAAGCACCTTTAGAATAATATCCTAGGAGTTAAGAGGTTTTGGTGCAATCAATCGTTGGGGGAATGGCACAATCGGCTTGTTTTAAGATTCCGGTTCCATCTCATGTGGGATGTCGCTAAGTCCATCATTCTTAACTTCTTCCGAGTCCTTAGGCTTTTCAGCCATCGCCGGAATGGTTTTGTCAATTGTCTTTTCACTTATAAGAGTGGTGATAGACTTAGCTTGTTCCACATGTTGATTGGAAGAGCTTGGGTCATTGATTTCACATTGTGGCTTTGGATTGAGGAGAGGTTGGGCTGAAGAAGTCCCTTTCTCCCCAGTCGCTAAGTGTGACTCAATCCTTTGAATTGATGATGCAAACATTCTCATTGTTATTTTGAGATCTTGGAATGCTGGCATTGTGTTATGGTTGAAGAGCACTTGTTTTGCATGAATTTTTGAACTGGATCCTCTCGAAGTTTCTTTTGATTTAGAAGTTGAGTAAGGGCTTCTTGAGGATCGACTGTTTACACTTTACAGTAAGCTTATATGAATATGATGGGATTAAACTTTACAGGACATTTTGGTTATTTCCTGTTTGAAAGTCTATCAAGTTACCTTCCATTGCTTATGGATGAGTTAGCGCGGCATGTGCAGGAAGAGACCCTTGGTGTATGTTGTTTGTAGATGAAATAGTTTTGATTGACAAGATGAGGGGGGCAGAAAGTGTTCACAACCCAAAGTGTAGGGTCGCGATGTAGTAATAATCTCAGTGAGACCAAGGTTGAATCCACATGGACTAAACTTGTGCGTTTCTGAAAATAACTAGAACTAGAACTAGAAGAAGATTTAAATCTGAAATAATAGAGAGAGTAATTGTGAATAATGTAATTGAAACTTGTGAATTTAAAGGTGGGAAGTAGGGTGCCAAGGATCCACTTGTAGCTATCAGGATGTTACCTCACTTGATTCAGGAAATACAACTGAAATCAGAGTCCCATCTTATCCAGTTGGAAGAAGAGATAATCAAATCTCTCAACTTTTCATTGATCTAGTCTCAATGGAGGAGAATTGTGAATATTTGGAAGGGATTCCATCACCATACCATGCCCAGGAGACAATGGTGAACAACAGGATTTACCAATCTCACAATCTCAAATATGAAAAGAAGATATTCAAAGCTATCGCAGTGTCTATTATAATTTGAGTCACAACAAATCATAGAAAATTGAAAATATTCCTTAAAATTGACTTGAAATCAATGAAGAATCAAAGCAAGATAAACATCCTAATCACGCTACATTTTTCACCTCTTAGCCCTACCTAAGAGGTTTTGTTAACCATAGACATGATTAAACCAAAATCTCTTAAACAAAACATGAAAACAAACTGAGGAAGAAGAAAAACTCTTGACGACGACTCTCCACCCTTTAACTTCACTCCTTGAACCCTAGAAGATACCTAGTAACGTCCTAGGGACTCCTAGTTATAGTTGTGAAGCTCCATCTTACGGACCAACTTGAAATTTCCACAATCCGATGGCGAAACCGTCTTAATTTATGCAGTCATGCTACGCATCGGTCGGACCGAAGTCGAATTCGGATCGAGAAAGGATTCTTTTTCAGCAGTTGTCCGATTTTGGTCTGACTGAGCTTGGGTTCGGTTGGATTGAACTTAAGTTGTGGGTCGGACCGAATTAATCCTCGGTCGAACCGAATTACCTTCAAAATTCATCGTTCTTCACTGGAGCTTTTTGTGCACTTTCGGTCGTACCAAATCCCCATTTCGGTCGCACCAAATTAGCTTTTGAATTTCATCTTTGGTCACTGGACTGTTTTGTGCGATTTCAGTCGGATTGAACTTGTCTGTTTTCTGTTGCATGTTCTGCATTCTTTCAAGTCCTTTCTTCATCTTTTGTACTTGGTTTCCTAGATCTTTGGTATGTGAACTCTTCGTTGTTGGTCTTCTAAGATCCATCCTTTGCCTTGGTGATTCTTGAGCATTAAATCCATGCTTTTAGCATTCTTTTCAATCCAAGCTCTCAGATTCACCTTGCAACACAAACATGTGTAAAATATACCATTAAACATTATCATGTTCCTAAAACCAAGATATAATTAGGGGAAAATATACAATATATGACACTCAACAAAAAGCCAAAAACACACCTAGATTTATGAAGCGGTGCTTTAGAATTTATAGGATTTAAAGTCAGTGTGGCTAAAACAGAGTACGTTGAATGTAATTTTATATCAATAGGAATGGAAACAAGGAATTAGTTATGATTGCTGACCAAGGAGTTCCCAAATGACCATTTTTGATATCTTGGGTCGATAATTCATCAGAGCGAAGAGATTGAGAAGGATGTTGCCTATAGAATTCAAGCTGGATGGAGGAAAGGGAGATGTGTCATTGGAGTTTCTTATGATCGTCGTCTACCACTCAAATTGAAAGGAAAATTTTATAGGATAGATATAAGACCAATTATGGGACACAGAATGTAGGGTAGTTAAGAAACAACAATTATCATAGGCTGAGTGTAGCTAAAATGAGGATATTGAGATGGATGGAGTGGTAAGATGAGGTAGGATAGAATTGGAAATGAATGCTTTCGAGGAACTTAGGAGTAACACCAATGGGTAAGTGGGTAACAAGAAGGTGCGAACAGTCCATAATCTCCATAAGAGAAGATGATTCTCCTAAACGTATGTTTCATGTGTTATCAAGATGAGGAATCTACAGATCATCTTTTCATTCATTGCTCTTTTGCTAAGAGGTTGTGGGATTGTTTTTCCATCTTGTTTGGAATATCATGGATGATGCTAAAATCTATAGATCTTCTATACCTTACGTGGTATGTAGTGTATGTAAAGGAAAGATTACGAAAAAAGTCCGGTGCACATGCTTACTCGCGGGTATTTGGTTCTTATGGCTAGAGAGGAATGATTGATGTTTTAGAAATTAGAAGGGGCAAGTTGGGGAGGTTTTAGAAATTAGAAGGGCAAAAGCACTCGTAACAAAATGGACGATTGCATCAAAGGTTGTTTTTCATTTTCCAGATAATTGGCTTGAGATGTAATTGTTTCCCTTGACTTTCTATTTCCTTATATTTCTTTAGGTTGCGGCCTTCATCTATGAAATTATCATCAATGTTAAAAAAAGGTAAAAAGATGAGAGGAAGTAGACTCGAATGGTTTGGTCATGTGCTTCTTCTTCTTTAGTTCCTCTTCTTCTTTAGGTTGCGGCCTTATATTTCTTTAGGTTAAGGCCTTCTTCTTCTTCTTCTTAAAGAACCTATTTCGGCCTCATAATGGACTGTTGTGGGGCCATTACGGGCAATATCCGAAATATCAGTTTCACGTTACGTATCGCATCCTTGGGATACAAATATGTATCGGTTATTGCACGAGATATATCATTTGTATTGGGTAATTTATCACACTTTTTGGGAAACACAGGGAAACATTGGGAAAATGGTTGAAATTTTCAATGAAATTTCAGGATTGTTAAAAAAGACCTTAATACACACTTAAAAAAATAATAATAATCATAACATCTCATAAAAGAAGTGCACATAATAGGTTTCCTTTGTGTATAGGGTCCCAAGCTATGCGTTGTCTAACTGAACTGATGCAACTATATTAAAATTAGTCTCAATTGACATCTGGTTGAAGGAGAATTTCAAAAAAAATAAAATCGATTTTTAATTAAAAATAGTTTTTAATTATTGGCAAGGACTTAACAAATCAATAGATATACATGCTTGATTTCATGTTTGGAGTGCAACATTGCAAGCAATTTGGGAGAAATTAGGGAATTTCGAATTTTCCCCAAATTTCTCCAAATTGGACCACCTACACTTAAAATTTGAAATTAGAGTATATGTGATGATCATTTCACAAATACTCCTAAATACTTCGAAATTCATCTCAATTGACAACTAATTGAAGGGAATTTTCAAAAAAATAAAATAAAAATGGAGAATATGAAGAATCAATGGATATCGAAATCAAAGCTCCAACTCCATGATTTTTCATGCAAACCATGAAGAACCAATGGATTTGTAACCATTTCACACTGATTTAACATAATTTTAACGAAAAAAAGGGACCGGAAATTGAAAATGCTCATCGGATTGAACATGTGGGATATATCGGCACTACTTGTGCGTTTCGTATCGCACAGGTGAGATACAAGATATATCGGCCGATATCCTCAATATTTAAAACATTGGTTACAGGTCGTTTTTTCCGTAATGGCTATTACGGCCCTTACAACCTTGTAATGCATAATGGTTACCACCATTACTGTTACGTAATGGCCATTATGGCGTTAAGTAACCATTATCGAATGCCTAGGTTAGAAGTGAGTTGGTAGAAGTTGAAGGCTCAAAAAGGGCAAGGGGAAGGCCCACAAGGATGTGGGTGGAGGTAGTGAGAAAAGACTTGATGACCTGTGGTTTAACTGCAATTATGGCCCTTGAATCAGAGTGGAACACCAGATTGGGATTCATATAGCTGAGCCTAATTAATTGGGATAAGGCTTAGATTATGATGATAATGATGATTGAGTTAGCTTGCACATGAGGCCAAGATCATGCAAATCTGGCGTGTTTGATTGAGTGCTAGCTAGATTATAGTAAGCCTATATGATCACGATGGGATTTGAGGGCATTTTGTCATTTCCCATTAAATTAGCGTTTCTTTAGTCGTCGAAAGACTATAAAGGCCCACTTGCTTGTAGCAACCTGTTACGTTGTCTTTTAATAATAAGCTTTTGGAGTTTATCTTGGGTTATAGCATTTGTTGTGTTCCTTTGGCCATTGGTAGTAGATAATAGGGGGTGGGGTGATTGATCACTATTTTCAACTAGTGGACTGTTGGGAATCCCTCCTGCAGTCTTAGTTTCTTCGTTTCTCTACAATAGTTTCAGGTCCAGATCTGAAGGAAAACACAATCAAGGTCAGCCCGGCATGTGGTCATTTTCATTAGAAGGAGATGGCCCATAAGAGTCAATTTTGCTATTTGCAAGGTTTCTTCTGAAGCATGTATACCAAAGCAAGAAAATAGGGTTCAAAGATAACTCCAAACAACCCCAACGTCCCCAAATGAGTCTTGCCTCCTTTTTTTTTTCTGTCCTCTTCAAAGTTTTCATCATCTGACCCATTTATGGCTTTAAAAAGCCCATATGTTTCATCTAGCACTAACCCTGAAGCTATATAAATCTCTGAACTTGCATTGATAAAATCTTAGCCTTTGAAACTCTTTTAAAAGAGTCCGACATAATAGCAAAAACCTAATTAAGCACTCCCTAACAAATCCCCATGTGATAGCTGCAATAATCCTCACAATCTGGAGTTGCAGTACCAACCCATACTTGCACAAGATTTTCAAGTAAGAAAGCAGGACATCATGCTGACTTCAGCTATGGACTGATGTCGGCATTAGTTTATCCTTTATTATGGCCTCCAAAGCTGCACTGCCATAAGACCCTTCTTCCATGGCTGTTTTGAAGTTTTCTATTGCTGCAATTGTTCAGCTGTATATAAGGCCCCTTTTGGTACGACTTGGGCCCACATCAGAACCCGGAGATTCCGATATGGACTCTTGGATTTACTCCTTTGTCTTCTTCTTAGTTTCTGCTTCATATCTGTGTCACTTCTTGGGAATTTATAAGTTGTTTGGCCATTTTATAATCTTACTTTCAGATATCCTTGGAGGATGCAGTGGACAGTTTATCATCATCATCTTTAATGTAATGACTAATGAACAGTTTATGTATCACCTTCTGGTTGACATAATAAACTGGTAATTGGATCATTGATTCTTTAGCAAAGAAGGGTATGACAAGATCGGTTTGATGTTCGAAAAAAAGAATAAGAAAAAAAGATTGGTTCTTTTGTATTGGAATTCCTTTCTGCTGTCTTCATGTTTATCTTTTGTGTGGATTAATAAACTTTGCATGATCCATGTAGGAGTAATTAACCAAAAATTGAAAGCTGTTTCACAGTACTTGATGCCAAATTTCTTGAGCACTATGTGTTATATAGTGGTAGATATGTCATCTTTGCCGTGTCTTTCTTATGTTTCTAAAGCTGTTCGTTTCAGACTTGAGGAGAATGAGAAGCTTGTCCTAACTCCTTTTGAAAAGAATCTGGATATCTGGAGGCAGCTTTGGCGGGTGCTTGAACGAAGTGACCTGGTAACAATTGGAAATACTTATCAAATCTAAGCAGATCTTGTTATATTGTCATGTACAGGCATTGTTACAATTCCTCTTAGCATATAACCTCAGAATGTCATCTCCACTGCATCCTGCATCCTTGAATAATATATTTTTCTCTTACCTTACTGGGCCACTTAAGATACTGACTGCATTTTATCTTTTTTGTAGCTGGTAATGGTTGTCGATGGCCGAGATCCATTGTTTTACCGGTGCCCTGATCTTGAGGTATCGTACTTTTCATTTTATTATTTTGCAAATTATGATCCATTTGAACCAATAAATTTTTATTATTTTGCATATTATGATCCATTTGAGCCAATAAATTAAGGATATGCTGTCCATTAATTGTCCTTCTCAGTGAATTGTAGTACCCCAGTCACTGTTGTTTTTTTCATGTGCTAGTACATGCAGTCATTTAGGATAAAGACCCAAGGCATTCAAAATCGGTTACATAACAGTAACGGTCATAACCGTTATGCGTTATGGGGTCGAAACAGCTGTAACGGCCGTTACAGAAAAACAGGCCATAATGGCCCCGTTACGGTCCCGTAAACGGCCCCATAACGGTCCAGTAACAGTTTTTCCAAAAAATAAAAAACGGCTGTAACGGTCCGTATCATAACGGTAACGGTGGTGGCCGTTGCGGCCACCGTTACCATTTTGGAGCACCTTGGATAAGACAGTGATCAATGGAAACTGATATCATGCTTCATGGACACATTGTATCAGTGTTTTAAATAGCCATGCTATGCAGCGTGTAGCTTACACTACATAGCACAGCTTAGCCTTGACACTACATAGCTCCTGACAATATCTTTAAGTCACATGTAGCCTACACTGCACGATAAGTTACAAACGCAACACGCTACATAGACTGCGCTACACACTACGTAGCTCACATTACAAGTTATTTTCTACTACAACATTAAAATCAATTAATGTTTTCAATGATTTGTTGCATTTTTTTTTTCAAGAAAAATTAGTTAATCTTTTCAATGCTTTTAGTAAAAGTAAATAAGTTATATATTTTTTCAATAAAAATTAGTTAATCCTTTCAATGCTTTTAGTAAAAATAAATAAGTTATATATTTTTTTCAATAAAAATTAGTTAATCTTTTCAATGCTTTTAGTAAAAATAAGTAATAGTATTAAATCGGTTTTGTTGCTCGTTCTTTACCTTTATACTGACTATCCTTTCCTGTTACTTTAGGTTGCATTTGGTTGTACAAAACATCATGAAATTTTGTTGAATGTCATTATTAATCAGTTTAATTTGGTGAATATTGTGAAATTGGTGCAACGAAGTGCAACCTTCATTAAAAATCTAAAAGTAGCATGTAGCTTATGCTACACGCCATGTAGCTTACACCTTACGCTTTAGAGGGTCGAACACTCCGCTACATACTATTCGTTATTTAAAACATTGGCTTGTATAAAGAAAAATGTGCTATTATCAATCATGGTGTGCTATTATGAAAATGAGTAAGGACAAGCTTGGAGGATTCTACTCCCATGAACACATAAAAGTTGTTAAGATGATCGTTAATTTATATTATTTTATGGTTTCATGATGTAGGAAAGATGATCTAATATAAGATGAATCAATGACATCAAATAAGGGATTAATTAGAGAAATCAAAGCATGAAACAAGACTAATCTATCACAAATTTAAAGAATTCAAATATTAAATATGCTCAAGTTCGAACCAAACCACAATCCCACAATGAGATCTTAGAAGATATAAATCAATTAGGACTTATGGAAGGTAGACCTTCCATCTAGCATGGGGATTAATCTCAATTCAAAGGGAATCACTTGACTTTGTGAGGGTTTTGGTAGGTTAGGCTTACTTTGGGGACTAGGAATTAGGGAGTTGAATTACGGTCTTAGGATTAGGGAAATTAGGATTTGGGAATTAGGATTTTAGGATTAATGAAGCTAGGATTCGGAGAATTGGGGTTTTAAGATTTGGGAGATTTTGGGTTAGGGTTTAAGGTTTTGGAGATTTAGGGTTTTGGGGCCGAGGGATCAAGGGCCAAAAGAGGGAAGTAAGGGGGAAAGGGGCTGGCTGCGATAGGGGGGTTTAGTCCATACGGTTGTACGGTTTGGGTACTGTCTAGGTTTAAATGGTTTTGAGATGATGGGTATGGGATTTGGGTGGAAATAAAAGGAAAAGAAAGAAATAGATAGAATTAGAGAGAAATAAGAGAAAAGTGAAGAGAATACCTTGAAGGAAGAGAATAAGATAGAGATAACTTGGAATCATTCCATGGCTTCACACCAACTCCAATCACAGGAGGTTTTTCTTTGCTCAAGGAAAAAAATAGAACTTTATTTCAATGAATAATAATCCCTAGGGCTTCACACGCCCACCCTTTATAGTCTTTTGGGGTGTTTTTACAAAAATACTCTTATTACTAAAAAGAAATGTCTAAAATACCCTTATTTAAATTTAAACATAAAATAGCCCAAAAGAAACAAAATAAAGTAGAAAGAAAAGCTATAAAGTAGAAAGAAAAGCTGTCCACTAATGTCGAAAAATACTCTTATTACTTTATAGTCTTTTGGGGTGTTATCACAAAACTACTCTTATTACATAAAAATGTCTAAAATACCCTTAATTAAATTTAAACATAAAATAGCCCAAAAGAAACAAAATAAAGTAGAAAGAAAAGCTGTCCACTAATGTCCAACGTCCAAAACAGTCCACATGTCCACGATGTATCCATCATCCAATAGTCTAGATGTGTCCAATAATCTCGTATATGCAACCCCCATTGCATCTTCCCAGTGTGGAGCCTTCAAAGATGCATAAACATACACGTGGGGTCTTCCAACGCGGCTACATATTCGATCCGGGCCCCATATAGTGGTCATCCAACCATAGAGATGCTGGAACTGGGGTGAAAGCTCTCCTCCTCCTCTGGTATACTTTGAATGGTGCTCGGATGTCCTCATCATCTCAGATAGTATTTATATAATTTTAATTATTTGTATTTAATATGAAACTTTTCTTTATATTTGATATTTGTATGAGTTGTGAATTAATGTTGTATGTAAGAAGGGAACTTGTTTATCAGCATTACAGGGGTTGTTTAGAACTCCACTTGGTAGCAATACTCAGCCCTTCCCAAGCGTGGGTAACTCCGGGGGGCTAGTGTGAGGCGGGCTGCCGGTTGTTGAACTTTTGCCAAGCAATTATGAGAAAGCAAACCCCAAATAGTTGGGACAAGGCTACAATGGTGGTGATGTACAAATTCAGGGGTTTTTTTGTGACTAACAACTTCTGGCCATGTAAAAATTTCAGCCTATATGTCATATGTACATTGAATTCTGTAAACTACCTTTCCCAAGAAAAAAAGGGAAAAAAAGTACATTGATTTCTACAAACTGTTGATGGTTCTGAGAGAACCCTAATTTAAGCTGTTCAAGTTAGGGCCTGTTTGACCAGACCGATCCCACGGTATTAGGAGGGATGGGATCACGATATCCCGGGATATGCATGACGAGCCTAACAGACCTGGTGAACTTGTCCTGGTATATAAGCAATCCCATGGATCTTAAAACAATCCACTGACATCATCATCATTACCTTAAAATTGATCCCATCCCTTGGTTGGACGGATTGGAAGGTAAAATCCCGGGATATGCCGGGCGTGCCAAACAGACCTAGTGAACTTGTCCGGGATATAGCAATCCCATGGATCTTAAACCAATCCACTGACACCACCATCATTACCTTAAAATCCATCCCATCCCTCCTAATCCCATGGGATTCGCCCGGCCAAACAGGCCCTTAATGTTTTCTAGTGAGCAATTCATGCGATGCCCATGATTGTAAGGAGGTTTACACTCTTCCAGATTATCCATTCTCAGCAACTCGGCCAAAATTGCTACCTTCTTGGATTTGATGTTTTTCTTTTGAAAGGTAACACTGTGGGATTGAACTCTGGATCACTCACACACACTACATCTATACCAGCTCATCTAATGAGCAGGAAGTGACTTCTTCCTGCAAGTGCTACAAGTTCTATGTTTGATTCCAGGAAGTGACTTCTTCTCCTTTTATTTATTTATTTATTTATTTATTGAAATATTAGGCATATTCACGCGAAATCAATGAGCACAAAAGAACGTTGCTGCTCCTTAACAAGGCCGATCTTTTACCATTTGAAGTCAGGTTAGGAATTGCCAATTGCCTCTGTTATATATATATATATATATATAAGAGAGAGAGAGAGAGAGAGAGAGAGAGAGCGATGCAACAGTGATGGTGTTCTCTTATTTCAAAACTTGGTGGCATTTGCAGGCAGAGGTGGGCAAACTACTTTCGCCTCCATGGCATTCTCTTCCTATTTTGGTCTGCGAAAGCTGCTGCTGCTGCTCTGGAAGGCAAGAGGTTGAGCAGTCCCTGGGCACAAGATTCTTCCGTCACCAATGCAGATATGAAAATCTATGGCAGGGATGAACTCTTGGCTCGGTTGCAGGCTGAAGCAGAGGCTATAGTGGCAAGTAGGGCTCTGGTCCACCAAAGTAAGGGCCCTGCCCATTCTCCAAACTATGGTACAGGGAGTCCATCTAAGCATGTCGTTGTGGGATTTGTCGGTTACCCCAATGTTGGAAAGAGTTCAACCATCAATGCGTTAGTGGGGGAGAAGCGAACCGGTGTTACCTCGACCCCAGGGAAGACGAAGCATTTCCAGACGCTGATAGTTTCTGATGAGCTTGTCCTTTGTGACTGCCCTGGTTTAGTGTTCCCATCCTTTTCCAGCTCCAGGTATGAAATGATTGCATCAGGGGTGTTGCCCATTGACAGGATGACTGAACACAGGGAGGCAGTGCAGGTTGTCGCCAATCGGGTCCCAAGGCATGTCCTCGAAGCTGTCTATAACATAACATTGCCCAAACCCAAGCCCTATGAATCACAATCTAGACCCCCTCTGGCTGCAGAACTGTTGAGAGGTTACTGCTTATCTCGTGGGCACGTTGGTTCCAGTGGGCTGCCGGATGAAACCAGGGCGGCCCGCCAGATTTTGAAGGACTACATCGATGGGAAGCTGCCTCACTTTGAGATGCCCCCAGGAATGTCTGAGGATGGAGATGGGGAGGTTGATGGGCAAGATGTGCATGATAGTTTGGAAAATACTGGTGAATCGGACTCTGATGTTGAGGATCTGTCATCATCAGGTGGTGCAGTTTCCAGCATCGCCAGTGGGCCTGACCTCAGTCATGTGATGAATGACCTAGATTCATTCGATACTGCCAATGGGTTGCCCTCCACTGCTTCTGGAGTTGGTGCTAAGAAGATGAAGCCGGCTGCTGCATCCCATAAGCATCACAAGAAACCCCAAAGGAAGAAAGACCGTTCCTGGAGAGTTAGCAACGATGGGGGTGATGGCATGCCTGTGGTGAGAGTGTTTCAGAAACAGGTAACTGCCGGACCCATAAAGGCTAGCTGACGGTCTCTAAATGCGGTGGGGGTGAAGTCTAATGGTTGCTCAACTGACTTAGCTGCCTGCCTAATGATATGGAAAAAAGAGGAGGAAATCTAATGGTTTTTATTCATATTCCTACCTTGTTGATAGCCTCTCTGTATCTACATGTAGTGCTAGCGTGGCTGACAGGTGCAAATATTAGATGTTGCATCCCAAAAAATAAATAAATCTGGTCCATGCACAGGGTGGGCTACAATGTCAGAAAGATGTTAAAAAAAAAAAAAAACCTTTGGCAAAGTACTTACTGATCTGTAAATTTGTTTTGTAAGATGTGGCCCACCTGATGGTTGGACTGACCTGATTCCTGGGGAAATTGCATGTATAATGAGCAGCTTTGTACTGGCTGTGTGGGCCAAGTAAAGCTCTATAGCGATTACTTTATTTTATTTTTGAAAGGCTTTGCTGTACTCCTGAGGATTGATTAATGAGAGGACAATCTATTGATACTCTTGAGATGCCATTTCATGGGACCTTGAAAGTGGGTTTTAATGGCTATTGGCCAATGTGTGAAAGGTGACCTAGGTGCCATGATATGACCAAGGGCATATTTCTGTCTGCCATGTAGCAAACCATATGGATTGGATGAGTTGTGTTATTTACTTTTTAATGGTGCTGATACTACCATTATCTTCTACCACCCATTTGTAGGTTACCAATGGGATGATTATAATCTTATCTATTACTATCGAGGTAAATTCTGTGGGGCTCATGAAATGAATGGTTTGGAACATAGACTGCTGTGTTTAGTGTAGAGACAATCAATTTTAATGCAGCGGTGCAGGTGTGGGACCCAACTTGTAAGTAACCTGGGACAGTATTATCTGCAAGGCTCCATCATGGGATGGGCATGGCCCCATCCCTATAGTGAAGATGGACAACTAAAACCAATGACCAACGTTAGCAAGGGAAAAAGTTGGACGTGCATTTTTCTTTTTTCTCTTTAATTTTTGACTTTTTATATTTTTTTCGAGTGGGCATGCTCACACTCAACGGGCTCACCATACGAATCATTGGTTCTAAAATGTGGGCCCAACTTTTATTTTTAAGATCCCTAGTCTCTGTCATCAGAGAGTGTGTGTGCAGACAAGTCCGCTCCCTTATCTACTTCCCACCAACCCCATCCGTGAAATGATAATACGATATATATATATATATATATATATATATATATATATATATATATATATATATATATATATATATATATGGGAAAAGGTTCTAAACGGTCCAGCTCATGGCAACTCCCATGAGGTCGAGCTGTGTGGGTCCCACCATGATGTATGCCGGACATGAACACTGTGCATTTGATGGGTCCCCTTTAAATTATGGGACATCCCAAAAATTAGCCGTATAAGGAACTTTGGTAGGCCATACCATCTAAAATCATGTGAAGACATGCCTAAAACAAATAAAAGCACTTGGTGGGGCTCACCTGAAATTTGGATGCGTCTGAAACTTGGTCTAACCCCTCATTCAAGTGGGACACACATAATGGATGGGCTGGATTTGTGAACCACATCTTGGTGGGCCCAAAAAATGATTATGAATGTTTTAATGGAGGGTAACCCCTCTCAACTTTTGTATGTGGTGTGGCCCACACAAGTCACGGATTGACTTGATTTTTAAGCCCTAGACCCACTATGGAATGGTGTATCTGACTAATGTGGTAGATGTTCGACATATATCATGGTGGGGCCCACATAGCTTGACCTCATGGGGAGTTCCCATGAGCTTGACCATATAGAACCTTTTGATGCATTTCGAACATCAACACCGTGCATACGATGGGTCCCCTTTAAATTATGGGATATTCTAAAAATCACCCATATATGGAACTCAGGTGGATCATACCATCTAAAATCATGTGAAGGAAGACATGCCTAAAACATATAAAATTATTTGGTGGGGCCCACCTAAGATTTGGATGCATCTGAAACTTGATCTGACCCCTCATCCTAGTGAGACATGCATAATGGATGGGCTTGATTTGTGAACCACACCTTTGGTGGGCCCAACAAACGATTATGAATGTTTTAATGGGATGGTAATCCTTTTCAACTTTTGTGCGTGGTGTGGCCCACACAAGTCATGGATTGACTTGATTTTTAAGCTCTAGGCCCACCATGGAATGGTGCATTTGACTGATGGGTAGATGTTCGACATGCATCATGGTGGGCCCACACAGCTCAACCTCATGGGAAGTTCCCATGAACTTGACTGCATAGAACTATTTCATTTCATTTTTGTAACGTCTCAGAAAAATTCATACAAAGGACCGAGTACCACTTCAGGCAGAAATCCCCAAGGACCGTATTCTGTAGAAATTAGACGAAAATTAATTAAGTACTAAACTGAATTAATCGGTGGATTAATTTGAACCACTATCTATACAAATGGCAAGACCTAAACCCGTCAAAATCACTAACTCAACGCTACTTAAAAACCTAGGAGAAGTCTCAAAAGCCGGTTGCTCTCATGAGCACGTTAAAACTCCGTGTTGGACCTGTACCGTACATCGAAAGACCGATGACCGTAAAACTTTAAGGTTATGACCGTCTTATTGGGCTTGACAACCATTGCGAGAATCGAGCCTAGATAGTAGCCAGAAACGCATAACTTGAGCTCTTAGCAAAGTGTGTAAGAAACGTGAATACCTTTGGAAAATGCATTGAAACTTAAGTAAATTGGGCCATTGGCCTGCGGGCGAAATTAAAGATTTTAAACCGTCAGTTTCTTACCAAACTTCACCCATGGATCAGGGAAATTTCCCTTCACATATCTGTATACTTGTGGCCCTGATCGAGCGAGAACGATCGTTAATCTGACATGGGTCCTCCACAGTTGA
The DNA here is from genome assembly GCA_037074715.1 of Magnolia kwangsiensis. Lineage (NCBI taxonomy): Eukaryota > Viridiplantae > Streptophyta > Magnoliopsida > Magnoliales > Magnoliaceae > Magnolia > Magnolia kwangsiensis. The sequence continues at coordinate 105,428,898 of CM073576.1, read as the reverse complement.
TCCGCTAATTCGATCGTACCAAAATCATAACATGGCTTAGATCCATGGTCAGAGAATTTGTTCCATGCCGTATGTGAGTAATGGACCTCCAGATGAGTCCCGTTTGCCCGAAACAAGCACCCTTTGGCTGTAACCTAAGTATACCATGGCCCTGGAGCCATTTTCACCAGTTTTGGGCCTATATAATGCCCTTAAACCATCTCATTCCCATTTCATACGAATTTCTCTAACCCTAGGAGAGAGAAGAGAGAAAAGATGAGAAAATAGTGAGGAGAAGAGAGAGATAGGGAGATCGTTGTTGGGATTCATTCTCACTACTCCATGGACTGAATCACCTCTCCCGTTTCACTACGCCATCGTTTTCAACTACTATTTGGGTAAGAAATCCTAACCCTAATCTTGATTTAGGAATTCAAATAGAGTAATTGATGAAATAGCTAACATATTTTAATGTTTAGGCAACCATTGTTCTGTATTCGGGAACGTAAGATTCGAATTGAGTTCAAAACGAGTATTCCGATGAAAGGTGCGGACTATAAACGTTTAGGTTATGGTTTTTAAGGCTTTCAATGTCAGTAATGATTTATATCATTACTGTCTTACTTGATTGCTGCTATATGATCTTAGTTAGGACGTTTTCGATAAATCATACATGTTTGAACTATGTTGAATATGACATGCATCCCATGTGTTTGTTAAAATGTTTGAATGAATATGGAATTATGATTTATGCCTGTTATGATTATAAATCTAGGAATCATGTTTGTAGTATGTATTACAATCTCTTTATGTGATGGATTGCTATAGTTCATGTCGTAACTAACCTAGTCTTTGTATTTAGTAATGTGCAGTCTAAGTGTTTGATAATATGTCTAAATGTGAAATTGTTGATGAATTGTATGTAATAAGAGTATTGAGATGAGATTCTCAATTACCTCATCTATATGTACAGTTTCCTTCATGTTATCTTAATTTCGATTATGTAATTTGTGGATGAAATGCAAATATTTGGTAACATGTTCAAAGTATTCGATGAAATGCTTAAATGAGAGATGTATTTTGAATGTTTTTTAAATGCTGAATGCTTGTCACATGATCTATTTATTGCATCTGAGTAAGATTGAAACTACAACGTAGTCCAGACAATCGGTAACAATTTCTGTTTGGGCGGCCGAATTAGTCTCGCCACATTTGATACGGTGAATCTGGGTCGTACGATGATTGTCAACAGTGGTTAGGTCACGTGGAGTGTTTATGTGCTGCATGTCGATTAATTTAGCATGCGCTTGTACCAATCGAACTTGTCTAATAAACCGATTGGCCTATTATGTGTTTACCATGTCTGGACACTATTACTTGAATCTAAGGTACCACTTACCAATGTAAAGACCCATTTCAACCATTGTACCACGATCCGCTAAGATTCATGAGCCGGGTATGGTGGTATGGGACATCGTGGTCGAGTTGTTGGCCTACGCTGGGATGACGAGCCTCCCCGTAGTGACCAGTGAGTAACCCAGACTCGTGAGCCGAATATGGTGGTATGAGACACTGTATTAGAGCTGTCGGCCTATGCTAAGGTGATGAGCCTCCCTGTAGTAACTTCGAGTATAAACTCTCAAATTTTCCTATCCATTACTTTCATTAGGGGTGATGCCCTATGACTTACCTATAGTATGTGATTAACTAGAATTGACGACCCTAGATGGATCCCCGTTTGGGTTAATGATGTAGGGAGGTACCTTAGCTTTCCGAATCCGCTGTATGAATAAGCCTAATTAAGTACTTGGCTAACACGACCATGCACCGTATTGCACATGCTTTGGCATGAAAGGGCACGTTTAGGGAGTTTATCATGCGCGAATGATTGGCAAAGTCGCTTGTGAGGGAGCTTCGTGCGAGGGTATGCATCATTACAGCATACCATCCCTGCATTAATAAGAGTACTTAGGATCTGATTGTTGTACTGCTTTATCATTACTGCTTGACTAAATTGATAACATGTTAACCTTTGCCTTATAGTACCATTGAGTTGATCACTCACTCTCACTTTGGAACGGTGTTTTAAAACACTAACCAGACTCTGTTGTAGATGCAAGTGATGACGGAGTCTATGCTGCTGATTTGGATTTCATAGACGAGCTAGGAGGAGGAATTCTCCTATGTTCAACTGTCAGGCGGGTCTATGTAGAGCTCGTGCTGATTTAACGAGATCACAGGGTGTAACACCTCGTACTTTCCAGTACTTTTAATTTAATGTAAATACAAAACTATAATACAACCTAAATATATATACTATGAAATGTTATAAATATTTGAAGTTTCATGTTAAAGGGATATGTAACTATAATTCATATCATATGCATATACTTACAACATCATTAATATAAATTACAAACTATAGATTTTGTAATACATAAAAATAACATATACTGAAAAAATTTATAATGAATAACATGTTTTAAACAATTTAATGATTTATATAACTTTTAAAAACCTAACAAATATATGACCATACAAATAATATACAAATAACATATATGTATATATGCATTAATCTTTGCTTATTGACATTCATATAATTTACATATATTAACAATTTGTGATAATATAAATTATATATAACAAAATATATAAGGAAAATAATTTCTAATAATAATAATAATAATAATGATAATAAAATGATATTGAAAATAATAATAATGTAATGGTAATAATAATAATAATAATTGTAACAGTAAATAATATTATTAAATATAGTATAACATAATATTTAGTGTCATAAACTCAGAACAAGCCATATATTCGTAACTTGACCATTGGGTCTTAGCTTAAATAGTCCCTTGGACCATTTTAACTGTTGATGTTCAATTTCGGGTTGATCCAACCAACAAATCAGTGGGAAATCCATAAACGAGACCCAAATCAAGTCGTGGGGCCCCCAAACTAGGCCAGGGCCCCTATATGGAGACTCAGAGCAAATTGGAGTAGATTCGTCGGAAACATCACGATGGACCCCATACATGGTGCATGTACACCTTAAAAGTAGTGTGCACGACGTGCACTGGACGTAGCCAAACGGTCAACATGCCCTTGACTGAAACTATTTGCAAAATGGCTGGGATCTCTCCCACCATTCAAATATATTTGAATCTGTTAAACTTGAAACCCCAAGTTGAGCCTCACCAAGCACTTTTCGGCCGATCCAAACCGTCCATTTCACTTGTGGTGGCCTACTGAACAAAAGGGTATAGGGCCCTTGACTCATGCATTGAAACAACGAAGATTGGCCCCAACCGTCCATTTCCTTTATGAGGGGCTAAGATTCAACGAGATGGGCCATCAGGTGACTTGTTGGGCAAGCCTGTATGGACCAAAGGTTTTAGGTCTTCCTCTTTGCTAGCTGAGAAAGGTCTTCTCATGACCAGAAACGGCCAAGGAAGCCTTTAGGGAAGAAAAAGGGATTTTCCATTTTTGGATATAGGAGGTTGGCACGATTGTGACCGTCCCCTGGGGCTACGTGGCACGATCTCAGCCCATCCTAATGGGTAGTACAAGATGAGGGACTGAAATATCTCATCTCATGAGAAATCGGGGGAGAATTGGATCTTCTCATGAGATGATCCGAGACTCATATTTATGCCCAAAAGGTGGGCCCCGCACTGATTTAGGAACCCATCTGGTCCACTCAAACGGACTAGATCATGGCAAAACACGTGGGACAGTGATCTGCCATTGATGCTCGAGTCATCTTCCTCGTTGACCCATCAAAGCTTGATCGCGAGATGGATCCCACAAGATCCTGGGAATGTACTTTTGGGTTAGCCAAGGTGTTAGCAATCCATCCCCAAACATGGATGGGCCCCATGCATAGCCATTTATCAATCCCAACCATTGCATAAGGTGGGCCCTCTCCGAGCCGTTGCTGACTCCTCCCCTACATTTATAAATAGGGCCCTTTGGCTCCCAATTCTCACACCAAAGAAAGGAAGAAAAGAAAGAGAGAGGGAGAGAAAAGAAGGGAAAACAGAGAGAAGAAGGGTGGGTGCTGATGAGGGTTAAATATTGCATATCAGACCCCCAATTATTACCTGATTTTGCGTACATGATAATGCTTAATGTCAAATTTTAATTGTGTTTTTGTTGCAAGGTATAATTAGGAGCTTGGACTGAAAAAGGACACTACAAGCGTGGATTTAACGCTCTGAAGTCATCAGAGCAGGGGATGGACTCCAAAGGACCAAGATTGAAGAATTTACATGCCAAGGATCTGACAAAATCAAGCTGTTCACATTAAAGAGGCTCGAAAATAGTTCAGAATGTAAGATCACAGGGTTCCCGCCATCTGATTGGCTCAAAACTTGATACATTGGCTGGGGGCTATAAATAAACTGTACATATTAAATTTCAGTCATTTTATATCTCAGAAAGTGGCCCAACGAATAGATCAACCTATTAATTCCTTAAGTGGGGCCAACCTGGTCTCTGGATTTGTCTCAAATTTGGTCTCAACTCATTATATGCCAAGACAAAACAGATGGTCGGATTAGATTTCTCAAGAACATCACAGTGGACCCCAACTTGTGTAGCATGTACATAGTGCACAATTGCACTAGCCGGGCACCGCAACAGGGAGTTGGTCAAACCGACTCTTGACCGACGGTTTGTTAAAGAAGGAAATTTCCTTCTTCATGCCTTACGCAGCTCGTCCACTGGGATGATGTGTGGCTCACTTAAATTCATCTGAAGGCTGATCCAAACTGACCAGATTGTCCAGGGGATGGTGCCGACCAAAACTCAACAAATTCCAGGATTCCATGCAGATAATCAAGACGGCAACAACAATTTTTCCTTGATACGTTGGTTAACGGTGTGACCCATCCGAAATACAGATTCACTCCAAATTTGGGCCCGTGATCAGGCATGAATGCATAATTTCGAAGACTGGTTTGATACATCATAAAGTTAGCCGATGTGGACCCCACCGACTTCTTTCAGATTTTAGAAAAATGTAAACAGCGTTAACGCTGTCCGGGATCGGATGGGCCCCACCCATTGTCCAAACTGGTGATCCAGACCGTCCATTCGTTCCCTGGGGCAGCCATAATCTATGCCTAGGTGACGAAATTTAAAGAGGACAGCTTGATCGATCTTCAACCGTTCAAAAGCAGAACAGACGGTAAGTTTAAAACTCTGTGGGCCGCATCAATTGTAACACCTCGAAATTTCTCCAACCTGGAGTTAGACGTCCTTAGGCAATGGGTCAACCATATCACTCTCAAAGATCAATCCCAAGATCTAAAAATCGCTTTTCAACCCATTTCCTTCAAAATCTCACCTTTCACTACCTCATTTTTCAAATTTCTCCAAGTACTTTCATATTAGACATAAATCCTAAAGTTTAAATGGTAAAGAACTATACTTAAACTAAAACTTACTGTAAACGGTAAATACATGCGTAAAATGGGATTTAGACTATTTAATATTTAGAATTTCATGATGTAGATAGGTTATTTGGATGGATTAGCTTCTCCTACCCCAAAATCATATATTGTACGTCACGTAACTCATTCCAGTTTGCAAATGAGACTCGATAAACGCCTCAATGGACTCGTGGGCCCAAACGGCTCAATTCGGGGGGACCCAAGGTGATTCCCACATGTTTCCGACATCCCCGGGGGGTGAGGACATCACCCCTGGGGCGAGCCCTCGCCAAATTGATCAGTGACCAGCGAGGGGCTTGCCGTTTTGGCGAGGCCTCGTCCGTACAGCGGTCAGGCAGCGCGTTTTCTACATTTTCTCTGCACATTTCATCCAACTTTAAAAAATAATATCTCCTTTGTTATAACTGCGATTTAGGTGATTCAAAAATCAGATTGAAGATAAATGAGTATAGTTTTATATAAAAATATTTAAAAAATATAATAAAATATTTAATATAGTTTAAAGTAGGTTGTTATGACAACTATCCGAAAATTACTTGTTAGATAGCTGCTGCTTCTGGAATTTTTAGAATTTTTCTACAACTCAAAATCTTATGAAATCTAGTGAAGATAGGGTAAACTTGATTATGAACAACTAAAAAAATAATTAAAATAATATGATAACTAGAAGTGCCCAAAATGGGGCATAGAATGGCCCTAAGACCGTATTCTGCCATAATTAGGGTAGAATTTGGTTAAGTACCACACTAAATACTCAGTAAAATTAACTTGAACCACTTTAAATACGAACTACGAGACTCAAAATGAGTAGGACTGCTAACGCTATGTTACCTAGAAATCTAGGATCAATCTCTAAACCCAGTTGCTCATGGGAGCATCGTGAAACTTCGTATCGGGCCTAGACCACACGTCGAAAGTCTGATAGTGGTAAACTAAGACAAACATGACCATATTGTTGGGCTTGACGACCATCTTGAAAATCAAGACCAAACGATATCCTGAGACCATTTCCTTGAGTCCAGAGTGAAGAGAGTGAGAAAGCGAAGATTTTTAGAAAATTAATTATGATTTTAAATAATCTGATACGTGTCGCTTGCGCGTTATTTCTAAGCATTCTGACCATTAGATTTTGACCCAAATTCACCCTCGGATCAGGATAAGTGGCCCATACATGTCAAAGTACTTGTGGCCCTGATCGAGTTTCGGTGAACGCTAAACTGAAATTGGTACGCCACGGTCAATCTAGAAACCCGACCGGACTGAAAAATTAGCTTGACCTAGATCCGATATTAGAGAGCTTAAGTCCGACCGCATTTAGTAATAAGACCTTCAGAAGTACTCCGTTGGATGGGAACAAGCCCGATTTAGTTATAACCTAAGTATCCCATGGCCCTGGGGCCATTTTCATCAATTTAGAGCCTATATAAGAGGCTTAAACCCCCTCTCTCATATCTCATACGAATTTCCTAAACCTAAGGGAGAGAGAAGAAAGAAAAAGAAGGAAAGAGAGAGGAGGTGAGTGAAGGTGTGGGAGTTATTCTTGAGAATTGCTCCTGCTATTATACGTGTTTATTCATCACATCCGTGTCGCTATTACGGCGATTCTGACTTTGTTCTTAGGTAAGAAGACTTAACCATAATCTGTTCTAGGGTTCCAAATGTTCCAAGTAGTAAAATAGCTAACTCCACACATGTTATAGGTTGACATTTCATCATTGACGAAGACTTAGAGTCTCTGTCAAGTTCGTTACGATTATACGGTATAAGGTGCGGACTATAGATGTTTAGGTTATCATTTCTCAAAGCTTTTAATGTCGGCTAATGGTAGAACATGCTATCTGTTTTCCGTTTCGGTTAAATACGAAGAATATGAAATTTTGTGTATTCTATGTATTCGTAGAAAATATCGTATACGTATGAAATTTGAAAGTATATTTGTCATGATCTATTGCTGTATGTTTATGTTAGTTATGAATGTAACAACGTCTCGGTGAAAGGATTCGCCCTAATACATGTTTCGGCCAACATACGCTATGTATGTTATTAAGTGTAGTCTAAGTGTTTGTTGAAATGACTAAATAAATATGGATTTATGATTTATGCCTGCCATATGTATTGAATGTAAGAACATGATTATTGTGTATTAGACATCTCCTTGATATAAGGATTTGTCATATTATATGTTGAAATCAACATACGTCATGTATGTTGGAGTTGTGTAGTCTAAGTGTTAGATAAAAATGTCTGTGTGAGAAATTGGGTGACGGACTAAATTTAATAAGGTTGTTGAGATAAGATTCTTAACTACCTTAGTTGTATACATGAATTCCTTCAAAGTAGCTGTAACTTGTATGACGTGATTTGTGTAGAATACATATGTGTTGGATGACATGCTATCTGTGTTTCATTGTACTTTCAAATGTTACCCATGTTTATATTGGTTATCATATGTTGTAGGATTATCTTATTACATGCACATGCTACTTACATCAGATTGTGTTCGGGGCTATTGAATAGTCCAGACAATCGATAACCGAAATTGAGTTCGTGGCTAAGTTGTATTCGCCACGCAAAACGTGTTTGACGAACCCGAGCCATGCGTTGCTTGTTGACACTGGTTAGGCCACACGAGGTGCTTATGCACTTCATGTCGATTAACTCAATGGGCGCTCGTACTAGTCGAACTCGTTAAGTAACCCGATTAGCCCGATGTATGTTAACCATGTATAAACGCTACTGCTTGAATCTAAAGTACCAAACTTACCATTGAAAATCCTATTAACCATGACACCTCGATCCGTTAAGACTCATGAGCCGAGCATGGTGGTATGGGACACCGTAGTAGAGCTGTCGGCCTACGCTGGGGCCACGAGTCTCCCCGTAGTGACCAGTGAACAACTTAGACTCGTGAGCCGAATACGGTAGTATGTGACATTATATTCAAGCTGTCGACCTACACTGATTTGGTGATGGGGGAGTGGTGCAACGATTCCGTGTAACAGCCCTAGTAGCCCTTGTAGTGACCTCGAGCGTACTCTGAGTCTACGTGGAGGCGACGACCCTTCCGTAGCAACAAGAGTACAAACTAGGTCTGTATTGATTTGGTGATGGGGGAGTGGTGTAACGATTCCGTGTAACAGCCCTAACAGCCCTTTCAGCGACCTAGAACCGCATTTCGTATGAGAATGTTAGGACTGACAACCCTAGACTGGATCATTGTTGGAAAATGATACAAGGAAGGTACCTTAGCTTCCCAATCTTGCTGTATGAAAAGGACTAATAACAACTCGGTAATCATGTTCATATCACATGTTCATATCCTTGCATTAACAAGAGTATCTAGGAATATTTAATTGTACTGCTTTATCATTATTGCTTACTGATTTGATAACATGTTAATCTTTACTCTATTGTTCTACTGAGTTAGCTACTCACTCCCACGTTATGGGACGGTGTTGTACACACCAAGTAGACCCTGTCTTAATTTTAGGTGAGGGCGATGCTTGTGAAGAGGAGCCGGACTTTGCTTTTTGATGATGAGTTCTCCTACATGTAACTCTCTGGCTATTTGACCTGGAGTTGCACCGACGGAGCTTTAATATTTGAGATAGAAGATATTACATTTTTCTCATTTTTTGTATTTTGTAATCAAACTTGTAATTGTTAACCTAGTGACATTCATACTCTGAGGGCTTACTATCACTCTTATTTAGTTTATATACTTATCACAGTCTTCCACTTGCATAATTTAAACGCCTGTGGAGTATGATATGCTATTTTTGGTGTAATCCCAATCATGTTCAATTTCCTTCTACAGGCAACATTCAATCATCATTATCTATGTTGTATAAGTAATGTTTTGGAACTCAGGAATTGGGTTTCTGCTCGACCCCCGATTTTTAAAGCGTTACATCAATGGACACCCAAAAGTATCCCTTCCTGACTGAAATTTCATCCTGAATCCAATGAACGGATTAGATTTTACTTTTGATGCTGATCAGAGGCCCATCGATCATGTCAGCGCAGTCACGTGCGTAGGCTTACGCACGTCCATGAAAAATGGATTTCCAGGCAGTTGTGGCCCACCATCTTTGATCAGATGGAAGATCTAATCCGTCCATCATGTAGAGCAGTCAAAAACATCCCAGAATACATTGATTTCACTGATAAAGTGCAAGAAAGAAGTGAGTTATGAAGCCTCGAAGGTGGCTGCGAAAAAACTTCCGTTGTTGCTGCGACAGCTGCACCAACCGACTTCTCCATCGCCCTGGGCAGCTATAAAAGTTGGAGAGAGCTGAGGAAACGTGGGAAGAGCTTAGGGACTGTGCATAAAGGAGAGAGAGGGCTATTCTTCTTATTTTTCCTTTTTCTTTCCTTTAGTTTTATGGGTTTTTTTTTTTTCTTTTTTTTTTTTTTTTTTTTTTTTTTTTTGTTTTAGCTTCATCATGTTTATGTGTGGCTAAACTCCTTAGCTAGGGCAAAGATAAAGCCCCTAATTTTAATAACTCTTGTATGTGTTGAATTCATCTAATTTGATTAGTTTATTTCTTTCTTTAGTGTGCTTCATTGAAATCCCCGTACTTCTCCATTCTATGAGCTTAATCAAAGTCTAGATGTGGATGTTGTTTGGAATCTTATTCTATGTGCTTGTGTCTGACCATGAACAGGTTTCCTATAAAGAAATAAATAGAAGTTATATCTCTTCATGCCTGACCATGGATGGAAAGATGTGATCCTTATGCTTTAAGGAATTATACATTCTGTGTGCCCGACCAAGGACATAGAGTGTGCTTTATTTAAATTTATATCAATCTGAATTAGGATGAATCAACAGGTAAAACAAAGGTTATGATAATTAGGGGTGGATTCAAAAGTCTTAGTATTTTCATTGATTGAATTTTCCTCCTTGCTCTCAATTATTTTTCATAGATTTTTATTAGTAGTTCACTAAACTATTTGTTGGATTAGTTAAGAAGAATCGCAATTTTCTAATTGTGACAACTATTCCTCGTGGGAACGATCTCATAATACGTATCGTGTCTACATCCGATTCGTATACTTGCGAGTTTAAAATCATTTAAATCAAATTGGTTTAAATAAAACATCAGGTGTTTTGGTAAGCTTGGAGCACACTGCCCTAGCTCAGTCCGTGAAAACAGGACCAAGTCGAGTCAGTGTGAACCCACGGCCACACCACTTGGGTAGTAGAGAGAAAGAAAAGAAAGGGAGAAGGAGAAGGAGGTGGGTGCGTGCGTGCTAGCCCAAACTCGGGTCGAACTTGACTGTAACAGGTAAGAACCTTCCCTCTGTTGGAACTCTAAACACAATCCACTACACCATGCTCACGCCACATGCAACCTTCTAAAAACAGGCTCTATTTGTGGCTGAAAACACAACCTAATAACAGTTGTTTCCTAGCATGAAGACAGGCTGAAACGTGACCTGTGAACAGCTGTGTATTTAGTTAAAAATGGCTGGGAATCAACCAAATGCTAAGCCTAAAGATAGATGAGATCCTAAACATGGCATTTGCAGAAAGACAACTGGAGATTTTAGCATGGAACGACTGAGATTTCAGCTTACTAGTAGCAGGGAAAAGGTCTCTAGGCTGGGCCGTTGGCAGGCCTGAAAACGGACCAAGTCCTGGCCATTCCCGTCCCTATAAGAACCTCGATTTGGGGCTGGGATTAGCCTCATCAATAGTCCAGATGGAAGGGTGGCTCTAGCCTAAAGAAATAGCTGAAAATCGGCCTGCAAATATGGTCGAGCACGTTGGCAGTAGAAGTGTTAAACATGCTTTGGGCCTCACCAAGTTCAGCTGGGCCTCACCAACTTGCAGGTGGGCCTTACCAAATGGAGGAGGAAAACCTGGCGGGCCGCACCCGGCTGCACTGACGGTGGGACCTATGCAACGTATGTGGGTTATATGCTGGCCGTTCGTCCACTGTGGGGACGTGAGGCCACCTTGTGATGGGTTGTGTACCCTCACTATCCTCCCTGCACATGTAAAAAATATATGATACATGTACTAAACCTCAACCGTCCAGGAGATGTGGATCCCACACCAGCTAACCAGACAAACGTCAGTAGTTCCTTGGGCCCACATGGTGCGCATGTTCCTCCACCTCCAATGCTGAGAGCCCAACCGTGATGTATCTGGCCCACCTTGATGCCACATGGAACCCACGTTGATACGATATTGGAACATATATCAGATATGTATGATATATAGTAACTAAATATACATCAGATGTTTAAATGTGTAAGTATATACATATGATATATAATGCTTATATATATCAGGTGCATGTGTAATGGCGGGGTTTACCCAAGCCGTCCATCCTGATGGAAGTGTCAGCTTATAGCTTGAGACAAAATAAGACAGATCCATCAGGGGGATCACAGTGCAGTAAACAGTGGAGATTAAACGTCCAGCATTGGAACCTTTCAGGTCCTAGAAGTTTTGGGATCAGTGTGATAAGTATTTATTTTCCTGGTCCAGACCCCTGTAACCTTATGAGTGGCTTGGATGGAAGATAAAACATTATGATGGGCTGGTGGGGTTTCAACGTACGGTAGAAATCAATGCCACCACTGTTATTAGTGGTACGGTCCAGGTGGTCTTTCAACTTGGACTATCCTCTTGGAAAATGCTCTAGGTAGTCTCTAAAGACGAAATACAATATAGGTACACCATCCACCTGACATGATGCCTGGGCCTATCCCACCTAGGGTCAAATTTGGACCCAACACCTAGGGCCAAGATGGGCCTCGTTCGGCCTATAGTGGTGAAAAGTTGAGCCTTGTTGGGCCACCTTGATTTAATAAATATGTGGTGAGCCTAACGCAAGCCTAAAGGGCCTTGTTGTTGCATTCCTTTGAACTTTTGTATAAAGCCATAAAATTATCTAACCAATACAAGCTATAATTTTTAAGAGACTCTTTGAGTGACCCCGGACCATAAGGAGACTCAGACCAAGTCCGTAAACCCTACCATTAAGGTGATGACTTTCCCCTCGAGCTTTCCATCTGTAGATTAGCTAAACCTAGTTTGCACTAGATTACCATTACTGTGATACCAGGCTCATATGCTAGATAATCCTTGAACAATGATCACTATTCACATGATTTGGTAATATATCCTCAGTAGTTATTAATTCGTGATGCTTCCTTACATGCCTTATTTGAAGTCATATGTTGTCACATGTTAACATGATTTACTTTTATACATAACCTTTTGATGCTACACATGGAGGATTCCATGATTGTATGCAAGCCACACTTAGGATGTAATTAGACAAATGTGTGGGAAATAGAGACCTTGAACTGGAGTCATTTTGATCAAGGTATCCTATTAAAACATCTCAAGGTGGAGGACCTCATGAGCTGGGGATGGTGATAATGAGACACTATGCTTGAGCTGTCAGCCTACGCTCGGTGACGAGCCCCCCGTAGTGACCATTAAGTTACCTAAATTGGTTGATTGTAACTGGATTAATAACGGCTGGCTAATTATGCATTCAAAGTATATTGGTGATGATGGATGACTATTCTAGATGCTGTAGCACGTGCCCCAGGGTTGTTGGGGTATCGTTTCGCTAGCTCCCAGACTATCGACTATCGACCCCTGTCAGACTGGATGATCATTCCCAGGTCGATGATTGCATGGGTGACGAGACCAAGTCCGGCTGGATGTACATCCCCAGGCCGATGTGCATTCATGCATCCATGCATCTAATAAGACTACATATTACCTGTTTTGGATTACTGCTTGTTTTTTTTTTTTTTTGATTATGTTTACTAAGGCGGCGATGTGTAATCTTGAGGGAAATTCACACAGAGCTGACCACTCATCCATCAAATATACAACCGTACAGGTGGCCTAGATGATGTTTACATTCTTATTGGTGAGGAGCAGGCTATGGTTGACAAAGGTGCATGATTGTATTTGTTAAAGGCTGCTATAAGATTTCACAGCTCAAGATTGTTGCACTTTACATTGTTTCACATATAATGTTATTTCATTTCGTATTGTAAGAATTGAGGACATGGGTTTGTATAAGTTATTATGGGCAATTTTTTGTATATTTAAATAATAATGCAACTTTTCTTTATATCTGATTTGTCCATATTACGCTCATCTGCTTACTCTGATAAATGGAAAAAAAATAAAAATACACTCGAATTCGACCATCCTTTAAGGTTAACACTCGGGTTTTTGGGAAATGAGTCATATACGTGGGTCCTGAAAGCACGAGGCGTTACACAGGGTTATATGAATTAGTCGGATACTTATATTTTGACATTTTGTATATTTTGGAACAAAACATGTGTATCTTCAACCCGGTAATATACTTATACTGTAGAGGTTGTGAAATACATATATACTTTATATATCTATCGTAGTCTTTTGCTTGCTTAATTACATTAACTCTAGAGTTTGATATACTAATTTAGTATAATCCTTCTCATGTTTAATGCTCTAATATGAATAACATTTAAACATTATTATCTATGTTGTATAAGTGATGCATTGGATCTCAGGAGTTGAGCTTTGCTCAACTCTTGAAATTTGGGGTGTTACAATTTCATATATATATATATATATATATATATGAAATGAGTTCCCATGAGGTCGAGCTGTGTGGGCCCACCATGATGTGTGTCGAACATCTACTCCATCGGTCAAATGCACCATTCCATGGTAGGCCTAGGGCTTAAAAATCAAGTCAATCTGTGACTTATGTGGGCCACACCACATACAAAATTTGAGAGGGGTTTCCCTCCATTAAAACATTCTTAATCATTTTTTGGGCCCATCGAGATGTGGTACGAAAATCTAGCCCATCCATTATGGGTGTCCCACTTGGATGAGGGGTCAAACTAAGTTTCAGATGCATCTAAATTTCAGGTGGGTCCCACCAAGTGCCTTTATATGTTTTACTCATGTCTTCACATGCTTTTAAATGGTATGGCCTGCCTAAGTTCTGTATACAGCTGATGTTTGGGATATCCCATAATTTAAAGGTATGACCCGTCAAATGCATAGTGATTATGTTCGACATACATCATGATGGGACCCACACAGCTTGACCTCATGAGAAGTTCCCATGAGCTCGACCGCATAGCTATATATATATATATATATATATATATATATATATATATATATATATATATATATATATATATGAAAAGGTACTATGCCCTCAACCTCGCGGGTCTGTCCCATGAGGTCGAGTTGTGTGGGCCCCACCGTGATGCGTTTCGAACATCTATCCCATCAGTCGGATGCACCATTCCATTGTGGGCCTACGTCTCAAAAATCAAGTCAATCCATGACTTTTGTGGGCCACACCACATATAGAAGTGGAGAGGCATCGTTCACCATTAAAACATTCATAATCGTTTTTGGGGGCCACAAAAGATGTGGTTTGCAAATCCATCCCATCCATTATGTGTGTCCCACCTTTATGAGGGTTCAGACCAAGTTTCAGCAACATTCAAAATTCAGGTGGGCCCCACCAAGTGCTTTTATATATTTTAACGATGTTTTACATGATTTTAGATGGTATGGCCCACCTGAGTTCTGTATACGGATGATTTTTGGTATATCCCATAATTTAAAGGGGAGCCATCAAATGCACGGTGTTGATGGTCGACACACATCACGGTGGGGCCCACACAGCTCGACCTCACGGGAGCTTATGGTGAGGTCGAGCGCATAGTACCTTTTCCCTATATATATATATATATATATATATATATATATATAGCTTTATAGGGAGGGATACACACTGTCATGTTGTTGGTTTTGCACAATATAAAATCCAAGCGTACACTTGTTACGGTTCGATGTAAATTACTCGAATTTTGAGCATAAATGAAAAATCGCAGTCAGAAAATTCAGAAAATTATATGAACAAAAAATATGATATCTGGCTCTGAATTAGATATGTAAGAGGGAGAGAAAAACATAGGAAGGCCCTTTCTTCATCTCTTCTACCTCTATTATTCCCCCCTTCATGCCTCCAATGGCAGCAGCAGCAGCAGCCGCCTCTTCTTCCATGTCTGTTGGGAATTACTCCCTTTTTCTCAACAGGCTAACAGCCAATCTTTCCTTTCCTTCATCATCATCATCATCATCATCATCTACTGCTGCTACTAAAACAAGAAAACCCAAACCTCACCAGGTCCTCACTCACCCACGACCTCTTCATCATCATCATCATCATCATCTCCATCTCCTTCCCTTTTTCAGCACCACCACCACCAGCAGCAGCAGCTTTGTAGCAGCTTCTGCATATGACGATGCTGCAGTCAATGAGGAAGAAGAAGAAGAAGAAGAAGAGAAGAGGAGATTGTATGTAGGGAATCTTCCGTATTCGATAACCTCCTCCCAACTTGCTGACATCTTCCAAGAAGCCGGCCAAGTCCATGCTGTCGAGGTATCATAATCATCATTATTCATCACTACTAGTACTAGTAGTACTACTACTACAAACACAAAAACCTCTATATATTTAAGGCTCTAGGAAGGAAGTTTCACACATACTAGCTACCAATTCCTCTTTTACAAGTTTCAATTTTTACATTCTGATTTTGGTCTCAACTTGTTATTTCTGTCCCTTTAGAAACAACTAACAATCTCGCTAGATGTGCTTGGGGTCAGTCGATCAGAACTGCTTACCGAAATCGACAATAGAGATCTATGCTTTTTGGTGCCCTGAGAACGGATTGCTGGTAACCTGAATTGTATATTCAGCCTTATCCGTAGTGGGGGCAAATTTTGTTTTAAGATAAGTGAATCTGTAACAAACTTGAAGCCTCCTTCCTTCTCAATGCAATTACAGACTACATAACTAACAATATTAAGACAGTACTCCATTTTATTCTTTTTTAATGTTGATCTAGAGCAGATCATCAATCAATACTAAATGAATGGTTGGGTTGGTCAGATATTTGATCAAACAGCTAGTGTGGCCATTTGGTTGCATCAAAACTACAAACAGTTGGCAGTAAAATATGCATCTAGATGTCAGTACCATTGGAGTTCCATGTGTTCTAGCTACACCAAAGCTATCACCATCAGAGAACAAAACACTCGAGCAAATACCATCTTAAGAAAGTAACTTCATAATGCAACTTGAAGCCTTCCTTTCCTTCTCAACTCAAATCTAGTCTACATAACTAACAAGCCTCCCAGTTACCTTAGCACACCACTCTCAATTTTGCTAGATGGTTCGGTCTTATGCAACGGAGACTTTGAGAGCTATCCTGGTTAGGAGTGAGTGAGTACAAGTTGAATGCTCTAAAAGGGCAAGGGGAAGGCCAAAAAGGATGTGGGTGGAGGTATGTGGAAGAGGCTTGATGACCAATGGTTTAACTAAAGTTATAGCCCTTTATAGAATGGAATGGTGGAACATGATTCATGTAGTTGACCCCAATTAGTAGGGATGAGGCTTTGATGACGGTGATGGTGATGATAAAACTCTGGATTTAGCTATGACTGCAGTACAAGAAGAAAAGTTGCATGAGTCCAGCTTTACCTCCAACACCTACTGACTGATTCCATGAGAAATACGAGGAAATAACTTATGGAGGTCACTTAGCGCACAAGGGTCGTAGCTGCAAGAGGACCCACCTCACCACAAGGGATCAAGACTGTTGTTGCCAGATCCTCATAATGTTTACTCAACACGTCATCAATCCCAGATGGAACATGGCTTCCCAGAAGAGCATCCATCATCGTTTTGTTTGGAGAATCACCCAATTGACATTCTTCTTTGCCATTACTCCCATCTCCCCTACGTGCATCATTAATTCCTCGAATTCCACTTAACAGTCAACAATAAGATTGGAGTTCTAATTCCTGTGGAACTTTGGTCTTGAGCAGGACTAATCAATCATCCTGAAGGTAATTCTTCAATTGATCAAATCCATTCCTTTCCACAGCCCCCACATAATGGCATAAGGAGTCATCTTCCAAAGAATGCTTATCCTTGTGTTAAATAGATTGACTGACCACCTGCTAATCAAATCCTTAATAGAATCATTTAGGATTCCATTTCACCACAAACATTTGGAAAAGATAACCACCACTTACAGCTCTAGCCCCTTGAAAATGGAGAAATAGATGATTGACAGTTTACTCATCACTGGCATATAGGGCACTTGTTAGGGAGAACCATTCTTGAAGAAATGTGGGCCCCCTGTGGAATCTACAGACCAACACGTCCTCCTAAAGTGCAACTTGTCACTTTTGCCAACGAGAGAGCGAATTCCTTTTAACAACTCTCCACCCCCCATTGGAAGATTCCTTCCTGCTTCTGCAAAAGTTTTACCCATGTTTTCCATCCTCACTCTTAAGCACTAAAAATAATTTTACTTATTTTTGTTTGTGCTACTTCCGACAAGAGAATGGTAAAATTCTTTTCTTTTATTTATTCATTTTATTTTCCAGATTGTTTATGATCGGGTGACTGATCGGAGCCGAGGATTCGCATTTGTGACGATGGGCAGTGTTGAAGAGGCCAAACAAGCAATTCGTATGTTCAATGGATCTGTAAGTTGAAGAAGAAATAGATGATGATGATAATAACGTTGATAATGAGGATTGTTATTTCTCAGAAATACTTAGCGCTGGACTGAACAAATGGGCAACCACTATATAGCGGAAAAACGGTTGGTGATGTCATGCAGCAAAAATCTCCTCCTCCATTGGAAGACCTTAACCAATTGATTGGTTTATTTTTCTTAGGCTAACTGTCTATATGCAGGCCACAAATGGGATGGTTAAGATCATCCAGTGGAGATTTATTTTATTTTGTTCGGTGGACAAAGCCCATCCATAATGGAGACCAGCATATGAACAGCCTGAATTTCCAAAAGCCGGACATGGCCACCTGTACAGTTTGCTGGGACCAAATAAAAAGAGATTTTCAGCTGAGCAAATATCAAATGTTCAAATCTGTTTCAATGCTTTGGCATGGGAATACTGCCTGGTGCTTGATCTGAAGGAAGTGTTGAGGAGGCATCCTTTAGACAACCTAATTCGTTGATATGGTGGGGCCCATCATGGTACTGGTCATGTTAATCCCGTATGAAAATGGATAGTTATCACCAATGGTAACTATCCATCAAGAAGAAGATATTCTTGGATCATTTTCATGTATAACAGGCCCCCACTGTGTAAATAGTTTTGATTGCCAAAAGATGGGGATGATACACGTACAAGTTCTTGGACCGAGCAAATGTTCCATCAGACTTAGTACGTCTCTTGTTAACTTGCTCTTAACTTATCTTCTTCTTCTTTTTTTTTTCTTTTTTTTTTTTTCTTCTAATCTTTATGATGCTAACTAGGGAAGGATGTTCCTCTTGTTTATGTTTTTGGTTTTTGATTGTAGCAAGTGGGGGGGCGGAGCGTGAAGGTGAATTTCCCTGAAGTACCACGAGGAGGAGAGAGAGAGATCATGGGGCCAAGAATTCGCAGCAGCTCCAGAGGCTATGTCGACAGCCCATACAAGGTCTATGCCGGCAACCTTGGGTGGAGGCTCACCTCTGAGACCCTCAAGCAGGCCTTTGAAAGTCAGCCTGGCTTGCTGGGTGCAAAGGTAATCTATGAGAGGGACAGCGGCAGGTCAAGGGGATTCGGATTTGTCTCCTTTGCCTCACCAGAAGAGGCAGAGTCTGCAATTGACGCTATGAATGGAGTGGTAAGCTGAGTTCACCTACCTATGAAATTAGAATGTTCATCAAGAAATGTGAAGATTGTGCAATGGATATTGAAGTGGAAGTTTGCAGCATGTGTGGCGATTTAGCAGTACCATGCAAGATCAGAACCACTTACCAGGCAGGGCACCCCACAAGCTTGCCTTGGCTCAAAAGTCATGCCGTCCGACTAATCAGGTGGGTTTGCATACATATGGTAAGAATGGATATGAGAAAATGGCCAGCTGTCCATATTTTAATTGCATGTGTGGACCAACCAGATTTTTGGGCCAGGGCATGTTCATGTTGGGTCACTGGATGAATGACCCAAATCTTATATTAATCTTGTCTTTGATCTTCCCACTCACAAATCTCCTTTCACTTCTCTTTATTGTCTTAGTTTCTTTCTTTATTTTTCTTTTTATTGTGAATTTGACTTTGATGAATGGGTATGTTATTAGGAGGTGGAAGGACGACCTCTACGGTTGAGCCTAGCTGCTCAAAAAACCACTGCGGCCGCAGCTACCCAGACCACCCAAGAAATCAGAACAGATACTGTAGGCAATGAAATGCAATCTACTGTTGCCTATTGATCAACCGTAATGAAATCTTGTCTTGATTTGGCGAGATCGAAACATCTTTCAATTGTAGATTTATCATCACTCTTAACCCAACATTGGAGGATCTCGAGTCCCTGTCTTGAAATGCTCCAACCATTTCTATCATATGAAGCTTCTTTCAATTATTGAAGTGGTTCTGAATGGAGAGCTGCAACCCCAGACCAGAAGAGTTTTCTGAAGAGTCATCAGATGTTTGTAGCACACTCACTTCCCCACATGATACCCATCAAATTTCCATTATGGTTTATGAATGTTTTTATTGTATGATGAACAGAATCAATTCCACGTTCATCATATCGATTTTGGAAATTTTCTTTTGGAATGCTGATTGCTGGTGATTCTCTTTTTTACAACATCCTTAACAGTGACAAGTATCAGTAATTTGTTGTCAGTCATCATCATCATTATCATCTTAGCATCTCTTGGCAATTTGCAGTTGGCTCTTAAATGGTAGGATTAGAGAGAGACTAATACAATAGCTGCTAAAGAATATTGAAATTCCTGTTTTAGTCAGGCTGACACTGAAACCATTGGCATGCCAACACAACCCACCCAGTCAGAGGAAGGAGTTAGCAAAATAGGGGTCATGAAGGGACAGTAGCCAGGCATAATTATGATTAACTACTTAAATTATATTTACTCATTTTTAACTTTATCTAGAGAGGAAGAGGAAGAAGAAGAAGAAGAAGAGGGAAATATGTATATTGTTAAAATTAAACACCATGTATTTTGATATGTCGTTAACTATTAAATGCTATCATCTGTTGCATTATGGGCCTTCTCATGTCTGAAATGCTCTTGTGATGGTTCGACACCAATTTTGGTGGCTTCATCCCTAGATATGTCACCCATGTATGGCTATCTAAACCATAAAATTTGTAAGCGCTTATATGTTTAACGCACATGGATTGTCAAATTTTGTGAGACAAAAGTGCTTTAAGTTAGATCGCAAGTTTGTAATTACAACTACTCTACTTGCCTAAAGATCAACTCAAGATCGGCATATTTTCTCAAGTAGTCGAAGCCCGATTTCAAGACAAGTCAACGTTTAAGACAAGTTGTCACATATATTTGCTAAGACACAGGTGGTATAACCCTAGAAAGACCTTAAGTACTCTAAAAAATTCATTGATTTTGGGTTTTTAATAGTGTGCTCTGGAGTTCGGCCAACCTAACTTCCTCGGCTAACCTGACTTTAAGTTCAGGTAAAATAACAAATTCTGTTGAAAATTCAGCCAGCCTTAGTTTTGGTTCGGCTAGCCTAAGCTTAAAATTTGGCTAGCTTGAATGAGTTCGGGTCAAATTCCAGCAATGCAAACTTTTGAATTTTGCGGGAATTCGGGCAGCCGAATTTGACCCTGGGTTAGCTGAATTTTGGATAAATCTTATCCTGTGCAATCTGATAGTCGTTGGAACGAATCCGATGGAATCCAGTCAGCCGAAGCTATTTTGATACTAGCTGAATTTCTAATCTCTTTCACTATAAATAGAGGCATTTTCTTATTCTAAATTACAACGAAAAATCGCTCTAAACCTTCTGCAAGTGATAGAGAAGCTCAAGCCCTCGGCAAGCTATTTGTGTGGTATCTATAATTTATTTTTTGCTTATTCAATTCCCTTTCTCAAATATCATTTCAATCTTATTCTAGAGAGTAATCTATACTCCTCTTTGAGATTTAAGAGAATTGAATCAAGTAGCATTTGAATTTTTCATTTCTAAAATACTATAGAACCCTATACTCTTTTGTTTGAGCGAACATTGTCTCATCTATATTCAAGAAAGAAGTTCATTTGCTACAAGCTTCTACTGCGTCTTCGAATCTAACATTTGAAGATAAATATTTTACTGTATTTCATTTTAGGTTTTCTGAGATAGTCTATGAAAATCACAATGAGTTTTTATTTGTGATAGCCCATGAAAATCACGAAGTGATTTTTTATTTGTGATAGCTCGTCAAAATCACAAAATTTTTTTTATTGTGGTGATCTTATGAAAATCATAAGGACCTATATTAGGTTGTTAAGGTGAACCTGTGAAAACCATGTTATAGTGAAAGCCAAAATTACGAGGGTAGTAATTTTGGGAGTAGAGTAGGTGTGGTTGTTTTAAGCACCGAACCACTATAACTCCTTGTATATATGTGGTAAATGTTTATTTCCTTTTGGTGGTGAATATTATTTATTTCTTGTGGTGAATGCCGTAATTATTTTATATTTTCTTGCTAGTTTGAAAAATTAATTTTAAAGACATTCGTGAAATAAGATTGTTCTACGAATTATTTAGAATCAATGTTTCAATACTTAGGCAATTGAGATTTTGTATTATTTATTTATTCTGCTTTTATTTCGATTATTTAGCATTGTGCTATTCACCCCCCCCCCCCCCCCAAGGACATCGATAGCTCTCCTTTTCAGGTGGTTTCAGAACGGATTGCTCTTTTTTATTTTTTGGATTTACCTCATTGAGGTAGATCTAGAGTTATAAGAAGTTAAATTTCGAAAGCTTATCCATTACCAGACTACCTCCCTTTGATGGCTCTAACTATTCATATTGGAAAGCCAAGATGATGATTTTCCCCAAATTCATTAATGAAAGTGTATGGCAAGCTACTGTGATTAAATGGATCTCTCCTATGATGGAAGTAGTAGCTGATGATGGAACCATATCGATGAAAGAAACCATATACAATTTTTAGAATGTTGTTCAAAAAAGTGAAAGCAGTACTGAAAAGGCCTAGCTATATGTCCTAAAGGAGGGGTGAATAAGACTATGCTAAATTTAAAATAATAACAGCGGAATTAAATAGAAGATAGCCAAGAAAAGGAAATATAACAATCCACAATACAGAATGTAAAACAATCACAAAATCTAGTTGTTCTAAGGATAACCTTTCACCATAAAAACCAAGTGTTTATGGCAGGACAACCTTACTAGAACAATTAGAGAATTAAAAGCTAAAACTGAAAAGGAACATAAAGGAAATAGCAAGAATTGAAATCTAAACTATTACAACATTTCCCACAGTGCTTGAAATGAAAATATTACAACATTCACATCCACACATACATCCCACAAACTTAAATAATAAAAGATAGGAAAAATAAATCACATATCCACAAAACACAAAGAGTTATAGTGGTTTGCCTGTGTGTACACCAACTGTTAAATAACAGCCACACAGCTTGCTACTCCACTCTTAATATCCTCACATAGGGGATATTAGCGTTCATTATGAAAATAGGTTTCTCAGGTTCACCTAAAACCTTCACAATTGTGTCTTTCAAATGGGCTTACACAATTCAAAACCCCACTTTTGAGTTCTCTGGCTCTCCTCAGATAACCAATAGATTGAGATTTTTTTGGCTTAATTTTTTTTTAAAAAAAAAACAAAACAAGGTAATTTACAATACAGTAAAATACATAGATTTCTCCCTTTGTTGTAGCCCAGAAGAACCAAGTTAGAGTTGAATTTCAAATATAGAAGTTCAATGTCCCCACTCACTTTGAAATGGTTCTAAGTTCTAATTGATTTTAAATTAAACCAGTTGGGCTAGCTAGATTTGATTTTGATTCCAAGAAGAAGGAATACGACAATTCCTCTTTTCAATTCAAATTGGAATATAGAAACAAAATCAAATCAATAAAGCTAATAAAAGAGAATATTTAATATGCACAATGTAGCTTAAAATGAACACAAACTTATCTCAGAGTGATGCCTTGATTTTACTTTAATTTCAATATGAAACTCTGAAATTCGTGTTCTATTTATAGTTGCAGAAATCGTATCTATGACTGGTCCTGAGGACACTACGACTGGTCGTAGGTCGAACAAATTTTTGAATTTTTGAGCGCGATTGGATCAAACCGTTTCACAACTACTCGTGAGCCTCTCACGACTGGTCATGACCTTCCTACAACTGGTCGTGAGGCACCAGGTTTGATTGCTGGAGTTTGAGTCGTAGATCCACGGCTGGTCGAAGGACGAGTTGTAGTTGTTCACACGACCGGTCGAATAGAGTCCAGGATTGGTCTTGGAATTTCTTGGACTGGTCGAGCCAGTGCTAAGATTAGTCGAATAGGGTTCAGGACTAGTCTTAGAATAGTCCAAATACATATAAAGTAATTATATTTGAATTATGTATACAAAATGACCTACCCTAAGGTCAATCTAAGGTCAATCATACCTTGAAAGTGAGATATAAACATCGAGACTTCATTTCTTCAAATGATAGTTGACCTTTGAAGATTATGAAGCTTGAGATCTTCTAAAGCTTGAATTACACTTCATCTTGAATTGTACACTAACTTGAGTCTTGAACAAGAATACTTCTTTCACTGTAGCTTGAACTTGCATTTCTAGAAATAGATTGAAATAGTTCCTCATTCTTGTCTTGAAGCAAGGTGTTTAGAGCAGTGATCCAATATCTTGAACATATATACCAATGAGCTACACAAGACATAGATTGAGGTTTTGGCACCATAAAATTTGACAACCAAAGGAGCAGAAAATCATAACACTTACAATCTCCCCCTTTGTCAAATTTGTGACAAAACACACTCCAATAAAATAAGAAAAGCACAACATGCTCAATAAGGAATCATGCACCAGTTATATAAGAAAACCAGTTATAGCCTGATTAAAAAATCATGCACCAATTGTCATTAACTAGCACAAACTCAATAAGAACTAGGCAAAACAAGTCAGCACCCTTATTTACTCCCCCTGAGTAGCACACATATATCTCCAAAAAAAAATAATACTACCACCCCATAATCCATTCCATCCATTCCAAACTTCTTGAATCTACACCCCCTTTTTGTCACAATATGACAAAGGAAGCAAATAAATGGAAAAGAATAATAAACAGGAGTAAGAAAATGATTAACTAGTCAAGATATAAGCAAATTAAAGTCGACATACCATTAACTAGTTTAAACAAAAGTCAGTAAACCACAAGTTCACAAGCCAACAAAAGTAGAATTAAAGTTATTACAGATCAAAGAGTAAAGCGTTTAATTAGATCTTGAAGAAGGAGCAGGTATGGTACCATCAAGTTGATGAAGGCCCTTGTTTAAGCGCCTAAGATACTTGCGCATATATTTAAAATGTAAATTATGGACAGCATTCATGTTCTCTACCTTTTCTTCTAGAGCACGAAGATGAACATCAAAATTAGATGGCTCATAGTCAGGATCATTAGTAGAATCTAATTCAAGTTCATCAAAAATATCATCCATATTAATGTCATCAGAATGAAGATTGTCAGCCTCTTCTTCATCCACAGCCTCAGCTCCACCACCACCCACTTCCACTTGGCCAGGAGCCAATTCCAATTTCATCTTGGTAATATTTGAATAGTTAAAAATAAGATGATGGATAGGAGCCTCTCTAACAGGCATAGCAACTAGCATGTGATTAGCTAACACAGTTATAAGATAAGTAAATGGAATATCGCTATGACCTGGATGGAAACGAAACTGAATAATGGAATGACATATCAAAGAAGGCAGACAAATTTTAGTACCAGAGATGACAAAATGCAAAACTCGAACCATAAAGGAAGTCAGTTCTGTTTTATTGCCAGAACGAGGATATAGATTTGAAATAAAGATTCTATGGAGAATCCTGTATCTGGGTAATGAGTATTTTGAGGGGAGCGCATTCCCTTTGTGAGTCCATTGCACATTCATATTGCATAAATCTCTAGTGAGCATACGTTTTTCTGATTCTGAGGGTTTCTCAGCTAAAGTATGAATAAGAATACCCTCATCATTAACAGGTATATCCAAAAGACTAGATATCAGATGACGATCTACATCAAATGGACCTTCTCTAGCATCAATTTTAAACATTAAATTCTTAGAAGAAAAATCAGAAATGCATACAAATATGGCTTTTGCAATAGACTGGTATGCAGGCCCATCCTACAGCTTGGAGAAGAGGAAGAATACCAAAAATAGCAATGTGATCAAGATCAACAAGGTGTTCAACAATGACATTGCGCATACGCAAATCCCACACTTGAGAGGGATCATCTTTGGGAGACCGAAGATGGCGCCGAATGATCGGAGTTAATCTAGAAGAATGTAACGCCCGTGAAAAATCCGTACTTGGGCTCGAGTACCGATTTGACCCGAAATCGCGTAGGAATAATTTCCATGGAAATTAAACGTAAGTTAGCTAGCGCAACGCTAGAGTAGCTGGGAAATAGTCCCTGATCACTTTAAATACGTTCTACAAGACCCAAATCGAGTAGAACAGACAACTCTACAATACTCTATAACCTTGAATCAAACTCTAAGCAGGTTTGTCCTCTGGACCACATTAAACTTTTGTATTGGATTTAGACCGCGCGTCGAAGGTCTGATACCTCCTATCTTAGACCGTTAGAACCGCCCAGCTGGACTTGACAATCATCTCGAAAATCAAGTCAAACCGATAATCACAGATTATTTCGTTGAACCCGGACTGAAGCGACCGCGAATAGGGACGAATTTGAAATTTCAAATTCAAATCTGGCACACGACTTGACGCGTCAGTATTAAGCGTTCTGACCGTCAGAATTCATCCAGATTACACCCTCGGATCAGGAAAAATTTCTATTTATTATGATGAGACTTTCAGCCCTGATCTATGTGCGGTGACCGCTGAACTGAAACTGGTCCGCCACGTGCGATCTGCGAACCCTGCCAGACTGAAAACTTAATACGAGGTACATCTGGTACCCATGAGCTTAAGTCTGATCGCAATCGACCAGGGAACCACCAGAAAGCAGTTTTGGGACCGAAACAGCCCCGAAATGGATAGGCATCAAGTAAACTTCGTCCCGGAGCCTAATTCTGGCAATTTCAGGCTTATAAAAGGGGTTGAAACCCTCATTTCTCCTCTCCATCCGAAATTCACAAACCCTAGAGAAAAAGAGAGAGAGTTTGAGAGAAAGGGAAGAGGAGATTTTTCCCGCTTCCGAGCCCCTGACAGTCGCTGCTTCAACACTTCATTCCAATCACCTGGCTGGTGATTTCTCCACCTTTTCAGGTATAAAATAACCCCAACAACTTGCTGATTTAGGGTTTACGTAGATTCATGGCATGTTAGCTAACGTAATCCATAAATCAGGTTCTCTTACAGCCGTAGACGAAGCGTACACGCTCCGTTCAAAATCCCGCGACCGTAAGAGATTAGGTGAGGATTTTAGACGCTTTGATTGACGGTTTACAACGCTTTCAATGTCGTTTAATAGTAGATTATCGACGGCATCGCCATTTGACATGTACAACATGCTCTCCGTTTCCTGTTTCGTAAATTAACGAAGAATATGAGATTTAGGGCATTTTAGTTATTTGTAGGAAGTACGGTCTACGTGCATATTTTGCTGACGTGATTGACATGGTTTCTTTCCGCATTAGAGAGTTAGGAATGCTTGCATAATCAGTTTGGCGAAGAGATTCGCCAAGTTGCGCACTTTGGGTCGACATACTATATGTGGACTTAAGTGTGTAGTGTATGTGTTTGTATAAATGCTTGTATTAGTATGTATTGAATTGAATGATGTTATGTAGTAGTTTGAGATTGATTTCATGATTAATATGCTGACCTAAATGATTTCCTACATGTTGACCTTATGCATGATTGCATTACATGCATAGAAAGTATGCCTTGAAGATTTGCTTAAGTTGAATGTTATAACATGTGCTAACATACTCACATGATGTATTTCAATTCCAATACCTTTGTATATAGTATTAATGAAATTCCATAGATGTGTGGGACTTGACTTAGTCCAGGCAGTCGGTAACCGAGCGAATTCGTGGCTGACTGGTCATAGCCACGAACGACGCGTCGATGAACGTGATTCGTGTTGAGAGTTGGCGGCAGTGGTTAGGCCACGCGAAGTATTTTACACACTTCATGTCGTTTAACTTGAGATGCGATCGCGCTAGTCGAGCCCGTCAAGTAACCCGACTGGCCGATGTATGTTCACCTTGTATGTGTCATAACTACTTGAACCTAGGGTACTGAACTTACCATTGTAAACCCTATTAACCGTGGTACCTTGATCCACGAAGACTCATGAGCCGGGCATGGTGGTATGGGACACCGTGGTCGAGCTGTCGGCCTACGCTGGGGCCACAAACCTCCCCGTAGTGACCAGTGAGCACCTTGACTCGTGAGCAGATTATGGTGGTATGGGACACTATATTCTAGCTGTCGGCCTACACTGATCAGGCGACGAGCCCTTTGTAGTGACCGCGAGCGTATTCTGAGTCCACGGGAGGCGACGACCCTTCCGTGCAGTAGAGTACAGTAGGCCTGTATTGATAAGGTGATGGGGGAGCGGTGCAACGAGTGCGATCAATAGCCCTGGCAGCCCTTGCAGTGACCTACGAAATACACTATCGTATGAGATTACTAGGAGTGACGACCCTAGACAGGATCTGTGTTGGGATTGATACAAGGGAAGTACCTTAGTTTCCCAATCCTGCTGTTTGAATGGACTAATAACAACTTGAAAATCATATCACCATAGCATTGCATGTGCCTGGAAGATGTGGAGCACTCTAGGGAGTGTGGCATGCCGCGGTCGTAAGATGTTGCCGCATGAGGGTGATCGTCGGTGAGGGCATACATCACGTCATATCATCTTGCATTAACAACAGTATTAGGATTGTCTGATTTACTGCTTTACTATTATCGCGTGATTGAATTGTGAACATGCTAATCTTTGCTCTATGATTCCACTGAGTTGATCACTCATTCCCACATTACGGGATGGTGTTTGCAACACCCACCAGACCCTGTTGTAGCTGCAGGTGAGGACGAGATCCAGGAGGTGGAGCCGGAGATTGACGAGGACCAGGATGAGTTCTCGTATATGCAGTATCACGACGGCTTCCCGTAGGTGACCTGGATCGAGGGGACTTCAGTGGGACTATTTTGAACTTTATTCTTTTGTTTATTTACATGTATATGAGACTCAGAGATGTAGTCATACTTCGGAGACAGATGAGATTACTTTGTTTTTCCATACAGTGATACATACATTGTTTAGTCTTCCGCTTGCTTTTATCACTGGATCTGAAGTATGAATTGCATTTTTGGTATACTTTTACTCATGTGAATGCTTTAAATCAGACAACATTGAATCATAACCATTTTTGTTGCATAAGTGACGGTCTGGAACTCGGGAGTTGAGTTTATACACGACCCCCGATTTTCAGGGTGTTACAAGTTGGTATCAGAGCATGAATGAGAGTATACTGGGCCTGGGTTATGGTCTTGCGACGTACGCTGTCGCTTCCTTTGACTTAGGTGGGTGCGAGAAGGGTCTAGAAACACTTCTAGGATCGCAGATTCGCCGATAGGCGAAGTCCATTAGGATCGATCGCAAGATCGAGTCTGTAACGTATCTCGGGTCGCGTAAAGCAACCCGAATCACTTCTAAGCTGTAGGAAGTCGGGTGGAGACGTCCTATGAGCGGTTTTAAACCATAAAGGTAAATCCTTGGGCCGTGGGATGACCACGACCCCTGTAATCAATCGCTAGGGCTTAAAAACCCCGTTTCGCCAAAAATTCTCAAAATTCCTCCTCTAAACACTCCAACCTTCAATTTTTTCTTATCCATTTCATGTTAGGCATCAAACCTAATGTGAAAATAACACAAATTAGTACAATCACCAAATTTTACAGTGAATAGTAAAATTTTATGAAAAATGGCCATAAGGCCATTCTAACTTCACTTTCTTTAGCAACTAAGGAGCTAGATAGGTGTACTGGATCCTTCTACCCCAAATGCATATGCTGTATCATATGGTTTGGTATTCGGGTTTGCAATATGGACCCAGAAAGTCCCGAACATATGTTTGGGCTCATACAGACCAAAATACTATGAACCAGGGGGTGAGACCTAACTTTTTGGGACCCTGGGACCATGGGGGACCAGACCCATGGGGTCCCACCGGCCAACTTGAAAGTTGGCCGGCGATGCCATCGCCGGTCGGGCTATGCATCGCCGACCGGCGGTGTCCGATGGGGCCGTCCTTCGGGCGCACCCCCTTAAATAGTGTCCACATCATCCCTATATACCTCCCACCTCACAAAAACCCCCAAATCCCACCTCTCCTTCACAAACAGCCCCCTACACAGCCCTAGTTTCGATTTTCAGCAACCTATTCCAAACCCCAGTGTCCCAAACCACTTCTAAGACCCTCCTTGGCCAAAACCGACCACCACTCATCATTTATTGGGTGTTAGCAGCCTCTTTCCTTGAAGATATCACCATTTGGAGCTCCAAAATCTCCCAAATGTAGCTGAAATCGTGAGGTGCTCCATCCCATCTTTTTGTTTGTATTTTTCCCTGAAAGTATAGCCTTGGGAAGCTTGAAGCAACCCTCTACGACGCCTAGATTTCCTTTTCTTAGATTGGGCAGCCATTTCTCCGCATTTTCGGCGTTTTTCATGACTTTTGTGGAAGCCATTCTGGGCCTTCTGTCACTCTCATCCATCATATCTTTGATGGGTAAGAGGAAAACTGCGACAGACGAGGCTGGGCCGAGCCGCCTTGCTCGATCGAGAAGACCGCGGGGTGGTGCCGCAAGTTCAAGCGCCGCCGCAGGTCCAGCTGCAGTCCTGGAGTGCCGTACAAAGCGGGATTTGGATCCCCATGCACACCTTGGACGAACCATTCTATCAGAGATGCCTCATGGCGAATACACTGATCGTAGAGTGTTATTTGAGGCGGACGTAGATGGACGGTTGTTCGGCGAATATCTGTTGTTCGAACGCATTGAAGCTGCGCACTGGGGACCGATCTTTGAAGCTCGCGCTCGTGCTAATGTGAGCACCGTTCGTGCCTTCTATGCTAGCATCCAGAACCCTACCTTGGAGCCTTTGCAGTTCAAAATCCCATTTGGTAGAGATCGGATGGCTACGATCGACGTCCGGTTGATTGCGCGACTTCTCAACGTGCCTTTAGGTGATGTGCATCCTAGTGAGAAGAATTTGAGGACTAGACGTGAACGAGATCGCCGCACCAGGTTTCTGTGCGGTAAGTTGGTTCCATAGCAGCCTAATAATAGCCTCAAGGCGACGTATATGTCTGAGGATTTGCGCCTGCTGCACCATATCTGCACGTTCAATGTCTATCCCAGGTCAACGAACCGCATTGAATGTATACGTCTTATGGTCGATTTCTTATTTCTGGTGGCCCAGGGAGAGAACGTATGTATGGCCACTTTCATCTTACGGCAGATAGTTCTCATAGCCAGGTCGAGAAGAACATCCGAATCGCTTCCCTTTAGCAGACTCATTTGCAAGATTGCGCTTGAGTTTGCCTATAGACTTGGGCCCGAATTGCCGGTATCGATTCACACCATCGATGAGTCGACAATGGTTAAGATGAAGATTGGGTCGCAATATCGTGAAAATCAACTTGAAAGGGATAGTGGGGATGACTTTGATGAAGAGGAAGATCAAAGCGAAGAAGAACCTAGAGTAGAGGTTCAGGAAGAAGCAGAGGAGGAGGCTCAGGATACTGATGAGAGCCCTCCTCCCTCTGCGCAGACTACTATCGACGACCGCATTGCTCGGATGGAGGAGAGTCAGACCGCTTTGCGAAGGGAAGTCCAAGAACTTCGAGCGGAAGTCGCTGATGCCAAGGCTGTTACAAAGAAGAAGTTTGGCAAGGTGACTCGCACCTTGAAGGTAATCCTGTGTTGCTTACAGGATAAGGGTGCTCCTCCTCCGTCACCAGACTCCGACTAGCGATGCGATCTTTGATGTTGTTATTAGTAGTTAGCCATTTTCTGTTTTATGTGTGTAAGCCTGTTAGGGCTAGTGCTTTGCTTATGTTGCTGCTGCTTAACTGTCTTAATTTCCATGTAATTCTAGTCATGATGCTTGTAAGGATATATCCCTTGTATTGTGACAATTTTGATTAATTGAAATGCATGGAATGCCTTTGACTCTTTAAGTGAATGATTGTGGTGTATTTGTGCAATTGAGACTGACAAGGTTGCACCCTATTTTGAATATAGGGAATGCCACCTAAGACTACGAGGAGCGCAGTTCGGCTTTCATTGTCAGAGCAGATGGATCAGACTCCCTCTCAGTCTGGCACTCGTCCGGACCCTGCTGTGGGCCCGATTCCTGAGACGGTTCGATCGTCTCAGCCTGCTGTTGGTCCTACAGATGGACCACTGCCATTTACACCATCAGTTAGAGAGCCACAGCGCGCATCTACTTCCGCACCTCATCCGCCACAGCCTGCTCCACCCCCTGACAGATTCGAGCAGATGATGGCTATGATGCTACAGCAGCAGCAGCTTCTGACCACCATAGTTGGGACTTTAGCCCAGGGTGGGGGTGCGACTACATCTACTCCACCTGCACCACCTGCGCATCCAGCTGAGGATGCCTATTCTTACGCCCAGGATGAGGGCATAGCACATCCTGCGACGCCTGCTTTCCCTGCGGGGAATCCTGCCGATACACGGGGCCTTCTGGAGCGATTTCAGCGCTTGCGGCCTCCTACTTTTTCGGGTTCTCACAGACCCGAGGAGGCTGAGTTCTGGCTCGATCGAGTGTCGAAGATTCTACGGATGTTGCACTGTACCGAGGCTGAGCAGGTAGAGTTGGCTACCTTCCTGTTTGAGAGAGAGGCCAGTATGTGGTGGGATAGCATATTGCGGACTGTTGCCACAGATTTCGTATGGACGTGGGCAGCATTTGAGTTCCGCTTCCATGAGAAGTATTATCCCCAGACCTACAGGCACGAGAGGGAGAATGAGTTTCTCCGTCTCAGGCAGGCAGCGATGACAGTTACCGAGTATGAGCATCGGTTCACAGAGTTGGGCAGGTACGTACCGACGTTTCTAGCTGATGAGCAGATGCGCATACGGCGCTTTTTGGAGGGCTTGCGACCGGATATTCGGTCGAAGATGTGCTGTGTCAGTTTCCCTTCCTATGCGGAGTTGGTTCACATGTCCATGCGGGCAGAGCAGGACGTGGATCGACTTGCGCGATCTCGAGGCCCGACTACTTCTAGGCCACGACCGGATTTGCCAGACAGGCCCTTCGCGGGCAAGAGGCCTCGTTTTGATCCTCCTACCAGGACCACGGCGCCTGTACCACCGTTTCGGCGCCCTGATTTGTCATGCACATACTGTGGGAGGACAGGCCACTTAGCGCAGAGTTACTTTTCGAGGATGCGGGACAGTGGGTTCTCGCCGCCGCAGAAGATTGATCGTGTACGTCCACAGGCGATATCAGCACCGCCTATACGGTCAGCTCCTGCGCATCCTTCTTTCAGACCCACAGTATCGCAGATTCGACAGCCTCCACGGCCCTTGACACAGCGGCCGAACCGGCCACAGCAGGCTCGAGTTCATGCACTGACCGCTGAGGCAGCTACGACGCCGACTTTCCAGCATTCAGCCTTCGAGGTCACGGGCCATATCGGAGGTACTCCCGTTCTTGTCTTGGTGGACACTGGTTCCACGATTTCTTTGATATCGCGTGCCGTAGTCAGACGTCTTGGGTTGCAGACTATCACTATGGATAGCGTGCGAGTCCTTGCAGCTCATGGAGATTATTCGGATGTCACCCAGATGTGTGAGGGTTGTTTAGTTGATCTGGGAGGCAGGACGATGACTCTTGATCTGGTCGTCGATCCCTCGCTCGTTTATCTCGAAGTCATTCTTGGCATGGACTGGTTGACTGCAGCGAGAGCCGAGATTGACTGCGAGGCTCGTGTGGTGACGGTTTACGAGCCTGAGGGCACGCCTTTCACATTTCCAGTGCGGGTAAATCTTCCTTTCCGCATTCTTAGCTACGCCACTCTATTGCGCGACGCGGGTGCCCAGGTACTTGAGCAGACACCAGTTGTTTCTGAGTTCGGGGATCTGTTCAGGAAGATCCCTGGTTTGCCGCCTCGACGTGAGATCGATTTCACTATCGATCTGATTCCCGGTTCTACACCCGTCTCACTGGCGATGTATCGCATGGCACCATGTGAGATGGAGGAGTTGAGGACGCAGATTGATGGTCTGCTAGAGCTTGGCTTTATACGGCCTAGCATGTCTCCTTGGGGAGCACCGGTCTTGTTCGTGAAGAAGAAGGATGGTTCGCTGCGATTGTGTATTGATTATCGCAGGCTGAACCAGCTCACGGTGAAGAACAAGTACCCTTTGCCCAGGATCGATGACTTGTTTGATCAGTTGAGAGGAGCGCAGTACTTCTCGAAGATTGATCTTCAGTCAGGTTATCATCGCTGCGCGTCAGGGATGAGGACGTGCAGAAGACAGCATTCAGGACCAGTTTTGGCCACTACGAGTTCCTCGTGATGTCGTTCGGTCTCACGAACGCACCGGCCGTGTTCATGGATCTGATGAACCGAATATTTCGGCCTTTCCTTTATCGATTCGTCGTTGTCTTCATTGACGACATTTTGGTGTACTCTAGGAGTCGAGAGGAGCATGAGGAGCACTTACGTTTGGTCCTTGATACGCTCAGACGACATCAGTTGTTCGCACAGTATAAGAAGTGCGATTTCTGGAAGCAGGAGGTGAAGTTTCTGGGACACGTGGTGTCCAAGGATGGCATGGCAGTTGACCTGTCTAAGGTAGTTGCGGTGCAGCACTGGGAGCAGCCTGGTTCTGTCACTGAGGTGAGGAGCTTCTTGGGACTCGCTGGCTACTATCGGCGCTTCATTCAGGACTTCTCGAAGATTGCGAGACCCTTATCTCAGTTGACACGGAAGGACGTGAAGTTTGCCTGGAACGATAAGGCTGAGTCAGCTTTTCAGGAGCTGAAGGACAGACTTACGTCCGCCCCTGTGCTAGTATTGCCAGAGCAAGGGGTTAGATACACTATATACACTGACGCGTCTAGCGTTGGTTTGGGTTGTGTCCTTATGCAGAGGGACAGGGTAATTTCGTATGCCTCGAGACAATTAAGGAAGCACGAGGAGAATTACCCTACACACGACCTAGAGTTGGCAGCCGTGATATTCGCACTGAGACTCTGGAGACATTACCTCTACGGAGAGGAGTTCGAGCTCTTTTGCGACCACAAGAGCCTCAAGTACATATTCACGCAGCGAGACTTGAATATGAGGCAGCGGCGATGGATGGAGACGTTGAAGGACTTCAAGTTTGAAGTCTCTTACCATCCTGGGAAGGCGAACCTTGTGGCTGATGCGTTGAGCCGCAAGAAGGCGATAGAGTTTGCGGCTCCGCTGATGGTTGCCGAGTGGGATATGGTGGAGTTTTTGCGAGACTTTGAGCAGAAACTCACCGTAGAGGAGCCATTTGAGTTTATCGCACATGTACAGGTGCGATCTCAGATCGATGACCGAGTCATCGAGGCGCAGAGGGACGACGCGCATCTTACTGAGCTTCGAGAGCAGGCCAGTGATGATGCTGACGCCGACTGGCGAGTTGGTATGGATGGGGGCTTACGTTACCGTGGCCGCCTATGCGTCCCAGATGTCCCTGACTTGAGACGAGAGATTCTCGAGGCTGCGCATTCTACTAGACTCGCGATGCATCCAGGCAGCACGAAGATGTATCGTGATGTGAAGAGGACGTATTGGTGGGAAGGTATGAAGACCCACATAGCTGAGTTCGTGTCCCGTTGTCTCACTTGTCAGCAGGTGAAGGCAGAGCATCGCCGACCACCTGGACTTTTGCAGCCTATGCCGATTGCAGAGTGGAAGTGGGATTTCATTTCCATGGACTTCATTTCTGGGTTGCCGAAGACGAGGAAGGGGCATGATTCCATTTGGGTGATCGTCGACCGATTGACGAAGTCGGCGCACTTCCTACCGATCAGAGTTACGAACTCTGCAGACGAGCTGGCTAGATTGTATATCAGAGAGATCGTGCGTCTGCATGGAGTTCCGTTGGAGATCGTGTCGGACAGAGACACGCGGTTCACTTCTATTTTCTGGACTCGCATTCAGGAGGCTATGGGTGTGAAGTTGAAGTTCAGTACTGCCTTCCACCCATAGACGGACGGACAGACGGAGCGAGTGAACCAGATCCTGGAGGACATGTTGCGAGCTTGCGCATTGGACTTCAAGGACAGTTGGGATGACTGTCTTGCATATGCGGAGTTTGCATACAATAATAGCTTCCAGGCGAGTATCGGCATGGCACCTTATGAGGCGCTGTATGGGCGACCTTGTCGCGCACCGCATTGCTGGTTAAAAGTCGGTGAGCGCAGCTTGATTGGCCCAGAGTTGGTGCAGGCGACATCAGAGAAGATCGATATCATTCGACGTCGGCTTCTTACAGCGCAGAGCAGACAGAAGAGTTACGCCGATACTTGAGTTCACAGTCGGGGATCACGTGTATTTGCGAGTTTCCCCTATGAAGGGAGTCCTTCGGTTCGGGAAGAAGGGGAAGCTGGCACCGCGATTCATTGGTCCATTCCAGATCCTCGATCGTGTGGGAGTAGTGGCTTACCGATTGGCTTTACCCACGCCCCTCGCGAGCGTCCACAACGTATTTCATGTTTCTATGCTGAAGAAGTACGTTGCTGATCCCTCCCATATCATCAGATGGGAGCAGGTGCAGTTAGGAGAGGATGTTACTTATATCCTGCGACCGTCACATATCTTAGACAGGAAGGAGCAGGTACTGCGTAGCAAGGTGATTCCCCTTGTGAAGGTACTATGGACGCATCACTCTGAGGAGGAGGCTACTTGGGAGACAGAAATCGAGATCAGAAAGAACTACCCACAGCTTCTCGAGGAGTACGAAAAGGTACAAATTTCGAGGATGAAATTATTTGTTAAGGGGGGTAGATTGTAACGCCCGTGAAAAATCCGTACCTGGGCTCGAGTACCGATTTGACCCGAAATCGCGTAGGAATAATTTCCATGAAAATTAAACGTAAGTTAGCTAGCGCAACGCTAGAGTAGCTGGGAAATAGTCCCTGATCACTTTAAATACATTCTACAAGACCCAAATCGAGTAGAACAAACAACTCTACAATACTCTATAACCTTGAATCAAACTCTAAGCAGGTTTGTCCTCTGGACCACATTGAACTTTTGTATTGGATTTAGACCGCGCGTCGAAGGTCTGATACCTCCTATCTTAGACCGTTAGAACCGCCCAGCTGGACTTGACAATCATCTCGAAAATCAAGTCAAACCGATAATCACAGATTATTTCGTTGAACCCGGACTGAAGCGACCGCGAATAGGGACGAATTTGGAATTTCAAATTCAAATCTGGCACACGACTTGACGCGTCAGTATTAAGCGTTCTGACCGTCAGAATTCATCCAGATTACACCCTCGGATCAGGAAAAATTTCTATTTATTATGATGAGACTTTCAGCCCTGATCTATGTGCGGTGACCGCTGAACTGAAACTGGTCCGCCACGTGCGATCTGCGAACCCTGCCAGACTGAAAACTTAATACGAGGTACATCTGGTACCCATGAGCTTAAGTCTGATCGCAATCGACCAGGGGACCACCAGAAAGCAGTTTTTGGACCGAAACAGCCCCGAAATGGATAGGCATCAAGTAAACTTCGTCCCGGAGCCTAATTCTGGCAATTTCAGGCTTATAAAAGGGGTTGAAACCCTCATTTCTCCTCCCCATCCAAAATTCACAAACCCTAGAGAAAAAGAGAGAGAGTTTGAGAGAAAGGGAAGAGGAGATTTTTCCCGCTTCCGAGCCCCTGACAGTTGCTGCTTCAACACTTCATTCCAATCACCTGGCTGGTGATTTCTCCACCTTTTCAGGTATAAAATAACTCCAAAAACTTGCTGATTTAGGGTTTACGTAGATTCATGGCATGTTAGCTAACGTAATCCATAAATCAGGTTCTCTTACAGCCGTAGACGAAGCGTACACGCTCCGTTCAAAATCCCGCGACCGTAAGAGATTAGGTGAGGATTTTAGACGCTTTGATTGACGGTTTACAACGCTTTCAATGTCGTTTAATAGTAGATTATCGACAGCATCGCCGTTTGACATGTACAACATGCTCTCCGTTTCCTGTTTCGTAAATTAACGAAGAATATGAGATTTAGGGCATTTTAGTTATTTGTAGGAAGTACGGTCTACGTGCATATTTTGCTGACGTGATTGACATGGTTTCTTTCCGCATTAGAGAGTTAGGAATGCTTGCATAATCAGTTTGGCGAAGAGATTCGCCAAGTTGCGCACTTTGGGTCGACATACTATATGTGGACTTAAGTGTGTAGTGTATGTGTTTGTATAAATGCTTGTATTAGTATGTATTGAATTGAATGATGTTATGTAGTAGTTTGAGATTGATTTCATGATTAATATGCTGACCTAAATGATTTCCTACATGTTGACCTTATGCATGATTGCATTACATGCATAGAAAGTATGCCTTGAAGATTTGCTTAAGTTGAATGTTATAACATGTGCTAACATACTCACAAGATGTATTTCAATTCCAATACCTTTGTATATAGTGTTAATGAAATTCCATAGATGTGTGGGACTTGACTTAGTCCAGGCAGTCGGTAACCGAGCGAATTCGTGGCTGACTGGTCATAGCCACGAACGACGCGTCGATGAACGTGATTCGTGTTGAGAGTTGGCGGCAGTGGTTAGGCCACGCGAAGTATTTTACGCACTTCATGTCGTTTAACTTGAGATGCGATCGCGCTAGTCGAGCCCGTCAAGTAACCCGACTGGCCGATGTATGTTCACCTTGTATGTGTCATAACTACTTGAACCTAGGGTACTGAACTTACCATTGTAAACCCTATTAACCGTGGTACCTTGATCCACGAAGACTCATGAGCCGGGCATGGTGGTATGGGACACCGTGGTCGAGCTGTCGGCCTACGCTGGGGCCACAAACCTCCCCGTAGTGACCAGTGAGCACCTTGACTCGTGAGCAGATTATGGTGGTATGGGACACTATATTCTAGCTGTCGGCCTACACTGATCAGGCGACGAGCCCTTTGTAGTGACCGCGAGCGTATTCTGAGTCCACGGGAGGCGACGACCCTTCCGTGCAGTAGAGTACAGTAGGCCTGTATTGATAAGGTGATGGGGGAGCGGTGCAACGAGTGCGAGCAACAGCCCTGGCAGCCCTTGCAGTGACCTACGAAATACACTATCGTATGAGATTACTAGGAGTGACGACCCTAGACAGGATCTGTGTTGGGATTGATACAAGGGAAGTACCTTAGTTTCCCAATCCTGCTGTTTGAATGGACTAATAACAACTTGGAAATCATATCACCATAGCATTGCATGTGCCTGGAAGATGTGGAGCACTCTAGGGAGTGTGGCATGCCGCAGTCGTAAGATGTTGCCGCATGAGGGTGATCGTCGGTGAGGGCATACATCACGTCATATCATCTTGCATTAACAACAGTATTAGGATTGTCTGATTTACTGCTTTACTATTATCGCGTGATTGAATTGTGAACATGCTAATCTTTGCTCTATGATTCCACTGAGTTGATCACTCATTCCCACGTTACGGGATGGTGTTTGCAACACCCACCAGACCCTGTTGTAGCTGCAGGTGAGGACGAGATCCAGGAGGTGGAGCCGGAGATTGACGAGGACCAGGATGAGTTCTCGTATATGCAGTATCACGACGGCTTCCCGTAGGTGACCTGGATCGAGGGGACTTCAGTGGGACTATTTTGAACTTTATTCTTTTGTTTATTTACATGTATATGAGACTCAGAGATGTAGTCATACTTCGGAGACAGATGAGATTACTTTGTTTTTCCATACAGTGATACATACATTGTTTAGTCTTCCGCTTGCTTTTATCACTGGATCTGAAGTATGAATTGCAGTTTTGGTATACTTTTACTCATGTGAATGCTTTAAATCAGACAACATTGAATCATAACCATTTTTGTTGCATAAGTGACGGTCTGGAACTCGGGAGTTGAGTTTATACACGACCCCTGATTTTCAGGGTGTTACAAAGAAGATGGACCACGGGATGTTTTCTTTTTCCCTCTAGCATCCATTTACTTGAAGAAAATCAAAGCAACAAGAAATCACAAAGGAAGTAGAGATGGATTTTCCTAGATCAACAAATAGAGAAGAAGAAACCCAAAACAAAGCTTGAAATCAAGAACTCCAATGAAGATATTGAAGAAAATATACCATGAATCTACAAGCAAGACTAAAAAAATGCACTAACCTTAACGAATCAAATAGTAGAGTTCAACTAGTCGTGTCACGACTTGTTGGAGAGAGAAGAAGAAATGAGGAAGATGATGGTTTTTCCCAAATTAAAGAGATCAACGCGCTCCACGACTGGTCTTGGACCGTCCTCGACTGGTCGTGTACCAACATAAACATGTATTTTTCATAAAATTTGAAATTTAAATAAATAAATTATCAAATATATATACATTATGATACAAATAAGTATGAATATTTAATTTAGATTGCACATACCAAGATCAAATTTTAATTTATTAAACCTGCTGTTGTCGAACGGTTTAGTGAAAATGTCAGTAAGTTGAGTCTCGATAGGAATGTATTTCAAAGATATCATCTTTTCTTCTGCTAATTCACGAATGTAATGATACCTAATGTCAATATGCTTAGTATGTGAATGCTGGATTGGATTTTTTGAAATATTTGTATCATTGGAATTATCACAATATAGTATCATTTATTCCTGTGCAATTCCATAATCGCTTAACAAGATGAGTATATAAATTTTCTTGCTGCGATGTATTCAGCCTCAGCAGTTGAGAGTGATATAGAACTTTGCTTCTTCCTAAACCAAGAAACGAAACAGTTTTCAATATAGAAACAACCATCACTGGTTGATTTTCTGTCATTAATATTACCAGCCCAATCAGCATCTGAGTACCCAGCCAATTGAACACTAGTATCATATGGATACCCGAGACCCAATTTAGCAGTACTTATGACATATTGCATAATCCGCTTAATAGCAGATAGATGTGACTCTTTAGGATCAGACTGATATCTAGCGCAAATACCAACACTTAAAGTAATATCAGGTCTACTAGCAGTTAAATAAAGTAAACTGCCAATCATACTACGATGTAATTTAGGATCCACATTTTTACCTGTAGAGTCCTTTGAGAGACTTAAAGTTGTATTCATAGGAGTATCAAAATTTTTACCATTCTCAAATCTGAACTTTTTAATCAAGTTCAAAGCATATTTGGTTTGAGAAATAAAAATACCATCAGGTTGTTGTTTTACTTGGAACCCTAGGAAATAATTTAATTCCTCAACCATGCTCATTTCGAACTTAGATTTCATTAAATCTACAAACTCAACAGTCATGTTAGTACAGGTAGATCCATAAATAATATCATCAACATAGATCTGCACTATTAAGATGTGATCGTTATGTTTCTTAACAAAAAGAGTCTTATCTACACTTCTCATTTGAAAATCATGACTTAGTAAAAACTTAGTCAACTTCTCATACCATGCCCTCGGAGCTTGTTTTAAATCGTAGAGAGCTTTTTTAAGGCATTACACATGATCAGTGTTCTTAGGGTCTTCAAAACCCATTGGTTGTTCAACATACACTTCTTCATGTAGATCACCATTTAAGAAGGCATTCTTTACATCCATTTGATAAATTTTAAAATTTTTAAAGGAAGCAATGGATATAAATAGTCTAATTGATTCAAGACGAGTTACTGGGGCAAAGGTTTCATCATAATCAATACTTTTTATCTGAGTGTACCCTTGTACAACCAGCCTAACCTTGTTTTGAATTATATTACCAAGTTCATCAGACTTATTTTTAAAAATCCACTTAGTTCCTATAATGTGTTTATCTTTAGGTATAGGAACAAGATACCAAACATCATTTTTCATAAATTGGTTAAGCTCTTCTTGCATCGCAACTATCCAGTTTTCATCAGTAGGAGCTTCTTTTACATTTGCTAGCTCTATCTAGGATGTAAAGCACACGTAATTACATATATCTTCTAGTTAACTATGAGTGTGCACACTAGTGAGAGGGTTTCTGAATTTGAGTAGTTGGTTGATCTTTAACAGTCCTCAGTTCAAAATTAGTTTGATTTGATAAAGTATCTGATTTTTCAATTAAAAGAACTTCATCATTATCTGAACTTGGGGCAGGTGTATTCAATGATCGTCTATGACCATATTAATAGATTCTTGAATAACACCAGTCCTTTTGTTCAGAACTCGATATGTGCGTCTGTTTAAAGAATATCCTAAAAAGATCCCTTCATCACCTTTAGTGTCAAACTTCCCTAGATTTTCACAGTCTCGTAAAATATAGTACTTGCTGGCAAAAACTTGAAAGTATTTGACAGTAGGCTTCTTGTTAAACCATATTTCATAAGTCTTCTTACCGTTTGATTTTCTCATATAGAACTGATTGATTATATAGTATGTAGTATTTACGGCTTCAGCCCAAAGATTTTTCGAAAGCTTCATACTATTCAACATTACATTAGCCATTTTTTGAAATACTCTATTTTTCTTTCAACAATTTCATTTTGTTGTGGAGTTTTGGGTGCAGAGAATTCATGTAATATCCCCTGATCGCTACGGAATTTCTCAAAACTATTATTCTCAAATTCAGATCCATGATCACTACGGATCTTACTGGCTTGAGAACATTTTTCCATTTGAATCCATTTAAGTAATCTTTTCACTTCATCAAGGGTTTCTGATTTATCCCTTAAGAAGACTACCCATGTAAATCTGGTAAAATCATCCACGATTATCAAAATATATTTTTTACCACCTCAGCTCTCCATCCTGGTAGGTCCTATAAGATCCATATGGAGAAGCTCGAGTGGTCTTGATGTGGCATTGGAGTTTACCTTTTTGTGAGAGCTCTTTGTTTGTTTGCCAATCTGGCATTCGCCATATATTTTTTCTATTTTCTATAATTTAGGTAGACCTCTTACTAGTTCTCTTTTGCTCAATCTATACAAATTATAGTAGTGTATATGTCAAAGATGTTTATGCAACAAATCAGTCTCATCGGTATGGACCATGTAACACGATTGACTAGATGAGCTGGATTCACTAATAATATTGCAGTTTTCAGAAGTTCTACAACCAGTTAATATTACTGAACCATTATTATTTAAAATTTCACAACCTTGGTTAGAAAATTTTACACTGTGATTGTTATTGCATATTTGAGATATGCTTAATAGATTGTGTTTTGACCGTTCAATGTATAAAATATTTTTAAACAAAGGGAGGTTATAGAGTTGAACCGTACCTTGGCCAATAATCCCGTAGTTGCTGCCATCACCGAATGTGACTGAACCATCAGGCATGTCTTTGAGATCGGTGAATAGACCTTTATCACCAGTTATATGCCTTGAACATCCACTGTTTAGGTACCACTTTGAATGACTTGTAGTTTTGAAAGCAGTGTGGGAAACCAAGCAGGTAACTTTAGGAACCCATTTTATAACTATTTTAGGTTTTGGAGTATAGCTGGTCTTCTTTTGTTTATATTTATTGTAAGGGTGACCTACTGAGTTAGATTTTAAAAGCTCCTTGAGTAAATCAACTATTTTTTCAGCTAAAGGGTTTTGGTTCTGATTTTTATAGTTGATATAGTTGCTTTTAGGTTTTTGAAAATTTTTAGTATTTTTAGAAAAAATTTGATTAGAACTCTTCCCTTTTGAGTTTGAAGTCTCTCCTTTCAAAAACTTAGGAGGAGTATTCTTCTATTTAGGAGGAATATTCTTATCGTAGCCCAAACCGAATAGGTCACCACATTTTCTTGATCTGGATAAAAGTTTTTCAAACTTTGGATCACCTTGGGCATATCTCCATGTATCCTTTAAACTCAAAAGAGAAGAGACTTCAAGTTTAAGTTTTTCATTTTCAGATTTTAAATTTTCAATCTGGGAGGTTTTGAATTCTAAATTGCATTTGCATTTTTCGAAATAATTTGAAATATGAGATTTTTCTAAAACAAGAGACTCAAAATTTTCTTTAAGCTTTGAAAATTTTTCTTTTTGAAGTTTAAGTTTGACAATAATTTTACAACTTTCCTTATATAAGGCATTGTAAGCATCTTGAAGATCATCTTCATTCTCACAATCACTATTCAGATTTTCTTCACTTGTTGAATCATCGTTATCTGAAAAAGTGAATTTAGCTAGAGTCATAAGGGCTTTAATTTTATTGCCTGACTTGGTTTCAGAATCTTCTGATTCAGAAGAGGCTTCAGAATCAGAGGATTCATCCTAAGTAGCCAACATACTGTTCTTTTTAGGTTTGTCCCTTTTAGGACACTTGTTTGCTATATGCCCATATTCTTGGTAGTTGTAATATTAAGTACCTTTTAAAGATTTTCAAGTTTTAGATTTAGATTTAGATCTTTTCTTATTAGTTGATTTTTGAAAGTCAACTCTATTTTTACTTTTGAAAATCTTGTAAAAAATTTTCGCTAAAGGGGCCATATCATCTTCAGAAATTTTAAAATCAGAATTGCTATTATTTTCTTGAAAAATAATTTTAGAAGATTTAAGGGCAATAGATTTACCTTTTGGAGCTTTAAAAGTTAACTCATAAGTCTGTAAAGACCCAACTAAATCTTCTACCCTCATATTGTCCGTATCACGAAGTTCTTGGATCGCAGTCACCTTTAAGTTGAA
The DNA here is from genome assembly GCA_037074715.1 of Magnolia kwangsiensis. NCBI lineage: Eukaryota > Viridiplantae > Streptophyta > Magnoliopsida > Magnoliales > Magnoliaceae > Magnolia > Magnolia kwangsiensis. Next base: position 105,384,490 of record CM073576.1, on the reverse strand, counting down.
TCATTCAGGTAGTGAGTGTAGTATCTTTGCTCACACTTTACTTTTTGGGATTTTATCACTAAGACCCTACATAGAATTCATAATGTCATTCAATTAGTATGGAAGTCCATAAACATTTCATTTTCTTCCATATGTATTTCCTCGAATTTGGTTGTGAGGATTTGGACTTTAGATTTCTTGACGATTGTAGTACCCTCGTGTGTCATTTCTAATATATCCCAAGCTTACTTTCCAGTATCACAGGATATAATTCTTTTGAATTCATCCAGTGATAGTGCGCAAGTGATTGCAGTTAGTGCTTTTGCATTGACACTACTCTCACTTTTCTGAAGTGTGGTCCAAGTAAAATAAGGTGAGACTTTCATAGATTTTGATCCGTCAATACCAATCACTTCAGTGGTAAGAGGGATCCATTCAGTCACTGTGGCTTGTCACACGCTCTCATCCATGGATTTAAGAAAAATTCTCATCCTGGCTTTTCAATAGGCATAATTGGAGCCATCGAATGGTGGAGGCCTAGTGACTGAAAGACTATCAAAATTTGACATCTTATATATATAGCTTAGATCGATTAGCTAAGGAAATGAATCCAAATATAAAGAATTAAAAGTGAGCTATTAGGCTTTGATACCACTTGAAAAGGCCTAGCTATATGTCCTAGAGGGGGGGGGGGGGGGGGGGGGGGTGAATAGGATTATGCCAAATTTAAAATAATAACAGTGAAATTAAATAGAAGATAGCCAAGAAAAGGAAAGATAACAATCCACAATACAGAATGTAAAGCAATCACAAAATCTAGTTGTTCTAAGGACAAACTTTCACCATAAAAAACAAGGGTTTATGGCAGAACAACCTTATTAGAACAATTAGAGAATTAAAAGCTAAAACTGAAAAGGAACATAAAGGAAATAGCAAGAATTGAAATCTAAACTATTACAACATTCCCCACAGTGCTTGAAATGAAAATATTACAACATTCACATCCACACATACTTCCCACAAACTTAAATGATAAAAGATAGGAAAAATAAATTACACATCCACAAAATACAGAGTTATAGTAGTTCACCTGTGTGTACACCAACTATTAAACAACAGCCACACAGCTTGCTACTCCACTCCTAATATCCTTATACAGGGGATATTAGCGTTCACTATGAAAATAGGTTTCTCAGGTTCACCTAAAACCTTCACAATTGTGTCTTTCAAATGGGCTTACACAATTCAAAACCCCCACTTCTGAGTTTTCTGGCTCTCCTCAGATAACCAATAGATTGAGATTTTTCTAGCTTAATCTAAAAAAAAAAACAAAACAAGAAAATTTACAATACAGTAAAATACCTAGATTTCTCCTTTTGTTGTAGCTCGGAAGAACCAAGTTAGAGTTGAATTTCGAATATAGAAGTTCGATGTCCACACTCACTTTGAAATGGTTCTAAATTCTAATTAATTTTAAATTAAACCAGTTAGGCTAGCTAGATTTGATTTTGATTCCAAGAAGAAGGAATACGATAATTCCTCTTTTCAATTCAGATTGGAATATAGAAACAAAATGTAGCTTAAAATGAACACAAAATTATCTCAGAGTGATGCCTTGATTTTACTTGAATTTCGATATGAAACTCTGAAATTTGTGTTTTATTTATAGTTACAGAAATTGCATTTACGATTGGTCCTGGGGACACTACGACTGGTCGTAGGTTGAACAAATTTTTGAATTTTTGAGCGTGATTGGACCAAACCATTTCACGACTGGTCGTAGGCAGTCCACGACTGGTCGTGAGCCTCCCACGACTGGTCGTGACCTTCCTACGACTGGTCGTGAGGCACCATGTTTGATTGCTAGAGTTTGAGACATAGATCCATGACTAGTTGAAGGACGAGTTGCAGCTGTTCCCACGACTGGTCGAACAGAGTCCAGGATTGGTATTGGAATTTCTTGGACTGATCGAGCCAGTACTAGGACTAGTTGAACAGGGTTCAGGACTAGTCTTAGAACAGTCCAAATACATATAAAGTAATTCTATTTGAATTATGTATAAAAAATGACCTACCCTAAGGTCAATCTAAGGTCAATCATACCTTGAAAATGAGACATGAACATCGAGACTTCATTTCTTCAGATGATAGTTGACCTTTGAAGATTGTGAAGCTTGAGATCTTTTTTATTTGATGTAGCATTCAACTTAAGATCTTCTAGAGCTTAAATTACACTTCATCTTGAATTATACACTAACTTGAGTCTTGAACAAGAACACTTCTTTCACTGTAGCTTGAACTTGCATTTCTAGAAATAGATTGAAAAGTTCTTCATTCTTGTCTTGAAGCAAAGTGTTTAGAGCAGTGATGTGATGTCATGAACATATATACCAATGAGCTACACAAGACATAGATTGAGGTTTTAGCACCATAAAATTTGACAACCAAAGGAGTAGGAAACCATAGCACTTACAAGTGCAAATGCAAAAGCCTTAAATGCAATAACTTGTGGTCTATCACCAGATGAATTCAAAAGAATCATTTCGTGTGATACATCTAAACAAGCATGAGATATTCTTGAAATAACACATGAAAGAACAAACATTGTTAAAAAATCTAAAATTTCAATCATCACAACTAAATTTGAGGAAATACATATGTAAGAAAATGAGTCTTTTACGGACTTCTATACGAATTAAATGACATAGTAAATTCCAAGTGGGGCCTTGGTGATAGAAACCTTGAGAGTAAAGTTTGTGCAAAAATAATGGTATCACTTCTTAATAGGTTTAATTCAAAAGTTACTGTTATACAGGAATGGAGGGATACAGATACCATAAAATTTGAGGACTTTGTTGGTTCTTTTCAAACTTGCTAGTTAAATTTCAAAGCTTTTAAAATCAAGTCCATAGCGCTCTTAAATCTTCTAAATCTAATTCGAAGGATTCTAATGTAAATTCTGATAATGAAGAAAATGAAAATGATATGACTATGTTAGCAAATAAATTTTATAGAATTTTTAAAAATAAGAAAAGAACAAATTTTAAAAAACCATTTTTGACAAAATAAAAGGAAACTCAAAATTTTGAAAATCTAAAATAAAAGACACTCAATGTTTCAATTGTTCTGAATATGGGCATGTAACATCCCGAAAATCGGGGGTCGAGTAAAAACTCCACTCCCAAGTTCCAGAACATCACTAATGCAACATAAATGTGTATGATTGAATGTTGTCAGTGTTAATGTATTAAACATGAGTGAGATTATACTAGAACAGCATATCATACGCCAGAGACAGTTAAATTTACAAGCGGAAGACTGTGATAGTATGTATATCATATATAAACTGTTGTATGTCTCCAGAGTGTGAACATGTTACCAAGTTATATACATACGTGTATACTCCAAACGTAAAAAAAAAGAATATACATGAGTGCTCTAAAAATATAAAATGACAAGTGTCAAGGCATCTAATCAACCTCCCTGTAATCCCGTCAATTAGAACACGCATAAAGGAGGGATCCTCCTCATCATCATCAAGTCCAGCTCTGCCTCGCAGGCCGCGTCATCATCTGCAATCACAATAGGGACTGGTGGGTGTCCGGAAACACCATCTCGTAACGTGGGAGTGAGTGATCAACTCAGTGGGATAAAAGAGCAGAGATTAACATGTTATCAAATCAATCATGCGCTAATAGTAAAGCAGTAAATCAAACAATCCTAATACTGTTGTTAATGCAATATGACATGACGTGATGTATGCCCTCACCGACGGTCTCCCTCATACGGCACCATCTTACGACCGCGGCATGCAATCGTCCCTCAAGTGCTCCACATCTTCCAGGCACATGCAATGTAATAGTGATATGATTTCTGAGTTGTTATTAGTCCATTCAAACAGCAGGATTGAGAAACTAAGGTACTTCTCTTGTATCAATCCCAACACAGATCCTGTCTAGGGTCGTCACTCCTAGTAATCTCATACGATGTATATTTTGTAAGTCGCTGCAAGGGCTGCCAGGATTGTTGCTCGCACTCGTTGCACCGCTCCCCCATCACCTTATCAATACAGGCCTACTGTACTCTCACTGCTACGGAAGGGTCGTCGCCTCCCGTAGACTCAGAATACGCTCAAGGTCACTACAAAGGGCTGCCAGGGCTGTTGCTTGCACTCGTTGCACTGCTCCCTCATCACCTTATCAATGTAGGCCGACAACAAGAATATAGGATCCCATACCACCATAATATGCTCACGAGTCATAGGTGCTCACTGGTCACTACGGGGAGGTTTGTGGCCCCAGCGTAGGCCGACAGCTCGACCGCGGTGTCCCATACCACCATGCCTGGCTCATGAGTCTTCGTGGATCAAGGTACCATGGTTGACAGGGTTTACAATGGTAAGTTCAGTACCCTAGGTTCAAGCAGTTATGACTCATACAGGGTGAACATACAACGGCCAGTCGGGTTACTTGACGGGCTCGACTAGCACGAGCGCATCTCAAGTTGAACGACATGAAGTGCGTAAAACACCTCGTGTGGCCTAACCACTACCACCAACTCCAAAACACGGCTCGCGTTCATCGACGCGTCGTTCGTGTCAAAGATAGGCCAACCATGAATTTACTCAGTTGCCGACTGCCTGGACTAGGTATAGTCCCAAAAAATTATGAATTCACATCAGCAAGTCATGTAAGAGTATTGGAAATGAAATACAACTTAAGTAAATCATCAAGCACATGCCTTTCATACATATAATGAAATTATGCATATAGCTAACATGTAGGAAATCATTTACATCAGCATATTAATTGAGAAATCAATCTCAAACTAATTCATAACACCATTTAATGCAATACATACTAATACAAGCATTTATACAAACACTTACACTACACACTTAAGTCTACATATAGTATGTCGGCTCAAAGTGCGCATTTAGGAAAATCTCTTCACCAAACTAATTATGCACGCATTCCTAGTATTCTAATGCGACAAGAAACCATGTCAATCACATCAGCAAAATATGGATGAAAACAGTATTTCCTACAAATGACTAAAATGCCCTAAATCTCATATTCTTCGTCTGTTTACGAAACAGGAAACGGACAGCATGTTGTACATGTCAAACGGCGTTACCGTCGATAATCTACTATTAAACGACATTGAAAGCGTTGGAAACAGTCAATCCAAGCGTCTAAAATCCACACCTTTTCTCTTATAGGTGAAGCGATTCGAACGGAGCGTATACGCTTCGTCTACGGCGACTAGGCAACCTGATTTACAAGATCCTTCAGCTACCAGGATATGAAAACTAAGAATCAGTAAATCAGCAACTAATTAGGATATTTTCTTACCTAGAAAAGTGGAGAAATCACCGGCAAAGTGATTGGAGCGTGTTGCTCAATCACGTGCAACAGGTAGCACAACAGCAGGAAAATTCTCCTCCACTCTCTCTCATAAACTCTCACATTTTCTCTCTCAACCTAGGGCTTTTTCTAATTTCGGATGGGAGAGAGGAGTGAGGGTTTCAACCCCTTTTATAAGTCCAAACATGCCCGAAATAGGCTCGGGAACAATGTATACTTAAGGTATATCCAAATAGGGGCTGTTTTGGTCCAAAAGGACATTTCTGGTGGTGCCCTGGCCGAACGCGATCGGACTTAAGTTCATACATATCAGATGTTGCTCTCATCCTGTTTTCAGACCATCAGTGTTCGTAGATCGCCCATGGCGGTCCAGTTTCAGTTCAGCGGTCACCGCACATAAATCAGGCCTACAAGTCTCATGATATGAAATAAAAATTTTTTCTGATCCGAGAGTGTAATTTGGTTGAATTCTGATGGTCAGAACACTTAATACTGACGCGTCAAGTCGTGTGCCAGATTTGAATTTCAAATTCTAAATCTGACCCTATTCTCACTCTCTTCAGTACAGGCTCAATGAAATAGCCTGCGAATGTCGGTTGGACTTGATTTTCGAAATGATTGTCAAGTCCAACAAGATGGTTATAACGGTTTAAGATTGTAGGTATCGGACTTTCGACGCGCGGTCTAGATCCAATACAAAGTTTCAAAGAGGTCCAGAGAACAAACCGGCTTAGAGTTTGATCCGAGGTTTTAGAGTATTATAGCACCATTGGTTCTACTCGCTTTGGGTCTTGTAGAATGTATTTAAAGTGATCAGGGACTATTTCCCAGCTACTCTAGCATTGCGCTAGCTAACTTACACTTATTTTCTAAAGGAATTAATCCTAAGTGATTTCTTTGGCTATGGAATTGGGTTTTGAGCGATTCTCCAGGTGTTTTAGTTGACCCATTGCCTAAGGACGTCTAATCCCAGGTTGGCCAAAATCCGGGGTGTTACAATCTACCCCCCTTAAAATACAATTTCCTCCCCGCAATTGGCGAAGGGTAAGGAGTGACATTCTAAGGAAGGGTCAATCCTATTTAATGACCTAACCGTACGTATATTCTAACTCAAATGTTTCGATCCTGGGCCAGTAGGGAAGAGGCCGACCACACTTCCGCTGTGCCACTTTGATCAAACGGTAGCGTTGACTAACCTAACTGGATTGGACTCAATACGTTTTACCCCCCTTAAAACTTGATTCTACTTAAAGTTCAAGAATCTATGCATCGCTCCGTACGTCAGAACGAGGTGCAACTTAAGACCTATCCTTAACATGAATTAGGAAACAACCTCTCATTACAATGGTTTTCCCTTGCTAATGATGCGTTCTATGGCATTGGTATCTATGGCGATAGAGATGAGCCTAATCTCTATTGTGGTTGAGTTCAGGGGCAGGTATGAGTTGGTAGCAAGATGTCGAATTCTCTACTGGCTTTAAGTCTTCGCCATTTCCCAAAGGCAATGTGATCACATTTGGTTGTAGGTGGTTGGGCCATCACAGAAGAAAGGTTGTGTAGTAGGTCTGAGCCGGATACATAGACTTTCTGTCTAGCTAGGACAGAAGATTTATTATATCAATTCTTAATCTGAGTCGATGCCGATCTTCTGCTTGATTAGAGCATTGAATTTATTGGTAACTACTAGGATTAAGAAGTCATTCAAACCGCGAATACATCGCTTACATGAAGTTCCTTTATTCCGCGTTCCCGAATGCAATAAGCCCTTGGGGAAGGCAATTCTAAGGGGTGTTTTGGTTTATTCTAAGTTCGACCTGAGGGATTTATAAGTCTTCCCTAAGAGTGAATAGTTCTAAGTTACATAAGCTTTCTAAGAGTTATTAAAGGAGTCTATGGATGTTATGAGGATCTATCTAAGGAAGGGAGTCCCATTCCAAGTAAATCTAACCTACTATTCCTTAGCATGTACAGGCTTTACACTACTTAAGGTAACTAGTAGCCTAGTCGGTAACTCAGTAGCTATAATCCAAAGCCTAAGATTATACAGTAACTGGCTTTCTTATATAGTCAGATCCTTCAAATCTAAGAGTGCTAACACTAGGTCCAAAACGCCAAGGGCCTATGTGGCCAGTAGCGTTTAGTTGTATTAAATTGAACAACATTCCTAGTCCCATGGCGGGATTAGAAGTGGCATGCTTGGTAGGAGGGTGGGTTGGGATAAAAATTAATTTGTAGGCTGAATCCAGGGAGTTACAATACTCCCAATCTAGGGACAATACCTTACAACAAACGAACGACATGCACTCCATTCAACAAAATTCGGCTATATTAAGCCCAAACCACTAACACAAACGCATTTTCTACCTAACAACAACAAAACACAGAAATTCCAAACGGTAATCAAACAAGCGAAGAACGTGGAGAAATGAGATGGGTAAGCAGGTTTCCGCGAGTCTGAGGATCAAATAAAAGGGACATGAGAGAGAGGACGATGGAAAGGGAGGAAAAGGCTGAAACAACCTTAACAATAGCCATGGAAAGAGGAGAAAATGCGAAGAAATTGTTGTCCAAATAGACTGAAACAAATCTAGGCCCTGTAGAGGGATGCATTAAGCTCCCAAAGGCTGGATTTTCAAAAGAAAAAGAGAACTATAAATAGGAATGGAGCTCACCCAACTTTCAGCCTCCACTGAAGGATGTGAGAGCTCCAAACGACGAGAATGAAGCGGAAAGGGAGTACCAATGATTGTGGATGATAGAGTAGCGTCGGTTGAGGCAGGGCATGGGATTGAGGGTGATTTGAAATGGATTTTGAAAAGGGAGGCAGCAAAAAATGTGAGAAGGGAGGCCTTAGGGGTGTGTTTTGTGAAGGAGGTAAGGTTTTTGGGGGGTTATGAAGGACGACCCACATACTAGGGGACCATACAACACCCCAAACAACACCGGCCCGAAGGCCGGCCAGAGTGGGGCCCACCGGTCGGCGAAGCATCGCCGGCTATCTCACAAGTTGGCCAGTGGGACCACATGGGTTGGGTCCCCCCTGCCTCAGGGACCCCAAATATGTATGGGCCCCACCTTCGTTCATTCTAGATTGCCCTAGGGAGGCCCAAACATGCGTTCGGGGCTTTCCGGGGCCAATCTGCAAACCTGAATGCAATCCCCTATCATGCAGCATATGATTTTGGAGTAGGAGGAGCTAGTACATCCATCTAGCCCATTAATTGCTAAATATTGCAAACTTATAATGGCCTAATGGCCAGTTTTTATGAAATTTTACTATTCACTGTAAAATTTCATCGAAGTATGATTTTATATCATTTTCACATTAGGTTCAATGCCTAACATGAAAATAATAAGAAAGAATTGAAGAATGGAGTGGTGAGGAAGAATTTTGAAGAATTTAGGTGAAACGGGATTTTTTTAAGCCCTAGCGATTGAATGCAAGGGTTGTGGTTTCCCCACAGCCCAAGGATTTAGATTTTTGAGTCTAGAACCTTCCAGAGAACGTCTCAACCCACCTATTTACAACCTAGGAGCAACTTAGGTCACTTCACGCGACCCGAGATGCGTTACGGACTCGATCGAAATGAACGAGTTGAGTAGACCTCGCCTATTGACGAAACTGGAGTCCTACGCGTGTTTCTTAACTTTCCTCGCACCCACATAAGTCAAAGAAAGCGATAGCGTACGTCGCGTGACCATAACCCAGGCCCGGTTTAATCCAAATCATGCTCTGATACCATCTGTAACATCCCGAAAATTGGGGGTCGAGTAAAAACTCCACTCCCGAGTTCCAGAACATCACTAATGCAACATAAATGTGTATGATTGAATGTTGTAGTGTTAATGTATTAAATATGAGTGAGATTATGCCAGAACAGCATATCATACGCCAGAGATAGTTAAATTTACAAGCGGAAGACTGTGATAGTATGTATATCATATATAAACTGTTGTATGTCTCCAGAGTGTGAACATGTTACCAAGTTATATACATACATGTATACTCCAAACGTAAAAAAAAAAGAATATACATGAGTGCTCTAAAAATATAAAATGACAAGTGTCAAGGCATCTAATCAACCTCCCTGTAATTCCGTCAATCAGAACACGCATAAAGGAGGGATCCTCCTCATCATCATCAAGTCCAGCTCCGCCTCGTAGGCCGCGCCATCATCTGCAATCACAATAGGGACTGGTGGGTGTCCGAAAACACCATCCCGTAACGTGGGAGTGAGTGATCAACTCAGTGGGATAAGAGAGCAGAGATTAGCATGTTATCAAATCAATCATGCGCTAATAGTAAAGCAGTAAATCAAACAATCCTAATACTGTTGTTAATGCAATATGACATGACGTGATGTATGCCCTCACCGACGGTCTCCCTCATACGGCACCATCTTACGACCACGGCATGCAATCGTCCCTCAAGTGCTCCACATCTTCCAGGCACATACAATGTAATGGTGATATGATTTCTAAATTGTTATTAGTCCATTCAATCAGCAGGATTGGAAAACTAAGGTACTTCCCTTGTATCAATCCGAACACAGATCCTGTCTAGGGTCGTCACTCCTAGTAATCTCATACGATGTATATTTTGTAGGTCGCTGCAAGGGCTGTCAGGGCTGTTGCTCGCACTCGTTGCACCGCTCCCCCATCACCTTATCAATACAGGCCTACTGTCTCTCACTGCTACGGAAGGGTCGTCGCCTCCCGTAGACTCAGAATACGCTCGAGGTCACTACAAAGGGCTGCCAGGGCTGTTGCTTGCACCGTTCCCCCATCACCTTATCAATGTATGCTGACAGCAAGAATATAGTGTCCCATACCACCATAATCTGCTCATGAGTCATAGGTGCTCACTGGTCACTACGGGGAGATTTGTGGCCCCAGCGTAGGCCGACAGCTCGACCACGGTGTCCTATACCACCATGCCCGGCTCATGAGTCTTCGTGGATCAAGGTACCATGGTTGACAGGGTTTACAATGGTAAGTTCAGTACCCTAGGTTCAAGCAGTTATGACTCATACAGGGTGAACATACAACGGCCAGTCGGGTTACTTGACGGGTCGACTAGCACGAGCGCATCTCAAGTTGAACGACATGAAGTGCGTAAAACACCTCGTGTGGCCTAACCACTGCCGCCAACTCCAAAACACAGCTCACGTTCATCGACGCGTCGTTCGTGTCAAAGATAGGCCAACCACGAATTTACTCAGTTGCCGACTGCCTGGACTAGGTATAGTCCCAAAAAATTATGAATTCACATCAGCAAGTCATGTAAGAGTATTGGAAATGAAATACAACCATGTGAGCATGTTAACACATGTTATAACATACAACTTAAGTAAATCATCAAGCACATGCCTTTCATACATATAATGAAATTATGCATATAGCTAACATGTAGGAAATCATTTACATCAGCATATTAATTGAGAAATCAATCTCAAACTAATTCATAACACCATTTAATGCAATACATACTAATACAAGCATTTATACAAACACTTACACTACACACTTAAGTCTACATATAGTATGTCGACTCAAAGTGAGCATTTAGGCGAATCTCTTTGCCAAAATAATTATGCACGCATTCCTAGTATTCTAATGCGACAAGAAACCATGTCAATCACATCAGAAAAATATGGATGAAAACAGTATTTCCTACAAATGACTAAAATGCCCTAAATCTCATATTCTTCGTTTGTTTACGAAATAGGAAACGGACAGCATGTTGTAAATGTCAAATGGCGTTGCCGTCGATAATCTACTATTAAACGACATTGAAAGCGTTGGAAACAGTCAATCAAAGTGTCTAAAATCCGTACCTTTTCTCTTATAGGTGAAGCGATTCGAACGGAGCGTATATGCTTCGTCTACGGCGACTAGGCAACCTGATTTACAAGATCCTTCAGCTACCAGGATATGAAAACTAAGAATCAGTAAATCAGCAACTAATTAGGGTATTTTCTTACCTAGAAAAGCGTAGAAATCACCGGCAAAGTGATTGGAGCGTGTTGCTCAATCACGTGCAACAGGTAGCACAACAGCAGAAAAATTCTCCTCCACTCTCTCTCACAAACTCTCACCTTTTCTCTCTCTCAACCTAGAGCTTTTTCTAATTTTGGATGGGAGAGAGGAGTGAGGGTTTCAACCCCTTTTATAAGCCCAAACATGCCCGAAATAAGATCGGGAACAATGTATACTTAAGGTATATCCAAATCGGGGCTGTTTTGGTCCAAAAGGACATTTCTGGTGGTCCCCTGGCCGAACGCGATCGGACTTAAGTTCATACATGTCGGATGTTGCTCTCATCCCGTTTTCAGACCATCAGTGTTCGTAGATTGCCCATGGCGGTCCAGTTTCAGTTCAGCGGTCACCACACAGATCAGGCCTACAAGTCTCATGATATGAAATAGAAATTTTTTCTGATCCGAGAATGTAATTTGGTTGAATTCTGATGGTCAGAACACTTAATACTGACGCGTCAAGTCGTGTGCTAGATTTGAATTTCAAATTCTAAATCTGACCCTATTCTCACTCTCTTCAGTACAGGCTCAATGAAATAGCCTGCGAATGTCGGTTGGACTTAATTTTTGAAATGATTGTCAAGTCCAACAAGGCGGTTATAACGGTCTAAGATTGTAGGTATCGGACTTTCGACACGCGGTCTATATCCAATACAAAGTTTCAAAGAGGTCCAGAGAACAAACCGGCTTAGAGTTTGATCCGAGGTTTTAGAGTATTATAGCACCATTGGTTCTACTCGCTTTGGGTCTTGTAGAACGTATTTAAAGTGATCAGGGACTATTTCCCAGCTACTCTAGCGTTGCGCTTTCTAACTTACACTTATTTTCTAAAGGAATTAATCCTAAGTGATTTCTTTGACTATGGAATTGGGTTCTAAGCGATTCTCCAGGTGTTTTAGTTGACCCATTGCCTAAGGATGTCTAATCCCAAGTTGGCCAAAATCCGAGGTGTTACAGGGCATCTAGCTTCTAAATGCCCTTAAAATGATAAATCGAGAAAAAAAGGTATGATAACTTGTCACGCCCTATACTCGGTAACTGGACTCACAAGGAACTCAATAGTCGTTTCTGGCCATAACAGCCTCCGTAGTACCCCATTCTCAGCTCATGAGGCAGGTCTCGATCCTAGGATCCCATAAGGAGGATTTTCATAACCGAATGACCATTTCAATATGAGCATACCCAAGATCATAACAAGTAAATCTTGAAAATAACATAGGGACACATCACAAAATGTACTATAAATTTGAACTTTTAAAGTACAAGGCTAAAAAGAAATACATCAGATAGCAAAAAAAGTTAGGAAGAAGACCATGCACTTGGGGTCCTCGGCTCAATACCTATCCAAGCTCAGCTGCTACGACGCCTGCCTATAATCTCTTGCACGCATCAATCGTGCATAAGCTTATAGAAGCTTATAGGGTGGTGGAAGTGTGTGACAATAGTGCACAGAAGAATAACATGAGGTATAGGAAGGATAACATGATCAATGATAATACCACTAACCTTACCAAGGCTTACCATGAATACAATGCAATGAGTACTGGGCACCATACCAAGGTGATGCATAAAAAAGCTTATATAGCCGATGCAAATGCAATGCCAATTGATGTTAGTGCTCATATCCAATCCACATATCAAGTATATTTCCAATAATAAGGAAATCACCGGGGTCCAGTACACTGCTGGATGACTGCCGCTCTACAGACTCGCACAGTTAAACAAGCGTAAGAGACCTCACTACCCGCCCATGGTCAGCTAATCACCAGTAAGGCTCGACGGTAGCGGACCCATTTACAAGCTAGCTAAACTCAGCCTAACTATTGCCCTCTTTCTCTCAGGCGGGTAAGGCCACACCATTATCTAACCAAGTACACGATAGTGGGAGTTGCAGTCTAACGGTATAAGGCTTTCGTGTGCTCATAGTTTTCACTCAGTCACGGCATTGGGGCAGATACTTGGTACCATGAAAGTTTTAGAAATTTCACCCATGGGTAGCCTATGCATTTGATATGTTCAAGTAACATTTCTGTTGTCCACACATACGACCATTCATGAGTGTCCTTGTGGAGGCGAGGCCCTGAGTGTGAAATGTGATGTCAATGCATGAGTCACGCATACAGATCATGTACTAGCTTCAAGCATTCGATGTGCACAAGGGGAGAAACTCCATCCCTAAATCATATCAACTTAATGACCACACATAATGCAATCCATTCATGTAGATGATGCATGTGGGTCATAATGGTGTAAGTGCGCTACTCGGCGATGACAACGTAGAACATATTCCTCCTTCCCATGGAGGGACAAGGTCTAGATACATAGACATGTACTCAAGGAGAAGTCCCCTAGTGGGGGCCCAATACTCTGGGGTAGCCCACAAGCTAAGAGGGTCATAAAAGCCTAAGGAAGAATCGGTCTTAGCAAAGGTCCAAGGTGGGCCTTCAACCACCTGTAACAACCCTATGAGCCTACCTTAGGGCCACCAAGGAGGACCTTCAACCTCAACTAGGTCCCAAAGGTAGCCAACAATCTACACGCATATAAGGCAAGGCCCAAGGCCTAAACAATCTATGGCCTAGTAGACTATACACCAAGCCCAACACATAGGCCACATGGTGGGCCCTAAAGCAAGGTTTGGGCCCAACCATAAAGGTCATAAGTCCACTCATTGTGGTGGGTATTCCAACCATATGGGCAATTCTTATGTTTAAAACAAGTGAGTTGGGCCTCACATCTTGGGCCATGTATGGGATTAATTTAATGGGAAACTAAGGGCCCAACTACTTGAGTATTTGGCCCATAAAACCCATCACAATAGTATATTAAATATAGGCCCAAAGGTCAGGGTCTTATCAAGAAAGTTCCAGGACAATGGACCTAGGACTCCCAACAATGACTATGAATATTGGCCCAATAAAAACCCATTTGAAATGGGCCTTAAGCATGCACTAATTAAGCCCAAAATATAATTTCGAATATGGTAAGATATGTGTAATAATGTCCCTAAATCTAGTGGGCCATGCTGCTCCAAAACATATATTTGTGGGTAGCAACCTTTGTCCTAATGCTGAAATTCCAGCCCACCCATTATCTGGGCTTGCTGGAAATTCAATAAAAATTTATTTATACAATTATTTTAATCTCTAGTGGCCCATAAAAGTCACAAAGGGTCCCACCAGATGAAGGAGTGAATGAAACATATAAATCAGGTGGGCCCTGCTGCTAGACTGGACGTCCAGCAGTAGCCCAATGGGCTGGGCATCCCATGGTGGGCGGTCCAAGGGCTGGGACGTCCCTCCCTTTAAGCACATCAAAGTGGGTCCCACATGTGAACATTCCACAAGGGAGAGGGGCCACACACATGCTGTCTACAACATGGAGAATGACATGGACAAAACACACATTATAGTGGGCCTTAGGAGGGTGGACAGTTAGCCCATGGCTGGATGCCAGCCCTGCTGGAATGTCCAGCTATGGGCTGCCATTCCAGCAGCCATACTCCTATTTTCTGAGGTCAAATTGGTGGCCTACATCCCCAAGGTGGGTCCCAACATGATGGACCACAAGATGGGCCATTTGGAGAGTCATAAGCCTAAGAAAATCATGGAGAAATCTCATGGACAACAAGTTAGAAATTTAAAATTCTGCTGTATAAAACATTGCTGTCCATACAATGTACACACCAAAAGGTGGGCCTAAACTTCACCTAGGAGGGGAGGGATGAGTGTTTGACATTTTTCCCATAAAATATAGCAAGGTAGGGTCCACAGAAGTGCCCACCCCTCAGAAAATCAATCTGAAATTTGTGTTTTCCCCTCCATATATAGGGATGGACAGTCCAGCAAGGTGGACCGCCCACCCCCCTTTGGGCCTCCTTTTGGGTGTCATTGCATGGGCCATCTGAGGTGTGATCCATCACACTTCGAGGGGTCCACTCCTTCATATTACACCCCACAACATCAAGAAAAATAGTGAAAATCATAGTCCAAATCCATGCCAAACATTAACTATTACAGTCCATGCAACAGTCCAGATTTTTGGACAGCTATATATGGCTGGACATATCAGCTTATACACACACACACACACACACACACACACACACACACATACATACAAACACACACACATATACATACATAATAAATAAAAGGATGTGTGGCCTTCCTTAGTGGGCTCCACACATGTCCAGATCAAGAACTTAAGTTAGGACACTTACATGCATCAAATAAGGTGTCCAAAAACCATGAAATGGGTGATAGGGGCGTCCCGCCCTTGTTAGATTTTTGAGGACGTCCCAGACCCACCAAGTGGGCCACACACATCACCATCCATAAATAAAGGAAAAGAGAGGAAGAAGGATGATCTGGCCATGGGGATAGGGGCCCGCCACTAATGGGCCCTCCCAAGAACAATCAAACACATAGATGTATATTGATTTACATTTACAATCATAAAACCAACACATGCATGATCTATATCTACAATGGATGGTTGGGATGCCATTCAACATGATATTAAGTTCTAGATGACCTTAGGATGTTACAGATCATATGATACATCATGATGGGGTCCATGGAGAATGGCCCCATCATGGAACATGGCATGCATGTAGGATGGGCTAAAAGGCCGCATCCATGGGATCAAATGGGATCTCCACCATGGATTGGTGGGTCCCATATGATCCATTCATGAAGAAATAATACGATTAAAGGATAGAAAGGAAATCAACAAAAACATAGTCACCATGCAATCCAACTCTCAAACTTTCACACCATGAAGATCTTAGAGCAAGGAAGAGATTTTGATGGTTGAGATATGTTTTTAGCAGTGGGATTTGAGGGGTTGGCTTAGAGGGTTAGAGAAAAGGGGAAGAAAGGGACGTTGGGAGAGGGAGGTTTTGTTAGCTTGGAGGGAAAATGAGGAGGGAGAGATGGAGGGATTTTCTAGCAATGTAATAATGAGTTGTAAGAAAAGGCAATGATTGCCTATGAGAGGAGAAAACAATCTTATAGGCTAAGATAGGTTTTGTGTAGTATGTGGGGTTGGGTGGTGTTTGTTATGGAACTTTTGTGTAGTGTATGTAGTGTGCCTTAGAACTTGTGCTAAGGGTGGTGGTCCACATGCATCATATCTAAGTGGGCCACATGATTAATGGTCATTTAATGAAATGCTCATAACTTTTGATGTATATATCGGATGGATGCACAAGACACATCGTCGAAACCGTAGCGACGATGCGAAAAAGATGGAATAGGTCTCTGGTTAATCCGAATCGAGTCAATGTGATCGGACTCAAGGATGACCGCAAACACTATCCGAGGGTCGTGGGTTGCGGGGATTTGACCAGTAAGACCACGGGACTAAGAGAAATGAAATGCATATCTATACACACACATGCAGACACACAAGAACTCAGGTCGGGTCTTACATAACTACTTGGAATGAATCATCAGAATCTAAAACTAATTCAGAAACTAACGAATCAGACCAAGAGGATGCAAATGAATTGAAAGCCTTTATGACTATACCCAGAATCACTTCTTCAAATGATTACGATATGTCTGATTTTGAAACTCCAAGAAGTGACTCTGAAAATGAACATGATCTTCAAGATGCATATGATGCCCTATACAGAGAAAGTTGCAAGATTGCTGCTAAATTGAAATTTTTTTTAAAAAATATGCTAAACTATAATTAGAACTTGAAAAAGTTATTTTAGAAAAATCTTATTTTTTTGATTATTTTGAAAAGACTAAGTTAGATTTGAGTTTAAAGATTTCTCAATTGTAAAAACTTAAATTTGAAAATGAGAAATTAAAACTTAAAGTTTCCTCCCTTTAGAGTTCAAAGGATACTCGAAACTATACCCTTAGTGACTAGAAACTTGAAAAATTGTTAGCCTTATCTCGAAGATGTGGTGACAAGTCTGGATTGAGTTATATTAAAAATAACTCTTTGAAATATAAAGATTTTGCTCCTACCTTTGTAAAAGGAGAATCCTCGAACTCTAAAGCAGATACTTTAAAAGAATCAAACTATAAAAGGAATGACTTCAAAAATTTAAAACCTTTTCAAGACTCTAATATAAAAAAATAGTGTCAATTACCATAAATATCAAAGGAATAATAATAGAAATCCTCCTTTAGCGGATAAAATTGTGGACTTGCTTAAAGAGCTATTGAAATCCAACTCTGGTAAGACTAGAGTATAAAGAATCAGGATAAATCATCACTACCAAACATAACAAAAAGTAAGAGATCCTCCTAAACCTAGAACCATAATGAAATGGGTTCCAAAGGTTAAGTGTCTTGTAATCCACACAGCTTTTAAAGCATGTTGCCATTCAAAATGGTAACTGGATAGTAGATGTTCAAGACACATGACAGGTGATAAGGCTATACTCTCAAATATCAACCAAATAAAGGCGGCTTGGTTACATTTGAAAATGGAAGCAACTACAAGATTATTGGCCTAGGTAATGTACAACTTCCCAACCTACATCTCTTTGAAAATGTTCTATATGTTGAAGGGCTAAAACATAATCTTCTAAGCTTATATAAGATCTGTGATAATAAACATAGCGTAAAATTTTCAGATCACGGATGTGAGATAATTAATGAGAAAGGACATGTAATATTAAATGGTCGCAAAACTTCTGAAAATTGCTATATTATTAATGAATTTTGCTCAAAAAATCATTCATGCTACATGGTCCAAATAGACGAGACTGAACTATGACATCAACGTCTTGGATATGTAAATTGTAGAGATCTATATAAAGTGAGCAAAAGAGATCACTTACGTCGCCTACCCGAACTGAAAAAGATGGAAAAAGTATGTGGCACTTGTCAAATAAGCAAGCAAATTAGGGGTAGTCACAAGAAAGTGACTCATTAGCCATAACAAGACCCCTTGAACTTCTCCATATGGATTTAATTGGACTAACTAGAATGGAGAATCGAAGCGAAAAGAAATATTTTATGGTTGTAGTTGATGATTACATTAGATATTCTTGGGTAGCCTTTCTGAGAGAAGCCAGATACTCTTGACGAAGTCAGAAAACTTATAAAACGCATTCAGACTAAAAAAGAGATATCTATGATTAGAATTAGAAGTGATTGTGGAACTGAATTTGAAAATAGTAATTTTGAAAAATATTGCAATGACCATGGAATACTGCATGAATTCTCTGCTCTAAAAACACCTCAGTAAAATAGGGTTGCTGAAAGAAAAAATAGAATTTTATAAGAAATGACCAGTGTAATGCTAAATAGCATGAATTTACCTAAATATTTATGAGCTGATGCTGTTATTTTTGCATGTTATATAATTAATCGTGTTTACATCAGAAAAGTTAAAAACAATACAACTTATGAATTATAGTTTAATAAAAAGACCACTGTCAAAAGTGAGGAGGGAATATTTCTTGGTTATGCTCTAAATAGTCGAGCATATATACTGAGTACTTAACAAAATAACCGAGGTTATACAAGAATCGATAAATGTTGTAATAAATGATCGACCAATCACACCCAATCTTGATCAAGATGATGATGATATCAACTTAGTTAATTTACCTGAATCTTCATCTAAATCTAATAATACTGAGTTAAGGTTAGTCAAAGACCATCTGACTAATCAAATACTTGGTAATCCTCACACTGGTGTTCAAACAAGAAGACAACTTGAAAATATATGTAATCATGTATGCTTTACTTCCCAAATTGAATCGGGTAATGTAAATGAGGAACTCGCTGATGAAGGTTGGATAATGGCCGTGCAAGATGAATTAAATCAATTTGTTAGAAATGATGTATGATATTTGGTTTCCAGATCTTCCGACAAACATGTGATTGGAACCAAGTAGATTTTTAAAAATAAAACTAATGAAATGATGAATATTATAAGAAATAAGGTACGACTGGTTGTTCAAGGTTATACTCAGATTGAAGGTATTGATTACAATGAAACCTTTGCACCAGTTGTGCGTCTTGAATCAATTAGATTATTTATTTCCATTGCATGTCATAAAAAATTCAAAATATATCAAATAGATATAAAAAGTGCTTTTCTAAACAGTGATCCAAATAAGAAAATTTACGTTGAACAACCAAAGGGTTTTGAGGATCCCAAACTTCTCGATCATGTTTACTGCCTTAAAAGGCTCATTATGGTCTAAAACAAGCCCCCAAAGTATGGTATAAAAAGTTGACTAAATTCTTACTGAGTCATAATTTTGTTATGGGTAGTGTTGATAAAATCCTGTTTGTCAAGAAATATAATGATAATATCTTGATTGTTTAAATATATATTGACAACATTATCTATAGATCTACGTGCGCTAATTTATCTACCGAGTTTGCAGATCTTATGAAATTCAAGTTTGAAACGAGTATGGTCGGCGAACTAAACTATTTCCTTGGATTACAAGTAAAACAATTTGAAGATGACATATTCATCTCTCAGACCAAATATGCATTGAACCTTGTAAAGAGGTTTGGTTTTGAAATTGGTAAGAATTTTGGCACTCCTATGAGTACGATTCTTAAATTCTCAAAAGATGAATCACATAAAAGTGTAAACTCTTGACTATATCGTAGTATGATTGGTAGTCTTGTTTATTTAACTGCTAGTAGACTTGATAATTTATTTAGTGCTGACATTTGTACTAGATATCAATCAAATCCTAAAGAATCTCACATATTCGATGTCAAATGGATAATCAGATATGTCACAAGTTCTGCGAACTTAAGCTTATGGCATCCACATGATACATTTGTATAAATTACAGGTTATATTGATGCAGACTGGGCTAGTAATGTGGATGATAGAAAATCTACCGGTGGTGGATGTTTCTATGTTGGAAATTGCTTAGTATCATGGCTTAACACGAAACACAATTTCGTATTACTTTTCACTGCAGAGGATGAATACATTGATGTAGGGAATGCTTGCACTCAGTTAATGTGGATGAAAAGAATGTTAGCTGATTATGTCATTACACAAGATATGATGATGTTGTATTATGATAATTCTAGTGAAATAAATATGTAACGACCTGAAAATTGGTAGTCGAGTAGGAGCTCAACTCCCGAGTTCCAACACATCACTTATGCAACATAAATAATGATGATTAAATGTTGTTTGTATTAGTACATTAAACATGAGTGAGATTATACCAAAATAGCATATCATACTCCAGAGATAGTTAAATTAAGCAAACGGAAGACCGTGATAGTTATATAAAGCATATAAATGGATGTGAGTCCCTAGAGTATGAACATGTCACCAGGTCAAATAATTACATGTATAATTCCAAAAATAATAAAATGATAAAATGTGATATTGTCTATCCATATCCCTGTAGCCCCAATGCGCAACTCCAGGTCTACATAGACCCGCTAGAGAGTTGCATGTAGGAGAACTCCTCCTCATCATCAGAAAAGTCAGGCTCCATCTTGTAAGCCTCGATGTCACCTGCAACTATAACAGAGTCCAGTTGGTGTTTTAAAACACCATCCCAGAGTGAGAGTGAGTGATCAACTTAGTGGAACTATAAGGCAAAGGTTAACATGTTATCAATTTAGTCAAGCAGTAATAATAAAGAAGTACAACACTCGTATCCTAAGTACTCTAGTTAATGCAAGAATAGTATGTTGTAATGATGCATGCCCTCGCCTGCACTCCCTTAACGACATCATCCCACGATCGCGCATGATAAACTCCCAAAACATGCGCTTTCTCGCCAAAGCACATGCAATGTGATGTATGGTTGTGTTAGCCAAGTAATTTATTTATGATCATTCATACAACAGATTTGGAAAGCTAAGGTACCTCCCTTTATATCATTGACCCAAATGATGATCCATCTAGGGTCATCAATCCTAGTTAAGAACATACGATAAGCAAGTTCTAGGTCACTATAGAGAGGCTCATCACCTCAGCACAGGCCTAGTTTATACTCAAGGTCACTACAGAAAGGCTCATCACATTAGCATAGTCCTAAGGTATACTCGAAGTCACTACGGGAAAGACTCGT
This sequence comes from Magnolia kwangsiensis, assembly GCA_037074715.1. NCBI lineage: Eukaryota > Viridiplantae > Streptophyta > Magnoliopsida > Magnoliales > Magnoliaceae > Magnolia > Magnolia kwangsiensis. The sequence continues at coordinate 105,363,062 of CM073576.1, read as the reverse complement.
CACCTTAGCGTAGGCTGACAACTCGAATACAGTGTTCCATACCACCGTATTGGGCTCATGAGTTGGGTTGCTCATTGGTCACTACGAGGAGGCTCGTCACCCCAACGTAGGTCGATAGCCTACCACGATGTCTAATATCACCATGCCCGGCTCATGAGTCTTAGCGGATTAAGGTACCAAGGTTAAATGGGCTTTTCATTGGTGAGTTTGGTACCTTAGATTCAAGTAGTAGCGTTCATACATGGTGAACATATATTGGGCCAATTGGGTTACTTCACAAGCTCGACTGGTATGAGCATACGTGGAATTAATCGACATAGAACGCATAAGCACTCCACGTGGCCTAACCACTGTCGACAATCAGCGTACGACTCAGTTTCCTCGAACGTATCTGTCATGGCTAAAAAGTATGTCCACCAATTGAAAACCATTATCAATTGCCTGAACTACATTGTAGCCCCAATCACACTCCAACCAATAACATTCACATGTGATAATCCAAGACAGCATGTGACAACCAAATCTAAACATAATGTCATTCGAGCATTTCAACAAACACATACTACACATGTCATCATACTTAAGCATTTCATCTGTAAATCACATAGTAGTAAGATAGGTTACACAAAGGAAACTATAACTATATATAAGGGAATTGAGAATCCTATCTCAACACCCTCATTAAGAACATTACATCAAGCATTTTCTCATTTAGGCATTTTATCAAACACTTAGACTACACATGTTATGTACATGTAATAAATTAGTTAAAATGCATATTATAACAAATCCTTCCACATAGGAGTTGCCACACGTACAACCATCATGTGTTCCCAAGCATCCATCATAACAAGTATAAATCATAATTCCATATTCATTCAAACATTTCATCAAACACATAGAATGCATTTAAAATTATCATAGTTTATATATATGTGAAATATAAGGAAAACATCGTATCTAAGCATATGTGATAGCAATCAAGTCAGACATAAATCATTACTGACATTAAAAACCTTGAAAACTATAACCTAAACATTTATGGTCCGCATCTTTCATTGGTAAACTCGTAACGAACTCAGTTTAAACATTAAGTCCTCGCTTACGGCACAACGACAACTTATAGCATGAAATACGTTAGCTATTTCACCATTTACTCTATTTAAATCTCTAAAACAGATTAGGGTTAGGATTTCTTACCAGAAAATGGAATCAGAATCGCTGGTATAGCGACACGGAAGCGTTGGTTAAGCAAGTGGAGTGGTGGGATCGAATCTCAGGAACAAACCCTCACTCTCTCTCTCTCTCTTCTCCTCACTTTCTTCTCTCTTTTCTCTCTTCTCTCTCCTAGGGTTTAGAAAATTCATATGGCAAGGGAGAGAGAGGGTTTAAGGACCTTATATAGGCCCAGAACTGATGAAAATGGCCTCAGGGCCATGGTATACTTAGGTTATAGCCAAATAGTGGTTATTTTGATCCAATAGAGCACATCTGAAGGCCCCCTTTTTACGTACGATCTGGAGTAAGTCCCCTGACATTGGATCTAGGTCCAGTTAAGTTTTCGGTCCGATCAAATTTACAGATCAACTGTGGTGGACCAATTTCAGTTCAACGGTCATCGACACTCGATCAGGGACACAAGTACATCGACCTGTGTTGGGAAATTTTCCTGATCTAAGGGTGTAGTTGGGTCAGAATCTGACGGTCTAAAACGCTAGATTTATCTTGAAAGTGAACGACTCAACTCACTTAAGTTTCAGTTCATTTTCTAAAGGTATTCGCATTTCTCATGCACTTCGCTCTAGGCTCAAGTTGTGTGTTTTTGGATACTATTAGGATTTGATTTCTGAGATGGTTGTCAAGCCCAGTAAGGCGGTCATAATCGTATAGTTTTACACTAATCAGACTTTCACACGTGGTCCAAGTTCGATATGGAGTTTCGTGATGCTCCTGAGAGCAACTAGGTTTTGGGATGGATCCTAGGTTTTTAAGTAATGTAGCGTCAGCGATTCTACTAGTTTTGGGTCTTGCAGTTCGTATTGAAAGATGTCCAAGCTAATTTGACAGATGATTTAGTTTAGCACTTAATTAATCTTCATCTAATTTCTAAAGGATTTGGTCCTTAGTGATTTCTACCTGAGCTAGTACTCGGGTCTTTATATGGATTTTTCTGAGACGTTACAGTCTACCCCCCTTAAGAAAAAAATTTTATCCTCGAAATTAATACCTTTTCGTACTCCTCGAGAATCTGAGGGTAGTTCTTATAGACCTCGACTTCTATTTCCCAAGTAGCCTCTTCCTCATAGTGGTGTGTCCACAGAACCTTCACAAGTGGAATCACTTTACTGCGCAACACCGGCTCCTTCTTATCTATAATACGCGTCGGTCGTAGTACATAAGTAGCATCTTCACTCAACTGTACCTGTTCCTATTTGATAATATGGGAAGGGTTAGGAACATATTTCTCCAATATCGACACATGAAATACGTTGTTCATGCCTATGAGTAGTGTGGGTAAAGAAAGGCGGTATGCTACCACACCCACTCGATCCGGTATTTGGAATGAGCCAATGAATCTCTACGTGAGCTTCCCCTTCTTACCAAACCGAAGGACTCCCTTCATGGGGGAAACCTTCAGGAATACGTGGTCTCCAACCTTAAACTCTAACTGTCATCGCCTCATATCGGCTTAGCTCTTCTGTCTACTATGTGCTGCCAAAAGTTAATACCTGATAATGTCGATCTTCTCTGAGGTCGCCTGTACTAACTCTGGGCTAATCAAGCTCTTCTAGACAACCTCTGCCCAGTAATGCGGTGCTCGACAGTGATGCCCATACAATGCCTCATAGGGACCCATGCCAATACTCGCTTGGAAGCTGTTGTTATAGGCAATCTCGGCATAAGGAAGATAATCATCCCAACTGTCCTTGAAATCCAGCACACAAGCTCGTAGCATATCTTCTAACACCTGATTTACCCGTTCTGTCTACCCGTCAGTCTGTGGGTGGAATGCAGTACTAAACTTCAGTTTCACACCCATTGCTTCCTGGATACGAGTCCAGAAGATAGATGTGAATCACTTGTCTCGGTTCGACACAATCTCCATAGAAACTCCATGCAGATGTATTATCTCCTTGATGTACAGCCTAGCCAACTCATCTGCGGAGTTCAAAACCTGAATGGAGAGAAAGTGAGCCGATTTCATCAACCGGTCCACGATCACCCATATGGAGTCATACCCCTTCCTTGTCTTCGGTAGCCCTAAGATAAAATCCATAGAGATGAAATCCCATTTCCATTCAGCTATGGGCATGGGTTGAAGTAGTCCAGGAGGTCAGCGATGCTTTGCCTTGACCTGCTGACACATAAGACAACGGGACACATAATCTGTTATGTGGGCCTTCATGTTGTCCCACCAATGTGAGTGCTTCATGTCGCAGTACATCTTCGTACTACTAGGATGCATTGCCATCCTCGAATTGTGAGCAGCCTCAAGAACTTCCTCAAGTCATGAAGACTTGGGACGCATAGGTGGCCGCGATAACGTAAACCCCATTTGTACCAACTCTCCATTCTAAGTCTTCATTGTCACTGACCCACTTTCTCAACTCTGCCAACCCTTCATCTTCCTTCTGAGCCACAATGATTCGGTCATCGATAAGTGGTTGAACACAAATATGTACGATGCTCTCGAATGGTTCCTCTACTGTAAGTTTTTGCTCAAAGCCTCGCACGAACTCTACTATATTCCACTCTGCTATCATTAGCGAAGCCGTAAATACTATCGTCTTCTTGCAGCTAAATGCGTCTGCCACAAGGTTAGCCTTGCCCGGATGATAGGAGACCTCGAACTTGAAGTCCTTTAAGGTCTCCATCCATCGTCACTGCCTCATATTCAGGTCCCTCTGCGTGAATATATATCTGAGGTTCTTATAATCACAAAAGAGCTCTAACTCCTCTCCATAGAGGTAATGTCTCTAGAGCTTCAATGTAAAGATGACCGCTACTAACTCCAAGTAATGCGTAGGGTAGTTTTCCTCTTGTTTCCTCAACTGTCGCGACGCATAGGCAATAACCCTGTCCTTCTGCATCAGAACACAACCCAAACCAACACGAGATGTGTCGGTATATATCGTATACTTGACCCCTTGCTTTGACAATACTAGCACAGGGGCGGATGTCAGCTTGTCCTTCAGCTCCTGAAAAACTACCTTACCTTCTCATTCTCGATAAACTTAAGATCCTTCCTAGTCAGCTGTAACATCCCGAAATTCGGGGGGTCGAGCAAAAACCCAACTCCCGAGTTCCAAAATGTTGTTTATGCAACATGGATATGTATGATTGAATGTTGTCTGTGATAATGTATTAAACATGAGTGAGATTAAGCCAGAACAGCATATCATACTCCAGAGACAGTGAAATTTGCAAGCAGAAGGCTGTAATAGTATGTATAACGTACATAAACTGTTGTATGTCTCCAGAGTGTGAATATATTACCAGGTTATGCACATACATGTATACTTCAAAGGTAAACAAAATGAATATACATGAGGGCGCTAAAAATTCAAAATGACGAATGTCAAAGTATTTAATCAACCTCCCTGCAATCCCGTCAATCAGAACACGCATAAAGGAGGAATCCTCCTTCTCATCATCAAGTCCAGCTCCGCCTCACAGGCCGCGCCATCATCTGCAATCACAAAAGGGACTGGTGGGTGTCCGGAAACACCATCCCGTAACGTGGGAGTGAGTGATCAACTCAGTGGGATAAGAGAGCAGGGATTAGCATGTTCACAATTCAATCACGCGATAATAGTAAAGCAGTAAATCAGACAATCCTAATACTGTTGTTAATGCAAGATGACATGACGTGATGTATGCCCTCACCGACGATCACCCTCATGCGGCAACATCTTACGACCGCGGCATGCCACACTCCCTAGAGTGCTCCACATCTTCCAGGCACATGCAATGCTATGGTGATATGATTTCCAAGTTGTTATTAGTCCATTCAAACAGCAGGATTGGGAAACTAAGGTACTTCCCTTGTATCAATCCCAACACGGATCCTGTCTAGGGTCGTCACTCCTAGTAATCTCATACGATGTATATTTCGTAGGTCGCTGCAAGGGCTGTTGCACGCACTCGTTGCTCCGCTCCCCCATCACCTTATCAATACAGGCCTACTGTACTCCACTGCTACGGAAGGGTCGTCGCCTCCCGTAGACTCAGAATACGCTCGCGGTCACTACAAAGGGCTGCCAGGGCTGTTACTCGCACTCGTTGCACCGCTCCCCCATCACCTTATCAATGTAGGCCGACAGCAAGAATATAGTGTCCCATACCACCATAATCTGCTCACGAGTCATAGGTGCTCACTGGTCACTACGGGGAGGTTTGTGGCCCCAGCGTAGGCCGACAGCTCGACCACGGTGTCCCATACCACCATGCCCGGCTCATGAGTCTTCGTGGATCAAGGTACCACGGTTAATAGGGTTTATAATGGTAAGTTCAGTACCCTAGGTTCAAGCAGTTATGATACATACAAGGTGAACAAACATCGGCCAGTCGGGTTACTTGACGGGCTCGACTAGCGCGATCGCATCTCAAGTTGAACGACATGAAGTGCATAAAACACTTCGCGTGGCCTAACCACTGCCGCCAACTCTCAACCCGAATCACGTTCATCGACGCGTCGTTCGTGGCTATGACCAGTCAGCCACGAATTCGCTCGGTTACCGACTGCCTGGACTAAGTCAAGTCCCACACATCTATGGAATTACATTAACACTATATACCAGGGTATTGGAATTGAAATACATCATGTGAGCATGTTAACACATGTTATAACATTCAACTTAAGCAAATCCTCAAGCACATAAATTCCATGCATGTAATGAAATCATGCATTTAGTCAACATGTAGAAAATCATTTAGGTCAGCATAATAATTGAAAAATCAATCACAAACTATCAAATGACATCATTTAATTCAATACATACTAGTACAAGCATTTATACAAACACATACACTACACACTTAAGTCTACATATAGTATGTCGACCCAAAATGCGCAACTAGGCGAATCTCTTCGCCAAACTAATTATACACGCATTCCTAACTTCCTAATGCGGCGACAAACCATGTCAATCACGTTAGCAAAATATGCATGTAGACCGTACTTCCTACAAATGACTAAAATGCCCTAAATCTCATATTCTTCGTTAATTTACGAAACAGGAAACGGAGAGCATGTTGTACATGTCAAACGGCGATGCCGTCGATAATCTACTATTAAACGACATTGAAAGCGTTGTAAACCATCAATCAAAGCGTCTAAAATCCTCACATAGTGTCTTGTAGACTCGGAAATTGAAACGGAGCGTATACGCTTCGTCTACGGCGAATAAGGAACCTAATACACGAGATCCATAAGCTACATCGCTATGGAAACAAGGGAAACTCAAATCAACAACTATTTAGGGTATTTACTTACCTAGAATCGCGGTGGAATCGCCGGGAAAGTGGTAGAGGTGTGTTGCTTAAGCACGTGCAACACGTAGCACAAGTGGCAGGAAGAACTCCCCCACTCACTCACAATCTCTCACTTCTTTTTCCCTCTCCCAAGCTAGGGCTTCTCTCAAATTCGGATGGGAGAGAGGAGTGAGGGTTTCAACCCCTTTTATAGCCTACAACATGCCCAAAATAGGCTTGGGAACAATGTTTACTTGGTGCCTAACCAAATCGGGGCCGTTTCGGTCCAAAAGAGCATTTCTGAAGGTCCCCTGGCCAAATGCGGTCGGACTTAAGCTCATGCATACTGGATCTAGCACACATCCAGTTTTCAGACCGGTAGGGTTCCCAGATCGCACGTGGCGGTCCAGTTCCAGTTTAACGGTCATCGCACCAAGATCAGGCCTATAAGTCTCGTGATATATAATAGATATTTTTCCTGATCCAAGGGTGTAATTTGGCTGTATTCTGACGGTCAGAACGCTCAATACTGATGCGTCAAATTGTGTGCCAGATTTGAATTTCAAATTCCAATTCTAACCCTATTCTCACTCTCTTCGGTCCAGGTTCAATGAAATAGCCTGTGATTATCGGTTTGACTTGATTTTTGGAATGAGTGTCAAGTCCAGCTAGACGGTTCTAACGGTCTAAGATAGGAGGTATCGGACTTTCGACGTGCGGTCTAGATCCAATACAAAGATTCAAAGTGGTCCAGAGAACAAACCTGCTTAGAGTTTGGTCCGAGGTTATAGAGTATTCTAGAGTCATTGGTTCTACTCGATTTGGGTCTTGTAGAACGTATTTAAAGTGATCAGGGACTGTTTCCCAGCCACTCCAACGTTGCGCTAGCTAACTTATGCTTAGTTTCTAAAGAAATTTATCCTAAGTGGTTTCTTTGACTATGGAATTGGGTTCTGAACGATTTTTCAGGTATTTTAATTGACCCACTGCCTAAGGACGTCAAATCCCAGGTTAGCCAAAATCCGGGGTGTTACAATCTACCCCCCTTAAAACACAATGTCGTCCCCGACATTGGTGAAGGGCAAGGAGTACTTTCTCTAAGGAAGGTTCAAATCCTATTTAATAACCTAATCATACATATAACCTAAATCAAATGTTTCGATCCTGGGCCAGTGGGAAAGAGGCCAACCACTCTTCCGCTGCGCCACACTGATCGAACGGCAGTGTTGACTAATCCTAACTGGATTGGACTTAATACGTTCTACCCCCCTTAAAACTTGGTTCTACTTAAAGTCTAAGAATCGTTGCATCGATCCGTATATCGGAACGGGGCGTAACTTAGGGGCTATCCTTAACCTTTCTCTACATGGTTTTAAGTCCTTGCCATTTTCCAAAGACAATGTGATCCTGTTTAGTTGTAGATGGTTGGGCCATCACAGAAGAAAGGTTGTGTAGTGGGTCTAAGCCGGATACGTTGAACCTTCTGTCTAATCAGGACAGAAAATGTGTTGTATCAGTTCTTAATCCAAGTCGATGCCGATCCTCTACTTGATCAGAGCATTGGATTCATTGGTAACCACTAGGAGTAAGAAATCGACTCAAACCGCGAATACATCGCTTACATGTAGTTCCTTTACTCTGCGTTCCCGAATGCAATAAGTCCTTAGGAAAGGCAATTCTAAGGGGCGTGCTAGTTCATTCTAAGTTCAATCTGAGGGAGTTATAAATGTTCCCTGAGAGTGTATGGTTCCTTCCTATGGGCAACAACAGGAGTCTATAAGTCATAAGGGAATCTATCCAAGGAAGGGAGTCTCATTCCAATCAAAACTAATTTATCATTCCTTAACATATACAGGCTTTACCCTACTCTAGGTAACTAGTAGGCTAGTCTGTAACTCAGTAGCTATAATCTAAAGCTTAAGATTATACGGTAAATGGCTTTCCATACCATTTCTACTACAGAGAGTTGTTCTATCGCTTAGGGTCAAGATTGTCTAAATGGAATTGGATTTCTTATGTCGTCAGACTCTTCAAATCTAGGAGTGCTAACTCTAGGACCAAAACGCCAAGGGCCTATGTGGCCAGTAGCATTCAGTTGTATTAAATAGAACCGCGTTCTTAGTCCCATAGTGGGATCGGAAGTGGCATGCTTGGTAGGAGGGTGGGGTGGGATAAAAAACTAATTTGTAGGCTGAATCCCGGGAGTTACAATACTCCCGATCCAGAGACAATACCTTACAGTGAAATGAGACGGCATGCACTCCATTCCATAAATTTTGGCTACATTAAGCCCAAACCACAACACAAACATTCACATAACAAGTCGAAAAGCATCATGCATTTCATTAAACCAAAATTGTCATAATACAAGGGATATCTCCCTATAAGTATCATGACAAAAAGTACATGGGAGCTATGTCAGTCAGCTACTACAGCAACATAGGTAAACTACCAGCCTTATCAGGCTTACAAAACACAACTTAAAACAGGAAATGACTAACTACTGATAATAACATCAAAGATCGCATCGCTAGTCGGAATCTGGTGATGGAGGAGGAGCACCCTTATCCTGTAAGCAACACAGGATTGCCTTCAAGGTGCGAGTCACCTTGCCAAACTTCTTCTTTGTAACGGCCTTGGCATCAGCAACTTCTGCGCGAAGTTCTTGGACTTCCCTTCGCAAAGCGGTTTGACTCTCCTCCATCCGAGCAATGCGGTCGTCGATAGTAGCCTGCGCAGAAGGAGGAGGGCTCTCATCAGTATCCTGAGCCTCCTCTTCTGCTTCTTCCTGAACCTCTGCTCTAGGTTCTTCTTCGCTTTGATCTTCCTCTTCATCAAAGTCATCCCCACTATCCCTTTCAAGTTGATTTTCACGGTATTGTGACCCAATCTTCATCTTGACCATTGTCGACTCATCGATGGTGTGAATCGATACCGGCAATTCGGGCCCAAGTCTATAGGTAAACTCAACTGCAATCTTGCAAATAAGTCGGCCAAAGGGAAGCGATTCGGATGTTCTCCTCGACCTGGCTATGAGAACTATCTGCTGTAAGATGAAAGTGGCCATACATACGTTCTCTCCCTGGGCCACCAGAAATAAGAAATCTACCATAAGACGTGTACATTCAATGCGGTTCGTCGACCTGGGATAGACATTGAACGTGCAAATATGATGCAGCAGGCGCAAATCCTCAGACATGTACGTCGCCTTGAGGCTATTATTAGGCTGCCATGGAACCAACTTACCGCACAGAAACCTGGTGCGGCGATCTCGTTCACGTCTAGTCCTCAAATTCTTCTCACTAGGATGCACATCACCTAGAGGCACGTTGAGAAGTCGCGCAATCAACCGGACGTCGATCGTAGCCATCCGATCCCTACCAAAAGGGATTTTAAACTGCAAAGGCTCCAAGGTAGGACTCTGGATGCTAGCATAGAAGGCACGAACGGTGCTCACATTAGCACGAGCGCGAGCTTCAAAGATCGGTCCCCAGTGCGCAGCTTCAATGCATTCGGACAACAGATATTCGCCGAACAACCGTCCATCTACGTCCGCCTCAAATAACACTCTACGATCAGTGTATTCACCATGAGGCATCTCTGATAGAATGGTTCGTCCAAGGTGTGCATGGGGATCCAAATCCCGCTTTGTATGGCACTCCAGGACTGCAGCTGGACCTGCGGCGGTGCTTGAACTTGCGGCACCACCCCGCGGTCTTCTTGATCGAGCAGGGCGGCTCGGCCCAGCCTCATCTGTCGCAGTTTTCCTCTTACCCATCAAAGATATGATGGATGAGAGTGACAAAAGACCCAAAATGGCTTCCACGAAAGCCATGGAAAACGCCAAAAATGCGGAGAAATGGCTGCCCAATCTGACAAAAGGAAATCTAGGCGTCGTAGAGGGATGCTTCAAGCTTCCCAAGGCTGTACTTTCAGGGAAAAATACAAACAAAAAGATGGGATAGAGCACCTCACGATTTCAGCTATATTTGGGGGATTTTGGAGCTCCAAATGGTGATATCTTCAAGGAAAGAGGCTGCCAACACCCAATAAATGATGGGTGGTGGTCGGTTTTGGCCAAGGAAGGTTCTAGGAGTGGTTTGGGACGCCGGGGTTTGGAATGGGTTGCTGAAAATCAAATCTAGGGCTATGTAGGAGGCTGTTTGTGAAGGAGAGGTGGGATTTGGGGGTTTTCGTGATGTGGGAGGTACCTAGGGATGATGTGGACCCTATTTAAGGGGGTGCGCCCGAAGGACGGCCCCATCGGACACCGCCGGCCGGCGATGCATCGCCCGACCGGCGATGGCATCGCCGGCCAACTCTCAAGTTGGCCGGTGGGACCCCATGGGTCTGGTCCCCCATGGTCCCAGGGTCCCAAAAAGTTAGGTCCCACCCCTTGGTTCACAATAATTTGGTCTGTATGAGCCCAAACATGTGTTCGGGGCTTTCCGGGTCCACATCGCAATCCTGAATACCAAACCATATGATGCGGCACATGAATTTGGGGTAAAAGGAGCCAGTACACCTATCTAGCTCCTTATTTGCTAAATAAAGTGAAGTTAGAATGGCCTTATGGCCATTTTTCATGAAATTTTACTATTCACTGTAAAATTTTGTGAAAGTAATAATTTGTATTATTTTCACATTAGGTTTGATGCCTAACATGAAATGGATAAGAAAGAAATTAATATTGGAGTGTTTAGAGGAGGAATTTTGAGGATTTTTGGTGAAACGGGGTTTTTAAGCCCTGGCGATTGATTACTGGAGTCGTGGTCATCCCACGGCCCAAGGATTAACTTTTGCAGTTTAAAATCGCTCATAGGACGTCTCAACCTGACTTCCTACAGCTTAAAAGTGATTCGGGTTGCTTTACGCGACCCGAGACGCGTTACAGACTCGATCTTGCGATCGATCCTAATAGACTTCGCCTATCGGCGAATCTGCAATCCTAGAAGTGTTTCTAAACCCTTCTCGCACCCACCTAAGTCAAAGGAAGCGACAGCGTACGTCGCAAGACCATAACCCAGGCCCAGTATACTCTCATTCATGCTCTGATACCATCTGTAACATCCCGAAATTCTGGGGGTTGAGCAAAAACCCAACTCCCGAGTTCCAAAATGTTATTTATGCAACATGGATATGTATGATTGAATGTTGTCTGTGATAATGTATTAAACATGAGTGAGATTAAGCCAGAACAGCATATCATACTCCAGAGACAGTGAAATTTGTAAGCAGAAGACTGTAATAGTATGTATAACGTACATAAACTGTTGTATGTCTCCAGAGTGTGAATATATTACCAGGTTATGCACATACATGTATACTTCAAACGTAAACAAAATGAATATACATGAGGGCGCTAAAAATTCAAAATGAAGAATGTCAAAGTATCTAATCAACCTCCCTGTAATCCCGTCAATCAGAACACGCATAAAGGAGGAATCCTCCTTCTCATCATCAAGTCCAGCTCCGCCTCACAGGCCGCGCCATCATCTGCAATCACAAAAGGGACTGGTGGGTGTCCGGAAACACCATCCCGTAACGTGGGAGTGAGTGATCAACTCAGTGGGATAAGAGAGCAGTGATTAGCATGTTCACAATTCAATCACGCGATAATAGTAAAGTAGTAAATCAGACAATCCTAATACTGTTGTTAATGCAAGATGACATGACGTGATGTATGCCCTCACCGACGATCACCCTCATGCGGCAACATCTTATGACCGCGGCATGCCACACTCCCTAGAGTGCTCCACATCTTCCAGGCACATGCAATGCTATGGTGATATGATTTCCAAGTTGTTATTAGTCCATTCAAACAGCAGGATTGGGAAACTAAGGTACTTCCCTTGTATCAATCCCAACACGGATCCTGTCTAGGGTCGTCACTCCTAGTAATCTCATACGATGTATATTTCGTAGGTCGCTGCAAGGGCTGTTGCACGCACTCGTTGCTCCGCTCCCCCATCACCTTATCAATACAAGCCTACTGTACTCCACTACTACGGAAGGGTCGTCGCCTCCCGTAGACTCAGAATACGCTCGCGGTCACTACAAAGGGCTGCCAGGGCTGTTGCTCGCACTCGTTGCACCGCTCCCCCATCACCTTATCAATGTAGGCCGACAGCAAGAATATAGTGTCCCATACCACCATAATCTGCTCACGAGTCATAAGTGCTCACTGGTCACTACGGGGAGGTTTGTGGCCCCAGCGTAGGCCGACAGTTCGACCACGGTGTCCCATACCACCATGCCCGGCTCATGAGTCTTCGTGGATCAAGGTACCACGGTTAATAGGGTTTACAATGGTAAGTTCAGTACCCTAGGTTCAAGCAGTTATGATACATACAAGGTGAACAAACATCGGCCAGTCGGGTTACTTGACGGGCTCGACTAGCGCGATCGCATCTCAAGTTGAACGACATGAAGTGCGTAAAACACTTCACGTGGCCTAACCACTGCCGCCAACTCTCAACCCGAATCACGTTCATCGACGCGTCGTTCGTGGCTATGACCAGTCAGCCACGAATTCGCTCGGTTACAGTCTGCCTGGACTAAGTCAAGTCCCACACATCTATGGAATTACATTAACACTATATACCAGGGTATTGGAATTGAAATACATCATGTGAGCATGTTAACACATGTTATAACATTCGACTTAAGCAAATCCTCAAGCACATAAATTCCATGCATGTAATGAAATCATGCATTTAGTCAACATGTAGAAAATCATTTAGGTCAGCATAATAATTGAAAAATCAATCACAAACTATCAAATGACATCATTTAATTCAATACATACTAGTACAAGCATTTATACAAACACATACACTACACACTTAAGTCTACATATAGTATGTCGACCCAAAATGCGCAACTAGGCGAATCTCTTCGCCAAACTAATTATACACGCATTCCTAACTTCCTAATGCGGCGACAAACCATGTCAATCACGTTAGCAAAATATGCATGTAGACCGTACTTCCTACAAATGACTAAAATGCCCTAAATCTCATATTCTTCGTTAATTTACGAAACAGGAAATGGAGAGCATGTTGTACATGTCAAACGGCGATGCCGTCGATAATCTACTATTAAACGACATTGAAAGCGTTGTAAACCGTCAATCAAAGCGTCTAAAATCCTCACATAGTGTCTTGTAGACTCGGAAATTGAAACGGAGCGTATACGCTTCGTCTACGGCGAATAAGGAACCTAATACACGAGATCCATAAGCTACATCGCTATGGAAACAAGGGAAACTCAAATCAACAACTATTTAGGGTATTTACTTACCTAGAATCGCGGTGGAATCGCCGAGAAAGTGGTAGAGGTGTGTTGCTTAAGCACGTGCAACACGTAGTACAAGTGGCAGGAAGAACTCCCCCACTCACTCACAATCTCTCACTTCTTTTTCCCTCTCCCAAGCTAGGGCTTCTCTCAAATTCGGATGGGAGAGAGGAGTGAGGGTTTCAACCCCTTTTATAGCCTACAACATGCCCAAAATAGGCTTGGGAACAATGTTTACTTGGTGCCTAAGCAAATCGGGGCCGTTTCGGTCCAAAAGGGCATTTCTGAAGGTCCCCTGGCCAAATGCGGTCGGACTTAAGCTCATGCATACTGGATCTAGCACACATCCAGTTTTCAGACTGGTAGGGTTCCCAGATCGCACGTGGCGGTCCAGTTCCAGTTTAACGGTCATCGCACCAAGATCAGGCCTATAAGTCTCGTGATATATAATAGATATTTTTCCTGATCCAAGGGTATAATTTGGCTGTATTCTGACGGTCAGAACGCTCAATACTGATGCGTCAAATTGTGTGCCAGATTTGAATTTCAAATTCCAATTCTAACCCTATTCTCACTCTCTTCGGTCCGGGCTCAATGAAATAGCCTGTGATTATCGGTTTGACTTGATTTTTGGAATGAGTGTCAAGTCCAGCTAGACGGTTCTAACGGTCTAAGATAGGAGGTATCGGACTTTCGACGTGCGGTCTAGATCCAATACAAAGATTCAAAGTGGTCCAGAGAACAAACCTGCTTAGAGTTTGGTCCGAGGTTATAGAGTATTCTAGAGTCATTGGTTCTACTCGATTTGGGTCTTGTAGAACGTATTTAAAGTGATCAGGGACTGTTTTCCAGCCACTCCAACGTTGCGCTAGCTAACTTATGCTTAGTTTCTAAAGAAATTTATCCTAAGTGGTTTCTTTGGCTATGGAATTGGGTTCTGAACGATTTTTCAGGTGTTTTAATTGACCCACTGCCTAAGGACGTCAAATCCCAGGTTAGCCAAAATCCGGATTGTTACATCAGCTGAGACAATGGCCTGACTATCTTGGAAAAGTCCCTAATGAATTGGTGATAGTAGCCAGCAAGTCCCAAGAAGCTTCTCACCTCTATAACTGAACCAGGCTGCTCTCAGTCCTGAATTGGGGCTACCTTAGAAAGATCCACAGCTATCCCTTCCTTGGACACCACATGTCCTAAGAACTTAACTTCTTCTTTTCAGAAGTCGCACTTCTTATACTGCACAAACAACTGGTTCTTCCTGAGAGTATCAAAGACTGCACTTCCTGACTCTTGGAGTATATCAGGATGTCATCAATAAACACGATGATGAATTGGAATAGATACGACTGGAACACCCGGTTCATCAAGTCCATGAACACGGCCGGTGCGTTTGTGAGTCCAAACGACATCACAAGGAACTCATAGCGCCCAAAACTGATCCTGAAAGTTATCTTCTGCACGTCTTCATCCCTGACATGTAACTGGTGATACCCTGACTGTAAGTCGATCTTAGTGAAATACTACGCCCCCTTCAACTGATCAAACAGATCATCTATCCTGGGCAAAGGGTACTTGTTCTTCACCGTCACTTAGTTCAATCTACGGTAATCAATACACAATTATAGTGATCCATCCTTCTTCTTCACAAACAACGTAAGTGCTCCCCACGGAGACACACTAGGTCGTATGAAGCCTACATCCAATAGAATATCGAGCTATCTCCTTAGTTCCCCCATCTCACATGGAGGCATGCGATATGTTAGTTGTGAAATGAGTGTCGCACCAGGCACAAGATTAATGGTAAAATTGATCTCGTGCTGAGGAGGTAATTTAGAAATTGTCCTGAACACGTTCATGAATTCCCGAACTACTTGCGTGCTCTCAAGCGCCGGACCATCAACATTCTCTAACAAGGTGACATAACAGCTAACACGGCAGGGCCAACTGGCTTGAACTGGAAAGGTAAAGGCCGTGCCCTCAGGTCCATGGGCTGTCACCACTCTAGTATCACAATCAATTTCTACCCTCATCTCGGTGAGTCAATCCATACCAAGGATGGCGTCGTAATGCCATAAGGGAGCAACGATCAGGTCAACAATCACTGTCCTACTCCCTAAATCTATCAAGCAACCCTCACAAATTCTATTAACTTTTAAAAAGGCCACTGTAGTTGTAAGTATCCTCACCTCCTTCGTAGGAGCTGTATCCAACGCTAGCAGCTTAACTGCCGCGCATGATATGATGGAGATAGTGGACCCAGTTTCCACCAATAAGAAAACTGGTGTACCTTGAACATGAGTCGTGACTTCAAAAGTCATCGGTGTCGGAGCTGCTATCTCAGGCGCTTCAGGTGCAAGCACGTGTACTCATGCCTGCTGAGGACGGTTGGGCTAAGGCACCATAGGTCGTTGAGGTGGCCTAAATCAAGGTGCAGGTAGCCGAAAAGATAGATGTGTTGGTGCTAACCGTAGGGGTGGGGCTGTAATGGCTTGAGGAAGCTGTCGGTTGATCCTCTGAGGTGGCGAGAAGCCGATATCCCTCATCTTGGTGAAGCAGTAGGTATCTATGTGGCCTGTCTTCTTGTAGTAAGTGCACCATAAGTCTGCCCGCCTCATCAGGACTGGTGGAGCTGCAGGCCTGGGAGGGGAGTCTACACGGGGCCTCTTGCCGAGGAACGACCTGCTCGACAAATCTGGTCGCGGCCTAGGAACCATAGGCACATGAGTACAGGA
Source organism: Magnolia kwangsiensis (assembly GCA_037074715.1). Classification (NCBI taxonomy): domain Eukaryota; kingdom Viridiplantae; phylum Streptophyta; class Magnoliopsida; order Magnoliales; family Magnoliaceae; genus Magnolia; species Magnolia kwangsiensis. The sequence continues at coordinate 105,346,560 of CM073576.1, read as the reverse complement.
TAATCTGTCTCTATCTTGCTTTACTCGCAAAGACATGCCCACTAGCTAAGCATAGTTGGATATGCTAGCTCAACACATCTTCGAGTGTATCTCAGGTCGCAGACCCTTAGAAAACTATTGCATTCGCATCGGTTGGTCTGCCAATATCAGGGGAGCATATCTGACCAGCTCCGTGAATTGTTCTCATACTCTGTCACTGTCATCCCTTCCTGACGGAGGCTAAAAAACTCACTCTCCTTCTCATTACGATATGTGAGGGGAAAGTACTTCTCATGAAAGCGTGTCTCAAAAGTTTTCCATGTCCATACGTACCCAGCAACAACGGTTCGTAGGATGCTGTCGCACCAGAGACTGGCCTCTTTTTTAAATATATAGGTGACCAGCTCTACCTGCTCTGCCTGAGTGTAGTGCAGCAGTTTCAGTATCTTAGAGATGCAGTCAAGCCAATACTCGGTCTCCTTGGGTCTGTGAGTACCCATAAAAGTAGGAGGTTGAAAGCATTGAAATCGCTCATATAAGCCGCTGGCACTCATATTCCTAGCAGGCTACATAAGTGGTGCAGGTGAAATCACACCCATGCCCTGAGCAAGGGCCCCTGCGATGGTGGTAAAAAACTACTGCTGTGGCTAATACTGCTGCTGCATCAAAAGCATCATCTGCTCCAACCTATCAGTAGGAGTAACCGACTGAGGCACGTTTGGCATCGAGGTAGACACGCGGTTCTACTCAGGAACCGGTGGTGCCACAGGTGGTGCATGAGGCGCCGACCCGTTCATGGGGCCAGTGGCCGGCTGAGAATTCGACATAGTGTAAGACCCGTATCTTGGTCCGTACCTTTCCGTAGACTTCCGCAGTCTTACCGGTCGAATTTTGGTAACCTTCGACCCTTAACCGATATCGACGTGCGACCCTGATTCATATACCGACAACCCGAGTCGACTCAACTCGAGACCAATACCATAGCGACCGCGCCGTCGTTGCGGTTCCGATACCGTGACTCGCGCGCCAAGGCGATACCCTGGTCGAGAGTTGTAGGCCAACGTTCGGTGCGAGGAAAATGCCGCGCGTTGCGAAACCCAAGAGAATCTCTACGATGTGTCACATCAATCACATCAATCCCATCAATCAATCAATCCACCAATCCATCATATGTCACGTACACATCACTTTCACCCCTTTTCCCAAGCAACCACAAAAGTCTTCCTAACCCATACCTTTCCTACACAAAAGGCCACAAAAGTCTTCACCTCCCATACCTCTCTCACACAAAAGGCCACAAAAGTCAAAGATTTCTTAAATAACCATCACTCACCACATCCATCCATCACTCTCTCTCTCCCTTTACAACTCCTCTCTTTCTCATTTGCAAAAACTCCAAGAAAAAGAAAATCCCACATATGGAATTCTCCAAACACTCCTAAGCTCCAAGTGGCCCACTTTCCTACCCCACCATCTCCCATCTCAACCCTCTATTCCTCATCTCATCTATTGAAGTTGAAGCTAAGGTGTTAAGGAACCCCTAGGAGCAAGAAGATTGGACGGTGGGTGCCTCTATAGGGTAGTTTCTTTCTTATTTTTATGATGGGCCAAGTGAGACCCACCGATCAATGGTGTGGATCTCGCTTGGGACCTTAAGATAAGGCCGATGGCCCACTTGGATCATCATGATCATTCCATGATGGGGCCATTTTCTATGGACCCCATCATGATGTTTATTTCATTGCAAAAGGTCATCTAGACCGTCCATTTTGGTGGAGAGAGGATCTCCACCGTTGATTCTCGATCTTGGTGGTCCCATGTGTTGAGGGACCCTTTTGATTGTATGATTTTCTTTTAAGGGAGGGCCCATAATGTCAGGGTCCCTCCATCACAAAGCGTGTCCCACTCTCCATGTCTCTCTCCCTCCTTATTTCTTTTTATTTTATTTTATTTTATTTTATTTTATCTTATGCAATAGGATTGTGTGGCCCACTTGAATAGACCTCACCTTGAGATATTATTTTGTTCAAGATTTATTCAAGTGGGGCCCACCATATATGTTGTACCCACGTCACCCATCAGTGGTGGCCCACTTCATCAGGGCCCACCACAATGTATTTTTAAAGGAACCAAACCGTCCAGCGTCTGGGACGCTGGACGTTTCAAAAAAAGAAGAAGAAAGGGAATGAAGAAAAGAAGGGCCTTTGGATGGTCCACTTACTTAGGCCCCACCATGATGTATTTAAACAATCCAAGCCGTCCATCCTCTTACCTACAGTATTTTAGCCGTTGGGTAGAAGTTTGGGGCTGATTGGAAGACCTGGTGGGCCATAGCATTGAAGAACGCATCATTACCATTCAAGGATCCTTTTCTGATTTTATTTCATTTTCTAATCATAAAAAAATTCAAACTTCGGACTCATTTCTCCTGTTACATGCCACTGAACGCAATGGCCGGGGTAGATCTTTGTAAAGCAGGCCCCACGTGCAAAAAACCCCAAAAAAATGGGTTTTCCTTTTTTTTTTAAAAAAAGCATCATGGCAGAGGCAAAGCCTCTGCCTCTGTCAGTGGGTAGCAGCTGCACGTTGCTGCGTTCAGCCGTTAGAACGGGCGGAAGGATGCAGGGGCCCACGACCCTACGTGTGGGCCCCACCATAATGTTTATTTGTTATCCAACCTGCTCATGAGGTGTGGGTCCCCCTCCAAAAATGAGACAGATCCAAAACTCAGGTGGCCCACACCACATGAAATAGTGAAATTGAATATCTACCATTGAAATCTTTTTGGGGCCCACAGAAGTGTTGGATCAAGCTAAAATTTATGTTTTCCCTTCATCCAGGCCCGAGTGACCTTATGAACGGGTTGGATGGCATCTGAGCATTACAGTGGGCCCCACATGGGACCCACAATGATTTATGACCGTCCAGGCGGACGGTGGCACCCACCTTAATGTATTCGTACTCCCATCGTCCAGCGGACGGTGGGGCTCTTGGTGAAATCATTTTTAAAAACATGAGCTGTTGGTTGGGTTGGCCACTCATATATGGGTTAGGCCCATTTGATTTGTAATAGGCCTATGGGCTAGGCCCATTTGAATTACAAAAGGCCTATGGGTTAGGCCCATTTGATTTATGAAATGCTTATGGGTTAGGCCCATTTGATTCATATAAGGCCTATGAACTTGGGCCCACTTGATATGTAAAGCCTATGGGCTTAGGCCCACTTGATATTTAAGGCCTATAGGTTTAGGCCCACTTGATATGTTTCACGTCCATGGGACTAGGCCCATTTGATATATCCCAAGGTCCAGGGGATTGGACCCATTTGATGTGTTCCAAGCCCATGGGATTAGGTCCATTTGATGTAATTTAAAGCCCATGGGATTAGGCCCCTTTTGATGTAATTTAAGGCCTATGGGTTTAGGCCCATCTGATATGCATCGGACCCATGTGATTAGGCCCATATTGACATACTCTGAGGCCCCCTAGATTGTGATCCATTGCAATGTACCTACGGCCCATTGGTGAAGCCCAGTAATGCGGCCCATTTGATAAACGTAAGGCCCACTTGATGCATATAAGGCCCATTGAATGTGACCTATTTGATATAATTAAGGCCCAATGGGATGTACCTAAGGTGCATTGCAATGCGTGACCCCAACACAGAGTATGTAACGATGTTCACGACGATCGTGCCTTGGGAGCAATGTTGGTTTGACGTCCACATTGCGAGTGTAATGCTGGTTGGATGTCCACATTACGACTCCCCTTAGGGCCCATTGTTAGGCCCGTACTTATTGTGTGTAGGCCATCCACGTCCATCTGCATTGTAAAATAGTTCATTTCATTATAACATGTTTAGTACAGTTCCATGACTCATGATCATACGCATCATATGTATGCTTGACGTGAGAATTGTCTGATCATAGCATATGCCTTCGGGCAGGTTGTTTATGGGCTCCCAATTAGGCGGTGTTGCCCTACATGAGCGCACGATATGCGCAGGATTTGTTGCATGACTGGATAGTGTGAATCATACTTTTCGCATTTGTGTGACATGGTTATTGTACGTCCTAGCGACATCAGGGCCGTAGCCTCCACAGACGCATCGTGGTTGGCAGGATTGGATACCGAAAATCTTGTTCTACATGGGATGCTATAGATATCCCTGGGTGAAAGTCCCTAAACCCTTATGGTACTAAGAGGTTGCTCCAACGTCTAGACTGAGTGGGTAGATGAGCGTTGAGTGCCGATTACCAGACGGTTACGCTCTCCACTGTGTCGTGGTCGGTTGGAAGGGGGTGCGGCCTTACCCGCCCAAGAGTAGGGGGCAATGCTAGGCTAAGTTTGACCAGCTCGAGGAATGGGTCCGCTATCGACGAGTCGTGCCTGATATTGGCAGACAGATAGTGTGGTCTCTTCTACTTACCTTATTGCACGTGATGTGGCGACAATCTGGTTTAGAGTGCACTAGACCCTGGTGATATCCCATATTTGAGCTGTATTGATGTGTGGACATAGATGAGGATTTGTATGCTTGAGTTGATTGCACATCGCATGGCCTTGGATGGCCGATACCACTCATGTCTTGCATCGTATAGCCTTGGTACGGCTCATGATATTATGGATCCATCTGCATATTTCGCATTACTCTGACATTGCATGTTCATATTACTACCTTGTGCACACACTTTCACCACCCTCTAAGCTTTCTATAAGCTTATGCACGACTGTTGCGAGCAGGTGACGTTGGTTCGCAGTAGCACTGAGGCAGGAGCACGTTGCAGATCGTTTTGGAGTTTTTATTCTTTACCATTGTATTTCCCTTTATGCTCATTGTACTTGTAAAGTTTTTGATCATAGTGGAAATGTAATGAATTTCTTGGTTGTTGTTTGTGGGTTATGCCTTTGATTATGCTTATTACGAATCAAACTGACGTTGAAAATTCTCCTCGTAGCATCCCAGGATCGAAACTTGGCGAATGGGCGCTAGGAGCTAAAAATAGAGTTCTACGGAGGCTGTCGGCGCCGGATTCGGCAATCGAGAATTTTATGAGCTCGGTTCCCAAGTTTGGGGCGTGACACATAGTCTTGTGAACCGGGCCCGAACTGGGGTCCATATGACTATCACTTAGGGGAGGAGCCCCGTTAATCGAATCGCCAAGGGTGAGACGTGTCGTACTTTGTGTAGCCTTAGGTGGCATCCTCTATATATAACATAAGGTGCAACCTGTGTCAGATTTCACATAAGATCATACATTCATCCACACATCATTCACATTATAACTCAAAGAAACTTCATGCATTTCATTTACCAAAATTTATCACAATACATGGGATATAAATTCATATGAGTCATGACAGAAGATGCATGTGAGCTAACTTAAACAAGCTTTAACCACTAAACATACTAACGGCCAAACAAGCCTACTAAGGCTAGTACAAAGGAAGACTAACAACAAAGTAAACTAAAAGACGACTACACATGTGACTAGTCGTCAGAATCTGGTGATGGAGGAGGGGTGCCCTTGTCCTGCATGCAGCATAGGATAGCCTTCAAGGTGCGAGACACCTTTTTGAATTTTTATTTCATGAAGGCCTGGGTCTCACTGACCTCCTGTCATAGGACGACCTAACCCTCCTTAAGTTGAACCAAGCAGGCTTCTACAACAGCCTGATCACTATCGCGCTCATGTGTAGCAGGTGGAGAGCCCTCATCTGTGTCTTGGGGCTCCTCTTCTCCCTCTTCCTACTCTTCCTCTTCTTCAATCTCTTCCTCTATCTCATCTCCGTCTTCTTTATCACTTTCTTCTTCTTCACTTTCTGTCTCATCCTCACTCTCATCGAGTCGGGCTTGGTGTTATCGTGGCCCCATATTTATGTTGTTAAGAGTGGTGTCGTTGATGAAATGGATCGGCGTAGGAATTTTTGTGCCAAGTCTGTAGCCTAATTCACGAGAAAGCTTGCATATGAGTCAGTTGAATACGAGTGAGATGAATGTCTTAAGAGAACATGCGGTCTGGACTATTTGTAGTAATACATATGTAGGTAGGCACAGGTTGTCTCCCTGCCCAGCTTGGTACAGAAAGTCTACCATCAAACGCGTACACTCGCTGCGATTGTTCCATCTAGGATACACATTGTGGGTAAAGATGTGGTGGAGCAGGCGGAAGTCAGGAGTCATTCTGGATGTAAGGAGGCAATTATGGTGATCTTTTTCATGCGCACTCCTGAGGCTCTTCTCACTAGCATGAACCTCCCCACGCAACATTCCCATGACTCGGGCTATCAAGTTCACATCAACTGTGGCCTCCCACCTTTCCACGAGAATTTTGAACTGTAAAGGTTCCAGCGATGGCTCTCGTATATGGGCGTAGAAGGCTCGAACTGCCCTCATTTGCACGAGACTTTTTTTCAAATATAGGTCCCCATCCGGCGTCTAACAGGCGATCCATTGCCGAGTAAAACCAAAACAGTTTCTCATGCACGTGTGCTTCAAAAAAAACCCTACGGCCCTGAAATCTTCCATGTGACAGGTTATCAGTTGAGCTCTTTCGAGGGGAGCCTGAGGATCGAGATCCTGCTTCGTCTTTATCTCCTGATCGACGCTTGTACTTTCTATGGCGCCTTTCTGCCTCTGTGAATGTGTAGGGCGGCTAGGCCCGACTTCATCCGTAGAATCCCTCTTCTTCCCCATGAGAGCAAAAAGTGTGGAAATGGAGAAAATCGTCGCCACGAGCTTGAAAAGAGGCATTTGAGTGAAATAAACTGGAGGGATAAAAAGGGTTTGTTGAACTTTGAGATTCTTGAGCCACAAAAGGGGGATTGTGCACTCAAATGAGAGGGATTTAGAGAGATAGGTGGTTGTAAAAGATGGGTTTGAGAGTGGTGTATGTAGTGCAAGAAGGAGAAAGAAGATGAGATTAGAGGGGTGATTTGAGAGAGAAAAATGAAGATTTGAAATATTTGAAAAGCTTGGAACGGTGTAAGGGGAGGAAATGAAGCAAATGGCGTGGATATAGGGGTCCCCACATGTTTTCGTTGGGCCCACAGCCTTGCACACGTGTTAGCCCAACCGGCCTGTGTCGGCTCAACAGGCCCGGACCGTTCGGGCGGCGAGGCCCCGCTGATCTGGTGATGCCACCGCCGGTCCCTGGACACCTGGGCGAGGGCTTTCCCTAAGGGCGATGCCATACCCCCCAGGGTGTCGTATGTGTGCAGGGTCCACTTTACCCCCCTCCCCCTCTGATTTACGTAGTTTGGGCTCCCTAGTCCATTTGAGTCATTTCAGGTCCCATCTCGTGTATATTCACGCGTTTTGGGTTGTTTGAGTGTGAAATTTACCAAATTATCATCTAAACCTATCGATTAACAGCCTAGAAAAGATCTGGGGTCACCATGCATGATCACAAATGCGTACGGGCCCCAATTTCAACGATCAGTTTCACCTCGAGGTGAAACTGGGAATCCTATGATCATTTCTACATTTTAGCGATCCCTCCTAAGTTAAAGTTTGTCAATGTATGTCGTGTTACCATAACCTAGGTCTAGTTTAATCCAAATCATGCTCTGATACTGTAACACCCTGAAAATCGGAGGTCGTGTAGAAACCCGACTCCCGAGTTCCAGAACATCACTTATGCAACAAATATGCTTATGATTCTATATTGTCTGAGTTAGAGCATTAACATTAGTGAGATTATACCAAAACTGCAATTCATACTCCAGATCCAGTGATAAAACGCAAGCGGAAGACTGAAGAATGTATATATCACTGTATGAAAAATAAAATAATCTCGAACTGTCTCCAAAGTATGAATACATCTCTGAGTCACATATACATATATCAAACTAAAAAAAAAATGTCGTATGACAGTCCAACTAGCAAAAATCTCACTGATCCATGCCACCTATGCGAAGCCGTCCGAGAACTACATGTACGAGAACTCATCCTGGTCCTCGTAGAAGTCCGGCTCCAGCTCCTGGATCTCCTCACAACCTGCATCTAAGACAAAGTCTGGTAGGTGTTGAAAACACCATCCCATAACGTGGGAGTGAGCGATCAACTCAGTGGAATCATAGAGCAAAGATTAACATGTTATCAAATCAATCACGCGATAATAGTAAAGTAAATAATCAGACATTCCTAGATACTGTTGTTAATGCAAGCATGAAATGACATGATGGATGCCCTCACTGACATACTCCTTCATGCGACACCATCTTATGTCCACGGCATGCTTTCTTCCCTCAACGCTCCACATCTTCCAGGCACATGCAGTGCGTTGTGGATATGATTACCAAGTTATTATTAGTCCTTTCATACAGAAGTATTGGGAAACTAAGGTACTTCCCTTATATCAATCCCAACACAAATCCTGTCTAGGGTCGTCACTCCTAGTAATCTCATACGATGGTATATTTCTAGGTCGCTGCAAGGGCTGTCAGGGCTGTTGCTCGCACTCGTTGCACCGCTCCCCCATCACCTTATCAATACAGGCCTAATATACTCTTGCTGTTACAGAAGGGTCGTCGCCTCACGTAGACTCAGAATACGCTCGAGGTCACTACAAAGGGCTCGTCACCAATCAGTGTAGGCCGACAGCTCGAATGTAGTGTCCCATACCACCACAATCGGCTCACGAGTCTAAGGTGCTCACTGGTCACTACGGGGAGGTTTGTGGCCCCAGCGTAGGCCGACAGCTCGACCACGGTGTCCCATACCACCATGCCCGGCTCATGAGTCTTTATGGATCAAAGTACCATGGTTAACAGGGCTTCCACTGGTAAGTTCAGTATTCTAGGTTCAAGAAGTTATAACCAATACAAGGTGAACATACAATGGTCAGTCGGGTTACTTGACGAGCTCGACTAGTACGAGCGCACCTCAAGCTGAACGACATGAAGTGCATAAAACACCTCATGTGGCTTAACCACTGCTGCCAATCCAAAGCACGACTCGCGTTCATCGACGCGTCCTTCGTGGCAATTAGAAGCCAACCACGAATTTGAATCTATTACCAACTTCCTGGACTAGAGCATAGCCCCAAGCACTTGTAATTAACATCAGTGATCATATGAGAGTAACAGAAATGAAATACAGGTAATTCAATCATGTTAGCAACATGTTATAACATACAACGTAAGCAAATCAACCAAACACATGTATTCCATACATATAAGGAAATCAATTCAATAACAACATGCAAGAAAATCATGTACATCATCATATTAATTGAGAATTCAACCTCAAGACTAATCTACAACAACAATTACTCAATACATACTGATACAAACATTTATACAAACACTTAGTCTGCACACTTAGTCTACAGCAACATGTCAATGCATGTACCCGAGCATGCTGAGGCCAAAACTGAGGTACTGGAGGTCTGAAGGAAGGATAAGCTGGAGCCGACCATAACGGTGGAGCAGATAATGCTTGTGGGAGAGGACGGTCGATCTTCTGCGGCGGCGAAAACCCGTTATCTCTCATCCGAGCAAAGCAGCTCTCTACAGTGTGACCCGGTCTCCCACAGTAAGTACATGTCACACCGGGGTGCCTCATCGGAAGCACTGGTGCTGTAGCCCTAGGAGGAGGGTCGATGTGAGGCCTCTTACCAAGAAATAGCCTGTCCTGAGTATCTGGTCGTGGCCTAGTAACCACAGGGCCACGAGAACGTGCCAGTCGATCAACATCCTGCTCTGCCCTCATGAACATATGTATCAACTCTGCATAGGAGGGTATGCTGATACAACACATCTTTGACCGAATGTTAGGTTGCAAGCCCTCAGAAAATCGTTGTATGCGCATCTGCTCGTCAGCAAGTATCGTAGGGACGTATCTGCCCAACTCTGTGAATCGATGCTCATACTCTATAACTGACATGCCTCCCTGCCTGAGGCGTAGAAACTCGTTCTTCCTCTCGTGCCGGTTGGTCTAGGGATAGTATTTCTCATGGAATCGGAACTCGAATGCTGCCCAAGTCCAGATGTAGCCAACAGCAACCGTCTGTAATACACTATCCTACCATAAGCTGGCCACTCTCTCGAACATGAACGTGTCCAACTCAACCTGCTCAGACTCCGAGCAGTGCAGCATCCTCAATATCTTTGAGACACGGTCGAGCCAATACTTGGCCTCCTCGGGTCTGTGAGAGCCTGTAAAAGTAGGAGGCCGCAAGCGCTGGAATCGCTCAAGTAGGCCTCGTGTATCAGCAGTATTCTTCATAGGGTAGGCAGGTGGTGCAGGATGAGCCATACCCTCATCCTGAGTCGAAGTCCCGGCATCCTCAGCAGGATGCACAGGTGATGTAGGTGGACTCGCACTCCCACCCTGGGCTAAGGCCCCTACAATGGTAGTCAAAAGCTGTTGATGCTGCTGGTGCATCATGATCATCAACTGCTCAAACCTATCAGGAGGTGGAATAGGCTGAGGCACATACTGTGCCGAGGAAGACGCATGGTACTGCTCTCTAACTGGCAGTGTGAAAGGTGGTGGTCCAACTGTAGGACCTGCAGAAGGCTGAGACTCAGGTACAGTCTCACGAATCAAGCCCACAGCAGGGTCCATATGATCATCACTCTAGGGAGGAACCCGATCTATAAGCTCACCCAACGTAAGACGTGTCGTGCTCCGAGTAGCCTTAGGCGGCATTCCCTATATTCAAAATAGGGTGCAACCTAGTCAGTTTCAGCGATAGTACAAACACACCACAATCATTCACATAACAAACAGAAGAAACTCCATACATTTCATTAAATCAAAATTTATCACAATACAAGAGATATATCTTTACATGCATCATGACAAGAAACACATGGGAAACTAAGTTATCCAAGCTACAACTGCAACGCAAACTAACTACTAAGCCTTCTCAGGCTCACACACAGAAAATAGAAAACAACCTAACTACGACCAACGACCATCTAAAACCTAATCACTAGTCCGAGTCTGGCGATGGAGGAGGGGCACCCTTATCCTGCGGACAACACAGGATGGCCTTCAAGGTGCGAGTCACCTTGCCAAATTTTCGCTTCATGACGGCCTTGGTATCCTCAAGATCTTGTTTTACCTCGTCCCAGAGTTCTTGGACTTCCCATCGCAAAGCAACCTGACTCTCCCCAAGTCGGGCTACATGAGCATCCCTAACAGCCCGAGTCACAGGAGGAGGACTCTATCAGTATCCTGAGCCTCCTCTTCTTCTTCTTCCTGGCTTTCTTCCTCTATTTCTGCCCCACCTTCTTCTTCACTTTCATCCTCCTCGCTATCATATTCACCCTCACTGTCATCATCAAGCTGAGACTCACGCTGCCGAGGCCCTATCCTCATCTGGTTCATGGTAGCCTCATCGATGAAATGAATCGGTACGGGCAACTCCGGCCCAAGCCTATAAGCAAACTCAAGTGCAATCCTGCATATGAGCAAGCCAAAGGGAAGTGACTCAGACGTTCTTCTTGACTTCGATATGAGGATGATCAGTCATAACACAAAGGTGGGCATACACACGTTCTCTCCCTGGCCCACTTGATACAGGAAATCAACCATGAGACGCATACATTCACTGTGGTTGGTCAACCTGGGATACATATTGAACGTGCAAATGTGGTGCAACAGGCGAAAATCATCCGACATGTGGGTCGTTAGGAGGCTCTTGTTATACTGCTACTCAACTAAACCACCATATAAAAACCTGGTGCGGCGATCTCGCTCACGAACACTCTTCAGATTCTTAACACTTGGGTGTACCTCCCCAAGAGGCACGTTCAGAAGTCGAGCTATCAACCGAACATCGATCGTGGCTTCCCGGTCTCTATCAAAGGGAATCCTGAACTGCAATGGCTCCAACGTAGGATCCCGAATATGAGCATAAAAGGCACGAACAGTGCCCACGTTCGCAAGAGACTGGCCTTCAAAGAGCGGACCCCACATGGCAGCTTCGATGCGCTCAAACAACAAAAACTCACCAAAGAGCCGCTCATCTACATGCACCTCAAACAGAACCTTGCGATCAGTATACGCGCCGTGGGCTAAGTCTGCCAATAGTGCTCTCCCTATGTGAGTGCGGGGATCCAAATCCCGCTTCGTGTGTAGCTCTCTCCCAATGTTTGGACTAGCGATGGCACTTGAACTAGCGGTGCCACCTCTCAGCTTCCTTGAACGTGAAGGGCGACTAGGCCCAGCTTCATCAGTGGCGGTCTTCCTCTTTCCCATGAGAGAGAGGATGGTGGAAAGGGAGAAAAAAGCTAAAATAGCCTCTAAAAAGGCCATGGAAAATGAAGGGAAGGGGGAAAAATGGCTGACCTAGTGGGCTAACACGAATCTAGGTCCTATAGAGGAGTGAAACAGGCCCCCAAATGTTAGGATTATAAAGGAAAAAGGGTGAGATGGGTTGGGTTTGAAGCTCACACGATTTTTAGCCTCCAATGGAGGATGGGAGAGCTCAAACGGATGAAAATGGAGAGAGAAGGAAAGTGCATACGGCTGTGACGATGGAGGGGCATTGGTTGTAGGAGAAAATGGGAATGGGAGTGATTTGAAATGGGATTTGAGAGGAACGACAGTAAAAATGTGAGAAAGGGAGAGCTTGGGAGGGATTTTTATGAAGGAGGTGGGTCTTTGGGGTAGTTTTAACGGACGACCCCTATGCACAGGGGCTACACTAGCCCCTAAATGGCGTCAGCCCGATGGCCCGACCGAGATGGGCCCATTGTACGGTGAGGCCTCGCTGAACCAGCGAGGTCCTCGCCACTCTCTGTACTAAACGGCGATGCCTCGCCTTTTTGGCGAGGTCCTCCTGCCCTGGGGGCCCAAAATACATGTGGGTCCCACCCTGGATCATGCTAGACAAGCGTGGATAGGCCCACGACTCTGTTTCGAGATATTTCACGATATTTCGGGTACTATCTGATGTATATTCACATTTAGCAATTTTTAACGGCTGAGATAGGGTCCAGAGAGGTCTAGACCCATCCGCACACAAACTAGAAGTGGTCCGGGGTCGTTTCATATGACCACAGATGCACACGGACTCGATCAAAATGATCAATTTGAGTGAACTTTGCCAATTGGCGAAACTGGGGTCCTACGAGTGTTTCTAGGTTTTTCTCGCACCCACCTAAGTCAAAAGGGTGACAACATACGTCGCGTGTTCATAACCCAGGTCCGATTTAATCTAAATCATGCTCTGATACCAACTTGTAACACCCTGAAAATCGGGGGTCGTGTAGAAACCTGACTCCCCAGTTCCAGACCATCACTTATGCAACAAATATGCTTATGATTCTATGTTGTCTGAGTTAGAGCATTAACATGAGTGAGATTATACCAAAACTACAATTCATACTCCAGATCCAGTGATAAAATGCACGTGGAAGACTGAAGAATGTATATATCACTGTACGAAAAATAAAATAATCTCGAACTGTTCCAAAGTATGAATACATCTCTGAGTCACATATACATATATCAAACTCAAAACAAAATTGTCGTATAACAGTCCAACTAGCAAAAATCCCACTGATCCATGCCACCTATGCAAAGCTGTCCGAGAACTGCATGTACGAGAACTCGTCCTGGTCCTCGTAGAAGTCCGGCTCCAGCTCCTGGATCTCCTCACAACCTGCATTTATGTAACACCCCGGATTTTGGCCAATCTGGGATTTGACGTCCTTAGACAGTGGGTCAATTAAAACACCTGAAAAATCGCTTAGAACCTAATTCCATAACCAAAGAAATCACTTAGGGTTAATTCCTTTAGAAACTAAGCATAAGTTAGCTAGCGCAACGCTGGAGTAGCTGGGAAACAGTCCCTGATCACTTTAAATACGTTCTACAAGACCCAAATCGAGTAGAACGTATGACTCCATAATACTCTATAACCTCGGATCAAACTCTAAGCGGGTTTGTTCTCTGGACCACTTTGAATTCTTGTATTGGATTTAGACCGCGCGTCGAAAGTCTGTTACTTCCTATCTTAGACCGTTAGAACCGCCCAGCTGGACTTGACAATCATTTCGAAAATCAAGTCAAACCGATAATCACAGACTATTTCATTGAGCCCGGACTGAAGAGACTGCGAATAGGGACAGAATTGGAATTTCAAATTCAAATCTGGCACACGACTTGACGCGTCAGTATTAAGCATTCTGACCGTCAGAATTCAGCCATATTACACCCTCGGATCAGGAAAAATTTCTATTTTATATCATGAGACTTTCAGCCCTGATCTACGTGCGGTGACCGCTGAACTGAAACTGGTCCACCACGTGCGATCTGCGAACACTGCCGGACTGAAAACTTAATGTTCGCTGGATCTAGTAAGCATGAGCTTAAGTCCGATCGCATTCGACCAGGGGACCACCAGAAAGCATCTTTTGGACCGAAACAACCCCGATTTGGTTACCCCTCAAGTGAAACTTGTTCCCGAGTCTATTTCGGGCAAGTTTAGGCTTATAAAAGGGCTTGAAACCCTCACTCCTCTCTCCCATCCGAATTTGCAAAAACCCTAGATTGGGAGAGAGAAAAAGGGAGAGTTTGTGAGAGAAGGTGGGAGAGATCTTCCTGCCACCTGTTGCTGCTGCTGTACGTGCTTAGGCAACGCACTCCGATCACTTTCCCGGCGATTCCTCCGCGTTTTCAGGTAAGAAAAACCCTAGAAAGTTACTGATTTGATGTTTCTTCTGTTCCATAGCTTGATAGTTAGTAAATCTCATAAAACAGGTTCTCTTATCGCTGTAGACGAAGCGTATACGCTCCGTTCGAATTTCAACATCCATAAGAGACAAGGTGCGGATTTTAGACGCTTTGATTGACTGTTTCCAAAGCTTTCAATGTCGTTTAATAGTAGATTCTTGACGGCAACGCCGTTTGACATGTACAACATGCTGTCCGTTTCCTGTTTCGTAAACTAACGAAGAATATGAGATTTAGGGCATTTTAGTCATTTGTAGGAAGTATAGATTTCATTCATATTTTGCTGATGTGATTGACATGATATGTTGTCGCATTAGGATGTTAGGAATACGTGCATAATTAGTTTGGCGAAGAGATTCACCTAAATGCGCACTTCGGGTCGACATACTATATGTAGACTTAAGTGTGTAGTGTATGTGTTTGTATAAATGCTTGTATTAGTATGTATTGAATTAAATGGTGTTATGAATTAGTTTGAGATTGATTTCTCAATTAATATGCTGGTGTGAATGGTTTCCTACATGTTAGCCATATGCATGATTTCATGATATGAATGAAATGCATGTGCTTGACGATTCGTTTAAGCTGTATGTTATAACATGTGCTTGATGATTTCCTTATGAGTTACTTTGAGATTGAATTCTCAATTAATATGTTAATGGAGAGGATTTCCTATATATTGGCGACATGCTTAATTTCATTATATGTGTGAAAGACATGTGTACGATGATTTGCTTAAGTTGTATGTAATAACATGTATTAACATGCTCTCATGGTTGTATTTCATTTCCATTACCCTTACACAACTGTTGATGTGATTCTATGATTGTTTGGGACTATGCCTAGTCCAGGCAGTTGGTAACCGAGCGAATTCGTGGTCAGCTTATCTTGGCCACGAACGACGCGTCGATGAACGCGAGTCGTGTTTGGAGTTGACGGCAGTGGTTAGGCCACGCGAAGTGTTTTACGCACTTCATGTTGTTCAACTTGAGATGCGATCGTGCTAGTCGAGCCCGTCAAGTAACCCGACTGGCCATTGTATGTTCACCCTGCATAAGTCATAATTGCTTGAACCTAGGGTACTGAACTTACCATTGTAAACCCTGTTAACCATGGTACCTTGATCCACGAAGACTCATGAGCCGGGCATGGTGGTATGGGACACCGTGGTCGAGCTGTCGGCCTACGCTGGGGCCACAAACCTCCCCGTAGTGACCAGTGAGCACCTAGACTCGTGAGCAGATTATGGTGGTATGGGACACTATATTCTAGCTGTCGGCCTACACTGATCAGGCGACGAGCCCTTTGTAGTGACCGCGAGCGTATTCTGAGTCCACGGGAGGCGACGACCCTTCCGTTGCAGCAGAGTACAGTAGGCCTGTATTGATAAGGTGATGGGGGAGCGAAGCAACGAGTGCGTGCAACAGCCCTGGCAGCCCTTGCAGCGAACTACGAAATATACATCGTATAAGATTACTAGAAGTGACGACCCTAGACAGGATCTGTGTTGGGATTGATACAAGGGAAGTACCTTAGTTTCTCAATCCTGCTGTTTGAATGGACTAATAACAACTTGGAAATCATATCACCATAGCATTGCATGTGCCTGGAAGATGTGGAGCACTCTAGGGAGTGTGGCATGCCGCGGTCGTAAGATGTTGCCGCATGAGGGTGATCGTCGGTGAGGGCATACATCACGTCATGTCATAATTGCATTAACAACAGTATTAGAAATGTTTGAATTATTGCTTTACTATTATCGCATGATTGATTTGATAACATGTTAATCTTTGCTCTATTATTCCACTGAGTTAGCTACTCACTCCCACGTTACGGGACGGTGTTCCTGGACACCCACCAGACCTTTTTGTGATTGCAGATGATGGCGCGGCCTGCGAGGCGGAGCTGGACTTGATGATGATGAGGAGGATCCCTCCTTTATGCGTGTTCTGATTGACGGGATTACAGGGAGGTTGATTAGATACTTTGACACTTGTCATTTTATATTTTTAGCGCACTCATGTATATTCGTTTTGTCTACTTATGAAGTATACATGTATGTATATAACCTGGTAACATGTTCACACTCTGGAGACATACAACAGTTTATATATGTTATACATACTATTACAGACTTCCGCTGGTTAATTTAACTGTCTCTGGAGTATGATATGCGGTTCTAGCTTAATCTCACTCATGTTTAATGTGTTATCACGGACAACATTCAATCATACATATCTATGTTGCATAAATAACATTTTGGAACTCGGGAGTTGGGTTTTTGCTCGACCCCCCGATTTTCGGGATGTTACAATTTAAAACAGAGTCTGGTAGGTGTTGCAAACACCGTCCCATAATGTGGGAGTGAGTGATCAACTCAGTAGAATCATAGAGTAAAGATTAGCATGTTATCAAATCAATCACACGATAATAGTAAAGTAAACAATCAGACATTCTTAGATACTATTGTTAATGCAAGCATGAAATGACATGATGGATGCCCTCACCGACATACTCCCTTATGCGACACCATCTTACGTCCGCGGCTTGCTTTCTTCCCTCAGTGCTCCACATCTTCCAGGCACATGCAGTGCGATGTGGATATGATAACCAAGTTATTATTAGTCCTTTCATACAGAAGTATTGGAAAACTAAGGTACTTTCCTTATATCAATCCCAATACAAATCCTGTCTAGGGTCATCACTCCTAGTAATCTCATACGATGGTATATTTCTAAGTCGCTGCAAGGGCTACCAGGGCTGTTGCTCGCACTCATTGCACCGCTCCCCCATCACCTTATCAAAACAGGCCTAGTGTACTCTTGCTGCTACGGAAGGATCGTCGCCTCACGTATACTCAAAATACACTCGAGGTCACTACAAAGGGCTCGTCACCAATCAGTGTAGGCCGACAGCTCGAATGTAGTGTCCCATACCACCACAATTGGCTCACGAGTCTAAGGTGCTCACTGGTCACTACGGGGAGGTTTGTGGCCCCAGCATAGGTCGACAGCTCGACCACGGTGTCCCATACCACCATGCCTGGCTCATGAGTCTTTATGGATCAAGGTACCATGGTTAACAGGGTTTCCACTGGTAAGTTCAGTACCCTAGGTTCAAGTAGTTATGACCAATACAAGGTGAACATACAATGGTCAGTCGGGTTACTTGAAGAGCTCGACTAGTGCGAGCGCACCTCAAGCTGAACGACATGAAGTGCATAAAACACCTCGTGTGGCCTAACCACTGCCTCCAACCCAAAGCACGACTCACGTTCATCGACGCGTCCTTCGTGGCAATTAGAACCCAACCACGAATTTGAATCTATTACCGACTACCTGGACTAGAGCATAGCCCCAAGCACTTGTAATCAACATCAGTGATCATGTGAGAGTAACAGAAATAAAATACAGGTAATTCAAGCATGTTAGCAACATGTTATAATATACAACGTAAGCAAATCAACCAAACACATGTATTCCATACATATAAGGAAATCAATTCAATAACAACATGGAGGAAAATCATGTACATCATCATATTAATTGAGAATTCAACCTCAAGACTAATCTACAACAACAATTACTCAATACATACTAATACAAACATTTATACAAACACTTAGTCTACATAGTGTATGTCGACCCAAAGAGAGCATTAGGGCGAATCTCTTCGCCAAACAGATCATACACGCGTACCTTGTATGATAACGTGACAAATAAACATGACAATTATTTTGGCAAAATACGGACGTATACAGTATTTCCTATAAATACCTAAAATACCCTAAATCTCATATTCTCCGTACGCAGTCGAAATGGAAAACAGACAGCATGTTCTAGATGTCAAACGGCGTTCATGTCGATAATCTACTATTAAACGACATTGAAAGCTTTGAAAACAGCCAACCTAAACATCTACAATCCTCACCTTTCGCCCTAGACACATATCGATTCGAATAGAAAGTCTGCGCTTCGTCAACGTCGATATGACGACCTAATTCACAAGATAGGTCAGATACTTCGCTACTTGTATTGCTAGAATTCCTAAAACAGGTTGAGGTTAGGGTTTTCTTACCTAGAATGAAGTCAAAATCACCGGAAGAGTTATTAGAACGCGGTGGTTAAGCGCGTGTAGAAGCCGGATCGAATGACAGGAAGTTTCCCTCACAACTCTCACTGAATCTCTCTCTTTTCTCTCTTCTCTTTTCTAGGTTTTAGAAAATTCGTATGGGAGGAGTGTGAGAGGGTTTAAGGTCTTTAAATAGGTTAGAAACTCACCTATTTAGACTTAGAACAAAGGTATACTTGGGTTATAATCAATTTGGGTCTTTCCTGATCCAAAAGAGCATTTTTGGAGGTCCCCTGACCAAATGCGGTCAGACTTAAGCTCATGGATATTGGATCCTGATCACATTAAGTTTTCAGTCTAGTAGTGTTCCCAGATCGCACGTGGCGGACTAGTTTCAATTCAGCGGTCACGGAGATTTGATCAAGGATTCCAAGTACACCGACCTGAGTGAGAAATGTTCCCTGATCCGAGGGTGTATTTGGGTTAGATTCCGATGGTCTGAATGCTTATACTTAACCCGCAAGCGAAACGTGCCAGATTTATTTAAATCTCATTTAATTTTTTATGAATTTCACTCTTTCTCACACTCCTTACTCCAGGCTCAATGAAATAACCTCAGAACATCAGTTGGGCTTGATTTTCAAAACGATTGTCAAGTCCAGCTAAGCGATCATAATGGTCAAATATTGTAGATATCGGACTCTCGACGCGCGGTCTAGATCCAATGTAAAGTTTCAAAGGGTTCCTGAGAGCAAACGGGTTTAGAGTTTGATCCTAAGTTTCACGACGTTATAACGTCATTGATTCTACAAGTTTTGGGTCTTGTAGAACGTATTTAAAGTGGTCAGTGATAATTTCACAACTAATCTAACATGGCGTTAGTTAACTTACGCTTAATTTCTAAAGGAAATTATCCCAAGTGATTTCTGATCGAGGTGGTACTCGAGTCTCTGTACGGATTTTTTCGAGACATTACAGATACCAACTTGTAATGCCCTGAAAATCGGGGGTCAAGCTGGAGCCCAACTCCCGAGTTCCAACACATCACTTATGTAACATAGATAATGATGATTAAATGTTGTCTGTATTAGTACATTAAACACGAGTGAGATTAAAAGTCAGGCTCCATCTTGTAAGCCTCAAAGTCACCTGTAACTACAACAGAGTCTGGTTGGTGTTTTAAACCACCGTTCCAGAGTGAGAGTGAGTGATTAACTTAGTAGAGCTATAAGACAAAGGTTAACAAGTTATCAATTCAGTCAAGCAGTAATGATAAAGTAGTACAACACTTATATCCTAAGTACTCTTGTTAATGTAAAAATAGTATGTTGTAATGATGCATGCCCTCACCTGCACTCCCTCAACGACGTCATCTCACGAACGCATATAACAAACTCCCTAAATGTGCGCTTTCTTGCCAAAGCACATGCAATGTGGTGCATGGTCGTGTTTGCCAAGTAATTTATTTAGGCTCCTTCATACAGCAGATTCAGGAAGCTAAGGTACCTTCCTTTATATCATTTACCCAAATGATGATCCATCTAGGGTCATCAATCCTAGTTAAGCACATACGATAGGCAAGTTCTAGGTCGTTATAGAGAGGCTCGTCACCTCAACACAGGCCTAGTTTATACTCAAGGTCACTATGGAAAGGCTCTTCACCTTAGCGTAGTCCCAGGGTATACTTAAGGTCACTAGGGCAAAGGCTTGTCGCCTTAGCATAGGTCGACAGCTCTAATAAAGTGTCTCATACTACCGTATTTGACTCACGAGTTTGGGTTGCTCACTGGTCACTACGGAGAGACTCGTCACCCCAGTATAGGCCAACAGCTCGATCATGGTGTCCCATACCACCATGCACGGCTCATAAGTCTTAGCGGATTAAGGTACTAAGGTTAAACAGACTTTTCACTGGTGACTTTGGTACCTTAGATTCAAGTAGTAGCGTACATACATGGTGAACATACATTAGGCCAATCAGGATACTTTACAAGCTTAACTGGTATGAGTATACATGAAATTAATTGACATGGAGCGCATAAGCAATCCACGTGGCCTAACCACTGTCGACAATCAGCGTATGAATCAGATTCATCAAACATATCCATCGTGGCTAAACAGTATGACCACCAATCGAAAACCATTACCGATTGCCTGGACTACATCGTAGCCCCAATCACACTCCAACCAATAGCATTCATATGTGATAATCCAAGACAACATGTGACAACCAAATCTAAATGTAAATCTCATTTGAGTATTTCAACAAACACATACTACACATGTCATCATACTTAAGCATTTCATCAGTAAATCACATAGTAGTAAGATAGGTTACACCAAGGAAACTGTAACTATATATAAGGGAATTGAGAATCCTATCTCAACACCCTCATTAAGTACATTACATTAAGCTTTTTCTCATTCAGGCATTTTATCAAACATTTAGATTATACATATTACATACATGTAATAAATAAGTTAAAACACATATTATAGCAAATCCTTCCACATAGGAGTTACCACACGTACAACCATCATGTGTTCCCAAACATCCATCATAACAAGCATAAATCATAATTCCATATTCATTCAGACATTTCATCAAACACATATAATGCATTTAAAATCAACGTAGTTTACATATATGTGAAATATACGAAAAACATTGTATCTAAGCATATGTGATAGCAATCAAGTCAGACATAAATCATTGGTGATATTGAAAGCCTTAAAAATCATAACCTAAACATTTATAGTCCGCACTTTTCACCAGTAAAATCGTAACGAACTCAGTTTAAAACTAAGTCCTCGCCTACGGCACAACGGCAACCTATAACATGAAATAGGTTAGCTATTTCACCATTTACTCTATTTGAATCTCTAAAATAGATTATGGTTAGGATTTCTTATCCAAAAATGGAATCAGATTCACCGGTATAGCAACACAGAAGCGGTGGTTAAGCACATGGAGTGGTGGGATCGAATCCCAGGTATAAAACCTCTCTCTCTCTCTCTCTCTCTCTCTCTCTCTCTCTCTTTTCCTCAGTTTCTTCTTCTCTTTTCTCTCTTCTCTCTCCTATGGTTTAGAAAATTCATATGGCAAGGGAGAGAGACGGTTTAAGGACCTTATATATGCCCAGAACTGATGGAAATGGCCCCAAGGCCATGGTATACTTAGGTTATAGCCAAAGAGTGGTTGTTTCGGTCCAACGGAGCATATCTAGAGGCTCCTTTTTTGTGTACAATCTGGAGTAAGTCCCTTGACATTAGATCTAGGTCTAATTAAGTTTTCGGTCTGATCAGATTTATAGATCGACCGCGGAGGATCAGTTTCAGTTCAACGGTCATCATCACTCGATCAAGGCCACAAGTACATCGACCTGTGTTAGGAAATTTCCCTGATCCGAGGGTGTAGTTGGGTTAGAATCTGACGATCTAAAACCTTAGATTTGGCCTACAAGTGAATGATTCAATTCACTTAAGTTTCAGTTCATTTTCTTAAGGTATTCGCGTTTCTCACGCACTTCGCTCCGGGCTCAAGTTGTGCATTTCTGGATACTATTAAGATTTAATTTCTGAGATGGTTGTCAAGCCCAGTAAGGCAGTCATAACCGTATAGTTTTACGATAATCAGACTTTCGACGCGCGGTCCAGGTCTGATACGGAGTTTCGTGATGCTCCCGAGAGTAACTGAGTTTTGGGATGAATCCTAGGTATTTAGGTAATGTAGCGTCAGCAATTCTACTAGTTTTGAATCTTGCAGTTCGTATTAAAAGTTGTCCAAGCTAATTCGACAGGTGATTTAGTTTAGCACTTAATTAATCTTCGTCCAATTTCTAAAGGATTTGGTCCTTAGTGATTTCTGCCTGAAGTGGTACTCGGGTCTTTATATGAATTTTTCTGAGATGTTATAAAATATCTCTAAAAATTCAATTTAGCATTCTCATACAAAGCGTATTGACACGAGATATCATTACATTTGAGAATTAGTTGAAGATAAGACTATCACGCTGGAATACATTCAAACTGAGAAGCAGCTTGCAGATATACTGACTAACCTGCTTGACAATGTTAAAATTTTAAATTTGAGGCATGATATTGGACTCTGCATTGTTAAATAATTATTCCTTTCTTTGCCTTTATTTATTTATTTATTTTGTTTATTTGTAATTAAGAGACGCATGAAAAGAATAATGAAAAATAATATATATATATATATATATATATATATATATATATATATATATATATATATATTAGGGATTTTTTTGGTCAGTCCATTACTGACCAAAAAATTTGGCCAACTGAAGTGCGCGCTGGTGAACAAAAAGGGAAAAACCCCCCGAATTTTTCATTCTCCTCTTCTTCTTCGGCTAGCCGATGCTCCATTCGATCAACCCATCATCCCATTGCACGTAAGGCATGAGATAGTTTATCTTTCCGATCAATCCCTCTTGGTGTACGGTCATTACGTTCATTGGAGGATGACCCAAAATTTTTTTGGGATTTCCACATAAGAAATATTATTATTGAAAGATTAGTAAATGTAGACCATATTGCTCATTTTGGTCTCATAGAAATCCTTTCTGAGGTTGGATGGGAAAAGATTTTGCATTGGGGTGGGATGGCTTATCAATCCATTATGCAAGGCATGTTTGCCTCGATTTGTGATGCGTCTCTTGATGAATTAATTTCTGAATTAATTTTTTACAGGAGACAATCATCATTACGCTTTCCATTATTTTTGCTTTAATGGACATTGACATAGCAGAAGATGGAATACCTATTACAACATTTTAAGAGAAAATGATTAACTCTGAAAAACAATTAATTACAAGGGCATTGTGTGGTTTCAGTGCGGAATGGTAGTCCGACAACGCCTTGCCCTCCAACAAATTATTTCCTAAATACTGCGTCCTGCATCGCATCTTTACATCAAATGTGTATTTAGAGCTGGGAATAAGACCCATCTTACTCCTTTTATGCTTCGTGTTTTCCATGCCATTGTCACTGGTGTACGTATTTGCTTACCTTCCTTGATCCGTTACATCATCATTCAATTTCGTTTGCATCCTAAGCATGGGTTGATTCCATTTGGACACCTTATGTTTTGTTTAGCATTTCACTACAACGTCTAAATCTCTTCATTTGAAGTGCTAGAATCCGAACTCCCCTTCAATAATTCGAATGTGAATATGATGAACCTCACTCCATTACTTGAATAGAGAGAAGATCAAGAAGAACCTCAACCGGCTGATACCACCATAGATGATATCTTCAATGACTTAGAAGATTCAGAAGATCCAGCTGACTCTGACTATCATCCATCTCAATTTGATGAGAGGTTATCTGCATTAAAGGAGAAAGTTGATGCTCTGCAAGTATCTCAAGCATATTAGCCCAAACCCAAAAATCTACTATGAAGTACATGAAAAAGTACTTCCATGAAATCAATCAGAGTTTACGGATTAATGATCCTTCGATGCCTGCACCATCCTCATCAGGGTCAGAGTAAGCTAAATTTTCTTATTTTCTTTGCTTGGATCTGTACTAAACAATATTTGGATGATTTGCTTAGATATTGTGGATGTTTGGATGATTTATCTTTATGTTAGATTGTGGATGCATGGATATTTTATTTACACTATCTTGTACAGTGTTCCTTATTTTGATGTTATATCCTTCTTGAAATTCCTGAGATTTTAATCTTTCGCATTTTCTCTTATTGTTATATCATATGATTTGTTCTTCCTTTGTTAACTTGTGACAAAAAGGGGGAGAAATTAGTGTGTGTATGCTATGATTATGCTATGATTATGGAATTATTTGTGCTACAATTTTTTTTTTTATTTGCATAGTTTATGTGTATTTCTCAGGGGGAGCTACATGCTACGCTACTAATTAAGGATTACTAGGATTGAGGACAGCTTTAATATTATTAATCTTGTGAATGATTGTGATCATGAAAGTTAGTAGAT
The DNA here is from genome assembly GCA_037074715.1 of Magnolia kwangsiensis. NCBI lineage: Eukaryota > Viridiplantae > Streptophyta > Magnoliopsida > Magnoliales > Magnoliaceae > Magnolia > Magnolia kwangsiensis. Next base: position 105,321,834 of record CM073576.1, on the reverse strand, counting down.
GTATTGTTTATGTTGTGTGTTTTGTCACGAAATTGACAAAGGGGGAGATTCTAAGTGTTTATATGCTTAACACATATAGATTGTTAAATTTCGTAAAACAAAAATGCTTCAAGTCAGATCGCAAGTTTGGAATCACAACTACTCTACATGCCTGAAGATCAACTCAAGATTGGCACATCTCCTCAAGTAGTCAAAGCCTGATTTCAAGACAAGTTGTCACATATATTTTCTAAGACATAGGCAGTATAACCCTAGGAAGACCTTAGGTTAAGTACTTTAAAAAATTCATTGATTTTGGGTTTTTAATAATGTTTTTGCTCAACTTTTGGTTCAGCCAACCTAGCTTCCTCGACTAACCTATCTTCAAGTTTGGGGAAAATAACAAATTCTGTTCAAAATTCGGCCAACCTAAGTTTTGGTTTAGCTAGCCTAAGCTTGAAATTTGGCTAGCCCGAGTGAGTTCGGGTCGAATTTCAGCAATGCAAACTTTTAGATTTTGCAAAAATTCGGCCATCCAATTGGCTGACTTAGGGCCAGCTGAATTTTGGATAGATCTTATCTTACGCAATTGGATAGCCATTAGAACAAATTCAATGGAATCTGGCCAGCCGAAGCTATTCTTAAGCTAGCCAAATTTTCAATCTCTTTGGATATAAATAGAGGCCTTCTCTCATTTTAAATTACAACAAAAAATCACTCTAAACCTTCTGTAAGTGAGAGAGAAGCTAAAGTCATCGGCAAACTATTTGTGTGGTATTTATAATTTATTTTTAGCTTATTCGATTCCCTTTCTCAAATATCATTTCAATCTTATTCTAGAGAGTAATTTATACTCCTCTTTGAGATTTAATATAATTGAATCAAGTAGCATTTGGGTTTTTCATTTCTAAAATACTATAGAACCCTATACTCTTTTATTTGAGCGAATACTGTCTCATCTACATTCAAGAAAGAAGTTCCTCTGCTAAAAGCTTCTACTACGTCTTCAAATCTAACATTTGAAGATAAATATTTTACTATATTTCATTTTAGATTTTCTAAGATAGCTTGTGAAAATTACAGTGGGTTTCTATTTGTGATAGCTCGTGAAAATCATGAGGTTATTTTTTATTTGTGATTGCCTGTCAAAATCTCAAAAGGGGTTTTATTGTGGTGATCTCGTGAAAATCACAAGGAACTGTATTAGGCTGTTAAGGTGAACCTGTGAAAACCATGTTATAGTGAAAGCCAAAATTACGAGGGTAGTAATTTTGGGAGTGGAGTAGGTGTGGTTGTTTTAATCACTGAACCACTATAACTCCTTGTGTATATGTGGTGAATGTTTATTTCATTTTGGTGGTGGATATTATTTATTTCTTGTGGTGAATGCTATAATTATTTTATATTTCCTTCCTAATTTGAAAGATTGATTTTAAAGACACTCGTGAAATAAGGTTGTTCTATCTGATATTTTAGGTAAAGGTCTTACGAATTATTTAGAATCAATATTTCAATACTTAGGCGATTGAGAATTTGTATTCTTTAGTTATTCTGCTTTTATTTTGATTATTTGGCATTGTCCTATTCACCCTCCTCTAGGACATCGATATCTCTTGTTTTAAAAATTGTTAGGAAAAATCATCCCTAGATTTCTTACCCATGTATGGCTATCCAAACCATCAAATTGATGGGAACATCCTTAATATAGTATATCCCAAAAATCACATTTATTATGCAATCCAAACCATTCGATTCACAACTATCAACGAAATGTTTAAAAGTAAAATATTGTGGTGTGAATTCCAAAACAAAATCAGATGGTTACTAGCATTTTCTAAGTGTAATGTTTGTGGAAGTGGTTTGGCTACTGGTCGGTGCTCTCAGGGCTCCACCATTATGTATACGTTTTATCCATGCCGTCCTTTCAATTTTTCAGATCATTTTATGGTCTGAGCCTGAAAACGAGGTAGATAAAAATATCCCTTGGATCAGACCAAATCTAAGGTTGTAATTGCGACATTCGCTTGCAAGCCAAATCTAAGGTTTCAGACCGTCAGATTCTGACCCAACTACACCCTCGGATCAGGGAAATTTCCCAACACAAGTCAGTGTACTTGTGGCCCTGATTGAGTGACGATAGCCGTCAAACTGAAACTGGTCTTTTGCGGTCGATCCATAAATCTGATCGAACCAAAAACTTAACCTGGCCTATATCCAATGTCAGGAAACTTTCCCCAGACCGTATGTAGGCAATGGGCCTCTAGATGAGCTCTGTTGGACCGAAATAGCCTCTCTTTACACCATGGCCCTAGGGCCATTTACACCAGTTCTAGGCCTATATAAGGGCCTTAACCCACCCTCTCTCATTCCATATGAAATTCCTAAACCTTAGGAGAGAGAAGAGAGGAAAGAGGAGAAAAAGGTGAAGAGAAGTGAGAGATAGTTGCTAGGATTCGATCCCACCACTCCACATGCTGAATCGCCTCTCCCGTGTCACTACACCAGTGATTCTGATTCCATTTTTGGGTAAAAAATCCTAACCCTAATCTATTTTAGGAATTTAAATAGAGGTATTGGTGAAATAGCTAACCTATTTCATTGATTAGGTAGCCGTTGTGCCGTAGACAAAGGCGTAGTATTCGAACTAAGTTTGATATGTGTTTACTGACGAAAGGTGCTTACTATAAACATTTAGGTTATGATTTTCAAGGCTTTCAATGTCAGCTAATGATTTATATCTAATTTGATTGTTGTCATATGATCTTAGTTATGATGTTTTCAATATATCATATATGTGTAAACTAGGTTGTATACAAAATGCATTCCATGTGTTTGTTGAAATGTTTGAATGAATATGGAATTATGATTTATGCTTGCCATGATTATTGAGTGAGAATATATGCTTGTTGTATGTGTGGCAAATCCGTTGTGAAAGGATTTGCTATAACACCTGTTATAACTACTTTATTACATGTATGTTGATATGTGTAGTTTAAGTGTTTGATAAAATGCTTGAATGAGAAAATGCTTGTTGAAATGTATTTAATTAGGGCATTGAGATATGATTGTCAATTTCCTTATCTATCATTATAATTTCCTTCATGTAACCTATCTTACTACTACGTGCTTTATGTATGAAATACCTATGCATAACAACATGTGTACTATGTGTTTGTTAAAATGCTCAGATGAGATTTATATTTGATTTGGCTTTCACGTGTTATTTGACTATCACATATGAATGCCTATTATGTTTGAGTATGATTGGGACTACTGTTTAGTCTAGGCAATCGGTAATGATTCCCGAATTAGTGGCCGAGATCGTTTCGCCACGCAAGACATGTTGATGAATCCGAGTCGTACGTTGTTTATCGATAGTGGTTAGGCCACACGGAGTGCTTACGCACTCCATGTTGATTACTTCAACGTACTCTCATACCGGTCGAGCTTGTCAAGTAACCTGATTGGCCCAATGTATGTTCACCATGTATAGATGCTACTACTTGAATCTAAGGTATCACTTACCAATATAAAGCCCATTTCAACCTTAGTACCACGATCCGCTATGACTCATGAGCCGGGCATAGTAGTATGGGACACCGTGGTCGAGCTGTCGGCCTACGCTGGGGTGACGAGCCTCCCCGTAGTGTCTAGTGAGCAACCTAAACTCATGAACCGAATACGGTAGTATGAGACACTGTATTCGAGCTGTCGGCCTATGCTAAGGTGACGAGCCTTTCTCGTAGTGACCTCGAGTATACAGTAGGACTACGCTAAGGTGACGAGCCTTGCCATAGTGACCTTGAGTATAAAATAGGCCTACGATTAGGTGATGAGCCTCTCGTAGTAACCTCGAGTGTGAATTAAGCCTATATTGAGGTGATGAGCCTCCCATAGCAACCTATAGTGTAAACTCACGAACTTGCCTATCGTATATGATTAACTAGGATTGACGACCCTAAATGGATCATTGTTTGGATAAATGATATAAAGGGAGGTACCTTAGCTTTCCAAACCTGTTGTATGAAAAAGTCTAATTAAGAACTTGGCTAATCATTCACATACACTGTATTGCATGTGCCTTTAGTGTTGGAGTGAGATGATGTTGTAGAGGTAGTGTAGGGGAGGGCATACATCATTAATACATACCATCCTTGCATTAATCAAAGTACTTTGGAATGCTTGTTGTATTGCTTTATCATTACTGTTTGACTGAATTGATAACACTTAACCTTTACCTTATAGCTCCACTAAGTTGATCACTCACTCCCACTATGGGACGGTGTTTTAAAACACCAACCAGACCTTGTTGTAGTTTCAGATGATGGTAAGGCTTACGAGTTGGATCCGACCTTCTATGAAGACGAGGAGTTCTCATACATGCAACTCTCTGACGGGTCTATATAGACCTGGAGTTGCGTCGATGGGATCGTAGGAATACGAACAGGTCGAACATTACACCTTATCTTTTTATAAATTTTAGAATTATACATGTAATTATTTAACATGGTGATGCTCATACTCTGGGGACTTATAATCACTTATATGCTTTATATATTTATCGCAGTCTTCCGCTTGCGTAATCTAATTTTCTCTGGAGTATGATATGCTGATTTAGTGAAATCTCATTCATGTTTAATGTGCTAATACAGACAATATTTAATCATCATTATATATGTTGAATAAGTGATGTGTTCGAACTCGGGAGCTGAGCTTCTGCTCGACCCCCAATTTTTAGGGCGTTACAAGTTAGTATCAGAACATGATTTGGATTAAACTGGGCCTGGGTTATGGTAACACGATGCACACTGACGTACTTTGACTTAATAGGGAGCGATGAAACATAGAAACAGTCACAGGATTCCTAGTTTCGCCGACGGATGAAACTGACTGTTGAAATCGAACCCGTAGGTATCTGCGATCATGCAAGATGGCCCCAACCCTCTTTCAAACCGTCAATCGATGGGTTTAGATGAGGATTCAGCCTATTCCACACTCAAACAACTAGAAACGCATGAATATACACGAGATGGACATCGAAAAGACTTAAATGGACTCGGGGGCCTAAACGGCACAAAACGGGGGGAACCAAGGTGGACCCCGTACATTTTTGGTACCCCAAGAGGGGGATGCCATCGCCCCCTGTCCAGTGACTGGTGATGCCATTGCCCCATCAGCGAGGCCTCTCTGCCCGGTTCGTCCAGGCCTGTCGGTCCAGTTGGGCCGACACTTGTACACACTAGTGGGGCCCACGAAATCATGTGAGACCCTTTATATCCCTCTCATTTGCTTCCTTTCCTTCACTTCCACCCCTTCAAGCTTTCCAAATCCCCTAAAATCCCATCTTTCTCTCTCAAATCTCTCCCCTATCCTCACATCATCCTCATTTTCTTCATTTCATACCCAGATCCCACTATTCCTTTCAAACCCATCTCTTATCTCCCTCATTTCCTTCCATTTGAGTGCATTCACCCCGCTTTGTGTTCTCAAAAGTCTTAAGGTCCAACAACCCATTCTATCCCTCCATCTTGTTTCACTCAAATGGCCCTTTTCGAGCTCCTGGTGGCCATATTTTTGCTCTCCACACTCTTGTCCCTCATGGAAAAGAAGAGGGCTTCCATGGATGAAGTCGGGCCTAGCCGCCCTACCCGTTCAAGGAGGCAGAAAGGTGTCGCAGCAAGTTTAAGCATCGATCAGGAGGTAAGGACAAAACGGGACCTCGATCCCCAACTTCCTCTCGAAAGAGCTCTACTGGCGAATGTCGCACGGAAAGTTTCAAGGCCATAGGGTCCTCTTTGAAGCGCACATAGAAGAGAAGCTGTTTGGGTTATATTTGGTGATGGACCACCTGTTGGACACCGGATGGGGTCCTATATTTGAAGGCTAGTCCTGTGTGAATGAGAGCACTGTCTGAGCCTTTTGTGCCCATATACGAGAGCCACTGCTAGAGCCACTGCAGTTCTCTATCCCTGTGGGAAGGCGGGACGTCGTTGTCAATGTAGACTTGATAGCCCGAGTCATGGGGATGCCCCGTAGGGAGGTTCATGCCAGTGAGAAGAGTCTCAGGAGTGTACGTGAAAGATATCGACGTACGTGATTCCTTTATGTCCGACTGGTCCACTGGAATTGAGGCAACTGCCTCTTAGCGACCAAGATGACTCACGACTTCCGCCTGCTCCATCACATCTTCACACACAATGTGTATCCTAGGTGGAGAAATCACAGCGAATGCACACGTCTGATGGTAGACTTCCTATACAGAGCAGGGCAAGGAGACAAGCTGTGTCTGCCTACATATATACTACTACAGATAGTTCAGACTGCACGCTCTCCTAAGACAACCATTTCACTCTCATTCGGCCGACTTATATGCAAGCTTACTCGTGAATTCGGCTACAAACTTGGCTCAGAGAGGCTTGCACCAATCCATTTCATCAACGACACTACTCTCAACAACATGAATATTAAGTCATGACAACATCAAGCCCGACTCAATGAGGGTGAGGATGAGACGGAAAGTGAAGAGGAAGAGAGTGATGAAGAAGGCGGAGATAAGATAGAGGAAGAAAGTGAGGAAGAGGGAGAATATGAAGAGGAAGAAGAGGAGGCCCAGGACTCTGATGGGGGCTCTCCTCCTGTTACACATGAGCGCAACAGTGATCGGGCTGCCATAGAAGCTCGCTTGGCTCAGATCGAGGAGGGCCAAGTCACCCTAAGACAGGACGTCAGTGAGACCCGGGTCAAACTTGAAGAGAATAGGGCCTTCATGAAATAAAAATTCAAGAAGGTGTCTCGTACCTTGGAGGCTATCTTGTGTTGTATGCAGGAGAAGGGTGCTCCTCCTCCATCACTAGATTCGGACGACTAGTCCTATGTTATAGTCGTCTTTAAGTTTTCTTTACTTTCCTATTTTCTATGTTACAGCCTTAATGGGCTTAGTAGTAGAGTAGAGTTGTGGTGTGTTTGGGTGTTTGAAGCTTTAGTAGAATAGCTCACATGCATCTTCTGTCATGATTCATGTAAAAATTATATCTCATGGATTGTGGTGATTTTGGTAAATGAAATACATTAAGCTTCTTTTAAATTGGAATGTGAATTATGTATGGATGCGTGTATGTTCTTATGCTAAATCTCACACGGGTTGCACCTATGTTGTATATAGGGAATGCCACCTAAGAGCACGCGGAGTACGGCACGTCTCACACTTGGCAACTCAATTGACGGGGCACCTCCCCTAAGCGATAGCCATACGGACCCAGTTTGGGCCCGATTCATGAGACTATACAGATTTTCTGCTAGCCACTGGCCCCAAAAATGGGCCAACACCTGTTGCACCACCGATTTTCAAGTAGAACTATGCATCTACTTCGACGCCTCACATGCCTCAGGAAACTTTTCCTCCTGATAGGTTGGAGCAGATGATGATCCTTATGCAGTAACAGTAACAGATCTGGACCACTGTAGCAGGGGCCCTTTCCTAGAATATGAGTGTGGCTCCACCTGCACTCTGCTGGAAACATGAGTGTTAGCGGCCTATTTGAGCGATTCCAGCGCTTCCGACCTCCTACATTTATGGGTACTCATAGACTCGAGGAGGCCGAATATTAGCTTGACAGCATCTCTAAGATGTTGAAGCCACTGCACTGCACTGAAGCAGAGTAGGCTGAGCCGGTCACGTACATGTTTGAGAAGGAGGCCAGTCTCTGGTGGGACAGCATCTTTAGGACCGTTGCTCCTGGTTACGTGTGGTCGTGGGAGGCTTTTGAGACACTCTTCCACGAGAAGTATTTTCCTCTCACCTACCGTAATGAAAAGGAGAGTGACTTCCTTCACCTCCGTCAGGGAAGAATGACAAAGGCAGAGTATGAGAATAGGTTCACGGAGCTGGCCAGATATGCTCCTTTGATCTTAGCAAACGAGCTAATGTGAATGCGGTGATTCTCAGAGGGTCTTCGACCCGAGATACGCTCGAAGATGTGTTGCGCTAGCATACTCAACTATGCTGAGCTAGTAGACATGTCTCTACGAGCTGAGCAGGACGGAGACAGGCTAACCCCCACACGTGTACCTATGGTCTTAGGCCTTGACTAGATTTGTCGAGTAGGTCGTTCCTCGACAAGAGGCCGCGAGCAGATTCTCCTCCTCGGCTTACGGCTCCACTGATATAGCCAATGCGACCTGACATATGGTACACCTACTGCAAGAGGTCGGGCCATGCTAACACCTTCTGTTTTACCAGGATGAGAGACAATGGCTTTATGCCTCCTCAGAAAATCAACCGGTAGATGCCACCAGCTATCTTGGCTCCACTTCTACATTCTTTACTACCTGCATAGCCTTCTTACAGGCCAACTGTACCTCGATTTAGGCCACCTCAGCAACCTATTGCACCGTAACTAAACCATCTCAATAAGCTCGTGTGCACTCACTTACAACTGAGGCGTCTGAGACAGCAGTTACAACATCGATGGCTTTTGAAATCATGGCACATGTTCAAGGTACACCAGTCTTCTTATTGGTGGATACCATGTCCACTACTCTATAGTATCATGCGCAACAGTCAAGCGACTGGGGTTGGAAACTAGTCCTATGGTTAGGTTGAGACTCCTTACCACCGCAGGGACTTTCTCAGACACTACCAAGATGTGTAAGGGTTGTTCGATAGACTTAGGAAGCAGAAAAGTACTTGTCGACCTGATTATTGCCCTGCCATGTCATTACAATGTGATCCTCGAAATGGATTGGCTCACCGAGATGAAGGCAGGAATGAATTGTGATACTAGGGTGGTGACTGAAATAGCGGTGAAGACCGCTTAAGTTGAAGTAGAGATATGTCAATATATCCTGGAGGGGGGGGGGGGTGAATAAGATTTTTTAAAGTTTTTATGAATTATTAAAAATCTTTATCACACTAATCCTATTACAGAATACAGATTAGGATTACTCAAAATTAACTCTACTGGCTTCCAAGCCTGATAGAGGATCCAATCATAAACTATTTAAAATACAGACAGTTTGTAGATGAGATTGTGATGGATATGACTGTGTGCATAAGATGTGATCATATATATAAGGACTTGTAAGGCAATCACATAAATGTAAGACAATATCAATCTCAAACACAGTCATTTTATAGTGGTTCGACGACTTGTCTACTCCACTCCCGTCTTCCACACTCAACCCTTGAGTGACCGAATTTCACTAAGGAGGTTTCCCATAGTTCACCTCAAACTTAAGGTTTTAAATCAGGTTCACCTTTAACCTTTACAGAGGTTTCTACTCGGTTCACCTCAAACCCTGGAGTTTTGCTGGCGTACTCCTAACCAGATTTTTATGCCCACACAGGACAAGGGTCCACACAACGCACCCGGAGGTTTCTACTCGGTTCACCTCAAACCTTAGAGTTTTGTTGGTGTACTCCTAACCAGATGTTTATGCTCTCCACAGAGCAAGGGTCCACACAATGCACCCCGGATGTACACTCCCGTCGGAGGCCTCCTTTGAGGACTTCAAATGGTGAGTAACACTTAAAACCCAATCCTAAAAAGGAATGATCATAAGTGTCCTCTGGACTCTTAGTACTTATAGATAAGTTGATGAGTCCTTTTCAGCGCAGTGATGAAGACCTTCTACTTGTTGATGAAGAGTCTTCAGCTCCCTTGATCCGCAACACAAAGATGAATCTATATTGGGCTTAGGTTGGGTCAAGGTTATGATGGAATACCATTCTAAGAATTTTCCTATAAGGAAGATAGAGTGCTTCCCATCAACTATGCATTCAAGGCATCCCAGCTTAATGATATGTCATTAAAGTAGTAGCTGAAGGATCCTTGAATGCGGAAGTTCATTCCCCAATCTACTCTATGAAATATCAATGATGAGGGTGGATTGGAGGATGAGCTTCCTGAGAGAAAGGGCTTAAGGTAAATGATAGGAAGGTTAAAACTCACAAAAGCACTCTCTACTTTCTCTACCAGCAATGAAGACAACTCTCTCAATTTATAAGCAAAAGGTTCCAACGGATATAAACGGTCATATTTATGACAGAGTTCGATATCATCGAGAAGTCGTCGATATGATCGAGCGTATACTCTCGATTGTATCGGCAGACCTCTCGATGATAAAAACTCAATTGTCATTTCACTTTTGGAAACCTTCTGCCAACTGGTCGATGGGATCGAGACACACATCGATGCAATCAGATTTTGAACTCCGATTCAATCGAGTGATGGTTCGATCTATCGACGGGTGAAAAATAAGAGAGAAGCCTTGAAGAATTTCAAGTTCTACAGATATGATCGGGGAAGCAGTCGATGTCATTGGAATTTGTACATCGATCATATCGGAGACCTTATCAATGGGATCGATAAATCGTATAGATTTACCTATAAGCTTGCTAGACAATTTATGTCCTGACTCGATCCAATCGACTAGGTCTCGATATAATCGATATATGAATATCGATTTATCGACTGGCACCCCGATCATCATAAACAAAAACCTGAAATTCTTGCTGGTGAGAATATGTGCCCACAATCAATATGATCGACTGACTTCCGATATGATCGATATTTGAGTTCAGATTGTATCGGACAGACATCAATATATCGAAGCATATGTTAGTTTTCTTTAGAAAAATAGGGGCACCGAAAAGCAGTCTGTCGATTATATCGATCCTCTTTAGGTATGATCGATATTCGAATATCGATTATATCGACTCTCAAGTCGATATATCGATAAATCGTCCAGATGATTGTTTTGATTGCTAGACGCTTTCTGTCCTCACTCGATTGTATCGATTGAGATGCCGAAGACATCGACAGAGCTGGTCGATCATATCGAAGGGGTAATCGATGTAATCGACAGTGTAAGAAAAATTTTACTGATTTTCCTTTTTGATAAAAAGCTTTCTTACACAGAAACCCTAAGATGTTCTAATCTTTTTAAGGGTTTAATCACCTGATGTTTTGGGACATGGGATGTGAGGCTATGATTTACCTTTTGATGAGCTTCCACACATCCAGTTGAGGCGGACGCTTGAATTATTCTTCTTGTTAGGCGCTGTTGTCCGACTGACTCAACTTACAACGTAATTGACAAACAAGGGCACGCAGTAGGTGCACTTTCAGTGATAGCCCATAGACCTGAGAGCACGACCTTTACATTCCCAGTGCAGGTCAGTTGGTGGTATGCTACCCTGCTAGAGAATGTTGATGGTCCGATGCTTGGGAACACGTCAGTAGTTCAAGATTTTAAGGATGTGTTCAGAAAGATACCTGGATTGCCTCCTCATTGCGAGATCAATTTTACCATTGATCTAGTGCCTAATGTGACTCCCAATTCACTACCGATGTATCACATGCTTCCATGTGAAATGGAAGAATTGAGGAGACAGATTGATGACTTGTTAGATTCAGGTTTCATACGACCGAGTGCATCTCCTTAGGGAGCACTTGTGTTGTTTATGAAGAAGAAGGATGGATCACTGCGATTGTGTATTGTTTATCGCAGACTGAACCAGGTGACGATGAAGAATAAGTATCCTTTGCCCAAGATAGATGATCTATTCGATCAGTTGAAAGGGGCACAGTATTTCTTGAAGATTGACTTATAGTCAGGGTATCACTAGTTGCACGTCAGGGATAGGGACGTGCAGAAGATGGATTTCAGGACTAGTTTTTGGCACTACAAGTTTCTTATGATGTCGTTTGAACTCACAAATGCCCTAGCCGTGTTCATAGACTTGATGAACTAGGTGTTTCGGACATATCTATTCTAATTCCTCATCCTGTTTATAGATGACATCTTGATATATTCTAAGAGTTGGGAGGAGCACGAGGAACACCTGTGAGCAGTCTTTGATACTCTCAGGAAGAACCAGTTGTTTGCACAGTACAAAAAGTGTGACTTCTGAAAAGAAGAAGTCAAGTTCCTGGGACATTTGGTGTCCAAGGAAAGAATAATTGTGGACCTTGCTAAGGTAACCGTAGTTCAGGACTGGGAGCAGCCCGGTTCGGTTACTGAAGTGAGGAGTTTTCTTGGCCTAGTAGGTTACTACCGCCGATTCATTAGGGATATTTCCAAGATAGCCAGACCTTTGTCTTAGTTGACCCGGAAGGATCTTAAGTTTGCATGGAATGAGAAGGCAGAAGTAGCTTTTCAGGAACTGAAGGATAAGTTAACGTCCGCCCCTATGCTAGTATTGTCAGAGCAAGGGGTCAAGTATATGATATACACGGACGTGTATCATGCTGGTTTGGGTTGTGTCCCTATGCAGAAGGACAGGGTGATCGCCTATGTCTCGCGATAGTTGAGGTGTAACGCCCTGAAAATTGGGGGTCGAGCAGAAGCCCAACTCCCAACTTCCAACACATCACTTATGTAACATAGATAATGATGATTGAAAGTTGTCCGCATTAGCGCATTAAACAAGAATGAGATTATAGCACATCAGCAAATCATACTCCAGAGATAATTTAAATTACACAAGCAGAAGACTGTAATATGTATATAAACTGTATAAAAGTGATAGTAAGCCCTCAGAATATGATTGTCACTAGGTTAAATAATTACTAGTTTAGTTCCAAAATATACAAAATAAGAAAGTGTAATATTCTCTATCCAACACTTTGTAGCCTCGTTAATACAGCTCCAGGTCTACATAGACCCGCCAGAGAGTTGTATATAGGAGAACTCCTCCTCGTCATCGTAATAGTTTGGCTCTGCCTCATGAGCATCGCCATCACCTGCAGCTAAGAAAGAGTCCGGTTGGTGTTTAAAACACTATCCCAGAATGTGGGAGTGAGTGATCAACTCAGTGGAGCTACAGAGCAAAGGTTTAAATGTTATCAATTCAATCAAGCAGTAATGATAAAGGAGTACAATCAAGTATCCCTAAGCACTTTGGTTAATGCAAAAATGATATGAATTAATGATGCATGCCCTCGCCTGCACTCCCTCTGCGATCTTCCTCTTACGGTAGCGGCATGCACCCCTTCTTCTATGCTCAACACCAATGCCAAAGGCACATGAAATGCAGTGCACGAGCGTGATTACCAAGTTCTTATTAGACCTTTTCATACAGCAGAATTGGAAAGCTAAGGTACCTCCCTTATATCATTTTCGAAACAATGATCCATTTTAGGGGCGCCAATCCTAGCTAGTCTCATACGATGTTGCGGTTCCAGGTCGCTACAAAGGGCTCGTCACCTCAATGCAGGCCTAGCTTATACTCTAGTTGTTATGGAAAGGCTCGTCGCCTCAGCACAGTCTCAGAGTATGCTCGAGGTCACTACGAATGGCTCGTCACCTGGTCGTAGGCCGACAGCTCGAATACAGTGTCTCATACCACCGTATTCGGCTCATAAGCTTAGGTTGCTCACTGGTCACTACGGGTGGGCTCGTCACCCTGGCGTAGGTCGATAGCTCAACCATAGTATCCCATACCATCATGTCCAGCTCATGAGTCTTAGCGGATAGAGGTACCAAGGTTAATGGAGTTTCCACTGGTGAGTTTGGTACCTTAGGTTCAAGCAATAGCGTCCATACATGGTGAACATACATCGGGTCAGTCGGGTTACTTGACGAGCTCGACTGGTATGAGCGTAAATCGAGATGATCGATATGAAGTGCGTAAGCACTCTGTGGCCTAACCACTGTCGACAACCAAAGTACAGCTCGGATTCATCAAACATGTCCTGTGTGACGAAAACAACTTCAGCCACTTGGTCAGAACCTGTTACCGATTGCCTGGACTATATAATAGTCCCAATCACACTCAATTCCAACAAGTAATCACATGAGATAGTCAAAATAGTAATGAGTAAATAATTCAAGTACTACAACCATTTGAGCATTTTATAAGGACACACATATTGAACATGTTATCCTAGGCATGTATTTCATATATAAATCACGCAGTTAGATTTTAGCCACATGAAGGAATTTATACATATAGCTAAGGCAGTTGAGAATCTCTTCTTGACACCCTCAGAAAATACAATTCAACAAACAATTACTCTTTCAGACATTTTATCGAACACTTAGACTACACCTTTCAACATACATGTATTAGACTAGTTATAACATATATCCTGGCAAGCCCTTTTACAAAAGAATTGCCACATACACAACAAACATATATTCATAGTTAATAAGCACGACAAGTACAAATCCAAATTTCATACTCGTTCAATCATATCAATAAACACATGGAATACACTATATTCAACATAGTTCATATATATATGTAAAATGCAGAAAACACCGTATCTAAGTATGTGATAGCAATCAAGTCAGTCATAAATCATTAACTGACATTGAAAGCCTTGAAAACCATAACCTAAACATTTATAGTCCACACCTTTTGATGGTAGACTCGTAACGAACTCAGTTTAAATGCTAAGTCTTTGTCTACGGCACCACAACAACCTATAACAGGGAATAGGTTAGCTATTATATCATTTACTCTATTTGGATCTCTAAAACAAGTTAGGGTTAGGATTTTTTACCCAAGTACGGAGTCAGAATCGTCGGAATAGCGATACAGAAGTAGTGCTTAAGCACATGGAGTGATGGGATTGAATCCCAAGAATAAACTCCAACTCTCACACTCAATTTCTCTCTCTTTCCTTCTCTTTCTTCTCTCTTCTCTCTCTAGAGTTTAGAAATTCATAGGTGAAGGGAGAGAGAGAGTTTAAGGCCCTTATATAAGCCCAGGACTGATGGAAATGGCCCCATGGCCAAGGTATACTTAGGTTATAGCCCAAGGGTGGCTATTTCGGTCCAACGGAACACTTCCGGAGGCCCCTTTTCTTCATACAATCGGACTTAAGCTCCCTAACATTAGATCTAGGTTGAGTTAAGTTTTCAGTTTGATTGGATTTACAGATCGACTGTGGCAGACCAGTTCAAGGGTCACCGGCACTTGATCAGGGCCATAAGTGCACTGACATGTGTTAAACATTTTCCTTAATTCAAGGGTGTAATTGGGTCAGATTCCGACAGTCTGAGTCCTTAGATTTGGCCTGTAAGTGAACGACTCAATTCACTTAAGTTTTAATTCATTTCATAAAGATATTCATGTATCTCACACACTTCGCTTCGAGCTCAAGTTGTGCGTTTTTGGATATAATCAGGACTTGATTTTTGAGGTGGTTGTCAAGCCTAGCAAGGCGGTCCTAACCATATGGGTTCGTAGTAATCGGACTTTTGACATGCGGTCCAGGTCTAATATGGAGTTTCAGTGTGCTCCCAAGAGCAATTGGATTTGGAGTGGGTCCTAAGTTTTTAGGTAATGTATGGTTAATGGTTCTACTCATTTTGGGTCTTACCGATCATATTTAAAGTGATTAGTGTTAATTCCATAGGTAGTATAATTTAGCACTTAGTTAATTCTCACCTAATTTATAAAGGATTGGGTCCTTAGTGATTTCTACCTGAGGTGGTACTCAGGTCTCTGTACGGATTTTTTCGAGACACTACAATCTATCCCCTTTAAAGAAAAATTTTATCCTCGAAATTAGTACCTTTTTGTACTCCTCGAGAATCTGATGGTAGTTTTTTCGAACCTTGACTTTTGTTTCCCAAGTAGCCTCTTCTTTAGTGTGGTGCGTCCATAGAACCTTCACAAGTGGAATCACCTTACTATGTAGCACCTGCTCCTTCCTATTTAGAATACACGTCTAATGCAGTACATAGGTAGCATCTTCACTCAACTGTACTTGATCCCATCTGATAATGTGGGAAGGATCAGGAATGTATTTCTTCAGCATAGATACATAAAATACGTTGTGCACGCCTACGAGTGGTGTGGGCAAAGCAAGGAGAAAGGCCACCACACCCACTGGGTCTAGGATCTGGAATGGGCCAATGAATCTAGGCGTGAGCTTCCCCTTCTTGCCAAACCAGAGGACTCCATTCATTGAGAAAACCTTCAAGAACACATGGTCCCGAACCTCAAACTCTAGCTGCCGCCGCCTTGTATCGGCGTAGCTCTTCTGTCTGCTCTGTGCTATCAGAAGTCGACGCCTGATAATGTCAATCTTCTCTGAGGTTGCCTGAACTAACTCTGGGCCAATTAGGCTCTTCTCACCAACCTCTGCCTAGCAATGCAGTGCTCGACATGGACGCCTGTACAAGGCCTCATAGAGAGCCATGCCAATACTCGCCTGAAAATTTTTGTTATACGCGAACTCTACATAAGGAAGACAATCATCCCAACTGTCCTTGAAATCTAACACACAAGCTCGCAACATATCTTCTAACACCTGATTTACCTGTTTCGTCTGCCCGTTAGTCTATGGGTGGAATGTGGTACTGAACTTCAATTTCACACCCATTGTTTCCTGGATACGAGTCCAGAAGATAGATGTGAATCGTATCTCGGTCCGACATGATCTCTAGAGGAACTCCATGCAGATGTACAATCTCCTTGATGTACAACCTGGCCAACTCGTCTGCTGAGTTCGACACTCTGATAGGGAGAAAATGAGCCGATTTCATCAACCGGTTCATGATCACCCAAATGGAGTCATGTGACTTCCTCATCTTCGGCAGCCCTGATATGAAATCTATAGAAATGAAATCTCACTTCCATTCAGCTATGGGTATGGGCTAAAGTAAACCAGGAGGTCGGCAATGTTCAGACTTGATCCTCTGGCACGTGAGACAATGTGATACATGCTCTGTTATGTGGGCCTTCATGTTATCCCATCAGTACGAGCGCTTCATGTCATGGTACATCTTCGTACTGTCAGGATGCATTGTCATCCTCGAATTGTGAGAAACCTCGAGAACTTCCTACCTCAAGTTAAGAAGATTTGGGACGCATAGGTTGGCCATGATAACGTAAACCCCCATCCATACCAACTCTCCATTCCAAGTCTTCATTGTCACTCACCTGCTCTCTCATTTCAACCAATCGCTCATCGTCTTTCTGATCCGCGATGATCCTATCTTCAATAAGCGGTCACACACGAACGTGTGCGATGCTCTCAAATGGTTCCTCCACCATGAGCTTCTACTCAAAACCACGCATAAACTCCACCATATTCCACTCCTCAATCATCAGCGGTACCGCAAATGTTATCATCTTCTTACGGCTCAACGTGTCTACCATAAGGTTGGCCTTGACAGGATGGTAGGAGACCTCAAACTTGAAGTCCTTCAAGGTCTCCATCCATTGCTGCTGCCTCATATTCAAGTCCCTCTGGGTGAATATGTACCTGAGGCTTTTATGGTCGCAAAAGAGCTCAAACTCCTCTCCATAGAGGTAATGTCTCCAGATCTTCAAAGCAAAGATGACGGTCGCTAACTCTAGGTCATGCGTAGGGTAGTTTTCCTCGTGTTTCCTCAACTATTACGATAGATAGGCAATAACCCTATCCTTCTGCATCAAAACACCACCCAAACCAACGTGAGATGCATTGGTGTATATAGTATACTTGACCCGTTGCTCTGGCAATACTAGCACAGGGGCGGACGTCAAATTGTCCTTCAGCTCTTGAAAAGCTGCTTCTGTCTTCTCGTTCCAGGTAAACTTAAGATCCTTCCGAGTTAACTGAGACAAAGGTCTAGCTACCTTGGAGAAGTCCTGAATGAATCATCGATAATGCCCTGCCAGACCAAGAAAACTCCTCACCTCAGTAACCGAACCGGGCTGTTCCCAGTCCTGAACTACTGCTACCTTGGCAAGGTCCACAGTTATCCCTTCCTTGGACACCACATGTCCCAGGAACTTGACTTCTTCCTTTCAGAAGTCACACTTCTTGTACTATGCAAACAACTGGTTCTTCTTGAGAGTATCAAAGACTACTCGCAGGTGCTCCTCGTGATCTTTCTGACTCTTGGAGTATATCAGGATGTCATCTATAAACACGATGACGAATTGGAATAGATACGACCAAAATACCCTGTTCATTAGGTCCATGAATACGGCTGGTGCATTTGTGAATCCAAACAACATCACAAGGAACTCGTAGAGTTCAAAACTGGTCCTGAAAGTTGTCTTTTGCACATCCTCCTCCCTGATGCGTAACTGGTGATACCCCAACTGTAAGTCGATCTTTGAGAAATACTGTGCCCCCTTCAACTGATCAAATAGGTCATCTATCCTGGGCAAAGCAGACTTGTTCTTCATCGTCACTTGGTTCAACCTGCAATAATCAATAAACAATCGCAGAGATTTATCCTTCTTCTTTACAAACAACAAGGGTGCTCCCCATGAAGACACGCTAGGTCGTATAAAGCTTGCATCCAACAGATCATCGATCTGTTTCCTCAGCTCCTTCATCTCACATGGAGCCATGCGATAGGTCGAAAGAGATATAGGTGTCGCACTAGGCACTAGATGGATGGTAAATTTGATTTTGGGCTGAGGGGATAATCCAGGTATCTTCCTGAACACATCTGAGAACTCTTGGGCTACAGGAGTGTCCTCAAGTGTTGGACCATGAACATCCTCTAGTAAGGAAACGTAACAACTGATGCGATGGGCCAACTGACCTACACTGGGAATGTAAAGGTTGTGCCCTCTAGTCCACAGGCTGTCACCACTCTAGTATCGCAGTCCTGCCTTCATCTCTGTGAGTCAATCCATACCGAGGATGATGTTGTAATGCCACAAGGGAGCAACAATCAGGTCAATAAGCACTATCCTGCTCCTTAAATCTATCAAGAAACCCTCACGGATTCTACTAACATCTGAAAAAGTCCCTATAGCTGTAAGGATCCTCACTCCCTTCGTAAGAGTTGTATCCAGAGCTAGTTGCTTGACTGCCGCACATGATATGATGAGATAGTGGACCCAGTGTCCACCAATAAGAAGATGGGGATACCTTGGATATGGGTCATGACTTCAAAAGCCATCGGGGCTATATTTGATGTCTCGGATGCCTCAACTGTAAGTGAGTGCACATGAGCCTACTGAGAATGGTTCGGCTGCAGTACCGTAGGTTGCTGAGGTGGCTTGAAGCGAGGTGCAGGCGGCTAAAATGATAGATGTGTTGGTGCTGACCGCAGGGGTGGGGCTGTAATGGCCTGAGGAAGCTGGCGGTTTATCTTCTAAGGCGGCGAGAAGCCATTTTCCCTCATCTTGGTAAAGCAATAAGTATCTGCATGGCCCGCACGCTTGCAGTATGTGCACCACAAGTCTGGTCACCTCATAGGGGCTAGAGGAGCTATGATCCTAGGAGATAAGTCTGTGTGAGGCCTTTAACCGAGGAACGGCTGACTCGGTAGATCTGATCGAGGCCTCTAACCCATGGGTGCACTCAAGAGAGATAAACGATCCTCATCCTGCTCTGCTCGCAAAGACATGTTCACTAGCTCTGCATAAGTGGGTATGCTAGCACAACACATCTTCGAGCGAATCTCGGGTCGCAGACCCTCAGAGAAGCGCCGCATCCTCATCGGCTGATCGGCGAGAATCAAAAGAGTATACCTAGCCAGCTCTGTGAACCTGTTCTCGTACTCTGCCACTGTCATGCTTCCCTGTCGGAGGTGAAGGAACTCACTCTCCTTCTCATGGTGGTACGTGAGAGGGAAAAATTTCTCGTGGAAGCATATCTCAAAGGCCTCCCATGTCCATACATATCCAACGATAATAGTCTAAAGGACACTGTCCCACCAAAGGTTGGCCTCCTTCTCGAATATAAAGGTGACCAACTCCACCTGCTCTATCTCAGTGCAGTGCAACGACTTTAGCATCTTAGAGATGCGGTCAAGCCAATACTCGACCTCCTCAGGTCGGTGAGTACCCGCAAAGGTAAGAGGCCGCAAGCGCTGGAATCGCTCGAAAAGGCCGCTAGCACCCGCATTCCCAGCAGGGGCACAAACGGAGCAAGCGGGGCTACACCCATGCTCTGAGCAAAGATTCCCCTGAGGGTAGCCAAGAGCTGTTGTTGTTGCTGCAGCTGTTGCCGCTGCATCAATAACATCATCTGCTCCAACCTATCTGTAGGAGGAGCTGACTGAGGTGAGTGTGGCATCGAGGTAGACCGCGGTTCTGCTCAAGAACTGGTGGTGCAACAGGTGTCGGCCCATTAGTGGGGCCAGTGGCCGGATAAGAATCCGGCATAGTGTCATGAGTCAGGCCCAAACTGGGGTCCATCTGGCTATCGCTTAGGGGAGGAGCCCCTTCAATCGAGTCGCCAAGTGTAAGATGTACCGTACTCCGAGCGGCCTTAGGTGGCATTCCCTATATGCAGCATAGGGTGCAACCCAAGTCAGATTCAGCATACTCACAAACTCAATTTCACAGCATTCACATCACAGCTCAAAGAAACTTCATGCATTTTATTTAACAAAATTGTCACAATACATGAGATGCATTATTACACGGATCATGACAAAAAAATGCATTTGAGCTAACCTAGTAAGGTTCCACACATTAAAATCTACAAACCGCTCTATCACCTTACTAAGCCTATCAAGGCCATACATAAAAAGAAGTAAACAAGCAACAAACAAACTAAAAGACGACCACTTGTACGACTAGTCGTCTGAATCTGGCAATGGTGGAGGTGCGCCCTTGTCTTTCAGACAACACAGGATGGCCCTCAAGGTGCGAGACACCTTTTTGAATTTTTGTTTCATGAAGGCCTCGTTCTCTTCAAGCTTTTACTTTGCTTTGGCTCAGGTCTCCTGGATCTCCTGTCGTAAGGTAGCCTAACCCTCCGCAAGTTGGGCCAAGTAGGCTTGTATAGTAGCCTGATCACTGTCACGGCTCTGCGCAGCAGGAGAAGAGGCCCCATCAGGGTCCTGGGCTTCCACTTCTTCCTCTTCTTGCCCTTCCTCCTCACCACTGTTGCCATCTCCATCGCCATCCTCACCACTTCCTTCTTCTTCATCACCACTTTGTTCCTCACCCTCATTTTCCTCGATCTCATCACTTTCCTCTTCAACATCATTGCTTTTCTCCTCGGTATCGTCACTCTGCTCCCCAAGGCGGGCTCGGCATTACCTTTCGCCAATCCCCATATAGTCGAGCGTCCTTGCACTAATAATATGGATTGGGGCGACGTCATCCATATGGAGTTAGAAGCTGTAGTGGCGGGCAATCTTGCAAATCAGTCTGCCGAATGGCAGCGCAGTGCTTTCCCTATTGGACCTTGTCATTTTGATTATCTGTGTTAGGACAAGAGTGGGAAAACATACTTTGTCTCCTTTTCCAACTCAAAACAAGAAGTCCACCATGAACCACATGCACTCAGTGCAGTTACTTAATCGAGGATACACGTTATATGTGCATATGTTGTGGAGCAGACGAAAGTCATCTGTCATCTTAGTTGAAGCAAGGCCAGTCCCCAGCCTCCAATGCTCTGGCTAGCCATAGAGGAATCACGTGCGGAGTCTCTTCTCCTGCTCACTAGCGTAATCCTTCTCACTAACATGCACCAATCCCTTCTCAATACCCATGACACGAGCAATCTCATCCACACCAATCGAAATCTACTGCCTACCCAGAGGAATGGTAAACTGGAGGGGCTTATATATCGAATTCCAAATGAGGGCATAGAAAGTATGCATAGTGTTTGCACTCACAGGAGCTTTTCCCTCTAATATGGGACCCCACCCATTTTCGCGAGAAAGTCGATGACTGGGTATGTCCCAAACATCTTCTCATCAACGTGTGTTTCAAACATGACCTTATGATTACGGAACTTACCGAGACCGATGTTAAGTAGTAGGGATCTCCCCAACAAAATCCGAGGATCGAGGTCCCTCTTAGACCTCCGATCATGCTCGACACTGATACTTGCTTCGGAATCCACCCTCCTCGTAGGACGACGTGGTCGGCTTGGCCCGACCTCATCCGGGGTAGCTCTTTTCCTCATCATGAGAGACAAGAGCGTAGAAATGGAGAAAATGGTGGTGACTACTTCAAAGAAAGCCAATTTGTGTACTCGAATGGGAAGAAAATGGAAGATTGTGTGAAAATGGAGGAAAAGGGGTGTCTTGAAGGTATGAAAGAAGATTTGAGAGGAGATTGAAAGAGGTAGTGGGGTTTAAATCACTTGGAAAGAGAAATAGGGAGGTAGTGATGATGAAGGAAGAAGATTTGAAGCTTGAAGATGGCTTTAGTGCAATGGGTTAGAGAAGAAGAAAGATTTGAGGGATTTGGGAGAGAATGTGGAGTGGAGGAGGTTGGGATTTTTGCAAAAACATCCAAAAATAAGTTTTTAGAGAGGGAAGAGGGGTCCCACACGTGTGGAAAGGGCCCCACGATCGGTCGGTTGGCGGGGCCCCGCCGGTCAGGTGTAGGCTCCACCCAGGCGTTGTCTGGCCGGGCGAGGCCCCCTTCGATCTGGTGAAGGCTCCACCCGAGGTCTGTGTCACCGGTGGTGCCTCTACATGTGGACAGTGTCCCCCTCCCCCCCCCCCCCCCCCCCCCGAGATGCCAAAAATACGTGGGACCCACCTCGGATCCCATCATAAGTTGCGATATGGCCCCCCGCACTCGTTCAAGACATGTTAGAGCCACAACTTGCGAGTATTCACGCTTTTGGCGTGTTTTGTGCATGGCATTGACTGAATTGATGTCCATCTCATCAATTGACGGACTAGATGGAGATTAGGATCATTGTACATGGTCAAAAGTGCGTACGGGGTGAACTACGATGGTCCGTTTCGGTCGAGTCGAGCGATCGACGAAACCGGGAACCCTATAATTATTTCTATGTTTTGTCACACCCTCATAAGTCAAAGTACTTCAGTGGGCATCGTATGACCATAACCCAGGTCCAGTTTAATCCAAATCATGCTCTGATACCAACTTGTAACACCTTATAAATTGGGGGTCGAGCAGAAGCCCGACTCCCGAGTTCCAACACATCACTTATACAACATAGATAATGATGATTGAATGTTGTCCGTATTAGTGCATTAAACATGAATGGGATTATGCCAAATCAGAAAATCATACTCCAGAGACAATTTAAATTATGCAAGCGGAAGACTATGATATGTATAGAAACTGTACAAAAGTGATAGCAAGCCCTCAGAGTATGATTGTCACTAGGTTAAATAATTATAAGTTTAGTTCCAAAATATACAAAATTAGAAAGTGTAATGTTCTCTATCCAAAACTCTGTAGCCCCATTAGTGCAACTCCAGGTCTACATAGACCTGCAAGAGAGTTGCATATCGGAGAACTCCTCGTCTTCGTAATAGTCTGGCTCTGCCTCATGAGCATCGCCATCACCTGCAGCTAAGACAAAGTTTAGTTAGTGTCAAGCCCAGTAAGGCGGTCCTAACTATATGGTTTCGTAGTAATCATACTTTCGATGTGTGGTCCAGGTCCGATATGGAGTTTCAGTGTACTCCTAAGAGCAACTGGGTTTGGAGATGGGTCCTAAGTTTTTAGGTAATGTAGCGATAATAGTTCTACTCGTTTTGGGTCTTACCGATCATATTTAATGTGATTAGTGTTAATTCCATGGGTAGTATAGTTTAGTACTTAGTTAATTCTCGCCTAATTTATAAAGGATTGGGTCCTTAGTAATTTCTGCCTGAGATGGTACTCGGGTCTCTGTACAAATTTTTTTGAGATGTTACGTGAGGAAACACGAGGAAAACTACCTTACGCATAACTTAGAGTTAGCAGTCATCATCTTTGCATTGAAGCTCTAGAGACATTACCTCTATGGAGAGGAGTTCGAGCCCTTTTACGACTATAAGAGCCTCAGATATATATTCACGTAGAGGGACTTGAATATGAAGCAGCAACGGTGGATGGAAACTTTAAAGGACTTCAAGTTGGAGGTCTCTTACCATCCTGGCAAGGCCAACCTTATGGCAAACGTGTTAATCCGTAAGAAGACAATAGCATTGCGGCTCCACTGATGATAGAAGAATGAGATATGGTAGAGTTTGTGCGGGACTTTGAGCAGAAACTTATGATAGAGGAGTCATTCGAGAGCATCGCACATATTCGTGTTCAGCCACTCATCGATGACCGAATCATTGTGGCTCAGGAGGAAGATGAAGGGCTGACAAAGTTGAGAAAGCGAGTTAGTGACGGTGAAGACTCAGAATGGAGAGTTGGTATGGATAGGGGTTTACGATATCGTGACTGTTTATGCGTCCCAAATCTTCATGACTTGAGAAAGGAAGTTCTCGAAACTGCTCACAATTCAAGGCTGGCAATGCATCCTGGTAGTACGAAGATGTACTAAGACATGAAGCGTTTGTACTGGTGGGACAACATGAAGGCCCAATAGCAAATTATGTGTCTCGTTGTCTCACATGTCAGCAGGTCAATGCAGAGCATCACCGACCTTTTGGACTGCTTCAGCCCATACCCATAGCTAAATAGAAATGGAATTTTATCTCAGGGCTACCAAAGACTAGGAAGGGACATGACTCTATGTGGGTGATTGTGGATCGGTTGACGAAATCAGCTCATTTCCTCCCTATTAGAGTTTCAAACTCAGCAGACGATTTAGTTAGGCTATACATCAAGGAGATAGTACGTCTGTATAGAGTTCCTATGGAGATCGTGTCTGACCGAGACACATGATTCACATCTATCTTCTGGACTCATATCCAGGAAGTAATGGGTGTGAAACTAAAGTTCAGTACCGTGTTCCACCCACTGACTAACGGGCAGACGAAACACGTAAATCAGGTGTTGGAGGATATGCTGCGAGCTTGTGTACTTTATTTCAAGGACAGTTGGGATAACTGTCTTTCTTATGCAGAGTTCGCTTATAACAATAGCTTTCATGTGAGTATTGGCATGGCTCCCAATGAGGCATTGTATGAGTGCCCCTGTCAAACACTGCATTGCTAGGCAGAGGTTGGCGAGAAGAGTTTCATTGGCCCAGAGTTAGTACAGGCGACCTCAGAGAATATCAACATTATCAGGCATCGACTTTTGGTAGCGCAGAGCAGATAGAAAACCTACGCCAATACAAGGCGGCGACAGCTAGACTTTGAGGTTGGGGACCATGTGTTTCTTAGGGTTTCCCCCATGAAGGGTGTATGTAACATCCCGAAAATCGGGGGGTCGAGCAAAAACCCAACTCCCGAGTTTCAAAATGTTATTTATGCAACATGGATATGTATGATTGAATGTTGTCTGTGATAATGTATTAAACATGAGTGAGATTAAGCCAGAACATCATATCATACTCCAGAGACAGTTAAATTTGCAAGCGGAAGGCTGTAATAGTATGTATAACGTATATAAACTGTTGTATGTCTTCAGAGTGTGAATATATTACCAGGTTATACACATACATGTATACTTCAAAAGTAAACAAAATGAATATACGTGAGGGCGCTAAAAATACAAAATGACAAATGTCAAAGTATCTAATCAACCTCCCTGCAATCCCGTCAATCAGAACACGCATAAAGGAGGAATCCTCCTCCTCATCATCAAGTCCAGCTCCTCCTCACAGGCCGCGCCATCATCTGCAATCACAAAAGGGACTGGTGGGTGTCCGGAAACACCATCCCATAACGTGGGAGTGAGTGATCAACTCAGTAGGATAAGAGAGCAGGGATTAGCATGTTCACAATTCAATCACACGATAATAGTAAAGCAGTAAATCAGACAATCCTAATACTGTTGTTAATGCAAGATGACATGACGTGATGTATGCCCTCACCGACGATCTCCCTCATGCGGCAACATCTTACGACCGCGGCATGCCACACTCCCTAGAGTGCTCCACATCTTCCAGGCACATGCAATGCTATGGTGATATGATTTTCAAGTTGTTATTAAGTCCATTCGAACAGCAGGATTGGAAAACTAAGGTACTTCCCTTGTATCAATCCCAACACAGATCCTGTCTAGGGTCGTCACTCCTAGTAATCTCATACGATGTATATTTCGTAGGTCGCTGCAAGGGCTGTCAGGGCTGTTGCTCGCACTCGTTGCACCGCTCCCCCATCACCTTATCAATACAGGCCTACCGTACTCTACTGCAACGGAAGGGTCGTCGCCTCCCGTGGACTCAGAATACGCTCGCGGTCACTACAAAGGGCTCGTCGCCTGATCAGTGTAGGCCGACAGCTAGAATATAGTGTCCCATACCACCATAATCTGCTCACGAGTCAAGGTGCTCACTGGTCACTACGGGGAGGTTTGTGGCCCCAGCGTAGGCCGACAGCTCGACCACGGTGTCCCATACCACCATGCCCGGCCCATGAGTCTTCGTGGATCAAGGTACCACGGTTAATAGGGTTTACAATGGTAAGTTCAGTACCCTAGGTTCAAGCAGTTATGATACATACAAGGTGAACAAACATCGGCCAGTCGGGTTACTTGACGGGCTCGACTAGCGCGATCGCATCTCGAATTGAACGAACATGAAGTGCGTAAAACACTTCGCGTGGCCTAACCACTGCCGCCAACTCTCAACACGAATCACATTCATCGACGCGTCGTTCGTGGCTATGACCAGTCAGCCACGAATTCGTTCGGTTACCGACTGCCTGGACTAATTCAAGTCCCACACATCTATGGAATTTCATTAACACTATATACAAGGTATTGGAATTGGAATACATCATGTGAGCATGTTAGCACATGTTATAACATTCAACTTAAACAAATCTTCAAGGCATACTTTCCATGCATATTCAACTTAAGCAAATCTTCAAGGCATACTTCCTATGCATGTAATACAATCATGCATAAGGTCAACATGTAGGAAATCATTTAGGTCAGCATTTTAAATCATGAAATCAATCTCAAACTACTACATAACATCATTCAATACAATACATACTAAGACAAGCATTTATACAAACACATACACTACACACTTAAGTCCACATATAGTATGTCGACCCAAAGTGCGCAACTTGGCGAATCTCTTCGCCAAACTGATTATGCAAGCATTCCTAACTCACTAATACGGCGACAAACCATGTCAATCACGTCAGCAAAATATGCATGTAGACCGTACTTCCTACAAATGACTAAAATGCCCTAAATCTCATATTCTTCGTTAATTTACGAAACAGGAAACGGAGAGCACGTTGTACATGTCAAACGGCGATGCCGTCAAGAATCTTCTATTAAACGACATTGAAAGCGTTGGGAACCGTCAATCAAAGCGTCTAAAATCCTCACCTAGTCTCTTACGGTCGCGGGATTTTGAACGGAGCGTGTACGCTTCGTCTACGGCTGTAAGAGAACCTGATTTATGGATTACGTTAGCTAACATGTTGTGCATCGACGTAAACCCTAAATCAGCAAGTTTTTGGGATTATTCTATACCTGAAAAGGTGGAGAAATCACCAGCCAGGTGATTGGAAGGAAGTGCTGATGCAGCAACCGTTGATGGCTCGGAAGCGGGAAAAATCTCCTCTTCCCTTTCTCTCAAACTCTCTCTCTCTTTTCTAGGGTTTAGTGAAATTCGGATGTGAAGGAGAAATGAGGGTTTCAACCCCTTTTATAAGCTTGAAAACGCCGAAAATAGGCTCCGGGACGAAGTTTACTTAATACCTATCCATTTCGGGGCTGTTTCGGTCCAAAAACTGCTTTCTGGTGATCCCCTGGTCGATTGCGATCAGACTTAAGCTCATGGGTACCAGATGTATCTCGTATTAAGTTTTCAGTCTGGCAGGGTTCGCAGATCGCACGTAGCGGACCAGTTTCAGTTCAGCGGTCACCGCACATAGATCAAGGCTGAAAGTCTCATGATAATAAATAGAAATTTTTCCTGATCCGAGGGTGTAATCTGGATGAATTCTGACGGTCAGAACGCTTAATACTGACGCGTCAAGTCATGTGCCAGATTTGGATTTGAAATTCCAAATTCGTCCCTATTCGCGGTCGCTTCAGTCCGGGTTCAACGAAATACTCTGTGATTATCGGTTTGACTTGATTTTCGAGATGATTGTCAAGTCCAGCGGGGCGGTTCTAACGGTCTAAGATAGGAGGTATCGGACCTTCGACGCGCGGTCTAAATCCAATATAAAAATTCAATGTGGTCCAGAGGACAAACCCGCTTAGAGTTTGATCCGAGGTTATAGAGTATTCTAGAGTCATTGGTTCTACTCGATTTGGGTCTTGTAGAACGTATTTAAAGTGATCAGGGACTATTTCCCAGCTACTCCAGCGTTGCGCTAGCTAACTTACGTTTAATTTCTAAAGAAATTTATCCTAAGTGGTTTCTTTGGCTATGGAATTGGGTTCTGAACGATTTTTCAGGTGTTTTAATTGACCCACTGCCTAAGGAAGTCAAATCCCAGGTTAGCCAAAATCCGGGGTGTTACAGTGTAACACCCCAGATTTTTGCCTACCTGGAATTAGACGTCCTTAGGCCATGGGTCAACCATAACACCTTGATAACCTCTTAGAACCCAATTCCAAAGCTAAGAAATCATTTAGAACCAAATTTTGTAGAAATTTAATGTGAATTAACCAGCGCTACACTAGATTTCCTGTAAAATTATCACCAACCACTTTAAATACGATCTGTAAGACCCAAAACCTCTAGAATTGTTACCGCTACGTTACCCTAAAATTTAGGATCCAACTCTAAGCCCAGTTGCCCTCGAGATCATTTGAAAACTTTGTATTGGATCTAGACCGCACGTCGAAAGTCCGATATCTATAATCTTAGACCATTATGACCGCCTAGTTGGACTTAAAAATCATTTCAAAAATTAAGCCAAACCGATATCCTGAGACCATTTTACTGAGTCCGGAGTGAAGAGAGTGAGAAAAGGAAAATATTTAGAAAATTAATTCAATTTTTAATAAATCTGGCACGTGTTGCTTGCACGACATTTTTGAGCATTCTGGCCGTTGGAATTCGACCAAATTTTACCCTCGGATCAAGATAGGTGGCCCTTACATGTCATAGCACTTGTGGCCCTGATCGAGTTTCGGTGACCGCTGAACTGAAACTGATCCGCCACAGTCGATCTGGAAACCCGTCCGGACTGAAAACTTAGCTTGACCTAGATCCAATATCAGAGACCTTAAGTCCAACCGCATTTAGTAACAAGACCTATAGAAGTGCTCCGTTGGATCGGAACAGACTCGATTTGGTTATAACTTAAGTATACCTTGACTTCAAGTCTGTTTTGGTCATGTTTGGGCTTATAAAAGGGCCTTAAAATCTCTCTCACAAATCCCATACTAATTTCAAACCCTACCCAAATCAAGAGAGAGAAAAGAGAGAGAAAGTGAGGGAGAAGTTGGGGCTTTCTCCTGGGATTCTTCCCTGCTGCTCCACGTGCCAAAGTCATCCACCTGCATCGCTATTCTGGCGATTCCAACTTCGTTTTAGGTAAGAAAACCCTAACCCTAACCTGTTTTAAGGTTCCTATGGGTACAAGTAGCTAAGTAGCTGACTTACCTTGTGTTATATGTCATCATATCGACGTTGACGGAAGCGTAGAGCACCTATTCAATTCATTACGCTTCTACGGCATAAGGTGCGAATTTTAGATGCTTAGATTACCTGTTTTCAAAGCTTTCAATGTCGTTTAATAGTAGATTGTTGACAAGGATGTTGTTTGACATGTAGAACATGCTGTCTGTTTTTCATTTCGAATACGTACGAAGAATATGAGATTTAGGGTATTTTGGGTATTTGTAGGAAATACTGTATACGTATAAATTTTACTGATATGATTACCATGAGTATTTGCCATGCATATATGCTAGTTATGGATGTATGATCTATTTGGCGAAAGGATTCACCCTAATACATGTTTCGGCCAACGTACGCTATGTATGTTATTAAGTGTAGTCTAAGTGTTTGTTGAAATGCCTAAATCAATATGATTTATGCCTGCCATATGTTTTGAATGTAAGAACATGATTGTTGTGTATTAGACAACTCCTTGATATAAGGATCTGTCATATTATATGTTGAAATCAATATACGTCAAGTACGTTGGAGTTGAGTAGTCTAAGTGTTTGTATAAATGTATGTATTAGTAAGTATTGAGTAAATGGTGTTGTAGATTAGCGTTGAGACTAGATTCTCAACTAATTTGATGATGTACATGATTTCCTCCATGCTTGTTGTATTTCAATTGATTACCTTATGTGTGAGATACCCGTGTATGGTTAACTGCTTATGATGTATGTTATAACATGCTGATAACATGCTGAAATTTCTTATATTTCAATTCTGTCTCTCTCATATGATTATTGATTTAGATTACAAGTGTTTGGGGCTATACTCTAGTCTAGACAGTCGGTAACAGATTTAAATTCGTGGTTGGATTATATTCGCCACGAAGGACGCGTCGACGAACCCGAGTCGTGCTTTGGTTGACGGCAGTGGTTAGGCCACATGAGGTGTTTATACACTTCATGTCGTTCAGCTTGAGGTGCGCTCGTACTAGTTGGGCTCATCAAGCAACCTGACTGACCACTGTATGTTCACCTTGTATTGGTCATAACTGGTTGAACCTAGGGTACTGAACTTACCAGTGATAACCCTGATAACCGTGGTACCTTGATCCACTAAGACTCATGAGCCGAGCATGGTGGTATGGGACATCGTGGTCGAGCTATCGGCCTACGCTGGGGCTACAAACCTTCCCGTAGTAACCAGTGAGCAATACAGACTCATGAGCCGATTATGGTGGTATAGGACACTATATTCGAGTTATCGGCCTACACTAATAAGGTGATGGGGGAGGGGTGCAACGAGTGCGTGCAACAGCCCTGACAGCCCTTTGTAGTGACCTCGAGCGTACTCTGAGTCTACTTGAGGTGACGACCCTTCCGTAGCAACAAGAGTACAACTAGGCCTGTATTGATAAGGTGATGGGGGAGTGGAGCAACGAGTGCATGCAACAGCCCTGACAGCCCTTGCAGCGACCTAGAAATATATCATCGTATGAGACTACTAGGAGTGACGACCCTAGACAGGATCCTTGTTGAAAATGATATAAGGGAAGTACCCTAGTTTCTCAATCCTGCTATATGAAAAGAACTAATAACAACTCGGTAATCATATTCATATCGCACTGCATGTGCCTGGAAGATGTGGAGCACTGAGGGAAGAAAGCGTGCCGCAGACATAAGATTGTGTCGCATGAGGGAGTATGTTGCAAGGGCATCCATCATGTCATTTCATTCTTGCATTAATTACAGTATTTAGGAATGTTTGATTTGCTTACTTTATCATTATCGCTTGATTGATTTGATAACATGTTAACCTTTGCTCTATGATTCCACTGAGTTAGCTACTCACTCCCATATTACGGGACGGTGTTCTGGATACCCACCAGATACTATTATAGTTTCAGATGATGGCACGGCCTACGAGGCGGAGCCGGACATGTATGATGATGAGGAGGATTTCTCCTACAGGCGGTTATCAGGCGGGTCTACATAGACCGTGTTCTGATCGACGGGATTACAGGGAGGTTGATTTGATGCCATGACACTTGTCATTTTATATTTTTGGAGCACTCATGTATATTCTTTTTTATCATTTTTAGAGTATACATGTATATATTTAACCTGGTAACATGTTCACACTTTGGAGACCTATAAAAGTTCATATATTCTATATATCTATCACATTCTTCCGCTTGCTAATTTAACTCTCTGGAGTATGATATGTTGTTTTGGCTTAGTCTCAATCTTGTTTAATGTCATTCTACAAACAACATGCATTCATCATTATCTATGTTGCATAAGTGACGTTTTGGAACTCGGGAGTTGGGTTTCTACTCGACCCTCGATTTTTGGGATGTTACAAAGGGAGTCCTTCAATTTGGTAAGAAGGGAAAACTCACGCCATAGTTCATTGGCCCGTTCCAGATACTTGATCGAGTGGGTATTGTAGCTTACCACCTTACTTTGCCCACACTACTCACAGGCGTGCACAACGTATTTCATGTATCGATGCTAAAGGAATACGTTCGTGACCCTTCCCACATTATCAAATGGGAGTAGGTACAGTTGAGTGAGGATGCTACATATATATCTTGCGACCGACGTAAATTTTAGATAGGAAGGAGTAGTTGTTGCGCAGTAAAGTGATTCCACTTGTGAAGGTACTGTGGATACATCACACTAAGGAAGAGGCTACTTGGGAAATAGAAGCTGAGGTCCGCAAGAACTACCCACGGATTCTCAAGGAGTACGAAAAGGTATTAATTTTGAGGATGAAATTTTTTTCTTAAGGGGGATAGATTGTAATGTCTTGGAAAAATCCGTACTAAGACCCGAGTACCACCTTAGGCAGAAATCACTGAGGACCAAATTCTTTGAATTAGACAAAAATTAATTAAGTACTAAATTGAATTGATAAGAAGATTAGCTTGAACTACTTTTAATACGAACTAGAAGACCCAAAATAAGTAGAATCGCTAACACTACATTACCTAAAAACCTAGGATCCTTCTCAAAACTCAGTTGCTCTTGGGAGCATCACGAAACTCCGTATTGGACCTGGACCGCACGTCGATAGTCCAATTATCATGAAACTATACAGCTATGACCGCCTTACTGGGCTTGACAACCATCTTGGAAATCAAATCCAGATAGTATCCAAAAACGCACAACTTGAGCCTGGAGCGAAGTGTGTGAGAAACGCGAATATCTTTAGAAAATGAACTCAAACTTAAGTGAATTGGGTTGTTCACTTGCAGGTCAAATCTAAAGTTTCAGACCTTCAGATTCTGACCCAACTACACCCTCAGATCAGAGAAATTTCTAAACACACGTCAGTGTACTTGTGGCCCTGATCGAGTGACGATAGCCGTCGAACTGAAACTGATCTTCCACGATCAATCCATAAACAAACCAAAAACTTAACTTAGCCTATATCCAATGTCAAGGAACTTTCCCCAGATCGTATGCAGGCAATGGGCCTCTAGATGAGCTCCATTGGACCGAAACAGCCACTCTTTACACCATAGCCCTAGGGGCATTTACACTAGTTTTGGGCCTATATAAGGGCCTTAACCCACCCTCTCTCATTTCATACAAAATTCCTAAACCCTAGGAGAGAGAAGAGAGGAAAGAAGAGAAAAGGATAAAGAGAAGTGAGAGAAAGTGAGAGATAGTTGCTAGGATTCGATCCCACAACTCCACGTGCTGAATCGCCTCTCCCATGTTACTACACCGGCGATTCCAATTCCATTTTTGGATAATAAATCCTAACCTTAATCTATTTTAGGAATTCAAATAGAGGTATTGGTGAAATAGCTAACCTATTTCATTGATTAGCCAGTCGTTATGCCGTAGACAAAAGCGTAGTGTTCGAACTAAGTTTGATACGTGTTTACCGGTGAAAGGTGTGCACTATAAATGTTTAGGTTATAGTTTTCAAGGCTTTCAATGTCAGCTAATGATTTATGTCTGACTTGATTACTGCCATATAATCTTAGTTACGACGTTTTTAATATATCATATATGTGTAAACTAGGTTGTATACAAAATGTATTCCATGTGTTTGTTGAAATGTTTGAATGAATATGGAATTATGATTTGTGCTTGGCATGATTATTGAGTGAGAATATATGCTTGTTGTATGTGTGGAAAATCCGTTGTGAAAGGATTTTCTATAACACCTGTTATAGCTACTTTATTACATGTATTTTAATATGTGTAGTCTAAGTGTTCGATAAAATGCCTGAATGAGAAAATACTTATTGAAATGTATTTAATTAGGGCGTTGAGATGTGATTCTCAATTTCCTTATCTATAGTTACAATTTTCTTCATGTAACCTATCTTACTACTACGTGCTTTATGTATGAAATGCATATGCATGACAACATGTGTACTATGTGTTTGTTAAAATGCTCAAATGAGATTTATATTTGATTGGTTGTCACATGCTGTTTAACTATCACATATGAATGCCTATTATGTTTGAGTATGATTGAGACTACTACTTAGTCCAGGCAATCGGTAATGATTCCCGAATTAGTGGCCGAGGTCGTTTCGCCACGCAAGACACGTTCGATGAATCTGAGTCGTATGTTGTTTGTCAACAGTGGTTAGGCCACGCGGTGTGCTTACGTGCTTCATGTCGATTACTTCAACATGCGCTCTTACCAGTCGAGCTTGTCAAGTAACCTGATTGGTCCAATGTATGTTCACCATGTATGAATGCTACTGCTTGGATCTAAGGTACCACTTACCAATGTAAAGCCCGTTTCAACTTTGGTACCACGATCCGTTAAGACTCATGAGTCGGGCATGGTGGTATGGGATATTGTGGTCGAGCTGTCGGCCTACGCTGGGGTGAGGAGCCTCCTCGTAGTGTCCAGTGAGCAAACCAAACTCGTGAGCCGAATACGGTGGTATGGGACACTGTATTCGAGCTATCGGCCTACGCTAAAGTGACGAGTCTTTCTCTTAATGACCTCGAGTATACACTAGGACTATGCTAAGGTGAGGAGCCTTGCCGTAGTGACCTTGAGTATAAAATAGGCCTACGATCAAGTGACAAGCCTCTCGTAGTGACCTCGAGTGTGAATTAAGCCTACGCTGAGGTGACGAGCCTCCCGTAGCAACCTATAGTATAAACTCGTGAACTTGTCTATCGTATGTAATTAACTAGGATTGACGACCCTAGATGGATCATTGTTTAGGTAAATGATATAAAGAGAGGTACCTTACCTTCCCAAACCTGCTATATGAAAAAGTACAATTAAGAACTTGGCTAATCACGCACCTGCACCACATTGCATGTGCCTTTGGTGTTGGAGTTGAGCATAGCGAGAGTGTTGCATGCCACGATCGTGAGATGATGTCGCAGAGAGAGTGTAGGTGAGGACATACATCATTAATACATACCATCCTTGCATTAATCAGAGTACATAGGAATGATTGTTGTATTGCTTTATCATTACTGCTTGACTAAATTGATAACATGTTAACCTTTACCTTATAGCTCCACTAAGTTGATCACTCACTCCCACTCTAGGACGGTGTTTTAAAACACCAAGTAGACCCCCTGTTGTAGTTTTAGATGATGGTGAGGCTTACGAGTTGGAGCCGACCTTCTACGACGACGAGGAGTTCTCCTACATGCAACTCTTTGGTCGGTCTATGTAGACCTGGAGTTGCGTCAACGGGATCGTAGGAATACAAACTAGTCGAACATTACACCTTATCGTTTTGTAAATTTTAGAATTATACATGTAATTATTTAACCTGGTGATGCTCATACTCTGAGGACTTACAATCACTTATATGCTTTATATATTTATCACAGTCTTTCGCTTGTGTAATCGAATTGTCTCTGGAGTATAATATGCTGATTTAGTGAAATTCCATTCATTTTAATATGCTAATACACACAACATTTAATCATCATTATATATGTTGCATAAGTGATGTGTTGGAACTCGAGAGTTGTGCTTCTGCTCGACCCCTGATTTTTAAGACGTTACAAAAACACATACATTATGGTGGGCCCCACAGCACTGACCAGTAGCCAGTGGCTACTGGTTACATCACTAGCTAAACAACGTCCAATGTTTGTATGATGCTCAAGCACAATTGGGTCAGAGGTTTGGCCAATGTAGATTGCCTTACAACTATGTCATGTGTGCGATTCAAGATTCATCAGCATTTTTGAAGTGGCAGTGAGCCATCATGGTTGGCTAGCCTCAGAATAATTCAAGATGTACAAGCGAATCATCAACAATTAGCATATGAGAAATAATGTTTCATAAGGACACAAGTACAGAACTTGTTGATTGTAATAAACTTATGTAATAGACTACTAGATAACACCCATTTATCATTAACCTATGTAATAGTAATTTATTACAATGTACATACGGGAGTATTGTGCTCTCATCCCAGGTTGCCCATAACTTCCATCATAGATCTGAGAAATATGACAATACAACATTCAAAACTCATGCTAGGTTGTTAGTTATGACCCTTGATAGAGTGAAATGGAAGAACATGGTTCATGCAGCCAACCCCAATTAGGCTTAGATGATGATGATGACAACAACGATGATGAGAGATACAAATACAACCTACTCACATGGCCTGGTAAAGTTTAATTTGAAAGTTTGTACGAAAGAGTGAGCCCTCAAGATCCGACGGTATACACGATATGAGACCACATAGCTGAAGATGAATTGTTCAGATCTAGTGATCTACCTAACTACTACTGGAGCAAATGGGTCTAATCACCCCTCTAATTCTATGGTATAGATGGCCTTGGATTATGATCTATGGCTTAGATCGTCCCAAGGATAAGCTAAATGGTTTCTTATTTTTACTCTTGTTGTTGCTTAATATATTATTCACGAGAGAGCCTCTTCCCATTTATAGGGAAGAATAGGAAGTTTGGATGAGACCAGAAATTATCTGTTCTTATCCCTATCTCCTCATCTAAATCTTCATTTAAAGTTGAATTTCAAATTCAACTTCAAATGGAAGAAAGAAAAATGATTAATAAAAAGAGGCCAAATAAACCTTAAGGGACCCACCCACTAGTGATTCCCCACCAGTGGGCCCCATTGACCTATGTCCAACATCTCTCACTCAATCACATTATGGGATAGGCGCCAAAAAATTTATCCATCTAACTCGCCTAATAATAATCAAAACCAAATATCGCGATCAAAAGAATTAGAGGCGTGAGAGTAGCTACATCACTGTAATCTTCTCACAAGTGTTTAAATACTAACTGATCACTTAAATAGTACTCAATAACCCAAGCTTCACAATGTCTGTTCTAGTCTGCATGACCACACTGATTGGAGTTAACTCATAATCTGGAGTACTCAGCCAACATATGCACTCATCCTACTTATCGAGTTATTCTGAAAACTCGATTTTCACAAACTTCGACTTAAATCAATTTAAATCAATACTTATATATATACTTTTAAGAAAAAATATCGTTTGCAAAAGTTTATAAAAAAAACTCGATACTACCAGCAGATAAGTCTTCAAGTACGTATTTATAGTTATAGAAACTTGGTGTAGCTGTTATGAGATCTTCCCCACACAAATGTATAATTTAGAATCAATCAAGCTACTTTCCTAGTACAACTAAGTCTGGCCAATCAAGGACCTTTCGTCATAGTACATTAAAGTAGCGACACTCAATCTCATCCTCCTATTCACAAGAGGAGGGTAGCTAAGGACATAAAGAGTCACCTATGGGACTAGCTACTCGATGTACTTAGACTTATTGTTGGTGTTTAGGGTCCTTTGCCAAGTCAATGGCAAAAGTATTGTCTATCTTTAGCGATATAGGCTGATGAACACTCGGTACAACACCCATACCTAGTAAAAATCTACGAACCCATACACACTCTTGAACTGCAGCAAAACATACAATGTACTCAGCCTCCATATATGAAAGAGTTGCGGAAGTCTATTTCTTACTCGACCATGAGATAACTCCCCCTTCGAGTAAGAAGAGATACCCTGAAGTAGACGTTCTCTCGTTGGCGTCAGTACCCCAAGCATCATAAGAAGATCCTTTGAGCTCAATACTTATTCCTTCATAATACAACATTAAGTCTTTTGTTCCTCTGAGATAGCAGAATATATATTTGATGACTTGCTAATGAGACTGTCCTGATTTATTCTGATAACGACTGACTATGCTAACTACATAACTAATATCCAGTCTGGTGCAAAGCATAACATACATTAAGCTCTCTACGGCTCTTGCATAAGGTCACATAGCCAATTTCTCGGCTTCAGTATAGGGACACGATTTTCTGTCTAACTTAGTAGCTTTGTTAATAGGGGTTTCAATAGCTTTTGAATTTTCCATCCTGAACCGCTTTACGATCTTTTGTATATATATGGCTTGAGACAAGCCTAAGAATTCCTTAGGGCGATCTCTGATAATTTTTACTCTGAGAATAAAGTTAGTTTCACTAAGATCTTTCATCTCAAAGTTCGAGAATAGTCAATCTTTAGTCAACATCAATAATTGCATGTCATTACCAGCTAGCAGGATATCGTCTACATATAGAGATAGTATCAAAAAAGATCTTCCAAACCATTTTATGTATACACCATGATCTTCTTCACTCGTTATGAATCCGAAAGTAGTGATGGCTAAGTGGAACCTCATGTACCACTGTATTGTTTCAACCCATAAATAGATTTCAACAACTTACAGACTTTCTTTGGATGCTTTTTGTTTATATAACCCATGGGCTATTGCATGTATATTTCTTCATCTAAGTCACCATTTAAGAATGTGATCTTTACATCCATATGATATAACTCTTTGTTTAAACTTACAAAATAGATAAGATCATGCAGATTGAGGAGAATTTTACAATAGGTGAAAAAGTCTCCTCATAATAAATGCCTTCTTTCTGTGTGAAACCTTTAATAACTAATCGTGTTTTGTACTTATCCATTGTACCATTTGTCTTTCTTTTGATCTTTAGTACCTACTTATTACCTGGAAGACAGATTTACAAGTTTCAAGACTTTATTCTTCTCTATGAAAGCGATCTCTTCGTCCATAGCAGTCACCCATTCGGCTAAGTTAGAAGATAATAATGCATCTTGATAAGAATCAGGTTCACCATCATCAACCGCAACGCAAGAGAATGACTGCCCCTCAATATCGAAGTATCTTCGAGAAATCAATCCTCTTTCACTTCAATGTAACTTAGGAGCCTACTGAGATGTTCTCTCACTGTCCTGACGAACTATAAGAGCATCAACATTTTGAGAAGCGAAACTCCCGCTCTCCTAAGATACATTGAGAATTTCAAAAAGTTTTATTGTAATATTTTGCTTCATTCAACTCGGGCATCTATCTTCGATGAAGGTCACGTTACGAGATTCTATCTCAATCCATCGTCTATGGTCCTCATAAACTAGAACGTATTCCTTTAAATGGTACCTTATGAACACGCATTCAATGGTTTTACTAACAAGTTTACTTTTATGTGGGGCATGCAGCAAAACATATCTCAAAGATCCCCAAGGGCATAGGTTGGTTAGAGAAGGAATCCTCCCAGACCACATCTCATATGGGGTCTTAAGAATGGATTTGGATATGACTTTATTGAGGATGTAGAAAATTATTAGTAGTGCGTCTCCCTAGAATGTGGTAAAGAGATTGGCTTGTGCCATCATTGATTTAACCATGTCCAATAGTATCATATTCCTTCTCTCTGCAACACTATTTTGTTGTAGAGTATAAGCCATTGTGTATTGTCAGACAATGCGAATGTTTTCACAATATGATTTGAACATTATAGATGTATACTCACCACCTCTATCGGATCGAAGGATTTTAATATTTTTCTTAAACTGATTTTTTACCCCAGCGTTATATTTAAGAAAACAATCAAAAGCCTCAGATTTGTATGAGATAAGATACATATATCCATAATGCGAGTAATCATCAATGAAAGTAACAAAGTATTGACATCCATTTGTAGCATGTATATAAGGAACTGTAAGTCTTCCCAAACACACGATGTTTACAAAATGACAAATCGACTTTGGATGAGGAATCTAACAGAACAAAACATCACGTGCCATTTTAGAGATTCATATACTACAGTTTCATTCGATATAACAAATAAAGAAATATGTGTATTATCACTATCTATATCAAAAATAAATAAATCTGATATTAAATTTCTTCATACAAAGATGAGGTTATTGAGTCTTAAAGAAACTCGTGTCCCAAAAAATCGAATATCAAAACTATCAATTAACAACCTAGAAAAAGAAATTAAATTCCGACGCATGTCTGGTGCATCAACAGTATCACGGATGATTATTGTTTGCCCTATGGGTGTATAGAAATGGTAAACGTCAATCCCTAGTATATCTTTAACAACATTATTTCCCATATACACTATTTAACCTCCCGTAGCTACAGGTTAGAATTCCTTAAGTCCTCAACGACTTTATGTCAAGTGCTTTGTTGCACCTGAATCCAAAATTCACTTGTTAGATATAGTATCAACAAAGAGGATTTCAAAACAAATGCTTACATAAAAAGTATCTAGTGACTTAAGAATTATCATTTTTTTATGGGCACACTGCTGGACATAATGGCCAGAGTTTTCACAAATGAAGCAGATTATGTTTGCATTTTTATGAATCTTCTTTCAATTCCCTTTCTTGAGATTTGGAGGAAGTATTGTATACTTCTGTTCTTGGTCATTCTTTTTTGCATTCTTACAAGTTATATACCATTTCTTGTTAGCTTTTCATTTTTGGGTCTCTACTGAACCTGGCTGAATTGCATTCATTTCAACATCTTTTACTAAATGGCCACAAAAGTTTCTGAACACAGTGATAGAATTAGTACAGTTCATAATCATTTTGATTAGGGCCCAAGATTCGGGCAAGGAACGGTGCATTGATATTATCTTTTGATTTTCAGTCAATTTACACCCCACATTCCTAAGGGCACCTATCATCTGCTCCATCTTGCGAATATGATCTTTGATAGGATAGCCGACTGGTATCTTATATTCCTGTAATTCTAATTCCATTGCTCGAACTTTTGCATATGACTTCTGTGCATAGGCATTTGTCGGTGTTTTCCAAATTCCTTTAGCGGTGTCATACACTTCATATGTCGGTATAAGTTCTTTGTGCATTGTGCTAATTAGGACATTACAGGTAGAACAATTCTATTTATGCCACTTATTATAGCGGTTCATTGCAGCCATATGTTCTCCTAAATTTCTATTCTAAGCCAATATAGGTTTCTCTTAAACATTATCGAGTGTATGCAATATGTTGTCCTCGTCTAGAAGGCTTCGCACCGCGTGGGTCCAATATTCGTAGTTGTTACCATCGAATTGTTACCCTTTGAACTATTCAACGATTAACGCTTTGGTGGCCATCTCTACATTGCATCAAGTATCAGTACTTAGCTATGATCTAAGGTATAGGCAATAATTATTAACATTTATATGTGTTATTCAAATTTTTAAGGTATAAAAGTAGTCAACTCATCTTAACGAGATTTAAAAGTCCATATACCTAAATGGGCAGTGTAGATCAATTAAGCTCTCTTACTTAAGATGAATATGATGTTTTTATATATATATATATATATATATATATATATATATATATATATATATATATATATATATATATATATATATATATATATATATATATATATATATATTTGTATAATGTGCAGCCTTCCATTATAGGTTACATGCATCATTTGATGGAGAGGACTTAACTCCCACTCAGGTTATGCATAACCTTTATATATAGGGAGCATTCTATCACTAAGTTTTCTATTTTCTAATGAAAATTGGGATTAGATCTAATCGCATCAAGTCTAATTATATCACACATATAAACATTATCATCAGATTTTTTTTTTTATTTTAAAAAAAAAAAAAGTGCTTAGATATAAAGAGAGTTCTATCATCACCAAAGATCATGTCCATTAGCAATGAATCTGATCATTATCATTAATGATCACCGTTGATGAGGGATCATCTCATCAACATTGATCATTACAATTTATGATGGTTCTGATCACTAATGGTCCCTTAATCAATAGTGAATTGAAGAATATATCAATGAAACTATATTCACATGCACGCATATGTACATGTAATAATCAAGAAACACGTAAGATATACATTTTGCTTGTCTAATTATAAAAATATGTAGCTCACCTTAAATGATTACATTCATGATACTAATATATCATAATCAAAATTATAAAAATTTATTTATTATTTATTAATTTTAATATATACATCGATCTTTATCATTTTAAGAGATCTTAACCATTAATCATTAAAACGGACGACACTATAGGTTAAATCTTGCTTAAAAAATTCCAAGTCACTTCCTACTACTTGGTTTAAATCAACCCACAAATGGCTGATTAAAAACTCTTAGTCAGATATACTTAATCTTTAAAGAAAGTGAATTGGGCTTCTGTTACGCCCAATTGAATTTGTAGATTAATATAGGGGCCATATGAGCTTTCCAACCACTCATGGATTACTTATTATGGTTCTTTTATTTTTGATACAAAAGGCATATTCAGATAGTTTCATAAAAATGCTACTGCATGAATAAAAGGTCCAAGTCCATATATAAGTCTACCTGACTAAGGAGGCTTTAGACAATAATTACTTAAATAAAATTGTTATCTATTGATTGCACTAAATGGAATTTCAGGCCTTCAATAGTTATGAAATACTTTGTGGTAATTTATGTACAGTAGTAAATATATATCTTAATCCTTATTATTCAAAACACGGGGCCTAAAAACGTCACTAAAAAAATGAATTTCACTAAATGGGATTTCAGGCCTTCAATAATTATGAAATAATTGGTGGTAATTCATCTACAATAGTAAATATATACCCCAATCCTTATTATTCAAAACATGGGGCATAAAAATGTCACAAAAAAAAAATGAATTTTAATTACTGATTATTTAACTTTTGGTTGTCCATTTCATACCCATCAATTTAATAAGCTAATTTTCTAGGCCATAAAAAAATAAAAAAATAAAAATAAAAATAAAAAGGATCTCACAATTATAACAATGCAGATTGATACACATTCCAATTACATATTCATTAGAGAAATATGATAAACCCACACCGTTATCAATCCCTTATGATTGTCGTATCATAAAGATAGGTGGTGCCTATTAAAAAGGCTTCGTATAAAAAATACCTTTTTTAAAAAAAATTCGACCCTTAATATCTCCGTTATCGTTAATTTCTATATCATATCAATTTATGGTACGCCATTATATTTGAACTTTATCAAATCTCAAATGTCTAATTTTACTAATCCTTGGGATTGACTCCCTTTAATAAATAAATAAATAAATTTCTTCTCAAGTCAATAGGATATAAATTCAGATATCGTTTAATTGATATTACGATTATTATTATTATTATTATTTAATCCCCATACCTCAAGAATAAAATAAATAATAATAATAATAAACGAATATTTAAATGATCGATGTATAATTAAAATAAAACATAGAGTATAATAAAAAGGGCCATTGACCTTTCATAATTAAAACAATAAATCGAAGATCCGTCATTGAGTTGCTCTAATACCATTAAAAGTTTGTGCAGAATTGTGAGCCTACAAGATCTGATGGTCTACACGATATGAGACATCCACAAAGCCAAAGATGAATGGTCCAGATCTAGCGGTCCGCCTAACCACTACCAGAGCAGATGAGTCTAATCACTCCTCTAATTCTATAATATAGATGACATCGGATAACAATCTATGGCTTAGATCGTCTCAAGGACAAGATAAATGGACAAATTTCAATATATCACTTTCTCCTTTTTTAACTCTCATTGTTGTTTAATATGTTATTCACGAGAGAGCCTCTTCTACTTATAGGGAAAGATGGAGAGTTTGAATGAGACCGAAAATTATCCAGTCTTATCCCTATCCCACATCTAAATCATCATTTAGAGTTGAATTGAAATTCGACTTCAAAAGGAAAAAAGGAAAATGATTAATAAAAAGAGCCCAAACCTCATGGGACCCACCCACTAGTGATTCCCCACTAGTGGATCCCACTAACCTATGTCCAACACAATTTTGGCAGGAATAGCAAATCAAAATCCTAAGGTGTTACTATTTGCCCTTTAACCC
Source organism: Magnolia kwangsiensis (assembly GCA_037074715.1). NCBI lineage: Eukaryota > Viridiplantae > Streptophyta > Magnoliopsida > Magnoliales > Magnoliaceae > Magnolia > Magnolia kwangsiensis. The sequence goes on along the minus strand of CM073576.1, from coordinate 105,278,298 downwards.
AAGTACACTGCCTCATGGAGATCGAGATTACTTCAGCTGGGACCTTACATGGATGAAAGCCAAACTTAAGCAATTATACAATTTTTATTTTTATTTTTCTTTCAAAAATACAGTTTAGGTAACTATGATTCTAACATACTTCCATGTCATTTTTTATCCATCTGCATATTCTTCTTCTTCATCATCCCTTATTTTGGCATGATATTGTGTTTTACTTGTAGTAACACCATGAGAATATTTTAAAAAACAAGAAACAGAAAAGAAAAGAAAAGAAAAAGAAATGGAAAGGTTTCCATAGCACATTCTACCAATAGAAAAGTTTCTTCCCAATTGGAAGGACAACATCTTTGAAGACATCTTTAGTATTCTGGTTTAAGGGCATTTTAGGATTTCCCATGTTAATTACGGGGCGTATCATGGAACTCATGAGCAAGCTGACCTATTGGCCCATCTACTTGATGGAGCTTGTATTTTGTTTCTGGGATTTCGAATGTTGACCTTCTGTTGGTTGTGAATATAATAGTGTTCCCCTCATTGAACTTAATGTTCAAATGTAAAGAGCTTCCAGCAACTTCCGATTTCCCAATCTAGAACCACAAAAATAATACAGCTGATACCAAAGAAAGAGAGACCAGATCTCTAGCTTTCATGGCAATTCTAGGAAGATAAGAATTACATGTCACAACTTCCTCAACAATACCATATGGGGAATCATAATGTCTTCCATCGAAAATAAGCAAATCCCAAGTGTTGGTACTACATCAAATCAGTAAAAAAATAAAAGCAACAAGCTTATCACCGGATATCATCGCCACCAACAAGATGAGTGTCTACTGCCGAGTCCAAGTCATGGATAGAAGCCTATCACTGTATATCATGGCCACTTGCAAGAAGAGCATCCCAGCAACGAGTCCAAGTCATGGATAAAAGCTTATCACTGTATATCATGGCCACTTGCAAGAAGAGCATCTGCTGCTGAGCGCTAGTCATGGGGAAAGAACACCCTACAAAACAAAGAGGCCTTAATCAACAGAAATGCAATTTCCTGCAATGCTTCAAGAAATAGAAACAACTAGCCACAGCCATGAAAAGAATATTCATCTTGAATGAATGAGACCCGAAAGATTTCAGAAATTTGAAAGAGACTCGCTAAAATATATGGAATCGATTTTTTGAGTGAACCAAATTGGTTGCTCAGGGGTGAAACCCTTTTGTCAATCACATGCGTTTATGTGTTAGGGAGTCAATCGAGCCCTTGGAAGCTGAAGACTAAAGACACATGAAGATTAGAACATTAAAGAAGTATATATATATATATATATATATATATATATATATATATATATATATATATATATATATGAAGTGCCTTGGTGACCTTAACCTTGCCCAAAACAACTCTTGAACTTGTAGATGATCATGGCCCAATAGGTAAAGGTAAACCTTGTTTGATCATTCATTAGACTTAAAAGCCCCATTTAAACATGCTTAGATAGGCTATAAAGGTTGTGAGCTGCTGTCAGTGTTCAAGTTATCGGCGAAATGTCGATAATATCGGTGTCGTCAGCCCTGCGACACCGAAACCCTCTAAATTCGTTTCTCTGTCAGTTGTCAGCGAAAAATTGGCGATTTTTTTGAGATGGGTGATATTATCGGAATATACCATTTCGTACTCGATTATTGACGAAATATTGGGAGATATTATCGACATCCATCCGATATTTTCAAAATATCGATTGTAGCCACCAATCCCACGAGAAAACTATATCTACCTACCCCTCTTTTCTCTAATAAATATCGGGAATATCGGGAAAACAAATTTCAGAGTGATTTTCGTACTTGGTTAATCGGAAGTCAGAACCGGAGCTGGAAGAGGAGCTTCTCGATCGACAAAGCCGGTATGTGTACGCAAAACCCCTCTTTTCTCGTCATCTCCCATCATTAGGGTTTTTAAAAGAAAAAATTCTTCCTTCGAGCGAAAATCCCTCCCACACTGGGAAATCAGATTTCACACCAAGCGAAAATCGCTCTCGCATGGGAGGTAAATCTGACGGACGCCTGTGCAGACTGAGGAGTACACTCCTATCGTACTGACTAAATTCAGTTGGGCCCACTTTTAATGTATGTGTGGTCTATCTAAGTCGTCCATCCGTTTTTCCATCTAATTCAAGGGGATGAGCCCAAAATTTAAGCATATCTAAAACTTTTGTGGCCCCCAAGAATTTTTCAATGGTAGACGTGCAATTCAACTATTTCCTGCGGTGTGGTCTAGCCATGATGTATGTGGGCCCCACCATGATGTATGTGTATTATCCACTCAGTTCATCCATTTTTAAAGATCATTTTAGGGCTTTACCCAAAAACAAAATATCAAGTGGGCCACACCATAGGAAAATAATAGTAATTGGATATCCATCATTTAAATCCTCCTAAGGCCCATTGTACTGTTTATTTGACATCCAATCTGTTAATTAGGTCATACAGACCTAGATTAAGGGAAAAAACAAAGATCAGGTTGTTCCAAAACCTTTATGGCCCTCAAAAAGTTTTGAATGGTCAAAGTTCATTCAACACTGTTTCTTCTAATGTGGTCCAATTGAGATTGGGATATACCTATTTTTATTTTTTTTCCATACCATAAAATTATCTATAAAAATAGATGGACGGCATGGATGAAACACATACCTCGTGGTGGGGCCCACAGAGCATGATAGGGGAGTAGCCAATCCATTTCCAAAGCTCAAGTGAGCCGTACTATAGGAAAATGTGGTTAGGGAAATTCCTACAGTTGAAACCTTCCTGGGGTTCAATAGTGATTGTTAGATGCCATCCGTACTGTTAATAACGTCATTACTATTAGGATGAACTCAAAACAAAAATATTAGCTAAATCAAAACTTCTGTGGCCCCACGAATATTTCAACTGTGGACGTTTAATTATCACATTTTAGGCTCACTTGAGCTTTAGATACGGTTCATTTTTTGCATCATGTCCTAAAATGAACTCACATAACGGATGGACGGGGAGGATTTTTCACAAACATCATAATGGGCCCCACCTGAGCTTGCAGCGCAGGAAGGAAATCTGAGTCCTGCGCTGCTGTTGAAAGGGGCGTGGATGGAAGCGGTTTGCGTTCTAAGTACAGCACTGAGTAAACTCTGTGGGGTCCATCGTAATTTATTTATTTTATCCAATCTGTCCATCCATTTTACAAGATAATTTTAGGGCCTTATATCAAAACCAAAGGATATACAAGGCTAAAATGGACCACACCACAGGAAACAGTGTGAATTGAAGTTATACCGTTGAAAAATTCTTGGGGGCCACAGAAGTTTTGGATCAAGATTATATTTGTTTTTTTCTGTCCATCCATGTTTGTTTGATCTTATGAATAGTTTGGATGAAAAATAAACATCACTTTGGGGCATTGAAAGGTTTCAACAATGGAAATCATTATTTCCAATGTTGTGGTATGGTCCACTTGAGATTTGTATAAGCTTCATGATGCAGGACATGAAAATTAAATATGATATGCGGGATTTCAGGCTTAAGATCACGTTAGTTCAGAAACAATTACACACAAATTCCATGTCCCACATAAAAGTCCAAATATTCAATTAAAGGGAATCTATGCAGGTCCAGGCCTACACATGATAAGGCTGGATCAATAAAAATTATGAACCAAGCGATACTCAAAGATAAGAAATAATCACCCACACATGCATAGTAATCAGTCCCTAATCCAAGGGATTCAGAAATTCCAATTCAGGGAACCCTAGGGTAAGAAAATTGACAAATAACTTAGGAAAAATAAAATTTAGAGATAGGGTTTATGAAAAACGGCTATGAGAGGATAAAAGAGGATAAAAATCTGTGCCAAAAGATGATCCCGCGTGTGGACAGCAACAATGTCTCAAACGAACGTGTGTATGATCCCGGCCGCACGTATGTGGGGGCCACTATTCAAAAAAAGGCCACATTGGCCCTAGTCGGCCAGGGATGGACTCCAAAACCCTCAATTCTCAGCTCGATATGATGTACGGTTTGCACGTAATGCTCCGCCGAAGTTTCAGCTCGCCTGCGGGCCGAAATCTGGAAACCTGCTGTAATGAAGAAATCTAATGTAACAAAAGGGACGAATTCGAAGTATGGATGGTGAGGGAAGATAGAAAAGAAGATGATGGAGGATGAGAGTGAATCGGGGTTGATGTGGCTTCGCACCACGGTAGTTAGCTCTTCGAAAAGGGAGGGCTTCGCACCCACTTTTGAATTTTTCCACAACTCACGAAGAGAGCAAAAAAATACAGCAAAAATTTTTTTATTAACTTCAATGAATCAAAAGAACTACAAGGGGTGCCTATTTATAGAAAAAATCCTATACCCCAAGACTCGCACCATGTGTGCAACCTATTACTTGGCGATGAAATAAACTAAAATAAAACTTAAACAGAGAAATCTAAAGCGTTCACAATGTTCTAAATAATAACAATAAGCAAAACCTAAAATATGAAATCAATCCGACGAGTGAGCCACGATCATGAGATCCCATGATGGGCTTTTCTTGACTATCAGACCTACTTTTTTTGAACCAAAACTTGTCTTCTAATTAGGAGGCTCTCCATGGATATCGTCATCGAGCCAGATTGATGGTGAGGTCCTCCTTCTGCATACGTACTTGCGTAGGGGTGGTGGTGTGCAGGCGTTGCTGTGCATGATGTCATCATCAACTCTCCCCGACTGCGAAGATTTCGCCACTGGCGAAATAAAACTCCTGAACCGCTCTAGGATGTCGGGATCAAGTCTCTAAAGCTCCTCCTCAGTGAGTCACCTGCTATCTGAAGCTGAGCGTTACTTCCATTTAACTAGGTATTTCTGAAATTCGCCATCCGACGTGAAAATTATCTCATGGTCCAGAATATCCTCTATTTCCTCTCTAGGTGTTTGAAGGCTGGGTATGAGAGGCAGAAGCTGGGATGAAAGGTTGAGAAGAGGCCATGGTTTAAAGGGTAAGTCTTGGGCATCAGGATGAGTGGGCGAAGGGCCGGACAAAGTATCAGTGGGTCCGTGAAAAGCAACTAGATCCTCCACATTGAATGTGGAACTAATTCTCATGGAAGATGGAAGATCTACCTCATACGCATTGAGATCGTTTCACTTTATAATTTTGAAGGGCCCAGCGCTACGCGCGTGTAACTTACGAACGGCCCTTAGAGGGTACCGCTCGGACCTGATGCGGACCATTACAGAGTTCCCAACATTGAACTCTTTGAAACGTATATGTAGATCTGCAGAAAATTTATAATGTTCATTACTAGTAGTGATCTTTCACCTAATTTTTTGATGCAACGAATGTATGTGATGCGCGAAAGACTCTGCAGACTCTGTTGGCCTATGGGACAATGACATGGGAATAAGATCAATAGGCTTCCTAGGCTTATAACCAGTAACGACTTCAAAAGGACTTAGACCTGTGCACCTATTGACAGAACTATTGTACACAAACTCGACTATGGGTAGTACGATGTCCCATGTCTTGGTATGCTCCCCCACTAAACATCGAAGTAAACTCCCTAGGCTTCTATTAACCACCTCAGTCTAGTCATCGGTCTGAAGGTGGTAAGCAGAAAAAAATTGGAGCCTACTATTCATCATGTGCTATAGTGTCTTCCAAAAGTAACTCATGAATCTCACATCACAGTCAGACACTATGGTTTTTGATAATCCACGCAGTTTGACGACCTCACTAAAGAACAGCTTGATAACATGAGAGGTGTCGGAGGTCTTAGAACAAGGAATGAAGTGCGCCATTTTAGAGAAACGGTCCACGACAACAAATATGGAGTCATGCTTTCGAATAGTCTTGGGAAGTCCAAACACGAAGTCCATACTGATGTCCTGCCAAGGGATGAATGAGACTGGCAAAGGTGTATATAATCATGTATTCTGTTTCCTCTGCTTTGCCAGTTGACAAGTACGGCATTGCCCTATAATTTTGGCCACGTCCCGCTTGAGGCTTGGCCAATGAAATCTATCCTCTACTAGGGCAATGGTCTTGTCACGACCGAAATGAGCCGCGACCCCCCCTGAATGTAACTCTCAGACAAGAAAATTACGAAGGGAGGTGCGTGGTATGCACAAGTGGTCGCTTCTAAACAAATATCCGTCCAAAATCAAATACTCACTGTTAACCCCTGACGGACTTTCTAATAAAGACGTATACACAACTCCAAAATCTGGACACTCAGAAAACTCTTCTTTGATGCGCTCAAGGCCCGTAACTTCAACGCTCATTGAGTTAAGTAATGCGACTCGACGACTCAACGCGTCGGCGGGCTTATTCTCTACACTGGCCTTGTGTTTAAGCACAAAAGTATACTCTTGAAGAAATTGAACCCACTTAGCGTGTCTGGGGCTTAATTTCTTCTGAGAGTTCAAGTATCTTAAGGCCTCGTGATATGAGAACAAGATGAATTCTTGCGGTAACAGGTAATGTCGCCAATAGCGTAGTGATTGCACTACCGCGTAGAATTTCTTGTCATAGATGGAATATCTTTACTTCACCTCATTTAGTTTCTCACTAAAAAAGGCAACAGGGTATCCTTCCTGGCTAAGTACTCCTCCTATGCTAACTCCTGACGCGTCACATGCGACTTCAAAAGCTTTTGAAAATTCTGTAAGTCGCGTGACTGGAGGCTTTCGAAGCGGCCTTTGTCCATTGAAACTCTCCTTTTTTATGCAGTCTGTGATGGGAGCCACAATGGAACTGAAGCCTCGAATGAACCGCCTATAAAAAGTGGCTAAGCCATGAAAGCTGCGCACCTCATGAATATTGCAGGGTTCAGGCCAATTAACGATGGCCTTGACCTTCTCGGGATCTGCCAATACACTCTCAGCTGACACAATAAAACCTAAGAAGATCACACTACTAGACAAGAACGCGCACTTCTTTAGGTTGGCGTACAACTTCTCGACCCTAAGGATCCCACAAACCTGCCTCAAATGGTTGAGGTGTTGCTCCTTAGTCATGCTATAAATCAAGATATTATCAAAGTAAACGACCAGGAACTTCCCCATGAAGGGTCTCAACACTTGGATCATCACGTACATAAAAGTGCTTGGGGTATTAGTTAACCCAAAAGGCATAACTAGCCACTCATATAGCTCATCCTTCGTCTTAAAGGCCGTCTTCCACTCATCACCAGGGCGTATACGAATTTGGTGATACCCACTTTTGAGATCAATTTTTAAGAAAATAGTAGCAGTGGCCATCATATTTAGCATGTCATCAAAACGCGGTATGGGAAACTGATACTTGGTTATGATTTTGTTGATGGCCCTACTATCAACACACATCCTCCATGTGTCATCCTTCTTAGGTGTAAGAAGGGCGGGCACGGCACACGGACTCATGCTCTCTCGAATGAAACCCTTCTCTAGGAATTCATCAATCTGCCTCTTCAACTCAGCGTAATCCTTCGGGTTCATTCTGTAATGCGGGAGGTTTGGTAGAGTCGCTCCGGGGATTAAATCAATGGCATATTGTATATCTCTCATAGGGGGAAGTTCTTTCGGTAAATCATCAGGAAAGACATCACGAAACTCATGTAATACCTGAATGGCCTCAGTGGGTAACTCTACGATAGTCTCAGGTACACTCTCCCTAGTCACAAGGGCGTATATCATCAAGTCTGCCTCCATCTCTCGCTCAAAGTCTTTGGCATTCAAAAATGGAGCGGTTTGGACCTGGACTTCGACTCCTTCGCTTCTTTTGGGCCACTCATACCACTCTGTGTGGTGAACTCTTTTCCAGTTGTATTCTTGGGTGACAGAGGATTTAGCTTGACCTTCTTGCCCTCAAACCAGAACGTACACACATTTGAACAACCAAATATGGTAACATCCCTGTCATAGAGCCACGGCCTACCCAGAATGACATGGCCCACATCTATAGGAACAACATCACACCAAATTGTGTTTTTATAAGATCCGAACTGAATAGGGACAAGACAGCGGTAAAAGACTGGAATGGATGTTTCATCAACCCAGGAGACTCTATAGGGCTGAGGATGGGCTTTCAGCTTCAAGCTCAAATGACTCACAGTACTAGTCGATGCCATGTTGGCACAACTACCACTATCCACGATCATCTTACAGCTCTTTTCCCCACATTTTGCATAAGTGTAGAAGATCGTGTTGCGGCACCAGTCATCAGTGTCTTTGGCTTGAGCCAGGGCGCAATGCACAATTGCGAGGGTCACAGACTCTTGTGCTCCCTCTTCCTCATCACTAAGGGTTCCGACTGGCTCATATTTCTCCTCCTCATTATCACTCTCTGGGAGCACTACTTCTACTTGCCCATCAATAAGGAGTACTTTGATGCCTTCTCTCGTGCCGCACTGGTGAGCAAAATGACCAAACCCTTAACACCTAAAACACCTAGTGGCCCCACTTCCACGTGAACTAGACCCGACAATCTCTTTACCCTTGTCATCCTTAGGTCTGGGCAGAACATTAGAGGAAGGTTTGTTTTGGAATCTCGTGTTAGGTCTAGCCCAAGAGGGGTTGACCTTAACACCAGATTCGCGAAAGTCAAACCTCCTTCCCACCGATGCTTTAAGGTATTGCTCAACATCTAACACTACTTGGTACAACTGTTTGATAGTGTCTATGTCTTTAGTGAGCAATTCTCTCCTAATATCAGGACGGAGGCCCGTTTTAAAACGAGCAAGGGTGAGTACAGGGTCCTCATCAATCTCACAGCGGGTCAAATACTCTTCGAATTTCTCAATATAGTCAATAACACTCATGGAACCCTGTTGAAGAGACTGCCACTCCTCAATCAACCGCAGGCGATAAGAGAAAGGGAGGTACTTCTCTTTCAGCGTTTCTTTCATCTCTCCCCAATAGACTATTAGGAGTTCCCTCGCTCTTTCTTTTTTTTTGCTCAACCATCGCCCAAAACCTCTTTGATTGACCTACAAGCTTTATCTTGGGAAACGGACTCGTCGAGCATCCAACAGATCATACCACTCAAAACAGTAGTCCATATTCGTCAACCAATCTAAAAAAGCTTTTAGGTCTAAGTAGTCATCAAAAGTAGGGGCGTTTACTCTAACTCTCTTGAGGAGTTGCGCATCTGGGTCATATTGGTCATGATGTCCCTTACGGGGTGGCTGCACAAGTGCGCGCCCATGACCAACTCCTTAGCCGCCTTCATTCCTTACTCTAATCTCCTGACCACCTGCCTGAGAATGGGCATCTTCCCTAATGGTGGGGTTTTCCCTGAGGAGGCCTCTATTTGAGTAACGCGATCATCAAATTGGTTAAGGCGTTGATTTATGTGTTGTTCCAAGCGATTAGAGATAGACTCAACCTGTTGGGTTAACTTGGTCATTGATTCTTATAGTTGCTCCATGTTTAGAGTAGGGTGCAAACCAAAACCGCGACCCGTACGTGTGGGCATACACAGGCTAACTCAACCTAAGGACTTGCTACGGCAAGTATATGCATAAAAAATTTTAAAAAATTAAAAAAATTAAAAAAAAAACTAAATGACCCTACAAGACTTTATATGAAAGAGACTACACACCGTTACTAAAATTCAGCCACTATATCAAGAATTATGATTTTCTAGCAGCTATATATGATGGACTGGATGCATGAAGGACTCAAACAAATTAAACCCTAAATATGTGGTGAATTCCCCTACAAGAACCCTAGGCTCTGATACCAAATTTGATGCAGGACATGAAAATTAAATATGATATGTGAGATTTTAGGCTTAAGATCACGTTAGTTCAGAAACAATTACATAAATTTCATGTCCCACATAAAAGTCCAAACATTCAATTAAGGGGAATCTATGCGGGTCTAGGCCTACACATGATAGGGCTGGATCAATAAAAATTATGAACCAAACGATACTCAAAGATAAGAAATAATCACCCACACATGCATAGTAATCAGTCCATAATCTAATATATTCAAAAATTCAAATTCGGGGAACCCTAGGGTAAGAAAATTGACAAATAACTTAGGAAAAACAAAATCTAGAGCTAGGGTTCATGAAAAACGGCTATGAAAGGATAAAAGAGGATAAAAACCTGTGCCAAAAGATGATCCCGCGTGTGGACAGCAACAATGGCCAAAACGAACGTGCGTATGATCCCGGCCGCACGTGTGTGGGGGCCACTACTTAGAAAAAGGCCACCTTGACCCTGGTCGGCCAAGGATGGACTCTAAAACCCTCAAATCTTAGCTCGATCTGATGTACGGTTTGCGCATGGTGCTCCACCGAAGTTTCAGCTTGCCTGCGGGCTGAAATCTGGAAACCTGCTGTAATGAAGAAATCTAATACAACAAAAAGGACGAATTCGAAGTATGGATGGCGGGAGAAGATGAAAAAGAAGATGATGGAGGATGAGAGTGAATCGAGGTCGATGTGGCTTCACACCACGGTAGTTAGCCCTTCGAAAAGGGAGGGCTTCGCACCCACTTTTGAATTTTTCCATAACTCACGAAGAGAGTAGAAAAATAAAGCAGGAATTTTTTTTATTAACTTCAATGAATCAAAAGAACTACAAGGGGGGCCTATATATTGGGAAAATCGTATACCCCAAAACTCGCACCATGTACGCAAGCTATTACTTGGCGATGAAATAAATTAAAATAAAACTCAAACAGAGAAATCTAAAGCGTTCACAATGTTCTAAATAATAACAATAAGCAAAACTTAAAATATGAAATCAATTCGACGAGTGGGCCACAATCATGAGATCCCATGATAGGCTTTTCTTGACTATCGGGCTTAATTTTTTTGAACCAAAACTTGTCTTCTAACTAAGAGGCCCTCCCTGGATGTCGTCATTGAGCCAAATCGATGGTAGGGTCCTCCTTCTACATACATACGTGCGTAGGGGTGGTGGTGTGCGAGCGTGCGTGTGCATGATGTCCTCATCACTTCAATTTTGGGGTTAATGCCTAAAATGAGATGGAAAAACATATTGAAGGTGTGGATAAACCACAAAAATTCACAATGGGCCCAACTCTCGGTACAATAAGAGCGTACGCAGTACGCAAGTCGATTTGGGGTGGATTGGCTACTGACAAGAGTCGTAGCCAAAAGAAACGGACCCTACCACCCGCCAATGGCTGGTGGTCGGTGCTCTGTGGACCCCACCATTATGAATGTGTTTCATCCATGTCGTCCATCTATTTTCCTACATCATTTTATAAAACGATACTAGAACTGAGGTATATAACAGTCTCAAGTGGACCACATTATCGGAAACAGTGTTGAATAAACTTCAACCATTAAAAACTTTTTGAGGGCCATAAAAGTTTTGGATCAAGCTTATCTTTGTTTTTTCCCTTCATCTGGATCTGTATGACCTAATCAACAGATTGGATGTCAAATAAACAGTACATCTGTCCTTAGGAGGATTTTAATGGTGGATATCCAATCACTATTATTTTCCTGTGGTGTGGTCCACCTGAGATTTATATTCCTATCATTTTTGGTATAAAGCCCTAAAATGGTCTATAAAAATGGATGAACGGAATGGATGAAACATATACATCATGGTGGGGCTCACAGAGCATCGACCACCTGACGGCTTAAACTCTAAGTCAAGCGCGGATTAGATACTAACAAGGTTAGTGGCCAAATGGCTAATGAAGTGACGTCACCAAACTCTGTGGACCCCACCATGATGCGTGTGTTGTATCCATACTATCCAACCATTTGTAGACATCGTTTTATGGCATTACAAAGAGAATGAGATAGATCTAAATTTCAAGTGGACCCACCACAGAAAACCGTGGAAGCCATCACACCCACCGTTGAAACATTTATAGGGCCCACAGTGATGTATTTTGATATCCATCCTATTCATAAGTTAACATTAAGATAGATGAAGTGAAAACAAAAATATCAGCTTCTTCGGAAACTTCTATGGCCCCTAAGAAGTTTTGAATGGTGGATATCACTGTCCCCACTATTTTCTATGGTGGGGTCCACTTGATATTTACTATGGGTCACAAAAGTTTTGTACAAAGCTGATATTTGTTTTTTCACTTCATCTAGATTTATGTAACCTTTTCAACGGGTCGGATAGAAAATAAATATTATGGACACATTACGGTGGGTCCTAATAAGTGTTTAACAGTGGACCATACAATCACAACTGTTTCCTTTTGCATTGTCCACCTGAGACTATATCTGTTTCATTTTTTTTCAAGTACTCTATAATTAAATACAAAAACAGATGAATGGCGTGGATAAAGAATAAATACATCAAATTTTCAAAAATCAGGATGATCAATTAAATAAATGGGATATGCCAGAGGGAACAAGTTGGGAGATAACGTCCACCCTTTATTTACATGGACCCATCATGTTGTATGTATAAATCACAATAGGCCCCATAAAGTTTACTCAGTATGTAATCTGCAAACTCTTTCCTCAATTGTAATTTATATGAAATTTTGATTTTTTTTATTTATTTATTTTTTATTTTTTACACACGCACACACCCCCACACACTCACGCCACACGCGCACACACCCCACACACACACACTGTGGGATTTCACCATCATGGGTACTCGAACCCTTGACCCGGTGTTGAAACTTCAAAGAATCTACCACCCAGGTAAGAGTAAGGACCCAATGATGAAATTTTGATTTGATCTAACATCTTAGCCCTTGAAATGATTTGGGCTTATTACACTGAATACGAGCCGATGCACTTTTTTTTGTCGATTATTACAAATTTGTATACTACTAGGGAACAAAATGTCGTCTGGATCGGGAAAAGGAGAAGCAAGGGACATTGGGTGGAAACATGAACGACCAATGGAGGGGAATAATATGGGGCCATAAGCAACTATTGTGGCCAAGTGATACGGAGTGGGAGAGTGTTTAGGTTAAAGGAACATTTGGCAGGGGAATAAAAGAATGTGAAAGACTGTCCAAGTGTAACAAGGTCAGTGAGAGAGGAAATGAGAAGAGTATTGACTGAAGCGAAGTCATGCAAGTTGCAGCAAAAGGATTGGGAGAGGGATATGAGGGAGGAGCTACAAGGCACTGGTCGGGGCCTAGGTGCTATCGACGAGCACGATGATGACGACGATGAAGGGATTGCGTACCCCGATGACTGTGTTACAGCTCGAGAAAGAAGCGATTTTGGACAAGTGATTTATGAGTCTCGGGCTTCAGAGTAGGAAGGGGAGCAAAGAAGACGGGTTGATGAGAGTAGGCCGTCGTTTGGGACGTCCCGACATGAGGCTGGTGCGAGCAGCAGACGATTTGAGGGAGGCAGCGGGCATGGCCTACAACGCACGCAAAGCGCTCGTGTCCTAAATGCACCCATCGCAAGCGTTAATAAAAAAAGATTAAAAAATACGTGGAGCAATGGGCTCAGGGAGAAAGTGGGTGGCATTATATCTAGGTGGTTCATCTCGAGCCATGTACCAGCAAATGCAGTAGCTAGTCCTCACTTTCAAAATATGATTGAGGAGGTACAGCGTGCCGAGTTCGGTGTGAAGCCTCCCACGCCACAGGAGATTCTTGGCATCTACCTCAATCGGGAGCACGAGGACATGCAGGTTTGGATACGTGGACTCAAGCCGAACTGGAAGCGGTACGGGGTGATAATCATGTGTGATGGGTGGACAGGACCTACGAAATTGTCCATTATCAATTTCATGGTGTACTGTAGAGGACAATCAGTTTTCCTCAAATCCATTGATGCATCATCCAGAATAAAAGATCACGAATACATATATGCTCTCCTAAAAGGAGTGATTAGAGATGTTGGGTCCCAAAATGTTGTCCAAGTTGTAACGGACAATGGCAGTGCATTCGTTAAGGCGGGGAAAAAATTGATGAAGAAATTGATGAAGAAGTTCAATCTCTATTGGACTACATGTGTGGTACACTGCATTGATTTAATGCTCGAGGAGATAGGGATGAGGGATTCTATCAAGAAGACTATCCGAAATGCAAGGAGAGTGACAAACTTTATATACAATCACTCATGGTTGTTAGCTGCAATGTGTGAATGTTGTGGAGGGGACATCGTTAGACTAGGTGCGACACGATTTGCCAAGAACTTCATTGCACTCGACAACTTATACAGGCACCGCGTAGGTCTGAGAAATTTGTTCAGAACTGAGAAATACATGGAATGGAATCAGAGGAAGACTGAAGGTGCGAAGATAGTGCTTTCCGATTCTTTCTGAGATAAAGTTCACAACGTCGTTTCCTTCTTGCATCCGATGTACGAGGTGGCCTTCGATGGGGTCAATGTATGAGCTTATGAGAGAGGGAATAATGACTGCAATCCCCAGTTCGTATCAGTGGGTGATCAGTATCATCGATCATCGATGGACCGTGACTCTCGAGCATCCACTCCACCAAGCCGATAAGTTTGTTAATACAACCGAGTACTTTAAGCATCACTTCTGTTTGCATGTTAATACAACTGAGTAACTAATATTTGAGTTTCAGCATACTACCTGAATCCCAAATTTTATTATAAACGTCGGCTCCATGAGAATCAAGATTTGACGATAGCTGTCCACGAGGCGTTCGAACGATTGTTCCCAAAATCAACTGCGCAAGCAGATTTTGGTAACCAGGTAATGCAATAAATTTTCTTCCTTATAGCCTCTAGAAATATGGGTGATTAAAAATGACCTGTGATTATGTGTTTACAGTTGTTGCAGTTTAGGGATACGAGGGGTACGCTCTTATCCGCACTAACAAAAGCATCGACTGAAACGATGATGTCGTGTGAGTATAGTAACATAATTAGGTAATTACATTTTTCGTTTAAACTTCAAACTAAAATAAGCTCCTCATGGATATATAGGTGAGTGGTGGACGATGTACGGAGTCAACACGCCTGCACTACAGTTATTAACAGTCCATGTTCTTGCACAGACTATATCCTACTTAGCGTGTGAGAGGAATTGAAGCACATGATTACTCATACACACCAACAAGAGAAACGGGCTGGCATATGAGAAGCTGTAAAAGATCGTTTACTGCGACTACAATATGAAGTTAAGAGAGACAGTTGCAGGCAGACCAAGACATGGAGGAAAACCAGGACCCGCTGGACCTGTTGTCTATATGTAACATGGAATAGATAGGTGATGATGATAAGGACCCAGTTTATGAGTGGGTCAAATCAGCTGATTTAGATGATGCGGAGGGAGGCCCTGCTCCACAGATAGCCGAGGGAGCAGCGGCTCTGGGTATCGATGTCAATCAGGTAGTAATCGAACAGAAGGCAGATACAGACTCTTTTGATCCTTTCGTGAGGAGTTCGGCACGTTCCAATGAGGGTGAGAAAGCATCTTCATAGCCCCCTCTTCATCATCAAGTCGTAGTGAGTGATGATGATGATGAGACTCAACCCCCACTCGACACTGGTCCTGGGGACGACGGTGATGAGGGAGGGGACGGAGGCACCAACACTAGTATAGGTGGTACTAGTGGGGGTGGGGTAGCAGTGATGGGGGGTACACGACAGCTAAGAGCCAACGATCCATTGGCCAGTTCACTGAGGAGCAGAGCTTTGACCATGTCACTCAAGACATGGACCATGGATCTCATCCACCATCCAGAGTGAGAGCATCGGAGCCTACATATATGTTCGAGCATCATTCGAAGAAGAAAGACGGACACGCCACGGCTGATGCTCTCACACGCAGCTTGTCATCTATGGACATAAGTTCATATCAGGGGAGCTTCACCTATCCCACCTTATGCTCATGGGGGATATCACGGGTATGGTCATGACATCTCTGACATTCAGTCACGCTCATCTACCCATGAGTACAGGCAGCCAAAAGATAATTCTTCGAGTCATGACCCTTTGACAGGAGGATATTCGGGGTACTCATATAACTGGCAGCAATACTATCAAGGAGTCGGGGTTGGACTTGATCTGTTCCCTCAGTACCCTGCTCAAGAAATGCCGTCGATATATGTCATGAAATTTCCACGTCTAGGCGTACTCGTACATTTTGGGGAGGATGACTATCAAAGGTATATAAGAAAGTTTCTCAATTGGTATGAGCAGAGGATGACCTGGGAACAGTACTGCCAACATATTGGGCAGCAGTACTACTCTCAACTGCCACGAGAACTGGACAATGATTACGAGCCACCTCGTCACTCTATGCGGGGATGAAACATGGACAAAAATGTGTATTTTTTTCAATTCATTTACTTTTGCATGTCTTAGTTGTTGTAAGCTTGCATTTGTATTATATAAACTCTTTTTTGTTACTATTTGAGTGATTTCTTATGATAACGCATGCTTTTTGGCCCCCATTAAATGGAAACTTATAAGTTAATGCATTCTTTTCGCAAAATTTTCATTCCTAAATATGTAAATGTGTATTTAAGCATGTCCTGAAGTTTCACTAAAAAATTTCACCATTTTCTCCATGTTTCTCCCTTTTTCCCTGCATTTTCGGTTATCGGCGATAACGATATTATATCTTTATCTCTGGCCAACAAAACTTGTAGCAATACCAACAACTCGAACACTGGCAGCTGGTAAACCAAACCGCCCAAAACAGCAGACTCATAGGTGTCATCGATTGATCCTCAATCAATCCATCGATCGATCGATCGAATTCGAGGGATCGAACATGGCCCAAATCGTCCCACAACAAATTCTCTGTAAGCTGGAATTACAACCAATCAGACCGGCCGATTTCTGTCTGCTTTTTTTACCGTTAGAACTAGATTCCTTTATAAGGGGCATACGGGCCTTCAGCAAAATAATGGTTTTTGAGTGAGTTTGAAACCCTAGTGTATCCCAATATTTCATAACAATTTTAGGCTCTCACTTGAAGGGATTTAAATAATCTTGCATGTGTTTAATCACTCTAATGAGCATTACAAGCTCCTTATAAAGATGAACTTATTTCATTGCATTCTTTAGATGATAGATACCAATCCAATAGGAAAACTCTTCATCTTTCAAACCTCTAGAATACTCATTTAGGTGAGTTCTCATTTGAGAACCAACTAAGCCTTTAGTCGTAGGTGATTCAACTAAGCCCCTCCCATTACCTTCGTAGCCTCATTGGAGCATCAATTGCAAGGTAGTCGATTCAAGGAAGCAGAAGAAGACCAACTTCAACATTTGAGGGAGCATAAGGAGAATTGATTGGAGCACGGTAGAGCATCGATCAAGCAACCCAAGCATAGCGCATCAACAAGACTCAATCCGACAAGTTGTCAATTAGTGAGTCCATACTCTCTTTCCTTGTGTAGGATTGAGGATAAGGGTTTGTGACCCAAACTCGATAGGTTCTTGTGTAAAACCTATGCTCTTGTGTATGGCCGAATTCAATAGACATTGTTGTGTACGTGTTAGTCTCTATGGGAGCCTCTAGCGGGAGTAAACGTAGGTCCTTGGACTAGGACTGAGGTTATTAGTTAACTAATAGAAAACCAACTAAAATCTCTTACGGGAGCCTCAAATGGGAGTGTATGTTTGGTAGGTCATTGTGTAGGGCTGTATAGGTTAGAGGTGAACTTGACTTAAAACCTCTAATAGTGAATACTAGTACACTAAAGGAGAGTGTCAACCACGAGTGGAGTAGGGAAACCAAATCACTCTATATGCTTGTTTTTGCAATTGTGAATTGCGTACATTTCTAATTATACTTGAGTGATTGATTAGTTGAATTATTTAAATGCTTGAGTTAGATTGTATGTTAGGTACTCAACTTGTGAAGCACACACAAGTTCACTATTGAATATAGACTAGTTGCTCTAATTGGTATATCATTGGTAGTCTATGTAATTGGACTGACCATGGCTTGGAAGCATTAATGTTAAGTTGCCTTAGTTTAATTTGGTATATTAGTTTTTAAGTAAACAATTGAGATTTGAATTGGCATAAATTTTCAGTGGTCATATTCCCTCCTCGTCTAGGACTTACCCATCCATTCCTTGGCTCCGCCAACCTTCTGCACGTGTATGCCGTGGTAGACAATCCAGGCAATTTCAGCGAGTTCATGTATAATAGAGTTGGCCACGCCAGAACATCAGGTGGGTCAATGACAAATTCATAGGAAACATTGCAAGTTCAGCAATAAAAATCAACATAACTTGGTTGCTCAAAGCAAGGGCAGACCATGGTGAATGAATGTGGAAGTGTCAACAAAAATAAACATAAAAAGTAAGATTGCCAAGGTACATCTGCATGAAGTATAATCAAAGAATTCAATGTCTGTATCTAACAAACACTTCCTTAAATAGAGAATCCTCCACATCATTGACCTCTACATGCACGACTAAATGACATATTTGAGTGAAAAGAGACTTTGTGGATATCATTAAAGCGAAAAAACAAAGGTTCCATGATTCTGAATTTGACTTTGCTCCCAAACCAATACCACACTAGGAATTAGGGAAATCAAAGAGACGGGCCTGGTTGATTTGGGCCCAGATTTTGAACTAGTCATACTTGGCCCATCAAAGTTTTGATTTGGAGTGCAGATTTTGAATCAGTCAAGACTGGCCTATTCAAAAATTGATTTACTCAGCAAGTGCATTGACAAGTATACTTAGAATACCCTCAACGAAGAGACTACCTGAGAAAAGAAAAATGGTCCTTTGCTTCCATCTTGTTCGAATGCCCCCATCTAACAGGATGCAGGAAGCTTCAAATCACACTTGCATAGAAGAAGAGACCTAAAGTGGGTCCTACTTGATCACTAGTGGCAGAGAAATCTTTTTTGAAAGGAGTGCAGAATAATCTTCACATCAGATTATATGAATGATTGTGCCTAGAAAAAATTACAACAGTGTGCTATTGGGTCATGTTTTAGTTTTAGAGTTACTATTGGAGTTTCTTGCATGGTTAGTTACAGTGGTTATAGGGGAATTTTCCCCTTCTTTAGCTATGCTTTGCAATCCAGATTCTGAGCTTGTTTGGAAGCCAGGGGAAAATATGTTGGAAAACCCATGGGAATGGAAATGGAAATCGAAATGAGTTTTTTTTTGGTGGAAATGAGTTTTTTTTTTTTTTTCTTCTATTTATCCTCGTAAAGAAGCAACACCCAATAATGCCAAAAGGAGTGGGGAGAAGGATTTCTTGTGTGAGTGATGTAAGGGGTTACAGCTAGCGACAATAAGGGAAGAAGCAACATCTTCAGAGGACGGAGATGCATCAGGAAGAAGGGAAATGGTATCTGGTAAAAAGAAGATACAAAAAAAATGGAAAGAAAATGCACGCGCTTTTGGAATACCCTACCTTGTTTGTAGAAGGTTTTCCAGAAGCGTGGAAACCAGTAAACTTCAAGAGGGTCTTCTCAATTGCAAGAATAGTTTAGGAAATAGTAATTCCTCGACAAAGAAACTCCAACGAGAGCAGAGCGTTTGCATTCGTCCGAATGAGTTTGGAAGAGGAACTGGTAAACGTAGTCCATGAACTCAATGGAGAGAGTTTTGGGGGGAATAAATTGAGAGTTCAGAAGGTGAGATATGCGCCAGAGAGGAACAGCGAAGTCGATACAGGGGTCGATATCCTTGAAAGGAAAGATGGAGGTACAAAGAACAGCTATATCGGATAGTTCGGGCCCTTCAAAGATAGTTACAGAAGCGGCAGCAGGAAGATCTTTCAAAGACGCAGTGCTTAACAAAACAGAACAGAGTCTCGAGGCAGCAAATGTTTAAGATGATTCAGATAACAGACGGGCTTGGAGGGCAGTTACAGAGGAAGGACCAGAAGTAAGGATTCATACGAAGGTTCTAGACAACTCATGGAGGACCTTCGAGCATTGCTTCACAGTCGTCATAAGACCTGGAACAGGAGAAACGGATCTTCTAGAGTGGCTAATCTGCAATTGTGATGGTATAGAGGAAGAAGATTTAATCGCTAAAAAGCTACAGGAGAATGCAATGTTAGTATCATTGGGATGCCAGGAGCATGCTGAAAAGGTTTCTTCTGTATGCAGATCAAACAGAGATGGTATAGTCGCAAAGATTCAGAAATGGGAGAACTGGTCAATTTTTTGTTGGGAGGAACATTGGTATCAAATATGGTACATTTTTTTTTTTTTTTTTTGTTTGGGTTAACATGTTAGTACACACTCCACTGTTAGCCACACCCCGACTTACCAAGGCCTCAGTGTTGAAATGAGGTTAGCTATGGATCTGTGTGTATATTGTACATTCCTTTGGAATTTTGGATTGATGACATTATAAGACAAATCGGAGCATGTATTGAATCGGTGGTGGCCATCAATAGTCGAACTGACAGGAGCGAGGAGTTGTGTTTTGTGAGAATCCGAATTAGAAAGAAAAATTGGAGTTGGAAGTTCCTGAACAGGCGGCTGGTATACCACCATAATGAAACTGCTTTTGATTTTTTGTTTATGGATAGGATTTCTGCTGGCTTCGTTGGGATGCTCATGTAGTTTGTTAACATAGTACCCGATTTCAATTGGGCTAAAGGTTGGTCCCACAAAGCTTAAGGTGGAAGTGTTACAGGAGCAGGACGATCTATAGAGGACTGAAGGAGAAGAGTGATACTGTCTGTTAATGATAGCTGGTCGAAAGAATGAAGAAGGAAGTCCACATTCCTACTCCAATGGAGCACCATATTTTGAAGGGAAACAATGTCACTAGATTACTGGATTTCGAAAAGAGGGGGAAAGCTTTTCGCTGGAAAAGTTGACGCATGGCAAAAATATCAATGATTTTCAGACACGTGGAAACAGTATTAATGAAGGGGCTAAAAGAGTCGTCTTCCCCACTAATAATCTTCTGACAGGTGGAAAGGTAACCAAAGGCATTAATGAATCGATGGTTTTTCAAAGCCAGAGTATACATGCTAATACTCGGCCTCGTGCGGAGAGTCAGACACGTGAAATTTTAAACCTTAGTTTCGCACAGGTGGAAGATTGCTTAAGCCATTCCACATGCGACAACCCTTGTTCTTTTAATCCCGTATACGAATCAGATCGTCCAGAACGCCTGATAGAAAAACAAAAGCCGAGTCCCTCTTCGACTCAGGCAGAGCAGAGAAGTCCCCACCTACAGCTACTTCCTCTCCAAAACGAGGCCGTGCATGATACAAAGCAATAGAGATTCTCGATGGAGATGGCGACGATGGAGTGCGGTAAGTGCTCGGTCGTGGATGATGATGTGGTTGTATGTGCTAAGAAAAGTTCGGAAGAAAGATATATTGCAAGGTCAGACAATTTCAAGAGTCAAATCCCAGTTGATAGACCTCAGATAGTTCCGTTTGTGGGAAAGGAGAAAGAGCTCTCTACAGGAGAAATCCTCATTAGACCTCATGACCCAAAAGAAGGGAACCCAAATAATGGAGGAGGATATTTTCAGCGCCAACATAGGCAGACAAGTTGGGGCTGGGAGGGTTCGAAGACCTAGAAACTTTAACCCCTTTAGCAATTGAGCATCAGTCGGGCACAATGGTGGCAATGGGCAGTAGGTTGTCACGGAATAACCAATTGAGGACAGAAATCTCCTACCTGGCTAGCTGCAGACCAGAAGGATTACAACGGCACAAGGTATGAAAAGAATAAAGTTGGTAATGATGGAGGTTGTGCAGTTAGTGGGTGTCACCTTTGGGGACAGACCAGAAGATTACGTGTCCTATTTTGAGTTCGTTGAAGAAAGGGGAAGACTGATAATTCCAAATCAGGTCCAATTTTCTGTCAGAGATATGGTGAGCCTGGAAGAGAGTGGCAGGAAGAGGAAAACACAAATGCGGCCAAAATAGTGGTGAGACAAAGGGGAGCAATTAGTCGTAAAAGAAGATTTTGACTTCGAATGTCAGGGGTTTCAGCGTGCACAAAAGCGAGAGCAATTCATAGATGTGTAAAAGACACAAAATACAGTTGGCAATGATTTAGGAAACTAAGACGAAGGAAGTGAACCGAGGGCAGATTAATTTGATTTGGTGGGGTCAGCAAAAAGAATGGTTAGCGGCGGATGCGATTGGATCGGCGGGAGTTATATTAGTAATCTGGAATTTGACAATTTGGAGTAAAGAGGACAGTTGGATAGGGAATTTTTCGGTGTCAGCGGTGTTGAAAGAGAGGGGGTCCGGTTTCAGATGGTGTTTCTCAACAATTTATGGGCTGTGCAAGCCAAAACGTCACGACGAGTTCTGGGCAGAATTGGACACATGTCATAGCAAGTAGGATGCTCTGTGGTGTGTGGGAGGTGACTTTAACATAGTTCAAGTTCTTCATGAAAAATCAAATGGGGAGCGGATCTCAAGAAGTATGAAAAACTCTTCTGAGTGGATATTGAAGAATGAGAAGATAGACCTTCCATTGGGAGGTGCTAAATTCACTTGGTCCAATGGACAAGCATTGCCAATAAATTCCAGGCTAGACAAATTCCTTATCTCCTCAGAATGGGGGGAGAACTATCTGTTGATTCACCGATGCGGATTGCCTAGATCTTTTTTGGATCATCCCCCAATTCTTCTAGAAGTGGATGAGGAGGATTGGGGGCCGCGACCCTTTAGGTTTGAGCTAGCATGGTTAGAAATCGAAGGTTTTGGGGAAAAAGGAGTGGAGTGGTGGTCGAAGGGGGCGCCGGTTATTCCCTCTTCCAAAAATTAAAGCGACTAAAACAAAAAATAGGGGAGTGGAAAAAACAGCACCTAATTGGCCAAAAGGAGGAAAAGACCAAGTTCCTTCTAGAGATTCAAAGAATTGACTCAAAAGAAGAGGACCTATCAGCAGAGGAAATAACTTGGAGGGAGGTGCATAGCGCAAAATACAATGCTATACTCCGAGAGGAAGAGATTAAATGGCATCAAAAGTCTAGGGCAACCTGATTGAAAGCAAGGGACAAAAGTACCAAGTACTTTCATGTGATGGCTAGTGCTAGAGTGCAATCTAATAAGATTATATTGTTATTGGTGGATAGGGAAAGGATAGAGAGGAAGTCAAAGATTTGTGAAACCATAGTTAATTTCTATAAGAACCTTTTGTCTAAAGAGAGGAGACATAGGCTGACCCTTGATAACATGCATTTTGAATCAATTACATCAGAAGCGGCGGATGTGTTGGAATAGGCTTTTCCTAAAGAAGACATCAAGGAAGTAGTGGCAGAGTTGGGCGGTGATAAAGCTCCGGGGCTACATGGATTTCCTTTGACGTTTTATCAGAAAATTTGGGAGTATGTTAAGGGGGATGTGTTAGGCTTCATGCACGAATTCTATGAGAAGGGCTTAATAGCGACAAAATTAGGGGCTACGTTCATAGCGATGATACCCAAAAAGAAAGGAGCAGAATGTTTGAAAGATTTCCATCCCATTAGTTTGCCAGGTGGTCCATGAAAGATTTTAACAAAGGTTTTGGCATCCAGATTTCGAAAGGTATTGGGAGATGTTATCTTGGAGTCTCAAGGGGCTTTTGTGGATGGAAGACAGATTGTTGACTGTTTGTTATGGCTAATGAATGCGTCGACTCTTTTTATATTAAAGGGACAAATGCATTGTTTTCAAGCTTGATATGAAAAGGCATATGACGATGTTGATTGGGCATTTCTAGATTACATGCTGGGTAGGCTGGGTTGTGGACCTAAATGACGCTTTTGGATCCAGAAATGCGTGAGATCGACAAAATTTTCGATAATGATGAACAGTTCGCCGAAGGGGTTCTTTGTCGCTTCCCGTGGGTTACATCAAGGCGGTCCTCTATCCCCATTTCTATTCGTAACAATAATGAAGGCTCTTAGTAAAATGATTGATAGAGGTGTTTAAGTCAGTTTGGTTAAAGGTTTTGAGGTGCACGACAAGAACTTTCAGATTTCACACATTCAGTATGCGGATGATATGCTTTTACTATGCAAGGCGGACGATTTCTTTGTGCAAAATCTATGTTCCATCATAGTCAGATTTGAGGTAGTCTCTTGTTTGAAGGTCGAGATCTCCAAAAGTGAGATTTTAGGGGTAGGCATCTCCAAAGATGAAGTTCGGGCATTTGCGTTACTATTCAGATGTCAGGAAGCTTCCTTTGCTGACAACTTACCTTGGCTTACCGTTACGCATAGGGAGACTGGCGAAACACATGTGGGCCAAAGTCGTCGAACGATGTGAACAAAAGATGTCCAAGTGGAAATCTGGGTACTTATCAATGGGCGGGAGAATGGTTCTGATTAAAGAATCTGAGTCAAATCTTCTAGTCATTTCATGTCTCTCTTTAAATGCCCAAAAAGTCTATTCTAAATATTTTGGAAAAACAGAGGGATTTCTTGTGGAAAGGGTTGAAAGAGAAACAAAACTTCCATCTTTTGAAGTGGGATGAGGTTTGTAAGCCAACGGATTGAGGAGGTGTGGGGTTTAGGAAGTTAGAGGAGATGAATTTAGCGTTGTTGGGGAAATGGGTATGGAGGTTTGGGTCGGAGAGGGAAGCTAAACGGAGAGAGGTCATATCAAGAAAGTATGGGGTTGTGGAGGATCAAGACACCCTCACTATATCGATCTTCTAACTTGTGGAAATCAGTGATGTCCCTAAAAGAGAGGGTGGGAAGGAATGGTTTTAATTTGGGGGATGGTAAAAGTATTAGATTTTGAAAGGATAGGTGGGTAGGAGATTTCAAGTTGTGTGAAAGGTTTCCATCATTAGTGAGACTAGCTAGGGAATAAGGGATGAAGGTGAACAATTGTTTTTCAGTTACAGCTGATGTAGTAACTTGGGTTCCTATTTGTGGAAGAAATTTCGCGGACAAAGAGATTGAAGAAATGGGTCAACTCCTTCACTGTTAGCGAAGGTCTTCCCGGTGTTATCAAGGTATTCAAAATTGATTACGTAACGACCATTGTGTAACGGTAACGGTACACACCATTATGCATTACAAATGAGTAACACCCCGATCTAGAATTTTCGACAATAACAAACCATTATGCCCTCGGAATGGTCGGAGTTTAATGGTTTAAAAACAATCATTTTTTTAAATATAAAAATTGGCATTGCAGATGGTTTTTACAAATTTTCTTGGTTTTTTCCATTGTGAGATTGTTTCTAAGTTGATTTCGACCACTCTTGTGCAATCTTTGGAGATCAAAACACTAAATCAAATCATTTTGGAAGAACCAAAGCTCTGGGGGCCACATTGAGGAAATTCGGAAAAAAACAAAAAAAAAAAAAAAAAAAAAAAAGAGGAGGAAGAAGAGGTAAAAGAATCCGATTTGTTTTCTTCTTTTTTGCTAGAAATCATTAGATTCAACATTACAACACCAAATCGCCACATCTTGCTAGATTTATGGTCGATTTAGCGTTGTTTTTCTAATTTCATTTTTTAATATTTTCAAACTTTTACATAATTTTCAGCAAAAATCTTTTTTCTTTTTTTTCTTTTTTTTGTGTGTGTGTGGAGTGTGGATTGTTGCAATACATGTATAACCTTTAGATCTACACATGTATGTAATAAATAAGAGTTTTTCATCTGATTTTTTATTTTTTGATAATTTTTTATGTCGCTTATTTTTTAATGAATTGTGCCCATTTTATAGTTTGGTTTTTCTTATAATTATTTGGGAGGAATGATGTTAAATGCTTATGGATATGCATTAGTAGGATGATAGCCATTGATTACATGAATTTGGGGCCAATTTGGGTGCATTCGAGTGGTCCCCTAAATCGGTGTTAATATACATCCAAATTTAATTTCAAGTGGTCCTGCAACTCGACAACACTTCATCTTAATTTAATTTCATTTTTTTTCTTATCTTTTAATTAGTTGGGGGGAATGATGTTAAATGAATAGGGATATGTATCAGTAGGATCCATTGATTGCATGAATTTGGGGCATTCGAGTGGTCCTCCAAATCGGCTGCAGTATTTGTTCGAGTTTAATTTCGATATTTCTCATAATTAGTTTTTTTTTTTTTTTTTTTTTTTCGGGGGGGGGGGGGGGGGATGATGTTAAATGCTCAAGGATATATATTAGCGGATGATAGCCAATGATTGCATAAATTTGTGGCCGATTTAGGAGCATTTGAGTGGCCCGCTAAATCGAAGGTACTATTTACCCGAATTTAATTTCAATTTTTTCTCTTAATTAGTTGGAGGGAATGATGTTAAATGCTTAAAGATATGTATTAGTGGAATGAAGCATTCGAGTGGTCCCCCAAATTGGTCGCACTATTTGTTCAAGTTTAATTTCGATTTTCCCTTAACTAGTCCATTTTTATTCTTGGGTGGGGGGGGGGCAATGATTGCATACATTTGGGGTCGATTTAGGAGCATACGAGTGGCCCCCTATATCAACTGTACTATTTATCCAAATTTAATTTCAAATTCTCTTAAGTAGTTGGAGGGAATGATGTTAAAAGAGGCAAGTTGCGGAATTCACAAGTTTGCCAAGAGAGGTAATGCAAATGATGTGGCGGAATTTGGAAGAGATTAAGGGAATAAGAGCTAGCATGCAAAAGAAAAGGCATGATGCTCTTGATGCGGCCCGACAAGAGGTGTTTGGTCCTGATTATATGGACTTTGGTCATAATGAGAATGTTGAGTCCGATGAAGATTCAAATTGGGAGGTAAGGAGGATGAGGAGATGGTGCATTGCGCACTACTCGTGAAGATGAAAGGCGTGGGCACATGTTTGGAGGGAGGGAATCTGTTCATGACATAGGTAGGGGCAGTGGGAGTGGAGCTGGGGGTGGGAGATGGCGTATGTTTGGTTATTGGCATGCCTTTAATGAGAGGCTTCACGTGCTCCCCTTGTGACTAATGATGCAGATGTGGTGGAGCCTAGGAAACCTTAAAGTGATCCGATTATACTTAGGAAGGAGACGGGAAAGCAGGAGAGGTTAAAACAAATGTGAGGTAAAAATGCATTTGAGAAGCTTGGTAGGGTCGCGGCTAAGCTATTCATATATGGCAACATAGCCCTAAATGTTGCTAGCTGCCCCTATTGGCAAGTGGAGATAGATGCAGCAACAGAGGTAGGCAAAGGAGTGAAGGCACCCATAGCTCGTGAAATTAGGGAGAAATGAAAAGATGTGTGGAGGCATAACTGGTCCCCTTTAGAACCATATGATAGACTAGAGGATGTGTTATTATGTGTGATGGTTGGATTGAGTCAACTAGACATAGTATGATAAATTTTATGGTGTGTTGCCACTTAGGAACGGTGTTCCATAAATCAATTAGTTTTTTAAAGATGTTCCATAAATCATAATGAAAAATGCAAATTATATTTTTTAACCTTATGAATAGGGATGAAATTGGAGAGCAAATTGTGGTGTAGGTTGTCATCGAGATCAGTGAGAAACAATGTTGATGGAGAAGAGAATTTATTCTAGTCACCATGTGCCGCACACTGCATCAACCCTATCTTAAAGATATTGGAAATAAAAATAATGTCACAAAATTGATTGAAAGGGCAAGGCAAGTGATGACATTCATTTATAACCACAACTAGTGTCGAAGTATTGGTATCGCTACAAGTTTCATTGGCCGAGTATATGAAAACAATATCAATATCGCCGATAATATCATTGATAACCAGAAATGTGGGGAAACATAGGAAAACGGTGGATTTTTTCAGTGAAACTTCAAGAGATGCTAAAATACACATATTTGCATATTTAGGGAAAAAAATTATAAAAAGAATGCATAGATAATAAGTTTCCATTTAATAGGGGCCTAAAAGCATGTGTTGTTGTAAGAAACCAGTCCAACCATCCATCCATCCAAATATCTATCGATATTTTAGAATATCAACAACACACGATGCCTCACCAAGAAATCATTGATAACTGGAAAGGAAATGAAAGATTGTCGTCTCGATATCATCCATGTTGCGATATGATTGATATTATCGTTGACAATTTGAACACCGCATATAACCATGTGCCCATAAAAAAAATTGAAATGAAAAGTATTTTTATAAACAATTTTTGACAATATTGATACATTGATGATATTATCAAAATATCACCAATACACTTGGAATTTATATGGTCGAAAATCTTGGCAATATTGATACATTGGTGATATAAGCAAAACCTAGAATTTACACAATCGAAAATATTGGTGATATCAATACATTGGCAATACTTAGTAATGCATCACCGATACCAAGAATTTCTAAGATTACCAGTGTTACCGGTAACGCTGAGCTAAAGATAGAGATAACATCGGAGATATTGCGATAATATCGAAGATACTCCAAACAATGACCACAACCAAGCAGTCACCATAATGAGGAAGTTCATGAAGGCCCATGGTGACTCAATTTGCGACAAGCTTTACTACCCTAGAGAGTTTGTACGAGAATCGGGGAGCGTTGGGCAAGATGTTTGCTTCTCGAGAGTGGCTCAACAAAAAAAAAAAAACATGGGCTGAAGACAATAGGGACACAAATTGAGACCATCATGGATAACAAATACTAAAAGAAAGTAATTTAGAAAAAAAAACTCTTAACAATGGAACCACTAATGAGAGTTCTTCAACTTGTAAAATCTGACAAAATACCTACCGTGGGCTTCCTCTATAATGCCATTGATAAAGTAAAGTGTGCTATTAGTCATGATTGTAATAGATATAAATATTACTAGAAGATGATTGACAAGCATTGGACGAATCGGCTTCATCACGAACCTCATGTGGCAGGTAATGTCTCATGCACATTCAACATACAATTGTTGTTAATAGTTATTATTAAGCTATTTTTTGCAAAATAATAGGGAGAAGATTGGAGAAGAGGAGAAGAGAGATGGGGGAAAAGGAAAAGAGTGGGAGAGAGCAACTAAAGAGCTCTCACACCCCCACCACTTGTATTATTACATATGGGCTAACAATAATAATATTTAATTACAAAATTGCCCCCTTAATCCATTACAAAACCAAGGTGCATGGGCCTAAAACTTAACCCAAAAAACATGGAACCCAAGCATTAGAAGTGGACCACCTAAATGTGACCACTCATCGCCACACATGATACATGTGGACCCCACATGTGGTCTACACATGCTCAAGAAAAAAGACAACTAACAATTTTTATGATGTAATCATTAGTCTTTGTTTTCATTATTGTAATGTAGGATACTATTTAAATTCGATATACTGATATACCTCATCAATTGTTGAGGATGAAGAGGTTCGTGCCGGGCTGAAAAATGTGATAAAGAGATTGGAGCTCGACTTGAATTCACGAATAAGGGTGTTGAACAACATGAGTACGAGCCTTTATTGGTATTTAATTTTGCTATTTTAGTACTTCAAACAATATTAATTCTTTGGAATATTGTCTACAATTGGAAATATATGGACTTTGAATGGGTAACTTCTCCAATGCACTTACACAAAGGGTAATCTTTCAAACACCTCTACGTAAGAAATTAGTGTTTTATTACTATTACATAATCGTCGAAATTGTTTTATTAGTGATGTAGAATGGTGTATAACATAAATTTTTTTAATTAATTTTTTACATAGTTGATTGGTGACTTCATTTTGGAAAAAAATGCATAAGGCTTTGAAAATTATAGTAGTGAAAGTTTTGAGCCAGATACCTTCCTCTAGTTGCGAGAGGAACTTGAGTTGTTTTGCACTCACCCATTCAAAGCAAAGGAATAGGTTACAAGCGAAGACATTGGATCAACTTGTCTACATGCACTACAACATGAAGTTAAGTTTATGAAATGCAAAGCGTGTGGTGAACTTAATTGAAGAAGAAGACTTTTGTCCAATAAGTTTTGATAACATTTACGACAAAGAGGATCCAAAAAATAAGAAGGCTAGAAGAAGACTAAGCAAGTTGATGTGCACGACCCAGTATAATGTGTGGGGTAGCAAGAGAGTCATGCAATTGTTATGGAGCCAACGAGGGTTACAGAAGATTTGACCCAAGGAAAGAGTAGCAAAAACAAAACCAAGACGGAATAGAGGAGGCTGAACTTGTGTACTGATTCACGATACAACCAATCAGGGGAGAAGCATCATGGGCAGGCCGGTATTACTGGTATTGGAGGAATTGAGGCACACATTGGACGACTTATGGAAATGGATATGACCATGGACAACATAGGAAGCCTATTGAGACACTTTCATGTTGGAATAGTCTTAGATATGATGCATATAGAGCAGGTCGATATGAAGGATATAGATATCCATTTCCGGATCCGAGTAATTCTTCGTCGCAACCTCACTCTCAGTCTCGGTAGTATTGAGCAGTATCAGAAGCAATACGAGTACAACTATGGTGGGGGCTATGACTATGGATCTATTGTTGGCATTAGTAGATACTCTTACTCAGATTCGACACGGCAGATTCCTAGTGGTAGTGATGTTCATGATTAGTCATCCTCGGATTTCATGGACATGGTCTTTCCCTCTGGCTTTGGTTGTTATGAATATGCGGCACATGTTCTATAGCCACAGCCAGATGACGATGACATGGAGGTTTTCATGGCAATTCTAGAAAGATAAGAATTACATGTCTCAACTTCCTCAACAATACTATATGGGGAGCCATGATGTCTTCCATCGAAAATAATCAAATCCCGAGTGTTCGTGCTACATCAAATCGGTAAAAAAAGCAACAAGCTTATCACTGGATATCATGGCCACTTACAGGATGAGCATCTCAACAACAACTCCAAGTCATGGGTAAAAGCTTATCACTATATATCATGGCCACTTGCAAGAAGAGCATCTGCTGCTGAGTCCAAGTCATGGGGAAAGAACACCCTACAAAACAAAGAGGCCTTAATCAACAGAAATGCAATTTCCTGGAATGCTTGAAGAAATAGAAACAACTAGCCACAGCCATGAAAAGAATATTCATATTGAATGAATGAGACCCAAAAGAATTTCAGAAATTCAAAAGAGACTCACTAAAATCTGTGGAATTCAATTTTTAAGTGAACCAAATTGGTTGCAAAACTCAGTTTGCTCAGGGGTGGAACCCCTTGAATGGCTACCAAGATTAGCCACAACATTTCACTCACACTAGTATCAAGTGAGTTCATGTACAATAGAGTTGGCCACTCAAGAACATCAGGTGGGCCAATGACAAATTCGGAGGAAACTTTGAGAGTTCGGCAAAAAAAAATGGACAGAACTTGGTTGCTCAAAGCAAGGGCAGACCATGGTGAATGAATGTGGAAGTGGCAACAAAAATAAACATAAAAAAGTAAGATTGTCAAGGTACATCTGCATAAAGTATAATCAAAGAATTAACTGTCTATATATAACAAACACTTAAAATAGAGAATCCACCACATCAATGACCTCTACAAGCATGACAAAATGACATATTTGAGTGAAAAGAGACTTTGTGGATCTCATTAAAGTGAAAAAACAAAGGTTCCATGATTCCAAATTTTACTTTGCTGCCAAACCAATACCACACTAGGAATTAGGGACGTCAATTGGTTGTATGGGCCCAGATTTTGAACTGGTCAGACTTGGCCCATCAAAGTTTTGCTTTGGAATGCACCTGGTTTGATTTGGGTCCAGATTTAGAATTGATCAGACAGGCCTATTCAAATTTCGATTTGTTCAGTGAGTGCATTGACAAGCCTACTTAGAATACCCTCAACAAAGAGACTACCTGAGAAAAGAAAAATGGTCCTGCTACCATCTTGCTTGAATGCCCCCATCTAGAGTGATGCAGGAAGCTTCAAACCACACTTGCATAGAAGAAGATACCTAAAGTGGGTCCTACTTGATCACTAGTGGTCAGAGAAATCTTTTTTCTCTTTTTGAAAGGAGTGGCAGAGATAATCTTCATATTAGATTATATAAATGATTGTGCCTATAAAAAATTACAACTGTGTGAATGAAGAGCCAGTTATTATTGGGTCATGTTTTAGTTCTAGAGTTACTATTGGAGTTTCTTGCATGGTTAGTTACTATTGACAATCTTTGCAAGAGGAATATGGTCCTTCAGAACATTTGTTTGCTGTGCTATAAAGATGCGGAATCCGTGAATCATCTGTTCATCCATTGCTGCTTTACGAGGGAGGTGTGGAGTCTTCTTCTTCATTCCTTTGGGGTTCTATGGGTTTTCCTCAATCACATAGAATATTTTCTTTATTCTTGGCATGTGGGGGGATAGGAAAAATGGATAAGAGGAGGTGAAGGCTAAGTTTGTTAGCCATTTTTTGGGCTATTTGGGGTGCAAGAAATGAGCAATGCTTCGGGGATAAGATGAGAGGAGTTCCAGATGTTTGCAGGAGGGCTACTCTTTATGTTAAGGAGTGGGCAGAAGCATAGAGTGGCTTGCGCTTCATTGTCTCATTTTTTGGGAGGTCGTGTATAGTTGTTTTTTAGTATATTTGTATTTTTAGGCTGCGGCCTTTCTTATGGAATATAATCACAGTTTTAAAAAAAGGTACAGTTGTTTCAGGAGTGTTTTCCCCCTTTCTTTAGCTATGCTTTACAATCCAGATTCTAAGCCTGTTTGGAAGGCAGGGAAAAAAATGTTGCAAAACTCATGGAAATGGAAATGTGTTTTTTTTTTCCTGGAAATGAAAATTGTTTTCCTCTATTTGTTCTCATAACGAAGTTTTCTGTGGAAATTTTCTTGTGCCCTCTTCCTACACCACTAAAACCACCACAAAATAGAAATGGTATAGGGATAGTGGTAGAAAAATATTTCAAGGATAAAGGTGTAGATGTTAAGCGAGTAACTGATGAAATTTTATTAATAAAACTTGTGTTAGAAGAGGGGATAATCGACATTATTAGTGCATATGAATAAAGGGAATGGTTAAGAGGATAGAATCAAGAGAATTCTGAGAGGATATGAATAGACTAATGCAAGGAATTTAGAATATAGAGAGGAATAAAGGATATCTATGGGAGAAGATTTAAGTGGTCACGTAGGAAAAGAAACGAGACAGAGGATGCCATTCCTATGGCATACAATTTAGTTATAGCACACACATTCTTGGCATGAAAATTTTCACTCTTAGTGAAAATGGACCTTCACTCATCTGATGGCAACATTGCACCATCCTAGGACTATATTTGTTGCCTGCGGTGAAAGTTGGTGACAAGCTTCAACGATTTAAGTGCCAGGCCGATTAGTAACGCTTTTGCACCATGTGCAAAACCCTCTAGAAAAGACTACTAAGATAGGCACAAAAATCCCACCGTTGAGAAAACCAGGCCCCACAAGCCTATAAATTCCTCGGCACTCATTCCAAGGACAGAGACAGTCAAGGATATAGACACATAGAGAAAAGAGCATTTTTTTGGGACAAGGAGCTTTAAGCGCAAATGCTCACCAAGGTGAGCCTCACATGCCTGAACATTTCGTTATGCTCCAATGGAAGGACCCTGCGCCACACACATGGGTCTTCTAGGGTAGCCAAATCACTATGCACCAGGCCAATAAAGGGGGAGAGTTCAGTGTTATTGCACAAACCTATCACGACATCAACTACATATTGTGGAACTCATCCCTAGCTCCTCCTCTAAGGACTAAAGGAATGCAACCTTGAGACCAACCTCTCTCACAACCTAACTCTCTATGCTAGGGCACAAACTTATTGCAACATCTTCTGGAATGAGACTTGGACCTGGCAAGACCAAAACATGGTTAGTGTGGCTATGGGTGTTAGATATGTGTGCCATGGAAAGCCAATGATTTATATGTTGATCAATCTGGTTTATTGATGACCACTTATTTGTATGGAATATTCTTTTCCTATTCATCATTAATTGTGCATGGAACTCTTGGATTAAATATGTTTAGTGGGTGACGGGATGTCCTTATGGAATCTCTTATGGATTCTTGGAGAAAGAATGAAGTGGACACAACAACAACCACTATAGCTAAGGGATAGTTGTTTCTCCATGGTTCTTGAGTACCTTAAATTCCATAACCATTGCATCAGATTTTGGGACATGGGATTAGTTTTGTGGTTATCCTCTTTGTGGAACCAATGACAAGTTAGGATGGATTAATATCCACCATCAAGCCTCTTGTAGCCACTGCCCTTCTCCACAGAAGAGTGTAATTGTTTACTTGTTTTATGAGTAACTGTTGGGTTCGATTGGACATTCGCATTGGTGGATTATATCAACTCTCTTAACTGAGAGACCCATCATGCTCAAATTGGCTTGACTTGATCATGTGCCAGGCTAGTAGCCTTGACTAATCCTTTGACCTGAGGTCATGAGGGATGAACATTCTCAATTATTAGATCAATTTCACCATTAAAGGGGTTTGATTAAATTTGATGGAGATACAATGGTTAGATCTATCTATAAGGGTGCGGAGCACTATACTGGTATTTCACATGAAGCCTTAAGACTTCTTATAAATAGATCTTATCTCCACAATGGAAAGCCTAAGGGCTTCGACCTTTCCCCCAGAGAACAATAATAAAAGAGAGGAAGAGGCAAGGTATTCAAAATCAGTTGTGTAACAACCATTATGTAACAGTAACAATAACGGTACACACAATTACGCATTACGAGGGAGTAACGCCCCGATTCGAAATTTTTTTTTACTATAATAGAGCATTATGCCCCCATAATGTTCGAAAAACAATCATGGTTTTAATATAAAAAAACTAGCAGCGCGAATGCTTTTTTTTTTTATCACCTTTTTCTCAAATTTTTCATTGTGAGATTGTTTCTAAGTTCATTTCGACCTCTTGTGCAATATTTGGAGATTAAAACACTAAATCAAATCATCTTGGAAGAACAAAGCTATGGAGATCAGGGTGGGCCAAATCAGTTACGTATTGGCCAAGCCAAATCAGTTACGTATCGGCCGTATCGGCCGATACGTACCAGTAACGGTGGCAACCGTTACTCGATTCGGCCTCGTATCGGCCGATTCAATTTTTTGCACCGTATCGGCCGAAACGGGGCCGATACGGCCATTACGGGGCGTATCGGCCGTTACGGGCCATTACAGGCCCGTATCGACCTTTTTCCATTTTAAGCTTTATTTTTGCGATTTTTTAAAAACCTCTTGCTTCCAAACTGTTTCTCACTCCTTCTACTACTAATTTCAACCAACCTTGGCTGGGTATTTGAGATAAAAACACATTATATTATGGATTTTCTTAAATCAAAGCTCGGTGGGCCACTTTTCAGAAATTCGTCAAAAATAGGTATTTATACTTTTTTTAATATGTTTTTTTGTTTTAATCATACCATATGATATGTTAATCATAGTAAAACATGTTAATGTGCATTTTACAGATTTGGAGTGTCATTTAATATTTTTTTTATATTTTTTTCTATTTACGCATGAATTTTGGCCCTTTTTTTAAAATTCGAAAAATCAATTTTTAATGGTTGTATTGCTGTTTTAATCATGCCGTTTGATGTGTTAATCATAGTAGAACAGGTTAATGTGCATTTTACAGATTTTGGGTGCCATTTTATATATTTTTTATATTTTTTTCTATTTACGCATTTATTTTAGCCCTTTTTTTGAAAATTCGAAAAATCATTTTTTAATGATTTTTTTGTTGTTTTAATGATGCCATATGATGTGTTAATCATAGTAGAACATGTTAATGAGAATTTTACAGATTTGGGGTGCCATTTTATATTTTTTTCTATTTACGCATGAATTTTGGCCCCTTTTTTTTAAATTCGAAAAATCAATTTTTAATAGTTGTTTTGTTGTTTTAATCATGCCATATGATGTGTTAATCATAGTAGAACATGTTAATGTGCATTTTATAGATTTGGGGTGCCATTTTATATTTTTTTTTATATTTTTTCTATTTACGCATTCATTTTGGCCCTTTTTTTGAAAATTCGAAAAATCATTTTTTAATGATTCTTTTGTTGTTTTAATGATGCCATATGATGTGTTAATCATAGTAGAACATGTTAATGTGCATTTTACAGATTTGGGGTGCCATTTTATATTTTTTTTTCTATTTATGCATTTATTTTGGCCCTTTTTTTGAAAATTCAAAAAATCATTTTTTAATGATTCTTTTGTTGTTTTAATGATGCCATGTGATGTGTTAATCATAGTAGAACATGTTAATGTGCATTTTACATATTTGGGGTGCCATTTTATTTTAGTTTTTTATATTTTTTTTCTATTTACGCATGAATTTTGGCCCTCAAAAATAATTGCAAACACCTAAATGTAAGATATTTTCATATTACATTCATTCTAATATATCTATCATTGATAGTAGATAGTCAAAAAATTAAATATATGAATTTTGTAGTCAAATTCAGCTTATCTAGTTCATAAATTCATCAGACAGTTCGATACAACTTCTGACCAAAGAGTAGACCGTTACACCACCATAAGCATGTTCCAATTTATAAATGAATGCATATTTGGAATGCTTAGAATATTCTGAATTTAATCCATATTTTTTCATTTTTTTGGCAAAAAAAATATTTTGCGCCGTTATGGGCCGTTACGCCCCCGTATCGCCGTTATGCCCCCGTATCCGTATCGGTTTCGGAGGGCACCGTTACGCCAACCGATACCGATACGGGACACCTTGATGGGGACCAAATTTGAGGAAATTAGAAAAAAAGAGGAAAAAATACTATTTGTTTTGTTCTTTTTGCTAGAAATCATTAGATTCAATGTTACAACACCAAATCACCATATTTTGCTAGATTTATGGTCAATTTAGCATTATTTTTCTAATTTTCATTTTTTAATATTTTTAAAAACTTTACAGAATTTTCCGCAATTTTTTTTTGGAGTGTGGGTTTCTGGAATACATGTATACTCTTTAGATCTACACATGTATGTAATAAATAAGAGTTTTCAATTTGATTTTTTTTTTTTTTTTTTTTTTGCAGTGAATTATGCCAGTTTTATAGTTTTGTTTTGTTTTGTTTTGTTTTTTCTTGTAATCAATTGGGGAAGATGATGTTAAATGCCTAGAGATATGCATTAGCAGGATGATAGCCACTGATAGCATGAATTTGGGGCCAATTTGGAGGCATTTGAGTGGTCCCCAAAATCGGTGGGAGTATACATCCAAATTTAATTTTGATTTTTTTATGATAGTTAGTTAGGAGAATGGTGTTGAATGCTTAGGGATATGTATTAGTAGGATGGTAACCATTGATTGCATGAATTTGGGGTCATTCAAATTCGTAGATCGATACTAATATTTATCCAAAATTAATTTTGATTTTTTTTTCTTGTAATTGGTTGGGGGAAAGATGTTAAATGCATATGGATATGTATTAGTAATATTATTGCCATTGATTGCATGGATTTGTGCCAATTTGGGGGCATAGCAATCCCCCATATCGGCTGCACCATTCGTCCGAATTTAATGTCAAAATTTATTTTTTTTTCCGTATAATTAAATGGGGGGAATGATATTAAATGCTTAAGGATATGCATTAGTGGGATGATAGCCATTGATTGCATGAATTTGGGGCCGATTTAGGAGCATTCGTGTGACCCCCTAAACTGACGGTACAAATACAATTTATCAGAATTTAATTTCAATTTTCTCATAATTAGTTGGAGGGAATGATGTTAAATGCTTAGAGAAATGTATTAGTGGAATGATAGTCATTGATTGCATGAATTTGGGGCCGATTTAGGGGCATTTGAGTGCTCCCCCAAATCGAACACATTATTAATCCGAATTTAATTTCATTTCTTTTATATATATGTGTGTGTGTGTGTGTGTGTGTGTGTGTGTTGTGGGGGGGGGGGGGGGGGCGGGAATGGTACTATAATGTGGAGCACATAGAACCATAATATAAGGTCGAGTCGTGTCTTAGTCTGAACCATTGGATGATCAATTTTTTGGGGTGCGTTGCCGTCACCAATTATGTGGTCTTCCATGATATATGTGTTATATCCATACCATCTATCTAATTTGAGATATCATTTTAGGACTTAACCGTAAAACTGAGGCAGATCCAAACCTCAAGTGGACCACGGCATATAAAGCAATGGGGACAACGATGCCCACTGTTAAAACCTTTCTACGGCTCGTCATGATGTTTATTTTACATCCAACATGTCCGTAATGTCACACAGAACTGGATGAAGGGACTAAACAAATATCATCTTGATCCAAAACTTGTGGCCTCAAGAAGTTTTCAATGGTAAGTGTTCAATCCCTACTACTTTCTATGTTATGGTCCACTTGAGCTTTGAATCTACTTAATTTTTGTGCTAATGCCCTAAAATGATTTTTCCAAATGGATGGACAGTGTGGATATAATACTTATATCATAGTGGGGCGCACGGAACTTAGCGACGGCAACACACCACCAAGGTCGGTGGCGTGTGGCACACCAGCCTTTCCGCTTCCCATGCAGAAGGGGACGCAGATTAGACACTGACACGTTGAGTAGCAAGTCAGCTACTGAAGTGACGTCACCAAGTTCTGTGGGCCTCACTATGATGTATGTGTTATATCCACACAATCCATCTATTTTTAGATATCATTTTAAGGTATGAACCAAAGAATGAGGCAAATAAAAATCTGTAGTGGACCCCACCAAAGAAAACAGTGGGGAGAGTGATTCCCACCGTTGAAACTATCCTAAGGCCCATCATAATGTTTATTTGAAATCCAACCTGTCAAAAAGTTAAAAAAGACATGAAATAAGGGAAAACACAAATATCAGCTTGATCTAAAACTTTCGTGGCCTTTTGAAGTTTTTAATGGTGGTCGTCACTGTCCCACTGTTTTCAGTGTTGGGTCCACTAGAGCTTTGGATTTAACTCGTTCTTTGGATATTGCCCTAAAATGATCTCTCAAAATGGATGGAAGGTGTGGATACAAAACATATATCATGGTGGGGCCCACGGAACTTGGTGACGTCACTTCAGTAGCTAGTCTCGCTACTCAACCTATCAGTAGCTAATCTGCGCCCTGCGAAAGGGAGCAGATTAGGTGTGGCCTCCGCCTAACCCACGTCAGTGCGTCCCTCATCGTGGGGCCCAACTTGATCTACATATTGTGTACCCACATGGTCCATTTGTTTTGGAAGATAATTTTAGGTCCTGATTCCAAAAATAAAGAAGATCCAGTTCTAAGGTGAACCATACTATCGAAAACTGTAGTGATTGAATACTCTACCATTAAAAACTTCCCATGGCCCACTGTAACGTTTAAATCATGCTTATTTTCCATCTAACCTGTTGATACGTTACATAAACCTGGATGAAGTAAAATAAAAAATACATCAGCTTCATCCAAAATATAAATGGCCCATTAATTGTCAATCACAACCTTTTGCTGTGGTTTGGTCCACCAGAGAATTGGATCTGCTCCAAGTTCTGAATCACATCTTAGAATGATCTATAAAGACAGATGGATGGAGTGAATAATAAATTCATACATCAATGTGGGCCTACAATAAGGGCCACGCCGTCTTGGGTCAAGCCTAAGCCACACCTAATACACTCCCATGCAGACAGCCTGTCGTCTGGATTGTGTGGGAAGGAATTTTTATCTACACAGATAGGTGGGCCCATTATAATGTTTTTGAGAAATCCACCATGTTCATTCATTTTTTCTGGTCATGTTAGGACGTGGGAAAAATAATGAGGTATATCTATAATTCAACTAGGCCACACAACAAGAAAATGTGAGTAGTTAAATGCCTACAGTTGAAACCTTCCTAAGGTCTACCATTATTCTTATATCGCATCCATACTGTTCACAAGGTCATTCTTACTAGGATGAACTAAAAATTAAAAAATATTATCCCAATCCAAAACTTCTGTAACCCCACTAACGTTCACCAGCAGACATCCGTTCCTCACTATTTCCTGTTGTGAAGCCACATTATTTTTGGATCTGCCCCACTTTTTGTCTCATATCCTAACGTGACATGAAAAAACAGATGGATGGTGTGGATTTCTCACAATATGATGGTGGGCCTAACTAGCTTCCTATCACATTAAGCTTCCTTGAGAGGTTGTCCCATCTTCCCGTCACACTGCGCATTTTGAATGTTTATCATCCAACGGCTCACACTAAGACACGACTTGACCTTATGTTAAGGTTGCATGCGCTCGACCTTATAGTACCATTTCCCTATATATATATATATATATATATATATATATATATATATATATATATATATATATATATATATATATATATATATATATATATATATATATATATACACACATATAGTTGGGGGCAATGATGTTAAATGCTTAGGGATATGCATTAGTGAGATAAGCACCGATTCCATAAATTTGAGGCTGATTTGGAAGCATTCAAGTACCCCAAATCAGCAACACTATTCATCTGACTTTAATTTAAAAATTTTGGTTTGTATTTGTTTAATATTATGTTGTTTTAATATCATAGATTTATATTCTAGAAGGTAAGGAGCTTGGTCCCTTTAGTAGTAGTTTGGGGTTATGGTGATTAGTGAGTTGTTGTAGTAGTGACTTCTGTTTTGTGAGTAGAAAAAATGGCAGGCCAACTGGGAAGTGAGGATATTGGATGGCGGCATTGTGAGAAAGTGAGTGGGAGTGGGCACTCAATGCAACTACTTGGGCGGATTAATAATTGGAGGAATCACACAAATGAAATAACATTTGGCATGTCAAAAGGGGCAAGACAGGGGATGCGCAAGTGTGCTAAGAGAGGTAATGCAATGAACTTAGAAGAGATGAAGGGGAAAAGAGATAGCATGCCAAAGAAAAAGCAAGATACTCTTGATGCTGCCCAACAAGAAGTGTTTGGTCCTGATTATATGGACCTTGATCATGATGAGAATGTTGAGTCTGATGAGGATTCAAATTGGGAGGTAAGGATGGTGAGGAGATAGTGTGCGTGCACCACTCATGAAGATGAAGACCGTCGGCGCATGTTTGGAGGGAGGTGTATGTTCGTGATGTAGGTAGGGGCAATGGGAGTGGCAGTTGGGGTATGTATAGTTGTTGGCGTGCCTTTAGCCGGAGATGTCACATGCTCCCCTCACAACCAATGATGTATATTTGGTGGAGCATGGGAAACCCTCAATTGATCCAATTATACTTAGGAGGGAGACGACAAAGTAGGGACGTTACAACAAATGTGGGGTAAAAATGCAATTGAGAACCTTGCTAGGGCAGTGGCTAAGCTATTCATATGTGGCAGAATAGCCCCAAATGTTGCCAGCTCCCCTATTGGCAAGTGGAGATAGGTGCAGCAATAGAGGCAAGCAAAGGAGTGAAGGCACCCACAACTCTTGAGATTAGAGATAAATGAAAAGATATGTGGAGGCATAGTTGATCCCCTTTAAAACCATATATAAAAAGAAGATGCGCTATTATGTATGATGGTTGGACCAAGTTAAATAGACAACATGA
The DNA here is from genome assembly GCA_037074715.1 of Magnolia kwangsiensis. Lineage (NCBI taxonomy): Eukaryota > Viridiplantae > Streptophyta > Magnoliopsida > Magnoliales > Magnoliaceae > Magnolia > Magnolia kwangsiensis. The sequence continues at coordinate 105,237,006 of CM073576.1, read as the reverse complement.
TAAATTTTATGGTGTACTACCACTTAGGAATGGTGTTCCACAAATCAATTGATGTTTTTTGAAGGATGTTCTATAAATCAATTGATGCATTTAAGGTAACGAAAAATGCAAATTATATGTTTACTCTTATGAAGAGGGATGAAATTGGAGAGAAAATTGTAGTGTAGATTGTGACTGACAATGAAACAACGTATAGATCAACAAGAACAAATGTGGATGGATAAGAGAATTTATTCTGGTCACCACATGCCACACATTGCATCAACCTTATCTAAGAAGAAATTGGAAATAAAAAGAATGTCACAAAATTAGTTGAAAAGGGAAGGCAAGTGACAACATTCATTGATAATCATAACCAAGTAGTCACCATAATGAGGATGTTTATGAAGGAGAGAGTTACTTTTAGGCCTGTGACAACTCAACTTGCAAGAAACTTTACTGCCCTAGAGAGTTCGTACAAGAATCAGGGAGAGGTGAGCAAGATGTTTGCTTCTTGGGAGTGGCTCAACACAAAACATGGACTGAAGACAATGGTTGAGGTTACACAGACCATCATCGACAACAAATAATAAAAGAAAGGAAAAGACATCCTCTTGACAATGGAACCACTAATGAGAGTCCTTAGGCTTGTAAAATCTAACGAGACACCTACCATGGACTTCCTCTATACTGTGATGGATAAAGTGAAGCTTATTATTCATCGTGATTGTTACAACTATAATGATTATTAGAAGATGATTCGCAAGCATTGGACAAAGTAGCCTCACCATGACCCATGCAGCAGGTAATATCTCATGCACATTCATCATGCAATTGTTGTTATTAGTTATTACTAAGTTATTTTTGTAGAATCGTAGGGAGAAGATTGGAGAAGAGGAGAACAGAGATGGGAGAAAAGGAAGAGAGAGGGAGAGAGCAACTAAAGAGCTCTCATGCCCCCACCACCTGTGTTATTCGATTAGGGCTAACAATAATAATGTTTAATTACAAAATTGCCCCCCTTAATCTCTCACAAAACTAATGCCCATGGGCCTAAAACTTAACCCAAAACACATGGAACCCAAGCATAAGAAGTGAATCACTCATCACCACATCTGGCACGTGTGGTCCACACGTGCTCAAGATAAGGACAGATAACTATTTTTATGATGTAATCATTAGTCTTTGCTTTCATTATTGTAATGTAGGACACTGTAAATTGGAGATACTAATATGCCTCATCATTTGTTGAGGATGACAAGGTTCATGCCAGGCTGAAAAACGTGATAAAGAGATTGCAGCCCAACTTGGATTCGCAAAAAAAGCGTTGAATGAAGTGAGTCCAAGTCTTTATTGATCTTTAATTTCGTTATTTTAGTGCTTAAAACAATATAAATGCTTCAGCACATTGTATACAATTGGAAATATATGACTTTGCATGGGGCAACTTCTCCAATGCACTTACACAAAGGGCAACCTTTCAGACACCTTCACGTAAGAAACTGGTGTTTTATTATGATTATGTAATCGTCGAAATAGTTTTATTAGTGATGTAGTGAAGTGCATAACATAAATTTCTTCTTCTTCTTTTATAAACAGTTAATTGGTGGCTTCATTTTGGAGAAAGTGCAAAGGCTCTGAAAATAATAGCAGTAAAAGTTTTGAGTAGACAATTTCCTCTAGTTGCGAGAGGAACCAAAGTTGTTTTGCAATCATCCATTCAAAGCAAAGGAATAGGTTGCAAGCTAAAACACTGGATCAACTCGTCTACATACACTTCAACAAGAAACTAAGTTTACGTAATGCAAAGTGTGTTGTGAACTTAATTGAAGAAAGCAACCTTTGTCCAATAAACTTGGATAACATTTACAATGAAGAGGACCAAACAAAGAGAGAAACATGTAGAAGAGGACGGAGGAAGTTGATGTGCATGGCCCAGTATTACGTGTGGGGCAACGAGAGAGTCGTGTAGCTGTTATGAGTGAGGGTTAAAGAAGATTTTACCTAAGGAAAGAGTAGCAGTAGTGAAACCGAGATGGAAAAGAGGAGGTCGAACTTATGTTGTACTGATTCACAATATAACCAGTCAGGGGAGGAGCATCATGGGAAAGCTAGTAGCAGTGGCATTGGAGGAGATGCAACACACATCAGATGACTTATGGATATGGATTTCAAAATGGATATGACCATGGACAACATAGATAGCATATTGAAGTACTTTCACGTTGGACTAGTCTTGGATATGATCCATATGGAGCAGGTCGATATGGAGGATAAAGATTTCCATATCTAGATCTGAGTGTTCTTTGTCATAGTCTGAGTAGCATCAGGGGCAATACTGGTACAGTTAGGGTGGTGGCTTATAACTATAGGTCTATTGCTGGCATTGGTAGATATTCTTACTCAAGTTCAACCCAACAGATACCTTGTGGTAGTCATGATCGTGATTAGTCATCCTCGGATTTCATGGACATTGCCTTTCCCTCTGACTTTGGTTGTTATGGATATGTGGCACATGTTCTACAGCCATAGTGCGATGATGACGGCATGGAGGTTGAGCAACCACAGGCAACTCGATTTCATTATGCTAGTGACATGATTGGTGTGTATCGTGTAATATTTTTGTAATTATGTTTGTTGCTTGGGCTTCGACATCATTTTCAAACTTATATTTGAACTATTTAAACTTACGGGTTCTCTTTATAGTTTATACTTCATGTATGAACATCTAATGGTTATCTGTGGTAAAATGGTTATATAAATATAATCAGTGTTCAAATTATCTCCGATATTATCTTTATCTCCATCTCAGCGATACCGATAACATTAGTAACGATACTAATAACGCTAGTAGTATCAGAAATTTCAGGTATCAGCAATGTATCGCTAAGTATCTCCAACGTATCAATATTACTAATATAATCACTAATATTTTCAACTATGTAAATTCTAGGTGTCGCTTGTATTGCCAGTGCATCAATATGGCCAATGCATCGCCAATATTTTCAATTATGTAAATTCTGGGTAATGCTTGTATCATAAGTGTATTGACGATATTTCAATAATATCGCCAATGTAATGATATCATCAAAATTATATTTATTACAAAAAATTTTATTTCAAATTTTTTTTTTGGGCACATGGTTATATGTAGTGTTCAATTTGTCATTGATAGTATTGATAATATCTCGATCTTATCAATATCACAACATGTGCAATACTGAGACCATAATATTTCTTTTCATTTCCAATTGTTGATAATTTCTTGGTGAAATATCATGTATTGTTGATATTTTGCAATATCGATGAATGTTTGGATGGAAAGTTGGATGATTAAATAGGCTGGATGGGATGGTTAGACTGATTTCTTACAACAACACATGCTTTCAAGGCCTCGTTAAATGGATGCTTGTTAAGTATGCATTCTTTTTGCAATTTTTTTTTTATTTCTAAATATACAAATATGTACATGTTAACATCTCCTAAAGTTTCACTAAAAATTCCACCGTTTTTCCCATGTTTCCTCACATTATATTGTTTTCGTATCCCTGGCCAACAAAACTTATAGTGATACCTATACTTCGAACACTGAATATAATATCGTCTTATCACTACATTCGTGCTCATATAATCTTATTTACATTGAATAATTCATAATAGATATTTAGGAAATTAAATGTTGGAGTTTTGTTGTCAATCTAAGCTTGTCAAGTTAATAAATTTTCTAGAGAAAGCCGAGACAATATTCTTACCAAAGAATGGATGGTTACACATCATAAACATGTTTAAAACTAGAAAAACAAACACATATTTAGAACCCTCTCAATATTTGGGAATTTTTCCAATTCTTTTTTTTTGTTTTCTTAAAAAAATTTCAACCATTATAGGGGTGTAACAATTATTACATCCCCCATAACGGTAATGGTCTAATGGTGACTATTATGACCAGAATTACTGTTACGGAATACCTTCAGAAGAGGCGAGTGAAATCTCTCATTGAGTCATTGTCCCCCCCTCTTCTCTCATCACATGTGGTCCATCCTGGGCATGAGCTTCAAGGCATCCCTTCGATGGAGATCGATCAAGAAGAGACCTATGTTGAAGGAGAAGCATCGGATCTTCACACTATCAAAAGAGGATACGATCACATCACCTTTAGTGGTGCACTGCAGTATTGCTTCTTTCGTTTTAATAAAAATTACAAATTATAGACAAAAGAAGAGCTGTAGAGACCATAAGATCATGCAGTTGTATATGCATGGTTATTTGAGTTTTTTGAGCTCTTCATTTCATTTCCTTATTTACCTTCCTTTCTCTCTCATGAAAACTTTAATAAGATGCCTTTTTAAACCAGCCTAGTTCAGTGTGGGCCAATAGGAAATTACATAAGGATTTTATTCTGAGAGGGATTTCCATTGTATCGGAGGCCTATATACATCCTACAATGGCCATATTTCTGAACCATTCTATATATTGAGTCATTAACTATTGTCATAAAGGTATCAGGTAGTTTTTGGAGCTCTCTTCTACTTGGTAATTTCTGGTTTTTAGAAGGCAACTGGATTTGTATTCAAAGTCCAATATTTTCATCATGTGTGGTGCAACTAGGTGTGGGTAGAGCTATACACGAGTCGAGTTAGCTCGCTCGACTCGACTTGGAAAAGCTCGACTTGCCTCAGCTTGAAATTGGATTCGGATAGAGTCAAGCTAGTTTTTGGAGCTTGGAAAATTTTCGAGCCGAGTTCGAGCTTGCCTGAGCTTGACTCGACTCGGATCGAACCTCAACGTGAATCGACTCTGATCGAATTGGCTCGGAGACTCGGTTATTTTGACATCGACGCTGCTCACCAAGTGTTTGATGAAATGACTCAACCTAGTGTTGTTTCAGGTGCATACATTCTCTGTGGGATCAGCTAGTGGCAAGGAAGAAATGGATACGAAACAAATCACTACAAAAAATAAAAACTTTACATTATAAAAGATGTTGTCCGCTGAGTGTTTGATGAAATACTTGTAAACTGTTGTTATTGTTTTGCATTACCTGAAAAATTGAATATGCACTATATGTGTTTGAGAAAATGTTGCACTGGCTCAAACTCAGCTCTGCTGACCGAACTGAGCCAAGCTGGCCAGTCAGGCTCGAGGATCGAGCCGAGCCGAGTTCAAGCTGGTGTTAGCTATTGGCTGAGCCGAGTCGAGCTACGCCAAGCTCGAATTGGTACGACTCGTGTACATCTCGAGGTGTGGGATTGATCTTCTTAAAGTGACACGTATATTTTATTCCCTTTAATTAAGTTCAATTCACCTATTTGCTACATCAGTGAGCTTAGCAAAACTTATTGAAAGACCTTGAGCCATGTTTGGGATGGTGGAAACCAAAATATGGATATGGAAAACCAAACATCACATCAAAGGAAAGGGAAATGTGTGGAAAAGAATCACGTTAGCCCTTTTTTTACCCTATGTTTCAAATTTTGGAGCAATACCATCTGTACTGTCAAGTTAGTGATACCGACACCCCAAGTAATATAGAAAATTCCAAATATCACCAATAATTTTGACATTGTCAGTGATATTTGGCACTACCGGCGATATTTTGGTCTTTGGACATAATACAAGTAACATGATATCGTCGATACTAGCAATAATATCGCCAATACTAGGGATACTTCCGTAAAATGCCGGAAATTTACAAGAAACCAAAGAAAATCCCAAACCTAAAAATAAATAAATAAATAAATAATCATAGTTTTTTTGTGGGATTTTGTTCCTTAGGTGATTTCGACCACTCCTTTGGTTTTTGTTGAATCAAAGCATCAATTTGGGAGCAAGGTGTTCCGTAACAGTAATGATGGCCGTAACGGCCACCACCATTACCTTTACGATACAGGCCATAACGGCCGTTACGGTCTCTCTTTTTCATTTTTTTATTTATTGAAAAAAACCCCGAAAAACATATATTTGCCCCGTAATGTTGATTAAAAAGTATGAAAACCCTGTATATGTCCCATAATAGACCATTACGGGGCTATTATGGCCTTTATAGGGGATGTAACATGTTGTTAACGGCAATTACAGGTCATTTTTTTCCATAACGGTTGTTACAGTCGTTCCGACCCCATAACGTGTAACAGTTGCCGCTATTACCTTTACGTAACGGCCTTTATGGCCACGTAACGGCTTTTACGGCACACCACGTTTGGGAGAGAAATCTCAATTGGAAGCGAAGACAAGTTGGAATGCATATGTGACAAAAGATCCATAGAAACTTCATTTATTTCAAATTAACTGGATTGCAATGTCTACACATGATTCACATTCATTGACATGGATTTGTAACGAATAAACAACATTTGAGTGGGTGAATGGGGGAAATCCTAATTTCCTCCATATTTACTCCTTAAATTGGGAACAAATGTTTTATTACTCACATTATACGGTATTTGAATGATATGAACACATTTTGGACATAATTGCTTTGTGTTTTTCCAACAACACATGGTGATGGCTCCTATAAAAGGAAAACTTATTGTGTACAATTGTTTTTGTAATATGTTGATTCCTAAATGCATACACATGCTTTTTAACATCTCCTGAAGTTTCATTAAAAAATTCCACATTTTTCCTAATGTTTCCCTTAGTCACCAATATTTTTCTGACTATCAGCAATATCAATATTTGCTTCCGTATCTCCGGCCATCAATACATGTAACGATACCCAAACTCTGAACATTGGTTTTAACACACATGCTTTCCATGGAAATGTTACTAAATTGTCAAAAAGTGAGAGCCATCTCCCATATCCGTGGAAATCTAGATTTCACTTCTTCTTCTTCTTCTTCTTCTTCTTCTTTTGAGGAAATGAAAGTCACCATTTTTCAAGGAAAACCATGGAAATGGAATTTGATTTCCCTAGGATAAACTTGTTTTTGCAGACGGGAAACATCACAACTATGGAAACCAATTTCATTTCCATGGTTTTCCAGAGGATTCCATTAATCCAAACAGCGCCTAAATTTTGGATGGATGTGGTAAAGAAGTGTCTAAACCTCTCCAAGACCATTGTAGAGAAACCATTCTAGGTGTAAGCACTTCTATCAGCTACATGCATTACCTACATACAAATTCAAAAGAATGCAAAATCTTTCCAGAAAAGGGGGGCAAAAAAAAAAAAAAAAAAACGTGAAATCCAATTGCTGAAATTACCTGCAGGTGTTGTGGTATAAAGTCTTACTCAATTGATCTATATCAGCCACTCCTTTGCAGCCTGCCACCACCTCAAGGACTTGCCTGGATAGGATGACCATATCATTTGTCCAATAATAAAAGGGAAATACATTATGCAAACAAAAGTGTCATTTCTTTCTAACATAATTCAAGTAATATTTTGAATGCCATTGCATAACATATGTTGCTACAGGTAAGCTGGCAATTTAGGGGCCATCTCACATTCATGTAGCCTTGTCCTCGCATCATGGGACTAAGAACTCACATGTCAATGCATGTGATGGAAGGAATGCAAAGGCAGAAACATATTACTACGACAGTTTGATGACCAACCCATATCCATAGAAAAGCATCTACTTCACATGGTAAATTGGCAAGTTCTGGAGTAGGTTATAGTTCTCTAAGACGTGCCAGATGCATATTTGTGTGAGGCATATTTATAGTTGGTTGGCTTGGTTTCACTTCAACTTGAACGAAGTTTCTTATCCACTTACTGAAAAATGTAGGGATAAAACCAAGAGAAACAAATGATTGATTAAGGGTCTAAATGTACCAAAAATTCTTTCACAATAGCACAACTGCAGGGGCAGATCCAACTTCCAAGACAGTATAATGGCATCCCCATCATAATCCAAGAGACTTGAACATGATCATTAAAGTCTTTTCAGATGTTTTTGGTACAGTAATGGGTATGGTTGACGAAATCGTATGATGCTGGACTTGCTAGAGAAAATGTAGAAGATACGGGATGGACAGAAAGAAAGATAGATGTTAGGGTTAGCAACAAGTCAAGTCTTAAGGTCAACCCAATAGGGAAGGATAAGGTATTCACAATTGACCATTTAAAAAATAGAATGAATGATGCCAATGTTTATATTACATACCTGAGCGATGTGGAATCAGTGAATCTTTTGTTTGCGCACTGCAGTTTTTCGAGACAAGTGAGTTCCCAATTACATTAGGCTTGCGCCATGGGTCTGCATTAAGCCCATAACTTTTCACATTGGTTATGGAGAAGTTAATGAGGCAATGCGACAAGAGATCCTATGGTGTATGTTATTTGCAGATGACAATTTTGATTGACAAGACAAAGGAGGGCATAAACACAAAGTTAGATTGATGGAGGGGTGCTTCAGAATCTAGTGGATTTAAATTACTCGGACTAAAACAGACTACATGGAGTGCAATTTTACAAAAAACAGGAGTGGGAACGTGGAATTAGTTAAGATTGTTGATCAAGAAGTTTCCCAAAAAAACCACTTCTAATATCTTGGGTCGATAATTCATGAGAGCTGAGAGATTGAGAAGGATGTTGACCATATAACTCAAGCGAGGTGGAAGAAATGGAGAAGTGCCTTTGGAGTCTTACATGATCATTGTGTACCACTCAAACCGAAAGGGAAATTTTATAGGATGGCTATAAGACTAGCCATGCTTTATGGGATAGAATGTTGAGCAGTTACGGAACAACATATTCAGAGGATGAGTTCGGCTGAAATGAGGATGTTGAGATGGATGAGTGGCAAGACAAGGGACGGAAGGATTGAATTAGAAATGAATGCATTCAAGGGAATTTAGTAGCGCCAATAGCTAATAAGATGAGGGAAAGTAGACTCAGACAATGTTCGAAATATCAGGCAAGTATGCTTCTCATTTTGGTTCACCTTCATATTTTTCATGGTCTATATCATTCGAGTTATAGCAGTCTTAGGGAATTTGTTCGGTGTATTGAAGTTGTGATATTCCTTTTAATGATTGTGACAGATTTTACAAGATACATACCACCTTCGGGTCAAATGAGCTTTTGGGGAGCTACAGTAATTACAAGCTTAGCTAGTGCCATACCTGTAATAGGTATCGCATTACGTATCACACCTTTAGGATACGGATACATATCGGTTATCCCATGGGATATATCGGTTGTATCGCGTAATGCATCACTGTTGTTGGAAAGATGGTGAAATATTAGGAAATTGGTCGAATTTTTCAATGAAACTTCAATGATTGTTAAAAAAGACATCAACACACACTTATAAATCAAAACATTACAAAAACAAGTGCGCATAATAGGTTTTCTTTGAATGGAATATTAATCTATGCGCCGTCTAATTGAATTGATGCAAGTATATTCAAAAGTCTATTCATATAATTTATAAATGTAAGAAGGCGTGTGGAAACACAAACAATACATTCAAAAGAAAAGGAAGAATCACTATCGAGTGACATGTTTGATTTTATATTTGGACACAGATTGCAACCAATTTGGGAGAAATTGGGAAATTTTAATTTAAAAAAAAAAAAAAAAAAAAAAATTGCTCAACTTGGCCCATCTCCTCCGCATCTTGAAATCAAAGCTCCTAATCCATGATTTTTCATGCAAAACATGAAAAATCATGGATTTATAACAATTTGACACTGATTTAACATAATTTACAGAAAAAAAAAAAATGATGAAAAAACGAAAATGCTCACTGGATCGAACATGTGGGATAAATATCGCTACTTGTGTGTTTCGTATCGCACAGGTGGGATACAAGATATATTGTGGGATATATCAGCCAATATCGTCGATACTTAAAACACTAGACTCAGATGGTTTAGTCATGTGCAACGGAGACCAGGAACTGTGCCGGTTAGGAGTGAGTTGGTACAAGTTGAAGAGTCTGAAAGGGCAAGGAGAAGGCCCGAAAGGACGTGGGTGGCAGTAGTGGAAAAGACTTGACGACCATCCGATGTTACGGTCTAACTGAAGTTATGGCCATTGATAGTTGGGATAAAGCTTAGACGATGATGATGAGTTTTTCAAGCTCAATCAGGCAAAAGTCTTTTGTTCACTTCAGATTTGAGGGGGTAATGCGTAGTTCAGTCAATGCTTATCCAAGCAGAGCACGAGGGATGTACAAGGGAAGGTTTTGTGAATGGTAACTTTGCTTGCCGGTCTTCGGTCTATCTGGCATGAATGCAACAACAGAAATTTCTCGTATAAAAATCAAGTTCCTTGGCCAAGGTTCTTGTGAAAGCTAAGTGGTAGGTGGCAAGTTGGGCAAAATCATGGTAGTTCCTTTTGCTTGGGGAGGCTTTTGAGGTTCCTGAGAGGAGAGAGGGATCTCTGTTGTATCGAGTTGATGATTCCTTGCTATCTGCTCCTTTCTTGCTTCTGTTGTTTTTCAATTCCATTTTCTTTTGACAACAATTCGGTTACCATTCAAAAAGTTGAAAATGGAAATGTTTGCAGGGCTAGCAGTAGGAAGACCTATTTTCCTTCTGAAACCTGTCGCTACAAAGCATAAATAAACATGGGACCCATTTTAGCAAACATAAAACCCCATTCACAGTTAACTTAAAAACATAAAAACGACTAAAACTTCTAAAAATCCCACAATTATTGGAAACAAACTCTGGTTGTCTATAAATCAGACCTAGAAATCAATATTTAACCACTTATTTGTAATAGACAATTAAAAACTGTCGTTTAAAACTGATAATCAGCCCCCTTTTAGGACTTAAACATACAAGTTCATGTGCCACCTGCTAAACAGGCCATAGGACCCACAATTTGGATGCTTCAAACCCACGTCTTTATCCATCACTTCTTATGGTCATCCCAGTTTGCATTATTATATAGAGAAAAGAACATCCACGTGATTGTAAACATTTTCATAACAACCTTTCAGAGAATATCAGGATGATTTTGCCTCTTCCTTGAGTCAATGCATTCATTTGCAATCAAGACGGACATCAACAAAAAGCCCTTGATGTTGAGAGATATTAAGGCCCAACAACTTAAGCTTTTTGGCCAAAAGCCTTAGCAAGAATCCTATACAAGCTCGCAGCCAAACTTGTTGGGCAGAATTCTAGGCCCTCTCTTTTTCCCAAAGGATGATGCAGGTAGTAGTTAAACCTCAATTAAATCTGCGCCTCTTTCATAAAATTCAAAGATGCAACCAAATAGGAAAAAGGAATATCTCAATTTGGATAAGTACCTTTTTCTTGAAGATCAAAACATAATATTTGTAATGCAATGGAAAAAGAGTTGTGAATTGATATCCAACCTACTTGCCATGATGCTAGAAATCACAACATTCCCCCTCTTCTTCTACCATAGCTAATACCAGTGCTTCAAATAGTGCCTGTAGTGTAGCAGTAGTGTACACTACGTAGCGTAGCGTGGCTGTAGCGCTACGTAGCATCCTAAATAGCATAAATCCCCTATAACATACACTACATGGGTCGTAGCATATGTTACAGCTACGTAGCACGTAGCATATGTAGCGTAAGCTACAATGTATTTTTTTACTATTTAAATTTTTTTATTACTTTTTTCATGTTTTCTTTGTATCTAATGTTGAGGAATGTGACACTTGTATTGTACTTGATACTTTCAACCTATGTGATTTTTATTTCTTTTCATAATTGTGACTTATGGTTTCAATTAGACATTATTAATTAAAGTGGTTTGCTTAGAAAATTGTTGATGTGATAATTATTTGATTTGGCTTATATATGTAGATTGGCTTTTGATAAATGATAACTAATAAATCATTTGAACATGCTTATAATTGATAAAATGAATCATCTTTTAGGTATTTTTATATTTTTCTTTTCCTTTTTTCTAATATTAAGTGTTCGAAATATCAGTATCGCGTTACATATCACACTCTAAGGATACAAATACGCATCGGTTATCACATGGGATATACCGGTTGTATCATGTAATGTATCGGTGTTGTTGGAAACATGGAGGAAACATTGGAAATTGGTCGAATTTTTCAATGAAATTTCAATGATTGTTAAAAAAGACATGAATACACACCTACAAATCGAAAAATTCTAAAAAACAAGTGCACATAATAGGTTTTCTTTGCATGGGGTCATAATCTATGGGTTGTCTAACTGAATTGATGCAAGTATATTTATATAATTTATAAATGTAAGAAGACGTGTGAAAACACAAGCAATACATTCAAAAGCAAAAGAAGAATCACTAATTTAGGTTACATACATGTTTGATTTTATGTTTGGACACAACGATTGCAACAGATTTGCGAGATACTGGGAAAATTTTATTTTTTTTCAATTTTCCGCAACTCAGTCCTCCTCTAAATCTCGAAATTGAAGCTCTCAATCGATGATTTTTAATGCAAAACATGAAGATTTATGGATTTGTAACAATTTGACACTGATTTAACATAATTTACAGAAAAAATGATCGGATAAAAAAAAAATTTGCTCACCGGATCAAACATGCGAGATATATCTCACTACTTGTGTGTTTCGTATAGCATAGGCGGGATATATCGGCCGATATCATTGATATTTAAAACATTGCTTCTAATCCTAACAACCTATTCAAGAAATTATAAAACTGACCAAAATATCCCTTAATTCCATCACAACCATACACGCCTTCTGAAAATCAGTCATAACTTACTCAAACAACATTAGAATCACATAATCATGTGATCATTTAAAAGCTAACTCAATTGGCTTTCAAACGGGGAGAATTTCTTGTCATTCAAAAATTGTTTGGTACTCGAAGATGGCCAATTAAAGAAGTGACGAAAATATTTAGGGAAACTTGCTGAACAAGTCATACAACAACTAACTAGATGACTCTAATCTAGTCAAAATGAACATCCAAACCGTTGATCTTCCATCAATCTTGACCCTCCCAAGCCCAAATCCTTGGTTAGGATAGTTGGATGGGCCTAATCTCCAATCAACCAACTTGCACGTCCTAGATGAATCCTTCGACCGTTTGTGTAAACTTTTGGATGCATCATTCAACAAAGACTGTGTAATGCCATCTTTAGGAAAACCCCAACAGTCACTAAAGTCAAAGAAAAGTCATTGGGTCCCGAAGCTTTATCTCCATGTAGAGGGAGGAGAGAGAGAGAGAGAGAGAGAGAGAGAGAGAGAGAGAGAGAGAGAGAGAGAGAGAGAGAGAGAGAGCCTCACCACTTGGCTCTTTTGAGACCAATAGCACTAAAGGAGACCATGTACAGCGAAGGCCTACCCAAAGGTTCAGGAAATAATTAAAAAAACAAACAACAACAAAGCTTTTTTCAAGCACCTCATCTTCAATGACTCTATTTTCAGTCAATGAAGATGCTGCCTTCAAGATTGGATTAAAGAGAAAATTCTGGAATCGTGGAGGATTACTTTTCTTAGTGATCAACCAAGGGACTCACTCATCTTTGAGGATAAAAACCTTCTCATCCAGTTCATCATTTGTTTCCAACAAAGAGGGTGATATCCTCAGCTACTAGCAGGATAGAGGGTGTGGTGATATGTGTTGTGGGATTGTTTTCTGAAGGATTCAATTTTATTGCAAAAAGGAGGATGACAAGGAGTCATCCATGAAATAGAACAAATGGCCCAATGGGCTTCTAAAAAAGCCTCCCATCCCTAGATACATTTTCTAGATTGCTCCATTCCCACATTAGGCACTTGGCTTTAAGAAAGACTGCAGTAGGGTGGTTCTCAGAGCTATTGAAGATCTGCTTGTTGTGCCCTAAGTCTAACCACACTGACCACAACTCAGCAAGCAGGAAGGTTCGCCACAACACCTTCCTCCTCTAGCATTCCATTCCCATGCCATACCAAGCATGGATTAACCCCTCCACAGATTGAGGCATTACCCTACCCTGAAGAATGAAAAGACTTTCCACCCAATAGATTGAACAAACGAGCAATGCATGAAGAGGACAACCATTGACTATTACAAGGCCTCTTCTTCTTAGGTTTTTTATCATGAAAACCTTGTTTTTAGCCATAAGCCACAAGAAAGCAGGAACACGCCGGGGGTGGGGGACATTTAAACTTCCAAATACAACTACAAGGGTGAGCCGGTGTGTGGCGTTGATGCCCAATTAATACCAAGTAAAAAGACTTAACTGTGAACCAAACCAATTTTTCCACTATCCAAACCCACTGATAGGGTTCCTCCAAATTCAAACTTGAGCTGAAGAAAGCTCATGATATTGATCACAATTTCTATTGCCTTGTCACGGAGATTTCCTCGAAACTGTGGGCACAAAACAATTTTACCCCACTCACATGAGACAAAACTGGAAATCAGGCCATTCTCCTCTACCAACCTAAATAATGAAGGAAACTCTAGGGATAGATTTCTATCCCCACATCAATTATCCACCCAAAATCTGACTCTCGAACCTTTCCCCTAATCTAAAGATGATCTTCCTTTTGAAATACTACTTTTAGCACTGCTTTCCAAGTGTCCGAAGTTGTATGTCGAACTATGGATTTTGAAAACCACCTGCCTTCCTCTCCTCCACGTTTACTAACAATTACACAGTTCCATAGGCAGCCCTTTCTCCTCCCCAAACTCCAAAGCCATTTACGTAGAAGAGCCATTTCTAATTCACAAATCGCCTTGTCTTTGTTTGGCTTACAGAGTTCTTCCCACTCACCAAGTAGAACTTGTTCTTGATCTACGCTCCTTGCCCAATGTAAATCCCTTCGGAGTTTTTCAAGCCTCTAAATCACACTAACCTATCACTAAAACATCGACATGAACATAATAGGCATACTTGAGAAGGCAAATTTGATAAACATGATTCTCACACACAAATAAATGACGACTCTTCCAACTCAATAGTTTATGTCCCATCCATTCAATCAGTCTTCCACATATGCCAGCTTACCAATACAAAGAGGTAACCCAAGCGACATTGAAAGAAGACTACTCATAAATAAATAAATGTGCATTTTGTCAATTGAAGTTGTCTGAGGGCATCATGGCATCTCTTTACCTATTGGGCAGGTGTCTTATATAGCCGTTGGACATCAAGCATCTCATATAGCAAACATTGGTGTCATGGGTTTGTACATGAGTGGTGATGGCATCATATAGCCATATAGTCAGCAAGGCGTCAGATAAACATTTAGTTGCAAGGCCTTGACAAGCCAACATTCTGCAGAGCCCTTGAGCTCTGAAGCTAAGGAGCTTGAGTGTTTGGTATTTTGTTTGTGAAGGTAAATAGTGTATGCATGCTATGCACCCAAGAAACGTGCCATGCTAAGTAATTTCCATTAATTTCATTCTAGGTTCTAGTTTGGCGTAGGCACTTACACTTAATTACATCACTAGGGAAAATCCTTGATTAAAAGATAAAATCAGAGAAAGTTATCCTTCTTGCAAGATGGCGTATTAATCTTAATCTATGATCCGTTGTCTATGGAGTGTCTAGATCTTTGATCAGTGACGCTTGTGTTCCTCCCAACTACGGCCGTACCCTGCTACGACCAATTAGAGGAGATTACGTGTGATCTTTACGGATACGCTTGGTGCACCCATAGATTTGCAGATATGTACGAAGGAAATTTCTCATTAAGCGGAGCCAAAACGTATCAAGCGGTGTCGTGCGTTACTAGAGCGGCCAAGAGGGAGGCAGTCGAGCTTGTGTGATTGCATGACAAGTGGTGAAAGAGGAAGCAAAGGAAGCAGAACGTGGGAAGTGTCTAGAAGCCAAGTAGTGGAGAGTGGTTATAATAACCATCAGAACGTAGGAAGGATCCAGAACAGTTGATCAAGGCGATAAATAGAAGAGGAATGCAACAAAGAAAATGGCCTCACACCAACCCAAACAAACCAAATCTATCTTTCAAATTATCCTGTCGATTTACATTCCTTAAGTGTAATCCGTTACTTTCCTTGTTAAGTAAATCATATTCCTTAGCATAATCTTTACTTTCCTCGCTTGCTGATTTACATTCCGTAGTGTAATCCGTAGCATTAACCAAGTAGCCGGTAATTCTAGCTATAATTCGAGTTTATGCTCACATGCTAGACTCAAATCATCCATTGAGGAGGCGCCCTTCAGCTGTTCTTCACGGCCTATCTCTTCCTCATTTTCATTTCATTTGTATCGAAAGTCCTTCCGTACAGAAGGCAAAGGTGTAACCCATCATCGGAGGACAAGCCCCACCCTTTGAATTTCACCTGATCCAATTTACGCATTGAGCGAGTGGTTGAATAGGCGACCGATCTCTCTAAATCTCAGCCATACACTGCGTGTCTGCCTACCTCAGCACTCGGGGTCATTGTTGTTCAATTTGAATTGGAGCCGCAATTCCAATTTTGGCACGCCTGCATACCCAGTGCAGAAAACAACAGCAAACAGCTTGCGATGGCCTTAGCACATACAAGTGGTTTGTTCAGTCACGTTGTCGGCATATGCCAGAGATAAAGGGATGACTGCCCTCTAACGCTTGCCTGATGGAGATAGGGCTCTCAGCACCGGGCCAAGATGCCACATAGGTCCGTGCCCTAGTGCAGGAAGCTAGGCTATAAAAGAGACCGATCTCGAGGTAGTGCGCCTTTGGTCCTTAGACGAGGGACTATGGATGAGTCTCACACTAAGTTACATAGCACAAAACTCCCCTTCCTTGGTGGCCTAGTATGTTGTGCAATGGCCACCTAGAGAGGCCTATTAGCATTGCATAGTGTCCTCTCAAGGGAATGGTGTAATGTTTAGGCAACTGAGGCTCACTCTGTGAGTGTATGCACTTGAAGTTCCATGTTGCAAAGGCTTCTTTATTTGGCTATCTGTGTGTCTCTCTCTGTATATATTAGTCTTCGGATGAGTGTCGAGGTATTTATAGGCTGTGGGGCCCGATTTTCTTGGCAGTGGGACTGTTGTGCCTGACTTAGCAGTCTTGCTGCAGAGGGCTTTGTGCGTAGCGCAGAGAGGATGTTGTTTGGCCTACTACTTAGTCATGGAAGCTTGTTGTTGACTTTTGGTGAAATGATGATGTCTCAGGATGGCACAATGGTGCCATCAGACACATGGGGCCCATTTTCACTAAGTCTGATAATTTCCATGTCATTAGGTGCCCCCAACTCATTTGACATGAGCAAAGTGGCGTTTGCATTGTTTGGTTCGTCAGAGCGACGGGTTGGTGTTTTGCACAAGAGCATCACATTGCATTTCGGCCACCAACTACAAATAGCCAACCAATCCCTCATTTTTACCATTTGAGTTCTTAGCTCTCTACTTTCCGCCTAACAACAGGGCATAGAGTAGTGCAACAAACTTAGTTGTTGGAGCAAGCGGGCTCATGATGTGGCAAACTTAGTTGTTGGAGCGAGAGTGCTCAGGGCGTAGTGTAACTTGTTGATTGTTACTTAATACCTTATAGATGGTCTAATAGTCATTTAAATGTAATATAATCATGTCGTAATTAGGTAAGTACAAAAATTATAATGAAATAGGTTAAAACAATCCGATCACTCATAGTAACTACACATACTTTATCATAATTTTTTCCAATTTTTTTCTAATTTCCTCCCTAATGCGTTTTTTTTTTTTTTTTTTTTTTGTAAGATTGCATAAGCAATCAGGCCAACCCGATGGCTCAGATCGTTAATGCCATTTCACAACATTGCATGGCATTGATGGGAGAGCCTTCCTCCACGGTTGATGCCAAGGCTTGAGCATTGAAATTTAATGTTAGTGGAACATGCGCAAGCGATAAAAGGGGATGTGTTGGTGTTGGAGTGGCTTTGTGCATGCACTGGAAGGCTATGACAGAGGGGACCTCTGTCACAGGTGCGGTAAAGGAGCAATAGGCGCATGCTTCTTCACAAAGGAGGTAGTGATATTGAAGTCGTAGGAGATTCAATCAAGGAGGATGGCACAGAAGCGATGGCTAACTTTGGCAAAGGCCATAGCTTTGCTGCAAGTTTCGAGGTATGACAAATGGTCTTCTGTTTTTGTTACTTCTTTATTAGACAAGCATCATGAGGTGTAAACTTCAACGGGTTTACATTGAGCTTTGCCACCTCAACATTGACCGGATGTCTTTATCGTCCCCCTACACGACTGGTTGAAGACCTCTCAAGGATACATCAAAGAGAAACGATCAGCGATTAGTGTTGAGGTCCCAAAGGCAGGGCTTGACAAGCGCTACACTAGC
This sequence comes from Magnolia kwangsiensis, assembly GCA_037074715.1. NCBI lineage: Eukaryota > Viridiplantae > Streptophyta > Magnoliopsida > Magnoliales > Magnoliaceae > Magnolia > Magnolia kwangsiensis. The sequence goes on along the minus strand of CM073576.1, from coordinate 105,218,859 downwards.
CATTGTGGAGTGGTATCTATACCTCAACTCCACAAATGAACTTCAATCAAGTTGTGATCTCTATGGTTAGCCAAGTACTTCGCCTTATGCCTGTTGGCTTATGTCATGTATCAATGATGTGTTTTGGAATGAAATGAATTCACTTTTTTTAATAATAAATAAGTAAATAAATAATAATAATAATAAAATCTTTCTTACATTGTTTGCTTCTTCCCTTGTTTACTTGTGTTGTAGCTTTGTGATGGTTGTCACGATAGGTTGATTGCACAACAATGCATGTTTCGTTTGTTATGGCCTAACCGTAATCACAGTGTTTGACTATTGAGGTGAGGCTTGGTTACTATACAACACTTGGTTGTGACCAGTGTTCGAAATATTAGTATCACACTATGTATCTCACCCTTGGGATACAAATAAGTATTGCTTATCGCAAGGGATATATCATTTGTATCACATAATTTATCGCGCTTTTTAGGAAACATGGGAAAACATTGGGAAAATAGTTGAATTTTTCAATGGAACTTCAAGGATTGTTAAAAAAGACCTTAATACACACTCTTAAATCATAACATCTTTAAAAAAAGGGTGCACACGGTGTTCGAAATATCGGTATCGCGTTACGTAACGCATTCTTAGGATACGGATACGTATCGGTTATCGAATGGGATATATTGGTCGTATCGTGTAATGCATCATTGTTGTTGGAAACATGGGGAAACGTGGAGAAACATTGGGAAATTAGTTGAATTTTTCAATGAAACTTCGGTAATTGTTAAAAAAGACATCAATACACACTTATAAATCAAAACATTACAAAAAACAAGTACACATAATAGGTTTTCTTTGTATGGGGTCCTAATCTATGCATTGTCTAACTGAATTGATGCAAGCATATTCAATGTTTATTCATATAATTTATAAATGTAAGAAGACGTGTGGAAACACAAGTGATAAATTCAAAAGAAAAAGAAGAATCACTAGATTAGGTTACATACATGTTTGATTTAATGTTTGGACACAAAGATTGCAAATGATTTGCGAGAAATTGGAAAATTTTGATTTTTTTTTCCCAATTTTCCACAACTCAGCCCATCTCCAACAAATCTCGAATTTTCAAATTTCAATCCTTTTTTTTTCTGTAAATCATGTTAAATTAGTGTCAAATTGTTACAAATCAAATATATGGGATATATCGCACTACCTATGTGTTTCGTATAACACTGGCGGGATACAAGATATATCATGGGATATATCGGCCGATATCGTCAATATTTAAAACACTGGATGCACATGACAAGTTTCCTTTGTATTGGGTCCTAAGCTATGTGATATTTAATTGAACTAATGCAATTATATTTAAATTGAATGCATGACATTTATAAATGTATCAAAGACATGTATGAAAACACAACCAATTCATTAAAAAGTAAAAGAAGTAAAAATTGAGAAAAATATACATATCAATGATGTGGACTGGTTGTGGCTTAGAACCACATAGAGTTGCGCAATGGCTCATAATCATTTTCTTCATCTCAACATGGCTGGGAATAGTACTGCTCCTCCATAAATCGAGAATAACATGCCCAGGTCATAGTAGATTGGTACCGGTTAAGATATTCCCTGACATAACATTGGTACTCATCCTCTCCGAATTGAATCAATACACCCATCTGTGGGTACTGCGTAATCTTTACATTCTGTGGCTGATATGCATCCGGGAAGGGCACATATGAAGCTCCTTGGTATCCATATTGCTGGACATATCCATAAGTGAACTCCTGACCATAGTTGAAAAGCGATGTGTCGTAACTGCTGGAGTCACTTGCCACGTATCCACTAGGTCCATATTCATACCCATACTGTGGTACAAAACTCGAGCTACTCTCCTGTGTTTGTGATCCATAACCATGTTGTGGCATGTAACTTGAGCTCCCCTCCCTTGTCCGTGATCCAAATCTAGAGCAACCTCGCTTGTCATGAACACATGTATCCCTCATGCATTTTTCCAGTAGCTCCTCAAAATCTGAAAGATTCTAAGTCTGCTTTTTCTTTAGTAGCCTTTGACGCTCATATGTCTTATTGTAAATAAGACGGGGACGTGGTTCTCCGAGACGAGAACCATAGTTAGGGTCCGGCGTGGCGTGATCGAAATCATCATCCCCAGTGAAAAGGCTAAGAGGCCTTTGATCCTGACTCCCACCCTCGTCGCCATCATCACCACCATCGTTATTGTCATCAGAGTCATCATCACCCTCATCGTTGTCATCACCATTAGAGGTGGGCAGGACCCGACTCGACTCGAACTAAATGCTAGGGTCGGGTTCGGATCAAGTAGACCCGCCCAGATCTAAATCCCGATTGAGTCGATTTTGGGTTACATGGTAACCCAATCCGACCCAATCCGCAATCCAATCCGGTCAGATCCAATCCGATCCGAAACCCAACTCGAACCCGAATCAGGTACTATAAAATCAACTATTCTTTTTTTTTTTTTAACTTTTACCATTCATCTACCCTAACCCTACCCGCATCAGCGCTGCACCGAACCCAATTGGAATCCAGGCCAGTCAGCAGCCCAGCACCCTATCTTCACCGGTCATCCTTGTCCATTCATCAAATATGTTAATTTTATAAGTTTTTTTCCTATGTTTTTTCGAGCTCCGGATCTCGGGTGCAGGCCATTGGTGGCCCGCCTTGGCTCGGGACTTCGAGTGCGGGCCACTAGTGGTCCAGCCAAGATCAAGACCTCGATCGTGGCCTGCCCTGGCTTGGGACAGATGCGTATTAGCTACTGAACACGAAAGTAGCGAGTCGCCCCCACTGTTTTCTATGGTAAGGTCCACTTGATATTTTTATCTACCTAATTTTTTCTATCATGCCATAAAATGATCTCCCCAAATGTATGGATGTTGTGGATATAATACATACTTCATGGTGGGTCCCACCCTAGCTCGCTGGTGGTCCGACCGATCTCATGACCTCACTAGCCCGCTGTTGTTGGTGGCCTGCCCTAGCTCGACCTCGCTGGTGAACCGTACATCATGGTGGGTCCCGCCCTGACTCGCTAGTGGTCCGGCCAATCTCGAGACCTTGTTGGCTCGTTGTCATTGGCGGACTACCTGGCTCGGATGCAGCGTCCTGCTGGTGGTCCGGCTAAGCTAACCCTAACCTTACCCTACCTTAACCCTAAACCCTAAACCCAAAGCCCAAATCTTAAACCTTAAACCTTAAACCTTAAACCTAACCCTAACACTAACACTAACCCTAATCCCTTAACCCTTACCCTAACCCTAAACCCTTAACCCTAACCCTAACCCTAACCCTAATCCCTTAACCCTAACCCTAACCCTAAACCCTAAACCTAATCCCTAAACCCTAATTCCTAAATTGCAAAAGTGTTTTATTTATTTGAAATTTTGAATTAAACAATTAGTAGTAAAAATTTTGGAATTACCATTTACATTGTTTATTTCTTAACTTCTTAGTTCGTATTGTGCATTCGGTAGTTAGCTTAATATGTTTGTATAATTGTATTACATTGCTTTTTTGCTTATTTTATTTTTGTGCATTATATAGTTAGCTTAATATGTATTACATTGCTTTTTTGCTTAGCTTATTATTGTGACTTGTGAGTTGTGATTGTGAGTTAGATAATTAGTTGCCCATTTGAGGATTTTTATGTGGCCATGCATAGATATAGTGTGTTTTTGGTGCCATAGAAATCGCTCAAATTGTCTCATTTTGGACATTTCAAGGTTAGATGGATAGTATGCTTTCATATAACATATTTAAATGTTCATGCTTGATCTGCGCTCCATTTCCTCATTTATCCATGGATATGTTTCTTCCTTTTCATTTCTAATGTCAAATATCTTCACATTGTTTAGATATTTGGCATCAGAATGTAATGAAAGATCAACTTATCTGGAGAGACATGGGGAGATGCTCTCAAATTTTTGGCGTGGGCGTTTAAATGAGAATATGAAAGTATTATAATCTATCCAACCTTAGATGGGTAACTAATTTAAGGTTTAGTATAACTCTTTTTGCATTAGATTGCTAATGCTAATATGATTTAGTATCTTTCAACTATTAGATGGCGAGTGCAGGTCTTTCCAATACCCCAGGCGATTTGTCAGTTACATTGCCGATGATCTTGGAAAATAAAAGATTAGGTCTAGAAGATGAAGAGGTGCCCATTGATATTAGTACATCACAGTCACATATTACAGGAAAAGCAATATATATATATATATATATATATATATATATATATATTAGTAGTGTGGGAAGATTTTGAAGAAGTAACCTGAAGAACAGCACAGTGAAGATACAATGCAAGTACTGCAAGACTCAATATGCTAAGCAAGCAAATGGGTCGACCATAACTCTGAAGAAACACAGTTTGAAGTGTTTTTAAAAAGTGAAAGAACTCAGACCTCAGGGCAACAGACACTTTCATTTACCCAATCGTTAGTGAGTCCGTCGCAAGGTACATTGTCCATATACAAGTATAACAAAGACCATGTGAATGAGTTGACGGCCAAATTTATTATTGCCAATGAAAGACCATTTCAGATGGTAAAGAGTCATGCTTTTGTCAAATTAGTTAGAGGCCTTAACCCCAGATACGAGGTCTCTCGTACAACAATAAAAAGAGTGTGCATGAAGATGTATGAAAGCAAGAAGCTCAAATTGAAAGGACAGTTGGAATCGATTTCCCGAATCAACCTGACATTAGATTTGTGAACGGCATCTAATCAACAAAAGGGGTATATGTCACTAACTGCTCACTACAGTGATGTCGAATGGAGGCTCTGCAAGAGAATCATAAACTTCTGTTATCTTTCACCTCCTCACACTTGATTAATGATTTCAGACTACATGTACAAATGTCTTGTGGAGTAAGGCATTGAGAAGAAAATCTCGTCAATAACTTTAGACAGTGCATCTGCAAATGATAGCGTGATAACGAATTTGCGGAACCAGTGTAGGGACACTGTTACTTATATTTTGGTGGAAAGATATTTCATGTTAGGTGTTGTGCTCACATCTTAAACTTGATTGTACAAGATGGCCTTAAAACAATTGAGCCAACGATCGTGAACATAAGTGTGAAGTACATATGGGGGTCGCCTTCACGATTATATACATGAAATGAGATCGTAAAGCAATTGAATTCATCATCTCAGAAAACAATAAAGCTGGATGTCATGACACAAAATTCAACTGTTGAAATGTTGGATTCAGCGATAGCATTCATAGATGCATTCTCTCACTATACGCAGCGTGATAGTGTATCTTTGGTTGCCTTATGAAGATGATTAATCAAGAGTTGAATCAGTTCGCAAGTTCCTTTCAGTTTTTTACAACACAATGAAGAAATTTTCAGGAAGCAAGTATCGAACAACGAATATATTTCTGCCAGAACTTTGGACGGTAAAAGACGTCTTGCACAAAAGCTATAGTGGACTAGACTTTTTACAATTAATGACCATGGGTATGCAGTTAAAGTTCAATAAGAGTTGGTCTGAGGGCAGTCTGGTAATAGTTGTTGTAGTCTTTCTTGATCCTCGATACAAGATGTTCATGGTTATATTCATTAGTAATAAGTTGTATGGTGAGAAGAGTGCCTCTGAGGTCGATAAGATTCGTAATGCAGTCAATGATTTGTACAATTTCTATGTGGACATCGCAAAAGACAAAACTCCTCAAGTGGGTTCTAGTTCTGTTATTGATGAACCGCGAGAAACAGTCGATAATTTCATGTCTTTCCTGGCACAAGTTGAGACTCAAACGCAGACAACCCAATCAGAACTTAAAAACCATCTCAAAGAGCCACTTGTAAAATACGAAGGCAGGGACTTTGATGTTTTGAACTGGTGGAAGATGAAATCTCGAGATTCACAATACCCTATGCTCTCGTTAAAGGCACGAAACATATTATCAATTCTAATTTCAACCGTGGCTTCAGAATCTGCTTTTAGTACGGGGAGTAGGGTCGTGAACAAGTATCAAAGCTCACGTACACTAAAATCAGTTGAAGCGCTCATTTGTACACAGGATTGGCTACGTCCGATTTGGGGGAAAGGGAACTCTGTTGATGATGAGTTCGAGGAAGAGGAGAGTGACAAGCAAGATGAGACAGTACCTGCAACAATTGCAAAACTGCAAGATAAGACACTGCCTTCTATTTCTCTTGCATTTGCTTATAAGTTACAGTGGGATATTTGTAATTATTTTTTGTGAGCTTAAATTATAATATTTTATGGGCGGATGGATATTTCTCTCTTTTCATTTGTATTCAATTAGTTAATGTTGCTTAAATCTCATATTATATGGTTGGCTAATTACATTTGTTCATCACCATTACTTATTTATTTATGTTGCCTTAACCTAACCAAATATTTTTCTTTTAAAAAATACACCTGTAGATATGTCATCGGAAGATGATGATGCATCAGCAGATATTTAGGATTATGGAATCCAAGTCTACTCCTAAGATGGAAAGATAAAGTTATAATGCAAGTTGTGTGGAAAACAATTTGTAAACAAAACAAATCGGCTGAAATTACATTTGGCTTGTCGGGGAAGAGACACTGCACCGTGTAGCAAAGCTCCTCGAGAAGTCCGGAATTTATTTGGAGCCATTGTCGACTCAAATATAAAGACTTTCTACACCCCTCCCCCTACAATTACAATCAATACAACCAGCACAAAATATATAAAAGTAAGCCTATTATAAATGAATAAGGGTTAAGCAAAGGAACTGCCTCCAGGCCCTCCACAATTAGTATGAAAGAAGAACAAGAGAGAATTTTAAGGGAACAAGAAAAATAATATTATAAAGGGGCCAGAAAAGAAAGCTTGAAAATGGCATCCAGAGCCAGACAACAACATCCACCCCTTCCGAGACAACATAATGCTGAAGCCGGCACAAGTAAATCATCAAAGTTTCTTAAAAGTCTCATGGCATTTGATAAGTGGTTGGGAATCCCGTACAAATCGGATCATAAAAAGCAGCTGAAAAAACTTGTTCAATTTATGAATGAGGAAGATGGGAAGACATCTCCACCATCTGATTCAGCAAAGGAAACGACCATCTTTTGGACACCTCTAGCTCGGAGTCAGCCCAAAGCTCTACAATTGCAGCTGTAAAAAGAGAACCAAAGGATGATTCTGGCGACGAAGGTGGAGGTGGAGGAGGGAGTTACTATTACAGACAAGGTTCCTCTGGTTACATGCCACACAAGCATTCATCATACAAAGGTTATTGAATGAATGAGAGTTTTATTTGTTCAATGTCTATATGTACATGTTAGGTTTATTTACTTTTGATTTTTAACAGAGTTTATTTACTTTGTTCGTTTTATGGACATAGTTTAGTTACTTTGGAAGTTGGATCTGTGATATTTTAACATAAATGGTCCAACGTATTGATATCATGCGTCTCACCATAGATGATGTTTCATGAAATCTCCCAAATTGAAAGATCTTACCTTGGATCTCCCAAAGAACAGTTGAATGACCCATTGCGTGCCAAGTGTGCAAATGTGTGATGGTTTTAGTTAAAGCTCTCTATATTTGTACATGTACCACTATCAATCTTCAAGTGCCCAACACATGGCACTTGTGTCAATACACAACACAGACCTGCATTCACATTATGCTTCCCACACACGCCATAGTTAGGGTTGCAACTCGGGTGTGTTGGGTGGAGTTGAGGTCAACTTGAGTCTAATCCGACCTCAATAGGAGCACAGAACCCAACTTGAAAATCCGGCCCAACATTTCTAACGCTAACCCCACCTAAATTCCTTTTTACTCAACCCACCATAAGAACCCAACATTATTTTGTGATTATTCCTAATTGGACCCAACCCAACATTAAATTTTAAAATGAGTCAATGACCCATTAACCCGATCTAAATCGTAGCCAACTCAATCCGACTCGATTTCTCTAACGGAGTCGGACTCGGTTCCGGTCAGCCCAGCCAAGACTCGTTTCGGATTGAGTCAGGCCTGCTGGACTAGGTCCCGAGTCGGATCAAGTTCAGGTCAGGGAGTTGGCAAAACTGGATCGAGTCGAGTTGAACCTAACTCGGTCCGACTCGACTCGATGCCCACCTTTAATCATCATTACCGGACTCATCCGCCGCATCACTCTCTGACTCAATATCGGTGTCAGACAATCTCCCCGTCATGTGTCTCGCGTGATAGTGACTGTCGCGGGCTGCCCTCTGGACTCCTCATCAATAGGTAGAATACCTCATCAGGAGACCTCTGCTGCTCCACATGTGCATCAACATCAATTCCTTGTGTCACTGCCTCCGCCGCAACATGTGGCTCTAAACGCACATCCAAGGTATCCAAGTAATCTGACCTAACCCACTAGTAAATTGGGTCCTCATCCTTAACATATGCATGTTGTCTGACCATCATTTGGTCCAATGAGCTTTCCTGCGCTTTTCTTCTTCCTTCTATGCGGAGCAACCTCTCTCGTAACTTCATATTGTAGTGACAATACACTAGCTTCTGAAGTCTCTCATACCCTAGCCTAATGCGCTTATTTGTGTAGATGAGAGAGTATGTACTCCAATTCGTTTCACAAGGTGACGAGGACACCGTCTGCACAAGCACACGGATAGCCAGTCGCTGTAAAACCTCGTAGTCAGTCTCGTACATGGACCATCATTCACCTGTGTATCATAAAATTCGTTCGTTAGTTTTAAATTTTCCAAAATAATATGAAATTTAAGTTTGCCGCAGTAACTTCCATGCCATCATGTAGTTCCTTGACTTCACCGCAAGGGGGCACCCAAACATTCCAACCGCGTCGCAGAATCCAACAATCTGTTGATGGCATACAACAACCAGGATAAGTATGGAATGGTTGAGATGAAGATAAGAAAAATGCAAGAGTGGAACATATTTACCTCACTACTGAATGTGCATTTCCTCATACAATCAGGGAATAAGTGATTGTACACCTCATGTACAACCACCCTCTTTAATGAATTGTCTTTCGTAGATATTCCAACTGTAGTGGTATCTGGGATTTAGGAAATACGTTGAAAACCAACATCTACACATCAATACAGTTGTCATTTATTATTGCATATATATATAAATAAATAATAAATAAATAAATTCATTAAAGTACTTAATAGCCTGATGTAGTGGGTGAGAAAGCGTCATTTCCTAACGGTCGTCTATTATTGCATGCACCCACTTATATGCATTAGGAGCTTTAGCCTTGATGGCCTCTTTCATCAGTTGTATGGACGGATACAATGACCCCATCGACGGATTTGTCTTATTGTCCACCATCCTCAACACCACATAAATGGCCTCTAGAATACCCACCACACTATGCACGTGATCCCAGAATGTATTTGTAAATACTCGCTCCCCGATTCTTCAAGTTACTCTCTTCTCCCTCCTTTTCTATTCTTTGTAGTCATGAGAGGCAAAAAGCTCTCATAACCCATGTTTGTGTTTGAGGATGCTGCTTGAGGCGATATAATTTGTGGCGAATCGTGTCACCTCGGGGCGCACTATATCCTCACCACACCTCTCACGCATTGTGGCTAATAACCATGTATGGTTGTATATGAAGTTTGTGATGAGTCGTGCATCAGTAATAACGGTTTTCACCGACGGCCTATCCCCAATCGCCTCCAACATGAGATCAATGCAATGGGTTGCGTAAGGGGTCCAATACATATGATACTTATTCTGAATATTCTTCCCCACCTTGACAAATACACTCCCATTGTCTATAACAAATTGCACATTGTTTCTCCTCCTAACAACTTACATGACATTGTGCATTAGTTTGTAAATGTAGTTCGAATCTTTAATCTTATTAATCGCATCTACAGACTAAAGGAACATCGCCCGTACCCTACAATAGACCATAAACTTTATGAACGACAACTTCGTCGGTCCGGTCCAAACGTCACACATGACAGTGCATCTATACATCTCTCTTGATTGCTTACATGAATCCACGTATGTCTTCATCTCTGCATATTCATCATCCAATTATAATATTCATCTCTGCATATTCATATCCACTTATAATATTCATCTCTACATATTCATCACCCACACTCGAGCTTATTAATCCATGTGTGCCACCCCCTCGTGTAAGATGGCCATATGCTTGGTTGTTGTCAGAAGCAACATTGGAGAGGCAAAGGCAGTGCAGTTTATCCTCATGCAGGAGAATGAGCTGATCCGTCAGGGTTTCCTTAGATATGACGAGCAATGGCCATGATGGCAGTTGGTGACAAAAGATTACTTCACAGGAGAATAGGCCAAAGGATGGCCGATGGTGTAGCCATAAGTTCAGGCTTGTATGTAGCTTTTGAGCCTTTTGTCTTCTGATACTCGTTGGGGAATGGGTGCTCCATGGGGATATTAGAAGCCATGAGCACATGGTGGTCGTGATGCTGCTGCAGTTTAGACTTGTGCATAGCTTTGAAGCGTTTGTCGATTGGACGATGGCTGATTGATGGATGTCATGTTGTCGTAGTTTAGGCTCATTAGTAGCTTTGGAGAGGTGACACATGAGACTAGATGGTGGTCATTAGGCTGCTGCAGTTTGGGCTTTTGTGGGCCTTTGTAGCATTGTGACACTCATCGGTAGTACCTCTTAAAGAACCGTCCATTGACTGGGAAGCCAATGACAATACCTTCGTGGTTGGTGACTCGATAGGCTCTATTAGAATAGACTTCCTAAACCATGTATGGTCTAGTCCAATTAACGTCAAATTTGCCACCTATTTTGTGAGTGACAATTATTGGTCACTTGGTGAGCATTATGTCGCCCTTCTTAAAGGAGCGGTAACATACTTTCTTGTAGAAAGTTGCAGATGCACTAGCCTAGTATAATTTGAGGCACAGCTGAGCATCAACTCATTTTTCGTCGAGCTCGTCTAGCTTGGCAAGGCCAATCCCAGCATTCTGGCTGTTGTCAAGCGGTTTCCTGTATCGCAATCCTTAGAGACGACACTTGCACTTCCAAGGGAAATACCTTCAGTTCCATAAACCAAAGCAAAAGGCATGGCCTTAGTGTGCATTTAGTACATGGTCTGGTATACCTAGAGCGCTTCGGGAAGACACTCGTTCTAATCTCGCCTATTCTTGGAGATGATTTCCTTCAGCAGCTTGATAATCATTTTGTTAAACGCTTCAACTAGTCCATTGGCCATTGGATGATAGCATGTGAAGAATTAATGCTTGATCTTGAACTTCTCGCACAGCTTCTGCATGGCAGCGTTTTTTAATAGCGTGCCATTGTCTGTGATGATCCATTGAGGAACACTAGAACGGTAGATGATCTTATGACGGATCAAGTCAATGACGTCTCTACCTATCACGTGCTTTAGAGGCATGGCTTCAGCCCACTTGGAGAAGTAGTCCTTGGTGGCTAGTATGTACCGATCATGAGATGGTACAGGATTTATAGGACCAATGATGCAGAGGCCCCACACATCAAATAGCCAGAAGGAAACAATCAACTGTAAATCCTCCAGAGAAACATGAATAACATATTCGTGTATCTAGCACTGATGGCCATGCTTCGCAAAGTGCATTGCATCAGCTATCATCATCAATCAGTAGTATCCCATGTGCCTGACATGATGATACAAGTTTTGGCAAGCCTAATGCTCACTGCATTCTCCCGAATGGGCTTCTTATATGACATGCCTGGCCTCCTGCTTGTCCAAACATCATAGGAGGATGTCATCGCAGGAACGACGGTAGAGGATACTGTCGTGGAGGTCGAAAGCGATTGGCTCACCATCGGGCCTCCATCTGTTGCTTGGGGTTTATCAAGGAGACGCTTGTACTTGATGCAATCGATGAAAGGTTATCACCAATCATCGACTTCAACCTTGAGGCAAGAGATTGAATCTATTGGGAGGACCCCGTCAATTGGATTGGCAAGTGATAAGAATCATTGCTCCTCAATCGAAATCTTGAGGCAACTACCCATAGGTTGCGCCATTGTTGTGGTGAGGTTGGCCAACATGTTTGTTTGGCATTGTTACGACGAGAGATGTGTTAAATAAAGATATCTTGGAAGCACTCGATAAGTTGTTTAGCCTTTCAGTAATAAGGTACAAGCTTAGGTTTGCAAGCCTCGTACACCATTGACAATTGATTGATGATCAACTTGTAGTCATCGAAGACCCTAATCAAGCGGACCATCCCATGTGTAATTTCCAGACTAATAGTAAGCGTGTAGTACTCCACCTCATTATTCGAGCATGCAATAGCTAAGGTGGAGTAAAGCATAAGATCCCGTTGAGGACTGACAAAGATAATGCCAGCACCAACATCGATTGCGCACGCAACTTCGTTGAAGACATCTGCCAGAACGTGTGCTTCTTAGCAAGCAACACTTGCTCATTCAGAGGGACCTCTGAGTTCCGAATGGGCTATTAGGAAGTCAGTTAAGGCTTGTCCCTTCACACCCCTTTGAGGCACACACGTGATCCTTAAACTTAAAGAGAAGCAACGACTACTTGGCAAGGTGGCCTGAAAGCATGGGTCGCACCATCAAGAACTTGATTGGATCAGCTCTCGATATCAAGATGATGCCATACACTTACTAGTGGTGTAGCGTTTGTGCTACAAAGACGAGTGTGGGGCATATCCTCTCAATCAACTAGTAGTTGTACTGTGCTCCCACCATGTGTTCGAGATAGTAAAGAGCATTCTCCTTCTCAGCATCACTGTTTTGAGCTAGGAGGGCGCTAAGGGAGTTTTCGCAAGCTATGATGTAAAGGATCAAGGGCACCCTTGATCAATGCTGCTAGGATTAGAGCCTATTTAAGCAACTTCTTGATGGTGTCGAAGGCATTCTGGCATACCTTGTCCCACTTGAACGGGACATCCTTCTTCATCAAGTGCAAAAAGGGTTAACGACAATTAGCCAGGTTAGAGGGGAAATGCCGAATGTATGCCCATTTCCCTTAAAGGCTCTTGAGCTTTATGAGCATCTTGGGGTGGCGTTTCCTCGATTGTCTTCATTTTCACCAAGTTGATTTTGATTCCAAGTGGCAGATGACAAAATCCAAGGAATTTCTTAGAGGAAACCCCAAATGCACACTTCAACAGGTTCATGTGCAATTGCTTCTTGCAAAGTTTGAGAAAAACAGACCGAAGATGTTGACGATGCTTCTCATGTCCGTTGGAGTATATCACTAGGTCATCTACATAGAACTCAATGTATTTGTGCATCGTGTCAGGGAAGATGACTTGCATGGCACATCAATAAGTTGCATTGGTGTTCCTGAGGCCAAAAGGCATTACTTTGTAGCAGAATATATCAATCAAAGTGCAAAAAGTTGTGGTCTCGTTCATGGGAGCCATCCAAATGTAGTCAAAATAGACGTCCATGAAGGAAATGGAAGAGTAATCGGTGGTGCTATTGATTTAGAAGCTCTATGATCGACAATGAGGTCATACTTCGGATAAGCTTCGCTGAGGTTGTAAAAGTCTATGTAGACCCTTATATGTTCGTTATTCTTCTTGACCAGGAAAAATTTGAAGATCCATTAGGGGCATTTGACCTATTTAATGGTTCTGATAAAGTCAAGCTTCTTGACTTCCTCCTCGATCTGCGAGGTTAACTCAGGACGGAATCATCGTTGTGCCTGGTTGACAAATTTCTTCTCCTTGGAAATATTGAGCCTATGGACGGCCACCTTGGGGTCCAAGCCCAATATTTTTTTAGTATGTCCAGCTAGAGACATCTTTGAATTCTTTCCGGAGATCAACGTATCTATCAACCTCAACTAGAGGAATGTTGGTGTTGTTGTATGTGAGGCTTGAGAGCTAAGGTTCACCCCATTCAGATCATCGATGGTAGGCTGGTTATCAACCGGGATTCTTTTCAAAATATCATTGTTATTGATAATATTGGCTAATATAGGCGATATTATAAAAAATATCAACAATATTTGGAAAGTTTTTAACTGTCAGTAGTCTTAGTATCATTGACCTAGTGATACGGATAATATCGGCGATGTTATCAATAATATCACGATATTTAGACACTCCTTACAACAAAGGCCCTGCCATCTCTAACCAATCACTATGGTTGGAGGCAATAATATAATTAACCCACTCTAAAACATCTTGATTTCCCTCTTAAAAACATCTGCCACCAACCCTTGATTGTCCCGAAAGATATGGTTGTTCCCCTCCCCCACCAAGGGCCACATTATTGCCAACAAAAATAACCTTCATACCACCCATTCTTTGCATCCTATTACTCCCATGTACCACACAAGGAAAAGAGCATTGATAGACACATGCATCACCCAAGAAGTGTTGAAAATAACAAGAGATCTATCCCACACAATCCAAGCAAATGCACAATGAACGAACAAGTGGTTCATCAACTCTGCATCCCTCAAACACATTATGCAACAATTGTGATCACCATCCCTCACCAACTCCGTTAATTAGAATGGAGAAAAACTAAACCAATACACTCCCCTATCCACTTACACCATTTGACGTCAAAACTCATCTGCCTCGCCATATGGCAAAGGAAGATCCAGTTAGTGTTCGAAATATCGGTATCGCGCAATGTATCGCACTCTTTGGATACAAATACGTATCGGTTATCGCATGGGATATATCGTTTGTATCGTGTAATTTATCATACTTTTTGGGAAACATGAGGAAACATTGAGGAAATGATTGAATTTTTTAATGAACCTTCTGGGATTATTAAAAAAGACCTTAATACACACTTTTAAATCATAAAATCTCAAAAAAGAAGTGCACATAATAGGTTTCGCTCTAAGCTATGCGTTGTCCGATTGAACTAAAACAACTATATTCAAATATGATGCATAACATTTATAAATGTATCGAGACATGTATGAAAACAAAATTATTATTAGGGAAAAAAAAAAATTAACCTCTGATCAATGGACAATTATTAAAATAAGACCATTAGACACAATTATTATTATGTGGGCCCCACCTCAATGTGTGTGGTATATCTACACAATCCATCCTTCTTGCCAACTCATTTTAGGGCATGGGCCCAAAAATGAAGCAGATCCAATTCTCAAGTGGACCACACCACAAGAAATAGTGGACCTTAGGAAGTTTTTAATGGTGGACCACACCACATGAACCAGTGGTTAATGACTATTGAAAACCTTTAATGGGCCACAAAAGTTTTAGATCAAGCCGATATTTCTTTTTCTTTTCATCCGATCTAAATGAGCTTATCAATAGGTTGGATGCTCAATAAATATTATTCTGGACGCTAGGAAGCTTTTAATGGTGGAAGTTCAATGATCACTTTTTCCAGTGGTGTGGTTTACCTGAAACTTGTATCAACTTCATTTTTGGGATCATGTCTTAGAATAATATGGAAAAACAGATGGACAGTGTGGATATATAATACACCTATCGAGGTGGGCCCTATGGTCAGCCCTACAGAGAATAGAGATGAACAGAGTCACCACCCATTCCACCCCCCCCCCCCCCAACACACACACACACAAAAAAAAAAACCTAACCTTTCCTTGAACTTTCTTTGAAACCATTCTACATTCACCTTCAACTTTGCCTCCACCACCATTTCCGCTACCATCTCCACCATTCTCCGATATCTCAGTGAGATCACTCAACTTGAAAAGATCATTTGGGGTTTTGTCAATTCCATGTCTATGTTTGTTGACCGTGGACTCCGTGGGAATTCATTCCGCTATTGTAATCTGCTCTTCATGTATGCTTTATTTTGTCCTCTTTCTTTGACAAAGAATTCTTATTCATTAAAAGAAATGCAATCAATGCCACAACATTTTCAGATTATGGACAGAAAAAAAAAAAAAAAAAGATGAAATAGTACAGGATCACATTCCTTCACAATCAAAGTAACAGTATAGGCTATCTGATCTGCAATTACAACATCAACTTTGCAAGACATGCCAAAAGAAGGAATGTTTCAAGTTACCTGACCAAACAGGGCTCATTGCGACCTTTGACAGTGCAGTCCTGCTCATATTTCTCTTTCTTCTTTGAAGTCCACATAGATTTTACAAAATTTATTCCAGCATGAGTACTCTTAATTTCACAATATGGTGAGTCTGTCTCTATCATCATTCTCTCAATAGGAATACCTTTTAGAACATCAAGATTCTCTGCTGTCTTTAAAGAGCAACCGTTGATACCTGTTCATCACCGGAAAAAGAAAAAGGAATATAAATCAAATGAACAAAAGAAACTGAGCAGATTTCTCTTAGCACCCTCATTTCCTCCATCCATGGAGCCACATGCCAAGAGATAAGGGGACGAAGAGAGGGCCCAGCTGATGGCAAGATATGGAACACCTTCAATGATCGTCTGGGGGGATTCCTACTAGACAGCCTATTCAAACCAAACCATAAAGCACACACCTCTGCTTCATTGGAATTCCTAACCCCTACAGGACCTGAAAAGGGTCTCAGCACTTCAACATTTTGTGCATTCTGTTATATTTATAATTTAATCCCAGGCTAGAGTTAAGTGTGGATATGCCTTGAGTGGTATTTTTGTCCATTTGTCATTGTATCTTCCATATTGGTCATTTTACCTGAGGGACTGGCAGATGGTTTTCTGCATTCTCTTATTGTTACATAAGCATCAATTGAATATTGCATCTTTAACAGTAATGGAGGATTTACGCATCATTGTATATTGTAGAACAGTCTTTAAGTCTACTCAATCTCTCAGGGATGTTTCTTTCCATTTCTTCCCTTATCAGTCATCACTTTAATCTTTATCACTCTTGATAATTTTCTATTGGGAGCAAGCCGACAAATCTAGTTCTACATGTACTTGTAGCCTTTGCAGAGATGATATGGCATATAAATTCCATCCTGTGTGAGTAGTCTCACCTATAAATAGATTATCAAACAGTAAGAGTTTATCACGATCTGCAGCTCTACCAGTAAATGAATGGGCAACCCCAGCAATGATCCTGTTAAACAAAAAGAAGAAATTTTATTATCTCTGTCTACATTAACATGCTATTTAGCCTGAGAAGGCAAAACAAGCTTCATTCAGCACGATAGAATTATCTATTTAGCATATCAGTTCAGCCTTGGAATATGAAAATATGTCACGTAACTGGGTATCATAGAAAATAAAGTAAAAAAAAAAAAAAAAAAAAGTCCATGCCCAACCAAACACTGATGAATGAACAGAATGTAGCATGGTTTAAAACTTGATGATTGATTTGGATTCAAGTTGCATTGAGTATAGTCAAGACAATTGAGTCAAAGTTGCCTTAATGATGCATCCAGGCCAACCATCAAGCCAACATACAAAACGATATACAAGATTGGATCCCACAATTGGTCCAATTGAAGAATGAGCATCCAATTGATTTGTGGACCACACGAGATCAATCAAATGGTCTTTTAGCGATCTGGTTGGAATGTGCGGCCCACAAATTCAATTTGGATGGGTCAAATACAGGAAATGATTGGACTGTGGGGTCCACAACCCAATCAAGTGGTAACTTTTTGGGTCTATACGAACTGCAATGCACGTTTAGGGATTTAGTACCAATCGTACAACTCTGTAAAGTCATGGTTGAGCATATAGATCTCTTAATTTCCTTTCTTATTACAACTCCCAATGTTAGTTTGAATTAAATGAGTTATAAGAGGTCCAATAAGAAGATCTAGGCTTCGGAGTAAAGATCGCTTCTTGGGTGGTTAATCGGACCTCCTGATTTAAGGATTTGGACGCTTTTGTCCTTATTGCCCTTTTGTGTTTGTAATTGCCTTGTTGCTTATTATTATTTTCCGCCTTCATTTTGAGGTGGCTTCTCAATAAAAGTTGCCTTTCAAAAAAAAAAAAAAAAAAAAACAGTCAAACCATTAACAAGCATGATGTTATTCTAGGCTATTCTTTCTAGAAAATTGTAGAAAAGGATTGTAGGCAACACGAAGGTAAGAGGGGGCCATATGTATGAGCATACCATGAATGTTGGTTGAATCTATTGGTTATTCATGTTTTCATTGAAAAATCATGGAGTTGGAGCATTGATTTCGAGATCCATTTGTTTGTCACGTTCTCCATGTTTTTTACAAAATTTTCCTTCAACCAGCTATCAATTGATACTAATTCCAAAGTATTTAGGAGTATTTGATGAAATAATCATCACATACACTCAAATTTCAAAATTTGAGTAAAGGTGGTCTAATTTGGGAAAAAACTGAGAAAAATTCAAAATGCAACATTCAATTTGAATATAGTTGCATTAGTTCAGTCCGACAGCACATAGCTTAGGACCCTATACAAAGAAAACCTATTATGTGCACTTCTTTTTTGAGATATTTTGATTTTAAAGTGTGTATTAAGGTCTTTTTTAACAATCCCTGAAGTTTCATTGAAAAATTCAACTGTTTTCCCAATATTTCCCCATGTTTCCCGAAAAGTGCGATAAATTACCCGATACAAACGATATATCCCGTACAATAACCGATACGTATCTGTATCCCAAGGATGTGATAAGTAACGCGATACCGATATTTCAAACACTAGTTGAATGAAAGTTTTTTTTCTATTTTCTTTTTTAGTTTCCTGCAGTGGGATTCTAGCCTAGGACAGTAGTACTTCTAGAATCTAGTGGTGAGAGCCCTTTGGTGCGACTCCTTGGGGGTTTCCTTTGGGGTGTGACTCCACATATTTATCATTATTCTATCTATTGTTATGCTGCAATTGAGATTTTTTTCAAGTTTGTAGCAATTATTTGCAGGATTGATATTCAATATAGGTACATCCTTGCTACATCACTTAACCAAGTTATAGAGATCTACTTCTGTTTCGAATTTTATGCAAGTTCACCCCAATTCAACCTATTTTTAAGTTCCTGATCAAGTATTCTGACGTTTCCAGAAATCTAGCCAAAACAAGTTAGCGTCTGGTTGTAGGGAGGATAAAGCTTGAGGCTTAACTGACTCAAGTCAACTCATTCAACTTTCTACTCGACTCATTTACAGATGTAGCTATAAAATATAAGGAAATCAAATGTTAACAGTAAATTTAAAGATATACAGAGACCTGCCGCATCCAATTCCAAAATATCAGACAATATAAGCGATCTGGCAAACTCACCTGTTCTTATTTCGTGAAAAAATTTCACCAAAATCTTCAGCAGCAGCACGCATGTGCAAAAACATGGGTAGTTTCACAGCCTCCGCTAATTCAAACTGCTTCTCAAAATACCTGATGGAGAAGTCATTAATGGATAAACATAAAGATTATCTGCAAACAAGATCTTTTCTTCAAATTATATTCAATACATTAACATACTTTTTCTGGATCTCAGGTTGGCAAAAGTGAAGCCTATCATAGTCCAATCCACATTCACCAATTGCCACCACCTAAAAGTATCAAGCGCAGTTACTAGAAATAAAACATTGGAGTCGTAAGATTTGATGAAAGGAAGAGTATGAGCTATTTGGTGAGGAGTGTGTAGAAAGCATGAGATTCCAAAGTTAAATGGCCATAAATAGAGTATCTATGCAACTATTCGTGAAAGTAGAAGGTTGAGCAATTGACTTTTTAAGTTTAGAACTAAGAAACCCCATCGTTTCTATTTTTTGTAATAAACTGTAATGAAGATCTGCCCAATTAAAGAATAGGACAAAGTCCCCCTAACATTATTACTCAACAGAACACCGCGCCTTGGTATTCTGTTGAGTAATAATGTCAATATTAACTCATAGAGTAATGCACAAAGCACTATAGCAGTTTTAATTCTTTCAACAATATCAAAAACCCCTTAACATTTTTATGCCATTTTTGTCAAGACAACTTTTCAAGTCTACACAATTCAGCGTGATCTTTGCAATAGAAATGCAGTATTGTTGGCAAGGGTAGCCAAGAATTCTTTTTCTTTTTCTTTTTGTGCCCACGTGCGTGGGTGGCAGGCGTGCATGGTTGTGGGGATTGGTGGGTGCATGCATGGGTGTCTGCACACGCGTGTGAGGAATTATCACATACAGACATGGTCAACTGTATGCGTTGGGCCCACCATGATATGTGCATGACAACTTGCCCATTGATTGTGCCCCAGTAATTAAAAAAAAAAAAAATCACCACCAAGCCGATAAAACAAGCCAACTGAAAATTCAGGTGGGCCACACAACAAAAAAAAAAAAAAAAAACACAAAACCTACAAATTCACATGGTGTCACACACCTGAGCTTTGGATCAATCCGATTTTTGGGGCATCCCTTCATCTTGGTGAGGCTCAACCATTGTTCGAACTATCCCCAATATTATCTCCACCTATTCCAACAGCACCTGAGAGAAATGAGGAGGTAATAGACAATTTTGGATGAGCAGGTGGTTTCCACTCGCCATGGTGAACATCAAAAATTTCTAGTTAAATGGAAGAATCGACCTACATCTGACAGCACTTGGATTACAGAGACTGAGCTACAACGGATAGATCCAAACATTCTCAAGCAATATCAGAGCTTTATTTCGCAAGATGTGAATTCTTCCCACCTGAGGAGAAATGATACGGGCATCGCACCACCACTCTGTACATTTCAAAGACGTAGGCATCAACAGGCTACATTGGCACTTCCACTTTAGCTAGGCGACTTATGGTGATCACCAGTGGTCATTGGCGAGCATTAGAAAAGCATGCATGGCATGGATCATATTTGGAGACCATCCCACCGTTGATCATGGTCTCCATGATCATCCATCCATTGGATCATCTTGTGTCCCATCATGGGGCCATCCGATGGTTAGATTATGTTGGACCCTTTTGTTAGTTAGTTCTTTTATATTATTTGATGATTTGGACATTTTATTTTGTGATTGGACAGTGGACATCTATTTGTTACATTTTTTTTCCTTTGGGAGGGTAGATTAGATTTTTCACCTTTTAGGACATAATGAGTATTTTGCTTTTGTTAATAAAGGGGCAAAATTGCCATTTCAACATTTTTTTGAATAATATAAAGCAAGTGGGGTGGGGACATCCGACTCTAATGTAAGTTTGGAGAAAATCTTGAGGAGGCATTGTGGGAGTCCCTTGAGGAGGCATTGTGGGAGTCCCTTTCTT
Source organism: Magnolia kwangsiensis (assembly GCA_037074715.1). Classification (NCBI taxonomy): domain Eukaryota; kingdom Viridiplantae; phylum Streptophyta; class Magnoliopsida; order Magnoliales; family Magnoliaceae; genus Magnolia; species Magnolia kwangsiensis. The sequence goes on along the minus strand of CM073576.1, from coordinate 105,197,738 downwards.
CTTCCTTCATTGTTGTGAAGGCTAGATCTTTGAATAGAAGCTTAGAAGGTATGAAGTCATTCTATCCTTTGTCCCTAAGATTCTTCCTCTTCCACTTCATGCTTGATGAATCGTAGGTGGTAGGTCTTTTTGAATCTTCAATCCTAAGGTAAGATATTTTCATTGTTTTCACTTGGATCTGATTTTACTTGATCCTACGGGCAAACTAAACCCATCTCCATTATTAACGGAAATGACCCGTGCGTGGACCACACGATCAACCCACACGGGTGGTCGTACGCCACCCATGTGACTGCCACATGCACGTGTGGGGCCCACTTGATCTGATTTTGAGTCGGTTGTGTTCCCTTGTCCACAATAGGCAACTCGGTTTCGGTCGTTTGCATTTAATTCTTATATCTCAAGATTTTTGCTTTAAAACTACCTTGGTCCAACCCAGGAAACATCAAACTTTCATACGGTTGCCACCCCTAGAGATGGTACCAGCTATACCTTTTCCTTTCACATATCTAGGGTTAGGCTGAGACTCCTAGGTTTTGGTTTGGCTCCTGAAATTGGACTTGTTGGCCTGGGTATTAGTCCTGGCAAAAGAAGTACAAGAATCAAACCCCCCTCCATATTGTGGTCAGGAATACAACTCAATCTCCCGGGCCGCCTGATACACTTCCTCTAGGGTAGTAATTTGGCTGAGATGGAAACCTTGTCTTATTTTCGAGCGGAGACCCATTCAAAAACGAGACAGTACGCTCATGGGATTCTCCTCAATTTCACACCGCATCATAAACTCCTCGAATTTAGCGATGCAATCTGCCACAGACATGGTCCCTTGATGTAGGGAAACCCGTCCATCAACCTCTGACAGTATGTATAAGGTACATACTTCATCTTCAAGATCTCCTTCATCTCTCCCCAATGAGTCATGGGAGCATGTCCTACCCTTTCCATCTGCCTCTCTGTGATTATCCAAAACATTTTGGCTTTCCCCTCTAGCTTCATCTTTGCAAATCTCACCCGCTAATCGTCGGACATATCATACCACTCAATAGTGGTCCATGCCCGCCATCCAGTCGATGAAAGCTTTTAGGTCAAGGCAACCATCGAAGCTAGGAGCCTCCATTTTCACGCTCTTCATGATCCGCTCATCTGGTTCAAGATGGTCACGTCAATCCGTGGGTGAGAGTGGAACTCGATGAACCACCTTCCTCTCACGTGCGCCACCATTACCTTGCCAGACCACATTATGACCATTGCGTGCATCGACGTGATCACCCGCCTGTGAATGGGCGTCGTCCCCGGTGTTGGGGTTTGGCTAATGGGGCACTTCTACCGCAAAGACTCGACCCGCCAACACAGTAATCCGCTCTGTTGTGGGCATTGATCTTGTTAAGGCGCCCCATAACCAGTTTAAGGATTTCATTCAATTGCTCTAAACTCATGGTCATGTTTAGTCCAATTCCGCGGTTGAATCGAGTGGGCATTGAAGATTAGGGAACCAGAATGCACCTGCGACTAGTGTACCCATTGTCGACGAAATGTCGATATTATCAAACTAGCGACATAGATACCCCAATTTTTTCTCTCCGGATTATCGATTAAATATCAGAGATATCGTCAATAATTTTGTGTTATTGCCGAGAATTTCGACTATAGCCACCAACCACGTAACCTATCACAAGAAAACTGTAGCCAACAACCACTTTTTCGATAAATAGGTAGAAATCGGGAAATAAAATCGGAAGATCACTTTGATTTTGCTATTTTTGTAAATATTTGAGAGTGATCTCGTACCTGGTTGATCAAAACTCAGAAGTCGAAAGAATGCCTCGAACGACAACACTGATCTTCAAACATTGCACACAGAGGTAAGAAAAACCTCGAAATTTCCCTTTCCTTTCTCGATTGGAAGCAAAACCTCGAAATTTCCCTTTCCTTTCTCGATTGGAAGCTCAAAATTTCGGCAAAAATCAAGGATTTTGGGAATTTCCTCATGATTTGGGAATCATTTAGGGTTTTGAAACCCTCCCTCAAAAATCCCTCTTTCTTCAGTGAGAATCCCCCTTCCGAACGAAATTCGAAGGGGTTTTTTTTGTTTTTTTTACTTCGAGCGTTCGACGATATAGGGGATGCGGAATAGGGGAGCGGATTTCCTGCGAAAGCCTTTCGCATCAAGTTCCTATGCAAGGATGTTGGGTGGGGCACACTGCGATGATAGTAAGAAATCCTCCCCGCCATCTCTGAGAGATAATTTTGGTGTGTTCGACCAAAAATGAGGTGTATCCAACACTCAAATGGACCACACGAGATGAAACAATGGGAATTCAATGAGCACCATTGAAGCATTCTTATGGCCATAAAAGTTTTGTATCAAGCTATTTTTTGGTCTTTTCACTTCATCCCATTGGGAATGACTTTATAAACTATTTGGATAGCATATAAACATCAAGGTGGAGCCCAAGAAGGTTTCAACGGTATAAATTTCTTTTCCCAATTTTCCCTATCATGTGACCCACTTGAGTTTTTTATCCACCTCATTTTTGGTCTCACGTCCTAAAATGAACTCGCAAAACGAATGGACGGAATGGATTTCTCACATACATCGCGGTGTGCCCCACCATTGCATAAGAACTTCCTACAAAAGGCTTTCGCAGGAAATCCGTGTCCACGGCCTTAGTAGTGATTCGCTACGTAACCAAGTTTTGTGGACCCCACCATGATATATCTAGTATATCCATAACGTCCATCCATTTGGCGAGATCATTTTATGCCATGAGTGATGCAGGACAATTAACCATTTGCTCTAAAAGCTCGAACTATTAGAGTATGGCGAATTAATCCCCTTATCTCATAGCCCACGCCCCACATCGCATGGGTTAGGACCTCGGCCGAACCCCCCTCATGGGCCCCAAATCACATCGGTCACCCACCCCAAGTGTGTCCCCGCATCACACAAGCTACCCTACTTGAGCCCGATGTGAAATGCGCATTAATCACCCCCGGTGAGGAGTCTCGAACACGAGACCTCCCCAGTGGGCCCCAAATCACATGGGTCACCCACCTCGAGTGTGTCCCCGCATCTCACGGGCTACCCCACTCGAGCACGGTGTGAAAATGACCCTGCATTAATGAGTCAAAAAATGAGGTATATCCAAAGCTCAAGTGGACCCCACCATAGAAAACAGTGGGGACAGTTACGCCCACCATTGAAACCTTTCTAAGGCCCACAATGATGTTTATTTGAGATCCAACCTGTTCATAAGTTCACACATATAAGGAAGAAGGGAAAATCATAAATATCATCTTGATAGAAAACTTTTATGGCCCTCATGAAGTTTTTAATGGTAGCCGTTCAATCCCCATTGTTTTTTCTATAGTGGGGTCCACTTGAGCTTTGAATATGCCTCAATCTTCAGGTCGTACCATAAAATGATCTCTCCAAATGGATAAACAGTTTAGATATAACACATACATCATGGTGGGTCCACATAACTTGGTGACTTCCCTAGATTAACACATTTTTTTTACCGAGTAACTTGTACGCCTAATCGTACCAAATAAACTCTCTTGGGCCCACCGTGAATGTATGTTGTCTATCCACACCGTCCATCCATTTTCCAGATAATTTGTGGTTAATCCCAAAAATTGAAGCATATCCAAAGCTCAAGTGGACCACACCGAAGGAAACGGTGAGAATAATGATTCCACCGTTGAAACCTTCCTCGGGCCCACAGTGATGTTTATATGTCATCAAAATCGTTCATCAAATCATACAGCCATGGATGAAGGTAAAACATAAATAATAATAAAAATAAATAAATAAATAAATAATCAGCTTGATCCAAAGCTTATGTAGCCCCAAAGAATTTTTCAACGGTATACATTCAATTCACATTGTTTCCTGTGATGTGGTCCACTTGATGTTTGGATATGCTTCATTTTTACATGAATCCCTAAAATTATAAGGTAAAATGGATGGACGGGGTGGATAAAGTACATAAATCACAATGGGCCCTACAGAGTTTACTCAGTACGCTCAACGTACTAAGTTACTCAGTGCGCAATCTGGGATTTTTCCTGATGAAGTCGTGGGCATGCGACTTCCATGGCCTGGTGCTCTGTGGGACCCACTATGATGTTTTTATGCCATCCAACCTCTTGATTAGGTCATACAAACCTAGATGAGACGAAAACACAATTATCAACTAGATCAGAAACTCTCATGGCTCCTAAAAAGTTTTTTTATGGTGGGGTTCAATCACTATTGTTTCCATTGGTGAGGTCCACTTAAGATTTGGATCTACTTCATTTTCAGGACCATACACTAAAATGATTATCTGAAACAGATGAACGGGGGTGAATTTGTCATAACAATAAAATTGGGCCCCACATGGTAAAGATAACACGATGTTACCCGAGTAACATCGAGCGGCTTTGGGATCCACCAGGTGCATCAAGCAGCTTTGGGATCCACCAGGTCCACTTAAGATTTGGATCTACTTCATTTTCAGGACCATGCACTAAAATGATTATCTGAAACAGATGAACGGGGGTGAATTTGTCATAACAATAAAATTGGGCCCCACATGGTAAAGATAACACGATGTTACCCGAGTAACATCGAGCGGCTTTGGGATCCACCAGGTGCGTGGAACCCTAACTCTGGGGCCATCTTGATGTATGTAACTACATTCATGCCGTCTATTTGTATTGGAAACTCATTTTAGGGCATGATCCAAAGAATTGAAGCAGATCCAAATTTTAGATGGACCATAGTACAGGAAACAGTAGTAATTGACCATTAAAAACTTCCTATGGGCCACAAGCTTTCGATCAAGCTGATATTTGTGTGGTCTCTTCATATAGGTCTTTGTAACCTTATAAACAGGTTGGATGGCGAATAAACATTCTGGTGGACTCTATGAAGTTTTTAGTAGTGAGGATTCAATCACGATTGTTTCTTGTGGTGTGGTCTACCTAAGATTTGGGCATGCTTCATTTTTTGGATTATGCCTTAAAATGAGCTTTGAAAATGGTTGGACGGTGTAGATTTAAGGCACATGCATCACTGTGAGCCCCACTGTCAGGGATCCCACCCACCTCAGTGGATCCAGGGGACCCACCATGATGTTTCTATTTATCCATGTCGTTCATTCATTTTTTTCAAATCATTTTAAGGTATGAGCCAAAAAATTAGGTATATCCAAATCTCATGTGAAGCACACCATAGGAATCAATGTGATTGAACGTCACCATTAAAAACTTCTTTGGTGTCGTAAAAGCTTTGGATGAAGCTGATATTTATTTTTATCCTTCAATCACCATTGTTTCATGTCCACTTGAGATGTGGGTCCATCTTATTTTTTAGCCCAAGCCATAAAATAATCTTTAAAAATAGATGGACGGGGTGGATAAAACACATATATCAAATGACTCTCCTTAATGTATACTATACATGTTATCCCACTAGCCTGATTTTTTCATGCCAGAGCACCAAATTAAGGGACCCACCTAATGGACGGCTTTGATCTCATGCTTGATTTAATTTATTCATGCATTTCATACTCAAGTGAATTGGATTGCAAGGAGTTAATTCAATGCTCGGCCCATGGTTCAAGTAATTCAATTTGTTTGTGGATGGCCCATACATAAAAAATCTCCTTAGATGGAAAATACTGATTTGGGCTTATTACACTGAATAGGAGCCGATGTTCTTTTTTTTAGTCGATTATTGCAAATTTGTATGCTACTAATGAGCAAAATGTCGTCTGGATCGGGAAAAGGAGCAAGGGACATTAGATGGAAACATGGACAGCCAGTGGAGGGAAATAAATATGGAACCATATGCAACTAGTGCGGCCAAGTGATATGGAGTGGGGGGGTGTCTAGGCTAACGAGCATTTGGCAGGGAGGTATAAGAACGTGAAAGACTGCCCGAGTGCAACAAAGCCAGTGAGAGAAGAGATGAGAAGAGTTTTGGTTGAGGCAAAGTCACACAAGCTACAACAGAAGGATTGTGAGAGGGATCTCAGGGAGCAGCTACGAGGTACTAGATGGGGCCTAGGTGTTGTCGAGGAGGAGCAAGATGATGATGACGACAACAAGGGGATTGCATATCCCGATGATTGTGTTACGCCGTGGGATAGGAGAGAGTTCAGACATGCAATCCACGATTCACGGGCATTAGGGTGGAACGGGGAGCAGAGGAGACGACTCGACGAGACTAGGTCGTCGTTTGGAAGATCCTAACTTGAGGTTGGTGGGAGCAGCAAAAGGTTTGGAAGAGGCAGCGTGTAGCCTACAATACACACAAAGCACCCGTATTATAAATGAACCCATTGCAGGTGTTAATCAAAAGAGGCTGAAAAATATATGAAACAAGGGGATTAAGGAGAAGTGGGGATTGCCATATCTACGTGGTTGATCTCGAGCCACATACCGGCCAATGTAGCCGCCAGTCCTCACTTCATAAATATGATTGAGGAGGTGCAGCGACATGGGCCCGGCGTGAAACCTCTGACGCCAACGAAGATTCTTGGGGTCTACCTCGATCAACAGTATAAGGAGATGGGAGCTTGGTTACGTAAACTCAAGCCAAACTGGAAGCAGTATGGGGTCACGGTCATGTGCGATGGGTGGACGGGACCCACAAAAATGTCCACTATCAATTTCATGGTGTCCCGTACAGGGCAACCCGTTTTCCTCAAATCTATTGATGTATCCGCCAAAATAAAAGATTAAAAATATATATATATATATATATATGAACTCCTAGTGGAAATGATTAGCAATGTTGGGCCCCAGAATGTCATCAAAGTTATCACGAGCAGCAGCAGTGCATTCATTAAGGAGGGGAAGAAATTGATGAAGAGGTACCATCTCTATTGGACCCCGTGCGTGCACACTGCATTGATTTAATGCTAGGCAATAGGCCAAAGGAACTCTGTCAGCAAGACCATTGATGATGCAAGAAGAGTGATGAACTTCATATACAATCATTCGTGGTTGTTGTTTGCAATGCGCGAGTGTTGTGGAGGGGACATCGTTAGACCAGGTGCAACACGATTCAACCACAAATTTCATCGCACTCAAGAGCTTGTACAGGCACAGTGCGGGTCTTAGAAATTTGTTCAAATCAAAAAAATACTTAGAGTGGAACCAGAGGAAGATTGATCGTGCAAAGAAGGTTTCGAAAACGATATTGGTTGATTCCTTCTGGGATAGAGTTCATACCATTGTCTCCATCCTACATCCGATTTACAAGGTCCTATGGGTCATACATAACGAGATGCAGCCTTTAATGGGGTTAATGTACAAGCTTATGAGAATTATAAGAGAAGGGATACAAACTGCAATCCCCACCTCGCATCAGTGGGTGATTGATATCATTGATAATAGATGGACCAAGACCACGAGCATGCACTCCACCAAGCTGGTAAGTTTGTTACGTTTACTTGTATTCTTTATCACTTGCACTTTAAGCATCACTTCTGTTTGCATGTCAATGCAACTAAGTGAATAATATTTGAATTTCAGCATACTACCTAAATCCCAAATACCATTACAAACGCTGGCTCCACGAAAGAAATGATTTGAAGATGGTTGTCCAAGAAGTGTTTGAAAGGTTGTTCCGTAAATCACCGGCACAAGCAAAATTTAGTAACCAGGTAATGCAATTTGAGCAAATTTCATTAATGAGCATATTTCCTTATAGCCTCTAGAAATATGAGTAGTTAAAAATGCTGACCTGTGAATCCGTGTTTATAGTTGTTGTGGTTAGGGATGCTAGGGGTACGTTCTCATCCGCACTAGTAAGAGCATTGACAAAAATGATGATGTCGTGTGAGTATAATTTTTAATTTATTATGTATTATGGTATATGTTTAGGTAATTGCATTCCCCATTTAAACTTCAAACTAAAACAAGCTCTTCATGGATATATAGGCGAGCGGTGGGTGATGTACGGAAGCAACACACCCGCACTACAGTTATTGTAATTCCGTGTTCTCGCGCAGACTGTAACCTCTTCACCATGTGAGAGGAACTAGAACATGTGGTCACCCATACACACTAGCAAGAGGAATTGGTTAGCATATGAGAAGTTGCAGTAGCTCTTCTACTGCCTATTGGAGCACAAAATTAGTAAAGGAGCTATGAAAGTAAGAACATTCAAGAAGAAAAGGAAGAGAAAAGAGCAAGTGATATAGCAAAATAAGTCATGTTGCGCGTGACCGCGAAACAGAGGTACGTTGCGCCGGTCCGCACAACATGGTGTTGATCTGTGATCCATTGCACGCGTAAAAGCAAGTCTGTTGCGCACAGTGGGCCATTTAGCACGAAGTTCGAGACTTCACGCATGTAGAAGCCTATAAATATCCCTTTACCCCTTCATTTGAGACACAAGCAAGTTTGGAGCTCTCGGAGAAAGTCATCTGAATACCCTTCACAAGGTATTCTGCGAAGGAGAAGGAGAAAGGAGCTGGAGATCTGTTGCGCCTGACCGCACAATAGGGCTCTGTTGTGCGCACGAGATGTGAACAGCACATACATGTTGTCGGGTTTTTACAAAGAGTTTGCGACTCTCATTGGAATTCCATCATTCCCTTCAAGATTGTCATTTCAAATGAATCGAGGGAGAAACAAAGGATTCTCGAACCTGCTTAACACTTCTTTCATTGAAATGAGTGCATCGCAAGCCGGAATGTTGTCAAAATCATCATTTGGATCATTCCATATGCCTTTATTTAATTCAAATGTTTTGTACTTTATATTGGAATCAAGAGAAATATGGGGATGTAAATGAATTCCACAATCAATAAAACATATTCGATGATGAATATACTCCTATATTATTTGTTATTATTGCATGATAATTCCCCTATCAAAATACATTCGTCTCTTGTCGAAACAAAATGGCAACTCTGCTGAAGAATGAACATACAATACTAACTTAAAAATCACCTGGAGAACTTTTATCATTATCTGGCGTCACAATAACGACAAAATGGCGACTCCCAACAGGAACATCCTCCCCTTCATCTCCAAAATAAAGTATAGCTTTGATCTAACATATTGTTGAATGTATCAGGAACTGTAACTTTTCTCCAATCACAATGGCTTTTGCTTCGAATCGGACAGTCATCTACTTCACACCTACAGGCTTCATCATCGACTATGTTTACAATGAACATGTCATTTGAATCTTCAAATTAAGAAACTCTACCGACCCTGACTAAAGTTGCAGCTGAAGTGACATCTGTATCACCTGTACATCAAGATAATAAAGATAAGTAGACTGTAGTATCACCAAGAAGATTAAAGGCTCGATCTCACACAACTACCAACCCGGTCCCGTTGCAGATGATTAGAGGGCCAATTACGCGCAATGCCGCGAAACGAATTCCTGCACTAGCCCCACCTTCATTATATCCGGGACAGCTTGCTAGTTCTTTCACTCCGCAAGATTTTCCTGCTTTGCCTACAGTAGTTGCCCGACAGACCAGAAAAGAGAGAGATCCCTTGTAGAGAATGCATCCTTTTCTCAAAGGCCCGCTGCGTTCGCACTATCGCAGACAATTTCGCCACGAATTGTCACACCAAAGCCATCAGAATCATGCGAAAGTGTTAAGGGGTCAAGTCAGAATTCTTTTTCTCTATAATCTCCTTCGACGACATATCCTTCTTCTATCTCAACAACAAAACAATCAGTCAGCAAAGAAGCTACAGTCTACATGGCAGGCACTAGTCAGAATCAAATGCCATCTACAGATGAGCGCCTGGTTGAGATGGCCCGTGCACAGACAATTCTAATGGAGGAATGCAAAAACCTCAGGGAAGCACTAGCTACTTTGGCACATAATGTCGCTCAAGTTGTAGCTCCTCCTGTCGCGGCTACAGTCAACGGTCAAGAATAACAGTCGGAAGGTTCACAACCACCCAGGGCAGGGTCACATAGGTCAACCCCGACAACACGAACCATAACGCAAGAAGAAATACGACAAGCAGTGGCAGAGGCTATTAGAACTGAAAGAGACTGAGGACATCCTGAAACATTCTAATACAGAATGTCGTATCTCCAGGATATTGAAGATGTACCATTCCCCGCAAATTTCAAATACCCAAATTTTCAAAAAGTTCAATGGAGATGGCTCGCCAAAAGAACATTTGATGCATTTCATCACTACCATGGGAAACTTTTCGACGGTGCTGCAATATTGTCTACGGTTGTTCGGATCATCCCTTACAGGGAAAGCATTCCGATGGTATTCCAATCTGGCACCCGAATCTATATGAACTTGTGATCAAATGCAGGATACTTTCATGGCAAACTTCTTCTCGTCTGACCGAGATGTCAACATCACAGAACTAGCGTCCATATGGCGAAAACAAACTAGTAGAGAAATTTATTGATAGGTGGAAGACTCTAGGGCATCATGCAGACAATTGCCTAAAGAGAGAGCAAGTTAAGATGCATCCAAACTCAATGGCAATGGGCATCACATTCAGATTAGCAAGCGGCAATATACGGACCTGTCGTGATCTTGCTACGAAAGCACATACACGAGATAATGACTAAAAAGATGCCAGCTTTTCAAAACAAGAGGGCACAACGAGGTTCAGGTCAACAAATAGCTAATCTGGTTGACCAAGAAAAGAGGGGAGATCCTTGTAGTCGACGAATGACAGAAAGAAGAGAAGATGGACCGTTATCGAGGTCAGGCAAACGATAAGCGACCCTATGATTTTCATGAAGGGTATTGTTTCGACAAGAAATGAATGCATTTCGATAGGGGGATTATCATTCAATAATAATGAAGAAAATAGAACAACATTTATCATCTTAAATTTTATTAATTCTTAGTTTCGATTATATCCTCATATTTCCCTTCATTCAAAAACAAAGTACAAGGAAAGAAACGAAAAGCGGTTTAATAATAATTTCGATAACATTTCAGTTCGAAAAGTGTCTGTTGTGGTGACAAAGAATTGCGCGAGCTTGAGATCATTGGCTCTTCACTCATATGCACATAACGTGTATATAGAAGGACACGTCATGTCAAACTATCCAGCAAATAGACCACTGAAAGCATTATCATGCAAATCATGGAAGGCTTTCCATTGTGCAAGGAACACATGGCGTGGGTGAGTCCATTGCGCAGACATGCCTGTTGCGCGATGGGGCCTGTTGCGCGATAGGACTTGTTATGCGGTTGGACTGGTTGCGTGGGTGAAGTGGTTCCCTATCTTCTCTCCACTCTCTCCACTCCGAACTCTTCTAACCTCCTCCAAATGAGGAGAGGTGGGGTATTTATAGCCCACTTACATGTGCAAAGGCTATTTCCGTGCAACAGGTTGGATTGCAACCTGATAAGGGGTGCGAGAGAGAGAGAGTGTGCGCAACAGGGTTTCCAAGGAGAGGGTGTGCGCAACAGGGTTTCCCGGGAAAGAGAGGGTGTGTGCAACAGGGTTTCCAGGGAGAGAGGGTGCGTGCAACAGGGTTTCCTGCGAAAGAGAGGGTGCACGCAACAGGGATTCCTAGGAAAGAGAGGGTGCGCGCAATAGGGATTCCAACAAGGGAGGTTGTCCACACAACAGGGGATCCAGTCTAGGAGATTTGGAGTATTTTTTGTGCCCCAACAGATGCCCCATCGATCCTTCTTTGATTAGTTTTACAAAATCAAACGGAGGATCGATTTTCTTCTGGACAAAAATCATTTCACGACAGAAAAGAATCACTCGAACGAAGAACTAAATGATCGCGCTGGATCAGAAGACTGAATGATCATGCATGAATGGAAGACCGAATGCCCCCAATCAGAAGCACCGAATGTATGCTTCGACAAGGAGGACAATGGCGGCAATGAAAGCATTTTGTCTTCATAGCGATCGATCATACAGAACGCCTTTTTATGAATAGGGCTGCAATTGCATCCTCCATAGTTTTAATTCCCCTTGTTTGCGCAATTCTCTTTTTATTGGAACTTGCCGTTGTAACAGCTGTGGCAACTCTATCTTTCAACAACTTGATTAGAGAACTATCTTTTAATGTTGCTCCTGCTAGAACGATCTTTTCGATCAGCTCCAGCAACTCTTTCTTTGAGCTTTGTGGCCATAGAATTGTTCTTTAATGTTTGTTCCTGCTGCAACAATCTTTGAGAATATCTCCTTTATTCACGGCCTGCATAATCTAGGATTTCGAGTAATAATCTTTCCTTCCAAATTAACTGGAATTAGTATCTCAAGTTATAACAACTTTCCGGTCTAGTTTCATGAAGTATTGATAGATTCAATATATATTAATAGATTGAGAATAATTATTGACAATTCTGAAATAATCATAATGTATTGATGACTTTGAAGTAATTAAAATGTATAATGATTTGAACTGCATGTTCCCTTTCTTTGCGATATGTAATATGACAATGATTTAGTCATTTCATTTTCCGTGCTTGTTAGCATACTTTGCATTGCATTTGTTGTATTCTTTGTTTTATAATTTAGTCTGTGAGATTAGTCATATCGGTATCAATTTCGGGCCTCAACTTAAGCTCGTAAGGTGTTGGAGCGAATGTAACTTTGATTGGGCATACCTTCATTGGACTTAACTTTGACTGGACCTGACTTTGACTGGACTTCACTTTGACTGGACTTGACTGGACTTGAGGATCTCAAGGAGCAATTATAGTTGACTGCCGATTTCGAGCTGGGCTCAAAGAGCAATTATAGTTTGCCGCCGATTTCAGGCTGGGCTCAATGAGCAATTATAGTTTACCGCTGATTTCGGGTTGGGGTAAGTAGAAGCTTTAGATATTGGTCTCATGTATGATTGACCTTCTTGGGTGCTCGCTGCTAGCAATAGTATCAAGGTGGCTTTGCTCTCGTGGCTTTGCCTGGCGATAGTATCAAGGTGGCTTTCCTCTCGTGGCTTTGCATGGCGATAGTATCAAGGTGGCTTTGCTCGTGGTTTTGCCAAACGATAGTATCAAGGTGGCTTTGCTCGCGTGTCTTTGCCTGACGATAGTATAGTATTTTGATATTTCTTTGATCGCGATTTTTCTTTTATCAACGACTGAATTTTGATCTTGAATTGACGATAATGGCGAGAATCAATGATATTTCAATAACTAGCCATGCTTCGTATGAGGAGATAATCCTTTGGCAATTTTGCTAATCGTTATTGTTTACATCGTCATTGTCATTATCGGAGATCCTTTCGACCGTTGCTTTATGCTGGGCTTTCATGTTGGAGCTTTAGATGGAGTTTTATGCTAGGGCTTTTGCATTGGAGCTTTAGATAGAGCGAGCTTTAAATGGAGCTTTACTGCCACTTAAGATGAATTAGTAAATAAGATGAATCAGTAAATAAAATGAATTAGTAAATCAATCGGTCACAATATCAATATGTTAATAATAGGTAATAAAATCTATTTTAGCAGCGCTCAACGCTAATAACAACTCAATAATAACTGCTAATATTATCTTGTCGAGGCATATATCAGTTTGGCAATAATAGTGGTAATATCAGTGATGATCTGTAATAATATTATGCAATAGACAATGTCTTAGCAATGACCAATGATATCTTGATAATCAGCAATGCTTTGTAATGTATATAAGGTGATAATTCTAAGGATGATTCTATGGTTGACCGATACAATATTCTATCATAAGAATGAAATAAGGTGACTATCATTTTGTTGCTTGTCCCAGAAGGATCACGCTTATATATTTATTCCTTTATAATCATCGCTTGCAGAAAATAGTTTGCGACTTGATAGGGCTTCGGGCTATTGTGCGGTAGTGTATAAATGTTACCTGATCTGCCCCATTTTGATTGGTGAGATTTTCTCCGAGAATCTTCACAATCAATATTATTTTACCTTTCGAGAATAATAATTTTTATAAGATGAATGTCTGCAGGCATTCTGATGCCCTATTCATTTTGATCCATAGCTTGATAAATTTTGTTGATATAATCTTCAGTGATAATATACTAATTGTCTCATTTAGGATTTGAACTCGGCCCTGGTCTTGTAAGTGACTTTCAATAAATCACAGTATATCACTTTTCTTGAAGAATATATTTGTTAAATCTCTTCGTGTCTTTAATTGGCATTTTAAGCTTGATAATTAGCGATAATCTGGATAAATTGTCACTCAATAAATCTTTTCGGATAATCGGCCAGGGCTCAGAGATAGTTGGCGGTAATCTGAAAATATTTCAGGATATATAATTTCGAAGATACTTTTGAAGGCCATATCAATAATCCAATTGCAATACTAATCCCGGGCTTGAGTGTTGATATATAATAACTCAACCACAGTAATAATTTTGGCCCCAGTGTTGGCCTATAAAAATTAGTATCGACAATTTTCATCTCAAAAAATCAACAATTACCTTCTTTGGAATTAGGTGGATTGAGAATTTCGTCCTACTACTTAAAAAGTATATAAACGGATTTTTAAAAATTGTCTTTCTTTGATTCTTCCATTTACTAATCATTCTTCATTTTTTTGCTTTGTGGAGGAATGAAGAACCATAAAGATATATGACCGAAGATTATTCGACACTAGAATCTTGTTCTCTTTCTCAAAAGATCATCAATGCTTTAGACTTGCCATTCTTCTCTTTCTGTCATGTTCTTTCATCATAATTTCTCCTTTATTAATCATCTTTTGTAGCTTTTTCCCAAGGGCATTACAATTTTTTGTATGATGTCCAAATGTATGGTGATAATGACAATAATGCTTTCCTCTTGTCTTTTCAATTTCTCCAAGGTATTTTAGCCGAAGTAATTCAATACTCTTCATAGCCAACAATCGATTCATCATAGGAAGTACGTCTTTTCTTGCGAATGCATACTTCATATGGTTTTTATATTGTCTGGACCTTTTATATGTCATCGTAATCACACGACCGTTTTTACCTTCTTCATCACTGTTTCTTTCGTCATCCTGATAATCTTCTTTCTTTTCCTCCTTGCTAGTGACGTTGGCCGATGTTTTATGAAAACTCTAGCATAGTGACTTTATGTAAAAAGAGGACACATTTTCAACCATTTTTTTCAAGAGCATGAGCCTTGGTAGCAAGATCACGAAAGGTCTATATATCTGCACTAATCAGGTTGCATGCCACTTCTGGTCTTATGCCTCGTAAACATAGCTTAACTTGTTCTGATTCTACCGGAAGATATCGACATGATGCCCCCAAGTCTTTCCATCGACTGATGAAGTCTTCGACTCGATCGTTTTCTCGTTGACGAGCAGAGGCTGATTCAATCAAACTGATTTCTCTGTTGGAAGAGAAAAAGTTTGCCATAAAAGCATCATGCATCTGTTCCTAAGTATGAATAGACTTTGGATTCAAGGCCGAATACCATCTGAAGGCTTTCCCTGTTAGAGATGACCCGAGTAATCGCAAACAATATTGAGTAACTCTAGAGAAATTTCTCATCCTTGTTATGAAATACATCATATGTTCTTTTGGTGATCCATCCCCATTGGACTTCTTAAAGTCTAAGTGTTTAAAATCAGCGGGAAATGGCATTTCTATTTTAGGGAGATATGGTGTCTGGTATCGGAACCTTTTATTTTAATTTCGTTCCTTTTCTAGATGAATGGTTTCGATGATTTAAGAAATATTAGGCGCAGGCCCCTGAAATCTAACCACTTGTGGTTGTAGCCTTTCTACTTCTGATTCAATGTTGTTCACGGCAGTCGCTGCTGGAAGATTAGGGATTTTTTCAGCAACGTGCTCATCTGGTGAAGGCTGATTACGCTAATTAATATCTACCAACAAGACTTCTATTTCTTTATTCTTCGATCGTCTTGAGATAAGAGGAGGAAACGAACGTTGCATTGCTGGTGTTGTTGAGGAAGATGAACTGTTGTTTGATTCAAAACCAGCGTATTGTCGCTTCAAATGACTAACTGATTGACTCAGATCGCGGTATTCTTAATGCATGAGTTTGCTTTAAATCTTTTACAGGGGGTGCTTCTATCGCTTGGTATCAAAATAACATCGAGTCAGTTTTGGCGAGCATGCTTGAGCACATGTTGCCCATCCTTCAATGCCCGATAAAGGTTGTAGATAAGATCAAGGCCATCTAAAGTTGGTTTCAATGGAATGATAGTGAAGAAAACAAGTTTCATCCAGTGGTCTAGGGCAACGTCTATAAGCCTATCAAGTGTGAGGTCTTAGGCTCAAGGGCATTTGAACCACTAACTTTTCATACCTTGGCAAATGGTGGAGGTTAGGTTTCGATAAGGGCTCTCTTCTCAGAAGTACCCTAATTGAGAAATATGGCCAAGCAAGTAATGGTTGGGTTGTTGTGGTTACCTCCTGTAAAGTTTGGTTGCCAATCTACAGAGTTGTCTACTGGGCTCTACAATTTTGTTCCAATCATCTTCAATTCAAAGTCAGAGATAGGTCTAAGGTCCAGGGTTTTGATAGGATATATGGTGTGCAAAATCTCCTTTGTATGTTCAACTTAAAGATCTCTATGTAGTGCCTTCCAAGTTCCAATAAAGGGTTTTTGGTTATAGTGCTTTTAGCGAGTTGGGTGTAAGGTGGTGTGGGAGGACTGCTTTTACCAAAGTCAAAAAGCTATGGAGATAGCTAATCTATTGTCTACGTTGGACAAGGATTGAAGTATCGGATTAAACCATCATTCTCATGTCCATACCAAGTGGCTTCTTCATCTTCAGATGTTGGAAAACACAATAATCAGGATAAATGGTAACACTACAATTCAAGCCCTTGGTTACTTTACTAACTGATAATACATGAAATTTTAGGCACAAACAAGACATATGACAGGGAAAAAGACGGAAAAACAGAGAGAGTATCTTTACCTCCAATAGGAGTAAAGAGTACCATATGCCAGTTTCACGTCATAAACTAGAATTGGGAATAAATGAAGAAAAAGAGCCATAATGCAAACCTCGAAAGGGGAGGCAAATAGATCAAAGAAAAGAAGAAAGAGGCAGTGGGAAAGGACCCAACAATCCTCTAGCCGAACGCTAGAGACCGCGAATGCAAGGCTGTGAGCAAGCTCAACAGTCCCCTAGTCTTAAACTAAAGATCACTCCTCCACCCACCCCCCCCCCCCCCCAAACTACCGTAGAGATATAAGACAACAGATTTGAAAGAAATATTATTCAACTTGTCTTATTCCATAGGCCATTAGACTTATTTATAATCCGTCCTTACAATTTGCAATAGAAGTTATGGAATCTAAAAATAGAATTCCTAGCTAGCCAAGATCCGAGAAAATAGAAAACTACCTAATTAAGAAAGCATTGTAATTAAGAAAGCACCTAAATAAGAAAAATCTAAAATTACTTATTGCCTAATATAAAGATATGAAAGAAAAAGGAAATTTTCTAATCTAAAGATTTGAAAGAAAATGCAAGTAGTGATGGGCTAGAAAGGGAAAGTGATCCTTTTCTTGTACACATGCGAAGCTTACACACATGAGATGTGGGCCTTTTCTTCAAATCTTGATCAATTGGCTTGTGTGGCCATCTAGTTGCATCAATTCCACCCAGCTTTAAAAATAAAAAAATAATTAAAAAAAAAACTTGTCCTCGAGTTTTAAGTTGGAAGTCATAATCTCCTGCAAAGATCTTCGTTTGTAGCATGTCTTCTTTGGCTTCGCTGGCAATTGATGGTGGAGACCTACATGCCTGACAAGCAGCTCGTGCATAATATGGTGTTGAAACACAAACCATCTTTTCTTTTGCTTCTTGTTGGTCCTCCACATTCTAAACGTCAATTGTGGCCCCTTCGTCAGAGTCATCTTTCGATCTGTGAAACTTGATTGAAATTGAGATGGCATTATGGTGATTGTGAAAGTATCCATCTCTTCGACCATCGGATCATGCATATCTGTTAAACCTTCAGTCTCTTCAATTGGGTCATCCGTCAACTGATCTTTTCGGTTAACTTGAACTTCTTTCGATATGGCCATTGATCCATCCCCATCCATGGATCCATCAAGCAATCCAAATGAGGATTCCCCTTAGGTCACCACATTTTCTACAACCACACCATCTCTAGGAAATCCAGATAAAATAGATTGAAACCCAAAGTGCTTTTCCTATTCAATCAAGGGCTCAAAGCAAGCTTTCACCAACTCCTTAAGTTCCTTAATATCTTCCGCTTTTGAGTAGACAACATGTGGTTGGCGTTGCTCCATGATTTCACGTTGAAGAAAATATATATCATTTAATCTTTTATAAAAAAACAAATAAAATAATTTACATTTTCTAAACAATTCTTAAAGCCCCCAACAATTTAAAAACATAAAATGAAAGCCAAGTTGTTTCGACAAGAAACAAATGCATTCGATTTGGGGGATTTCATTCAATGATAACAAAGAAAGAATGAGAGAACAATGATCACGAAGTATTCTATTCAATCTAAGTTCATTTGCATCCTCGTATTCCCTTGATTCTAAGATAGATTACAATGAACCAACAATGAATGAAAGAGAAAGCAGTAGTTTAATGGCAATTTCAGCAACATTGATCGTCCTTCCATTCATCCTTTCAGTCATACGGACAAACTCTCTTACTCCTGGGGTTCTATCTCTGCACCTGCCCTTTATGAATCTAGCAATTGAATTGAACAGGTGCGCAATTGAATTTCTATCTCCTCTATGGACTTCTTGAGATCCTCTAACTTCTATCTTTTCTCACTTCTCCTTCTTACTTCTTTCTCTCACTACCCTCCCCAAATGTAAATAGGAGAGGTATTCATAATCATCCAACAGATGTAGAGGCCGTCTATCTAAAGATAGGACTGCACAAGCTTACACAGGGAATGTGGAGTGCATAAGGTTTATATTAGGACCAGAATACTGCAAACGCCATGTATCAGGACATGTCTCCACCAAAAGTGGCGCATGGAGGTTCATTCAGGAGACATGCCCATGAGAAGTGGCGTTGGAGCCTTGTGTCAGGACAAAGAAGAGAGAGAAGTGGCGTTGGAGCCTTCCCTCTGGACAAACCTCCACATGTAATGGCGCATGAAGCAGGGTGTTAAGACATGGGAGAAAGGGAGGTGTTGTGCGCTAATCCCATGGAAGGGGGTTGTGCGCTGGATTAAGACAAGATCCCCTTTGAAATGGCACACAAAGCCCTCCTTTAGAACAAACATCCAACCAAAGTGGCGCACAAAGAGTGGTTGTGCGGACAAGGTTTCCTTTGAAAGTGGCACACAAGGGATGTATTTGGACAATGCTCCATTGGAAGTGGCGCACAAGGGATGTCTTAAGACAGAGTTCCCACCAAAAGTGGCGCACAACAAACATTAGGACAAGTGCCCATTAAAAGGGGCGTTGTGCGCAACCCCTTGTTGTGCGCAACATGTGCTGTGTACCCCATTAAATACCTTGGGCACAACACCAATCTCTCTCCACGGGCGGACAAGCATCTCTAACTTCTCTCCCCTAACTTCTCTCCTTCTTCTCTCTTGTCCAAATGAGGAGTGAGGAGGGATATTTATAGGCCTCCCAGGCTCCTCCCTTCCTTAAATAGTGGTGATCACCACCACTTCTCCCTTTATATAATTTCCACCCTCCTTCCTTATATAGTGGTGTTCACCAACCTCTTCCTTAAATAGTGGTGTTCAACCACTCTTTCCTTAATACAAGGCAACTTCCATTCCTCCTTTCTTTAAGACAAAGCACAACCATCCTTTATACCAGGTAGCCCATAAGGCTTCCTTCATTCAAAATAACGCCCATCCATTCTTCTGTGCAAGACAACGTCCATCCATTCTTCTACATCAAATGACATTCATTCATTCTTTTGTCCCATAATGAGATTTCCAGAGAGAGAAAGATGGAATATTTTTGTGCCTCAACACAAGTGAAGCTTAAAATAAAAGAGAGCAAGAGTAATTTGAATCGTAAATCATTGGATTCAAATCATAGAATTGTAGGATTCATATAAAAAAGGATTCAAGGTGAGATTCAAATTGTTTTGCTTAAGATTCGACTCAATAGGATTTTGACAACACTGACCGTTACCATTATGTAACAGCTGTTATGTAACCGTCTTTGCACACCATGAACCGGGCTTTGTATTGCACACATATGTACACCACCTACAAATACTAGGGGAGTGCACATGACAGCCTATAATTTGAGCCAATAAAATCCACGTCAAGCAAAAAATGAAAGAAAGAAAACATGAAAACAACACAGGCGCGCGCTCAACAGCCTATAATTTGAACCAATAAACTCCACAAGCACAAAAAAGAAAAGAAGAAAAACAAAAAGCGCTACGCCTTATAATTTGAGCCAATAAACTCCACGTAAAGTACAAAATAAAAAAAATAAAAAGAAAAAATGCCACTTTATGTTAATGAGAAGACAAAGCATACCTTTCCTTTTTCAATCCCCTCTTTAGCCAATGACAAGAGTGCTTGGAAGTGTCGTTCCGGATCACCACTTTCTTCAAATTCCTGAAATTTAATGTTAAAGGAAAAACAGTAACAGGTACTAACCAAAAGGAAAAATAAAGTGCTATGATTAACTAAAAATAAACTGCATGGGAGAAATCACCTTGCATCTGGTAGGATGCACACCTACAGTGCAGAAGAGCCGCCCTAAATGGGGAAGAAAACAATTGGACACAAAGGCGCTTAGAATATATAGAAGGAATTTAATACTTACACCCCTTATTTTTATTCATAAGCCCATCTTTCTCTTTGGCAATGCTGTGTCTGCACTGCAGAGAGGTTTGTGCACCAATAAGAGCGGGGGCATTCATCTCTCAGTAAACAAGGAAGAACAAAATCAACGACAAACCATCAGTTTCTGCAATGGCTAGGGCTTCCTTCGATTCTTCCAGAGACCCGCCAGTAACCTTCTCCAGAAAATGGTGGTAGTGTAAGATAATAGAAAATGCAATGTACAAATGCAAAGTGAAAAAGGAAAAGACGATCCCGATGGAGATAACTGACAATGATTCGGTCAACTCCGGCACTCCACGCCCTTGTAAGCACAGCAGGGATGTCCGCGGCATGGCATTGCCTGCCGTTGTAGATACCCTTGAACATGTTGTCTGCACAGGGCCCCGTTTTAAAAAATAAAAAAAATGTTTGAGGGAATAGCAAATGAGAGAAGGAAAAGTTGGGACAGCAGGTCTTGGTTTAAATGCCTCACCGGTGAAGTTGACGGCTATATCTGATTACCCCATAGATGGTGAGAATACAGAGACAGGGAGTTAGGAAAAGAGCAGAAAAGTGAAAAGAGCAGAAAAGTCTCTCTCTCTCTCTCTCTCTCTCTCTCTCTCTCTCTCTCTGTGTGTGTGTGTGTGTGTGTGTGTGTTTTGTGAGTGTTATGGAGGGTGTGGAGCTTGCCTATCATACGTAGAGACGCCATGGAGAAGCTGTCGAAGCTCTGGAGAGAAAGGGAGAGACCGAAGAGACCGGCCTGCTAGAAAGAGAGACGCTAAAAAGAACGACCCGCGCTATGGTTTATCGCACTGAATACTCCCCGGGGTATGACAGGTGGGGCTCGGACTCCGCAGCGACCCTTCCGATACCGAAATCTTGGGACTCGATAGGTTCTGTGAGCCTCACTATCATGTATGTGTTTAAACCATGATGTTCATCCATTTTCTCAGCTCATTTTAATATAAAAAACATGAGAGGTGAACCACCACAGGAAACAAGGGGACAATGACAGCCACCGTTGAAACCTTATTAGGGTCACGGTAATGTTTAATTGCCTTCAGAACTTATCCATAAAGTGTCATGGAACTGAATGAATGGACAACAAAAACCTCAGATTGATCGAGAACTTTTAAACAGTGGGCGTTCGGTCACTTCTGTTTTATTGGGTAAGGTCCACTTGAGCTTTATATCTACTTCACCTTTGGTTTAATGCTTTAAAGTGAGCTGGAAAATTGGGTAGAGAATTATGCGGGAAGGTGAACTTGTTCTCACCGGTTGTAAGTGTTGGAAAATTTATACAGATTAATGTAGTTTCTGTATAATATGGAAACCGAAAATAATATGGACAGGCTGAAGCACGTCTGAAAACGCTGTCCTTAAAGCGTTATTTGCCCTAACTTAAGTAAATTGAGTATGCTGATAGGTTATAGGCAAATTGCTTCTAGGATACGACGAGCCTGGTGTGGGTCTGCGTTCAGCAAACACGAAGGCCCACCAAATGGAACTCAATTTCACTATTTCTGGCAGTATTACAATATAAAGGAAAATCCCAAAAATAAGAAAAGAAGAAAATAGAAAAGTGGTTTGCTCAATTAAGTTCTAATCTTCAGCCTGCTGGTTCGGTTGAACCGTCCTAGACCACACCGCTGGTCTGTCCTTCAAGTTAAGGTTGACACCTTGCTGTATTGCTGGATAACACTTAGAATATATGAGTAGAGAGGCTGTTTTTCTAGAATTCGTATGGAGTTGCTGGAGTGAGTTGAGATTGATTTGAAACCTATCCAGGCCCTCCTTTTATAGGCTATGGTGGCTGGGGGTTATAGTCCAGGGAAATAAATCCCATGACCGTTTTCTGGCTGTTGAGAAAACTAGCCGTTTTATGGCCGTTTTCTGACTGTTGTGCATGGGCCATTAAGCTGTTGCATGCTGACTGTTGTGAGACAGCAGCTAGCCGTTTTATAGCTGTTGGGGCTAGCCATGCAGCAGTTTCAGCTGGACCCTACACTTATTGCACAGCTGTTACAGAATTTCTGCAACAGCTCTTTTTCAACCCTCTATATATTCTAAGGGACTCTCATTCAGTCCTTTAGATTTTCGTCCAACCACTTATTGCACAGCTGTTATAGAATTTCTGCAACAGCTCTTTTTCAGCCCTCTATATATTCTAAGGGACTCTCATTCAGTCCTTTAGATTTTTGTCCAACCAACCATCTGCCTTAGCCACTAGTCGCACCGCGACTCGCACACGTCTCGCTCCAGTTCGCGAAGGGAGCGACCCTCTGCGACACGATACGCACGTGCGAAGTGCAAAGTGCGCCACTAGCGCCTCTACAGCCACACTGCCTCCCATGCCCATGCCCACGCCCTCGCACCGAGCCCGTGCTCGAGATCGAGACCGAGACCGAGACCGAGACCGAGCGCGAGCGCGAGCGCGTGCGCGTGCGCGGTCCACGGACTAGGTAAGTAAATATTATAATACTCCACTATTATCATTTAAACCACTTTTCTTTCTCTTCTCTTTCCCATGTAGGACTATTCCCAAAGCCCCAAAAGTTTTTCAAAAAACAACTTTTTATTATTTTATTATTAAAATATTTTATATTAAAATCAATATTTTACAACAGTAAGTAATCTCGTAAAGTTCGAACTAGTGGAACCTAATGCACTTCATTCTCATCACGCACCGTCCTACTAAGTGGTATGTGATGCACAGAATCCTCATCAACCCGATGTTCTTAAGCCATTCTCTTAGATGAAATTTCAAAAATATTTGAGGATTTTCTAACTTGTCAATGAATTTTTCTACCAAACCTCCTTCTCTCAAAGGTCTCAAAGTATGGTTCCTTACCCGCATGGGCATGAACTACACCAAATTTTAATTCTATTTTCTAATACCTACAGCAAGTATAGGGAAGAAAATACCAAAAGAAAAGAACTAGAACTGAAGATCCTACAAAAACAAAACTATGCTAGCAATGTTAGAAGGAAAAAGAAGAAGGAAAGAAAACAATTAAAGATGAGTCCTAAAAACTAAATCTAAAAACTGAAAATTCCTAAAAACCCTAAATTAGAAAAATTCAGAAAATAAGAAAATTCCTAACCTAAATTAACCCTAATCTTAACCTAATTCTAATACTAATTAATCTCAAAAAAATGCAACCGTAGTCCCCGGCAACGGCGCGAAAAACTTATTCACAACTCCAAGTGTAGAGTTACAATGCAGTAATAATCTCGGTGAGACCGAGGTCGAGTCCACAGGGACTAATCTTATACGTTTCTGAAAGTAACTAGAACTATAACTAGAGAAATATATAAACTATCTGAAATATGGAAGGAATTGTGAATATTGTGATTAAACTATCAATTTAAAGGTGGGAACTAGGGTGTCATGGATCCACTTGTAGCAGTTGAGATGTCACCTTGCTTGATTCAAGAGATCCAATTGGAATCGGAGTCTTATCTTATTCAGTTCGAATCTCTGAACTTCTCATTGATCCAGATTCAATAGAATTGTGGAGTTTAGAAAAGATTTCGTCACCTAACCATGCCCAAAGGACGATGGTGAACAACATGATTTACCAATCCCACAATTTCTAATAGGAAAAAAAAATATTCAAAGCTATTGCAAACTCAATTGTAACTGCAATCACAACAAACCATTGAAAATTGAAAATATTTCTTAAAATTAACTAGAAATCAATGAAGTTCAAAATAAATATGAATCAAAGTAAAGTAAACATCTCGATCACACTACAAGCTTCACTTCTTAGCCTTAGCTTAGAGGTTTAGCCAATCATAGACATGATTAAACTAAGAACTCTTAAACAAAACAAAAGGACCAACTAAGGAAGAACAAGAAAACTCTCGAGCGGCAGCTCCCCCTTTTTGCTGCACTCCTTGAACCTTAGATAATGCCTAGGAATGTTACGCTAGAGACTCTTATTTATAGTTGTGAAAAACCTTCTTGCGCACCGACTTGGAATTTTCACAAACCGACCTTAAAACCACTTCACATTTACGCAAAAAGTTACGCTTTGGTCGCACTAAAGTTGCATTTGGTCACACCGAAATCGCATCTAAAATTAATGTGCAGAGTACTTAGGTGGGACCGAAATTGGCTTAGGTGAGACTGAAGTTGTCTTCGGTCGGACCAAAGTTGGCTTAGGTCGAACTGAATTAAGCCTGAAAATCTTGATTTCTTGTTGGACTGTTTTGTACGATTTCGGTTAGACCGAAGTTGGCTTAGGTGGGACTGAATTGTTTGATTTTTCTTCTATTTAATTTGTACTTTTGCCAATCTTTTCTCCATCCTTTGTACTTGGTTTCCTTGTATCTTTGAAATTAAAAATTCTCTGTTCTTGGTCTCACAATATCCATCCTTAGCTTTGGTGATTCTTAAGCGTTAAATTTATGCTTTTAGCATTCTTTTCAATCCAAGCTCTTGAATTCACCTTGCAACACAAGCGTGTATAAAATATAACATTAAGCAATATCATGTTCATAAAACCAAGATATAAATGGGAAAAAATATGCAATATTTAACACTGAACAAAGCTTGCTCAATTTTATGTTAGGCTTGCTCAATTTCATTTGAAGCTCGCTCAATTTCATGTTAGGCTTACTCAATTTCATTTGAAGCTCACTCAATGTCATTGAAGCTCGCTCAATTTCATGTTAGGCTCACTCAATTTCAGTTGAAGCTCGCTCAATTTCATGTTAAGCTCGTTCAATTTCATGTTAAGCTCGCGAATATTTGGTGACTTTTTTTAAAAGCAAAAGGAGCAAAAGGATACCTACAAAGTACCTCAAAAACAAAATCTCCTAAAATAAATAAAAAAGAATTTTTTTAAAAAATGTTGCTACACGGAAACAAGAAGCAGTCATCGATTGTCACCGCCGCCACCAATCTTGGGGCCCTTGGTTTGGGTCTTTTAGGACTTAGCCATCAGCTTTGTCTTCTTCGCTTTCTTTTCATCCTTTGTCTTATTTACCCTTTCTTTGACCTCACTGTTATAAAAATCCCACTCGATAGCAAGCAACAGAGACTTGCCATTTGCTTGGCATTTTATATACGTCAACTGTGTAAACAGTAGGTGTCAGAGGGTGAATAGGACGCTCGAGAATTTCTACGGTACACTCAGGTTGCAAGTGGGGGCCATGGTTTTCCTGATGTAAGCTATTGATATGATTTTGGGGGAATAACTATCCAAAATGGGGGCCATCACATTAATGGTTTTGGTTCACTGAACCATATGGCCCTAGCTGTAGAAACTCAAAAACCTAACCATACTCTACAAACTCTTAAGCAGAGAGTTGTATAGAAACTAGTTAAGATGATTGTATGGTTTAAGAAAAAATACATATGGTCTCGAAGAAATGACAGTTATTAACTAAGTCCATAAAAGGAAGAATCAAAACTTTCTATCTTTTGGTTTCGGCTCATTTTTATATTTTTATTGCCACCTTCCAAACTACTCAAACAATCCCTTTGTAACCTCCCATAAGAATACATTCCAATCTTGATTCCATTTCCCTATCCCATCTCTACCAGTCATTCTTCACCTTAACTCCATCAAAAGACCAATCAATATGAAGATTTGTATGCATACTGCAGAGAGACCTTACTTCTTTCATGTGAAGCTTGCTTAATTTCATGTTAGGCTCGCTCAATTTCATTTCAAGCACGCTCAATTTCATCAAGCGCTTGATTGATTTAAATTATTTTAAATGTTTTTACACTATGCTCCACAAAACTAACTATTGAACTTTATTTTTGATATATTTTGCAATTCATTCTTGTAGGTGACGATTATTTTGTTGGATTCTCAATCCCTTCCTCCAAGTGTTCATTGAAATGGTGGTTTGATACGGTGAAGTGTAGGTTGGAGAAGAACAATAGTCGGTTAAATTTTTTTAGGCAATCCCCATTTTCTTTTTTGTTACACATTTCATCATTTAAATGTGTAGGAGCTTTATTTCACATTCTTTTTGTAAGATATGGAGGTGATCTTGTATTTGAGATACGGAGGACACCTTTAAAATTCACAAAGATGGACTTCGCTCTTATAACAGGGCTTAATACTGGAGACCTTACTATACTGAAAATTCATCGCATTACGAGGACAATAAGAGAGAAGTACTTTAAATAATATCCAATTTTTAAAAAATATTTAGGAGAGGTGTTTAAAAAAATAGTTGATACCAATAAGCATAAGTATGTTATGAAGGTTCCTCTAATTATATGTGTAGAGTGATTTATTAGGGGAACCGACATCAAAACCTTGTGCAACATAGATTATATTGACTTAGTCAACTCTATAGAAGACTTCTATAGCTATCCGAGGGATAGTTTGGCCTTCTACACAATGTCGCAAGGGGTCGAAGGTGTCGTGATGGCATCAAGTGCGAGTCGCTATAATGTATATGGCTGCATTTTCCTTTACAAGTAAGGATTCTTTCTTTATTCTACATAATTAGAGTTTATATTGAATTATAGATTTTTAACCTCATGCAATTTCATTGTAACAAAATATGGGCCGTAGAGAGAGTCTAGACCCTTCAAGAGTGTCTTATTTCATATGTTCCCACTCAAATTTCATGCTTCATTCAATATCGAGGCTGTAACGGTTGGAAGTACAACAAAATATATGAAATATTCAAGAGTAAATATGTAAGGCAATATATTTCTCTGCCATTCAATTTGCTTAATTCAACATATACGCTCTGTATATTAACATCAAACAAGTTCTTTTGCAAACTATAATAAAAATGACTTTGGAACCCACCACTGAATAACTAGAAACGAACGCCGTTTGTTTGGTCCATGATAGGTTTCAGGTGAGATGTTATGAAAGTCTCTCTTTTTTTACATATTTAATTCGGCCGGTCCGTATAACCAATGTCTTGAAAAAAGTATCTCGACTCTTATATATTCTTTGTTACATTTTGTAGGTCATTAAAGTTGAGGAAGAGGAGGAGGACGAGAATAATGATGAAGAGGAGGATGGAGCAAAGAATAATTACGAAAAAGACGGAGAGGGAGAGCGAGAGGGGGAGGAGATTATGAAGCCATATGGTTTGATGGATGAACTTAGGAAGGAGAGGGAAGAGTCGAAGAAGGAGAGGGAGGAGTTGAAGAAGGAGATGAGAGAAGATGAAGGAGAGGGAAGAGTTGTTGAAAGAGAAGAAAGTGTTGAAAATGGAAAGAGAAGATCTGAATAAGAGAGCGCAATTGAAGATGGAGAATGAATTATTTTTGAAAGAGAAAGAGGAGTTGAAAAAGTAGATGTGTGAGTTTTTGAAAGAGAGGGAATATTTAAAGAAGGAGAAGGAAGATTTTTTTAGACAGAGAGGGCAATTTTTAAAGCAGAGGGAGGAGGGGGAGAAGAAGAAAAAAGAAGTAGAGGATGTGGAAGAGAAAGAACAGGGGGAATGGAGAGTTGGATATTCAACCGTATACTATGGCGGAGGGTATTGTATTAGAGAAAGCACTCATGTCTACTCTTGTTTATTGAAGGAGACCTAAAAGGACCCTGAAGCCATCTTATTATAAGGTTTCTCTCTTCTTGTCCTTGTCTGCAACTGATACAACCCCTAGCACCATGGTTGAATTCGAGGAAACCAAATACTTGCCTAGTTCTCTAATACCCTTTCAGACCCAAATGGATCCATTCAGGATGATATCGGCGGAGGAATTGCAAGAACTAGAGAGCTGGTATGAAGCAAATAAAGAGACGACATCGACTAGTTGGTTCAAATCCATATGGGTGAAAGATGAATGGGTTGATAGCGTGGTAAGCATTCTTTTTTGTGTGTGTGTGTACACACACACACGCACACACTGATTTACATATATTTCCCTTATATTCGATTATGGCTGGATCATACTATTATATGTATTAAGCTATTGACAAATACATTGATTTCCTTGAGGAAAGGCAGTCTGAACTATCAATAGTATGTCCTTAATATTGCAAGTTCTGTCCCACTTATTTTATGGTAAATGTTTACATCGGATTATCGTTAATCTGTTTTCTATTTTTTACTACTTGTAGTAATTTTAATTATGTTTGTAATATCAATGTCTTGCAGCTAGTATGTTGATTTTGAAAACATATTGGGACTCGAACTGCAACTCGGATCGAACGAAATTACAAATTGAGAAGGTCGCTATCTACGGAATTGCTAAGCAATGAGAAAATGAAGATGCCAAGACCATGTGGTGCTATGAACGGGTAGGTAATTCGTTGAAAATCATCAACGCTGGCTGTAATGTATTCTATCATGTCTTTAATGATATATTATTTTGTCAAACATAGACAGGTTTATGTACCCATGAACCATGAGAATTCTCATTTGCTTTTGATAGTCATCTATCTAAGAAAATGAAAGATCATTGTAATCGATAGTTTAAATACGAATGCACTCATGAAGTACAAGCAAAAGATAAAAATGATGAGCGAGGGGCTCCCTAAGAAGGGAAAGCTCTCAGTTCCTTGGGGGGGGGGGGGGGGGGGGGGGGGGGGGGGGTGAATAGGTGTTGAGACTCAAATATTGTATAATTTTCTCCATTTATCTCTTGGTTTTATGAACATAAATCATCTTAATATTCTATTTTACTCATGCATGTGTTGCAAGGTGAATTTAAGTGCTTAAATTGAAAAAGGGTGCTAAAAAGCATGAATTTGATGCTCAAGATTTACCAAGGAAAAGGATGGATCTTAAGAGGCCAAGATTGAAGCATTCACATGCCAAAGATCCAAAAAAATCAAGTGACGAATGAAGAGAATCGATGACTTGAAGTGAATAATCCTGAAATTGTCCTGAAAAAGTATATTTTGAAGCTGTGAAGTTTATTTTGAAAAACTCCACAGTAGGAAGTCTGTTTTAAACGAACTATGCAGCGAAAAGTCTATTTTGAGAAAATACATATAATTGAAGCGGTTTCTAAGGTTTTCAACTTTGTACGAAAATTGGAGTTCTCTACTTATAAATAGGGCCTCCTAGGGCATTCCTAAAGATCATTCGAGGCATCCCAAAGTAAAATTTAGAGTTTTTAAATAGTTTTTAATTTTATTAAAGCTTTATAAGTTATTCTTTTTATTCTATATATTTTATATTTACATTTTTTTATTTCTTGTTACTTTTTATTTCTGCAATTTAATTATATTTTTCTAAGTTCCTTCTAGCCCAATCTAGAAGGGAAGCACATGAGTTTAATAGTTCTTTAAGATTATGATGATTGATTGTTTTAAGGATGAGAAGAATGATGTATGCATGTTGTCTATTATTTAGGTTTTGTTTTTTTATCCTCTTGTGAGATCCATATGTTTCCATCATATGAGATCTACATTGATGGATAGGCTTAACCTAGATCAATCAGATTTCCTAGATAGGAGAGGTTCTCAACCCGTTATATTTCTTTGATATTCATTATCCTATAGATATTGAATACTTAAAATCATTGACGCTTAAGAACATATGTTAATGATGCAAATCTATGATTTTCTAATATTTTATATCACTTTTTAAAATATTTAAACTGTTTTATTTTCCAACTAGGCTGACCATAGTGCTCAGATCCAAGTTGTGTTATCCAAGTCATCATGATTTTAGAACATTAACCTATGTGTGGAACTTTAAAGCTTAGGTGTTATTTTATTCAGTTGAATTACATCCATTCAAAAATTTCAAAATCAAATCATTAGTTTAGTTTTTATTACTTAGTTTGTTTTGCATTTGATTTTTTTTTCCTTCTTATAATTCATCTCCCTGTGGGATCGACTTTGTATTCACGAGATACTACTTACGAACCTTTGCACTTGAAGGGAAGCAATCAAGTTTTTGGCACCGTTGCCGGGGAGAGACTGAGATAGATCAGATCTGTGCAGGATAGCTAAGGTAAGTTTTTTCTAAGGTAAGTTCTCTTCTAAACCCTCCAAATTTTCTGTAGGATTTTTTTTTCTTTTCTTTTCCTTTAAAAATAAATTCAGTTGGGTCTTTCAAGTACTAACTATGACATAAGGTTGACCTGCTTGAGATTTTATCACCCAAGTGCTATGGTTGTCCTATAGTTGTTGTTTGATCACAAAGATCATCCACTGAATCTATTTTCTAGATTGACATAGTTTAATTTTTGTATTAGTTTTACTTTTGTTGATTTATTTATTTATTTATTTATTTTTTGTCTTTGTAAACTGAACCCTCATGGTCGACCCTGTCGCCTGGGTTATTGATTTATTTTTTCTTTGTGGATTGAACCCTCATGGTCGGCCCTGCCGCATAGGTTGTTCATTTATTTTTACTTTGTGGACTGAACCCTCATGGTCAACCCTGCCGCCTAGGTTGTTGATTTATTTTTTACTTTATGGACTGAACCCTCATGGTCGACCCTGCTGCCTGGGTTGTTGATTTATTTTTGCTTTGTGGACTGAACCCTCATGGTCGGCTTTGCCGCATGGGTTGTTGATTTATTTTTGCTTTGTGCACTGAACCCTCATGGTCGGCCCTGCCGCCTGGGTTGTTGATTTATTTTACTTTGTGAACTGAACCCTCATGGTCGACCCTGCTGCCTAGGTTATTGGTTAAGTTTTTATTTTTATTTTTATTTTTAATATCATACTTGCTATTTAAATTAGTGGTATTTGTTGTGTGGTGTGGATGGTTTATGTCCCATTGGAGTAGGGATCAAAACAATCGACTTTCTTCCGAAGGCGGACTAGTTCCAGGCCTTAATCATTCACTTATAAGAGACACTCAACATCACTTGGATTCCATGACAGACCCAGTTGATAATCCAAATCCAAATCTACCAGATCCAACTATAAATCAAAACAGAGAAAATCAACCTAATCCTCCTCTTGAGGATGAAAATGAAGTTCATAGGAATGTGTTAAACCAACCACGGACTTTACGTGAACATTTACACCCTGAGAGATCAACTTTACCATCTTGCATAGTGACTTTAAACCAAGTGTGATTCAATTAATTCCTAAATTTCGTGGCTTGAATTTTGAAAGCTCCTACTTGCACCTTAAGGAGTTTGAGGAAGTAATAACAACGTTACAAGTAAATAAGGGCAATAGGGATGTACTTAAGCTTAGGTTATTCTCATTTTCTCTAAAGGATCGGGCCAAAGCATGACTTAAATCTCTAAAACCTAATACCATCATTTCATGACAAGCCTTAAGTAGAGAGTTTTTGAAAAAGTTCTTTCCTGAGCACAAAATAAATGCATTAAAACAAGAAATCATGTCATTCTCCCAAAAGGAGAATGAACTATTTTTTCAAGCTTGGGAGTGCTTCAAAGACCTTCTAATTACTTGTCAACATCATGGTAATGAACCATGGCACGTGATTGATGCTTTCCGAAAGGAGCTCACCATGGATACCCATTAGTTCATAGAGATGATGTGTGGTGGAACCTTTCTTGACAAAGATCATAGAGATGAATACGCAAACATAGGATGTCTCTGCTAAATCAGACCAAACTATACTCATTCCTAGAGAGAAAGTGAGAATGTATGTCCTAAGAGAGGAAGACGACCTTAATGCAAAAATCATTACATTGGCTAGAAAGGTCGAAGCCTTGAAAATTAGGAAGGTTGATATGGTTAAAGCAAACACTTCCTTAGGTAATTTTTGTAGCATTTATGGTGGTACAAACCATGACACAAAGGATTGTCTAATAATCTCAGTTGTACAAAATATCATGCATGAGCATGATCAAGCAAATCCTATAAATAACTACCAAAGGTCAGTTATGCAATCAATGAGAAACATGTATAATTAAAATTCGCGTAACCACTATAATCTTAATTTGAGGAATGGACCACAAATTAATGTGCCCAATGCACCTCAAATGCCTCCACAAAATAACTTCTTTGCGACAACTAACAATGCACCATATGTGCCTCCCCCCAAAGCGATCATCTGTGAAGGATGCATTAACCGCATTCATGAACTCTCAAGCTCAAATGAATCAGTCTCTAATCCAATAAAATCAGGAATTAAAGACAGCTGTGGCTAGGATTGAGACTTAACTAAATGCTAGGGAAAAAGACACATTTCCTTCTCAACCTGTGCCAAACCCTAGAAACACACATTTCATTGGAGACTTAAATACAAATGAGCTACATCATGAACAAGCTAAGGTCATCATTACCTTGAGAAGTGAAAAAGAAGTTGATAACAAGATAATGCAACCGGTAGAAATACCAGAGGATGATGAGCCACTGTCTCAAGAAAATGATGAACCGGCTATGGTTTAAGAGCCGCAACAGCAAAAGGATAAAGATACTAAGTCATATGAGCCTCCAGTTCTATTCCCATCTATACTTCAGAATCCAACTGTCCCCATAAAATATCAAGAGGTGTTGGATGTGCTCTAAAAGGTTACTGTCAATATTCCTCTGCTTGATGCCATTAGACAAATTCCATCATATGCTAAGTATCTCAAGGACTTGTGCACTGTAAAGAGGAAATTAAATGTGCACAAAAAGGCCTTCCTTACAGAGAAAGTGAGCGCTATCATTTAACAAAGGGTTGTACCCAAATACAAAGACCCAGGAAGTCCCATTATTCCTTGTATTATTGGTAATTTCCAAATTGAGCATTCTTTGGTAGATTTGGGTGCAAGTGTCAACTTAGTACCTTATTCGGTTTACAAACAAATGGATTAGGCGAGCTTAAACCAACCACAATTACACTCTAACTCGCTGACCGCTCCATTAAGGTACCAAGGGAAATTTTAGAGGACGTACTAGTCCAAGTGAAGAAATTCTACTTCCCCATGGATTTTATTGTACTAGACACTAAACCATGTGTAAATGCTAGTGCTCAAGTTCCCATCATTTTGGGCCGCCCATTCCTAGCAACTTTAAATGTAATCATAAATTGCATGAATGAAATGATGAACTTGTCTTTTGGTAACATGACTCTGGAGCTAAATATTTTCAATCTATGTAAGCAGCCCATTGATAATAATGAAATCCATGAGCTAAATTTCATGGACTCTTGATAGAAGAAGAGGAATTGGAACCTAGTCTAACTGAGGAATTGATTCAAGTCATTGGGGACTTGAAAAATTCTGATTTAGAAAAAGTGCTTACTGAAATTTCTAATGATAATGAGAGCACTACCACCCAGGACATTGGTACATACCAATGGAGACTGCGCCCTCAAATCCTATTTATCGAGGACTCGCGACCTCTGTCATCACCAACCAATTTTTCAAAGCTTGATTTAAAATCAATACCAAATGAGCTTACGTATATATACTTAGGTGAAAATAAAACTTATCCTGTGGTGATATCTTCACTTTTAGACAGAGATTAAGAGATTAAATTGTTGAATGTTCTAAGGGACCACAAAGGAGCCTTGGGTTGGGCCATTTCTGACATCAAGGGTATAAGCCCTTCCATATGCACTCATCAGATCCACCTCGATGAGGACGCCAAACCAATTAGACAACCTCAAAGGCATCTCAATCCAAACATGATGGAAGTTGTAAAAAATGAGGTGATCAAATTGTTGGATGTGGGAATCATCTACCCAATATCTGATAGTATTTGGGTGAGTCCAACTCAAGTAGTCCCAAAGAAATTCGGAATAACTATTGTGCAGAATTCTAATAATGAACTCATACTAACACGTGTCACCACAGGTTGGCGTGTTTGCATTGATTATAGAAAATTAAACCAGGTCACAAAGAAGGACCATTTCCCTCTACCATTAATTGATCAAGTTTTAGAGAGGATAGCAGGTCACTCATTCTATAGTTTTCTTAATGGATATTCCAGATATAACCAAATAGAGATAGCCCTAGAAGACCAAGAGAAAACCACGTTCACTTGTCCATTTAGCATGTTTGCTTTCAAACGGATGCTATTTGGACTGTGTAACGCTCCAACAACTTTCCAATGGTGTATGTTAAATATTTTTTCAAATATGGTTGAAAAGTTTCTTGAGGTTTTCATGGACGACTTCTCTGTATTTGGGAATAGTTTTGAGGAATGGGTTAAAAATTTATCTCTTGTCTTGTCTAGGTGTGAAGAGAAACACCTTGTCTTAAATTGGGAGAAATGTTATTTCATGGTACAAAAGGGAATTTTTTTGGGCCATATTATCTCCAAAAATGGAATCGAGGTAGATCGCTCAAAACTTGACATTATAGCTAATCTACTTATCCTCCGAACTGTTAGAGATATTAGATCACTTCTATGGCATGCTGGCTTTTATAGAAGATTCATCAAGGACTTTAGTGCCATTACTAGACCTTTGACTAATCTTTTTCAAAAAGATGTTCTATTTAACTGGACAGATGAGTGTGCAAGTGCTTTTAATAAAATTAAATCATCCCTTACCATTGCACCTATCATGCGTCTACCAGATTGGACACTTCCTTTTGAACTAATGTGCGATGCAAGTGATTATGCCATATGGGTTGTTTTGGGTTAAAGGAAAGATAAACGGCCCTACGTTATTCACTATACAAGTAGAACTCTAAACTCAACCTAAGTGAACTACTCAACAACTGGAAAAGAGTTACTTGCAGTAGTTTTTGCTTGGATAAGTTTTAAGTCCTACTTGTTGGGATCTAAAGTGGTCATTTTCACGGACCACTCGGCTTTGAAATATTTGTTATCTAAGAAGGATGCAAAGCTGAGACTTTTGAGATGGATCCTCATACTCCAAGAATTTAACTTAGAGATAAAAGATAAGAAGGGAGTAGAAAACGTAGTGGCCGATCACCTTTTCAGATTGGTGTTAGATGATTTCACTGAGAAAATGCATATCTAAGACACTTTTCCTGATGAACAATTATTTGCGATCTTCAAATTGCTTTCGTATGCGGATATAGTGAACTATCTTGCAATGGGAAAAATGTCATATTATTGGAAGTCGCAAGATAGGAAGCGTTTTAAAACCGAGGTTAAGAACTTCTTCTGGGATGACCCGTATTTATATAAATATGAGACTGATCAAATTTTTAGACGTTGTGTCCTAGAGGATGAAGTTTAGAGTGTTATTTCCTTTTGTCATATGGAAGCATGTGGTGGCTATTTTTCTGCTAAGAAAACCACTGTAAAAATCCTGCAATGTGGTTTTTACTGGCCCACCATGTTTAAAGACACCCATACTTTCTGTGTTGCTTGTGATAGATGTCAAAGGTTGGGAAGAGTGTCCCGGCGCAACATGATGCCTTTATCCCTAATTTCACCATTGAAGATTTTTTATTGTTGGGGTATTGATTTTATGGGCTTATTTCCATCTTCTTTTGGATTTCTTTGTATATTGGTTGGTGTGGACTATTTTTTAAAGTAGATTGAGGCAGTTCCAAGTAGGACTAATGATAACAAAGTGGTCATACGATTCCTAAAGAAAAATATTTTTTCTAGATTTGGAACTCCAAAGGCCATCATTAGTGATGGCGGGTCTCACTTTTGCAATAGGACATTTGAGGCTTTGATGAAGAAATATGACATCAAGCATAAAGTGAGCACCCCATACCACCCACAAATGAGTGGGCAAGCTGAGATTTTTAATCGGGAAATCAAACATATTTTAAAGAAAACTATAAGGCCAGATAAGAAGGATTGGTCCCTCAGACTATCCGATGCTTTATAGGCTTATAGGACAGCTTATAAGACCCCGATTGGAATGTCTCTATACAGATTGGTGTATGGGAAGGCTTGCCACTTACCCGTGGAATTGGAACATAAAGCCTACTGGGCAATAAAGAAATTAAATTTTGATATGGACCAAGCAAGTGGACAAAAGAAATTAGAGTTAAATGAATTAGAGGAGTTGAGGAGAGACTCCTATGAAAATTCTAAAATCTACAAAGAGAGGACCAAAGATTTTCATGACAAAAATATCCTGAGGAAGAATTTTGAACCTCAGCAAAAGGTCCTATTGTACAATTTTCGTCTCCAGTTCTTTCCGAAAAAATTAAGATCAAAATGGATAGGCCCCTTCATTGTGAAGAATGTTTATACTCATGGGGCTATTGAAATTGAGAATCCACATAGATTAAAGTCTTATGTTGAAAACTTTCATTTGGGAGAGGAGTCCGTCTCTCTTCATGAGCCAAAATATTCAGAATGATACTCCTAATCTGACGGAACATTTCTGAATATGTTTCATATTCAATTCTTTTTAGTGTCACATAGCAGGTGAGTTTTTCATGGTAGGTACTATCCACCTTTTCTTTTATTTTTATTGTTCTCTATATTACATTATCATTACATTGGAGACAATGTAGATTTTAGGTTGGGGGGTGTGGATAATCATCAAGTCATCCATGTGGATAGTCATTAAGTCATCCATGTGAATGTTTTTTTTTTTTTAGGTTTCAATTTATTTTATTATTATTTTTATTAGGTTTCAGTTAGGTTTACATTTATTTCTAAGTTGATGGAGAAATTTTTTTGTTATTATTATTATATAAAAATAATACATTTATATACAAGAATGTGAACATGATATTTTACGAATTTCAAAGGCAAAGTTAATACTTAGTTTAAGTTGATAGTTGTCAGAAATCTGATAATGGAAAACTATAGACTTGAGTTCAATTATCTAATCATTAGTTTACAATGAGTTGTGATTTGATATACTGAATTCACAATATACCCTAGCTAACCAAGTGAGGAATATAATATGTGAACTAGAATAACAACTTTTAATTCAAACAAGGTTGAATGAACTAGTACCATTGATATATGCTTAAAAGAGAGAATATTGAAGGAAAAAAATGATGGAATTTTTTTTTTTTAAAATTATAGATCATGAATATAATGACTATAACAATCGTGTCAGTAATTTGGAGTAAGGATACCGAAGTATCCATTACTGTTACCATTACAAGTACGATACCTTCGGTTATCAAGCAAACCTGGTGGGAATCTTCATCTAAGGGTGATATATAAAAATGAGGATATGACGATAAAAGAAGAAATGACATGAAGAAAATGAGATAAATAGAGATTTCATATTCTTAGAATGATTGAAAGTAGTTAGGATAGAGAACATGCATATTTCTCAAAGTTAGACTAGTGTCACGGAGCACCTAAGGATATTGGATCATAACTATTCTAAATTTTGATTAGGTCTCTGAACTTAAGGATGTAATGGATTAAAAAAATGAGATTCTAACTAATTTCAGACTTAGGGTAAGTATTGTTTTGTTTTGGAATTCATATGATTAATGGAGGCATAATTGTATAAATTTCTGAGCGTTGAACTATTTTTCATATTGTCAATGTTTGTGGGTAACATTTCTGAAAATCCTCACGAGACTATAACTCGTCCACTAAGAAAAACCTAGGGGTTTAAAGGCTTGTTGCATATGCTAAATGCAATTGAGATTACCTGCGAAAGTGGTGTAGTTAAAATTTTATTTTCATTTTAATTTTATTTCTAGAATTAATTTTTATTCTTATTTTTTTAAAAAACAAGAATAAAATTCTTATTTTTACAATTAATTCTATTCAGTATTTTAAAAAATAATGAACAGAAATAATAAATATAACCTTATTCAATCACAAATCTGAATCATAATAGTATTGAGAAATTAACTATTATTTTGAATCTGAATCAATTTTATTATGAATCACAAATCTGAATCACAAATCTAAATATATTTACTATTGATTTAGTATAGTAAAAAATCTGAATCAATTTCTGTTCATTATTTTTTAAAATAACAGTATAGTACAAATTGATTCAGTATAGTAAAAAATCTGAATCAATTTCTCAATACTATTATGATTCAGTATTTTAAAAAAGGCTTGTTCAATATAGCTCCTATTTAGGTGATTTAAAATCTAGATTGAGGCTCAATAAGTCTAGTTTTATATAAAAATAAGTAAAAAATATAATAAAAATTTTAATATAGTTAAATATAGGTCATTGTGACAACTGTCTGAAAATCATTAGTTTTGATAGCTACTGCTTTTTGAATTTTTTAGAATTTTTCTACAATACGAAACCTAATGAGATTTGGTGGAGATGAAGTAGACTTGATGAAAAACTATTAAAAAAATAATTAAAATAATGTACTAATTAAAAGTACCAGAAAGGGACGTAGAACTGTCATAAGACCTTATTCTATTATAATTAGGGCATAATTTAGTTACGTACTAAACTGAATAATCAGTAGAATTAGCTTGAACCACTTTAAATATGAACCGCAAGACTCAGAACGAGTAGAATTGCTAACCCAACATTACCTAGAAACCTAGGATCAGTTTCAAAATCCAGTTGCTTATGGGAGCACACTGAAACTCCGTATCGCACCTAGACCGCGCGTCGAAAGTCCGATTACCGTGAAACTATACATTCATGACCCCTTAGCTGGACTTGATAACCATCTAAGAGATCAAGTCCTAATAGTATCCAGAAACGCACAACTTGAGCCTAGAGCGAAGTGTGTGTGAAACGCGAATGTCTTTAGAAAATGTACTCAGATTTAAGTAAACTGAGTCATTCGCCTGCAAGCCAAATCTAAGGATTCAGACCATCAGAATCTGACCCAATTATACCCTCGGATCAGAAATTTTTTTTAACACATGTCAGTATACTTGTGGCCCTGATCGAGTATTGGTGACCGTTGAACTGAAACTGATCTGCCGTAGTCGATCTATAAATCCGATCGGACAAAAAACTTAACTTGACCTAGATCTAATTTCAGGAAGCTTAAGTCCGACCGCAGGAAGAAAAGGGGCCTCACTTGACCTAGATGTGCTCCGTTGGACCGAAACAGCCACACTTTGGCTATAACCTAAGTATACCGTAGCCCTGGGGCCATTCTCATCAGTTTTGGGCCTATATAAGGGCTTTAAACCCTCTCTCACCCTTCACATACGAATTTCTAACCCTAGGTGAGAGAAAAGAAAAGAAAGAGAAGGAAAGAGAGAGGTGTAAACCAATGCTAAAAGCATATTGAAGAATTTAATGATTGCCTCTCTTCCATGGCCTTTGAAGACTTTACTCACTCGACTAATATATTTTTTAGTCTAATTTAAGTTCTTACTCCCAAAAAATTGAGTGCGGGCAAAATAGGCTTTTAGTCAAATCTACCTTCACAATTTTCTTTGGGAGGTATAAAGTTTCTTATATGCTCCAAGCCTTTCTAATCATGCTCTTATGTTGTTGGACCCTGATTCATCTACTTTTAGCCATAAAGCACCTATTTTATTCTTCAAATATTGGTGCAAAATTGAGGGCTTCTTCCACATTGTGAAAGGATCTTAGGATGTTGATGTTAATGGCTCTCTTATGTTTGTAGTTCCCTCCGAGCTCAAATGGGTCAAGTCGCCCTTAAAAATAAGATAGCTAGCATGCCTAGGCTAACTAATCAAATTCTTAAAAGAAAAAATGATCTTAAGTTGATTCGATTAGTGATCCAATCGGACCCATCTCATGCCAGTATTGAGAATGAAAAAGTGTCTAAGGAAAACTTAGACCACCTCCAAAGCATGGAGTTATCAATGCTAGGCAAAAGGCTAGAGAGATTAAGTTGAATCTTGGAGATACCAAATCAAAATACTTTTACTCATCAATTAAATGTAGATAGGCCTCATTGAAAATCTAAAAATAAAGGATAATGATAGTAATATTTGTGAAGGTTAAAACAGGATTAAAAATACACTTGTTTACTATTTTTATAATATCCTCACTTGTAATCAAAGATATATCTCTCAAGTTGATATGAGTTTTATTGATAATCTTAGGAAATTATCTTAAGATCAAAGTAACGATCCTTTTAAGTCAATTTTTATTTCTAAGATAGAAACTACTATTAAAATTTTCAAATCCAAATAAGGCTCTTAGACTTGATGGTTTCAATGCCCACTTCTATAAGGTCAGCTGGGTGATTATTGGGAAGGATGTTTGTAATGATATTGTTAGCTTCTTCCAATCTTTCATAATTCTTATGTAATTAAACGACATGTTTATTTTTTTATTATTCCTAAGAGACAAAACTATAAATCCCCAAATGACCTAAGACCTATATCCTTAATAAATGAGCTATATAGAATTATCTCTAAAATCATGTTCAACTGAATGAATGTAATTATGTCTAAAATTATTAAACATTCCCAATCCACCTTCATTCCAAGTCAAAATATCTTTCTTCTTAGTCTCGATCTCATTCATGGTCTTCATCATGAAAAAGGTCCACCTAGAATATAGGTCAAAGTTGACCTTAAAAAGGCTTTTGACTCAGTAAGATGGAAATTTATCTTAGAAGCCTTTCAGGCCTTAAATTGTTTAGATGAGTGAATTGGTTGGATTCATGCCCCACATATCCTGCCCAACTTTCTTGGTCATTGTTAATAGGGAGGTTTGCTGCTTCGTCAAGAGTAAAAAGGGTCTCCATTAAGGAGATCCCTCTCTTTCTCTTAGCTATTATCATGGAGATGTTTCCTATCCTCCTCTTGAAATATTGTGATAATGGTATAATAAGAGCCCCTTTTTCTATGGGAACTATCACCATATCTCATCTTCTCTTTGTCGATAACTAGCTGAATTTTGCCGGTGCAGACCCTTAATTTTCCATGAAATTGAGAAGTCTTTTTATAAACTTCAGTGATTACTTTGGTCTAAGAATCAACCTGTAAAAAAAGTGTCGTTTTATTATTTAGATCATGTCAATGCAAGGATACTATAAAAGCCATTTTGAATATTAAGGAGGAGGAGCTCTCTATTAGATATCTTGGGATTCCTTTATTCTCAATCAAGCTTCATATTCAAGACTATGAATCTTTAATTGATAGTGTTAATAGAAAGCTTGAAGGATAGAAAGCAACCCTTCTATCTTTTTCTGGCATATTAAAACTAATAAAATCAATGCGCTCAAATCTTCACATACATCAGTTGCATGTTTTCTTGCTTCCTAAAACATGCTATGATATTATTGAAAGGTGCATCAAAAATTTCCTATAGGATTTCATTAAATTTTAAGAGTGAAGGTGGGCTTAGGACTATCTTGCTTGAGACCTCCACCAAGGCTTTGCCTTCTTAAACAATTTTGAAAATTTCTTTGCGAAGAAAGCCCAAAAAATGTGGGTTTGAACTAAATATATTGGATCAAAGTAAATATGGTAGCTAAAAAATTCTCTCAATGTATTGTGGGCGTGGTGAAGCATCCTTAGTGTCTGTGACATTACCAAGAGGCATACCAGATTCTTCGTTGGAAATGGATATCTTACTAACTCGTGAAATGACCCAAACTCAACTCTTTCTCTTGATTCATATCCATACAGTAGCAACTATAAGAGTGGAGTTGAAGACAACAACTTGGGATGAGTTGTCTCCAACAGAAAGAGTCTGATGTAGGTGAAGTGGTCTCAAGGGCCACAGTTCATCTCTATTTTGCCAGGAGTTTGGGTTCTTTGTAATATTGAACTTCTGATTTGTTATTTTGGTTTTCTTCTTTGTTAGTTTTATTGTTAGAAAATTATAAGGTTATCTTAATTATTTTTTAATTAATTGATGGTTAATTATGATTAACACACTAATCACCACCATAGTTAAAGATTAATTACACTTGTTTTATAAATACTTGGTTTGAGAGATTTCAAGGGCTTTTGGAATTTTAAAATGAAAAATCATTCTCTTCTAAGTGGAGAGAGAGAAGAAGAAGGAAATTACCCTTCTCTTACTCTATTACACTTGTGGAGACAGCTCAATCGACAACACTCAATACATCTGTGGATCCATCTTCAAAGGACTTGTTACAGATTATGCTAGAGCCGCTCACTGGAGTTCGATTCCTCACTGTGCCCGACTTTCACATCATAATCATAAACATCCCGTCCATGGCTGCAGAAAATAGGGCCCTGACTGTCCAAATGTACTGATACTGCATCAAACATGCACATAACATATTGGAGGGTAGAAGTTGCTGGGCTTTGATAGGGTGCAATTTGTTGTATTTGTTTTAAAATAATATTAAAAATTTGAATTTTCAAATTTTGGTGTTTTCCCTCCACATTTAAATTTTGGTGTTTTTGAGGTGTTGGTTTTGTCCCACATCGGATTTGACAAGAGAAATTCTCTTGTTTATATGATAGACTTTTTGCCTAGGGCTTGAGCCCCTTTCAAGGAGCATGTGAATTTGGTCCTGTGGGGGGCTATGCCAATAGCTCTAATCTATGCCATTAACCACACACGCGCGCACGCGTGCCGAGCCGAGCCGAGTCCGAGTCCGTGTTCGCGTCCGCGTGCGCGACGCGACGGGACGGGACGGGCTGGGTTGGGCGCGGGTGCGGTGTAAGTGTACTCGCGTGGGTGTGTGTGTATGGGTACTCGCAGGACTGTATGTGCGAGAGTGTACTCGCACTTGCGCCTTTTCGTTTTTAAACCAGAGAGATGCTTCCCTTCCGGTTGGTCGCCCCTGTTGGGTTTAAACCCAACGGACCTAACCTTTTGTAAAGGGTGCTTATGCACCATTTCGGAGTCTATATAAAGACTTCCGATTCCAGTTTCATTATATGAAAATTCCCTGCCTTATAAAACTCTCTCTGATACGGTTTTACCATTGTTACTGAGTTCATTGCTGAGTCAACTCAGCACTTTCGGATTAAACTGCAAGTGGTTCGAGCCCGTGTACAGTGAGTGCACCGCTGGGACCGGGTCATAGTCGTTGTATCCTGGAGGTCGATTGCTTTGGAAACCTGTTGCACTTGGGACGCTGTCCAAGGGGAGCAAATTCGATTTCAAGCCGAGTGACTCGGTCACGCCTCGACTCAATTCAATAAGTTTTTCTTTCTCTAAATTTATTTTTCTTTTTTGGTTCTTGATTTTTATAGTCTATTTAATTCAACATTTTATCAAACAATCTTGAAATCGAATTTTGTGTTGAATTACATAGACTATGGCTACAGTAACAGTAAATGCTTCTACTGAGTTAGCCAAAATCGAACCGTTCGCTGGACAATCCTTTAAACGGTGGAAACAGAAATTGATGTTCGCTCTTACCACCCTGAAAGTTTCATACATTTTATCTGAATCATTTACTATAGATCCAGCAAATCAAAATGAAGTAACAGATGAAAATAATTGCAAAAATTATATTCTAAACTCTTTATCCAACGAATTATATGATGTGTATGCTTCTTACGCCTCTGCTAAAGATATATGGATTGCTTTAGAAAAGAAATACATATTAGAAGATGCAGGCGCTAAGAAACATGCAATTGCTAATTTCCTTCACTATGAAATGACAGACGATAAATCTGTCACAAATCAGATTCACGACTTTCAAAGTCTAATTCACGAACTATCGACAGAAGGAATTAAGTTGGATGAGGTGTTTCTGTCAGGAGCGTTAATAGAAAAGTTACCGCCCTCCTGGAAAGAATATAAAAATAGAATGAAACATAAGAAGAACGGTGTTTCTTTGGAAACCACTATCGTACACATACGAATAGAGGAGGCCAATAGAATCAGGGACCAAAAAGGAAATAAAAATGAGATAGATTCAAAAGCGAATCTTGTTGAATCAAGTCGGACAAATAATAAGAAAAAGGGCAACTGTCATAACTGTGGCAAATGTGGACATTATGCAAATGAATGCAGGCTCAAAAAGAAGAATGCAAACAATCAATTCAAGAAAAAGGGAAACTGCTACAACTGTGGAAAGCCTGGGCATCATGTTAAAACCTGCAGGCTTAAGAAAAATAAAGATAAGCCGCAAGCTAATCTTACAGAAACAGGCAATGAGT
The DNA here is from genome assembly GCA_037074715.1 of Magnolia kwangsiensis. Lineage (NCBI taxonomy): Eukaryota > Viridiplantae > Streptophyta > Magnoliopsida > Magnoliales > Magnoliaceae > Magnolia > Magnolia kwangsiensis. The sequence continues at coordinate 105,153,320 of CM073576.1, read as the reverse complement.
CTGACATAGTAGTGGCTGTGGTGTCAGAAGTCTTCCTTGTAAACAACTTGGAGTGGGTGCTAGATACTGGTGCAACTAGACACGTGTGCAAGGATCGTAGCATGTTTACCTCCTACCAAGTATCAGGAGATGATGAACAGGTGTTCATGGGAAATGCTAGAACGTCTCCAGTTGTAGGGAAAGGGAAAGTACTTCTGAAACTCACTTCTGGAAAGACTCTAATGTTAAATGATGTCCTACATGTGCCTGACATTAGAAGAAACTTGGTCGCTGGTTCGCTCCTCAATAAGGCTGGTGTCAAATTAGTATTTGATTCAGATAAGCTTGTAATGACTAAAAATGGAACCTTTGTTGGTAAGGGGTACTGTAGCGATGGTTTATTCATTGTAAATGTATCCAATGATAATAAGAAAACATCTAATTCTGTTTATATCGTTGAACCTTTTTATCTATGGCATAATAGATTAGGTCATGTGAATGTGGCATCTTTAAAGAAAATAAAAAGATTAGGTTTATTACCTAATATATCTAATGAAGAGTTTAAAAAATGTGAAACATGTGTAGAATCAAAATTTATTAGAAAACCCTTTAAACAAATAGAAAGATCATCTGTTCTATTAGAGTTGATACATAGTGATTTAGGTGATTTTAGAAATCACATGTCTAGAGGAGGAAAAAGATATTATATAACTTTTGTAGATGACTACTCTAGGTTCACTAGAGTATATCTATTAAGGAACAAAGATGAAGCTTTAGATGCTTTTTCTAAATACAAAATTGAAGTTGAAAATTAATTAAATATAAAAATTAAAAGACTTAGAACAGATAGAGGAGGTGAATATGAATCTTCTCAATTTAGAGAATTATGTGAAAAGAATGGAATAATTCACGAAACTACAGCTCCTTATACACCAGAACAAAATGGAATAGCAGAACGTAAGAACAGAACTCTAAAAGAAATGATGAATGGCATGTTAAATAGTTCAGGCTTACCCTCAAATATGTGGGGAGAAGCAATTCTATCTGCTTGTTATATCCTAAACAGGATTCCATCTAAATCTTCTGAACAAACACCATATGAACTTTGGAAGAATCATATTCCTAGTTATAAATATATTAAAGTGTGGGGGTGTCTTGCTAAAGTAGGATTGTCTGAAACTAAGAAAAGAAAATTAGGTCCTAAAACGACCGATTGTGTATTTATAGGGTATGCACAAAACAGTGCGGCCTATAGGTTTCTAATTTTAAAAACTAAGGATAATATTCTAGATCCTAATACAATTATAGAAGCTAGGGATGCAGAGTTCTTTGAGAACGTATTCCCTATGAAATCTAAATCTATAGGAATAGAAAAAGTTAATGAATCAGATATTGCGTCTACTAGTAAAAATGCTTACGAGAAAGTAGTAGAAGAGTACAACCAAGAAAAAGTATTAGAGTTAGAAGAGAAACTAACCTAGGAGATGGTTTTTTCACATTCTTAGTAGAAGATGATCCTACAACTTATATAGAAGCTATTAACTCTCCAGATGCAACCTTTTGGAAGGAAGTAATAAATGATGAGTTAGAATCTATTATATCTAATAATACTTGGGAACTTGTAGACCTACCACCTGGTAACAAACTAATAGGCTGCAAATGGGTGTTTAGAAAGAAACTAAAACCAGATGGAACTATCGATAAGTTTAAGGCTAGGTTGGTAGCGAAAGGCTTTAAACAAAAGGAAGGAATAGATTATTTTGATACATATTCCCCTGTAACTAGGATTACATCTATTAGAGTCTTAATAGCGATAGCCTCCATATATAAACTAGTGGTACACCAGATGGATGTTAAGACTGCTTTCCTAAATGGAGACTTAGAAGAAGAAATATATATGGAGCAACCTGAGGGTTATAAGATATTAGGTAAAGAAAATAAAGTATGTAGACTAATTAAATCACTATATGGTTTAAAACAGGCTCCTAAACAATGGCATGAAAAATTTGATGGTGTTTTAAAATCAAATGGTTATCATATAAATGATGTAGATAGGTGTGTATATAGTAAAATTTCTGAAAATGATTATGTTATCATATGTCTTTATGTTGATGACATGCTTATTTTTGGAACTAATATTAAATTAGTTAATGCAACTAAGAAATTCTTGTCATCTAAGTTTGACATGAAAGACTTAGGAGAGGCAAGTATAATATTGGGTATTGAAGTAACCAGGAAAAATGGTGTTATTATATTATCACAATCTCATTACATTGAGAAGATATTGAGAAAGTTTAACCATTTTGACTGTTTACCTGTCAGTACTCCTTATGAGTATAGTGTGACTCTCATGAAGAATACAGAAAATAGTGTGTCTCAATTGGAATATTCCAGAATAATTGGTAGCCTCATGTATCTAACAAACTGCACTAGACCTGACATAGCTTTTCCAGTAGGAAGGCTAAGTAGATATACACATAACCCTGGAAAAGAACATTGGAATGCATTGTCTAGAATTTTGCGATACCTAAAAGGTAATATGACATATGGTTTACATTATAATGGTTATCCTACTGTATTAGAAGGATATAGTGATGCTAACTGGATCAGTGATTCAGATGAGACAAAATTCACTAGTGGATATGTCTTCACTTTGGGTGGAGGAGCAGTCTCTTGGAAGTCCACCAAGCAGACATGTATTGCTCGGTCGACTATGGAATCCGAGTTTATTGTCTTAGAAAAGGCTGGATCAGAAGCTGAATGGCTTAGAAATCTCTTAGCTGATATACCATTGTGGTCAAAGCCTGTATCGGCCGTATCTATTCATTGTGACTGTCAAGCAGCTATAGCGAAAGCAAAAAGTAAAATATATAATGGAAAAAGCAGGCATATTAGACTCAGACACAACATAGTGAAACATATGTTGCGTGATGGAGTCATATCTATTGACTTTGTGAGGTCAGAAAAGAATCTAGCAGATCCTCTGACTAAAGGACTATCTAAAAAGTTAGTCAATGATACATCGAAGGCAATGGGGCTGAGCCTAATATATGAGCTGCCAGTGTCGGTAACCCAACCTATACAAGTGGAGATCCCATGAGATAGGTTCAATGGGTAAACAACAAGACACGAGGTAGACGATTGCACTGAGTTATATGAGCCCCTTCTATGGTGTACAGTGCGAGCTACAACGCAGAAGGATGAGTTTTTAGAACTCTTAATGGATCCATAGCCATATATTTGGTGGTGTATACAGTTGCTGCATACACTTGATGAAATTCACCTATATGGGTGTGGAGGTGGAGGCCGCTTCCTATGAGAATCTAGGCGAATTCTCTAGAGCACTCATGAAATCCAGGTAATGGTGTATGGCCGAAACGCACCGAACCATAGAATCACTTGCAGAGGAAGAGTTGTGTGAGTGGCATGTACTTGCGATCTACATTAAAAGGATTCAGGTTAAAGACTATGGTGTCACCTGCTTCCTGTAGACCTGTCTTGCTTACTCTAATGTCGGTTCAAGTCTATGGTGACACCGGCACCATTGCACAACTATTTCACTTTAATCCGAAAGTATTTTATTTTAAAACATGTGGGGGATTGTTGTATTTGTTTTAAAATAATATTAAAAATTTGAATTTTCAAATTTCGGTGTTTTCCCTCCACATTTAAATTTTGGTGTTTTTGAGGTGTTGGTTTTGTCCCACATCGGATTTGACAAGAGAAATTCTCTTGTTTATATATAGACTTTTTGCCTAGGGCTTGAGCCCCTTTCAGGGGGCATGTGAATTTGGTCCTGTGGGGGGGCTATGCCAATAGCTCTAATCTGTGCCATTAACCACACAAGCGCGCGCGTGCCGAGCCGAGCCGAGCCGAGCCGAGCCGAGTCCGAGTCCGTGTCCGCGTCCGCGTGCGCGACGGGACGGGACGGGACGGGCTGGGCTGGGCGCGGGTGCGGGTGCGGGTGCGGGTGCGGGTGCGGGTGCGGTGTAAGTGTACTCGCGTGGGTGTGTGTGTATGGGTACTCGCAGGACTGTATGTGCGAGAGTGTACTCACACTTGCGCCTTTTCGTTTTTAAACCAGAGAGATGCTTCCCTTCCGGTTGGTCGCCCCTGTTGGGTTTAAACCCAACGGACCTAACCTTTTGTAAAGGGTGCTTATGCACCATTTCGGAGTCTATATAAAGACTTCCGATTCCAGTTTCATTATACGAAAATTCCCTGCCTTATAAAACTCTCTCTGATACGGTTTTACCATTGTAACTGAGTTCATTGCTGAGTCAACTCAGCACTTTCGGATTAAACTGCAAGTGGTTCGAGCCCGTGTACAGTGAGTGCACTGCTGGGACCGGGTCATAGTCGTTGTATCCTGGAGGTCGATTGCTCTGGAAACCTGTTGCACTTGGGACGCTGTCCAAGGGGAGCAAATTCGATTTCAAGCCGAGTGACTCAGTCACGCCTCGACTCAATTCAATAAGTTTTTCTTTCTCTAAATTTATTTTCCTTTTTTGGTTCTCGATTTTTATAGTCTATTTAATTCAACATTTTATCCAACACAATTCGGTTTCCAGCTCCGGATTACATCCTTAGATTGAGATAAACCGTTCACATTCTCATTACGATCATATAGCAGCTATGATCTTTTAAAAAATAATTGTTAAAAAAGAAGAAGCCATGCTTCATGGATGATCCTGCCCTTTGAATCTTAGATTTGGGTATGAGCTGTTGACTATTCACCTTCATATGCTAACATCCTTCCAACAAAGGCTTCTTACAATGGCCCAGGTAGAATAGAATCCAGAGCATGAACAGTTGAGATCATCATTTAAGATGCGATTATAGGGATGGAAACTGCCCCTCAGTAGGGGGCACTTTATCCTATCAAAACCCGTAGTTGCGAAATATACAGTACACCATCAAATACATAAAACACATCTGGAAATTACATGGAATTGGGATGAACAACAAAACGCAAGAAAAATAAAATATTCACCACATACTAGCCAGAGGAATCATTGGTACCTGATGCATCAGCACCTGGTACCCTGTTGCATCCAGTCCATACAAGTGGGCTACATGCTTCAACAAACACAATCTGGACAGTTAATCTTATGCATCTAACATTCTTCTAATATTGGCACATCGCAGTTCATTTCAAAAAACACTCGAGCAGAGCAACCCCGACTGAAACGAGAAATGCCCCAAATTTTCAGATGAGAAGATCCTAGCCATCCAATCATTGTCCTATGCAGACGCTGCTGTTTTCCTCTCCTATTTTGTTGGCCACCCAACGGATGGTAAAGAGAACCATACAAGAATAAATATTCTTCTCAAGGTCTGTAAACCATGCATACCCCTTGCAGTTCCTGCCACAATAATTAATACGGTAAAAAAAGCCAGCCAAAAGAGATGGAGATGCAACCCAAAAGGGAAGCAATAGTTAAGAGTAGGGTAACAAACAGGTCGGGCCAGGATTAGTTCGGGCCCGGTTATAAATTGATCCAGGTTTGCCTGGCCAGATCTATTAAAACAAAATTGATTTTTCTGGGCCTGAATCCGTTCGATATTCAGCCCAAGTGATGCTAGTGCCTGAAGTGCTTCACTATGGTGAAGAGGAGAGAGACCCCATACTCGTTGCAACACTCAATGGCATCCTTGTCTCTGATTCTGCCACCTGGTTCTGCGATCAACCCAATAATCCCTTTCTGGCATGCTTCTTCCACTGCATCATTCCATGCTGTCCATATCATGCCCACAAAATCATATGAGGTAGATTATGGTGCTAATGCATACACCCAAGTCATTAATCATTGACTCGATTTTGTACAAGACCCACGTTAAATGGGCCTGAACCAGAAATTAAAATGGATTCAATAATCCTAACATTGAGTCAGATTCTCAGTAGGTAAATAGATTAACCCCGCCAAAGTTTTGTTATGAACATCTTTTTCTCTAAAAAGAAAAATCCTCCAGTTGAAGAGTTTGGATTCTCTACCCAATGTGATTTCCATCCTAACACCCATGCACGATAATTCCCTCCGTCCCTCTCCCCCCACAAACTACTAACAAACATTCTATGTTTTGTGAAATCAGACACCAAATGTATTTGTAGTTATGTAAATCATGGTTTTAAAACTGAAATTCAACCCAAAAGCTCAATTTTTTCCTTTTTTTTTTTTTCCTTCAAGACTCCCCAAATGTATTTGTAGTTATGTAAACCATGGTTTTAAAAATGAAATTCAACCCAAAAGCTCAACTTTTTTTACCCCTTCAAGACTCCCTTCCCTCTCACCCACCCTCTCAAGTCTCAACTGAGTTTCTTTTCTTTTCTTTTTTTTTTTTTTCAGTCTTGAAATCCAAGACTCCATCTCGACCAAGATTTAAGTGACTGTATGAACAACAAGGAGGCTACACATAAACTCTGATTGAGATTCTTTTGATGCCCCTACATATTGGGGCCATGTTTGGGTATACAGATCAATCAAATTGTGAAGATTAAGTTTATCCACGGAACAAGTGACGACAATTAATGAGGTTTCCTAGCAATCATAACAAGTAGGCCTCAAATTATAGTTCTGTTTAACTGAAATTCGGTGACCAGCCGCCTATATAAATGTTAAGGAAGAAACATACAATTTGGTTGTCTGCTTGGTTAGTATAATAATTGCAATTCAATTCAAAAGCTACCGTCAACGTTTGCTTACAATTTTAAATACATACTAGAAGAATTGATCACTTACCGAATGGGAAAAAGGCATCACTAGCCAAAGCTGCTCCTTTAGCCTCTTCTCCTGCTTTTCTGAAAGCTATCCTCAAACTCTCCAGACGGTTTGGTTGTCCACTCCCCATCCCTAACATGCAGTTATTCTGAGGAAAATGTGACAAGGCAGCTCAGATATGTTACTCGTATGTTCTAAAGTCACTAAATGTCATATATACTTCACAACAGCCAAAAATGCTAATCATTGCTACTTACAATTCTTGGAATCCAATGCATATACCAAAACTGCCTACTTCCCTTCATCTTATTAACTGTTGGGACAACTACCAAGTTCCATCGAATGCATTGATTTCTAATTCTATCCTTCCTCATCTTGTCAGTCATCCATTCACATCACTAAATATTGATCATGGTTTCCAGATTGAAAATGTAGGGGTCAGAGATCTTGGTGACATCAGTCATGATCCATTTTAAAAAAGATAAAAGGATTCAGGATCTTGTCAATCACTGAAAAATATGAAGGACAGTATTTCTTTTATGCATGTATGATTTGTCTATGGAAAGAGACAAAAGCCACATCTAAAATGACATGGATGCACCTTTCGAAATCTTACAGCTAATACAATTGCAGATGCTTTAGCTTGCAACATTCCACAAATCAATAAATCTATTTTGTTCTTATAAAACATCATGTACATTTAAATTGCACAAGTTTGAAGAAAATTCAACAATTGATGAAAACCAAGCTTATGTTTTTTTTTTTTCTTCTTTTTCTTTTTCTCGTTTTTGTTTGTAAATGGTGCAAGAGCATTCGAAATGTATAAGAGTGAAGCAACAATCATCATTGAAAAATTTAAGGATATTCTTTCACTTCCAACAATTGAGACCTTGCATTCATATAGAGGAATCAGATCACGGGCAATCTCATGATAAGTCAAGGATCTTATTTCACTTGCAGAAAGTCAAGTCCTTGCATTCATATAGGAGAATCAGATTACTGGCAATCTCATGAAAAGTCTCAAGGCAGATTCATAAATAATTCTTTTTTTGCTATGTCAGTTAAAATCATGGATGGATCTACAGCTGATGTTTATGATTATATTTTGGTTTACTTGTTTGGGCTATTAACAGTACTAACCTTGGCTATTACAATGGCATTGCTCTTGACATGCTTAACACATAGCCATGCAAACTCTGCATCCTGAAGCTCGCTTTCTCCCGGACTCTTTTCGGAGACAACACCAAATTCAATGTCTTCTGGGGTCAAATCATCAGAGTCCTGGGCTAACCAGCCCCCACCAACCTGTCTTAGTGAAAGTTTTCCTTTCTCATTCTTGCTTGCCTCAAGAATCCTCAGGGTCTTCAAATTGCCACGGAGGACCTCAAGACCCCTCTCCAAATAATTGGGTGCAACCACTATCTCGTAAAACATCCGTGTCTCAGCATCTGTTGGGCTCCTAAACTCTCGGATTTCCTTCACTAGATCCTTGAACATACAGAATGATATATCAATGCATGCAAGTCAAGTTTCCTGTATGATACATTTAACAAAAATGACTTACCTCATCAATTTCCACATTGAAGGCTACTATACCACCAAAAGCACTAACTGGGTCTGCTTTTACGGCTAGCCTATATGCTTCAAGAATGTCGTCCCGTGACGCTACCCCGCAGGGATTTGTATGCTTTACAATCACACATGTTGGATGCTTGAATTCTGACACACAGTTCCAAGCTGCATCTGCATCTAAATAGTTACTATAAGACATCTCCTGCACAAAGAAAGGTGGTGAGATATAAATGTGTCAGCCATAAAGAGTATAGGATCATTACATATGATTCATACATTTCAGAGCATGACTCGCCGGTGACTTATCTTGTTGACTACTGAGACTGAGTTGACTTCGGTTTCGGACAAGCCATGTCATTATACACACATGTAATGCAAAAACTCAGGTGCTGCCAAGGCCACTCACCAGAAGTACAAATTCTAATTCACTAATAATAAACAAAAGGTTGTCATTTGCACAGCATCCAACAGACTTCATGCTTTCTATATATATCTACTTCCTATAGAGCCTAAGTTGGTAAAATTACTTAAAAGCTAAAATGTCGTAACTTTTTCATAGAATGACTAAAGTATCCTTAAATTATAGAGAGCCCAAGTTGGTAAATTTACTTAAAATGTCCAAACTTTTTCATAGAATGACTAAAGAATCCTTAAATTATGTCCTGAATGTAGTAAATACTTTCCGTCCATGAAAGTGGTCTTAATGTTTTGGACAATGACTAAAATAACCTTGAGATCATAACCTTGAGTAATACACAAGTTTAGAGAATTTTATAACATCCTCTTTATTTTTCTTACGGAATGACTAAAATGTGCTGAAATACATTAACTATTTCGCTCGAATACTGGTATGTTGAGCTGGTTTTCACACACGTGCAGGTACTTAAAAACGGTTATGATACCAGCCGAAATGACCGTACATAAAGGTAATGGCGGTGACAATTACACGATATGGGGCCCAAACGGCCAATCTGGAAAACAAAAGGGCCCATAACAGTTGTAATGGGTCAATATTGGCTTGTAACAAGCCAATACTTGTTTTTTTTCCTTTAAAAGGAGGTAAGAAAAACCAACCATTCTGGGGGTCGTAACAGCTATTACGACTATATAAGGCTGGTCATTACGGCCACCATTGACATTATTGAATACCTTAGCACTCGCGTACACGCCCACCTACGGCGTGCACACACATACACCAACTCATTACCTGCACGATTATCAACATATCTACATCATTTATTCCAAGAAGGCCCAGGCTAAAACCAAGTTCATTCCTTTAAACCCTCCCATTTGCATTGCACGTGTCACCACCCACTAAGTATTGATTTGGACAAAATGATTCACTGAATGAGAACTGTGTAATTTGGTTTACTCACCTTCCCATGGTGTTGTATAGCAGTTGCAATTCCACCAGCATTCACCACTGATAGACTCTTATCAGCATAAAATGCAGCTTTTTGATGAGGGTTTTCACCATATCAAAGCGAACATTGCAGTTCGAGAGGCACTGTTAAGCTTGGAGGAAACTTATCCCCTAACAAGGAAAGAATCACATAAACTGGTTGGTCACAAAAGAAAAATGAGTTTGCATATAACAAGGAGATTAAGCAAAAGTCACCTCCTCCGGATTGCTTCCACAGCCACTCCGAAACGGCTGAATCATAAGAAGCAACATGCTGAAAAGCCTTCCAAGCAAGCTTCCTTCGGAACTGCTGCTCATCATGTTCTTTTCCTTGCGGAAATTCAAGGAGGGCAGGATAGTCCTTGACATCAACAACTACCAGAACATCCCTGTGATTTTGTTGATGTGCATGCACTCAGTACAAACATAATAAAAAATTCATTAAACCATTGGTGTTGAAATAATAACCTTCGCAGCAGCTCTGATCAAGGTAGGCCCACCAATATCAATGTTCTCTATGCCATCTTCAAATGTAATTCCATTGGTAGAAGTAACCTTCTCAACAAAAGGATACAAGTTCACCACTACTATGTCAAATGTCCCTGTAAGAAAACAGATTCCAATAGTAACTACAATAGCTATCTACATGTAACAAGTTGATCATAGAGCTTTGCTCTCCCATGCGCACCTCTCCATAAGCAGCAAAACATGCCAACCTGGCACATATAAGGGACAGCTGAGCGTTGAATCAGGTGTGGGCCCACTGCACAGATGATCTGGCCAAACGATCAGGCCAGTGCACTGATAATGATGGTGACACATGCAAAGAAACAAGGGATGGTTTTTAAAAATGACAACAGGCCCCATTTAACATACACGTGACCTGTCTGATGAGACAACCAGCCTCACTACATGGTGAGGCCGACCAGATGCCAACTTCAAATGCCCCACACACCCCACATGCAAAGGTGTGCAGGCTTAGCAATGTTAATCATAGCTACAACATTTTTCTTATAGAAAGGCATCCAGAATGCGATCTGAAAATTGAATGTAAGGCCTAGTTTGGATGTAACAACAAATTGGATTCCAGCATATGGTAAATCAAATAACACCAAAAAATAGCGCCATTACACAAGCTTGAATTGCACCTTGGGATGTGCACATGTCATCACTTATCTGTCAAACCAAGCCATCCCCAGTGGAGAGCAACATTGGGGTGGAGGATAAAAGAATAACTCACTGCTTATGTGGGGAGCAACAGTGGGGTGGTGGATAAAAGAATAACTCACTGCTTATGTGAGGAGCTACACCATTTGCTTTCCAGCAAATGACAACCTCCAAATGAAGCCGAATGTAGTGGAGGGAGACAGCATGCCCACCATCATCAATGCAGCAGGCATGCATAGTAATAGACTGGAACTCACCGATTCCATGTTTACTAAGAGCTTCCATGTGATGGTTCTGATCTCTTCGAGCCAGAATACCACCATGTACATTAGGATGTAAGGTTTTCACACGACCATCAAGCTGAAAAATAAAATAACAGACACATTAGTTGGGATAAAGGGTTAGATGATGATGATATCCACAGTTCACATCTTATCTTGGGTTATTTGAAGTAGAATGCATATAAACAATATATATATATATATATATATATATATATATATATATATATATATATATATATATATATATATATATATATATGAAGTACTAGCAATATGAGACTTTTGTCTGATTTGTAAAAGGTATAATAAAAAATCTAGAACCAAGATAGTCACGTTTACAATTCAAGAATCTAAGGAAACTCAAATTAATCACTAATTTCCAAAAACTCATGGATAACAATGCAATTACTAATTTAGAACATAACTCATGAAAAAACAACATGTCAAGCAAGGTTGGATACAGTATGATCACTTCAACTTTCCCGAGAATAGTATGAAAATTCTGGGGAGTACAGGCATGTTACTACATGCGCTAACAAAATTAGTCATTCAGTCATTACTAACGCTGTTGCTACAGCGCAAGCACCATCATGCATACAGAAATCATATTCAGCAAATTTGGGGAACAACAATGATAATTCAGCAAATCTGGGGAACAATACAGGATGTAGTGAAAGGAAACATCAAGACTAGGGGTGTACACGAACCGAGTTAGCTCGGTTAGCTCGCTCGACTAGACTCGAAAAAGCTCAATTCAACTCGGTTCGAGGCTGAGTTCGAGCCGAGTCGAGCTGATGTTTTGAGCTCGAAAAAATTTTGAACCAAGCTCGACTTGACTCGGATCGAACCCCAACTCAAATCGAACTCGGATCGAACTAGTTCGGTGACTCAGTTACTTTGATATTGATGTTGCTCACCAAGTGTTTGATGAAATGACTCAACAAAGTGTCAGCTAGTGGCAAGGAAGGTGTGTATATGAAACAAATATCATTTTTCTTGATTTTGATGTTGGCTACAAGGTGTTTGATGAAATACTTGTAAACAGTTGCTGCTGTTTTACATACCATGAGAAATTGAAACTGCATAGCATGTGTTTGTGAAAATGTCGCAGAGGCTCGATTTTGGCTCGAACTTAGCTCGAACTGGCCCGAGCTTCTGACTGAACTGAGCCGAGCTCGCCAGTCAGGCTCAAAGACCGAGCCGAGCCGAGTTTGAGCTGGGGTCAGCTAGTGGTTGAGCCGAGTCGAGCTGAGGCCAGCTCGACTTGGTGTACACCCGAAATCAAGCCAACATTAACAGAGCCACCAAGATGTAGCAAACTTCAAGGAAATTGAAATTAATTAATAAAATTGAATATGTCATGGGTTATCTTCATATACCCCTAATGTTTGAATTTGTTAAAACCTTCTCCCTCCCTCTCAAAAAAACCACAAAAAAACCCTGAGCTCCTCTCTAGTGCACCCTCCTCTCTCATCTCTCTCAATATGACTCGCAATGGGATTGAAACCACTACAATTTGCCCCATGTCAGTCCATATCGGCACATTTTAGTCCTGTATAGATATGGCTCAAGCAATACAAATCCATATTAGACAAAAAATAAAACCAAGTCATGTAGTTCTTTTGTAGGATCCCAGTCCTTTGTAACACAGTCCAAGCACACGTGTCCCAATTTGCACTGTTGATAGACTGTACGCATCAATCAAATGGTGTCAGTCAACTAAGGGTAAACTAATGTAACACCCCGAACTTTTCAATACCGAGTATTGAAAGTCCTCGAGTGTTACTGTAAATTTAACGTATTATGTACACGTGTACAGTACCAATCTAGCTAACCTAACCCTACATCCATCCTCCAATGTGAATCTGACCGATTAAGAATGATCTTCATCCATAAATCAAGTCATCTGACCGCTAATCATGTGGTCTGATATACATACCTTCCCTTGACTAAATCGGTGAATAACTCTTTATCCATAATTATTTGAATGTAAGTTCTTTTGTAAGGATTGTTTAGAAATGGGCATAGAACCACGTAGAACCATTAGATTTCACAAAAATCCTAAATCAACAATAATTACGAAAATGCCATTAACTTAGACCCCTGAATTCTAGATCACATAGTTTTTATGATCTATTTCATGTAAAATTTTACACCAGGCCTATTTATCATAAATTAACCATACACATCAAATTTCAGCCCTTAGATCATAGTAAATCAGCTACTTGGCCTCTACATCCGTTCGTACACTTATCAGGTCAAGATTCTGATCCGTCCATCTTGTTCACACCATATGAATATGCTTAACTCACCATTAGAATTAGAATCTGAGAAACTTTCACGTGTAAGAAAGTCACTCAAATCTAATGTTATGTACACCCTACCCCTAATCACTCCAGAAACCTATTTTATGTCCATCCGTTTACGAAACTAACCGTACATCAACCCACATACATGCCCGGAGTGCATACCATCAAGTTCCCATATTTTTAACAAGTCATCTGACCACCCATCTTGTTCGGATCCGATAAATGGGTCATTCGAATATGAGAATAAACTGATCATCATGAAGATCTTAGGGTTTAGGTCCAAATTGCCCGGTAACTTGTCAATCAGAGGAGTACAAATATTATTTTAGAATGTTAAAATATATTAGCCATTAAAGGAGAATCTTAGTTATCCTTTAGAGATTAGAGCTCAAATTTGGGAGATGGAAAGAGTGTGAAAAATAAAGATCACTTGTCAAATTTCATCACATTTGGGTGGTAGACTCATGAGTTACGGATGATAAAAGTTTTGAAAAAGAAAAGGGGTAGAATTGTAAATATGGTAACATGCATGGCACTGTTGACTACAAGAGTTACAAATGGAGTTTTAACGGTGAGAATTCTCACTACTGGGGGGACCGTGTGGTCCATTTGATTAACTAAACTACTCTGTTTTTGACAGGGTCCTAAATTAATGCAACAAACCGGATATATAGAATAGATCCCCCAAAAGAACATCACGAGGGACCCTACCTGATATCATAGCCAATACACACTTATGTTACGTGTTTGAAATGAGACTAATGAGCATTTGTACGATGAACTGATCAAATGTGTTGTTGCCTACCTGAAACTTAGAATTTTCCTATATTTAGGTCCCTAGGACCCTTTTTCAACCGTCGGTGTTCAACTTCGAGGTAATCTGATTAGTAGACTAACTAGAATATACAATTAGAGCTAAAAATAAGTGAAAATTTGGTGTACGACCCACATGGACTGCAGACCTACCCCGTCATTGGTCAAGGGCTGTGATGAGGCCTCTAAAGTAGAATGGACGATGTGGATCTGATCCAAGCATCACGGTGGACCCTACACAAAGTGCGTGCACACCAAAACTACCTGTGCACGAAGCCCATGGGACGTCATGGGCTGGTTTGACCAGCGCTGACCAAGCCCTTTCTAAACAGGGACGGAAATCCCACTGACGCTTCCCTGTTTAAACTGACGAACGTCAGCATCCTAGTGGCCCACCATGATCATCTTCTTAGACGATCCGAACCATCTATCATGTTTGGGACAAGGCCTCAACGAAAATCCAGAAGTTTGGCAGGTTGGAAACCCACGAACGTGTACACAACGCCATTCGAAAGTAGTGCTTACAAGCACAAAACGTTTCCGAAAATGGAAACTGTCTCCGTGCGCCACGCCGGCGATCCGCATGATGTTGAAGCCGCGCATCTTAGTCGTTCATCCCATTGCCATCTCGACAACCTGTCTACTGTTCACGTGAAGTAGGGGTTTTCTGTGGAAAACCGACACCAAAAACCACCCTGGTATCGCTGCTTCAAGAGAAACCGGCTGCTGGTTTTGGGTTTTGTCAGGGACGTTTGAACGGTGGATGTAAAGCCAGTGAATCCCAACCATCCATTCATAGGCTTTTAGGCATATGAAAACCCTAGTTCCAGAGGGAAAACCACAGCCAGCCATTCTTCATGGTTTTTCCAAAATCAAGCTGGAAACTTCTACCCTCGAACCCACCAAGAAAATTGTTATGAAGCTTCAATCCATCCATCCCTGAAGCTCCATACAGTCCATACGGACTGTCTTGAAGAAAGAAAATGAAGAAATAAGCCTCTGTGGGGAAAATGCCATGGACGGCTGTTTTTCTTCTTCGTTGCATCTGCCAAGTTTGGGACGGGCTATGGGTTGAGTCTGCTCGAGTCCAGTCTTCATGAAGGTCTGAGAAGAAAGGGAAGATGTGAGGGAAAGCAAAAAAAAAAAAGGAGAAGAAAGAATGGGAAGAAAGAGGAGAGAAAGAAAGAAAGAAAGGACGGAGAGAGGGAGCGAGTTTAAGTGGTGCGACTGCACCAGGCTGGGCCGCTACTGCTGTCCAGCGATTTGGGCTGATTTTGTCCAGCAATGCTGCTGGGCGTGTGAGCCCGCCCTAGTGGGGAGAAAAGAGAAGGGGAAGAAGAAGGAGGAGAAGAGAGAGAGAGAGATGGGTGAGTTGTGTCATGCAACTCAGCTCGGCAAGTTGGGGTGTTAAGTCGGGTCAGGTTTTGCCGAGTCCAGCAACTTGCTGGATGACTCATTTTGAGAAAAAGAAATGGAAGGAGGAAAGGAAGTTGAGGAGAAAAGAGCGGAGAAGGAGAAATGAGGGAGATTGAGTCAACTCAGATTCAAACTGAGTTAACTCACTGAGTCAGGGCTGACCGAATCTCATGCCATTCGGGGATCGTGCTCGGTCAGCGGATCAGCTACGTTGAGGCTCCCAAACACGAGCATAGTGCTACGCATCGTCGTCAGGTAACCTTTCCAACCGAGTCCAAAACGACTGAGTCGACTCAATGAGTCAATGCTTCTTTCTAAACTAGACATGTCTATTAGTATAATTGTTACCACTCTTATTTATTGGAATTGTTAATATTAAATATGATTAGACGTTAGTGGAGCCTTTATGGTAGGACTAATTATTATACACAAGTTTAAATTATTAAATAATAGTATTTTATTTACCATTCTTAAATATTTGTTATTGATGGTGGATTGTGCCAATTGGTATCATCATAATGATTATTAACTAATATTAACTATAACACTAATGTTAATAAGTATTCTATAATTATTAAGCTAGCACTAAAATCAACTACACAAAATCTAGCCTAGACATAGACTTTAAGATAAAATTTTAAACCTAAGTAGCTTAAACCCTAAACCTAGATAGAGTGTTAGGTCTAGATCTAGTTATGGAAGCTCGTAATTCATGGTAGACCATAGTACTTACTATCATGACTAGGCTCACTGTGGATAGCCCAGGACTATTAGCATTAGAAACTATTTATTATTGTCCTTTGGGATTGGTATAATACTCGTTAACATAATTATTAAGTATTAATTCCTATTATAGTATCATTAGTAAATATTCTATTATTATTACTTGAATTATTTGATAGATTATCAGTAATCATAAGAATATTAGGTAATGTCGGTACATTTGAACATGAACTCACGAACTATCATTAATATTGCTGAATTAATACTCCTATTATGAATAATAATTGATCCCTTGTACCATAATAATAATAATGATAACAATAATAATGATAATTTAGAATTCAAATCCTATAACCTAAAGCCTATAACGAAAACCCTAAGTTTATGTTAAAACCCTAGGCTATGATCTTAAACCCTAGGTAGTGTGCAGAACTTAGATCTAATTGTACAAGTTCATGATTTGTGGTAGGATACAATTCTAAGGGCACAAGCACTTAGCGACATTAGAAAACGATTCAAAGTATAAGGTGATGATTCTTACCCTTGAGCTTCCCATCTTTCCATTAGCTTAAGTTATAGTTTTTATTTAAATTTATAATTGATATGTCTCTCTTATAATCACATGTGTTAGCTGGTGAAAATTGAATTGCTATATTGCCCGCTTAATGTTTATCCTGCATATTTATTTATGCTTGTGGATTATTTGTGGTTTGCTTATGGAACTTAAACTGGTACACTAGTGGGAAACCCCCACCTATATGTGTACACCCATACTTGGGATGCAACCCGACTGATTATGATAGTAATGGATCTTCAGCTTTGTGGTTATTGAATGATGATTTAAATTAACCATTGATGTGAGCCTACCATCCAGGATTGTTGTGTCCAACGGTTTTTAAGGATGATCTTTTATCGCATGGTTTTGATACTCTCCCTATATGGCTTGTTTTGGTATCGCCCTATGAGGTTTTGTTATGGTATTTTTCCTATATGGGTTCGATGTTTTACATCGTGCAACCATGCAATGGTACGCCCCATGTACTGTAACATGATTAGTCACTAGTCGACAGGTTTCCATTAAACATCCTAAGGTGGTAGTCTCATGAGCCGGAAATGGTGGTAATGAGATATTATGCCCAAGCTGTCGGCCTACGCTAGGCTCTGAGCTCCCCGTAGTAACTTTGAGCTTACCTAAATTGGCTGATTGTAACTGGACTAATAACGGTTTGGCTAATCATGCATCCATAGCATGTTGGTGATGAAGGGTGGCTAATTTTGGATGCTGTACCACGTACCCTTAGGATCTTCGGGGTATCATTTCGCTAGCTCCCAGACCACCGACTATTGACCCCTATCCGACTGGATGATTCTCTCAGGTCGATGATTGCATGGGCGACGAGCCCAAGTCCGGCTGGATGTGCATCCACAGGCCGATGTACATTCATGCATCCATTTATTTAAAAAGATTGCATCATGTATTATTTTGGATTACTTGTTGTTTTATAACTATGCTTACCTAATGCAGCGGTATGTAATCTTGAGGGGAATTCACACTAAGCTGGCCACTCATCCATCAAATATACAATCGTACAGGTAATACAGGTGGCTTTAGTGATATGAATGTTCAGACTTGATGAGGAGCAGGGTACGATCGCCAGGGATGCATGGCTGTATTTGCCTGGAGGAGCTGCGTGAACTTGCGGCTTATATTTATATGTTTTCTTCTATTCTTCATGTATTAAATTCTTGTAAATCTTGTACTTATTAAATTTAGAGACATTGGTTTGTATAAGTCATTATGGGCAGCCTCTTGTATATATTGAATGATAATGAAATTTTTCTTTATGTCGATTTGTCCACACTACACTCATTTGCTTACTCTGATGAAGGTAAAAAAATTGTACACTCGAATTTGACCATCCTTTAAAGTTAACACTCGGGTTTTTGGGACACAGGCCATATACTCGGGTCCTAAAAACACGGGGCGTTACAACTAAACAGCCCATCCTCTTCTCTCCTCTCTCTTTCTTCTTCTCTATTCCATCTCCCTTTCCCCCATTTTACAATTGCAAATCAGGTAAACTGCCATCTACTTATCTTGACTCCCCCTAAGAATTGGCAAGCCAGCTAAACATCTTTGGGATGTGGTCGTGGAGAGGATCAGCCCGAGATTATCCAGTTGGAAAGGCCATCTCTGTCCTCTGCATCTCATTAATCAAATCAGCATTGAGGAGCATGCCATTGTATTTTATGTCATTATCTCAATGCCCAATAGGTGTCATTAATAGATGAAAAAGGGTTAAAGGGGACTTTCTTTGGTGTGGGATTGAAAATAAAAATAAGTTCCATCTTCTAAGTTGGGATAATGTATAACAGCGAGATGTGGATAAGAGATATGACGTACTTCTTTTTTCTTGAAAGGTGGAGGGCTCGAGTACATGAACCTTGCACTCTTGAGAAAGTGGCTACGGAGATTTAGGAAGGAAGAGGATAGCCTTAGGAAAAGTGTTACTGTTGCAATATGGGGTGGAAGAAGAGGCCTAAAGGCAGGCAATCTAGCACTACATTGGTATTGCCAGGTACCTCGAAGCCATGGAATATGGTCAATATGAGCTCAAATTTAGGCCTCCTTTCTAATGGCAACCATGATGGGTTGAAAAACTTATTTGACTCGTTAGAAACCAGGGGCAATGCAGGGCAATAGTTGTGTGTGGCTGGTCAAGAGGGCAAAGGACAGTGCTATTCAAGCTTCGTGGAAGATGGAGCAATGCCAAACTCAAATGGTATTAAAATGTGTAAGGGCAGAAGAAATGGGAGAAGGATAAATAAACGAGGGATCAATAAGAATCAACCCATGCAATGTTAGTCGCATGGGTAACCTTGATTGCAGAATGGATGTGAAGGATTTCTTGCTTGAAGAATCAAAAAGTGCATATTATCATATTATCATTCTGCAGAAATAAATAAATAAGATGAGTGTCAGGTTGATCAATGATTTATTGGATATTCCAAATAAATTTCCTGGTGATTGGGAAGTTGGCGGCATTATCGACATGTGGACCAATGATAAGCATCTTTGTACCAAACTATCAAATAATTATTTTTCCTTATTCCCATTATGCCAAGGCCCATCTGCCTTTTCCATTGTCAACCCCAGCAACTTATGAGCGATGCTTCCAGGGTTACCTAACATTTGAAGTTTTTATACCGCCTTTTTAGATCTTCCTGACCAGGTTTTTTTTTTTTTTTTTTTGTGGCGGATTATTATTATTTAGTTACTTTGATGTATGGGATGACTGATTCAGCGAATCAAGAACACCTTTGGGCAGAGTTGTTTGTCGATCATCAAAGATGGAGATTGTTGTTGTGTCAAAGTTTCTTTCAACATGATCAGATTCTTATTCTAGAAGTTGGGAGGTAGTCAAAGAACTTCTATGAGAAGATTTGCTGATTTCATCTAAGCCAGCAGTTTGGTCAATCTGCCCCTCAACGGAGCTCACTTTACCTGATCAAATAATCAACATCATCTCGTCATGTGTTGCATGGATAGATTTCTCATCTTTAGCTGACTGCAAAAGTTATTTCCTAGGCCAACTTCCGATCACACAGATTTTCCGTGAGTCTACCGACACTAGGATAGATCCCATTCCTTTCAAATATCAAAATTGGTGTATTAGGTAGAAAGGTTATGTAGATAGGATTGTGGCTTGGTGGGAAGTGTTCAGTGGAAGGGTGGAAGGATTTAATTTGTTAAAGAAACTTCAGTTCATCAAAGTAAGCTTAAAGAATGCTACGAGTAGAGGGGATAAAAGTCAAAAAGGAGATTCTTAGTGCAATCAGCATTGTACATAAAAAGGAAGAGTTCAGCCAGGAAAATGAGGATGATAGGGTAGGAAGTCAGGTGATTATGTACAAAATCCATTTTGAAATGAGAGGAAGCTACTTGGAGACAGAAACCTAGATCAATATGGATTAAGGGGACAAGAATACAGCATTCTTTCACAAAATGGCGAACAGAAGACGGGAGAAAATTTTCATCCAAAACATTCACATTGAGGGCATGATGGTTGATGATCCTGATCAAGTTAAAGAAAAAAATTGGCCTTTTATGAGCAACTTTATTCCAACGAGGAAGTCAGAAGGCCAAAACTTGATAGGTTGCCCTTCAAGCGGTTACCATTGGAAATAGCAACTTGGCAAGAGAGAAGCTTGGAAGAGGAGGTTGTCCAAATAGTGATGATTGAAATGGATAAGAACAAAGTGCCTGGGTTGGATGGGTTCACCATGGATGTTTTTCCCAGAGCTGTTATTCTATCATCACAGATGATTTCAGGAAATTCATTAAGGAACACCAGTAAAGAGCAGTTCTAAACAAAGTCTAAATGCAACTCTCATTTCCAAATCACAAACAACACCCTTATCATCTTTAGTGCTTCTGTGAATTAGATTAAAATTCTTAAAGTGTGTTAAGGTGCTTTGAAGGGGTATCTAGCCTAAGGGTTAATGTTGGATGAGCATGGTGATTGGGGTTGCACTTACAGCCAATGAGGAGGTTCAAAGATCGGCAGATTAGATGGATTGAAAAAGAGTTGTTCTCCCTATCAAATACATCGGCCTACCTTTGGGAAGAAATCCTAGAGTATTAGAGTAGCAACCTTCTGGCCTTTTAAAACAATAAAAGAGTAGATACCTTTTGGGATTCGGTCATCCAGAAAATCAAGAAAAGGTTGGCCACATGAATCATTCTTATCTTTCCATGGACAGCATAATCACTCTTGTCAATTCCAGTTTGCTTTCTCTCCCTTTTTAAATTGCTGGCTATGGTGGCAAAAAAAGAATTGAAAAGCTTCAAAGGGACTTTCTTTGGGAAGAGAAAGCTGAACGCCATAAATTTCACCTTGTAGTGTGGGAGGATGTTCAAAAGTTGAAGAACATAAGGAAAGTGAGAAGAGTCAAAGAGAAGAGTTGGGCATGAAAGTGGCGTGGAGATTTATTGAAGAGCCAGAGGCCTTATGAACCTAGGTCATTTGTGGAATGAGGGTTTCTCGATTCTTTGGGGGGGACATTACTCTGTTCAGCATCAATGCATGGGAAGCTAGAACTGCCTTTCAAATAGGGCTTGCAGCTGCAGTGAATCAGGTATTCATTTTATTATTGGCTAGGGCAACAATGTTAGCTTCTGGCATGTCATTTGGCTCGATGATATGTGTATTGCAGATTCCTTCCCTGCCCTATTTAGACTTTTGGCCAATTAAGAGGTGTCTCCAAGTGGTATGAAATTATTTGGAGGCTCCGTTGTTCAGACCATGCCATTCTTAGAAACACGCAGAAGCACAACTACAGATTTTGGCATACCAAGGGAGAAACTCCCTGAGGTGAGATGCAATCCCTCTGCCGATAGGAAACATTGGAAATAGGCCCCCAACAGTGCTTTCTCTATTAGGAGAGGGACCGGGATTTTCTGGAGACAAAAGCAGAGCTGACTTTATGCTGACATTAGCCCATTGCTGCTGTTGGGGTTTCCTATTGATAGAGGGGTTTATTTGGCTGATTTGCTGCATATGGTTAGTTTTAATCATCTAAAAAGAGTCCAAATTATGTGGCTTTTGGAAAGCTGTCAAGAAGTTAGTGGTTATGCACCTAGTTTCTTTGGAATGGGGCTGTAAGCCTAGGAAGGCTTCTAACTACTGAGCTTTCTCATTGATCCTTAGAACCAATTTCTATTTAAATAAATTCTTACAAAGGGTTTTATTTGCAATATTACGAGCCTCGTTTACTGGTTTTTAAGGGCTGATATTAACTCAAACCTATGGCTGAGCATTGTGATAAATATCACCAATATTTTCTAATTTTCATTATATTTCCCAGAAAATTCATCAAATGATATTATCACGAGAATGGCACGAGATTTTCAAGCCGGATATATTTAAATTTTTTGATGTTTTAATGCAATGAACTTCTATTTATTTTTATTTTTTTGAGAGGTAATGCAATGAATATTTCAATTTTAAAATAATTCATTTATACTTATATATTTGAAAATTTAAAATTATTTATTAATTTACAATAAATATTAATTATTCTATCTTCAGTGAGGATATTCCAATAATATCATGAGAAAAAAAAAAGGACAAAATCTGAAAACCTTCTGAGGTTGAAAAATTGCGGAGAACGAGATTTGTCACCGTGTCTGGGACAAAGTTTTAAGGTTTTGTTAAAGAGAGTATCAAGTAGATAATATAGAATTATGGGATGGTGGTTCCAGGCCAAAACAGGAGGTACATTGTAGTTTTTTCTTTGGGTTATTTTGAACCCCTTCATCAAGTTGAAGACCTCTATCCTTTTTTTTCTTTTTTTTTTTTTTTCTTCTTCTTCTTTTTTTTTTTTTTTTGAAAGATAACGACAATTTTATTAAAAGCGCCAAGATGGTGCAACATTACAAAGCAAACAGCAGAGACATTACAACCCAACAATAAAAGAAAGATTACAACCATCTATCGCCTTTATAGAAGAGGCCCATTCCACAACGAGAAGCTTTGCCTTGTTAGACACCTCGATTGTCAATGACCTCCAATTCCGGAAGCATCTACCAGGGACGCTGGACGGTTGTGCATTTCAAGTGGGCTGCCCACGTGGGCCACCAAATGATGGGTGGTGGGGATACAACACTTATAAAGTGGGCCCCACCTATAGATGACTTGGATAAAATACATGCCTTATGGTGGGGTCTAGGCCGAGCACCCACCGTTCGATCTTCTTGGTCCGTTGGAAAGCCGATCTCATTGTGTTCCTCTTTGATGGAAGGTGATGAGAGTTGAAAGATTAGGATGATGGGTTTTGGGATGAGAAAGTGGCCCACAAAAAATCACTTTTCTCTCCTTAGAAATGTTGGACGTCCACATTCTTTTCTCTCTTTGGTGTTGCTTGGAAAGTGTGGATAGAAAAAGAGAGAGAGGGTTGTAAGGAGAGAGAGAGTGAGAGATGGGTGATGAATGTGAGTAATGGGTGAGGTGATGGTGTACTTGACATGTATGGTTATGTAAGAGAGATGGTGAGAGAGAGTTGCTTTGTGGTTGCTTGACTTGGGGAGAAAGAAAGCATGGGTGTGTGTATTTAACATGAAGTGATTGATTAATTGATTGATAGGACATGTTGTAGAGATTCTCTTAGGATTATAAATGCGCGGCATTTTCTTCGAAATAAACGCAGGCATACATTTCCCTGCTAGGGTATCGGATCGGTATGCAAGACGCAACATTGGAACCATGGCGACGGTGCGGTCGCAATGGTACAAGTCTCGGATTAAGCCAACTCAAATCTATAGGATACGACTAAGGGTCGCGCGCAAACAACGATTATAGGTCGCGGATTGTCGGACTTCGACGGGAAGTATCATGGGAGTTGACAGAACAGTACGAACTAGGATATGGGTCTTACAGATTTGATGCTCAAGGAATTTTGCTGGTATATGTTAATATTAGGTTGATGGTACCCATAATAAGCCACTGGTAATCCAAAAAGACTCAACATAGGAACTTTTTGACCCTGATATGAAAAAACAAAGTATAACAAATGGTAATGTTGATAACAAATGTTATGAAAAGTTTAGTAAATAAAATCTCAATAATACCTGATTGACTTGGCTTAGTTGAGAGAATACACTTGGACAATGTGAAGGGTGCAATGAAGGAAGGTAAAAAATATTTGATGCTTGGGTTAAATCATTTCTCTCTTAATTCATTTGTAACTGAATGGACTCAATTTAGGATTTTTTTCCTTCCTTCCTTTACCTAGAGGATTTTTAAATGTACAGCGATCACCTACAACTCTAGGCTTCATTTTAATCCCACTTACAGATTATGAGCAAAGACTATCAAAAAAAGTAACTTCATTGTCAGTCGATTGATGATGAACACTTTTAGTATCTACATTTTCATCATTAATTTGAGATGTCATAATTGGCAGCTCATTGTTAGTCGATTAATGACAAACAATTTCAGCATTTACATTTTCATCATTAGTTTGATATGTCAGTGGAAGTTTTTTGATCCCCTATATACATTCTGTCGATTCATCATGAAATTTGTCTGAATATCTATCGACAAAATCAAATGTGTCTTCATATTCCTCAGTCATTGAAGCAATTTTAACAAACTTTTGACACAAATAGGTATAATGCTTCTCTAAAGAAATCTTAGGATCACCTTGTATGGACACTCAGATCCATAGCTCAACTAGCAGACTGAGTAGAGATACCACGTTTCAACACTTGAGGTCTTGGTATCGATCCCCAGTGGGGGTGGCTAACATGGAGTGTGTGCACTGACATGGGTGTGTACTAACAAGCTAACCTAAAAAGAAAAAAAAAGGATCACCTTGTATGGTAAACCTAAGATGGTCCTTCACAATACCAACCTTTGCATCTCTTTGCTATCTCTTTAAAATATAATTGGAAGGAAGCACCTTTATATTATAATAATCTAGAACTTTTAGTGCATAGGTACATAGTATCTCGACAAACTCAAATTTCTTACAACTACATGTGATGGTATTGTTTGATGTGTCAAATTTGACAAGACGACCTCTATCTTTGTCATTATGAACAACTTGAAACTCTGACACTGTATCAAATTCACCACTTATATGAATTGCATGAATAAGAAACTTTTTGTACTCATTTTGAAACATTTTAAATACTTATAGAGTGTATGCTTTTGCTGCTTCCATCAACATCTCCACATCAGCATACAATATTAGGGTACATTGTCTCATTTTGAAATCAGCTTCCAATTCTTGATATCATTGATCAACCACTACTTGTTCACAATTTGTGAACAAACACAAAAGATTGTGTTTGGAACTTAAATATTTCTTTAAAACATTATTCATGCTTTCACTCCGTTGTGTGCTCTTCATATCAGAGCAGAACATATTTTTACCATACACCAAAGCCCATTTGTTTCTTTCTTTAAACAACGCTTGTAACTATTTATTTTACATCAAATCATATTTCTCAAACATATTATTCCATACAATTAGAAACTCTTGCTCTTATTCATAATCATCACACACCTACTGAAATCATATTCAAAACTTTTTGAACCATGAAATACATTACTAAGGTGCTTTGCAACATTTTGGTATATATGCCAGATACATAGACGATGGTATGTTTCTGGCATCACATCAGCTGTTGCATTGCGCATTGCAGCACATTGATCTGTTAAGATTGTCCTTGGTTGCTTTCCAGACATTGCATTTAAAAAGTTTTAAACAACCACTTAAAAGATTCAGTTGTTTCATCATATAACAAGGCTGCGCCAAATATGACTATTTGTTTATGATGATTTACCCCAATAAATGAGGCAAATGGACAACCATAACTGTTTAATCTATATGTAGTATTAAAGTAAATCTCATTCTAAAAATAGCTATAATCCATTATCGACTTTACATTTGCCCAAAAAATATTGGTGATTTGATCATCTTCATCTACCTGTATTGCAAAAAAAAAAAAGATGGATTCTCTACTTGCATTTTTGTGAAATATTCTACAATAGTTCCTGCATCTCCCCTTTCCATCACTTTCATTCGCTTTTTTCACAAGTAATTTTTGTAATCAACAGGTTGGTATCCTAAATTCTCTCAACCTCCAGTTTGCCTGCTTATAAACTCCATAGTTGCTGATTGTGTTATGCCTGAATTGTTTGCCATATCTGCTATAGCTGATTGAGCATCAGGTAAACCTCGTTGTGACCTTAACATGTGTACTTTTGATGTTGTAATGACCTCATGGTTATGCTCTGCAACGAATTTAGTGACACTGAATCTTCCATTCATTTGAAGCTTAATGGTCATTTTTGCTTGACATCTTGTTCTTATATTCGGACATTGATACTTTACTTGATCAGTTCATTTATCTTCCTGTCTTCGACCTTCTTTATAATAACAAAATATTTTTGAGTCATGATACCATTATCTGATTTATTACACGATGATCTTTGAACGCTAAACCCTATCTTCCCAGCATATTTATTATAAAACTCATATGCACTCTCTTCAGAATTGAACTCCATTCCAAGGTTTGGTTTATCTAATTTCCCACCCGTCTCAACCAAAACTTCATGTACTCCTCCTGAACATGATGTCCCTCTTCAACATTGAAGTCCAACCTTCGACATGATTGGAAAAAAACTTGGCTATCCAAGGCACCCATGTCATCCATTTACCTTTAATACCAATATAAAATTGTGAAAACATAAATGTAGATACACATATACAATAGTGAAAAAATCTAGAAAAAAAAGGGAACCATTCTTAAAATAGAAAAAATAACAGTGTGCTATTAAAAAAAAAACTAAAATTGCCAGTGTATTCATCTAAATACTAAAAGTGCAAAACCAAGAATAAAAATCATAAAATAATTCATTGAAGTAAAAAATAAGTACACTTTTTACATTTTCCTAGGGCAAATGCATATACACAAAATCCTTGGAGGCTTCACTTGATTAGGGGTAGCAATGGGCCGGGTTCAAGTTGGATTATGATCAACCCAAGCCTAACTCATTTATTAAATAGGCCACAAATTATTGTCCAAACCTTGTTCCACGACGCATTATCCTATGACTTGACCCCACTTGCACGAGCTGGATATGGCCATCAATGGACTAGGCTTGGACCAAGCAAAATGAGCATCTTGAATAAAGCCATTCTAATAGGCTTGCCAGAGTGCCAAAATCTTGGCCCAAAAGCCAAGCCAGGCCCATTGGTAGCCCTGATACTAATTTCACCCGAAGTTTGCACACACAGAATCCATAACATCAATCTAGAATTTGGACTAGTCATAAACAACTAAAAAGAGGGTTGTCATCTTCTTGCAAAGCCCTATAGGTGGGGACGACTTTGAACTAACCCATCTTAGGTGGAAGACAATCCACGGTACCACACATCATCCACCCATGGTGTGGTAAATGTATGCACAAACTTTCCTACTTTAATGTCTTTGTGTAGAATGAAAAAAAAAAAACTCAAAGAAAAACCCTAAATAAAAAGAAGAAAAATCAAAACAAGGAAATCACATACCCTAGATTTCAATCAGCGAATGAAATTGAAAACCTATATGCCCATAAACTACGAAAAAGCGAAAATAATAATAATAAATTCTTACATTTTCAGATTCCAACAGAAATTAAAAAAACTCCTAGATTTCGGGGGAGGAAACTCTAAATAGTTACTTATTCAAATGGGAGAATGTGTGCAAGTCCTAGATCATCTTCTTGCCAAAGTGTGGTGTCCCAAAATAAAAGCTTGGCGAGTGTTTTTTTAAAGCTTCCGATTTAGGGAGGAAGAGAAGGAAGGGGAAGAAAGAGAAAAAACGAAAAAGGAAAAAGGAAATGAAGAGGCGCCACGTACATGCTCGAGTCTCACGGTTAACGGAGAATCTGTTAGCAGGATTTGAATCCTGCCACGTCACTCACACGGATGACGTGTTTTCATTGGAACAGGTAATCTTTCACAAGAACTTCCTATGTGTGCCTTTCACAGGAAATCCACGTTCTATATAACTGGTTTAGATACGTGTCATGAGAAGACCAATGCCAACCCTCCTCGAGCTCCTAGTTGTAGGAATAGTTTAAAGGAGATCAAAGTTACGTGAGCCCCACAATGATGTATTTATTATATTCACACTGTCCATCAATTTTTTGAAATCATTTTAGAGCATTAGCTAAAAAATGAATCATATCCAAAGCTCAAATGGGCCACACCAAAAATAGCAGCGGGATAATAAATTTTACACTTAAAAAAAACATTTATTTTCCATCCAATTTGTTCATAAGGTCACAAATACCCATGCGAAGAGGAAAAACAAATTTCCTGTAAATCCAAAACTTCTGTGACCCCAAAAGGGTTTTTTGGTAGACATTCAATCCCCCTTGCTTTTTAAGTGTGGTCCACTTTATCTTTAGATCTGTCTTATTTTGGATCTCAAACATAAACGTTTGGATATAATACATACCTCATGATGGGACTCATGGAACTTGATGATGTCAATACACCCTACATAGCTGTGTGGTACACCAGCCAATTCGCTTCCACACTCTGGCGTATGGTAATTGGCAGCTGATTGGCTCCTATACCATTCAGGCATAAAGCATTTAGATATAGCACATACCTCATGATGGGACTTGCGGAACTTGATGATGTCAAATACACTCTACATAGCTCGTCTGTAGTACACTAGCCAATCCGCTTCCACACTCTGCGTATGGTAACTGGCAGCTGATTGGCTAGTATACCATACACCATAGAACTTGCTGGTGTGTTGAACTCACTAGGTTCTGTGAGTCCCATCTTGAGGTATTAATTATATCCAAACTGTCGGCCTACTTAGCTAGCTGGTCGCGAGAGAAATGAGTTAAAAAAAAAAAAAAAAAAAGACAAATTCAAAGATCAAGTGAACCACACTACAAAAAGTAGTGGGGGATTGAAAGTCTACTATTGAAATCCTTTTGAGGTCACAGGAATTTTAGATCAACACGATATTTGTTTTTTCTTCATCTAAGTTTGTGTGACCTTATGAATGGATTAGATGGAAAATAAACATTATAATGAGTCTCATCGAATGTTTTAATGATGAGAATGATTATCTCACTAATATTTGTGGTGTGATCCACTTGAGCTTTGGATGTGATTTATTTTTTAAATCAAGAACAAAAAAAACTCCTCAAAAGGATAAACTGTGTGGATATAATAAATACATCATTATGGGCCCATTAACTTTGATCTCCTTCGAACCATTCTTACAACTCGGAGCTTGAGGAGCATAGTTAGGTTAGTGGTGTGTAACACACCAGGGGAAGGCTGATGTACCACACACCACCAACCTAGCTGGCGTGAGCACTTGTTGTGCTAAGGTGAGCGCTGATGCTCCTCCGGCCCGAGTTGTACCAACGGTTCAAAGGAGATTAAGTGTTAAACCCAAATCTGTTTGGCAGATGGCTTCTTTAGGCAAAGATAATTTCAATATTTTTTTTCGGTCCACCCTGAATATGGACGGCTGACATAATAAGACAGGGATTTTGCTA
Source organism: Magnolia kwangsiensis (assembly GCA_037074715.1). Classification (NCBI taxonomy): domain Eukaryota; kingdom Viridiplantae; phylum Streptophyta; class Magnoliopsida; order Magnoliales; family Magnoliaceae; genus Magnolia; species Magnolia kwangsiensis. The sequence continues at coordinate 105,123,851 of CM073576.1, read as the reverse complement.
ACGCCCTGGATGCGACACCGTTTTGCTGAAGTAAAAATGGCGTCCAAAATTCAATGGACTGTGTATTCTATACATTACACTAAGAAATTCATGCTGAAGAGATGAGATGATTGTAACCATCGCTAGCCGTAGATGAATTTAGAAAATTGAAAACGGCTTTTTTAACGGCTTGCATTCAACTCTGAAAACTCGAAGTCGGGGATCATCATGTAAAGTCGTGATTAGAGCTTTACATGAGTCAAGTTAGCTTGGTCACCTTGCTCGACTCGCCTTGGATCAAAATTGAATTTAGACTGAGTTAAGCTAGTTTTTAAAATTTGAAAAAATTTGCTCAACTCGCCTTGCTCGATGACTCAGTTATATTTTATATTGATGTTGTCGCTAAGTGTTTGGTGGAATGACTTAACAAAATGTTGTTTTAGGTATGTACATTCTCTGTAGAATCAATTGGTGGGAAGGAAGAAATGGATACAAACAAATCACTGTAGAAAAAAAACTTCATATTATAGAACTACGCTTATATCTTATTTTTGTGTTGCTCGTTTGGTGTTTGATGGAATAACCGTAATATGTTATTAATGTTTTGCTGTTGGATGAAATAACTATAATATGTTATTATTGTTTTGCATTACGTGAGGGTTTGAAGGTGCATTATATATGTTTGAGAAAATGTTTCACAATCTCAAGTTTTTGTTTTGCAGTTTGATGAAATAACTGTAATATGCTATTATTATTTTGCATTACATGAGGGTTTGAAGATGCATTATATGTGTTTAAGAAAATATTTCACAATCTCAAACTTGACGCGAACGGGTGAGCTGCTGACCAAGCTGAGCTGGCCAGTCAAGCTCAAGGAACGAGCCAAGCTAAGTTCAAGCTGGGGTTAAATGCTGGCTCAGCTAAGCCCAACTCGGTTTGACTCGTATACAGCTCTAGCCGTGATTACGACAGAATTGCTTACACAGTAGTTAGTAGAATACGGACGGCTCAAATGATCGGACCATCTCAGTTATGTTGGCCGCACTGGGCCACTACACGCGGGATGCTTGGTACCGACAGAGGCAAAAGAAACACCAGATAAAAATGGCGCGGATCGTTTGGGGAAAAGGTTACAGCGTGATGGTCCCCACCAATTTCGAATTTGTGACATAAATATACGTCAACCCAGACCGTCCAAATCATTGGAACCTTGTGGATGGACCATCTCTTTAAAATCACACTGGTCAAACAGTTGTAACCATCAAATGGGCGGCTGAAAATAAAATCATCAGCAGTCTAAATTCAGTGAATGGAATGAGATGGTTAACATCACTCCATCAATATGCTGTGTCCACAATAGGGCCCACCAATTGGATAGTGCGGATTTCCATAAAAGGATGAAAAGTGAAGAGTAAAGGCCACACAACAACTTAAAATAATGGTGGTGAAAATTTAAAATACTCGGTGATTTCTTTCAAACATCCGTACTGTTGGAGAGTATGACTACTCAATTACGCGTGCACGAGGCTACTGTCCACGTGCATCCTTATCATAAACCATTCAATTAATGGGTCCCGCCGGAGATGGGATAGAACCACGGAGCCACATCCAAAACAGTCATCCTGACAATCCGAAGGTGGCCATCAAACGGGCAGTTAAAATTGAAATGATCAAGGGTCCAAACTCAACAAGCAAATGCTAATTTCTGGATGCTAAGAATGAGCAATATCTACGAAGACCAGTCACCTGTTCAGTCATTCGCAGGATATTGTTTAAAATGATTTGATAATTATTATAATATAAGATTTATCTTTCAAAAATGGATTGCACATTACATTCCATGTAAAAGGACTTTCAGTTACAAAAGTAAATAAAAAGATAACACCAATGATCAACTGTGATGAGTAACTGCAAAACACTTTTATGAAAAGAAAAATTACTTATATTTCGACGAAAAGCCTCTAACTTATAAGTGTAGACTTGAATTATTACTAAGGATTACTACTACTCTTAATGCATGATTAAGTTACTGGCTACACTAAGGAAATAAAAGATTGATTACGCTAAGGAACATAAAGGATAATTGATAGATTCGATTTCTTTGATTGAAATGATATGAGACGCTTTGCTTTGTTAAATTCCTTTGTTATTTATAGATTTCCGTGAGATAGCCATCTAGATACTTTTTCCTTCGTTTAGTCGGTTACAACAACTACTTGAACATCAATTTTCTCTTGACCATGTTCCGTCTTTCACTGCTTGACCACATTGATGTGTATTATCCAACCAGTGCTAGTTGTTATCTTCTCATCATGTGCTTAAAATATCCTCATTGATCTTATGTATGCTATATATTTCTCATGTAATGACACGTATCATTTCCTAATTAGTTCTTCCTTGAATTGTAAAAAATAGGGTATAACATTACCTCCATGTTGCTTCACCTTTGTGCAAAAAAGGTAAAAGCAATGGTCTGTTGCTCAACGCAATAATTTTGTTACCCAGTGCTTCCACATGTCAACTCCCTATTGATTTTACTCGATTGAGATGAAAAACCTGAATGATGGTTTTGCTTTTCCCATGACTGTTATTGTGACACGTAGGAAACAATCAAATCTTATGAGGAGTAATAATTATCCTTTCATTAATGTGCATGTTCTTTATATATATATATATATATATATATATATATATATATATATATATATGCATTTTCGAATCAATTTTGATTTTCTACGCCTCTTACTCTCCTATCCCTCTTCTTCTTCGAAATTCCTTATCACCGCCATGTCTGCTTCTTCATCTTTTACTCTTCGACATTCCATCAGAAAGATTTCATTAGGGAACTTGGCAATCTCTCTCCAAAAATCATAGAAGATATCGTCTTCAATATTCTTGTTAATCGGAGAACATTCCTTTTGCTTAAACTAACCTTCCACCCCGAAATCACTCACCAAGAAATTCCGATGATAGACCAATTCTTCCCAAACTATCTAGGTGAAAAACTATCAGCGCAATCCAACCTTTTAGATCATACAAATGCCTTCAAAGCATCAAGATCTTGGCTGAGACCAATGAAAGGATGGGCAAAATGGTACAATCGTGTAGCGCAACAACATAGCGATACATGGAGACAAGTTAGCATCTACAAACGCATCAGGTTTTCTCTTTTTGAATTTATAGCATACACATCCTCCTCATTGCAGCTTCTACATTCTGGAGTCTATCAACCAACACCTTCCATTTCAGATGTGGCCCCATGAGTTTAACAATCATGAATGTTTGTGATTTCACTAATGTAATGTCCAGAAAATCAGGGGTCAAGAAGAAGCTCAACACCCGAGTTCCAACGCATCACTTATGCAACATAGATAATGATGTTTAAATATTGTCCATATTAGTGCATTAAACATGAGCAAGATTATACTAAAACGGCATATCATAGTCCAAAGGTAATTAAATTAAGCAAGCAGAAGACTGAAATGGATATATAAGGTATATACGTGATTCACAACCTCTAGAGTATGATCATATAACCGGGCTGAAGTTTATACATGTATAATGTCAAAGTTATAAAGTATCAAAAATGTAAATGTCCAACTAATCCATGTATCCCTATAATCCCATCGAAACAGCACGGGGTTTACGTAGACCGCCCGAGAGTTGTATGTAGGAGAATTCCTCCTCCTCGTCATAGAAGTTCGACTCCGTTGCGTAAGCCGCATCACAGCCTGCATCTAAATCAGAGTCTGGTTGATGTTTTAAAACACCATCCTAGGTGGAAATGAGTAGCTAATTCAGTGGAATTATAAAGTAAATGTTAACATGTTGTCAATTTAGTCAAGCAGTAATGACAAAGCAGTACAACAATCATGTCCTAAGTACTCTTGTTAATTCAGTAATGATGTGCTATAATGATGTATGCCCTCGTCTGCACTCCCTCAGCGACATCATCTCACGGTCGCGCATGCAACACTCCCGCTGTGCTCAACTCCAATGCTAAAGGCATATGCAATGCGATGCATGTGCGTGTTAGCCAAGTTCTTAATTAGACCTATTCATACGACAGGTTTGAGAAGCTAAGGTACCTCCCTTTATATCATTTACCCAAATAAAGATTCATCTAGGGTCGTCAATCCTAGTTAATCACATATGATTGGCAAGTTTGAGAGTTTACAATGTAGGTCGCTACAAGATGCTCTTCACTGTCAGTGTAAGCTTATTTTGTACTCGAGGTCACAACACCAACGCCCTACCAAATAGCAGTCTATTTTTAAAGGCACGTCACCAATCCGACTGGGGATTGCAGCTAGGCTGCGCTGGGGTAGGCTTATTTTGTACTCGAGGTTACTCCACTCGCGCCCTACCAATTAAAGCGCTATTTTTGAAGGGGGTCTGGATTAGATGGTACACCTCAACCTACGCTGGGACAGCAACTAGGCTGCTCCAGGGTAGGCCGACAGCTCGAATATAGTGTCCCATACCACCGTATTCGGCTCACGAGTTTGGGTTGCTCACTGGTCACTATGGGGAGGCTCGTCACCCTAGTGTAGCCTGACAGATTGACCACGGTGTCCCATACCACCATGCCCAGCTCATGAGTCTTAGTAGATTGTTGTACCATGGTTGAAACGGGCTTTTACATTGGTAAGTGGTACCTTAGATTCAAGCAGTAACGTCTATACATGGTAAACACATAATATGCCAATCAGTTTATTAGACAAGTTCGACTGGTACGAGCGTATGCTGACTTAATCGACATGGTACCACTGTCGACAATCATCGTATGGCTCGGATTCATCGAACGCATCAAATGTGGCGAGACTAATTTGGCCACTTAAGCAGGAATTGTTACCGATTGTCTGGATTATGTAGTAGTCCTAATCATACTCAAATGCAGCATGTGGATACATGTGATAATCATATAAGAAATTAACAAACAATCCAAGTACAATACTCATTTGAGCATTTCATCAAACATATTAAACATGTTATCGAACATTGCAATTCATTCATAAGATGCGTAATTGAAATTAAGGTTGCACGAAGGAAATTATACATATAGTTAAAGTAATCGAGAATCCTACCTCAACGCCCTTAATAAATACAAATCATCGGACAATTTCTCATTCAGACATATTATTAAACACATAAAACATGTCATTATACATATGCGTTTTATATATAAATCACGTAGTAGCGAGATAGGTTACATGAAAGAAATTGTAACTATAAATACGGTAATTGAGAATCCTATCTCAACGCCCTTATTAAATACGTTTCAACAACTAATTTCTCATTCAGACATTTTATCAAACACTTAGACTACACATATCAACATATATGTAACAATTTAGTTATGACAAATAATACAGCAAATCCTTTCACAAAGAAGTTGTCACACATACAACAATCATGTATTCTCAATCAATAATCATGGCAAGCACAAATCATAATTCCATATCCATTCAAATATTTCAACAAACACATGGAATGCATTATATTCAACATAGTTCATATATATGTATAATACATGGAAACCATCACATTTAAGTACATGTAACAACAATCAAGTCAGTCATAAATCATTAACTGATATTGAAAGCCTTGAAAACCATGACCTAAACGTTTATAGTCCGCACCTTTCGTTGATAAACTCGCATCGAAATCGATTTGAACATTACGTCCTTGTCTACGACATAACTGTTACCTGAATCACGAAATATGTTAGCTATTTCGTTGATGCCTCTATTTGAATTTCTAAAACGAGCTTAGGGTTAGGATTTCTTACCCAAATAGAAGTTAGAATCGACGGTGTAGCGATGGTGGGGTGACGATTCGGCATGTGGAGTGAATCCCAACAACGATCTCCCTATCTCTCTCTCTTCTCCTCACTCTTTCCTCCTCTTTTCTTTCTTCTCTCACCTAGGGTTTGAGAAAATCGTATGGAATGAGAGAGGGGTGGTTTAAGGGCTTTATATAGGCCCAGAACTGATGCAAATGGCCCCGTATACCTGATTTGTATCCAAAGGGCGCCTGTTTCGGGCAAATGGGACCCCTGAGAAGGTCCATTTCTCACATACGTCACAGGGCAAGTTCCCTGATGATGGATCTATGCCAAGACTGTGTTTATGGTGCGATCTGAAAATCGGATCGGCCGTAAAGGACCCATATCAGATCAACGGTCATCGTTACTCGATCGGAGCTATAATTATACCAACAGGGTATAGAAATTTTCTTGATCCAAGGGTGTAGTTGGGTCAGAATCTGACGGTATGAAACCTTAAATTTGGTTTGTAAGCAAACAACACAAATCACTTGAGTTCATTTTCTAAAGATATTCGCATTTCTCACACACTTCGCTACAGGCTCAAGTTGTGCATTTACAGATACTATTTGAACTCGATTCCTGCGATGGTTATCAAGCCCAGTAAGTTTGTCATAACCGTATAGTTTTGCGGTCATCAGATTTTTGATGCACGGTCTAGCTACGATATGGAGTTTCAATGTGTTTTCGAGAGTAACTGGGTTTTGAGATTGATGCTAGGTTTCTAGGTAATGTAGAGTTAACGATTTAACTGGTTTTGGGTCTTGCAGTTCATATAGAAAGCAGTTCAAGCAATTTCACTGATTATTTAGTTTATCACTTAATAAATTTTCATCTAATTTCTAAAGGATTCGGTCCTTAATCGTAAGGCCTGTATCCTAGATCGTACCGTTTCGTAGGCTTCAGCGGTCATTCTGGTTGAATTTTGATAACTTTCGACTTGTATCCAACGTTTGTGCACAATACTAAGCTGAGTCTCACATACTTGACTCGACTCAACCCAAAACTTGTATCTTAGTGACCGCGCCGTTGCCGCGGTTCTAATGCCGCGACTCGCGCACCAAACCGATACTCAGGTTGGAAGATATAGGTCCGCGTTCGTTTCGAGGAAACGCCGCACCTTGCGAACTTTGAGGGAATATCTGCAACATGTCCCATCAATTAATCAATCACTCATGTCAAGTACAAGTCAAGTACAAGCCATACCCAAGTACAAGCAACCCATCTCTCCCATTTCCAAAGTCAACTCTCTCTCTCTCTCCACCTATGCCTTTCTTACAATACATCACTCCACACATCCCTTTCTTACAACCCATCACCCATCACACATCACTCCACTTCTTATCAACCCATCACTTCTCTCTCTCTCTCTCTCTCTCCCTCATTTCTCAAAAAAAAAAATCTCTCCCAAGCAAAAATTCCTATGTCCAAGCTCCTCTCTCTCAAGCAACAATTGTGACCCACTTTTCCTACCCTCTCATCTCTCATTCCCACCATCAAAAGTCAATCAAACACCATCAAAAGAGGAGGCAAGGAGCTAAGGAGGCTAAGAGACCAAGGAGAAGGCCAAGAGGTGGGTGATCGATCGTTAAATTCCATTTTTTTAGGTCCCACTTATTGTGCGACCCACTTGATGTATGCATCGTATTTGGGAGGGCCCAATAGTGGCGGGGTCCCTCCCCTTCACATGTATTTCTCTCTCTCTCTCTCTCTCTCTCTCTATCTCTCTCTCTTTTATATGATGATGATGATGAAAGGGTGTACGGCCCATTTGGTGTGTGTCCCACCATGAAGCATATATTATCCAAGCCATTCATCTTCATGTGGGACTCATCTGATGGATGTGATGGATCTGCTCCATCCAACCCGTTAGTGGGCCTGGATGGGTGGCAAAAACACAAACATCAGGTGATCCAACAGGTGGGCCACGTACATGTGGGACCCACCATGATGCTTATGTTATATCCATGGAGGCATGCTAATGTGGGGTGTGTGTAAGGACATGGATGTGTACCGACGAGCTAACAAAAAAAAAAGATAATATAAAATAATATATTTGAGTTCTTAGGGTGGGCTGCTCATGTAGGCCCCACCTTAATATATAGGGTTGATCCACGCTGTCCATTCCATTCTCCAGCTCATTTGAGGTGTTGAGTTGAAAAATGAACCCAATCCGATTATCTGGCGGGCCATAGTATAGAAAATAGTTGTTTTTACCATTAAAATGTACTTTGAAATCTTTTATACGCCAAAATACCTTGGATATTGGGCTCATTTAGCTTGTAATGAGCCTTAGGATCTAATGGCTGGAGTGGATCTGCCCGATGCGAGCCCCACCTAGAAAAAACCTTAAAAAGTCATTTTTTTCAAAAAAAAAAATATAGTGCCTCTGGCCGACCCAGGACACGCAGTCGGTCCTCTGCGCTGAACGTTGGGCATGCACGGGCGCTGGAGCCAGCGGCCCTAGTTGTGGGCCCCACCGTGATGCGTGTAGAACATCTATTTCATGCATTTGGGTGGGCCGCTTAGGGCAGTAGGCCACCCCCAAAATCAGCCGTACACAGACTTAGGTGGCCCACATTACCAGGAAGCGGTGGATTGAACGTCTGCCATTAAAACCCTTTTTAGGTCCGAAGTTTTGGATCATATGAAATTATTTTCCTCTTCACCCCTGGTCCGTGTGACCTTACCAGCAGGTTGGGTGGAAAATAAATATTTCGGTGGGCCCCATGTCTGTGTGACCTTATCAACAGGCTGGGTGGAAAATAAACATTATGGTTGGCCCCACGTGGGACCCACTGATGTATGTACTCCACATGTTCCATCAGTGTGGTCCCCACCTTGAAGTATGTGCTTTATTTAGGCTGTCCATTTATATGGGGCTGCTGATGCATGTGTTGCATCCAAACCATCCAACCATTTTTAAAGGATAATTTTAAGGCTTGAGTTCAAAAATGAGACAGATCCAATATCAAGTGGACCACACAATAAAAGTAGTGGGGATTGAGTGTCTACCATTAAAACCTTTGATGACACAGAAGCTTTGGATCAACATAGGAAATTTGTCTTTCTTCCTAGTCCAGGTCCATGCAACCTTATGAACTGATTGGATGGAAAAATAAAAGTCATGTGGGCTCGATGTATTATGCATATTAAACATCATTATCTCTACTGTTATTTGTGGTATGGTCCAGATGATCTTTCGATGGATTTACTTTTGGGAAATGCTCTAAAATGACCTTTAATTGATGTGTGGGCCCCACCTTGATGTGATGTATGTTGGTCCCATATGAGAGGTCTGATTTGATGTATTAGATCGGCCCATTTAATTTGGCCCAGTTGATTCGGCCCATTGTTTCGGCCCATTTGATTAGGCCTGGTGTGATATATGAGACCCGATGTTGAGGCCCACCTAGATAAATATATGAGGCCCATGTGATGCGGCCCATTTGATGTATTTAGAGCCTTTGGGTCGAGGCCCAACGGAATGTACATAAGGCCTATTCCAATGTATGATCCCACCATAGTTTATGTAATGATGTTCATGGTAGGTCGTGCCTTGGGAGCAATGATAGTTTGACGTCCACGTTGTCATGCCCTAAACTCAGAAATCGAATTCACAGGAATCCCGATCGCTGAATCTGGTGCCGACAGCCTCCGTAGTGCCCCATTCTCGGCTCTTGACAATCATATGCCAAATTCTGAACCTAAGATTCTACAAGGAGGATTTTCAGAATATTTTTTTTTTTGTAATGGAGCATAACCACAAACATAACCAAGTGATAAAATAGCATCACCACATATCCACTATATTAAAAACTTTAAGTACAACGCGAAAAGAAAAATACAAGGTGATCAAAAAGCTCTAAAATAGTTAGATACATACTCCTGCCTCAGCGTTACTGCTGTCCAACGCTACCTGCACGCAACTGTCGTGCATAAGCTTACAACAGCTTAGAGGGTGATGTAAGTGTGTGCGTAAGGCGAGTGCCAAGTATATAATATCAGAGTAATACGGAAACATGCGGTAAGTCCATGAATGCTATCAGCTGTACCAAAGCTATATGATGTAAGGTGTGAATGCTATTGGCCATACCAAGGCCATGCGATGCAAGACATGAATGCTATCGGCCATACCGATACAATGCGAGGCCTACGTAACCGAATGTCATATGCGAGATGCAATCTAAGCAAGCCAGTACTCATCAAGTATATTATCAGTACAGTTCCTTTCTAGATATCACTGGGGTCTAGTACTATAAGACCCGTATTGTTCCGTCGACTCCTGCGATCCTTCCCGTCGAATTCTGGCAATCCGCAACCTATAATCGATGTTTGTGCACGACCCTACATCGTATCCTGTAGATTTAAGTCAGCTTAATCTGAGACTTGTACCATTGTGACCACACCGTCGCCACGGTTTCAACGCCGCATCTTGCATACCAATCCGACACCGTGGCAGAGAGATGTGGGCCCGTGTTTAGTTCAAGAAAAAATACCGCGCATTTGCAATCCCAAGAGAATCTTTACAACCCATCCCATCAATCATCTCATATCAAGTACAAAGCACCCATGCTTTCTTTCTCCACAAGTCAATCAACCACCAAGTTAACTAACCTCTCACCTCATCCATCACTCACCTCACATCCATCACCTCACCCATCACTCACATCCATCACTTTCTCTCCTTACATCCCATCTCTCTCTCTCTCTCTCTCTCTCTCTCTCTCTCTCTCTCTCTTTCTCTACACCATTTTCCAAGCAACAAAGGAGAGAAAGAGTGTGGACATCCATGGTTTTTCAAGTGAGAGAAAAGTGATTTTGGTGGCCCACTTTTCCATCCCAAGATCTTTCATCATAGCCATTCACTTCTCATCTTCCACCATCAAAGTGAGACACAAGGAGATTGGCTTTTCAACGGACCAAGAAGATCGAAGGTGGGTGCTCTATTGGGCCTAGTTTTTCTGTTTTTGATGAAGGGCCAAGTGAGGCCTACTGATTGATGGTATGGATCTCACTTTGGACCTTAGGTGTGACCGATGGCCACCTTGATCCACATGATCATTCCCCCATCATGATGTTTATTTTCCTTGCACAATAAGAGATCATTTAGACCGTCCATTTTGGGTGGAGAAGGAACCTCCATCGTTGATCTTTGATTTGATAGGCCCACGTGTTATGGGACCCACTTGATGTATGATTGATTTCAACGGAGGACCCATAGTGCCGGGGTCCCTCCATCACGCATGTCCCTCTTTCTCTCTTTCTCTCTCCCTTTCTTTTTATTTATTTATTTTTGTATGTGACCCACTTGGATGGACCCCACCATGAAGCATGTATTGGACCCAAGTCATTTGTAGGTTGGGCCCATTTTATAAGTGTGATATCCACACTAATCATCATGTGGTGGCCCACCTAAGCAGGGCCCACCTTGAACGTTCGTGTGAGCCAGAACGTCCAGCGTCCCTGAACACTGGACATGAAAACAAATATAGGCTTGGTTTCAAGCTTATTGGGTGAGCCATTTGTATAGGCCTCACCTTGATGTATGTATTCAATCCATGCCGTCTATCCTATTTACCCACTCATTTTAGGCGTTGAGCTGAAAAATAAGCTGATCCAACTTTTAGGCGGGCCATAACTTAGAAAATAGTGGTTTTTACTGTTAAAATGCACTCTGAACTTTCTACACCCCTAAAATATATCGAATATTGGACTTGATGGGTCTGTCTTGGGCCATAGACACCAATGGTTGGGTTGAATTTTACCGATGCCGGCCCCACACATGAAAAAATAGGAGAAAACGATTTTTTTTCAAAAACAAAATAAGCAGCAGGTGCTGCTGCAACGTCCAGAGGACGTGCAGTAGCGTCCTGCTGCGCTGGACGTGAAACGGGTAGGGGGAACACGGGTCCCAGATGTGGGTCCCATCGTATTGTGTGAGGACATCAATACCGTGCATTTGACGGCCCATCTTCTAGTGGTGGTCCACCCCAAAAATCAGCCATAGTTGGAGCTTGGGTGGTCCACATCACAGGTAACAATGTGGATGAACGTCTACCATTAAAACTCTTTTTTTGTAGGTACAGAAGTTTTGAATCGGTATGAAATTTATTTTTCCTTTCACTTAGGTCAGCGTGACCTTATCAACGGGTTGGATTGCATATAAACATTATGGTGGGCCCCACGTGGGACCCACAATGATATATGAGTTTTACTCCCACCGTCCCACAAGTATGTATGTGTTTTAGTCACACCGTTCAGGTGGATGGTGGGACCCCCTTTATGTGTTTTATTCACACTGTCCCATGACAGTGGGGTCCATCATGATGCATGTGTTACATCCAAGCCTTCTAACCATTTGGAAAGCTCATTTTATGGCATGAGTTGAAGAATGAGGCAGATCTAGGAGCAAGTGGACCACATAGCCAAAGGTAATGGGGATTGAGTGACTGCCATTGAAACCTTTTGTTTCACATAAGTTTTGGATCATTAGGGAATTTGTTTCCTCCTAATCTAGGTCAGTGTGACCTTAGGGCCAGATTGGAAAATAAATAAATAAATAGATAAATAAATGATATAATGGGCCTTGGAAATTCAATGGTGGAAAATCGCTATCTCCACTTATATTTGGGTGTGGCCCGTTTGGTATGCATGGGGCCCAATTGGTGTGGCCCATTTGAGATACATAAGACCCATGTGATTAGGCCCATTTTGATGTATTCTAAGGTCCATGGGTTATGACCCATTGCAATGTACATAAGGCCCATTGGTGAGGCCCATTAATGCGGTCCATTTGATGAATGTAAGGCCCATGTGATTCGGCCCATTTGATGTATTTAAGGCCCAATGGGTTGTACCTAAGGTCCATTGCAATTGTGATCCTAACATGGTTTATGTAATGATGTTTACGATGAGCTATGCCTTGGGAGCAATGATGGTTTGACGTCCACATTGCAAGTATAATGTTGGTTAAATGTCCACATTACGACTCTCCTTAGGGCCCATTGATAGGCCCGTACTTATTTTGTGTAGGCCGTCTAGGCCCATCTGCGTTGTAAGGATAGTTTATTACTTTATAACATGCTTAGTATAATTTCATGATTCATGCTCATACGCATCATATGTATGCTTGATATGAGGAATGTTTAACCATAGCATAAGCCGTTGGGCTGAAACATTTACGGGACTCCTTATGAGACGGAGTGTCTCACATGAGCGCATGACACGTGCAAGATTGCTGCATGATTGTACTCTGTGATTCATGCATCTCGCATTTGCGTGACTTGATCATTGTACGCCCTAGTGACATCAGGGCCGTGGCTCCACTGGTACATCGTGGATGGCCTTATCGGATACCGAAAATACTTTGTTCTAGCACTGTGGGCACTTAGGATGTCCTTGGGTGAAAGTCCTAGAACCTTTTTGGTACCAGGAGTTACTCCAATGTTTAGATTGAGTGGATACATGAGCACCCGAGTGCCGAATACCAGTAGGCCGCGTCTCCCACTGTATCGTGGTCGGTTGTGAAAGGGTGTGGCCTTATCTGCCTGAGTGAGGGGGCTATAAGCTATGCTGAGTTTGACCAGCTAGTAAATGAGTCCGCTATCGACGAGCCGGGTAGGTATTGGCAGACTATTGGTCAGGCAGATAGTGAGGCCTATTCCACTTGATTGACTGTGCAGCTAGGGAGGAGGTAGTCAGTGCAAAGTGTATTAGACCCCGGTGATATCCCAGAGAGGAACTGTATTGATATATGTACTTGATGAGTACTGACATACTTATTTTGCATCTTGCATATGACATTTGGCTACATAGGCCTCGCATCGCATGGCCTTGGTATGGCCGATAGCATTCATGTCTTGCATATATATCTTTGGTACAGCTAATAGCATTCATGGACTTATCGCATATTTCCACATTACTCTGATATTGTACACTTGGCGCTTGCCTTGGCACACACTTACACCACCCTCTAAGCTTTTGTAAGCTTATGCACGACAGTTGGGTGCAGGTAACGTTGGACAGCAGCACGCTGAGGCAGGAGTGCAAATCTAATTATTTTGAAACTTTTGATCACCTTGTATTTCCCTTTTTGCATTGTACTTAAATTTTTTGATATAGTGGATATGTGGTGATGCTATTTTATCACTTGGTTATGCTTGTGGTTATTGTAAGCCCCGTTTCCTAGACCGTACCATCCCGTAGGCTTTCGCGATCTTCTCGGTCGAATATCAGCAACCTTTGACCTTTATCCGATGTTTACGCGTGATCTTAAGCTGAGTCCTGTCAATTTGAGTCGGCTCAACTCGAGACTTGTACCTTAGCGGCCGCGTCGTCGCAGTGACTTGCGCACTGATCCGCTACCCGGGCCAGGAGATGTAGGCCCGCGTTCAGTTCGAGGAAAACACTGCGCGTTGAAAAATCCAAGAGAACATCACATTAAATCTCATCAATCCCATCAATTAATTACACATCACCTCACATGTCAAAGTACAACCCCATCCCCAAGCAACCCCAAAGTCAAACTCCTTCTTACACAAAGTACCTACTCACATCACTCACCATTACTTATCTCCCATCACCTCTCTCTCTCTCTTCACTCCCTCATTTTTCAAAACTCCATCTCTCTCCAAGCAACCCACGTCCATGCCATCCAAGAGGAGAAGCTAGTGTGGCCCACTTTCTTTACTCCCATCTCCACCGTCCATGATCGATCTCAACCGTTGAAGTCCATCTATTGGAGCTCTAAAGGCTATAGGCGGAAGAATGAAGAAGAAATCTAAATGTGGGTGCCTCTATTCTTCTCAATCTTTATCTTTTTCTATCTTTCACTTTTGTTGTGTGTGGCAATGTGGCGGTGTGGCCCACTTGGATGTATCCCACTTGATGTAATCGTCCAAACCATTTGGGCCCTACCTTAGGGAGATGGGAAAAAACATAAATATCAAGTTGGTCCAAATCAAGTGGGCAAAGTCCATGTGGGACTCACCAGCCATGGTCCCCACCCGTGGGACCCACCTTATACATGTGTTTTATGCAAATTGTCTAGTATCCAGGACGCTGTGAAGTGAAGAGTTAACTGATGGTGTTGTGTACTGAGAAGCAAACAAAGATGTCAGTTTGATTTTTTTTTAAAGAAAACTTTGGGTGGACCACTCACACAGGCCTCACCTTGATGTATGAATTTAATCCACACCATCCATTCTATTTCTTAGTCCATTTTAGACGTTGTGCCAAAGTATGAGGATAATCCAATTTTTTATGGCAGGCCCTAACATGGAAAACAATGACTTTCACCTTTAAAATTCGTTAGGACCCACCTTGAGGGTTCTACCCTCCCAAAACATACTGCATATTGGACTCATTTAGTTGATCATGAGCAGTAGAATCCAATGGGTGGAGTGGATCCACTTGATGTCGGTCATACCTAGAAAAAACTACAAAAAAACCTATTTTAAAAAAAATAAATATACGAAGTAACAGCAGCGTTTGAGGAGGACGGCACCAGCGTCCTGCGTGGGCGGTCAGGCAGGGACCCACGGTCCCAGCCGTGGGCCCCACCGTGATGTGTAAGAACATCCACACCTTGCATTGGGCAGGCCACCCACTAGCCATGGGCCACCCCAGAAATCAGCCGTTCATGGAGCTCAGAGGGCCCACGTCACAGGAAACAGTTGGATTGAATGCCTACCTTTGAAACCTTTATTTTTGGATATCACAGAAGTTTATATGAAAATTGTTCTTTCCCCTTAATTCAGATATTTGTAACCTTTCGATCGGATTGGTTGGAGAATAAAAGTCATGGTGGGTCCATGTGTTCATATATTTGTAACCTTACGATCGGATTGGTTGGAGAATAAAAGTCATGGTGGGCCCCACATGGACCCACTTGTATGAAGTGGATTGGCTGCAGTAACGTGTAGCTGCTTTAACAAAAACGTCAGCTAGTTTCTGCGGGTCTTTCACGAGGTATGTGTTATGCTGTCCGTCCGTCCGTCCAGCACACGTGTGGGTGGGACCCACCTGGATGCATTTTACATCCACACTGCTGGGCCCCCTTGACGCATGTATTTTATATTCACACCATCTGACCACCTCAGGACGCAGGGCCACCTTGCATACATTGTATATCCAGGCCGTCTGCCATCTGGATGGTGTGTCTATCCTAACCATCTATCCATTGGCTGGGGCTAGACATCAGCAAGTTTCGTGACCCAGACCGTCTGTCTTTTTCTGGTGGGCCACATGTGTGGACCCCACCATGAGGTATGGGTAATATCCAAATTGTCCATCTGTGCATGCTGGTGGACAGGCCACCTGTTATATGCCTGGATCTGCACCGTTATGCTGATTGGGACGGTGTTGACCCACATGGTGGGTGTAGTTTATTTGCACTGTCCATCCATAAATCTGTAGGAATCTACCGTGCTATGGGTACCATCCAGCACGTGGACTCACCTGGCACATGGACCACACCTTATGGATGTGGGTCATCTAGACCATCCAGATCATGGGACAGCCATGATGTAAGTGTTGTATCATCATGTCCAGAGGACGTGGGACCCACCCTAATATATGGGTACCATCCTCATGTCCAGCATCTGGACGTGGACCCACGTGGCGCATGTGTCTCATCGGACGGTGGGACCCAATGATGATGCATATATTATATCTTAACCATCAATTCACCTCGACGTGGATGTGGACCCACTTTAAATGTACGTGTTTCATTCACCGTCCACCTATGGAGGCTGCTGGACTGACGTCCAGCAGCTATGGGACCCATGTGATATGCGTTATATCTACACCATCCGTCCACGTGGGATGTGTGGACCCCACTAGGATGTATGTCTCATCCTACCATCCATCACTTGGATAGTAGTAGCATATAGTACCTGCTGTACAGGTAGTGGGCAACCATGATTTATGTATTTTATCAACTCTGTTCATTTGTTGGACTGTTGGGTAGCAGCCTAGCAGCAATTTAACTGTTGGGAGGGTCATTGTGATGCATGTATTCCATGCAGGCCATTCACCTGCAGCGTGTAGAGCCCACCTTGATGTATTCATTTCATCCTCACTGTCCGCTAGACTGGGACGGTGGGACTCACCTCAGATGTATGTGTCCTATACAGTTGTCCATCTGTCTTGCCAGCATGGATACCCACCTTGAGCTGTGATTTGATCCTAGCCGTTCATCTGTTTTGGCAGCAGGTGGGTCACACCTTGATGTATTTACTCTATGTCCACTCTGTCCACCTATCTAGATCAGTGGGACCCACCATGATTTTTGAATTCATCAATGCTATCCACCTATTTTGCATCCATGCCGGCCATCTGCGAGAGTCGCCGTGATTTATGTATTGTACGTGTATGTCGTCCATCTAGTTTTCTATAACATTTTAAGGACTGGCTCACCTTGATTGTACGTATTTTATAACCACGTCGTCTGTCCATTTTGATGGACGTATGACCCACCTTAACATGGTGTTTATGTGGCCTGATTGCTGAGACCCAAAGTGATGTACGTAAGGACTATTGTGGTGCATTTTGTAGCCTATGTGTGCGGCCCAATGAGATGTTTGTATGGCCCATTGGTGCAGCCCAATGATGCAACCCACCGTGATGTGTATATTAGGCCCAATGGTACGACCCAATGTATCAAACCACCGTGATGTGTAAGGCCCACCTGTGATGACTATTTGAGGCCCACTTGTTGGATAATTGGGCCCACCTTATGTTTGACTCTATGTGGATCACTACTTGGGAGCAATGTTGGTTAGATGTCCACATTGATGTGCAATGATGGTTGGATGTCCTCATTGTGACCTTTCCGTAGGCTTTATTAGGCCCATTTGCACCATTCTCTAAGTGGGTTACCCCAAATAAGTGGGCCCCATTGCCATAGATGGATGGCTCCGTGCCATCAGATTTGATATTACCATGGCCGTGGGTCGATCTTTATATTATGGTTGATCAGCTGTCCATCTATGGACCCCGTCTTGTTTATATGCCGATTGTCGGAGCCGATTATCGATGCTAATTATCAGTGCCAATTGCCGAGGCCCATTGTGATGTATTCGAGGCCCATGGGATGTGGCCCATTGTGATATATTTCCGGCCCATATGATGAGGCCCGACCTGATGTATATTAGGCTCGTGTGAGCGGCCTATTGCGATGCTTATTAGACCCGTGAGATGTGACCCACTTGATGTACATGTGCCCGTGAGTGAGGCCCATCGTGATGTGTATTAAGCTCTTGAGTGAGGCCCATGGTGTTGTATATTTGGCCTTTGTGTGAGGCCATGAGTCCACTGTATGTTAGGCTCTATATGGGCCATTCCTTGGGGGTAATGTTGGTTAAATGTCCACATTATCAAGGTTGATTGTTGATGTCAGTTATTGATACCGATTATGAGTATGTGACCGCATAGCATCACGATACATGCCCATACGCATCATCTGCATGTTTGATATGAGATGTGGTTGATCATTGTATATGTCATTGGGCATGTTGTTATGAGACTCCCTGATAGGCGGAGATTGTCTCACATGAGTACACTGTATGCGCAGGGTTGATGCATGACTGGATTATATAACTCATGCATCTTGTATTGTGTGTTGTGATTTCTATACGCCCTATTGACATCAGGGTCGTAGCCTCCACAGGTATTTCGTGGATGGCCGGATGGGACTTCGAAAATCTGTTCTACATGGGGTGCTATAGATATCCTTGGGTGAAAGTCCCTAAATCCTCTTCGTTCCAGAGGTTGCTTCAACGTCTAGACCGAGTGGATGCATGAGCGCATGTGGGCCATATACCGTTAGGCCGCGTCTCCCACTGTGTCGTGGTCAGTTGGAAGGGGGCACGGCCTTACCTGCCCGAGAGGAGGGGGAAATGTTAGGCTGAGTTTGACAAGCTCAAGGAATGGGTCCGCTATTGACGAGTCGGGCCCGATATTGGCAGGTGGATAGTGAGGTCTCTTCCACTCACCTTGTTGCGCCCGATGGAGCGGTAATCTGGTTTGGAGTGTAATAGACCCTGGTGATTTTTCCAGAGAGGAACCGTACTGATATGTGGACTTATTGAGTAGGAGTTGCATTCTCATTCATTCATTCATTCACTATCCACTCGGGCTAATAATGCACAACTAATTGTTGTGTACTTTCGTTATGACAAGGATTTCAGTTGGGCATGCGACTAACCTGAGATCAGGAGTTACCATTTTGCGTCTGACTATCCAAATTTAGGTATGGGACTGGTTTGGATAGAAGTCCCTTGTGGTGGACCCCATAACCTACGATACTACGTACTATCATCCCGACTTCACACTCCAGTATGGTCATTTCATTCGCATCACATATTGCATTACATCCGCAGGCATATGGCATTTTGGGTTGCTATGTTTCTGCACTTATATGACCTAGACAGACTTAACAGGATTTGTATATTGCATTGCATCCTCGGCATATGATATCTGGCTCTTTATGACTCCTTATTGCATAGCTGTTCTATATTGCGTATTTCAATATTGATTAACTTATAAACTTGTCTATACTTCCACTTACTCCGTGATCATACAATTTATGATCTTGTTAGAATTTCTGTTTACTCTAATAATTCCTGCTCTTGTCAGTATTTCTGCTTATTCTGATAATGTACAATTTATGGATTACCAGTAATTTCGGTATTGTATGATGATGACATTGTATTGAATACTTGACACTTACATTGTGCACACAATTACACCACCCTTTAAGCTTTCTATAAGCTTATGCACGATAGATGCGTGCAGGTGATGTTAGGTTGCAGCAATGTTGAGCTTGGAGCGTACAGTGATCTTCTAGAGCTTGACTTTTCTATTAATGTATTTTTCTTTCAGTATTGTACTCAAATAATTATATTAGTGGATATGTGATGATGATGTTGTCTTTGCGAATTGGGTAATCTTGTGGTTATGCTTATTACGAGTTAAATGTACATTAAAAAAAAATCCTCCTTGTAGGATCCCAAGATCGGAATCTGGCGTATGAACGCTAAGAGCCGAAAATGGGATACTACGGAGGCTGTCGGCACTGGATTCGGAGATCGGTATTCTTGTGAATCCGATTTCTGGGTTTGGGATGTGACAGTTATGTTCCATTACAAAAAAAACTCATTATGAAAATCCTTCTTGTAGGATCCCAGGATCGGAATCTGGCATACAATTGTCAGGAGCTGAGAATGGGGCACTATGGAGGCTGTTGGCACCGGATTTGGTGATCGGGATTCCTGTGAATCTGATTTTTGGGTTTGGGGCGTGACAAGTACACTTCACACTGACTGCCGCCTCCCTAGCCCCACATCCCAGTGAGCAGAATAGACCTCACTATCCGCCTGACCAGTAGTCTACCAATACCTACCCGACTCGTCGATAGCGGACTCATTTACGAGCTGGTCAAACTCAGCCTAGCTTATAGCCCCCTCACTTGGGCAGATAAGGCCACACCCCCTCTCAACCGACCACGACACAGTAAAAGACGCGACCTACTGGTATTCGGCACTCGGACGCTCGTGTATCTACTCGGTCTAGACGTTGAAGCAACTCCTGACACCAAAAAAGTTTTAGGACTTTCACCCAAGGACATCTTAAGTACCCACAGTGCTAGAACCAAGTATTTTCAGTATCCGATACGACTATCCATGATGTACCTGTGGAGCCATGCCCCTGATGTCTCTTGGGCATATAATGATCGAGTCACACATATGCGTGATGCATGAGTCACACTATACAATCATGCAGCAATCTCGCGCATACCATGCTCTCATGTGGGGCACTCTATCTCATAAGGAGTCCCGTAAATGTCTCAGCCCAACGGCTTATGCTATGATCAAACATTCCTCATATCAAGCACACATATGATGCGTATGACATGAGGCATGGAATTACACTACACATGTTATAAAGTGATGAACTATCCTCACAACGAAGACGAGCCTAGACGGCTTACACACAATAAGTACGGGCCTATCAATGGACCCTAGGGAGATTTATAATGTAGACATTTAACCAACATTATTCTTAAAACGTGGACGTCAAACCAACATTGCTCCCAAGGCATGACCCGCTAGAAAACATCATTACACAAACCATGGAGGAATCGCTCATTGCAATGGACCTTAAGGACATCCTATTAAGCCTCGACCCATGGCCTTAGATACATCAAATGGGCTGCATCATATGAGCCTTATATAATCAATTGGGCCACATCAATGGGCCTTATGTACATTACAATGGGCCATAACCCCTGGGCCTTTGAATACATCACAATGGGCCTCGTATACATCAAAGTGGACCTCAACAATGAGCCACAAATACACCAAGATGGGCCTAATCACATGAGCCTTTTGTTTATCAGATGGGCCACACCCATTAGGCCCCATATGTACATCAAATGGGCCGCAACCCAATACGAGTGGTGACAATGATTTCCACCATTTAAAGTTCCTAAGGCCCACCATAACATATGTTTCCCATCCAACCTGCTCATAAATTAACATAGTGATAGATGAAGGGGAAACAAATATCAGCTTAATAGGGAACTACTATGGCTCGTAGAAATTTTGAACGGTGGACGTCATTGTCCACTACTTAAGTGGTGGGGTCCACTTGAACTATAGATCTGACCTGTTTTTAGTCTCAAGTTTGTTAAGACAAGCTTGCCAAATGGTTGGACGATTTGGATGCAACACATGCACCAAGGGTGCGTGTCCACTGAACTAGGGGTCTGACTCATTCTTTAGCTCATGTCATAAGATGAGCTTTCAAGATGGATGGACGGTTTGGATGCAGCACATGCATCATGGTTCGGGTCCACTAGCCGTCCAGCAGTCCAGCCAAATGGTTGGACGACATTGATAAAACACATACGCTTGGTGGGTTCCACCGTCCACGATAGTGGATGGTTTGAATAAAAGACATGCATCACTGTGGGTCCCACGTGGGGCCCACCATAATGTTATCTTTAATCCAACCCGTTGGTAAGGTCACACGGACCTGAATGAAAAGGAAAAATAAATTTTGTAGTGATCCAAAGCTTCTGTGAACCCAAAACGGGTTTCAATGGTAGTCATTCAATCCCGCTGCTTCCTGTGGTGTGGGACACCTGAGCCAGGTATATGGCTGATTTTCGGAGGGCACGTCGCCCAAAAAGGGGCCCACCAAATACACGGTGTTGATGGCCAACACACATCACAATGGGGCCCACGGCTAGGACTGTGGTCCCAGCTCGTCTGTCCGTCTGCCACCGTAGGACGCTGCCTACGCACCCTCAGGTAGCAGTAACGTTCTGCTGCAATGATGTTTTTTTTTTTTTTTTTTTGAGAAACTGAATTCTTGCGGTTTTTCCATGTAGGGCCCGCGTCAGGTGGGTTCGACCCAACCATTGGTCACTATGGCTCAAGATAAGCCAAACGAGCCCAATATAGTATGTGTTTTGGCGCGTAGAAATATCAGGTGGCTTTTTAACGGTGAAAACCACCGTTTTCTATGTTATGGCCCACCAGATACTCGGATCAGCTTCATTTTTTGGCTCAACGGTTAAAATGATCCAGAGAATGGAATGGACAGAGTGGATTAACAACATACATTAAGGTGGGGCCTGTATAAGTGACCCACCCAAAACTAAGCTAAAGTATATATATATATATATATATATATATATATATATATATATATATATATATATATATATATATATATACGAAATCCTTTTCGGTTGTTGCCAGAACACCCACTGTCTGTCCACACTTCCATGTAGACGTCCAGCTGGACAGACTGGCTACCTTTGTTAATCCAGGTGGGTCCCACATGGGTGTGGCCCACTTGACTAATATGATATTTGTGTCTTCCCATTGCCATAGGGTCAGGCCCACATAGCTTGGATGGCCATGGGGTCCATTTAATGGACGATTTTGGGACATCACATACACTCATTTTATGGCCCACACAATCACATCTTCACACACAAAACAAATGAAGAGAGAGAGAGAGAGAGAGAGAGAGAGAGAGAGAGAGAGAGAGAGAGAGAGAGAGAGAGAGAGAGAGAGACGTGTGATGAGGGACCCCGACACTATGGGCCCTCTTATGCATGATTTACAACATACATCAAGTTGGTCCCATTCCATATGGGCCCACCGATCAAAATCAACAGTGGAGATCCTTTCTCCACCAAAATGGAAGGTCTAGATGACCCCCTTTTCAAACTTAGGAAGTAAACATCATGATGGGGTCCATGGAGAATGACCCCATCATGGAATGACCACGATAATCAAGGTGGGTCATCGGCCACATCTTAGGGTCCAAAGTGAGATCCATACCATTGATCGGTAGGCCTCACTTGGCCCATCAAAAAAATATGAAAATTAGCTTATAGAAGCACCCACCGTTCGATTGTCTTGTCCGTTGGAAAGCTGATATCCTTGTGTCTCACTTGATGGTGGAAGATGAGAAGTGAATGGCTAGGATGAAAGATCTTGGGATGGGAAAGTGGGCCACACACATGCACTTTTCTCTCACATGGAGAGCTTGGACGTCCCCTTTTTTTTGCTTAGCTTGGAATGTGTTGAGAAATAAGAGAGAGAGAGAGAGAGGGTTGTAAGGAGAGAGAGTGATAGGTGATGGATGTGAGGTGAGTGATGGATGTGAGGTGAGTAATGGGTGAGGTGAGAGGATGGTTGACTTGGTGGTTGGTTGACTTGTGGAGAAAGAAAGTATGGGTACTTTATACTTAACATTAGAAGATTGATGGGATTGATTTGACATGTTGTAGAGATTCTCTTGGGATTGTAAATGCGCGACGTTTTCAACGGAATAGTGTGGAGTGGGATATGGGCCTTACACACATTATAAGGATGATGTTGGCTAAATGTCCACACTATCACTCTCCCTAGGGCCCATTGATAAGCCCATACTTGTAGCATGAAGGCTGTCTAGGTCCATCTTCGTTATCCATCACTATATAACATGTTTAGTATTGATTTATGATTCGTGATCATACGCATCATATGTATGCTTGATATGAGGAGTGACTGATCATAGCATATGCCCTTGGGCAGATTGTTTATGGGCTCCCTGATAGGTGGAGTTACCCTCCATGAGCCCGCGGTACGCGCAGGATTGTTGCATGTTTGATAGAGTGATTCATGCACTTACATTTGTGTGATTGTGATTATTGTATGCCCTATAGACATCAGGGTTATAGCCTCCACAGACATATCGTGGATGGATGGATTGGATACCGAAAATGCTATTTCTAGCATCGGGGCGCCATAGATGTCCCTAGGTGAAAATCTCTAAATCCGATGGTTCAAGAGGATGACTCCAACATTAAGACCGAGTGGATTCATGAGCGCAAGAGGGCCGAATACCAGGATGCCGCGTCTCCCACTGTGTCATGGTCGGTTGGAAAGGGGTGTGGCCTTACCCACCCGAGCGTAGGGGGCATTACTAGGCTGAGTTTGACCAGCTCGTGAATGGATCCACTATTAGTGAGGTTTCTTACGCTCACTTGGACTGTGTGGCTAGGAGAGTAGCGGTGCCATTTAGAGTGTACTAAGCCTCGGTGATTATCCAAAATGAGAACTGTACTGATATTTGATGAGCTATATGTGGATTTGGATGAGGATTGACACACTTAAGTTGCATCTCGCATCGCATGGTCTTGACATGGCCGATAGCATTCATATCTTGCACCGCATAGCCTTGGTACGACTGATTGCATTCATGTACTCATCAGCATGATTCCACATTACTCTGACCATACATTCTGAGTACGCTCATATTACGCACACACTTACACCACCCTCTAAGCTTTCTATAAGCTTATGCACGATTGATGCGTGCAGGTGACGCCAGGACGCAGTCGTAGTATAGTAGCAGCAGGAGCATACAATTGAGCTTTTGGAGTTTCTGTTATTTGCATTATCTTGTATTTCCCTTCAGACGCATTGTACTCAAAATTTTTTGATCATAGTGGATTTTATGATGGGGTTCTTGTGGTTATTTTTCATGAGTTCTGCTTATGGTTATGCTCATTATGAATCAAATTGATGATTTGAAATCCTCTTTATAGCATCCCAGGATCGGAACCTGGTAAATAGGTGCCGGGAGCCGAGAATGGGGTTCTACGGAGACTGTCGATGCCGGATTCGGGGATCGAAAATTTTGTGAGCCCAGTTTTCGAGTTTAGGGCGTGACAGAAGTTGGTATTAAAGCATAACTTGAGAATAACCGAGAACAACATCACATGTTTGCTATAAGTTTAGGACGATTAGGTTCCGAGTACGCAACCTTTTGATTTAGTTCCCTAACGTGTGATTCTTAAGGTTCATTGGCGTCACTGTTCTTTCCTATAGGACATGTCACCCAGGAGAGTGACCTGATCGACTCCCGCTCCACCACCTGAGGCTCTAACTTTACCACTTGCATCTCCCGTTCCACCACCAGAGATCCCTGCTCCCCTGCTTGAGGATGACGTTTCTCCACCTGAGACCGGTGCGGATCCGACCGTACCCGTGAGTGCCTCCCAATTACAGCAGATGTTACAGGTTGTGACGGCTGCACTTCTGGGTCATGGCAGGCGCTTAGCTATTTTATCGGCTCAGGCAGAGCAGGAGAGCGCGAGTGCTTACTTTGAGAGTTCCGACAGGTTGATCCTTTGCATTTCCAGGGAGAGCCAGATCTGACTGCAGCTGAGAGGTGGCGCTCCGATGCGGAGAAGATTTTTGATACTATGTCATGCACGACCCAGCAGCGAGTCCGATTGACTATATTCCTTCTCTAGGGTGAGGTAGAGCATTGGTAGACCTCCGTCACCTGCATTGCAGGACCTGATTATGTTTGGACATGGGAGAACTTTATCGCCGATTCGAGGAGCAGTACTTCCCTGATCACATTCGACTTCAGAGAGCACTGGAGTTTGAGACGTTAGTGCAGGGAGACATGTCAGTAGCACAATATGTGGCCTGTTTTGTGGCGCTATCGAGGTTTGCGCCATATTTGGTTGATGATGAAGGGTGGAAGGCCTGCTGTTTCGAGAACGGCTTACGTTACAGTCTTCGAGGCCTTGTTATTGGACATGAGATCCTGACTTTTCAGGCAGTAGTGTGGAGGGCTCAGGTTTATGAGACCGAGTGGGCTAGCACACAGGTCGATTGAGATCAGAAGAGGGGTCAGAAGAGGCAGGCCCCCTCCAGTATCTCCCAGCAGCATCAACGACCGCAGAGATACAGGAGCCACCCATCGGCTAGAGCACTAGCAACACTAGCGACACCTTCAGTGCCACCCCATCAGCCATTTATAGGGACTTATTTTGGATGTGGTGGGATAGGGCACTGCCTATCTGATTGTCCTCACCCTCATCTGCAACAGCTGAGAGCACCACAACAGCTTCCACCGCAGCAGCCCCTACAGTAGCAGCGACCCCATCAGCAGCGATCACAGCCACCTCTGCCGCTGAGACCTTAGTAGCCGAGGCAGCAGTTTCGAGCGCCTCAGTAACATCATCAGTAGGAGCACCCTCCGAGGGGACAAGCACCTCCCCAGCCAGCTTAGGCTAGATTTTATGCAGCTCACCAGGACCCGCAGACCTCCGGAGGAGTCGTTGAGGGTATACTTTCAGTCTCTTCATGCATCGCATGTGTACTGTTCGGTTCCGGTGCCTCGCACTCATTCATGTCTGAGGATTTTTACCGATTGACTGGATTACCGATAAAGTCACCTAGTGAGGGATTGACTGTATCGACGCCCATGGGGAAGACCACAGTATTGGGCCGTTTATGTTCATCTTGCCCCATGTTAGTGGGAGAGATTTTCTTGCTCGCCAATTTGTACGTGCTGCCGATGTCAGATTTTGACATTATCCTGGGCATTGATTAGCTTGTCGAGTACTACGCCATCTTATACTGATCCGTGAGGACAGTCACATTCTGCATACCAGGCTTACCACAGTTTCAGTTTGTTATCGATCCCAGAGGAGAGCCATTGTCATGATTTATGTCTTGCGCCATTGAGGAGCCTGTTGTAGCATATATTGACCAGTTACAGATTATCTGTGATTTCCCCAATGTGTTCCAGAAGATTCTGGGATTACCGCCGTGTCGTCATATTGAGTTCTAGATAGAACTTGTGCCTGGTACCGCGCCTATCTTGAAGTCCCCATACCGTATGACACCGATGGAGTTGCATGAGCTGCAGCGATAGTTAGATGAGTTGCGAGAGTTGAAATTCATCCGTCCAAGCAGTTCTCCGTGAGGGGCACCGGTACTCTTCGTTAGGAAGAAGGATGGCTCGTTGAGACTCTGCGTGGACTATCGCGAGCTCAATCGGTTCACACTCAAGAAGAAGTACCCGCTCCCGAGGATAGACGACTCATTTGATCAGCTGTAGGGTGCATAGCTCTTTTCAAAGATTGACCTACATTCCGGTTATCATCAGATTCGGGTCAGAGAGGAGGACATCATGAAGATGGCTTTCATGACGCGTTATGGTCATTTTGAGTTTCAGGTCATGTCCTTTAGACTGACCAATACACTCGCGGTCTTCATGCAGTTGATGAATGAAGTCTTCTGTCCATATCTTGATCGGTTTGTTGTGAACTTCATCGACGACATTCTGATATATTCGAGGATCTGTGAGGACCATATGCAGCATTTGTAGATTGTATTGCAGACCTCCATGCCCACCAGTTGTATGCGAGCTGGAGAAGTGCAAGTTCTGACAGGAGGATGTGAGATTCCTTGGTCACGTGGTGATGAGGGAGGGTGCCGCAGTGGACCCTTCAAAGGTTGAGGCAGTGCGTATGTGGGGCCAGCCCATGACTGCGTCTGAGATCTGTAGTTTCCTTGGCTTGGCCGGCTATTATCGGCGTTTCATTGAGGGCTTCTCCCGTATTGCAACCCCGTTGACTAGGTTGACTCGGAAGGGCATAGATTTTGTTTAGACGGATGCGTATGAGCGGGCATTCGTGGAGCTGAAGCACCGTCTGACGTCCGCTCCTGTCCTCACTCTTCCCTCTGGGAGTGATGGATTTGTTATGTTTACTTATGCCTCACGTATTGGTTTAGGTGCTGTCCTGATGCAGTACGGTAGACCTGTAGCCTTCGCGTCTTGTCAGCTCAAGGTCCATGAGCTGAATTACCCCACAAATGATTTGGAGCTGGCAGCAGTCATCTTCGCACTGAAGGTGTGGAGACACTATTTCTATGGGGTTAGGTTCGAGCTCTTCTCCGACCATAAGAGCCTGAAGTATTTATTTTCTCATTCTGAGCTGAACATGAGGCAGAGACGCTGAATGGAGCTTTTGAAGGATAATGATTTTGATTTCTAGTACCACTCGGGCAAGGAGAATGTGGTTCAGATGCCATCAGCTGTTAGCCACGAGGCCTGGTGGCACATATGATGATTCGGGAGTGGAGCATGCTCAAGGATATAGTAGAGTACGATTTCGAGTTTGGTCTGCAGTTTTTTATCGTTCAACTATTGAGTTTGTTGATTCAACCCTCTCTTGTCGAAAGGGTGTGATGGTGGACTTCGCCTCAGAGGCCAATTATTTGTCCCGGTTATTCCTGAGTTGCGCAGAGATCTTATGACTGAAGCACATCAATCACGGTTTTCTATCCACCCTAGCTCGACGAAGATGTATCGCGATATGAGGAGACTTTATTTTTGGGCTGGTATGAAGCGTCAGATCACCAGTTTTGTGGCAGAGTGTGATACATGCCAGCGTGTCAAGGCCGATCATTGGAGACCTCCTAGTCTGTTGCAGCCGTTGAGCGTCTCGACGTGGAAGTGGGAACACGTATCGACAGACTTTATTATGGGCTTACTGAGGACTCAGCGCAGTCATGAAGCCATTTGGGTTGTCATGGACTGCCTGACGAAGTCGGTACATTTTCTTGTAATTCATGAGACTTGACATTCGGATCGGCTAGCCAGGTTGTTTGTTGATGAGATCACGAGATTGTATGGTGTTCCTGTCTCGATCGTTTCGGACCGAGACCCGAGGTTCACGTCTCAGTTTTGCCGAAGCTTTTAGAGAGCGATGGGCACTGATTTGTAGCCCAGTACCGTGTATCATCCGTAGACCGATGCCAGACTTAGAGGGTTAATCAGATACTTGAGGATATGCTTCGGGCCTGCACAATTGATTTCGGGGGTAGCTGGGATGAGCATCTGGGATTAGCTGAGTTCGTATACAACAACAGCTATCAGGTGACCATTAGCATGACTCCTTTTGAGGCATTGTATGGCAGATCGTGCAGATCTCTGAGTTGTTGGACCAAGGTCGGAGAGCGGCATCTCCTAGGTCTCGAGCATGTGCATCAGATGTCAGAGGCTATTGATATCATCAGGCAGAGGGTGCGCATAACTCAAAGCCGACAGAAGAGTTTTGCTGATCACCAGCGTCGTCCCTTGGAGTTCGCAGTAGGGGATAAAGTGTATCTCAAGGTCTCGCCCATGAAGGGCATAGTTTGATTTGGAGCGAAGGGCAAGCTTATCCCAAGATTCATTAGACCTTTCGAGATCACTACTCGCATTGGCACCATGACTTATCGGCTTGCCTTACCATCTCAGTTGTCTAGCGTCTACAACGTTTTCTATGTCTCTAAGTTGAGGAAGTGTGGGTCAGACGTAGTTCCTGTTATCGATTGGCAGCCGTTGGAGGTTCGTGAGAACGCTTCTTACATTGAGCAGCTAGTTCGTATCCTTGATCGAAAGGAGCAGGCCTCCAGACCAAGGTCATCCCCTTGGTGAGAGTTCAGTGGGGTCACCATTCTGTTGATGAGGCATCTTGGGAGCACGAGCCCGAAATCAGAGAGCGCTATCTCCATCTCTTTGATGACTAATTATATGTCGTATCTTATATGCTGTCTCCAATTTTAAATGATGATGCTATTTTTCTTATTCCTTTTGAGTTATGTCTGTTTGTGATAATAGTATAAATTTTGAGGATGAAATTTTTATTTGGAGGGGAGAGCTGTAAGGCTCGTATCCTAGACTATACCGTTTCGTAGGCTTCCACGGTCGTTCCGGTTGAATTTTGACAACTTTCAACCCGTATCCAACGTTTGTGCACGATCTTAAACCGAGTCCCACATACCTGACTTGACTCAACCTGAAACTTATATCTTAGCGACCGTGCCGTCGCCGCGACTCGCGCACTGAATTGATACCCACGTCAGAAGATGTAGGCCCACATTTATTTCGAGGAAATGTCACACATTACGAACTTCGAGGGAATCTCTACAACATGTCCCATCAATCAATCAATCACTCATGTCAAGTACAAGCCATACCCAAGTACAAGCAACCCATCTCTCCCATTTCCAAAGTCAACTCTCTCTCTCTCCGCCCATCCCTTTCTTACAACACATCACTCCACCCATCCCTTTCTTACAACCCATCACCCATCACCCATCACACATCACTCCATCACCTCTTATCAACCCATCACTTCTCTCTCTCCCTTATTTCTCAAAAAAAAAAATCTCTCCCAAGAAAAAATTCCTACGTCCAAGCTCCTCTCTCTCAAGCAACAAGTATGACCCACTTTTCCTACCCTCTCATCTCTCATCCCCACCATTAAAAGTCCATCAAACACCATCAAAAGAGGAGGTAAGGAGCTAAGGAGGCTAAGGGACCAAGGAGAAGGCCAAGAGGTGGGTGATAGACAGTTAAATTCCTTTTTTTATAGGTCCCACTTATTGTGGGACCCACTTGATGTATGCATCGTATTTGGGAGGGCCCAATAATGGTGGGGTCCCTCCCCTTCACATGTATTTCTCTCTCTCTCTCTCTCTCTCTCTCTCTCTCTCTCTCTCTCTTTTATATGATGATGATGATGAAAGAGTGTGTGGCCCATTTGGTGTGTGTCCCACCATGAAGCATATAATATCCGAGCCATTCATCTTCATGTGGGACCCATCTGTTGGATGTGATGGATCTGCTCCATCCAACCCATTAGAGGGCCTGGATGGTGGGAAAAATACAAACATCAGGTGATCCAACAGGTAGGCCATGTACATGTGGGACCCACTATGATGCTTATGTTATATCCATGCCGTCCAGCGTCCCTGGACGCTGGACGTGGAGGCATGCTAATGTGGGGTGCGTGTACTAACATGGATGTGTACTGACAAGCTAAAAAAAATAAAATAAAGATAATATAAAATAATATATTTGAGTTCTTAGGGTGGGCTGCTCATGTAGGCCCCACCTTGATATATAGGGCTGATCCACGTCGTCTATTCCATTCTCTAGCTCATTTGAGGTGTTGAGCCGAAAAATGAACCCAACCGATTATCTGGTGGGCCATAGTATAGAAAATACTTGTTCTTACCGTTAAAATGTACTTTGAAGTCTTTTATATGCCAAAATACCTTGGATATTGGGCTTATTTAGCTTGTAATGAGCCGTAGGATCCAATGGCTGGAGTGGATTTGCCTGATGTGGGCCTCACCTAGGAAAATCCTTAGAAATTCCTTTTTTTCAAAAAAAAAATATAGAGGGCTGCTGCCTACCGACCCAGGATGCACAGTCGGTCCTCTGTGCTAGAAGCTGGGAGTGCACGGGCACTGGAGGCATCGGCCCTAGCTGTGTGCCTCACCGTGATGCGTGTAGAACATCTACATCGTACATTTGGGTGGGCCGCTTAGGGTAGTAGGCCACCCCTAAAATCAGCCGTATACAGACTCAGGTGGCCCATGTTACCAGGAAGCAGTGGATTGAACGTCTGCCATTAAAACCCTTTTTAGGTCCGAAGTTTTGGATCATATGAAATTATTTTCCTCTTCACCCCTGGTCCGTGTGACTTTACCAGCAAGTTGGGTGGAAAATAAATATTTCGGTGGGCCCCATGTCTGTGTGACCTTGTTAACAGGCTGGGTGGAAAATAAACATTATGGTGGGCCCCACATGGGACCCACTGATGTATGTACTCCACACGTTCCATCAATGTGGTCCCCACCTGAAGTATGTGCTTTATCTAGGTTGTCCATCTATATTGGGCTGCTGATGCATGTGTTGCATCCAAACCATCCAACCACTTTTAAAGGATAATTTTAAGGCTTGAGTTCAAAAATGAGACAGATGCAGTATTAAGTGGACCACACAACAAAAGCAGTAGGGATTGAGTGACAACCATTGAAACCTCTGATGACACAGAAGCTTTGGATCAACATAGGAAATTTGGCTTTCCTCCTAATCCAGGTCCATGTAACCTTATGAACTGATTGGATGGAAAAATAAACATCATGTGGGCCCGATGTATTGTGCATATTAAACATCATTATCTCTACTGTTATTTGTGGTATGGTCCAGATGATCTTTCAATGGATTTACTTTTAGGAAATGCTCTAAAATGAACTTTAATTAATGTGTGGGCCCCACATTGATGTGATTTATGTTGGGCTCATATGAGAGGCCTGATTTGATGTATTAGATCGGCCCATTTAATTTGGCCCAGTTGATTCGGCCCATTATTTCAGCCCATTTGATTAGGCCCGATGTGATACATGAGGCCCGATGTTGAGGCCCACCTGGATAAATATGAAAGGCCCATGTGATGCGGCTCATTTGATGTATTTAAAGCCCTTGGGTCGAGGCCCAACGGAATGCACATGAGGCCTATTGCAATGTATGATCCCACCATGGTTTATATAATGATGTTCATGGCAGCTGTGCCTTGGGAGCAATGATGGTTTGACGTCCACGTTGTAAGGATGATGTTGGTTAAATGTCTGCATTATCACTCTCCCTAGGGCCCATTGATAAGCCCATACTTGTAGCGTGTAGGCTGTCTAGGTCCATCTTCGTTATGAATGGAGTCCATCACTATATAACATGTTTAGTATAGATCCATGATTCATGATCATATGCATCATATGTATGCTTGTTATGAAGAGTGTCTAATCATAGCATATGCCCTTGGGCAGATTGTTTATGGGCTCCCTGACAGGTGGAGTTGCCCTCCATGAGCACGCGGTACTCGCTTGATTGTTGCATGTTTGGTAGTGTGACTCATGCACTTGCATTTGTGTAACACCCTGAAAATCGGGCGTCGTGTAGAAACCCGAATCCCGAGTTCCAGACCATCACTTATGCAACAAATATTCTTATGATTCAATGTTATCTGAGTTAGAGCATTAACATGAGTAAGATTATACCAAAACTGCAATTCATACTTCAGATCCAGTGATAAAACGCAAGCGGAAGACTGAAGAATATATATATCACAGTATGAAAAATAAAATAATCTCGAACTGTCTCCAAAGTATGAATACATCTCTGAGTCACATATACATATCATAAACCAAAATCAAATGTCATATAATAGTCCAACTAGCAAAAATTCCACTGATCCAGGCCACCTATGCGAAACTGTTAGAGAACTGCATGTATGAGAACTCATCCTGGTCCTCGTAGAAGTCTGGCTCCAGCTCCTGAATCTCCTCACAACCTGCATCTAAGACAAAGTCTGGTAACTGTTGCAAACACCGTCCCGTAACGTGGGAGTGAGTGATCAACTCAGTGAAATTATAGAGCAAAGATTAATATGTTATCAAATCAATCACGCGATAATAGTAAAGCAAACAATTAGACATTCCTAGATACTATTGTTAATGCAAGCATGAAATGACATGATGGATGCCCTCACCGACATACTCCCTCATGCGACACCATCTTACGTCCGCGGCATGCTTTCTTCCCTCAGTGCTCCACATCTTCTAGGCACATGCAGTGCGATATGGATATGATTACCGAGTTGTTATTAGTCCTTTCATACAGCAGTATTGGGAAACTAAGGTACCTTCCTTATATCAATCTCAACATAGATCCTGTCTAGGGTCGTCACTCCTAGTAATCACGTACGATGTTATATTTCTAGGTCACTGCAAGGGCTGCCAGGGCTGTTGCTCGCACTCGTTGCACCGCTCCCCCATCACCTTATCAATCAAGCCTAGTTGTACTCTTGCTGAACGACATGAAGTGCATAAAACACCTCATGTGGCCTAACCACTGCCGTCAACTCAAAGCACGACTCGAGTTCATCGACGCGTCCTTCATGGCAAATAGAAGCCAACCACGAATTCGAATCTATTACCGACTGCCTGGACTAGAGTATAGCCCCAAGCACTTGTAATCTACATAAGTGATCATATGAGAGTGACAGGAATGAAATACGAACAATCCAAGCATGTTAACAACATGTTATAACATACAACATAAGCAAATCAACCAAATACATGTATTCCATACATATAAGGAAATTAATTCAATAACAACATGGAGGAAATCATGTACATCATCATATTAATTGAGAATTCAATCTCAAGACTAATCTACAAGAACATTTACTCAATACATACTAATACAAACATTTATACAAACACTTAGTCTACACACTTTAGTCTACATAGCGTATGTTGACCCAAAATGTGCATTAGGGCGAATCTCTTCGCCAAATAGATCATGCACGCCTAACTAATATCATAACACGACAAATACACATGACAATCATTTCAGCAAAATACAGATGTATACAGTATTTCCTACAAATGCCTAAAATACCTTAAATCTCATATTCTCCGTACGCAGTCGAAATGAAAAACAGACAGCATGTTCTACATGTCAAACGGCGTTCTCGTCGATAATCTACTATTAAACAACATTGAAAGCTTTGAAATCAGTCAACCTAAGCATCTAGAATCCTCACCTTTCGCCGTAGACGCGTATCGATTCGAATAGAAAGTCTACGCTTCGTCAACGTCGATATGACGACCTAATTCACAAGATAGGTTAGCTACTTCGCTACTTGTATTGCTAGACTCTCTAAAACAGGTTGAGGTTAGGGTTTTCTTACCTAGAATGAAGTCAGAATCACCGGAAGAGTGATTAGAACGCGGTGGTTAAGCGCGTGTCGAAGCCGGATCGAATGGCAGGAAGTTCCCCTCACAACTCTCACTGAATCTCTCTCTTTTCTCTCTTCTCTTTTCTAGGTTTTAGCAAATTCGTATGGGAGGGGTTTGAGAGGGTTTAAGGTCTTTAAATAGGTTAGAAACTCACCTATTTAGACTTGGAACAAAGTTATACTTGGGTTATAACCAAATCGGGTCTTTTCCGATCCAAAAGAGCATTTCTGGAGGTCCCCTGACCAAATGCGGTCGGACTTAAGCTCATGGATATTGGATCCTGATCACATTAAGTTTTCAGTCCAGTAGTATTCCCAGATCGCACGTGGCGGACCAGTTTCAGTTCAGCGGTCACTGAGACTCGATCGAGGATTTCAAGTACACTGACCTGAGTGAGAAATGTTCCCTGATCTGAGGGTGTATTTAGGTCAGATTCTAATGGTATGAATACTTATACTTAACCCATAAGCGAAATGTGCCAGATTTATTTAAATCTCATTTAATTTTTTTAATAAATTTCACTCTTTCTCACACTCCTTGCTCCAAGCTCAATGAAATAGCCTCAGAACATAAGTTGGGCTTGATTTTTGAAACGATTGTCAAGTCCAACTAAGCGGTCATAATGGTGTATGATTGTAGATATCGGACTCTCGACGCGCGGTCTAGATCCAATACAAAGTTTCAAATGGTTCCCGAGAGCAAACGGGTTTAGAGTTTGATCCTAGGTTTCAGGACGTTATAGCGTCATTGATTCTACAAGTTTTGGGTCTTGCAGAACGTATTTAAAGCGATCAGTACTAATTTCACAGCTAATCTAAC
Source organism: Magnolia kwangsiensis (assembly GCA_037074715.1). NCBI lineage: Eukaryota > Viridiplantae > Streptophyta > Magnoliopsida > Magnoliales > Magnoliaceae > Magnolia > Magnolia kwangsiensis. Next base: position 105,088,271 of record CM073576.1, on the reverse strand, counting down.
ATAGCGCTAGTTAACTTACGCTTAATTTCTAAAAGAATTAATCCTAAGTGATTTCTGATCGAGTTGGTACTCGGGTCTCTGTACAGATTTTTTCGAGACATTACAATTTATGTGATTGTGATTATTGTATGCCCTAGCAACATCAGTCATAGCCTCCACAAACACATCGTGGATGACTGGATTGGATACCGAAAATACTGTTTCTAGCATCGGGGTGCAATAGATGTCCCTTGGTGAAAATCTCTAAATCAGATGGTACCAGAGGATGACTCCAATATTGAGACCGAGTGGATTCATGAGCACAAGAGGGCCGAATACTAGAAGGCCGCGTCTCCCATTATGTCGTGGTCCGTTGGAAAGGGGTATGGCCTTACCCACCCGAGCGTAGGGGGAATTACTAAGCTGAGTTTGACAAGCTCGTGAATGGATCCGCTATAAACATGCTGGATATGTATTAGCAGACTATTGGCCAGGCAGATAGTGAGGTTTCTTAAGCTCACTTGGATTATACGGCTGGGAGAGTGGCAGTGTCATTTGGAATGTACTAAACCGCGGTGATTATCTAGAATGAGAATTGTACTGATATTTGATGAGCTATGTGTGGATTTGGATGAGGATTGGCATACTTAAGTTGTATCTCGCATCGCATGGTCTTGACATGGCAGATAACATTCATATCTTTCACCGCATAGCCTTGGTATATCTAATTGCATTCATGTACTCATCAGCATGATTCCGCATTACTCTGACCATACATTCTAAGCACGCTCATATTGCGTACACACTTACACCGCTCTCTAAGCTTTCTATAAGCTTATACATGATTGATGCGTGAAGGTGACGCCAGGACGTAGCCGTAGCATAGTAACAACAGGAACGTACAGTTAAGCTTTAAAGTTTCTGTTATTTGCATTATCTTGTATTTCCCTTTAGACGCATTGTACTCAAACGTTTTTGATCATAGTAAATTTTGTAATGGTATTCTTGTGGTTATTGTTCGTGGGTTATGCTTATGTTTATACTCATTACGAATCAAATTGATGATTTAAAATTCTCTTTGTAGCATTCCAGGATCGAAACCTGATAATGGGTGCCGGGAGCCAATAATGGAGTTTTACGGAGGCTGTCGGCGTCGGATTCGGTGATCAGGAATTTTGTGAGCCTAGTTTTCGAGTTTGGATTGTGATATTAATGATTTCTGCCTGAGGTGGTACTCGAGTCTTTGTACGGATTTTTCTGAGACGTTATAACTAGTCTTCTTCCATTTGGCGAAGCTGTCTTCCCAAGTTTTTCCCAAAATGATGACAATTACTTTGACCTTCTAGATAAAAATGGAAGGGCTTAATCCAACTTTAAGCTTCTTCAACGCAAGAATCATGCCAAAGTTAACGATTAGCAACATACATCGTTATTTATTTATTTATTTATTGGTGTGGATATATCGTTATTTGCTCTGCGTGAATGTCATACAAATCACGAAAGATTATGTTCATCTGGACGATGCCCTAGCTCAAGTATGACAACCGGCTCTCGCTATGTTTATGCTCGATCATCTGCATCGCGACATGTATGAAGTAACAACCAAACATTTTTACCATAGTAGAGGACCTCTATGGCTTCTGTAGATGTGGCTTTGTGAATACTTTCATTCCTCCACCTATAACCCCACTACTTTTTCAGATCTTTATTCGTCTTATGGTTAGCGCAATATCCTGAATTCTAGGATCACCAGCACATTTGCAGAATATATGAACTTCTTTTTTCCTTTCTGCTAATAAATTCAACTATTCTTTTTATTCCTTCCAGAATAAGGACATCGGCCCAACTTGGTTCACTGAAAAGGACTTTAATCTAGCTGACATCGTCATAGTCGAGAACAAAGATTGGGCTTGGGAAAGCTATCTCATTTGTAAAGACCTCCCCTTTTGTGGCACTGTGGAAACTTAAGTCAATGCTAAGGCAGGTATCGAACAATATTGTCCCAATCTTCTTGCTTGTCAATTCGGATTAACTCAATTCATTCCTTACCCTTTCACTCATAAAACTCCCAATCAACCTCCCCATTAGCACTTGATCATGGAGTTAGTTGGCGTTTATCACACCCTCCACAACAAATTTCAGATGGTCTATGATACTTTTAAACCGCCTGTCTTCCAAAGTTGTCCCAGCCAAATGATTACTTTCTATGATCGGTGGCAGAATTACTATAATAAATTGGTTATTGAACCCACAAATATCATCATCGCCCAACATTTCTCTTCTGCACCTGGGAAAGAGAAAATCATGGCCAAGAAGAAGAAACCAGTGACTGAAGGTAACAAAAAAACTATGTTAAAGCCAGTTGTGTCTCCAAATTGGAGGATTATGTGGTCACGGAGAACATCAGCTACCCCGAACACCTCTCCTTCAGTAATAATATGAGTGGTCGATCCAACATCTATTAAGCGTAAACACTAGAAAGTCTTAGCCACTAACCCCTCTAAGAAGGAACAACTTGCTCAGGTTGTCCCAACTTCTATAGCTCCTCAAGTCATTAGGAGAATTTCAAACCTTGGACCTTTGCCAAGTCGCACTCCTACAATTCTTGTCGTGCTATAATATGTTGTTCCACAATGGCTTGGGTCGGCCAAGCCATAAGGAAAATTCCAGGTATTTCTCTTACAACCAAGGCTGTCTTTGCCTTCGAAAAATATTATAAAATTAAGTGTTATCTTTAAATACCTCATTTGAAATGCACATGGGAAATGGACCAGACTCATAAGAGGCATGTGAAAGCCAGTTTCAATCAAGCTTAGAATAAATGGGAGAAAGATAAGAAAATGCTAAATGATCCTAACCTTCCTATCGATCGCTAGTTTAAACCTTATACACTCAATCCACCACCTTTTCCTCTTTCTGTTCGTCCTTTTGCAGTGGCTATCAATAATACAACCAAAATTCACTCAGTGATCGACCAATACTGCACCTTCGCTATCCATTTTGACTTATGTGGGTATTTTTATCATGCCCCAAACTCGAAAATCAGATTCACAGGAATTCCGATTGCCGAATCCGGTGCTGACAGCCTCCGTAGTATCCCATTCTCGGCTCCAAGCATTTATATGCCAGATTCTGATCCTGGGATCCTACAAGGAGGATTTTTTTTTAATGTACATTTAACTCGTAATAAGCATAACCATAAGATTACCCAATTCACAAAGGCAACATGATCATCACATATCCACTAATATAATCATTTGAGTACAATGCTGAAAGGAAAATACATCAATCGAAAATCAAGCTCCAAAAGACCGCTGCACGCTCCATGCTCAACACTGCTGCAACCTAACATCACCTGCACACATCTATCATGCATAAGCTTATAGAAAGCTTAGAGGGTGGTGTAAGTGTATGCACAAGGTAAGTGCCAAGTATTCAATACAATGCCATAATCATACAATACCAGAAAACTAGTAATCCATAAATCGTACAATGTCTAAATAAACAGAAAGACTGATAAGATCATGAATTATTAGAGTAAATAGAAATACTGATAAAGTCATAAATCACAAGATAACAGAGTAAGCGAAAATATTGATAAGCGGATGAGTTATACTATATTAGAATATACAATAGAGATCAACTATGCAAATGAGGAGTCATAGAGAGCTAAATATCAGATGTAGAGGATGTAATGCAATATATATTCATGATGAGTAACGCAAACAACGTCAGTCGTACCATATGTCACGGATGTAATGCAACACGCAGTGTGAATGGAATGACCATACTGGAGTGTGAAGTTGGGATGATAGTACGTAGTATCGCAGGCTATGGGGTCCATCATAAGGGACTTCTATCCAAACCAGTCCTATACCTAAATTTGGATAGTCAGACTCGATGGGGTAAACTCTTGATCTCAGGTTAGTCGCACCCAATCGAAATCCTTGCCATAATGAAGGTACACAATAATTAGTTACGCACCACTAGCCCGAGTGGATAGTGAATGAATGAATGAATGAGCATGTAACTCCTACTCAATAAGTCCACATATCAGTACGGTTTCTCTCTGGAAAATCACCGGGGTCGATTACACTCCAAACCAGATTGTCGCCCCATCGCGCACAATAAGGCGAGTGGAAGAGACCTCACTATCCACCTGCCAATATTGAGCCCGGCTCGTCGATAGTGGACCCATTCCTCGAGCTGGTCAGACTCAGCCTAACATTGCCCCCTCCTCTCGGGTAGGTAAGGCCGTACCCCCTTCCAACCGACCACGGCACAGTGGAAGACGCAGCCTAACGGTATACGACCCTCATACACTCATGCATCCACTCGGTCTAGATGTTGGAGCAACCTTTAGAACCAAGAGGGTTTTGGGACTTTCACCCAAGGATATCTATAGCACCCCATGTAGAACAGATTTCCAGTATCTCATCTGGCCATCCATGAAATACCTGTGGAGGTTACAGCCTTGATATCGCTCGGGGGTACGGTGGTCAAATTACACAAATGTGAGATACATGAGTCACACAGTCTAATCATACATCAATCTTGCGCATGCCGTGCTCTCATGTGGGGCAACTTCGCTTATCAGGGAGCCCTATGAACAACCTGTCCTATGACATATGCAATGGTCAATCACATCTCATAACAAACATGCAGATGATGCATATGGGCATGTATCATGATGCTATACTCATAATCGGTATCAACGATCAGCCTCGACAATGTGGATATTTAACTAACATCGCCCCCAAGGAATGACCCTCATAGATCCTAACATATAGTGGACCCATGGCCTTATACAAGGCCAAATATACAACACCATGGGCCTCACTCAAGATCTTAATACACATCACGATGAACCTTTCCCATGGACCTAACATACATCACAATGAGCCTCAATTACGAGTCGCGTATACACCATATAGGTCTCGACAATCGGCCTTGACAATTAAAATCGGCCTCGACAATCGAAATCGACACTCGGACTTAGCCTCGACAATCGGAGTCGGCCTCGATACTTGGACTCGACAATCGGGATCGATCGATAATCAGAATCGTTAAATCGGTCACGTCAATCAGATTCGGCAATTGATCATGACAATCGGGATCGGTCGATATAGTCAGAGTCAGCAAATCGATCACGTCAATCAGAATCGACAATCAGCCACGTCAATCGGAATCGACAATCGCCCACTATAATCAGCCTCGATCGCTAATCGATCAATCGACATGGATAATCGGGTTGATTAATTGGCGTCAGCATCGATAATCAGCATCGATAATCAGGGTCGATAATTGGCATCAGCCTCGATAATCAGCACCGATAATCAAGCGGGGTCCGTAGATGATCAACCGATCAACCATAGTATAAAGATCGACACTCGGTCATGGTTATATCAAATCTGATAGGACGGAGCCATCCATCTACGGCATATGGGGCCCACTTATTTGGGTTAACCAACTAAAGGAATGATGAGAATGTGCCTAACAAGGCCTAAGGGAAGGTTATAATGTAGAGATCCAACCATCATTGCCCATCAATGTGGACATTCAACCAACATTGCTCCCAAAGAGTAGCCTACCTAGGGTTAAACATATAGTGGGTCCATGGCCTCACACAAAGGCTTAATACACATCGCAATGGGCCTCGTATATGAGCTAAATACACATCACTATGGGTCGCATCACATGGGCCTCAAATACATCAAATGGGCCTTGCCCATAGGCCACGAATACATCACAATGGGCCTTATCACATGGGCCTTATATTCATCAAGTGGGCCTCATTAATGGGCCACACCAATGGGACTTATGTACATTACAATGGGCCATAACCCGTGGGCCTTAGAATGCACCAAAATGGGCCTCGTAACATGGGCCTAATATATATCAAAGTGGGCCTCACACCTGGGCCTCAAATATGTCACAATGGGCCTCTTATGTCAAGCGGGCCACATTACATGGGCCGCATTATATGGGTCACACCAATGGGCTTCAGATATACATCAAATAGGCTACACCGATGGGCCTCATTTATATCAATTCGGGCCCAACCTTATGGATATTTGAGATCTGACCAATTCATAAATTAACATAGAGATAAATGAAGTGAAAACCAAATATCAATTTGAGTGGGAACCACTGTAATCCTTAAAAGTTTGAACGGTGGATGTCACGGCCCACTATTTGAATGGTGGGGGCCACTTGAACTTTAGATCTGATTTATTCATTTTCCCACACTATAAAATGATCTCACAAATGGTTGGATGGCATGGATACAACACATGCATCATGGTGGGGCCCATCGTTCAAGGTAGTGGATGATGTCAATACACATCAATGTGGGGCCTGCCGTTAATAAGGAGCAGCTATATGGCTGCTACACAGGCAGCTGGTTGCACCTAGGAAGGCAAGGGTGGGTCCTTCGTAGGGTCCACCATTATGTATATATAATATATAATATATATATTATATAATATAATATATGTATACATATATAACATATCAGACCTCCTTAGGATTGAGACCCACAGAACTTACTGTCATCATATGGCAGTGGGTCCCACCATCAAAACAGATGTACGACATCGTGTAGAACACATTCATCATGTATGGCCCACCACCAAAGTGGATGGACAGCTGGCGTAAACCACATACATCGTGTGGGCTTGCACTTGCTGACGCCAAGAGAGCAGCCATGTGGCTGCTCCATGTGTAGCTTGCTGCCCATTTTTATAAGGCAGAGGTGGGTCCCACGTAGGGCCCACCCTTATATACATATATTAAGTATATAATATAATATATATAATATACTATAACATCTGCTGCCAGTGCAATTTTTTGGGTATTAAAAAGAGAGCAGGGGTGGGTCCCACGTAGGGCCCACCCTCATCACTTATATAAAAAAATACTAACTTATAATATAATATCTAATATAAAATCAACGTCCAGGCCCTGGATGGCCTGGACTTACACGTACATCATGGTAGCCCACACGTGGGGTGGGCCCCATCATCCAAAGTTGGTGGACGGCTGGATAAAATACGTACTCAGGTGTGGCCCACCGAAAAGGATGGATGACGTGGGTGGGTCCCCTGGACTTCACCGTCAACACATGCCCATGTCAGTACACCTACACCATGTTAGCCACCTCCACCGGGATTGATAATATGACCTTAGTGTTGCAATGAGGTATCCTTCACTCAATCTGCCAGTTGAGCTATGGATCAGGGCGGGCGATCACATAAAGGTGGGCCCCACACGTGGGGTGGAGGGCGTAGATGGGTCTAATGGACCCCATGTCCGTCCACACCACCACTGTTAGTACACCCACGTGTAACGCCCTGAAAATCGGTGGTCGTATAGAAACCCAACTCTCGAGTTCCAGACCATCACTTATGCAACAAATATGCTTATAATTAAATGTTGTCTGAGTTAGTGTATTAACATGAGTGAGATTTTACCAAACTGCAATTCAAACTCAAGATCTAGTGATAAAACGCAAGCGAAAGACTGAAAGATATATATATCACTGTATGTAAAACAAAACAATCTCGAACTGTCTCCAAAGTATGAATATAACTCTGAGTCACAAATACATATAACAAACCAAAATTAAAGGTCATGTAATAGTCCAACTAGCAAAATTCCGCTGAATCTAGGCCACCTATGTGAAGCATTCAGAAAACTGCATGTACGAGAACTCGTCCTGGTCCTCGTAGTAGTCCGGCTCCAGCTCCTGAATCGCCTCGCTATCTGCATCTAAGACAGAGTCTGGTAGGTGTTGCAAACACTGTCCCATAACGTGGGAGTAAGTGATCAACTTAGTGGAATCATAGAGCAAAGATTAGCATGTTATCAAATCAATCACGTGATAATAGTAAAGCAAACAATCAAACATGCCTAGATACTGTTGTTAATGCAAGGATGAGATGCAGTAATGATGTGTGCCCTCACCGACATACTCCCTCATGCGACACCATCTTACGTCTGCGGCATGCTTTCTTCCCTCAGTGCTCCACATCTTTCAGGCACATGCAATGCGATATGGATATGATTACCGAGTTATTATTAGTCCTTTCAAACAGCAGGATTGAGAAACTAAGGTACTTCCCTTATATCAATCCTAACACAGATCCTGTCTAGGGTCGTCACTCCTAGTAGTCTCATACGATGGTATATTTCTAGGTCACTGCAAGGGCTGCTAGGGCTGTTTCTTACACTCTTTGCACCACTCCCCCATCACCTTATCAATACAGGCCTAGTTGTACTCTTGTCGCTACGGAAGGGTCGTCGCCTCACATAGACTCAGAATACGCTCGAGGTCACTACAAAGGGCTCATCCCAATCAGAGTAGGTCGACAGCTCGAATGTAGTGTCCCATACCACCACAATCAGCTCACAAGTCTAAGGTGCTCACTGGTCACTATGGGGAGGTTTATGGCCCCAGAGTAGGCTGACAGCTCGACCACGGTGTCCCATACTACCATGCCCGGCTCATGAGTCTTAATGGATCAAGGTACCATGGTTATTAGGGCTTTCACTGATAAGTTCAGTACCTTAGGTTCAAGTAGTTATGACCAATACAAGGTGAACATACAATGGTCAGTCGGGTTACTTGACGAGCTCAACTAGTACGAGCGCACCTCAAGCTGAGCGACATGAAGTGCATAAGCACCTCGTGTGGCCTAACCACTGCTGTCAACCCAAGCACGATTCGGGTTCGTCGGCGCGTCCTTCGTGGCGAATAGAATCCAACCACGATTTTGAATCTGTTACCGACTGCCGGGACTAGAGTATAGCCCCAAACACTTGTATTCTACATCAAGGATCATATGAGAGTGACAGAAATGAAGCACAAATAATCCAAGCATGTTAACAACATGTTATAACATACAACATAAGCAAATCAACCAAACATAAGCATTTCATATGTATAAGGAAATCAATTCAATATAACAAACATGGAGGAAATCATGTGCATCATCATATTAGTTGAGAATCCAATCTCAAAACTAATCTACAATAACATTTACTCAATACTTACTAATACATACTTTTATACAAATACTTAGTCTACACACATTTGTCTACATAGCGTATGTCGACCTAAAGTGTGCATTTGGGCGAATCTCTTCGCCAAACAGATCATACACACATATCTTGTATAATAACATGACAAATACTCATGGCAATCATATCGGCAAAATACGGACGTATACAGTATTTTCTACAAATACCTAAAATACCCTTAATCTCATATTCTTCGTACGTATTCGAAATGAAAAACAGACAACATGTTCTACACGTCAAACAGCGTCCTTGTCACTAATCTACTATTAAACAGCATTGAAAGCTTTGAAAACAGATAACCTAAGCCTCTAAAATCCTCACCTTACGCCGTAGAAGCGTATCGAATCGAATAGGAACTCTACGCTTCGTCAACGTCTGTATGACGACCTATATCGCAAGATAAGTCAGCTACTTCGCTACTTGTATTGATAGAATCCCTAAAACAGGTTAAGGTTAGGGTTTTCTTATCTAGAATGAAGTCAGAATCATCAGAAGAGTGATTAGAACATGATGGCTAAACACGTGTGGTAGCAGGATCGAGTGACAAAAACCTTTCCTCACAACTCTCACAGAATCTCTCTCTTTTCTCTCTTCTCTTTTCTAGGGTTTGTGAAAATTCGTATGGGAGGGATATGAGAGGGTTTAAGGTCCTTAAATAGGTTAGAAAGTCACCTATTTAGACTTTAAACCAAGGTATACTTGGGTTATAACCAAATCGGGTCCTTTTCGATCTAAAAGAACATTTCTGGAGGTCTCCTGACTGAATACGGTCAGAATTAAGCTCATAGATGCTGGATCCTGATCACATTCAGTTTTCAGTTCGATCGGGTTTCCAGATCGCATGTGGCGGACCAGTTTTAGTTCAACGGTCATTGAGACTTGATCAGGGATTCCAAGTACACTGACCTGAGTGGGAAATGTTTCCTGATCCGAGGGTGTATTTGGGTCAGATTCCAACGGTCTGAATGCTTATAACTAACCCGCAAGCGACACGTGCCAGAATTATTTAAATCACATTTAATTTGTAAAGAATTCCACTCTCTCTCACACTCCTTGCTCCAGGCTCAATGAAATCGCCTCAGAACATCAGTTGGGCTTGATTTTCGAAACGATTATCAAGTCCAACTAAGCGGTCATAATTGTCTGAGATTGTAGATGTCGGACTTTCGATGCGCGGTCTAGATCCAATACAAAGTTTCAAAGGATTCCTGAGAGCAAACGGGTTTAGAGTTTGATCCTAGGTTTTAGGATGTTATAGCGTTAACGATTCCATAAGTTTTGGGTCTTGCAGAATGTATTTAAAGCGATCAGGGATAATTTCATAGCTAATCTAACATAACGCTAGTTAACTTACACTTAATTTCTAAAGGAATTAATCCTAAGTGATTTCTGCCTGAGGTGGTACTCGGGTCTCTGTACGGATTTTTTTGAGACGTTATACCACGTCAGTGCACACTTCAATGTTAGCACCCCCATGTCAGTGCACACTTCAATGTTAGCCCACCCATGTCAGTCCTCCCTTCACTGTTGGCCGACAATGTAAATAGAACAGAGGCATCATGGTGGGTCCCACATGTACGTGGTCCACTTGATTGGATCATTTTAGTATTTGTATTTTTCCTTCCATCTAGGCTCGGTAACAGCTAGACGGTGTAGATCCAACTCAGCCATCGGGTGGGTCGCATGAGGGTGGGTGGCATGGATTCAATACACACTCCATGGTGGGCCATAATCATAGGAAAGGAGAGAGAAAAAGAGAGAAAGAGAGATCAGAGACAACGGAGGTGATGGAGGGGCCCCGCCACTATGGGCCCCTCTTTGATACAAAATATACATTAAGGTGGGTCCCATTAAATATGGACCCTTAATCAAACAAACGAATGAAAGACAAAATCAAAGATCACCCACCAACTTCTTCTTGCACCTTAGGCTTCCTTAGCTCCTTAGCTTCAATTCCAACGAAGGAGATGAGGTTTGGATGGTTGAGATGGGAGATGAGGTAGAAAGTGGGCCATACTAGAGTTTCTCCATGAGAGCTTAGGAAGCTCATATGTGGGGTATTTTTTTATTGCTTGGAAAAGTGATTTGAGGAATGAGAGAGAGAGGTTTGTAAAGGGAGAGAGAGAGATGGATGATGGAGTGATGGATGTGTTGATGTGGTGAGTGATGGGTGTAAAAGACCTTTTTTGACTTTTATGGCAAATGGTGTAAGAGAATATGACTTGTGTAAGAACTTTTTGACTTTGGGGTTTGCTTGGGAAAGGGTGAAAGGTGATGTGTACTTGACATGTACTTGATATGATGGGATTGATGGATGTGATAAGTTGTAGAGATTCTCTCAGAATTCGTACACGTTGGCCCACATCTCCTGACCAGAGTATCGCCTCGGCTTGTGAGTTACGGCATCAGAACCACTGCGACGGCACGGTCGATATGGCATAAGTCTCAGGTTGAGTCGACTTGGGTTGACGGCATGCGACGCAGGGTTGAGCGCAGATGTCGGTTAAGGATTGAAGGTTGCTAAAATTTGACCGGGAAGACCGCGGAAGTCTACGAAACGATACGGTCTAGGATACGGGTCTTACAATTTTTACCTTTATTTTCTATTTATTTCACATTCTTTAATTCTTTTAATATTTTCTCGACTGGTGCAGAGTTGAGAGAAGTTACTACTGTTGAAAAAGAAGATGTTCCTGTAGTAGTATAAGGCCGATATCCTAGTCCATATCGTTCTTTAGACTTCCGTGATTCTCCCCGTCGAATTTTGACAACTCATGACTTGTAATCGGCGTTTGCGTATGACCCTAAGTCGCATCTCGTAGATCTGAGTCGGCTCGACCCGAAACTTGTACCCTTGCGACTCTACCAAACATTACATTAATCAATCAAAGTGCAACCCATCACTCACCCATACCTCTTTCTTCACCAAGTCAAATGAACCCATATGTAACACCCCGCACTTTCGTGTACTCGAGTATTACCATGACATCGTAGCTATTTAAACTAGTCACGTACGCTCTAGTGAAAGTCTAACCGTAGGAATGACCTTCGTCTAGAGACTGACCTATCCAACCTTTGATTTTAAAGATAAACCATCGCACCATCATGAAACCCACATTTTAGCCCAAATCTAGTTCTCAAGACTAACTCACAATTCTAGATCGGGTCCTTAATGACCGATTTTTCAATCCATCACTGGATCATTAAAATTAATAGTTAAAGTGCAAATTAGCAAGACTATAACCATGAGAAAACCCTACCCTACATTTAACACACTAGGATTTCCAACTGACACCACTAAATAAAAGAAATTGACAAGCTAACTAACGACAATCTACACACATCAAGGGAAATCTCTGAGTACGAACCTTTTCAAGAATAAAAACAGACTAATCATCAACCTAGAACAATTTAGAAACCTTGCAGAGGGATCCAACGGATTAGATCTCAACTACGACTGATTAAGACCTACCTAAAACAATCACCATGGGCGTGTTGCTACCTCCCTAAGGCTAATGGATGGTGTTGATCGCCTTAAATCAGAGCATGGAGCCCACTTTTAATGGATGCGTGTACACAGTTTGTGCACTCACGCCATGCACGGAGCTTATCATCGGGCCAAACCGTTATTGTAACACCCCGAATTTTGGCTAATCTGGGATTAGACGTCCTTAGGCAATGGGTTAACTAAAACACCTGAGAAATTGCTCAGAACCCAATTCCATAGCTAAAGAAATCACGTAGGATTAATTCCTTTGAAAAATAAGTATAAGTTAGCTAGCGCGACGCTGGAGTAGCTGGGAAATAGTCCCTGATCACTTTAAATACGTTCTACAAGACCCAAATCGAGTAGAACCAACGACTCTATAATACTCTATAACCTCGGACCAAACTCTTAGCAGGTTTGTTCTCTGGACCACTTTGAATCTTTGTATTGGATCTCGACCGCTCGTCGAAAGTCCGATACCTCCTACCTTAGACCGTTAGAACCGCCTAGCTGGACTTGACACTCATTCCGAAAATCAAGTCAAACCGATAATCACATGCTATTTCATTGAGCCCGGACCGAAGAGAGTGCGAATAGGGACAGTTGAAATTTCAAATTCAAATCTGGCACACGACTTGACGCGTCAGTATTAAGCGTTCTGACCGTCAGAATTCATCCAGATTACACACTCGGATCAGGAGAAATTTCTATTTTATATCATGAGACTTTCAGCCCTGATCTACGTGCGGTGACCGCTGAACTGAAACTGGTCCGCCATGTGCAATCTGCGAACCCTGCCGGACCGAAAACTTAATGCGTGCTAGATCTGGTACGCATGAGCTTAAGTCCGATCGCATTCGACCAGGGGACCACCAGAAATGTCCTTTTGGACCGAAACAACCCCGATTTGGATATGCACTAAGTGAACTTTGTACCGGAGCCTATTTCGGGCAAGTTTGGGCTTATAAAAGGGGTTGAAACCCTCATTCCTCTCTCCCATCCAAAATTACAAAATCCCTAGATTGGGAGAGAGAAAAGTGAGAGTTTGTGAGAGAGAGTAGGAGAGAATTTCTTGCTGCTCGTGCCACCTGCTGCAAGTGCCTAAGCAACGCACTCCAATCACTTTTCCGGCGATTCTAACGCACTTCTAGGTGAGGAAAATCTTCAACACTTGCTGATTTAAGCTTCCGTTAATTCCATTAGCGATGTAGCTTATGTAGCTTGTGTATTAAGTTTCCTATTCGCCGTAGATGAAGTGTATACGCTCCGTTCGAATTGATACCCTTTTAGGAGAAAAAGGTACGGATTTTAGACGCTTTGATTGACTATTTCTAAAGCTTTCAATGTTGTTTAATAGTAGATTCTTGACGGCAACGCCGTTTGACATGTACAACATGCTGTCCGTTTCCTGTTTCGTAAACCAACGAAGAATATGAGATTTAGGGCATTTTAGTCATTTGTAGGAAGTACTGTTTTTACTCATATTTTGCTGATGTGATTGACATGGTTTATTGTCGCATTAGAGTGTTAGGAATGCGTGCATAATTAGTTTGGCGAAGAGATTCGCCTAATTGCGCACTTCGGGTCGACATACTATATGTAGACTTAAGTGTGTAGTGTAAGTGTTTGTATAAATGTTTGTATTAGTATGTATTGAATTAAATGATGTTATGGGTTAGTCTGAGATTGGTTTCTTAATTAATATGCTGGTGTAAATGGTTTCCTACATGTCCATATGCATGATTTCATTATATGAATGAAATGCATGTGCTTGATGATTCACTTAAGTTGTATGTTATAACATGTGCTTGATGATTTCATTATGATTTAGTTTGAGATTGAACTCTCAATTAATTTGCTGATTGAAATGATTTCCTTTATGTTGGCGATATGCATAATTTCATTATATGTATGAAAGGCATGTATCAGGTGATTTGCTTAAGTGGTATGTTACAACATGTGTTAACATGCTCATATGGTTGTATTTCATTTCTAATACTTTCACATGCTTTGCCGATGTGATTCCACATGTTTGGGACTATACTTAGTCCATACAGTCGGTAACTGAGCGAATTCATGGTTAGCTTATCTTCACCACAAATGACGCGTCGATGAACGCGAGTCGTGTTTTGGAGTTGGCGGCAGTGGTTAGGCCACATGAAGTGTTTTACGCACTTCATGCCGTTTAACTTGAGATGCGATCGTGCTAGTCGAGCCCGTCAAGTAACCCGACTGGCCATTGTATGTTCACCCTGCATGAGTTATAACTGCTTGAACCTAGGGTACTGAACTTACCATTGTAAACCCTGTTAACCATGGTACCTTGATCCACGAAGACTCATGAGCCGGGCATAGTGGTTTGGGACACCGTGGTCGAGCTGTCGGCTTACGCTGGGGCCACAAACCTCCCCGTAGTGACCAGTGAGCACCTAGTCTCGTGAGTAGATTATGGTGGTATGGGACACTATATTCTTGCTGTCGGCCTACACTGATCAGGCGACGAGTCCTTTGTAGTGACTGCGAGCGTATTTTGAGTCTACGGGAGGCGACGACCCTTCAGTAGCAGTAGAGTACAGTAGGCCTGTATTGATAAGGTGATGGGGGAGCGGTGCAACGAGTGCGAGCAACAGCCCTGGCAGCCCTTGCAGCGACCTACAAAATATACATCATATGAGATTATTAGGAGTGACGACCCTAGACAGGATCTGTGTTGGGATTGATATAAGGGAAGTACCTTAGTTTCCCAATCCTGCTGTTTGAATGGACTAATAATAATTCAAAAATCATATCACCATACCATTGCATGTGCCTGGAAGATGTGGAGCACTTGAGGGTCGATTGCATGTCGCGGTCGTAAGATGGTGCCGTATGAGGGAGATCGTCGGTGAGGGCATACATCACGTCATGTCATATTGCATTAATAACAGTTTTAGGATTGTTTGATTTACTGCTTTACTATTATCGCATGATTGATTTGAGAACATGTTAATCCTTACTCTATTATTCCACTGAGTGAGCTACTCACTCCCACGTTACGGGACGGTGTTCCTGGACACCCACCAGACCCTTTTGTGATTGCAGATGATGGCGCGGCCTGCGAGGCGGAGCTGGACTTGATGATGATGAGGAGGATTCCTCCTTTCTGCGTGTTCTGATTGACGGGATTACAGGGAGGTTGATTAGATACTTTGACATTTGTCATTTTATATTTTTAGCGCACTCATGTATATTCGTTTCATCTACTTTTGGAGTATACATGTATGTGCATAACCTGGTAACATGTTCACACTCTGGAGACATACAACAGTTTATATATGTTATACATACTATCACAGTCTTCCGCTTGTTAATTTGACTGTCTCTGGAGTATGATATGCTGTTCTAGCTTAATCTCACTCATGTTTAATGCGTTATCACAGACAACATTCAATCATATATATCTATGTTGCATAAATAACATTTTGAAACTCGGGAGTTGGGTTTTTGCTCGACCCCCCGATTTTTGGGATGTTACAGATGGTATCAGAGCATGATTTGGATTAAACTGGGCCTGGGTTATGGTCACGCGACGTACGCTGTCACTTCCTTTGACTTAGATGGGTGCGAGAAGGGTCTAGAAACACTTCTAGGATCCTAGATTCGCCAATAGGCGAAGTCTATTCATTTCGACCGCGTGATCGAGTCCGTAGCGCATCTAGGGTCGCGTAAAGCAACCCGAATAGCTCCTAGGTTGTAGGTAAGGGGGTTGGGACATTCTTTGAATGATTCCAAACCCGTTAATGTGAATCCTTGGGCCGTGGGACAACCACGACCCCTGTATTCAATCGCCAGGGCTTAAAAACCCCGTTTCACCAAAAATCTTCAAAATTCTTCCTCTCACCACTCCAATCTTCAATTTTCTCTTATCTTTTTCATGTTAGCCATCAATCCTAATGTGAAAATAACATAAAATCATACTTTCACAAAATTTTACAGTGAATAGTAAAATTTTATGAAAATAAGGCCATTCTAACTTCACTTTCTTTAGCAACTAATGGGATAGATGGATGTAATAGCTCTTTCTACCCCAAAATCATATGCTGCATGATAAGGTTTTGTATTCAGGATTATAGATTGGCCCCGAAAAGCCTCGAATAGATGTTTGGGCCTATATAGGTCAATATAAAATGAACCAAGGTGGGAACCATACATTTTTGGGGTCCTTGGACCATGGGGGACCAAACCCATGTAGTCCCACTGGCCACCATGCAAGATGGCCGGCGATGCCATCGCCGGTTCGGCGATGCATCGCCATCCGGTGGGGTCCACTTGATCTGATTTTTGGGCGCACGCCATATTTTGGGTCGTGTACACCCCCCATGTAGGGTTCGTCCATAGAAAATCCTAGATGGGGGTACATCCTTCACAAACAGGCCCTTCCCTAGCCCCATTTTCGTTTTCAGCTGCCCTATCCCAAAAATTATGGTTCCAAACTACCCCCAAATCCATTCCTGGCCTAAAACGACCACACTCCATCATCCTATTGAAGTTTGCAGCCTTCCCTCTTGAAGATCTCGTTGTTTGGAGCTCTTACAACCCCCGAATCGAGCTGAAATTGTGAGGTGCTCCATTCCCCTTTTTTCTTCTCTTTTCTTTTTAAAAATCCAGCCTTTGGGAGCTTGAAGCATCCCTCTACAATGACTAGATTTCATTCTGTCCATTTGGGTGACCATTTCTCCGCATTTTCTCCCCTTTTCATGCCTATTGTTAAGGGTATTTTAGCCTTTTTCTCTCTTTCCACCATCCACCCTCTCAATCCTATTTCTCCATTTTCTTTGCTTAAGGGATACTGAAAATATATGGCTGAGAGAGCTCTAGTGAGCAACAGACAGTATTAGACTCGACAAGGTAAGTCGGGACTATGGTAGAGTCCTTTGGTAGCATTAGGCATCTGTGACGTTGTCTTGTAGATGTTTGATTACCATTTTGAAATCTCTGTGTTTTGTTGTTGTTAGGTTTAGCGACGTCAGAGGTAGGAAGTGTAGAACTTTGTTCCGTGTATTGTGACTAGCATGCTACTCCCAATCCCAACATGGGATTAGGAATGTAGTTTCGTTTCATACAATAGGCCCTTGGCGTTTTGGACCTAGCGATAGCACTCCTAGATTTGAAGGGTCTGACGACATAAGAAATCCAATTCCATTTAGATAATCTTGACCCTAAGCAATAGAACAGCTCCCTGTAGTAGAAATGGTATGGAACCATTTAACGTATAAACTTAGGCTTTGGATTATAACTACTGAGTTACAGACTAGGCTACTAGTTGTCTTAGGCAGTGTAAGGCCTATATATGCTAAGGGATAGTAGGTTAGATTTGGTTGGAATGGGACTCCCTTCCTTCGATAGATCCCCTTATGACTTATAGACTTCTGTTGTTGCCCATAGGAGGGAGCCATTCACTCTTAGGGACCATTTATAAATCCCTCAGATTGAACTTAGAATGTACTAGCACACCCCTTAGAATTGCCTTCTCCAAGGACTTATTGCATTCGGGAACGCAGAGTAAAGGAACTACATGTAAGCGATGTATTCGCGGTTTGAGTCGACTTCTTAATCCTAGTAGTTATCAATGAATCCAATGCTCTGATCAAGCAGAGGATCGGCATCGACTTGGATTAAGAACTGATACAACGTATTTTCTGTCCTGATTAGACAGAAGGTTCAATGTATCCGGCTCAGACCCATTACACAACCTTTCTTCTGTGATGGCCCAACCACCTACAACCAAACAGGATCACATTGTCTTTGGAAAATGGCGAGGACTTAAAGCCAGTAGAGAATTTGACATCTTGCCACCAACTCATACCTGCCCCTGACCTTAACCACAATAGAGATTAGGCTCATCTCTATGATCATAGATACCAATGCCATAAAACGCATCATTAGCGAAGGGAAAACCACTGTAATGAGAGGTTGTTTCCATTTTAGATTAAGGATAGCCCCTAAGTTGCGGCTCGTTCCGATATACGGAGCTATGTATAGATTCTTGAATTTAAGTAAAACTAAGTTTTAAGGGGGGTAGAACGTATGGAGTCCAATCCGGTTAGGTTAGTCAACGCTCCTGTTCGATCAGAGTGGCGCAGCGGAAGCGTGGTCGGCCTCTTCCCCACAGGCCCAAGATCGAAACCTTTGAGTTAGGATATACGTACGATTAGGTTATTAAGTAGGATTGAACCTCCCTTAGAAAAGTATTCCTTGCTCTTCGCCAATGTCGGGGACGACATTGTGTTTTAAGGGGGGTAGATTGTAACACCCCAGATTTTGGCTAATCTGGGATTAGACGTCCTTAGGCAATGGGTTAACTAAAACACCTGAGAAATCGCTCAGAACCCAATTCCATAGCCAAAGAAATCATGTAGGATTAATTCCTTGGAAAAATAAGTGTAAGTTAGCTAGTGCGACGCTGGAGTAGCTGGGAAATAGTCCCTGATCACTTTAAATACGTTCTACAAGACCCAAATCGAGTAGAACCAACGACTCTATAATACTCTATAACCTCGGACCAAACTCTAAGCAGGTTTGTTCTCTGGACCACTTTGAATCTTTGTATTGGATCTCGATCGCTCGTCGAAAGTCCGATACCTCCTATTTTAGACCGTTAGAACCGCCTAGCTGGACTTGACACTCATTTCAAAAATCAAGTCAAACCGATAATCACAGGCTATTTCATTGAGCCCGGACCGAAGAGAGTGAGAATAGGGACATAGTTGGAATTTCAAATTCAAATCTGGCACGACTTGACGCGTCAGTATTGAGCGTTCTGACCGTCAGAATTCATCCAGATTACACACTCGGATCAGGAGAAATTTCTATTTTATATCATGAGACTTTCAGCCCTGATCTACGTGCGGTGACCGCTGAACTGAAACTGGTCCGCCATGTGCGATTTGCGAACCCTGCCAGACTGAAAACTTAATGCGTGCTAGATCTGGTACGCATGAGCTTAAGTCCGATCGCATTCAACCAGGGGACCACCAAAAATGTCCTTTTGGACCGAAACAGCCCCGATTTGGATATGCACTAAGTGAACTTTGTACCGGAGCCTATTTCGGGCAAGTTTGGGCTTATAAAAGGGGTTGAAACCCTCATTCCTCTCTCCCATCCGAAATTGTAAAATCCCTAGATTGGGAGAGAGAAAAGGTGAGAGTTTGTGAGAGAGAGTAGGAGAGAATTTCTTGCTGCTCGTGCCACCTGCTGCAAGTGCCTAAGCAACGCACTCCAATCACTTTTCCGGCGATTCCAACGCACTTCTAGGTGAGGAAAACCTTCAACACTTACTGATTTAAGCTTCCGTTAATTCCATTAGCGATGTAGCTTATGTAGCTTGTGTATTAGGTTCCCTATTCGCCATAGATGAAGTGTATACCCTCCGTTCGAATTGATACGCTTCTAGGAGAAAAAGGTACGGATTTTAGACGCTTTGATTGACTGTTTCCAAAGCTTTCAATGTCGTTTAATAGTAGATTCTTGACGGCAACGCCGTTTGACATGTACAACATGCTGTCCATTTCCTGTTTCGTAAACCAACAAAGAATATGAGATTTAGGGCATTTTAGTCATTTGTAGGAAGTACTGTTTTTACTCATATTTTGCTGATGTGATTGACATGGTTTATTGTCGCATTAGAGTGTTAGGAATGCGTGCATAATTAGTTTGGCGAAGAGATTCGCCTAATTGCGCACTTCGGGTCGACATACTATATGTAGACTTAAGTGTGTAGTGTAAGTGTTTGTATAAATGTTTGTATTAGTATGTATTGAATTAAATGATGTTATGGATTAGTCTGAGATTGGTTTCTCAATTAATATGCTGGTGTAAATGGTTTCTTACATGTTAGCCATATGCATGATTTCATTATATGAATGAAATGCATGTGCTTGATGATTCACTTAAGTTGTATGTTATAACATGTGCTTGATGATTTCATTATGATTTAGTTTGAGATTGAACTCTCAATTAATTTGCTGATGGAAATGATTTCCTTTATGTTGGCGATATGCATAATTTCATTATATGTATGAAAGGCATGTATCAGGTGATTTGCTTAAGTGGTATGTTACAACATGTGTTAACATGCTCATATGGTTGTATTTCATTTCCAATACTTTCACATGCTTTGCCGATGTGATTCCACATGTTTAGGACTATACTTAGTCCAGGCAGTCGGTAACCGAGCGAATTCGTAGTTAGCTTATCTTTGCCACAAAGGACGCGTCGATGAACGCGAGTCGTGTTTTGGAGTTGGCGGCAGTGGTTAGGCCACATGAAGTGTTTTACGCACTTCATGTCTTCAACTTGAGATGCGATCGTGCTAGTCGAGCCCGTCAAGTAACCCGACTGGCCATTGTATGTTCACCCTCCATGAGTTATAACTGCTTGAACCTAGGGTACTGAACTTACCATTGTAAACCCTGTTAACCATGGTACCTTGATCTACGAAGACTCATGAGCCGGGCATGGTGGTATGGGACACCGTGGTCGAGCTGTTGGCCTACGCTGGGGCCACAAACCTCCCCGTAGTGACCAGTGAGCACCTAGTCTCGTGAGCAGATTATGGTGGTATGGGACACTATATTCTTGCTGTCGGCCTACACTGATCAGGGGACGAGTCCTTTGTAGTGACCGCGAGCATATTCTGAGTCTACGGGAGGCGACGACCCTTCAGTAACAGTAGAGTACAGTAGGCCTGTATTGATAAGGTGATGGGGGAGCGGTGCAATGAGTGCGAGCAGCAGCCCTTGCAGCGACCTACAAAATATACATCGTATGAGATTATTAGGAGTGACGACCCTAGACAGGATCTGTCTTGGGATTGATATAAGGGAAGTACCTTAGTTTCCCAATCCTATTGTTTGAATGGATTAATAATAATTCAGAAATCATATCACCATACCATTGCATGTGCCTGGAAGATGTGGAGCACTTGAGGGTCGATTGCATGCCGCGGTCGTAAGATGGTGCCGTATGAGGGAGATCGTCGGTGAGGGCATACATCACGTCATGTCATATTGCATTAATAACAGTTTTAGGATTGTTTGATTTACTGCTTTACTATTATCGCATGATTGATTTGAGAACATGTTAATCCTTACTCTATTATTCCACTGAGTGAGCTACTCACTCCCACGTTACGGGACGGTGTTCCTGGACAC
Organism: Magnolia kwangsiensis; assembly: GCA_037074715.1. Taxonomy (NCBI): domain Eukaryota; kingdom Viridiplantae; phylum Streptophyta; class Magnoliopsida; order Magnoliales; family Magnoliaceae; genus Magnolia; species Magnolia kwangsiensis. The sequence continues at coordinate 105,066,533 of CM073576.1, read as the reverse complement.
CCACCAGACCCTTTTGTGATTACAGATGATGGCGCGGCCTGCGAGGCGGAGCTGGACTTGATGATGATGAGGAGGATTCCTCCTTTCTGGGTGTTCTGATTGACGGGATTACAGGGAGGTTGATTAGATACTTTGACATTTGTCATTTTATATTTTTAGCGCACTCATGTATATTCGTTTCATCTACTTTTGGAGTATACATGTATGTGCATAACCTGGTAATATGTTCACACTCTGGAGACATACAATAGTTTATATATGTTATACATACTATCACAGTCTTCCGCTTGTTAATTTGACTGTCTCTGGAGTATGATATGCTGTTCTAGCTTAATCTCACTCATGTTTAATGCGTTATCACAGACAACATTCAATCATATATATCTATGTTGCATAAATAACATTTTGGAACTCGGGAGTTGGGTTTTTGCTCGACCCCCCGATTTTCGGGATGTTACAGTTGTTGACCAGATGAAGTCCTGAAAATTTCAAAGGAAATTCAAAACCTCCTCCCGTCCAGCGTCAGTTCATTTGGGCCAACTGTTGGACGGTGTGAACTATCAATTTTCGAATACAAAAGCCAAATCCACACCGTCCATCTGATTTTTTTGACCCCACCGACCACGTTCATGTAGGGGTTATCCATTGAAAACCACTCAACCCACCTTTGATAGCGACCCAGCCGACGACATTCGTCGGTGTTACTGATGAGGAATCTATATCCACCTCCGCCACACTCTAACCAATCCGACCGTTGGAAACGGTCGAACGGACGCCACGTGCACGGAGAAAATCCACATCAGCCCTATGATTTCCAAATATGGATCCCTACACGTCGAAAAGGTGGAAGAAAGTTTCCATTTCGGGTAAGGTCGATCTCCACCCTTCTCCGATTTCTGGGAGCTTCCCTAGGGCAGATCCTGGCCGTTCATGTTAGGGCTGTTCAAAATCTCATAAGAAGAGTCGAGATTTTGGTGAGACGCCGGACCCGCTCACGTTTCCAGGTTCTTAGATTAAGGCCGCAACCAACCGTCCTTATTCACCGTTGCGTGGGCCACACAAGCCTCCTGGGTAACATCTAAGCCATTTGGACGCACCAGATCAGCCGATCATTACAAAACCACCATTATCAGTCCTTCATCTTCCTCACATCAGCTGTGAAACCCACCTGCTGCAAGGGTGACCCATTCGCCCATCCGAAGCATCCATTGTGTGGCCCATCACACCCGAAACCCATTCGTGAACGTCACCTGGACCCATGCACACGTTCGGAAACTTGAGAAAACCCTGATGGCTAGCCGTTCTCGGTAGCTATGCGTTAACAGTACGCTAATCACTGGGATTAGCTGTGGATAGTGCTAGAAATAGAAACGCCTATAAAAGGCCGAGAATTAGGGTGAATCCCAAGACAAGAAAAAGAAAGGAAATAGAAAGAGAGAGGGAGAGAGGGAGTCTGCCACTGCTGGAACGAGTTCCAGTAGCGAATCAACTCAGTCCCAACGAGTGTCAGGCTAAAATCGGATCTGGTCGTTTGTTTGTTGAGAAGACGAAGGGGAAAGTCAGGGTGAGGGAGGAAGATTCCTCTACCTCGAACAGCCCCTGCCTCATTCGATAATTTCGACCCATCGCCTGGCTGACTCAGGGACGTTGCAGGATTTCCAAACCAACTCGCCACCAATTCTGATTATTCCAGCTCGAATCAGCAACGTCCTTTGTCGTAGACCGAGAAGAATCCATCAGCTGTGAGAAAATTTAGGCCATCGGACGATTCAGGTAATCAGATCGCTATCCCAACCGAGTCCTTGAGACTGAGTCACAATCGAGTCAGTAGTTTTCTGACTCGACCGAACCTGCATTTCAGGGTGAAACCCTCATCAGATTCAGAGAATCGTTTCACCCCAATCTGTCTACCACATCATGTAGCACGACTCAAATCTCATCTTAACTAATTTGGATTTGGGGAGTTTTAACTGAGTCAACTCCGTAATGACTCATTATGGCCCTGGAAAGACTTATTCAGGTATCTCTTACAACAGCCCTTCTTGAGGAATAATCATTCCTTCAACAGGGTTTTAAAATAAGCAAACTACCTAAGGCCTTACCCAATTAGATGAAAATTGAGAAGCCCAACCGAGTCAACTCGGTCATGGCTCACTAGTATTTTCTAATGTGTGAAACAGGAGTTGATTTCCGTAAAGAATACTCTCCTTCAATCCGTCCAAATCAGATAATCACACTCATTTCATAGGATCATTACAAATCAGGGAAAATACCCCAAGGTGAGGAACATCCCACATTGCTTCATTCATTTCATTGAATTTTAAAGCTAGTTTTAAGCATAATGTGTAGAAATGTTATAATTGTGTAAATGTTGATTTCACTCCTTTGAATCATTAATTAATATTGACAATAATGAATGAATGTTTAGACCTTATTGCTCGAATTCATATGATAGGGGTTTTTATTACACTTCTTATGCGACATTTAGAATTGCTTAATTATATGTACATTTCTACTAGTTATAACATGAAGTAAGGAACCTTGTTTCCATCCATCTTATAAATGGTAAAATTGTCCCATCACTCCCTACATAGGCTAGACCCATTTTAGTTTGAATCTATAATCGAAATCATGCTTGGATGTTTAATAATTTGTGATATTTGACAATTTCTATGAAGGCCACCTTGTTAATCTTATGGAGTGTGAATGAACATCATGATACATGACATTCACGCATGACACGTGAGCTTTTTCGAGTGTTCATCGTAAGTCACATCTTGTTGGGTTGTGCAAGGTTCTATTACCTAAGTTCAACCATCAGGTTGTGCACTTGTACACTTTGGGCCGCTCTTTCTCTACATGAGGCTTTTCCAGGATTAGACTCTCTTCGGGCGTACTCCATGTATTTTTTCAGGAGATATCCTTGGGTGCACTCGTCTGAATGGCCTTTTTCAAGTAGTTGATCTACCACGGGCGGTCTGCATGATCTTTTTTAGGTAGTCTACTACCACGGGCGACCCTTATTTTGACAGCTGGATGTGCATTCCCAGATCCGTGACTTGAGCATACATCCATACATCCATTCATTTACATATAAGTTCATATTATTTTGGTTATGAATTGACATGTTCATTTAAACTGTTTTGGAATAATATGATATGCATGAATCCTTGCGGGAAGTTCCCACTGAGTTTTCACTCACCCATAGTGCGGTTACACCAAATAGATGCAGGATTGATGACGGGTGGAGACACCTATAACGGGATCCCAGGGGCGGCTGAGGTGGAGTCTGGCGAGGAAGAACTTTATGCGAACACAGTTGAGCTGTTGGAGCTCAACTAATGTTTTAGGATTTATACATTTTCATGTTTCAGACTTTCGTTATATTTGAATTGCAATAAAAATTCTCTTGCTATGAGATTTCATTTTGCTCCCATTTACATGTATTAAACTTCCTTTTTGTTATTATGGATATTCTAGTTTACATGGCAATTGTCTTGAGGTTTGCCCCTAATTAGATGTAATGTTAGTTAACCCCATAACGTAATACTCGAGTTCTCAATGAGGAGTTACTATCCTCGGGTTTTGAGAACCAAGGTGTTACACCATACCTATCCCATCCCTTTCTTATAAAAAAGTCAAGGCAAACCATACCCTCCATGTCATCTCCTCTTACAACACCCTCTCTTCTCTCATTTCTCTCTTCACTCCCAAGAAATCCCAAGGGAGGTCACCTTCCAAGCTCTAAGAGAGCCTAGGTGTAGCCCACTTCCTACCCCAAGATCTCACCATCCAACCCTTCAATTCTCATCATCCTTCATCAAAGAGGAAGCTTAGGAGCTCGGGAGATCAAGGAGCCAAGAAGGAGTGAAATTTATGGGTGTTCATAGCACTAGATCTTGATTTTTGATTTAGGGCCCACATGATTTGGGACCCATCTTGTTGTATGTGTTGTATCTGTCCCACCTAGGGGAGCTCGTAGTGGCAGAGCTCCCCCACCTCACATCTCTCTCTTTCTCATTCCCATCTTGTGGCCCACCATGATGTATTTTCTATCCATGCCGTCCACCACGTGGACCACACCGCAGTTTAAGTGAGCCCACCTTGTCGACATCTAGCAGGTGGCTGGATGGTCCAGCCCTGCTGACACCGTCTAGCAAACCTGGACTAAGAGAAATCATAAATATTAGCTTTATCCAGAACCATGGGCCACACATGTGGCCCACCTTGATGATGTGTTGATCCACACCATCCGTCGAAGCAAGGATAGTGGGTTCCATGCAGAAAAATGCTCCTGGATTGACGTCAGCAAGGTCTGTGGGCCTCCATCATGAGGTATGTGGTATATCAGACTGTCCATCTGTGGCCCCACGAGTAGCACAGCTGCTGTAATGACATCAGCAAGTTTATGGGTCTCGTATGTGTATGGGTTATATCTAAACCCTCCCTATTGACCCCACCATCTACATAGTTACTGTATTGACGACAACAAGTTCTATGGGTCTGATCCCGAGGTATGTGATATCCCAGCCGTCCATCATCTGGACGGTGGGCCTGCTGTAATGATGTTAGCAAGCTCTGAGGGTCCCACAAGAAGTATGCGTTTCATCCTAACCGTCCATTTGTTCGGACGTCACCATTTGTGTGACCTGATCATGAAGTATGCATTAAATCCAGACCGTCCACCTTGCAGGCTTGAGACGAAAAATAAGACAGGTCCATCTATCAAGTGGACCACACTGCAAAAATCAATGGAAGATTGAACGTCCACCATTGAAACCGTTTGGGGATCTATATGAAATTTTGTTTCCTCCTAATTCAGGTCTTTATGACCTTATGATCAGATTGGATGGAAAATAAACTCGCATGGGACCCACCTCTGTGAAGCGGATTGGCTGGTGTACAGTAGCTATATAGCTGCTATATTAACGTCAGAATGTTCAGTGGGTCTGATAATGTGGTACATGTTATATCCACTGTCCATTATTTTTAGACGGTGGGCCCACATGATGTGTGTTTCACATCCATGTAGTCCAATCGTCCATCTCAGGACGTGGACCCCACCACGATTTATTTATTATATCCACACCGTCTGTCCATCTGGATGTGTGGAGGCCCTCTGATGTATGTATTTCAGCCCCACTATGTTATGTGTTTTGTCCTCGCCGTCCAAAGGCCGGACGCGGGACCCACTAATATACCTATTTCATACTAGCCATCCAACCATGTGGCCCATCGTGATGAGGCCCATCTTGATGTATAGGATGCCCATGTGATGCAGGGCCCACCTAATGTATTTGAGGCCCTTATGATGAGGCCCATTATGATGTATTTGAGGCCTAGATACGAGGCCCATTGTGATGTATTTGAGTCCTAGATATGAGGCCCATTGTGATGTATTTGAGGCCCAGATACGAGGCCCATTGTGATGTATTTGAGGCCCAGATATGAGTCCCATCGTGATGTATTTAAGGCCCATGGGTTGTGGCTCGATGTGATATATGAGTGGCCCATTATAATGTATATGCGGCCCGTATTTGGGGCCCAATGTGATGTATGTGTGGCTTATGTAATGAGGCCCATTGTAATGTATATGCGGCCCGTGTTTGAGGCCCATTATGATGTATATGCAGCCCTTGTTTAAGGCCCATTGTGATGTATATGTGGCCCGTGTATGTGGCCTAAGTGATGTATGTGTGGCCCTTGTGTGAGGCCCGATATGATGTATACGAGGCCCTTATATGATGCTGAATTATGATAAGTGATTCCACCACGATGTATGTGTTATATTCACACTGTTCATCCGTTTCTATAAGGTTGTGGGCCCCATTGCCTTGAGAGGCCCACCCTGATTTATGGATTACCTTGTGCAGGCCCACCATGTGTGAGCGATGGGCACATGTTGTCCATCCATTTCTGAGATAATTGAAGGTCTGGGAGCCCCGTTATGATTTCAATTTCAACATGGATCGCATATTGGGAGTAATCATGGTTAAATGTCCACATTGTAATCCTCCCTGGGGCCCATTGTTAGGTCCATTCTCGTCTCCTCTTAATGGACCAACCCAATTCGTTGGGCCTTCATCGTTATTAGTATGACCCATCTCACTTTATTTGGCTATCCCAAACCGTTGGCCCCCCATTGATGATACCCATCTCACCTTACCATCTAACCCAAAGCATTGGGCCCCCATTAATGTTAGTGATACCCATCTTTCCCTGGTTGGGTTATCCTAATCCGTTGGGCCCTCATTTGATGATGGTGCTTTCCACCATACCTTGTAGGATTATCCAAACCTTAAAGCCTAACTTGTATTCATACTGGGCCTTCCATAGGAGATGTGGCCCACCTAGATACATGTGGCTACCCAAAGTTTAGTGTCTATACCCAAGGCTCACTTAGGTGTTGAACAGGCCACCTAATTTGTTTGGAAGGACACATAGTCCTAGATGTAGGAACTCCACCAAGCCCACTTAGTGTATGTATCGAGCCCTATAAGAAAGCCCAGTTTATTACATGATATAGAGATTAAGGAAGCCCGATTATTCACCCTGTTAGCTCACCTTGTGAACTCACCTTGTTATATACCCACTTGACGCACCATGAGAGACGTATCCTACCTTTGTACCCCATTTACAAGGACCTTATGACATGTACACATCATCCACACCATCCACCTCCTTACTAGGACAAGTGTGAGGTCCATCCTTGACATTAGTGAATCATCTAAACCATATGACGCTTAGTACATCATCAACCCCTGCCGTAGATAGAAGAATACGTAGTATTAGGTTTGGTATATCCACCATATAGAGCCTATCTCGATGTATGGGAAAGATTCCCTGTCCTTCCAGTGGACCCCGTCTTGGAATATATGATATATTAGTACCTTAGAAGGCTAACGTGGGACATGCCGCATGGACTCCTATAGTTATAGAAGAAGCATGTTGTTTAGTTCATAATCTTGGTATGTGACATACTGGTGAAAGCTGATCGTGGTTTATTATTGTCCGCCTTATCTGATAATCATGCTAAGTGTACTTAGTCTAGTAGGACACACTGAGAACATGTATAGTATTACATCATGATACATGCCTATACGCATCATCCGTATGCTTGTTATGAGGAGTGATTAAGCATAACATGTGTCATTGGGCTGATTGTTTATAGGACTCCCTAAGAGATGGAGTTGCCCCACATGAGCATGCGGTATATGCAGGTTTGATGCATGATTGCATGGTATGACTCATGCATCTCGCATTTTATGATACAACCACCGTACGCCCTAGTGACATCAGGGCCATAGTCTCCACAGGCATATCGTGGGTGGCCAGATGGGATACCGAAAATCTTTTCTACATGGGGTGTCATAGATGTCCTTGGGTGAAAGTCCCTAAACCCTCTTGGTACTAGAGGATGCTCCAACGTCTTGACCGAATGAAAATATTTGAGCGTATGAGGGCCGTATACCAGTAGGCCGCGTCTCCTACTATGTCGTGGATGGTTAAAAGGGAGTGTGGCCTTACCCACCCGAGGGAGTAGGCAATGTTAGGATGAGTCTGACCAGCTCATAAATGGATCCACTATCGACGAGTTGAGCCGATAGTGGTAGGAAAATAGTGAGGTCTCTTCCACTTACCCAGTTGTGCGATTGATGGGGTGACATATGATGTAGAGTATACTAAACCTCGGTGATGATCCTAGAGAAGTACGGTACTGATATGTGGACTTATTGAGTAGGAGTTGCATACTCAACATTTTACTCATTCACTATCCACTCGGGCTGGTGGTGCGTAACTAATTTGATATGTGTACCTTCACAATGGCCGGAATTTTGGTTGGGGCCCCCCTACTAATATAAGATTAGGAGTTTACCACATTAAGTCTAGCTATCCAAACTTAGGTATGAGACTGGCTTGGATAGAAGTCCCTTATGATGGACCCCATAGCTTGCGATACTATGTACTATCATCTTGACTTTACACTCCAATTTGGTCATTTATTTCACACTGCAGATTGCATTACATTCTCAGCACATAACATTTGGTTTACCATGCTTCTGTATTACATAGCTTGAATAAGGCTGATGGTATTTGTGGCTCTTTAGAATTTCATATTGTATTACATCCTCGATATCTGATATTTGGCTCGTTATGACTCCGCATTGTATAACCGATCTGTATTGCATACTCTGATATTGAATGACTTATAGCCTTGCCAGTTTTCACATTGCTCTGATATTGCATACTTGAAGCTTACCTTGCGCACACACTTACACCACCCTCTATGCTTTCTATAAGCTTATGCATGACAGATGCGTGCAGGTGGCACTAGGTCGCAGCAGCATTGAGCTTGGAGCATGCAACTGTCTTTTGGAGCTTTGATTTTCATTATATGTATTTCCCTTTCTGCACTGTATTCAATTATTTATATTAGTGGATATGTAATGATGATGTTGCCTTTGTGATTTGGTTAAACTTGTAGTTATGCTTCTTACGAGATAAATGTATGTTGAAAAATCTTCCTTGTAGGATCCCAGGATCGGAACCTGGAATATGGGCGCTGGGAACCGAGAATGGGGTACTATAGAGGCTGTCGGCCTCGGATTCGGTGATCAAGAATTCTGTGAGCCCATTTTCTGAGTTTGGGGCGTGACAAGTAGTTTCTGTGTAAGACCCGTGCCTCGATTAATCGACTTACGCTTTAATTTTGGCACCGGCATGTTCTAGGTGGATTAGATCAACGAGTTTTGATTGTGGCCATATTTTAGTACCGCGACAACATAAGACTTGTACCCTAGCGATCGTGTAGGTGATGTAATTCCAATATCACGCAGCACACCCTATTACGATACTCGTAGTAAAGGATACCTGTATGCACACTAATCGAGGTGGGCTGCACTGCGTACGTGTGGCGTGGGGCCCACCTAGAGAATCTATCAAGGAATCTCTAAAAATAACTTTTTCTAAAACCCTAAACTACCCCTCACCCTCACCCATACTCTCCACACCTACTCATTAACCAAAAGACCTAAATTGCACATATTTTACCCCACCTACAACCTAGGTTTACCAACATACCCCTACCACCGATCCCCTCACACCATTCTATTCAACACACCCCATGCGTAGCCCATCCCTCTCCCATGCTAAGCCACTCCCCTCTCTCTATTCTACCCCTCCATCTTTTTTAATTCCCTCTCTATCATAAAAGTTCTACCACAAAGTCCCAAATTCATTCTCATTTTCGCCACATTTCCTAACAAGAGAGGGACACTACACTAAAATTGTCAATCTGGAACAGGTGAAACTTTGGTTTAGAAAATTCATTGCTATTTATTTTGTTATTTCCACTGTTTTGTTGGTGTGTCCCAATTGAGTGTTGGATCTTCTTAGTTTTTATTATGTTGTTTTAGTGTTTTATTTTAAAACAGATGGACGAAATGGATTTTGTTAAGTACCTCTCAGTGGACCCCACAAGGCCCAAGAGGCACATTGCTCTTTATGTACCACAAACTACCCATTGATTTTACCTATTTTCATACGCCAAAAGCCCTAAAACCTTCATTTCGCAGACATCGCGTCTCCGTCTCCCTCTCTCAATCTCCCTCTCTTTCGATATCCCTCTCCCGATCTCAACCCTCTCTCTCGATCTCCCTCTCACTCTCCCTCCCTCTCTCGATCTCCCTCTCCCTGGTTCAGACAGGTACATCAGCATGCAGACAGGTATAATTGGTCATCTCTTTCAACCGTACAGTTTTTTTGTTGGAGTAGTGATTGATACAGCTGTTGTACCACAGGTTATGATACAACCATTTTCCTGCCAACGTTTCATGTGTGTAGAATATCCCATCCGTACAAAAGGTGGCCCAGAGTATGTTTTCATGTCATACGAGCATCAGGCCAATCCACTCGTCGGTGAGCCACACCAAAACCCTATTTCATGCCATTGGCTGTCCTCTGATATTAACGTTGTGGATCGGCTTGATTTTCGTATCAGGTGGTCATCATGGTACAGATACCATATTCTACATATGAGAGACGTTGTCAGAGAAAAGTGATTGTATCATTACGTATGATACAGGTGCACATGTTTGTTGATTATAAATTATTGGTGTGAGGCCCGCATCCTAGACCGTACCATTCTATAGGCTTCCACGGTCCTCCCAGTCAAATTTTTGTGACCCGCGATCTGTTATCGGCATTTGCGCATGACCCTAGTCACATCCTGTATTCTAGAGTTGGTTCAACTCAAGACTTGTACCCTAGTGATTGCGCCATCACGGCGGTTCCGATGCCGCGTCTCACCCACCGAGGCGATACCCGGGCCAGGAGATGGGGCCCATGTTAAGTTAGAGGAAACGCGGCTCATTTGCAATCCTAAGAGAAAGTCCCATCAATCACATCAATCAATCAAGTACCATATCATATCATGTCAAGTACAACACAATTCCCAAAGTCAACTCTCTCTCTTATAACCCATCCCTTGCATGTCAAGTACACTTCACCCATCACTCACTCACCCATTCCTCTCTCTCTCTCTCATTACATCCCATCCCCTCTCTCTCTCTCTATCATTTTCTCCTTTTTTCAAGCAAACCCCAAGCGACACAACGTCCAAGCAAGAGAGCTCCATGAGAGGAGCTTTAGTGTGGCCCACTTCCTACCTTCTCATCTCCCATCTCAACCCTCCATTTTTCATCATCTTCCATCAAGATTGAAGCTAAGGAGTTTGGTGTTCCATCGAACCAAGAAGGAGACTAATAGGTGGGTGATTTTTGTTTAGATTTGATGATTAGAGGGCCCACATATGGTGGGACCCATCTTGATGTATGTTTTGTATTTAAGAGGGACCCATAGTGGTGGGGTCTCGTCATCATCCGATCTCCCCCCCCCTCTCTCTCTCTCTTTTCTCTTTCTTCTCCCTCTTGTGATGACATGTGGCCCACTTGATCTAGACCGTTTGATCATGATACCCACCTTGCTGCTAGATTTTTGGCAGGCCTTAGATGAAGGAGGTCACAAATATCAATTTAATCCACTAGGTGGGCCGGGACTCACTATGATGTATGCATCTCATTCATACCGTCCATTTGTGAAGGCTACTAGACTAACGTCCAACAGCTGTGGGACCCATGTGGCATGTGTTATCTACACACCATCCATCCACGTGGGACGTGTGGACCCCACCAGGATGTATGTTTCATCCTACCGTCCATCACATGGATGGTAACAACAATGCAATACCAATTGTCCAGCGGTGGGCCACGTTTAGTGGGACCTAACCCTGATGTATTTGTTGTATCCTCACTGTCCATCGGGGACGGTGGGATCCACCATGATTTATTTATTTTAATCACACCATCCAGATTGCTGGACGGTGGGTTACACCATGATGCTTGTGTTTTAGCCACACTATCCATCTGCTTTGGCAGCTGTGGGCTCACCCCACACGTGCTGCACATGTGAGGGGTGGGGCCCACCTTGTCTGTATATGTTACATCCAGACCGTCCAAGGTCTAGACATGACCCACCTTGTTGTAGTTATTCTATATTTAGACTGTCTGTCTACTGCATGTAACATATAACTGCTATATTGTCGCCAACAAGTGGGTCTAGATCATGAGGTATGTGCTATATGTCCAACCGTCCATCCATCCTCTGCTCTTGTGCAGCCCACCGTGATATATGCTTCAGATCCACACTATTCAAACTTCTGGATGGTGGGATGATCATGGGGTGTGCGTTATACTCTAACCGTCTAACCATCTGGCGATGGACCACATTACGATGTATGTATTGTATTCCACACCGTCCATCTGGACAGTGGGTCCCACGCAGTAGAAGTGCTACTGTATTAATGTCAGAAGCTCTGTGGGGCCCACTAATGTATGTATTGTATTCCACAATGTCCATCAGGTGGACTTCACTATGATGTATGGGTCTTATCCACACCATACAGATGGCTGGATGATGGGACTCACCCCTGATGTATTTATTTTATATCCATGCTGTCTATCAGGTGCACCACACTGTAACTAGTGAGGGATTGAACATCTACCATAGAAACCCCTTTTAGGAGTGCAAAATTTTTGGATCAGTATGAACTTTGATCTTCCTCTTAGTTCAGGTCTTTGTGACCGTATGAGTAGATTTGGATGAAAAATAAACGGTGTGGTGGGCCCTGGTAATAATAACGGTGATGAATCATTATCACCACTATTATTTATGGTATGGTCCAGATGATCTCCCATTATGATCCATTTGGGTAGCACTCTAAAATGGACTATAAATAAAGATGCATGGTGTAGATAGCTCACCTAGAACGGTGGGCCTGATGTATTTGAGTCCCACCTTGTAACATCCTGACTTTTCAGGAGCCGAGTACGCGACCTGTTTCCCAAAAACCCGAGTGTTAACCTTAAAATATGGTCAAATTCAAGTGTATATATATATATATATATATATATATATATATATATATATATATATATATATATATATATATTTTCTTTCATCAGAGTAAGCAAATGAGCATAGAATGGATAAGTAAGCATAAATGAAAATTTTCAAATTTCATTTAGAATATACAAGAGGTTGCCCATAATGACTTATACAAACTAATGTCTCCAAAATTAACAAATACAAGAATTACATGACCCAATACATGAGAAATAGTAGTGAGCAAGTAAATCTGAGCCGCAAGACCCTTCAGCTTCTCAAGGTAGATTCAATCATGCAACCCTGACACTTGAACCCGATTCCTCATCAGCCCGAACCTGAAAATCACTTAAGCCACCTGTGCTACTTATATGGTTATATTTATTTGATGGATGAGTGGCCAACTCAATGTGAACTCCCCTCAAGATTATATACCGTTGCATTAGGTAAACATAGTTATAAAAACATGGCAAGGAATATAAAACAATACATGATACAGTCTTATTAAATGCATGGATGTGTGAATGCATCATCGACTTGGGGATACACATCCCACTGTCAAAATAAAGGGTCACCCTAAGAGAACTAGTCACCTGGAAAAATAAACAAAGGTATGCCCGAGGAGAACCAGCTATCCAGAAAAGATCATAATACATAAATCACCCAAGGAGAATTTAATCACCCCAAAAATACCATAAAACATAGATCTCCCAAGGGGAATTTAATCACCCGGAAAAGACCATAGATCACCCAAGGGGAATTTAATCAACCGAAAAAGACCATATGCTATGAAAATGCATGATTAGCCCAACCGTTATTAGTCTATTTACAACCAGCAAGTTTAATAAGCTCAAAGGTCACTATGGGGAGCTGAGAGCCCAGTGTAGGCTGACAGCTCAGGCATAGTGTCCCATTGCACCATCCCTGACTCTTGAGGCTACCACCTTAGTATGTTTAATGGATCCCAATCGACTAGTGGCCAATCATATTCAGTATATGGGGCTTACCATCACATGGTTGCATAAAATAAAATATCAAACTCATGTATGGCAAATACCAAATCAAATCCACATACGGCGATATCGAGACAAGCCGCCTAGGGCAGATATCAAAATAAGCCACATAGGGCAAGTATCAAAACCATGTGATAAAAGACCATCCTTGAAAACTGTATGACACAACAACCCTAGATGGTAGGCCCACATCAATGGTCAATTTAGACCATCAATTAATAACTACTAGATCGAATGTCCATTGCAATCACCGTCAATCAAGTAACATCCCAAGTTTGGGTGTACATTTATAAGTGGGGGATTTTCCCACTAATGTACTAGTTTAAATCCCAAAAGTAATCCACAAGTAATCCAATTTCATGAATTAAATATACAGGATAAACATTAAGCATGCAAGGTAGCAATTCAATTCTAACAATTTAACATGTGCTACTATGAAATAGAGATATCAATTATAAATTAAAATAAAGACTATAACTTAAGCTAATGAGAAAATGGAAAGCTCAAGGGGAAGAATCATCACCTCATAGTTCGCATCGCCTACCAACATCGTTAGGGAATGCGCGTTCCCTTAGAACCGAATCCTACCATAAATCAGGAACTTGTACAATTAGATCCAAGTTCTACACATTATCTAGGGTTTAAGATCACAACCTAGGGTTTTAGTTATTTATCTTTAGGATTTTTATGTAGAATTAGGGTCTTCACCCTAGGGTTTGGTCCTAAACTTAGATTCTAGGATTTGAATCCTACGTTATCATTAATAATAATAATAATAATAATATTATTATTATTATTATTATCATACAATGGATCGAATAGTATTCGTTATAGGAGCATTAATCCATCAATGTTAATAATGATGGTTCCTAATTTCCCATTTAAGTGTATCGACATTATCTAATATTCTTATGACATCTAGTAATCTCTTATATAACCCGAGTAATAATGATAGAGTATTCACTTATGGTAATAGGATGATTTCTAATAATGATACTCATATTAATAATACTCATACTCGTCCCATAATGAAAGCGATAGTATTTTCTAATGGTAATAGTCATGAATTTTTAATAATGAATCTAGTCTCGATAGTAGGCACTATGACCTACCATAAGTTATGAAATTTTACAATTAGATCCATGCTTAACTTACTATTTACATTTTAAGCATATGCCCAGGGTTTAGATCAATTAGGTCTAAGATTTTGATTATGGGATTTGGACTCTAATTTGTGTGGCCATTAATGATATTGTTAATGGTAATCATTGATAAACAAAATTTATAAAATGAATTAGTTATTCATTTTATGAATATTACAATGGCTAATGTTATATCAATTTATCTAATGACACCCACGATGAATAATAATACTTATAATTTTCAAAACAATTATTAACATTAACAATGTACTTAATATTAGTTAACGTGACCCTGATAATCATTGTGATGAACAAAAATAGTATGCTCTAACATTAATAATAATACCTTAAGAATGACGAACAAAACACTAATATTTTAATGACAATATATATATATATATATATATATATATATCAATTAATACATGTATGGACACCTCAGGAAGAAATGTAATGTCTCGAAAAAATCCGTACAGAGACCCGAGTACCACCTTAGGCAGAAATTAAGCGAAACATAACCAGCACTAAACTAGATTACCTGTGAAATTTGCACTAATCACTTTAAATACGATCTGTAAGACCAAAAACTTGTAGAATCATTAATGCTACGTTACCTTAAAATTTAAGATTCATCCTTAAACCCAGTTGCTCTTGGGAGCATCATGAAACTCTGAATCAGACCTGGACCGCACGTTGGATGTCCAATTTCTACGAAACTATATGATTATGACTGCCTTGCTGGACTTGACAATCACCTCAGAAATCAAGTCCTAATAGTAACCAGAAATGCATAACTTGAGCTCGGAGTGAAGTGTGTGGGAAACGTGAATATTTTTAGGAAATGAACTGGAACTTAAGTGAATTGAGTCGGTTCACTTGCAGGCCAAATATAAGGATTCAGACTATCAAAATTTGACCCAATTACACCCTTAGATCAGGGAAAGTTTTCAACACATGTCAGTGCACTTGTGGCCCTGATCGAGTATCGGTGACTGTCGAACTGAAACTGGTCCACCATGGGCGATCTGTAAATTCGATCAGACCAAAAACTTTGTCTGACCTAGATCCATGGTCAAGGAGCTTAAGTTTGACCGCATTCAGTAAAGGGGCCTCCAGAAGTGCTCCGTTGGATCGAAACATACACTATTTGGCTATAACCTAAGTATACCTTGGCCCTGGGGCCATTCCCATCAGTTCTGGGCCTATATAAGGGTCTTAAACCCTGTCTCTCTCATTCCATATGAATTTGGAACACCCTAGGAAAGAGAAGAGAAGAAAGAGAAGGAAAGAGAGAGAAAGTGTGAAGGAGAGTTAGAGTTTGTTCCTGAGATTCTTCCCTGTTGCTTCACGTGCCGAATTAGTCCATTTGTATCACTATCCTAGCGATTCTGATTCCATATTAGGTAAGAAATCCTAACCCTAACCTGATTTAGGAATTTAAATAGAATAGATAATGAAATAACTAACCTATTTCATGCTATAGGTGGTCATCGTGCTGTAGACAAAGACTTGATCTACAAACTGAGTTCAATACTTGTCTATCGGCGTAATGTGCGGACTATAAACGTTTAGGTTATGGTTTTCAAGGCTTTCAATGTCATTAATGGTTTATGACTGACTTGATTGCTATCACATGTGTTTAGATATGAAGTTTTCCATATATTACATATTGATATAAACTATGTTGTGATTATAATGCATTCCATGTGTTTGTTGAAATGCATGAATGAATATGAAATTATGATTTGTGCTCGCCATGTTTATTGATTGAGAGTACATGAAAAGGGATTTGTTAGAATACTTGTTATAATTACCTTATGACCTGTATATGATATGTGTAGCCTAAGTTTTAATAAAATGCCTAAATGTGAAAATCCTTGTGTAAATGCATGAATGGAGGCTATTAAGATAGGATTCTTAATAACCTTATCTATGACTACGGTTTCCTTCATGAAACCTATTTTACTACCAAGTGCTGTATGGATGAATGTCTATGTATGTTAACATGTTCTCTTTGTGTTCATTAAGATGCTTATATGAGACTTAACATTTTATTTATTTTCTACATGTTATCTCGATTACCAAACATGAATGCTTATTGTTGAAGTGTGTTTGGGGCTACTATGTAGTCCAGGGAATCGGTAATGAGATGTGATCGGTGGCTGAACTGTTTATCCACGATGGACATGCCCGATGAATCTGAGTCGTATGCTGCTTGTCGGCAGTGGTTAGGCCACACGGAGTTGCTTGCGTGCTCCATGTAGATCGGCTCGATGTTTGCTCATACCTGGTGAGTTTATCAACTAACCTGGTTGGCCCAATGTATGTTCACCATATATGGACGCTATTGCTTGAATCTAAAGTACCAAACTCACCAGTGAAAACCTCAATCCGCTAAGACGCATGAACCAGACATGGTGGTATGGGACACCGTGGTTGAGCTGTCGGCCTACGCTGGGGTGATGAGCCTTGGTACCTCAATCCGCTAAGATGCATGAACCAGACATGGTGGTATGGGACACCGTGGTCGAGCTGTCGGCCTACGCTGGGGTGATGAGCCTCCTCGTAGTGACGAGTGAGCATCCCAGACTCGTGACCCGAATACAGTGGTATGAGACACTGTATTCGAGCTGTCGGCCTATACTGATCAAGTGACAAGCCAAGCTAACCACGTCGTCCTACGAGGAGGGAGGATGCTGAAGCAAGTACCGGTGCCGAGCGAGAGCGGAGGTCCAAGCAAGACCTTGACCCTCAGATTCCATTGGAAAGATCCTTACTACCGAACATCGGTCTCGGTAGGTTCCGTAATCGAAAGGTCCTGTTTGAAGCACACGTTGATGAGAAGATGTTTGGGACTTACTCGATCATCGACTTTCACATAGATAATGGGTGAGGTCCTATATTCGAGGCAAAGGAGCTTACTAATGAGAACATGGTGCGTTCCTTCTATGCCCTCATTCGGAACCCACTGTTGAAGCCTCTCCAATTTTCCATTCCTTTGAAAAGGTAGGAGGTTACAATTGGTGTGGATGACATTGCTCATGTCATGGGTATTGAAAAGGGATTGGTGCATGCTAGCGAGAAGGATTGTGGTAGTGAGCAGGAAAAGAGACTCCGCATGCGATTCCTCTATGGCCAGGACAAGCATTGGAGGCGGGGGACTGACCTCACTACAAGCAAAATGATAAATGACTTCCGTCTTCTCCACAACATATGCACGTTTAATGTGTACCCTAGAGCGAAAAATTACACCGAGTGCACGAGGTTCATGGTGGACTTCTTGTTTCAAGATGGAAAAGGAGACAACATATGTTTACCCACTCTAATCCTGACGCAGATAATCAAGGCGACAAGTTCCAATAGGGAAAGCATCGCGTTGCCATTTGGCTAACTAATTACAGTGTCTTACGGACTGTTACGGTCGAATATGTGTGGACATGGGCAGCCTTTGAGACCCGCTTCCACGAGAAGTACTATCCCCCACATATCACCACGAGAAAGAGAGTGAGTTCCTCCACCTCTGACAGGGAGGGATGATAGTGGCGGAGTATGAGAACAAATTCACGGACCTTAGCAGGTATGCTCCGTTGATATTGTCCAATGAGTTGATGCGTATGCGGTAATTTTCTGAGGGTCTGCGACCCGATATCCGCTCGAAGATGTGCTACGCTAGCATACCCAGCTATGCTGAGTTAGTGAGCATGTCTATGCGAGCTGAGTAGGACGGGGACAGGAAGTCCCGTATGTGAACACCCATGGCTCCTAGGCCGTGACCAGACATGCTGAGCAGGCCATTTCTCTGCAAGAGGCCACAAGTAGACTCTCTTCCCAAGCTTGCTGCGTCACTGGCTCAGCTAGGATGGACAGACCTGCGATGCACATACTGCAGGAATACAGGTCATACAGATAGGTATTGTTTCACCCGGATGAGGGATAATAGATTTTTGCCACCTCATAGGATCAACCGTAAATTTCCTCAGGCCATATCAGCATTGCCTCTGCGGTCGGCACCAGCACATCCATCCTTTAGGCCACCTATTCCTTATTTTAGGCCGCCTCAATGGCCCATGGTACTGCAACCGAACCGTCAGCAGCAGGCTCGGGTGCATTCATTGACAACGGGGCATCCGAGACAGCAGATGCAGCACTGATGACTTTTGAGGTCATGACTCATGTCTAAGGTACTCCAGTCTTTTTATTGGTGGACACCGGGTCTACTACCTCCATCATATCATACACGACAGTTAAGCAACTAGGGTTAGACATTGCTCCTATGAAGGGAGTGAGGGTCCTTACCGCCACAGGGACTTTTTCTGACGTTACCTGGATTTGTGAGGATTGCTTGATAGAATTAAGGAGTAGGACGGTACCAGTTGACCTGATTGTTGCCCCCCTGTATCATTACGATGTTATTCTCAGTATGGATTGGCTCACCGAGAAGCGAGTAGAGATTGATTGTAAGGCTAGGGTCGTGACAGCCCATGGACTTGAGGGCACGACTTTTACTTTCCCTGTTCAGGTTAGTCACCCTTCCGTTTGAGTTATTATGCTTCTCTAATGGAGAGTGTTGATGGTTCGACGTTGGGAGATATGCCTGTGGTTCAAGACTTCATAGACGTATTCGAGAAGATCCCGGGACTACCTCCTCTACGCGAGATCGACTTTATTATTGATCTTGTGCCTATTGCCATGCCTATCTCATTGCCGACATATCGCATGCCTCCCTGTGAGATGGAGGAATTGAGGAGACAGATTGATGATTTGGTAGAGGCAGGCTTCATACGACCGAGTGTGTCTCCTTGGGGAGCGCCCGTGTTGTTTGTGAAGAAGAAGGACGGTTCACTGCGATTATGTATTGATTATCACAGGTCGAACCAGGTAACGGTAAAGAACAAGTATCTTTTGCCCAGGATAGATGATCTGTTCGATTAGTTGAAGGGGGCGCGATATTTTTTAAAGATTGACTTATAGTCAGGATATCACTAGTTGCGCGTCAGAGAGGAGGACATGCAGAAAATAGGATTTCAGGACCAGTTTTGGGCATTATTAGTTTTTCGTGATGTATTCAGCCTTACAAACGAACCAGCTGTGTTTATGGACTCATTTCTGTTTCAATCCGTCATCATGTTTATAGATGACATCTTGATATATTTCAAGAGTCGGGAAGAGCACGAGGAACACCTGCGAACAGTCTTGGATACTTTGAAGAAGAACCAGTTGTTCACACAGTACAAGAAGTGCAACTTTTGGAAAGAGGAAGTCAAGTTCCTGGGACATGTGACATCCAAGGAAGAGATAGCAGTTGACCTCACTAAGGTAGCCGCAGTTCAGGACTGGGAGCAGCCTGGTTCAGTTACTGAGGTGAGGAGTTTTCTTGGTCTAGCAAGGTACTACCGCCGATTTATTATGGACTTCTCCAAGATTTCCAAACCACTATCTTAGTTGACATGGAAGGTTTTGAAGTTCGCCTAGGATGAGAAGGCCGAAGTAACTTTTCAAGAGCCGAAGGACAAGCTAACGTCCGCCCCTGTGCTAGTATTGCCAGAGCAAGGGGTCAAGTATACTATATATATCGATGTGTCTCATGTTGTTCTAAGTTATGTCCTTATGCAGAAGGATAGGGTGATTGCTTACGCTTCGAGATAGTTGAGGAACACGAGGAGAACTACCTAACACACGACCTAGAGTTGGTAGCCATCATCTTCGCACTGAAGCTCTGGAGACATTACCTCTACGGAGAGGAGTTCAAGCTCTTTTGCGACCATAAGAGCCTCAGATACACATTCACTCAGTGAGATCTGAATATGAGGCAGCAGCGATGGATGGAAATCTTGAAGGACTTCAAGTTCTAGGTTTCCTATCATCGGGGTAAGGTGAACCTTATGGCTGATACATTAAGCTACAAGAAGGCCATAGAGTTTGTGACTCCTCTGATGGTGGTAGAATAACATATGGTTGAGTTCATGCGAGACTTCAAGCAGAAGCTTACCATGGAGGAGCCGTTCGAGAGCGTCGCGTACATTTGTGTGTGACCACTTATTGATGATAGGATCATTGAGGCCCAGAAGGACGATGAACAATTTTCTGAGCTTCGAGAGTTGGTTAGCGACAATGAGGATGCCGAGTGGAGAGTTGGTATAGATGGGGGCTTACGTTGCCGTGGTCGCTTATGTGTTCTTGATACTCATGACTTGAGACGGGAAGTTCTCGAGGCAGCCCACAGTTCGAAGCTTGTGATGCATCCTGGTAGCACGAAGATGTATCGAGACATGAAGAGATCGTACTGGTGGGATAACATGAAGGTCCAAATAGCAGATTATGTGTCCCGTTATCTCACGTGCCAGCAGGTCAAGGTAGAGCATCACCGACCTCCTGGACTACTTCAGCTCATGCCCATAGCGGAATGGAAGTGGGACTTCATCTCTATGGATTTCATATTAGGGCTGCCGAAGACGAGGAAGGGACATGACTCCATTTGGGTGATCGTGGACCAGTTGACGAAATCATCCCATTTTCTCCCTGTCAAAGTTTTAAACTTTATAGACGAGTTGGCTAGGATGTACATCAAGGAGATCGTACGTCTGCATGGAGTTCCCCTAGAGATTGTGTCAGACCGAGACATGCGATTTACATCCATCTTCTGAACGCGCATCCATGAGGTAATGGGTGTGAAACTGAAGTTCAGTACCGCGTTCCACCCACAGACTGATGGGCAGATGGAACGGGTAAATCAAGTATTAGAAGATATGCTGCGAGCTTGTGTGCTGGATTTCAAGGACAGTTGGGACGACTGTCTCCCTTACGCAGAGTTTTCTTATAACAACAGTTTTCAGGTGAGCATTGGCATAACTCCATATGAGGCCTTGTATGGGTGTCTCTGTCGAGCATCGCATTACTGGACAGAGGTTGGTGAGAAGAGTCTGATTGGCTCAGAGTTAGTACAGGTGACCTTAGAGAAGATTGACATTATTAGGCGTCGACTTCTGACAGCACAGAGCAGACAGAAGAGCTACGCCAATACGAGGCAGCTACTGTTAGAGTTTGAGGTTGGAGATCATGTCTTTCTTCGAGTTTTTCCCATGAAGGGAGTCCTTCAGTTTGGCAAGAAGGGGAAGCTCATGCCGAGATTTATTGGCCCATTCCATATACTGGATGGAGTGGGGCAGTAGCTTACTACCTGGCGTTACCCATACCTCTAGTAGGCGTGCATAATGTATTTCATGTTTCTATGTTGAAGAAGTATGTTCTTGATCCTTTGCACATTATCAGATGGGAGCAGGTGCAGTTGAGCGAGGATGCTACATATGTACTGCGTTAGATGCGCATCCTAGATAGGAAGGAGCAAGTGTTGTGCAATTAAGTAATTTCGCTTGTGAAGGTACTATGGACACATCACATGGAAGAGGAGGCTATTTGGGAGACAGAAGCCGATGTCCGAAAGAACTACCCTCAGATTCTTGAGGAGTATGAAAAGTACTAATTTCGAGGATGAAATTTTTCTTTAAGGGGGGTAGATTGTAACGTCTCAAAAAAATCTGTACAAAGACCCAAGTACCACCTCAGGTAGAAATCACTAAGGACCAAATCCTTTACAAATTAAGCGAAATATAACTAGTGATAAACTAGATTACCTATGAAATTTACACTAATCACTTTAAATACGATCTGCAAGACCCAAAACTTGTAGAATCGTTAACGCTACGTTACCCTAAAATCTAGGATCCATCCTTAAACCCAGTTGCTCTTGGGAGCATTATGAACTCCGTATCGGACCTGTACCGCGCGTTAGAAGTCCAATTTCTACGAAACTATACAATTATGACCGCCTTGCTTGACTTGACAACCACCTCAGAAATCAAGTCCTAATAGCACCCAAAAATGCATAACTTGAGCTCGGAGAGAAGTGTGTGAGAAACGTGAATATTTTTAGGAAATAAACTAGAACTTAAGTGAATTGAATCGGTTCACTTGCAGGCCAAATCTAAGGATTTAGACCATCAGAATCTGACCTAATTACACTCTCAGATTAGGAAAAATTTTCAACATATGTCAGTGCACTTGTGGCCCTGATCGAGTACCCGTGACCGTCGAACTGAAACTGGTCTACCACGGGCAATCTGTAAATCCGATCGGACCAAAAACTTCGCCTGACCTAGATCCATGGTCAGGGAGCTTAAGTTTGACTGCATTCAGTAAAGGGGCCTCCAAAAGTGCTCCGTTGGATCGGAACAGACACTATTCGGCTATAACCTAAGTATACCTTGGCCCTAGGGCCATTCCCATCAGTTCTGGGCCTATATAAGGGTCTTAAACCCTCTCTCTTTCATTCCATACGAATTTGGAAAACCCTAGGAAAGAGAAAAGAAGAAAGAGAAGGAAAGAGAGAGAAAGTGTGAAGGAGAGTTGGAGTTTATTCCTGGGATTCTTTCCTGCTGCTTCACATGCTGAATCAGTCCATCTGTATCGCTATCCCGACGATTCCAATTCCATACTTGGGTAAGAAATCCTAACCCTACCTGATTTAGGAATTCAAATAGAATAGATAATGAAATAGCTAACCTATTTCATGCTATAAGTGGTCGTCGTGCCGTAGACAAAGGCTTAATCTACAAACTGAGTTCAATACTTGTCTATCGGCGTAAGGTGCGGACTATAAACGTTTAGGTTATGGTTCTCAAGGCTTTCAATGTCAGTAATGGTTTATGACTGACTTGATTGCTGTCACATGTGTTTATATACGAAGTTTTTTATATATTACATATTGATATAAACTATGTTAATTATAATGCATTCCATGTGTTTGTTGAAATGCTTGAATGAATATTGAATTATGATTTGTGCTCGCCATGTTTATTGATTGAGAGTACATGATTGTTGTACGTATAGTGAACCTTTTTGAAAAGGGATTTGCTAGAATACTTGTTACAATTACCTTATGACCTGTATATGATATGTGTAGTCTAAGTGTTTGATAAAATGCCTGAATATGAAAATGCTTGTGTAAATGCATGAAAGGAGGCCATTGAGATAGGATTCTTAATAACCTTATCTATGGCTACGGTTTCCTTCATGAAACCTATTTTACTACCAAGTGCTGTATGGATGAATGCCTATGTATGTTAACATGTTCTCTATGTGTTCGTTAAGATACTTATATGGGACTTCCATTTGATTTGTTTTCTACATGCTATCTCGATCACCAAACTTGAATGCTGATTGTTGAAGTGTGTTTGGGGCTATGATGTAGTCCAGGCAATCGGTAATGATATGTGATCGGTGGCCGAACTGTTTAGCCACGACGGACACGTCCGATGAATATGAGTTGTACGCTACTTGTTGGCAGTGGTTAGGCCACACGGAGTTGCTTACGTGCTCCATGTCGATCGACTTGAAGTTTACTCGTACCAGTCGAGTTTGTTAACTAACCCGGTTGGCCCAATGTATGTTCACCATGTATGGATGCTACTGCTTGAATCTAAGGTACCAAACTCACCAGTGAAAACCTGTTCAACCTTGGTACCTTAATCCGCTAAGACTCATGAGCCGGATATAGTGGTATGAGACACCGTGGTCGAGCTGTCAACCTACGCTAGGGTGATGAGCCTCCCCGTAGTGACCAATGACCAACCTAGACTCGTAAGCTGAATACGATGGTATGAGACACTGTATTTGAGTTGTCGGCCTACACTGATCAATTACGAGCCCTTTGTAGTGACCTCGAGCATACTTTAAGACTGCATTGAGGCGACGAGTCTTTCCATAACCACTAGAGTATAGACTAGGCCTACACTGATAAGGTGATGAGCCCTTTGTAGTGACCTAGAACCACAACATCGTATGGGATTTCCTGGGACTGATGACCCTAGAAAGGATCATTGTTTAGGAATTGATATAAGGAAGGTACCTTAGCTTCCCAACACTGCTGTATGAATCAATTTAATTAAGTATGGGCTAACATGAGCATGCACCGCACTGCATGTGCTTTGGCGAGGAAGAGCACTTTCGGGAGTTTGCCATGCGCACTGTGAGATGAAGATGCTGAGGGAGTGTAGGTGAGGGCATACATCATTGTTGCATACCATTCTTGCATTAACAAGAGTACTTAGGACCTGATTGTTGCATTGCATAATCATTACTGCTTGACTGAATTGATAACATGTTGAGCTTTGCTTTATTGTTCCACTAAGTTGATCACTCACTCCCACGTTCTGGGACGGTGTTTTAAACACCAACCAAACCCTGTCTTAGCTGCAGGTGATAGCAATGCCTACAAGGCGGAGCCCGACTTCGAGGATGACGAGGAGGCGTTCTCCTATATGCAGTTGTCAGGCCGGTTTATGTAGGTCATTTCGATCGATGGGGCTGCAGGGTTTAGATATTATAGCTGGACCACCACATTTTGACGTTTTGTATTTTGAACGATTCATGTAATTGTGTAACTTGGAATATGATTATACTCTGGAGACGTACCACCTCTTACATGCTTTATATATATTTATTACAGTCTTTCACTGGCATAATTTAAATTTATCTCTGGAGTATGATATGCTGCTTTAGTTTAATATCACTCATGTTTAAAGTACTAATACCGACAGCATTTAACTCATCATTATCTATGTTGCATAAGTGATGCGTTAAAACTCGGGAATTGGGCTCCTGCTCGACCCCCGATTTTCAGGACATTACAGTTAATCATATCTAACATAGAAATCCTAAAATGGTGTTAATAATGAAAATTAAAGTAATTTAAATCTGGAAAGAAAATATGCGCTCACCTTTTTCAACTCGGTGATTTGACTCGGTCTGAGACCGAGTTGACTCCAACTCCACTCTCTTTCTTTCTTCTTCTCTACTATCTTCTTCTTCCCTATCATCTCCCTTTTTTTTTTTTTTTCTCTTTTCTTCCTTCCTCCTCTCTCTTCCTTCTCCTACTATAAGACTAGGCCAAGCTTACACTCAGCTGAACCTGAACTCACCTCGGACTCACTAGTGAGTCGAACTCGGCTCGGTTCGAGTTGAGTCAGTACAACAATGTACAATCTCCCTCTCTATCTCCTCTCCTCATCTCCTTCTCTTTTCCCCCCATTTCCCTTCTCTTGCTGGAACTCCACCAATCCCCAAACACGACTAGGTTTGAGCCCAACTCGCTTCAGCAACGAGTTGAGTTGCTATCCGAACACCTCATTGCCCTTCTCTTCTCCCTGCTCCTCCTTTCCTTTCTTCTTGCTGGAATGACTAGCAGTTACTGGAGTGAACCGCACCCATCACTAGGTTGAGCAATACACCAGCTTCTCTCGACCAAACTTGGTGCGGTAGCAGCAGCCGCACCATTGCATCCTTCTTTCCCTCTCTCGTTTTCTCCTTCTTCCATTTCTTTCTTTCTGTTTCTTTCTTTCTCTCAATATTCTTCTTCTTTTTTTCCCACTGACCTACATAAAACACTGCAGAGATGGCCCACCTAGCAACTGATCTTAGATTAGGGGTTGAAACAGGGATGAATGGCTGAGCTTCCAACAAGGAAGACGACCCGCCATTAATGGCAGATCTGGAACGTGGGTACTTTCCTTCAAAATGATGGTAAAAGATGATGTAAACAGGCCTATGGGAGGTTGGGACATGATCAAAATGAAGCTCACAGGAGGTTTTTGAGGTGGGTTTGGAGGTGGAAGGGAAACGGCCGACTCTCTCCCGGATGGCTGCAAGAATGGAGGACGAGCTCCTGTTGCTCGATCCATCCCCTTATATTTACTAAACCTAACTCCCAGCATTGTTGGATCAATAACAGATGGCTTAGATGAAGTGGTTTTGCAACGACTCTAAATACAGTCTATTTTTACGAAACCGAGCGATTTTGGTTTTACCACAAGTGGAAGCCCTAAAACAGGGATTTGGATGGTCGAGATCTAGTCAGTTTGGACGACCGAGATGGGAGGAAAAGGTGGCACACGGATTGCTAACCTTGCGTGCAGACAATTTCCAATTTTAGAAATGTGGTTTTGTAAGGCCTGGTTTCAGCGAAGATTGTATGCCTGCACACGTGTTCTAACCTATGAGACGGCTAGGTTTTAGTCATCTCCCCCAGCTTGACCGGATGGACGGTTTAGATCATGCACATGACCACACCAAGTGGGCCACAGTGCATTGCAAATGGACGATAGTCCACTGCTGTCGAAAACAAGTAGAGAGAGAGATTCTCTCTTCAAATAGAAGGGTCGGGTCTGCGCAGTTTGACTGGGCTCCTAGGACCAGTGCACTACTGGTGCACACACACCGTGCACCCACGAGATCAGTGGTGGTGTCCATGGTGATGATTTTGAGAAATCCAATCTGCCCATTCATCTTGAAAGCCCTTATTTAGGGCCTCTTGGCCAAAATCAGGTGGATCTAAGGGTTAGGTGGGCCCCATGACTAGATTTGGGTCCTGATTATGGATTTCTCGCTGATCTGTTGGTCTGTAACATCCTGAAAATTGGGGGTCGAGTAGAAACCCAACTCCCGAGTTCCAAAACATTACTTATGCAACATAGATAATGATGAATGAATGTTATTTGTAGAAGGGCATTAAACATGATTGAGATTATACCAAAAAACCATATCATACTCCAAAGGCGTTTAAATTATGCAAGCGAAAGAAGTGATAAGTATATAAACTAGATAAGAAGATAGTAAGCCCTCAGAGTATGAATGTCACTAGGTTAACACTTATAAGTTTGATTACAAAATGCACAAAATGAGAAAAAATGTAATGTCTTCTATCCCAAATACTGAAGCCCCGTCGGTGCAACTCCAGGTCAAATAGACCCGCCAGAGAGTTATATGTAGGAGAACTCATCATCAAAAGGGAAGTCCGGCTCCACTTCACCAGCATCGCCCTCACCTGAAACTAAGACAGGGTCTAGTTGGTGTGTACAACACCATCCCGTAACGTGGGAGTGAGTAGCTAACTCAGTGGAATAATATAGTAAAGATTAACATGTTATCAAATCAGTCAAGCGATAATGATAAAGAAGTACAATCAAACATTCCTAGATACTCTTGTTAATGCAAGGATGAGATGCAATCATGATGCATGCCCTCGCCAACATACTCCATCATGCGACACCATCTTACGTTCGTGGCATGCTTTCGTCCCTCAGTGCTTCACATCTTCCAAGCACATGCAGTGTGATATGGACATGATTACCGAGTTGTTATTAGTCCTTTTCATATAGCAGGATTTGGAAACTAAGGTACCTCCCTTATATCATTCATAAACAAGGATCCATTCTAGGGTCTTTAGTCTTAGATAATCTCATACGATGATGCGGTTCTAGGTTGCTGTGAAGGGCTACCAGGGCTGTTACATGCACTCGTTGCACCGTTCCCCCATCACCTTATCAATACAGGCCTAGTTTATATTCTGTTTACTACGGGAAGGCTCGTCGCCTCACCGGAGATTCAGAGTATGCTCGAGGTCACTACAAAGGTCTGGCAGGGTTGTTACACGCACTTGTTGCACCACTCCCCCATCACCTTATCAATGTAGGCCGACAGCTTGAATACAGTGTCCTATACTACCATATTCGGCTCACGAGTTTGGTTGCTCACTGGTCACTACGGGGAGGCTCGTGGCCCCAGCGTAGGCCGACTCATGAGTCTTAACGGATCAAGGTACCAAGGTTAACGAGGTTGCACTGGTAAGTTTGATACCTTAGGTTCAAGCAGTAACGTCCATATATGGTTAACATACATTGGGCTAATCGGGTTACTTGACGAGTTTGACTAGTACGAACGCCCGTTGGGTTGATCGACATGAAGTGTATAAGCACCTCGTGTGGCCTAACCACTATCGACAAGCAACGCACGACTCGGGTTCGTTAAACACATTCTGCATGGTGAATACAACTCAGCCATGAACTCAAGTCCGGTTAATAATTTCCTGGACTATGGTATAGTCCCAAACACTTTCAATCTAAATCAGTAAGCATATGAATAAACAGAATCAAAATAATCAAGTAATCCAAGCATGATATCGAACATGTTAGAAGATACAACATGTACATGAAACCATACACAAACGTTTCATAAGTAAAGCGATTAAATCAAACACTTGCATGGAGGAAATCATAAACATCATTAAGATTGTTGAGAACCCTATCTCAACACTACTATTAAATTTAGTTTGCCACATAATTTCTCACACAGGCATCTTATCAAATACTTAGACTACACAACTCCAACATACATGATGTATGTTGATTTCAACATAGAATATTACAAATCTTTATATCAAGGGGTTGTCTTATACACAACAATCATGTTCTTACATTCAATACATATGGTAGGCATAAAACATAAATCCATATTTATTTAGTCATTTCAATAAACACTTAGACTACACACATTAGCCTACAAAAGCTATGTTGGCCAAAATGTGTATTAGGGTGAATCCTTTCGCCAAAAAGATCATGCATCCGTAACTAACATATATACACGGAAAATACTCATGGAAATCATATTAGCAAAATTTATACGGATACGGTATTTTTTACAAATACATAGAATACACAAAATTTCATATTCTTTGTATTTAATTGAAACGAAAAACGGATAGCATGTTCTACATGTGAAATAGCATCCACGTCAGGAATCTATCATTAAACAACGTTGAAAGCTTTGAGAAATGATAACCTAAACATCTATAGTCCGCACCTTATGCCGTAGAAGGGTAAAGAAGATGATGGAATCTCTAAGTCTTCGTCAATGTTGATATGATGACCTATAACATGCGGTAAGTCAGCTATTTCACTACTTGTAACTATCGAAACCCTAAAACAAACTAGGGTTAGGTTTCCTTACCTAAGAATGATGCCAGAATCGTTGGCATAATGATCCAAATACGGTAGATGTGCACGAAGAATGGTAGGAACAACTGCCAAGAACAATCCTCACACTCTCCCTCACTTTCTCTCTCTCTTTCCTCCTCTTTCTTTCTTCTTTCTCCCTTAGGTTTAGGAAATTCATATGGGACATGAGAGAGGGGCTTTAAACCTCTTATATAGTCTCTAAATCGACGAAAGTAGCCTTATGGCTAAGGTATACTTAGGTTATAACCAAATCGACCTTGTTCCGATCTAACGGAGCATTTCTGGAGGTCCTGTTACTAAATGCGATCGGATTTAAGCTCATAAATGCTGGATCTTGATCGAGTTACATTTTTCAGTCTGGTCAGGTTTCCAGATCGACTGTGGCGGACCAGTTTCAGTTCAGCGGTCACCGAAACTCGATCAGGGCCACAAGTGCTATGACATGTAAGGGCCACCTATCTTGATCCAAGGGTGAATTTGGGTCAAAATATAATGGTCAGAATGCTTAAAAATAATGCGCAAGTGAAACGTTCCAGATTACTTAAAATTATATTTAATTTTTTAATAAATCTTCGGTTTCTCACTCTCTTCACTCCGGACTCAAGGAAACAGTCCCAGGACATCGTATGGCCTTAATTTTTGAGGTGATAGTCAAGTCCAACTAGGCGGTCATAATGGTCTAAGTTCATCACTATTGGACTTTCAACGTACGGTCCAGGTCCGATACGAAGTTTCTGAATGCTCCCGAGAGCAACTGGGTTTAGAGATTGATCCTATGTTTCTAGGTAGCATAGAATTAGCAGTCCTACTCATTTTGGGTCTTTTAGTTCATATTTAAAGTGGTTCAAGTTAATTCTACTGAGTATTCAGTTTGGTACTTAACCAAATTCTACCCTAATTATGGTAGAATACGATCCTAGGGCCATTCTATGCCCCATTTTGGGCACTTATAGTTATCATATTATTTTAATTATTTTCATAGTGGTTCATCATCAAGTTTACCCTATCTCCACCAAATTTCATAAGATTTTGAGTTGTAGAAAAATTCTAAAAATTCTTGAAGCAGCAGCTGTCCAACAAGTGATTTTTAGACAGTTTTCACAACGTCCTACTTTAAACTATATTAAGTATTTTATTATATTTTTTAAATATTTTTATATAAAACTAGACTCATTTATATTCAATTTTGTTTTTGAATCACCTAAATTGGAGTTATAATGAAGAAGATATGATTTTTCAAATTTAGACAAAATGTGCAGAAAAAATGCAGAAACCGGGCTGCCTGGCCGCTGTATGGACGAGGCCTCACTGGTCACTGGACTAATTGGCGAGGGATCGCCCTATGGGCGATGTCCTCTCCCCCCCCCCCCCCCCCCCCCACCCTGGGGATGCCGAAAACATGTGGGACCCACCTCGGGTCCCCCCGAATTGAGCCGTTTGGGCCTACGAGTTCGTTTAGGTATTTATCAAGTCTCATTTGTAAACCGGAATGAGTTATGTGACATAAAATATATGATTTTGGGGTAGAAGAAGCTAGTCCAACCAAATAACCTATCTATATCATGAGATTCCAAGAATTCCATAGTAAAAATCCCATTTTATGCGTGTATGAACCATTTATAGTAAGCTTTAGTTTAAGTATAGTTCTTCACCTTTTAAACTTTAGGATTTATGTCTAATATGAAAGTACTTGGAGAAATTTGAAGAATGAGGTGGTGAAAGGTGAGATTTTGAAGGAAATGGGTTAAAAAGCAATGTTTAGACTTTAGGATTGAGCTCTAAGAGTGATATAGTTGACCCATTGCCTAAGGACGTTTAACTCCAGGTTGGCAAAAATCTGGGGTGTTACATGGTCAGATCAGTCCGAGTTCGAATATAAGTGGTTAAAAGGGTTTAAGGGTCCATTTAAGGCTTTCATCATGTATTTTTAACTAATACCAATGTTAATATGGATTTTCTTGTAATTAAAATAATTAAAAACTCATACATACATATATATATATATATATATATATATATATATATATATATATATATATATATATATATATATATATATATTTTCTAATATTAACATGCTATTATTAATCATGTATTTATTAATATATAATTCCCAATATAGAATATGCTATTACACATATGTATGGATTGAAAATTGTACAATATCTCTTTTAAAATCTCATTGATAAATAATATACCATCTTATTAAAATATCTCATAATTTTTGTATAAAATATTTAATACTATGTTAATATTTATAATTCATTTATACACCGTAAAATTATTATCCATCATGCTTAGTTAATATAATATTATTTTCATAATACTATATGTACATTAAATATATATGTGCGGACTGTTCTTCAACGGTCAAATTTAAACTAGGATGAACGTAAGTGTTTACTTAGGCCTGACTTGTATTTATGCTAAGCTTGGTTATACGGTAATACCTGAGTACTGAAAAGTATGGGGTGTTACAATCTACCCCCCTTAAAGAGAATTTCATCCCTGAAATTCAGTGCTTCTATTATGATTAGGGACGATGATAATATTCATTATTTTCCCATATGTACAAATGTATGCCACTAGACACCTAAAACTGAGGTCGTTACAATCTACCCCCCTTAAAGAAAACTCGACCTCGAGATTTAGTAACACGTGGTTCGATTATTAGTATTATGAGTGATTTAGTCGTCCTAACCATCCATTCTATCATGTTACATATATTCTCAACAAACTACATAAAAAATTCTCATGAACCATATATCTTTCAGTTAGTAGATCAATTGGTGTGTTTAGGTTCTACTAAAGGTCATGAATCATTTATGTATTAACTAGAGCTAGGGAATTATTTTAATGCTCATCAACAATGAGATTTCTAGTAGCACTTATTAAGATTATAAATTCATTTAGGTGGCCAATATCAATATCTTATCTTTCCTTTTATTTTCGTTTACCTTTATTGCTAGTTCCCCACTACCTAAAGTACAACTCAATTTTCCAGCGTTCGAGCTGCCATGGATAAATGGTCGTAGTAGGTTCGAGCCTGATACATCAATCATCTGCCTACGTATAATAAAGGATTACTAGTATCAATTCAAAATCCTACAAAATCTCAATCCTTTGCTTGATCAAGGCATTGAGATCATTGAGACTTGCTAGGACTTAGAATTTAGGTCAAACCGCGTACTCATTGCATAAACATGATTCCATCAATCTGTGACCCTGATTATTCAAAGCTCCTCGGAAATATCATTTGACCATTTATTTTCATAACGAACAAGACTATGTGGCCCATTACGCTTCCAATGCGCACTCTGATTGTCGAAACACAAGATCTTAGGACCAAGGTTTCTACATGAAATCTAAGTTTGATTTTTTTTTATGTATTTTTTATTTTTTTATTTTTATAGTTTACCTAGAATTTTAAACCGAGTCCCGATATGCTTAGCCTATGGTTGAAAATTTACTTAAGATTCTATAAGTTCACCCCCAACTAACCTTTACATGCCGATGAGAAATGTTATATCTAAGTAAAAAGACGTATTAGGGGATTCAAACTACATTCATGGTAAGATTTCTTAAGTTCAGGGAGTGCTTATACTTAATCCTATGTACCATCTAGGGGATAAAGAATTTTCTATGAAGTCCGAGTTCGTTCGATTCACTGGTTATCGTGACAACGTTGTTTCTAACTAAGAGATTCTTGAAAAGGTTCAATTTCCAGATACCTAAGGATTATTCATTGAGAGTCAAGCTTAAGGAATGTTCTAATCCAACCTCAGACGCATCATAGTGGGTACTTGTCCTTCCACATACTTAAGTTTGGTTTCTAATTTCAAATGACTAAACCTAAAGTATTTCAAGGGAACTTACACTCATTTTTAAGTCCTATAGTGATCAAAACAATCTTTCAGGGAGCCTAACATTTTGAAGTATCTATATTCTCAAAAATATAATTTTTTTGCAGGGAACTTTTCATAAGTTCAATGACTAAATGTTCTAAGGATCCTAAGTTCATGTTTAAGTTCTCCAGTCATTCAAACAACTTTTCTAGGGGCCCAAATTTTTGAATCATTATGTTCCCAATTTCCCCCTAGCTACAGGGGAAATTCATCGAAGTCCAAATGGTTGTTCTAATAATTTCTAAAGGAACCTAAGTTTATTTCTAAGTTCAAATAGTAGTTTTAGTGGTTTACCTGGGAATCAAAGTTTTTGTTCTATGTTTCGATGTATAAACTTTACATCTTCGAGGGGACCTAAGTTTAGGTCTTTACATTTTCAATGATTCTCCTAAGTCTAAGGGAAAATTACCTAAGTTTAAATTTCTAAATTTAAACACCCTAACTTGAGACATTTAAGGCTTGTATAAGATCATTTTCCAAGGCCTAGTTTGTCCAAACTATGCTCTGATACCAACCGTAACAACTTGACTTTTCAGAACCCGAGTACCCGACTCATATCCCAAAAACCCGAGTGTTAACCTTAAAAGATGGTCAAATTCAAGTATATATATATATATATATATATATATATATATATATATATATATATATATATATATATATATATATATTCTTTCATCAGAGTAAGCAAATGAGCATAGAATGGACAAATAAGCATAAAGGAAAATTTTTAAATTTCATTTAGAATATACAAGAGGTTGCCCATAATAACTTATACAAACCAATGTCTCCAAAATTAAAAAAATATAAGAATTATATGATCCAATACATAAGAAATAGTAGAAAGCAAGTAAATCTGAGCCGCAAGACCCCTCAACTTCTCAAGGTAGATACAATCATGCAACCTTGACACTTGAACCCGACTCCTCATCAGCCCGAATCTGAAAATCACTTAAGCCACCTGTGCTACCTGTACGGTTATATTTATTTGATAGATGAGTGGCCAACTCTGAGTGAACTCCCCTCAAGATTACACACCGTCGCATTAGGTAAGCATAGTTATAAAAACATGGCAAGGCATACAAAACAATACATGATACAATCTTATTAAATGCATGGATGTTTGAATGCATCATTGACTTAGGAATACACATCCCACTGTCAAAATAAAGGGTCACCTTAAGAGAACTAGTCACCTGAAAAAATATATAAAGGTACACCCGAGGAGAACTAGCTATCCAGAAAAGACTATAATATATAAATCGCCTAAGGAGAATTTAATCGCCCGAAAAAGACCATAAAATATAGATCGCCTAAGGGGAATTTAATCACCCGGAAAAGACCATATGCTATGAAAATGCATGATTAACCCAACCATTATTTGTCCATTTACAACCAGCAGGTTTAATAAGCTCAAAGGTCACTACGGGGAGCTGAGAGCCCAGCGTAGGCCGACAACTCAGGCATACTGTCCCATTCTACCATCCTTAGCTCATGAGGCTACTACCTTATGATGTTTAATGGATCCTAATCGACTAGTGGCCAATCATATTCAGTATATGGAGATTACTATCTCATGGTTGCACAAAATAAAATATCAAACCCATGTAGGGAAAATACCAAACCAAAGCCACATAGGGCGATATCAAGATAAGCCACCTAGGGCAGATATCAAAATAAGCCACATAGGGCAAGTATCAAAACCATACGATAAAAGACCATCCTTAAAAATCATAGGACACAACAACCCTGGATAGTAGGCCCACATCAATGGTTAATTTAGACCATCGTTTAATAACCACTAGATCGAATTTTCATTGCAATCACTGTCAATCGAGTTACATCCCAAGTATGGGTGTATATTTATAAGTGGGGGGGTTTTCCCACTAATGTACCAGTTTAAATCCCAAAAGAAATCTACAAGTAATCCAATAACATGAATTAAAAATATAAGAAAAATATTAAGCATGTAAGGTAGTAATTTAATTCCAACAATTTAACATGTGCGACTATGAAATAGAGATATCAATTATAAATTAAAATAAAGACCATAACTTAAGCTAATGAGAAAATGGAAAGCTCAAGGGGAAGAATCATCACCTCATAGTTCGCATCGCCTACCTGCATCGCTAGGGAATGCATATTCCCTTAGAATCGAATCCTACCATAAATCAGGAACTTGTACAATTAGATCCAAGTTATACACACTATCTAGGGTTTAAGATCACAACCTAGGGTTTTAGTTATTTATCTTTAGGATTTTTATGTAGAATTAGTGTCTTCACCCTAGGGGTTTGGCCTTAAACTTAGATTCTAGGATTTGAATCCTACATTATCATTAATAATAATAATATTATTATTATTATTGTACAACGGATCGAATAGTATTCGTTATAGGAGCATTAATCCATCAATATTAATAATGATGGTTCCTAATTTCCCATTTAAGTGTATCGACATTATCTAATATTCTTATGACGTCTAGTAATCTCTTATATAACCCAAGTAATAATGATAGAGTATTTACTAATGGTAATAGGATGATTTCTAATAATGATACTCATATTAATAATACTCATACTAGTCCCATAATGAAAGTGATAGTATTTTCTAATGGTAATTGTAACACCCTGAATTTTTGCCAACTTGGAATTAGACATACTTAGGCAATGGGTTGATCCTAATACCTTATTAACCTCTCAAAAACTCAATTCTAAAGTCTAAAATTGTTTTTCAACCCATTTCTTCCTTCAAAATCTCACCTTTCACAACCTTATTCTTCAAATGTTTCTAAATACTTTCATATTAGACATAATTCCTAAGGTTTAGGTGATGAAGAGCAATAATGAAATTAAAATTTACTATAAATAATATATAAATAAATAAAATAGGTTTTGACCATTAAAATTATGTAATATAGTGAAATATATAGGTTATTTTGATAGATCAGCTTCTCCTACCCCAAAATCATATATTGTACATCATGTAACTCATTCCGGGCTACAAGATACTCCCATTTCAAATATCGGGTGGTGAAACCACCACCAGATAGGATAGCGAACCGCGGTGGCACCGCGCCATCCGCAGTCCACCGTGCCTGGGCGGGCCACTGGGGGCCGGGTGGCCCGTTTTTTATAAATTTTTTTTATAATTTTTATTCGATTTCAAAAAGTCATATCTTCCTTGTTATAACTCCGATTTAGGTGATTAAAAGGCTAGATTGAAGCTAAATGAGTCTAGTTTCATATAAAAATAACTGAAAAATATAATAAAATATTTAATATAGTTAAATATAGATCATGGTGATAACTGTCCGAAAATCATTAGTTTGGACAGCTGCTGCTTCTAGAATTTTTAGAATTTTTCTACAATACGAAATTTTATGAATGTTGAGGCACAAAAATATATCATTGCAGTGGTCAGAGAATCACATGGTATTAATCTGCTTCAGGGGTAGTTTGGTATTTTAGAAAAGTAACAGCTCCACGGGTAGTTTAGGTATTTTGAAAAAGTATCAGCTCCACGGGTAGTTTAGGTATTTTGGAAAAGTATCAGCTCCACGGGTAGTTTAGGTATTTTGGTAAAAATCCAGTTCCAAAGGTATTTTGGTAAAAATCCAGTTCCAAAGATATTTTGGTAAAAATCCAGTTCCAAAGATATTTTGGTAAAAATTCAGTTCCAGGAGTAGTTTAGGTATTTTGGTAACATTCCATATCCAAGGGGTAGTTTAGGTATTATGGTAAAAGGGATTGAAAAGGGTAATTTGGTAAAAAGAGGTGCATATGTGTCATTTTAAGAGAGAAAGGTGATACACCACCATTTAAGAGGTGGCTTGGTGGTCACCATAGCTTAAGAAAAGAAGGAATTCAAGTATGAAGCAATAGGTGGTGCTGATCACCACTCTTAAATACCCCCACTTCCGTTTCATTTGAGGAAGATGGATCGGACAAGAGCTGGCGTGCCAAAGAAATGAGAGAGGAGAAAGAGAAAAGGAGCGCAACTGAAGTCACTTGCGTGGACCAGCGCAACCAAAGTTGCTGGAGTTCGCACAAAGGAAGAGTCTGCGGAGTTGCTCGCGTCCGCGCAATGGAAGTTGCGTCCGGGCAAAGGAAGAGACTGCAATGGCGCCTGCCCAAAGGAAGGAATGGCAATGACGTCTGCGCAAAGGGAGAGTGTCATTACTGCATCTGCGCAATCGTCCGAAGCTCCAAACGCGCGTAACAGAGAAGGAACTTTGTTTCTTCTGCTGTCTCTGGTGGGGCCCAATTCAACATCCTTTTGAGAGATCCACACCGTCTAATGTCCTCCTTTGGAATTTCGACCGTGAAAGGCCGGTTTTGATCAACTGATGATGTCGCCCACCTGGGTAATCAAGCCTTAAAAGCCGTCGAACGGTCATTTTCCAGTCACCGTAGAGATCGTACGGCTGGACATCATCGCCAAAGCTCAGCATCACCTCTACTGTTTTCACTCCCTCTATCTCATGGACGCTTTGGATCAGTCCCTCCCTACGTGATGGTGGCCCAATGAGCAAGATCCGATGCTCTATTTTCGACAGAGTCGACGTACGTCGACTCTGTAGTTTTGAAGCATCTGTTTACTAGAGTCTTTTGAAAGATCTGCTCCGTTCGTTGGAATCACGACGAAAAACCACTAAGGACAGACTGCTTTTGAAGCAAAAACAGTGCGGTCCACCAGATCATCCACCTCACCGTCCATCTCATGTTTAACGGTTAAAATCCTGCAATGGTCTGCATGGAGACAAAAGGAGACCTAGGCGAGGCTAATTCCCATCCTCTGAAGAGAATGGACGGATCAGATCATTCAACGGATCATCGAGTGGACCACACTACATAAAATCAGCAGCCGCTGTGACAACGCTGCCCATTTTCATGGATTTGAGAAGGAGAGTCGGGTCAGCGACGCTGACCGACTTTGGCTATAGCACGTGCACGGCCGGTGTACACGCACTCCATGTACATGCGTTGCGCATGCAGGCTTCACCTCGATGTTTGCGGAAAATCTGCTCCGTCCATTCACTTTCCCATTGCATTTAACGCGTTGGGACAAAATTTGAAGTATATCCAGATATCTGGCGGGCCGCAAATCACGATCTCGAGGGCTGATTTGCCAGTTCGGCCACTTCTGCAATGATCCAGAAGCTGAAATTTGACGTGGACGGTTAATTTGTGGTTTTAAGGCTACACATCAAGTTTGAAATCGAACGGATGGTGGAAACCCCCTAATCTTTCATTCTGGGAGACTTTTCGGGCCCATTTAGCATGATCAGGCTGATTTCTTCAGGGCCTGGCCACACTGCAATAAGCTGCTTCATATTTTAAAGAAGAATGACCGGAAAGATCTTCCATCTCATTGAAGACTGGCTGATCAAATCAGCAATTCCTCCTAAGTCCTAGGAGATGATCAAAATAGGCACCGAAAGGCTGACGAAATCTCTAATCTCATTGAAGACTGGCTGATCAAATCAGAAATTCCTCCTAAGTACTTAGGAGACCAGAAAGATCTTCCATCTCATTGAAGACTGGCTGATCAAATCAGCAATTCCTCCTAAGTCCTAGGAGATGATCAAAATAGGCGCCGAAAGGTTGACGAAATCTCTAATCTCATTGAAGACTAGCTGATCAAATCAGAAATTCCTCCTAAGTAATTAGGAGATGATCGAAATAGCGCCGAAATGCTGCCGAAATTTTCATCGAGTTATCTTCTCTTCAGTACATTATATCAATTGTACTTTATTTCAAAATCAAGGGAATCAGAGGATGTAAATGAACTCAGATAAATGTGATAAATGTTCTCTCATTCATTCTTTGTTATCATTGAATAAATCTCCTGAATCGAAATGCATTTATTTTCTTGTCAAAATAAAATGGCGACTCCACTGGGGATCGAACCCAGAATCCAGGTGCTGCAGGAAGCACACTCTGGGGAGTGTAGGGCACATCGGGTAGGCCAAAATTTATTCCACAGAGTACATCAGATGGCTTATTATTGGCACACCATGTTCAAAGATGCTATAGATTATGCAAAGCAGTGCCATGAATGCCAGATTCATGGAGATGTTATACATGTTCCCCCAGAAGACTTACACCAGTCTATGGCCTCTTGGCCTTTCTCCGCTTGGGACTTGATGTAATTGGTCCTATAAACCCACCTTCGTCCAAAGGAAAACAATATATTCTGGCAGCAATGGATTATTTCTCCAAATGGACTGAAGCGGTTGCCTTGCGAAGTATTAAAGAAAAGGATGTGGTTAATTTCATCCGCCACACTATAATATGCAGACATGGTATCCCAAAGAAAATTATTACGGACAATGACACTCCTTTCAAAAATAAAGGTATGGAAAAACTATGTTAGAAATTCAAGATTCATCATTCATTCCCAACGCCTTACTATCCGCCGGCTAACGGATTAGCAGAAGCATTCAACAAGACGATAGTCAAAATATTGAAGAAAACAGTGACAGGAAACAAACGTGATTGGGATGAAAGATTACAGGAAGCACTATGGGCATACAAAACTACTCATCGAATAGCCACGAGGGCAACGCCGTATTCATTAGTCTATAGTGTGGAGGTAGTAATTCCAATTGAAATACAAGTAGCGTCACTAAGAGTGGCAGTGCATCAGTCTATAACTGATGATGATCATGCGAAAATAAGATTAAAGGAACTGGACTTGCTTGATGAGAAACGCCTAGCTGCACAACAGCGTCTGCAAGCATATCAAGCAAGAATATCATCTGCATTTGATAAGAGAGTTAAATATCGCTCTTTCAAAAAGGGAGATATGGTGCTAATGCTAAAAAGACCAATTATGGTCACTCGTCGAACAGGAGGAAAATTTAAGCCTAAATGGGATGGCCCTTACGTAATAAAAGAAGTATATTCTAATGGAGCGTATAGAATTGTAGATCAAGACGGATAGGGAATCAGTATATGGGTCAATGTTCGCTTCCTTAAGAGATATCGTCCGTAAAATGTATTTGCTGACTTCGCTTCAGAAAATTATCAGAGATTGGACACTGCATCAAAAGGAAGCAAATTGGTCGATCAATGTGACCGTGAATTGTATAGCCTCCCACAGAAATATGTTGCCTTAATATCTCCAAGAGCAAAAAAAAAAAAAAAAAAAAAACCCTTCAAGGAAGTAAATGAAAGCCTACATTGGCCTATACTCGCGCTGGCAAAAGGGAAACTGCTTCCGAAGGCGATACTGATTTTGATACAGAACATTATCAAGATAATAATTCTGTATCAAAAGGGGGCAGACAAAGGCATGCGAAATTCATTATCCTTGAAGATAGATTGCAATTTTGATGCTTCTAAATCATCGCCAAATACAAAGCGTCAATGACAATCGCTGAATAAAAGCGTCGATGATTGTTGTCAAAATAAGCAAGTGCCAATGATCGTCGCCAAGATAAGCAACTATCACTATCGTCGCCAATGGCTCATGCAAGTTTATTCAAACAATCGCTATGAAGCGTTAGCAATCGCCATCAAGCGTCAAACAATCGCTATCAAGCGTTAAATAATCGCCATCAAGCGTTGATGATCGCTACCAAGCATTGATGACTGCTGTCAAGCCACTAAACAATGATGATAGCAGTCAAGTATTGATTGCCAAAGATTTTCCTCAGAATCATCAGAATATATCGGCAACGGCGAAATATCAATTATTGATTCTCAGAATATATCGGCAACGGTGAAATATCAATTATTGATTCTCAGAATATATCAGCAGCTGGCGAAAGATCTACTCAGAATATATCAGCAGCTGGCGAAATATCAGCTAAGGATTCACCGTTCAGCAATGATAAAATACCAATTAAAGCAGCCTAGCCAAGCCTATACGGCCAGCTACGCTTAAGACCTATAATCAATTAAGACAGGTAAGTAAAAGTTGTGAAATATATTTCTCACCATAGAATACATTTCTTTTGTATGTTTGAATGAAAGATAGGTTTTCAAGCATAACAAGTCATCGCCAAACGC
This sequence comes from Magnolia kwangsiensis, assembly GCA_037074715.1. Classification (NCBI taxonomy): domain Eukaryota; kingdom Viridiplantae; phylum Streptophyta; class Magnoliopsida; order Magnoliales; family Magnoliaceae; genus Magnolia; species Magnolia kwangsiensis. Next base: position 105,025,168 of record CM073576.1, on the reverse strand, counting down.
AAAATACTAAGGACAATTGCCAGAAGCAAAGCCAATAGCTCAAAGTCTTCAACAACCAAAAGCCAAAAGCTCAAAATTTTCAAATGACCAAAGGCCGAAAAAGCTCAAAGTCTTTAAAGACCAAAAGCCAAGAGCCAAAAGTCAACCAAACGACCAAAAGCCAAAGTGCTAAAAGTCCACAATGCCCGAAATCGGTGGTAAACTACTTTGCTCCTTGAGCCTTGCCCAAAATCGGCAGTAAACTACTTTGCTCCTTGAGCCCAGTATCAAGTCCAATTCAGTCGTCAAGTCAAGTCAAGTTGTCCAGTCAAAGTATGGTCGGTCAGTCCAGTAATGTCAGTCTAGTTCAGTCAAGTCTGGTCAAGTCAAGTCAAGTTAAATTGTCCAGTCAAAGTATGGTCGGTCAAAGTACACCGGCACCAGCGCTCAAAAGCATAAGCACAAATTAAAGTTTAGCATTCAAAATGTTGTAAATACATATTTCAATATAGATATGCTCAAATATGCAATTGCCTGATGAAAATTTTAAACATTGATTAGACAAACGTGCAAAAATGTATTTCTCTTGAATCAAGTTCAAATTACGTCAACAGTAAATGCCTTCAAGATATTGGCGATTATCTAGTCAACAACTCAAATCTCCGACAGTATAAGGAATCAGATGTATTCCTTAGATTCATGAAAGGAGCAACAAAGATTATTTATTCTTCAAAAGTATCAGAAGGCTTCGCTTCAGAAATATTATCTTCTGAAGAAATCTTTATGCAACATTGACCTGGAAGAGGGGGCAGGATTTAATGTCCTTAAAATAATCTATGCCTTGGTCTTTCTGATAATCTTCTATACGTGGCGAAGGAATTCATATGCCGAGTATTATAGATAATAATATTGCAAGACTCCATGTATCGGATCGGATGAAGACAAAGAACAAACAGAATCATCATCATCAGTAACTTCTATGACCTTTGAAAAAATTATTAAATGAAAATTGAAAAGAAGTTTTGTCTATTTTTCTATTTTTTAGAATCAGCAAAGATCCAAGAAAAAGTCCATGAAAAAATGCTAAGGAGCACAAATTAGAGAAGGCTCAGTAAAAAGACTCAGTGGTTCAACCTTTTAAGCTAAAGATGAAATCCCCAAGAGTGTAATATAAAGAATACAAAGCGGAGTAAGATGAGAAGTGCAAAGATTGATTAAATTATATTGCAAATATCACAATCGGCCTAAGAAGAGAAGAAACTCTCAATCTATTTCAAAAATTATCAATGCTTCATAAAGCTATATTGAAAATTCTAATGAATTAAAAACTAATTCCGATAAATTTGGCAGGAGAAACCATTATTCAAAAGCTTGAGTTATGCAGATCACGAGTGAAGGAAACAATCGAAAAAGTTGTTGCTGCAGGAGCAGCATTAAAGAACAACCCCAGATATAGATCAAAAGGAAAGAATCGCTGGAGCTGATCAAAAGGAAAGAATCGCTGGAGCTGATCAAAAGGAAAGAATTGCTGGAGCCCATCAAAAGGAAAGAATTGCTGGAGTTGATTAAAGAGACCGTTACAGCAGCAATGGTGTTAAAAGAAAGTTCTCTGATCAAATCGCTCAAAGATGAAGTTGTCACAACTGCTGCAGAAGCATGCTTCAATAAAAAGAGAATCTTATCCTCTCTAGTGAAACATCTACTCGACACTATTGATTGGGGGCATTCCAGTCATCCGCTCGAATGCCAGCATTCCAGTCCTCCGCTTAAGCGTCAGCATTCCAGTCTTCCGCTTGAGCGCCAGTATTCAAGCCTTTTGTTCGAGCGCCATCATTTAAATCTTATGTTCAGGCGCCATCATTCCAGTCTTCCGATCGAACGCTATCATTCAATCTTCTGGTCAAGTATGATCAGCTAATCTACCATGCAAGTGTAATCATCCAGCCTCCCGTGCAAGAATAATCATCCAGTCATCCTTAAGTTGCAGTTCGTTCAAGTTTTTTCGACAGAGGAAGATCGATCCTCCATTTGATTTCAAGAATCAATCAAAGAAGGATCGAGGGGGCATCTGTTGAGGCACAAAAATATATCATTGCAGTGGTCAGAGAATCACATGGTATTAATCTGCTTCAGGGGTAGTTTGGTATTTTAGGAAAGTATCAGCTCCACGGGTAGTTTAGGTATTTTGAAAAAGTATCAGCTCCACGGTAGTTTAGGTATTTTGGAAAAGTATCAGCTCCACAGGTAGTTTAGGTATTTTGGTAAAAATTCAGTTCCAAAGGTATTTTGGTTAAAATCCAGTTCCAAAGATATTTTGGTAAAAATCCAGTTCCAAAGATATTTTGGTAAAAATCCAGTTCCAGGGATAGTTTAGGTATTTTGGTAACATTCCATATCCAAGGGGTAGTTTAGGTATTATGGTAAAAGGGATTGAAAAGGGTAATTTGGTAAAAAGAGGTGCATATGTGTCATTTTAAGAGAGAAAGGTGATACACCACCGTTTAAGAGGTGGCTTGGTGGTCACCATAGCTTAAGAAAAGAAGAAATTCAAGTATGAAGCAATAGGTGGTGGTGATCACCACTCTGTAAGAGTGGTGAGGCCTATAAATACCCCCACTTCCGTTTCATTTGAGGAAGATGGATCAGACAAGAGCTGGCGTGCCAAAGAAATGAGAGAGGAGAAAGAGAAAAGGAGCGCAACTGAAGTCACTTGCGTGGACCAGCGCAACCAAAGTTGCTGGAGTTCGCGCAAAGGAAGAGTCTGCGGAGTTGCTGGCATCCGCGCAATGGAAGTTGCATCCGGGCAAAGGAAGAGACTGTAATGGCGCCTGCCCAAAGGAAGGAATGGCAATGGCGTCCGCGCAAAGGGAGAGTGCCGTTGCTGCATCTGCTCAATCGTCCGAAGCTCCAAACGCGTGTAACAGAGAAGAAACTTTGTTACTTCTGCTGTGTCTCTGGTGGGGCCCAATTCAGCGTCCTTTTGAGAGATCCACGCCATCTAATGTCCTCCTCTCAAAATTTCAACCGTGAAAGGCCGGTTTTGATCAACTGATGATGTGGCCCACCTGGGTAATCAAGCCTTGAAAGCTACCGAACGGTCATTTTCCAGTCACCGTAGAGATCGTACGGCTGGACATCGTCGCCAAAGCTCAGCATCACCTTGACTGTTTTCACTCCCTCTATCTCATGGACGCTTCGGATCAGTCCCTCCCTACGTGATGGTGGCCCACTGAGCAAGATCCGATGCTCTGTTTTCGACAGAGTCGACGTACGTCGACTCTGTAGTTTTGAAGGATCCGTTTACTGGAGTCTTTTGGAAGATCTGCTCCGTTTGTTGGAATCACGATGAAAAACCACTAAGGACAGACTGCTTTTGAAGCAAAAACAGTGCGGTCCACCAGATCATCCACCTCACCGTCCATCCCGTGTTTAACAGTTAAAATCCTGCAATGGTCTGCATGGAGACAAAAGGAGAGCTAAGCGAGGCTAATTCCAATCCTCTGAAGAGAATGGACGGATCAGATCAGATCATTCAATGGATCATCGAGTGGACCACACTACATAAAATCAGCAGCCGCTGTGATGACACTGCCCATTTTCATGGATTTGAGAAGGAGAGTCGGGTCAGCGACGCTGACCGACTTTGGCTACAGCACGTGCACGGCCGGTGTACACGCACTCCATGTACATGCGTTGCGCATGCAGGCTTCACCTCGATGTTTGTGGAAAATCTGCTCCGTCCATTCACTTGCCCATTGCATTTAACGCGTTGGGACAAAATTTGAAGTATATCCAGATATCTGGCGGGCTGCAAATCACAATCTCGAGGGCTGATTTGCCAGTTCGGCCACTTCTGCAATGATCCAGAAGCTGAAATTTGACGTGGACGGCTAATTTGTGGTTTTAAGGCTACACATCAAGTTTGAAATCGAACGGATGGTGGAAACCCCCTAATCTTTCATTCTGGGAGACTTTTCAGGCCCATTTAGCATGATCAGGCTGATTTCTTCAGGGCCTGGCCACACTGCAATAAGCTGCTTCATATTTTAAAGAAGAATGACTGGAAAGATCTTCCATCTCATTGAAGACTGGCTGATCAAATCAGCAATTCCTCCTAAGTCCTAGGAGATGATCAAAATAGGCGCCGAAAGGCTGAGAAATCTCTAATCTCATTGAAGACTGGCTGATCAAATCAGCAATTCCTCCTAAGTACTTAGGAGATGATCGAAATAGCAACAGAATGCTGTCGAAATTTTCATCGAGCTATCTTCTCTTCGGTACATTATATCAATTGTACTTTATTTTCAGAATCAAGAGAATCAGAGGATGTAAATGAACTCAGATAAATGTGATAAATGTTCTCTCATTCATTCTTTGTTATCATTGAATAAATCCCCCAAATCGAAACGCATTTTTTTTCTTGTCGAAATAATAAAATTTGGTGGAGACGAAGTAAACTCGATGATAAACTATAAAAAAATCATTAAAATAATATACTAACTAAAATTGCCAAAAAGGAGCATAAAATTGCCCTGGGACCTTATTCTGTCATAATTAGGGCAGAATTTAATTAAGTATTAAACTGAATACTCAGTAGAATTAGCTTGAACCACTTTAAATATGAACTACAAGATCCAAAACTTATAAAACCGTTAATTCTACATTACCCTAAAACCTAGGAGCAATCTCTAAACCCAGTTGCTCTCGGGAGCATCTGGAAACTCCGTATCGGACCTAGACCGCACGTCGAAAGTCTGATAGCGACGAAATTATACGAATATGACTGTCTTGTTGGACTTGATGACCACCTCAGAAATTAAGTCCAGATGGTATTCCATAACGATTTACTTGAGCCCAGAGCGAAGTGTGTGAGAAACGTGAATATTTTTAGAATTAAATTCAAATTTAAGTCATTTAAGTCGTGTCGCTTGTGGGCCAAATATAAGGATTCAGACTGTTAGAATTTGACTCGATTATACTCTCGGATCTGGGAAAATGTCCCACATATGTTAGTGCACTTGTGGCCCTGATCGAATACCGGTGACCGTCGAACTGAAACTGGTCCGCCACGAGTGATTTGTAAATCCGATCATTTTGAAAGCTTAGCTTGACCTGGATCTGATATTCGAGAGCTTAAGTCCGACCGCATTCAGCAAAGGGGCCTCCAGAAGTGCTCCGTTGGATCGAAACGGACGCTTTTTGGACATAACCTAAGTATACCTCGGCCCTGGGGCCATTCCCATTAGTTCTGGGCCTATATAAGGGCCTTAAACCCTCTCTTTCTCATTCCATACGATTTTCTAAAACCCTAGGAGATAGAAGAGAAGAAAGAGAAGGAAAGAGAGAGAAAGCGTGAGAAAGAGTTGGAGCTTGTTCTTGGGATTTAATCCTATCACTCCACACGCTTATCTACCATGTCTGTAGCGATATTCTGGTGTTTTCGACAATGTCCTTAGGTAAGAAATCCTAACCCTAATATGTTTTAGAGTTTTAGATAGTGTAAGTTATGGAGTAGCTAACCTATTCCCTGTTATAGGTTGTTGTGGTGTCATAGACGAAGACTTGACATTGAAACTAAGTTCGTTACGAGTCTACGGGCGTAAGGTATGAAATATAAATGTTTAGGTTATGATTTTTAAGGTTTTCAATGTCAGTAATGATTTATGACTGATTTGATTGCTATCTCATATGCTTAGATATGATGTTTCCTGTATATTACACATATATATAAACTATGTTGATGTTAATGCATTCCAGGTGTTTGTTGAAATGTTTGAATGAGTATGAAATTATGATTTGTGTTTGCCATGATTTATGTTCGAGGATACATGATGGTTGTACGTGTGGTAATTCCTATGTGGAAGGATTTGCAACGATATATGTTTTAACTAATTTATTACAAGTATGTAATATGTGTAGTCTAAGTGCTTGTTAAAATGCCTAAATGAGAAAATACTAGTTGGAATGTATTACATTAGGGTGTTGAGATATGATTCTCAATTCCCTTATCTATAGTTACAATTCCCTTCATATAACCTATCTTACTACTATGTGTTTTATGGGTGAATGTCTATGTATGCTAACATGTACTCCATGTGTTCATTTAAATGCTTATATGAGTTTTATATTTGAATTTGGTGCTACATGCTATTTTAATTTCCAAACATGAATGCTTATTGGTGAAGTGTGTTTGGGGCTATGATGTAGTCCAGGCAATTGGTAATGTTCAGTGTCGGTGGCTGAACTATTTGGTCATGACGGATGAGCCCGATGAATCTAAGTCATACACTGCTTGTTGGCAGTGGTTAGGCTACACGGAGCACTTACACCTTCCATGTCGATCGACTCAACGTATGTTTGTCCCAGTTGAGCTCGTCAAGTAACCTGAATGACCTGATGTATGTTTAGCATGTTTGGACGCTACTGTTTGAATATAAGGTACCAAACTCACTAGTGAAAATCCTGTTAGCCTTGGTACCTCGATCCGCTAAGACGCATGAGTCGGATATGGTGGTATGGCACACCTTGGTCGAGTTATCAGCCTACGCTGGGGTGACGAGCACACCCGTAGTGACCAATGAGTAACCCAGACTAGTGAACCGAATACAGTGGTATGAGACACTATATTCGAGCTGTCGGCCTATACTGATCAGGTGACGAGCCCTTTGTAGTGACCTCGAGTATACTCTAAGGCTGTGTTGAAGTGACGAGTCTTTCCGTAGTAACTAGAGTATAAACTAGGCCTGCATTAATCAGGTAACGAGCCCTTTGCAGCGACCTAGAACCATAACATCATATGAGATTTACTGGGACTGATAACCCTAGAATGGATCATTGTTTGGGGATTAATATAAGGATGGTACCTTAGCTTCCCAATCCTGTTGTATGAAAAGGACTAATAAGAACTTGGTAATCACGTTCATGTAACGCATTACGTATGCGTTTGGCATTGCAGGTCAAGCACTAAGGGAGTGTGGCATGTCGCGATCGTAAGATGAAGTCGCTGAGGGAGCGTAGGCGAGGGCATGCATCATTAATTCATGTCATTCTTGCATTAACAAGAGTACTTAGGACTTGACTGTTGTACTGCTTTATCATTACTACTTAACTGAATTGATAACATGTTAACCTTTGCTTTATTGTTCCACTGAGTTATTTTAAACACCCACCAGACCTGTTTTAGTTTCAGATGATGGCGATGCGTATGAGGCGGAGCCGGACTTGTATGATGATAAGGAGGGTTTCTCCTATATGCAGCTATCAGGCGGGTCTATGTAGACCATGTCCTAATCGATGAGGTTACAGGGGTGCTGATTAGATGCTATTACACTTATTATTTTGCACATTTGGAACACTCATGTATCTTTATTTTATTCATTTTTGGAGTATACATGTATATATTTAATCTGGTAACATGTTTACACTTTGGAGACTTACAACAGTTTATATATTGTATATATCTATCACCATATTTCGCTTGCGAAACTTAACTGTCTCTGGAGTATGATATGCTATTTTGGTATAATCCCACTCATGTTTAATGCACTACTATGGACGACATTCAATCATCATCATCTATGTTGCATAAGTGATGCGTTGGAACTCGAGAGTGGAGCTTATGCTCGACCCCCAATTTTTAGGGTGTTATAGTAATAGTCATGGCTTTTTAATAATGAATCTAGTCTCGATAGTAGGCACTATGACCTACCATAAGTTATGAAATTTTACAATTAGATCCATGCTTAACTTACTATTTACATTTTAAGCATATGCCTAGAGTTTAGATTAATTAGGTCTAAGATTTTGATTATGGGATTTGGACTCTAATTTGCATGACCATTAATGATATTGTTAATGGGAATCGTTGATAAACAAAATTTATAAAATGAATTAGTTATTAATTTTAGGAATATTAAAATGGCTAATGTTATATCAATTTATCTAATGATGCCCACGATGAATAATAATACTTATAATTTTCAAAACAATTATTAACAATAATAATGTACTTAATATTAGTTAACGTGGCCCTGATAATCATTGTGATGAACAGAAATAGTATGCTCAAACGTTAATAATAATACCTTAAGAATGACGAACAAAACACTAATATTTTAATGATAATATATATATATATATATATATATATATATATATATATATATATATATATATATATATATATATATATATATATATATGCACATATATCGATTAATACAAGTATGGACAATTACTAATGGTTAATCATATCTAGCCTAGAAATCCTAAAATGGTGTTAATAATGACAATTAAAGTAACTTAAATCTGGAAAGAAAATATACGCTCACCTTTTTCAACTCGGTGAGTTGACTCAGTTTGAGACCGAGTTGACTCCAATTCCACTCTCTTTCTTTCTTCTTCTCTCCTATCTTCTTCTTCCCTATCATCTCCCTTTTTTTTCTCTTTTCTTCCTTCCTCCTTTCTCTTCCTTTTCCTGTTGTAAGATTAGGCCAAGCTTACACTCAGCTGAACCTGAAGTCAGCTCGGAAGTGAGTCGAACTCGGCTCGGTCCGAGTCGAGTCAGTGCAGCAATGCACACTCTCCTTCTCTATCTCCTCTCCTCGTCTCCTTCTCTTTTCCCCCCATTTTCCCTTCTCTTGCTGGAACTCCAACAACCCCCAAACAAAACTAGGTCCGAGCCCAACTCGCCTCAGCAACGAGTCGGGTCGCTACCTGAACCCCACACTACCCTTCTCTCCTCCCTGCTCCTCCTTTCCTTTCTTCTTGCTGGAATGACCATTAACTACTGGAGCAAACCGCACCCATCACTAGGTCCAGTAATACAACAGCTCCTCTCGACCAGACCTAGTGCGGTAGCAGCAGCCGACTGCATCCTTCTTTCCCTCTCTTATTTTCTCCTTCTTCCATTTCTTTCTTTCGTTTCTTTCTTTCTCTCCATATTCTTTTTTTCTCCAATGACCTGCATAAAACACTGCAGAGATGGCCCACCTAGCAACTGATCTTATATTAGGGGCTGAAACAGGGATGAACGGCTGAGCTTCCAACAAGGAAGATGACCCGCCATTAATGGCAGATCTGGAACGTGGGTACTTTCCTTCAAAATGATGGTAAAGGACAATGTAAACAGGCCTAAGGGAGGTTGGGACATGATCAAAATGAAGCTCAGAGGAGGTTTTTGAGGTGGGTTCAGAGGTGGAAGGGAAACGGCGACTCTCTCTCGGATGGCTGTAAGGATGGAGGACCAGCTCCTGTTGCTCGATCCATCCCCTTATATTTACTAAACCTAACTCCCAGTACCATCAGATCAATAACAGATGGCTCGGATGAAGTGGTTTTGCAACGGCTCTAAATACAGCCCATTTTTACGAAACCGAGCAGTTTTGGTTTTGCCGCAAGTGGAAGCCCTAAACCAAGGATTTGGACAGTCAAGATCTTATCGTTTTGGACGACTGAAATCGGAGGAAAAGGTGGCACGCAGATTGCTAACCGGCTTGCAGACAGTTTCCATTTTTAGAAATGTGATTTTGTAAGGCTTGGTTTCAAAGAAGATTGTGTGCCCGCACACGTGTTCCAACCTATGAGACGCTTAGGTTTTAGTCAGCTCCCCCACCCTGACCGGATGGACGGTTTGGATCATGCACATGACACACCAGGTGGGCCACAGTGCATTGCAAACAGACGCTCATCCGCTGCTGTCGAAAATGCGAAGAGAGAGAGAGATTCTCTCTTCAAATAGGAGGGTCGGGTCTGCCCGGTTTGACTAGGCTCCCAGGACCAGTGCACTGCTCGTGCACACGCACTGTGCACCCACGGGATCAGTGGTGGGGTCCATCGTGATGATTTTGAGAAATCCAATCTTCCCATTCATCCTGCAAGCCCCTATTCAGGGCCTCTTGGCCAAAATCAGGCGGATCCAAGGCTCAGGTGTGCCTCATGACTAGATTTGGGTCCCGATTATGGATTTCTCGCTGATCTGTTGGTTGGATTAGTCCGAGTTCAAATATAAGTAGTTAAAAGGGTTTAAGGGTCCATTTAAGGCTTTCATCATGCATTGTTAACTAACATCAATGTTAATATGGATTTTCTTGTAATTAAAATAATTAAAAACTCATATATATATATATATATATATATATATATATATATATATATATATATATATATATATATATATATATATATATATTAACATGCTATTATTAATCACGTACTTATTAATATATAATTCCCAATATACAATATCCTATTACACGTATGTATGGATTGAAAATTGTACAATATCTCTTTTAATATCTCATTGATAAATAATATACCATCTTATTAAAATATCTCATAATTTTTTTATAAAATATTTAATACTATGTTGATATTTATAATTCAATTATACACCGTAAAATTATTATCCATCATGCTTATTTAATATAATATTATTTTCATAATACTATATGTACATTAAATATATAGGTGCGGACTGTTCTTCAACGATCAGATTTAAACTAGGATGAACGTAAGTGTTTACTTAGGCTTGACTTGTATTTATGCTAAGCTTGGTTATACGGTAACACCCGAGTACTGGAAAGTACGGAGTGTTACAATCTACCCCTCTTAAAGAGAATTTCGTCCCCGAAATTCAGTGCTTCTATTATGATTATGGATGATGATAATATTCATTATTTTCCCATATGTACAAATGTATGCCACTAGACACCTAAAACTGAGGTCGTTACACACCTGTTGTATATATTTGAGGCCCATGTGTAGGGCCCACCTATTGGGTATTTGAAGCCCATGGGTTATGGCCCATTATGATGTATTTGAGGCTTATGGGCAAGGCCCATTGTGATGTATTCGAGGCCCATGGTTAAGGCCCGATGTGATGTATAAGGCCCATATGATGAGGCCCATTGTGAAGTATTTTCGACCCATGGGTCGTAGCCCATTGAGATGTATTTCTGGCCCATATGTTATGGCCCATTGTGACGTATTTTCAGCCCATGTGAGGTGGCCCATTGTGATGTATTTGAGGGTCATGTGCAGGGCCCACTTATTATGTATTTGTGGCCCAATTGATAAGGCTCATTGTGATGTATTTGTGGCCCATTTGGCGAGGCCCAATGCGATATATTTATGGCCCAATGTGATGTATTTTCGGCCTAGGCATGTGGCCCGTTGTGATGTATTTGAGGCCCAGGTGTGTGGGTCGTTGTGATGTACTTGTGGCCCAGTTGATAAGGCCCATTGTGATGTATTTGTGGCCCATTTGGCGAGGCCCAATGTAATGTATTTGTGGCCCAATGCAATGTATTTGTGGCCTAATGTGATGTATTTCTGGCCCAGGTATGTGGCCCATTGTGATGTATTTAAGGCACAGTGTGATGTATTTTCGGCCCAGGTATGTGGCCCATTGTAATGTATTTGAGGCCCAAGTGTGTGGCCCATTGTGATGTACTTGTGGCCCAGTTGATAAGGCCCATTATGATGTATTTGTGGCTCGTATGGCGAGGACTGGTGTGGTGTATACGTGGCCCTTGAGTGAGGCATAATGCGATGAATGTGCGAACTGATGTAATGTGTGATTTCACTATAATATATGTAATGATGTGTAAATCCATATCCTAGACCATACCATTCCTTAGGTTTCCGTAGTCCTCCCGGTCAAATTTCGGCAACCCTCGACCTATATCTGATGTTTACACGTAATCCTAAGCCGAGTCCTGCATACCAAAGTCGGCTTGACTCGAAACTTTTACCCTAGCGACTGCGCCGTCACTGCAGTTCCAATGCCATAACTCGTGCACCAATCCGATACTTGGGCCAAGAGATGTGGGCCCACATTCATTCCAAAGAAATGTTGTGCGTTACGAATTCTGAGGGAATCTCTACAACATGTCCCTTCAATCAGTCAATCAATCAATTAAGTAAACTCCATACCTCAAGTACAAGTAATCCATCACTCCTTTTTCTCAAGTCAACACTCTTTCTCCCTATCCATCCCTCTTTTTCCAAATTTCAAACTAAACCTTACCTCTCCATCTCCTTTCCTTATAATAACCACTACATCAATCCCTTTTATCCATTATGTCTCTCTTTCTCTCATTTCTCAAAATTCATTTCCTAAGAAAAAAAAATTCCAAACGTCCAAGCTCTCTCCCAAATACTAAGTGTGGCTCACCTTCTCATCTCCCATCTTAACCTTCCAATTACCATCAACCTCCACCAAAGGTGAAGGCAAGGAGCATAAGAGTCTAAGGGATCAAGGAGGAGTGCACGTGCAGTAGCTATACAACTGCTTTATTAACGTCAGTAGGTAAGTGGTACCTGCTTCAGCTATGTGGATGCCACCATTAGCTGCTGTATAAGCAGCAACAAGTTTTGTAGGTCCCACCTGTTTCATTCACACCTGTCTATCTTTGGGACCCACCATGATGTATGTGTTGTATCCAAACCATCTAACCATTTGTGAGGTCATTTTATGGCATGGGGTAAATGAATGAGTCAGATCCAAAGTTCAAGTGGACCCCACCAATTGTAATAATAGTGGGGTACAATGACATCCACCATTTAAACTTCTTAGGAGTCACTGTGGTTCCTACTCAAGCTGATATTTAGCATACACTTCATCTATCTCTATGTTAACTTATAAATAGGTTGGATCTCAAATGCATAAGGGTGGGCCCGATTTGATGTACATGAGGCCCATCAGTGTGGCCTATTTGATATACATGAAGCCTAATTATATTGGCACATTTAATTTGGCCCCATTGATCAGCCCAATCGATTCGGCCCATTTGAATCAGCCCCTTTGATTGGCCCAAGCAATTCGGCCCATTTGATTGATTCGGCCCATTTAAATCAGCCCATTTGACATGGCCCATTTGATCAGCCCAATCGATTCGGCCCATTTGTATCAGCCTATTTGATTCGGCCCATTTGCATCGGTCCATTTGATTCGGCCCGTATGAACGGCCCAATCGTTTTGGCCCATTTGATTAGGCCCATTTGTATTGGCCCATTTGATTTGGCCCATTTGATTCAGACCATTTGATCGACCCATTTGTATCTGCCTAATCGATTCGGCCCATTTGTATCAACCCATTTGATTCGGCCCATTTGTATTAGCCCATTGTGATATATATTAGGCCCATGATGTGTTGTATTCGCATTGTCTGTCTATTTTGATGGACGTGTGGTCTGCCTTGATATATGATTTCATCCGCGTCGTCTAGGGATGGGGGACCACCATGATATATGCCTTATCCACACTATCCATGAGACGTGTGACCCACCTATGTATGCATTCTATATCAACGCCGACCATCTGGTGGGGCCCATTTGCTGCATGTGTAGGGCTCATCTATTGTGCATTGTAAGACCCGTATCTTGGTCCGTACCTTTCCGTAGACTTCCGCGGTCTTACCGGTCGTATTCCGGCAACCTTCGACCCTTAACCGATATCGACACGCGACCCTGATTCATATGTCGACAACCCGAGTCGACTCAACCCGAGACCAATATCATAGCGACCGCGCCGTAGCCGCGGTTCTGATGCCGCGACTCGCGCGCCGAGGCGATACCCTGGTTAAGAGTTGTGGGCCAACGTTCGGTGCGAGAAAACACACCGCGTTGCGAAACCCAAGGGAATCTCTACGATGTGTCACATCAATCACATCAATTCCATCAATCAATCAATCCATCAAGCCATCACATGTCAAGTACACATCACTTTCATCCATTTTCCCAAGAAACCATAAAAGTCTCCCAAACCCATACCTTTCTTACACAAAAAGCCACAAAAGTCTTCACCACCCATACCTCTCTTACACAAAAGCCTTAAAAGTCAAGCTTTTCTTACACAACCATCACTCACCACATCCATCCATCACTCTCTCTCTCTCCCTTTACAACTCTCTCTCTTTCTCTCTTTCTCATTTCAAATTTCCAAGCAACCAAAAAAAAATTCCAAGACTCCATATGTATGGAATTTCTCCAAGCTTCCTAAACTTCAAGTGTGGCCTACCTCTTCACCCCATCATCTCCCATCTCAACCCTCCATTCCTCATCTCATCCATTAGGATTGAAGCTAAGGTGCCAAGGAACCTCCAGGAGCAAGAAGATCGGACAATGGGTGCCTCTATAGGGTAGTTTTACTTATTTTTATGATGGGCCAAGTGAGGCCCACCGATCCATGGTGTGGATCTCACTTGGGACCCTAAAAGGTGGTCGATGGACCACTTGGATCATCATGGTCATTTCATGATGGGGCCATTCTCCATGGACCCCATCATGATGTTTATTTTCTTTTCAAAGGTCATCTAGATCGTCAATGTTGGTGGGGAAGGGATCTCCACCGTTGAGTTTGGACTTCGGTGGTCCCTCATGCTTTAAGGCCCACTTTATGTATGATTCATTGTAAGGGAGGGCCCATAATGTCGAGGTCCCTCCATCATAAGGCGTGTCCCGCTCTCCATGTCTCTCTCTCTCTTTTATTTCTTTTTATTTTATTTTATCTTATTTTATGCAATAGTGATTGTGTGGCCCACTTGAATGGACCCCACCTTTTGGCATTGTGTCCAAGTGTTCTTCAAGTGGGGCCCACCTTAAATATTGTATCTCCATCGTCCATTAGTGGTGGCCCACTTCAACAGGGCTCACCACAATGCAATGTGAGGACTGAACGTCCAGCATCTGGGACGCTGGACGTCCCTGCTTGTAAAACAAAACAAAAAAAAAAGAAGGGAAAAAGGTACTTTTTGGGGTGGTCCACTTGCTTAGGCCCCACCTTGATGTAAGTATGAAATCCACACCGTCCATTCTATTCTCCATCTAATTTTAGGCGTTAAGCCAGGAGTTGGGGTTGATTGGGAGATCAGGTGAGCCATAGCGTGGTGGGTTGCATCCCTACCTTTCAAAATATCATTTTTTAATTTATTTTATTCTCTAATCATAGAAAATACTGTATATTAGACCCGTTGAAATGGTTGCAAGCTGAAGAACACAATGGCCGGGGCGAATTTCATTTTAGCGGGCCCCACGTGTGAAAAACCCCCAGAAAATGGGTTTTTCCCAAGAGGAGCAAGAGGCAGACCCTCTGCCTCCTGACAATGGCAGCAGCTACATGCTGCTGCGTGCAGCCGTGTAGGCGGGTGGGCGGCCGCTGGCCACCCACGGCCCTGCACGTGGGCCCCACAGTGATGTTTATTTGTGATCCAATCTGTTCATGTGGTGGGTCACCTCCTAAAGTGGGCCCCTGCCAAAATTCAGGCCCATCCAAGGCTCAGGTGGACCACACCAGAGGAAACAGTGGTGGCTAAAGGCGTACCCTTGAAGCCATTTTTTTTTGCCACAGAAGTTTTGAACCAAGCTGAAATTTGTAAATTTCCTTCAACCAGGTCTGTTTGACCGTATCAATGGGTTGGATGCCAAATAAATATTACAGTGGGCCCCACATGGGACCCACAATGATGTATGTGTTAAGTCCACCGTCCAGACTGTGGCGCCCACCTCATGTATGTGATTGCCTCCACCGTCCAGCGGATGGTGGGGCCCCTTGTGATGTATGTGCTCTATTCGCACTGTCCCCTTGTGATATGTAAAGCCTATGGGCTTAGGCTCACTTGATATTTAAGGCCTATGGGTTTAGGCCCAATTGATATGTTCTAAGGCCATGAGACTAGGCCATTTGATATATGGTAAGGCCCATGGGGCTAAACCCATTTGATTATAAAAAGGGTCCATGGGATTAGGCCCATTGGTTTTAATTGAGACCCATGAGTTAGGCCCATTTTATTTGATTAAGGCCTAGGGGTTTAGGCCCATTTGACTCATGTTAGGTCTATGGGTTGAGGCCCACTTGATCTACATGTGAGACCCAATTGGTGTGGCCCATTGGTCACATATTAGACTCATGAGACTAAGCTCATTTGATGCAATCCAAGGCCCACGGGTTTTGACCCATTGCAATGCACATAAGACCCATTGGTGTGACCATTTATGTGGCCCATCTGATGAATAAAAGGCCCATAAGATATGGCCCATTTGATATATAGGTAAGGCCAAATGAGATAAACCTACGGTCCATTACAATGTGTAATTCCCATATAGACTAACTAGCGATGTTTACAAAGATTGTGCCTTGGGAGCAATGTTGGTTTGACGTCCACATTGCGAGTGTAATGTTGGTTGGATGTCCACATTACGACTCTCCTTTGGGCCCATTACTGGGCCGTACTTGTTGTGTATAGGCTGTCTAGGCCCATCCGCGTTGTATGAATGATTCATCACTCATTTACATGTTTAGTATAGCTTCATAACTCATGATCATACACATCATATGTATGCTTGATATGAGAATTGTCTGATCATAGCATATGCCTTCGGGCAGGTTGTTTATGGGCTCCTGGTTAGGTGGTGTTGCCCTACATGAGCGCACGATATGCGCAGGATTAGTTGCATGACTGGATAGCGTGATTCATGCATTTCGCATTTGTGTAACATGGTTATTGTACGCCCTAGCGACATCGGGGCCATAGTCTCCACAGACAGATCGTGGTTGGCAGGATTGGATACCGAAAATCTTGTTCTACATGGGGTACTATAGATATCCCTGGGTGAAAGTCTCTAAACCCTTATGGTACCAAGAGGTTGCTCCAACGTCTAGACCGAGTGGGTAGATGAGCTCTAAGTGCCGAATACCAGTTGGCTATGCTCTCCACTGTATCATGGTCGGTTGGAAGGGGGTGCAGCCTTACCTGCCTGAGTGTAGGGGGCAATCCTAGGCTGAGTCTGACCAGCTCGAGGAATGGGTTCGCTATCAACAGTCGCGCCCGATATTGGCAAACGGATAGTGAGGTCTCTTCCACCTACCTTATTGTGCGCGATGTGGCGGTAATCTTGTTTAGAGTGTACTAGACCCCGGTGATATCCCATATTTGAGTCGTATTGATGTGTGGACATAGATGAGGATCTGTATGCTTGAGTTGCATTGCACATCGCATGGCCTTGGGTGGCCGATACCATTCATGTCTTGCATTGCATAGCCTTAGTACGGCTCATGATGTTATGGTTCCATCTGCATATTCTGCATTACTCTGACATTACATGTTCATATTACTACTTTGTGCACACACTTTTACCACCCTCTAAGCTTTCTATAAGCTTATGCACGACCGTTGCGTGCAGGTGACGTTAGTTCGCAGCAACGCTGAGGCGGGAGCACGTTATAGAGCGTTTTGGAGTTTTTGTTCTTTACCATTGTATTTCTCTTTATGATCATTGTACTTGTAAAGTTTTTGATCATAGTGGAAATGTAATGGAGTTCTTGGTTGTTGTTTGTGGGTTATGCCTTTGGTTATGCTTATTACGAATCAAACTGACATTGAAAATCCTCCTCGTAGCATCCTAGGATCGGAACCTGGCGAATGGGAGCTAGGAGCCAATAATGAGGTTCTACGGAGGCTGTCGGCACCGGATTCGGCGATCGAGAATTTTGTGAGCCCGGTTTCTGAGTTTGGGGCGTGACATGCATTGGTGCGGCCCATTGTGATATATGTTAGGCCCATTGGTGCGGCTATTGATGCAGCCCACTTGATGTATATTGAGGCCTATGGGTCATAGCCCATTGTGATGTATATTTAAGGCCGAGATGTGAGGCCTATTGTGATGTAATTGTGACCCATATGATGAGGCCTAGTATGATGTATCTGAGACTCATTTGGTAAGGCCCAATGAGATGTAATTCCGACCCATAAGATGCGGCCCATTGTGATGTATATAAGCCCAGGTATGTAGCCTGTTGTAAAGTATTTGTGGCCCATTTGGCGAGGTCTGATGTGGTGTATATGTGGCCTGTTGTAAAGTATTTGTGACCCATTTGGCGAGGCCCGATGTGGTGTATATGTGGCCCTTGTATAAGGCCCAATATGATGTATTTGGGGTCTATGAGTTGAGACCCATTAAGATGTATTTGACACCCAGGTGCAGGGCCTACCTGTTGTGTATTTGAGGCTCGTGTGATGAGGCCCACATGATGTATTTGAGGCCCAGGTGTGGGGCCCACCTGTTGTATATTTGAAGCCCAAGGGTCGTGGCTCATTGTGATGTATTTCCAGACCAGATGGCAAGGCCCGATGTGATGCATGAGAGGTTCATGGTCGTGGTCCAGTGTGATATATTTGAGGCCCATGTCCCGTGGCCCATTATGATGTATTTTTGGCCCATTTGACATATTAGGGCCCATTTGGTGCGGCCGATGTGATGTACTTGGGGCTTATTTGATAAGGCCCATTGTAATATATAAGAGGCCCAACTTGTTGTAATTATGGAGGCCCAATGTGATGTATTGTGACCCATTTTAGTAAGTCCCCTTTGTGAGGGTGTGGGCCCACTATGTGTCTGGTTCTATGTGGACCACACCTTCGGAGCAATGTTGGTTAAATGTCCATATTGATGGGCAATGATGGTTTAATGTCCACATTGTGACCTTCCCTCAGGCCTTTTTAGGCCATTCTCATCGATGTCGATTGTCGATTTCAATCATCGAGGCTGATTATTGATTGATTTCGATTGTTGTGGCCAATTGTCGATTTCGATTGTTGAGGCCAATTTCAATTGTTAAGGCCGAGTATCGAGGCCGATTGTATAGGCCGATTTTGATTGTCGAGTTGAGTATCGAGGCCGATTTTAATTGTCAAGGCCAAGTATTGAGGCCGATTTCGATTGTCGAGGCGGAGTACCGATGCCGATTCCAAGTGTTGATTCCGATTGTTGAGGTCGATTTCGATTATCGAGGCTAATTTCAATTGCTGAGGACCCATAGTTGAGACCCATTGTGATATGTATTTGGCCTATGTGAGGCATACGTAGCCCGTGTGTAAGGCCTAAGGTGATGAATATGAGGTCTATGTGATGAGGCCCATTGTGATGTATTTGAGGGCCAGGTGATGGAGTCCATTGTGATGTATATTAGGCCCATGCGAGATGCCCATCGTGATATGTATTAAGCTCTTGAGTGAGTCCCATGGTGTTGTATATTAGGTCCTTGTGTGAGGCTATAGGTTCACTATATGTTAGGCTCTATGTGGGTCATTCTTTGGGGGTAATGTTGGTTAAATGTCCACATTGTCGAGGTTGATTGTTTATGCCGGTTATTGATATCAATTATGAGTATGTGACAGCATAGCATCATGATACATGCCCATATGCATCATCTACATGTTTGTTATGAGATGAGGTTGACTATTGTGTATGTCATTAGGTAGGTTATTATGAGACTCCTTGATAGGCAGAGGTTATCTCACATGAGCACGGTATGTGTAGGATTGATGCATGACTGGATTGTATGACTCATGCATCTTACATTTTGTACTGTGATTACTATACGCCCTAGCAACATCAGGGTCGTAGCCTCCACAGGCATATCGTAGATGGCCATATGGGACATCAAAAATTTGTTCTAGCATCAGGCTGTCATAGATGGCCCTGAGTGAAAATTCCTAAACCCTCTTGGTATCAAAGGATGCCCCAATGTTGAGACCGAGTGAATATATGAGCGCATGATACCATATACCAGGAGGCCACGTCTTCCACTGTGTTATGGTCGGTTGGGAGGGGGTGTGGCCTTACCCACCTGAGGGTAGGGGGCATAGGTAGGCTGAGTTTGACCAGCTCGTGAATGGGTCCGCTATCGACATGCCGGGTAGATATTGGTTGATTACTATCCAGGCAGATAGTAAGGTCTCTTCCACTTGCATGGTCGCGCGTTAGTGGGCGATGATTTACATGTAGAATGTACTAGACCCTGATGATGATCCCAAAGATGAACTGTACTGATATGTGAACTTATTGAGTAGGAGTTGCATACTCATTCATTCATTTATTCACTATCCACTTGTTCTGGTAGTGCGCAGCTATTTGTTATGTGTACCTTTAAAATGGCTAGGATTTCGGTTAGGGTACATAACTAACTGAGATAAGGAGTTTACCACATTGAGTATGACTATCCAAATTAAGTATGAGGCTGGTTTGGATAAAAGTCCCTTGTAATGGACTCCATAGCCTGCAATACTACGTACTATCATCTCGACTTCACACTCCAGCATGGTCATTCCATTCGCACTGCATATTGCATTATATCCGACATATGACATTTTGGGTTACTGTGTTTTTATATTTATATGGTCTATATACTGCTAATGGTATTCGTAAACTCATCAGGAATTATATATTACATTCCATCTTAAACATCTGATATTTGACTCTTTATGACTCCTCATTTACATAGCTGATCTGTATTGCATACTTTAATATTGTTTAACTTATGGGCTTATTGGTATTTTCGCTTACTCTGATATAGTATGATTCATGATCTTGCTAGTATTTTCGATGTTGTATGATTATGGCATTTGTCGAATACTTGGCACTTACTTGTGCACACACTTACACCACCCTCTAAGCTTTCTATAAGCTTATACACGATAGATGCATGTAGGTAATGTTAGGTTGCAGCAGCATGAAGCTTGGAGCATGTAACCGACTTCGGGAGCTTTGATTTTGACATATATATATTTCCTTTTTAGCATTGTATTCAAATGTTTATATTAGCTGATATGTGATGATGATGTTGTCTTTGTGATTTGGGTATACTTGTGGTTATGCTTCTTATGAGACAACTTGATGTTAAAAATCCTCTTTGTAGGATCTTAGGATCGGAACCTGGTGTATGCATACTGAGAGTTGAGAATAGGGTACTATGGAGGTTGTCGGCATCGGATTTGGTGATCGGGATTCCTTTGAATCTAATTTCTAGGTTTGAGGCGTGACAGAAGTTGTTATCAGAGCATAACCTGGGAATACCTGAAGAAAACATCACGTATCTGCTGATAGCTACCCTAAACTCTATGATTGTTGAGAACTCATCATGGTAAGATCCCCGAGTTCAAATAACTAGGAGACTTTCTGACATAGCTCCCTACCATTGGATTATGGGGCTGCATAGTATTCCATTTTCGATCATTTCTGATCCAGGATTCGAGGTTCAGTTAGATCATCGTAGTGTTGATGATGTGTCTTGGGATGGCGGGGTTGTGATCAGATAGCCATGATTAATTGTCGTTGATACATGCTTGATATGTATGCGGCAACTCCTTGATAAAAGGACTTGCCCTAATATGTAATGGAGTCGACATACGTGATGTATGTTGAATAGTGTAGTTTAAGTGTTTGTTTAAATGCTTGCTTGAGTTAGTAGTTAGTAAAGTGTGACTTTTTAGGTTGTTGAGACATGAATCTCAATTACCTTAACTGTGTGCATGATTTCCTCCATGAATTGTGTAACCTAGATTATTCATGTTAACTGTGTGTATGATTTCCTCCATGTACTGTATTTATATTCAAGTTATATTTCATAAATGTCCATATGATGGTAGGATATGAATCAAATGCCTGTTATTGGGCTTGGACATGATTGGGGTTGTACTACAGTCCAGGTAATCGGTAATCGTACTTTAAATGGTGGTTGAGGTCATTTTCGCCACGCAGGATGAGTTCTATGAATCCAAGTCGTGCTTGGGATGTTCGATAGTGGTTAGGCCACATGGAGTACTTATGCATTCCATGTCGTTCAACTCAACGTGTGCTTGGCCTAGTTGGACTTATCAACTAACCCGATTGACCGATATTTGTTCACCATGTTTGATCGCTATTATTTGAATCTAAGACACCGAACTCACTAGTGAAACTCCCGTTAACCTTGGTACCGTGATCCCCTAAGACTTATGAGCCGGACATGGTGGTATGGGACACCGTGGTTGAGCTGTTGGCCTACGCTGGGACGATGAGCCTCCCCGTAGTGACCAGTGAGCACCCTACTCTCGTGAACCGATTATGGTGGTATGAGACACTATATTCGTGATGTCGGCCTACATTGATTGGTGATGAGCCCTCTGTAGGGGCCTTGAGTATATCCTGACACTACATAAGGGCGACGAGTCTTGTTGCAGTATGTAGGATATAACTAGACCTGTATTGATTGGTGACGAGCCCTTTACAGCGATCTAGAACCGTACATCGTATGAGATTTCCTAGGATTGACGACCCTAGAATGGATCAATGCTTGGGAATTGGTATAAGGGAGGTGTCTTAGCTTTCCAATCCTGCTGTATGAAAAGGACTAATAAGAACTTGGTAATCATACTCATATCATCGCACTGCATATGCTATCGGTGTTGGTGTAAGAGTACTGAGGAAGTGACTGACATGCGCCACCATAAGATGAAGATCGTAGAGGGAGTTTTTGGTGAGGACATGCATCATTATCTCATTCATTCTTGCATTAACAAGAGTATCTAGGGCATGTTTGATTATACTGCTTTATCATTACTACTTGATTGAGTTGATAACATGTTAACCTTTGATGTATAGCTCCACTGAGTTGATCAATCACTCCCACGTTCTGGGATGGTGCTTAAACACTAAACAGACTCTGACTTAGCTGTAGGTGACGGCGATTCCTGTGAGGGGGAGTCGGAGTTCGATGAGGATGAGGAGTCTTTCTCATTCATGCAGTTCTCAGGTGGGTTCATGTGAGCCTTGTCCTGACTGGCGAGGATTCTGGGATATGTATATGTTGATTTTGCACAGTTGGATACATGTATTTTGATACACAGTTGTACTTATTACCCTGGGCAGAGCACGCATCTTTTGGGGATTATTTTTAAAATATATATGTACTTAAGTCTTCCGCTTGCATTTTCTATCTATCCCTAAATTATGTCTGCTGATCTGGCTTAATCTACTTTATGTTTTATGTGTTAATACAGATAACATATATCCATCTTTATTTATGTTGCATAAGTGATGTTTTGGAACTTGGGAGCTGAGTTATGCTCGACCCCCGAATTTCAGGGCGTTATAAGTTGGTATTAGAGCATGATCTGGATTAAACTGGACCTAGGTTAGGATCACACGATGCACGTTGACGCCACTATAGCGTAGGAGGGTGCGAGAACACTCTAGAAACAGGTCTAAGACCCTATATGTGTCGTCTTGTGAAAGTTTACTGAAAATGATCGCCGAGATCGAATCCGTGCACACTCCTGATCACACACGCTGACCCCAAATTAAGTTTAGACCATCAATTGAGGGGTATAGACTACTTTTCATTTTATTCCAGCCGTTAGAAATCGGTAAATACGAATAGAGAGTAGATTAGTTCCGAAATGACCTGAAACGGCTCAAATCGGAAGAGGGGGTCAAACGAACCACTTCCAGGGGGTCCCGAGGTAGGACCCTGACTTTTTTGGACCCAGGGAGTGGGGAGGTCCTCGCCGACCGGTGGGCCTATTTGGACCGGGCCTTCGGGCCCATGGCACATGGGGCCTAGTAGGACCCACTGGTACATGGTTCAACCCCTATTTCATCCCCAACCTGCTACTTCCTTCACAAACCCTCCTCCCAAGCTTTCTCTTTTCTTCAAAACCGCCCCATTCTCTTTCAAATTATCATTTCAATCACTCCTTTCATTTTCTGTTAAATCCTTCATCCCTTCACCGTGCTTATCCATACCCATCACCTAATCCTTCCATTTCCTTTGATTTAAGCTCTTAAATCCCTCATTTAAGCTTCAAAATCATGCTAGCCCCTAACCCATCTTATTTGGATCTTTTCTTTCTTTAAAACTCCCTTTCTTTGAACTTTTACACTCCCTATCATGCCCAAATTCATGGAAACCCAAAGATCTCAGCCCTTCCCTTCATTTTCTTTACTTTCCATGGATTTCTTGGAGCTTGTCAAGGCTCTATTTTCCATTTTCTCCATCCTTTCTCTGATGGAAAAGAAGCGTGCCCTTGTGGATGGGGCTGGGCCTAGTCGCCGTCCTTGTTCGAGAAGGCCTAGAGGAGCTACCTTGAGTTCAAGTGTTGGGAGAGAAGTACAGACGAAGCAGTATTTAGATCCCCATGCTCCATTTGGAAGATCATTGTTGGCCGAGTTGTCTCATGGGGTCTACGAGGACCGTAAGGTTCTTTTCGAAGCGCATGTTGATGGGCGACTCTTTGGCAAGTACTTGTTGTTCGAGCATATGGAAGCAGCCGAGTGGGGTCTGCTATTTGAAGGCGAATCACGTGCAAATGTTAGCACTGTTCGTGCCTTCTATGCCCACATTCGGGACCCTACGCTAGAGCCCTTGCAGTTCAAGATCTCCTTTGGCAGAGATCGAGAAGCCACAATCAACGTGAGGTTGATAGCTCGACTCCTGAATGTGCCACTTGGCGAGGTACATGCTAATGAGAGGAATCTGAATAGTGTTCATGAAAGGGATCACCGCACCAGGTTTCTATGTGGTCGTTTGGTTGAGTGACAGCATAATAAGAGCCTCTTAGTGACCCATATGTCGGGTGATTTCTGTTTACTTCACCACATCTACACATTCAATGTCTACCCCATGTAGATTTCTTGTACCAAGTGGGGCACGGAGTGAAGTTGTGCGTGCCTACATTTATCCTGGACAGATCATCCTTATCACGCGATCAAGAAGAATGACTGAGTCGCTCCCCTTTAGTTGACTCATATGAAAGATTGCACTTAAGTTTGGATACAGATTTGGGGCGAAGTTGCCAGCGCCGGTCCATTACATCACCGAGACCACTCTCAACCAGATGAAGATCGGGCCTCGGCAACAACATGCCTAACTTAAAGAGAGCGAGGATGAGTTTGAGAGCGAAGAAGGAGAAGAAAGTGAAGAAGAAGGTGGGGTAGAGGTAGAGGAAGAAGTGCAGGACGAAGAGGAAGAGGAGGCTCAAGATACTGATGAGAGTCCTCCTCCTGCGATTCAGGAGCATGATCCTGATAGGACTGATAGAGAAGCCCATTTGGATAGGCTTGAGGAGGGCCAGGCCACTCTTCGACAAGATATTATGGATTTATAGGGCCTCGTGAAGCATAAGTTTAAGAAAGTAACCCGCATGCTGAAGACTATCCTGTGCTGCCTGAAGGATAAGGGTGCCCCTTCTCCATCGCCAGATTTCAATGAATAGGCTTTATATAGTTGTTGTTTGTTTCTTATTGCTTGTTTTATGTGTGGTTTGGTAGTTCGATAGTAGCTTAGTGTTTGAAGCTTAGTTTCTTGCTCACACGCTTTCTCTGTCGTGATTCATGTAATGCTGCACATCATGTATTGTGACAATTTTGATAATGAAATGCATGTTATTTTTTTTTAGGCTTTTAAAGTTAATGCTGTGGATGGACTGTGTGAATGCCTAATCTCATTGGTTGCTACCCTCTGTTGTGTGTAGGGTATGCCACCTAAGGGCTCGAGATCTTCGACCCATCTCTCTCTAGGTGATTCGCCAGACGGGGCCCTTGCCCTGTGCGATACTCATATGGACCCCCATTCGGGCCCATCTCATTCTGATCCCATGCCGAGTTCTCATCCAGCTTCTGGCCCTGCTACTGGGCCACCTCCTGTGACACCTTCTGTGGTGCCTCCTGTCACACCTACGGTTCCCGAGTAGAACCGTGCGTCTGCGTCGATGCCTTCTACATCACAGTCTGCTATGCCTCCTGATAGGCTAGAGCAGATGATGCTGTTGATGTAGCAGCAGCAGCAGTTCTTGTCCTCCATGGCTAGCATCTTTTCTCAGTCGATGGAGGCGACTCCACCTGCCTCGCCTCTACACTCTGTTGGGAATATTAGTGCGAGTGACACTTTCGAGCGATTTCAGCGCTTGAGGCCTCCTACATTTTCGGGTACTCACAGACCCGAGGAGGCTCAGTATTGGATCGACCGCATCTCTAAGATACTTAGACCGTTGCACTGTTCCGAGGCGGAGCAGGTTGAGCTTTCCACCTTCATGTTTGAGAAGGAGGCTAGCTTATGGTGGGACAGCATTCTCTGCACAGTTGTGGAGGGATTTAAGTGGACGTGGGTGGCATTTGAGGCTCGTTTTCATGAGAAGTATTTTTTAGTCACTTACTGACACGAGAAGGAGAGTGAGTTCCTTCGCCTTCGCCAGGGAGGCATGTCGGTGACTGAGTACGAGAACCGGTTTACGGAGCTGGGCAGGTATGCTCCTTTGATTCTGGGTGATCAGCCGTTGAGGATGCGACGTTTTTCTAAGAGTTTACGACCCGAGATTCGATGAAAGATGTACTGTGCGAGCATTTCTTCTTATGCAGAGTTGATGAGCATATCCTTGCGAGCAGAGTAGGACGGGGAGAGGTTGTCCCACACACGTGCACTTATGGTTTCCAAGCCACGACCTGATTTCCCAAGTAGGCCTTTCCTCAGTAAGAAGCCTCGTATCGATTCACCGCAGGGATTCTCTATATCTCCTGCCCATGTGAGACGTCCTGATGTGTGGTGCAGCTATTATAAGAAGCCTGGCCACGCTGAGATATCTTATTTTTCCCAGATGCGAGATAGTGCTTTCTCGCCACCTCAGAGGATCGGTCGTCCGATGCCTCAGGCTATTTCAGCACCACCCATTCGATCAGCACCAGCTCATCCTTCCTTTAGACCTCCAGCACCTCATTTCAGGCCGCCACAATGGCCCATGGTTCCTCCACTGCATCGCCCACAGCAGGCTCAGGTTCATGCGCTCACAGCTAAGGGGCTCGAGGCAGATTCAACACTGACATCATTCGAGGTTCCTGCTCACATCCTAGGTACACCTATCTTCTTGTTGGTGGACACTTGTTCCACTGTTTCGATCATCTCTTGTGCTGCGGTCAAGCGGCTAGGTTTGGTTACGGCTCTTGCGAAGGGAGTGAGACTCACTACAGCTAAAGGGATTACGTCAGATATTACTCGGACCTGTGAGTCTTGCTTGATAGATTTGGGTAGCAGGACAGTGGTCGTCGACCTGATTGTTGCCCCACTGTGTCATTATGATGTTATATTTGGGATGGACTGGCTCGCGAAGATGAGAGATTGTTTGGGAGGCCAGAGTTGTGACAGCCTACGGACCTAAGGGCACGGTCTTCTCTTTTCCAGTTCAGGTCAGTTGGTCCTGTCGTGTTAGCACCTATGCTTCCATGTTAGAGAGTTCTGATGTTCTGACGTTTGAAGTTATGCCAGTAGTTCTTGATTTCTCTGATGTATTTGAGAAGATTCCAGGGCTTCCCTCTCAGTGTGAGATTGACTTCACTATTGATCTTGTGCCCGGTGCGACACCTATTTCCCTGCCTACTTATCGTATGCCTCCATGTGAGATGGAGGAGTTGAGGAGATAGATCGATATTTTGCTTGAGGCAGGCTTTATTCAACCGAGTGTGTCACCTTGGGGAGCGCCTGTCTTGTTTGTGAAGAAGAAAGATGATTCCCTGCGGTTATGTATTGATTATTGCAGGCTGAATCAGGTAACAGTGAAGAACAAGTATCCCTTGCCCAAGATTGATGATCTGTTCGATCAGTTAAAGGGGGCACGTTATTTCTCGAAGATAGACTTAAAGTTTGGGTATCATCAGTTGCACGTCAGGGATGAGGATGTGCAGAAGACTGCATTCAGGACCAGTTTTGGTCATTATGAGTTCCTTGTGATGTCTTTTGGACTCACGAATGCTTCGGCCGTGTTCATGGATCTGATGAATAGAGTGTTTCGGCCATTTTTATTCCGGTTCATCATTGTCTTTATCGATGACATTTTGATATACTCCACTAGTTGGGAGGAGCACAAGGAGCACCTGAGAACAGTATTGAATACTCTCATGGAGAACTAGTTATTTACGCAATATAAGAAATGCGACTTCTAGAAGGAAGAAGTTAAGTTCCTGGGACATGTGGTGTCCAAGGAAGGCATTGCTGTTGACCTCGCTAAGGTTGTTGCGGTTCAGGATTGGAAGTAGCCCAGTTCAGTTACTAAGGTGAGGAGTTTTCTGGGTCTGGCAGGTTACTATCGACGATTCATTTGAGACTTTTCCAAGATTGCAGACTGTTGTCTCAGTTGACACGGAAAGACTTGAAGTTTGCCTGGAATGAAAAGGCTAAAGCAGCTTTTCAGGAGCTGAAGGATAAGTTGACGTCCGCCCGTGTGCTAATATTGCCAGAGCAAGGGGTTAAGTATACGATTTATACTGACGCGTCTCGTGTTGGTCTGGGTTGTGTCCTTATGCAAAAGGACAGGGTGATAGCGTATGCCTCGAGACAATTAAGGAAGCACGAGGAGAATTACCCTACGCACGACCTAGAGTTAGCAGCTGTAATTTTCTTATTAAAGCTCTGGAGACATTACCTCTATGGAGAAGAGTTCGAGCTCTTTTGCGACCACAAGAGCCTTAGATATATATTCTCACAGCGAGATTTGAATATGAGGCAACGTCAATGGATGAAGACCTTGAAAGACTTTAAGTTCGAGGTTTCCTACCATCCGGGCAAAGCAAACCTTGTGGCAGATGCGTTGAGCAGCAAGAAGACTATAGAATTTGCGGCTCTGCTTATGATTGTAAAATGGGATATGGTAGAGTTCGTGCGAGACTTTGAGCAGAAACTCACAGTGGAAGAGCTGTATGAAGTCGTCGCACATGTTCGTGTACAACCCCTCGTAGATAGCTGCATTATTAAGGCTCAGGCAGGCGATGAGCTTCTGGTGAAGATGAAGGAGCGGGTTAGTACTGATGAGGACTCTGAGTGGACTATTGGTACAGATGGGGGCTTGCGATATAGTGGCCGCCTGTGAGTCCCAGACATACTTGACTTACGACGAGAGATTCTTGAGTCAGCCCACAGTTCGAGGCTTGCGATGCATCCAGGTAGCACAAAGATGTATCAGAATATGAAAAGATCGTACTGGTGGGACAATATGAAGGTACACATAGCTAAGTTTGAATCCCGTTGTCTCACGTGTCAGCAGGTTAAGGCAGAGCATCACCGACTTCAGGATTACTTCAGCCCATGCCCATAGCTGAATGGAAGTGGAACTTTATTTCTATGGATTTTATTTCTGGACTACCGAAGATGAGGAAGGGACATGACTCTATTTGGGTGATCGTTGATAGGTTGACGAAGTCAACTCATTTCCTACCAATCAGAGTCACAAATTCTGCAGACGAGTTGGCTAGGTTGTATATCAAGGAGATTGTGCGCCTGCATGGAGTTCCCTTGAAGATTGTGTCTGATCGAGACACCCGATTCACATCTATCTTCTGGACTCGTATCCAGGAAGCAATGGGTGTGAAGTTGAAGTTTAGTACCGCGTTCCATCTGCAGACAGACGGGCAGATGAAGCGTGTGAATTAGATTTTAGAGGATATGTTGCGAGCTTGTGTATTGGACTTCAAGGATAGTTGGGATGATTGTTTTCCTTATGCAGAGTTCATGTATAACAACAACTTTTAGGAGAGTATTGGCATGACTCCCTATGAGGCACTGTATGGTCGCCTGTGTAGAGCGCCGCATTGTTGGGCAGAAGTGGGCGAGAAGACTCTGATTGGCCCAGAGTTGGTTCTAGCGACTTCAGAGAAGATCGACATTATTCGACATCGAATGCTCTCAGCACAGAGCAGGCAGAAGAGCTACGCCGATACGAGACGGCGACCGCTTGAGTTTGATGTTGGGGACCATGTATTCCTTAAGGTTTCCCCTGTGCGAGGAGTTCTTAAGTTTGGTAAGAAAGGGAAGCTCACGTCAAGATTCATTGGCCCATTCTAGATACTTGATCGAGTGGGGACAGTAGCGTATCGCCTTGCTTTGCCCATACCACTCGCAGGCGTGCATAACGTGTTCCATGTGTTTATGTTAAAGAAGTATGTTCCCGATCCTTCGCATATTATCAGTTGGGAGCAGGTGCAGTTGAGCGAGGATGCCACTTATGAACTGCGCCCGACACGTATTTTGGATAGGAAGGAGCAGGTATTGTGTAGCAAGGTTATTCCACTGGTGAAAGTTCTGTGGACGCATCATAGCGAAGAAGAAGCTACTTGGGAGACTAAAGCTGAGGTCAGGAAGAATTACCCCTAGATCCTCGAGGAGTATGAGAAGGTACGAATTTTAAGGATAATTTTTTTTTCTTAGGGGGGTAGATTGTAACGTCTTAAAAAAATTCGTACTAAGACCCGAGTACCACCTCCAGTAGAAATCATTTAGAACTAAATCCCTTAGAAATTTAATGTGTATTAGCTAGCGCTAAACTAGATTACATGTGAAATTAGCACCAATAACTTTTAATACGATCTGTAAGACCCAAAACCTATATAATCATTGATACTATATTGCCCTGAAATCTAGGATCTAACTCTAAACCCAGTTGCTCCCGGGAATACTTTGTAACTTTGTATTGGATCTAGACCACACGTCGAAAGTCTGATATCGATGAACTTAGACCATTATGACTGCCTAGTTGGACTTGACTATCACCTCAAAAATCAAACCCAAACGATGTCTTGAGACCATTTCCTTGAGTCCGGAGTGAAGAGAGTGAGAAAACGAAGATTTTTAAAAAATTAAATATGATTTTAAGTAATCTGGGACGTGTCACTTGCGCGATATTTCTAAGCGTTCTGACCGTTAGATTTCAACTCAAATTCACCCTTGGATCAGGATAGGTGGCCCATACATGTCAAAGTACTTGTGGCCTTGATCGAATTTCGGTAATCGTTGAATTAAAACTGGTCCGCCGTGGATGATCTGAAAACCCGATTGGACTGAAAACTTAACTTGCTTAAGATCCAATACTAGTGAGATTAAGTCCAACTGCATTTGATAAGAGGACCTCCAGAAGTACTCCGTTGGATCAGAAAGAGCCCGATTTGGTTATAACCTAAGTATACTTTGGCCCTAAGGTTGTTTTCATCGACTTTAGGCTTATAAAAGGGCCTTAAACCCTCATTCCCAAATTCCATATGAATTTCCTAAATCCTAGCTATTCAAGAGAGATAAAAGAGAGAGAAAGTAAGAGAGAACCTATTGATTCTCTGTGGAATTCTTTCCAGTTCATCTACGTATCAAATCTGCATATCTGAATCGTTCTTTCGGCGATTCTGATTTCATTCTTGGGTAAGTTAATCAAACCTTAACTTGTTTTGAAACTTTGAATAGCTGTAGTGAAGTTATAGCTAACTTATTTCGTGCCATAGGTAGCGTATCCACCGTTGACGAAGACTTATCGTCTGAATCACATATAATACGCATTTTTTGGTTTAAGGTGCGGACTATATACGTTTAAGTTATGGTTTTCAAGACTTTCAATGTTAGATAATGATTTATTCATGATGTGAATGATATTACACATGCCAAATGCGCTATCTGTTTCAATTTACGTATATGTATAATATATGTTATAAATAACATATTTCATGTATATGTTAGAATACCCGTATACGTATGGAAATTGTTATTATGATCACCATGATTAATTGTCGTTAATATATGCTTGATATGTATGCGCCGACTCCTTAACAAAAGGACTTGCCCTAATATGTAATGGAGTCGACATACGTGATGTATGTTGAATAGTATAGTTTAAGTGTTTGTTTAAATGCTTGCTTGAGTTAGTAGTTAGTAAAGTGTGACTTTTTAGGTTCTTAAGATATGAATCTCAATTAACTTAACTGTGTGTATGATTTCCTCCATGAATTGTGTAACCTAGATTATTCATGTTAACTGTGTGTATGATTTTCTCCATGTACTGTATTTATATTCAAATTATATTTCATAAATGTCCATATGATGGTAGGATATGAATCAAATGCCTGTTATTGGGCTTGTACATGATTGGGGCTGTACTACAGTCCAGGTAATTGGTAATCATACTTTAAATGGTGGTTGAGGTCGTTTTCGCCACGCAGGCTGAGTTTAACGAATCCGAGTCGTGCTTGGAATGTTTGACAGTGGTTAGGCCACACGGAGTGTTTATGCATTCCATGTCGTTCAACTCAACGTACGCTTGGCTAAGTTGGGCTTATCAAATAACCCGATTGACCGATGTTTGTTCACCATATTTAGTCACTACTGTTTGAATCTAAGACACCGAACTCATTAGTGAAACTCTCGTTAACCTTAGTACTGTGATCCCCTAAGACTCATGAGCTGGACATGGTGGTATGAGATACCATGGTCGAGTTGTCGGCTTAAGCTGGGGCGACGAGCCTCCCCGTAGTGACCAGTGAGCACCATACTCTCGTGAGTCGATTATGGTGGTATGGGACACTATATTCATGCTGTCGGCCTACATTGATTGGTGACGAGCTCTCTGTAGTGACCTCGAGTATATCCTAACACTGCATAAGGACGACGAGTCTTGTTGCAGTATGTAGGATATAACTAGACCTGTATTGATCAGTGACGAGCCCTTTACAACGATCTAGAACCGTACATCGTATGAGATTTCCTAGGACTGACGACCCTAGAATGGATCAATGCTTGGAAATTAGTATAAGGGAGGTGTCTTAGCTTTCTAATCTTGCTGTATGAAAAGGACTAATAAGAACTTGGTAATTATACTCATATCATCGCACTGCATGTGCTATCGGTGTTGGTGTAAGAGCAGTGAGAAAGTGACTGACATGCGTGATTGTAAGATGAAGATCGCAGAGGGAGTTTGTGGTGAGG
Source organism: Magnolia kwangsiensis (assembly GCA_037074715.1). Lineage (NCBI taxonomy): Eukaryota > Viridiplantae > Streptophyta > Magnoliopsida > Magnoliales > Magnoliaceae > Magnolia > Magnolia kwangsiensis. Next base: position 104,992,650 of record CM073576.1, on the reverse strand, counting down.
GCATGCATCATTATCTCATTCATTCTCGCATTAACAAGAGTATCTAGGACATGTTTGGTTGTACTGCTTTATCATTACTACTTGATTGAATTGAAAACATGTTAACCTTTGCTGTATAGCTCCACTGAGTTGATTACTCACTCCCACGTTCTGGGATGGTGCTTAAACACCAACCAGACTCTGACTTAGCTGCAGGTGATGGTGATGCCTGCGAGGGGGAGCCGGAGTTCGACGAGGATGAGGAGGCTTTCTCGTTCATGTAGTTCTCAGGCGGGTTCATGTGAGCCTTATCCTGACTGGCGGGGATTCTGGGATATGTATATGTTGATTTTGCACAGTTGGATACATGTATTTTGATACACAGTTGTACTTATTGCCCTGGGCAGAGCACGCATCTTTTGAGGATTATTTTTAGAATATATATGTACTTGAGTCTTCAGCTTGCATTTTCTATCTATCCCTGAATTATGTCTGCTGATCTGGCTTAATCTACTTTATGTTTTATGCGCTAATACAGACAACAACATCCATCATTATTTATGTTGCATAAGTGATGTTTTGGAACTCGGGAGCTGAGTTATGCTCGACCCCCGATTTTCAGGACGTTACAATCAACCTCCATCAAAAGTGAAGGCAAGGAGCATAGGAGTCCAAGGGATCAAGGAGGAGTGCAATAGGTGGGTGATCCACTGTTGATTTTAAGTTTAGGACCCACTTATTATGGGATCTACATTGATGTATGTAATGAAGAGAGGGGCCCATAGTGGCGGGGTCCCTTTATCTCACTGTTTCTTTCTCTCATCTCTCTTTCCTTGTTTTTAGTGTTGATGTGGCCATTTGGCCCACCCAAATAGACCCCACCATAAAGTATGTAACTTATCCATGCCATCCACCTTCATGGAACCCACCTGATGGATGCGTTTGATCTACACCATCCAGCCCATTACCGGGCCTGGATGGAAGGAAAATACAAATATCTGATTGATCCAAATCAGGTGGACCACGTCCTTATGGGACCCACCTGACGCCTGTGTTGTATCCACACTGTCCAGCATCCAAGGACGCTAGATGTGGCCAGCCATGGAGTGTGTGAATTGACTGTGGGGTGTGACTAACAGTGAAGTGTGGATTGACAGGGAGGTGTGTCTGACAGTGGGTGGTGGCTAACAATGAAGTGTGGATGGATAGTGAGGTGTGTACTAACGGTGGGTGGTGGCTAATAGTGAAGTGTGAATTGGCAGTGGGGTCCGTGGGACCTATCTACGCCATCCATCCATTTAGATGAGCCACATCATGACGCATGTGATGCCAGCCCCTGGACGTGGGACCCGCGTGTGGGGAAACACCTTAATGTGTGTACATTCCAAGCCATTCAGGGTCTGGGCGTTAATATAATACATATATTATTATTATTATTATATATATATATTATATATTATAATATCAATTTATATATTTGATGGTGGGCCCTACGTGGGACCCACCTCTGCCCTCTTTATGACAGCAAAGTTACAAGCACACAACTATACAGCTGCTTTATTAACGTCAGCAGATATGTGGGACCTGCTTCAGCTATGTGGACGCCACCACTAGTTACTGTACAGATAGCAGCAAGATTCGTGAGTCCCACCTGTTTCATCCACGCCTGTCTATCTATGGGACCCACCATGATGTATGTGTTGTATCCAAACCATCCAACCATTTGTGAGATCATTTTATGGCATGGGATAATTGAATGAGTCAGATCCAAAGTTCAACTGGACCCCACCAATTGCAAAAATAAGGGGTACAGTGACATCCACCATTTAAACTTCTTATGAGTCATTGTGGTTCCCAATCAAGCTGTTATTTGGCTTACACTTCATCTATCTCTATGTTAACTTATAAATAGGTCGGTTCTTAAATACATAAGGGTGGGCCCGATTTGATGTACATGAGGCCCATCAGTGCGTCCTATTTGATACACATGAAGCCCAATTATACCAAAAAATTTGATTCGGCCCCTTTGAATGGCCCAATCGATTTGGCCCATTTGAATCAGCCCATTTGTATCGGCCCATTTGATTCGGCACCTTCGATCAGCCTAATCGATTTAGCTCATTTGTATTGACCCATTTGATTCGACCTATTTGTATCTGCCCGTTTAATTCGGCCCATTTGAATCAGCCCATTTGACGTGGCCCATTTATATCGGCCCAATCGATTCGATCCATTTGTATCAAGCCATTTGATTCGACCCATTTGATTCGGGCCTTTTGATCAGCACGATCGATTCGGCCCATTTGTATCAGCCCATTTAATTCGGCCCATTTGATTCGGCCTATTTATATCGGCTCATTTGATCAGCCCAATCAATTCGGCCCATTTGTATCGACCCATTTGATTCGGCCCATTTATATCGGCTCATTTGATCGGCCTAATCAATTCGGCCCATTTATATCAGCTCATTTGATTCGGCCCATTTGATCAACCCAATTGATTCGGCCCATTAGTATCAGCCCTTTTGATTTGGCCCATTTGTATCGGCCCATTTGATTCGGCCTCTTTGATCAACCCAATCAATTCAACCCATTTGATTCGGCCAATTTGATTCGGCCCATTTGAATTAGCCCATTTGACTCGGCCCATTTGTATTGGCCCATTTATATCGGCCCAATCGATTCGTCCCATTTGTATCAGCCCATTGTGATATGTATTAGGCCCATGATGTGTTGTATTCGCACTGTCTGTCCATTTTGATGGATGTGTGGTCTGCCTTGATATATGATTTCATCTGCGCCTTCTAGGGACGGGGGACCACCATGATGTATACCTTATCCACACTATCCATGGGACGTGTGACCCACCAGATGTATGCATTCTATATCCATGCCGACCATCTAGTGGGGCCCATTTACTGCATGTGTAGGGCCCACATATTGTGCATTGGTGCGGCCCATTGTGCAGCCCATTATGATATATGTTAGGCCCATTGGTGCGGCCATTGATGCGGCCCACTTGATGTATATTGAGGCCTATGGGTTATAACACATTGTGATGTATATTTGAGGCCCAGATGTGAGGCCTATTGTGATGTAATTGTGACCCATATAATGAGGCCTGGTATGATGTATCTGAGACTCATTTGGTAAGGCCCAATGAGATGTAATTCCGGCCCATAAGATGTGGCCCATTGTGATGCATATAAGCCTAGGTATGTGGCCTATTGTAAAGTATTTATGACCCATTTGGCGAGGCCCAATGTGGTGTATATGTGGCCCTTGTATAAAGCTCAATATGATGTATTTGGGGTCCATGGGTTGAGACCCATTAAGATGTATTTGACACCCAGGTGCAGGGCCCACCTGTTGTGTATTTGAGGCCCTGGTGATGAGGCCCACGTGATGTATTTGAGGCCCAGGTGCGAGGCCTGCCTGTTGCGTATTTGAAGCCCAAGGGTCGTGGCCCATTATGATGTATTTTCGGCCCAGATGGCAAGGCTCGATGTGATGCATGAGAGGTCCATGGTCATGGTCTAGTGTGATATATTTGAGGCCCATATCCTGCAGCCCATTGTGATGTATTTTCGGCCCATTTGACATATTGTGGCCCATTTGGTGCGGCCGATGTGACGTACTTGGGGCTTATTTGATAAGGCCCAAGTTGTTGTAATTGCGGAGGCCCAACGTGATGATTACGACCCATTTGAGTAAGGCCCTTATGCGAGGCCGTGGGCCCATTGTGTCTGGTTCTATGTGGACCATTCCCTGGGAGCAATGTTGGTTAAATGTCAACATTAATGGGCAATGATAGTTTAATGTCCACATTTTGACCTTCCCTCGGGCCTTGTTAGGCCATTCTCATCGATGTCGATTGTCGATTCCGATCATCGAGGCTGATTATTGATCAATTCTGATTGTTGTGGCCGATTGTCGATTCCGATTGTTGAGGTCGAGTATTGATGCCGATTTCGATTGTCAAGGCCGAGTATTGAAGCCGATTTTGATTGTCGAGGCCGATTGTATAGGCCGATTCCGATTGTCGAGGCGGAGTACCAAGGCCGATTCCGAGTGTTGATTCCAATTGTTGAGGCCAATTTCAATTGTCAACGCCGATTTCAATGGCCGATGACCCATAGTTGAGACCCATTGTGATGTGTATTCGGCCTATGTGAGGTATACACAGCCCGTGTGTAAGGCCTAAGGTGATGAATATAAGGTCTGTGTGATGAGGCCCATTATGATGCATTTGAGGGCCAGGCGTTGGAGTCCATTGTGATGTATATTAGGCTCATGTGAGAGGCCCATCATGATGTGTATTAAGCTCTTAAGTGAGACCCATGGTGTTGTATATTTGGTCCTTATGTGAGGCCATGGGTTCACTATATGTTAGGCTCTATGTGGATCATCCTTAGGGACAATGTTGGTTAAATGTCTACATTGTCGAGGCTGATTGTTCATGCCTTGCATCTCATAGCTTTGGTACGGCTGATGACACTCATGGACTTACCAGTATATTTCCGCTTACTCTGATATCGTATGATTCATGATCTTGTCGATATTTTTGCTTATTTCGATATTGTATAATTTATGGCATTGTATCATACTTGGCACTTACCTTGTGCTCACACTTTCACCACCCTCTAAGCTTTCTATAAGCTTATGTACGATAGATGCGTGCTGGTGGCGTTAGGTTGTAGCAGCGTTGAGCATGGAGTGTGCAACGGTCTTCTGGAGCTTTGATTCCAATATATGTATTTCCCTTTCAACATTGTACTCAACTGTTTATATTAGTGGATATGTGATGATGATGTTGCCTTTGTGATTTGGGCAAACTTATGGTTATGCTTCTTATGAGATAAATATACATTGGAAAATCTTCTTTACATGATCCCAGGATCGGAACATGGCGTATGAGCGCTGGAAGCCGAGAATGGGGTACTATGGAGGCTGTCGGCACCGGATTTGTCGATCGAGATTACTGTGAGTCTGATTTCTGAATTTGGGGCGTGACAATATGTCATCTCTTTCAACCGTTCAATTTCTTTCTAATACATGTCTGCACCTTCAGATGATTGTACTTGTTGGGGCCATGGTTCATGGTGTGGCCCTGGATCATTTACACAGTTGCTACGTTTATGCTGTAAATCTTTCTAGAACTTGTACTTATGTTCCTTGCTGGATGCAGCTTACAATGCAATGCTGTGTATTGCATCTGGCTGTGGGATAACTTTATGTAGTTTGCCCCTTGTTTCTCATGTCAATCTCAAAAAGGATGACTATACTAATTATAGGGTTATCGGCCTATGGATGTGTAAAGTGTTCTAAGGTCTCCCAGTCCATATTAGTTGTGTCGTGGTTTGATGGTCTGGATTTGATCTGTTGGGTCATGATGTGGATTGTTCCTGCTCCAAAAAAATGTCGGTGAAATGGGGAAATTTTAACTAAAGCTGGCAATGGGTGGGCGTGGGGTTGGTTCAGGCCTGGATATTGAACAACTCAAAATGTTGCTTTTGATAGGCTCAGCCCCGGACCCGGTCCATTTCCAGCCGTATTTTTAACATCCAACCAGTATTACCTACAAATAGATGGTGTGAATTCTTCATCCATTCTAGTGATTCGGGTATTGAAATCTCATTGGTCCATAACTGGATCGCATTAATAATATACCCGGCAGCCTGTTATAACTAATTAGAACCCTGTATGCAATTTCTGAAATGTCATCTTTGCCTCTTGAAGTGTGCTGCAGGAAGGTGGCAGCATGGTCTTGATATTATGTACCTTAGGTTTCCTGTAAACAAAATCTGAGGTGCTGGCTGGCATAGAAATGCGGTTTCCTGTGAAGAACCAATGCCTAATGTTTCTATCAAAAGGAAAGAAAAACAACTATTGCTTCTTGTCCACTTTGGTTAAGAGGGAGACAACTAGCTAATGTTCTCCACCTAATTGATCCTTGGTATTTTTATGTTTATTTTTTAGTTTGTGGGATTGGTACATATCTTTTAGGAATTATAAATGTCTTGAACCACATCAAATGTTAGTTTGCAGTGGCTCACGATTCTGTACATGGGTTCCATGCTTATTAATCTCGACCTTTGATCTGATGGTTGCAACTGTTGATTGATGGTACCTAAAGGTTTCCCAGATTAGAAGTTCCGAATGCTTCAGTTGTTGGCCTATCTTCAGAATTCAGATGAATATGGGTGGTTGCCATATTCTATCTTACCTGTCTATTTATAGGCCATTGCTCTACGGTTAGGATATTCCAATTTTGAGGATTTTTCAGGCATTCCAATCCAGGTGGGGCTCATCATATAAAAGGTCTAGATTATTCAACCATGGGTGCCCATGTATGAAGTCCTGCAATGGAGAAAATATTTGTTTCCCTAGGTCCTGAATTCTGTAATTTCCTTATTCGTTGAGTTCTCATCATTGGAAATAGGCACGGCATGCAACATTTACTCGTGTTTGTGCATGATCAGTAATGGTTCTCATATGAATGCAACATTTGCTTTATATGAATGAACACAGGCCTCGGTGATAGCAGAATGTCATGTAGGTTGTTTATGCCTACCGTAACCTAATGGTTCAGTTTTTCATGAACCTAATGTCATCTTTTACTGGGTTGGTTCCAGTTTTTTTAATGAATCCCCTTCAATCGATACAATTCAATCTCCAGCTATCAGAAAAGGAACGGGTTGATAGGGCAAATGTTATACTTCCATTTGAACACCAAGGTATGCATACTATAATTGCTAAACTTTGATTGTTAAAAAATACTGATTGGCGTTCATTAATTAGAAATATTGTCTTTATTCCTAATTTTATTATCAATTTTTATTTTTGCTTTAACAATAGTTTATCCTTTTTCTTTTTATTCGATATTTTCATTCTTATCACTTCACATGAAAAAGTTTATAAATGATATCAAGCCCTTGGTGTTACTACAGTAGTTGATGCATTACTCCAGCTATTGGGACATTCCTAATCGTTACGTGGGACAAAATCCTTGATGATATATTAAAAGTAATGATCTGTTTTCGAGACATGATCATGACATAAATCCCAATAACTGATGCTAGGGTGTGAAGTGCAAAACATTTTCTTTGGAGGTTTGACACCTGCAGGTTCTGACAAATAGTTTTGCACAAAGGGCAGCAATTTTTCAGTGGCAGTGACTTCACTAGTCTGTTACTGAATATGCTCTCACATGTAATTTGGGGACCAACCATAGTTCCTAAAAATCTTGGAGTCATTTCAAAAATTGGTGGCTGAGTCTACTTGACCTGGTTGAATTTCGAGTTAAATCTCCATGCTGATTCAGTTCAACCAATTTAAACTGGAGCAGAGGGATAATTTGGATTTCGTTTTCTTTTGTTTGATGGGCAACTGGCATTCTATTAAAAGATAAACAAGGAAAAGTATCATTGCATGATTAGGAGTATAACTCAAAGTACGTAAATAACTATTGTTGCGTTTGGTGCATGGAGTTTGTAGATAACTGTGGCACAGAAAATAAATTGTGTTGTTGAAAATTATATGTTTTACAGTGACTTCCCTAAATCTGGAATTCGGGCTCGTGTTGTATTTGAAAGAAAGAGCTCTTCAAATCGACATGAGTATCGTTTCCCAGTTTTGGGAAATTTCCTACAAGTAGAAATCCCAACAATCACTTATTCTTTCTCGTGGCTGAGTCCAAAAAACACCTGAAGGAAGAATTTTTTGGAGATTATCCTCGCCACGTTATGATCGATTTGGACCAATTGCAATGAGACATGTTTCTAGAATCGTAAACAAGTCCCTACTAATCAAAGGTCAGGATCATTCAGCCAAATTATACATACATACATATATACATACCATGATACAAGATACTTCAGAGTGGATGCCTCATCCATGCCATACTCATGTTCTATACTCACAAATTAAGCATATAACTACAAGATATACATACATACCATTTCTAAGCATGCATCCATACTAATAATCTAATACAACCATGATATAAGATACTGTAAAATATGCCTCATCCATGACATGCCCATGTTCAGTACTTACACATTAAGATAAAATCATTCTTTGTTTATGATTATGATTATTTGTTAACTAATGTTATTAATTAGTATCGGGCCACCTAGTGGTTTAGCAATGCATCCTCCCATTTAGGAATTTATGTTGAACAAGTACAATCATTTGATTGAAAATGCTTGATCTTTGTGGATTCCTAAATTGTCCCATTTTGGACAGTTCGGTACCATACCAAGTAATTAGATTGTCCTCATTTTCAGTTTACGTGTAGTTGAAATTTCATTAGTCTCCCTATATTTTCTCCGGATATGTGGTTATTTACTAATTGGTTTCCTCTATCCATCTGTAATGGATTACATGTGGCAACTAATTAGTATTGAATTTTACATATATCTGAATAATATGGTAAAATGTATGAGGATAGTACATGGTATGTTAACGAATGGGATAGAGATAATTAGCACCTCTAGATAGAGACAAGTATGATCTGTGACTAATTTATTTGTTTCAGATATCAATTTTTTTATATATATATAAAGTCATTCGACTGTACTAGGTGGTATGGAATTGCCTCTTTAATCAAATGAACCATATATCTGTTTTGTTTTGATATATGTTGAATTGAAAGATGGTGCTTGTTTTGTTTTAAAAATATAATCATATTTGTTAGAAGTCCACTTCTCTTTTTATAGATAAGAACTTGCTGAATCAGGTATAATTGTGTGCTTACCTATAGTCTTGGCTAATTTATATTTTTATTGCTTCATGTAAGCATATTTGTAGCTATACTTATACATTGCTTTCGCCTTTACTCTCTCTTTTACTCCCGTTCATCCTCTTGAAATTGATATTAAAGACTTGTTTACGGTTCTATTATACAGTTTAAATTTCTTTAGAACAATAGCCCGTTTGGTAGAAGAGGTAACACATCTAACCGTGCTCTCTGAACAGTAGCTCCTTTGGGAAATGTTCATTGAACACAATTCAGATCCCAAAACTATAGAACAAAGGAAAAAATCGTTGAGAATGGGAAAAAGCTAAAAATTTACCATACGAGTGGCAGGCATGGCCATGCAAGAATCGAGAAGGAAATGGTAAGTATTGATAGTTATATGTAACTTAATTTTTTTTAGTTGCTCTGTGTTCTTAATAACTAACAATGTGAAATTCATCTAAATATAGCAATGCCGAAAGAAAGATGGAGACGGCCCAATTAGTACGACTAAAGTATAGATTAAAGCTCATAAAAGAAATGATGGTTCTATTCACAGTAATACGGCTTCACATGTGGTAATCTCGTTGTCTTAAACTTAAGTTTATAGGTTTCAAATTCAGGTTTTTTCTTGTTTTCTCACTTGAACATCGAATTTGTTGTTTTTTGTGTCTATTCCGTGGAAGCTGGGAGCATTTCTCTTCTTGAAGTCCAACCTGTTAGTATAACTCACGTGTAAGGTGGCCCGCACATATGTTTGTGTTTCACGATCATAGTAGAGGAATCATAACGGTTCACTGGATTCCATGGAAGTTAACACAACCTACTCATGATGTAAGAGGAAACAATTTTTCTTGGATAGAATGTGCTATTAAATCGGATCTGAGTTTCTCAATATGTTAAGGTTTTGACACCGTGAGTGGCTAAAACTTACTAGCTTTTGATTCCTGTTGTAGAAAGAAAGGGAGATTTATGAAGTTGAAGTGGAGGATGGGTAGTTCTTCTACAAGCAGAGTGGGAAGCTCCTCGATACATCTGAAGGACCAAAAAATTCTAAGTGGATCTTTGTTCTAAGCACATCCAAGAATCATATGTTGGGCAGGTGAATATCCTTTCATGCAACCCAAGCAAATTACATTTGCATTTGTCAGCTTGTCATAAACTCACTTCATTTGTTTTGCTTGCCACTTGTAGAAGAAAAAAGGCACATTTCAGCATTCAGGTTTTTTGGCTACGTCTGCTGCTGGAAAATTAGTAGTAGAAAATGGCATCCTAAAGGTAAAACTCCACTTCCATTTTTAGATTTCCAATAGCTTCATAGGTTGGATATATCATATGATCAAAAGAACACTTTTTTCCTGATCCATCTACAAAGGGATCCACCTTCCAGCAAAATATACAATTGATTTGATGGGTGCCATCATCAGATGGGTCATATCCAAGAATTGTCCACATTAAATGATATTTCCCATACGATTGAAATGAAAAGCTCCTGCGAATGTTTAGGATCATCTAATGGGGAAGATTTTTGGCACATGTCCCATCTACGGCAGGGCTAATCCTTTGAACGAGCTGGAACACCCAAAGGTGGACCATGCATTTTTCGTTTGTTGGGTTAAGCAGATCCTCAGTAGAACATTGGAATTTCCTTAACAGGTAGACGATGGTTATTAACAAGAATGTGTATTTCACTTGTTTGGTGCAGGCTGTCTGGCCACACAGCGAGCATTATCGACCAACTGAAGAAAATTTTCAGGAATTCGTGACCTTTCTCAAGGAACACGATGTGGATCTCACTGATGTCAAGGTTTTAGTCTTAACTTAGCCATCTACATTCTCACAGTTGTGCTACGTGTAAGGGTAGCTTCGTCATAGTCATGTGCAAGTGATACATACACGGGCATTTTAGTTGGTAAAATTTTAAATGGTATATGTAGACCTGCAAACTAATCCGATTCTCTGTTTCCATGAAATACAGAATAGCCCAATAGATGAAGATGTGATTCTAGGAGCAAACATGGGAGCCAGCTAAGAAGTTGCTTGTCCCAGATTTCTGTTTGAGACCAAGGGGTTTGGAAGTGTAACGCCCTGAAAATCGGGAGGTTGAGCAGAAGCTCAGCTCCCGAGTTCCAATGCATCACTTATGTAACATAAATAATGATAATTAAATATTGTCTATATTAGCACATTAAGCATGAATGGGATTACACTAAATTAACATTTCATACTATAGAAACAATTTAATTACGCAAGCGGAAGACTATGATAGATATATAAAGCATATAAGTGGTAAGTCCCCAGAATATCAACATGTCACCAGGTTAAATAATTACATATATAGTTCCAAAATATACAAAATGATAAAGTGTAATGTCATTTAATCCATCTCTTTATAGCCCCGGTGGCGCAACTCCAGGTCTACATGGACCCGCTGGAGAGTTGCATGTAGGAGAACTCCTCGTCTTTGTAGAAGGCCGGCTCCAACTCGTAAGCCTCGCCATCATCTGAAACTAAAATAGGGTCTGGTTGGTGTTTTAAAACACCATCCCAAAGTGGGAGTGAGTGATCAACTTAGTGGAGCTACAAGGCAAAGGTTAACTGTAACACCCCGAAAATTGGAGGTCGGGTAGAAACCCAACTCCCGAGTTCCAGAACATCACTTATGCAACATTTTCAATGATGGATGAATGTTGGCCATAATAGTGCATAAAACATGAAGTGGATTAAGCCAAAACAACATATCATACTCCAGACACAGTTAAATTAGCGAGCGGAAGAATGTGATAGATATATAAAATATATGAACTGTTGTAAGTCTCCAGAGTGTGAACATCTTACCAGGTTAACTAAATACATGTATACTCCAAAATAGAAAGAAGAGAATATACATGTATATGAATATAAAAGGCAAAATACCAAGTGTACTAGCATCTAATCAGTAACCCTGTAACCCCGTCAATCAAAACCTGCATATAGGAGGGATCCTCCTCATCATCATCAAGTCCGGCTCTGCTTAGCAAGCATCGCCATCATCTGAAACTAAAATAGGGACTGGTGGGTATTCGGAACACCATCCCGTAACGTGGGAGTGAGTGATCAACTCAGTGGAATTATAAAGCAAAGATTAGCATGTTATCAAATCAATCACGCGATAATAGTAAAGCAAACAACCAAACATTCTTAAATACTGTTGTTAATGCAAGCATGAAATGACATGATGGATGCCCTCACTGACATACTCCCTCATGCGGCACCATCTTATGCCCGCGGCATGCTTGCTTTCCTTAGTGCTCCACATCTTCCAGGCACATGCAGTGCGATATGGATAATGATTACCGAGTTGTTATTAGTCCATTCATACAACAGTATTGAAAAACTAAGGTACCTTCCTTATAGCAATCCCAACACAGATCCTGTTTAGGGTCGTCACTCCTAGTAATCTCATACGATGTTATATTTATAGGTCGCTGCAAGGGCTGCCAGGGCTATTGCTCGCACTCATTGCACTTCTCCCCCATCACCTTATCAATACAGGCCTAATGTACTCTTGTTGCTATGGAAGGGTCGTCGCCTCTCGTAGACTCAGAATACGCTCGAGGTCACTACAAAGGGCTCGTCACCAATCAGTGTAGGCCGACAGCTCAAATGTAGTGTCCCATACCACCACAATCGGCTCATGAGTCAAAGGTGCTCACTAGTCACTACGGGGAGGTTTGTGGCCCCAACGTAGGCCGACAGCTAGACCACGGTGTCCCATACCACCATGCCTGACTCATGAGTCTTTATGGATCAAGGTACCATGGTTATCAGGGGTTCCACCGGTAAGTTCAGTACCCTAGGTTCAAGCAGATATGACTCATACAAGGTGAACAATCAACGTCAGTCGGGTTACTTGATGAGTTAGTACGAGCACATCTCAAGCTGAACGACATGAAGCGCATAAAGCACTTCGTGTGGCCTTACCACTGCCGCCAACCCAAAACACGACTCGCATCCTTCGTGGTAAATAGAAGCCAACCACAAATTCAATCCATTACTGACTGCCTGGACTAAGTTATAGCCCCAAGCATTTGTAAATCAACATCAGTAATCATATGAGAGTAACAGGAATGAATATTAACAATACAAGCATGTTGACACATGTTATAACATACAACGTAAGCAAATCACCAACACATGCATTCTATATATAATGAAATCAATTCATATAGCCAACATGGTGGAAATCATATACATCAGCATATTAATTGAGAATTCAATCTCAAAACTAATTCACAACACCATTTACTCAATACATACTAATACAAACATTTATACAAACACTTAGTCTACACACTTTAGTCCACATAGCGTATGTCGACTCAAAGTGCGCATTAGGGCGAATCTCTTCGCAAAACAGATCATGCACGCATTTCTAATATCATATCACGATAAATACTTGTGGCAATCATTTCAGCAAAATACGGACGTAAACAGTATTTCCTATAAATGACTAAAATACCCTAAATCTCATATTTCCCGTACGCAATCAAAATGGAAAACGGTCAGCATGTTCTACATGTCAAACGGCATTCTCGTCGATAATCTACTAGTAAACGACATTGAAAGCTTTGAAATTAGTCAATCAAAGCATCTAAAATCCTTACCTTTTGCCTTAGACGTGTATCGATTCGAATAGAACGTCTACGCTTCGTCAACGGCGTTATGGCGACCTATATCACAAGATACATAAGCTATATCGCTACTTGTAATAAAGGAATCCCTAAAAAAACTTGTGGTTAAGGTTTTCTTACCTAGAAGTGAGTTAAAATCACCGGGAAAGTGATTTGAATGCGGTGCTTAAGCACGGGCAGAAGCTGTAGCAAGTGGCAGGAAATCTCTCCCACAACTCACTCACAATCTCTCTCTTTCTCTCTCTCTCTTTCTAGGGTTTATAACAAATTCGGATGGGAGAGATATGAGAGGGTTTAAAGCCCTTATATAGGCTAAAACCTCACCTAAATAGACTTGGGACAAGGGTATACTCAGGTTATAACCAAATCGGGTCTCTTACGATCCAAAAGAGCATTTCAGGAGGTCCCCTGGCCGAACGCGGTCAGACTTAAGCTCATGCACATTGGATCCTCCTCACATCAAGTTTTTAGACCGGTAGAGTTCCCAGATCGCACGTGGTGGACCAGTTTCAGTTCAGCGGTCACGGAGATTGATCGAGGATTTCAAGTACACTGACCTGGGTGAGAAATGTTCCCTGATCTGAGGGTGTAGTTAGGTCAGATTCCGACAGTCTTAATGCTTATACTGATACCGCAAGCGAAATGTGTCAGATTTATTTAAATCCCATTTAATTTTAAATGAATTTCACTCTTTCTCACACTCCCTGATCCAGGCTCAATGAAATAGCCTCAGAGCATCGGTTGGGCTTGATTTTCGAAATGATTGTCAAGTCCAGCTAAGCGGTCATAACGGTCTAAGATTGTAGATATCGGACTTTCAACACGCGGTCTAGATCCAATACAAAGTTTTAAAGGGTTCCTAAGAACAAACCGGTTTAGCGTTTGATCCTGAATTTTAGGGTAACGTAGCGTCAACGATTCTAGAGGTTTTGGGTCTTACAGATCATATTTAAAGTGGTTGGCGCTTATTTCACAGCTAATCTAGTGTAGCGCTGGCTAATTCACGTTAAATTCTAAAGAATTTGGTTCCAAATGATTTCTCTGACTTTGGAATTGAATTTTGAGAAGCTCCCAAGGTGCTATGGTAGACCCATTGCCTAAGGACGTCTAACTCTAGGTAGGCAAAAATCCGGGGTGTTACATTAACATGTTATCAATTTAGTCAAGCAGTAATGATAAAGTAATACAACAAGCATTCTTAAGTAATCTGGTTAATGCAAGGATGATATGTATTAATGATTATTCCCTCACCTGCACTCCCTCTGCGACATCATCTCATGGTCACGCATCCAACACTCTCGCTATGCTCAACTCCAACGCCAAAGGCACATGCAATGCGGTGCATGGTCATGTTAGCTAAATTCTTAATTAGACTCATTCATACAGCAGATTCAGAAAGCTAAGGTACCTCCCTTTATATCATTTACTTAAACAATGATCCATCTAGGGTCGTCAATCCTAGTTAATCACATACAATAGATAAGTTCGTGAGTTTACACTATAGATCACTAAAGGAGGCTCATCACCTCAGCGTAGGCTTAATTCACACTCAAGGTCACTACGAGAGGCTCCTCACCTGATCGTAGGCCTATTTTATACTTGAGGTCACTACGGGAAGACTCGTCACCTTAGCGTGGGCTGACAGCTCGAATACAGTGTCTCATACCATTGTATTCAGCTCACGAGTTTAGGTTGCTCATTGGTCACTACGAGGAGGCTCGTTACCCAAGCATAGGCCGACAGCTCGACCATGGTGTTCCATACACCACCATGCTCGGCTCATGAGTCTTAGTGGATCATGGTACCAAGGTTAAACGGGCTTTGCATTGGTAAGTGGTACCTTAGATTTAAGCATTAGTGTCCATACATGGTAAACACACATTAGGCCAATCGGGTCACTTGACAAGTCCGATTGGTACGAGCGCAAGCTAAGTTAATTGACATGGAGCACATAAGCACTCCTTGTGGCCTAACCACTGTCGATAATCACCGTACGACTCGGATTCATCGAACGTGTCCTTGGTGGCAGAACCAAACCGGCCACTCTATCGAAATCTGTTACCGAATTCCTGGACTACGTCGTAGTCCCAATCACAATCTAAGATAATAGCATTCACATATGCTAGTAATAACAATATTGAGCAAACAATTCAAGCATTGAAATCATTTGAGCATTTCATAAAAATACAGAATAAATATATTATCACACATGCATTTCGTACCTAAATCACGTAGTTGGATCGAGGTTACATAAAGAAATCAATGCATATAGTTAAGGTGGTCGAGAATCTTATCTCAATACCTTTAATAAATGCATTTTATCAAATAATTACTCATTCAAACATTTTATCAAATACTTAGGCTACACCTTTTGACATACATGATATAACTTAGTTATAACATGTATTACAACAAATCCTTTCACAAAGGAGTTGTCACACGTACAACAATCATATATTCTCAATCAATAACCATGGCAAGCAAAAATCATAAATCCATATTCATTCAAACATTTCAACAAACACATGGAATGCATTATATTCAACATAGTTCATATATATGTGTAATATAGGCAATCATCGTATCTAAGTACATGTGATAGTAATCAAGTCAGTCATAAATCATTAATTGACTTTGAAAGCCTTGAAAATCATAACCTAAACATTTATAATCCTCACCTTTCATAGGTAAACCCGTACCGAGCTCAGTTTGAACACTACGTCTTTGTCTACGACACAATGGTAACTTATAACATGAAATAGGTTAGCTATTTTACCATTTACTCTATTTGGATACCTAACACAGATTAGGGTTAGGATTTCTTACCCAAGAATGGAGTCGAAATCACCAGTATAGCGACAAAGGGGAGACGATTCGATACGTGGAGCAGTGGGAATGAATCCTAACAACTATCTCCCACTCTCACTCTCTTTTCCTCACTCTTTCCTTCTCTTTTCTCTCTTCTCTCTCCTAGGGTGAGGAAATTCGTATGAAATGAGAGAGGGGTGGCTTAAGGCCCTTATATAGGCCCAGAACTAATGTCAGTGGCCCCAAGGCCATAGTATACTTAGGTTATAGCCAAAAGTTATCTGTTTCGGGCCAATGGATCTCATCTGGAGGTCCATTCCCCTACGTATGGTCTGGAGAAAGTTCTCTGGCAATGGATCTATACCAGGTTAAAGTTTCGGTTCGATCGAATATTTAGATCGACCGCGGAGGACTAGTTTCAGTTCAACGGTCATCATCACTTAATCAGGGCCATAAGTACACTAACATGTGTTGGGAATTTTCCCTGATCTAAGGGTTTAGTTGGGTTAGAATCTGACAGTCTGAAACCTTAAATTTGGCTTGCAAGCGAACGGCCCAATTCACTTAAGTTTGAGTCTATTTTCTAAAGATATTCATGTTTCTCACACACTTCGCTCCGGGCTCAAGTTGTGCATTTCTAGATACTATTTGGATTTGATTTCTGAGATAGTTGTCAAGCCCAATAAGATGGTCATAACTATATAGTTTCACGGTAATCGTACTTTCGATGTACGGTCCAGGTCCTATATAGAGTTTCAAGATGCTCCCGAGAGCAACTGGGTTTTGAGATTGATCCTAGGTTTTTAAGTGGTGTAGAGTTAGTGATTCTATTGGTTTTGGGTCTTACAGATCATATAGAAAGAGGTCCAAGCTAATCTACTGATTAATTCACTTTAACACTTAATTAATTTTCGTCTAATTTATAAAGGATTTAGCCCTTAGTGATTTCTGCCTGAGGCGGTACTCAGGTCTTTTTGCGAATTTTTTTGAGACATTACAGGAAGTGTCGAACAAGGGTATAAAGCAAAGATCACATAGGAAGTTCACAACCATTGGGTAGTATAGTGCTTTTTCAAGAGACCAGGATGGTCAAGTCTTCAGTAATTTCTTCCCTCAGTTTTATTTAAAATTGCCTCATTACTTTCTACTTTGGTAGTTTATAATCTTTTCGATATTTGCTTTCATGGTACCAGGAAGAAAGTTAAATTGGTTTGCTGCTATGGGAGATGAGAAGGCTTTAGTTGCTGTCTAGAACCATGAATCCTGGTCTCTTGGTTTAAGATTATTGTTGCACCAGAAGGGTCTGTCTTGTCTGAAAATTAAAGATGATTGCTTAAATGCTTAATTATAATGTATTAGAAAAACTTATGGTTGTAACCCCACATGGTATAAAGGTTTGGAACATCTAGATCAAGTGCTTGATACACTATCGTTGAAATAAACAAAAGAAATCCACTTATTTGTTAAGACGGCTGTGCAAAATGGGAGAATCATAAAATATCTCTGTCGACGAATGTGTGGAAAATCGTGCTCTATATGCATTCTTTGAAAGCGACAGTTGTATGCATGGAACACATGAAAATCCTAGACTTTCCAATAACAGTCACCACTGACAATGAGATGTAGAATGCAGGTTCAATTGAATTTTATGTAGTGATTGTTAACAATGAGACATGGGATGTAGGTTCAGTTGATATTTTCAATACCCATTATTGACAGAAACATGGATGTATCAAGAGACAGCTGTATTGATTTCGACGTCCATTGTTGACATTTGAATAAAGCAAGAAACAGTAAAAAATGGCTAGTTTAAAGGTTGAAGATTCCTCCTTAACATGATCAAGGAGAAGGAGAGAAATTAATAAGTGTCAAATCCAGATATTTACTTAAGAAGGTTTAAAATCATATTAAAAATTTCAGTCCTAAAATATGACCATTGGCACTAGAACGGTTTAAAACCGTTCCTAAAATTCCATCTCTGAAATTTGAAACTGAAAGTGCCCTGGTTAGTCAATTAGCGTGAGTGTTGAGTCAGCTAGACTGCGGAGCCTCATAGGAAGATCAATTGAAAAGCATCTGCCTCAACCGGATGTGTGCAAACTCACCACAGGTAAATCTAAAACTCACATCTCATGTCCCAAAACACTAAGTAAATAAAACCCTTAAAACAAGTTAGAACATCATAGGGTTTTTAAGTTAAGAAAACTTTTTCAAAATCAAAAAATCTCTAAATTTTCTTGCTTTATCGCTTTTATCAATACACAGCTTGATATGATCGACCTACGTTGTCGATGTCCTCGATGAAAAATCGATTCCATCGGAATGAGGACAAAAGTGTCCAGCAACCACATATCTCTGGATGGATTTATCGATGTATCGATATACCTATTGATATCATCAATATTTGAATGTCGAGTCCATCGAAGGTGACTCAATAATATCGATAGGCAGATCTCCAGTGCCCCTGTTTTCACTTAAAAATATCATATCTGCATCAATATATCGAAGCCCTCCTCGATACTATTGAAGTTCAAATCTCGATAACATCGGAACGCTCTCAATGTTATCGGTCATGGGCACGAAGATTTTCAGTAAAATATTTCAGGATAGTTTATCTATGATCGAAGGTTACTCGATTGAATCGATATTCAAATATCGATGATATCGATACGGTACCGATTGCATCGAACATGGACATAAACTGTCCAGCGAGCTTAATGAAAAATCCCTTGGATTTATCGATGCCTCGACACAGCTATCGATATCATCGACATTCAAATTCTGATGATATCAAAGGTCCTTTGATCATTTTTATAAACCTAAAATATTTCAAAGCAAGTCTCTTTCATTTTTAAATGTGGAGGAATCAAACCTCACATCGATGGAATCGGAGTTCGAAATCCGATGACATCGACACGTGTTTTGATTCCCTCGACCAGTTGACAATAGGTTTCAAAAGCGTATGACATTTAAGTTTGTGTCATTGAACGGACCGTCGATGCAATCGAGAGTATACGCTTGATGATATCGAACTCTATCATAAATGTGACCGTTTTATATCTGTTGGAATCTTTTGCCTATATAAAGAGGACTTGTCTATTATTACTGGTAGATAAAGAAGAGAGTGCTTTTGAGTGTTTTACCTTAGATCATATATCCAAAGCCCTTTCTCTCATGGGAGTTCATCCTCCAATCTACCCTCATCATTGATATTCAATAGAGTGGATTGGGGAATGAACTTTCACATTCAAGGATCCTTCAGCTACTACCTTAATGGAAAATCATTAAGCTGGGATGCCTTGAATGCATAGATGACTGGAATCACTCTATCTTCCTTATAAGAAAATATTTAAGAGAGTAGAATTTTGTTTTAACCTTGACCTAACCCAACGCTATACATTGGTACATCATCTGTGTTGCGGATCAAGGAAGCAGAAGATTCTTCATCAATAAAGAAGGAGATCTTCGATAATGTACTGAATGAGACTCATCCACTTATCTATAAGTAACTAGAGTTTAGAGGACCCTTGTGATAATTCCTTTGTAGGATTGGGTCTAAGGTATTTCTCACCCCTTGTAAGTCCTCTAGGAGGCCTCCGACAGGAGTGTACGTAGTGGGTGCATTGTGTTAACCCTTGATCTGTGGAGAGCATAAACATTTAGGGTCTTGTGGAAGATCCTTGGCCAATGTGTCTAAAAGTGGGTGCGTTGTGTTGACCCTTGCTCGTGAGAGCATAAACAGTGAGGTTCCTTGTGTGGATCCTTGGCTAGTGTGTCTAAAACTGGGTATTATGTGTTGACCCTTGCTCAGAGAGCATAAATAGTTAGCCTAGGTGTAGGTTGTAAAGGTTGAAGGTGAACCTGATTTAAAACCTTAGGTTTGAGGTGAACCGCTATGAAACCTCCTTAGTGAAATCCAACACACTCAAGGGTTGAGAGCGTCTTCCGGGAGTAGAGTAGACAAGTAGTCGAACCACTATAAAAATGACTATGTTTATGATTATTATTGTCTTCCATTTGCTTATGTGATTTTCTTAAATACTTTCATATCTAATTATTTGAGATACACTTCACACACACTCATAGTCATATCCATCATATACTAGTTTGCATATTGTTTATCTATCAAATAATTTGTGATTGGATCCTCTACTTGGCTTAGAAGTTGTAGAGTTACTCTTGAGTAATCCTAATTTATACCTGTAGTTAGGATTAGAGTGATGGGATTTTAAATAATTCTTAAAAATTTTAAAAAAGTCTTATTCACCCCCCTCTAGGACATATTGGCATATTCCTACTTCAACTGAAGTGGTCTTCACTACAATTTCAATTGGTATCAAAGTGGGTTTCTCTTTAAGGGCTTCATCGCCTAGAGAGTGATCTTGACTGAAGTTGGGAATATGGCTAAAGGAGAGGGTTCATCAGTCACTAGGCCTCCAGTATTTGATGGCTCAAATTATGCATACTGGAAGGCTATGATGCACTACCTTCTGAGATCTTTGGATCATGATGTTTGGGATATACTTGAAAGTGGATATGTGTCACCATCTGAACAAATTGTACTTGATAGTGAACACAACCATCATAAAACCCAAACCCAAAGAAAAGTGGACGACGTTCGATAAAGAAAAATATACTGTTGAAGTAAAATCTATGAACGCCATCTATTGTGTTGTGTCCCAAGACATCTTTAATCAAATAAGTATGTGTGGGACATCCAAAGAAGCATGAGATCTATTGGAAATAACCCATGAAGGCACAAGCACTGTGAAGAGGTCTAAACTACAACTGCTAACCTCACAGTTCAAAAATCTCAGAATGGAAGAGCATGAGATTTTCATGGAGTTCTTCACAAAGTTGAATATCATCTGTAACTCTATGGGTGGATTGGGAGAAAAAGTTTCGGTTCCTAAAATCTATATGAAAATACCAAGATCACTACCGGAATGGTTTAATCCCAAAGTTATAACTATTGAAGAGTGTAGGAACATAGACAAAATGAAAGTAGAAGAATTGGTAGGTTCCCTACAAACTTTTGAACTACACTTCAAACAAACCCAAAAATTCAAAACTACTGTTCTAAAAACTTTAAAGAAAACAACGAAAGAGGACAATGGAAGTGAAAAAGATGATGAAGATGAGGAAGTGGCTTTGCTGGCACAACGATTCAGGAAGTTCTTTCAGACGAATCGTGGTCGTCCCTCCAAAGGTAGAAAGGTGGACAACAAACCTTTTGCAAGAAAATTTGGTAAAAAGAACAAAGAACCACAATGTTATGCCTGTCAGAAGTATGGACACCTATCTACTAAATGCCCAAACAAAAAAAATAAAGGGTAAAGCAATGGCCGCCACATGGGATGATATAGAGGAGTCAAACTCAGAATATAGTGACTCAGAAAGCGATGGAGACCAAAAATCCTTGAAAATTCTTGTGGTCTCTACTTCTCCAATCATTCCCATAGAATCTGAAAACAAGGAAGAACAACAAACCACTAAATCATTTTCATCAAACAATGAGGAATTCGAAAAAGAAGAAGAACAACAACAAAATAAACTACAAGATGCATGCAATCAACTTTACATTCATAGCATCAACATAGTTAGAAGACTTGGAATGGTTGAAAATAAAGAGTAATTGCTGCAAAAAGATTTGGATAAAACTTTAGACATAAATACTCATCTAATTAATGATTTGTAGCAATATCATTCAGATAACGACAAACTTCAAAGAATTAACATTTCTCTTAAATCCGAGTCTGAAAAATTAAGTAAACAAATTAAAATATTAAATGAGAAAAACATGATTCTTCAAAATGAAAATCATAGACTCCTAGTTGAGTTAGAAGAATCCAGAAACATAGTCCAACTAAACTATAAGTTTTCCTAGAGTGGTGAGAAGTTAGAAAAACTTTTAGGCATGGAAAAATCTGGAAATAACAAAAATGGCTTAGGTTATGAGAAAGTTAGAACAAAAACTGGGTATGGAACACAAATACTTGAAAAATATGATGCCTCCAGTAGCAACATAGGAACTAACCCAGCTTGTCATTTAGGTGGTGATTCTGATCATTATAAGTTGAACAAAAGAAATGTACAACCATCACCACTCAAACTGATTAACAGAATGAAGGAGACATTAAATTAAGTGGTTGAATCAAATAAGAAAATCAAATCTACTACAAGAAAGAATCCTGTCACAAAGTGAGTAATTAAAGAAAAGAAAAATTACCTTGCTACTCACTCAAATCATTTAACAGGCAATGACACTAAGTGGTACCTAGACAGTGGTTGCTCAAGACATGTCACAGGTGACAAGTCTCTTCTTTCAAACTACAAGAATCTTTATAATGGCATAGTCACCTACGGAGATGGAACCACTGCTAAAGTAATTGGACAGGGAATCATAAGAGGGATTAATTTGCTCAAAAATGAGAATGCTTTCTGCATAAAAGGTTTGACATATAATCTTCTAAGCATATCTCAAATCTGTGATAATGAGCATGTGGTCAAACTCAATAAACAAGAATGCAAAATCCTAAACCAATCAGGAAAATCAGTAATGAAGGGTCATCGTACAAACAACCACTGCTACATCATTAGAGGCAAAGAAAGGGCTGATGTCTAGGTATACTGAGAATGAAGAAACATATCCAGGTCATGCATCAAGATTTGGATCCTTGCTAAAATACTGCAATTTTACTGAGCTTCTAAAGATACAATCTGAGGTTCCTCGCCTCAATTTTTTTGTGAATATAAACATTTTAATGTTTATACATTTTGTTTTGTACAAAGCATGTACAAAATTTTGCTAGAAATACTGGAGTTGAAAGAGATATACTATCCTATACATGAAAGATTGTCAAAATGCAGAAAAACTTAAAAAATACTCACTTTCGATATAACCGTCGATTGGTCATTTTGAATGTCGATTACATCGACTATGAATTGATATCATCGATGTCCCTTTGGGTAGTTGAAGCGTCGGGACTGTTGATCTTCTCTATAACTCTTAATTGAAAATCGAAATTCAGGACTATCGATGGCATTAAAACCATGTTCAATAATATCAAAGGTCATTGCTCAGTAAATATCAAAAGAACAGGAAAAAGAGCCTCAACAGTTGATCTCAGACTTGGCTTTTCATGTCCCAGATCTATTTTTCCTTTTCTAAGATGCCTAAAGACAAAGATCTAGTTCTTCCTCAAAGCACTTAAATTGAGAATAAGAAAGGTAAGCAGCATGTAACTACCTCTTCTCCATTTTCCAACTTAGAAATTGTGGCAGAACGAGCGGTTCACAAGAAATGCATTGAACCTTTTGGCATCATCAATGCCTTGAAACAGATTGGGTGGAGAAATATCCTGAATTTTGGAAGAGGATTCCAGTATAATCTTGTGCATCAGTTCATCAGCTTAATCTACAATATTGAAAAGGATCCTCCTCTCATTTCAGTCGCTATGATAAATTGAACTGAGAATATCACCCCTAGATTGATAAGTCATCTGGTTGGTGTAGAAGCTACTAGGATATTTATATCAAAATGAAATATGAACAATCTTGGTGTATGGGGAGAAGTTACTCAAGCTTTATGTAACGGTGCTACAATTCAGACAATCTCATATGATGAAGCAACTTGATGACTGTGAAGCTTGTCTTTCAGAGATAAAAAACATGATGGAAGAGTTGCAACGTGCTATAAAACAAGTTCTAAATTTCCTACCTACTCCATAAGCTTACCTAGGCTCTTGTTCCCTATAAAGCATCATTCCATTCATCACATTCTTGAAGCCTTCCTAAATTCCTAGGGCATAAATATCTTTTTGAATGCCCTATGATCATTTGTGTATGTGATGAATTACTGACTTACAAACCTTAACATAGTTTTTATGACAATATCCTCTGAGTGAGGAATATACTCTCTTTATGTATGCTCATGTAGGGGCTCTGTGTTTTTTTTTTTTTTTAAATTGTTTACATCTGCTAACCTTGGGCAGTATTTTTGTGGGCCAAGGCAAATTTTTATGATCATATCTTTATTGACCTGCTTTTATCTAATGATTCTTCCAAATGGTATGTGATGCATTTAATGTTTTGCTTATTTCTTACTACCTTACTTGACATCCCCTGCATACATAGGATTCACATATGATATGTTTTAGATCACTAGTTTAATTATTATCCCTCTATCTTCACTCTATGTATGCTTACTGAATGATGTTCTCCCACATGTCTTTAAACTTCAGTCAATATCTACTATAATGCAATCTTTGTCAATGACTGATAAAAATGGGGAGAACGACTTAAACACCCCGTCAGGAAATGTATATCTACTTGAGTATGGTGATGCAGGTGTTAGGTGGAGCAACTGCACCAAGCAAGGGGGAGTTTTACAGTCAAGGGGAGCAGCTTCTGAATGTGTTGTGTATTTGACATTGTTAGCATTGTATAATTGTGTAAAGAACATGTACACACAATTTAGGATATCAGTATAAAAGTTGTTCAGGGCGTTTTGGTATTTTGTCACGTAATTGACAAAGGGGGAGATTAAAAGTGCCTTGGTTTATCAATTAACGCGAGTGTTGAATCAGATAAACTGCAGAGCCTCATAGGAAGATCAATTCAAAAGCGTCTGCCTCAACTGGATGTGTGCAAACTTACCATAAGTAAATCTAAACCTCACATCCCATGTCCCAAAACACCAGGTAAATAAAACCCTTAAAACAAGTTAGAACATCATAGGGTTTTTAAGTTAAGAAAACTTTTTCAAAATTAAAAAATCTCTAAGTTTTCTTGCTTTGTCAATTTTATCGATACACAGCTCGATATGATTGACCTGTGCTGTCGATGACCTCGATGACAAATTGATTTCATCGGAATGAGGACAAAAGTATCCAACAACCACATATATCTTTGGACGGATTTATCGATGTATCGATATACCTATCGATATCATCGATATTTGAATGTTGAGTCCATCGAAGGTGACTCGATAATATCGATAGGCAGATCTCTGGTGCCCTGTTTTCACTTAAAAATATCATATGTGCATCGATATATCGAAGCCCTCCTCGATACTATCAAAGTTCAAATCTCGATGACATCGGAAGGCTCTCAATGTTATCGGTCATGGGCACGAAGATTTTCAGTAAAATATTTCAAGTTAGTTTATCTATGATCGAGGGTCACTCGATTGAATCGATATTCAAATATCGATGATATCGATACAGTATAAATTGCATCGAACATGGACATAAACTGTCCAACAAGCTTATTGGAAAATCTCTTAAATTTATCGATGCCTTGACACAGCTGTTGATATCATCAACATTCAAATTCGAAGGTCCCTCGATCATTCTTGTATACCTAAAATATTTTAAAGCAAGTCTCTCTCATTTTCAAATGTCGAGGAATTGAACCTCACATCGATGAAATCGGAGTTTGAAATCCGATGACATCGACACGTGTTTCGATTCCCTCGACCAGCTAGCAATAGGTTTCAAAAGCGTATGACATTTGAGTTTGTGTCATCAAGCGGACCGTCGATGCAATCGAGAGTATACGCTCGAAAATATTGAACCTGCTCAATAATATCGAACTCTGTCATAAATGTGACTGTTTTATATACGTTGGAACCTTTTGCCTATATAAAGAGGACTTGTCTATTATTGCTGGTAGAGAAAGAAGAGAGTGCTTTTGAGTGTTTTACCTTAGATCATATACCCAAAGCCCTTTCTCTCATGGAAGTTCATCCTCCAATCCACCATCATCATTGATATTCAATAAAGTGGATTGGGGAATGAACTTTCACATTCAAGGATCCTCCAACTACTACCTTAATGATAAATCATTAAGCTGGGTAGATGATTGGAATCACTCTATCTTTCTTATAGGAAAACATTTTAGAGAGTAGAATTCTGTCTTAACCTTGACTCAACCCGACGCCGTACATTGGTACATCATCTATGTTGTGGATCAAGGAAGCAGAAGATTCTTCATCAATAAAGAAGGAGATCTTTGACAACATGCTAAATGAGACTCATCCACTTATCTGTAAGTAACTAGAGTCTAGAGGACCCTTGTGATCATTCCTTTGTAGGATTGGGTCTAAGGTGTTTCTCACCCCTTGCAAGTCCTCTAGGAGGCCTCCGGCGGGAGTGTACATAGTGGATGCGTTGTGTTGACCCTTACTCGTGAGAGCATAAACAGTTAGGGTCTTGTGGAAGATCATTGACTAGTGTGCCTAAAAGTGGGTGCATTGTGTTGACCCTTGCTCGTAAGAGCATAAATAGTGAGGTTCCTTGGCCAGTGTGCTTAAAATTGGGTGTTATGTGTTGACCCTTGAGCAGGGAGCATAAACAGTCAGCCTAGGTGTAGGTTGTAAAGGTTGAAGGTGAACCTGATTTAAAACCTTAAGTTTGAGGTGAACTGCTGTGAAACCTCCTTAGTGAAATTTGACACACTCAAGGGTTGAGTGCGTCTTCTGAGAGTAGAGTAGACAAGGAGTTGAACCACTATAAAAATGACTGTGTTTGTGGTTATTATTGTCTTCCATTTGCTTATGTAATTTTCTTAAATACTTTTATATCTAATTATTTGAGATCACACCCTACAAACACTCACAGTCATATCCATTATAAACTAGTTTGTATATTGTTCATCTCTCAAATAGTTTGTGATTTGATCCTCTACTTGGCTTGGAAGACGTAGAGTTACTCTTGAGTAATCCTAATTTATGCTTGTTGTTAGGATTTTTAATAATTCATAAAAATTTTAAAAAAAAATCCTATTCACCCCCTCTAGGACATATTGGCATATTCCTACTTCAACTAAAGTGGTCTTCACCACAATTTCAGAAATGATGCCCAAAACAGTTATGAACCATTCATTTTTTCTTTTTTTTTTACGACGCCTCATTTAGGAATAGTTTTAAACCTTTCCTGAAGCAACCGTTCCTAAATGATGATTTTGGTGTAGTGAGAAGAAAAGAGATTCGTGAGAGAGAGAGAGAGAGAGAGAGAAATTTAAGCAAGATGGAGAGATTAGAGAGAAGGTTTGAGAGAAAAGAGATCTTGACATAAAATTAGGGAGAGATCAGGAGGTTAAGTGGAGGAAAGAAAAGAAAAGAGAGAGTAAGGTAGATTATGAGTGGAGAAAAGCTTGGTGGACCGTCTAATCGTCGATCTGAACCGATCCGATCGTCCATCTTCACCATGAGCACAAGAAGGATGAAAACCCCATTTTCTTAGTGTTATTTCAATTTTGGTGGACCCATCAAGGTGGGACCCACCTTGATGTATGAATAGATAAGTATTGAGGCCTCCATAGTGGTAGGGGCCCACCTGATCTCTAGGATCTTCCTTTCCTCCTCTCCCTTTTTCTCATTCTTTTAAGATTACGGTGTTGTGGGGCCCACAAGTGGGCCACACTGTCGGAGAGTGTACCCGCACACTATCACAGTGTGGACCACCTTGTGTGGCCCATCGTGATGTTTATTTCCATCTAACCTATTAATTATATCACACGGATCCTGACCATGGAAAGCCATAAATTTCAGTTGGCCCTATGTTCTTCAAGCCACCATGTCATGGTGAAATTGATGGATGGAGAGGATTATCCATGTGTGTTGCATCCCATTGAAATAGAGAGAGACCATAGTAGTCACTAGTAGGGATGTACACAAACCGGGCTAGCCCTGTTAGCTCGCTTGACCTAGCCTGAAAAAGCCCAACTCGGCCTGACCCGGAACTGAGTTTGGGTCAGGACGGGCCAATTTTCTAAGCCCGAAACTGAGTTCAGGCCGAGTTTGGATACGTCCCAGTTCATCACGACTCGGTCCGAAACCCGACTCGCCCCACCCCGACTCGGCCCGACCCGGTCGAGTGTGTGTGTGTGTGTGTGTGTGTGTGTGTGTATATGTATATATATATATAACCTAACCCTACCATCCCTTTCCCCTTTCACTTTCTGAGATCGCCCGACCCCACGGTCCCCACCAAACCCTTCTCCCTCTCTCCCTCCCCGACGGCCCGACCCCACCAAATCTCTCTAATCTCTCTCTCTCTCTCTCTCTCTCTCTCTCTCTCTCTCTCGTCCAACCAGCAGGCGGACGCTGTCCGACCACAGTCCGACACCCCCTCGACACCCTCATTCTCTAATCTCTCTCTCGTCCAACCACAGTCCGCGCCCCCCTCGACACCCTCACTCTCTCTCTCTCTCTCTCTCTCTCTCTCTCTCTCTCTCTCTCGTCCGACTAGCGGGTGGATGTTGTCCGACCAGGCGACCACAGTCCGGCGCCCTATTCGACGCTCTCATGGTCTCACCTCTCTAATCTCACACTCTCTCTCGTCTGACCAGCAGGCAGAAGCTGTCCGACCAAGGTATGATCTCTCTCTCTCTCTCTCTCTCTCTCTCTCTCTCTCTCTCTCTCTCTCTTAAATGGATACAAATTTCCCTATTTTTTTTTGAATGGGTTTTGTGTAATTTATTGAATGGATTTGATTTATGTTATTTAGATAGAAGTAGGTTGTTGAGTTTGATGGGATTGATAGAATGGTTATATTAGAGTTATTGCATTGATAGAAGCAGTGGATTTAGGTAGCTACTAAGGCTTCAAACTAGATGGGCATTCATTGTTTGTGAGAGAATTAAACACATCCAAAGAAACTGATTTTTTTGTTATTTATTTATTTTTTTCTATAGCTAGAAACTTTTTGAAAATAGGCAAAAACAGAACTGATTGGGAAGTATGAACTTGTATTGTTTGGAAGAGATAATGTTGCTAAACAGGCAGCATCTTCGGACGATATTACTCATGTTTTTGAAAAACATGGGGAATAAGATGTAGTTGAAGAAAAGCCATTTTATTATTTGTGTTTGTTAGGAATGTTTTCCCTAATCAAGGTATCATAATAATCAACTGGAATTGAAGAGAATTGCTGCAAGCAGCATCTTTATGAATACCAAGAAAGGACTGGAGCATAGAAAAGTGTGATCAGATATGAGCGAAGTCCAATATGGGAATGGAAAGAACCTTGGTGCAGCTCCTGGTTGAACCACCCTGAGCTTTGCTCTGAACATCTCTCGAAGGTTGCTAATAGGGTTGAAAAGGTTTTTGTTTGATGGTTGAACCACCCTGAGCTTTGCTCTAAACATCTCTAGAATAAGTTGTTTAATTCTCTCCCAAACAACGAATGCCCATCTATTTTGATGGGTTGTTGAGTTTGATGCAATTTATTGAATGGATTTGATTTAAATGTGTACGAGGATCTAAGTCAGGCATCTTGTGGTTCCATCCTTTGATCAGCCTTTTATTAGAGTTACTGGACTATCTTGACCATCTAATAAAATAATCATTTCTTATTTTATGCCATGGAAACCACTAGAAGTAAATGAGGGGCAACATCAATGCATTATGGTGAATTAAAAGTGGTACCTATCTGTGGTGGGGGATTATGCCATGGAAACTACTGGAAGTTAATGATATAATCCTAGCCAATCAATAGCATTGTGGCCTCCTTAAGAATAGCAAAATGCATCTGTGAACATTGTTTCCTATGAAACTTCCCTCTTTAATGAAATATTGTTTGATTGGGAGCATATGGAAGGGGAGTAAACTGTGCAAATGTGGCACTCATCTACATGTAGTAGGACCCACATTGTGTAGCAATTGTAGGTGGAGAGGATGGCCAAAGTCATATTGATCAAGAAATCCTAGTCATCCTATCATTATTTCAATCAAATCATTGGTCATGCCTTATTAATTGTGGGAACAAAATAGGCCTGGGTGATGTTTGTTTATGTCAGTCTCATGTCATGTTGTAATAGGCCAAAACCACTTTCAATTTACAGGTCAGCTGTGTTTTTTTTTTTTTATCTGAGCCCAATATGAGATTACACATCTACTGAAAAGACTGGATCTCAGATAAACATCACAGTAGGCCCTGGAAATCAAGGGCTACAACCTAAAAAAAAATTTGGGTCGCAGATTGAACCAAGCCCCAACCTGACCAAGTTCCGTCAGGTACCGTGGGGCCTACCTTGATGTATATGTTGTATATCCCTACTGTCCACCCATTTTAATTCATAGGACAAAAAATGAAGCTGATTCAATCTTATAAATACATGGAAAATAAAATGAATTATAGAATTTGATTTTATATCTTGGAATTGTCATTTGATTTGTGATTTATTTATATCTTTCATTGTAATATTTGATAATTGATATCAGTTTGACTAAATAAATATGTGCATATTAAGTAGTCATTTATATCTTTGTAAATGCTGTTAATAGTTAGTTTGATGATTAATGATACTTACGATTGATTATGGAATAATTAGTACTATTAGTTGTCAATTATAGAATTGATTTCTTTAGAATAACAACCTGTTTGCTTATATCAATTGCCTATTGGATATATATATATATATATATATATATATATTATTTTTATTGTAGTATAGGATAATCAGTTGCCCATTTGAGGATTTCTATGTTGCCAGACATAGATTGAGTGTGTTCATGGATGCATAGAAATTCTCAAATTATTCCTTTTTGGACAATTCAATGTTGGATAGACAGTAATGTTTTCATTTATTCTAATTTAAATGCACATGCTTGTTTCGGTTCGTCTCTCCTAATTCTCTCTAGATATATTTCTTGCATTTACTTTCTCATCAAATATCCACACTTTGTGTGGATAGTTGACGTGTGAATTAAATCCAAAATTAATATATTTTGGAGAGATAAGGGGAAATGCTGTCGAAATTTTGGTGTGGCATTTAAATTGAATAATGAAAGCATTACTATCTATTCAACTTTGAATGGGTAACTGATTTAATTATTTTTTATATTTTTATTGTAGTATAGGATAATTAGTTACCCATTTGAGAATTTCTATGTTGCTAAACATATATTGAGTGTGTTTATGGATGCATAAAAATTCTCAAATTGTCCCTTTTTGGACAGTTTAATGTTGGATAGACAGTAATATTTTCATTTATTCTAATTTAAATGCACACGCTTGTTTCAGTTCATCTCTCCTAATTCTCTCTAGATATATTTCTTGCATTTACTTCTCCATCAAATATCCACACTTTGTATGGATAGTTGATGTGTGAATCAAATCCAAGATTAATATATTTTAGAGAGATAAGAGGAGATGCTGTCAAAATTTTGGCATGGCATTTAAATAGAATAATGAAAGCATTACTATTTATTCAGCATTGAATGGGTAACTAATTTATCCACTTAGGAAATTCTTTACTAAGGTCCAAGGATAAATGAAATTGTTTCATATCTTTATATATGGCTAGTGAGGATGAAGTCCCACCTAACCCTAGAGCCGGTGCCGGTGCGTCAGCCACCTCACCAATTTTTGTTGAGGGAGAGGGGTATTCAGTTACAAACAAAGAAAAGAAACAGTTAGCTGTCTAGGATAATTTTGAAGAAGTAGTAGTTAACAATGTTCCCGAGATCAAATGTACTCACTGTAAAAATCTATACACCAAAAGTGTCGGGGGGTCGACGTCTCATTTAAACAGACATAGACAAAGTTGTACGAGGAAACCTAGACTTCCACGTTCGGGCCAACAATTGCTATCATTTACAAAGTCTGAAGGATCTGCTTCTGAAGGTACACTTACCACTCATAAGTTTGAAAAAGGGAAGCTGAAGGAGTGGTTTGCAAAGCTTATTATCATTGATGAGTAGCCATTTAAGATGTTAGAGAGTGAAATATTTATGGGATACAATAAATACCTTAATCCTTAGTTTGAGAAGGTATCTCATGTTACTGTGAAGAGAGAGTGCATGAAGATGTATGCCAGTGAGAAAATGAAGCTAAAAGCAGTTTTAGATTCGATTTCAAGGGTAAGTTTGACGTCTGAAATGTGGACAGCGCAAAATCAAAGAAAGGGTTACATTTCATTGACTACACACTATGTTGATGAAAATTGAAAGCTCTGCAAGAGAATATTGAACTTTCGCCACCTTTCACCTCCCCATTCCTGTTTGGTTATTTTGTATTGCATTTATAACTGTCTACGAGATTGGGGCATTGAAAAAAAAGTCAGTTCATTAACTTTAAATAATACTTCGACAAATGACAGTGTCATACAATTCTTACGTAACCAGTTCAAGGCAACCGATAATTTATTTTTTGAGGGAAAAATATTTCATGTTCGGTGTTGTGCACACATTCTCAACTTAATTGTACAAGAAAGGTTGAGATCAATTGACTAAACTATAGAAAATGTGAGGGAGAGTGTGAAGTAAATAAGAGGCTCGCCGTCAAGATTGAGTATATGGAATGACATCGTCCAACATTTGAATTTGACGTCTCCAAAAATGTTGAAGCTAAATGTATGCACATGTTGGAATTCCACTTTTGAGATGTTGAATTCAGCCTTGGAATTGGAACATGCCTTTCCAGAATATATAGCGCGTGATAGGACATATGCTTGGTTACCTACTGATGATGATTGGAGCAAAGTGAAAGAAGTTCACAAATTTTTGAAGGTTTTTAATGAATGTACGAAAATATTTTCTAGCAATAAGTTTTCTACAGCAAATATGTTTCTTCCATCTGTGTGGAAGATCAAGGATGCCATGAAGAAAGCTACTGATGACGGTCTATTTTTTCTCCAACTCATGACGGGTGGTATGAAAATGAAGTTTAATAGGTACTGGGATGATTGTCATATGATAATGTCTTTAGCTGTTGTTTTTGATCCTCAGCGTAAGATGAGTTATGTTAAGTACATCTTTACGAGGATTTATCCTACTGAAAAGGCAATATCTGAAACCTCGAAGGTTCGTGACGCAATCGAAGCATTGTACAACATGTACACAACCACAGTGTCCACACCAAGTGCTTCTGAAGTTAGATCGCAAGTTGCTTCAAGCTTTGACGATGTTGATTTCATGTCTTTCTTAGCAAAAGAAAATACAGACACATACGAAAGAATCAGAGTTAGACATATATCTCAAAGAGTCGGTCGTACTACGGAAGGATTCAGAGTTTGATTTTTGGAGTGATGGAAATTATGAGTTAGTTAAGAAAAATATCTTATAGTATCGACAATGGCACGAGATATTTTATCAATTCCTATTTCAACAGTGGCATCGGAATCTATGTTTAGAACAGGGAGCAGGGTCGTGAGCAAGACTGGAGGTTCCCTTACACTAGATACAGTGGAAGTATTAATTTATACACAAGATTGGTTGTGTCCGAGTCTAAGAGTTGATCTTGATGAGGAAGAGGAGGAGAATGTTAATGAAGCTGCAACAAATGAAACAGCAGCAATATGATGGATGTTTAGGATGGATGTTATGATCTTATTAGTTTATTTGAATTTACAAATGTTGTAATGGGTACTCTTTTGACTTTTATTTTTATTTATCTATTATGTTGATGGATGTTATGCAAGCTGCGCAATGCATTTCTACATCTGTTTGTTGACTTTTATATTTATTTATCTATTATGTTGATAGATGTTATGCAAGCTGCGCAATGCATTTCTACATCTGTTTGCTGACTTTTATTTTTATTTATTAGTTATGTTGACTTTTATTATTTTTTAATTTATAAATTGCTTTAATCTTATATCAGTATTTCATTATTGTTAAAAAGCCTAAAATACTTTTCCAACACAATATGTAGATATGTCTTCAAGGGAACCATCGGTTAAGATTTGAGACTATGGTTCCTTAGTCCATTCTCCAAAGTCTGGAAAGTTCAAGAGTTTGTGTAATTTGTGTGGAGCCAAGTTTGTTAACAAAACTAATCAGCTCAAATTACAGTTATTCTGTCGGGGTGGAGATGCAAGACCGTGTCCTAAAGCCTCAAAAGAAATCCAAGTTCTTTTCCGAGTAGTTCTTGATTCAAATAAAAAGGCTTCCACTCCCCAATCTAAACTTTCTGAGGTAGAGAAGGAAGTTAAATTATTAGCATTGGAAGAAGAACAATTTTAACCGCAGTATGGAAGGGGCTTCTACACATCAGTGATATCCTCTAAGACCACATGATGTCGAAGCAGGTTCAAGCTGCATGGGTAAAAATAAAAATAGTAAGAATTCAGCTAAGTTTCTCTCTAGTCTGGGTGTGTTTTACAAGACGTTAGGAACTACGTATAAATCTTCTCACAAAAATAGTTTGAAAAATCTAATTCAAACTATATAAGAGGAGGGCGATAAAAAGCTATCCCACCTTCTGAAGAGGGAGAGGTGAATAAGTACGTATATGAAGATTTAGATAGCAGCTCGGGCTCAGATGAATCTCCTCGATAGTAGTCAGTAGTGTATGACTGTATTTAGTTTGTATAAAATATTTTATTTTATGCTTTATTAAATGTATGTAAATGTAGTAAAATTATAATATATCCTCTCTCTCATGAACTTGTAAATTGTAATGAGACACGGATTACCTGTCAAATCTCTTCCGATAAACTTGCTGTAAGGTTCGAAACTGGCCCGAACTCGCCCGATTGCCGTCGGGCTAGGTTTGGGCTGGAGATGTTGGCCTGGTGACCAGGCTGGGTCGGGTTAAGGCCTGGTGCGGCTATTGAACGGGCCTGGAAGGGCTGAGGCCAGTTCAACTCGGCCCGACCCGTGTACACCCCTAGTCACTAGACGCTCACAGTGTCGGGATGCTAGGAGCAATCCAGCGTCTGTAATGTTGACTTTATTGGGAATTATCGAGTGGGCCTACTCGTGGGTCCCACCATGGTGTAAATATTTCATCCATTCTGTCCATCTGATTACTATGATCATTTTAGACGTCGAGATAAAAAATGAAGCGGATCCATGTTTCACGTGGGCCACACCATAGGGAGCAGTGGGCTGAGACCCACCACGTCAGTGCTTGGCCGTGTGGACATGGGGAGTGGTGTCCCCACTCATGGGACCCAAATTGATATATTTATTTAATCCACACCGTCCATCTATTTTACCATATCTTTTTAAGCATTTTTATAAACAATGAAGCTGATACACATATCCGGTGGGCCACACCGAGTGAAACAGTGGGGTTGGGACCCTTCCCACATCAGCGTCCCTGTATGGGACGTGAGGATTGGTGTCCCCAGGACCCACCTTGATTTAATTTTTAGATCCATGTCGTCCATCTATTTTTTCAGATCATTTTAGGCCATTAACCAAAAAATGGTGAAGATCAGAGTCTACTGGGGCCGCACCGCAAGAATTAACGCCTACTGTTCAAACCTTCCAAGGCTCACCGTGATGTCTCTGTTCATCCAAACCATTCTAAGTCAAGGCTCATTGAACCCTCTCGAGCTGGCCAATCCTATGGATGTATTGGATAATCCAAATGGCCCCCACCTGGATGGAGAATTTCAAAACAAAAACAAAGGAGAAAATGACAAAAAAGAAGAAGGGGAAGTTAGGCGTTGTGCCTAGCAACCAGAGAGGACGGAAGCCTTTCTTCCTGGGCATGAAGTGGGGGCCACTCGTGGACTGACCATGTTGAATATGTTTCATCCATGTTGTTCATCTATTTTTTCAGATCAGTTTAGGCTAGGGCCTAAAAAAATTAGGTAGATCCGAATCTCAGGTGGACCACACCGAGGGAAACAATGGGCCGGGGGCTGCCCCTTGGCAGGAGCTGGACCCATCTTGATGAATGTGCTGGGACCCATCTTGATGAATGTGCTTCATACATGCTGTCTATCTGTTCTTCCATATCATTTTAGGACATTGGTCACCAATCCACACCTCAAGTGGACTGCACCATAAGAAACTTGTGAGGGTGAAAACCCTTGGATTTTGGAATCCTTGGATTTAGAATCCCTTGTATTGGGAATACTTTGAATATGGGATCCTAAAATTTTGGAATCCCGCTGGCTATGTTTGGCACCCTAGATTCAGAATCCCTATCATCCAAAGGTAACTATGCATAATATATTCTAGGGGTTTGAATTTAAATATTAAATCAACTTTAATGTCTCTAATTAGCGTACGCATCTAATACATTATATTTGTAATAAACTGTTGAAATGTACACTTTACCTGGAAATGATGAAATCCCGAGCCTCAAGATTTCTGTAAGCTTATGCATGATAGATGTATGCAGGTGACGTTTGGTTGCAATAACGTTAGGCTTGGAGCATGTAGCGGATCTCTGGAGCTTTGATTTTTGATACATGTATTTTCCTTTCAGTATTATATTTTAAAGATTATATTAGTGGATATGTGATGATGATGTTGCCTTTGTAATTTGGGTAAACTTGTTGTTATGCTTCTTACGAGATAAATATATGTTAAAAAATTCTCATTATAAGATCCCATATTCAAAATCTGGTGTATGGACGCTGGGATCCGAGATTGGGGTGCTACGGAGGCGTCGACACTGGATTCGGTGATCATGATCCTATGATCCGATCTCTGGATTTGGGGCATGACAGAAGATTGTATCAGAGCATAACTTAAGAATACCTGAGGAGAACATCACATATCTATTGATACTTACCCTGCACTTTGTGATTGTTGAGAACTTAGAATGGTTAGATCCTCGAGTTTGGATAACTTAGAGATTTTCTGACATAGCTCCCTAACGTTGAGATTATGAGGTTGTATAGTATTCCAGATTCGATCGTTTCTGATCCAAAATCCGAGGATCTATGTTGTCATCATTGCGTTGATGAGGTATCCTGAGAGCTTGATGTTCAAATTAGAGAGCACTACTTGTTTATAGATTGATTATGCCTTACATGGTACTGATTAGTACATGTATAAGTCGATGCTTCCTCTTCCCTTGCTTTGTCCTGTGTGATAGTAAATTTTGAGGATAAAATTTTTATTAGGTGGGGAGAGTTGTAAGACCCGTATCCTAGTTCATACCATTCTGTATACTCCTACGATCCTCCCGATCGAATTCTGGTAACCCACAGCTTGTAACCGACGTTTTCCCTTGATCCTAAGTCGAGTCCTGAAAATCAGCGTCAAATCAACCTGAGACTTATACCAGTGCGACCGCACCATCGCCGCGGTTCTGATGCCGCGTCTCGTGTGTCGAGGCGATACCCTGGCCAGGAGAAGTGGGCCCGCATTCAGTTCGAGAAAAATACCGTTCATTGCAATTTCAAGAGAATCTATATGACATGTCACATCAATTAATCAAAGTATAACTCATTCCTCCATCCCATCCCCAAGTACAACCACCCTTCCCAAAAGTCAACACTCTCTCTTACACAAGTACACATCCATCACCCATCACCCATAACACCCCATCATTTACCCATCCCTCTCTCTCTTACACCTCTCTCTCTCATCTCTCTCTCATTACTCCTAAACACCCTACGTCCATGGCTTCTATGGAGAAGCTAGTGTGTCCCACCTTCATACCTCCCATCTCCACCATCCAAGCTTCATCTCAGGCGTTGAAAAGCATTCCATGGAGCTCTAGGACGCATCGGTGGGAGAAGAAGTTCAAGAAGACGATCAGTGGATGATTTTATGTTGTGATTTTGTGATTTAAGGGCCCACACGTAGTGGGACCCGTCTTGATTTATGTCTTGTATCAAGAGGGGCCCATTGTGGCGGGTCCCTCCCATTTTCAGTGTTCTCCCTCTTTCACTCTCTCCCTTTTTCTTTTATGATGAAGATGATTATGGGCATGGCCCACTTGATCCATGCTGTATAGCTGTGGGCCCACCTAATGTATACTTTTCATTCATGACATCCAACTGTCCAGATGTTTTGACGATGGGTCGCTGACCTGTATTCCATCTATGTCGTCCATCTTGGACATTGGATGAAGGGGAAATACAAATAACAACTTGATCCTTTACATGGGGCCCGCCATAAAGACGTCTGCATCCAGCACATGGGACCCACCCTGCTGTAGTGTTGCACTCACCACCGTCTAGTCCCTGGACGGTGGGACTGACCCTGATGTATGCATTTTTATATACAGAGTCCATCCAATTGATGTGTGAGCAGTAGCTCTCCTAGCTGTTGTGGGTCCTATGATGTATGTGTACATCCAAAACATCCATCTGCACAGACATCAGAAGTTCTATGAGCCCCATCACATGATATATGTTATAGCCGTCCATCCATCTGGCACGTGTGGGGCCCACCCCACACATGTTGCACGTGTGGGATGGGACCCACGATGATGTGTTGAATATTCACTTCGTCCATGGCAGGTGGGGTCCACCTTACTGTATGTATTCTATAATCACACCGTCCGTGGAAATGAATGTCCAGGGGCTGGTGTTTGATTATACATATTATAATATATAATAATGCATAATATAAAATAATAGTAGTATATAATATTATATAATATTATATTATATTACATAGTGGCCCCACGTGGGGACCCACCTTTGTGAAAGAGGCTTGGCTGGTGTATGTTTATACCAACTATATTGATGTTGGTTATAAAATAATGGCATTTTATATTATTATATTATATATATATATATGGTGTATATCTTGTGGGCCACCATGTGGACCCCATCTTATTTTATGTATTTGATCTCACCGTCCATACATATGGGACGGTGGGACGTGTTACATCCTCACCATCCAGACATCATAGACGGTGGGGCACACGTGAGTTATGTGTTATATCCTTCACCGTCCATTGCTTGGACGATGAAACCCATCACACGTGGGGCCCACCCTAGTGTATATGTATTGTATATATAATATTATATAATATAAAGTGAGAGGACTATGGTGGGTGGCCCACCACGTGGGACCCACCCTGGTATATGTATTGTATATCTTTGTCCATCCATTTGATCCAGACCATCCAACAGTCTGGATGTGGACGTGATCCACCAGATGTATGTGTTTTCCTTAACCATTCATCAAATGGACGTGTTGGATTAACGACCTGTAGCCCTGCGACCACCATGATGTATATATTTTATCTAAACCGTGCATCTACTGGTGGGTCAACAATTCAGGTGTTGTAATGGAGTCAGCAACTGTGGACCCCATGTGTGTATGTGTTACACCCCATGTTCAAGGCCCAATATGATGTATACCCGGCCCATGTGTTGGGGCCCATTGTGATGTATTCGAGGCCTATGGGCAAGACCCATTGTGATGTATTCGTGACCTATGGGCAAGGCCCTTTGTGCTGTATATTAGGCCTTTGTGTGAGGCCATGGGCCCAATTTATGTTTGGCTCTATGTGGGCCACTGCTTGGGAGTGATGTTGGTTGAATATCGACATTGATGGGTAATAATGGTTGGATGTCCACATCGTGACCTTCCCTTAGGCCTTATTAGGCCCATTCCCACTGATTTCGATTGTCGAGCGTGAGTATCTATGTCAATTCTGATTTGTCAAGGTTGATTCCGATTATCGTGGCCAATTTTAATTGTCGATACAGATTCTAATTGTCGAGGCCAATTTTTGAGGCCGATTTCAATTTTGATTATCGAGGTCAATTTTGATTCTTAAGGCTGATTCCAATTGTTGAGGCTGATTGTATAGGCCAATTGTTGAGGTCAATTATCGAGGTGATTCTGATTGTCCAGGCTGATTGTCGTGGTCGGATATCAAGGCCGTTCGTCAAGGCTCAACGTGATGTATATGCGGCCCGTATTCAAGGCCTATTATGATGTGTACTCTGCCCGTGTTTGAGACCCAATGTGATGTATATGCGGCCC
Organism: Magnolia kwangsiensis; assembly: GCA_037074715.1. Taxonomy (NCBI): domain Eukaryota; kingdom Viridiplantae; phylum Streptophyta; class Magnoliopsida; order Magnoliales; family Magnoliaceae; genus Magnolia; species Magnolia kwangsiensis. The sequence continues at coordinate 104,952,804 of CM073576.1, read as the reverse complement.
GTATTCAAGGTCAATTGTGATGTGTATTCATCACGTGTTTAAGGCCCAATGTGATGTATATGAGGCCTATGTGATGAGGCTCATTATGATGCATTTTAAGGGCCAGGCGATGGAGCTCATTGTGATGTATGTTAGGCCCATGTGAAAGGATGATCATGATGTGTAGGAAGTTCTTAGGTGAGGCCCATGGTGTTGTATATTTGGCCCTTGTGTGAGGCCATGGATCCACTGTATGTTAGGTTCTATATGGGTCATTCCTTGGGGGTAATGTTGGTTAAATGTCCACATTGTCGATGCCAATTATGGATAACGATTATGAATATGTGACAGTATAGCATCATAATATATATCCATACGCATCATCTGCATGTTTGTTATGAGATATGATTGACCATTATATATGTTATAGTGCAGGTTGTTATGAGATTCCCTAATAGGTGGAGATTGTCTCACATGAGCACACGGTATACGCAAGATTAATGCATGATTGGATTGTATGACTCATGCATCTTGCATTGTGTACTATGATTACTATATGCCCTAACGACATCAGGGCCATCACCTCCACAGGTATTTCGTGGATGGTTAGATGGGACACCGAAAATGTTTAATTCGAGCATTTAGGTACTTTGGATGTCCAAGGGTGAAAGTCCCTAAACCTCTGAGGTAAGGAGATGCCCCAACGTCAAGACCAAGTGGATACATGAGTGCCTGAGTGTCGAATGTCAGGAGGCTTCGTTTCCCACTGTGTCATGGTCGGTTGGGAGGGGTTGTGGCCTTACCCACCGGAGAGTAAGGGGCATAGCTAGGCTGAGTTTGACCAGCTCATGAATAGGTCTACTATCGATGTGCTGGGTAGATATTGGCTGACTACTGGTCGGGCAGATAGTGAGGTCTCTTCCACTTGCATGGTCGTGCGTTAGTGGCAGCGATTTGTATGTAGAGTATACTAGACCCCGGTGATGATCCCAAAGATGAATAATACTGATATGTGGACTTGTTGGGCAAGAGTTGTATACTTATTCATTCATTCACTATCCCCTCGGACTGGTGGTGTGCAACTATTTGTTATGTGTGCCTTCGCAATGGCTAGAATCTTGGTTGGGGCACGTGACTAACCTGAGATGAGAAGTTTACCACATTGAGCCTAACTATCTAAATTTAGGTATGAGACTGGTTTAGATAGATGTCCCTTATGGTGGACCCCATAGCCTTCGATACTACGTACTATCATCTCGACTTCACACTCCAGCTTGGTCATTTCATTCGTATCGCATATTGCATTACATCCACAAGCATATGGCATTTTGGGTTGTTATGTTTCTGCACTTATATGGCCTAGACAGACTCAGCAGGATTTACATATTGCTTTGTATCCTCAGCATCAGATATTTGGCTCTCAATGACTCTTCATTTGCATAGCTAATCTATATTGCATACTCTGATATTGTATTGTTTATAGACTTGTCAGTATTTTCTCTTACTCTGATTACTCTGATATTGCTTACTTGACACTTACCTTTTGCACACACTTTCACCACCCACTAAGCTTTCTATAAGCTTATACATGATAGATGCGTGCAGGTGGCGTTAGGTTACAGCAGCGTTGAGCTTGGAGCATGTAGCGGATCTCTGGAGCTTTGATTTTTGATACATGTATTTTCCTTTCAGCATTATATTTTAAAGATTATATTAGTGGATATGTGATGATGATGTTGCCTTTGTAATTTGGGTAAACTTGTGGTTATGCTTTTTACGAGATAAATGTACATTGGAAAATCCTCCTTGTAGGATCTCAGGATCAGAATATAGCGTATGGGCACTGGGAGACGAGAATAGAGTGTTATGGAGGTTGTTGGCACCGGATTCGACGATTGAAATTCTTGTGAGTCCGATCTCTGAATTTGGGGTGTGACAATCGAGACTAATTTCAAGTGTTGATTCTAATTGTTAAGGCTGATTTCGATTGTCGAGGCCAATTTTGATTGCCGAAGCTAATTGTCGAGACCTATATGATGTATTACTACCCGTAGTTGAGGCCCATTGTGATGTGTATTCGACCTGTGTAATGTATATGCAGCCCATGTTTGAGGCTCAATGTGATGTATATGCAGCCCATATTTAAGGCCAATTATAATATGTATTCATCCCATGTTTAAGGCCTAATGTGATGAATATAAGGTATATGTGATGAGGCCCATTATGATGCATTTGAGGCCAGGTGATGGAGTCCATTGTGATGTATATTAGGCTCATATGAGAGGCCCATCGTGATGTGTATTAAGCTCTTGAGTAAGGCCCATGGTGTTGTATATTAGGTCCTTGTGTGAGGCCATGGGTCCACTATATGCTAGGCTCTGTATAGGTCATTCCTTGAGGGCAATGTTGGTTAAATGTCCACACTGTCAAGGCTAATTGTTGATGTCAGTTATTGACACCGATTATGAGTATGTGACAGTATAGCATCATGATACATTCCCATACGCATCATCTATATGTTTATTATGAGATGTGATTGACTATTGTATATGTCATAGTACAGATGGTTTATGGGACTCCCTGATAGGTGGATTTATCCCACATGAGCACACGGTATGCACAGGATTGATGCATGATTAGACTATATGACTCATGCATCTTGCTTTGTGTGATTATGATTACTATACGTCCTAGCGACATCAAGGTTGTGACCTCCATCGGCATTTCATAGATGACTAGATGGGACACCAAAAATATTTGGTTTGAGCATTTAAGCACTTTGGATGTCTGTGGATGAAAGTCCTTAAACCTCCGAGGCTAAAAGATGCCCCAACGTCTAGACTGAGTGGATACATGAGCGCCCAAGTGTCAAATACTAGTAGGCTGCATCTCTCACTGTGTCATGGTCAGTTTAGAGGGGGTGTGGCCTTATCCGCCCAAGTGAGGGGGTTGTAAGCTAGGTTGAGTTTGACTAGCTCCCAAATAGGTCCGCTATTGACGAGATGGGTAGGCATTGATATACTACTGGCAGGCTGGTAGTGAGGTCTTTTTCACTCGCTGGGCTATGCGGCCGGCTGGGGCGGTAGCCAACTTGGAGTGTACTAGACCCCGGTGATAATCCTAGAGATGTACAGTGCTGATATGTGGACTTATTGAGCAGGAGTTGCATACTCATTTATTCATTCACTATTCACTCGGGTTGGTGGTGTGCAACTACTTGTTACGTGTACCTTCGCAACGGCCAGGATTTCGGTTGGGGTGCACGACTCACCTGAGATCAGGAGTTTACCACATTGAATCTAACTATCCAAATTTAGGTATGGGACTGGTTTGGATAGAAGTCCCTTGTGATGGACCCCATAGCCTGCGATACCACATACTATCATCTTAAATTCACTCCAGCTTGTTCATTTCATTCTCACCGCATATTACATTAGATCCGCAGCATTTAGCATTTTGGGTTACCGTGTTTCTGCATTGATATGGTCGTTCGCATTCATGTCTTGCATTACGTAGCCTTGGTATGGCTGATGGCACTCAGGAACTTATCAGTATATTTTCATTTAGTCTGATATCGTATGATTCATGATCTTGTCAGTATTTTCGCCTATTTCGATATTGTATGATTTATGACATTGTATTGCATACTCGGCGGCACTTATCTTGCGCACACACTTTCACCACCCACTAAGCTTTCTGTAAGCTTATGCACGATAGATGTATGCAAGTGACATTATGTTGTAGTGGCATGGAGCTAAGAGCACGCAGCATCTTCTGGAGCTTTGATTTTTGATATATGTATTTCCCTTTCAGCATTGTATTCAAATGTTTATATTAGTGAATATATGATGATGATGTTGCCCTTTATGATTTGCATATACTTGTGGTTATGCTTTTTATAAGACAAATGTATATTGGAAAATCCTCCTTGTAGGATCCCAGGATCGGAACCTACCATATGAGCATTGGGATCGTGAATGGGGTACTACGGAGGCTGTCGACATCGGATTCAGCAATTGGAAATTTTGTGGGCCCAATTTCTGGGTTCGGGGCATGACAAGTAGGTTCTCGACAAATATTTGAATTACACTTCAAACCAATGATCAAATCCAAAAGTAATGCCCTCAAAGCTATAAAACATATCAACAGTAATGAGGAGGAGGAAAGTGAAAGGGAAAATAAAGATGAAGAAGTGGCCCTCTTCACTCAACAGTTCAAAAAATTCTTTCATAAAAACCGTGGCCAACCATTCTGTAACACCCTGAAAATCGGGGGTCGTGTATAAACCCAACTCCCGAGTTCCAAACCGTTACTTATGCAACAAAAATGATTATGATTCAATGTTGTCTGAGTTAAAGCATTCACATGAGTAAAAGTATACCAAAACTGCAATTCATACTCCAAATCCAGTGATAAAAGCAAGCGGAAGACTAAAGAATATATATATATCACTATATGGAAAACAAAGTAGATCTTGACTGTCTCTAAAGTATGAATACATCTCTGAGTCTCATATACATGTAATAATAGAAATCAAAATGTCAAAAGTAGTCCCACTGAGAAGTTCCATCAACCCAGGCCACCTAAGCAAAGCTGTCGTGGTACTGCATGTATGAAAACTCGTCCTGGTCCTCATCATAGTCCGGCTCTGTCTCCTGGATCGCTGCGTCACCTGCATCTAAGACAAGGTCTGGTGGGTGTTGCAAACACCATCCTGAAACGTGGGAATGAGTAGCTAACTCAGTGGAATAATAGAGTAAGGATTAATATGTTCTCAAATCAATCATGCGATAATAGTAAAGCAGTAAATCAAACATTCCTAATACTGTTGTTAATGCAATATGACATGATGTGATGGATGCCCTCACCGACGATCTCCCTCATACGGCACCATCTTACGACCGTGGCATGCAATCGTCTCACAGTGCTCCACATCTTCCAGGCACATGCAATGTAATGGTGATATGATTTTCGAGTTGTTATTAGTCCATTCAAACAGCAGGATTGGGAAACTAAGGTACTTTCCTTATATCAATCCCAACACAGATCCTGTCTAGGGTCGTCACTCCTAGTAATCTCATACGATGTATATTTTGTAGGTCGCTGCAAGGGCTGCCAGGGCTGTTGCTCGCACTCGTTGCACCGCTCCCCCATCACCTTATCAATACAGGCCTACTGTACTCTCACTGCTACGGAAGGGTCGTCGCCTCCCGTAGACTCAGAATACGCTCGCGGTCACTACAAAAGACTCGTCGCGTGATCAGTGTAGGCCGACAGCAAGAATATAGTGTCCCATACCACCATAATCTGCTCACGAGACATAGGTGCTCACTGGTCACTACGGGAAGGTTTGTGGCCCCAGCGTAGGCCGACAACTCGACCACGGTGTCCCATACCACCATGCCCGGCTCATGAGTCTTCATGGATCAAGGTACCATGGTTGACAGGGTTTACAATGGTAAGTTCAGTACCCTAAGTTCAAGCAGTTATGACTCATACAGGGTGAACATATAACGGCCAGTCGGGTTACTTGACGGGCTCGACTAGCACGATTGCATCTCAAGTCGAACGACATGAAGTGTGTAAAACACTTCGTGTGGCCTAACCACTGCCGCCAACTCCAAAACACGACTCGCGTTCATCGACGCGTCGTTCATGGAAAAGATAGGCCAACCACGAATTTAATCAGTTACCGACTGCCTGGACTAGGTATAGTCCCAAACAATGATGAATCCACATCAGCAAATCATGTAAGAGTATTGAAAATGAAATACAACAATGTGAGCATGTTAACACATGTTATAACTTAAAACTTAAGTGAATCATCAAGCACATGCATTTCATACATATAATGAAATCATGCATATAGCTAACATGTAGGAAATCATTTACATCAGCATATTAATTGAGAAATCAATCTCAAACTAATTCATAACACCATTTAATTCAATACATACTAATACAAGCATTTATATAAACACTTAAACTACACACTTAAGTCCACATATAGTATGTCGACTCAAAGTGCGCATTTAGGCGAATCTCTTCGCCAAACTAATTATGCACGCATTCCTAGTATTCTAATGCGACAAGAAGCCATGTCAATCACATCAACAAATTATGGATGAAAACAGTATTTCCTACAAATGACTAAAATGCCCTAAATCTCATATTCTTCGTCGGTTTACGAAACAGGAAACGGACAGCATGTTGTACATGTCAAACGGCGTTGCCGTCGATAATCTACTTTTAAACGACATTGAAAGCGTTGGAAACAGTCAATCAAAGCGTCTAAAATCTGCACCTTTTCTCTTATAGGTGTATTAATTCGAACGGAGCGTACACGCTTCGTCTACGGCAAATATGGAACCTAATACACAAGATCCATCAGCTACCAGGCTATGGAAACTAAGGAACCTCAAATCAGCAACTATTAGGGATGTTTTCTTACTTAAAAATGCGGAGAAATCACCGGCAAAGTGATTGGAGCGTGTTTGTAACGCCCTGGAAAAATCCGTACTTGGACTCGAGTACCAACTCGACCAAAAATCGCGTAGGATTAATTCCTTTAGAAAATAAGAGTAAGTTAGCTAGCGCAACGCTAGAGTAGCTGGGAAATAGTCCCCGATCACTTTAAATACATTATACAAGACCCAAATCGAGTAGAACTAATGACTCTATAATACTTTATAACCTCGGATCAAACTCTAAGCAGGTTTGTTCTCTGGACCACTTTGAAACTTTGTATTAGATCTAGACCGCGCGTCGAAAGTCCGATACCTGCTATCTTAGACCGTTAGAACCGCCTAGCTGGACTTGACAATCATTTCGAAAATCAAGTCCAACCGACGTCACAGGCTATTTCACTGAGCCTGGACTGAAGAGAGTAAGAATAGGGACAGATTTGAAATTTGAAATTCAAATCTGGCACACGACTTGACGTGTCAGTATTAAGCGTTCTGACCGTCAGAATTCAGCCAAATTACACCCTCGGATCAGGAAAAATTTCTATTTCATACCATGAGAATTGTAGACCTGATCTACATGCGGTGACCGCTGAACTGAAACTGGACCACTACTTGCGATCTGCGAACCCTGCTGGACTGAAAACGGGATGTGAGCGACATCTGACATGTGTGAACTTAAGTCCAATCGCGTTCGGCCAGGGGACCACCAGAAATGTACTTTTGGACCGAAACAGCCCTGAAATGGATATGCATCAAGTAAACTTTGTTCCCGAGCCTATTCCGGACATTTTTAGGCTTATAAAAGGGATTGAAACCCTCACTCCTCTCTCCCATCCGAATTTGAGAAAAATCCTAGATTGGGAGAGAGAAAAGGTGAGAGTTTGTGAGAGAGAGTAGGAGAGAATTTTCCTGTCGTTGCACCACCTATTGTAAGTGCCTAAGCAACACACTTCAATCACCTGGCCGGTGATTCCTCTACGTTTTCAGGTAAGAAAATACCCTAAAAGTTGCTGATTTGGTGTTTCTTCATTTCCATTGTGAGATAGCTAATGCATCTTGCAAAACAGGTTGTCTAGTCGCCGTAGACGAAGCGTATACGCTCCATTCGAAACGATACGTTTATAAGAGATAAGGTGCAGATTTTAGACGCTTTGATTGACTGTTTCCAAAGCTTTCAATATCGTTTAATAGTAGATTATCGACGGCATTGCCGTTTGACATGTACAACATGCTGTCCGTTTCCTGTTTCGTAAATAGACGAAGAATATGAGATTTAGGGCATTTTAGTCATTTGTAGGAAGTACTGTTTTCATTCATATTTTGCTGATGTGATTGACATGGTTTATTGTCGCATTAGAATGTTAGGAATACGTGCATAATTAGTTTGGCGAAGAGATTCGCCTAAATGCGCACTTCGGGTCGACATACTATATGTAGACTTAAGTGTGTAGTGTAAGTGTTTGTATAAATGCTTGTATTAGTATGTATTGAATTAAATGGTGTTATGAATTAGTTTGAGATTGATTTCTCAATTAATATGCTGATGTAAATGATTTTCTACATGTTAGCTAAATGCATGATTTCATTACATGTATGAAATGCATGTGCTTGAAGATTCACTTAAGTTGTATGTTATAACATGTGCTAACATGCTTACGTGGTTGTATTTCATTTCCAATACTCTCATATAATTGCTGATGTGATTCCATACTTGTTTGGGACTATACCTAGTCCAGGCAGTCAGTAACCGAGAAATTTCGTGGTTGGCTTATCTTTGCCACGAACGACGCGTCGATGAACGCGAGCCGTGTTTTGGAGTTGGCGGCAGTGGTTAGGCCATGAGAAGTGTTTTACGCACTTCATGTCGTTCGACTTGAGATGGGATCGTGCTAGTCGAGCCCGTCAAGTAACCCGACTGGCCATTGTATGTTCACCCTGCATGAGTCATAACTGCTTGAACCTAGGGTACTGAACTTACCATTGTAAACCCTGTTAACCATGGTACCTTGATCCACGAAGACTCATGAGCCGGGCATGGTGGTATGGGACACCGTGGTCGAGCTGTCGGCCTACGCTGGGGCCATAAACCTCCCCGTAGTGACCAGTGAGCACCTAAGTCTCGTGAGCAGATTATGGTAGAATGGGACACTATATTCTTGCTGTCAGCCTACACTGATCAGGCGACGAGTCCTTTGTAATGACCGCGAGCGTATTCTGAGTCTACGGGAGGCGACGACCCTTCAGTAGCAGTGAGAGTACAGTAGACCTGTATTGATAAGGTGATGGGGGAGCGGTGCAACGAGTGCGAGCAACAGCCCTGGCAGCCCTTGCAGCGACCTAAAAAATATACATCGTATGAGATTACTAGGAGTGACGACCCTAGACAGGATCTGTGTTGGGATTGATATAAGGAAAGTACCTTAGTTTTCCAATCCTGCTGTTTGAATGGACTAATAATAACTCGGCAATCATATCACCATTACATTACATGTGCATGGAAGATGTGGAGCACTGAGCGGGATGCACGCATGCCGCGGACAAAGTTGGTGCCGTATGAGGGAGAATGTCAGTGAGGGCATCCATCATGTCATGTCATATTGCATTAACAACAGTATTAGGATTGTCTGATTTACTGCTTTACTATTATCGCATGATTGATTTGAGAACATGCTAATCTTTGCTCTATGATTCCACTAAATTGATCACTCACTCCCACGTCAACACCCACCAGACCCTGTCTTAGATGCAGGTGATGCAGAGATCCAGGAGGTAGAGCTGGACTATGATAAGGACCAGGATGAGTTCTCATACATGCAGTACCACGACGGCTTTACTTAGGTGACCTGGGTTGACGGGACTTCATAGTGGGACTATTTTAGACATTTGATTTGGTTTATTTACATGTATATGAGACTCAGTGATGTATTCATACTTTAGTGACAGTCGAGATCTACTTTATTTTTCCATACAGTGATATATATATTTTTTAGTCTTCCGCTTGCTTTTATCACTGGATCTGGAGTATGAATTGCAGTTTTGGTATACTTTTACTTATGTGAATGCTTTAACTCAGACAACATTGAATCATAATCATTTTTGTTGCATAAGTGACGATCTGGAACTCGGGAGTTGAGTTTATACACGACCCCCGATTTTCAGGGTGTTACAGTGTTGCTTAGGCACATGCAACAGGTAGTGCAGCAGCAAGAAAATTCTCTCCTACTCACTCTCACAAACTCTCACTTTCTCTCTCACTCTTGCTAGGGTTTCTAGCAAATTCGGATGAGTGAGAGGAGTGAGGGTTTCAAGCCCTTTTATAAGCCCAAACATGCCCAAAACAGGCTTCATGTCAAGGTATACTTAAGGTATATCCAAATCGGGGCTGTTTCGGTCCAAAAGGATATTTCTGGTGGTCCCCTGGCCGAACGCGATCGGACTTAAGTTCATGTGCGTCGGATGTCGCTCACATCCCGTTTTCAGACCATCAGTATTCGTAGATCGCCCGTGGCGGTCCAGTTTCAGTTCAGCAGTCACCGCAGGTAGATCAGGCCTACAAGTCTCATGATATGAAATAGAAATTTTTCCTGATCCGAGGGTGTAATTTGGCTGAATTCTGACGGTCGGAACGCTTAATACTGACGCATCAAGTCGTGTGCCAGATTTAAATTTCAAATTCTAAATCTAACCCTATTCTCACTCTCTTCAGTCCAGGCTCAATGAAATAGCCTGTGAATGTCGGTTGGACTTGATTTTTGAAATAATTGTCAAGTCCAGCTAAGCGGTTCTAACGGTCTAAGATTGTAGGTATCGGACTTTCGACGCGCGGTCTAGATCTAATACAAAGTTTCAAAGAGGTCCAGAGAACAAACCGGCTTAGAGTTTGATCCGAGGTTTTAGAGTATTATAGCGTCATTGGTTCTACTCGCTTTAGGTCTTGTAGAACGTATTTAAAGTGATTAGGGCCTATTTCCCAACTACTCTAGCGTTGCGCTAGCTAACTTACACTTATTTTCTAAATGAATTAATCCTACGCGATTTCTAGTCGAGTTGGTACTCGAGTCCAAGTACGGATTTTTCCAAGGCGTTACACATTCAAAGAGAAACAATTGGACAACAAGCGTTATACAAGTAAAACTATTAAAAAGTCTAAAGAGCCACAGTGTTACATGTGCCGAAAATTTGGGCACCTATCCACTGAATATTATAACAAAAAAACCAAAGGAAAGGCTATGGCAACCACTTGGGATGACACTGAAGAATCAAACTCAGACTTCAGTGATTCAGAGAGTGATGGAGACCAGGAATCCCTGAAAATACTCATGGCTCCAGACATACAAACATTTCATTGATAACCGAGGAAATTGATGAACCACAAATCGAAGAGTCATTTCCATCAAACGATGAGAAAGAAGAAGAAGAGGAAGAAAAGGATAACATACATGATGCCTATGATCAACTATACTCACATAGCATCAATATCCGTAGAAGACTGAGCAGTAATGAAAATAAGAATAAATTGCTGAAATTAGATCTAAAAAAAAAAACCTTAGAAATCAATATACACTTGATAGATGATCTTCAGCAATATCACTCAGATAATGATAGGCTTGAAAGAATCAATTCGTTTCTCAAATCTGAATTAGTAAAGCTAAGAAAATAGATTGAAGTACTGGAAGATGAAAACATGCATCTAAAGAATAAAAATCATACACTTATATTTAATGCAGAAAAATCCAAACAATCTACTAAGCTTTGTTACAAATTCTCCCAAGGTAGTGAAAAGCTAGAAAAACTCTTAGGGATGGGAAGACCACAAAAGGACAAGAGAGGATTGGGATATGAAAAATTCAAGCCAAATCCCACTCCTGCAGCTCCAATGATCAAGAAAACTGCTGCATTAGGAAGTAATCCTCGAGCCAATTCTATCTGTCACTCATGTGGAGACTCGGGTCATTATAAATCTAAATGCCTTACTATTGGCAGGACTCAACTGAACTCCGGTTCGAACTCTACTAATAAATATAATAAACCAACTAGAAGAACAATGTAAAATACCAAGAATCCACCAAGGCACATGCCAAGAAGCAAGAAATATCCATCTCCGTAGAGAATGACAAAAGGAATGAAGGAGCTCCTAAGTCAAGTAGCTCAATTGAATCAGAAAACAAAAAACCTTAATGGAACATAGAAATGAGATTTAGTTGACCAAAATGCTTAGACAAGCACATAATGAACTAAGCACACCTTCTCCAAGAAGGACTGTCACAAAATGGGCAGTTAAAAATGTCAAGTAAGTAAAGATAATTAGTTCAGGTCATGGCATCTAGTCCTGGACATGTGTGTGAAATGATGCACTTTTGTGATTACTATGTTATATCTAATGTTTACATTCCTCAAAAATTCTTTTTAAATATAAACATAGCAGCTGTTTATAATTTTGGGTTTCACAACTTTTTGTACAAATTTTGCTAAGTATATAAACTGTCTAGAAAATACCTTATGATATACATCTTTAAGAACATATCGAAGTATACAGACTGATGCCATATTTTTCACTTCGATGAGTCTGTCGATGAATCGAAGGACTCCTCGATGACTTCAAACCAAGTTCGATGTCATTGAACATCACTCAGAATATGGGGCTTCGCAAATGATAATACTATCATCGAAAATAATTTGATGACATCGAATCTTTCCGCCCGATAAAAAGCGGGCGAGTGGGAATTTTTTCCTTTTGACTTCTCCTCTTAACTATTCATCTTCTCCGGTCAGTTCTTGGGTCCTTTAACATCATGAGCATTCGAGCACCACTCGAATCCAGAGATTTCTTGGCACATCCCTTTAATTCCTTAAGGTATTCTTCATTTCTTGGGCCATCCAAGCTTGTTAAATAGTAATTTTTAGGAACTTTCTGATTGTTTTTCATCGTCTTCAATCTTCTACTCGATTCTTCTCCATTTGTCTGTCTTTTGCATTACTGGTTGTCTAATGGCTAAGGACAAAGGAAAAGAACCAGCCGAAGGGGAATCCTCTCGACCTACAAGGAAGAAAACCCTAACCCCAAGAGAAAGGGCCAGGGCTCAGGATCTAGGATCCCTGGCTCACCGTCAGAGCTCCACTGCTCGGCATACATCGCATATTGAGGCATAGTCTGCGCCTTCCGCACCTCCCACTACTTCAATAATTCCGCCTCCCCATACTAACGTATTGGACAAATTCATGGGGAGGAACCTTGTTTATGAAAGAAAGGTGGATCATGAGTGCATCCAGGCCTTCGAAATCAAACCTATGCTATCGGTCGTGGATTGGATTCCATTTTTGGACTTCGGTGGTCCATGTCATGACGAAAATGTGTATCAGTTCCTAGCTTATTGTCATTCTCCTATTCTAGAGCCACCCTCTGTGACAGTCACAATCGGTGAATTGAGTATAGAGATCACACCCAAGTCCATTGCCAAATGCTTAGTCTCGCACTCTCTCCGATTGGGCTATCTAATCTTGACCTTGAGGATCCCACCGTTTGGTCCCGAGTCACGAAATTTTTGTGTTATGGTAGAGATGTCCCTTGGTATCAAGGGAATGCCCTCAAATCTAAATACATGCTTCCCAAATGCAGATTTTTGCATGGGATCTTCGCTAGCAATGCTCATCATAGGGGGACAAACCGAGCCGATCTAACATCCTTCATGGTCCTTATTCTATATAGTGTTGCTTCTGGTGTTAAGTTGTATTTGCCCACCTTGATAGTCCATTAATTTGTAGTTGTTGTTCACACCTCTGGACCCACTTATCTCCCATTTCCTCATCTTATTCAATTGTTGAGCAATGAGTTGGGACTACCTGTGTCAACTGATCTCGAGTGCCCTCTTCAACATTTCAACAGAGTGAACATCCGAAAGATGGACCTTAAGTTCCACCCACTCAAGGAGGAAGACACATAGGGAGAAACTGAGATGGGAGAAGCAGCTGAACTAGCTGACTCCTGACTCCGCTCATGCCCCACAACAAAAATGGCATTAAGATTGGGTCGGGGCAACTTTACGAGGTCAGGCATGACTCGAGGATTAGTTCAATCGACAAGAGGAGAGGATCTCAGCCTTGGAGCAGATGGTAGCCCCACTTCAATGCACAACACAACACATTATGGACTTACTGACGTGTAGGCGTGATGACACCGCTCCCTTAAGCTTGGCCCCAGCACCGTGATACAGTTCTTAAAACCTCACATACACTGGTTCATTATTGCTTCTTAGGACATGAGTGTCTTTTTGGAATGTCCTAAGAACTCGTGTGTGTATGTGATGGTTTGATGGCCTAGGTAGACTAACAATTATTGTTGTTGTTATTTTATCTAGCCTTTGAAAGGGCTAAGATTGTTAACCATTGGCAAGACATTTTTTTTGTGGATTATGGTTGTTGTCGGTTGTGCCCATGGATGGGTTAGCTTTTTGGATGCTTTAAAAGTTTAATTCTACCAAGCTTGGGCAGTTCTTTTGAATGATCATATGGATGAACGATATTTTGTGAGCATTGTATTGAGTATTTATGGGGCAAATGCTACATATAACATGATGATAGGCTGACTACTGTTTGTTGCATGCATGATGAAAGCGTTCAATTACAAATGTTATAAATGTTATCTTGTAAATCTAGTACCTAGAGTTGTCAAATTTTTTTGTGTCAAACTTCTTAGAATCTGTATCTTATTTTGATGAGATGGATAGATCAACTTCATGCATTGTGAGTCATCTTCTTCATCACCAAACTTTTCCATGTATTTAAGTTGAAGAATGTTGTCGAAGTTTAAGGATTACAATTTCAAGTGCAAGAACAAAAGTTCAAGGCTCAAATTCAAGTTGAAAGCTCATTGTTACTACTTTAAAGAATCAAGAACTCAAGCCCTAGCTCAAGCTCAAGTTCAAGATTTGGAACACAAGCTTCCTGTATTTCAAGTGAATGAGTTACAGAAGCGATCGATGTTTCGATGGTTCAAATTCACAAAAAAGGTATAAATGACCCTAGATTGACCTTAGGTTAGGTCATATTCATTGCATATTTTATTTAGATTATTACATGAGTTTATAGGTCAATTCCTCGACAAGTCCTAGTCTTTGTTCGACTAGTCCAAGCACTGGCTTGACCAATCCAATATTTGTTGTGAATTTTCAAAAATTTTTGTTGGACCCTCGACCAGTCATGGAGACTGCTCGACTAGTCGTGCAGTGCTCGACTCAAAGTCCAACAAGATTTTTTTGGTCCCACTCGACCAGTCGAGCAGGACACTCGACTAGAAGAGTAAGCAACTCGACCAGTCGAACAACGATCTTATCTTATCGTGCCAGAAATTTTCAAATGTGATTGGTCCTTCAACCAATCAAACCGACCCTTAGACTCGACTAGAAGAGTAAGAAACTCGACCAGTCGAGAAACGATCTTATCTTATCGTGCCATAAATTTTCAAATGAAATTGGTCCTTCGACCAATCAAATCGACCCTTAGACCAGTCGAGTGAACAGTATTTTTACCTATAAATAGAGGACGAATCTCAGAGTTTTTCATTCATTCCAAGCATAATTAAGCCATCACTCCAAGAGATAAGTTCCTGCATTTCTTAAGCTATATTGTGTTCATTTTAGATTCTCTTAAATAGCTTTTTGTATTTGATTTTGTGATCTCTATTAAACTCTATTTCATTAAAGAAGGGAATTGTGATTTTACCCTCTTTGAGATTAAAATCTAATCAAGCTATCCGAGGTTGATTTAATCTAAAAATCATTTAGACCTAGAACCCTTTCATTTATGAGATTGGACATTGAATATCTACGTCTACATCGAACTGGTTCTACCGAGCTACATTGGAATCTTCAGATAAGTATTTTAATTTTCTATTTTTATGGTTTGTGAGATACAGCCAGGAAAAACTCATTGTGGGGTTTTTGTAATTGTGTAAGCCCATTTGAAATACACAATTGTGAAGGTTTTAAGGTAAACCTTAGAAAACCTTATTTCATAGTAAAAGCTAATATCCCGTGGGTGTGGATATTGAGAGTGGAGTAGTTATGTGGATGTTTGCAAATAGTTGGTGTACACACAAATGAACCACTATAATTCTTGGAGTTGTGGTGGATGATAATATTTGTTTATGTGTGTGAATGTTGTAATTTACTTTATGCACTTGTGGTGAATGGTGTAATTTCCTTTTATGCACTTGTGGTGAATGGTGTAATTTCCTTTTATGCACTTGTGGTGAATGTGGTAATAACTTAGATTATTTCCTTTACTTCTTTTTAAGTTTGAGTTTTTGATACTTACCAACATTCTAGTAAGGTTGTCCTACCATAAACCTTGATTTTTGGTGTAAGGTTGTCCTTAGAACTTAGTTTGTAACAGCCTCTCAAGACTTGTGCATTTAAGGTTGCTTATAATTGTGTTATCTATCTTTGTTTATCTTTATATTCTACATTTATTTTTTTAATTTAGCATAGTCCTATTCACCCCCCCTCTAGGACTTTAAGCTCGGCCTTTTCAAATGTGTGTTAATGATTCAAATGCCAATGTACTCTTCAAAATGTTGAATATTCTGTTATCTCCTTATGCATTTTTAGAAATATGATTCCTTTGGTTCACCCATGATTCCTCAAGTTCAAACTTCAGTCAAATTTGCTATAGGTATATACTAATCTTTGCCAATGACTAACCAAAGGGGGGAGAATAAATCCCACCATGAGAACAATTGTTTGTATGGATTCTATGCATGGTGATGTAGGTGATCAGGGGAACTGTAAGAAAATAGAGGGAGCAGCTTCATAAAGTTTCTTTGTGTATGAACTCCAATAGTCTCTTTATAAAATTATATAAAATTCATGTACACACAATTTAGGATGTTGTTCTAGGTGTGTTTTAGGTATTTTATCACGAAATTGACAAAGGGGGAGATTAAAAGTGCCCTGGTTTGTTAATTAGCGTGAGAGTTGAGTCGGTAAGACAAGTGAGCCCCATATGAAGATCATATAAGCATTTTCGTCAACTGGATGTGTGCTCTGAACTCATCAAAGGTAAACTTAGCCTCACATCCCATGTCCCAGAACACCCGGGTATATAAATCCTTAAAAAGCTTAGAACAACATATGAATATAAGCATGGAAACTGATTTTGCAAATAGGAAAATTCTCTAAGTTTTCATCTTTCTTCGATGTATCGAGCTTACATCGATGACATTGAACACTTGTTTTCGATTACATCAATACAGACTCGATGACATTGAATTGAGGTCTTTTATGTCCAGCAACCAACATGATATTTGGACAATATTCTCGATGAATCAACCTCACTTCGATGACATCAAAATTCAAAATCCAATGACATCGAGCAAGGTTCTATGTCATCGAATATAAGCTAGTCTGTGTCCAACAAGCTTCAAAGGTAAATCGAGAATTTCATTGATAACTCAAAATGAGCCTCTACAACATCAGAATTCAAATCCCGATGACATCGAGGGAGCTTCGATGTCATCAAAGTCGGACAACTCATGTCCAACAAGCTTGATAGGAATATCATCTGGATATGTTTGAAGAATCAAGCTACCCTCGATGATATCAAAATTCAAATCTCAATCATATCGAAAGTAGGTCGATGACATCGATTTCGCACAAAGGAATGTCCAACAAACTCTCAAGGAAAATCTTCTAAAAAGAGATTGATCTATCGAACTAGGTTTCGATGTCATCACCTGATGACATTCAAGTAGGCTCGATGACATCGAAGTCAGCCTATTCATGTCTAGCAAGCTCCTTTGGAATATATTGTTGAGGAATCGAACCTTGGTTCGATTACATTGGAGTTCAAATCCCGATGTCATCGAAGCAGGTTCGATATCATCAAGCTTCTGTCAAAAAGTTCTAGCTGTATTTGTCAGTTAAGTTCGAATCATTGCACTATCATTTGACATCATCGAAAGTATACATTCAATGACATCGAACTGAATCCGGTTCGATGACATCGAACTCAATCAGAAACTAACTATTTTATTACCGTTTGAACTTTTTGCCTATATAAGGTGAGCTTGTTCTTGGTTGCTACATTGAGAAAAATAGAGAGAGGTTTGAGAGAGTAATTGCATATCACCTACCCCAAGCTCATTTTCGCATGGAAGTTCATCCTTCAATCTACCACTCATCATTGGTGTTTAATAGAGTGGATTGAGGAATGAACTTCCCCATTCAAGGATCATCTAGCTACAATCTTAATGGCAAATCATTGAGCTGGAATACCTTGAATGCTTGAATGCTTGGAATCACTCCTTTTCTAAAATAGAAAAACATTTATTAGAGTAGGATTCTAACATAACCTTGACCCAACCCATTACCTTTATTGGAACGTCATCAAGTGTTGCAGATCAAGGGAGCTGAAGAATCTTCAACATCAAGGAGGAGATCTTCATCAATGTGCTTATTAGGGCTCATCTACTTATCTGTAAGTTATTAGGGTCCAGATACTCTGTTTGTCACACCCCAAACTCAAAAATTGAATTCACAGGAATCCCGATCACCGAATCCTGTGCAGACAGCCTCTTTAATGCCCTATTTTCGGTTCCTGACAATCATATGCCAGATTTCGATCCTGGGATCATACAAGGAGGATTTTCAGAATGAATTATTTTTTTGGTAATAGAGCATAACCAAGTCACAAAATAACATCACCACATATTCACTATATCAAAAACTTTAAGTACAATGCGGAAAGAGAAATACAAGATGATCAAAAAGCTCCAAAATGGCCTGATACGGGCTCCTGCCTCAGCGCTGCTGCTGTCCAACGACACCTGCACGCAACGGTCGTGTATAAGCTTACATAAGCTTAGAGGGTGGTGTAAGTGTGTGCGTAAGGCAAGTGCTAATGTATATAATATCAGAGTAATGCGGAAACCTATGGTAAGTCCATGAATGCAATCAGCTGTACCAAAGCTATATGATACAAGGCATGAATGCTATCGGCCATACCAAGACCATGCGATGCGTGGCCTATGTAGCCAATTGTCATATGAGAGATGCAAAGCAAGCATGTCGGTACTCATCAAGTACACATATCAATACAGTTCCTCTCTGGATATTACCGGGGTCTAATACACTTCGCAGTGACTACCACCTCCCTAGCTGCACAGTCAAGCAAGCGGAATAGACCTCACTATCCGCCTGACCAGTCGTCTGTCAATACCTACCCGGCTTGTCGATAGTGGACTCATTTGTGAGCTGGTCAAACTCAGCCTAGCTTATAGCCCCCTCTCTCAGGCGGATAAGGCCACACCCCCTTCCAACCGACCACGACATAGTGGGAGACGCGGCCTACTGGTATTCGACACTCGGGCACTCGTGTATCCACTCGGTCTAAACGTTGGAGCAACTCCTGGTACCAATAAGATTCTGGGACTTTCACCTAAGGACATCTAAGTACCCACAGTGCTAGAACCAAGTATTTTTTATATCCGATACGGCCATCCACGATGTACCTGTGGAACCATGGCCCTGATGTCGCTAAAGCATGCAATGATGAAGTCACACATATGCGAGATGCATGAATCACACTGTCAAATCATGCAGCAATCTAGCACGTACTGCGTGATCATGTGGGGCACTCTGTCTCATAACGAGTCTCATAAATTCTGCCCAATGGCGTATGCTATGATCAGTCACTACTCATTTCAAGCATACATATGATGCATATGGGCATGAGTTATGGGATTATACTAAGCATGTTATACAGTGATGAATATTAATAAGTATAGGCCTATCAATGGACCCTAAGGGGAGTTATAATGCGGACATTTAACCTACATTGTACTTATAATGTGGACGTCAAACCATCATTGTTCCCTAGGCTTGGCCCACCATAAATATCATTACATGAACCATGCGAAATCACATATTGCAATGGACTCTAAGGATATCTCATTGGGCCTCGACCCATAGGCCTTAGATACATCAAATGGGCCGCCTTATATGAGCCTTATATAAATCAAGTGGGCCGCTTCAATGGGCCTTATGTACATTGCAATGGTCCATATCCCATGGGCCTTTAAATGCATCAAAATGGGTCTAATCTCATGGGCCTTATGCATACCAAATGGGCTTAATCATATGGGCCCTAGATATATACCAAGTTGGGCCTTAATGGACAACCATAAGTAAATCAAGATGGGCCTCCTCAAATGGGCCTCGAGTCATATCAAAAGATCAACTGGACCGCATCCCAAATAGCGGTGGTGGCAATGATTTCCACCATTAAAATTTCCATGGCCCGCCATAACATTTATTTCCTGACCAATCTATTCATAAGGTCACAAGGACCTGGATTTAGAGGGAAAGCAAATATCATACTAGTCCAACCTTGTAATCCAAACGTTTTAATGGTGAACATTCAATCCAACACTATTTCTATAGTGTGGTCCACATGACTCTAGATCTGTCTTATTCTCAAGCTCATGCCAAAAAATGATCTTTCCAAAATGGATAGACAGTTTGGATGCAACATATGCATCATGGTGGGTCCCAAAAAGATGGACCGTGTGGAGAGAACACATACATCGTGGTGGGTCCCACCCCGTCAGTACACACGCTCCATGCAAGCCACCTCCACCAGGGATCGGTTCCAAGACCTCAAGTGTTGAAATGAGGTATCTCCACTCCGTCCACCAGTCCAGCGGCTGGACTGGACGTGGACAGTGGGTCCCACGTGGGGCTTGCTTCAGGTAGGGGCCTTGATCTGCAACATTTATTTTACATCCAAACTGTTGATAGGGTCACACAGACCTGGGTGAGGAGGAAAAACAAATTTCATCTTGATCCAAAACTTCTGTGGACCCAAAAATATTTTCAATGGTAGGCTTTAAATCACCACTGTTTCCTCTGATGTGGGCCACCTGAGCCTTGGATGGGCCTGATTTTAGAGTGGGGCTTACTTCAGGTAGGGGCCCACCATATGGACGGGTTAGATGGCAAATAAACATTAAAGTGGGGCCCACATGAGGAGCTGTGGGCCCTGGCGTCCACCCACCATCTGAGCGCAGGCGCTGCCTACGCCTCTGGCCAGCAGCAGCCCTGCTGCTTTCCTTCTATTTAAAAAAAAAAAAAAAAAAAACCTATTTTTTGAGGTTTTTCGTATGCAAGGCCCGCTCCAAGTGAATCCACTATAGCAATTGGATTCCACAACTCATAATAAATCCAACGAGTCCAATATCGAGCCTCTTTCAGCGTGTAAAAAAAATCTGGATAGATATCAATGATATTAATACTATTTTCAACACTATGGCCCACTAGATACTTCGATCAACCTCATCTTTCGGCTCAACGCCTAAAATGAGTTGGAGAAAATGATGGACAGCTTGGATTGGATACAAACATCAAGGTGGTCCTATACAAGTGGCCCCATTTTCAAAGCTTTGAGACAAGCTAATATTTGTGTTTTTAAAGACATCCAGGGACCGTTGCAGCGTCCCTGGACGGGTTGGGTGTTCTTGTGCACGAGGTGGGCCCTGCTCAGGTGAGCCACCAAATGGCGGATGGTGTGGGTTCAACACATATAAAGTGGGCCCCACCTATGAATGTCTTGGACCCAATATAATACCTCATGGTGGGGTCCATCTAAGTGGGTCACACGGCCATTCCATCACACAAAACATGAAAAAGAGAGGGAGAGAGAGAGAGAGAAAGAGAGATCGAGGGACACACGTGCATGGAGGGACCCCGATACTATGGGCCCTCCCTTCCATGATCTACAACATAAATCAAGTGGGTCCCACAACATGTGGGCCCTTAAAAATTGAAATCCAATGGTGGAGATCCCTTCTCCATGAAAATAGACGGTCTAGATGACCCATATAGAAGCTAGGAAGGTAAACATCATGATGGGGTCCATAGAGAATGGCCCCATCATGGAATGATATTGATGATCAAGATGGGCCATCAGCCACATCTTAGGGTCCAAAGTGAGATCCATACCATTGATCGGTAGGCCTCACTTAGCCCATCTTAAAAATATAAAAAATTAAGCTATGGAAGCACCCACCACTTGATCTTCTTGGTCAATTGGAGAGCCGGTCTCCTGTGCTTCACTTTAATGGAGAGGATGAGAAATGGATGGCTAGGATGCTGGGTTTTAGAGTGGGAAGTGGGCCTCACACATGCATTTTCTCTCCATGGGAAGGCATGGACGTGAGCTCTTTCTCTTACTTGGGATGTGTTGAGAAATGAGAGAGAGATGCGATGTAAGGAGTGATGGAGTGATGGGAAGTGAGTGATAGGGTGATGGACATGTACTTGACATGTATGCATCTATGGGTGTGTAAGAGAGAGAGAGGGAGAGAGTTTACTTTAACTAAGGATAATGTAAGAGGGGAATGGTTGCTTGTACTTGATATGAGATGATTGATGGATAGATTGATTGATTGATTGATGGGACATATTGTAGAGATTCTTTTTAGGATTTGCAACGTGCGGTGTTTTTCCTCGAACTGAACGCGGGTCCACATCTCCCTGCCAGGGTATCGGATCGGTATGTGAGTTGCGGCATTGGAACCGCGGTGACTATACGGTCATAATGGTACAAATCTATAGGATACGACTTAGGGTCGTAGGCAAACATCGATTATATGTCGCAGGTTGCCGGACTTTGACGAGAATGATCCCGGGAATCGACGGAACAGTACGGACTAGGATACGGGTCTTATACTGTTGATCATTCCTTGTGTGAGATTGGTTCATAGGTACATCTCACCCCTTATAAGTCCTCATAGGAGGCCTCAAGCCAGAGAGTACGTTTGGGTGCTATGTGTTGACCCTTGCTCATGTGTAGGGCATAAACTTGGATCCTTTGTGTAGGTCCTTGGCCTGTGTGGCCTAAACTATGTTCCTTGTGTGGATCTTTGGCATGTGTGGCCTAAAACAGAGGTTCCTTGTGTGAATCCTTTACTCTTAGGTAAGGCATAAAACTTAGATGCTTCATGTTGACCTTTGCTCTTGTGTAGGGCATAATCTTGTATCTTGTGTAGGTACATCTTAGGTACCTTTTGTAGGTCCTAGAGTCAATCTTGTGTAGGTTGTAACGGTTTGAGGTGAACCTGATTTGAAACCTTTGTTGGTGAAATCTGGTACACTCATGGGATGAGTGCGTCCGCTGGGAGTGGAGTAGGCACATAGCCAAACCGCTATAAACGACTGTGTTTGGGATTGATTCTTGCTTAATCTTTCATTATGTTTATCTTTTATATGCAAGCTTGATAATATGAATGCTTTGATCTGAATCATATCTCACACACATTCACTCTTCTCATCCATCTTAGACTATTTGTTATATCATGCTAAATATTGAATAGTCTTATGATTGAACCCTTTACTTGGATTGGAAGCCATTAGGGTTAAATTTAGACTCACACGACCAGCCGTGTGGTGTCCACAACTAGTTGAGCAAGCCACTCGACTAGTCATGGGACCCACAAGGCCAGTTGTGTAATTGAAAAATCTTATTATGCCAGAATTTTTGAGAATCTGTTTGGATAAGGCCAGTCGTAGCTAACCAAAGGCCAGTTGTGCGAAACAATTTTTCACCTATAAATTGTGCTCGAATTTCAAAGTTTTCTATTCAATTCTTATCATTCTTAAGCAATCACTCTGAGTTTATTTTGAGTACATTCTAAGATATTTTGTGCATATTTAAGATTCTTTAAAGTAGCTCTTGTAATTTGATTTTGAATATCTATTTCATTCTTATATTGAAAAGGGATATTCGATTTACCCTTTCTTGAGATCAAAATCAGTACAAAATTGAAACACTCCGTACCTTTGGTACACGGGTGTTACCCCTGAGGACCCCAGTTATAGGGATTAAGGACGATTAAACAGGATAACTTAAACTTTACACTTGTAGGTCGAGACTCCCGTTCAACGATAAAGCCAACCACTATGATCCGAAGGAGCCAAGTCAAACCCAACATCAGTCCAGAAGGTAAGACTAAGCAAATCCTTAGATTAAAGCAAGTTAAGAACAAAATTTACTAGGTCACATTAACACCAAGTATCCACTAAACAACCTTAGAAGAATAAATTATGGCCAACCAAGCACTTAAAGCCCCTCAAATCCCTGTTCCACTGTTAAAACAAAACCTTGTACCCATCTAACCATTGGATCATGACATATGGGCAAAAAAAGGCCCTAAATGGTATGATATGGCCCACCTGGGCCTCAGCCCCGCCCCAAACCAGGCCGAGACCCTTATAACTGGTCCTTAAGATGGTTGAATGGGGCAGATCAAGCACCAGAGTCATGATGTGCCCCCAAAGCTAGGTGCACGTACACCCCAAACACTAGTCCACGATGTGCGCTGGAACGACCACTTGTGGTCAAACAATGTTTGACCAAACTTAAATACAAAATTCTGAGAACCATTCCCGACAACACCCTGTTTAAAAACATTGTCCTTTAAGCTTTAAAGTGGGCCACCATAGCCGTTTTCTAGACGATCCAAGCCGTCCATTCTCCTCATGGGGTCCGCCCGACCCAAACGGTATAGGGATTCGACCCAACGTATAGGGACTTGAGATTTGGGACCCAACCGTCCATCCCCTCAATAGCGGCTAGGATCAAGAGAGAAGAACCATCCGGGGGCTTGAGAGGCAAGCCACCACCCCCTTTGTGCAGAGGACTGAGGCCTCAAGCATGCCAGCAGGAGGAGGTCCCCTCATGGCTAAAAAAGGGTGGAAGAGCCTTAATGAGGGGAAAAGAAGGCTTCCCATTTTTGTCTATGAATGGACGACGACGCCATCAGAGGTTTTCCCTCCTTTGCCTATAAATAGGCATTTCTACCCTGCAACTCTCACAAAAATAAAAAGAAAGAGGGAAAGGAAGAGAGGAGGGAAACAGAGGAAAAGAAAGAGAGAGAAAACAGAGAGGAGCGAAACAGGGAGCAATTTTGGTGAGCTCGGTGCACACTGCCCTAACTCAGTCCGTGAAAAATGGACCGAGCCGAGTCAGTGTGGGACCACAACATCACCACTTGAGGGAGATAAGGATAAGGAAGGGTGGGTGTGTGCGTGCCAGCCCAAACTCGGGTCAGATCCAACTGTAGCAGGTAAGACCCTTCCCTCCACTCTTTTGGAACTCTAAATGAGCTCAAAACTAAGGCTCCATCACACGTCACCCACACATGTTCGTGGCTGAAAACGCCCCTCAGCGGGACCGTGCATAGAGCCAAAAACAGGCTCTGTTTTAAAGCTGGATATGGCCTACGTTCAGGCACTGTTCTAAGGACTGAATAGGCCTAAGTACGGGCCCTGTTTGGGCCCAAACAATGGCATGAGAATGGCCCCAGCTAGGGGCTGAGACTCAGCCTAGAAGTAGCCTGCAAACTCAGCCTCGAGATTGGACCGAAAATGATCCGAAAATTAAGTTGAAAATGCCCCTGTTCAGGCCATTTCTTGGCTGGAAGAAACGGTAGCCGTCATGGCTCCATTGAGCACTGATATGGGTCAAAAGAAACAACCAAGGACGGGCCATGATCGAGCTAAAAATCGAGGCTAGAGGAGGGCTTCAAACGGCATGCAGCAAGGGGCCGTGGGCCCTGCACAAATGCAGGTGGGCCTCACCCAAAGCTGATGAATTACTCATATGAGGGGCGTCCCAAACGGACAGTAGGCCTGGACGTGCCCTCTAAAATAAATAAAATAATATTTTATTATATAGTATAATATATGCTTATGTAAATATAATATCATATTAATATATATACAATATCTTAGTGGGCCACATCCACATGGGACCCACCAGGTGTATATGTTTACTTTATATATATATATATATATATATATATATATATATATATATATATATATATATATATATATATATATATATATATATATTCTATGTGGGCCACACCACGTGGGGAGTCCACCACTGATGGACGTGTTCCATCCAAGTTTTCTATCCATTCGACAAGCTCGTCCTAACGGTGGGCCACGTATGTGGACCCCACCATGATATAAGTGTTTTATCTGCACGGTCTATGTAGTGGACCACACCATGAAAGTCATGGTGGGCCACGCCACGCCAATATGGGCCAGCACCATTGCAGGTGGGCCTCACCAAACAATAGGCAGACTGCACATGTGTGAGCCGTCCAAACGGGTGGCAAGCCTTGGACGTGCACTCTATAAATAAATTAATATTTTATTATATAATATGATATATATATATGTACATGTAGGTGGGCTGCACCATCGAGTCGTGGTGGGCCGCACCAAGTTCAGACCACCATTAGTAGATCCTGGTTGTCCACAGATGGACGTCGAGTCCAGACCGTCCATCAGTAGACAACCAGCACCAGATGTCTGGCATGAATAAAATGTATAAATGTACTGCTAAAAGAGTAACGGAGCCTACACATATATACACAATACTATATATAAGGGGTGGGCCCCATGTGCGTATTGTACCCAGCACATGGGGCACTAGGGTGCATGTGTTTCTTTCACACCATCTAGCTTAGGACAGTGTGGCCCACTAGGACACGTATTATATCAGCGCCGTCTGTTTTGCATCCGGCTATGAGGCCCGTATATGATGAATAAACCAAATCTGAACCGTCCACCCAATTGACAAGCTCGAGACTAAAAACGGGACAGATCTGTCTGGCAGAACACCCCCCCCCCCCCCCCCCCCCCCCCGGAAAAGCTGTGGAGAGTTGAAACGCCCACCATTGAAGCCCTCTTGGGAGCAAACGCCGTGTAGGGCCTTGTGGGGTTTCGGTAGTGGAAATCATTACCACCACTATTATTCGTGGTATGGTCCAGGTGATCCATTCTTTTGAAGAGTGTTCTAGATAGTCCCTAAGAACAGAATGCAATATACAGCATGTGAGCCCACTAGCATATGGTATATGTACACCATCCACCTGACATGATGCATGTGCTAGTCCCACTTGGGTCAAATTTGGACCCAACACCTAGAGTCAAAATGGGCTTAGTTTAGCTTATAGTGGTGAAGAGTTTAAGCCCAGCTGGGCCACCTTGCTTGGATAAATAGGGTGGGCCTATCACAAGCCTAAAAGGCCTTATTGTTACATTCTTTTGAACCTTCTTGTTGGTTGAACAAAACCGTAGGAATACTTGACAAATATAAACTGTAATTTTAGGAGATTGAGTGACCTTGGGCCGCAAGAAGACTTGGACCGAGTTCACAAACACAACCCTACATGTGATGACTTTCCCCTTGGGCTTTCCATTTCTAAATTACCTAAATATAGTTTGTACTAGATTACCAGAATTAATTTAAGGCCGTTGTATTCATTGCAAGTATCTAATTTGTAATACCATGTTCACAGTGTATGGTAGGCTCACTTGCTAGCTAACCATTAAAATATGACTATCATTCACATGTCTTGATTAACATCTCGTCGATAGTTCTTATGCAAATTCCATGACGTCTCCTAGCATGTTGTATTGTCACTATTTAGAATCACATGTTATCACATGTTAATATGATTGCCTTTCCATAAATCTCATAGCACTACTCGTGGAGGATTTCATTATTGTTCGCAAGTCATACTTGGGATGTAATTAGACAAAACTATGGAAGAATAGGACCCTTGAACTTTGATCAAGGGATCTTATTGAAACATCCCAAGTTGGAAGACCTCATGAGTCGAGGATGGTGTTCATGGGACACTATACTCAAGCTGTCGGCATACGTTGGGTGATGAGCCCCTCGTAGTGACCATTGAGTTACCCAAATTGACTGATTGTAATTGGAAAAATAATGGGTTGGTTAATTATGCATTCATAGCATATTGGCGATAATGGGTGGCTAATTCTGGATGTTGTAACACATACCCTTAGGATCATAGGGGTGTCATTTCACTAGCTCCCAGACCATTGACCATCGACTATCAACCGACTGCTCCAACTGGACGATCATTCCCAAGTCGATGATTGCATGAGTAACGAGCCCAAGTCCAACTGGATAAGCATCCCCAAGTCGATGTACATCCATACATTCATGCATCAAATAAAACTGGATCTTATCTATTTTGGATCATTGCCTTATTTTTCCTTAAACTATGTTTGTTAAGGCAGCAATGTGAAATCTTGAGGAAAATTCACACTGAGCTGGCCACTCATTCATCAACTATCCAACCGTACAGAGTATGCAGGGACGGATGTAGAGAATGACGATGTTGGTCTTGATGGCACGACCATGGAGCCCGAGGAAGGATACTATGGTGATGAACAGTAACATGAAGCAGCGGCGTACTTCGGACTTAATCAGCAGATCAATATTTTAAATTTTAGTGGTTTAGTATTTTGGAACATGTAAAATTTTATATCTAAGACCCCCAGCTGGGTGGGTCAAATATTTGGGCTCAATGATTATCTATTTTCATTTTGCTATCGCACTCTGAATTTATATTTCCACCAGTTCTCTGATTTATAAACTCTCAATTTTTGAAGCGAGTCTCATACTTAGGTTTTAGAAATTGGGGTGTTACAAAAGCCCTTGCTAATTTAATTAAAAATCGTATAGACTTAGAACCTTATACACTTGTGAGACTGAACGTTGAACATCTACGTCGTCATCAAGTTTGTTCTACCGGGCTGCTTGAGAATTGTCATACAGATAAGTATTTTCTTTTCTGTAATTCAATTCCTTTTTAGTTTGTGAGATTGTTCTAGAAAATCTCATTTTTGGTTTGTTTAAAGTGATCCAGAAAACTCAGAATGAGGGATTTTTGAATTGAGTAAGCCCATCTAAAGATACAATTGTGAAGGTTTTAGGTGAACCTTGAAAAACCTATTTTGATTAGTGAACGCTAATATCTCGAGAGAGCGGATATTAGGAGTGGAGTGGTTGTGTGGCTGTTGTTTAACAGTTGGTGTACACACAAGCAAACCACTATAATTCTTTGTGTTTGGTGGATGTGTGATTTTTTTCTTTATCTTTTATGATTTAAGATTATGAGATATATTTGTGGATGTGAATGTTGTAATCTTTAAATTTCAGCGTTGTGTAGTAAATGTTGTAATAGATTAGTTTTTGTTTCTTTCATTTCCTCTTTAGTTTGAGTTTTTGATACTCACCCACGTTCTACTAAGGTTGTCCTACCATAAACCATTGGTTTTTTGTGTTAGGTTGTCCTTAGAACAATGTTTGTATCAACCTCTCAATACTTAATTTTTAAGGTTGTTATTTCCTTTGGTTATTTGCATTTTATTTGTCTATCTGTTGTCTTTATTCCACTTATTAGTTTTTATTTAACATATTCCTATTCACCCCCCCCCCCCCCCCCCCAGGACATATAGCTCGACCTTTTCAAGTGGTATCAGAGCCTGATAGCTTGTTTATTTGGATTTAAATCCTGAGTTAACCGATCTGAGCTTTTAAAATGTCAAATTTTGATAGCCTTTCTATAACTAAGCCTCTACCTTTTGATGGCTCTAATTATGCTTATTGGAAAGCCAGTGAGAATATTCTTAAGGTCTATTGATGAGAATGTGTGGCAAACCACAGTAACTAAATGGACTCCACCTACTGTTGAAGTTCTTGGCCTTGATGGAACTAAAACTCTAAAAGTTTCTCATTATAGCACTTGGACCACTCTTCAGAGAAGTGAGAGTAGTGTCAATGCTAAGGCTTTAAATGTAATTACTTGCACACTATCACCAGATGAATTCAAGAGAATTATATCTTGTGATACTGCAAAACAAGCCTGTGATATCTTAGAAATGACACACGAGGGTACGCCTACTGTCAAGAAATCTAAACTACAAATCCTCACAACTAGGTTTAAGGAAATACGTATGGAAG
Source organism: Magnolia kwangsiensis (assembly GCA_037074715.1). Classification (NCBI taxonomy): domain Eukaryota; kingdom Viridiplantae; phylum Streptophyta; class Magnoliopsida; order Magnoliales; family Magnoliaceae; genus Magnolia; species Magnolia kwangsiensis. The sequence continues at coordinate 104,923,510 of CM073576.1, read as the reverse complement.
AAAATGAAACATTCATGGACTTCTATAATAAGTTAAATGACATAGTCAACTCTATGTGGGGTCTTGGAGATAACATCTTAGAAAGAAAAATCTGTGCAAAGATACTACGCTCACTACCTAAAAGGTTCAATTCGAAAGTCACGACTATTCAAGAACTTCGTAATACATACTATATGCAGGTTGAAGAACTGGTTGGTTCTTTACAAACCTACGAGTTAAACTTTAAAGTTCCAAAAGGTAAATCTATCACCCTTAAATCTTTTAAAAGTATTTCTCATGAAAATAACAATTTTGATTTAGAAACTTCTAAAGATGATATGGCCCTTCTAGCTAAAAAGTTTTACAAGATTTTCAAAAGTAAAAAGAGGGTTGATATTTAAAAACCTGTTGAAAAAAAAAGATCAAGATCTGAAAATTGAAAATCTTTAAAAGATAGCCAATGATACAACTGCCATGAATATGACATCTAGCAAACAAATTTCATAAAAAGAACAAACCTAAAAAAGAAAGGTATGTTGGCTACATGGGATGAATCTTCCTGACGAAGCCTCTTCTGAGTCAGAAGATTCTGAAACCGAGTCGAGTAATGATGTTAAAGCCCTAATGACACTAGCCAAGTTCACTTTCTCAGATAATGATACAACCAGTGAAGAAAATCTGGGAAGTGATCTTGAGAATGAAGAAGATCTTCAGGATGCTTATGATGCCCTATACAGGGAAAGTTGTAAAATAACTGTTAAATTAAAACTTTAAAAAGAAAAGTTTTTAAAATTGAAAGAGAATTTTGATAATCTAGTTTTGAAAAAATCATACCTTTCAGATTGCTGCGAAAAAACTAAGTGTGACTTATATCTCAAAATGTCCCAAGTTGAAAACTTAAAATCTGAAAATGAAAACCTAAAACAGGAAGTATCTTCACTTTTGAGTTTGAAGGATACATAGAGGTATGCCCAAGGTGACCCTAAATTAGAAAAACTTCTATCTGAATCCAAAAAATGTGGTGATCGATCTGGATTGGGCTTTGATAAAAATACTCCTCCCAAATATAAGAATACTCCTCCTAAATTTGTTAAAGGAGAGTCTTTTAACTTAAAAAAGAAAAGTATAAATCAAAATATTTTTAAAATAACTAAAAAATTTTAGTCCTTAAATCTTAAAAAGAACCATATCAACTATAAAAATCAAAACCGTAATCATTTTTCTAAGAAAATTGTAGACTTGCTTAAGGAGTTCTGAAAATCTAACTCAATGGGTAAGACGTATAACAATTATAATCAAAAGAAGACCAACTATGTTCCTAAACCCAAAACTGTAATGAAATTGGTCCCTAAGGTTGCTTATTTGGTTGCACACACCGCATTCAAAGCCACAAGCCATTCAAAGTGGTACCTAGATAGTGGTTGCTCCAGTCATATGACAGGTGACAAAAGTCTTAAAAACATGACTGATGGTACAGTCACATTCGGTGATGGTAGCAACTGCAAAATTGTTGGCCAAGGTATAGTTCAACTCCCTAACCTCCCTCTATTTGAGAATGTTTTATATGTAGAAAGTTTAAAAAATAATTTATAAAGCATTTCTGCGATAATAATCACAATGTAAAATTTTCAAACCAAAAGCGTGAAATCTTAAATAAGAATGGTTCTATTATATTAATTGGTCACAGAACTTCTGAGAACTGCTATATAGTTAGTGACTCAATCTCATCTAAGCTATCTTGTTACATGGTCCATACCAATGAGACTGAGCTATGGCATAAGCGCCTAGGACATGTACACTACTACAACTTGTATAGATTGAGAAAAAGTGATTTGGTAAGAGGTCTACCCAAAATAAAGAAAGTGGATAAGATATGTGGCAAGTGCCAAATTGGTAAACAAATTAGGAGTGTTCAAAAAAAGATAAACTTCAATGCTACATCTAAACCACTCAAACTTTTCCACATGGATCTTATTGGACCAACTAGAACGGAGAGTTGAGGTGGCAAGAAGTATATTCTGGTCATTGTAGATGACTTTATCAGGTATACTTGGGTAGTCTTCTTAAGAGAGAAATCTGAAACTCTCGAGGAAGTAAAAAAGGGTACTTAAACATATCAAAAATGAAAAAGAATTACAAGTTACTAAGATCCATAGTGATCATGGGTCTGAGTTTGAAAATAGCAATTTTAAGAAATTTTGTAATGACTAAGGAATATCACATGAATTTTTCTGCTCCCAAAACACCACAACAAGGGGTAGTGGAAAAGAAAATTAAGGTGCTTCAAGAAATGACTAATATAATGTTAAATAGTATGAAGCTTCCTAAAAATCTCTAGGCTGAAGCCGTAAAGAATGCTTGCTATATAATTAATCGTGTTTATATTAGAAAATCTAATAATAAAATGGCTTATGAGATGTGGTTTGATAAGAAGCTTTCTGTTAAATACTTTTGAGTTTTCGGCAGTAAATGCTATATCTTGCGTGATCGAGAACATCTAGGTAAATTTGATACCAAAAGTGATGAAGGGATATTTTTAGGGTATGCCCTAAATAGTCGAGCATATCGGGTACTTAACAAGAGGACCGATGTAATACAAGAATCTATTAATGTGGTCATTGATGATCATTTGAATACACCTCTCTCAAGTTCAGAAGATGATGAGGTTCTTCTAATTGATAAACCACACTCTTCATCTCATCAAAATAACACTAAACTATGAATAAATAAAGATCATCCTACTGATCAAATCCTTAGAAATCCCCTCACTAGTGTACGCACTCGTAAACAATTAGAAGATATGTGTAACTACATGTGCTTTACATCTCAGATGGAATCAGCTAACGTAAAAGAAGCCCTTACTGATGAAAACTGGATTGTAGCTATGCAAGAAGAGCTCAATCAATTTGTAAGAAACGATGTTTGGTATTTAGTTTCAAGACCAACTGATAACATATTATCGAAACAAAATGGATTTTGAAGAATAAGTCTGATGAACTTGTTAACATAATTAGAAACAAGGCTAGGCTGGTTGTACAAGGATACACCCAAATTGAAGGTCTTGATTAAGATGAAACCTTTGCCCTATTAGCTCGTCTTGAATTAATCAGACTATTTATATCCATTGCGTGCTTTAAAAAATTCAAAATATATTAAATCGATGTTAAGAGTGCATTTTTAAATGATGATTTGCATGAAGAAGTATACGTTAAACAACCAAAGGGTTTTGAAGACCCTAAGCATGCTAATCATGTTTATCGTCTAAAAAAAGCACTCTATGGTTTGAAATAGGCTCCCAGGGCATGGTACGAGAAATTAAGTAAATTCTTGTTAATTCTTGAGTTTGTTATGAGGAGTGTAGATAAAACATTATCTGTTAAGAAACATAATGATCATATTTTAATTGTGTAAATATATGTTGATGACATTATCTATGGATCTACCTATGCTAACATGACTGTTGAGTTTGCAGATCTTATGAAATTCAAATTTGAAATGAGCATGGTTGGAGAACTAAATTATTTCCTAGGGTTGCAAGTCAAATAGCTTTCTGATGGATTCTTCATCTCTCAAGCCAAATATGCTCTGAACTTAGTTAAAATGTTCGAATTTGAGAATGGAAAGAATTTTGATACCCCAATGAGTACCACTCTGAAACTCTCTAAGGATTCAATAGGTAAGAGTGTGGATCCTAAGGTGTATCGCAGTATGATAGGAAATTTACTTTGTTTAACTGCGAGTCAACTTGATATTACTTTTAGCATTGGAATTTGTGCCAGATATCAATCGGACCATAAAGAGTCCCACTTGATTGTTGTTAAGCGAATTTTGTGATATGTCGCTAGTTCAGCTAATGTTGGTCTCTGGTATCCACATGATACTAGTGTGCAATTAGCTAGTTAAACAGATATTGATTGGGCTCGTAACATTGATGATCGTAAATCAACCAATGGTGGTTGTTTCTATGTCGGGAACTGTCTAGTTTCCTAGTTAAGTAAGAAGCAAAGTTCCATATTGCTCTCCACTGTTGAGGCTGAATATATTGCTGCAGGTAATGCATACACTCAGCTAGTATGGATGAAGAGAATGCTAAACGATTATGGAATTGTGCAAGAATCTATGATGTTATATTGTGATAACACAAGCGCAATTAATATATCCAAAAATCCTATTCAACATTCACAAACCAAGCATATTGACATTAGGTATCATTATATTCGTGAATTGGTGGAAGAAAAGATAATTTCATTAGAATATATTCTGATCAAGAATCAACTAGTTGACATATTCACAAAATCGCTCGACAAAAATCGATTTGCTAAATTGAAATTTGATCTTGGTATGTGCAATATGGATTGATGATTTGTGCTCATTTGTATCATAATGTATATATATATTATTTTACATTTTTTATTTAAATATATGCAAAATAGCATATTTTTAGCGTTACATGACCAATCGAGTACACACTTGACCATTCGTAGCACGACCAGTCAAGTATATACACGACCAGTAGTGAAACCATGAATTGGGTTTTTATTTGGGAAAAAGTCACTTTTCTTCATTTTTTTCTTCTCCATCAAGCCCAACCACGACCGGTTGAACCCATCTTCGATTACTCTCCAGTTAGTGCTTCATTTTTTATTTCCTTCTAGATTTAAGTTCTTTGATCACCCTTAATCTTGATTTTATTTCTTGTTTCAAGATTTATGGTGGTTTGAAAGTGTTTCTTCCTTAAAATATGATTTTCTTCGAATCCTTTCATTCATTTTTGCAAACATTTGCTTCCTTGATTTCTTGTTGTAATTGAAGGAAGAAATAGGAAGAGAACCACTCATGATCCCTTTTCTTCTCGTTCCTCACCCATTACCGTGCGTCACCTTCGGCCTCCCAAAGAGGATCCCGAGAGTATGCGGGATTTCTGTCTTAGAAATGTTATTATTGAGCATGTTATCATTGTTGATCATATTGAGCGCTTCAACATTGTCCCTCTCTTTTAAGCCGTAGGATGGGAAAACATACTATCTTATGGTGGTCTTACATACTGATCCATTGCTCAGGGCATGTATGCTTGCATTACTGAGTTCTCTCAAGATGATTTGACATTTACTATGCAACTAGAGAAGGTCCAATTAAGGTAGACCGTCATTTGATTTTAACAATCATGGATATAATGTAGACCGTCATTTGATTTTAGCAATCATGGATATACCTGTTGTTGATGACGGTGTACCCATATCCACCTTACAAGCTAGGCCTTTTAAAAATGCTAAATAATTGATTACGAGAGTTCTCTGTAACATGAATGTAAAATGGAACAGCGGTATTGCTTTGAGTTTCAAATATATGTTGCCCAGATACAGGGTCACGTATTGGATTTTTATTTCGAATGTCTATCCTCGCTTAGGTAACAAGACTGATCTGACCTCTTTTATGGCCTGCATTATGCATTCTTTTGTAACTAGCATTCATATCTTTCTTCCTTCTCTTATTTGTCATCGTATTATTCAGTTTCGACTCCATCCTGGTCATAGCGATATTCCTTTCGCTTATCTTATGACTGTCTTAGCTATTTATGCTTTGATAGCTATGCTTATTGGAGAAGGTTCTCCATTCATTTAACAATTCTAATATCAACAAGATGAACCTGGACTTGGTACCTGGTCAAGTTGATGGGAATGCTGAAGGAGATGAAGGAGATGAAGAAGCTGAAGAAGATGATGCTTTACCTCAAGAAGACATTAATATGGATGATTTATTTGATGAACTTGAATCAGATTCTGAGGCTGACCCTAATTATCAGCTTCTGATTTCAATAAGAGGTTGCGTAATTTTAAGGAACATGTGGCTTAAATTTATGTAACCTAGGATTCTCAATTTGCTTAAATGCGCAAACATATGAGATGCATTAATAAGGGTTTACATTAAATTGATCCATCTATTCCTGCTCCCTCTTCAGGATCTGATTAGTTTTGTTTTAATTTGATGGTATCTGTAATAACTTTATTCTAACTCTTTTCCCTATGACTGATTGGATAATTTTGTTTACACTCTTATCTATTCAGTTCAGATACTCTCTTCATTTGATTTGGATGAGTAGTTATTAATTCTACATGCTCTCTTATTCTCTTCATTTATCCTTATTTGCTTCCTTTGTCATGTTGTGACACAAAGGGGGAGATATTTTAATAATATTGAATGATTTTGAATGAGGATATGATATGATGAAATGTGGCTAATATTTTTTTTTTGCAGAGAGTAGTGGTGTAACGCCTCGAAAAAATCTGTACAAAGACCCTATTACCACCTGAGGCAGAAATCACTAAGGACCGAATCCTTTAGAAATTAGATGAAAATTATTAAGTGCTAAACTAAATAATTAATGAAATTAGCTTGAACTGCATTCTATACGGACTACAAGACCCAAAACTAGTAGAATCGCTAACTCTATATTACCTAAAAACTTAGAATCAATCTCAAAACCCAGTTACTCTTGGGAGCACATTGAAACTCTATATTGGACCTAGACTGTGCGTCAAAAGTTCGATTACCATGAAACTATATAGTTATGACCGCTTTATTGTAATTGATAACCATCGCGGGAATCAAGTCCAAATAGTATCCAGAAACGCACAACTTGAGCCTGTAGCGAAGTGTGTGAGAAATGTGAATATCTTTAGAAAATGAACTCAACTTAAGTGATTTGGGTCGTTCTCTTTCAGTCCAAATTTAAGGTTTCAAACCGTCAGATTCTGACCCAACTACACCCTTGGATCAGAAAACTTTTCCTGTGCCTATTGGTATACTTATGGCCCGATCGAGTAATGATGACCGTTGATCTGATATGGGTCCTTTACAGCCAATCCAATTGTCAGATTGCACCATAAACATAGTCCTGGCGTAGATCCATCATCAAGGAACTTGACCTATGACGTATGTGAGAAATGAACCTTCCCAGGGGTCTCATTTGCCCGAAACAAGTTCCCTTTGGATACAAATCAGGTATTTTATGGCCCTGGGGCCATTTACATCAGTTCTGGGCCTATATAAAGCCCTTAAACCACCCCTCTCATTCCATATGATTTTCTCAAACCCTAGGAAAGAGAAGAGAGAAAAGAGGAGGAAAGAGTGAGGAAAAGAGAGAGAGTAGGGAGATCGTTGCTGGGATTCACTCCCACAACTCTACACGCCAAATTTCCACCCCTCCATTGCTACATTATCGATTTTGACTTCGATTTAGGTAAGAAATCATAACCCTAATCTCGTTTTAGAAATCTAAATAGAGAAATCGACGAAATAGCTAAACTATTTCATGATTCAGGTAGCAGTTGTGTTGTAGACAAGGACGTAGTATTTCAATTGAGTTCGATGCGAGTTTACCGACGAAAGGTGCAGACTATAAACATTTAGGTTATGGTTTTCAAGGCTTTTAATGTCAATTAAAGATTTATGACTGACTTGATTGCTATCACATGTACTTAGATGCAATGGTCTCCGTGTATTATACATATATATGAGCTATGTAGAATATAATGCATTCTATGTGTTTGTTGAAATGTTTGAATGGATATGGAATTATGATTTGTGCTTACCATGATTATTGATTGAGAATACATGATTGTAGTATGTGTGATAACTCCTTTATGAAAGAATTTACTATATTATATATTATAACTAAATTATTACATGTATGTTGATATGTGTAGTTTAAGTGTTTGATAAAATGTCTGAATGAGAAGTTACTCGTTGAAACGTATTTAATAAGGGCATTGAGATAGGATTCTCAATTACCGTATCTATAGCTACAGTTTCCTTCATGTAACCTATCTTGCTACTACGTGATTTATGTATAAAATGCATATGTATAATGACATGTTCTATGTGTTTGATAATATATTTGAATGAAAAATTGTCCGATGATTTATATTTATTAAGGGTGTTGAGGTAGGATTCTTGATTACTTTAACTATATATATAATTTTCTTCATGTAACCTTAATTTCAATTACGTAACTTATAGATGAATTGTAATGTTCGATAACATGTTCAATATGTTTGATGACATACTCAAATGATTGTTATTCTTAGATTGTTTGTCAAATGCTTATATGATTATCACATGTATCCACATGCTGCATTTGAGTATGATTGGGACTACTACATAGTCCAGACAATCGGTAACAATTCCTGTTTGAGTGGTCAAACTAGTCTCGCCACATTTGATGCGTTCGATAAATCTGAGTCGTATGATGATTGTCGACAGTGGTACCAGGTCGATTAAGTCAGCGTATACTCATACTAGTCGAACTCGTCTAATAAACCCATTGGCCTATTGTGTGTTTACCATGTATAGACATTACTGCTTGAATCTAAGGTACCACTTACCAATGTAAAATCCATTTTAACCATGGTACCATGATCCACTAAGACTCATGAGTCGGGCATGGTGATATGGGACACCATGGTCTAGTTGTCGACCTACGCTGAGGTGACGAGCCTCCTTGTAGTGACCAGTGAGCAACCCAAAACTCTTGAGCCAAATACGGTAGTATAGGACACTGTATTCGAGTTATTGGCCTACCCCAGCACAGCCTGGCTATAGCCCCAGCGTGGGTTAGGGTGTACTGTCTGATCCGGACCCCCTTCAAAAATAGCGCTCTAGTTGGTAGGACGCGGGTGGAGTAACCTCGAGTACAAAATAGGCCTACCCCCGCGCAGCTTAGCTGTGGTCCCTAATCGAGTTAGTGACGAGCCTTTGAAAATAGACTGTCAGTTAGTAGGGCGTTGGTGGTGTGACCTCGAGTACAAAATAAGCCTACACTGACGGTGATGAGCCTCTTGTAGCGACCTAGATTATAAACTTTCAAAATTGCCTATCGTATATGATTAACTAGGATTGACGACCTTAGATGGATCATTGTTTGGGTAAATGATATAAAGGGAGAGACTTTAGCTTCCAAACCTACTGTATGAATAGGTTTAATTAAGAGCTTGGCTAGCATGCACATGCACCACATTGCATGTGCCTTTGGCATTAGAGTTGAGCATAGTGGGAGTGTTGCATGCGCGACCATGAGATGATGTCGTTAAGGGAGTGCAGGTAAGGGCATGCATTATTATAGCATATTATTCCTGCATTAACAAGAGTACTTAGGATATGATTGTTGTACTGCTTTATCATTATTGCTTGACTGAATTGATAACATGTTAACCTTTGCTTTATAGTTCCACTGAATTAGCTACTCATTCCCACCTAGAATGGTGTTTTAAAACACCAACCAGGATCTATTGTAGATGCAGGTGGTGACGATGTCTACGCTGCTGATTTGGATTAATAGAGGAGGAGGAGGACTTCTCCTATGTTCAGCTACTAGGCGGGTCTATGTAGACCATGTATTGTTCAACGGGATTACAGGGACTATAAGGATTAGTTGGACATTTAGGTTTTTGTATTTTGTAAATTCTGGATCAATACATGTGTATATATTAAGCCTGGTAACATACTCATACTCTGTGGATTGAGAAACATTTATATACTTTATGTACCTATTTCAGTCTTCCGCTTGCTAAACTTAATTATTTCTAGAGTATAATATGCTGATTTAGTATAATCTCACTCATGTTTAATACACTAATATGGACCACATTTAAACATCATTATCTATGTTGCATAAGTGATATGTTGGAACTTGGGAGTTGAGCTTTGCTCGAACCCCTCTTTTCAGGGCGTTACAAGTGGATTAAGGGGGAGAGTTGATTATTGTGCATGATATCTATTATGGATCATATCATACATGTGTATGCATGTTAGTGCAACATGTTTGTGTAATGTGTTGTTTGAATATCTATTGCATATTGTGATTTTGGTTTTGTCACAAATTTGACAAAGGGGGAGATTGAAAGTGCTATGTTAATAAACCCTAAGTATTGTCAAATTTTTGTGTGACAAACCAATTCAAGTTTGTATCTTGATTTGTATTAAGCTTGTGCATCTGTTCACATTGATCCTTGACGTTCGTTCTGTTCGAGCTGAATCTATCTTGTCGATATCTATGATGAACTTACCGAGATCTTTAAACTAAAAGAAAGTGAAGACTTTCATATATTGAGTGAAGATAGACTTTTCAAGAACATTGCAATTCAAGATCTAGAACTAGAAAAGTCCAAGATCTCAAGACCTAGTTGAAGATTATGTTTGGTATGTCGAGTTCAAACTTTGAAGATCGCAAGAATTAAAGCTACTCAAGTGATTAATATATTAAGTGTTCAAATTTTCTATCTCACAAGGTATGATTGACTTATATTGACCTTAGATCATGATTAGATCATTTCATACTTTCGGTCGGCCATTTTGGTCATTTTATAAGTGTAAAATTTTATTCTTTTGACTAGCCCTAGCACTGGCTCGACCAGTTCTAGTATTTCCTCAACCTATTCAGGATTTGTTATGAATTTTCAGAATTATTCTGTTGGTCTACGACTAGTCCTGAAAACTGCTCGACCAGCATGTGAATAGTGCTCGACCAGTCGTGCAGTGCTTGACTCATTTTCCAGCGTGTAATTTAAACTCAGATGCCCAGCCATGTGGTGTCCACGACCAGTCGAGCAGGCCACTCGACCAGTCGTGGGAACCACAAGGCCAGTCCTGCAACTAAAAAATCTTATCGCACCAAAATTTTTGAAAATTTATTTAGATAAGGCCAGTCATATGAACCGATTTTTCACCTATAAATTGTGCTCAAATTTCAGAGTTTTCTATTCAATTCTTATCATCCTTAAGCAATCGCTCTGAGTTTATTTTGAGTACTTTTTAAGTTATTTTGTGCATATTTAAGATTCTTTAAAGTAGCTCTTGTAATTTGATTTTGAATCTCTATTCCATTTTTATGTTGAAAAGGGATATTTGATTTTCCCTTCCATAAGGTCAAAATCAATACAAAGGCCTTGCTGATTTAATTAAAAATCATTTAGACTTGGAACCTTATACACTTGTGAGACTGAACGTTGAACATCTACTTCGTCATCAAGTTGGTTCTACCGGGCTGCTCCAGAATCATCATACAGATAAGTATTTTCTTTTCTGTAATTCAATTCCTTTTTGGTTTGTGAGATTATTCTAGAAAATCTCATTTTTGATTTGTCTAAGGTGATCCAGAAAACTCAGAATGAGGGGTTTTTGAATTGTGTAAGCCCATCTAAAGACACAATTGTGAAGGTTTTAGGTAAACCTTAAAAAACCTATTTTGATTAGTGAACACTAATATCTCAAGGGAGTTGATATTAGGAGTGGAGTATTTGTGTGGCTGTTATTTAACAGTTAGTGTACACACAAGCAAACCACTATAATTCTTTGTGTTTGGTAGATGTGTGGTTTATTTCTTTATTTTTTATGATTTAAGATTGTGGGATGTATTTGTGGATGCGAATGTTATAATCTATAAATTTCAGTATTGTGTGGTGAATGTTGTAATAGATTAGTTTCTATTTCTTTTATTTCCTCTTTAGTTTGAGTTTTTGATACTCACCCACGTTTTAATAAGGTTGTTTGCCATAAAACATTGGTTTTTGGTGTTAGGTTGTCCTTAGTATTAAGTTTGTATCAACTTCTCAATACTTGATTTTTAAGGTTGTTATTTTCTTTAGTTATTTGCATTTTAGTTGGCTATCTGTTGTCTTTATTCCGCTTATTATTTTTTATTTGGCACAGTCCTATTCAACCCCCCCCCTCTAGGACATATAGCTCGGCCTTTTCAATCCTTTGGTATTTCTATCGGTTGGATTATCTTGTAATCGACCTCTTTACCACTTCTCAAGGTAATGATGGTCTTAGCTTGTTCATGATGTAGCTCACTTGAATTTGAGTTTCCAATGAAATGTATATTTCTAGGGTTTGACACAGGTTGAGAAGGAAGGGTGCATTTTTTCTTAGCATTTAATTGAGTCTCAATCCTAGTCATGACTGTCTTTAATTCCTGATTTGATTATATTAGAGACTAAATCATTTGAGCTTGAGAGTTCATGAATGCGATCAATGTATCCTCCACAGATGATCGCTTTGATGGGGGCACATATGGTACATTATTAGATGCCCCAAAGAAGTTATTTTGTGGATGCATTTGAGGTGCATTAGGCACATTAATTTGTGGTTTATACCTCAAACTAAGATTACGATGGTTCCGTAAATTTGGATTGTACATGTTTCCCATTGGTTGCATAACTGACCTTTGGTAGTTATTTATAGCATTTGTTTGCTCATGCTCATGCATGATATTTTGTACAACTGAGATTATTGGACAATCCTTTATGTCATGGTCTGCACCACCACAAATGTGAAAAAAATTACCTAAGTGTTTGCTTTAACAATATCTACCTTCATAATTTCCAAGGCTTCGACCTTTCTAGCTAATGCAGCGAATTTTGTATTAAGGTCGTCTTCCTCTCTTAGGACATACATCCCCACTTTCTCTCTAGAAATGGGTCTAGTTTGGTCTGGTTTAACAGAGACATCCCATGTTTGCGTGTTCTCTGCTAACACATCTAAAAAATCCCAAGCCTCATTATGATCTTTGTCAAGAAAGGTTCCACCACACATCATCTCTATGAACTGATGGGTATCCATTGTAAGCCCCTTTTAGAACGCATCAATCACCTCATGGTTCATAACCATGATGTGGACAAGTAAGTAGAAGGTCTTTGAAGCGCTCCCAAGCTTGGAAAAATAGTTCATTCCCCTTTTGGGAGAATGACATGATTTCTTGTTTTAGTGCATTTATTTTGTGCTTGGGAGAACTTTTTCAAAAACTCTCTACTTAAGGCTTGTCATGTAGTGATGGTATTAGATTTTAGAGAGTTGAGTTATGCTTTGGCCTGATCCTTTAGAAAAAATGAGAATAACCTAAGCTTAAGTGCATCCCTCTTGTCATTGTTTACTTATAATGTTGCAATTACTTCCTCAAAGTCCTTGAGGTGCAAGTCGAGGCTTTTAGAATCCAAGCCATGAAATTTAGGAATCAATTGAATCACACCTGGTTTAAAATTAATATTCCCTGCGTGAGAAGGGAACACTATACAAGATGGTAAAGTTGATCTCTGAAGGTGTAAATGTTCACGTAAAGTCCATGGTTGGTTTAACACATTCTTATGAACTTCATTTTCATCCTCAAGAGGAGGACTATGTTGATTTTCTCTGTTTTGATTTATAATTGGATCTGGCAGATTTGGATTTAGATTATCAACTGGGTCTACCATGGAATCCAAGTGATGTTGAGTGCCTCTTCTAAATGAATAATCAAGGCCTGAAATTATTCTGCCTTTGGAGGAGAGTCAATTGTTTTGATCCCTACTCCAATGGGACATAAACCATCCACACTACACAACAGATACCATTAATTTAAATACCAAGTCTGATACTTAAAATAAAAATAAAAACTTAATTAACAAACCAGGCGGCAGGGCCAACCATGAGGGTTCAATCTACAAAGAAAAAATAAATCAACAACCCAAGCGGCAGGGCCGACCATGAGGGTTTAATTCACAAAGCAAAAATAAATCAACAACCTAGGCGGCAGGGCTAACTATGAGGGTTAAATCCATAAAGCAAAAAATAAATCAATAACCCATGCTGTAGGGTTGATCATGATGTTTCAAACCATAAAATAAAAATAAAAAATAAATTAACAAAAGTAAAACTAATGCAGAAATTAAACTATGCTAATCTGGAGAATAGATTCAGTGGATGATCTTTGTGATCAAATAACAACTGTAGGACAACCATAGCACTTGGGTGATAAAATCCCAAGCAGGGTAACCTTATGTCATAGTTAGTGCTTGAAAGACCCAACTGAATTTACTTTCAAAGAAAAATAAAAAATTTACAGAAAAATTGGAGGGTTTAGAAGAGAACTTACTTTAGAAAAGAACTTACCTTAGCTATTTTACACATATCTAATCTATCTCAGTCTCTCCTCAGCAACAGCGCCAAAAACTTGATTATTTGCCTCCAAATGCAGGGGTTCGTAAGTAATATCTTGTGAATACAGGGCTGATCCCACAGGAAGATAAATTGTGATAATGAGAAAATCAAATGCAAAATTAACTAAGTAATGAAAACTAAATAAATGAAATGATTTCAAAGGTTTTGAATGTATGAAATTCAATTAATTTGAAAATAACACTCAAGCTTTAAAGTTCCATACGTAGGATAATGTTCCAAGATCATGATGACTTGGATAACACAACTAGGACCCGATCACTATGGTCGGCCTAATCTGAAAATAAACCAATTTAAACATTTTAAATAAATGATATATAAGATTAGAAATCATAGATTTGCACCATTGATATATATTCTCAAGCACCAGTGATTTTAAGCATAAAATATCCATGAGATAATGAATCAAAGAAATGTAGCAGGTTGAGAACCTCTCCTATCTTGGAAATATAATTGATCTAGGGTAAGCCTATCTATCAATGTGGATCTTATATGATGGAAACATATGGATCTCACATTGGGATAATAAAAAAAAACTAAATCTAAACAACAAATAACATGCATACACCATTCTTCTCATCATTAAAATAATCAATCATCATAATTATGAAAACATTAAACCAATGTGCTTCCCTTCTAGCTTGGACTAGAGGGAACTTAGAAAAACATAATCAGAATAGAGAAAGAAAGCACAAGAAAGAAATAAATGCAAAATAGAAAAGATTTAAAGGAAAAAAATAATTTATAAAACTTTAATAAAATTGAAGATCTTTTAAAACCCTAAGTCTTGCTCTTGAATGATTTGAATGATGCGTAGGAATGCCTTGTGAAGCCCTATTTATAAGTGGGGAACTCCAACTTTAGTATAAAGTTGGAAAACTCTAAAACTACCTCAAATTTATGCAGTTTCCTAAAATAGAATTCACGCTACATAGTTTGTTAAAATAAATTTCACGCTGAGCAATTTTTCAAAATAGACTTCAAAGTTTCAGAATACACTTTTTTAGGATAATTTCAGGATTCTTCACTTCAAATATTTGATTCTCTTCATTCCTTGGTTTTTTTGGATCTTTGGCATGTAAATTCTTCAATCCTGGTCTCCTAAGATCCATCGCTTGCCTTGGTGATTCTTGAGCATCAAATTCATGCTTTTAGCACCCTTTTTCAATCCAAGCTCTTAAATTCACCTTACAACACATATATGAGTAAAATATAGCATTAATCTGATTCATGTTCATAAAACCAAGATATAAATGGGAAAAATTATGCAATATTTGAGTCTCAACAAATACAAGGAGATCAATATAATAGTTGAGAAGATTTAAGCTGAATATTCGGTCGCCAACTTTGAAGTGATAGAAGTTAGTGCTGTTAGAGATAAACCTTTTGCTGCACACACTAAATTGAAAGAATTTGAAGTGGAAAAGACTGATCTTACCACTCAAATTGTAGCATTAGAGGAGTTGTTAGAGGCTTTGAGGAGGTATAAAAGCTTTATGAGGAATAGGAGAACGATATTAACACTCTGATCGACTTCGTTTAAGATAGAACATCATCAGTCAGTTGATCTAGACACGTGGCCGTGAAGACTCAAGAAACACTTATCAAATAAATGATTAGGTAGGCAAAGATAATGGAGATGACGGCTTCTTTTTTTTCTTTTAATTTTTAATTTTCAGTCTGTAAAATTATTTGAATCTATGTAATTAGTCTAAGTGTCATTTTCTCTCTCCATACACCTCGACTACCCTTTAGTTTTTTCCTTTCTATGCTTAGGAGTAATTTTCGTAATGACGTGGCTTTGAGATGAAGAGTTGGACACCATTTTATTCACCAAAATAAATGTTGAAATTGTGGTTAAACCGCTACAAGTGAAGCTTAAAGATATGTCTAATCGTCCTAGAGGGGGGTGAATAGGATATTTCAAATTTTAACTAATCTAATTGCATGCACTTACTTCTAAATAATAAAGTACCAAATTCTAAATGTGAAAAAGTGCATAAACTAGGTTAAAACAGTAACATACATCATTTATGCATTTTGACAAATATGTTGAGTGCAGAAAATGAATTGAGTATAGAGTTAAATCAATCAACACAAAGCATGAATTAAAGCATTTAACCCATTGAACAATGATGTATAGTGGTTCGGCTATGTGCCTACTCCACTCTCGACTAACCCACACTCTTCTAAAGTATACCGAATTTCACTATTCAATGGTTTTAAATGAGGTTCACCATAAACCTTCACAACCTACACAAGGTTACTATTTGCCTACACAAGGCCTTATCAAGTCCTACCCAAGAACTTGAGGCGTCCTACACAAGGACAAAACATGTATTCTCCCGTCGGAGGCCTACGCAATGACTTAGCGAGTTTGTGAATACAAACTCTAAAAACCAATCCTACACAAGGAAGGGTTTTCAGACAAAAATGGACTCTTATACTTACCTATAAGTGATTGAGCCCCATTAAGCACATTTGATGAAGATCTATTAGGTTGTTGAAGAATCTTTAGGTCCCTTGTACCGTAATCGTGTAATGATGCTCCAATGTTGATGCCGAGGTTAATAGGTCAGGGGTTTTGGGTAAATCCTATCTATGTATTAAGGGGTCTTTAAGAACTAGAAGGGATCCCCAAAGCTAAGCATTATATGCATCCTGCATATAGATTTTCCATTAAAGAAAGTTGTTGGAACATCAATGAGTACCAAAGTTCACAGTTCAATCCATGTTTTGAATGTCACAATAATTGCCTTTAAGACAAGGATTGAATGATGAACTCTATGAGGAAAGAAGGCTTGAGAAGATGGGTATTTACTCTTGTAATTAACACTCTCAAAGCTCTTTTCAATACTCACCAAATTGACAAGAAACAACTCATGAAATCCCAATGGTAAAAAAACAGGCAGAAAACTGTCAGGTTTCGATGTCATCGAAGGGTCTTCAATGCCATCGAACCTTCTTTGATTCCAACAAAACGATAGTAATAGGATTTTCAAATAGTTGTTGGACAGTTTCTGTTGATGCCATCGAGAGGCCTTTGATGTCATCGAAGGGGACCTTCGATGCCATCAATTTTTTTTGAATATATGACCTGAGGTTGCTGGACAATTTGGGTCCGTTTATGACGCCATCAAACTGACCTTCGATGCCATGAAGGGTGGTTCGATGCCATCGCTATAATACTGATTTTCTGAAAAAACTCACTGGACTGTTTGGGCACTTCATTAATATCATCGAAGATGAGTTTGATGCCATCGAAGTTTTAATTTCGATGTCATCAAACAGGCTTCGATGCCATCAAAATTATCCAGATTTTCCTTAAAAGTTTCCTGGACTAAATGTACCTTTTTTGATGTTATCGAAACTTAAGTTCGATGTCATTGAATAGGGTTTGATGCCATCAAGGATATATTGATTTTCCTAGAAAGGTTGCTGGAGTATTTTGAGCTTGTTTTTCGATTTCATCGAAACTTAAGTTCGATGTCATCGACAATTTTCAGAATTTTTGAGTTTGGTTGCTGGACTGTTTTGGCTCTGTCCTCGATGTCATTGAGTCATCGAACATGACTATTTTTCAGATTTATCTTTCAACATAAACATCCAACTACTTAGCCACTTAACATATTAAACAAAGGCTTTTCCTAGATGTTTTTAGTTAAGTATGGGTTATGTTTTGAGGGTTTTAAGTGTAGGATTTGGCTAGGTTTTTTTGACTAGCTTGCCTTTGATGCTTCTAACACTTTGAGTCTTTAGTCTTGGGTCTTCTTTGGGGCTCACTTGACTCTAAGACTCAGATTTCATGTTAATTGACAAATAATGGCACTTTCAAATGCGAATACGAATGCACGTCCCAACTCCTTGGAAGGTGGTATAGTGCGTCGCATACCATTATTGCGCATCATTGTTGCCATGATGCATCGAATGTGGGAATGATTCCTACTCTTTGATATCTATATAAACAACATTTTCCTCCCCTTCATGCTTCAAGACTTCCTCTACTTCTAAACTTTTCTATCTTCTAGCCAACATGTCTTTTGTTATAGTTTCTTCTCCTCTTTCTTAGGTTAAGGCCTTTCTGAAAGAGATCCTCTTCGATGACCTTGCATATTATGGTTAGTCTTCTATTCTGTTCGACATAGACTTCTTCATTCAGGGCTTTTTAAAAGTCACTTTGATTAATGTACTGCTAGAAGAAATCTTGAGAGCAATTCATTGCCTTGGGGAATACTTTCTTTAAGGCCAAATTTAAAATGCAGCGTGTCCTCTACTTATTGAAATAGAAAGCCTCCATCCAAGATGAATCTCACACCCTCCCTGAGAAATATGAGACTTGGAACAAAAACCTTCATTGGACTCAGCAACATTAGTTCAACAAGACGGTGCTTCAAGTTCTTCAGACTTAAGGAAATGGAGCACCTTTACCATGGGAGAGATCGCTCCAATCCATAAGAGCTATTGGCTTTCATTGACTCTTAAATTAGTATTTTTCCAATCTCAATCAAGGAGTGCAACTGTAACACCCTGAAAATCGGGGGTCGTGTATAAACTCAACTCCCGAGTTCCAGACCGTCACTTATGCAACAAAAATGATTATGATTCAATGTTGTCTGATTTAAAGCATTCACATGAGTAAAAGTATACCAAAACTGCAATTCATACTTCAGATCCAGTGATAAAAACAAGCGGAAGACTAAATAATATATATATATCACTGTATGAAAAAACAAAGTAAATCTCATCTGTCTCTAAAGTATGAATACATCTCTGAGTCTCATATACATATACATGAACAAAAGTAAATGTCCAAAATAGTCCCACTGAAGTCCCATCGATCCAGGTCGCCTACGCGAAGCCATCGTGATACTGCATGTACGAGAACTCGTCCTGATCCTCGTCAAAGTCTGGCTCCACCTCCTGGATCTCAGCCTCACCTGCACCTATAACAGGGTCTGGTGGGTGTTGCAAACACCATCCCGTAACGTGGGAGTGAGTGATCAACTCAGTGGAATCATAGAGCAAATATTAGCATGTTCACAATTCAATCATGCGATAATAGTAAAGCAGTAAATCAGACAATCCTAATACTGTTGTTAATGCAAGATGATATGACGTGATGTATGCCCTCACCGACGATCTCCCTCATACGGCAACATCTTACGACCGCGGCATGCCACACTCCCTAGAGTGCTCCACATCTTCCAGGCACATGCAATGCTATGGTGATATGATTTTCAAGTTGTTATTAGTCCATTCAAACAGCAGGATTGGGAAACTAAGGTACTTCCCTTGTATCAATCCCAACACAGATCCTGTCTAGGGTCGTCACTCCTAGTAATCTCATACGATGTATATTTCGTAGGTCACTGCAAGGGCTGCCAGGGCTGTTGCTCGCACTCGTTGCACCGCTCCCCCATCACCTTATCAATACAGGCCTACCGTACTCTACTGCAACGGAAGGGTCGTCGCCTCCCGTGGACTCAGAATACGCTCGCGGTCACTACAAAGGACTCGTCGCCTGATCAGTGTAGGCCGACAGCTAGAATATAGTGTCTCATACCACCATAATCTGCTCACGAGTCTAGGTGCTCACTGGTCACTACGGGGAGGTTTGTGGCCCCAGCGTAGGCCGACAGCTCGACCACGGTGTCCCATACCACCATGCCCGGCTCATGAGTCTTCGTGGATCAAGGTACCATGGTTAACAGGGTTTACAATGGTAAGTTCAGTACCCTAGGTTCAAGCAGTTATGACTCATACAAGGTGAACATACATCGGCCAGTCGGGTTGCTTGACGGGCTCGACTAGCGCGATCGCATTTCAAGTCGAACGACATGAAGTGCGTAAAACACTTCGCGTGGCCTAACCACTGCCGCCAACTCTAAACATGAATCGCGTTCATCGACGCGTCGTTCGTGGCTATGACCAGTCAGCCACGAATTTGCTCGGTTACCGACTGCCTGGACTAAGTCTAGTCCCAAACACTTATGGAATCACATCAGCAATATATGTAAAAGTATTGGAATTGAAATACAATCATATGAGCATGTTAACACATGTTATAACATTCAACTTAAGAAAATCTTCAAGCACATATATTCCATGCACGTAATGAAATCATGCATTTAGTCAACATGTAGAAAATCATTTAGGTCAGCATATTAATTGAGAAATCCATCTCAAACTAATTCATAACATCATTTAGTTCAATACATACTAATACAATCATTTATACAAACACATACACTACACACTTAAGTCTACATATAGCATGTCGACCCGAAGTATACAATTAGGCAAATCTCTTCGCCAAACTAATTGTGCACGTATTCCTAACTTCCTAATGTGACAACAAACCATGTCAATCACATCAGCAAAATATGAATGTAAACAGTACTTCCTACAAATGACTAAAATGCCCTAAATCTCATATTCTTCATTAATTTACGAAACGGGAAACGGAGAGCATTTTGTACATGTCAAACGGCGATGCCGTCAAGAATCTACTATTAAACGACATTGAAAGTGTTGGGAACTGTCAATCAAAGCGTCTAAAATCCTCACCTTATGTCTTGTAAACTCGCGAATTGAAACGGAGCGTATACGCTTCGTCTACGGCGAATAGGGAACCTAATACACGAGATCCATAAGCTACATCGCTATGGAAACAAAGGAAACTCAAATCAGCAACTATTTAGGGTATTTACTTACCTAGAATCGCGGTGAAATCGCCGGGAAAGCGGTAGAGGTGTGTTGCTTGAACACGTGCAACACGTAGCACAAGTGGCAGGAAGAACTCTCCCACTCTCTCACAATCTCTCACCTTTTTCTCTCTCCCAAGCTAGGGTTTCTCTCAAATTCGGATGGGAGAGAGGAGTGAGGGTTTTAACCCCTTTTATAGCCTAAAACATGCCCAAAATAGGCTTGGGAACAATGTTTACTTGGTGCCTAACCAAATCGGGGCCGTTTCGGTCCAAAAAGGCATTTCTGAAGGTCCCCTGGCCAAATGCAGTCGGACTTAAGCTCATGCATACTGGATCTAGCACACATCCAGTTTTCAGACCGGTAGGGTTCCCAGATCGCGCGTGGCGGTCCAGTTTCAGTTTAACGGTCATCGCACCAAGATCAGGCCTATAAGTCTCGTGATATGTAATAGATATTTTTCCTGATCCAAGGGTGTAATTTGGCTGTATTCTGACGGTCAGAACGCTTAATACTGATGTGTCAAATCGTGTGCCAGATTTGAATTTCAAATTCCAATTCTAACCCTAATCTCACTCTCTTCGGTCCGGGCTCAATGAAATAGCCCGTGATTATCGGTTTGACTTGATTTTCGGAATGAGTGTCAAGTCCAGCTAGGCGGTTCTAACAGTCTAAGATAGCAGGTATCGGACTTTCGACGTGCGGTGTAGACCCAATACAAAGATTCAAAGTGGTCCAGAAAACAAACCTGCTTAGAGTTTGGTCCGAGATTTTAGAGCATTATAGCACCATTGGTTCCACTCGCTTTGGGCCTTGTAGAACGTATTTAAAGTGATCAGGGACCATTTTCCAGCTATTCTAACGTTGCACTAGCTAACCTAGTCATATTTTCTAAAGGAATGAATTCTACGTAATTTCGGGTCGAGTTGGTACTCGAGCCCAAGTATGAATTTTTCACGGGCGTTACAATCTACCCCCCTTAACAAATAATTTCGTCCTCAAAATTTTGTACCTTTTCGTACTCCTCGAGAAGCTGTGGGTAGTTCTTTCTGATCTCGGCTTGTCTCCCAGGTAGCCTCCTCCTCAGAGTGATGCGTCCATAATACCTTCACAAGGGGAATCACCTTGCTACGCAGTACCTGCTCCTTCCTGTCTAGGATACGTGTCGGTCGCAGGATATATGTAACGTCCTCTCCTAACTGCACCTGCTCCCATCTGATGATATGGGAAGGATCAGCAACGTACTTCTTCAGCATAGAAACATGAAATACGTTGTGAACGCTCGCGAGAGGCGTGAGTAAAGCCAATCGGTAAGCCACCGCTCCCACACGATCGAGGATCTGGACCGGACCAATGAATCGCGGTGCCAGCTTTCCCTTCTTCCCGAACCGAAGGACTCCCTTCATAGGGAAAACTCGCAAAAACACATGATCCCCAACTGTGAACTCTAGTGGCCTCCGTCTCGTATCGGCGTAGCTCTTCTGTCTGCTCTGCGCTGTAAGGAGCCGACGTCGAATAATATCAATCTTCTCTGACGTCGCCTGCACTAACTCTTGGCCGATCAAGCTACGCTCACCGACCTCTAACCAGCAATGCGGTGCGCGACAAGGTCGCCCATACAGCGCCTCATAAGGTGCCATACCGATACTCGCCTGGAAGCTGTTGTTGTACGCAAACTCCGCATAAGCAAGACAATCATCCCAACTGTCCTTGAAGTCCAATGCAAGCTCGCAACATGTCCTCCAAGATCTGGTTCACCCGCTCTGTCTGTCCGTCTGTCTGTGGGTGGAAGGCAGTACTGAACTTCAACTTCACACCCATAGCCTCCTGAATGCGAGTCCAGAAAATAGAAGTAAACCGCGTGTCTCTGTCCGACACGATCTCCAGCGGAACTCCATGCAGACGCACAATCTCTCTGATGTACAATCTGGCCAGCTCGTCTGCAGAGTTCATAACTCTGATCGGTAGGAAGTGCGCCGACTTCGTCAGACGGTCGACGATCACCCAAATGGAATCATGTCCCTTCCTCGTCTTCGGCAACCCAGAAATGAAGTCCATGGAAATGAAATCCCACTTCCACTCTGCAATCGGCATAGGCTGCAAAAGTCCAGGTGGTCGGCGATGCTCTGCCTTCACCTGCTGACAAGTGAGACAACGGGACATGAACTCAGCTATGTGGGTCTTCATACCTTCCCACCAATACGTCCTCTTCACGTCACGATACATCTTTGTGTTGCCTGGATGCATCGCGAGTCTAGTACAATGCGCAGCCTCGAGAATCTCTCGTCTCAAGTCAGGGACATCTGGGACACATAGGCGGCCACAGTAACGTAAGCCCCCATCCATACCAACTCGCCAGTCGGCGTCAGCATCATCACTGGCCTGCTCTCGAAGCTCAGTAAGATGCGCATCGTCCCTCTGCGCCTCGATGACTCGGTCATCGATCTGAGATCGCACCTGTACATGTGCGATGAACTCAAACGGCTCCTCTACGGTGAGTTTCTGCTCAAAGTCTCGCAAAAACTCAACCATATCCCACTCGGCAACCATCAGCGGAGCCGCAAACTCTATCACCTTCTTGTGGCTCAACGCATCAGCCACAAGGTTCGCCTTTCCAGGATGGTAAGAGACTTCAAACTTGAAGTCCTTCAACGTCTCCATCCATCGTCGCTGCCTCATATTCAAGTCTCGCTGCGTGAATATGTACTTGAGGCTCTTGTGGTCGCAAAAGAGCTCGAACTCCTCTCCGTAGAGGTAATGTCTCCAGAGTCTCAGTGCGAATATAACGGCTGCCAACTCTAGGTCGTGTGCAGGGTAATGCTCCTCGTGCTTCCTTAATTGTCTCGAGGCATACGAAATTACCCTGTCCCTCTGCATAAGGACACAACCCAAACCAACGCTAGACGCGTCAGTGTATATAGTGTATTTAACCCCTTGCTCTGGCAATACTAGCACAGGGGCGGACGTAAGTCTGTCCTTCACTCTTGAAAAGCTGACTCCGCCTTGTCATTCCAGGCGAACTTCACGTCCTTCCGTGTCAACTGAGATAAGGGTCTCGCGATCTTCGAGAAGTCCTGAATGAAGCGCCGATAGTAGCCAGCGAGACCCAAGAAACTCCTCACCTCAGTGACAGAACCAGGCTGCTCCCAGTCTTGCACCGCAGCTACCTTAGACAGGTCAACTGTCATGCCATCCTTGGACACCACGTGTCCCAGAAACTTCACCTCCTGCTTCCAGAAGTCGCACTTCTTGTACTGTGCGAACAACTGGTGCTGTCTGAGCGTATCCAGGACCAAACGCAAGTGCTCCTCTTGCTCCTCTCGACTCCTAGAGTACACCAAAATGTCGTCAATGAATACAATGACGAATCGATAGAGGAAAGGCCGAAATACCCGGTTCATCAGATCCATGAACACGGCCGGTGCGTTCGTAAGACCGAACGACATCACGAGGAACTCGTAGTGGCCAAAACTAGTCCTGAATGCTGTCTTCTGCACGTCCTCATCCCTGACGCGCAACTGATGATATCCTGACTGAAGATCAATCTTCGAGAAGTACTGCGCTCCTCTCAGCTGATCAAACAAGTCATCGATCCTGGGTAAAGGGTACTTATTCTTCACCGTGAGCTGGTTCAGCCTGCGATCGACAGACGACCACTCTTAATTTCATACATGTGTCCATGTACAGACCTACAAATCTAGAAAAAAAGAGTAAGAAAATCTTGTGAGCATTTGTAAAGACCAAAATGTTGTAATTGATATGGAAATTGGGGTAATCCATTACATTTATGACTGTACATGAGCCAAACCATGTTGAACTCTGCCTAGCTTAGCTTGGATCGTTCTACTAAGGGGCCAAGCTCGAGTTCAGCTAGCTTAATCATTGAGCTGACTTGGTCAGCTCAGCTTGGTTTGGTAATCGAATTGAGCTGAACCCGAGCCAAGTTCGAGTCAACCCACTGGATTGTCGATTTAGCTCAGATTTAGTTTTTAAGGGTGGATTTTGGTTTTGGGGTTTTGGCCTATTGGAGGATTTTAGAGTATTTAGAGATTTTAGGGGGGATTTTGGGGTTTTAGATCGGGTGAATGCCACGAGCAAGTCAGGTGTCTCGTGTGCGGGTCAGGTTGCTATTTAGGAGAGTGAGAAAGTAGTAGAGGAGAGAAATATGAGAGAGAGAGAGAGAACAAAGGAAATTGAAGTCAGGTGTGGTGAGCGGGGTAAGTGTTGAGACTCAAATATTACATATTTTTCCCCATTTATTTCTTGGTTTTATGAACATGATAATGCTTAATGATATATTTTATACATGTTTGTGTTGCAATGTGAGTTTAAGAGCTTGGATTGAAAAGAATGCTAAAAGCATGGATTTAAGGCTCAAGAATTTTCAAAGAAAAGAACGGATCTTTGGAGACCAAGATTGAAGATTTCAAGACCCCAAGATCCAAGAAAACCAAGTAGAGAAGGAAGGAAGTCAGAAGAACAAAGTGCTGAAATTCACTTCACAATCTGTGTCATCAACCGGTGTCTGATGACATTGAAGCCATCATCCGATGACATCGAATACAGCTCGATGACATCGAATTTCACAGGAAAATCAAGTTGGTTGCTGGACATATTAGATGCAATTCTTGATGAATTGAAGACATGTTCGATGACTCGAAGAAGGTGCTCGATGACATCGAAGAGTGTTCAATGACATCAAATTTATTGAAGAAATTAAAGTAACTCGTTGGTCTGTTCTGGGCACTTTTTCAATTGCTCGAAGACTTGTTCGATGACTCAAAGCTTCGCTTGATGACATTGAAGGAAGGTTTGATGACATTGAAGGGGCCGATCGAACAATGATCTACCACCTCCATTAGTGCTCATTGGGTCACTACGGGGAAGCTCATCGCCCCAGCATAGGCTGACAACTCAGACACAGTGTCCCATACCACCATGCATGGCTCATAAGTCTTAGTGGGATCATATCAAACTAACGGTTATGAATGGATTCATCCATTAGGAACGAGGTATCTTAGATTCAATTTGGCCATGTCATAAACTGTGAATATACATGATCAGTTGGTTGTTACACTAGTTTGATTGACCTAGGAAAATCCTGGTGTAATAGGCATTAGGTGCAAGCATCCCGTATAGACCAGTTACTATCGGTTGTCCGTGTTCAACCCGGGTCGATCAAACAAGCCTAATGTAGCCGATCTAACTCGGGCTACCCCTTAGTTTGGGCAATTAACTAACTGACCCAACATCATAGCAATCCTAAATATCACTACGAACTTAACAATTTGTTATCCCATCATAGCATAGATTTAACGACACTACTTAGGCATTTCATCAAACATGTGAGTATCAATAGAGCAATACATTCACTTAGGCATTTCATCAAACACGTGAGCACTAATGGGATAATACATTCAATCATTTAGGCATTTCATTAAATATGTGAGCAACAATAACAAAACTCAAGCACTTAGACATTTTATTAAACATGTGAGCGTCCATAAACATCCAATAACATATGTTAAAATCACATCTAAAGGTGGATATATAAACATATAACAAGTCATCTACATCAATAAATCATTAACTGAGACCCTTAAGGGTCAATAAAAAAGAAACCTAGGAATAATGGTCCGCACATTGGGTTGATTTATCGAATTCGGACTCTCTCCTAAGGATAAGACTCTATGGGACAGTTCAGCAATGCCTTATACCAACAAAATTCGCTTGTAAGGATCCATGCATTGAACCTTCAAGACTCAAACCTCAATAGGGGATTTTTTAATTACCTCTAATGGTCATCGGGGCAACTCCAGCGATGCGATGCGGTAGCGGCTATGTTGTCAGCTAGCAGGGATGGGGCAAATCCTCCAATCAATCCTCTCCCACACTTCCTCCCCCTCTTCTCCTCTCTCTCTCTCTCAAATTACAAATGGAAAATTCATATGGGAGTGAGAGGGTGGAAATGAGGGGATATTTATATTGCTAGAATGTGCACAAATAACCTTGTGACTCTTTTCTTAATAAAATTACCATGGGGCAGGCTATTCTCAACTCACGGGTCCTTCCGGGGACGCACTGGGTTATCAACACCATGGGGCAGGTTATTCTCAACTCGTGGGTCCTTTCGGGGGTGCACTGGGTTATCAACACCATAGGGCAGGTGCCTTGTTATGGGATCTATGTTTGGACACAACCGGGCGGCGATCGGACACTCTGATCAGCTGTGGGGTACCCACTTACGATTGATGATCGTAGATGATCGATCGGGGTTGTGACTATATGAATGTGTAGGGAAATATCCTTAACTCGCACCTCGAGTTTGGTTGAAACCCAATGGTCGAAAAGTCGTAATTTTGTGAAAGAGCAAAGAGGCTAGTTTCACTTATATTTTAGGTTTTAACCTAAAACATTCACACATCTAATGCACTTAGTTATGGGTCTAAGTTGAGAAATTCGAGACACGACCTCGGCTCAATGTCCCGCGATGGACATCAAGCCCACTAAGAAGAACGTCTTTCTATAGTCTTGGGTTTAGTGGCCCATTAACGAGCTGTATAGAGCTTGTTTAGATAATTAGGGTACTTCTAGAATGAATTAGATAGTGAGATTTCTCGTGTACGATGATTAGGGTGTGGATTAGCTAAGTTTATAGTGTGGCTTATTTGCAATCAGCAAAAAAGGCGATTTGTTCCTAATCACTATAAATCGTTGCTTCTTAGGCTAGAGGAGTAACTATGTTGATTTGGTTTATTAATTAAGATCTGAGCCCTAGTTGTCTCGGTTTTAGATAGCTCATTATTTATGTAGTTGCGGTTATCTCAATTAGTTAGTTATAGGTCGGCTAGATTTGGGCCATGCATGAACAAATCACGAGGCTAGACTTGAGGTTTACATGATTGGGCAGATTCATTAGCTTCTCATGGTTGATTAATTGAATTTGTGTGGTTCTTTACTGGTACTACATATGTATAGGCTAACATTGAGTGTTAATGGTTAGTGAGTAACAATATAAGTTAATTATATTTAAAAATTTTAAGAGTTTTTGAAAATCCAAAAATAGCAAAAATATGTGACGTTACACTTTCTCTCTTCCTCTCCTCCTCTCCCATTCTTTGAATCTCATCTTCCTATTACCACCTACACCTAACCGGCTGACTTGTACACTACCTACTGTTAAGACTCAAATATTACATATTTTCCCCCATTTATATCTTGATTTTATGAACATGATAATGCTTAATGGTATATTTTATACATGTTTGTGTTGCAAGGTGAGTTTAAGAGCTTAGATTGAAAAGAATGTAAATGCATGGATTTAAGACTCAAGAATTGCCAAATTAAAGAATGTATCTTTGGATACCAAGATTGAAGATTTCAAGACCCCATGTTACGCCCCAAATTTGAAAATCGAGCTTACAGAATTCTCGATTTCTGAATCCGATGCCGACAGCCACCTAGTGCCCCATTCTTGGCTCCAGGCACCTATATGCTAGATTCGGATCCTAGGATCCTGCTAGAAGGATTTCAATATGATTTTTTTTTGTAATGGAGCATAACCACAAGCATAACCAAGCCATAAAACAATATCACCACATATCCACTATATCAAAAACTTTGAGTACAATGGGAAAAGGGAAATATAAATATAGATATCAGAACTCCAAAAGCTTAGCAACACACTCCTGCCTCAGTGTTGTTACGATGCAACGTCACCTGCACGCAATGGTCATGCATATGCTTACGAAAAGCTTAGAGGGTGGTGTAAATATGTGCGCAAGGCAAGTGCCAAGTATGCAATATTAGAGTAATGCAGAAATATGCTAGTAAGTCCATGAATACTATCAGCCGTACCAAGGCTATGCGATGCAAAGCATGAATGCTATCGCCCATACCAAGGTCATGCGATGCAAGAACTACGTAGTCAAATGTCATATGGAGATACAATGCAAGCATGTCAGTCCTCATCAATTACATATATCAGTACAGTTCCCCTCTGGGATATTGTCGGGGTCTAGTACACTCCACACTGACTGCCTCCTCCCTAACCGCACGGCCCAATAAGTGGAAGAGACCACATTATCCGCTTGACCAGTAGTCTGCCAATATCTGCTCGCCTCATTGATAACAGACCCATTAGAGAGCTGGTCAAACTCATCTTAGCTTACAGCCTCCTCACTCGAGCGGATAAGGCCACGCCCCCTTCCAACCGACCATGACATAGTGGGAGATGCTACCTACTGGTATTTGGCACTCGTGTGCTCATGTATCCACTTGGACTTTCATCCAAGGACATCCTATGTGCCCACAGTGATAGAGCCAATATTTTCAGTATCTAATCTGGCCATCCACGATGTGCTTGTGGAGGCCATAGCCCTGATGTCGCTAGAGCGTACAATAATCATGTCACACAAATGTGAGATGCATTAATCACACTGTATAGTCGTGCAGCAATCTTGGGTGTACCACGCACTCATGTGGGCAACTCCTATCAGTGAGTCCCGTAAACAATCTACCCAATGGCATATGCAATGATCAGCCACTCCTCATATCAAGCATACATATGATGTGTATGGGCATGAATCATAGAGTTATACTAAGCATGTTATATGGTGATGAACTATCTTTATAACGAAGATGGGCCTGGACGGCCTACACACAACAAGTATAAGCCTAACAATGGGCCCTAGGGAGAGTTACAATATGGACATTTAACCATCATTGCTCGTACACTGTGGATGTCAAACCATCATTGCTCCCAAGGCATGGCCTGTCATAAACATCATTACATACATTATGGTGGAATTACACATCATAATGGGCCTCATATACATCACATTCGGTCCCACACAAAGTCCTCACATACGTCTCATTGGGTCTCACTCATGGTCCTTATATACATCACATTGGGCCTCAACCCATGGACCTCAAATACATCATAATGGGCCTCATATACATCAAGTGGGATGCATCAATGGGCCGCACCAATGGGCCTCATATACATCAAGTGAGCCACATCAATGGGCCGCACCAATGAGCCTCATATACATCAAGTGGGCCGCATCAATGTGCCGCACCAATGGGCCTCATATACATCAAGTGGGCCGCATCAATGGGCGCACCATCTACACCATTCATCTATTTAGGGATCTTTTTAGAGCATTATCCAAAAATGAATCACATCGAAAGATCATCTAGACCATACCACAAATAACAATGAAGATAATGATTTTCACAATTAAAACTTCACAAGGCCCACCATCACATTTATTTTCCATCCAATTTGTTCATACGGTCACAAAGACTTGAATCAAGAGGAAAAATAAATATCATATTGATCCAAAACTTCTGTGGTACCAAAAGAATTTCAATGGTAGCCATTCAACTCTCCACTATTTTCTGCAGTGTGGTCCACCTGATAGATCTACCTCATTTTTAGTCTTAGGCCTTGAGACGAGCTTGCCAAATGGATGGACAGTTTGGATGTAACAGATACATTACTGGTGGGGGTCCACCGTCCCAAAACGGACAGACAGTGTAGAAATACAGACACATCACGGCGTGGGTTATAAAACAAATGGTCGGCGTTGATATAAAACAGATGGATGGTGTTGATGAAACACATATATCACGATGTAACCCACCTTACAGATTAATCTGGACGGTGGAGATAAAACACATATATCATGGTGTGGCCCACCATCCAGCCATCTAGATGGTGTGGACCAAAACACATACATCATGGTTGGCCCGCCCCTCCAGCATGTCCAGATGAATGGATGGTAAACAATACATATGTTAAGTTGGGACGCAACTCATCCAGATGGTCTGGATCAAACACGCCAGAAGTGGGTTTCCACCATCCAAACAGTGGACGGTATAGATGTATAAAAACACATACATTATACTGGGGCCCACAGAACTTGGTGGTGTCATTTTAACAGCCGAGTAGCCATCCAGGGCTACTGGACGCCCTGGATGGTTAGGATTATATATATATATATATATATATATATATATATATATATATATATATATATATATCATGGTGGGCTCCCTTCAGATGGACGAACGACATGGATTCCACCCATGCATCAAGTGGGTCCTGTCCAGATGGATGGACTATGTGGATGAGATCCACACACATCAGGTGGGTCCCACAGAACTTAGCAACGTCCACAACAGCTATATAGTTGGTGTGAGATGCACCAGCCAATCCATTTCCAATCTCGGTGGGTCCCACGTAAGGCCCACCCGATATATAATATAATATATTATAATAATATTATTTATTATTATATTTATTTATTTTTTAAAAATCAAACTGATACTTATGTTTTCCATCCACCAATGGGCCCAGAATGGATAGCTAGGATGGAACGTCTGGACTATCAGTTTAGCAGCCAATGGGCCTAGTTTACTGGACGGATGGTGAGGATTGGGTACACATGCGATAAGGCCCACGGACCAAGCTGACATTAGTGTTTTCTCTTCAATGGGCCTGTCCAAAATAGATAGGCTGGGGGGTCCATTTGGACGGACAGTCCAGCAACAGGTGGGCCCCAAATTTGGACAGCGGGTGACCCGCTTAAATGGACGGCGTGGATCATCATACAATTTCAATAGTGGGCCATCAAACCATGGAGAGAGAGAGAGAGAGAGAGAAACGAGAGGTGATGGAGGGACCCCGACACTATGGGCGCTCTCTTCTATGCATTACAACATACATCAAGTGGATCCCATTACATGTGGACCCAACGATCAAAATCGACGGTGGAGATCCCTTTCCACAAAGAAAATGCAAGGTCTAGATGACCACTCACAATGGGAAAAATAAACATCATGATGGGGTCCATGGAGAATGGCCCCATCATGGGATGATCTTATGAATCATGGTGGACCATCGGCCACACCTAGGGTCCAAAGTGAAATCCATACCATCAAACGGTAGGCTCCACTTGGCCCATCATTAATAATAAAATCTAAACCTATAAGAACACCCATCATTGGATCTTCTTAGTCTGATGGAATGTTAAACTCCTTGGCTCTCTCTTTGATGGAAGATGACGAGGATTGAAGGTCTAGGATGAGGGATTTTGGGTAGGAAGTGGGCCACACTCTAAGATTTCTCTTCTTAGAATTTTTTTTTCATGGAGGATTGAAATTGGTGGAGAGAATGAGAGAGGAGAGGGTGTTGTAAGAGAGATGGAATGGGTGTGTAAGGAAGGGATGGGTGGTGTAAGAGAGACTTGACTTATGGGGTGTGAGGTGGCATCGGGTATGGGTTGCTTTTCTTTGTCAATAAGAAAGGGATGGGAGAGGCATGGGTTGTGTACATGACTAGTACTTGATTGATTAATGTGATGGCTTGTAGAGATTCTCTCGAAATTTACAACACACGGTGTTTCGTCGAATAATAAGTTGGTCCACAACTCTTGGCCTGGGTTTCGCATTGGTGCGCAAGACGCGGCGATGGTGCGGTCGTGATAGTACAAATTTCGAGTCGAGCCGACTCAGATCTATAAGATGCGAATCAAGGTCGCGGCAAATGCCGATTACAGGTCGCGGGTTGCTGAAATTCGACAGGGAGGATCGCAGGAGTTTACGAAATGGTACAGACAAGGATATGGACCTTATAGCTCTCCCCTCCTAATAAAAATTTCATCCTCAAAATTTACACTATCATTGCAACTAAGTATAACTCATATAAGGAAAGAAATCATGGCATCATATATATAATTAGAGACAATACAAAATACAATCAATCATCAAAGAGATGGGGATAACGATCGCGAATCTCAGCCTCGCGCTACCAAGATGCCCCATCCACATTATGATGACCCCACTGAACCTTCACCAAGGGGATGACCTTGTTTCAGAGGACCTGCTCCTTCCGATCAAGGATATGAACTGGCTGCTCAATATAAGAATTATCTTCACGAAACTCTAATAACTATCAATCAATAACAGGAACAATGTCTGACCCACACTTCCTTAATTTAGATACATGAAAAATATTATGGACACTAGACAACTGAGATGGCAAGGCAAGCAAATAGGCTATGGCGCCAACACGCCCAGTGATCTCGAAAAGTCTTATGAATCTCGGGGCAAGCTTGCCCTTCAGTCTAAAATGAACCAACCCTTCATGGGCGAGACCTTGAGATACACATGGTCCCCAACGGAAAACTCCAAGGGATGACGCCGATGATCAGCAAAACTTTCTGTCAGTTGTGAGTTGTGCACATCCTCTGCCTGATGATATCGATGACCTTTGATGTCTGCTGCACAAGCTCATGACCTAGGAGACGCTGATCTCCAACCTCGGTCCAATAACTTAGAGATCTGCATGGTCTGCTATATAATGCCTCAAAAGGAGTCATGTTAATGGTCACTTGATAACTATTGTTGTACGCGAACTTAGCCAATCGCAGGTACTCATCCCAGCTACCCACAAAGTCAATCACGCAAGGTCTGAGCATATCCTTAAGGATCTGGTTGACCCTCTCAGTCTGCCCATCGGTCTACAGATGATACACAGTGCTAAGCTGTAAAACAGACCCCATCGCTGTCTAGAAGCTCCTCCAAAACTGAGACGTGAACCTCGGGTCTTGGTCAAAAGTGACTGAAATTGGAACATTGTGTAGTCTCACAATCTCATCGATGAATAACATCGCAAGCTAGTCCAAAGTCTAGGTCGCACATATCGCAAGAAAATGCGCCAACTTCATCAGACAATCAACGACAACTCAGAGGAGTCCTTGGCAAACCCAAGATAAAATTGGTGGATACGTGCTCCCACTTCCACAACAGGACACTCAATGGCTACAAGGGACGAGGGGGTCTCTGATGATCGGCCTTGACATGCTAGCACACGTCACACTCCATCACAAAAATGGTTATTTGGCGCTTCATCCCCACCCAAAAATACTGAAGCCTCATATCGTGATACATCTTCGTCAAGCAAGGGTGGATAGAAAACAGCGATCGATGTGCCTCAGTCATAAGATATCTGCGCAACTCAAGAATATTTTGGGAACATAATCGGCCTTTAAAGCGAAGTCCACCATCAGAACAATCTATCAATCTAACTAACTCTCAAATGTTACCTCTGCCTGATAACTCTGCAATGACTCATCTGCCTGTTGAGCCTCGATCACCCTTGCGATAAGAGAGGGTTGAATCGACAAGCTCAATAACTGCACAATAGAAGACTGCAACCAATCTTAAAGTCTAATACTGACATATCATTAAGTATCTTCCACTCCTGAATCATCATGTGCGCCACTAGGCCTCGTGGTTAACGTCTGAGGGCATCCACCACCATGTTCGCCTTGACCGAGTAGTACTGAACATCAAAATCATAGTCTTTTAGGAGCTTCATCCAACGCCTCTGCCTTATGTTCAATTGGACTGAGAGAATAGATACTTTAAGCTCCTGTGATAGGAGAAGAGCTCGAACCTAACCCCATAGAGATAGTGTCTCCACACCTTTAGTGCGAAGACAACTACTGCCAGCTCCAAATCATGCGTGGGGTAGTTCAGCTCATGGACCTTGAACTAGCGAGACGCATAAGCCACCAGCTTCCCGTGCTGCATCAGAACAACACTCAAGTCAACTCGCGAGGCATCGATAAATACAACAAACTCATCACTCCCAGAGGAAAGAGTGAGGACAGGAGTGGACATAAGGAGGTCCTTCAGCTCTGTAAATCCTACTCATAAGCGTCTCTCCAAACAAACTCGGGTCAACCTGGTCAACGGGCTTGCAATATGGGAGAATCCCTCAATGAAATGTCGGTAATAGCCCACCAAACCAAGGAAACTATGGATTTTGAAAGCGTTCATGGGCAGGTCCCACTAAGCACTGCTTCAATCTTCGAGGGGTCCACTGCGACGCCCTGCCTCATTACCACATAACCGAAAAACTTCACCTCCTCCTATCAAAACTCGTACTTCTTCAGCTTCTCATAAAGCTAGTGTGCGCAGAGGGTCTACAAAGTAATCTCCAGATGCTGCTCATGCTCCTCATGAGTCCTCGAATATATCAGAATATCGTCGATGAACACCACAACAAACTGATCGAGATACAGATGAAAGACCTCGTTCATTAACTGCATGAATACCGCGGGCGCATTGTTCAGTCCGAAGGACATGACGTGGAACTCAAAATGATCGTAACCTATCCTAAATGTTGTTTTCGGGATATCCTCCTCACGGACCTAAATCTGTTGATAACTGGAACGCAAATTAATCTTTGAAAAGAACTGTGCACACTTGAGCTGATCAAATAAATCATTGATCCTCAAGAGCAGATACTTATTCTTAATCGTGACCTTGTCGAGCTTGCGATAATCACGTAAAGCCTCAACGAGACATCCTTGTTCTTCAAGAAGAGTACCGACGCTCCCCACGGTAAAATGCTCGGACAGAAAAGCCTAACTTGCGTAACTCGTTCAACTGCTTATACAATTCGCGCAACTCTAACAGTGTCATACAATACGGGGCCTTCAAAATAGGCGCAATACAAGGCACGAGATCAATCTGAAACTTGGTGTGCCGATGAGGTGGTAAACCCGAAATCTCTCGGAACACATCGAAAAAATCACAAACAACCGGTAGCTGGTCTATACTCAAAGTAACTAATCCCTCAACGACACACAACAACAGGCAGGAAAGCTGCTCTCCTTTGGGCTCGGCAATATACTGGAACTGTGGCACACCGGGTATAAAGAACGTGACTATCCTCACGGAGTAGTTCAATATGATGTGATACTTGGCGAGCCAATCCATGCCTAGGATGACATTAAACTAGGACATCGGCAATGCAAACAGATCGGCAGGAAAAAAGATATTCCCAACCAGAATGGGACAAGATGAGCAAAATTGGCCCAAGTCTATAGTCTTCCCCAAGAGCGTCAATACCAACAAACCCTCACGAGTAGACTCCAATGGCAAACCGGTCGATCGGCTGAAATCCTTAGCCACAAAGGGATGTGATGCACCAGAATCAAACAATACGCGTGCTATGTATGCAGAAACAGAGAGTATACCTTCAACGACCCCTCCTGATGAATGAGGGTCCTGCTAAAATCTGCCTAAGCCAGAATATTAAGAGCCGAGACCATCTCCCGATGGCCTCATCAGGCTACACCAATCAAACGAAACAAAATTGAGGGAAAACCCATTGGATATGGGAACGGGAACGGCAATATCCCCGTACAACGAATGACAGAAGTAAACAATATCGTGGCATCTACATAAAGCAATCAATATGCTCCCCAATAAGAGCATCAACAAAACCAGCAATACGATCCACAACAACCCCAACAGGGATATTGGCCACAGCCACCCCAATAACAACAGCGACAGTTAAGGGGGAATGCACAGTACCCATACTAAAATAAACAGGCGATGCTGGCTAGGAAGTTTACTCCACTAGCACAAACGTATAGCCAGATCATGACAACACTACTGTAAAAACTTCTCACACCACTCCAAACCAAGCCCTCACCAAATCCCTTACCACCCAACTACAACGAGAATGAGTACCGTGCATATCATCAATCTCAAAGCCATTCTACGGACTGTTGGTTTGCTTTGAAGTATGCAATCCAAGATCTGATCGACAGCTAAAAGATTATGATCACCCCCCAAACCAGTGTTATAACTCAGGCTAACATCCTACAAAATCCCCTGCCACTGCATCAAATAAGACCCAGCTCATCGATCACCTCTACCATCAACAACATTGAGGAGCAACATCCTTCATATTCCTCTCCTCATCAGTCCATCCATGCAATCACATCTGACTTGGTAAGTTGAGCATGGGGTTATGAACGAACACCCTTGCTCGAACCTCAGGTATTCCTAGAAGCAGCACTGACTAGCTCCACAACAGAGCCTCTCATTCTCCGAGGGTCACCCCTAATGCCAATTTCTACTTTTCAATAAAGAGAAAATTTTTCCAAGTGAAACTCTGAACCACTCATCTTGCAAGGGGGACTTATAAACCCTGCTCCGCTGGTCCTGCAAGGGGCACCTCCTATCGAGTCACAATCTTCAAACCCTTTCTTCCTACCCCATCACTTGGCACATTTTGGAAGGGCTCTCCCCCCACAAAACATGCCCTAAGATAGGAGGGTGAGTCCCACCATCGAGCAATCAACCCCCCAAGGAAGCTTGGTTCCTACATGTCAAATGGTTGTGCTCCAAGGAAGGCCCCTACATCCACCACAGAATATGCTAAAACCCGTAACGGCACCACTATTTCAAACTCCTCAAGGCCAGGTGTTCTTAGAATGAAAGATAGTCTCTTCCTATGATGAAAAAGAAATCTCATGGAATTATCCTGAGTGTGCTGAAGTCAGCAATATGAATCCTAATGAAAGGTGTTTCCGAAGTGACAATCAGAACAAAAACGAAGCCCGAGGAGCTTTGTCAGGATCCGCTAATAAGACTGAATCCGCCTATGATGTAGTAGCTCAGCTTAAGGCCATTCCTGCACAAATCTCCATTTGGGAATTATTATGCACATCGAGGTCACACTGAGAAATATTTGCAAATACTTTAAATGATGCACACATCTCTCCGGATGTACCACCTAAAATGATTTCACACATGATAGGGTAGCTCCTTGCTCCATAGGCAATTACATTTACTAATGATGAACTACCACCAGAAGGGCGCAAACATGTGCGCTCCCTCAACATTGATGTCCATTACAGGGATCTTAAGGTCCCCTTACTCCTCATTGATAATGGATCAACCCTGAACGTCTTCCCTATGAGAACTGCTGATCATCTAGGGATCAAACCATCCTCCTACAGACCCAGTAACACGAGCATGAGGGCCTTCGACAATTCCTAGAGACAGGTAGAGGCAGAAATAGACATGGAAGTGCAAATCGGACTCGATATATCAACAATTACCTTCCAAGTCCTTGGAATTTTTGTCTCAAATTAAAATTTTTGTCTCACACCCTTGTATGGCCTTTTAAAGGTCTTGAATGGTTTACAATATACTTTGATTGAAAAGCTCTTGATTTTGAAAGTGTTTTAAGACCGGATCCTCTTGAAGGTTCCCTTGATTCAACAATTGGTTAGGGAATCTTTAAGGAGCAGTAGCTTGTCCATTCCTCCAGCTGGAATTGTATGTATTTGAGGTGGGTCCACTGAAAGGTCTTTGGTAGCTATTCACGATATTTGACTGCTCATTCAGAATTTCTTGAAAAGCAGGTATTGTTGGACAATTTTTAGTTGTATGTATGTTGCAAGCGTAAATACCGTAAACTACTTCCTTAACTTTATCCTTCTGAAGTTCCATGGCCTCAACTCTTCTTGTGAGATTGGTCACCCATGCACTCAAGTCATCTTCTTCTTTTAAAGCATACATTCCTCCTCTTTTCTTTGATTAAGTAGGCTTAGATGTAACGTCCCGACTTTTCAAGACCCGAGTATATAACCTGTTTCCCAAAAACTCGAGTGTTAACCTTAAAAGATGGTCAAATTCGAGTATATTTTTTTTCTTCATTCAGAGTAAGTAGATGAGCGTAGAATGGACAAATCATACATAATGAAAATTTTTATTTACATTTAGGATGTACAAGAGGTTGCCCATAATGACTTTATACAAACCAATGTCTCGATATAACAAATATAAGAATTCATATAATTTAATACATGAAAAATAACAGAAGAATGTAAGTATAAGCTACAAGACCCGCAACTCCTCTTAACAATACGGTCGTGCATCCCTGGCACTTGTGCCCGGCTTCTCATCAATTTGAACCTGAAAATCACTTAAGCCACCTGTGTTACATGTACGGTTATTATTTGATGGATGAGTGGCCAACTCAGTGTGAATTCTTCTCAAGATTACACACTGCTGCATTAGGTAAGCATAGTTATAAAACAAAGCATACAAAACAATCCATGATGTAGGTCTTAATAGATGCATGGATGCGTGAATGCAATCATGCCCCAGGGATGCACATCCGTGCGAAAATTGGGCTCATCACCCATGTAATTATCGAACCTGGGAAAATTATCCAGTCGAAAAGAGGCTAGTCGTCAGTGAAAGCATACTATATGCGGCGTAATGACTGCCTTACGTACATCACGTATGATAGCAATAGATGCTGGTCTGTACCATGTATGCATGATTAGTCAACCCGTTATTAGTTCAATTACAACCGGCCAATTAAAATAAGCTCAAAGGTCACTACGAGGGCTTGTCACCAGCGTAGGCCGACAGCTCGGGCATAGGTCTCATATCACCAACCCTTGCTCATGAGACTACCATCTTCGGATGTTTAATGGAAGCCCATCGACTAGTGGCCAATCATATTACAGTATATGGGACTTACCATGGCATGGTTGCACAATATAAAACATCGAGCCCATATAGGAAAAATACCAGAACAAAGCCACATAGGGCGATATCAAAATAAGCCACATAGGGCAATTATCCAAATAGGCCACATAGGGCGAGTATCAAAATCATGCGATAAAAGACCAACCTTAAAAACCATTGGACACAACAACCCTAGATGGTAGGCCCACATCAATGGTTAATTTGAACCACCATTTAATAACCACTAAGCCAAAGGGCCATTTTAATCACAACCAATCGGGTTACATCCCAAGTATGGGTGTATATTCATAGGTGGGAATTTTCCACTGATGTACCAGTTTAAGTTTCATAAGCAATCTACAAATAATCTACTAGCATGAATAAATATGCAGGATAAACATTGGGCATGTAATGTAACAATTCAATTCCAACAATTAACATGTGTGACTATGAAGTGGAGATATCAGTTATGAATTAAAATAAAGACTATAACTTAAGCTAATGGGAAAATGGAAAGCTCAAGGGGAAGAATCATTACCTGATGTTTTGAACCGTCTACGTCATTGCTAGGAAGTGCATGCGCCTTAGGGTCGATCCTACCACGATTTATGAAATTTTATTATTAGATTTGAGTTCTATACACCAATTAGGGTTGAGATCATGGCCTAAGTTTTGAATTGATTATTCTTAGGATTTGATGTATAATTAAAGTTTCATCCTTGAGTTTATTCCTAAACTTAGATTTTATGATTTGCATCCTCAATTATCATTACATTATTGTTATTGTTATTGTCAAACAACATTCATAATAGGAGTATTAATCCATCACTATTAACAATGATGGTTTATAATTTCATATTTAAGTGTACTGACATTCTCTAACATTCTTATAATGACTAATACCCTCTCAAATAATGTAAGTAATAATAATAGAATCTCTACTAACAATAATATGGTAAGGACTAATATTATGAATTTCTACAATTAGATCTAAACCTGTGATATTATTTAGGTTTAGGGTACTGACCTAGAGTTTGGATTACTCAAGTCTAGGCTAGGTTTCTAGGGTTTGAACCCTACTTGGTGTGCAATTAATTTTAATATTAATTATAAAAAATTTATTAACATTAGTGTTATAATTAGTATTAGCTAATGTAGTAAAAATAATTATCATAATGGTAATGAATAGCGTGATTTATTATCAATGATAATATATAGGAATGATAATTAAACACTAAAATCTAATATTTAAGAGTTATAGTTTTATTTATAATAACTAACACTAGCGTAATTATCCTGTTAATGGCTAGTCACATTTATAAGTGCAATGACTATAGTAACCCCAATGATGATAAGAAGTTAGAAATTTTACTATGGGAGAGAAGAGTAACTCACCATAGACATCTTAACAATGAGTTGGACTTCCAAGCTCGATTTTATCCTTTCTTTCATGCAAGTGTAATGAGGCCCGCTTCCATGCTTCTTGGTTTTCATCATTAGGTGGGCTTATTGGGATTTACTCCACCCATGAAATTGGGCTCAAACCCATGTAAGTCGGGCCCAAAATGAGGTTGGGCCAATTCCAGGCCCACTATGCGGCCCCAACAAGACTGGGCTGCGTCCAGGTTCATTTTGCGTGGCACCAATAGGACTAGGCTGTGCCCAGCCCTTGAACTCCTTCCATCTCCTTTCTTTCTCTCTTTCTTCTCCCGTTCTTTCTCTCTCTTTTCTCTCTTTCTCTTTTCTTTCCCCTCTTTTCCAAATGTTGGGACATCCAACAATGGACATCCAAGCTGTCTTGACTCGGGATGGACCTGGCCAACTCGGCAGCGACCCGTCCCCACTCTCTTCCTTCTTCTTCTTCTTCCTTCTTTCATGACAGCGGCAACAACTGTTCGCTTCTTCCATTTTTTTTCTTTCTCTTTTCTTCCCTTCTTTTCTTCTTCCATCTCCGGCTAGAGGGAGCTCCTAATCTAACCCGAAATCGCCTGATGGCCCGACCCATGCGGTGGAGAAGAGAACTGTTGTTAATGAAGACCTTACTGCAACATGTTTCTCTTCATTTTGCTCCTACTAGACGCCTTGGATTTGTCCACAGGAGCTTGTGGAGGTGATCTTTCGAAGCTTCTTGGAGATTTGGGTGGTGGGTTCGTGAGTGGAGAAGAAAATGGCCGGTTTTCATCTTGTTTAGTAGGAGGATAGGAGAAGAGACATTTTTTACTCTTCTTGTAGGAAAACCTAGCTTCCCTAGGCCGTTAGATGAAGAATGGGTGGCCCGGATCGCACTGGCTTGAAGCCATTTTAAAATACGCCTTGTAAGGCCAAAACTGGCCATGGTTTTGGCTTCCTATGGGCGAAAATCCGCTCCTACATGGAGAGCCTTTGGACGGTTGGTCTTTCTCCATTTTGAACAGTGGAGATGCAAAGAGAAGTAAGCACGCAGATCGCCAAGATGGAAGGAAAAAGGAACTTTTCCATTTTCGGCAAACAGCCGCATGTACCCTTATTTGGGCCTTAATCATGCGCATGTACGTGTACATGAATCCTCATGAGTGGCACGGTTTTGACCGTGTTTGAGAGCTCTACAAGGTGGACAGTTTGGAATGGTCATAGGTGACCCACCTTGGTCATGCTAGTTTGATTTTGGGGCAGCTGGAAGCACAACTTCTTTTGTATGCGAGCCCAGTTCAGCTGGAACCGTGCACATCCTCGTGGGCTTCAACGTAGACAATTTATTAGGTTTTGGTAAGGGCCATGCCCTAAACACGATGATTGGATTGGATCATTCAAGATAATGATCGTGGTGGGCCATTGATCAAGAGAAACGGTTGCCCGACCGTCCGCTGATAAGAGCAGTAGAAGGGAGAGTAAATCTCTCTTTTTGGCGAGATTTCGGGCCAACGCCGGCTGACCAAGTCCATCAGCTCGGTGCTCATCATGTGCACACGCTGGTGTACACACGAGTGGCTAGGTGGGGTCCACAAGAACTGCTTGAGTGAAATCCACCCCGCCCATTCACTTTAGGGGTTCCAAATCAAGATCTTAAACTAAAAATCAGGTTGATCCAAGATTCAAGTGGGCCCTATAGATGGATCTAGGTTTCATTTGTTAATCCCTGACAACCTGACAGTTGGAACATTTCGAAATCAGACGTCAATGGTTAAGAGGTCCTAATGGGTCACTCCGTAGGTCGTTAGGACCATCATCTCATGGTTTTATATTATTAATATTTAATTATCACTATTATTATTATATTCTTTTTAAGGCCTAATCTTATTTTGTTTAATTATATTTTATTTCTTGTTAGAGACATCTGTTAAGCCTATAAATACTAGGCCTCGATCCGAAATTAAGGTGGATTACATGTATTGGTGGACCACATAGAATAAATCCCCATTATATTTTTAAGTTATAGATTTTTGAAAAAGAAAAATGATTAAATTGATTTTACTTCGTTCCATGGGCGGATAACTTCTAAATTGAACTAAAATCGTATTAAGGCCATTGGATGATGATGCATCAAGTGAGTCATGTGTGTTCTCACACACGTGTAAGCTGATTCAGATCTCTATAGTAGCACCCGAGTACCTGAAAGTACGGGGTGTTACATTAGAAGTGGTGGGTTTTGGAGAGATGTCCCATGATTGTGTGTTTTTAGAAAGTCTGTCTAAATAATCCCACACATCATTGACATCTTTATTCATGATTCTCCATTGTACATCGTCTCAACCAATTGGTACATGGAAGATGTCAGTCCATCGTAGAAGAAATTTTTGATGCGCCACATTTCAAAACCGTGTTGTGGGCATGAACTAACAAGATCCTTGAACCGCTCCCAACATTGGAAGAATGTTTTATCTTCCTTTTGGGCGAAGTTCATGATTGACTTTCTGAGGGTGTTCATTTTATGATATGGGAAAAATTTCCTAGTCAACTCCCTTGTCATGTCGTTTCATCTGTCAATTGATCATGGACGTAGTAACTGCAACCACGTCTTGGCCTTTTCTTTTAAGGGGAAGGGAATGAGTTTTAGCCTGACCGTGTCCTCAGACACATTAGAAACGTATAAAGTGGCTATTATTGCATCAAACTCATTCAAGTGCATATATGGATTTTCATATTCAAGTCCATGGAATTTTAGGAGTTGGATCACTTTTGGCTTGATATTCATATGCCCTGCATTCTCTGTAAAAACCATGCATGAAAGTATACTTACTCCCATCAGTTGTAAATAATCTCGTAAAGTACGAGGTGGGGGTGCATGATGCACTTCATTCTCATCCTGGGCTTCCTCAACTCGAGGTTGATGATGATTTAGAGTGTTTGCAGGTTGATTTGCATCCATAACTTCAGTTAACTCTGAGGATCTCAAGTGGTGTCTAATCCGGTGATGGATAGGCAACCCTTCGCTAATCCTCCTTCACTCAAAATACGTAGAGTGTTATCACGGACCCACCTGGGTATGAAACACTCTCAGCCCTCAAGTAACTAAGCTAACCTGAACCTAAGAGAGAGACAACTAAAAATATTAAGAAATCTAGAAAATAAAAGAGAGAGAATTGAAAAGAGGTTACAGGGCTGGAGATCTCTATGTTATAACCCTACAAAATAGAAAATTCAGTTAGTTTATATATAAAAAAAAAAAGTAAAAAAATCCTAATCTAGAAACCAAAAATCAATCCTAATCTTAACCTAATTCTAAAACCAATTAATTTCAGAAAAGCACAGCTATTAATCCCCAGCAACGGTGCCAAAAACTTGTTCACAACCCCAAGTGTAGGATCGCGATGTAATAATAATCTTGGTGAGACCAGGGTCGAATCCACAAAGACTGAACTCGTGTGTCTTCTGAATTTAACTAGAACTAGAACTAGATGAAGAACTAAAATAGAAATCTGAATTTAAAGGAGTAATTATGAATAAGGTTTAAATTATCAATTAAAAGGAACTAGGGTGCCAAGGATCCACTTGTAGCTTCTTAGGATGCTACCTTACTTGATTTAGGAAATCCAACTAGAATTAGAGTCTCATCCTATCCAATTGGAAAAAAGAGATAATTGAATCTCTGAACTTCTCATGAACCTAGTCTCAATGGATGAGAGTTGCGATGATTGGAAGTGATTCCATCATCCAGATTCCCATGGAACGATGGCAAACAACAGGATATACCAACCCCACAACCAATCATAGGAGAATTGTGAAGATTAGGAAGGATTCCATCACCCTACCATGCCCTAAGGACGATGGTGAACAACGAAACTTACTAATTTACAATCTCAGATCGGGAAAAGAAGATATTCA
This sequence comes from Magnolia kwangsiensis, assembly GCA_037074715.1. NCBI lineage: Eukaryota > Viridiplantae > Streptophyta > Magnoliopsida > Magnoliales > Magnoliaceae > Magnolia > Magnolia kwangsiensis. The sequence goes on along the minus strand of CM073576.1, from coordinate 104,879,179 downwards.
AAGCAATTACAGATCTATTATAATTTGTCACAACAAACCATTAAAAAAAAATAAAATTATTCCTAAATAAAGAACTAAAATCCATGAGGTTTAATAAAAACATGAATCAAAGAAAAGTAAACATCTTCATCACGTTACAAGCTTCACCTCTTAGCCCTAGCTAAGAAGTTTAGCCAACTATCGACATGATTGAACTAAAGTCTCTCAAACAAAGTATAAAACAAACTAAAGAACGAAGAAGAAAGCTCTTAGATGGTGGCTCCACCCTTTTTCTCCACTCCTTGAACCCTACAAGATGCCTAAGAATGTCCTAGGGACTCTGTTGAGGGTCAAATATTGCATATTATCCCCCATTTATATCTTAGTTTCATGAACATGATAATGCTTAATGTTATGTTTTATGCATGTTTGTGTTACAAGGTGAATCTGAGAGCATGGATTGAAAAAAATAATGATAAAAGCATGGATTTAATGCTCAAGAATCATTAATGCAAAAGTGGGATCTTAAAAGACCAAGAACGAAGAATTTTCATGCCAAAGATCCTAGGAAACCAAGTACAAAGGATGGAGAAAAGATTGGAAAAAGCACAAGTTAAACAACAGAAAAATAAGATAGTTCGGTGCCACCTAAGCCAATTTTGGTGCCACCTAAAGTGCACAAAATAGTCCAACAAGAAAATAACTTAATTTGATGTCACCTAAGCTTAATTCGGTGCCACCGAAGCCAATTTCAGTAGCAAGTTCGATGATACATTTTACCACATAAGTACTCTACACATACAATTTCGGTGACTCTGAACCAACTTCGATTTCACTGGGATTGCGCAGAGTTGTAACGTAGGGCTGACACAGATTGCATAAATTGAGGCCTTTCGCACGCGGTTTCTGGAAATTTTAAGTCGGTGCATAAGAGGGGGATTCATAACTATAAATAGGAGTCCTTAGGATGTTCCTAGGCATCATCTAGGGTTTGAGGGTAGAGCAAAAATGTGGAGAACCGCCACTAAGAGCTTTTCTTCTTCCTCCTTAGTTGTTTTTATGTTTTTCTTAAGAGATTTTAGTTCAATTTGTCTATGGTTGGTTAAACCTCTTAGTTAGGGCTAAGAGGTGAAACTTGTAGTGTGTTTGAGATGTTTACTTTGCTATGATTCATGTTTATATTTGAATTTTAATGAATTCTAATTGATCCCAAAGAATATTTTCAATTTTTAATGGTTTGTTGTGACTCAAATTACAATAACTCTACAATAACTTTAAATATCTTCTTTTCTAATTGAAATTGTGGATTTGGTAAATCTTGTTGTTTGCCATCATCTCCTAGGTATGGTTGGGTGATGAAATCCATTCTAATTCACCATAATTCTCCTTCCTTGAGGCTTAATCAATGAGGAGTTCAGAGATTTGACCGTCTCTTCTTTCAACTAGAGAGGATACGACTTTGATTCTAGTTGGATCTCTTGAATTAAGTAAAGTAACATGTCAATTGCTACAAATGGATCCTTGGCACCCTATTTCCCACCTTTAAATTTATAAAGTTTCAATTACATCCTTCACTATTACTCTTCAATCTTCTTTAGATTTAGATTTACATCTTCTTCTAGTTGTACTTCTAGTTACTTTCAAAAACGTACGAGATTAGTCCCTGTGGATTCGACCTCGGTCTCACTAAGATTATGACTACATCACGACCCTACACTTGAGGTTGTTAACAAGTTTTTGGCGCCGTTGTATCAGACTAATGGTTGCGTTTTTCTAAGATTAACTGGTTTTAGAATTAGGTTAAGATTAGGGTTTGTTTACTTTCTATGTTTAGGTTAATGTTTTTCTGATTTATTTTTAGAAACTAGTTTACTTTCCTACTTTGTTCTTAGAAACTTACTTTCTATTTTTAGAAACTTTCCTAATTTATTTTTAGAAACTAGGTTGCTTTCTTATTTCTTTTTTCGAAACTAATTTGTTTTTCTTTTTCTTCTGGAGGATCCCAATATAGAAACTTCTAATTTGGTACCTTCTTTCTATCTCTAGATTTTTATCTCTCTCTTTCCTTTTAGGTTTAGGTTAGATTCTGAAATTTAGGGCTGAGAGTATTTCATGCCCAAGTGGGTCCGTGACAACACTCGACGTCTCTTAAGTAAATGAAGATTGGTTGATGAGTTATCTATCCATCATAGGATTAGACACCACTCGAGATCCACAGAGTTAACTAAAGTTATGGCTGCCAATCAACTGGCCAATCAATCTCCAAATTCACCTCAACCTAAGGTTGAGGAAATCCAAGAAGAGAATGAGGAGCATCAACCACCTCTGCCTCGTACTTTACGAGATTATTTATAATTAGTGGGGGTAAACACGCTCTCATGCATGATTTTTCCAAAAAATACAGGACATATGGATATTAAGCCTTGGGTGATCCAACTCGTTCCAAAATTTCATGGACTTGAATTTGAAAATCTATATTTACACTTGAAAGAGTTTGATAAGATCATAGCCACTTTCTATTTTCCTAACGTGTCAGATGACATGGTCAGGCTGAAAGTCTTTCCCTTTTCTTTGAAAGAGAAAGCTAAGACATGGCTACATTTGCTACGTCCTTGATGTATTGGTAGATGGAATGATATGACAAGGGAGTTCATAAAGAAAATTTTCCCACACCATAAAACAAACACCCTTAGAAAGTCAATCATGAACTTCGCCCAAAAGGAAGATGAAATATTCTTCTAATGTTAGGAATGGTTCAAGGATCTTATCAATTCATGCTCACAGAATGGTTTTGAAACGTGGCGCATTACACACTTTTTCTATGATGGATTGACATCTTCCATGCACCAATTGGTCGAGATAATGTGCAATAGAGAATTCATGAACAAAAATGTCGATGATGTGTGAGATTATTTGGACAGACTTGCTGAAAATGCACAATTATGGTACACCTCCCCAAAATCAAGCACCACTTCTAGGCCCACTCAATCAAAGAAGAGGGGCGGAATATACCTTCTGAAAGAGGATGATGATATAATGCTAAAGTGGCTAATCTCATAAGGAAATTTGAGGCCATGGAACTAAAGAATGATAAGGCTAAGGAAATTGTTTGAGGTATTTGTGCTTGCAACATTTACACAACTGAAAGTTTCCCAACAATACCTACGTTTCAAGATGTACTGAATGAGCAATCTAATGCTGTGAATAATTACCAAATAACTTTCAATGGACCCACCTCCAATACATCTAATCCTAGTTAGAGAAATCATTTAAACTTCAGTTAGAGGAATGAACAAACTGTCACTCCTTAAGGATTCCTTAATCGAATTTCAAATTAAGGGAAACCTCAAGAGGATATGATTCTAAAGCATCTTCAAAATCAAGAGCTTTTTAATCAGGGTATGTTACAATTCTTTCAAGACCGTACAAAGGTCGTACAAGGGCTTGAGACAAAAAATGTGATTGGGAATAAGGGACGCCTTCCAGCTCAACCTCTTCCCAATCCAAAACCGTAATATGAAGTCAACAACCCGAGCTCTTCAAATCTGATAAGCAAGCTAAATCTATCACCACTCTTAGGAGTGGGAAGACCATTGACAAAACCATTCTGGTTAGGGCTGAAAAGCCTAAGGACCCGGAAGAGGACAACAATGATAGATCTAACACTGCTCCAAAAGAATTAGAACCAGAACCTCAAGGGAAGCCGATTACCCCATTTCCCCCACAGTTGATTACACCAAAATCTCTCTCTAACTCTCAGGACATTGTAGACGTGCTGAAACAAGTGAAGGTTAATATTCCGCTACTAGATGTTGTTAAACAAATACTTTCATATGCCAAATTTCTGAAAGACTTTTGTACAACCAAAAGATGGTAAAATATTTAAAAGAAAATCTTTTTAATTGAAAATGTGATGTGGGTATCATATACCCTATATCGGATAGCCAATGGGTGAGTCCAACTCAGGTGGTTCCTAAGAAGTCCAAAATCACCATAGTAGCCAATGCCAACAATAAACTCGTGCCTACCAGAGTTACTACTGGTTAGAGAATGTGTATTGACTATAGGAAGTTGAATACCGTCCCTAGAAAGGACCACTTTCCTCTGTCATTCATTGATCAAATCTTGAAAAGGCTACCTGGTCACTCGTACTATTATTTCCTTGACGGGTATTCGGGCTACAACTAGCTACCTAGTCACTCGTACTATTATTTCCTTAACAGGTATTCGGGCTACAACCAGATAGAGATAGCCCTTGAAGATTAGGAAAAGACCACATTTACATGCCCCTTTAGCACCTTTACTTACTAAAGGATGCCATTCGGACTATGTAATGTCTCTGCCACTTTTCAGCTATGCATGTTGGGTATTTTTTTTGACATGGTGGGGTAATATCTAGAAGTCTTCATGGACGACTTCTCTGTCTTTAGTCCATCCTTCAGTAATTACTTGAAAAATCTTAAATATGTTCTTAAGCGATGTGAAGAAAAGAATTTGGTACTCAATTGGGATAAGTGTTATTTCATAGTTCGTAAGGGAATTATTCTTGGACATATCATCTCGTCCAAGGAAATTAAGGTAGATAAAGCTAAAATTGATCTTATCTCTACCTTACCTCCACCCAAGAACATATGAGACGTGCGATGCTTCCTAGGACATGCTGGATTTTATAGAAGATTCATAAAGAACTTTAGTCACCTCTCTCATCCTTTATGCAAACATGAGTAAAATATGACATTAAGCAGTATCATGTTCATAAAACCAAGATATAAATGAGGTCTAATATGCAATATTTGACCCTCAAAAGGTCCTTTATTTATAATGCAGGTAGGACAGGGTAATCCGTGATCCTAAGCACGATCACAACCATTACACAAGATGTGCGCGAGTGATGAATGTTGATAGTTACCCCAGAATTGGGCGGTGGACTCTTATTCACAAGTGATGGGTGTTGATGGTTATCCTAAAATCATGCGTATCAGAGGAAGGTTGGCCGCCCAACTAAGAAGGTAGGTCAACATGACTTAGATTGTCCAATACGTCTTTCATAATGACATCTCTTTAGCTCAACCACCATGGGTGGTTAGGACCGACCTGAACTGATTCCTCGATCAATTATGCCAGAGCCGAGTTGAGCCAGTTGGTTGCTTGGTCGGGGATTTCTACAAGCATATCAGAACTTTTGTATTGGTCAGCACTAAACGAGCCCTCGTCTGTCTGGGTTGTTGGCTTCTCCAAGTAGAGGGGTGTGTCTATCTTGATGGTTCTTTCCATCCTCGATGAGCTCTCCCTCTACTTCGACGAGCTGATCAATCCCCTGAGTCTATTCTGACCAGGCGCTCTAGGACAATCATTGTGAGATATGTAGATGAGAGCTTAAAAGCACATACCATCGAGGACCATGCTTGGTGGTGTGAAGTATAACCTCTTTGAGTGGGAAGGCGCATGATCATACGCTCGTCAACCCAAGCTGACCTTGAAGGTGGTCGGACCATATTTATCCACAATAGTACATATCCATCATGGTTGGATTCTTACATAACATTATAGTACTTTTGTTAAGGAATTTTACAGTCTTGATTCATCAAAACATCAAAGTTGTACTATTGAATGGGCCCAAGGTTTAGTGTAACGCCCTGAAAATCGGCACCCGAGTAAAAGGACTCCGATTCCGAGTTCCCGGGTGTTAACCCAATGAGAATGCACATGTGACCTCATTCAAATTCACATTCATTTTGCACATAGATAATCAAAGTAACGTAATTCATTCAGTGGATCCAAAGCGAGGTAGAGATAACGAAAGATTCATAATTATTAGGCTAATAGTAAAAAAATACAATTTCAATAGTGGTAATCGTCCAAAATGGGAATTATACAAGCCACAATCCACAATATACACACCTAAGATGATTAAAGTATAAAGCTTTCAGTTTACGCTCAATTCTCCAAAACATAACGGCGTTGGCACAACCTGATATAAGCCTACCTGTCGGAGGTCTCATTAGTACCTACATAAATAATATGTCTGGTTGGTGTTTTAAAACACCGTCCAAAGTAGGAGTGAGTAGGTAATTCAATAGTTTCATTAGTTCTAAATTAAACATATTATCAACCCAATCAGCATAGGTAATGACAAAATAAGAAATCAAATAATTCCTAAATACTCTTGGTAAATACACATACAAAGATATGACATGATACATGCTCTTTCCAAATAACATTCCCTTCCAAGCAACTTTAACACTTATTTCACATATGACAACACTCCCTCATCACACGACTCCAACGCCAAATCGCCACATCCTATCTACTATAATGAGATTGATGCGTATGTTAGTCGAGCAATTATTAAGTTCTATTCATCCAACATATTGGCAAGGATACCGATGTTATATCACAAGTTCTTATCCAGATCACATAACTCGTTATATCATGTAACGACTCCTTACCAGTGTCCCTTGATCTAACTTTAGGTATCATCCATTTATCTCATAAATCAATAATTTCAAAAGTACGGCATGATACCCAAAGGTATGAGGATTAACCTGGTATGGGTCGTTACCTAAACACCGAGTATGATCACTCAGTTTTGAAGTGCGGGCTTGTCTGTAAGACCCTTATCTTGGTCCGTACCTTTTCATAGACTTCCGCGGTCTTACCGGTCGAATTTCGGCAACTTTCGACCCTTAACCGATATTGACGCGCGACCCTGATTCATATGCCGACAACCTGAGTCGACTCAATTCAAGACCACTACCATAGCGACCGCATCGTCGCTGCGGTTCCAATGCCGCGACTCGCGCGCCGAGGCGATACCCTGGTCAAGAGATGTGGGCCAACGTTCGGTACGAGGAAATGCCGCGCGTTGCGAAATCCAAGGGAATCTCTACGATGTGTCACATCAATCACATCAATCTCATCAATCAATCACCCATCAATCCATCACATATCAAGTACACATCACTTTCACCCCTTTTCCCAAGCAACCACAAAAGTCTCCCAAACCCATACCTTTCTTATACAAATGCCACAAAAGTCTCCCAAAATCATTCCTTTCTTACACAAAAGGGGCCACAAAAGTCAAAAGGTGTCTTATACCCCATCACCACATCCATCCATCACTCTCTCTCTCTCCCTTTACAACTCTCTCTTTCTCTCTTTCTCATTTCAAATCTCCAAGCAAAAGAGCTCCATACGTATGGAATTTCTCCAAGCTTCCTAAACTCCAAGTGTGGCCCACCTCTTCACCTCATGATCTCCCCATCCTAACCTTCCATTCTCCATCTCCTCCATTGAAATCCAAGCTAAGGTGCCAAGGAACCCCTAGGAGCAAGAAGATCGGACGGTGGGTGTTAGATCATACTAGTTTTTCCTGTTTTTGAGATGGGCCAAGTGAGGCCAATCGATCAATGGTTTGGATCTCACTTGGGACCCTATGATGTGGCCGATGGCCCACTAGGATCATCATGATCATTCCATGATGGGGCCATTCTCCATGGACCCCATCATGATGTTTATTTTCTTTTCAAAGGTCATCTAGACCGTCCATGTTGGTGGGGAAAGGATCTCCACCGTTGATTTTAGATTTCGGTGGTCCCACATGCTCTAAGGCCCACTTGATGTATGATTCATTGTAAGGGAGGGCCCATAATGTCGGGGTCCCTCCATCACAAAGCGTGTCCCACTCTCCATATCTCTCTCCCTCCTTATTTCTTTTTATTTTATTTTGTGCAATAGGGTTGTGTGGCCCACTTGAATGAACCCCACCTTGAGCATTTATTTGGTCCAAGCTTTCTTCAAGTGGGGCCCACCTTGCATGTTGTACCCCCCATCATCCATCAGTGGTGGCCCACTTCAATAGGCCCACCACAATGTATATTTTTTTTTAAAAAAAAAAAAAAAAGACAAACCGTCCAGCGTCTGGGACGCTGGACGTCCTTGTACAAAAAAAGAAAGAGAAGAGAGCTTTGGGGTGAGCCACCTGCATAGGCTCCACCTTGATGTATTTTTCCAATTTAAGTCATCCATCCTCTTACCTACAGTATTTTAGCCGCTGGGTAGAAGTTTGGGGCTGATTGGAAGATCTGGTGGGCCATAGCATCAAAGAATGCATCATTACCATTCAAGGATCTTTTTTCTTATTTTATTTCATTTTCTATCATCAAAAAAATTCAAACTTTAGACTCTTTGGGCTCGTCTTGAGCCAGGGAAGCTAGTGAACGAAGCAGATTCATGTGATGCGGGCCCCACACTCGAAAAACCCCGAAAATCGATTTTTTTTCCAAAAATTGCAAGAGGCCTGCCTCCTCTCTGACAAGAGTGCAGCGTCAGCGGGCGGGCGGGCGCGTGCAACGCCGGGCGGCGTCCAGCAGGGACCCACGGCTCCAGCCGTGGGCCCCACCGTAATGTTTGTTTGTCATCCAATCTGTTCATGAGGTGGGTCCCATCCTCAGGTGGGCCCCCTCCAAATTTCGGCTCGATCCAGCACTCAGGTGGCCCACACCACAGGGAACAGTGGAATTGAATATCTACCATTGAAATCTTTTTGGGGCCCACAGAAGTTTTGAACCAAGCTGAAATTTGTATTTTTCCTTCAACCAGGTCTATTTGACCTTATCAATGGGTTGATGCCAAAATAAATATTACAGTGGGCCCCACATGGGACCCACAATGATGCATGTGTCTTAAGTCCACCGTCCAGTGGACGGTGGCACCCACCTTCATGTATCTGTACTCCCACCGTCCAGCGGACGGTGGGGCCCCTTTGAGAAGTATGTGTTTGGACCTCACTGTCCAGCGACAGTGGGACCCGCCATGATGCATGTGATGCATCCAGACCGTCCATCCGCTTGGTGAAATCATTTTAAGGCATGAGTGGCTGATTGGGTGGGCCACTCATGTATGGGCTAGGCCCATTTGAATTACAAAAGGCCTATGGGTTAAGCTCAATTGATTTATGAAAGGCTTATGGGTTAGGCCTATTTGATTCATATAAGGCCTATGGACTTGGGCCCACTTGATATGTAAAGCCTATGGGCTTAGGCTCACTTGATATTTAAGGCCTATGGGTTTAGGCCCACTTGATATGTTTCAAGTCCATGGGACTAGGCCCATTTGATGTATTCCAAGGCCCATGAAATTGGACCCATTTGATGCATTTTTAAAGCCCATGGAAGTAGGCCCATTTGATATATGTAAGGTCTAGGGGTTAAGGCCCATTTGGCGTACACATGGGGTTCAATTGGTGTGGCCCATTCGTTACCTTTAAGAACCATGAGTTAAGCTCATTTGATGCAATCCAAGGCCCACGGGTTTTGACCCATTGTAATGCATATAAGACCCATTGGTGTGACCCATTTATGTGGCCCATCTGATGAATAAAAGGCCCATAAGATATGACCCGTTTGATATATATGTAAGGCCCAATGGGATGAACCTACGGTCCATTGCAATGTGTAATTCCCATACAGACTAACTAGCGATGTTTACAAAGATTGTGCCTTGGGAGCAATGTTGGTTTAACGTCCATATTGCGAGTGTAATGTTAGTTAGATGTCCACATTATGACTCTCCTTAGGGCCCATTACTGGGCCGTACTTGCTGTGTATAGGCCGTCCAGGCCCATCTGCATTGTAAGAATGGGTCATCACTCATTTACATGTTTAGTATAGTTTCATGACTCATAATTATACGCATCATATGTATACTTGATATGAGGATTGACTGATCATAGCATATGCCTTCGGGCAGGTTGTTTATGGGCTCCTGGTTAGGCAGTGTTGCCCTACATGAGCGCACGATATGCGCAGGATTTGTTGCATGACTGGATAGCGTGAATCATGTATTTCGCATTTGTGTGACATGGTTATTGTACGCCCTAGCGACATCAGGGCCGTAGCCTCCACAGACGCATCGTGGTTGGCAGGATTGGATACCGAAAATCTTATTCTACATGGGGTGCTATAGATATCCCTGGGTGAAAGTCCCTAAACTCTTATGGTACCAAGAGGTTGCTCCAACGTCTAAACCGATTGAGTAGATGAGCGCTGAGTGCCGAATACCAGTTAGTTGTGCTCTCCACTGTGTCGTGGTCGGTTGGAAGGGGGTGCGGCCTTACCCGCCCTAGTGTAGGGGGCAATCCTAGGCTGAGTATGACCAGCTCGAGGAATGGGTCCACTATCAACGAGTCGCGCCCGATATTGCCAGACGGATAGTGAGGTCTCTTCCACATACCTTATTGCGCGCGATGTGGAGGCAATCTGGTTTAGAGTGTACTAGACCCCGGTGATATCCCATATTTGAGCTATATTGATGTGTGGACATAAATGAGGATCTGTATGCTTGAGTTGCATTGCACGTCGCATGGCCTTGGGGTGGCCGATACCATTCATGTCTTGCATCGCATAAGCCTTGGTACGGCTCATGATATTATGGATTCATCTACATATTCCGTATTACTCTGATATTGCATGTTCATATTACTACCTTGCGCACACACTTTCTATAACGCCCGTGAAAAATCCATAATTGGACTCGAGTACCAACTCGACCCGAAATCGCGTAGAATTAATTTCTATGGAAATTAAGCGTAAGTTAGCTAGCGCAACGCTAGAGTAGCTGAAAAATAGTCCCTGATCACTTTAAATACGTTCTACAAGACCCAAATCGAGTAGAACAAACGACTGTATAATACTCTATAACCTCGGATTAAACTCTAAGCAGGTTTGGTCTCTGGACCGCTTTGAACTTTTATATTGGATCTAGACCGCACGACGAAAGTCCGATACTTCCTATCTTAGACCGTTAGAACCGCCTTGTTGGACTTGACAATCATTTCAAAAATCAAGTCCAACTGATAATCACGGGCTATTTCATTGAGCCCGGACTGAAGAGAGTGCGAATAGGGACATAATTGGAATTTGAAATTCAAATCTGGCACATGACTTGACGCGTCAGTATTAAGCGTTCTGACCGTCAGAATTCATCCAGATTACACCCTCGGATCAGGAAAAATTTCTATTTTTTATCATGAGACTTTCAGCCCTGATCTACGTGCGGTGACCGCTGAACTGAAACTGGTCCGCCACGTGCGATCTGCGAACCTTGCCAGACTGAAAACTTAATACGTGCTATATCTGGTACGCATGAGCTTAAGTCCGATCGCATTTGACCAGGGGACCACCAGAAAGCATCTTTTGGACCAAAACAGCCCCGAAATGGATATGCAATAAGTAAACTTCGTTCCGGAGCCTGTTTTCGGCATTTTTAAGCTTATAAAAGGGGTTGAAACCCTCATTCATCTCTCCCATTCGAAAATTGCAAAACTTAGATTTGGGAGAGAGAAAAGGAGAGAGTTTGAGAGAGAAAGTGGGAGGATTTTTTCCGCCTCCGTGCCGCTACTTCCACGTGCTACAGCAACACTTCCTGATCACCTGGCCGGTGATTTCTCCGCTTTATCAGGTATGAAACAACCCTAGAACTTGTTGATTTAGGGTTTACTTAGATTCATAGCGTGTTAGCTAACGTAACTTGTAAAATAGGTTCTCCTACTGCCGTAGACGAAGCGTACACGCTCCGTTCAAAATCACGCATCCGTAAGACATAAGGTGAGGATTTTAGACGCTTTGATTGACGGTTTACAACGCTTTCAATGTCGTTTAATAGTAGATTATTGACGGCATCGCCGTTTGACATGTACAACATGCTCTCCGTTTCCTGTTTCGTAAAGTAACGAAGAATATGAGATTTAGGGCATTTTAGTCATTTGTAGGAAGTACGGTTTACATTCATATTTTGCTGACGTGATTTACATGGTTTGTTGTCGCATTAGGAAGTTAGGAATGCGTGCATAATTAGTTTGGCGAAGAGATTCGCCTAGTTGCGCACTTTGGGTCGACATACTATATGTAGACTTAAGTGTGTAGTGTATGTGTTTGTATAAATGCTTGTATTAGTATGTATTGAATTAAATGATGTTATGTGGTAGTTTGAGATTGATTTCTCAGTTAATATGCCGACCTAAATGATTTCCTACATGTTGACTATATGCATGATTTCATTACATGCATGGAATATATGTGCTTGAAGATTTGCTTAAGTTGAATGTTATAACATGTGTTAACATGCTCACATGATTGTATTTCAATTCCAATACTCTTACATAAATTGCTGATGTGATTCCATAAGTGTTTGGGACTAGACTTAGTCCAGACAGTCGGTAACCGAGTGAATTCGTGGCTGACTGGTCTTAGCCACGAGCGACGCGTCGATGAACGCGAGTCGTGTTTGAAGTTGACGGCAGTGGTTAGGCCACGCGAAGTGTTTTACGCACTTCATGTCGTTCGACTTGAGATGCGATCGCGCTAGTCGAGCCCGTCAAGTAACCCGACTGGCCGATGTATGTTCACCTTGTATGAGTCATAACTGCTTGAACCTAGGGTACTGAACTTACCATTGTAAACCCTGTTAACCATGGTACCTTGATCCACGAAGACTCATGAGCCGGGCATAGTGGTATAGGACACCGTGTCGAGCTGTCGGCCTACGCTGGGGCCACAAACCTCCCCGTAGTGACCAGTGAGCACCTAGACTCGTGAGCAGATTATGGTGGTATGGGACACTATATTCTAGCTGTCGGCCTACACTGATTAGGCGACGAGTCCTTTGTAGTGACCGCGAGCGTATTCTGAGTCCACGGGAGGCGACGACCCTTTCGTTGCAGTAGAGTACAGTAGGCTTGTATTGATAAGGTGATGGGGGAGCGGTGCAACGAGTGCGAGCAACAGCTCTGGCAGCCCTTGCAGTGACCTATGAAATATACATCGTATGAGATTACTAGGAGTGACGACCCTAGACAGGATCTGTGTTGGGATTGATACAAGGGAAGTACCTTAGTTTCCTAATCCTGCTGTTTGAATGGACTAATAACAACTTGAAAATCATATCACCATAGCATTGCATGTGCCTGGAAGATGTGGAGCACTCTAGGTAGTGTGGCATGCCGCGGTCGTAAGATGTTGCCCCATGAGGGAGATCGTCGGTGAGGGCATACATCACGTCATGTCATCTTGCATTAACAACAGTATTAGGATTGTCTGATTTACTGCTTTACTATTATCGCATGATTGAATTGTGAACATGCTAATCTTTGCTCTATGATTCCACTGAGTTGATCACTCACTCCCACGTTACGGGATGGTGTTTGCAACACCCACCAGACCCTGTTGTAGATGCAGGTGAGGCTGAGATCCAGGAGGCAGAGCCAGACTTCGACGAGGACCAGGACGAGTTCTCGTACATGCAGTATCACGATGGCTTCGCGTAGGCGACTTAGATCGAGGGGACTTCAGTGGGACTATTTTGGACATTTATTGTTGTTCATGTATATGTATATGAGACTCAGAGACGTATTCATACTTTAGAGACAGATGAGATTTACTTTGTTTTACCATACAGTGATATATATATTGTTTAGTCTTCCGCTTGTTTTTATCACTGGATCTGAAGTATGAATTGCAGTTTTGGTATACTTTTACTCATGTGAATGCTTTAAATCAGACAACATTGAATCATAATCATTTTTGTTGTATAAGTGACGGTCTGGAACTCGGGAGTTGAGTTTATACACGACCCCCGATTTTCAGGGTGTTACACTTTCACCACCCTCTAAGCTTTCTATAAGCTTATGCACGACCGTTGCGTGCAGGTGACGTTGGTTCGCAGCAGCGCTGAGGCAGGAGCACGTTGCAGATCGTTTTGAAGTTTTTGTTCTTTACCATTGTATTTTCCTTTATGCTCATTGTACTTGTAAAGTTTTTGATCATAGTGAAAATGTTATGGAGTTCTTGGTTGTTGTTTGTGGGTTATGCCTTTGGTTATGCTTATTACGAATCAAACTGACATTGAAAATCCTCTTCGTAGCATCCCAGGATCGGAACCTGGCGAATGAGCGCTAGGAGCCAAGAATGGGGTTCTACGGAGGCTGTCGGCGCCGGATTCGGCGATCGGAAATTTTGTGAGCCCGGTTTCCGAGTTTAGGGTGTGACATTGTCACATAAAACCAAATCACCATTTCGATGTGGGACTCATACCCTTAGCTAGCACGCTGCCCCGACCGACTGGAGTGCTATTTTCAAAGGGGGTTCGAATCAAAAGGCTCACCCCAACCCACGCTCGGACCACATCCCGGATGAACAGTGGTTAGGGCATTATAGTGCGTCACCCAATTCCATTTACGCCCGAGTCGTTCGAACAGTACTCTAGCACGCAACCATCAACTGGGTAATTTGACGGGAGCTGTTCGAATAATGGTCTATTACCTCCATCAGTGCTCATTGGTTAATATGAGGAGGCTCGTCACCCCAACATATGCCGACAGCTCGAACATGGTGTCCCATACCATTATGCCCAACTCATGAGTCTTCGTTGTTCACTGGTCACTGCGAGGAGGCTCGTCACCCCAATGTAGGCCGACAACTCAGACACGGTGTCCCATACTATCATACCCGGTTCAAAGTCTTAGTGACGAGCCTCCTCGTAACGTACTAATGGTTATGAATGAACACATCCATTAGGAACAAGATATTGTAGATTATATTTGGTCGTGTCATACATTGTGAACATACATGATCAGTCAGCTAGTGGACCAATTTGATTGACCTATGAGAACCCCGGCACAACTGCATTGGGTGCAAGCATCCCATGTAGTCCAGCTACTGACAGCTGTCTGTGTTCAACCCAGGTCGATCGAACAAGCCCATGGTGGTCGACCTAACTTGGGCTGCCCATTGGTTTGTGTGATTTACCGACTGACCCAATATCCTAAGCAATTCTAAACATCACTAAGGACTAACAATTCATCAAGTAATCACAACAATATTTCATATGAAATTAAAATTTAACGATACAATCACCTAAGTATTTCATTGAACATATGAGAATCAATAACATATCATCACTACTTAGGCATTTCATCGACCATGTGAACATCAATAGAATAACAATTTCAATTACTTAAGCATTTTATCAAATATGTGAGCATTTATAAACAAGTAATCACATATGTTACAATCAAATTGAAATGTGAACATGTTAACATACATCGACCTATCTATAAGCAACAAAATCATTAATTCAGACCCTCAAGGGTCAATAAATGATAACCTAGAGATAATGGTCCGCACCTTAAGAGAGAATTTTCAATATTTGAGCTCTTAGGGTTGAAATTTTAGGAAAAATCACCAATTCCTAATGTAAAGGAAGGAAGTATCGTTAATCACACGCAAAGTAGGTATAAGTTATGTGTTGTAAGGTGGATTTAAGAGCTTGGATTGGAAAAAGTGCTAAAAACATTGATTTTACGCTCAAAGGTTACCAAGGCAAAGAATGGATCTTAGGAGACAAATATTGAAGATTTTCAGGTCCCAAGATTCAAGAAAACCAAGTGGAGAAGGAACGAAATCTAAAGAACAAGTGCATAATACACATTGACTGTTTCATTGAACATTGTTCGATGACATTGGGAACACATTAGATGACATCGAATTTATGAAGGAAAATCGAGATGATCGCTGGACAAATTGAAAACATTTTTTAATGACTCAAGAACTTGTTCAATGACTCGAAGCTTTACTTGATGGACACATCGGGCACTATTTTTGATTATCCGAATAATGTTCGATGACATCGAAGGTAGGTTCGATGACACGAAAGCTTACAGAGTCCGGATAACATATGAGTGGATTGAGCAATGCCCGAAAGTTTTCACCAAGCTAAAGGGCATGTTAACCACTGCACCTATCATCTAGCCACCCAATTAAAACATTCTTTTTGAAATTATGTGTGATGCGTCAGACTATGCTCTTGGGGTGGTGTTAGGCCAAAGAAAAGAAAAAAAGCCTTATGTTATACACTACGCAAGTAAAACATTAAATACTGCTCAAGTGAATTATTCTACTATAGAGAAGGAACTCTTACCCGTAGTATTCACTTTGGACAAATTTAGGTATCACTTGATCGAATCCAAGATCATCATCTACATTGATCATACGACACTCAAGTATCTTCTTTCTAAGAATGATGCTAAGCCCCACTTGATAAAATTGATCATTCTACTTCAAAAATTTGATTTGGAAATAAAAGATAAAAAATGAGTAGAGAATGTAGTGGCTGACTATTTTTTTCACTTTGATCTCTCTGATTCTCTTGAGACAACTCATATAAATGACATGTTCTATGATGAATAATTGTTTAAAGTCTCCCAGTTATCTTAGTTTGTTGATATTGCTAATTATCTTGCCACAGTTTTTACGCCGACACACTGAACTATGGAAGATAAGAAAATTTTTTTCATCAAGGTACACAAATTCTTCTACAATGATCCATATTTATTTAAATATTGTTCAGATTAGATTCTAAGGAGATGTGTGCCAAACAAGGAAAATATTCATATCATCTGGATACTCCTTGATCCTATTTACACATTTGAGTGAGTGGCTGAATATGCAATCAATTTTCTCATCTCATCTGATCTCAATCATGTATCATGTATTCAACGGTATGCTTGGGAAAGTTATTTGGCTGAATTTAGCAGCATATTCAACTTTGGCATGCCTGCATTTACTATGCGACTAAATTGCCAATAGCAATGAGCAACAACGGGCACGTAAGCTCTGGATGAAGCTGATATTTATGTTTTCCTTTGGTAGACCGAGGGGACATCCCGTGGGACAGGGAAATTTTCAATGTAGGAATTCAATCCCTAATGTTTCCTGTGTGTGGTCCACTTCAGTCTTCAATCTGCTTCCTTTTTGGGCTCATGGCCTAAAATGATGTGTCAAAATCGATGGACGGCGTGGATAGAACATATACATCAAAGTGGGCCTCACATATCCCCGACAGGACCGGTCGTCTCTGGCTAGGTCCTGGTGGGGGTAGTACCCAATCCGCGCCCTGTTTCTCCTCGGAGTCCGAGGAGGAGAAGGAAGGAAGAGGCATGGCGCAGCTTCGCCCACCCATCAATCGGGCCCTCTACGTTTCCTCCTCTTGCAAACCTCTCCTCTGCTTAAACCCAAACCCAAACCCAAACCCAAACCCTAAGTGGCAAAATCTGCAGCATGAACTGAAAATCAGAAGCAGATTCTCCTGCCTTTTCGCAGATAACCGCAGGCAGGCAAGCAAGCACTCTCTTTCTCTCAATCTCTCTGTCTCTGTTTTATTTTCTATGACTTTTGATTTTGATTTTTTATTTTTAAATTCTCGCTACTGATGAAATTGCTGTAGATAAGTTCTTAAATTCTTCATTAAATGATGGGAAGAGAAAATTCTTGATTAGGGATCGTTCGGATGCCTGTAAATGGGGTTATGATTTACAGGCAAATGGTTTACATTCTGTGTTTGGATGCTGAAAAATGCTGTTTACAGGTTTCAGCCCCATTTGATTTACAGGCTCTCCATTTACAGCCTAACGGCTATAAATGGAAAGATTGGCTCTCCATTTACAGGACTTAAAACAATTTACAGGCCATCCAAACATAGACAATCCTTTACCTGTAAATCATTTACAGCTTACAACCGAACAGGACAGGCTGCAAAAGACCACTTAAACCATTTACAGGCATCCAAATGACCTTATTGATCATGACCACTAATGATTGGCAAAAACAATAAAAAAGAAAAGAAAAGAAAAAGCAAACAGAATTGATGATAACATTAAAAATAACTGTTATTCATTCTTTCCAGAAACTCTATTCTTTACAATGATTTGTATTAGTCTTCTCATCATGTTTTTACAGACCTGCTAGCTGCTACTCTTACTAAATAACTAATCCCAAAAAGTGTTAAATTCCCTGGATAAAAAAAAAAGAAAAAGAAAAAGAAAGAAAAAAGATAAAAGAAAAGAAATGAAGAAAAAAGAAGATAATCGCGGACATAACAGGACCTGATGGATCAGGTCTCTCCTCAAAAACCGTTTTGGGAGAAACCATTCAAATCATTTCTGGTCCACTGTCCAGGTCAACTAGTCATCTCTTTATTTCTTTCATTATTTATGACTGTGTTCAAGTCACAATTCGGACCTATGTTAGACCAGTTTGGACTGGCCTATTCACTGAAGCAGGTTGGGGCCTGGTCCATCTTCTAGAACATTGATCTGATGGACTCTTCTGTGAGTGACTGATAGCACATAAACCACACCAATTGAAGAATCCTACCACCCAGATAAATTCTATTTATTAGTCAAAATGTATAGCAGCAAGATGAAACAATATTCATGTTCAAACTTTCAGACAACTTCTGATAACAAAAAGGTAAACTGAAACAAGCAGAGTTTGTATCCTCATGGGCGAATCATTTCATTTTGATAAGGTTCTTAATTTTCCTCATAATCCATTGGCTACTCTACGCATCCTAATGGCTTCATGTGTGTCTTCACTGTAAACTCAAAACATGCTTCAATTTCTTTCTCACAAAAGCGAAGAGCATTTCATCCGGGCTGTAGGAGAACTTACCAACATGGTGGATGCATGTGAAGTTCCATAATATGACAATCCTTCTTTTGTCTTGGGGTCGTACTAGAACTTTTCTTGTATGTTGCCATTACTTTTATCGGTTATATTTACAATTCTTGGATTGGAAGTCTCGGATTTCAACATGTACAAGTGCGGCCTATGTATCAATAATCCAAACCATTGATACTATGGGACTCGCTGTCGATGGCCAATGCACGGAAGATCTCCCAGATGGAAAAATCCTTACCCTTCAATAGGTGGTCCAACAAATAGAGGGTCAAGAACGAAAATGAAGAAACAGTTCACGTTCATGGCCAAATATTCTATATCTAGGATCTTCCAATCTAGGGCCTTTTTTGTGTGCATGGGCAATCCATATTGTGGCCCATCAAATCAATGGTTTGGATCACTTAACCATGGATCCCGCTTAAATAAATTGAAAACAAAATGTACCAAGGGCTGCCATGAAGATATTTGTGATTACATTGTAGTCTGTAAGAAGGTTGATATTTTGCTTACCCAAGACACAAAGAACCTTTTTATGCAATGGTTTGGTCTGCTCACAGATCAGGTTGGTTTTCAGTTCACTCCTATTCATTGTTGCAAGCTTCTTCAAGTATTCGGCATGCTCGTTTTCCTTATCATTTGTGGTCGTATGGTGCTCCCCCTTGAGTTACTGCTTTTGTATGGTAAGTGGGTAAGAAGCGAGTATTAACGATGGGTAATTTACAACGGCGGGCTTTTATTCTTCCAAATGTATTGTTCGTTTATGGGGGATGTGGAAACAATTGATCATTTATTCATCCACTGTAATTATGCAAGATGAATCTAGGACCATTTTCTTGCCTCTCTTGGTATAGAGTGGTTGATACCGAACTCAGTTTTTGATCTTTTATGGGCTTGGCATGGTGGGGGGGATGGTAAATCTACAAAGACATTATGGCGATTACTTATCATGGCTATATTTTGGGTAATTTGGAGAGTTTGAAATGATCATTGCTTTAACGATATGGGGATTAACCTCTCAAAAAAAAAAAAAAAAAAACCAATATTGCGATTACAGTGCTGGACTGTATACATAAGATCAATTTCTGCATGTTGGGATGGGCTCCTTGTGTAAATATGATAGATCATGACCAGCTACATTCAGCTTTTCATTTGTAATTTTCTTTCTGCTTTTCTTATTTTGTATTTCTAGCTCACTCCTCGTGACTTTTTAATAAAATTTTATAGTTAACTTTCAAATAAAAAAAAAAAGAACCTTTTTATTTGCTAGCTGTTGCTGGAAATGTGGGGAAGCAAAAATTTTAGTAACTCTATTTTGCCACCGAGAGAGATCTTGAGGCTGTGTTGACATATGGGGCAACAATGTAGTCAGTATGTTGGTGAGCTGATTGGGGAATTCTCCATCTTCAACTAGTTTGTAATGAAAGAGGACGGACTTTTGTGGATAGTCACTAATATTTGCAGTCTGGTGGAACTGTCAGGAGTGAGTAATTAAAGCGTAGGGTGATATGCGATGGCAAGGGATGTGGTGCTTGGGAGGGGACTTAAACACTATCAGATTCTTATTAGAGAAATTGTGGATAGCTATTTAACGAAATGCATGAGAAGGTTCTCTAAAGTGGTAATGAATTAGATTTTATTCCTATACCTCTCATGGGCAGGATTTTCATGTGGTTGAATTGGTACTCAAGGTTTGTTAAATACAAATTGGACTGATTTTTAGTGTTGAAGGAGTGGAGGAACATTTTTCCAAGATGCTGTCCACCATACTTCCAATGCCGACATCTGATCATCATCTGAATTTGTTGGATTCTGATTGCTTAAGCAAAGGCCCATCCACCCCCTTTGAAATTGGAGAATATGTGGCTTGATCACTCATACTTCCTTAAATTAATGCCATAGTGGGGGCACAACAATACCTATGAAGATGGGTTAGTTTTGTCTTTATGAAGAAGCTGCAATATGTTAAATGTAAATTAAAGAAGTGGAACAAGGCTCGCTTCAGGAGTATTGAGGAGAAAAATTGATGTAGGACGGCCTAATCTAACCTCAAATGATCATGGTATTTGAAAAGGAGCAGATTCATGCAATCTTTAAAAAAAAATCAAATAAATATCAGCCTGATTTATACATCATAAACACAAGAAAGAAATAAGGTCAATATAGCATTGATTAGGGCCATCCATCACAAACATGAAGTGTTGAATCTTAAAATCTGAATTTAATTGGATCCGGCGAAAGATAGAACTTTCGTCTTGCAATAGGTCCGTCTAACGATCCAAGTGGATTTTCTAATCCAGAAAAATAGGAATTTCCTGGATTGAAAATCTGGAAAATTCAGAAAAAAAAATATGGTGGTTCTTCAAATGTAGATTTGGGTGATGGGTTTTCTGTGGGGATGAAAAAGGAATGAGAATCTTTTGATATTAGGAGCAAAAAAAGAAAATGGGGTTAAAGAGAAGAATATCTTGAGAAAAGAGAGAAGGAGAAAGAAGTAGGGGATGAGAAAATTGTTTACCTGGGCCTCATGCCCTCTTCCAATCACTGGAAGTCGAAGACGAGATCGTTAGAAGCCAAAAGCTCTCATTTTTTCTTTCATAAACATAACATAATGTGCTATGGGTTTAGGGCAACCCTTATAAAATTCGTAATTACATGAAATTATCAAAATACCCCTACTAAAAAAAGTTTCAAAAAAAAGAAATTCGCACAAAATTGTGCACAAACTATCTTAAAACATAATTAATTCAAATGTTCATAAACTAAATGTAAATTTAAGATGCCCAATGGGCCCCGATGATAGTGCCGTGAAGGTGGTATAATGAAGGTGAGCCGTGACAATCCAACGGCCCGATCATACCCTCCTCGCGATCCAGTGGTCCAAATGTCTTCTCTAAGCAACTTACACATGTCACGAACACATGCGCAAGGTCTTCAACCTCTAGAGACCCGACCCGTATCCGTCATCTAACCACGTTGACACGGGTAATGCATGCCTCCTGCGTTGATATACTTTGAATGGCCTAGTGTCCGCATAAAAAATAGGGATAATTCTAACTAAAATTGCCATGATCAACGAGGAAGAGGAAATGAAGCCATTTAGCACCTTTCAATGGGAAGAAAGAGAAAAAAAGAGAGAGTGGAGTACATTCTCAAAATTGAAGAAATCTTATTGAGGCATAAAGGGCAACGTGGCACAAAGAAGAGGACAAAAGCACAACTTTTCCCCACTGTCATGAGATGAAGGATTACTATGATCTCTAAACACTTGGTGGATGTGTCCATTGAGGATGAATCAGATATCGAAAATACTCATTGAGTTTTATCACTTGTATCGTATGAAATTGAGGCTTATAAAAGGCCTAATATGAATGATATTGGATTTGAGTCGATCCCGTCGGAGGAGAAGGCGGAATGGCTAGAAAGACAGATACTAATGAGGTTTGTACAATAAGCTTGGTTAGTTGTCCATAGGAAAGGAAAGAAAGGGGTTGTCTACAAGTTGAACATCAAAAAGGCGTATGACCATGTGGATTGGGGTTTCTTATACTACATGTTGGGTTGTTTGGCATGCGGAATAAAATGGCGATCATGGATTCGTGCTTGCGTTCAGCTGAAGAAATTCTCAGTGTTAGTTAACGGCTCTCCTAAATGGTTCTTTCAATCATTAAGAGGGTTGAGGCAAGGAGATTGATTGTCTCCATATTTGTTTGTGGTAGTAATGTGTAACGCCCCGGTTTTTGAGACCCGAGCGCATTGCTCTTTCGTTTCAACAACTCGAGTTTTATCTGGGATAAAATTAAGCATGGAAAACCATCATATAACAGAATATGTCAAGATCTTAGCTGGGGACTTTAGTACAAAACCCATAAGTTTCAAATGTTCAAAAGTCAAACCAATAAGGAAGTAACTGCAGCTACCGGTTGAGCCCATAAAATTCTGCCTCCTGGCGTGGCTCCTCTTTGTAGAATTCATCCCCCAAACCCGGGAAGTCAACACCTGGGCCTGCTCCATAAGCATCCTTATCTAAACCTGCATCCTTTGTATGGTTGAATATTCGATGAATGAGTGACCAGCTCAGTGTGAATTCCCCTTAAGATTACACACTGCCACATTAGTCAAGCATATTTTTAAACAATAAGGCATTTAAAACAATACACGATGTATTTTTATTAAATGCATGGATGCATGAGTGCACATCAATTGAGGATGCTCATCCAGTTGGCTTTTGGGCAAAACCCATGCATGTGGCCAGCCACCAGTGAAAGTACATACCGTACGTGTGTAGTGACCAAGCTCACAAAAAGAGGTCAACCACCAGTGAAAGTACATATAGTACGTGCGTAGTGGCCCATGACCAGAATTACACCTCGTACGTGCGTAGTGACTAGTGGTCAGTCACCAGCGAAAGTACATCTCGTACGTGCGTAGTGACCCGTGGTCAGTCACCCGCGAAAGTACATATGGTATGTGCGTAGTGACCTGTGGCCGGTCACCAGCGAAAGTACATTTCTTATGTGTGTAGTAACCAAGCTTACAAAAAGAAGCCAACCACTAGCGAAAGTACATATAGTATGTGCGTTATGGCCCATGGCCAATCACCAACGAAAGTACATCTTGTACATGCGTAGTGACCAGTGACCAGTTACCAGCGAAAGTACATGTAGTACGTGCGTAGTGACCCGTATGCTATGAATGCATGATTAGCCCAACTGTTATTATTTTAATTGCAACCAACCAATTTAAGAAAGCTCAAAGGTCACTACGGAGGGGCTCGTCACCCAGCATAGACCGACAGCTCGGGCATAGTGTCCCATACCACCATCCCTGGCCCATGAGAGTCCAACACTAGGATGTTTAATTACCTCCTCGACTAGTGACTAATTATAGTTCAACAAGTGGATTTTACCATCGTATGGTTACACAGATAATCTATCAATCTACTTAGGGCAATATTAAACCGAAGCCACATGGGGCCGATATCAAATCAAAGCCATATAGGGCAAGTACCGAGTTGAAGCGATAAAAAAGGGATTATCCCCAAAAGCCACATAGGCACAAAAGCCCATGGATGGTAAGCCCGTATCAATGTTCCATTTAATCCATTGGTCAAAGTAGCCACTAGGTCGAGGGTCCATTTTAATCACAATCATTCAAGTTACATCCCAAGTCTGGATGTACATATATAAGTGGAATTTTCCACTGATAGATGTAACAATTCAAGTTCTACAAGCAATCCACATGTATGAAAAGGTATACAAGTAAAACATATAGATGTTCATGAAAGATAAATGTTAAGCATATAATTTGATAATAAGATTCAATAACTAGCGCAAGTAATCGTGAATTAGAGATATTAGTTATCAGTTGAAACTAAAATGTAATTATCACTTAAGCTAACATGAAAGTGGAAAGCTCAAGGGGAAGAAATCATCACCTCTAGAGGGGGCGTTTCCTGGTTCCAAGGTACTTAAGAGTTTAGGATAATCCGGTCACCTATCATTCGAATAAGATTAGGGTTAATTAGGCTTAGGTCTTGGCCGATTCTCTTCTGAAGGGTTGGAGGGTCATTTCATCCCTGGTTAGCTCATAATTATCACTAACCCGCAAGTATAGCATTCCAAGGGTGATCGAAACCTACAACTCTTTACTCAAAATTAAGAGAAGCGTGACTATGAGGTTGCAAAGTAGAAGTTGTTTGGCCTGATTACTTGCTAGTTTAAGTGATCCCAACCTTGATGAGTTCCTTTTTCATGAACTCAGTCAAGGGGGCTTAACCGAGCTGATCTGAGTTGACTCGGCCCGAGCTGTTGGCCCACCATTTCTGCCATACCAAAGTCAGCAGCGGCGTTGCCAATGCTCAAGTTGAGTTCACCCTTGAGGCAACCTGAAACTCGACAAGTTATCGAGTCGGGCCTAGCTGGAAGTGATGGTTGTTGAGTCGAACTCACTCGAGCCGTGTCTAAGGAGGGTTGCAAGAGTAGCCCACCAGTTGTAGCTGCTGTCATGACGAGTTGACTCAGCAAGTTGAGCCAACCCTATAGCGATTAATGGTGCAACAACGTCTACCTAATCACAGGAGGGAAGGCAGCACAGTCTGCATCTTGTCTCGTCTCTAACTGATGGCCAGGGTTTGTGCGGCGGCTCGACGAGTCAGTGGAGAGAGTTCTCACCGCTGGACTCGGTGAAACAGCAGCCAGAGCCAACCCAGGATCCCGGACTCGGCAACAAGTTGCACTCCTCTTTATCTCTCTCTCTCTTTTGCTTTCTCTCCTTTTCTCTTTTCTCCTTCCTCTTTCTTCTTCTCCCTCTGTTTTTCTTTTTTACAGTGGTGCTTCTGGCCTGCACTGACCTAACTCGATCCGAGCTGATCGGGTCGACTTCGTGTAGTGCGACACTGATTTCAGCACCTATGCCTGCATTCTCTCTCTCTCTCTTTGGATTTTCGATGGGAATCCCGAGAATAACACGGTCTATTTATAGGCCCAGGGTTGGCTCCCGATAGTCCTTATTCATTACCACGAACGACCATGATAAGTGGCCGCATTTCTCACTCTTCTTTTTGCTTTCTATTTTGCATGGGAGCAATCCATCAATGGGATGGATTTCCTATCATCATGGCCCATTGGATGAGTGCATTTGATCTAAAAATGGGGCCCACTTCATCACGGTGGGTTTTCTTGTTTGATGGAAAAGACGATGTCGCCACCAATGGCGATTTCTCATAGACAGGTTCAGATGGCAATCGAAGCCATCTGGATGGACTAGATGGGGGCACCGATCCCCGTGGGGCCCACCAATCCCATCGCTACTTGTTGCCACCTTGCATCTCACTAGATTTTCCCTTCCACGGCTATTTTCTCGCGCCGGGAGATTTTAGCTGAAGGTTGGTCGCCCTAACAGCTGGTTTTGAGGCTGCCCTAGTGTGGATGGTTGAGATCATCTACGGAGCTTAGGCGGAAGGCTCGGATCAAGCCAACGTGTTTTCCCAAAGGGGAAAACTTCCCACCACCTTTTTCTCGTCAGCAGGCTGCTCCTTTTTCGGCACTGGACATAGGGTGGGGATTGATATCAGGATGGACGGTTGAGATTGCAAGATGCAGTAGCTCTCGGATTGCCAAGCTGGCAACGAAATCGAACGTGGTTCCCCGTTTCGAAAGGTATCGCATACAGCCAGGTTGTGCTGTGGTTCGTGCGCATGCACACGTGTTCCATCGTGCGCGAGTGGGCAGGGTTTGGTTGAGATGGATTTGCCTACACGATGGACGGTTTAGATCATGAGGATGGGACCTGATGGTCGAATGGTCCTCATGCATTCATTGCTAAACCTAGTTTGACCAGGGTCGAGGTCTAGTGCATCGCGAGTGCACCTCTTATGGTGTACACATGACGTGCTATGGGGCCCACAAAGATGATTTTGAAGAATCCGCTCCGTCCTTATTGTTCTGTGGGCCCATCTGGGTCATTTGACTAGAGAGGAGGCATATCTGTTGGGGCACAAAGAAAATACGTAAGTCAAAAGGAGTTTGGTTTTTTGCGCATCAAGATTCTAAGATAAGCAGCCCTGTCCATCGCGTGACCCTCTCTATCATAAATCTCTCGATGAATAGTGCTGTGATGAATAGTTGTGTGGGTGAATAGTGTTTGTGCGGGTGAATAGTGTTTGCGCGGATGAATAATGTTGCGCGAACCCGCTCAAACCATGTTGGTTGCGAGGGACCACGCAAAGGACATGTTGGATGCGCGCTCTTGCACAATATTGGTGGGGTCAAGATGATTCGAACGGTTGAGATTTGATGGAAGGTGGGCCCCATGGCACAAGATCGAGGGTTCGCACGTGTAGAGGCCTATAAATACCCCACTCCCTCTCTCATTTGCACACGTTGAAGATTCAAGAAGATCAGAGCTCCAGAGAAGAAGAGAAGTCTGAAGGTATCAAGAGGAGAAGGGAGGAAGAAGAGGAGCTTTGCGTCGGACTGCACAACACCCTGTTGTTGCGCGGGAGTGAACACTCAAGAGCCGGAATGCTGTCAAAATGGTTGGATAAAAATGCGATCTTCGATCTTCCTTTTGTACAGGAACATGAGCTTAAGAAAGAGAGATTAGATGATTAGATCAACACAATATTCTTCTCAATGAGATGATCAAATCACAAGTTGAAATGCTACCGGATTTGATATTCAAACTCTCTCAATTCTTGTATTCTGGATATTCTATCTTAGAATTAAGGGAAATCAAAGGATGTAAATGAACTCGGAATAAATAAATATGATGAATGTTCTCTTTCTAGTTTCTCTTTGTTATGATTAAATAAGATAATTTCCCAAAACAAATGCATTTGTTTATTGTCGAAACAAAATGGTGACTCTGTTGGGGACTCTTATCCTATTTAAGATTGACATTGAGAAGGTTACAGGAACTTTTGTCATAGTTTGGCGTCGAAAGACTCCAAAATGACGACTCTCAATGGAAACATCCTCTCCTTCATCTCTAAGATAAAATGTTTTATCACTTGGATACTAATTGCGATTTTATATTTTGTCCAAAGGTAAAAAGATAAAACCGCGAGTTACGATCGATGGCAAACCTAAACAAAGAAGAAAGTACTAGAGAAAGAAAAATCCGCTCTGATCAGGAGTAGGGAATTTCATGTAATGGACGGAATGATCTTTGTTTCAATAGTAGCTCAACAAGACAAGGGAGGATGGTAACATCCAAAAGACGGAAAATTCGATCTACCTTCACAAGAAGCATCATCTCGCCAAGTACAGGGTCAATTATGCGAAGTGTTGTGAAACATAGTCCTGCCTCAGTCATGCAATCATCTCATTCGAGAAAAACAAAAAGGCCCGTCACTCCAAAAGGTCTTCCGGTACCGTTAACTACAACCGTAAAGACATCTTCCACATAATCATTACAAGTTCAGAAGAATAAAGGGAAAGCCATTACGACTAGCCAATGTTCGCTCACAGTACCTCTTACAAAAGATTTCAAGCAAACTCATGCATTAAGAATGCCACGATCTGAGTCGGATAATCCTTCGAAGCGATAGTACGTTGGTTTCAAACCAAACAATAGTTCATCTTCTTCAACAGCGTCAGCAATGCAACACTCCCTCCTTCAATATCAAGACGATCGAAGAATAAGAAAACATAAGTTTTATCGCTAGACATCAATCAACCTAACCAACTTTCACCAGATAAGCATGTAGCCGAAGGAGTCCCTAATTTTCCAACAGTGACTGTTGTGAACAACAAGTAGAAAGGCCACAACCTCAAGCGGTTAGATTACAAGAACCGACGCCTAATATTACTCAGAACATAACGCAGGAAGAAATCTGACATATGGTCATCGAAACCATTCATCTAGAAAAGCAAGGTCAGAATAAAAAATTTCAATTCCAGACACTGTATCCTCGTGAAATAGAAGAAATGTCGTTTCCCGCTGATTTCTAACACCCAGACTTTTAGAAATTTAATGGGAATGGATCACCAGAAGAGCGTATGATGCATTTCATAACAAAGATGGGAAATTTCTCTAGAGTTCCTCAATATTGTCTGTGATTATTCGGATCTTCTCTGACAGGAAGAGCTTTTAGATAGTATTCAGGTTTAATCTCAGGATCTATTCATACTTGGGATCAGATGCAGGATGCTTTTATTTCGAACTTTCTCTTCTGACAGAGAAGTTAGTTTGACCGAACTGACCTCTATTTGCCAAGAAGAAAATGAACCAGTCGAAGAATTCATCAGTCGATGGAAGGACTTGGGGGCATCATGTCGCCATCCTTTGTAGGAATCAGAACAGGCAAAACTATGTTTAGAAGGCATAAGACCAGAATTGGCACGTAACCTGATTAGTAAAGATTGGAAAACTTTTCGTGATCTTGCTATGAAGGCCGATGCTCTTCAAAAGATGATTCGAAGAGTGTTTGCTTTTCAACCAACATCAGCCAACATCACTCGGAAAAAAGAAAATAAAGAAGATGATCAGGATGTTGAAAGTGACATCGATGAAGAAGATAGAAATGGTCGTGCGGTTATAATGACATATAAAAGGTCCAGACAAAATAAAGACCATATGAAGTATTTGTTCCCAAGAAAAGACATACTTCCTATGCTGAAACATTTGTTGGCTATGAAGAGTATTGAATTACCTCGGATAAAGACACCTCGAAGAAATTGAAAATACAAGAGGAATGGATTATTGTCATTATCACCGTACATTTGGGCATCATACAGAAAATTGTAATGCTCTCAGGAAAAAACTACAAAAGATGATCAATAGGGGAGAAATTGTGATGGAAGAATATGACAGAAAGAGAAGAATGGCGATTTCAAAACATTGATAATCTCTTGATAAAGGGTACGAGATTTTTTTTTAGTGTTAGTATGGTTCATCATGCTTATGCGCAAGAAGAAAAGAGGAAGAGTTATGTAATAGCATAATAGATAGAAAATCCTGATACAGAGTAATCTTTAGTCCTATGTCTTTATGGGTTCTCATCCCTCAACAAAGTAAAGATGAAAGGTGTTGATTGCGCAGGTCAGCGTAAACGCCCCTCGCAGTTGTGCACACTTGCACAGAAAATAATTGATAATGGCGAAATTGCTATAAGGAAAGTGTACGATATAAAAGAAGAAATAAGGGTACATAGGCCTGATTAGTTCAAGACTAGGGGCAATACTAATCGCGGATGATCGGTATGAGGTGATGTGGCATCAGCATACTTGTTAAAGATCGCAACATCGTGATTTTGATTATGAAGATTATCAGAATAATACTTCCTAATCAAAAGGGGGCATGACAAGTAGAAAGACGAAACGACTACAAAAGACTAGTCATGTATTCCTTTTCATGTGAATGAATAAAAGGGCGCAAATTTTCAAGCAAAGCTTCTCAAGCATATTAGGCATATTAAGATTGAGCATAGAATTGATGATTGCTGTCATGCATCGATGATTGCTATCGAGCGTTGATGATTGCCACGGACGTCGATGATTGCCACGGACGTCAATGATTGTCGTCATCAAATTCGTCAAACGTCGATGATTTTTGTCAAATATCGCCACACGCCGATGATTTTCGTCAAATTCGCCAAGTATCGATGGTTATCGCCAAAATTAGCAACTATCGCTGTTGTCATCAATCGTCCATATAAGATTATCTTATCGAAATTGCTATCATCGTTGATACACTATTTTAAGTATAATATGAATGTTCTCAGAACATTATCAGCAGCGGCAAAATATCAATTATTGATTCACCATTTTTGGCAGTGGAATAAAACTATATGGCCAACCTCATATAAAGTTGACGACATCGATGGTAGCTTATCATTTAAGGCAGCCTAGCGAAGCCCTATACGACCAACTACACATAAGACCTATCATCATCGTCTATATATGACAACAGTGAGCGCCTGAGCAGGTATATATACAAAGCTTCAATGACTTAAAGAGCCCGAAATCGGCGGTAATCTATAATTGCTCTTTGAGCCCAGCCCGAAATCTATAATTGCTCTTTGAGCCCAAGTCTTGTCCAGTCAAGTCGTGTCTAGTTTAGTCAAGTTCAGTCTTGTCTAGTCAAGGTGTAGTCAGTTAAACTGTAGTTCATCATTCAAAAGCTTAAACTATGTGCAACATCAAAAATACTACAAAATACATGATCATTTATCTACTCAAATATGCTTGAAAATGCAAATTGCCTGATATGATAACGAAAATCATGAAAATTTCATACTTAGCATAAATAGATATACGATATACAAAATGTGTTTCTTTTGAAACAGGTACAGGTTGCGATTACATCAAATCTGATCAAAATATTCAATATTCTCTATTCTAAAGTTAAGTGCTTCAAAATATGGTTATTCTTATGAAGAAGATGAGTCGTCATTTTCAGTAGGAGATTCATGGGTATTCTTCAAAGGCATTCCAAAGGCTATCCATCCTTCAAGAGTATTAGCAGGCTTTATTTCATGAACATTATTTTTCGAAGAAATCCTTATACAAAGTTGACCTGGAAAGGAGGCATGATCTATTTCTTTTAAGTAATCTATGCCTTGGTTTTTCTGATAATTTCTTATGCGTGGCGGAGGAATCTCTATGGTATAACCTACTGAGCAATAATTGCGCGCTAAGTAATATTGATGATCTCATCAACGCATCCAACTATAAGAAATATGAGTTGGATAATTATAGCCAGGAAGTATGAAGCATGATCTGGTGTGAATGTTCAAGAGTTGTTTCTGTATCAAGGCCCAGTTATATGGTCCAATGCTGTAACTTCTTAGTTCTTACTGTTCTAGCAATGACATTGCAAGTCTCCAAGTACTGGATCTGATGAAGACAAGGAATATATGTTTATCAAAAGAGATAGAATCATCATCAGTATCTTCTGTCTTCCGGAAAGCTATTAAATGGGAATTGAAAGAAGTTTTATCTATTTTTCTGAATCACCCACAGGTCCAAGGAAAATACATTCCTAGCCAGCCTATGAAGAAATGCTAAGGAGTAGAGACTAGAAAAGACTCGGCAATTGAACCTCTAGAGTCAGAAATGACATCTCTGAAAGCATGATGTAATGAGCAAAGAATGCAACAAATGCAATGCAAAGCATGCTGACAAACATAGATGAAATGACTAAATCATTATCATATTGCAAATCTTACAATTATTCTAAAAGCTCTCAATATATTTCAAAATTATCAATATTTTATGAAACTAAATTGAAAAATTATGGTATCTCGAGATACTAATTCCGATTAATTTGGTAGGAAAGATTACCATTAAAAAACCTGGATTATGCAGACTATGAATAAAAGAGTTGATCGAAGAGATTGTTGCAGCAGAGCAACAATTCACCAGCCACGGAGTTCAATGAAAGAGTCACTGAAGTTGATCGAAGAGATCGTTACAGCAGGAGCAGCATTGAATGACAGTTCTCTGATCAAGTTACTCAAAGATGAAGTCGTCGTAGCCGTTCCGTTACAACGGCAAGTTTCAATGAAAAGAAAAGAATTGCACAAACAAAGGGAGTCAAAACCGTGGTGGATGTAATTGTGGCCCTATTCGTAGAAAGACGTCCTATTTGATTGACCGCTATGGAAATAGTGCTTTCGTTGCTGCCATTATCTCTCTATCGAGGCATTCACTCGGCACTTTCGTTTGAGCGCAATCATTCAGTCTTTCGTTCGAGCGTGATTATCCAGTCATCCTTCAACTGCAATTTATTCGAGCTCGATTCCTTCGACAGTGATTCATTCGATAGCAATCTGTTTGAGCACGATCCTCCGTCTGAACTCGACTGTTAAAGTACTCCGTTCAAGTAATCCTTCTCTACATTCATGAAGTGTCTTTTGCTGAGAAAGGATTTTTGTGCAAAAGAAGATCGATCCTCCTTTTGATTTCATAAATCAATCAAAGGAGGACCGAGGGGGCATTTGTTGGGGCACAAAAAAATACATGAGTCGAAAGGAATTTGGTTTGTTGCACATCAAGATTCCAAGATAAGTAGCTCTGTCCATCGCATGGTCCTCTCTCTGTCATAAATCTCTCGATGAATAGTGCTGCGATGAATAGTTGCGCGGGTGAATAGTTGCATAGGTGTATAGTGTTTGGGTGGATGAATGGTGTTGCGCGAACCCGCACAAACCATGTTGGTTGCGCGGGACTGCGCAAAGGACATGTTGGTTGCGCGCTCCTGCACAACATTGGTGCGGTCAAGATGATTCGAACGGTTGACATTTGATGGAAGGTGGGCCCCGTGGCACAAGGATTGAGGGTTCGCACGTGTGGAAGCCTATAAATATCCCACTCCCTCTCTCATTTGCACACGTTGAAGATTTTGAAGAAGATCAGAGCTCCAGAGAAGAAGAGAAGTCTGAAGGTATCAAGAGGAGAAGGAAGGAAGGAAGAAGAGAGGAGCTTTGCGCCGGACCGCGCAACAAATGAACACTCAAGAGCCGGAATGCTGCCGAAATGGCTAGATAAAAATGTGATCTTTGATCTTCCTTTTGTACAGGAACATGAGCTCAAGAAAGAGAGATCAGATGATCAGATCAACACAACATTCCTCTCAATGAGATGATCAAATCACAAGCCGAAATGCTGCCGGATTTGATATTCAAACTCTCTCAATTCTTGTATTTTGGATATTCTATCTTAGAATCAAGGGAAATCAAAGGATGTAATTGAACTCAGAATAAATAAATATGATGAATGTTCTCTTTCTAATTTCTCTTTATTATGATTAAATAAGATAATTTCTCAAACCAAATGCATTTGTTTCTTGTCGAAACATATCCAAACCATTGGTGGGCCTCATTTCATCATCTTGGGTCCTATTTGGGGGCCTCTATTAACCCGATGGTCAAATCACCTTTAGATTTGATCTACGAGGTTAGTATCGGGTCCTAGTCCATTTCGAAGGAAGTTTAGTGATCAGATCGACCCACTGCCATTGCTCAATGGTCTAAAGGGACTCCAAACTAGTCTAGGTGACTTGTGCATTTCTAGGTTACGATCAACGTGGGTTATCGATCACGGCTCTGTGGTCCTATGGGTGATGTGCTCTGATGATCCAGGGTTTAATACTGTAAGTGTGCCATGATGGCCATCTTGAATGTTAACGAGTGGATTGCTTGGTCTACATGTGGGGTTTTCTTCTAACGGTCGGATGTAGCCCATAATGATTGTGGATGTTCGCCTTAGATAGGTTTAATTTCATGCTGGGTTACATTATGCGGTAACACCCAAGTAGCGGAAGTGCGGGGTGTGACATAATGCAAGCCTTGGACAGGATGATTAAGAAAAGTGTGGAGGCTGCTTTAGTCAAAGGTTTCTAAGTTGATAATGCAAGACTTTTTGTTTTTTGGGGGGGGGGGGGGGGGGGGGGGGGGCTAGTGGCTGATCAATTTCTCTTTAATGTGGGGAGTTTGCCTATTTTGTTTCTTGTTCCTTTCCTTTTGTTTCTCTGTATTCTTTCGGCCGCGGCCTTATGCAATAAAATTATCATCATTTCAAAAAAAACAAAAGCAAAATTTTTCATGAGAAGACTCATGGAGGTAATGAGAAAGGTTACTCTTCATTCCAAGGGCTTTTTTATGAATAAGAAGGTGTTATTTTCAAAATTGATTTAGCAAAAGGCACGTGATAGGTTTTATTGGTCTTTCTTTACACTCTCTCTTGAGTAGAATGAGGATTGGCTATAAAGGAAGTCGATAAAAGTGCACATATCATTGGCCTATTTCTCCATATTCATTCTTTTCGTTACAGGGCTAGGGCTAAGGCATTTTTAAATGGATTAGGCCATGGTTTAGGAGACTAGGGCTAGGTTAGGGCCAACCACGACACGATCCTAGCATGATTTATTGCCACCCTATGAACCCCCAAGTGGACATTAACACAAAGATGCATCTTTCTTATTGTAGATGCATGAATAGAATGAAGAGAGAGGAGTTGAGTGAGGAAAGAGAAAGGGATTGTCAATCCCTCACCTCTTAGTTTTTTTTTTTTTTGAACGACGATGATATATTAAAAAAGGTGGAGGCCAAAGAAAGCACATATACAAATATGCACATACAAAAATACTACAACACCAAGTGGAACGCCCCAAAAAGGAGACGAGAAGCAAGAAAAGAACTAAACTTTTACCCAATCCTTCATATTTAGAATTGCCCCATTGAATACTTGCACCTACCCACTCATTTTGCTCCTGAAACAATGCTGGTTCCTTTCCCACCATGCAACCCATAGAGTCGCTAATGGACTTAGTCGCCACTGCCTTTTCTCTTCTTTCCCTATCCCTCGACGTGCCAAGCTATAAGAAACTCCCCTATCGTCTTTAGGAACACCCAAAGAACTTCGAAAAATTGTAAAAGAAGATCCCAAACATCTATGGAAAAATCACAACGAAGGAATAAATGATCCATAAATTCCACATCTTTGAAGCACAATAAGCACATGTTTGGGAGATACACGTTCCACTTACATAGATTGTCTATTGTTTGCACTTTGTTCTTTCCTACTAGCCAACTAAATGCCACCACCTTCAATGGAGCACCATGGTGCCACAGGCCATTGCCATTATCTTAAAATGATCTTCGCTTGCACACAAAAACCGATAAAATGATCTAATTGAGAAAAGAAACTATCCTCGATTTGCACCACCTCAAGGAATCCACTTCTGAAAGCAGAGGGCCAATCGTTGATAACATATCAAGCAATAGAACTAACTTTTCAATCTCCTCATCCGAAAGATTCCTTCTAAAAATAGGACTTATGAAACCTCCTCTCCTTCTATAGAATAACATTTTCTCACTACCTCCCCCTCTCCCTTAGCTACCCTATCTAAAGAAGGAAATCTCTCAGCCAAACTCTCATCATCCACCCACCTATCCTCCCGAATCTAATTCTTTTACCATCCCCCAACTAGAAGCCCATTCCCTCTGATGAAGGACAATTGACCACTTGCTTTAAAAGCTCGAACTAATAGAGCATGGCGAATTAATCCCTTTATCTCATAGACTAGGCCCCATATCCATGGGTTAGGTCCTCGGCTGAACCCTCCTTGTGGGCCCCAAATCCATGGGTTCCGCCCCACGCGGGCCCCAAACCATGGGTTCCGTGGGCTGCCCACCCTGAGCGTGCCCCCGCATCCCACAGTCTACCCCACTCGAGCTTGGTGTGAAAATGCTTCTGCATTAATCACCCTCCGGTGAAGAGTCTCGAACACGAGACCTCTCACTCTGATACCAATTTGATGCAGGACAATTAACCACTTGCTCTAACAGTTTGAGCTTTTAGAGCAAGTGGTTAATTGTCCCATACTCTCTCTTTTAAGGATGCTACTGACTTCCATAAGTAAGAAGACTGATTCCTTCGTCCACCACCCTCCTTCCTCTACCTCATATTTTTTTTCGCTATTACCTTCTTCCATCTAGCTTCTCCCTCTACCCCAAACCTTCAAACCCATTTCCCCAAAAGAGCTAAATTCATTTCTTCTAACTTTAAAATCCTTGCTTCTCCTTGAACCGTTGGTTTACGTACTTCCTCCCATTTCATAATATGGAACCTGTGTTTCTCTCTTGATCCCTCCCACAAAAAATCAATTCCTTGTCTCTCCAAAACGTTCAAAATAGATTTTTGGCACTTGAAAAGAGACAGAAAATAGACCAGAAGATTCGACAAAGATGATTTTATCATTACCATCCTCCCACCCATAGATAAGCACCTTAACTGCCATTTTGATATCTTCCTTTCACATCTCTCAATAACTTTATCCCACATGTGCTTCACTAGTCTTCCTATACATAGCGGCAACCTAAGTACGTTGTTGGAAAAGAAGCTTCCCTGTACCCAAATTCCTTTGCAAATGCCCGCACTTTTTCTTTGGAGATGCCTACTCCTAAGATCTCGCTCTTAGAAATATTTACTTTCAGACTATAAACCATCTCAAATCTAACCATAATCGAGCAAAGATTTTCACAAAAAAATCATCCGCCTTGCACAATAAATGAGTATTCATTTGCATGCTAAATATGTGAAATATGAAAATTCGTGTTATCCACCCCAAAGCCTTTTATCAATCCCACTTGTACCCCTCTGTCAATCATTCTACTAAGGGCCTCCATAATTGTGACAAACAAGAAATGGGATA
Organism: Magnolia kwangsiensis; assembly: GCA_037074715.1. NCBI lineage: Eukaryota > Viridiplantae > Streptophyta > Magnoliopsida > Magnoliales > Magnoliaceae > Magnolia > Magnolia kwangsiensis. The sequence continues at coordinate 104,843,027 of CM073576.1, read as the reverse complement.
ATGGACCGCTCTGCTACAGTCCTCGAGTGCCGCAAAAAAACCTTTCGGTGAACCATTCACCAATATGGAAAATTTTGCCAATTTGACACATGTCCGAATCCAATATTGCTGTTTTGGACTACATGAACTCCCAAGATTTCTGACTATGCCATATTAATTTTTAAGCCAAAGACCGCCTCAAAACACACTGTGATCTTCCTCAAATTTCTAGCCGATTCCTCACTTGCCTCACAAAAGAGCGACGTGTCATCCGCATATTGAAGATGACTAAACTATCTTGGCTACCCGCAATCATGAACCCACAAAATAAACCGTTCTCCTCGCCCTTACAGAACATCTGACTAAATCCTCAGCCACAACCATGAATAAATAGGGCGACAGAGGTTCTCCCTTTTGAGACCACGAGAAGCTTAGAGATCTCCCTGTCTGAGACCACGAGAAGCTTAGAAATAACCTTTAGGTGATCCATTAACTAGAATAGAAAATGAAGCATGCTGAATACAGGACTTCATCCAACCCCTCCACTTTGAGCCACAACCTAGTCTCCTGAGCATATAATCGAGAAAAGCCCGATCTACATGATTGTAGGCTTTCTCTATATCTAGCTTGCATATCAACCTGCTCTTCCTCTCTTTATGCCTGAAATCAACGCACTCATGGTCTATATGGGCGCTATCTAGGATCTGCCTATCGAGAACAAACACCCTTAGGAATTCCGAAATAACTTTAGAAAGATACTCGTTGAATCTCGAAGCTAGGATCTTCGCCATATTCTTGTAAGGACTTCCCAACAAACTAATCGGTTTAAAATGAGATGATTGCTCGGTCCCTTCTTAGGAATTAAGGCTATAAAGGAAGCTCCCAATTATGAAGATAATCTACCACTCTCCATAAACTTGCTCAAGAAATCCATCACTTTCTTTTTGATAACATGCCTAAATCTTTGATAAAAAGAAGATAGGAAAACCATCTAGACCGGTGTACCTCTACATCTTCGAAGAAAGATGGGAGAAACACAAGTGATCAAGTCTCGACCTTGACCAATGCTCCCCAGAATATAGCTTCTTATAGAATCAACAATAACTTCACTAATTTGGTTTTTATCTGTAGATTGCAACCCATTGATAAGTAGACTCGAGATTCTGTTTCCACGAGCGTGCACACTAGCAATACTGTGAAAGAAACGGGTATTCTTGTCTCCTTCTTTGAGCCAAATTGCTCTAGATCTCCGGTGCTACTTTATCTCTTCTTCCCTAATCCTGCTTTCGTTCTTGTTGGATAGGTACAACCTTTTCAACCTATCTAACTCTGACAAACTACTAACCTCTTCTAACATATCCAACGCATGAATTTCCTCAACCATCTTGTCAAAATCTTGCTCCTTTTGCCCAGAAACTCTTTCTTCCATAATTTGATCTTCTCCTTCAAAATCTTTAGTTTTTTATGTAATCTAAAACCAACAAAGCCTTCCATCGAAAAGGATGACCACCAATTTGCGGTAAGCTAATCAAAACCATCAACTTCTAGCCAAGCCTTTTTAAATCTAAAAGGCTTAAGGCCTAAATTGTCCTCTGGAACCTCCAACACAATAGGTTTGTGCTTAAAGATCACCCTGGGCGCCCCTTGTTGGTTAACCAATGGGAATTTGTCAATCCAATCTAAAGAGACAAGAAACCTATCCAATCGTGCCAACATAGGATCCTCTTGACCACTTGACCAAGTAAATTTGGCCCCTTGCAAAGGTAAATCTAGCAGCTTGTGACGATCTACTCAATCAGAAAAAGAAGCCCTACTTCTAGTAATCTTACTACTCCTAGATTTCTCAAAGGAAAAGCACACCACATTAAAGTCACCCCTTGAACACTATGGGGCCACCCATCTTTGCCTAACGCTATCCAACTCTTCCTAGAAATCCTTCCGCAAATCTAGTTTGCATGGGCCATACAACGCGGTGAACACCCATTGATAACCAGAACCTACAACACACAAAAGCATCAAGACCAAAAACTTCCCAGAGAAAGAATTAGCACATTTCCATCTATCTGACTTCCACACAACACAAATGCCCCCCGTTGCCCTAATGGAATTCAGAGTCATGCAATCTTTAAAACTATATCCCTAAAGGGAATCAAGCAAACCTTTATCAAATGATTGAAGCTTTGTTTCATGAATAGCTATAATGTCTGCCTTTGCCTTGGTACACATTTTCTTCACCTGGGCCCTCTTGATCTTCCCACCCAACCCTCGAACATTCTAGGACAGAATAATCATTGGACAATGTCTTTACTCGATCTAACCCTCTTGCTACCAGTAGTCCTAATAGCGAAATCATAATTTATAGAACACTCGAGGTTCAACAACTCCCTCATTCCCTTAGGAGATTTTTTCGATTTCAGATGCTACGTCTCATACCAATACTGAGCAGCTCTTTCCTGGGCAAATTGAAAAGGCCTGAACATCTTCATCTCGAACCCCGTACGACATTCCCACGAGGCCTCCCACCCTTTTGAGAACATCCTTAGCCCACCTGTGCTGTTCAGCCAAAATGCATTCGCAATCCCCAACCACAATCGACGCAGCTGGAAGCAACATAGGAGTTGTCGGAGGGAGATGAGCCAACATCTTCTCAGCATGGAGAGGGGTGACATTTAGGGCTTCCTCGAACAAGTCTCCATCGATAGAGGGACCAATTGCCAAACTCTGATCGTCCTCTGAAAAATTATCGATATCCACAGTACCAAACTATTCTCTTCTGCCCTCAGAGACAACCAATTATAACTCCTCTTGCAACTCCCCTCTGTCATTGAAGCTTTGTAGTGAGGCGTCGGATGAAAGAGAGAGAACATTCTCCGAATAGCTCACCTTATCCTTATCAGACTGAGGAACTCGCTCCTTAAAGAAATTAGAAATAGACGACTTCAGAAGGAATAGACTCATAGAGCCCTCACACGTGATATCGAAAGGATTGCATGTCGTATAAGGTAGTGAATCCGCACATGCCAACCTAGCCGACACGATATCCGCATGTGCCTCACTAATAAACCCGTGGATCCCCACACTTGCTTCCATCAAAAACTAATCTCGCCTCAAGAATCGACCCAACACTGGTGGAATCAAAAGAGCGTGTCTCCTCGTGACATGTATCTAGCTCTGGATTCTGAACCTGCGATGTGTCCTTGCATAGTAGGCTCGGAATAGCCTTAGGCTCGAAACCAAAACCCTCGACTGCATTCGAGCGAGGGAACGCACTAGAAGATGCTCCCGCGATAGACGAAAAGCCACGTGTTGCACGATGAGTTGCAGGATCCCCACCTACCTCTTTTCTGCCAACCAACACATGACACATAGCCTCATCCACATTCGCTGGTCCAGGAGAGTAGCAATTTGGTGCTCCTTCAGCCGCCCCGTCTCTGATCTACACAAACATGGTGCATAAATCACATCCAATCCACAATTGGGTGATAGATGGCACTAGCTCCACAGGATTTAGCCATTGTCCTCTTCATAAATCCGACCACCACATGGAAAGTGATAGAAAGTGAAGCTCACATGTATAGTTGTTGGCCAAATTACATCAATATTTTGCTCATTGAACATGTATATTTCCTCAGATATCAATTTGGTTTTTTTAGTTCCAATAATTCCAACAAGTTGATAAAAACAAATAAAAATATAAAGCCCTAAGAGAGGACTTGAAACAATCCCTCTATGCCCATGTTTCAAAATGCTCAATTGAAATGTTCATATAAATGTACTCAAGAGAACATTTAGATAACAAAATAAGATTCCTCGTGCACAAGATGAAAATTTCATCACATGTATGAGTTTCTCACCATTGTTATCCTTGTCACTGGAACAACACCATCCTAAACATCATAACCTAGAATGGATGAGATTACTTGTACATATTACATCTTGGAGGATACTTCTCATGCAAGATTAAAAAGAAAAAAAATTTGATAAAAAGCAAGCATGTTGACTCAAAATTGAGTAAATAATATATATTTCTCACCATGGGATGCTTGAGTATGATTTTTAGAAAAGTAACCAAGGATGCTTGGAGACAAATTTGAATGTGAATGAGCATTAGAGCTGCCATAACATGCACATTCATAAAATTGATCAACACTAGGAAGCAACATATTATATAATTAAAGCTCTCACTTTTAAACATAGTTAGCATTGGTACAAGTTGAAGGCTCTAAAAGGGCAAGGGGAAGGTCCAAAAGGAAGTGGATGGAGGTAGTAAGATAAGTGATGTAGGACGGATGCGCATGCTATGTGAATTGTTGGTGTTAATTTTCGAATTTAGCATAAGTGAAACATAAAAATTCAGCATTCACATAATTGATTAAGGAAATCAAGAGAAAACCATGTTACATCCATCCATATATGCAAGCCACATGCTAGAAACAAAATAACATAAATTTAGGTCCCCATGGAAGTTAGGACTTCCATCTAGCATAGGAATAATTCAATTCTATGTGTATTGATCACAAATCATATAAAGGAACCACAAAACCAATAGTTAATTGGCTAAAGGAACGAAGAGATTAGGGTTCAGATTGAGGAATTAGGGTATTTGGGAAATTAGGGTTGGGGTTTCCTAAATTTGAGAATTAGGGTTTACGAAAGTGAGATATAGGACAACGATTTTAGGGGGCTAGGATTATAGAGAGAGAAGGGGGGAGAAGGGACCTGCACTGTTCACGTGCACTATTCACATGTCGGGTTAGGTTTAGGGTGTGGATTGGCTAAGGGCTTGTTTGAATTTTCAATTCCGTGGTAAATACCCTGTAAATGGGTAATAATTATTTCATCTGGTATTTACAACACTATTCCCGATGCTTGATTTGACCAGCTGCTCTTTAGATGCAAAGACCGAGAAGGCCACAAAATATTTGTGGGTCCCACCATGATGCATGTTGCTTATCCCACACCGTTCATCCATTATGATAGCTAAATTTATGGCATGAGCCAAAAAATGAGGCATATCCAAAGCTTAAGTGGACCATGCCATGGGAAAAAGGAAATCGAACACTTACCGTTAAAAACCTCTTGGGGCCACTGTTTCTTTTGGTGTGGGCCACTTGAGTGTTGGATTTGCCTCATTTTTCAGATCATGCCTCAAAATATTGTGGTAAATCGGATGGATGGAATGGATATATAATACACATCACCTTGGGGTCCACAAATTTAAACTAACTCTTTTGAACTGGTTTGCAAGGCAGAAATTCATTTGATTTTCAAACGGGTGAAATGGTAATAATTACCCATTTACAAGGATAATTACACAAGCTTTCAAAAATCAAACAGGCCCTAATGTTTTAGGTATGGAGTGGTTTTATGGGGTTATTTTAGGGTTTAGGAAGGGTTTAGTAGAAAGAGGATTTGAGGGTTTAGGAAGAAAATACCTTTGAAGAAGAATGAATGAAGAAGAAGATAATTCGATATACAGGATTCCCTCCCTTGGCTTCCCACCGATCTCGATGAATACACGAGATTAAAAGAGAAATCACTTCTCACACTCTCACAAGGGAGATGTAAATTGCATTATTTTCAATAGTTCCATAGGGGTGGGCGTCCCCCCCCCTCCTTTATTTGTCCAGATTGGACATTTCCCAAAACACCCCCCCTAACTTAAAGTCCTATTTGGACTACCCCCTGCATAAAGTTCAAAACACTATTAATCATAAAATAAATTCTAAACTAATTAACCAACAAAATAGTAAAATAAACAAATGTCCCGTGGCCCATGGGGTCCACAATCATGATCCTAATCTAGGCCCCTAGTGGGTCAATGGCCTGATGATCATGATCCAATGGTCCAAAACTCCAATAATGCAATCAAAACTCTGATAATGCAACCCACACGCATCTTCCCAATGTAGGGTCTTTCAGATGCACGCACTAATGTGCGTGGGGTCTTCGGTCCATGCTCCAGGAAGTAGTCGTCCATCCAAAGTGACACTGGAGCTCTCCTCCTCCGCCTTTGGTAGACTCAAAAAGGTGTCCGGATGTCCTCATCATCTCCCCGTGGCTGAGAAGAATTCACCTATGGCGAAATAAAATTGCGGTACTGTTCATGAACATCCAGATCTATGCATTGCAACTCGGTCTCCGTGATCCACGTGTTGTCTGCAATAGGCCTGTTCCACTTGATCAAGTATCGCTAAAAATCCCCGTGTTGGGTGAAAACGAGTTATTCATCCAGTATATCTTCTATCTCTTCTTTTCTCAAAGGTATTCGAGGTATAGGAGGGACTTGCTGTGAAGAAGGATCGAGCAAAGTCCAAGGGTCTGAGGATGGGTTGGGATCATCAATGTCTAGGTCCATGTCAGGGTTATGTGAACCCTTATAAGAGATGGGATCTTCCACATTAAAAGTTGAACTAATTCCGATGGTGGGTGGAAGATCCACAACATATGCATTTGGACCAATTTTCTGTATTATTTTGTATGGTCTAGCATTATGGGCTTGCAAAATTTTTTTATGGCTCCTTGTAGGAACCTCTCAATTCTAATTCGGACCATAACATAATCCCTGACCTGAAATTCCTTGAACCTGTGATGGGAGTTAGTAGAAAGTTTATATTGCTCATTACTTACATTAATTCTTCTTCTAATCTCAGCATGCAAGTCATGAATATGGCGTGCAAATGCATCAACCGACTCAAATGACCTATGGCTAACAAACATGGGAATGAGATTTGTAGGCTTCGTAGGTTTATAACCATTTACCGCTTCAAAAGAACTCTATAGACCTGTTTACTGAACTATTGTATGCCAACTCCGCAACTGGTAAAATAGTGTCCCACATCCTAACATGATCACCAACCAAACATTGCAACAAATTTCCAAGGCTTCGATTGACTACTTCTGTCTAGCCATTTGTCTGCAGGTGTTAAGTTGACGAGAACTGGAGCCTAGTTCCCATCATGTGCCAAAGTGTCTTCCAAAACTAACTCATGAAACACACATCTTGGTCAGACACAATGGTCTTAGGAAGACCATGAAGATGAACTACCTCTCCACACAAAAGCTTCATAATGTTGGAGGTGTCTGACATCTTAAAGCATGGGATGAAGTGGGCCACTTTTAAAAATTGGTCCACTATCACAAAGATGGAATTGTGCTTTCTGAGAGTCTTGGGAAGCCCAAGTAAGAAATCCATGCTAATGTCCTCAGGGAGCATGAGGAACTGGCAAAGGCCTATACAACCCAATGTTCTGCTTCTTTTGCTTTGTCAGATGACAAGTCTGACATTGCTCTATAATTTTGGCTACATCTCGCTTGAGACTTGGCCAACAAAATCTATTCTCTATTAAAGCAATGGTCTTATCTCTACCAAAATGTCCGGTGACTTCTTCGGCATTGAGCTCCCGAACAAGGAAAGAAATCCTGAAGAGAGGTGTGAGGGATGCAGAGTTTGTTTCCTTTAAATAATAAGTCATCATTCAAGACAAAACCCTTTATCACTCTATGACTGACCATCTAACAATGATGAGTATACCTCCCTAAAATCTGGGCATGTAAGATATTCTAACTTTAATCGGATATCTAACTTTAACCGCTCAAACCCAACCACCTTGACACTCATGGACTGCAACAAGGCAATTTGACGACTAAGGGCATCCACATGTTTGTTTTCAAACCCAGCCTTGTGCTTCAATACGAACGTGTACTCTTGAAGAAACGCCAACAATTTAACATGCCTTGGGTTCAGCTTCTTTTGAGCATTAAGGTAGTGCAAGGCCTCGTGGTTTGAAAACAAGACGAACTCTTGCGGTAGTAAATAGTGATGCCAATGGCATAAGCACTAGACTATCGCATAGAATTCCTTGTTGTATGTCGAGTAGCATTGCTTGACTTCATTTAGTTTCTTGCTAAAATAAGCAACGGGGTGCCCCTCTTGGCTGAGCACACCACCAATACCCACACTTGAAGTGTCATACACCACTTCAAAGACTTTAGAAAAGTCTAGAAGGTGCATAACTGGAGCCTTAGTCATCTTGGCCTTAATGTCTCTAAATGCTTTCGAGGCTGCCTTAGTCCATTTGAACTCCCCTTTCTTTATGCAATATGTGATGGGAGTCATAATGGAACAAAATCGCCTGATGAACCACCTATAAAACGTAGCTAGGCCATGGAAGCTACGTATCTTGTGAATGTTCTGCGGTTCAGGCCAACTCACTATGGCCTTGACTTTCTCAGGGTCCGCAGACATGCTATCAAACGACACAACAAACCCTAGGAAGATGACTCTATTAGACATGAACGTATATTTCTTCAGGTTTGCGAATAACTTCTCTGCTCTAAGGACCCCACAGACGTGTGGAGGTGTTGTTCTTTAGTAGTACTATAAATAAGGATATCATCGAAATAAACCACCAAGAACTTCTAAATGAAGGGTCTCAACACTTCGGTCATCACCCTCATAAACTTACTCAGAGCATTAGTCAAACCAAAAGGCATGACCAACCACTCGTAAAACCCATCCTTTGTCTTGAAGGTCGTCTTCTACCATCTCATGGGTGAACATGCATTTGGTGGTAGCCACTTTTGAGGTCGATATTTAAAAAAATTGCGGCGTTGGCCATCATGTCCAGCATGTTGTCAAAATGTGGTATGGGAGGCCAGTACTTGACTGTAATTTTGTTGATGACGAACGTGCCATCTTTCTTAGGAGTGCGAAGCATAGGCACAACACATGGACTCATGCTCTCTTGAATGAATCCCTTTCGCAAGAGCTTATCAACTTGTTTCTTTAACTCAGCATGCTCCGTAGGGTTCATTCGGTGGTGTGGGAGTTTTGGAAGAGCCAACCCCAGGACCAAATCTATAGCATGCTGTATGTCCTGCATGGGTGGAAGCTCATCTAGTAGGTCCTTTGGAAACACATCACTAAACTCACCTAGGACTGGAATCACTTCATGTGGCAACTCTATCTTAACCTTAAGTTTAACCTCTCTCGCCATGAGGGTATACACTGTCGACTCAACCTCGGTCTCTCTTTCAAATTCTTTTGCATTTATAATATGGAGAGATTTGGGCTGGGACTTCCCACTTCTCGGATCGTTCCTTTTAATGTCCTCTTTCTTTCTCAGAATGCTCTTGGGTGGGAGAGGATTCAACTTGATCCTCTTTCCTTCATACATAAAAGAACACGTATTCGATTAGCTGAACAGTGTCGCATCTCTATCAAATAACCAAGGCCTACCTAAGATGATGTGCCCTACATCCAAAAGTACTATATCACACCACAACGTGTCCTTATATGATCCGAGTTGGATAGGAACGAGACATCGCTGGGAAACTTGAATAAATGAAACATTAGTCCATGAGACTATAGGGATACGGGTGAGGAATGACTTTCAACCCTAGACGATCCAATGTGCTACTGGAAACCACATTTGTGCAAATGCCACTATCTATAATCACCTTGTAATTTTTTTCTCCACACTTGGCATAAGTATGGAAAATCGTATTATGACGCCAATCATCATTCTCTTAGCTTGGGCAAGGGTGCATCTAACCATTGCAAGTGGCGCGGTCTCGACAACTTCCTCTTCATCACTAGCACCAACTTCAGGATGATGCTCTTCTTCTTTGCAGTCAGCTTGATCTTCATCTTCTTCGTCCAACTGATGTAGGACAATTAATCACTTGCTCTAAAAGCTTAAACTGATAGAGCATGTTGAATTAATCCCTTTATCTCATAGCCTAGGCCATCCATGGGTTAGGTCTTCGACCGAATCCTCCTCGTGGGCCCCAAATCACATGGGTTCTGCCTCACACGAGCCACCTGCATCACACGGGCCGCCCACCCCGAGTGTGCCCCCGCATCCCACAGGCCACCCCACTCGAGCTCGGTGTGAAAATGCTCCTACATTCGATGAGGAGTCTTGAACGCGAGACCTCCCGCCCTTATACCAATTTGATGCGAGACAATTAACCACTTGCTCTAAAAGCTCGAACTGATAGATCATGGCAAATTAATCCCTTGATCTCATAGCCCTTGCCTCACATCCATTGGTTAGGTCTTCGGCTGAACCCTCCTCGTGAGCCCCAAATCACATGGGTTCCACCTCACACGGGCCGCCCACCTCAAGGGTGCCCCTACATCCCACAAACCACCCCACTTGAGCCCAGTGTGAAAATGCCCTTGCATTACCAACTCACTTAGGACAAAGGTTAATGCAGGGTCATTTTCACACCGGGCTCAAGTGGGGTGGCCTGTGGGATGCAGGGGTACACTTGGGGTGGGCGGCTCGTATGAGGCAGGTGGCTCGTGTGAAGCGGAACCCATGTGAAGTGGGGCCCACGAGTGGGTTTGACTGAGGTCCTAACCCATAAGATGTGGGGCTTGGGCTATAAGATAAAGGGATTGATTCGCTATGCTCTATCAGTTCGAGCTTTTAGAGCAAGTGGTTAATTGTCCTGCATCAAAGTGGTATCAGAGCAGGAGGTCTTGTGTTCGAGACTCCTCACTGAGGGTGATTAATGCAAGAGCATTTTCACACCGAGCTTGAGTGGGGTGACCTGTGGGATGCAGGGGCATACTCGGGGTGGGCGGTTCATGTGAGGCGAGTGGCTCATGTGAAGTGGGGCCCACGATGGGGGTTTGGCTGAGGTCTTAACCCATGGTATGTGGGGCCTGGGCTACGAGATAAAGGCATTGATTTGCCATGGTCTATCAGTTCAAGCTTTTAGAGCAAGTGGTTAATTGTCCTGCATTAAGGGTCCTACCTTGCAGCTTAGTGGGGCAATCAAATACGAAGTGGCCATATCCTTTGCAGTTGAAACAATGCGCGTGCTCAACTGACCTAGCACTGGTGGTAGCTACCCCCTTACTTTTAACATCCCTGGAACTACTTGGGGCACTAGTAGGTGCTTTAGGCCAACTCCCAAAGTTAGGCTTGGTCCCTTGAGGGCTAGCTCCAACAGTAGTATCACGGGAGTCAAATCTCACAAATTGCGGCTTCAGATACCACTCTAATTCTTGCATTACCTGATCGGCGTGCTCTAATGTGGTGATATCGTGAAGAATGAGCTCATGCTGGATCTCGTGTCGGAGGCCCAATGTAAATCTGGAAAGGGTCACTAATGGGTCCTACTTGATGTCACATCGCATTTTGTACTCATCGAATTTAGTGATGTAGTCTGCCACTGGCATGGTTCCCTGGCAAAGGGAATGCCATTGATCTAAGAGCTTTTGGTGATACGAGAGGGAGATTTCTCACGCAAGAGTTCATTCATCTCGGTCAAGTGTGATTGGATGATTTCCTGCCCTCTCCGTCTTTTGCTCAGTGTTGGTATAAAAGAGCTTGGCTTGGTCCACCAACTTCATCTTGGCGAACCTAACCCGACAACTATTAAACATATTACGCCACTCAAAGAAGTGGTCCATGTCTGCTAACCAGTCAATGAAAGCCTTTGGATCCAAACGACCATCATAATTAGGGGCTTCCACTTTCATGTGTTTCATCCCCCTGTCATCTGGATCATGGCGATCCTCGTAATCTCTGCTGGGTGGTTGCGCACGTGCTCCCATACGGCCTACACCATAGCCTTGATCTCTCTCAAGTCCTCCCACTCGCTCTCCAACCTGGGAATGGCCATCTTCCCCATAGTCGGGGGTTGCCTATTGGGAGGCCTCCAACTGATTGATGCGATTGGTATGTGCGGTCAGTTGGGTCATGGCGGTTCGGTTTTGGGTCTCAATTGCCGCCAAACGGTTATTAATGGCTATGATGTTCTCGGCAATTTGTTCCATGTTCATGGTGGTAGGATGGAGATCAAATCCGTGACCAATACATGTGGGCATACAATAAGACTCCTAAACCGGCTCTAAGGACTCACTAAACCTACCATATGACCTATATGAGGAGAAGGGACACAACCTAGTCCTAAACGATGCAATATGAGGTACGTAGATGCTATGCATGATGAATATGCATGTAAAACGCTAATGGACAGCCCTAGGATGCTTTAAACAAGACTAAAACTGAAAATCCAGCAACTAGGTGTCTCAAGAACCACCAAATCTGGACAATGCCAGCAGCGTGGGGTCTTAAAATACCTAGTCAGAAAATTCAGATAGTCACTCAGAATTTTAGCAACTATGTGACAAATGTTCTACCTTTATGGACAACCTAAAACTGAATTTCAGCCCTTGTAGTTTAAAAACAACAAATTTCTGTAAAGTCAGCACTAAAGTGGCCCAAACGACATGCCAAAATTACGCAATCAGGAACACTCAATCTGAAATTTTAGCTACTTAGGGGTTAATAAATTACCACAAAAAATTCAGCAACCTACACCAAGCCCTAATGCACTATGTTAGGTTAGGAATTTTGTCGAACACCTATCCTACGCTAAACTTAGGCTCTGATACCAAAATTTGATGCAGGATGGATGCGCATGCTATGTGAATTGGTGAGGTTAGTTTTCAAATTAAGCATAAGTAAAGTGAAACATAAAAATTCAGCATCCACACCATTGATTAAGGAAATCAAGAAAAAACCATGTTACATACATCCATGTATGCATGCCACATGCTAGAAAAAAATAGCATAAATTTAGATCCCCATCTAACATAGGAATAATTCAATTCTACGTGTATTGATCTCAAATCACATAAAGGAATCACAAAAGCAATAGTTAATTGGCTAAAGGAATGAAGGGATTAGGGTTCAAATTGAGGAATTAAGGTATTTGGGAAATTAGGGTTAGGGTTTCCTAAATTTGAGAAATAGGGTTTACGGAAGTGAAATAGGACAAGGGCTGTAGGGGGCTAGGATTATAGTGATAAAGAAGAAAGAAGGGGGAGAAGGGACCCACACTGTTCACGTGTCGGGTTAGGTTTAGGGTGTGGATTGGGTAATGGTTTAGGTATGGAGTGGTTTTGTGGGATTATTTTAGGGTTTAGGAAAGGGTTAAAGGAGTATAAAGGGGATTTGAGGGTTTAGGAAGAAAATACCTTTGAAGGAGAATGAATGAAGAAGAAGATAATTCAATATATGGGATTCCCTTGCTCGACTTCCCACTGATCTCGATGAACACACAAGATTAAAAGAGAAATCACTTCTCAAACTCTCACAAGGGACAAGAAAATTGCATTATATTCAATAGTTCCATAGGGTTGGGCGTCCCCCCCTATATATCCGGATTGGACATTTTACAAACACCCCCTAACTTAAAAAGTCCTATTTAGACTGCCCCTTGCATAATGTTCAAAACACTATTAATCATAAAATAAATTCTAAATTAATTAACCAACAAAATAGTATATAAAAAAAAAAAAAGTCCCTTGGCCCATGGGGTCCACAATCATGATCCTAATCTAGGCCTCTAGCTGGTCAATGGCCCGATGATCATGATCCAACAGTCCGAATGATTCAAGATCATGATCCAATGGTCCAAAATTCCGATAATGCAACCAAAACTCCAATAACGCAACCAAAACTCCGATAATGCAACCCACACGCATCTTCCCAATATGTGGTCTTCAAGATGCATGCACTCATGCGTGTGGGGTCTTCGGTCGATGCTCGAGGAAGTAGTCGTCCATCCAAGGTGATACTGGAGCTCTCCTCCTTTGCCTCTGGTAGACTCGAAAAGGTGTCCAGATGTCCTCATCAATAAGACTTGATGACCTACAGTCTAACTGAAAGCTGACACTTGATAGAGTGGAACGGTGGAATTAGGATTCATGTAGCCAATCCCAATTAATTAGGACAAGGCTTAGATGGTGATGATTTAGGTATAGTCAAAGCATATCATATTCAAGAGTCTCAACATGCAAGAGCTTCGCGTTTAGATATATGTAGTAGTATATAGCACCACAAAAATTCCATTGGTAGTTGCTTGGCTACGGTTTCATGGCAGCTAGGATGAAATGCCCCTTTATCCATCAAACTAGATTGTACATTATGAAAGCTTAAACACTGTTGAAACCACTGGTTTCCTTACTGACTATACTTGCAGGATGCTAATATGTTCTATGTCCTCAAACGAAAAAAAAGGGCAAATACCTTTTTTTTTTTTTTTGACAACACAAGGTGTCCCTGCCCCCTTTTGAGGCGAGACTATTCCCTACGGATGCACACAATCACCCGCAACCACATGCATCGGGTAATGATGGGGAGGGGAGTCAAACTAGTAGTCAATTTGGTGAAATCGCATACCTCCGAACATATAGGAGCTAGTTTTGGAATTTTTGCATAATTCGATATAACCCAAGTCACCAGCTTGCTGGCTGACTGTACCTACATGCCAATGTTGATGGTTTATCTTTGATTACCAGAATAAAGTGTAACTAATAGTTAATTGACCAACCTTTAGGTGTGGCCTCATTGGATTGGTATTTATACTAGCTCTAATACTGATGGAATCAGTAGACCATCGACCAACCATACTATGCAAAATTCGATTATTCGTTTTTGCGTTAACTTGTGTGTTTAGGTTCCCTTCATGCAAATGGGACCTTGAATCTCCACACAACCACCTTGATGCTGATAACTGCTTAAAAATAATTAATTATAAAATGGGATTCAATAACAATCTAAAATGCTTAATTAATTAAACAAAACAGTAAGTCAACTTATGAAGTTCCATCAGGAAACCCTATTTGAGTATCGACAATTTCTCTAGGCATGACATTATTACCTATGTTTACATCAAGACAAGAAGAGGTAAATTACATAAGACTGAAAGAATGAAAAATTTAGAAAAAAAAATTTAGTTTTTTCAATGACTAACCTCAAAGGTCTTTACTTGCATCTCCTTTGCTGAGTGTTGGACGACTTTTGGTGTTGTCGCTCATCTTACAGACACCACGTCTTTTTTGCTTCTTTTGACCCTTCTCTAGTTAGGATTTTTGTCTTCTAGAGGGTGTCTTTTGGTTTTCACATGAAAATGATCACGTATGTGTTCACAACCCTAAGTGTAGGGTCGTGATGTAGTAATAACTCAAGAGAACGAGGTCGAATCCACAGGGACTAAACTTGTACGTATTCTGAAAACAACTAGAAGTAGAAATAAAAGAAGATCTAAATCTGAATTTTGGAATAAAAGAGAATAATTGTAAATAATGTTTAACTATCAATTAAAGGTGGGAACTAGGGTGCCAAGGATCCACTTGTAGCTATCAAGATGCTACCTTACTTGATTCAAAGAACACAATTGGAATTGGAGTCCTATCCTATCCAATTGGAAGATAAAACAATTTAAATCAAATATGAGCTTTTCATTGACCTAATTCTCAATGGAGGAGAATTGTGATGATTGGAAGGGATTCCATCACCCTACCGTGCCCAAGAGACGATGTTGAACAATAGGATTTACCAATCTCACAATCTCAAAACAAGAAAAGAAGATATCCAAAGCTATCATAGCATCTATTGTAATTTGAGTCATAATAAATCATAGAAAACTAAAAATATTCCTTTAATATCAAATTATAAATCGATGAGCTTCAATAAGAATAAGAATAAAAGTAAGATAATCATCCAAACACGCTACAAGCTTTACCTCTTAGCCCTAGCTAAGAGGTTTAGCCAACCATAGACATGATTGAAACCAAATCTCTTAAACAAAGCATGAAAAATAAACTAGGGAAGAAGAAAAACTCTTTGACGGCTGCTCCACCCTCGTGTATGCTCCTTGAGACCTTTCCAAACCCTAGAAGATGCTTTGGAGAATCCTAGGGAGTCTTATTTATAGTTGTGGAACTCCAACTTTCGCACCAAGTTGGAAAAATCTAGAAACCGCCTAATTTATACACTGCGCAATTTTTCAAAATATGCTCGGAGTTTAAACAACCTCAAATTTACGCACTCTATGCAGTTTTCGAAAATAGACCCGGAGTTTCAAAATATGCTTATTCAGCACAATTTCAGGAATATGTTTGTTTTCAAGACAATTTTAGGATTCATTTTCTTCACTTCAAATCTTTGATCATCTTCATTCCTCAGTTTTCTTCGATCATTGGTATGTGAATTCTTTATTAATGACTTCCAAATATCCAAATCTTCATTTAGTAATCTTTTAAGCATAAATCTTTCTTTTGACATCAATTTCTTAAGCTCTCGAAATCACCTCGCACATGAAAACATGCATAATTAAATCGATTAAGCACTATTATGTTTATAAAACCAAGGTATAAGTAGGGAAAAATATGTAATATTTCACACTCAACACATCCCCCAACTAGATTTTGCTAGTCCTGAGCAAAACATGCGTGAAGTGATCTTCAATCTTCAGTGTTCAAATCACTTTCAGAAAACAATCTTTTGTGCAATCAATTATGAATGAGTAGAATCTAAAGAAGCGAGAGTGCAATTTTGAAAACCTAGAGCCGAATCACACGAGCAATCAATCAAAAAGTTTCTTTATCAATCATTTAAGAGCATAAGTTCATATATCAAAATTTGTTAGTGTGCTTAGTGAATTTTATTTACTTTCCATAACATACTACTATTTCATAATGTTAGCCAGGCTTATCACCTCAAGTTTTATTTAATAATCAAGTACTGATTCTAAACTCATCACCTTTTCTTTCTTTTTTCAGTTTTTTATTTTATATCGACGGTCCCTTTTATTTGTTCATTCTTTTCAGACTTTTCATTCCTTTCTCGTCTTTTCATCATACATGACCTTTTTGTCGATATCTTTGTTTTTAACTGGTTCTTTTCATCTTTTTAAGGTGGATAGAATCCTCCAGACTTAATTCTCAATATCTTTTAATTATATACATACTAACAATCAGAAATTCTAGTACTATTCACAGAAAGCAAATTGAACGTGTCTTGTGACTTAGATTAACATGATATTCAAACTTCCTCGTAATCAATTAAATGCAAGAATTTAGATGATAGTCTACTCGGTTGATCAAACTCCAACAATTCAAAGTTTAATCTCCATCTTATCATCATACTCAAAGCATTCTTAATTCCACAAATTATCATTTCCCAAACATGTTTTTAGCTTGAAAAATTAAAAATTTTCACAATTTTTGCTCAAAACTAAGAAAACACTGATTAGTTTACCTAATCCACAAAAAAACTTGTTTATAACCCCAAGTGTAAGGTTGCAATGTAGTAATAACTTGTGAAAACGAGGTCGAATCCACATGGACTAAACTTGTACGTATTCTGAAAAGAACTAGAAGTAGAAATAGAAGAAGATCTAAATCTAAATTTTGGAATAAAAGAGAGTAGTTGTGAATAATGTTTAAACTATCAATTAAAGGTGAGAATTAGGGTGCTAAGGATCCACTTGTAGCTATCAAGGTGCAACCTTGATTCAAGGAACACAATTGGAATTGGAGTCCTATCCTATCCAATTGGAGGATAAAGCAATTTAAATCAAATGTGAACTTTTCATTGACCTAATTCTCAATGGAGGAGAATTATGAAGATTGGAAGGGATTCCATCACTCTACCATACCCAGGAGACGTTGGTGAGCAACAGGATTTACCAATCTCACAATCTCAAAAACAGAAAAAGAAGATATCCAAAGCTATCACAACATTTATTATAATTAGAGTCACAATAAATCATAGAAAGCTGAAAATATTCATTTAATATCAAACTAGAAATCAATGAAGTTCAATAAAAACAAAAATAAAAGAAAAATAAACATTCAAACACGCTATAAGCTTCACTTCTTAGCCCTAGCTAAGAGGTTTAGCCAACCATAGACATGATTAAAACCAAATCTATTAAACAAAGCGTGAAAAATAAACTAGGGAAGAAGAAAAACTCTTTGGTGGCTGCTCTACCCTTGTGTATGCTCCTTGAGACCTTTCCAAACCTTAAAAGATGCTTTCGAGCATCTTAGGGAGTCCTATTTATAGTTGTGGAAGTCCAACTTTCGCACCTAGTTGGAAAAATCTAGAAACTGCCTCAAATTTACGTACTTTGCGCAGTTTCCCAAAATATGCTTGGAGTTTAAACTGTCTCAAATTTACGCACTCTGCGCAGTTTTCAAAAATAGACTCGGATTTTAGAATATGCTTTTTCAGGACGATTTCAGGAATATGTTCATTTTCAGTACAATTTTAGGATTCCTTTTCTTCACTTCAAATCTTTGATTCTCTTCATTCTTCACTTGGTTTTGTTGGATCTTTGGCATGTGAATTCTTTATTAATGACTTCCAAATCTCCAAATCTTCATTTAGTAATCTTTTGAGCAAAGATCTTTCTTTAGGCATCAATTTCACTTTTAAGCTCTCGAAATCACCTCACACATGAAAGCATGCATAATTAAATCGATTAAGCACTATCATGTTTATAAAACCAAGGAATAAATAGGGAAAAATATGCAATATTTCACACTCAACAGTATGCTCACATGGTTCGTCAAATAAACAGCTTGACTCCCTCCACTGAAAATTTCCTGTTGCCCATTCTTCTCGCCAACTTTTTTCTTGTTGAGTTACCATTGTGAGATTCCTTAGGAAAGCTTCAACTTCCCGTAAAACACATTGTAGAGCATCTTCAGTGTCATTGTAAGTATCGATAGTTGTCGCCCCTTTAGTTGCAATGTTCGAAGCCAGGTGGCAAAGTTCATTATACCATTGACATAGATTCTTGGTAATCACCTCTCATCTCAATGCTATATTTGTCTAGTATTACTCCTGATTTGGCATCCTCTGTCCACCTTTTCAAGATGTAGTTCGATGGTAGTTTCCTAATATTCACCCTCCTAAATACCTCTAGTCAAAATGCCTTCAAACTTGAACATTTGACAGTTAACAATTGGCTTCTGTTTCAGAGGTGTTAAAAGTGACAATATTTGCCCTTTTTTCAGTCTTGGTTAAATTGGTATTGTGATATCTAGTATTATCTACAACTAGTCACCTTAAATGTATAGCTTGTTCCATTGTCTTCAATTTTTTCTGCAATATAGTTATCTTTATCTCTAAAAGTTTCAAACATTGGTCTTATCTATATATTTTTTCCGCTTCTTCCATTAGTTAGTTTGTCTTCAAAACTGAATTTGTATGACTTGTCATAAAGTCTTCTTTATTTTCTTCTTTCAAATTGCTTTAGAAGGTTGGTCTTTGTATTATATCCATCAAGGAAAGAGTAAATGCTTTCACTTCTCTTAGATGTCAAAATATTTGCACAGAAGGCATCTTGTAAAAATACCAGGACCCCCTTTTGACAATCATTGTACATTAACTGTAGCCAATGATTATCCTTTAAATCATAATCTCAAATCAGCGATTCCCTCACATTTCAAATTCATCAATTAATTCTTTTGTATAATTTGCTTCGGAGAATTTCATTGCAAAATCTAGAACCACACAAATGACAAATGTGGTAAATGTTTTGCTTAGTTTTGAAATACATGCCAGAACCCACAAGCAATAGCTATGACGGACTTGTGGAAACACCTTTTCAATTGCTCCTCATATAGCTGCATCTTAATCTGTTATTATGGCTTTTGGATGATATCCACACATATAAATCCATGTCTCAAATAAATGAATCTTCCTTCATGTAATGCACAACCTAGTAACATAGATTGGCGATGATGATTTGCTCTAACATATACAGCAAAAGACATTATACTTGTTCGTCTTATACATTGTATCAAATGTAATCATGTCAACAAAGTATTCATAATCCATCCTTGACTTGGCATCAACCCAGGAAAAGTTAGACACACTGTCCTCTTGATCAATTTGTATTGCTTAAAACAAGTTTGGATTTTTAGATTGCATGGACTTGAAATATTCGAGCTCACAATGTCCATCTCCTAATTCCAAATTTTTGTCTAGAACGGATCATAAAAAAGTTTCTATAGTCTTTTTCAGTGAATCTGATATTTCTACTCCCTCCCTTTCTTCACTAAATAACTCCATCTCAACATTATTTAAGTTAATCCTCTGGTTTTGTGAAACATGATAAGTTTTCTTTGTGATCCAAGTAGATGCACCTTTGTTGGAGTGACAAGTTCATGATTATATTCTTTTTCAAATTTTTTGATTGCCCACCGCCCACCTTATTTTATTTTATTTTTATTTTTATTTTTAAAATTTTTATGAGCTAAAAGAAACGCCCAACAACCTACATTTGTAATGACATTTTCTTTCTTTTTCCTATCAGTTTTGTTTATACACTTTTCACCTCAAAAACTTGTTTCAAACTAGTGTTCTGATTATCGGCAGTATTATTGATAACGTTGCTGATAATATTGGCACTGCTGGGTCAGTGATACCGAAACTCCAAGTAAATAGAAAATTTCCAGATATTTCTGATATCTGGCGATAATATCCATAGTGCTGATATTTTCGCTTCAGCCTAGTATGTATTTATCGCTGATACCAGGGATACACAAAAATTCCCACAGATAATTTTTTTTTTTCATCATTTTTATAGGATTTTTGGGAATTTTTTCTTTAGGTGATTTCAACCACTTCTCTCATTTATGTTTTATTTCTTGCATTATATGGTATTTGAATGATATAAAAGTAGGTTTGGATGAGTTTAGGAAGTGGAAAGAAGAGAGGGAAAAGAAAAGACTAAGAGAAGTGTGAGAGGAGAGAAATTTGAGAAAGTAGCTTTGTTGTGTGTTAGGGCTACAATCCCCTCCACACCTTTTATTATAATGCTAGAGATACAAAAACGTACTCGATAGGAGCACATAATATTATGTACATGCACACTCCAAAAAGCACATAAAAATACATCACTTGCACTCTCAATAATAAACTTATTTTGTTCTAACTGCACTGATCTTTTCCGACAACTCTCATTATGTATGGTTGTTTTTTGCAATACAGTCTTACACATAAGTGTGTTAATAGGTTTGGACTCAGGCTGGGGTCGGGCTGACTATTAACTCACAGGGTTAGGCTCGGGTGTTCAAATCCAGCCTATTGACAACCCTTGTTGTGCGCGCAATAGAGGGCATGAGAGAAGGGGAGAGGTTTGATCAAGAGAGGGAGATTTTCTGAGTTATTGCAATGAAATGTGTCTGGTTGTCTCTGAGCAAACCTCTAAAAAATAAAAGATCATCATCATCATCATTTCATCACCATCTAAGGCTTATCCCAATTAATTTGCATTTGGTTTTTTCATTCATTATGTTAGTAATGGCATAAGTTTGATGCCATACGCCAACGTGACGCATCCCTCCTTTATCTGGGATTGGAACTGGCAATGAGAGCACAAAACTCCCCCGGGCGCAATGTAATAAATTATCTCGTGGGTTGATTACAATCAAGCACTATCTAATAGTATAATACATAGGCTGATCACAATCAAGGAGTTAACAAAATAAAAATCTTTGTTATAATTTTTTTTAATAGAAATATTGGTATAAAATAAAATATCTTCCAAATAATTTTTGCATAACATCGTGTTAATTTTTCAATATAATTGAAAAAAAAATTGAGAACTTTTGAGATTTTGAACATATTGCGATAATATCGTTTGATCAATTTTCTAGGAAAATATTATGAGATTTTCAAAATCTCAATGATATTTGTTACCATGTTTCTTAGTAGGCCTCGCAATGTGTGGGCTTTGGATTGGTTCAAGTCTGGATTTTGCACTAGCTAGGTCAGGCTTGTTCAAAATTTTTTTTCCCTTCTTCTTCTTGGCTTAGGCCTAGTCTATGGCTAGCCTTATTTCTTTGTTTGTCACATGGCCTGAATAATTATTGTTCATGGCTGTGAGTCTTTGTTATCCATGAATCACACATCTATTTAATTGATGAACTCGAATCTTAATTATTTGCAGATCTCTCATTATCTAAATGTGTATAATCATTATGGGTATCTCATGCAATGATTCAATTGATGAATCTTAGTCATTTGTGGGTTTCTAAGTATCTAAATGTGTATCACCATTAGTGTTCGAGTTGTTGGTATCGCTACAAGTTTCTCTAGCCGGAGATAAAGAAATAATATTGTTATTGCCAATAACTCGAAATCAGGAGAAAATGTGGAAAAACGATGAAATTTTTCAGTGAAACTTTAGGACATGCCTAAATATACATATTTTACATATTTAGGAATAAAAAAATTGCAAAAAGAATATATGGCATCAAGGTAGGCCCCACGATTAGGGACCCACATCGTTCGATCAACGGTTAAATACTGGCAAAATGTTTGTGAGTGTGTGACATGGACAATACACATGCACTTAGAAGTCGCACACATGGCATACAACTAGTCAAATTAAACGGTCCAAGTTATAGTACTCAGTGTAGGTATCTGAGGTCAAACTTTATATATCTTATTATCTCAGTATGAGATTGATGGACATTTATTGGATGGTTAAAAATGAATAAATCCAATGGCCGTATTTTTATAAACAAGCATTCGTGAAATGGGATGGTTTTAATAGCTTATTCCTTTCAATTTCTTTTTTAATAAATATTTGCCACGTGTACTAATAAAACTCCTATTTTAATTTTTTTGGTGTGTAAATAGGTCTTTTTACCCTCACATCCTGTCACTGTCAATGGGGTCCACCATGAAGTTTGTGAGAAATCCACTCCATCAATCCGTTTATCCAGACGATATTAGGGCCTAAGCCTAAAAATCAGGCAGATTCAAAGCTCAAGTGGACCACATGACAAGGAAAAGTTTGCAGGAAAATGCCTACTGTTGAAACCTCCCTGGTCCAACATGTTTATATCCCATCCATACTGTTCATAGGCCCATTCCTGCTGGGATGAATTGAAAACAAAAAAATAATAGCCCCAGCAAAAGGACCGAACTTTTGTCACCCCAAGAATATTTTAATGGTGGACGTTTAATCCTCACTGTTTCATGCCGTGCAACCCACTCGAGCTTTGGATCTTCCTGATTTTTGAGCTCATGTCCTCACATTCTCTGGAAAAATGGATGGACCGAGTGGATTTCTCATAAACATCACGGTGGGCCCCACCGACTAGATGGATGTAAAGTCGGTCCCCCACGAGCACAACTTGGCTGCCACATGAACCAACAATTTGGGTGGGACCTTGACTGTAGGGCCCACCTTGATGTATGCAGTGTATATCCATGCCATCCTTCTGTGTTACCACCTTATCTTAGGGGATTGCCCCAAAAATGAAGCATAGGTGGACATGGACCACTCCACACGAAATAGTGGTTATTAACCATTAAAAACCTTTTGGGGGCTACGAAATTTTTGGATCAAGCTGATATTTGTTTTTTTCCCCTTTCATCCAAGTCTATATGAACTTATCAATGGGTTGGATAGTCAATAAACATTACAGAGGACCCTAGGAAGTTTTTAATGGTGGTCGTCAATGACTACTGTTTCTTTTGGTGGGGTCCACTTGAGATTTGAATTTGATTCATTTTTAGTCAATGTCTTAAAAACAAATGGACGGTGTGGATGTGTAGTGCATACATCGAGGTGGACCCTACTGACTCCCACCCATGTAGTGGTTTTGGTGTTGTAAGGGGGAGCAGAGTGGATTAGGTGTGGCCTGGCCCCGACCAAGACGGTGCGACACTTAATGGTGGGGCCCACCTTGATATATATTATTGTATATCCACACTGTTCATTTGTTGTTAAAAATCAATTTAGGGCATGATCTAAAAAATGAAGCAGATTCAAATCTTAGGTGGACCATCACATAAGAAACAGTGGTGATTGACCATTAAAACCTTCTCATGGGTTACAAAAGTTTTGGACCAACCTGATATTTGTTCTTTTCCCTTCATCCAGGTTTACATGACCTTATCAGCAGGTTGGATGACAAATAAACAATATGGAAACATTACTGTGGGCCCTAAGAAGTTTTTATGGTGGAGGTTCAACCACCACTCTTTCTTAGAATATGGTCCACCTTAGATTTCGATCTACTTCATTTTTGGGCTAGTGTCCTATAATTAATGTTTTAAATATCGACGATATCAACCGATTTATCGCAAGATATATCTTGTATACCACCTATGCGATACGAAACACA
The DNA here is from genome assembly GCA_037074715.1 of Magnolia kwangsiensis. Lineage (NCBI taxonomy): Eukaryota > Viridiplantae > Streptophyta > Magnoliopsida > Magnoliales > Magnoliaceae > Magnolia > Magnolia kwangsiensis. Next base: position 104,819,077 of record CM073576.1, on the reverse strand, counting down.
CAGGTAGTGCTGATATATCCTACATGTTTGATCCAATGAGCATTTTCAATTTCTGATCCTTTTTTTTTTTTTTGGTTGAAATTATGTTAAATTAGTATCAAAAGGTTACAAATCCATTGGTTCTTCATGTTTCGTATGAAAAATCATAGAGTTGGAGCTTTGATTTTGATATCCATTGGTTCTTCATGTTCTCCATGTTTTTTTTTTTTCGAAAATTTCCTTCAACTAGCTGCCAATTGAGACTATTTTGGAGTATTTGATGAAATGATCATCACGTGCTCTAATTTCGAAATTTGAGTGTAGGTGGTCTGATTTGGGAAAAAATAGGGCAATTTCAAAATTTGCCCAATTTTTCTAAAATTGATTGCAATGTTTCACTCCAAACATGAAATCAAGCATTTATGAGGGCCGATCTACTGATTTGTTAACTCCTTGTCAATTTTCAGAAAATAAATATAAATTTTAATTTAAAATATTAAAATACATTTTTTCAAAATTTCCCTTCAAACAGCTGTCAATTGAGACTAATTTCGAAATATTTGGGAGTGTTTGATGAAATAATCATCACATATACTCTAAATGTTATGCATTCGATTTGAATATAGTTGCATTAGTTCAATCAGACAACACATGGCTTGGGACCCTATACAGAGGAAACCCATTATGTGCACTTCTTTTTTGAGATGTTATGATTTAAAAGTGTGTATTAAGGTCTTTTTTAACAATCCCTGAAGTTTCATCGAAAAGTTCAACAATTTTGCCAATGTTTCCCAATAGGTGATAAATTGCCCGATATAAACGATATATCTCCTGCAATAATCGATATTTATTTGTATCCCAAGGGTGCGATATGTAACGCGATACCGATATTTCGAACATTGCCTATAATGATCTGGAAAAACCTATGGACAACATGGATTAAAAGTAAATACATTAAGGTGGGCCCCGCCGTGAGGGCCGCACCATCTTTTGTAAAGCCAAAGTCGCACCAAGTCCACTCTCTTAAAAGAGAGAGCTTTCGTCTCATATTCTCCGGAAAACCTCAAATGATGATTTTGATCCCTTTTTTTTTTTTTTGTAAGAAATCTCTCTCTCTCTCTTTCAAATACCAACCCAAATCCCCTCAAATCTCGACGAAATTGGGTTTCTTTCAAATCTATTCTTTTCAAAGAAAGGGGATTTTTTAAAGTTTTTCTTACCTCTGATAATCTGGCGCTATCGACCTTGATTGGCCCACCAAATCCAGCTGAAAGCCACTCCCACAGGCAGATTTTGAGAAAAAAAAAAAGGTAAGTTTTTTTTCCTATATTTTTTCTATATTTATTTCAATTTTCTGAAATAGTAGGGAGAGTTGTTGCTGGTAACTATTTTTATTTTTATTTTTCTGATAAAATCTAAAATATCGCCGATATTTCATCAACATTAGGAAGAGAAACGAATCTTTGGGGTTTCGGTATTGCCGGTCCAGCGACACCAATAATATCGGAGATATAATCGATTTTTCGTCGACAATGAAAACATTGACAAGCATTATCCATATATGCATTTCGTTGGTAATTCAGAAGGTGATGTGCCATATGAAATCATGCAAAGGAAGTTGACACACAAAATGGGGCATCACACACATAACAATAATTTGTGCATTGTGTTGAATGGAACAGGCTAATGCCACCAGTGGTATTTTTGCAATCTCTTTTCTGGTCCCAAGCCCGGATAAAGGATCGTTGCATCAGGTTGGCAGTCAACATCGAATTTCCACCACAACTTCTTCTCATGAATCCCGACAATCAGGCATTTTGAGCTTATGCTAGGCCTTGTAAGCAACATGCTGCATTGGCACCCGGGTGGAGTGAGAAGTGAGCTAGGGTTGACCTATGGTTTAACTGAAGATATGGTCCTTGATGGAGTGGAATGGTGGAATAGGATTCATGTAGCCAACCCCAATTAGTTGGGATAAGGCTTAGATGATGATAACTGAATGGAACATGCTACTTGCAAATGTAAGCAGCACACGAAATTGCAGAACTTTGAGCACTTGCTTGTACAAACTTCAAGGGTCTTAATTTCTCACTCAAAGTTTTCGAGATTTATCTTCATACGTCTCCTTTTAGGACGCATGGATTATTTAGAAAGAGCACTATTTATAAACTTGCTTGGCCACCCTCATTGTAGCTCTCAGTGATCAAAACTTTCCATCAGGTGGGACTGCAAGCCGATGAGCTGCAGTGCAAAAATTGCAGTGCAGCGATGATTTTATATGCACCAATTAAAAGAAAATTTGCTTTTCTTTTGAATAAAAAAGCATTTTGTCAGAAAGAAAATGTCTTTCCTAGTTTTAACTATCAATTAGCAGGGAACAGTGGGATAGTTTTAACTATTAATTAGCAGGACACTGGGATCCATCTGAACTTCCAATAGCTGATGAGTGGTTCCGATCATTATGCCCTATCTCCCAAACTATTGTACTGAGCTAAATCATTGCAATGACACATAATACACCAAATCAGGATACTTGCCGTACAAAATCTTATGTAAGTTGCTTCAATCAGGTTTAATTCAAAGGACCATATTGCTGTTTAGTTGGTAGAGTTCTTTTGACTACAGATTAGAGGGAATGTTGGATCATACTGACTTGTATAATAGTGCTATCAGCCATTCCTTCCAGGATGGGCTCGAACTGGATTGTGCTTAGGAATGACATGGGAGAATCTTTTGTTTTCCTCTGTTGATACGAGCAAGGTTGCATTCGAGGTTCCCTGTGAGTGTAGTAAGTTTATCTACATTCTGCACGGGATTGGCTGGGCTATTGAAAAAAGAAGTGGCCTAATTTTCTACTGTTTCTTCGTTCTTGTGATACAATGGCGAAATTGGCAGAACTCCCCATTTCTTGGAGGTGGACAGGGCATCAATGGCAATGCTCCAAGTAAGACCCTTACAACCAAGATGTATAATGGTGTCGTGACTGATAGTTTAGGTTGGAGTAACAAATGTGTCTAATTGGTCAAAAACTATTATTAGACTTTGTTCCTTCAAATCTCTCCAATTAGCCATGCTAAATGTAACGCGCAATGTTTATGGTTTTGGGATCCATGTTAGATATGGCTTAGTCATACTCAAATATTTATGTTGAAACTTAGTTAAAAATTTGTTAAATATATTTAAAACTTGAAGGATATGTTACAACAACAACAAACACTACTAAAGTAACAAAGGGCAAAAGAGTCAAGTTCTTGAAAAAATAAAACGTTGTAGCAACTCAGCCTGGTAGCGACAAGCCAACCAGTCCCTGACCCGGGTAAAGGGTTGTTGATATAAGAGTTTGGCAGGCAAATCATGAGAATTTTTGTTTCTGAATCTAGAAATCATTGACGAATTAGGATTCATAAGGCTAACCCAAATAGTTTGGATAGCATGCTGTAATGATGGTGGTGGTGGTGGTGGTGGTGCAATGTTGAATGGAAATTATTAGCATTTCCTAATATAAATAGTTAGTAATACTTTTGAGTTTTGACCACTATGCTTGTGAATTTTTTAAAACATTAACATCCAGCCCTTATAATTAACTTCAATGTGGTGCAACTTCTAAAAAGCTGGTGCATTTTTAGCCCACCCAATAAAAACAAGGTTAGTTTTTTTTTTTTTTCCCTATCGTATATAAGTTCCTTGATGATGTCATTGCAAATTGTGGTTCAAGAGTTTTCTGCATTGGGAATTTTCTCATCTCTCTCTCTCTCTCTCTCTCTCTCTCTCTCTCTCTCTCTCTCTCTCTCTCTCTCTCTCTCTCTCTCTCTCTCTCTTTGCCAGGAACAAGCTAGAAAAGCATTAGAGAGTGCTCTTGGTGGAAAGCAATCCGAGTTTGAGAAATGGAACAAGGAAATTAAGAAGAGAGAGGAAGTGGGTGGCGGGGGAGGGTGGTTTGGAGGCGGTGGACGGTTTGGAGGGTCCAACGGGGAGCATTTCTGGAAGGAGGCACAACAAGCAAGCCTAGCTGTTATTGGAATTATTCTTGTGGTAAGGTGATGGCATTTCATTTCTGTTGGTTTTTTTTTTTTTGGTCAAGGAATTATAGGGTGTCCGGTTGGATCAATGTATATCTGGTGCCTTGATGCCCCCGTATTGTATAACTGCAGCTAATGGCTATCCTATGCCCCAACCATTGTTGGAGAATGCTGTGAAACAAATTTGGAAGTCCCTTCCTCCAATCAAAGGGTTAGGATCATCCAATCAGGGGCATTATCATCCAGAATGTGCACCATCACATCAACAATCTAGATCGTCAAACTCTATTTCCTAGTTTTACAGGGCTGGCCAGCTGGTAGTGCTGGCAATGGGCCCTGCTTGCCCAGATAAATCAATATTTTTAATAGGCCCAGTCTGATCAGTTCAAAATCTGGACTTCAACCAACCCCAGCCCTGCCCGTTGCCAGGCTTACTGGCTTTCACTTTGAGGGCACCATATACAGCAGGGCTGTCAACAAGACAGGTTTGGGTTGGGTCCTAGTGTACATATATCTAGACCTGACTAAGGAAATTGGATCCAAATACAATATATGAGGTACCGTCTCTGACCAGATTTGGGTATCCATGGGTTCCAGTCAGGTCTAATTTTGAGCATGAATTAGGATTTGACATGGGGTTTGGATTGAGAATCTAGTCCATATTTAGATTCTGTCCAATCGGATTCATTTACAAAATGGATTACAAAAAATATTACTAATTTAGCAAAGGATAAAAAGAAAGAAAGAAAGAAAGAAAGAAAGAAAAAACCATGTATTGGGGTACCCAAGTCATGTAACAGACCTTTCCTACCAGATTTCTAATCTGATATCACTGAATGGACCCAAATCAATTGGGCCCAAAATCTTGATCCAGATCCAGGTGGTTGAGGTTGGGTGCTTTGGTTATTGATGGAACTGGGTACCCATTGACAGCCCTAATAATATATTCCTGAAACTTATGCCCAGGTCTGCTTGTGGGTTTTAGGCCCCAAGCCTGTTCTGGAGCAGCAGTAATATATTGACTATCTTGACAATAAGCCTTGGCCTGGCCTTCGAGCCTTGAAAAGCCAAGAAAAGAAAAAAAGAAACGAAAAAGAAAGATGGCAAAAATGCAAGTCGCTGTGGGTGTAAGCTAGATCCAGAAATGGTCCATTGACAGTCCTAATAAACACATCCAGATTCGTGGGGGCCCTATAAATCCTCATGTTTGGTGGGCTCTACATCTAACAGACGACCTCACTAATTTGTTGGCAGTATCTTCTGATTGCTAAGGGCAATAGAATGCTTGCTGTTGTCTTCAACTCATTGCTATTTGTACTGCGAAGGGCAAGGAGTGGGTTTACATTCATAACATCTCGCATGTCAGGAAAGCTGCCTCAGTCAAGTGCTGTTTCCTACAATTCAATGAGCACAGCAGATGAAACCAAAATGTCATTGGCCAAAGAGAGTGTGGTAAGAAAATGGGGAATAGACTGATGATATCTGCTCTCTTATATATATATATATTAATGCAAGCAACATTTGAACTATGTCTTTTGTTTTATAATATGAGGACAAATATCCAATTTTGTCAAAGTCAGCTAGAGCATGCTCTTTTTATGAAAACAAAGTGTGTTCATGCCATTCATTTGAACGCTTTTAGAATTTATGATTGTTCTCGTTTCAATTCAGCTGGCTCCACCCTGTAGTGGGCCAATGCAGGTGGCTTTGCTCCTAGCTCCAACTCAAATGTGATGGTCTACCTCCCTCGGAAGAGGTAGCTTCATCAGCAGCTCACTAGGCATAATGTCCTTGGGCAGCCAAAGGACCACCTCCATCTTCTAGAGAACTGGTTCACCAGCAGGCATGCATCAAGGAGCGCCTCCCCCCTTATTTTTATTTTTATTTTATTTTTAAAAAAAGAGAAAAAAAAGTAGTCTTCTTGATGCATCAGGACATGCTAGACAGTATCCTTATGCCCAGTTCCTGGAGATGCTGCCCATGACTCGGTCAGCAGATTGTTGATTTGATCATCCTTCTTGTGAACGGAGGATGACCCAAAGATCTCAGGTTGGAAGATCTTAATCCTTCAATTGGTGCCCTAGAAGTAAACTGTTAAGAAAAGGAGGGGGAGATTAAGCAAAAGTGCAAGGAAAATGCAATTATTGAATGGCTAGGTGCTTTAAACCTAGACTTTTGGCTAGTCTGAGAAAAATGCCAAATAATGATGGCTAAGATGGTCCAACCTGGTCGGTTTTAGGAATCTCTAATAGTAGCCAGGACTCATCAATTTCAACAGCCTAGCAGATGAGTAGGGGGCTTGATTTCGGGGCCTGCACATGTGAAGTATGGGTTCCATGTATTCATGCATCTCATAAGAATGATTACAATTGAATTTCCTGTTTAATATGATGTGTATGTGGACTTTGGGCTACGATGCATACACAATTGGGCCACAAATTGCTTAAACTTTATCTTTCTTAAAAATTTGACTTGCTTTTTTTTTTTTTTTTGAACATGGCTTCCCTTGTAAGAAACTGGAACAATAGCAAGCACGACATTAGTTCTTTTTTTTTTTTTTTTTTATTTTCTGTAGGCCACTTTGTCTTTGTGTGTGTGTGTGTGTGTGTGTGTGTGTCTTTTTTATTTTTATGAATAGGCTTCTTGGACTCCAATAGAATGAAACCAAACCTGAGATTGGGCTGGCAATGGATATCCATTTACCCAATTACCCACAATATTCAACCAGAGAATCAAATATGGATATGAAATTTTTACGTGAGTATCACTAAGCATGGAAATGGCTTATTAGTTTGAGCCAGCCAATCTCTTTACCACCATCTCTCACCTTCATCAAAATTGCTCATGTTGTGGGAACCACAGGATAACATGCAGCCAAAAACTCTGTCAACGACCACCTTTACCTATTAGTTGATTGTGGACAGTTACAAAATGTTTCAATAGCTCGTCTTCAACTTCAGAAGTCAAATGTCAAAAACTATGTTTTGGATGTAACTAGTGCACTCACAAATTGTTTCGGGAGTGATTGCAGTGTAGTATTTACTGTGCATGTGTTTGTGTCAAGATATGATTGAAAGTCCATATAACAATTTATAACTATGGTGTTGCCCATTTGAGTTGTGGATCCGATTGACTTTTGTCCCCTCCAAGTCCTATCATTGTACACCCACTGGATGGATGAATTGGATGTCCCACAGACAACATGTTAGTAGCGGAAAATAGACAAAATTCAGTACAACAGCCCTGTCAATCCCACGGGACTATAGTCCTCAGCGAGTATGTGGGGCTCGCCATGTTGTATATGTGAATTCCACCCCGTCTATCAGGTTCTGTCTTTTAGAATCTTTGAAACCAAGAGGAAGACAACATCCGAACTTCAATTAGTTAACTTCAGCTCAAATATCTAAGTGGAAAAAAAATGCAAAAGCTAAGTTGAAATGCCTTGAAGGCATTTCTTTGTCCCAGTTAGGATAGCTGTGCACTTTGTCCTTGTGGCTCTTTAGTCCATCAGTAACCTCTCCTTTGACTGTCACTTTTCTGGTTGGGTTGGGGAGTGGTTGCACGATAAAACTAAATTCCTTCTATTCCCCCGGTTTCTCCCTGATTTGAATCTCATTGTTGGCACTGTGGACCCTATTAGCAGTGTTATTAGTAGGCTCTACTTTCTTCCTCTTGTCTGGCACCTCTGGTGCTCCATAGTAATCATTCTTAAAATATCCTTGATAAAATAATCAGGTCTATAGCCATCTTTGTTATTGGCCCTAATGTAGGTAGATATGACCCTAGAGAGCCTCTCATTACTCTTGAAATCTTCCCACTTACATGACCAGTAGAGCCTTTGGGCAATCAAGCCATGTCCATTTGAGGTGCTGGTCTCTATTGTTTATTGGTAATGGGTCTCCTGTGCTTCTCCTCGCACTGAGGCCCATTTGGGTAGTGATATGTGTTGAAGATGATCATGGCCCTGAAGATAAATGCTTCAAAATCTTTATGCATGGGCTCTGAAAAATTGCTTTGCTAACATTTTAGAATTTATGATTATTCTTGTTTCAATTTAACTGGTGTCATGCCATACGCTTTGGATATAGAGTGTGCACCCTCAGACTCGAGTTATAGTGCATGATTTGTACACTAAGTATACATAAGTTTATCTATCATACGATTGTTATGAGGCAGTAATAAAGTAGTTCACTTGGGCAGGATTTAGAGTTTTACTTACATAATGAATAACGTAAGGCTTTTTTTCTTTTCTCTGGCTTAACACCGCCTCAATAGCCTAGTTAGACGCATCACACATAATCTCAACAGGCATGCTCCAATCAGGTGGCTGCATGATAGGTGTGGTAGTCAACATACCTTTGAACTTAGTGAAAGCTTCCTGGCATTGCTCAGTCTACTCGTATGGTACATCCTTTTGAAGTAGATTGCATAAAGGACGAGAGAGGTGATTAAATTCCTTTATGAATCGTCCTGAAAATCCAGCGTGTCATAAGAAGGATCGCACGTCTCGTATGCTCTTGGGTGTAGGTAGAGTATAGATAAGATCAATTTTAGCCTTATCTACCTCAATTCCCTTGGATAAGATATGTTCAAGAACAATTTCCTTATGAACCATGAAATGACATTTCTTCCAATTTAGTATCAAATTCTTTTCCTCACATCGCTTCAGCACAATTTTTATATTTTCCAAATACTCAGTGAAGGATGAACCAAAGACAGAGAAATCGTGTATGAAGACTTTTAAATATTGCCCCACCATGTCAGAAAATAGACTCAACATGCATTGCTGAAAAGTGGCAGGGGCATTACACAGTCCGAATGACATCCTTTGGTAAGCAAAGTTGCTAAAGGGGCATGTGAAAGTGGTCTTTTCTTGATCTTTAAGGGATATCTCTATTTGATTGTAGCCTGAATATCCATTAAGAAAGCAATAGTAAGAGTGACCAGCTAGCCTTTCCAAGATTTTATCAATGAAGGGCAAAGGAAAGTGGTCCTTCCTCGTGACGGTATTCAACTTTCTGTGGTCAATGCACATTCTCCAATTAGTAGTAACTCTATTTGACACGAGTTCATTGTCGGCATTGACTACGATGGTGATTCCGGACTTTTTAAAAATCACCTGAGTTGGACTCACTCATTGACTATCGGATATGAGATATATGATACCCACATCCAACAACTTAAGTACCTCAGCCTTAATGTAACGTCTTGAAAAAATTCGTGTTAAGACTGAGTACCACCTCAGGCAAAAATCGCTAAAGACCGAATCCTTTAGAAATTAGATGGAAATTAATTAAGAACTAAACTGAATTAATCGATAGATTAGCTTGAAATGCTTTCTATACGATCTGTAGGATCCAAAACTAGTAGAGTCGCTAACGCTACCTTACTTAAGGATCTAGGATTAAACTCAAAATCCAGTTGCTCTCGGGAGCACACTAAAACTCCATATCAAACTCGGACTGCGCGTTGAAAGTCCGATTAATGCGAAACCATGCTGTTATGACCGCCTTACTGGGCTTGACAACTATCTCGAAAATCAAGTCCTAATAGTAACCAGAAACGCACAACTTGAGCCCGGAGTGAAGTATGTGAGAAACGCGAATACCTTTATAAAATGAGCTCAAACTTGAGTGAGTTGGGCCGTTCGCTTATAGGCCAAATCTAAGGTTTCAGACCGTCAAATTCTGACCCAGCTACACCCTCAGATCAGGGAAATTTTTCAACACAGGTCAATGTACTTGTGGCCTTGATCGAGTGTTGATAGCCGTTGAACTGAAACAGGCCTTCCGTGATCGATCCGTAAATCCAATCGGACCGAAAACTTAACTTGACCTAGATCCAATGTCAGAGAACTTTTTTCAGACCATATGTAGAAAGGGGGCCTTCAGATCAGCTCTGTTGGATTGAAACAGCCGACCTTTGGCTATAACTTAAGTATACCATGGCCCTGGTGCCATTGAGACCAGTTATGGGCTTATATAAGGACCTAAAATGACCCCTCTCTCATTCCATATGAATTTCAAACCCTAGGAGAGAGAAGAGAGAAGAAAGAGAAGGAAAGAGAGAGAAAGTGAGAGAGAGTGAGGGATCGTTGCTAGGATTCAATCCCACCGCTCCACGTGCCGAATCATCCTTCCCATATCGCTATTCCAGCGATTCCGATTCCGTTCTTGGGTAAGAGACCCTAACCCTAATCTATTTTGGGTATCCGAATAGATGAATCGACGAAATAGCTAACCTATTTCATGATTCAGGTAACCGTTGTGCCGTAGATAAAGACGTAGTGTTCGAACTGAGTTTGTTACGAGTTTACCAGTGAAAGGTGTAGACTATAAAAGTTTAGGTTATGATTTTCAAGGCTTTCAATGTCAGTTAATGATTTATGACTAACTTGATTGCTATCCCATATGCTTAGATACGATGTATCTCGTATATTACATATGGATATGTGTACTATGTTGATTTTAACGCATCCTATGTGTTTGTTGAAATATCTGAATGAATATGGAATTATGATTTGTGCTTGTTATGATTGATGTTTGGGAATACATGATTGTTGTACGTGTGGTAACTCCTATGTGGAAGGATTTACTATAATGTGTGTTTTAACTAATTTGTTACATATATGTAATATGTGTAGTCTAAGTGTTTGATAAAATGCCTGAACGAGAAAATGCTTGTTGTGATGTATTTAATGAGGGTGTTGAGATAGGATTTTTGATTCCCTTATTTATAGTTACAGTCTCCTTTATGTAACCTATCTTACTGCTATAAGATTTATGGATGAAATACCCGTGTATGATAACATGTGTAATAAGTGTTTGTTGAAATGTTCAAAGGAGATTTGTATTTGGATTGGTTATCACATGCTGTCTTTGATTATCACATGTGAATGCTATTGCTTGGAGTGTGATTGAGAATACGATGTAGTTAAGGCAATCGGTAATGGTTTATGATAGGGGGCCGAACTGTTTTGCCACGACGTATACGTTCGAAGAATCCGAGTCGTAGGTGATTATCGATAGTGGTTAGGCCACAAGGGGTGCGTTTGCGCTCCATGTCAATTAATTCAACGTAAGCTCGTACCAGTCGAGCTTGTCAAGTAACCCGATTGGCCCAATGTATGTTCACCATGTATGGATGCTACAACTTGAATATATGGTACCAAACTTACCAGTGAAAAGCCCGTTTAACCTTGGTACCTCGATTCGCTAAGACTCATGAGTCAGATATGGTGGTATGGGACACCGTGGTTGAGCTATCGGCCCACGTTGGGGCGACGAGCCTCCCCGTAGTGTCCATTGAGCAAACTAACTCGTGAGCCGAATACGGTGATATGGGACACTGTATTCGAGCTGTGGGCCTATACTAAGGTGATGAGCCTTTCCCGTAGTGACCTCGAGTATAAACTAAGGCTTACAGTGTGGTGACGAGCCCTTCGTAGTAACCTGAACTTTTCTGTCCACTGCTTTTAAATCAGGGGTGAGGTTGCCCTATAACTTGCCTTTCGTATGTGACTGACTAGGATTGACGACTCTAAATGGATCATCATTTGGGTCAATGATATAAAGGGAGGTACCTTAGCTTCTCAAACCTGCTACATGAATAAGTCTAATTAAGAACTTGGCTAATCACGTACATGCACCGCATTTGCATGTGCCTTTGGCGTTGGAGTTGAGCACAGAGGAAGGGATGTATGCCACGATCGTGAGATGATGTCACAGAGGAAGTGTAGGTGAGGGCATGCATCATTATAACATATCGTCCTTGCATTAACAAGAGTATCCAGGAATGCTTGTTGTATTGCTTTGTCATTATTGCTTGTCTGAATTAATAACGTGTTCTCCTTTGCCTTATAGCTCCACTGAGTTGATCACTCACTCCCACTCTAGGACGGTGTTTTAAAACAGCAACTAGAATTTGCTGTAGTTTCAGGTGATGCTGAGGCCAACAAGGCGGAGCCTGACTTCTACGATGAGGAGTTCTCCTATTTGCAACTCTCTGGCGGGTCTATGTAGACCTGGAGTTGTGTCACCGGGGTTACAGGGATATGGATTAGAGGACATTACACTTTATTATTTTGTATATTTTGGAACCAAACATGTAATTATTTAACCTGGTATCATGTTCATACTTTGGGGACTTACAACCACTTATATGTTTTATATAGTTATCACAGTCTTCTGCTTGCGTAATTTAACTGTCTCTGTAGTATGATATGTTGATTTAATGTAATCTCATTCATGTTTAAATGTGCTAATACAAACAACATTTAATCATCACTATCTATGTTGCATAAGTGATGCGTTGGAACTTGAGAGTTGAGCTCCTGCTCGACCTCCGATTTTCAGGGCGTTACAAGTTGGTATCAGAGTATGATTTGGATTAAACTGGACCTGGGCTATGGTACCACAAAGCACACTGACGTACTTTGACGTAGGAGGGAGCGATAAAACGTAGAAACAGTCGTAGGATTCCCAGTTTCGCCGACAGGTGAAACTGACCGTTGAATTTCACCCCGTATGCGTATAAGATCATGTAAAAATGATCCCCATCTCTTCATAGACCATCATTTGATGGGTCTGGGTGAAAATCCAGTAAATCCGATGCTTAAAACACGCCGAAAAACATGAATACGTGCGAGTTGAAGTCCGAAAGCACCTCAAACGGTTGTGAGGGTCACACCGTAATTTACAGAGGGACCCAAGGTGGGTCCCACATGTTTTCGGCATCTCGGGGAGGGTTGGACACCACCCGAGGCGGAGCCACCGTAGATGGACCAAAGTCCGGTCGGCGACACCGCCTGGTCGGTGGCGCACCGCTCGGCTCCACAACGCCCGCCCACTGCCCGGCCAGGTGGGCCCTGACACACGTGTGGGGCCACCCCACCAGCCCTTTTAACCCTTTTTTGGGTTGTTTTAACCCATTGCAAACCCCCTCCACTCCATCTTCACTCCCAAAATCCTCCAAAACACCCTTTCTCTCTAAAATCATTTCTTCCATACACTTCTAACCTTCAAATCTCGTATTGGGTTCATCATTACCTCCTCATTCTTCAATTCCATCCCTCCACCTTCATTATTTTCACTCATTTGGGCACAAAGGCCCTCTTTTGTGTCTCATAATCTTCCAACTCCTCTACCCATTGCATCTACCCACCTCCATTGCCTTGAAACTATCATTTCCATCTTTCTACCTCCCCTATTTCCACCCTTTTAAGCACAAAGGCCCTCCTTTTGTGCCTCAAACCTTTTAGAAACTCATCAATCACTCTCATCCTTCAAGCAATTCGCCTTCCAATGGCTTTCTTTGGAATTGTCACTACCATCTTTTCGATCTCTATGCTTCTTTCGCCTATGGGAAAGAAGAGAGCGGCCCCAGATGAGGTAGGGGCAAGCCGACCACGTCGTACTACGAGGAGGGCGGACGCCTAAGCTAGTACGAGTGCTGAGCGTGAACGGAGGTCCAAGAAGGACCTCGATCCTCACATTCCGTTAGAGAGATCGCTACTGCCGAATATCGATCTTGGTAAGTTCCACAACCGCAATGTCGTATTTGAGGCACATGTCGATGAGAAGATGATTGGGACGTATCCAGTCATTAACCTTCTCCTGGAAAATGGGTGGGGTCCCATATTTGAAGCGAAAACTCACGCGAGCGAAGGCACTGTGCGCACCTTCTATGCCCTTATTCAGAATCCACTGTTGAAGCCTCTCCAGTTTTCTATCCCTTTGGGAAGGCAGGAGGTGACTTGGTGTGGACGAGATTGCCCTCATTATGGGAGTCGAAAGAGGTGTGGTACACGCCAGTGAGAAGAATCTCACTAGTGAACGAGAGAAGAGACTCCGCACACGTTTCTTATGCGACTGACTCGAGCATTGGAGACGGGGAAACAGTCTCGCTTCATCCAAGATGACGAACGACTTCCACCTGCTCCACCATATATGCACGTTTAATGTGTATCCTAGGTGAAGTAACCGCACCGAATGCACAAGATTCATGGTGGACTTCTGGCTCAGAGTTGGGCAAGAAGAGAAAGTATGCCTACCTACTCTTGTCCTATCCCAGATAATCCGCACTGCATGGTCTGAGAGAGAAAGCTCCTCTCTGCCTTTTGGTTGACTTGTTTGTAAGATTGCCCGCCACTACTGCTTCCGACTTCATTTGGAAGACGTCGCCTCGATCCACATTATCAGCGAAAACATGCTTGACAACATGGGCATTGGCCAAAGGCGACACCGAGCCCGCCCTGAAGAGGAGAGTGATGACATAGAAGAAGAAAGTGAGGATGTTGAAGGAAGCGAAGGTGAGGAAGAAAGCGGGGGCGAAGAAGAAGGAAGTGGTGAGGATGACAGTGGGGATGAGGGCAGTGGCTCAGGGGGAGATTAGGAAGAAGAAGAGGAGGCCCAAGAGCCTGATGAGGGCTCTCCACCTGCTACACATGAGCCCCGCCATGATCGGGCTGCTATCGAAGCCCACTTGACCCAGCTTGAGGAGGGCCAGGTCGCCTTGCGACAGGAGGTTAGTGAGACCCGAGCCTTCGTAAAACAGAAATTCAAGAAGGTGTCTCACACCTTGAAGGCTATCCTGTGCTGCATGCAGGATAAGGGCGCCCCTCCTCCATCACCAAATTCGGACGACTAGTCTCATGCGTAGTCGTCTTTTAGTTCGTTTCGTTATTAGTTTCCTTTTGTACTAGCCTTGTTAGGCTTAGTAGTAGGGTAGATTTGATGGTGTGTTTGGTGTTTAAGGCTTTGATTAGTTAGCTCACATGCATCTTCTATCATGACTCATGTGAATTTATATCTCATGTATTATGATAAATTTTGGTGAATGAAATGCATGAAGTTTCTTTGAGTTGTAATGTGAATGATGTGTGGATGAGTTTATGTGTATGCTGAATCTGACCTGGGTTGCACCCTATGCTGTATATAGGGAATGCCACCTAGGGCTACGTGGAGTACGACACGTCTCACACTTGGCAAGTCGAGTGACGGGGCACCTCCCCTCAGTGATAGCCATACGGACCTCAGTTTGGGCCCAGATCATGAGATTATGCCGGATTTTCAGCCGGCCACTGGCCCCACTAATGGGTCAACTCCTCCTGCACCATCGGTTCTAGAGGAGAACCACACGTCTACCTCGACGCCACATGTGCCTCAGCCGGCTCCTCCTACTGATAGGTTAGAGCAGATGATGCTCTTAATGCAGCAGCAACAACAATTTTTGGCCACCATTCCGGGGGCCATTGCTCAGACCATACACATGGTCCCGCTTGCACCACCAGTGTAGCCTGCTAGAAACATGAGTGCCAGCAGCTTATTCGAGCGATTCCAGCGCTTCCGACCTCCTACTGCTGCGGGTACTCACAGACCTGAGGAGGCCGAGTATTGGCTTGACCGCATCTCTAAGATAGAAGGAAGCCAGTCTCTGGTGGGACATCGTCCTTCGGAACGTGGCTGGTGGCCATATATGGACGTGGGAGGCTTTTGAGTCATGCTTCCATGAGAAGTACTTTCCCCTCACGTATCGTAATGAGAAGGAGAGTGAGTTTCTTTGCCTCCGTCAGGGAGGGATGTCAGTGGCAGAGTACGAGAATAGGTTCACGAAGCTGGCCAGATATACTCCCCTGATATTAGTAGACCAGCCGATGCAAATGCGACGGTTTTCTAAGAGTCTGTGACTCGAGATACACTCAAAGATGTGTTACGCTAGCATATCTAACTATGCCGAGCTAGTGGGCATGTCTCTACGGGCTGAGTAGGATGGGGACAGGTTGTCCTATGCACGTATGCCTATGGTTCCTAGGCCACGACCAGATTTACCGAGCAGGCCATTCCTCAGCAAGAGGCCCCGTGCAGACTCGCCTCCTAGACTTACAGCTCCACTAGCCCCGACGAGGCGATCAGACTTGTGGTGCACTTATTGTAAGAGGTTGGGTCATCTGACACTTATTGCTTCACCAGGATGAGGGATAACGACTTCTCGCCACCTTAGAGGATCAATCGTCAGATGCCACTAGCCATCTCAGCCCCACCTCTATGGTCAGCACCGGCACATCCATCTTTTTGGCCGTTTGTACCTCGTTTTAGGCCACCTTAATGGCCTATGGTACCGCAGGCGAACCGTTCTTAACAGGCTCGTGTACACTCACTTGTGGCTGAGGCATCTGAGGCAGCAAATACAACACCGATGGCTTTTGAAGTCACCGCACATGTTCAAGGTATACCAGTCTTTCTATTAGTGGACACTGGGTCCACCATCTCCATAATTTCATCCACTGCAGTCAAGTGACTAGTGTTGGCAACAGCTCCTACGAAGGGAGTGAGAATCCTTACCACCATATGGACCTTTTCAGACGTTTCTAAGATCTGTGAGGGTTGCTCGATAGACTTAGGAAGCAGGACAATACTTGTTGATCTGATCGTTGCCCCACTATACCATTATGACGTTATCCTCGGTATGGATTGGCTCACCGAGATGAAGGCTGAGATCGATTGCGACACTAGAGTGGTGACAGCCTATACACCTGAGGGCACGACCTTTTCTTTCCCAGTTTAGGTCAGTTGGCCTTGCCGCGTGAGTTGTTATACTACCTTGTTAGAGAATATTGATGGTCCGACACTCGGGAACACGCCAGTAGTTCGGGATTTCACGGACGTGTTCAGGATGATTCGTGGACTACCTCCTCAGCGTGAGATCGATTTTACCATTGATCTAGTGCCTGGTGCGACACTCATTTTACTACTGACTTATCGCATGCCTTCATGTGAGATGGGGGAACTTAGGAGATAGATCGATGAGTTGTTGGATGTAGGCTCCATACGACCGAGTGTGTCTCCTTGGGGAGCACCCGTGTTATTTGTGAAGAAGAATGACGGGTCACTGCGATTGTGTATTGATTATCGTAGACTGAACTAAGTGACGGTGAAGAATAAATATCCTTTGCCCATGATAGATGATCTGTTCGATCAGTTGAAAGGGGCGTAGTATTTCTTGAAGATCAATTTGCAGTTAGGGTATCACCAATTGCGCGTCAGGGATGAGGACGTGCAGAAGATAGCTTTTAAGACCAACTTTGGGCACTACTAGTTTCTTGTGATGTTGTTTGGACTCACAAACGCACTAGCCGTGTTCATGGACTTGATGAACCAGGTGTTTCAGTCATATCTGTTCCAATTCTTCATCGTATTTATAGATGACATCCTGATATACTTTAAGAGTCGGAAAGATCACGAGGAGCATTTGCAAGCAGTCTTTAATACTTTAAGGAAGAACCAGTTGTTTGTGCAGTATAGGAAGTGCGGCTTCTGGAAAGTAGAAGTTAAGTTCCTGGGACATGTGGTGTCCAAGGAAGGGATAGCTGTGGACCTTGCTAAGGTAGCTGCAGTTCAGGACTGAGAGAAGCCCGATTCGGTTACTGAAGTGAGAAGTTTTGTGGGACTCGCTGTCTACTACCGTTGATTCATTAGGGATTTTTCCAAGATAGTCAGGTCATTGTCTCAGCTGACTAGGAAGGATCTTAAGTTTGCCTGGAATGAGAAGGCAGAGGCAGCTTTTCAGGAGCTGAAGGATAAGTTGACGTTCGCCCCTGTGTTAGTATTACTAGAGCAAAGGGTCAAGTATACGATATACACCGATGTGTCTCGTGTTGGTTTGAGTTGTGTTTTGATGCAGAAGGATAGAGTGATTGCCTATGCATTGCGACAGTTGAGGAAACACGAGAAAAACTACCCGACGCATGACCTGGAGTTGACAACCATCATCTTTGCATTGAAGCCCTGGAGACATTACCTCTATGGAGAGAAGTTTGAGATCTTTTGTAACCAGAAGAGCCTCTGATACATATTCACGCAGAGGGACCTGAATATGAGGCAGCGGCGATGGATGGAAACCTTGAATGACTTCAAGTTCGAGGTCTCCTACCATCCCAGCAAGGCTAACCTTGTGGCAGACGTGTTGAGCCGCAAGAAGACTATAACATTTGTGGCTCTGCTGATGATAATAGAATGAGATATAGTAGAGTTTGTGCGAGACTTTGAGCAGAAACTTATGGTGGAGGAGCCATTCGAGAGCATCGCACATATTCGGGTTCAACCACTTATCGATGACTGAATCATTGTGGCTTATAAGGAAGATGAAGGGTTGACAGAGTTGAGAAAGCGGGTTAGTGATGATGAAGACTAAGAATGGAGCGTTGGTATAGATGGGGGTTTACGTTATCGTGGCCACCTATGCGTCCCAAACCTTCATGATTTGAGAAAGGAAGTACTCGAAGCTGCTCACAATTCGAGGATGGCAATGCATCTGAGCAGTATGAAAATGTACAGAGACATGAAGCACTCATACTGGTGGGACAACAGGAAGGCCCACATAGCAGATTATGTGTCCCGTTGTCTCACGTGCCAGCAAGTCAAGGCAGAGCATCGCCGACCTCCTGGACTGCTTCAGCCCATGCCTATAGTAGAACGAAAATGAGATTTTATTTCTGT
The DNA here is from genome assembly GCA_037074715.1 of Magnolia kwangsiensis. Classification (NCBI taxonomy): domain Eukaryota; kingdom Viridiplantae; phylum Streptophyta; class Magnoliopsida; order Magnoliales; family Magnoliaceae; genus Magnolia; species Magnolia kwangsiensis. The sequence goes on along the minus strand of CM073576.1, from coordinate 104,800,584 downwards.
GGACTTCATTTCAGGGTTATCGAAGACGAGAAAGGGACATGATTCCATTTGGGTGATTGTGAACCGGTTGATGAAATCAGCTCATTTTCTCCCTATTAGAGTTTCGAACTCGGCAGACTATTTGGCCAAGTTATACATCAAGGAGATAGTACGCCTGCATGAAGTTCTTATGGAGATCGTGTTGAACCAAGACACGCGATTCACATTTATCTTCTGGACTCGTATCCAAGAAGCAATGGGTGTAAAGCTGATGTTCAGTACCGCGTTCCACCCCCAGATTGACAGGCAGACGGAATGGGTAAATCAGGTGTTGGAAGATATACTACAAGCTTGTGTGCTTAATTTCAAGGACAGTTGGGATGACTGTCTTTCTTATGCTGAGTTCGCTTATAACAACAGCTTTCAGGTGAGTATTGGCATGACTCCCTATGAGGCCTTGTATGGGCACCCCTATCGAGCACCGCATTGTTGGGCAGAGGTTGGTGAGAAGAGTTTGATTGGCCCAGAGTTAATACAGGCGACTTCAGAGAAGATCGACATTATCAGGCGTCGACTTCTTACAACACAGAGCAAACAGAAGAGCTACGCCGATACGAGGCGGTGACAACTAGAGTTCAAGGTTGGGGACCACGTATTCTTGAAGGTTTTTCCAATGGAGTCCTTCAGTTTGGCAAGAAGGGGAAGCTCATGCCGAGATTCATTAGCCCATTCTAGATACTAGATCGAGTGGGTGTGGTAGCGTACTGCCTTGCTTTGTCCACACCGCTCGTAAGCGTGCACAACGTATTTCATGTATCAATGTTGAAGAAATATATTTCTGATCCTTCCCACATTATCAAGTGGGAGCAGGTGCAGTTGAGTGAGGATGTTACTTACGTACTGCGACTGACTCGTATCCTAGATAGGATGGAACAGGTGCTGCGTAGTAAAGTAATTCCACTTGTGAAGGTTCTATGGATGCACCACACTGAGGAAGAGGCTACTTGGGAAACAGAAGCCGAGGTCCGAAAGAACTACCCTCAGATTCTCAATGAGTACGAAAAGGTACTAATTTCGATGATAAAATTTTTTCTTAAGGGGGGTAGATTGTAATGCCTCAAAAAAATCTGTGCTAAGACCGAGTACCACCTAAGGCAGAAATCGCTAAGGACTGAATCCTTTAAAAATTAGACGGAAATTAATTAAGAACTAAACTGAATTAATCAGTAGATTAGCTTGAACTGCTTTCTATACGATCTGTAGGACCCAAAACTAGTAGAGTCGTTAACGCTACCTTACCTAAAGACCTAGGATCAATCTCAAAACCCAGTTGCTCTTGGGAGCACATTGAAACTTCATATCAGACTTATACCTCGTGTCGAAAGTCCGATTAACGCAAAACCATGCGATTATGACTGCCTTACTAGGCTTGACAACCATATCGGAAATCAAGTCCTAATAATATCTAGAAACGCACAACTTGAGCCCGGAGCAAACTGTGTGAGAAACGTGAATACCTTTAGAAAATGAGCTCAAACTTAAGTGAGTTGGGCTGTTCGCTTGCAGGCCAAATCTAAGGTTTTAGACTATCAGATTCTGACCCAACTACACCCTCAAATTAGGAAAATTTTCTAACACAGGTCAGTGTACTTGTGGCCCTGATCGAGTGTCGATAGTCATTGAACTGAAATAGGCTCTCCGCGGTCGATTCGTAAATCCGATCGAACCGAAAACTTTCCTTTACCTAGATCCAATGTTAGGGAACTTTTTTCAGACCATATGCAGAAAGGGGGCCTCCAGATCAGCTCTGTTGGATCGAAATAGCGGACCTTTGGCTATAACCTAAGTATACCATGGTCCTGGGGCCATTGAGACCAGTTCTGGCCTATATAAGGACCAAAACCCATCCCTCTCTCATTCCATACGAATTTCAAACCCCAGGAGAGAGAAAAGAGAATAAAGAGAAGGAAAGAGAGAGAAAGTGAGAGAGAGAGTGAGGGATTGTTGCTGGGATTCAATCCCACCGCTCCACGTGCCGAATCATCCTTCCCGTATCGCTATTCCGGTGATTCCGATTCTGTTCTTGGATAAGAAACCCTAACCTTAATCTTTTTTGGGTATCCAAATAGATGAATCGACGAAATAGCTAGCCTATTTCATGATTTAGGTAATCGTTGTGCCGTAGATAAAGACGCAGTGTTCGAACTGAGTTCGTTTTGATTCTACCTGCGAAAGATGCGGACTATAAATGTTTAAGTTATGGTTTTCAAGGCTTTCAATATCAGTTAATGATTTATGATTGACTTGATTGCTATCATATATGCTTATATACGATGTATCCCATATATTACACATATATGTGTACTTTGTTGATTTTAATGCATCTTATGTGTTTGTTGAAATGTCTGAATGAATATGGAATTATGATTTGTGCTTGTTATGATTGATGTTTGGAAATGCATGATTGTTGTACGTGTGGCAACTCCTATGTGGAAAGATTTGCTATAATGTGTGTTTTAACTAATTTGTTACATGTATGTAATATGTGTAGTTTAAGTGTTTGATAAAATGTCTGAATGAGAAAATACTTGTTGTGATGTATTTGATGAGGGTGTTGAGATAGGATTCTCGATTCCCTTATCTATAGTTACAGTCTCCTTTAGGTAACTTATTTTACTGCTATGAGATTTATGGATGAAATACCTGTGTATGATAACATGTGTAATAAGTGTTTGTTGAAATGTTCGAAGGAGATTTGTATTTGGATTGGTTATCACATGCTGTCTTTGATTTTCACATGTGAATGCTATTGCTTGAAGTGTGATTGGGGCTACGATCTAGTCCAGGCAATCGGTAATGGTTTACGATCGGGGGTCGAACTATTTTACCACGACGGACATGTTCGAGGAATCCGAGTCGTGCAGTGATTACCGACAGTAGTTAGGCCACAAGGGGTTCGTACACACTCCATATCGATTAATTCAACGTATGCTCGTACCAATTGAGCTTGTCAAGTAACCGGTTGGCCCAATGTATGTTCACCATGTATGGACGTTATTACTTGAATCTAAGGTACCAAACTTACCAGTGAAAAGTCTGTTTAACCTTGGTACCTCGATTCGCTAAGACTCATGTAACACCCCAAATTTTTGCCAACCTGAAATTAGATGTCCTTAGGCAATGGATCAACCATAACACCTTGATAACCTCTTAGGAATCAATTCCAAAGCCAAAGAAATCATTTAGAACCTAATTCTTTAGAAATTTAATGTGAATTAGCCAGCGCTACACTAGATTTCCTGCAAAATTAGCACCAACCACTTTAAATATGATCTGTAAGACCCAAAATCTATAGAATCGTTGACGTTATGTTACCCTAAAACCTAGGATCAAACTCTAAACCTGTTTGTTCTCAGGAACCCTTTGAAACTTTGTATTGGATCTAGACTGCGCGTCGAAAGTCCGATAGGAATGAACTTAGACAATTACGACCGCTTAGTTGGACTTAACAATCATTTTGAAAATCAAGCCCAACCGATATCCTGAGACTATTTTACTGAGTCCGGAGTGAAGAGAGTGAGAAAAGGAAAGTATTTAGAAAATTAATTTAATTTTTAATAAATCTGGCACGTGTCGCTTGCGCGACATTTTTAAGCGTTCTGACCGTTAGAATTCGACCCAAATTTACCCTCGGATCAGGATAGGTGACCCTTACATGTTATAGCACTTGTGGCCCTGATCAAGTTTCGGTGACCGCTGAACTGAAACTGGTCAGCCACGGTCGATCTGGAAACCCGACCGGACTGAAAACTTAGTTTGACATAGATCCAATATTAGAGAGCTTAAGTCCAACCGAATTTAGTAACAGGACCTCCAGAAGTGCTCCGTTGGATCAGAACAGACCCGATTTGGTTATAACATAAGTATACCTTGGTCCTAATCTATATAGGTGAGTTTTTAGCCTATATAAGGAGCTTAAACCCTCTCCCATTCAGCCCATACGAATTTGAGAGAAACCCTAGGAGAGAGAAGAGAGAAAAGAGAGAGAAAGTGTGAGAGAAGTGGGAGAACCTTCCTGCTATTCTTCCCTACTGATCTACGTGCTTACCCATCGCTTTACATTCGCTATCCTGGCGATTATGGCATCATTCTTAGGAAAGAAAAGCCTAGCCCTTACTTGTTTTAGGGTTTCCATTGATGCTAGTAGCTAGATAGCTAACCTAGCTTGTATTATAGGTTAATATTCCACGTATACGAAGACTTAGAGATTTCATCGACTTCTTTATGCTTTTACGGCGTAAGGTGCGGATTTTAGACGCTTAGGTTATCATTTTTCAAAGCTTTTAATGTCGTTTAATGCTAGATTATTGACAAGAATGCTGTTTGACATGTACAACATGCTGTCTGTTTTCATTTCGAATACGTACGAAGAATATGAGATTTAGGGTATTTTAGGTATTTGTAGGAAATATTGTATACGTACGTATTTTGCGGATATGATTGCCATGAGTATTTGTCGTGTACCTATACTAGTTATGCGTGTATGATCTGTTTGGCGAAGAGATTCGCCCTAATGCATATTTTGGTCTACATATGCTATGTAGACTAATGTGTGTAGACTAAGTGTTTGTTAAAACGCCTAACTCTATATGATTTATGCCTGCCATATGTATTGAATGTAAAAACATGATTGTTGTGTATTAGACATCTCCTTGATATAAGGATTTGTCATATTATATGTTGAAATCAACATACATCAAGTACGTTGGAGTTGTGTAGTCTAAGTGTTTGTATAAATGTATGTATTAGTAAGTATTGAGTAAATGTTGTTGTAGATTAGCATTGAGATTGGATTCTCAACTAATTTGATGATGTACATGAATTCCTCCATGGTTGTTATATTTAAATTGATTATCTTATATAAATGAAATGCTTGTGTATGGTTAAATTGCCTATGTTGTATCTTATAACATGTTGCTAACATGCTTGAATTATTTGCTATTTCAATTTTGTTTATCTCATATGATTACTGATTCACATTACATGTGCTTGGGGCTATACTCTAGTCCAGGCAGTCGGTAACAGTTTAGAATTCGTGGTTGGATTCTATTCGCCACGAAGGATGTGTATGACGAACCCGAGTCGTACTAGAGTCGTCGGCAGTGGTTAGGCCACACGAAGTGCTTGTGCACTTCATGTCGGTCGATTCAACGTGCGCTCGTGCTAGTCGGACTCATCAAGTAACCCGATTGACCGTTGTATGTTCACCTTGTATTCATCATAACTACTTGAACTTAGGGTACTGAACTTACCAGTGATAACCCTGATAACCGTGGTACCTTGATCCACTAAGACTCATGAGCCGAGCATGGTGGTATGGGACACCGTGGTCGAGCTGTCGGCCTACCCTGGGGCCACAAACCTCTCTGTTATGACCAGTGAGCAACCTAGACTCGTGAACCGATTATGGTGGTATGAGACACTATATTCGAGCTGTCGGCCTACACTGATAAGGTGATAGGGGAGCGGAGCAACGAGTGCGTGCAACAGCCTTGACAACCCTTTGTAGTGACCTCGAGCGTACTCTGAGTCTACGTGAGGCGACGACCCTTCCGTAGCAAAAAGAGTACAACTAGGCCTGTATTGATAAGGTGATGAGGGAGTGGAGCAACGAGTACGTGCAACAGCCCTGACAGCCCTTGCAGTGACCTAGAAATATATCATCGTATGAGACTACTAGGAGTGACGACCCTAGACAGGATCCTTGTTGAGAATGATATAAGGGAATTACCCTAGTTTTCCAATCCTGCTGTATGAAAAGGACTAATAACAACTCAGTAATCATATTCATATCGCACTGCATGTGCCTGGAAGATGTGGAGCATTGAGGGAAGAAAGCATGCCGCGGACGTAAGATGGTGTCGCATGAGGGAGTATGTCGGCGAGGGCATCCATCATGTCATTTCATTCTTGCATTAATCACAGTGTTTAGGAATGTTTGATTGCTTGCTTTACCATTATCGCGTGATTGATTTGATAACATGCTAATCTTTGCTCTATGATTCCACTGAGTTAACTACTCACCCCCACGTTACCGGATGGTGTTGTACACACTAAACAGTTTCTATTTTAATTTCAGATGATGGCGATGCTTCCGAAGCAGAGCCGGGCGTGATGATGATGAGCAGGATCCCTCCTATATGCAGGTTTTGATTGACGGGGTTACAGGGTTACTGATTCGATGCCAGTACACTTGGTAATATGGCTTTTATTTACACACCCATGTATATTCTTTTCTTTCTATTTTGGAGTATACATGTATTTAGTTAACCTGGTAACATGTTCACACTCTGGAGACTTACAATCATTTATACATTTTATATATTTATTATAGTCTTTTGCTTGCTAATTTAACTATCTCTGGAGTATGATATGCTGTTTTGGCTTAATCCACTTCATGTTTATGTACTATTACAACTGACATTCATTCATCATTGAAAATGTTGCATAAGTGATGTTTTGGAACTCAGGAGTTGAGTTTCTACTCGACCCCCGATTTTTAGGGCATTACAGATGGTATCAGAGCATGATTTGGATTAAACCGGGCCTAGGTTATGGTCACACAATGCACGCTGGCGCTTTTCAACTTAGGTGGGTAATAGAAAAATGTAGAAACATTCATAGGATTTTTTCAATTTCGCCTGATGGCAAAGTTCATCGAAATCAATCGTCGAGATCGAGTCCGTACACCTCCGTGATCGCTTGAGGCGACCCCGAAACACTCCTAGACCGTCTATCGACGGGTCTAGACCCCTATTGATCCTATCCCAGCCTCCAGAAATCGCTAAATACTTTAGAAATGACCCAAACTAACCTGAATAGGCTCAAAACGGAGGTAGGGCCCAATCGAGGCAGTTTTAGGGGGACCCAGGGGGGGACCCACATCATTTTAGACCTAAGGAGGGGGGAGGGCCTCGCCGAAGAGTCCAGAGACCGGCGAGGACCTCGCCGACCAGCGGGCTCGACCGGGCGGGCCGGTTGGGCCGACTGAGTTTGGGGCCTAGTGGGACCCAATGGTCTAGGGTTCGACCCCTAATTCATTCTAAATCTCCTACTTCCTTCACAAAGTGACCCCCCAAGCTCTCCTTTTCCTCCAAACTTGCTGTTTTCTTTCTCCAACCTCCCTTCCAATCACTCCTTCCTTCATTTTTTGTTATTTCCTTCATCCCTCTACTTTCTCAATCATACCTAGCACCTACACTCTCCATTTTCTGCGATTGGAGCTCTCATAGCTCCCATTTGAGCTCCAAAAACGTGTCAGCCCCCAACCTCTTCTATCATGACCTTTTCTTCCTTCTATTTTCCTTTTTCCTAGACCCTTTACACTCCCATATAAGGTCCAAAGTCGTGGAGACCCAAAGACCTCAGCCCTTCCCTTCATTTTCTTCATTTTCCATGGCTCTTTTGAGTTAGTTTTAGTCATTTTCTCGATCTCTCCGCTTCTAACGACGGATGAGACCGAATGCAGTAGCTTAGTCCATAAACAGTGACCATCTAGTGCTTGGACATCTAGAGTTTTGGACCTAGAGTTAGTACTCCTAGATTTGAAAGATCTGACGATATAGGAAATCCAATTTCAATTAGATAATCTTGACTCGAAGCGATAGAACAATTCCCTGTAGTAGATATGGTACGAAACCATCTAGCGTATAAGTTTAGATTTTGGATTACAGCTAGTGAGTTACAGACTAGGCTACTAGTTATATTAAGTAGTGTAAAGCCTGTATATGCTAAGGAATAGTAGGTTAAATTTGGTTAGAGTAGAACCTCATTCCTTCGATAGATCCCCTAAATACTTATAGACTTCTGTTATAACCCTTAGGAAAGTTATTTTAACTTAGAACCATTTACTCTCAGGGAAAACTTATATATCCCTTAGATTAAAAGCTAGGATGAACCAGCACGCCCCTTTGAATTACCTTCCCCAATGGCTTATTGCATTCGGGAACGTGGAGTAAAGGAACTGTATATATAAGCAAAGTATTCGCGGTTTGAATCGAATTCTCAATCCTAGTGGTTACCAATAAATCCAATGCTCTGATCAAGTAGAATATCGTCATCGACTCGGATTAAGAATTGATACAGTAAATTTTTTGTCATAGGCGGAAAGTCTATGTATCCGGCTCTGTAAGACCTGTATCTTAGTCCGTACCTTTCCGTACACTTCCGCGGTCTTACCGGTCGAATTCCGGCGACCTTCGACCCTTAACCGATATCGACACGCGACCCTGATTCATGTGCCGACAACCCGAGTCGACTCAACCCGAGACCAATACCATAGCGACCGCGCCGTCGTTGCGGTTCCGATGTCGCGACTCGCGAGCCGAGGCGATACCCTAGTCAAGAGATATGGGCCAACGTTCGGTGCGAGAAAACACCGCGCGTTGTGAAATCCAAGAGAATCTCTACGATGTGTCACATCAATCACATCAATTCCATCAATCAATCACCCATCAATCCATCACATGTCAAGTGCACATCACTTTATTCCATTTTTCCAAACAACCACAAAAGTCTCCCCAAACCATACCTCTCTTACACAAAAAGCCACAAAAGTCATCTCCCATACCTCTCTTACACAAAAGCTTCAAAATTTAAAGATTTCTTACACAAACATCACTCACCACATCCATCCATCACTCTCTCTCTCTCCCTTTACATCACTCTCTCTCTTTCTCTCTTTCTCATTTCAAAAATCCCAAGCAACAAGAGCCCCCACGTATGGAATTTCTCCAAATTCCTAAGCTCCAAGTGGCCCACCTTCCTACCCCAAAATCTCCCATCTCAACCCTCCATTCTTCATCTTAACCATTGAAGTTGAAGCTAAGGTGCCAAGGAACCCCTAGGAGTGAGAAGATCGGACGGTGGGTGCCTCTATAGGGTAGTTTTACTTATTTTTATGGTGGACCAAGTGAGGCCCACCGATCAATGGTGTGGATCTCACTTGGGACCCTAAAATGAGGCCGATGGACCACTTGGATCATCATGATCATTCCATGATGGGGCCATTCTCCATGGACCCCATCATGAGGTTTATTTTCTCTTCAAAGGTCATCTAGACCGTCCATGTTGGTGGGGAAAGGATCCCCACCGTTGATTTTAAATTTCGGTAGTCCCACATGCTTTAAGGCCCACTTGATGTATGATTTCATGTAAGGGAGGGCCCATAATGTCGGGGTCCCTCCATCACAAGGAGTGTCCCACTCTCCATGTCTCTCTCTCTCTCTCTCTCTTTTATTGCTTTTATTTTATTTTATTTTATTTTATTTTATTTTTTATGCTATAGGATTGTGGCCCACTTGAATGGATCCCACCTTGATGTATTTATTTTATTCAAGTGGGGCCCACCTTAAATGTTAAACCCATGTCACCCATCATGTGGTGGCCCACTTCATCAGGGCCCACCATTTCAAAAAAAAAATGTATACTGAACCGTCCAGCATCTGGGACGCTGGACGTTGTAAAGGAAAAAGAAAAAAAAGAAGAAAGAAAGGGAAGCTTTTGGGGTGGCCCACTTGCATAGGCCCCACCCTGATGTATTGCTCTAATCCAAGCCGTCCATCCCTTTCACCATCTCATTTTAGGCGTTGAGCCAGAAAATGAGATTGAACGGAGCACCTGGTGGGCCATAGCGTCAAAGATCGCACACTCACCATTCAAACATCATTTTCTTAATTTATTTCATTTCCTTTCATCAAAAAAATTCGAACTCTGGACTCATTTGGATGGCGTCGAGCCACTAATCGCAATGGCCGGGACGGATTCTGGTGTAACGGGCCCCGCGCATGAAAACCCCAGAAAATCACTTTTTTCCAGATTTTTGCAAAGGGGGTTGCCCCCCTCCCTGACAACGTGCAGCGCTGCACGCTGCTGCGTGCAGCCGTACAGCGGCGGGTGGACGACCAGCAGGGGCCCACGGCCCTGCGTGTGGGCCCCACTATAATGTTTATTTGTCATCCAACTTGGTCATGAGGTGGGCCACCCCAGTGGCGGGCCCCCCTCTAAAAATGAAACAGATCCAAAACTCAGGTGGCCCACACCAAGTGAAACAGTGTGAATTGAATTTTTCCATTAAAATCTTTTTGGGGCCCACTGACGTGTTGGATCAAGCTGAAATTTTTGTCTTCCCTTCAACCAGGCCCGAGTGACCTAGTGAGCGGCTTGGATGGCTAATAGACATTTCAGTGGGCCCCACATGGGACCTACAGTGATGTATGCGACGGTGGAGCCCAGGGTGATGATTGTGGAGCCCTTTGGGCGTGCGTGCGTGCGTGTGAGCGTGTGAGCGTGCGTGCGTGCATGTGAGCATGCATACAGCGTGAGTGTGTGTGTGCGTGTGCGCGTGCAGTGTGAGCGCTTGCAGCGTGTGTGTATATATATATATATATATTATACTATATATAATGTTATATTATATTATTTATAATACTATAATATATTATAATATTGCATATTATATATATATATATATATATATATATATATATATATATATATATATAACATTTGTAGATTTCATACATGATGGTGGGTCTTCTTGTGGGCCCCCACCATTGATACAGGTGCTACATCTAATCTAGCCGTCCACTTTAAAGATCATTTTGTGGAATGAGTCAAAGTATGAGACAAATCCACAGTCCAAGTGGACCCCGTCTTAGCATGATTTGTGGCTCATCTCAATGTATTTGTGACACTTATTGCGGCCCACTTTGATGTGGATGTACGGCCCATGGGATTGGACCATTTGATATATTCCAAGGCCCTTGGGTCCAGACCCATTTAATTCATAAAAGAGCCTATGGGCTAGGCCCATTCGAATTTCAAAAGGGCTATGGGCTAGGCCCATTTGGTTTATGAAAAGCCTATGGGTTAGGCCCATTTGATTCATATAAGGCCTATGGGCTTAGGCCCATTTGATGTGTTGCAAGTCCATGGGACTAGGCCCATTTGATGTACTTCAAGGCCCATGAAATTGGACCCATTTGATATATGCAAGGCTTAGGGGTTTAGGCCCATTGAATTCACGTTAGGTCTATGGGTTGAGGCCCACTTGATCTACATGTATGACCCAATTGGTGTGGCCCATTGGTCATATATTAGACTCATGAGACTAAGCTCATTTGATGCAATCCAAGGCCCACGGGTTTGACCCATTGCAATGCACATAAGACCCATTGGTGTGGCCCATTTATGTGGCCCATCTGATGAATAAAAGCCCATAGGATATGATCCATTTGATATATATGTAAGGTCTAATGGGGACAACGTACGGTCCATTGCAATGTGTAAATCCATTACAGACTAAGTACGATGTTTACGGCGATCGTGCCTTGGGGGCAATGTTGGTTTGACGTCCACATTGCGAGTGTAATGCTGGTTGGATGTCCACATTACGACTCTCCTTAGGGCCCATTACTGGGCCGTACTTATCGTGTATAGGCCGTCCAGGTCCATCTGCATTGTAAGATAGTTCATTTCATTATAACATGTTTAGTACAGTTCATGACTCATGATCATACGCATCATATGTATGCTTGACGTGAGAATTGTCTGATCATAGCATTTGCCTTCGGATAGGTTGTTTATGGGCTCCCGGTTAGGCGGTGTTGCCCTACATGAGCGCACGATATGCGCAGAATTTGATGCATGATTGGATAGCGTGAATTATGCATATCGCATTTGTATGACATGGATATTGTACGCCCTAGCGACATTAGGGTCGTAACTTCCATAAATGTATCGTGGTTGGCAGGATTGGATACCGAAAATCTTGTTCTACATGGGATACTATAGATATCCCTGGGTGAAAGTCCCTAAACCCTTATGATACCAAGAGGTTGGTCCAACGTCTAGACCGAGTGGGTAGATGAGCGCTGAGTGCCGAATACCAGTTGGCTGCGCTCTCCACTGCGTCGTGGTCGGTTGGAAGGGGGTGCGACCTTACCCGCCCGAGAGTAGGGGGCAATGCTAGGCTGAGTTTGACCAGCTCGAGGAATGGGTCCGCTATCGACGAGTCGCGCCCGATATCGGCAGACGGATAGTGAGGTCTTTTCCACTTACCTTATTGCGCGCGATGTGGCGGCAATCTGGTTTAAAGTGTACTAGACCCCGGTGATATCCCCTATTTTGAGCTGTATTGATGTATGGACATTGATGAGGATCTGTATGCTTGAGTTGCATTGCACATCGCATGGCCTTAGGATGGCCGATACCATTCATGTCTTGCATCGCATAAGCCTTGGTATAGCTCATGGTGTTATGGTTCTATCTGCATATTCCGCATTACTCTGTCATTGCATGTTCATATTACTACCTTGCGCACACACTTTCACCACCCTCTAAGCTTTCTGTAAGCTTATGCACGACCGTTACGTGCAGGTGACGTTGGTTCGCAGCAGCGCTGAGGCAGGAGCACGTTGCTGAGCATTTTGGAATTTTTTGTTCTTTACCATTGTATTTTCCTTTATGCTCATTGTACTTGTAAAGTTTTTGATCATAGTGAAAATGTAATGGAGTTCTTGGTTGTTGTTTGTGGGTTATGCCTTTGGTTATGCTTATTACGAGTCAAACCGATATTTAAAATCCTCCTCGTAGCATTCCAGGATCGGAACCTGGCGAATGGGAGCTAGGAGCCGAGAATGGGGTTCTACGGAGGCTGTCGGCGTCGGATTCGGCGATCGGGAATTCTGTGAGCCCGATTTTCGAGTTTGGGGCGTGACAGACTCAGACCCACCAAACAACTTTTCTTCCGTGTTGACCCAACCACCTACAACCAAAAGTTATCGCTTTGTCTTTGGAAAATGGCGAGGACTTATAGCCAATAGAGATTAGACATCTTGCCGCAAGCTCACACCTGCCCCTGAACTTAACCACAATAGAGATTAGGCTCATATCTACAATCATAGGTACCAATGCCATAGAACGCATCATTAGCAAAGGAAGACCAATGTAGTGAGAGGTTGTTTTCCATTTTATGTCAAGGATAGGCTCTAAGTTACACATCGTTCCGATATACGGATCGAGACAGATTCTTGAGCCTTAAGTAGAACTATATTTTTAAGGGGGGTAGAACGTATTGAGCCTAGCCTACTTAGGATTATCTAATACAACCGTTGGATCAGAGTACCACAGCGGAAGCGTGGTTAGCCCTTTCCCCACTGGCCTAGGATCGAAGGAAATTCAGGAAAACAATTAAGGCTTAAGTGTTGAACCCATGCATATTAAATCATAGGCCTAACAGTGTGAGCAGGCGAAGGTTAGTGTATCCATAAAACTACTTGTTAAATACGAGCATAATAGAAGCCTTGACTGATTCTGTATGATTAGGAATCCTTTAGGATGATCTATTAAAGTGTTTATGAATCCCTACCTTGGACATAGATTCAGGAGAGAATTCTCCTAGATTAAGATCCAAAGCACAACCTTATAAATAAGACTTTTGAACCTTTTAGTGATTGACATTCCCTAAGCTTTTAGAGTGATCAGACTACGGAGTTACTGAAATGAACAAATGCGAAACATTCGTAGCTTGACACAAATTCTCACTCCTGGGAGACTACCAATGGACTCATTGCTTGACCGAGCAGAAGACCAGGATCTACCAGGACTAGGAAGGGATATAACGTTGTCTACCCTGGCCAGGCGGACATTCGACGTATCGGGATCAAGCCCACTACAACCGTTTCTCTGTACTGGTCAACCACTGAAAATATATATCTTACTCTAAGTAGATGGGAATTGTCGTCAAGACGCCAAATGAGTAAAGAAATAAATTGTAGCAAACCGTTAGGGTGTAAGTAATGCATAAAGAAGTAAGTTTTAAGGGGGGTAGACCAAAAGGAACAAAACTTATATAGATCGTATACACCCTACCACGTATAGAAACATGAAATCAACAAAACTTAGGTAAAGGAAATGAGTAATCTTTCCTTATTACCCTTAGCCAATTTCGGGGATGAAATTATATTTTAAGGGAGTTCGATTGTAACACTCAAGATTTTTGCCAACCTGAAATTAGATGTCTTACGCAATGGGTCAACCATAACACCTTGGTAACCTCTTAGGAATCAATTCCAAAGCCAAAGAAATCATTTAGAACCTAATTCTTTAGAAATTTAACGTGAATTAGCCAGCGCTACACTAGATTTCCTGCAAAATTAGCACCAACTATTTTAAATACGATCTGTAAGACCCAAAACCTATAGAATCGTTGACGCTACGTTACCCTAAAACCTAGGATCCAACTCTAAACCTGTTTGTTCTCAGGAACCCTTTGAAACATTGTATTGGATCTAGACCGCGCGTCGAAAGTCCGATAGGAATGAACTTAGACAATTACGACCGCCTAGTTGGACTTGACAATCATTTTGAAAATCAAGCCCAACCGATATCCTGAGACCATTTTATTGAGTCTGGAGTGAAGAGAGTGAGAAAAGGAAAATATTTAGAAAATTAATTCAATTTTTAATAAATCTGGCACGTGTCGCTTGCGCGACATTTTTAAGCATTCTGACCGTTAGAATTTGACCCAAATTTACCCTCGGATCAGGATAGGTGGCCCTTACATGTCATAGCACTTGTGGCCCTGATCGAGTTTCGGTGACCGCTGAACTGAAATTGGTTAGCTACGGTCGATCTGGAAACCCGACTAGACTGAAAACTTACTTTGACCTAGATCCAATATTAGAGAGCTTAAGTCCGACCGGATTTAGTAATAGGACCTCCAAAAGTGCTCCGTTGGATCGGAACAGACCCAATTTGGTTATAACATAAGTATACCTTGGTCCTAATCTATATAGGTCAGTTTTTAGCCTATATAAGGAGCTTAAACCCTCTCCCATTTAGCCCATACGAATTTGAGAGAAACCCTAGGAGAGAGAAGAGAGAAAAGAGAGAGTGTGAGAGAAGTGGGAGAACCTTCCTGCTATTCTTCCCTGTTGATCTACGTGCTTACCCATCGCTTTACAATCGCTATCCTGGCGATTTTGGCGTCATTCTTAGGTAAGAAAGCCTAGCCCTAACTTGTTTTAGGGTTTCCATTGATGCTAGTAGCTAGATAGCTAACCTAGCTTGTATTACAAGTTAATATTCCACGTATACGAAGACTTAGAGATTTCATCGACTTCTTTAGATGCTTAGGTTACCAATTTTCAAAGCTTTCAATGTCGTTTAATGGTAGATTATTGACAAGAATGTTGTTTGACATGTACAACATGCTGTCTGTTTTTTATTTCGAATACGTACGAAGAATATGAGATTTAGGGTATTTTAGGTATTTGTAGGAAATACTGTATACGTACGTATTTTGCCGATATGATTGCCATGAGTATTTGTCATGTACCTATACTAGTTATGCCTGTATGATCTGTATGGCGAAGAGATTCGCCCTAATGCACATTTTGGCCTACATATGCTATGTAGACTAATGTGTGTAGACTAAGTGTTTGTCGAAATGCATAACTCAATATGATTTATGCCTGCCATATGTATTGAATATAAGAATACGATTGTTGTGTATTAGATATCTTCTTGATATAAGAATTTGTCATATTATATGTTGAAATTAACATACGTCAAGTACGTTGGAGTTGTGTAGTCTAAGTGTTTGTATAAATGTATGTATTAGTAAGTATTGAGTAAATGGTGTTGTAGATTAGCGTTGAGATTGGATTCTCAACTAATTTGATGATGTACATGAATTCCTCCATGGTTGTTATATTTGAATTGATTATCTTATATAAATGAAATGCTTGTGTATGGTTAAATTGCCTATGCTGTATCTTATAACATGTTGCTAACATGCTTGAATTATTTGCTATTTCAATTTTGTTTATATCATATGATTACTGATTCACATTACATGTGCTTGGGGCTATACTCTAGTCCAGGCAGTCGGTAACTGTTTAGAATTCGTAGTTGGATTCTATTCGCCACGAAGGATGTGTATGACGAACCCGAGTCGTCGGCAGTGGTTAGGCCACACGAAGTGCTTGTGCACTTCATGTTGGTCGATTCAACGTGCGCTCGTGCTAGTCGGACTCATCAAGTAACCCGATTAACTGTTGTATGTTCACCTTGTATTCGTCATAACTGCTTGAACCTAGGGTACTGAACTTATCAGTGATAACCCTGATAACCGTGGTACCTTGATCCACTAAGACTCATGAGCCGGGCATGATGGTATGGGACACTGTGGTTGTCATGCCCCAAACTCGGAAACCGGGCTCACAAAATTTTCGGTCATCGAATCCGGCGCCGACAGCCTTCGTAGAACCCCATTCTCGGCTCCCAGCTCCCATTCGCCAGGTTTCGTTCCTGGGATGCTACGAGGAAGATTTTCAACGTCAGTTTGATTCGTAATAAGCATAACCAGATGTATAACATACAAACAATAACCAAGAACTCCATTACGTTTTCACTATGATAAAAAACTTTACAAGTACAATGAGCATAAAGGGAAATACAATGATGAAGAACAAAAACTCCCAAATGATCTGCAAGTGCTCTTGTCTCAGCGCTGCTGCGCCCCAACGTCACCTGCACGCAACGGTCGTGCATAAGCTTATAGAAAGCTTGGAGGGTGGTGAAAGTGTGTGCGCAAGGTAGTAATATGATCATGCAATATCAGAGTAATGTGAAATATACAGATGGATCCATAATATCATGAGCCGTACCAAGGCTATGCGATGCAAGAAGCAAGTCAAACATACAATCCTCATCTAAGTCCACATGTAAATACAGCTCAACTCTGGGATATCACCGGGGTCTAGTACACTCTAAACTAGATTGCCGCCTCATCGTGAGCAATAAGGTAAGTGAAAGAGACCTCACTATCCGTCTGCCAATATCGGGCTCGACTCGTCGATACTGGACCCATTCCTCGAGCTGGTCTGACTCAGCCTAGCATTGCCTCCTACACTCGGGCGGGTAAGGCCGCACCCCCTTCCAACCGACCATGACACAGTAGAGAGCGCAGTCATCTGATAATCGACACTCGACGCTTATCTACCGACTGGGTCTAGACGTTGGAGCAATCTCTTGGTACCATAAGGGTTTAAGGACTTTCACCCAGGGATATCTATAGCACTCCATGTAGAATAAAATTTCTTGTATCCAATCCTGCCAACCACAATGCGTCTGTGGAGGCTATGACCCCGATATCACTAGGGCATACAATAACCATAACACACAATGTGAAATACATGAAGTACACTACCCAATCATGCAGCAAATCCTGCGCGTATCGTGCACTCATGTAGGGCAACACCGCCTAATCGGGGTCCCATAAACAACCTGTCTGAAGGCATATGCTATGATCAGTCACTTCTCATATCAAACATACATATGATGCGTATGATCATGAGTCATGGAACTATACTAAATATGTTATAATGAAATGAACTATCCTTACAATGCAGATGGGCCTAGACGGCCTTTACACAATAAGTACGGACTTAATGATGGGCCCTAAGGAGAGTCGTAATGTGGACATCCAACCAACATTACACTCGCAATGTGGACGTCAAACCATCATTGCTCCTAAGGCACGATCATCCTAAACATCGTTACATAATCTGTGTTGGGATCACACATTGCAATGGACCTTAGGTACATCCCATTAGGCCTTAAATACATCAAATGGGCCATATCATATGGGCCTTTTATTCATCAAATGGGCCACATAAATGGACTACACCAATGGGCCTTATGTGCATTGCAATGGGTCATAACCCGTGGGCCTTGAATACGTCAAATGGGCCTAATCACACGGACCTTACATCCACATCAAATGGGCCCCAATGGACTACCACATACAAATCAAGATGGGCCTCATCATATGGGCCGATCAAATGGGCCGAATCAAATGCACCTCAGGTATAACAAATCAGGCCCACCCTCATATATATATATATATATATATATATATATATATATATATATATATATATATATATATATATATTATAATTTAAGATCCAACCTATTCACAAGTTATTATAGGGTTAGATGAAATGAAAATAAATATCCACGAAGTTGGAATCTACTGTTGCCCTTGGAAGTTGAACGGTGGACGACACGGTCCACTATTTAAATGATGGGGTCCATTTGATTTTCAGATCTGAATCACTCATTTTCCATGTCTTAAAATGATCTCATAAATGGTTGGACAGTATAGATGCAACACATGCATCATGGTGGGCCCACCATCCAAACCGTGGATGGCGTAAATATGACACATTCATCATGTGAGCTTGTGGGCTTACTGCCAACGAAGAACAACAAGGTGGCCGCTGTACAAGCAGCTTGTTGCGCTCAAAAGGGCAGAGGTGGGCCCTACATAGGGCCCATCACCATATACATATTATGAAAAAAAATATAATATAAAATATATAATATATAATATTTAATATATATATGTAATGGCGGGACCCACAGAACTCGCTGGCGACAGATGACAGTGGACCCCACCATCAAAACAGACGGACGTCATGGCCCGGAACACATACATCATGTGAGGCCTACGGCCTACTGACGCTAGAGAGAGAGATACAGAGAGAAATATAGAGGGAGAGAGAGATGTAGAGAGAGGAGGGCACGTGGCCCTTGCCTTTTTTTTTTTCTTTTCTTTTTCTTCCTTCTTCCTGACGCAACAGAGGTGGGTCCTACGTAGGGCCCACCATACATAGGGTGGCAGCGAGCTCACTGACTCTCCGCTCTCCACGAGGTCGAGATGTGTGGGCCCCACCATTGAGGTGGCCATGCATCTGACCCGCCAGTCAGATGCACCGTTCCAGCATGGGCCTAGGTCTCAAAAATCAAGTCAGACCGTGACTTGTGTGGGCCGCACCAGATACAACAGTTAAGAGGGCTACCCTCCATTAACACATTCAAAATCATTTATTAGGCCCACCGAGATGGGGTCCACAAATCCAGCCCACCTACGTGAATGGACGGTCAGACCAAGCTTCAGCCACCCAAAACATAGGTGGGTCCCACGTACAGGCCACCCTCATAGAGGCCGTACAAGACTCGTGTTGAAATGAGGTATCTCCGCTCAGTCTTCCAGTTGAACTATGGATCTGGGTGTCCAGCGAGGCCCACACGAGGTGGGTCCCACCGTCTAACGACGGTGGACACCACACGTGATGGCGTGGCCCACCAAAATGGTTGGACGGCGTGGATGCGGTCCCATGGGCCCCAATGTGTTCACGCTTCACGGTCAGCCACCCCACTGGGAAACCAAGACCCTTGTGTTGTAACGAGGCATCTTTCACACGGTCAGCCACCTGAGCCATGGACTGGGTGGGTCGTGCAGCTTGCTAGTTGAGCTATGGGACTGGGTGTTACTGGCCAGCGTCCAGTCCTGACGCTGGACGTGGTCTAACACAACATTATGGTGGGTCCCACAGGAACGTGGCCCACCTAAGTTTTGAATCAAGCCGATACTTGTGTTCTCCTGTATCCAGGCCCACCCAAGGATGGACTGCAAGGTGGGCCCCTTGGATGGAATGGTGTGGATCATACATGGTAGTTAGGGGCCCACAACACATAAGAAAGAGAGAAAGAGACATCGGTAAGGATGGAGGGGCCCGCCACTATGGGCCCCTCTTGATACAAAGCCTAAACCAAGGTGGGTCCCACCATAAGTGGGCCCTTACATCATAAAAATACAAGGAAATGAAGATCAAAGATCACCCACCGGTTTCTTCTTGCACCCTTAGCCTCCTTAGCTCCTTAGCGTCGATTCCAATGGAAGATATGAGGAATGGATGGCTAGGATGGGAGATGATGGGGTAGGAAAGTAGGCCACACTTGGAGCTTGGGAATGCTTGGAGAAATTCTCATACGTATGGAGGGTTCTTGCTTGGATTTTTTGAAAATAAGAAAGAGAGGAGTTGTAAAGGGAGAGAGAGAGAGAGTGATGGGTGATGGAGTGATGGATGGGAGAGAGATGGGTGTAAGAACTTTTTGACTTTGGTGGCCTTTTGTGTAAGAAAGGCATGGGTTTGTAAGACCTTTTTGACTTTTGTGGCTTATTTGAAAAAAGGTGAAAGGTGATGTGTACTTGACATGTGATGGATTGATTGATGGGATTGATGTGACATCTCGTAGAGATTCTCTTGGGTTTCTTAACGCGCGGCATTTTCCTCGCACCGAAGGTTGGCTCACATCTCTTGACCAGGGTATCGCCTCGGCGCGCAAGTCACGGCATCGGAACAGCAGCGATGGCGTGGTCGCTATGGTAGTGGTCTTGGGTTGAGTCGATACGGGTTGACAGCATACGAATCAGGGTCGCGCGCCAATATCGGTTAAGGGTCGAAGGTTGCCGAAATTCGACCGGTAAGACTGCGGAAGTCTACGGAACGGTACGGACTAAGATACGGGTCTTACAGTGGTCTAGCTGTCGGCCTACGCTGGGGCCACAAACCTCCCCATAGTGACCAGTGAGCAACCTAGACTCGTGAGCCGATTATGGTGGTATGAGACACTATATTCGAGCTGTCAGCCTACACTGATAAGGTGATGGGGGAGAGGATCAACGAGTGCGTGCAACAGCCCTGACAGCCCTTTGTAGTGACCTCGAGCGTACTTTGAGTCTATGTGAGGCGATGACCCTTCCGTAGCAACAAGAGTACAACTAGGCCTGTATTGATAAGGTGATGGGGGAGTGGAGCAACGAGTGCGTGCAACAGCCCCGACAGCCCTTGCAGTGACCTAGAAATATATCATCGTATGAGACTACTAGGAGTGATGACCCTAGACAGGATCCTTGTTGGGAATGATATAAGGAAAGTACCCTAGTTTCCCAATCCTGCTGTATGAAAAGGACTAATAACAACTCGGTAATCATATTCATATCGCACTGCATGTGCCTGGAAGATGTGGAGCATTGAGGAAAGAAAGCATGCCACGGACGTTAGATGGTGTCGCATGATGGAGTATGTCGGCGAGGGCATCCATCATGTCATTTCATTCTTGCATTAATCACAGTGTTTAGGAATGTTTGATTACTTGCTTTATCATTATCCCGTGATTGATTTGATAACATGCTAATCTTTGCTCTATGATTCCACTGAGTTAGTTACTCACTCCCACGTTACGGGACGGTGTTGTACACATCAAACAGTTCCTATTTTAATTTCAGATGATGGCGATGCTTGCGAAGCAGAGCCAGGCGTGATGATGATGAGGATCCCTCCCATATGCAGGTTTTGATTGATGGGGTTACAGGGTTACTGATTAGATGCCAGTACACTTGGTATTATGCCTTTTATTTACACACCCATGTATATTCTTTTCTTTCTATTTTGGAGTATACATGTATTTAGTTAACCTGGTAACATGTTCACACTCTGGAGACTTATAATCATTTATACATTTTATATATTTATTACAGTCTTCCGCTTGCTAATTTAACTGTCTCTGGAGTATGATATGCTGTTTTGGCTTAATCCACTTCATGTTTATGTACTATTATAGCCGACATTCATCCATCATTGAAAATGTTGCATAAGTGACGTTTTGAAACTCGAGAGTTAGGTTTCTACTCGACCCCCGATTTTTAGGGTGTTACAACTCATGAGCCGGGTATGGTGGTATGGGACACCATGGTTTAGTTGTCTACCTACGCTGGGGCGACGAGCCTCCCCGTAGTGTCCATTGAGAAAACTAACTTGTGAGCTGAATACAGTGGCATGAGACACTGTATTCGAGCTATCGGCCTACACTAAGGTGACAAGCCTTTCCCGTGGTGACCTCGAGTATAAACTAAGGCTTATGGTGTGGTGACAAGCCCTTCGTGGTGACCTGAACTTGCTTGTCCACTGCTTTTAAATCAGGGGTGACGTTACCCTATAACTTGCCTTTCGTATATGATTGACTAGGATTTACGACCCTAAATGGATCATTGTTTGGGTCAATGATATAAAGAGAGGTACATTAGCTTCCCAACCTGCTGTATAAATAAGTCTAATTAAGAACTTGGCTAATCACATACATGCACCGCATTTGCATGTGCCTTTGGCGTTGGAGTTGAGCACAGAGGAAGGGGTGCATGCAGTAATCGTGAGATGATGTCACAGAGGGAGTGTAGGCGAAGGCATGCATCATTATAATATATCATCCTTGCATTGACCAGAGTATCCAGGAATGCTTGTTATATTGCTTTATCATTACTGCTTAACTGAATTGATAACATATTAACCTTTGTCTTATAGCTCCACCGAGTTGATCACTCACTCTCACTCTAGGATGGTGTTTTAAAACACCAACCAGACTTTGTTGCAGTTTCAGGTGATGCCGTGGCCTACGAGGCGAAGCCTGACTTCTACAACGACAAGGAGAAGTTCTCCTATTTGCAACTCTCTGACGGGTCTATGTAGACCCTGAGTTGCGTTACCGGGGCTACAGGGATATGGATTAGAGGACATTACACTTTATCATTGTATATATTTTGGAACCAAACATGTAATTATTTAACCTAGTATCATGTTCATACTCTGGGGACTTACAACTACTTAAATATTTTATATAGTTCTCACAGTCTTCCGCTTGCGTAATTTAACTGTTTTTAGAGTATGATATGCTGATTTAGTGTAATCTCATTCATGTTAAATGTGCTAATACAGACAACATTTAATCATCACTATCTATGTTGCATAAGCGATGTGTTGGAACTCGGGAGTTGAGCTCCTGCTCGACCCCCAATTTTCAAGGCGTTACACTTAACTACTTCCTTCATATTTATATTTAATCAGCGTTGTGGTAGTTCTCGACAGCGGCATCAAAAACTTTTTCACAACCCCAAGTGTAGGGTTGTGATGTAATAATAACTCATGAAAATGAGGTCGAATCCACAGGGACTAAACTTATACGTATTATGAAAAGAACTAGAACTAGAACTAGAACTAGAAGAAGATCTAAATATAAATTCTAGAATAAAAGAGAGTAATCGTGAATAATGTTTAAACTATCAATTAAAGGTGGGAACTAGGGTACCAAAGATCCATGTAAGGCCTGTATCCTAGCTATACCATTTCGTAGGCTTCGGCGGTCCTCCCGGTCAAATTTCGGCTACCCTCAATCTGTTACCGGCGTTTGCGCATGACCCTGAGTTACATGCCATCAGCCTAAGTCGACTCAACCTGAGACTTGTACCCTAGCGACCGCGTTGTCGCCGCAGTTTCGATGCCGCGTCTTGCGCACCGAGGCGATACCCAGGCTAGGAGATGTGGGCCCGCGTTCAATACGATGAAAACACCGTGTGTTGCAAGTTCCAAGAGAATCCATCACATCAAATGTCAAGTACACTCCTAACACTCACCATTACTCACACCCATTTCCAAGTACAACCACCATCCCCAAAAGTTAATATTTTCTTACAACAAAGTACATACTTACATCACTCACCATTACTTCTCTTCCATCATCTCTCTCTCTCTCTCTCTCTCTCTCTCTCTCTCTCTCTCTTTCTCTCTCTCTCTTCTCTCCCTCATTTTTCAAACTCCATCTCTCTCCAAGCAACCCACGTCCATGGCTTCCAAGAGGAGAAACTAGTGTGGCCCACCTTCCTTACTCCCATCTCCACCGTCCATGATCGATCTCAACCGTTGAAGTCCATCTATTGAAGCTCTAGAGGCTATAGGTGGAAGAAGAAGATAAGATCCTAAGGTGGGTGCTTCTCTCTCTCTCTCTCTCTCTCTCTCTCTCTTTTTTCATTTTTGTGTGATGTGTGGCCCACTAGGATGGATCCTACCTTGATGTATGTCTTATCCAACCGTCCAAGTCATGTGGAGCCTACCTTGTGGTGGTGGAAAAACACAAGTATTAGATTGATTTAAATCAGGTGGGCCGCATTTATGTGGGACCCACCTTGATGAAATGTGGGCCACGCCCATGTGGGACCCACCTTGATTAACAAAGGTAGGTAGTCCGTCCAGCGTCCCTGGACGCTAGACGTCTTCACAGAAGTATAGACAGTTAAAAGATTTTTTTATATATATAGACTTTAGCTTGGTTTTGGGTGGGTCACCTATATAGGCCCCACCTTGATGTATGGTTCTAATCCAAGCCGTCCATCCCTTTCCCTAGGTCATTTTAGGCGTTGAGCTGAAAAATGAAGCCAATCAGATTATCTAGTGGGTCATGGCTTAGAAAACTGTGACTTTTATCGTTGAAAAACCACCTAATATTTTTGTACGCCAAAATATATTGAATATTGGGCTTGATGGGTCTGTCTTGAGCCCTGGAATCCAACGGCTGAGACGGATTCCCTTGATGCAGGCCCCACCTAGGAAAAACTGCAGGAAATCAATTTTAAAAAAAAAAAAACAAAATATTTATAAGCAGCAGCTACTGCTGCAGCTGTCAGTGCAGAGGACGCGTAGGCGTCCTGCGCCATGGGTGGACGGACAACAGTCCAACGGCCCAGCCGTGGCCCCCACCATGATGTATGTTTGGTATGTCCACATCGTCCATCTTAAAGGCCCTTAAGGCAGTGGGCCACCCTCCAAATATCAACCACATCAAAAGCTTAGGTGGCCCACATCATAGGAAACGATGGTGATTATATGGTTTCCATTGAAACCCATTTTGGGTTCACGGAAGTTTTAGATCATTGCGAAATCTGTTTTTACTTTTCATCCAGGTCCGCGTGACCTTATGAACGGTTTGGATGGCTTATAAACATTATGGTGGGCCCCACGTGGGACCCACAATGATATATGTGTTTTATTTCCACCGTCCAGGCGGACGGTAGAGCCCATCTTAATGTATGTGTTTTATTCAGGCCACCTAGATGTATGTGTTTAATCCATGCCATCCAGCGGTCAATCAGGCGGGCCACACAACAGGAAACAGTGGAGATTGAACGTATGCCATTGAAACTCGGTTGGGTTACAGATGTTTTGGATTATTATAAAATTTATTTTTCCTCTCGGTCCGGGTCTATGGGACCCATTCACGCCATCCGACCATTAGTGTGGGCCACGCCATGATGCGTGTGACACACCCCTAGTGTGGGGCTACACTAATTTACGTGCTGTCTAGGCCGTCCAAGGCCTAGACGTTATCAGTATATTAAATATAATATTATATATATACACATATATTTATTTATATATTATATACTTAGAGGTGGGCCACACGTGTGGACCCACCGTGACCTCGTGTGTTAGATCAGCACCGTCCAACGCATACACGGGTCCCTGGACGGTGGCTTTCCTTATGACATGTTATATTATAATATATTATATTATATTATATAATATATACTACAGCAGGCCACTACATGGACCGCTCCATGATGTATATATTTGCACCATCCAATTTCTTGACGACGCAGTAAGCATGACTAGCACACCGTCCATCCAGATTATGTGGGGCCCCTGTGATGTATGGGTCTTACCCACACCGTCCATCCATTCATCTGACAAGCTGTGGGCCACGTGGGTTGACCCCACCCTTGATGGATTTTCACACTCATGCTGTCCGTTTGTTTGGATGAGGATGCCACCCTGATGTATGAGTGTCATTCCATGCCATCCAACTATTTTCCACCTCAACCGTCCATCAACTGGTGTGTCACGCTAGGTACAGCCCCACCATGATGCTTGTGCTATATTCCTACCGTCTATCCATTTGGCGACCCTGTCTCATGACTTGAGACTAAGGCAGATCCAATTTCAAATGGACCACATTGCAGAGAACGGCGGGATGAACGCCCACCATTGAAAACCCTTTGGGATTATAGGGGTCTGGACCAATATAATGTTTATTTTTCCTCTATATCCATGTCTTTGTGACCTTATGCATAGACTGGATGGAAAATAAATACCATAGTAGGCCCATTGGAATTTAACCATGGAAATCATTATCACCACTGCTATTTGTAGTATGGTCCAGATGATCTTTTGATCTGATTCATTGGTAGGATAATGCACTAAAATGATCTCTATAGTTGATAAATGGTGCCGCCCAAGTAGTGCAGCTCACTTGTTGTATTTGAGAAGTCCAAAGTGATGCATTAGGGCCCGTGGGTTGAGGCCCATTGTGATATATTTTCGGCCCATTTGGTAAGGCCCATTGTGATGTATTAGGGCCTATGGGTTGAGGCCCATTGTGATGTATTAGGGCTCGTGGGTTGAGGTCCATTATGATGTATCTGAAGCTCATGGGTAGAGGCCCATTGTGATATATTTGAGGCCCACCTTAATGTATTTTATGGCCCGTTGTGGAGGCCCACCTTGATGTGTATGAGGCCAGTTGTTGAGGCCCACCTTATGTGTATAAGGCCGCTATTGAGGCCCACCTTGATGTGTATGAAGCCCGTTGTTGAGGCCCACCTTATGTGTACAAGGCCATTGTTGAGGCCCACCTTGATGTACTTTGTGGCCCATTCGAGAGACCCATTTTAATATACTTGTAGCCCATCAGGATGTATCTTTGACCCAGGAGCAGGGCCCACCTGTTGCATGTTTTGAGGCCCAGGTGCAGGGCCCACCTGTTGTGTATTTGAGGCCCATTGTGATGTATTTAAGGCCCATGGTTGAGGCCCAGTGCGATGTGTGCATGGCCCATTAAGTTGTGTATGAATCCCTTGTATGGGCCACTCCTTGGGAGCAATGTTGGTTAGATGTCCACATTAATGTGTAATGATGGTTAGATGTCCTCATTATGACCTTCCCGTAGGCTTTATTAGGCCTATTCGCACCATTCTCTAAGTGGGTTAACCCAAATAAGTGGGCCCCATTCACCATAGATGGATGGCTCCGTGCTATCGGATTTGATATAACCACGACCGAGTGCCGATCTTTATACTATGATTGATCGGCTGATCATCTATAGACCCTGCTTTGTTTATCTGCTGATTATCAGTGCCGATTGTCGAGGCCGATGCCGATCATCATCCCTGAGCATCGGTGCTTATTATTAATGCTGATTATCGATTTTGATTGACGTGATCGATTTTTCAATTTCGATTATCGATCGATTCTGATTATTTTAATCGACTTGCCGATTTCGATTATCAAGACTGCCTATATGATGTACATGCGACTGTAGTTGAGACCCATTGTAATGTGTATTAGGCCCATATGAAAGGGCCATCATGATGTGTATTAAGCTCTTGAGTAAGGCCCATGGTGTTGTATATTTAGCCCTTATGTGAGGCCATGGGTCCACTATATGTTAGGATCTATGAGAGCCATTCCTTAGGGTAATGTTGGTTAGATGTCCACATTGTTGAGGTCGATTGTTGATGCCGGTTATTGATACCAATTATGACTATGTGACAACATAGCATCATGATACATGCTCATACGCATCATCTGCATGTTTGTTATGAGATGTGGTTGACCATTGCATATGTCATTGGACATGTTGTTATGTGACTCCTTGATAGGCTAAGATTGTCTCACATGAGCACACGGTATGCGCTGGATAGATGCATGACTAGATTGCATGACTCATGTATCTTGCATTGCATTGTGTTGTACTGTACGCCCTAGAGACATCAGGGTTGTAGCCTCCACAGGCATTTCGTGGATGGCGAGATGGGATACTGAAAATCTGTTATACATTGGGTGCTATAGATATCCCTGAGTGAAAGTTTCTAAACTCTCTTATTTCCAGAGGTTGCTCCAACGTCTAGACCTAATGGATGTATGATCAAATGAGGGTCGTATACCGTTAGGCCGCGTCTCCCACTGTGTCGTGGTAGTTTGGAAGGGGGTGAGGCCTTACCTGCCCGAGAGGAGGGGGAAAATCTAGGCTGAGTTTGACTAGATCGAGAAATGGGTTCGCTATTGACGAGCTGGGCCCGATATTGGCAGGCGAATAGTGAGGTCTCTTCCACTCGCCTTGTTGCGCGCAATGGGGCGACAATCTGGTTTGGAGTGTAATAGACCCCGGTGATTTTCCAGAGAGATGAACTGTACTGATATGTGGACTTATTGAGCAGGAGTTACATACTCATTCATTCATTCACTCGCTATTCACTCGGGCTGGTGGTGCGCAACTATTTGTTACTTGTACCTTCACAATGGCCAGGATTTCAGTTGGGACACGCGACTAACCTGAGATTAGGAGTTTACCACATTGAGTCTGACTATTCAAATTTAGGTATGAGACTGGTTTGGATTGAAGTCCCTTGTGATGGACTCCATAGCCTACGATACTACGTACTATCATCCTGACTTCACACTCTAGCATGGTCATTCCATTCGCATTGCATATTGCAATACATCTGCAGCATATGATATTTTGGGTTACTATGTTTCTGCATTTACATAGTCTAGATATGGCTAACGCTATTCTTGAACTCGTTAGGAATTACATATTGCATCGCATCCTCAACATCTGATATTCGGCTTGTTGTATCCGCATTGCATAACTGATCTACATTGCTTCATCAGTATATGATATTATTTTATTTCTACATCGCATAGCCTAGATAAGTCTTATTGTATTTATGATCCTATCAACATATTTTTGCATTACTATGTTTTCGTATGATTTATGATCTTGTCAGATTTTTGTTTACTCTGATAATTTATGATCTTGTCTGTATTTCTGCTTATTTCGATGTTGTACGATTTATGGATTACCAACATTTCCAGTATTGTATGATGACGACATTGTATTGAATACTTGACACTTACCTTGTACACACACTTACACCGCCCTCTAAGCTTTCTATGAGCTAATGCACGATAGATGCGTGCAGGTAATGTTAGGTTACAGCGGCGTTGAGTATGGAGCGTGCAGCTGTCTTATGGAGCTTTGATTTTATTTTGACATATGTATTTTTCCTTTCAACATTGTATTTAAAGTTTATATTAGTGGATATATGATGATGATGTTGCATTTATGATTTGGGTATACTTGTGGTTATGCTTATTACGAGTTAAATGTATAAAAAAAAATCCTCCTTGTAGGATCCCAAGATCGAAATCTGGCATATGGACGCTAGGAGCCGAGAATGGGGCACTACGGAGGCTGTCAGCACTGAATTCGGTGATTGGAATTCCTCTGAATCCGATTTTCAGGTTTGAGACGCGACAATCCACTTGTAACTATTAAGATGCTACTTCGCTTGATTTAATAAACACAATTGGAATTGGAGTCCCATCCCATCCAATTGGAAGATAAAGCAATTTGAAGCAAATCTGAACTTTACATTGACCTAATTCTCAATGGAGGAGAATTGTGAAGATTGGAAGGGATTCCATCACCCTACCATGCCCAGGAGACGATGGTGAACAATGGGATTTACCAATCTCACTAGCTCAAAACAAGAAAAGAAGATATCTAAATCTATTACATCATCTATTGTAATTTGAGTCACAATAAATTATAGAAAAAAAAAATATTCCTTTAATATTAAACTAGAAACCAATGATGTTTAATAAGAATAAGAATCAAAGTAAAATAAACATCTCAACATGCTACACGCTTCATCTCTTAGCCCTAACTAAGAGGTTTAGCTAACCATAGACATGATTGAAACCAAATCTCTTAAACAAAGCATGAAAAATAAACTAGGAAAGAAGAAAAATTCTTTGGCGGTTGCTCCATCCCTTTATTATACTCCTTAAGACCTTTCCAAACCCTAGGAGATGCTTTAGAGTATCCTAGGGAGTCCTATTTATAGTTGTGGAACTCTAACTTTCGCACCTAGTTGGAAAAATCTAGAAACTGTCTCAAATTTATGTACTCTTTACAGTTTGCTAAATTAAATTTCACTCTACGCAGTTTTCTAAAATATACTTTACTCTACATAGTTAAAATAAACTCCAAGTTTCAGAAAATGTTTTTTCAGGACAATTTTAGGAATATATTTATTTTCAGGACAATTTCAGGATTCCTTTTCTTTACTTCAAATCTTTGATTCTTTTCATTTTTCACTTGGTTTTCTAGGATCTTTGGCATCTGAATTCTTTATTAATGACTTCCAAATCTCCAAATCTTCATTTAGTAATCTTCTGAGCATTAATATTCCTTTAGGCATCAATTTCACCTTAAGCTCTCGAAATCACCTCGCACATGAAAACATGCATAATTAAATTGATTAAGCACTATCATGTTTATAAAATCAAGGTATAAATAGGGAGAAATATGCAATATTTCACACACAGCAGTGGTTGTTGATGACCATCCTAATGACGAAAGTTGTCCCTCAATTGAAATAGAGGATGATGTGGAACCTTGAATAATAGGTAAATTTAATGACAAATCCACTTCTCCTCTTGAACCTCAACCGTAATGTAGTATACCATTCATTAAGGATCATCCTCCAAATCAAATCATTGGAGATCCTAATGAAGGTGTACAAACTCGATGACAACTTGAGGGTATATATAGTCATCTTTGCATCACCTCAAAGATTGAACCAAAGAATGTTGTAGAAGCACTACAAGATGAATATTAGATTACAACTATGAAAGATGAACTACACCAATTTGAGAGAAATGAGGTGTGGCAACTAGTTCCCAGACCACTAAACACAAACATTATTGGAACAAAATGAATCTTCAAAAATGAATAAGATGAATATAGGAATGTAGTAAGAAATAAGGCAAGACTCGTAGCACAATGATACTCTTAATCGAGGTCATTGATTTGGATGAAGCTTTTGTCCCCGTAGCTCGTTTAGAGTCCATACGAATTCTCATGTCCATTGTATGTGCTCTAAAATTCAAATTATTTCAAATGGATGTGAAGAGTGCCTTTCTTAATGGTATACTTGAGGGAAAAGTATATGTAGAACAACCAAAATGATTTCTAGATCCTAAAGTTTCTCAACATGTATATCAATTAAGCAAAACACTCTATGGTCTTAAACAAGCACCCTAAGCATGGTACAAGCGCTTAACACAATTTCTGCTCGATCACTAGTTTCGTAGGGGGAGTGTTAATAAAGCACTGTTTACAAAGAAGACTGGGAATGCCTTATTAATTGCCCAAATTTATGTTGATGATATTGTATTTGGATTCACTTGTGAAGATATTGTTCATGAATTTACTGAACTAATGAAATTTGAATTTGAAACGAGAATGGTAGGTGAGCTAAACTTTTTTCTCGGTTTACAAGTTAAACAAATGTTTAATGGGATTTTTATATGCTAGTCCAAGTATGTAAATTTTATATGCTAGTCCAAGTATGTAAAAGAATTGATAAAAAGATTTGGTTTTGAATTTGGCCATACTCATCACACTCCCATGAGCATCACACTCAAACTTTCCAAAGATATTCATGGCAAGAGTGTGGATCAACACTTGTATTGAAGCATGATAGGAAGCTTACTATATCTAACTGCAAGTCGGCCAGACATTGCATTTAGCATTGATGCGTGCGCCAAATTTTAGGCTGACCCTTAAGAGTCCCATCTATCTACGGTAAAAAGAATCATAAAGTTTGTGGTTGGAACTACTAATTTTGGCTTTTGGTACCCATTTGACACATCTACCATCATTGCCAGGTACTTAGATGTTGATTGGGCTGAAAATATTGATGACTGCCGATCAAGTAGCGGTGGTTGTTTCTACATCTGAAATTGTCTTATATCTTGGCATAGCAAGAAACAGAACTCCATATCTTTATCTACTGTCGAGGCCAAATACATTGTAGCTGGTAGTTGTTGCGTACAACTTCTATGGATGAAGCAAATGTTGCCGGATTATGGTATTGAACAATCTATAATGACACCATTTTACGACAATACTAGTGCCATTAATATTTCTAAGAAACCAGTTCAACACTCTCGAACAAAGCACATTGACATCCGATATCACTTTATACGTGAATTTGTTGAAGAAAACATTATCATATTAGAACATGTGCTTACCGAGCAACAACTTGCTAATATATTGACGAAACCACTGGATACCAACAGATTTGGCAATCTCCAAAAATTTGGAGTATGCGCAGTCTAAACCTAGTCTAAATAAGACCACCTATTTTTATTGTCATATTTGAGGACTGTAGCCTCATTATTTTGTTTGTGTATATTCTATACATAATTTTGTTGTCTTCCCTTTGATGTATTTATTTTCTTATGCATTTTTGTTAGTTATTCTTATTTCTCAACTGTTTTCTAACAAATGAGTCCAGCACAACATGTTAATATGTGGATGATGCATACTGATACAATTTTTGTTTTTTTTTTTTGGATATTTATGCCCTTAAGGGCTTGTTCTTTTTGATGATGACACTACCCAAGCTTGGGGTAGTTCTTTTGGTGAATGGATGAATGATGATATTTCATTCTCTTTTGAAAGATATTGATGCCATTTATGTTTTCTATAGGTATAACTCTTTATGGCATGCCTATTTCACATTAAGTTCTTACTTTAAATGCTACCATCTTATGAACTTTTGTGATTATTCTCCCTCTACCCTTAAATATGATTGTAAATTTCATACTTCAGTTTTATTGGTCTATCTCTTTCATTTATTATCATTTGCCAATGATTGACAAAAAGGGGGAGAACCATATATGCTCCCAAGTTTGTTGTTTTTATGTTTTGTAAATCTTAATACAAGAACTTAGGGGAAGCATGAACAAATGGGGAGCTACAAGCAACTCAAGTGTAATTCACTTGTAAAATTATAATGTATTGAGTTGATTGTAATAAACTAGGGTTTGTTAGGATGTTTTGTCACGTAATTGATAAAGGGGGAGATTGAAAGTGCCCTATTTTGTCAAATTACGTGAGTGTTGAGTCAGTCTTCATGAGAGCCTCAAGATAAAGATTATAAGATCAAGACCTCGACTAGGAAGAAGCTCGAGTGCTCCGAACAGGCAAATGAAGCCTCATTTCCCTAAGAAAACCCTTGAGGTAAATGATTGTGAGGCTCGTATCCTAGTTCGTAATGTTCCGTAGGCTTTTGCGGTCCTCTAGTCGAATTCCAGCAACCCACGATGCGTAGATAGCATTTGCGTGCATCCTTGGGTCGTATCCCGTATTCCAAAGTCGGCTTGACCCGAGACTTGTACCCTTGTGATTGCGCCGTCACCACGCCTTACGCACCAAGGCGATACCCAAGCCAGGAGATGTGAGCCCGCGTTCAATTTTGAGGAAAACTTCGTGCATTTATAAACTTAAGAGAAAATGTCCCATCAATCACATCAAATGTCAAGTACTCTATTCCATCCCTAAGTACAACCACCCTTCCCAAAGTCAACTCTCTCTCTCCACCCATTAAGTACACCCATCACTCACTCACCTATCACTCACCATCACTCCATCACCCATCCCCCCCTCTCTCTCCTTACAACCCTCTCTCTCTCTCTTTCTCAAACCCATCTCCTAAGAAACCCCACCATGAGAGCAAACATCCAAGGAAGAGAAGCTTTGTGTGGCCCACTCCCTACCACCCAATCCAACCCTTCAAAGCTGATCTCAACCATTAGATTGAACCCCTTAGAGTTCTAAAGCCTATAGGTGGAAGGAGGAAGGAAGGAATTTGAGGTGGGTAATTTTATGAAAATTTAACCATTGATTATTGTGTATTTGAGGGCCCATTTGTGGTGGGACCGATCTTGATGTACGCCTTGTATCAATGGGGACCCATAGTGGCGGGGTCCCTCTCATCTCCACCGTTCTCTCTCTTTCTCTCTCTCTCTTTCTCTCTCTCTCTCTCTCTCTCTCTCTCTCTCCCTCTCCCTCTCTCTCCCTTTTTGTGATGGAGTGTGGCCCACCTGAACCAGACTATTCGATCATGAGGCCCACCTTGCTGCTGGATTTCAGCAGGCCCTAGATGAATGAAAAAACTGATATCAGCTTGGTACAAGCTGGTGGGCCACACGTGTGGACCCATCAGATGTACGTATTTCATCCATTTCACCCAATGTCCAGTCCCTGGACGGTGGGGACCCCATTAGTGTTTTATCTATGCCATTCATCTTGATTACGCGGGACCCACCTTTCATGTATGTATTTCATACACATCGTCCGTGGATCCCGTCCACGTGGCCCACCCTCACGTGATGTGTGGTTTTGATCCACACTGTCTAAATCATGGTACCACCATGATATGTGTATCATCCATGCTGTTCGTCCGTTTTAGACGCGTGGACCCAAACTGTGATGTATGGGTTTAATCCACACCATCCACCCTTTTTACAGCATGTGAGGCCCACCCCACACGTGCTGCATGTGTGAGGGTGGGGCCCACCTTGTGTATGCGTTGAATCCATACTGTCTAACCATTGTAGAGACTGTTTGTCACACCTCAAATCTGGGGACGGATAGCTTTCATGATGCCCCAAATCCAACACTCGACTTCCATACACCAAGTCCTGAGTTTGGTACACCATAAGGAAGATTTTTGACTGATTTTTTTATATATGTACATATAATAATACCTGAGCATGAAGATCCATGATCAAAATACCAAGCAACACTCTCCATTATAAATCCTGATGGTTACAAGTACAATGCTTTCCAAAAGGTACACAACGTCAACATTGCCAAATCGAAAAACAGATACAATGCATCAAGAAAGCTAAGTCTTCCAAGCTACTCCTACCTTGAAAAAAATGAGAAATAGGAAGCTTAGACAAAAAGCCTAGTGAGTACACACGTATGTGTACTGTGTCCTACATGCAAGTAAGATAAATATGCCATGAAGAAATAATGTATGGTAAAAGGCGTGTAGTACGTAAGGTATGATATTAATGCCAATGCAATGCATATGCATCATAGTAATACTCTGAGTCAATGTTACCAGCACCACCAAGTCATATTTTCATTTCTCCTATACCACAGCCATAACCGTATTACGTGCATCTGTAATCACATCATCATCATCATATTGTCATGCCATATTATAACCGTCTATCTCAGAAAAACCCTGTGGTCGACACCCATGCACCAGACACCAGCAATCGACCTCGCATACCCGCTCTGCGATGGACTTCCACCCGGCATGCTAGTAGCAGACCTCATTCGTGCTTCTCCTTGTTGGCGAGTCAGATCGGTCCCTATTTGCACCTCAGCACTTAAGAAGGTTAGACCCACCTCTTCTCAACCCGACCTCATCAGTGGGAGTCAAATTCACGACCCATGTATCCACTCTGTCAGACATGAGGTATCCCTAGCTGGCATCGGGGTTTAGGGACTTTCAACCTAAGGGGCACCTCATCCCCTACTATTTCCACATTTTCGGTGTCCCTTCTGTTTTCAAGTATAACCCAAGTCATCATCATAGATGCACATTTCATCATCAAGATCCAACTCATATTATATGGCATGACTGTGGTATTTTGATCATCATGTATGTCATGATTATGTATGAATTCTAGCAATTATGATAAGGCATACATTCAAGTGCATGTGGTATGTATATAATGTCAAGAGTTTAGGGTTTGCTTAAACTTTAAGCTGAAAATGGCATATAATCATCATGTGCCACTATCAACTATATCAATCCATGGTCATGTGACTAAACTGAAGAGGACATATCTTACATATGAACAAATGTATTGAAGTACACTTGCACATTCCATCATTCCATGGTGTATGAGTATGATCAATATCAACATGGTTAAATAGATAAATTTTGTATGCTAGGGAGTGGGAAAAACATTAATCAAGATGTTAAATCACATACTTCTATCAACCATAATCACTAACATCACTAATATCATCTATAACTATTATAAACACGAACATTAATTATATTCAGAGTTACACCATATCCTTCGCAAGATAAATATTTCATTAGCAGCTTTGGCCTGACATAATTTTCTTCTATTGGGACCACATGGCTATACCCAACTGGGCCTTATGGTTAATGAGTGGTGGTGACACAGAGTACATGCACCAAGCGGTTATGAGATAAAAGGCATAAATATAACATATTCTAAATGAGCCAGAGGATGGATGGTGCTAGTGAAACTCATATAATATAGTGGGCTTCACCTTCAAGTGGGCTGTTAGTAGATTGGATTGCAAATAATTATCATAGTAGTTCTACAATGGTTTGAAAGGTACAGGTAAACATCATAAGATACAATGAGCTCTAAGTTAAACGACTTGGGTATATAATATACACATAAGAGTTAGTCACGGTTGGATGATGTGGGTTTGTCTCATACAACATAGTGGCTCCTACTTCCAAGTGGTACTACAAGTAGATGGGTCCACACATAAACATTACAGTGGGTCCCAACAAGTAGATAAAATAGGTAACTCACATACATTAAGGTAGTACAAGGAAGAACAGTTCAGATGCACAAGGCACATGTCAGCGGGCTCCATAATCGAACTATTTGGTTGGCAAAATAATTAAACAATGCGGGTAAAATACGTACATCGAGTGGGTTCATAAGTGTTTGAAAGTTATACGTTCAATTAACACTATTTCATATTGTCTGACTTATTTAGGAATTGGATCTAGGTCATTTTGGAATCATGTTTTAGAATTAGCTGGCCTAATGGATAAATGGTGAAATATGCAATACTTACATCAATGTAGGGTCCATAATCAATCCGATACACATCTTAAGTTCACGTACCCACGAGGTTACACCATCAGCATAGTCCATGAGTTTGAGTATTCACACAATTCTCATATGCCCACATGGTCTTATGGCCACTCCATTATCAGAAGTCCATATGGCTGAGTGGCCATACAAATGTTACTCTACTTGCTATTAATAAAGGATTTAAGGTCACATGGTTACTCATTTTTACTACACCAAACGCATACATATATTCACAACCACTTTATTGAGCTCCTACATGGTCAGGTTGTTGATGCCGTAATTTCACTTGGTTGAGTGGACATACAATTAGTATCATGGTCTAGTGACCGTACCTCAAAGCATCTAAGGCACAATCCTAAGCATACCTACTATACTCGGTTACACTATGTTATACTAACTCTTAAACTATGACCGCCCGATACTTCATACGGAGAATGACTCAGATTTGGTGTCATGTGACCAAGAGGCCAAGAACTAGCTTCCATCACATCAGATATAGTTTAGTGGCCCCCACATCTGCCTCTTATGAGCATAATGTGAGGGTTGTATTTATGTCACATGACACCGAATTGAGGGCCACTCTATTATCAAGTTGTATAATCCAACCTATATCATAATTCTCATGACTAAGAAAATTTACACGTACAACTCGCTTGTTCATGGTTTAGGAGACCATGGCTATGC
This sequence comes from Magnolia kwangsiensis, assembly GCA_037074715.1. NCBI lineage: Eukaryota > Viridiplantae > Streptophyta > Magnoliopsida > Magnoliales > Magnoliaceae > Magnolia > Magnolia kwangsiensis. Next base: position 104,763,370 of record CM073576.1, on the reverse strand, counting down.
CCAAAATCACGTGGTCATATCGTTGGGTGGTCACCAATGCCACCTGATTTCATGTAGTTGGTTAGCCTTGTGTACATTTCGCAATCATACGATTAGATGACTACATATATTCCACAATTGCATATGATTAGGTGGCCATACATACATCACATGCCCACATGATTAAGGGGCCAAACACGTATAAGGCACCCTCACACCACTAGAGTCTTCACATTTATTATAATTGAACATGTTTAAGGGTTTAAACACATATCATATGATATTACTACTTAAGGCTGCACTCTAACCAAAGTGCCAAGTGGTCAAGGCCTGTCCACTCATTATATAATTATCTAATCTAGGGCAGTAACCCAATCCCACATAAATTAGGGTAGACAGCACATCACATGATCTTGTGGTGGTAGACCACTCATGCCGCACAATTTCACGTGGTTTAAGATATCATATACATTATAATTTCATGTGGCTTAGAGGTGGCCTGAGCGTTACTAAATTTCATGGTTAGGGACCGTAAGTTCACATGTTAGTGGTCACCTAATCAGCACATAATCATAGGATTTTGGCTATGTGTTCATCACAATTGTATTAATTTCAGGCTATTCACACACCACATAGTCACATGATTGTACGCCGGCAATATATAGTAATTTTAAGAAAGATCTGGGCCATTCGCATATCACATTGCAAACAATCCATTTTACATAATTAATGGGCCACCAATTCATGGTGGGCTTAGGACATAAAATCAAGTCAATCTGTGGCTCATGTGGGCCATACCACACACACAAGTTGAGAGGGTTACCATCCATTAAACATTCATAATCATTTGTTGGGTCACCAAGGCATGGTTCACAAATCCAGCCCATCCATTATGTGTGTCCCACTTGGTTAAGGGGTCAGTCTAAGTTTCAGATGCATCCAAATTTTAGGTTGACCCCAACAAGTGATTCTATATCCTCGAGCTCCGAGTTGTACGAAAGGTTCAAGGAGATCAAAGTTACATGGGTCCCAAAGTGATGTATTTATTTTATATACATAGTTCATTTTTATTTATTTATTTCTTTATTAGATCATTTTAGAGCATTATCCAAAAATGAGTCATATCCAAAGATTATCTAGATCTCACCACAAATAGCAACGAAGATAATGATTTCACCGTTAAACAATTCACAGGGCCCACCATAACGTTTATTTTCCATTCAATCTGTTCATAAGGTCACAATGACTTGAATTAAGAGGAAGAACAAATTTCATATTTATCCAAAACTTTTATGACCCAAAAAGGGTTCCAATGGTAGATGTTCAATCCCCTGTTGCTTTTATAGTGTGGACCACTTGATAGTTAGATCTGTCTTATTTTTCTTCTCAAGCCTTAAGACAAGCTCACCAAATGGATGGACTGTTTGGATATAATGCATACCTCATGATCAGACCCACAAATATTGCTGGTATATCCCGCTTTCTATTATTATTATTATTATTATTATTATTATTATTATTATTATTATTATTATTATTATTTTTGGTGTGGGCCACCTGAGTTTCGTGTACGGCTGATTTTTAGGGGTGACCCATTTTTAAAGGGGACCCATCAAATGCATGGTGTAGATGGTTGACATGCATCATGGTAGGGCCTGTGGTGGGACCCATGGTCCCTGCCTCTATTCCAAGTAGCAGACGTTGTTTGCTACAGCGTCCTCTGGACGCTGGTAGAAACAGCGTCAGTTGTTATATTATTATTATTATTATTATTTGATGGATTTTCATAGGTGGGGCCCACATCATGATGATCTACTCCGTCTAGTAGGTTCCTGGGCTTGTAACAAGTCTAACGAGCCCAATATTTAGTATGTTTCAGTGTATAGAAACATTACAGCGGGCCCTAACAGGTTCAATAGCAAATGTCATTATTGAAAACAATTTTCAATGGTATGACTTACTAGAGATTTGGATTGGCTTCATTTTTTGGCTCAACACCTAAAATGAGCTGGGAAATTGAAAGGACGACATGGATTAAATACATACATCATGGGTGGGGACCGTTGTGGACCCACAACCCCAACCCCCTTTTATTGAAAGCAGCTGGACGCTGCTTGTTGCAGCGTCCTCTGGACGCTAGCAACAATCAGCGTCCATTCTTTTTATCTTTTATTTATTTATTTATTTATTTTAATGTGTTGTGTGTGCACGTGTGTGTATGTGTGAGTGTGTGGCCAGCCCAATGGGCCACACTTTGGATGGTTTGGGTGGTCTACAAAATTATGGTGGGACCCACTATTAATGGGTCCCACATAAAGTCTATAATAAATTAATTTTTATTATTATTCTTTTTATATGTATTCTCCCATGAATCCACACCACTGATCACATCATTATCATTATATCATCACCACTATTAATCATCTTTTTATATGTATTCTTCTATGCATTCACACCATTAATCACATCATTATCATCAAATTATCACCACTATTAATCATCCAAATAATAAAAAAGGAAACAAACCATAAGAGTGGAGGGGGTATACTCACCATGATGGATTAGATGGATGGTTGAGATGGATAGAAGGGATGAGATTGATGAAGTTGATGGCCCACCAAGATCACTCCTCTCTCTCTCTCTCTCTTTGTATAGAAAAATGGTGAAATGTTAAGGATTGAAGGGATATATGTAGAGAAATTGTTAAAATGTAGTTAGATTCAATTAATGTGATCTTGGTTAGCTTAGACTAGTATTATGACAATTAATTCATGATTAGTAATTAATGGTGGATTAAAGGGACATGGGATGACATGGTGTGATGACATCATGCATAGGGTATGGAGAAGAGTTGACTTTGGGGAGCACATGAGAGAGGGATGGCATGGAGGGTGACATCACACACATGGGTAGAGATTCTCTCACCCATGTATGGCATGTACATGTGTGTATGGCATGTGTTGGGAACATGTATGGAATGGAGTGTATGGCGCCATGCGCATATGATATACTAATGATTCTTCACAGCGTATCTTACTAACGGAGTGTCGTACAGATGCACGGGTGGTACCTACATGTTCGTGGCGATGGAGCGGTCGGTATGAAATCAGTTTCAAAGCCTTGGGGATCTGGTCAGTCGGGTGTGCACTATGCACGGATAGTCCAGGTCTGGCCAAGGGCGTCGATCATCGTGCACATAGGCATAAAAAGTGGTACTAAATGGACGGGGTGTTACACTGTTTTATAGTATTGAGGATGAGATAGATCTAAGTTTCAAGTGAGATCTACCACGTCTACGTGGGGCTTACCTTGATGTGTTCTATCCATCGTCCATTAATTGTGGACCCACCTGATGTACTTCCATCCACACCGTCCAGGACTGGAATGGTGGGTGGGGCCAGCTCTGACGTGTGTATTGTATACACATCGCCCATCTATGGGGCCTGCATGGGATGTATCTGTTTTGTTCACGCTGGCCATCCAACAGGGATGTAGGTCGCACATGATATGTGTTTTATTCGATGGGACGTGTACCCTATTCGATGCATGTATTGTATCCACCGTCCAAATTCTTGGATGGTAGGGTCCGCTGTGATATATGTATGACACCCACCTGCCATGTGTGAGGGGCCAGCTATGATATATGTGCTTTATATTCGCACCATCCAATGGCTTGGACGGTGGGGACCCATTTTTAGGCCCACCTGCTGTATGTAGGGCCCACTTGATGTTGAAATAGCGGTGAAGACCACTTGAGTTGAAGTTGGAATATGTCAATATGTCCTAGAGGGGGGTGAATAGGACTTTTTAAAGTTTTTTACAAGTTATTTAAAAATTCCATAACACTAATCTTTATAGATATGCAATTATCAGGATTACTCAAATGTAACTCTACAGGCTTCCAAGCCTGGTAGAGGATCCAATCACAAACTATTCAAGAGACAACAATATATAACTTAGTTCATGATGGATATGACTGTGTATGTATGTGAAGTGTGATCAGATATATAGATATGAAGGCTTGAAGTAAATTATACACACAAAGGAATAACAATCACTAACACTGTCATTTTTATAGTGGTTCGACTACTTGTCTACTCCACTCCGGGTAACCGCACTCAACCCTTGAGTGTACCGGATTTCACTAAGGAGGTTTCACAGTGGTTCACCTTAAACATAAGGTTTTAAATCAGGTTCACCTTCAACTATTACAACCTACACTGAGGTTGACTGTTTATGCTCTCATGAGCAAGGGTTAACACAACGCACCCACATTTAGGCACACTAGCCAAGGATCTTCCCTAAGACCCTAACAGAGGTTTTTACACGATTCACCTCTAACTCGAGATTTTACACGGTTTACCTCAAACCCAGAGTTTTACTGGTTTACTCCTAACTAGATGTTTATTCTCTCCATAGAACAAGGGTTCACAAAACGCACCCAGATGTTTATGCTCTCCACAGAGTAAGGGTCCACACAACGCACCCACTACATACACTCCCGCCGGAGCCCTCCTTGAGGACTTTAATGGGTGAGAAACACCTTTGACCCAATCCTAAAAAGGAATGATCAAAAGGTTCCTCTAGATTCTAGATACTTATAAATAAGTTGATGAGTCCCATTTAACACGTTGACGAAGATCTCCTCCTTGTTGGTGAAGAATCTTCTATTCCCTTGATCCACAACACAAATGATGTACTAACATAAGGCGAAGGGTTGGGTCAAGATTATGATGGAATCCTACTCTCTAAATATTTTTCTATAAAGGAGATAGAGCAATTCTAATCATCTAAGCATTCAAGGCATCCCAGCTTAATGATTTTTCATTAAGGTGGTAGTTGAAGGATCCCTGAATGTAGAAGTTTATTCTCCAATCCACTCTATTAAATGTTAATGATGAGGGTAGTTTGGAGGATGAACTCCCATGAGAGAAAGGGCTTTGGGTATATGATCTAAAGGTAAAACACTTAAAAGCACTCTCTTCTTTTTCTCACAGCAACTAAAGCCAAGCTCCCTTTATATAGGCAAAAGGTTCCAACGGATATAAAATGGTCACATTTATGACGGAGTTTGATATCATCGAGTAGGGTCGATATCATTGAGCGTATACTCTCGATTGTATCGATGGCCCTCTTGATGACACAAACTCAATGTCATACTCTTTTGAAAACCATTTACCAGCTGATCGAGGGAATCGAGACTCGTGTCGATGCCATTAGATTTTGAACTCTGATTTTATCAAAATGAGGATCGAGTCCTCGATATTTGAAAAATGAGAGAGACTTGCTTTGAAAATTTTCAGGTCATTAGATATGATCTGGAGATACTCGATATCATTGGAATTTGAATATCAATGATATCGAAGGTCGTGTCGATGCATCGATAAATCTAAAGATTTTATCAGTGAGCTTGCTAGATAACTCATGTCCATTGTCGATGCAATCGATTCAGCCTCGATACCATCGATATTTGAATATCGATTCTATTGAGTTGGCCCAGATCAGAATTGAAAAATCACCTGAAAAATGTTGTTGGAGAACTACGCACCCATGCCTGATATCATTGAGAGACTGCCGATATGATTGAGATTTGTACTCTGATGGTATCGAGGATGGCTCCAATATATCGAAGCATATATGAATTTCTTGAGTAAAAATAGGGGCACCAGATATCTGCCTGTTGATATTATCAAGTCACTTCCGATTGACTCGAGATTCAAATATCAATGATATCGATAGGTGTATCGATATATCGATAATTCCATCCAGATATGTATGTGGCTGCTGGACACATTAAGTTCTTATTCAATTCGTTCAATTTAGCTTTTGAGGACATCAAGAGCGCAGGTCGATCATATTGACACGTGTACCGATAAGATCGACAGAGCAAGAAAACTTACAGAGTTTCTATTTGTTGAAAAAAGTTTTCTCACCTTAAAAACCCTTCACCTGGTGTTTTGGGACATGATATGTGAGGCTTTGATTTACCTATGGAGAGCTTCCAAACCTTCGGTTGAGGTAGACGCTTGAATTGTTCTTTCTGGGAGGCTCTGCAGTCCGACTGACTCAACACGAACACTAATTGATAAACCAGGCACTAGCAAGGGCACTTTCAGATGTATGTACGGCCCATGAGCGAGGCTCGTCGTTACAGTCCACCTTGATATATGTATTTTATATACACACCATCCATTTGGACGGTGCTGTATGGGCCGACCATGATGTATGTGCTTTGCAGCAACGTCGTTCATTTATTTTATGAGACGGTGGGCCCCTTGATGCATGCGTTCTATACCCAGCCGTCCATTTATTTTGTCGTGGGACGGGTGAGGCTCATTTTGAGGTATGTGTTGTATGCATCGCCCATCCACATGGGACCAGTAGTGATATATGAGTCTTATCCACACCGTCCAGCACTCTGGACGGGTAGGGCTCACCTTAAGATGTGTTGTATATTCACACCGTCCATCCACGTGGCCCCCACATGAAGTACGTATTTGATCCAAGCGGCTCGATGTGATATATATTTGACCCATGTGATGGGGTCCATTATGATATATATTTGGCCCATGTGATGTGGCCCATAGTGATGTGTATTAGGCCTATGTGATGCGGCCCGATGTGTTGTATATGAGGCTTATATGATGAGGCCCGATGTGATGTATAAGGCCCATGTGATGTGTCCCACTTGATGTACGAGACCCTTGTGTAAGGCCCATTGTGATTGTATAAGGCCCGTTGTGATGTAATTGTGGCCATTGATGAGGCCCAATGTGATGTATTTATTACCTAGTGTGATGTATATTAGGCCCTTGTGTGAGGCCATGGGCCCATTATATGTTTGGCCTATGTGGGCCACTCCTTAGGAGCAATGTTGGTTAAATGTTCACATTGATGGGCAATGATGGTTAAATGTCCTCATTGTGACCTTCCCTTTGGCCTTTTAATAGGCCAATTATCGATGTTGGTTATCGATACCGATTATGAGTATGTGAGAGCATAGCACCATGATATATACCCATATGCATCATCTTTATGTTTGTTATGAGATGTGGATGACCATTGCATTGCCATTGGCCAGGTTGTTCATGGGACTCTTTAATAGGCAGAGTTACCCCACATGAGCGCATGGTATGCGCAGGATTGATGCATGATTGGACTATGTGACTCATACATCTCGCATTGTGTGATTATAATTGCTGTACGCCCTAGTGACATCAGGGCCGTAGCCTCCACAGGCATATCATGGATGGGCAGATGAGACACTGAAAATCTGTTCTACATGGGGTACTACGGAGGCTATCGGCATCAGATTCAGTGATCAAGAATTTTATGAGCCCACTTTTCGAGTTTGGGGTATGACAATGACCCCCAATTAACTTTGTCTTACTTCCAATTCATTGAAAATCATATTTGGTAAGATTAAGTGTTGAACACTTAGAATGTTAGAGGAGTAAAACATGAACTATACAGGAAAAAATTGATTGCATTTGTAAATGCTATTCTATCTACCTCCTATGATTGTCAAATTTTATAATGCCAAAACCTCTTGGAATCTGTATCTTGTGTAGCTCATCTTCATATTCAAGGTCAAGCAAATCAAGTACAAGAACAAAGATCTTTACATCAAGAACATCAAGTGCAAAAATAAGAGCTTCAAGTATAACATCAAGTGATAAATCAAGCTTTCAAGAATCAACTATGTCAAGACAATGTGCTTTACTTTAGAACTCAAAGCTCAAGGTGAAATACATGTCACAAGTACTTCAAGTTCAAGCTTCAAAGTACTTCAAGTTCAAGCTTTAAAGTATTTCAAGTTTAAGCTTGAAAGTATGTTAAGATGTCAAGCTTCAAGTACTTCAAGATCAACTATCAACCGAAGCGAATGATGTTTCGATGTTCAAATATCACATATAAGGTATGAATGACCCTAGATTGACCATAGGTTAGGTCATATTGATTGCATACATAAATTGGGTCACTATATAATTTTATAGGCTTTTTCTTGACTAGTCTTAGCCTATGATCAACTAGTCCCAGTACTGGCTCGACCAGTCTAAGAATTTCCTCGACCTGTCCAAGGTTTGTTACTAATTTTCGGGATTATTGTTGGATCCTTGACTAGTCCTGGAGACTGCTCGACCAGCGAGTGAACAGTGCTCAACTCAAAGAGATAAGTTTGTGATATTCTTAAACTATTTAGTGCTCATTTAATATTCTCTTTAATTTAGCTTTTTTGCATTTGATTTTGAGTTATATATTCCAATCTTATTTGAAGAAGGGATTTATGTTTTTCTCTTTCTTGGAATCAAAATCAAATCAAGCTAGCCCAAGGTGATTTAATCTAAAAATCATTTAGAACTTAGAACCTTTTCATAAGTGAGTGTAGACATTGAACATCTACGTTGAACATCTACTTCTAATTGGTTCTACCGGGCTTCATCAAAGGAGAATATCCAGATAAGTATATTTACATTTTTTGTAATGTCTTTTTGGTTTTTGAGGTTGTGCCAGGAAAAATCTCTCTTTTTTTTGGTTTGTCTGAGGTGATCCAGAAAAATCAGAGTGTGGGGTTTTTGAATTGTGTAAGCCCACTTGAAAGACACAATTGTGAAGGTTTTAGATGAACCTTGAAAAACCTATTTCATAGTGAATGGCAATATCCCGAGGGAGAGGATATTGGGAGTGGAGTAGTTGTGTGGCTATTTTTCTAAATAGTTGGTGTACACACAAGCGAACCACTATAATTTCTAGTGTTGTGGTGGATGATTGATTGTGGCTTTGTGTGAATGTTGTAATTTCTTTTTAAGCTTTTGTGGAGAATGTTGTAATCTCTTTTATGCAGTGTGGGAATGTTGTAATAGCTTAGTTTATTTTCTTTACTATTTCTATTCTCCTTTGTATTAGTTTGGGATTTTGATACACAAACCATTCTAGAAATCAGGTTGTCGTACTATAAGCCATTAGTTTTTGGTGTAAGGTTATTCTTAGAACAACTTCTATATCAACCTCTCAATACTTGTACTTTGAGGTTATTATTCATTTTTACTTTATGGAATTGTTAAGTGCTATCTTTATTTATATTTATCTAATTCTGCATTTAATTTTTAAATTTAGCATAGTCCTATTCAACCCCCCCCCCCCCCCCCCCCCCCCAGGACTCTTAGCTTGGCCTTTTTAGCATTGATTTGCAATTGAAGACAATTTTGATTCTATCGAACATGGTTTAATTGCATTAAAGATAAGACCCATTCTGTCCAGCAACAAAATGACCATATGTTGGGAATGGTCGATAATATCGAATATCAAATAATGTTCGATGATATCAAAATTCAAATTTCGATAGAATCGAACCATATTTGATGGCATCGACTCAGGGCACTCCATCTACATTACATCGAAATAGAGGAACATTTTGTGTAACAAATCATTTAGGTAATTACATCTCTTCGATTACATCGAATACCATTCAATGTTATCGAACTTCAAAATTCGATAGCATCGAAGATTAGGACAAAATCCTCTAGCAACCAAATGTAATTTTCTGAAAGAAAATTCGACGAGTTCAATTTTATCTCTCAATTACATTGAAGTGCATGTTGATAGAATCGAAGGGTGATTGATTAAATCAAGCAGATTCTGTTCTACACAAAAGTGAATATATGTGTGTAGAAAATCAATACAATCAAATTAGTCTTGATAACATCAAAATTTAAATTTTGATGGAATCGAAGACTACTTGATAGCATCGCTAATGACAGATTTCTGCTCATTTTTTTACCGTTGAGATTCTTCTTTTATAAATATCATAAGTTGTTTCTTAGAAAAATGAGCTAGAATTCAAGAGAGTTTGAGAGAGTTGCTTCCTAGATTAACACCCTCCTTCTCATTCTCTCTTTCCCATTAGAGTTCATCATTCAATCCTTGGCATAAGCGTTCACTCACATCTTCATTACTTGGATTGAATTCAATGAGTTTCCAAATGCTCTTATAAGCAAATCATTGTATTGAAACTCTTGAATACATAACTCATGGGAACCTTCTCTATGTGTGTTTAAAATCATATCATATAAATAGAGATGAACAAAACCCTAAACCACATGACCTTGGAGCATTGATCAAAGCATCAGAAGCGGTTGCGGTTCAAGGTAGCTGAACATTCTTCATCAACATCGAAGACCTTTAGATTGTGCGAGAAAGGGGCTCACTCACTTATCTGTAAGTATAACTGTAACATCCTAAATTTTCACTGCCAGAGTTTATACTCATGCCTGAGAAAATCGGGTGTTAATAATTGAATGAATTGGATGCTTTAAAAATTGCATGTTGGGGCATAAAAAATAAACAAGACAATAGGAGTTTGGTTTTATTGCCTGATCAGTCTCAAAGACTTCTCCCCCATGTTGTGCATCTCTCTCTCTTTCTTCGGATCCCATGTTTTGCACCTTCCTCTCTATTTCTCTGGATCCCATGTTCTGTGCCTTCCTCTCTCTTCAGATCCCATGTTGTGCGCCTAACTCCCAAGTCAAGAAGACCTGTTGCGTGGCCAGTCTCCCAGATTGGATCCTCTGTTGCACGGCCAGTCTCCTAGACTTGATCCTCTATTGCGTGCTTAACAGTCCTAATGACATGTTGCGCGCCCTCAGTCACATTGCCGTCCTTTGTGGCTAATAAATGGACCTTCACACGTGTAGAGTATCTATAAATACCCATACTCTCTTCATTTGAAGAGGAGGAGAAGGAGAATTCAGAGTGAAGAGAGTAGAGACTGGAAAGATGACAGTCCACATCAGTCCACCCGTCTGCGCAACAGTTTGACTCACGCAACATTCAGACTAGCACAACTAGTCCCATAGTACTACAACAGTCAAGCTCGTGCAACCAGTTCCCACCATGCAACAGTGCCCATTGCACAATAGGCATGTCTGCGCAATGGCTTTCAATGGTCTTTTTAATGTATAATTTGACACGGCTTGTTTACTTATATATGCTATGTGCATGCGAGTGAAGAACCGAGGACCTTAAGTCCAAACAACTCATCTGTCTTTGTGATGGACAGATAACACATCGAAGTGTTGCTGAAATTGCCATTGAACTGTTCCTCCTTTCTTTCATCCCATTACTTCTCTAACTTTGTTTCAGAATCAAGGGAAATTCGAGGATGTAGTTGAAACTTAGAATTAATAAAATTTATGATGATGAATGTTTTTCTATTTTCATTGTTATTATTGAATGATAAATCTCCAAACCAAATGCATTCATTTCTGGTAAAAAAAAAAAGGTGACTCCAGTGGGGATTGTTATTATTCAATGATAAACTTAGAAAATACTTAGAGAACTTTTATCACTGTTTAGCATCAAATAGACACGAAAATGATGACTTTTAACGGGAAGATCCTCCCATTCATCTCTAAAATAAAGTACAATATGAAATAGTGGTGAAGACCACTTGAGTCGAAGTAGGAATATGCCAATATGTCCTAGAGGGGGGTGAATAGGACTTTTTAAAAATTTTATGAGATATTTAAAATCCTATTACACTAATCCTATCTGATATACAATTATCAGGATTACTCAAATATAACTCTACTGGCTTCCAAGCCTTATAGAGGATCCAATCACAAACTGTTTGAAAGATAAACAAATTGTATTCAAGATTATGATGGATAGGACTGTGTGTGTATATGAGGTGTCATCTTTGACAATCAAATATAAAAACATGTAAGAAATATCACACAATGAAAAATAATAACAAACTCAAAGACGGTCATTTTTATAGTGGTTCGACTACTTGTCTACTCCACTACCGACTGTCGCACTTAACCCTTGAGTATACCGGATTTCACTAAGGAGGTTTCCAAGGGTTCACCTCAAACCAAGGTTTTAAATCAGGTTCACCTTTAACCTTTACACGGAGGTTTCTACTCGATTCACCTCTAACCCCGGAGTTTTACTGGTGCACTCCTAACCAGATGTTTATGCCCACATAGAGCAAGGGTCCACATAATGCACTCAGATGTTTATGCCCACACAGAGCAAGGGTGCACACAATGCACGTAGATGTTTATGCTCTCCACAGAGCAAGGGTCCACATGACTCACCCACAGCGTACACTCCCGTCGGAGGCCTCCTATGAGGGCTTCAAAGGGTGAGTAACACTTAAGACCCAATCCTGGAAAGGAATGATCACAAGTGTCCTTTGGACTCTAGGTACTTACAGATAAGTTGATGAGTCCCTTTTAGCGTAGTGATGAAGATCTCCTTGTTGTTGAAGAGTCTTCATCTCCCTTGATTCACAACACAAAAGATATGTCAGTACTTGGCTTCGGGTTGGGTCAAGGTTAGGATGAAAATCTACTCTCTTAGAATTTTTCTATAAGGAAGATAGAGTGATTCCCGTCATCTATTCATTAAAGGCATCCCAGCTTAATGATATACTGTGAAGATAGTTGCTGAAGGATCCTTGAATGTGGAAGTTCATTTCCCAATCCACTCTATTGAATGTCAATGAATGAGAGTGAATTGGAAGATGAACTCCCGTGAGAGAAGGGGCTTTGGGTATATGATCTAGAGGTAAAACACACAAAAGCACTCTCTTCTTTATCTACCAGTAATATGGATAAGTCTCCCTATATATAGACAAAAGGTTTCAACGGATATAAAATGGTCATATTTATGATAGAGTTCGATATCATCGAGCAGGGTCGATATCATTGAGCATATACTCTCGATGAGATCGACTGTCCGCTCCATAACACAAACTCAAATGTTATACGATTTTGAAACCTTTTGTCAGCTGGTCAATGGGATTGATACTGGGGTCAATGTTATTGAATTTCGAACTCCGATACTATCGATACTGGGATCGATCTATCGACATTTGAAAAATGAGAGAGATTATCTGAAATATTTCAGGTTTTATAAGATATGATCGAGGATCAACTGATGTCATCAAAATTTGAATATCGATGATATCGAGACCGCGTCGATGGATCGATAAATTGTATAGATTTACCTATAATCACACTGGACACTTTGTGGCCAGTCTCAATCCAATCGACCAGGACACGATAGCATCAACATAAGAATATCGATTTCCTCGAATGGCCCCCGATTAAAGTTAAAAATAACCTGAAATATTTTTTGGAAGGAATGCACGCCCAAGGTCGATATCCTCGATGGACTTTCTATCTTATCGATATTTGATTTCAGATCATATCGGAAGAGTATCGATATATTGAAGGACCTTATGATTTTCTTAAAAAATAGGGGCGCTGAAACTTCCTGTCAATAATATCGAGTGACCATCTGTAACACCCCGGATTTTGGCCAACCTGGGATTAGATGTCCTTAGGCAATGGTTCAATTAAAACACCTAAAAAATCGTTCAGAACCCAATTCCATAGCCAAAGAAATCACTTAGGGTTAATTCATTTATAAACTAAGCATAAGTTAGCTAGCGCGACGCTAGAGTAGCTGGGAAATAGTCCCTGATCACTTTAAATACGTTCTACAAGACCCAAAACTTGTAGAATCCATGGTGCTATAATACTCTATAACCTGGGATCAAACTCTAAACCGGTTTGTTCTCTGGACCTCTTTGAAACTTTGTATTGGATCTAGACCGCGTGTCAAAAGTCCAATACCTTCAATCTTAGACCGTTAGGACCGCCTAGCTGGACTTGACAATCATTTCAAAAATCAAGTCCAACCGATGATCACAGGCTATTTCATTGAGCCCGGACTGAAGAGGACAGATTTAGAATTTGAAATTCAAATCTGGCACACGACTTGACGTGTCAGTATTAAGCGTTCTGACCGTCAGAATTCAGCCAAATTACAGCCTCGGATAAGGAAAAATTTCTATTTCATATCATGAGATTTGCAGGCCTGATCTACGTGCGGTGACCGCTGAACTGAAACTGGACCGCCACGTGCGATCTGCGAACCCTGCCAGACTGAAAACTTGATGTATGCTAGATCCAGTATGCATGAGCTTAAGTTCGACCACATTTGGCCAGGGGACCACCAGAAAGCATCTTTTGGACCGAAACAGCCCCGAATTGGACATACCTCAAGTATACCTTGACCTGGAGCCTATTTTGGGCACTTTTAAGCTTATAAAAGGGGTTGAAACCCTCACTCCTCTCTCCCATCCGAATTTACAAAAAGCCCTAGATTGGGAGAGAGAAAAGGTGAGAGTATGTGAGAGAAGGTGGGAGAGATCTTCCTGCCACCTGCTGCTGCTGCTGTACGTGCTTAGGCGACGCACTCCAATCACTTTTCCGGTGATTCCAACGCACTTCTAGGTGAGGAAAACCTTCAACACTTGCTGATTTAAGCTTCCGTCAATTCCATTAGCGATGTAGCTTATGTAGCTTGTGTATTAGGTTCCCTATTCGCCGTAGACGAAGCGTATACGCTCCGTTCGAATTCACACATCTATAAGGGAAAAGGTGCAGATTTTAGATGCTTTGATTGACTGTTTCCAAAGCTTTGAATGTCGTTTAATAGTAGATTATCGACGGCATCGCCATTTGACATGTACAACATGCTGTCCGTTTCCTGTTTCGTAAACCAACGAAGAATATGAGATTTAGGGCATTTTAGTCATTTGTAGGAAGTACTGTTTTTATTCATATTTTGCTGATGTGATTGACATGGTTTATTGTCGCATTAGAATGTTAGGAATACGTGCATAATTAGTTTGGCGAAGAGATTCGCCTAAATGCGCACTTCGGGTCGACATACTATATGTAGACTTAAGTGTGTAGTGTAAGTGTATGTATAAATGTTTGTATTAGTATGTATTGAATTAAATGGTGTTATGAATTAGTTTGAGATTGATTTCTCAATTAAAATGCTGATGTAAATGATTTTCTACATGATAGCTATATGCATGATTTCATTATATGTATGAAATGCATATGCTTGATGTTTCACTTAAGTGGTATGTTATAACATGTGCTTGATGATTTCTTTATGATTTAGTTTGAGATCGAATTCTCAATTAATACGCTGATGGTGATGATTTCCTATATGTGGCGATATGCATAATTTCATTATATGTGTGAAAGACATGTGTAAGATGATTTACTTAAGTTGTACGTTATAACATGTGTTATCATGCTCACATGTTTGTATTCCATTTCCAATACTCTCATATGATTTGCTGATGTGATTCCATAATTGTTTGGGACTATACTTAGTCCAGGCAGTCAGTAACCGAGCGAATTCGTGGTTGGCTTATCTTGGCCAGGAACGACGCGTCGATGAACGCAAGTCGTATTTGGAGTTGGCGGCAGTGGTTAGGCCACACGAAGTGTTTTACGCACTTCATGTCGTTCGACTTGAGATGCGATCGTGCTAGTTGAGCCCGTCAAGTAACCCGACCGGCCATTGTATGTTCACCCTGCATGAGTCATAACTGCTTGAACCTAGGGTACTGAACTTACCATTGTAAACCCTGTCAACCATGGTACCTTGATCCACGAAGACTCATGAGCCGGGCATGGTGGTATGGGACACCGTGGTCGAGCTGTCGGCCTACGCTGGGGCCACAAACCTCCCCGTAGTGACCAGTGAGCACCTATGACTCGTGAGCAGATTATGGTGCTATGGGACACTATATTCTTGCTGTCGGCCTACATTGATAAGGTGATGGGGGAGCGGAGCAACGAGTGCGTGCAACAGCCCTGACAGCCTTTGTAGTGACCACGAGCGTATTCTGAGTCTACGGGAGGCGACGACCCTTCAGTAGCAGTAGAGTACTGTAGGCCTGTATTGATAAGGTGATGGGGGAGCAGTGCAACGAGTGCGAGCAACAGCCCTGACAGCCCTTGCAGCGACCTACAAAATATACATCGTATGAGATTACTAGGAGTGACGACCCTAGACAGGATCTGTGTTGGGATTGATACAAGGGAAGTACCTTAGTTTCCCAATCCTGCTGTTTGAATGGACTAATAACAACTCGGGAATCATACCACCATAGCATTGCATGTGCCTGGAAGATGTGGAGCACTCTAGGGAATGTGGCATGCCGCGGTCGTAAGATGTTGCCGTATGAGGGAGATCGTCGGTGAGGGCATACATCACGTCATGTCATATTGCATTAACAACAGTATTAGGATTGTTTGATTTACTGCTTTACTGTTATCGCATGATTGATTTGATAACATGCTAATCTTTGCTCTCTTATCCCACTGAGTTGATCACTCACTCCCACGTTACGGGATGGTGTTTTCGGACACCCACCAGTCCCTTTTTGTGATTGCAAATGATGGCGCTGCTCGAGAAGCGGAGCTGGACCTGATGATGATGAGGAGGATTCCTCCTTCATGTGTGTTCTGATTGACGGGATTATAGGGAGGTTGATTAGATACCTTGACACTTGTTATTTTATATTTTTAGCGCACTCATGTATATTCGTTTTGTTTATTTTTGGAGTATACATATATGTATATAACCTGGTAACATATTCACACTCTGGAGACATACAATAGTTTATATATGCTATACCTACTATCACAGTCTTTCGCTTGTTAATTTAACTGTCTCTGGAGTATGATATGCTATTCTAGCTTAATCTCATTCATGTTTAATACATTATCACAGACAACATTCAATCATACATATCTATGTTGCATAAATAACATTTTGGAACTCGGGAGTTGGGTTTTTGCTCGACCTCCCAATTTTCGAGATGTTACAGATGGTATCAGAGCATGATTTGGATTAAACCGGGCCTGGGTTATGGTCACGCGACGTACGCTGTCGCTTCCTTTGACTTAGGTGGGTACGAGAAGGGTCTAGAAACACTTATAGGATCCCAGATTCGCCAATAGGCGAAGTCTATTCATATCGATCGCGTGATCGAGTCCGTAACGCATTTTGGGTCGCGTGAAGCAACCCGAATAGCTCCTAGGTTGTAGGTGAGTGGGTTGAGATGTTATTTGAATGATTCTAAACCCGTAAATGACAATCCTTGGGCCGTGGGACAACCACGACCCCTGTATTCAATCGCCAGGGCTTAAAAACCCTGTTTCACCTAAAATCTTCAAAATTCTTCCTCTCACCACTCCATTCTTCAATTCTTTCTTATCCATTTCATGTTAGGCATTGATCCTAATGTGAAAATGACATAAAATCATACTTTGATAAAATTTTACAGTGAATAGTAAAATTTTATGAAAAATGGCCATAATGCCATTCTAACTTCGCTTTCTTTAGCAAATAATGAGCTAGATGGATGTACTAGATCCGTCTACTCCAAAATCATATGCTGCATAATAGGGTTTTGTATTCGGGATTACAGATTGGCCCCAGAAAGATCCGAACTCATGTTTAGGCCTCTATAGGTCAAAATGCAATGAACCAAGGTGGAGACCATGCATTTTTGGGGTCCCTGGACCATGGGGGACTAGACCCATGTAGTCACACCAGCCACCTAGAGAGTTGGACGGCGATGCCATCGCCGGTTCGGTGATGCATCGCCGTCCGGTGGGGCTCACTGGATGTAATTTTCGGGCGCACGCCCTAATATGGCTAGGGCACCTCCCCCATATGTGGTTCACACCATGAAACCCCCTATATACCCTACTTCCTTCACAAACAGCCCTTCCCCTAGCCCCATTTACGTTTTCTTGCTGTCCTCACGCAAAATCGTGATTTCAAATCGTCCCTAAATCCATTCCTGGCCAAAAACGACCACTCTCCATCATTCTATTTCGGTTTGCAGCCCTTCCTCTTGAAGATTTCATCGTTTGGAGCTCTTACAACTCCCAAATCGAGCTGAAATCATGAGGTGCTCCATTTCCCTTTTTCATTCTCTTTTCTTTCTGGAAATACATCCTAGGGGAGCTTGAAGCATCCCTCTAGAATGCCTAGATCTCCCTTTTCTAGTTTGGTTAGCCGTTTCCTTGCATTTCTCCCATTTTCCATGGCTATTGTTAAGCTGTTTTAGCCTTTTTCTCTCTTTCCACCATCCTCCCTCTCAATCCTATTTCTCCATTTTCTTTGCTTAAGGGATACTGAAAATATATGGCCGAGAGAGCTCTAGTGAGAAACAGACAGTATTAGACTCGACAGTGATAAAGAAGGTAAGTCGGGACTGTGGTAGAGTCCTTTGGTAGAATTAAGCATCTGTGCCATTGTCTTGTAGATTGTTTGATTGCCGTTTGAGATCTCTATGTTTTGTTGTTGTTAGATTTAGTGACGTCAGAGGTAGAAAGTGTGGAACTTGTTCCATGTATTGTGACTAGCATGCTACTCCTAATCCCAACATGGGATTAGGAATGTAGTTTCGTGTCATACAATAGGCCCTTGGCATTTTGGACCTTGCGATAGCACTCCTAGATTTGAAGGATCTGACGACATAAGAAATCCAATTCCATTTAGATAATCTCGACCCTAAGCAATAGAACAACTCCCTGTAGTAGAGATGGTATGGAACCATTTAACGTATAAACTTAGGCTTTGGATTATAACTACTGAGTTACAGTCTAGGCTACTAGTTGTCTTAGGCAGTGTAAGGCCTATATATGCTAAGGGATAGTAGGTTAGATTTGGTTGGAATGGGACTCCCTTCCTTCGATAGATCCCCTTATGACTTATAGACTTCTGTTGTTGCCCATAGGAGGGAGCCATTCACTCTTAGGGACCATTTATAAATCCCTCAGAATGAACTTAGAATGTACTAGCACGCCCCTTAGAATTGCCTTCCCCAAGGGCTTATTGCATTCGGGAACGCGGAATAAAGGAACTACATGTAAGCGATGTATTCGCGGTTTGAATCGACTTCCTAATCCTAGTGGTTACCAATAAATCCAATGCTCTAATCAAGCAGAAGATCGGCATCGAATCGGATTAAGAATTGATACAATAAATCTTCTATCCTATCTAGACAGAAAGTCTATGTATCCGGCTCAGACCCACTATACAACTATTCTTCCATGTTGGCCCGACCACCTACAACCATAAGTTATTGCTTTACCCTTGGTAAATGGCGAGGACTTAAAGCCAGTAGAGAATTCAACATCTTGCCACCAACTCATACTTGCCCCTGAACTTAACCACAATAGAGATTAGGCTCATCTCTATGATCATAGGTACCAATGCCATAGAACGCATCATTAGCAAGGAAAACCATGTAGAGAAGTTGTTTCCCAATTTATGTCAAGGATAGGTCTTAAGTTTCACCTCGTTCTGATGTACGGAGCGATGCATAGACTCTTGAACTTTAAGTAGAACCAAGTTTTAAGGGGGGTAGAACGTATTGATTCCAATCCAGTTAGGTTAGTCAACGCTACCGTTCGATCAGAGTGGCGCAGCGGAAGCATGGTTAGCCTCTTCCCCACTGGCCCAAGATCGAAACATTTGATTTAGGTTGTACGTACGGTTAGGTTATTAAATAGGATTTGAACCTTCCTTCGAAAAAGTACTCCTTGCCCTTCGCCAATTTTGGGGACGAAATTATGTTTTAAGGGGGGTAGATTGTAACACCCCGGATTTTGGCCAACTTGGGATTAGATGTCCTTAGGCAATGGTTCAATTAAAATACCTAGAAAATCGTTCAGAACCCAATTCCATAGCCAAAGAAATCACTTAGGGTTAATTCCTTTATAAACTAAGCATAAGTTAGCTAGCGCGACGCTAGAGTAGCTGGGAAATAGTCCCTGATCACTTTAAATACGTTCTACAAGACCCAAAACTTGTAGAATCCATGGTGCTATAATACTCTATAACCTGGGATCAAACTCTAAACCGGTTTGTTCTCTGGACCTCTTTGAAACTTTGTATTGGATCTAGACCGCGTGTCAAAAGTCCGATACCTTCAATCTTAGACCGTTAGGACCGCCTAACTGGACTTGACAATCATTTCAAAAATCAAGTCCAACCAATAATCACAGGGTATTTCATTGAGCCCGGACTGAAGAGAGTGCGAATAGGGACAGATTTAGAATTTGAAATTCAAATCTGGCACACGACTTGACGTGTCAGTATTAAGCGTTCTGACCGTCAGAATTCAGCCAAATTACAGCCTCGGATCAGGAAAAATTTCTATTTCATATCATGAGATTTGCAGGCCTGATCTACGTGCGGTGACCGCTGAACTGAAACTGGACCGCCACATGCGATCTGCGAACCCTGCCGGACTGAAAACTTGATGTATGCTAGATCCAGTATGCATGAGCTTAAGTTCGACCACATTTGGCCAGGGGACCACCAGAAAGCATCTTTTGGACCGAAACAGCCCCGAATTGGACATACCTCAAGTATACCTTGACCTGGAGCCTATTTTGGGCACTTTTAAGCTTATAAAAGGGGTTGAAACCCTCACTCCTCTCTCCCATCCGAATTTGCAAAAAGCCCTAGATTGGGAGAGAGAAAAGGTGAGAGTATGTGAGAGAAGGTGGGAGAGATCTTCCTGCCACCTACTGCTGCTGCTGTACGTGCTTAGGCGACGCACTCCAATCACTTTTCCGGTGATTCCAACGCACTTCTAGGTGAGAAAAACCTTCAATACTTGCTGATTTAAGCTTCCGTCAATTCCATTAGCGATGTAGCTTATGTAGCTTGTGTATTAGGTTCCCTATTTGCCGTAGACGAAGCGTATACGCTCCGTTCGAATTCACACATCTATAAGGGAAAAGGTGCGAATTTTAGACGCTTTGATTGACTGTTTCCAAAGCTTTGAATGTCGTTTAATAGTAGATTATCGACGGCATCGCCGTTTGACATGTACAACATGCTATCCATTTCCTGTTTCGTAAACCAACGACGAATATGAGATTTAGGGCATTTTAGTCATTTGTAGGAAGTACTGTTTTTATTCATATTTTGCTGATGTGATTGACATGGTTTATTTTCACATTAGAATGTTAGGAATACGTGCATAATTAGTTTGGCGAAGAGATTCTCCTAAATGCGCACTTCGGGTCGACATACTATATGTAGACTTAAGTGTGTAGTGTAAGTATTTGTATAAATGTTTGTATTAGTATGTATTGAATTAAATGATGTTATGAATTAGTTTGAGATTGATTTCTCAATTAAAATGCTGATGTAAATGATTTCCTACATGATAGCTATATGCATGATTTCATTATATGTATGAAATGCATATGCTTGATGTTTCACTTAAGTGGTATGTTATAACATGTTCTTGATGATTTCTTTATGATTTAGTTTGAGATCGAATTCTCAATTAATACGCTGATGGTGATAATTTCCTATATGTGGCGATATGCATAATTTCATTATATGTGTGAAAGACATGTGTAAGATGATTTACTTAAGTTGTACGTTATAACATGTGTTATCATGCTCACATGTTTGTATTCCATTTCCAATACTCTCATATGATTTGCTGATGTGATTCCATAATTGTTTGGGACTATACTTAGTCCAGGCAGTCGGTAACCGAGCGAATTTGTGGTTGGCTTATCTTGGCCAGGAACGACGCGTCGATGAACGCAAGTCGTATTTGGAGTTGGCGGCAGTGGTTAGGCCACACGAAGTGTTTTACGCACTTCATGTCGTTCGACTTGAGATGCGATCGTGCTAGTCGAGCCCGTCAAGTAACCCGACCGGCCATTGTATGTTCACCCTGCATGAGTCATAACTGCTTGAACCTAGGGTACTGAACTTACCATTGTAAACCCTGTCAACCATGGTACCTTGATCCACGAAGACTCATGAGCCGGGCATGGGTGGTATGGGACACCGTGGTCGAGCTGTCGGCCTACGCTGGGGCCACAAACCTCCCCGTAGTGACCAGTGAGCACCTATGACTCGTGAACAGATTATGGTGCTATGGGACACTATATTCTTGCTGTCGGCCTACATTGATAAGGTGATGGGGGAGCGGAGCAACGAGTGCGTGCAACAGCCCTGACAGCCTTTGTAGTGACCGCGAGCGTATTCTGAGTCTACGGGAGGCGACGACCCTTCAGTAGTAGTAGAGTACTGTAGGCCTGTATTGATAAGGTGATGGGGGAGCGGTGCAACGAGTGCGAGCAACAGCCCTGACAGCCCTTGCAGCGACCTACAAAATATACATCGTATGAGATTACTAGGAGTGACGACCCTAGACAGGATCTGTGTTGGGATTGATACAAGGGAAGTACCTTAGTTTCCCAATCCTGCTATTTGAATGGACTAATAACAACTCGGGAATCATATCACCATAGCATTGCATGTGCTTGGAAGATGTGGAGCACTCTAGGGAGTGTGGCATGCCGCGGTCGTAAGATGTTGCCGTATGAGGGAGATCGTCGGTGAGGGCATACATCACGTCATGTCATATTGCATTAACAATAGTATTATGATTGTTTGATTTACTGCTTTACTATTATCGCATGATTGATTTGATAACATGCTAATCTTTGCTCTCTTATCCCACTGAGTTGATCACTCACTCCCACGTTACGGGATGGTGTTTCCGGACACCCACTAGTCCCTTTTTGTGATTGCAGATAATGGCGCTGCTCGAGAATCGGAGCTGGACCTGATGATGATGAGGAGGATTCCTCCTTCATGTGTGTTCTGATTAACGGGATTATAGGGAGGTTGATTAGATACCTTGACACTTGTCATTTTATATTTTTAGCGCACTCATGTATATTTATTTTGTTTATTTTTGGAGTATACATGTATGTATATAACCTGGTAACATATTCACACTCTGGAGACATACAACAGTTTATATATGCTATACCTACTATCACAGTCTTTCGCTTGTTAATTTAACTGTCTCTGGAGTATGATATGCTGTTCTAGCTTAATCTCACTCATGTTTAATACATTATCACAAACAACATTCAATCATACATATCTATGTTGCATAAATAACATTTTGGAACTCGGGAATTAGGTTTTTGCTCGACCCCCCGATTTTTGGGATGTTACACCATCGATGGGCTCAAGATTTGAATATCGATTGATACGTCGATATATCTATAAATCATCCAGATGAGTATGTGGTTGCTGGACGCTTTTTGTCCTCACTCGATTGTATTGATTGAGATTCCGAGGACATCGACAGAGCAGGTTGATCACATTGAGAAGTGTTCTGATATAATCGATAGAGTAAGAAAACTTGAAGATTTTCCTGTTTAATAAAAAGTTTTCTTACTGTAAAAACCCTACGATGTTCTACTTAGTTTTAAGGGTTTTATTCACCTGGTATTTTGGGACATGGGATGTGAGGCTATGATTTACCTATGGCGAGCTTCCACCCATCCGGATGAGGCAGACGCTTGACTTGATCTTCTTTTGATGTTCTGCAGACTGATTGACCCATCATACACAGTAATTGACAAACCAGGGCACTAGCAGGTGCACTTCTAATCTCCCCCTTTGTTAATTACGTGACAAAAAAGCCCAAAACACCCTAGGATAATATCTAGACGACACATCCTAAATTGTGTGTACATGTGTTTACATAATTTTACAAATTCTAATACACCATTTACACAACTAGTATTTTCTCCCCCTTACTGTAAACTCTCCCTTTCTTAGTGCAGCTACTTCCTCTTACACCTGCAACATATGAGAGCACAAATATCAAAATTTTCAGATGGGGTGTTTTTAACTTTTCTCCCCCTTTGTCAGTCATTGGCAAAGGCATAACAAGTGATATTGATTGAAGATTTTAAGCATATGGGAGAACTTCAGATAGAGATGAATAAAGATGAGATCATTGTAAACCATACATCATTTTGGAGATAATATGAATGTATATTAAATAGATCAGGTAAGATAGTTATTAAAATCACATTCATTCATAGCAGAAACTCCATTTAACTAGGAGATTCATATATCACTATGGTAGTAAGAATAGAATTATATGTAGCCATATTCAACAATATCCAAAAAATATACTGCCTTAGATAACAGTAGTTTAACCATTATCCAAAGAACAAAACAAATCCCATTTGAGGGCACCTAAATATTATAACCAGTATTTCAGCCCATCTATGGGCACATACAAAAAAAAACTTTTAGCCTGTGCAGAATAGAGAGCTATCACATGCACTCAAGGAAGCGCAGAACTTTCAAAAAGAAACTACAGTTCGTACGCTAAGTTAAAGAGTGAGTGTGTGTGACAGCATTCAGAAATCAGTGCTAGGGAGTAGAGTGAAATGGATCTGTGTCATCTCGACGATAAGTCATCAGGTCAACCAACTGTTGCACAAACTATTGTACCTTGTGGACAACTCGCTCTAAGACTGTAAGTCGTTCTTGCACTGATTGAATGTCCCGCTGAATCACCCCGATCCTGTCTAACTTGTATCATTTAATATGTCCAGGGATTGACATAAATGGGGCTGGATCGGTTCTGGCGGATTCACCACCTTCCATCTCAGTTTCCTCTGTATGAGGGTCACCAACACCTTTGCCTCCTTCTTGAATGCCTCCTTCTTTGTACTCATGGTAGATCAGATCCATTTTACGAATGTTTTTGAAATTTAAAACTTGAAGTGGAAGTACAAGATCATTTTTAGAAGGAAACTAATGTTTTGACATATTCTGCTTATGATCCAGGGATATGGAAAATGCAGATCTTTGGATGTATGTATAGCATTTATCAACTGATTGATAATCAGTGTTAGAAGGAAAACCTTTGTCCCATTTGCAACAGAGTATACTATCATGACCATAAGACTCGTGAGATCTGATCGATTTATACTCTTTGGATACAAATTTGTAGTGAAGATCCCATGCATAACCCGAAAGCGGGGTTCCATGTACCTGGATTTTAAGACATTCCCTTGATGCCAGGGAATATCTCTATTATGGCATAGGTACTTGGTTATCATGGATCAGACATTAGGAAGATCTAGATCCAAATTTGGAAGACCTTCTGGAGCCATCTATAGATTGAGAATATGAGCTATTATGGCAGGAGTGATAAACCCATCATCACCATCCAGAGAGACCATGAATGAAGGAGGGTCAGATACCGGAGAATGACACGCTACAAGGAAGTTACGTGTTTGTTAGAGTTGACAAGGCCCTCCGAAATCTAAGATGGGCAGCCACCCTATTACAGTGAACAGGGGTTCTAGATTGTAAGGTGCCAAACAACCCCTGTCGACTTTTCTCTCATGGATCAGTTTCCTACTGGTGTATTTTGCTAGGCATAAGATAGTCAGAGGAGGTGGTGCTGGTTGAGGAGGTGCAAGAACTTCGGTCTGGGACCCACCATGCGAGGTCTGTCGTGCTCTTTGTCATGTGGGGGTCTCACGATTCGGGATCCTCGCCCTTTCTCTTGAGGCGAGGACTTTTTTTGGGTAGTTCTTGAAGACTCCCCCGGACCGGATGCTACACCTTTGTCTTTTCCCATGTGGACCAACAAGCTTTTCGAAGAATTTTGTGAAAAATGACAAAATGAGTAACAAACTGAAAATATCCAAAAAGAACTCTGATGTTTTTAGAAGGATATTACCCAACTTACGGAAGGATTTGGGTAGTCCGACGTGGCTCCTAGTGATTGGCCGAGAGGATCGAGTAGAGAAGATGACCGAGAAGCCCTTGAAGAATAAACCCTCTTTTTCGCCCTGCTGACTTTTATCGCGCGCCATTTGTCGATCATATCGACCATTGTCTCGATGATATCGAGAAGTTGCCAATCGATTCTATCGAGTCTAGCCAAGATGTCATCCACGGTCATACGACTTTACATATTCTGAAAAGTCGTCGATTGTATCGACCCTTTATCAATAAAATCGAAAAAGATTGACAGTTGTATCGAAAGTAGGTATTTTTTAGGTTTTTCACAATTTTGACACACTATTATGTATATCCTGATTTGATCAGTATATATCATAAAATTTTATAAAAGTTTTGTACAAAAAAAATTATAAACATGATAATGTTTATATACAAAAAGTTCGAGGTGTGCAACCTCAGATGTAACATTGAAAGCTCAGTAAAATTGCATCATTTCAGCAAATATCCAGATCTAGATGCATGACCTGGACTTGTTCCTTTTTTAGCTTGTTATATCAGGGTATATGAGAGTTAATCATCAGACAGTTTAGTTTTTCTTTTACTACCCATTGTAAGACTGGTTTCTTTATTTTGTCCTTTTCTTTAGGTGGTGGTGAATGGGTGTCTTTTCTTGAAAGACTTTTATCATTTAGTGTTTCTCTGATTGGTTTGAGTTTTTCAGTGTAATTTCGATCAGAGTTATGTGAGGTCTGTTTTGGTACGAAGCATTCAAAATTATAATGACCCATATCACCACATAAATGAAAGACTGGAGAGATTCCCATATTGCTACCTGAGGCAGCTAGTTTTGTTGGAGCTTTATTTCCTATTTTCTTTTTAATTTTCTCATACCCTAAGCCACTCTTGTCTCTTCCTTACCTTCCCATCCCTAACAATTTTTTTTTTAATTTTTCAATACTCTGAGAAAATTTGTAGTTTATCTCGACAAATTTCCTGAATTTTTCTAAGTTAACACAAAGTGAGTGGTTCTCATTTTTGAGTTGCGCATTATCATCTCTTAGCAATTCAGCCTGGTTCATAAGTTTTGATAATTTTGTTTTTAGGGATAGGATTTCTCTTTCAAACTTATCATTGTCTGAATGATATTGTTGCAAATCTTTGGCTAAATGTGTGTTAATTTTCAAGGTTTTGTCTAAGTCTTTCTGCAACAATTCCTTTTGTTTTTAGACATACCAAGTCTTTTAAGGATATGGATGCTATGAATGTATAGTTGATTATAAGCATCCTGCAGTTTATCCTTTTCAATTTCTTCTTCTTCTTCTTCAGTCTTTTCATCATCAGACGGAAATGATTCAGTATCTTGTTGTTCATCCTCAGATTTAGTTGGAATGATTGAAGCTGTGGAGATCATAAGTATTTTCAAGGATTTTCGGTCTCCATCGTTTCCTGAGTCACTTGATTCTGAATTTGACTCATCCGTATCATCCCACGTGGTGGCCATTGCCTTGCCCTTGGTTTTTCTATTTGGGCATTCGGTAGATAGGTGTCCATACTCCCGACAGGCGTAGCATTGTGGTTCTTTGATTCTTTTCTCAAATTTTCCTGTAGAAGATTTGTCATCCACTTTTCTACCTCTAGAGGGACGACCGCGATTCTTTTGAAAGAATCTTCTGAATCTTTGTGCCAGCAAAGCCACTTCCTCATCTTCATCTTCTTTTTCACTCTCACTGTCCTCATGTTTTGTTTTCTTAGATTTTTTAAGATAATGTTTTTAGATTTTTGGGATTGATTGAAGTGTAATTCAAAGGTTTGTAGGGAACCTACCAGTTCTTCTACTTTCATTTCATCAATATTTCTACACTCGTTAATTGTTGTAACCTTGGGATTAAACCGTTCCGAAAGGGATCTTAAGATTTTTCTACATATTTTTGGTACCGGAATCTCCCAATCCACCCATGGAGTTACAAATAATATTCAATTTGGTGAAAAACTCCATAAATGTCTCATGCTCTTCCATCCTGAGATTTTTGAACTGTGAAGTCAGAAGTTGTAGTTTAGACCTCTTCATAGTGCTTGTGCCTTCATGGGTTGTTTCCACTAGATCCCATGCTTTCTTAGATGTCTCACACATACTAATCTGATTGAATATATCCTGAGACACGGCACAGTAGATGGCGTTCATTGCTTTTGCTTCAGCAGTTCGTTGTTCTTTGTCGAACGCCATCTACTTTTCTTTGGGTTTGGGTTTAGTGATGGTAGTTTCATTTTCAAGAATGATTTATTCAGAAGGTACCACATATCCCTTTTCAACTACATCCCAAACATCATGATCCAAAGATCTCAGGAAGTGTGCATTCTAGCCTTCCAGTATGTATAATTTGAACCATCAAATACTATAGGTCTAGTAACTGATGAGCCTTCTCCTTTGCCCATATTCCTCAACTTCAGTCAAGATCACTCTCTAGGCGGTGAAGCCCTTAAGAGAGACCTACTCTGATACCAATTGAAATAGCGGTGAAGACCGCTTGAGTCAAAGTAGGAACATGCCAATACTTTCTAGAGGGGGGGGGGGGGGGGGGGGGGGGAGTAGGACTTTTTAAAATTTTATGAAATATTTAAAATCCTATTGCACTAATCCTATCAGATATACAATTATCAGGATTACTCAAATGTAACTCTACTGGCTTTCAAGCCTTATAGAGGATCCAATCACAAACTGTTTGAAAGATAAACAAATTACATTCAAGATTGTGATGGATAGGACTGTGTGTATATATGAAGTGTCATCTTAGACAATCAAATATAAAAACATGTAAGGAATATCACACAATGAAAAATAATAACAAACTCAAACACAATCATTTTTATAGTGGTTCGACTACTTGTCTACTCCACTCCTGACTATCGCACTCAACCCTTGAGTGTATCGGATTTCACTAAGGAGGTTTCCTAGGGTTCACCTGTAAGACCCGTATCTTAGTTCGTACCTTTCCGTAGACTTCTGCGGTCTTACCGGTCGAATTCTGTAACCTTTGACCCTTAACCGATATCGACGCGCGACCCTGATTCATGTACCGACAACCCAAGTCGACTCAACTTGAGACCAATACCATAGCGACCGCGCTGTCATTACGGTTCTGATGCCGTGACTCGCGCGCCGAGGCGATACCTTGGTCAAGAGTTGTAGATCGACGTTCGGTGAGAGAAAACGTCGCGCGTTGCAAAAACCAAGGGAATCTCTAGATGTGTCACATCAATCACATCAATCCCATCAATCAATCAATCCATCAAGCCATCACATGTCAAGTACACATCACTTTCATCCCTTTTCCCAAGCAACCACAAAAGTCTCCCAAACTCATACCTCTCTTACACAAAAAGCCACAAAAGTCTTCACCACCCATACCTCTCTTACACAAAAGCCTCAAAAGTTAATCTTTTCTTACACAACCATCACTCACCACATCCATCCATCACTCTCTCTCTCTCCCTTTACAACTCTCTCTCTTTCTCTCTTTCTCATTTCAAATCTCCAAGCAAAATTCCAAGACTCCATACGTATGGAATTCCTCCAAGCCTCCTAAGCTCCAAGTGGCCCATTTTTCTACCCCACCATCTCTCATCTCAACCCTTCATTCCTCATCTCATCCATTGAAGTTGAAGCTTAGGTGCCAAGGAACCCCTAGGAGCAAGAAGATCGGACGGTGGGTGCTAGATCATACTAGTTTTTCTTATTTTTATGATGGGCCAAGTGAGGCCCACCGATCAATGGTGTGGATCTCACTTGGGACCCTAAAATGTGGCCGATGGCCCATTTGGATCATCATGATCACTCCATGATGAGGCCATTCTCCATGGACCCCATCATGATGTTTATTCCATCACAAAAAGGTCATCTAGACCATCCATATTGGTGGGGAAAGGATCCCCACCGTTGATTTTAAATTTTGATGGTCCCTCATGCTAAATGACCTACTTGTTGTATGATTTATTGCAAGGGAGGGCCCATAGTGTCGGGGTCCCTCCATCACACGCATGTCCCACCTTCCATCCCTCTCTTTCTCTCCATGTCTCTCTCCCTTTTATTTATTTTCTTTTACTTTGATTTTTTTTCTTTTTGAGATTGCAATAGGGTGTGTGGCCTATTTAGATGGACCCCACCATGAGACCGTATTTCTTTTTAATCACCAATGTGGCCCACTTTATGTGTGGAATATCCACACTATTTTTCATGTGGTGACCCACCTAATTAGGCCCACCACAAATGCCTGAAGAAGCCCACCGTCCAGCGTCTGGGACGCTGGACGTCCCTGCCCAAAAGAAAAGAAAAAAAGGGGGTTTTGGTGGGCCGGCTCATGCAGGCCCCACCTTGATGCATTTGTTCCATCCATGTCGTTCATCTTTTTTTTCAACTCATTTTAGGCGTTGAGCCGAAAAATGAGGTTGATCTGTTGATCTGGTGGGCCATATTATAGATAACTATTTTTCTTGCCATTTAAAACTATTTGGACCCACTTTGCTGCACCTACATGCTAAAAAAATATCGAATATTGGACTCGTTCGGTGTGTTTCGGGCCCTAGAAACTAATGGACGGAGTGGATTCTCATGATGTGGGCTCCACATCCGAAAAACCCCAGAAAATCAGGTTTTCAAATTTTTCTCAAAGGGACCCTGCCTCCCTCTCTGTTAGATGTGCAGCAGCACGCAGCGTGCGGGCGGGCGGCGTCCAGCATGGGACCCACGGCTCCAGCCGTGGGCCCCACCGTAATGCTTATTTGTCATCCAATCCGTTCATGAGGTGGGTCCCATCATCAGGTGGGCCCCCTTCAAATCTCGGTCCGATCCAAAACTCAGGTGGCCCACACCACTTGAAACAGTGGAATTAAAAGCCTGCCGTTGAAATCTTGTTTGGGGCCCACAGAAGCGTTGGATCAAGCTGAAATTTTTATTTTCCCTCCATCTAGGTTCGAGAGGCCTTATGAATGGCTCAGATGGCATTTGGGCATCAGGGTGGGCCACATTTGTGGGACCCACGGTAATGTATGTATTTCATTCTCACCGTCCACATCCCGTGGACGGTGAGACTCACCATGATATCTTATTTCACCCACCGTCCAGCGGACGGTGGAGCCCTGTTGCATGAGTTTTACACACACCGTCCATCTGCCTTTGATGATGGGGCCCACTGCCAGCTGCCCATAGTGATTTCTGTGGGACCCACCATTATATATATTTATATATGTTATATAGTTTATAATGTATATTTTATAATATGAATATAGTGGTGGGCCCTACATGAGACCCACCTCAGTTCCATTTTAATGATTAAAGAGCTGGTGCAACAGCCCTTAATATATGAGTTGCTGTTGTAGTTATAATGTATGTATATTGCTATACATACTATATATGTGGGCCCAAGGTCCGTATGACCTTTTGAGCATAATGGATTGCAAACAAAAAAAAAATTGTAGTGGGCCCTAGGCCATGTGTCCCTATGAATAGTTTGGATGGAAACAAATATTTTGTAAGGCCCATGAGTCGGGACCCATTTGATATATTTAAAGGCCATGAGATTGAATCGGAAAAATGTATTCCAAGGCTCATGAGATTAGGCTCATTTGACAGTTTTGGGGGCCCATGGATTAAGGCCCATTGAGATGTAGTAGGGCTTATAGGTTGATGCCCATTTTAGTGTACATATGGGGCCCAATTGGTGTAGCCCATTTGTTGCATATGAGACCTATGAGTTTAAGCCCATTTGATGAAATCTAAGGCCCACGGGTTATAACCCATTGCAATGCACATAAGGCCCATTGGTGTGGTCCACTTATGTGGCCCATTTGATAAATAAAAAGGCCCAAATGATATGGCCCATTTGATATATACGTAAGGCCCAATGGGATGAACCTAAGGTCCATTGCAATGGGTAATTCCAACACGGATTAAGTAACGATGTTTAAGAAGATCATGCCTTGGGAGCAATGTTGGTTTGATGTCCACATTGCGAGTGTAATATTGGTTGGATGTCCACATTACGACTCTCCTTAAGGCCCATTGCTAGGCCGTACTTATTATGTATAGGCCGTCCAGGCCCATCTGCGTTGTAAGGATGGTTCATCACTCATTTACATGTTAGTATAGTTTCATGACTCATGATCATACGCATCATATGCCTTTGGGCAGGTTGTTTATGGGCTCCCGGTTAGGTGGAGTTGCCCTACATGAGCGCACAATATGCGCTGGATTTGTTGCATGACTGGATAGCGTGAATCATGCATTTCGCATTTGTGTGACATGGTTATTGTATGCCCTAGCAACATCAGGGCCGTAGCCTTCACAAACGCATCGTGGTTGGCAGGATTGGATACCGAAAATCTTGTTCTACATGGGGTACTATAGATATCCCTGGGTGAAAGTCCCTAAACCCTTACGGTACCAAGAGGTTGCTCTAACGTCTAGACCGAGTAGGTAGATGAGCATTGAGTGCCGATTACCAGACGGTTACGCTCTCCACTGTGTCGTGGTCGGTTGGGAGGGGGTGCGGCCTTACCCGCCTGAGAGTAGAGGACAATGCTAGGCTGAGTTTGACCAGCTTGAGGAATGGGTCCGCTATCGACGAGTCACTCCTGATATTGGCAGACGGATAGTGAGGTTTTTCCACTTACCTTATTGCGCCCGATGTGGCGGCAATCTGGTTTAGAGTGTACTAGACCCCGGTGATATTCCATATTTGAGCTGTATTGATGTATGAACATAGATGAGGACCTGTATGCTTGAGTTGCATTGCACATCGCATGGCCTTGGGATGGCCGATACCATTCATGTCTTGCATCGCATAAGCCTTGGTACGGCTCATGATATTAGATCCATCTGCATATTCCGCTTTACACCGACATTGCATGTTCATATTACTACCTTGCGCACACACTTTCACCACCCTCTAAGCTTGCTGTAAGCTTATGCACGACCGTTGCGTGTAGGTGACGTTGGATTGAAGCAGCGCTGAGGCAGGAGCACGTCGTAGATCGTTTTGGAGTTTTTATTCTTTACCATTGTATTTCCCTTTATGCTCATTGTACTTGTAAAGTTTTTGATCATAGTGGAAATGTAATGGATTTCTTGGTTGTTGTTTGTGGGTTATGCCTTTGGTTATGCTTATTACGAATCAAACTGACATTAAAAATCCTCCTCGTAGCATCCCAGGATCAAAACTTGGCGAATGGGAGCTAGGAGCCGAGAATGGGGTTCTATGGAGGCTGTCGGCACCGGATTCGGTGATCGGGAATTTTGTGAGCCCAGTTTCTGAGTTTGGGGTGTGACATCACCTCAAGCCTAAGGTTTTAAATCAGGTTCACCTTCAACCTTTACACGGAGGTTTCTACTCGGTTCACCTCTAACCCTGGAGTTTTACTGGTGCACTCCTAATCAGATGTTTATGCCCACACAGAGCAAGGGTCCACACAACGCACCCGGTTCTTTATGCCCACACAGAGTAAGGGTCCACGCAACGCACCCAGATGTTTATGCTCTCCACAGAGCAAGGGTCCACACGATACACCCATAGCGTACACTCCTGCCAGAGGCCTCCTATGAGGACTTCAAAGGGTGAGCAACACTTACGACCCAATCCTGGAAAGGAATGATCACAAGTGTCCTCTGGACTCTAAGTACTTACCGATAAGTTGATGAGTTCCTTTTAGCGCAGTGATGAAGATGTCCTTTTTGTTGTTGAAGAGTCTTCAGCTCTCTTGATCCGTAACATAAAAGATATACCAGTACTTGGCTTCGGGTTGGGTCAAGGTTAGGACGGAAATCTACTCTCTTAGAATTTTCTTATAAGGAAGATAGAGTGATTTCCATTATCTATTTATTCAAGGCATCCCAGCTTAATGATATGCTATTAAGATAGTTGTTGAAGGATCCTTGAATGCAGAAGTTCATTTCCCAATCCACTCTATTGAATGTCAATGAATGAGAGTGGATTGGAAGATGAACTCCCATGACAGAAAAGGGCTTTGGGTATATGATCTACAGGTAAAACACATAAAAACACTCTCTTATTTCACTACCAGTAATATGGACAAGTCTCCCTATATATAGGCAAAAGGTTCCAACAGATATAAAATGGTCATATTTATGACAAAGTTTGATATCATCGAGCAGGGTCGATATCATCGAGCGTATACTCTCGATGGGATTGACTGTCCGCTCGATAACACAAACTCAAATGTCATACGCTTTTAAAACCTTTTGCCAGTTGGTTGATGGGATCGATACTGGGGTCGATGTTATCGAATTTTGAGCTTCGATACCATCGATACTGGGATCGATCTATCAACATTTGAAAAATGAGAGAAACTATCCAAAATATTTTAGGTTTTATAGGATATGATCAAGGATCAACCGATGTCATCAGAATTTGAATATCGATGATATCGAGACCGCATCGATGGATCGATAAATCGTATAGATTTACTTATAATCACGCTGGACAGTTTTTGGCTAGTCTCGATCCAATCGACCAGGACTCGATAACATCGACATAAGAATATCGATTTTCACGAATGACCCTCGATCAAAGTTAAAAATAACCTGAAATATTTGCTGGAAGGAATGCACGCCCAAGGTTGATATCCTCGATGGACTTCCGATCTTATCGATATTTGATTTCAGATCATATCGGAAGAGTATCGATATATCGAAGGACCTTATGATTTTCTTAAAAAATAGGGGCGCCGAAACTGCCTATCGATAATATCGAGTGACCATCGATGGGCTCGAGATTTAAATATCAATGATATCGATTGATACGTCGATATATCAATAAATCATCTAGATGAGTATGTGGTTGCTGGATGCTTTTTGTCCTCACTCGATTGTATCGATTAAGATTCTGAGAACATCGACAGAGCAGGTCGATCACATCGAGAAGTGTTCCGATATAATCGACAGAGCAAGAAAACTTGAAGATTTTCCTGTTTGATAAAAATTTTTCTTACTATAAAAACTCTAAGATGTTCTACTTAGTTTTATGGTTTTTATTCACTTGGTGTTTTGAGACATGGGATGTGAGGCTATGATTTACCTACGGCGAGCTTCCACACATCCGGATGAGGCAGACGCTTGACTTGATCTTCTTTTGATGTTCTGCAGACTGATTGACCCATCATACACAGTAATCGACAAACCAGGGCACTAGCAGGTGCACTTTCACAATATTATTTAATTAAAATAACTGATACTCTATCAAGAATTGTAGGTATTCCATCCTTACACAATTGTAATGGCTTTTATCCCGACTAACGCGATTATTTACTTCATACCTAACGGATTTTCGCACAATTGCATTGACAATACACAACCGTCACCACAGAGAATACCAGAGAAAGTTGAAGCAGTTATAAGTAAAGATAGACGAGACTAGAGAATTTTGTTTGACTAAATTGGTCTCTACTCACCAATGAGAAAGATAATTAGATGACGAATTCATTAGTTTATGAAAAGACTTGGGGATCAGGTCAACATTGGAGCCAGTATCAAAGGTAAATTAGTTTTGATTGTGAAGATTCTCAGAGAAAATCTCATCCAATCAAAAGGGGGCAAATCAGAAATAAAACTCCAATACAAAGCTTTATGCTCCACCCACAAAGCTTCAATGCAAAAGCTAAGCAAAGACTGAAGAGTAAAGTTAAGCAACGATCGAAAGAACTATGATACAATATATACGTTCAAGCTGTAACCAATGACAACTGTTACAAGTGCAACAAATCTCTAATTCATAGGAATCAACCAGTATTGACTGGAAGTGACAAGTCTCCAGCCACCGTTAGAGTCATAACCTGCAGAAAAATTCATTAATAGATGGAAAACTTTGGGAGCTTCATGCAGACAACTACCTGAAGAAAAAGAACAAGTAAAGATGTGCTTAAATTCTATGGAGATTGGAATTGCATTCGGCCTCACCAGCGCTGACATAAGAACCTTTCTCGATTTGGCTATAAAAGCACATGCATTAGAGTTAATGGCCAGGAAAATGCCAGTATTTTAAAACATAATAGAAAGAAGTGGGCCAAACAAATCAATAGTAAATGTCATTGATCGAGAGAAGAAAAGAAACACATTTCGCAATAAGCGAGAAATGAGAAGAAGAGAAGATTTAGATTGTTACAAGGATCGTGTAAATGATAAACGACCTCGATTATATGACTCTCACAAAGGATATATCTTTGAAAAGGAAGATGTTTTGTCGATGATGGAGCAACTACTAACTGATGGAACTATCAAATTACCTCAGCCCAAATATCCAGAAGAAGTTGAGTTGACGAAGGAAAAGAATTATTGCCATTATCATCGTTTCCTGGGACATCCTACAGAAGATTGCTTCACATTTAAAGATATATTATAGAAAATGATAAAGCAAGGTGAAATAGTAATAAAAAAGATGAAAAGAAAGATAGAAAACTAACTATAAATGTGGTGTCTACAAGGGATCCGTCAAAGATATGGAAAGATAAAGGGAAAGCTGTTATGACAAGAAAACCACCATTTGCTACATCTTCGACAGCAAATTCCATTAGAAATATTCATTATTCTTATTCATAGTTTCCTGGGTCATTTATTGAAGAAATCAGTCCAGGTGTCTTAGCTTTTATCTGTCAAAGACAAGACGAACCGGTCAAAAAATTCATCGATCGATGAAGGATACTAGGGCCATCATGCTCACAACTAGTGAAAGAAGAAGAATAAGTCAAGCTGCGTATAGAATGCATAAAACTAGATATTGCAATGGGTCTTATTGGTATGGATATACAGACTTTTCAAGATCTGATTGTAAAAGCTTACAATCTAGAAAAACTCAGTATAAAGGTGTTCAATTTTTATATGAACCGGATGTTTTAAGATTCTAAAAATATTTCGAATGATAATGTCAAGGAAAAAAGAAGCTGACGAAGTTGATATTATCGCCAATATTATTGTCAAATTAATATTATCGTCAAATTGATATTATTGGCAAATTATCGTTAAACGCCGATGATTATTGCTAAATGCAGATATTATCGTCAAATTGATATTATTGCCATCGCTATTCGTTACTGACTACTATTAAAAAACCCATTATCGTCGAACTGATGTTATTGCCAAGTAGATACACTATTTTAAACATAAATATTATCAGCAATGGTAATATATCATTTATCAATTTATTATCTTTTTCAGAAGAGTGCTACGCATAAGTCGTACATAGCCATGACGATTTATCATCTACGGCAGCGGAATGATACACATAAGACCTATCACAAGCGATGATAAATCAAATATTATGCAGTCAGCAGTGAGAAGCCAGAGGCCCTAAAAAGCCTGCGAATGCCATCACATGCTTAAACCCATGCGAGCAACGGAGAGATCCAGCGACTAAAAGCCCTAAGTGGCCAAAAGTCTACAACGGCCAATCATACGTAAGACCAATGCCGTCTGTATAACTTCTGACAGTGCCACAGGGAAGGTGAGAGAAAATGCCCTCCCATGAATGGGTCTGACCTAGCAGACGAAGAAAAAGTAGGCTGTGGTATGCGCTATTTTGCTCGTCCATAGATAGGCCAACCATGCATAAGACCCCCCCAGATTCCTTGCTTGATTTCAGTAGAAACTCATGGGGACAGGTCCTTTAAAACAAGCTACCCCCTCATTGATGAACTGACGACCTTAGATTTGGTACCCTAAGGTAGCCTTGCGAGCCTCATGAACTCTAGAGAGTTAATGCGGCCAACTCTGTGCATAAAACCTACCAAGTTCACTGCCCTGGTAGCTTCACTAGGCCCCTTTAATGGATCGCGGTTTGTGAACTCCCTGGTCACGATAAGTCCAGCGAACTCATAAGAGTTACAAAGATCATTGCGTAAGACCCGAGTCCAATTACTTAAAGAGTCTAAAAAATTGTGCCTGCTCCACTACTTAAGAGCTTAAACTGTATGTGAAAGTGTCCAGTCAAGTCTAGTCAAGTTAAGTCCAGTCCAGTCAAGTCAAGTGAAGTCTAGTCAAAATATGTTCAGTCAAAAGTATACTAACTCCACTACTCAAGAGCTTAAACTATGTGTAGCGTCAAAATGCTGCAAATACATATATGATAATCTATTTTACTTAAGATATGCTCAAATATACAATTTCCTGATATGATAAAATAAATCATGAAAATCCCAAATATTGATTAAACAACATACAAAAATACGGTTCTTTTAAATCAGGTTCAAATTACAGCAATAGCAAGTTTACTTAAAATGCTTGCTACTTTCTATTCAGAAGTTAAAATTTTCAAGATCGAATACGAGCCTTCAATTATAATATGCTTATCCTTTCGAAAAGAGTAACAATGCCTTCCTGTCTCTTAGTTTCCTGACAATGAATGAAGGTTATCTCGTAAAATTTATAGAGGTGGAAGAGAAAAATATGAAGAATTATCATTATATGAAGAATTATCATTCTCTTCTGGACGATATAAAAATTCAGATGTATTCTTTGGATTCTTTAAAGGAGCACCAAATGCTATCCATCCTTCAAGGGTATCAGCAGGTTTTACTTCACAAATATTATCTTCTGAAGAAATCTTTATACAAAGTTGACTGGAGAGGGGGCATGATCTATTTCTTCAAAGTAATCTATGCCTTGGTTTTTCTGATAATTTCTTATGTGTGGCAGAGGAATCCATATGGCACAATCAACTGGGCAATAATCGTGCACTAAGTAATATTGATGAGCACACCAATGCATCCAACTATAAGAAGCATGAACTTGATAATTATAGCCAGGAATTATGAAGCGTGATCCAATATGAACATTCAAAAGTTGCTTCCATAACAAGGCCCAATTATATGGTCTGATGCCATAACTTCTCATTGTTCTAGTAATAATATTATAAGTCTTTGGTACAGTCTGGTCAAATCCAAATTGACGAGCAAATCTTCTAGGATAATATGGTTCGTGCCAAAATGAATTATTTTCCCTTAATGGAAGGTAATGGACCTGATGGATATAAGGAACGAATGTTCGCTAAAAGAGATGGAATCATCATTGATAACTTCTATGTCCTCTGAAAAGCTAGTAATGGAAATTGAAAGAAGTGTTCTCTATTTTTTTGGTGACCCAACCATTTGACTTTTCAATCATCTTTCTCAATTGATAATGTTGGAGTGGAAGTTGACGAAGATTTGAATAGGCTCTTTTAGAATTAACTAAGGTCCAAGAAAAATACACTCCTAGCCAGCCTATGAAGAAATGCTAAAGATCACAAACTAGAAAAGACTTAACAGTTGAGCCTTTAGAGCTGGAAATGACATCTCTGAAAGCACGATATAATGAGCAAAGAATCCAACAAATGCAATGCAAAGCACGCTGACATGCACAAAGATGGAATAACCAAATCATTATTATATTGCAAATATTATAATCATTATAAAAGCTTAATATATTACAAATATATCAATACTTCATGAAACTAAATTGGAAAATTATGATATCTTGAGATACTAATTCGGATTAATTTGGCAGGAAAGATTACCATTTAAAATCCTGAATTATGCAGACTATGAATAAATGAGACAATTGAAGAGATTGTTGCAGCAGGAAAAATATTGAAAGACAGTTCTCTAATCAAGTTACTCAAAGATGGAGTCGCCACAGCTGTTACAGTGAAAAGTTTTGATGAAAAGAGAATTGTGCGAATAAGGGAGTTAAAATTGTGAAGGATGCAATTGTGGCCATGTTCATAAGAAGGAGTTCTATCGGATTGACCACTATGAGGGTAGAGTGCTTTCATTGCTACCATTATCCTCCCTATTGAAATATTTATTTAGTGCTTTTGACTAGGGACATTCAGTCTTCCGTTCGAGCAAGATCATTCGGCCTTCCGTTCAAGCACGATCATTCGGTCTTCCGTTCAAGTGCGATCATTCAGTCTTCCGTTCGAACTCGACTATTGAAGATCTCCGTTCAAGTGATCCTTCTCTAATGTGAAAGGATTTTTATGCAGAAGAATATCGATCCTCTATTTAATTTCATAAATTAATCAAAGAAGGATCGAGGGGGCATCTGTTGGGGCATAAAAAATAAACAACACAATAGGAGTTTAGTTTGATTCCCCGGTCAGTCTCTAAGACTTCTCCCCCATGTTGCATGCCTCTCTCTCTTTCTCCAGATCCCATGTTGTGCACCTTCCTCTCTCTCTTTCTCTGGATCCCATGTTGTGCACCTTCCTCTATCAGATCCCATGTTGCACGCCTAACTC
The DNA here is from genome assembly GCA_037074715.1 of Magnolia kwangsiensis. Taxonomy (NCBI): domain Eukaryota; kingdom Viridiplantae; phylum Streptophyta; class Magnoliopsida; order Magnoliales; family Magnoliaceae; genus Magnolia; species Magnolia kwangsiensis. The sequence goes on along the minus strand of CM073576.1, from coordinate 104,723,654 downwards.
CCAAGTTAAGAAGACCTGTTGCACGTCCAGTCTCCCAGATTAGATCCTCTGTTGCGCGCTCACCAATCCTGATGACATGTTACGCGTCCTCAGTCATATTTCCATCCTCTGTTGCACGTAAATGGACCTTCACACATGTGGAGTATCTATAAATACCCTACCCTCTTCATTTGAAGAGGAGAAGGAGAATTCAAAGTGGAGAGAGTAGAGAGTGAAAAGATGACTAGTCCACATCAATCCAACCATCCGCGCAACGGTTTGACTCACGCAACCGTTAGGCTCGCGCAACCAGTTCCCATAGCGCAATAGTCAGGCTTGTGCAACTAGTTCCCATCGTGCAACAATGCTCATTACACAATAGGTATGTTCGCGCAATGTATTCCTTGCACAATGGAAGCTTTCAATGGTCTTTTTGCTATATAATTTGACATGACTTGTTTTCTTATACATGCTATGTGCATACGAGTGAAGAACTGAGGACCTTAAGTCTGTATAACTCATATGTCTTTGTGATGGACATATAACTCATCGAAATGCTGCTGAAATTGCCATTGAATTGTTCCTCCTTTCATTCATTGCATTAATTCTCTATACTTTATTTCAGAATCAAGGGAAATTCGAGGATGTAGTTGAAACTTAGAATTAATAAAATCTATAATGATGAATGTTCTTCTATTTTCTTTGTTATTATTAAATGATAAATCTCCAAACCAAATGCATTCATTTCTAGTCGAAACATCGCGCCATATATATATATATATATATATATATATATATATATATATATATTTCATTTAGGTCACATCAAGTTACATTCATGAAGGTAACCATTCATGAAATAAAATTGACAGTATTTATTATTTCATTAGAGTAAAGAAATTCTATAAATTATTAAATGTGGGAGCTTATTACATGATCGAGTTCGCAGTGGAAGTATAAAACTAAATCATAAAAGTATCTTCTTATTCATTCAGTATAATCTTCTATAGGGAGATGGTCCTCTAGGTCTTTAATTTGTACATCACCTGCAGCATCTGTACGGTTGGAGAGGGTCAACGCCCTACTCATAGTGATGGTTATCCTTTAAGATTAATAATAATTCAAGAGATTCATAAAAATAATGTTAGGGTTCTGATATGTCCCGTACTCCACAACCATGAGAGGTATTAATATGCGTAAACAACCTACATGAGATGCATGTCTAACAAAGTATATGCAGTTAATCACATTTAGTGATTGTCATAATATAAAAAATGATTTAGAATTATTTGGCTCACCCCGTATCCTATTCTATAGAGATTCGCTTGCATTGCCACGTTTAACATGGATTTATGTGGTTTTCCCAAGACGACGCAACACACAACTGGATTCATGGAGCAACTATTTGTGACATCCAATTCCGGAGGTGATGTAACACGTATTGCGAATTACTTATATCGATTTGTGCACCACTACCCATGATACATGTAATTATGTATTTCCTCTGGGGCCGCTATAAAAAACATATTACATCCACGATATTTATTTGATCGCTAGAATGGGGATTCCCAATATAGAACTTGCACCAAAGAGAGAAATCCATTGAATTATGGGAGCTGTAGAATTCCAAGACACATGCCCAAGCCATAAAGGTAAATAGCACAAGACTAACATAATAAAGGAGATGAGTAATAATTGTAAACTCCACAAAGAGGAGAGTGGCGATGACCAACTCAACAAAGAGGAGAGTGGAAAGAACCAACTCAACAAAGAGGAGGGTAGCAAGCGCTAACTCAACAAAATTGGTAAAGGCAAAGGCAAGGCTTGTATCCATCACCCCAGATAAAAATAATAAAGATCACTCATAATCATTATACCATAATCCGAAAGGGTAAATAATTACAGATGATAAATTAAACAATTGCAGAGAGAGAATCATAGTAACATGAGAATAGGAAAATGGAAAGATAATTCATATCAACTTAAATTAAGGAAAGTTTAAAGGAAAAAAAAAAAACCTCACATAATATTAGAAAGGTCATTTATAATTAACATCACACCTTCACCATTATTTTCAAAGGATAAATAATTGGTGGTGGTAAATTAAATATTTACAAGGAGGATTCAAAGCATGTGAGGGAACAAAATAAATCATACTAACTCAAATTAATATAAGCTTAAAGGAATCCCTCACCTCGGGTGGTGGCGTAGTCTTTTTCTAAATTAAATGATCAGAGGCGTACGATCTGGTTATACTATAATATGCCTGGTTCAAATTGATTTAGATGTCAGATTAGAGTTGAGGAAAACTCGACCTAAACCATTCCTTGGACAAGTTTACATGTTGCCTAAGCTGATAAGTTTTAAACTTATCGTGTTTAGGCCCTTCTTATCATTGACTCAAAAATAGAATTCCATTATTAAGGGATAGATCAAATTTGGAAAGGGAAGATGAGCATAGAAAGAAAATAAGGTTAGGAGTCAAACCAGGCCTTGGCGATAGCTTGGCATACAACTATCCCGGCCTTCACGTTTTCTTTTTCTTCTCTCTCTTTCTTTTCTTTCCTTTTCTTTCTCTCTCTTTCTTTTTCTTTTTCTTATCTTTTCTTTTCTTTTCTTTCTCTTTTTCTTTCTCTTTTCTTTTCTTTCCTTGGACGTTTGAGAGGTGGGTGTGTGAATGGAGAGGGGAACGCACGCCTCCTTTTTAAAAGGGAGTGGGTGTGTGAGGGGCGTGTTTCACATCACACTCAGATTGAGTTTCTTATATTTTTCCTTTTATGACAATCTTTGTTTAAATATAATTATCCATTGTGTCAGGGTCATCGAATAGAGCCAGGGTATATGATTTTCTTGGTGATCCGAAATTTAAATTGACCAATCTTGAAATTTTTTCTAATGGGTGTCAAAACGAACTTGATCTTAATTAACAGTCCACACTTAATGATTAGGGCCTAATTTTAGAAAAAAATGTGTAGTCAGGATAGGCAAACGTTTGAAAAAAATTTGGTGGTTGATCGATGGTGGAAAAGGCCTAGATTTAAAATATCACCTTTTGCATCAAAAGGAAGGAACTAACTTCAGCGTTCAATGGTACAGGATCATAGATTGGGGTCTAAATTTTGTATAACCTCGTAGTCATATGAGACTAGAGTGTGGTCTAAATTTGAGTTGCAATGGATGGAAGGAAGTGCTTAAATCGGAAGGTCCAGATTTATAAGGAGTTGATAAGCCTTGAAAGGATAATTTTGTGCCTAAGGAGAAGCTACCAAAGTGGGGTCTTCATATTTCACACTTGGTCTATATTATGAGCAATTTAAGTTGTTCATATGAAGAGAAATATACTACTACGACCACTTACGAGGTTTCTTCACTCGATGGACACCAAAATCAACGATTAAGGGGCTAATTTGTCAATTGGGTTATTTTTACAATGATATAAGGGCCAAAATTTGACATGTATAGTTAATTTATGATACATAAGCTTGGTATAAAATTTTACATCAAACGGATCATGGGAACCATGTGATCTAGAATTCAGGAGTCTAGGTTAATGACATTTTCATAATTATTGTTGACATGAGAGTTTTAGAAAATCTAATAGTTCTACATGGTTATAGGTACGTTTCTAAGTAATTATTACAAAAGGATTTATGTCTGAATCATTACGAATAAAGAGTTATTGACTAAATTAATTAGGTAATGTCCATATATCAAAGCACACAATGGATGGTATATGACATGTTTAGAATAGGAAAAATTGATGGTTGGTACTCTAATAGTGTATATAGGTATATGTATGACCAATTTTGTAAACGGAAGAACACAAGGTGAGTTTCTGAGTGATTAGGGGGTAGAACATGTGTATCGTTAGTTCAAGTGTCTTGTTCATATATGTAAGTTTCTCAAATTGTATTTCTGATGGTGTGTTAAGTATATTCATAGGTGATGAACAAGATGAACAGATCAAAATATCAACTTGATGTGTGTACGAGTGGATATAGAGATTAAGTAGATAGTTTACTATGATCGGGTGGTCCAAAATTAAAGTTGACAGTTAGATGTCTCTATCTAGCAGTGTGTATTTGACTGAGCAGTTGGTTATGATGGACAAGTGAGAATATTTAGGTATATGATGATCCTATCTTAAAATCAATGGTCAGATAGCTTGATCTATAATGGAGATTATTCCCAATGGTCAAATTTGTGTTGGAGAATAGATATAAGGTTAGGATAACTAGATTGATAATAAGTTAAATTTCATGGTAACACTCAAGAACTTTTAATACTCAGGTGTTGAAAAGTTCAGAGTGTTATAATAAGGAGTCCATTAAGTTTGAAGCCCTTTCCTTGTGTAGGATTGAGATTTAGAGTTTGAGTGATAAACTCGTTAAGCCTCGCTGTAGGCCTCCGATGGGAGAATATGTAGTCCTTGTTTAGGACGTGTTGTCCTTATGTAGGACGTGTTGTTTGTATAAAGGACATATTGCCTTGTGTAGGCTCCCAGTTGTGTCCTTGTATAGGACTCGTTGCCTTGTGGAGGCACTTAAGGGAACCTTGTGTAGTTCCCTTAGTTAACCTTGTGTAGGTTGTGAAGGTTCATGGTTAACCTGATTTAAAACCATTTGATAGTGAAATCTAGTACACTCTAGGAGAGAGTGCATCCACCGGGAGTGGAGTAGGCAATTAGTCGAACCACTATATATGACTATGTTTGGGATTGCTTTATGTACATTGATTTAGTTATTCTTACGTCTATCGAATGATCATTATGATGCATGATTTAGTTAATGTATAAGTATTGATAGGAATAATATCCCACACATTATCACGTTTACTATCCTTATAGGCTTGTTCTTTTTATCTAAATGTTGTATAAGCCTATGTGATTTGGACCCTCTATTGGCTTGAAAGCCATAAAGTTACTTTGCCTTACTCTTTTATTTAAAGTTAGCCATTGTTTATTCTTATAGAAAAATAATTTTTGAAAGGTCCTATTCACCCTCCTCTAGGACATTTGGACATATTTCCATACTTTAGTAATAGCGGTTCTACTACAATTTCAACAGGATTATCGATCATTGCAGTCGATCGATCGAGCTAGCTTGAGGCCCTTTGATCGATCGACCATGGATCGATGAAAGTTAAAATTAACTTTTTAAGTTACTAGACACTTTTAGCCACCTTCGATCGATCTAACCTTGCCCGTCAATCGATTGAGCATGGTCAGATTAAATCAATTTGCTCGCTTGATTACTTTGGTCGTCTTCAATTGAATGAGTTCAATTGATTGGGTTTGCTCGATGATACTCTTGATTGATTGAACCTTAGGTTCTTTGGGTCGAACCAAGTTATGAATTTTAAAAATTGTTAGCTAAAAAAAAAATCAATCTTCTTCGATCAATTGAACACTGACTTTGATCGATCGACCGAAGTTGGGTAAATTCAATTATATAGTCTAGTTTTTTGAAAAATTTAGGGTTTCTCTTCTTCTTTAGTTTTGATGGATTCTATTGATTATGGAATTAGTTCAAACCCTTCCATTAGTTTTTCTCATAGTCAAACTCAGAGAAACCAAAAGATTCCTCAGATATAAATATATAGCATAATTGATAGTTGAGAATTGTTTTCGATGAAAGTTCACATAGATTTTATGATTTCATAGATCGTTGTGGGATTCCTCGATCAGATCATTCTACTATTTGAGATCTTAACATGGTTCAACTTTAGGATCCTCATATTTGAATTTCCTAGACCAATACACGCGGACTTTCTCAAAGTCAATTTTCCCAATACACAAAAATAGTGTAGGAACTGTTTTCCTTATTAAAAAACTCCTCCATGGTGATGGATGTAAGGTTAAGCTGCCATGTCCATTACTTAGATATAAGGTTTTTAGATAGAAATTTATAGGAAAATAAAAGTAGGATGATGAAATCGTACCAGTGGAGACTCTCCTTTCGCGGGTTTTCTTTCTCTCTTTTAACTGATCTTATGTTTAGGGTTTTCTTTAGGTATATCTTGCAGATCTCCCCTTTAAATGGAGTGAAAACCCTGATTCTAGAAGATTCCAATAAGGTTTTGGTGGATTCTGGCAAAAATATAATTCTTGCGGTGTGGGGAATCGATCTGCTGACCTTTCTCTCTATTAAGAGTTCTTTTACTATCTGGGCTAAGTTCTTGGTTTTTATTAATAATAGAAAACCAATTATTGATTTTTTTTAGTTAAGGTCTCAAGTGGGCCACGAAAATTAGGGTCGTTATATCTACCCCCCTAAAAGAAAATTTTTGTCCTCAAAATTTACCTGATATAAATAGCAAACAATTGAGGGTATTTCTCACGATCTCTGCTTCTTGCTCCCATGATGCTTCATCAGCTTTGTGATGAAGCATCCTTCCGATTTAGAATTTAAATCAATTTCTCGATGTAGGTCGGATCTTCTTATAGTTTGAGGTCTTGCCAGTTGATGAAGTGTGAGGCGTCTCTTTCATATTTCCACAACATCAATACATGGAAAACATTATGCACACTAGCTAATTGAAGTGGTAACGTTCGACAATGCGCCACAGCTCCAATTCTCTCCAAAATCTTTAAAATTTTCTATAAATTGAGGAGCTAATTTCCCTTTAGTTCCAAAACGTATCGATCCCTTCATCGGTGAGACTTTAAAAAATACATGATCTCCAATTACAAACTCCAAGTCATGCCTTTTATTGTTAGCATAGCTCTTCTGCTTACTCTGGGCCGTTAACAATCACTTCTTAATAATCTCCACTTTCTCTATTGCTTCTTAAAGAATATCAGGTCCAACTAACCCTTTCTCTCATACTTCAATTTAGTAATTTGGTGTGCGACACAGATGTCCATAGAGTGCTTCATAAGGGACCATCCCGATGCTAGCCTAATAACTGTTGTTATATGCAAATTCTACAAAATGGAGATTGTCGTCCCAACTTCCCTTGAAATCTAAGGCACATGCACACAAGAGGTTTTTAAGTATCTAATTTACACGTTTGGTCTATCCATTAGTTTAAGGATGATATGTTGTACTATAATCTGAGGTAGTGCCCATAGCTTCCTACGAACTTGTCTAAAAATGTGACATGAAATGTGAGTCATGATTTAACACAATAGAACTTAGTACTCTATGAAATTGCACTACTTCTTTGATATAAAGTTTAGCAAGTACATCCATGGATTAATTAATATGGATGGGAATAAAATGTGCTAACTTTTTCAATCAATCGATGATTACCCAAACCGAATCATGTTTCTTTTGACTTAACGGGAGTCCGACTATAAAATCCATCGAAATGTAGTCTCGTTTTCATTCCGGTACCTTCGGAGGCCGTAAAAGACCAAAGGGGTTTTGATGGTCACCTTTACTTACTGAAAGGTAAAATATCGCGATGCATATTCCGCTATCTCCTTCTTCATATTCGGCCACTAAAATGACCGCTTCACATTCTGATACATCTCAATTCCACCTGGATGAATTGTAAACTTAAATCGATGTGCTTCCTTCATGACCTCTTCTCTTAATTTTGAAACATCTGGCACACATAAGCAGCCTTGATAACGAATGCCCTTATCCTCCTAAACCTTCCATTCAAATTCATCATTTACCTATTGTTTGGCCATCATTTGTAGTGACTATTTGTCGTTCTCTTGATCTTTTATGATTTTATCCTTTAAGGTTTGCTCAATCATTATATTACTGAGATAGATATGCCACTCCTAAAATTGTAATTTCACATCAAGTTGTTTTACAATATTTATCATCTAACATTCTCTAATCATGAGCCTGTCTATGCTTTGCTACTTGTACTACTTCTTACTTAGTGCATTTACTACCAAAATTGCCTTTCCAGGATGATAGGATAGTTTTAAATCATAATCCTTTAAGAATTTCACTCATCTTCTCTACCTCATGTTCAAATCCTTCTATGAAAATAAATATCGAGGGCTCTTATGATCAATAAAAAAATCAAATCGCTTGTCATATAAATAGTGTCACCAGGTCTTAAGAGTAAAAACAATGGCAGTTAGCGTTAAGTTGTGAATAAGATAATGTCACGCCCCAAACTCGAAAACCGGGCTCACAAAATTCTCGATCGCCGAATCTGGCGCCGACAGCCTCCGTAGAACCCCATTTTCGGCTCCTAACGCCCATTCGCCAGGTTCCGATCCTGGGATGCTACGAGGAGGATTTTTAACGTCAGTTTGATTCGTAATAAGCATAACCAAAGGCATAACCCACAAACAACGACCAAGAAATTCATTACATTTCCACTATAATCAAAAACTTTACAAGTACAATGAGCATAAAGGTGGGTGCTACCGTCCACTGGACGGTGGACTTAAGACACATGCATCAGTGTGGGTCCCATGTGGGGCCCACTGAAATGTTTAGATGCCATCCAACCCATTCATAAGGTCACTCGGACCTGGATGAAGGAAAAATGTAAATTTCAGCTTGATTCAAAACTTTCATGGTCAAAAAAAATGGCTTCAAGGGTAGGCTTTTAGCCACCACTGTTTCCTCTGGTGTGGTCCACCTGAGCCTTGGATGGGCTTGAATTTTGGCAGGGGCCCACTTCAGGAGGTGGCCCACCACATGAGCAGATTGGATCGCAAATAAACATCACTGTGGGGTCCACGTGCAGGGCCGTGGGTGGCCAGCGTCTGCCAGTCCCAGACACTGTACGCAGCAGCGTGCAGCCACTGCTGCTGCATGTCAGACGGCAGAGGCATGCCTCTTGAAAAATTTTGGGAAAAACTAAATTTTGGGGGTTTTTCGAGTGTGGGGCCCGCATCACATAAATCTACTTCGTTCACTAGCTTCCCTGGCCCAAGACAAGCCCAAAGAGTCTAAAGTTTGAATTTTTTTGATGCTAGAAAATGAAATAAAATTAGAAAAAGGATCCTTGAGTGGTAAGGATGCATTCTTTGATGCTATGGCCCACCAGATCTTCCAATTAACCCCAACTCTTGGCTCAACGCCTAAAAAGAGATGGGTAAGAGGATGGACGGCATGGATTGGATATATACATCAAGGTGGGTCTATGAGAGGACCAGCCCAAGGCTTCATTCTCTTCTTTCTTTCCTTTTCTTTTTTCTTTTTTTTTTTTTTTACAGGAACGTCCAGCGTCCCAGATGCTGGACGGTGTGGTGCTCTTAAAAATATATTGTGGTGGGCCCTGATGAAGTGGGCCACCACTGATATTTGACGTGGGTACAACATATAAGGTGGGCCCCACTTGAATAAAACTTGAAAAAAATAAATATCTCAAGGTGGGGTCCATTCAAGTGGGCCACACAACCCCATTGCATAAAATAAAATAAAATAAAATAAAAGAAACGAAAAGGGAAAGAAACATGGAGAGTGGGACACGCTTGTGATGGAGGGACCCCGACATTATGGGCCCTCCCTTAAAAGCAAATCATACAATCAAATGGGTCATTTAGCACATGGGACCATCAAAACTTAAAATCAACGGTGGAGATCCTTTCCCCACCAATATGGATGGTCAAGATGACCTTTTTACAATGAAATAAACATCATGATGGGGTCCATGGAGAATGGCCCCACCATGGATGATCATGATGATCAAAGTGGTCCATCGGCCACAACTTAGGGTCCCAAGTGAGATCCACACCATGGATCGGTGGGCCTCACTTGACCCATCATAAAAATAAGAAAAAAAACTATCCTATAGAGGCACCCACCGTCCGATCTTCTTTCTCCTAGGGGTTCCTTGGCACCTTAGCTTCAACTTCAATGGATGAGATGAGGAATGGAGGGTTGAGATGGGAGATGGTGGGGTAGGAAAGTGGGCCACTTGAAGCTTAGGGATACTTGGAAAATTCCATACGTATGGAGCTTGGGATTTTTTTACAAATGAGAAAGAGAGGAGTTGTAAAGGGAGAGAGAGAGTGATGGATGGATGTGGTGAGTGATGGTTGTGTAAGAAATCTTTGACTTTTGTGGCCTTTTGTGTAAGAGAGGTATGGGTTTGGAAGACTTTTGTGGTTTTTGTGTAAGAAAGGTATGGGTATGGAAGACTTTTGTGGCTTGCTTGGGAAAAGGGGTGAAAGTGATGTGTACTTGACATGTACTTGACAAGTGATGGATTGATGGATGGTTGATTGATGGGATTGATGTGACACATCGTAAAGATTTCCTTGGGTTTCGCAACGCGAGGTGTTTCCTCGCACGGAACGTCGGTCTACAACTCTTAACTAGGGTATCGCCTCGGCGCGCGAGTCGCGGCATCGGAACCGCAACGACGGTGCGGTCGCTATGGTATTGGTCTTGGGTTGAGTCGACTCGGGTTGTTGGCACATGAATCAGGGTCGCGCGTCGATATCGGTTAAGGGTCGAAGGTTGCTAAAATTCGACCGGTAAGACCGCGGAAGTCTACAGAAAAGTACGGAACAAGATACGGGTCTTACAGCTCTCCCCTCCTTATAAAAATTTCATCCTCAAAATTTACACAAGCATCGCAACTAAACATTACTCATGAAAAAAGAAACGACATAGGGACAACATACAAAATACAATACATGATCAATCATCAAAGAGATGAGGATAACGCTCTCGAATCTCAGCCTCACGCTCCCAAGAAGCCTCCTCTACAGAATGGTGACCCCACTGCACCTTCACCAATGGAATGACCTTGGTTATGAGGACCTGCTCCTTCCGATCAAGGATACGGACTGGCTGCTCAATGTAAGAAGCGTCCTCACGAACCTCCAGCGGCTGCCAATCAATAACGGGAACTATGTCTGACCTACACTTCCTCAACATAGAGACGTAGAAAATGTCGTGGACGCCAGACAACTGTGATGGCAAGGCAAGCCGATAGGCCACAATGTCAACGCGCCCAATGATCTCAAAAGGTCCTATGAATCTCGGGACAAGCTTGCCCTTCGCTCTAAATCGAACTACGCCCTTCATGGGCGAGACCTTGAGATACACATAGTCCCCTACATCAAACTCCAAGGGACGACGCCGACGATTAGCAGAACTCTTCTCGGCTTTGAGCTGTGCGCATTCTTTGCCTGATGATGTCAATAGCCTCTGAAGTCTCCTACACAAGCTCGGGACCTAGGAGACGACGCTCTCCAACCTCGGTCCAATAACTCGGTGATCTGCATGGTCTGCCATATAGTGCCTCAAAAAGAGCCATGTCGATGGTCGCCTGATAGCTGTTATTGTATGCGAACTCAACCAATCGCAGATGCTCATCCCAGCTACTCCCGAAGTCAATCGCGCAGGCCCGAAGCATATCCTCAAGTATCTGATTGACCCTCTCGGTCTGGCCATCGGTCTGCAGATGGTACGCGGTGCTGAGCTGCAAATCGGTCCCCATCGCTCGCTGGAAGCTCCCCTAAAACTGAGACGTGAACCTCGAGTCTCGGTCAGAAACGATCGAGACTGGAACGCCATGCAGTCTCACAATCTCCTCAATAAATAATCTCGCAAGCCGGTCCATAGACCAAGTCGCACGCATCGCAAGGAAATGTGCCGACTTCGTCAGACGATCCACAACAACCCAAATGTCGTCATAACCACGCTGAGTCCTCGGCAAACCCATAATGAAATCAGTCGACACGTGCTCCCACTTCCACATCAGGACGCTTAACGGCTGCAATAGACCAGGAGGTCTCTGATGATCGGCCTTGACATGCTGGCATGTGTCACACTCGGCCACAAAACTGGCGATCTGGTGCTTCATCCCCACCCAAAAATACTGTCACCTCATGTCACGGTACATCTTCGTCGAGCCCGGGTGGATAGAAAATCGCGATCGATGTGCCTCAGTCATAAGATCTCTGCGTAACTCTTGAATATCCGGGACACATAATCGGCCTCTGAAACGAAGTCCACTGTCTGTACCAATCTGCCAATCTGTCTGACCCTCAGATGCCACCTCAGCCATATAATTCTGCAATGACTCATCAGCCTGCTGAGCCTCGATCACCCTAGCGACAAGAGAGGGTTGAATCGACAAGCTCGATAACTGTACAATGGAAGACTGCAGGCCGAACTCAAAATCATACGCTGCGATATCCTCAAGCATCCGCCACTCCTGAATCATCATACGCGCCACTAGGCCTCATGCCTGACGACTGAGGGCATCTGCCACCACGTTCGCCTTGCCCGGGTGGTACTGGAAATCAAAATCATAGTCTTTCAGGAGCTCCATCCAGCGCCTCTGTCTCATATTCAACTCAGATTGCGAGAAGAGGTACTTCAAGCTCTTGTGATCAGAGAAGAGCTTGAACCTAACCCCATAAAGATAGTGCCTCCACACCTTCAGTGCGAAGACAACTGCAGCCAACTCTAAGTCATGCGTAAGATAGTTCAGCTTATGGACCTTGAGCTGACGAGACGCAAAGGCCATTGGTCTCCTGTGCTGCATCAGGACATCACCCAAACCGATATGCAAGGCATCAGTGAATACAATAAATCCGTCACTCCTAGAGGGAAGAGTGAGGATAGGAGCGGACATTAGACGGTCCTTCAACTCCATAAATGCTCGCTCGCAGGCGTCACTCTAAATAAACTTTGCACCCTTCCGAGTCAACTTGGTCAGCGGGGCTGCAATACGAGAAAAACCCTTAATGAAACGTCGGTAATAGCCCGCTAAGCCAAGGAAACTACAGATCTCTGTCGCAGTCGTGGGCTGGCCCCACTGACGCACTGCCTCGACCTTCGAGGGGTCCACTGCGACACCCTCCCTCGTCACCACGTGACCGAGAAACTTCACCTCCTCCTGCCAGAACTTGCACTTCTCCAGCTTCGCATACAGCTGGTGTGCACGGAGGGTCTGCAAAGTAATCTCTAAATGCTGCTCGTGCTCCTCACGGGTCCTCGAATAGATTAGAATGTCATCGATGAAGACTACAACAAACTGATCCAGATATGGGCGGAAGACCTCGTTCATCAGCTGTATGAAGACCGCGAGTGCATTGGTCAGTCCGAAGGACATGACCTGAAACTCGAAATGACCGTAACGCATCCTGAATGCCGTCTTCGGAATGTCCTCATCTCGGACCCGAATCTGATGATAACTGGAAAGCAGGTCAATCTTTGAAAAGAACTGTGCACCCTGCGGCTGATCGAACAAATCATCAATCCTAGGGAGCGGGTACTTGTTCTTGATCGTGACTTTTTCGAGCTCACGGTAGTCAACGCAGAGCCTCAATGAACCATCCTTCTTCTTCACGAAGAGTACCGGTGCTCCCCATGGAGAACTGCTCGGACAGATAAAGCCCAACTCATGTAACTCGTCCAACTGCTTCTGCAGTTCCCGTAACTCCAACGGTCAATACGATACGGGGCCTTCAAAATAGGCGCGGTACCAAGTACGAGATCAATCTGGAACTCAGTGAGTCGACGAGGAGGTAATCCCGGAATCTCCTGAAACACATCGCGAAAATCGCAAACCACAGGCAAATGGTCGATGTAGGCGGCAACAGACTCCTCTACGCCACATGACATCAAACAATACAACTGCTCTCCTCTGGGCTCTGCAACGAACTCGAACTGCGGAACGCTGGGTATACAAAACGTGATCGTCCTCATGGCACAGTCCAAAATGACATAATATTCAGCGAGCCAATCCATGCCTAGGATGACGTCGAACTCAGACATCGGTAAAATAAACAAATCAGTAGGCAGGAAGGTATCCCCAACCAGAACGGGGAAAGACGAGAAAAATCGGCCCAACACTGTAGTCCTCCCCAAGGGAGTCGATACTGATAGGCTCTCACCAGCAGACTCCAATGGTAAGCCGGTCGATCGGCAGAAGCTCTCGGCCATAAAAGAGTGCAATGCACCGGAATCAAACAACACTCATACAATGCATTTAGAAACTGGAAGTATACCCTCAATGACTCCTTCGGATGACTGCGGATCCTGCTGAGCTGTATAGAATCTAGCCTGAGTGGCTGGGGAGGTGCCTGTCCCCTCTGAACATGCTGCTGCTGCTGCTGGGGTCGCTGAGGCGGTCGAAACTGCTGCCTTTGCTGCTGTGGCCTCTGAGGCTGGTGATGATGCTGATGCTGCTGCTGAGGTGGCCTCGGTGGTGGAGGCTGCTGTCACTGCTGCTGTGGGGGTCTCTGCTACTGCGGTGGAGGCTGCTGGGGAGCCCTTTGCTGCTGTGGACCTCTCTGCTGCTTCTGGGGGCTGGGACACTCCCATGAACGGTGTCCTGTCACACCGCACCTGAAGCAAGTGCCGGTGAACTGCCTCTGAGGTGGTGGTGGAGGTGCTGCTGGTGCTGATGGTGCATGGAAGGCTGGGTGACCTATGTGCCTCTGCTACTGTGGTCGACGGTGCTGGGAATCACTAGAAGAAGCCTGTCTCCTCCGGTCTCTCCTCTGACCACGATCAGACTGAGAACCGGCCCACTCAGTCTCATAAATTTGAGCTCTTCGCACCACTGCCTGGAAGGTAGGGAGCTCATGCCCAATAACATGACCTCGAAGGCCGTAACGTAAGCCGTGCTCGAAACGGCGGGTCTTTCGCCCCTCGTCATCAACCATATACGGTGCAAATCTCGATAGTGCCACAAAACGGGCCGTGTACTATGCCATAGTCATGTCTCCCTGCACCAGAGTCTCAAACTCTAAGGCTCGCTGACGACGGATATGGTCGGGGAAGTACTGCTCTTCGAATCGGTCAATAAAGTCCTTCCATGTTCAGACATACTCAGGTCTGACAACACGGGTAACAGAGGTCCACCAATGCTCGGCCTCACCCTGAAAGAGAAATACTGCTAACCGGACTCGCTGCTCGGTCGTACATGACATGGTATCAAAAATCTTCTCCACATCGGAGCGCCATCTCTCTGCTGCAGTCGGATCTGGCTCACCCTGGAAACGTGGGGGATCAAGCCGTCTGAGCTCACGAAGTAAGGCGCTCGCGCGCTCCTGCTCTACCTGAGCTGGTGAAACAACTGGGCGCCTGCCCTGTCCCTGGAGTGCGGCTGTCACAGCCTGTAACATCTGCTGTAACTGAGAGGCACTCACAGTCACGGTCGGCTCCGCATCGGCCTTAGGTGGAGGAATGTCATCCTCAGGGAAGGGAGCAGGGATCTCTGAGGGTAGAACGGGAGGCGCAGGTGGTAAAGCTGGAGCCTCAGGTGGTGGACCGGGATCCTCAGGTGGTGGTGCGGGAGTCGATCGGGTAACCCTCCCAGGCACCATGTCCTACAGGAAAGAGCGAAGGCGCCTATCAATTTCAAAACTCTCAAAGGTACGCACGTTAACGGTCTGTAACGGAAGGTTGCTAAGCTATCCGAACTTCGAAACTTAGCCATTTTACACTCATAGTAGACATGTAATGTTGTTCCCAAACATGCATCAGTGTGGGGCCCACTTAAATGTTTAGATGCCATCCAACCCGTTCATAAGGTCACTCGGACCTGGATGAAGGAAAAACGTAAATTTCAGCTTGATTCAAAACTTCCATGGCCAAAAAAAATAGCTTCAAGGGTAGCCTTTTAGCCACCACTGTTTCCTCTGGTGTGGTCCATCTGAGCCTTGGATGGGCCTGAATTTTGGCAGGGGCCCACTTCAGGAGGTGGCCCACCACATGAGCAGATTGGATGGCAAATAAACATCACTGTGGGGCCCACGTGCAGGGCCGTGTGTCACGCCCCAAATCTGAAAATCGGATTCACATGAATCCCGATTGCCGAATCCGGTACCGACAGCCTCCGTAGTGCCCCATTCTCGGCTCCTGACAATCAAATGCCAGATTCCGATCCTGGGATCCTACAAGGAGGATTTTCATAATGAATTTTTTTTTTTTTTTTTTGTAATGGAGCATAACCACAAGCATAACCAAGTCACAAAACAACATCACCACATATCCACTATAACAAAAATTTTAAGTACAATGCAGAAAGGAAAATACAAAGTGATCAAAAAGCTCCAAAAGGTCCTGATATGCACTCCTGTCTCAGCGCTGCTGCCGTCCAACACTACTTGCACGCAACTATCCTGCATAAGCTTACAAAATCTTAAAGGGTGGTGTAAGTGTGTGCGTAAGGCAAACGCCAAGTGTACAGTATCAGAACAATGCGAAAGTATGTGGTAAGTCCATAGAATCAACCATGCCAAAGCTATGCGATGAGATATGAATGTCATCGGCCACACCGATACAATGCAAGGCCTATATAGCCGAATGTCATATGCGAAATGCAATCCAAGCAAGTCGGTACTCCTCAAGTACGTATATCAGTACAGTTCCTCTCTGGATATCACCGGGGTCTAATACACTTCGCAGAGACTGCCACCTCCCTAGCTGCACAGTCAAGAAAGTGAATAAGACCTCACTATCCGCCTGACCAGTAGTATGCCAATACCTACCCGGCTCATCGATAGCGGACTTATTTGTGAGCTAGTCAAACTCAGCCTAACTTATAGCCCTCTCACTCAGGCGGATAAGGCCACACCCCCTTCCAACCGACCATGACACAGTGGGAGACGCGGCCTACTGGTATTCGGCACTCGAGCGCTCATGTATCCACTCGGTCTAAACGCTGGAGCATCTTCTGGTACCAAAAAGGTTCTGGGACTTTCACCCAAGGACATCCTAAGTGCCCACAGTGCTAGAATAAGTATTTTCGGTATCCAATACGGCCATCCACGATGTACCTGTGAAGCCACGGCCCTGATGTCGCTAGGGCGTGCAGTGATCAAGTCATACGTATGCGAGATGCATGAATCACGCTGTCAAAACATGCAACAATCCAGCGCGTACTACGCGATCATGTGGGGCACTCAGTCACATAACGAGTCCCGTAAATGGTCTACCCAATGGCGTATGTTATGATCAGTCATTACTCATATCAAGCATACATATGATGCGTATGGGCATGAGTCATGAGATTATTCTAAGCATGTTATAAGGCAATGAATAGCAACGGGTATGGACCTATCAATGGGCCCTAAAGAGAGTTACAATGCGGACATTTAACCAACATTGTACATACAATGTGGACGTCAAACCAACATTGTTTCCTAGGCACGACTTGCCATAAATATCATTTCACGAACCATGAGAAACGTACATTGCAATGGACCCTAAGGACATCCGTTAGGCCTCGATCCTTGGGCCTTAGATATATCAAATGGGTCGTATTACATGGGCCTCACATTCACCAAACGGGTTACATTGATGGGCCTCACCAATGAGCCTTATGTACATTGCAATGGTCCATGGTCCATGGGCCTTGAAATACATCAAAGTGGCCTCACAACTTGAGCCTTAAATATGTCAGATGGGCCCATACACATGAGCTTTAAATATATCAACTAGGCCACTCCATTTATGCCCCATGCACATCAAATGGCTTAATCTCATGGGCTTTAATATGTATCAAATGGGCTTGAATCCCGTGGGCCTTATATAAAATAAGTGGGCCGGATTCTATGGGCATTGCATATGCCAAATGGGCCGAAACCCATGGGCATTACATATGCCAAATGGGCTTAATCCCGTGGCCCTTATATGTATCAAATGGGCCTGATCATTTGGGCCTCAGATATATACCAAGGTAGGCCTCAATGAATGGCCAAAGTTAAATCAATAAAGGGCCCTATACACATGCCATGGTGGCCCATTTGAACCATAGATCTGGCTCATTTTTAGTTCAACCATAAAAATGAATTATAAAATAAATGGACGGTTTAGATGCAACACATGCATCGTGGTGGGGGTCACATGAAGGCCCACCATCATTTTAATATACTATATAATCTATATACAGTATATATATATATATATATATATATATATATATATATATATATATATATATATATATATATATATATATACACAATATTATCTGTAATATAATATTTTATATACATATTTATATATATATATATCTACACACACACATACACACGTGTGCACTCACACATACATACACACACACGCACTCACACACGCACACACACACACACGTATACACATAGTGACAGTGGGCTCCACCGTCCGTGCGGACGGTGGAATACAGCCACATACTTCACTGTGGGTCCCATGTGGGGCCCACCATAATATTTATTTTCCATCCAACACGTTGATAAGGTCATGCAGACCTGAATGAATAGGAAAAACAAATTTCAGCTTGATCCAAAACTTGTGTGGACCCCAAAAGAGTTTCAATGGTAGAATTTAATCACCACTGTTTCTTGTGGTGTGGGCCACCTGAGCTTTGGATGTACCTCATTTTTGGAGAGGGCCCACCTTAGAGGGTGGGCCACCTTATGGACAGTTCGGATGATAAGTAAACATCAAGGTGGGGCCCACGGCTAGGGCCGTGGGACCATGCTCGACCGCCCGCCCGTTAGTGCGCAGGCGCTGCCTGCGCCTGTCAGTAGCAGCAGCGCACGCTGCCTCTTGCAATTTTTTTTTTTAAAAAAAAAACTATTTTTCCAGCGTTTTTCAAGTGTGGGGCCCGCGTGTGATGGATCCACTCCAGCCATTAGATTGCATGGCTCAATACAAACCAAACGAGTCTAATATACGGAATTTTTTGAACTCAAGGTGGGCCCTAGCCAACTTTTAATGGTAAGGACAATGTTTGCTAAGCTATGGCACGCCTGAATATCGGATTGACACCATTTTTCGGCTCAACGCCTAAAATGAGTCGAGAAAGAGGATGAACGGCATGGATTAGAAACATACATCAAGCTGGGGCCTATACAAGTGGTCTTCCCCAAAGGCTTTAGAAATAAGCCATTATTTGTGTTTTCATTCCATTGACGTCTAGCGTCACTGGACCCTTTTTGGACTAAATACAAATTTTAAGTGGGCCTTACCTAGGTGGGCCACCACATGATAGGTGGTGTGGGTACAATGCATATAAGGTGGGCCCACTCATGGATGACTTGGATAAAATACGTACTTCAAGGTGGGGTCCATCCAAGTGGGCCATACGGCCATTTCATCACATACAAGGAAGTAAATGGAAAGAGAGGGAGAGAGAAATAGAGTGAGACACGCGTGATGGAGGGACCCCGGCACTATGGGCCCTCTGTTTCAATCATCCAATCATACATCAAAGGTCCCCTTGCATATGGACCATCAACAACAGATCAACGGTGGAGATCCCACTCCACTAGAAATGGACGGTCTAGAAGACCTCCTCAATACAAGGAAAGTAAACATCATGATGGGGTCCATGGAGAATGGCCCCATCATGGAATGATCTTGATGGTCAAGATGAGCCATTGGCCACATCTTAGGGTCCCAAGTGAGATCCAAACCATTGATCGGTTGGCCTCACTTGGCCCATCTTAAAAACATAAAAAGTAGCCTAAAGAAATACCCACCACTTGATCTTCTTGGTCCGTTGGATAGCCGGTCTCCTAGAGCTTCACTTTGATGGTGGAGATGGAAAATAGATGGCTAGGATGGGAGATTTGGGAGTGGAAAGTGGGCCACCAAAATCACACTTCTCTCATGGGGAGCCTTGGACGTGGGAGGCTGTCTTAGTTGCTTGGGTTTGGAGTGTTGAGAAATGAGAGGGAGAGAGAGAGTTGTAAGAGTGATGGAGTGATGTGAGGTGAGTGATGGGTGAGGTGAGTGATGGGTGAAGTGAGTGATGGGTGAAGTGAGAGGTTAGTTGACTTAGGTGGTTGCTTGACTTGTGGAGAAAGGAAGCATGGGTGTTTGTACTTGACATAAAGTGATTGATGGGTGATTGATTGATGGGATTGATTTGACACTTTGTAGAGATTCTCTTGGGATTTGCAACGTGCGGTGTTTTTTCTCGAACTGAACGCGGGTCCGCATCTCATCGTCTGGGTATCGGATCGGTGTGTGAGTTGCGGCGTTGGAACCGCGGTAACGGTACGGTCGCAATGATATAAGTCTTGAATTAAGCCAGCTCAAATGAATAGGATACGACTTACGGTCGTGCGCAACGTCAACTATAGGTCGCGGATTGTCGGAATTTGACGAGAAGGATTGCGGGAAGCGACGGAACAGTATGGATTATGATACGGGTCTTACACCGTGGGTGGCCAGCGTCCGCCCGTCCCAGACATTGCACACAGTAGCGTGTAGCCACTGCTGCTGCATGTCAGACGGCAGAGGCATGCCTCTTGAAAAATTTTGGGAAAAACTAAATTTTGGGGGTTTTTCGAGTGTGGGGCCCGCATCACATAAATCTACTTCGTTCACTAGCTTCCCTGGCCCAAGACAAGCCCAAAGAGTCTAAAGTTTGAATTTTTTTGATGCTAGAAAATGAAATAAAATTAGAAAAAGGATCCTTGAGTGGTAAGGATGCATTCTTTGATGCTATGGCCCACCAGATCTTCCAATTAACCCCAACTCTTGGCTCAACGCCTAAAAAGAGATGGGTAAGAGGATGGACGGCATGGATTGGATATATACATCAAGGTGGGTCTATGAGAGGACCAGCCCAAGGCTTCATTCTCTTCTTTCTTTCCTTTTCTTTTTTCTTTTTTTTTTTTTTACAGGAACGTCCAGCGTCCCAGATGCTAGACGGTGTGGTGTTCTTAAAAATATATTGTGGTGGGCCCTGATGAAATGGGCCACCACTGATATTTGACGTGGGTACAACATATAAGGTGGGCCCCACTTGAATAAAACTTGAAAAAAATAAATATCTCAAGGTGGGGTCCATTCAAGTGGGCCACACAACCCCATTGCATAAAATAAAATAAAATAAAATAAAAGAAACGAAAAGGAAAAGAAACATGGAGAGTGGGACACGCTTGTGATGGAGGGACCCCGACATTATGGGCCCTCCCTTAAAAGCAAATCATACAATCAAATGGGTCATTTAGCACATGGGACCATCAAAACTTAAAATCAACGGTGGAGATCCTTTCCCCACCAATATGGATGGTCAAGATGACCTTTTTACAATGAAATAAACATCATGATGGGGTCCATGGAGAATGGCCCCACCATGGATGATCATGATGATCAAAGTGGTCCATCGGCCACAACTTAGGGTCCCAAGTGAGATCCACACCATGGATCGGTGGGCCTCACTTGACCCATCATAAAAATAAGAAAAAAAACTATCCTATAGAGGCACCC
Source organism: Magnolia kwangsiensis (assembly GCA_037074715.1). NCBI lineage: Eukaryota > Viridiplantae > Streptophyta > Magnoliopsida > Magnoliales > Magnoliaceae > Magnolia > Magnolia kwangsiensis. The sequence continues at coordinate 104,702,574 of CM073576.1, read as the reverse complement.
ACCGTCCGATCTTCTTTCTCCTAGGGGTTCCTTGGCACCTTAGCTTCAACTTCAATGGATGAGATGAGGAATGGAGGGTTGAGATGGGAGATGGTGGGGTAGGAAAGTGGGCCACTTGAAGCTTAAGGATACTTGGAAAATTCCATACGTATGGAGCTTGGGATTTTTTTACAAATGAGAAAGAGAGGAGTTGTAAAGGGAGAGAGAGAGTGATGGATGGATGTGGTGAGTGATGGTTGTGTAAGAAATCTTTGACTTTTGTGGCCTTTTGTGTAAGAGAGGTATGGGTTTGGAAGACTTTTGTGGTCTTTGTGTGAGAAAGGTATGGGTATGGAAGACTTTTGTGGCTTGCTTGAGAAAATGGGTGAAAGTGATGTGTACTTGACATGTACTTGACAAGTGATGGATTGATGGATGATTGATTGATGGGATTGATGTGACACATCGTAGAGATTCCCTTGGGTTTCGCAACACGCGGCGTTTCCTCGCACCGAACGTCGGTTTACAACTCTTGACCAGGGTATCGTCTCGGCGCCCGAGTCGCGGCATCGGAACCGCAATGATGGCGCGGTCGCTATGGTATTGGTCTTGGGTTGAGTCGACTAGGGTTGTCGGCACATGAATCAGGGTCGCGCGTCGATATCGGTTAAGGGTCGGAGGTTGCCGGAATTCGACCGGTAAGACTGCGGAAGTCTACGGAAAAGTACGGACCAAGATACGGGTCTTACAGATAATTAAGCTCATGATTCTTCAAATGTCCCAATGCCTAAACTATTACTTTATCCTCCTGCACCAGTACGCAACTATGTCCCAGAATTAAGGCATCAGTATAAACAATAAACTTCAGTCCCTCACGAGGAAGAGTAAGAATTCACGTCAAGGTTATTAATCATTTCAGCTCAGCGAATACTTCATCACATTTCTTCATCTGTTTAAATGGTACACCCTTCCATGTTAAGCTTGTCAACAGGTCAGAAATATTTGAAAAGTCCTTGATAAATCTTCTGTAATATCTAATGAGTCCGAGGAAACTCCTAGCATCAGATATTTTTGTGGGCCGTTCCCATTGGAACTACCACTTCAATCTTTATAGGATCCGCTGTTACTCCGTCCTTCATGATAACATACTTGAGGAATTTCACATTTTCCTTTCAAAATTCCCACTTTGAGAACTTGGTGTATAGTTAGTTTTCTTTTAGGGTCTGTAGCATTGTTCTTAAGTGCTCTTCACGATCTTCGCTTGTCTAGGAATAAATAAATATGTCATCAATGGATACGATCACGAATTGGTCTAGATCTAGATACGACCGAAATACTATGTTCATTAGATCCATGAAAACAACCGGTGCATTAGTCATGCTAAAGGGCATAACCAGAAACTCATAGTTCCCATATCGTGTCTGAAAAGCCATATGCAACTGGTGATATCTTGACCTTAAGTCAATCTTAGAAAAGTGACAAGATCCCTTCAACTGATCAAATAAGCCATCAATACACGACAATAGGCATTTTTTCTTGATCATCACTTAATTCAATCGTTGATAATTTATGCATAGCCGCATACTCTGTCACACCCCAAACTCAGAAACCGGGCTCAAAAAATTCTCGATCACCGAATCTGGTGCTGACCGCCTCTGTAGTACCCCATTCTCAGCTCTCGACACCCATATGTCAGATTCTGATCCTGGGATCCTACAAGGAGAATTTTTAGTGTGAGATTTTTTTTGTAAGGGAGCATAACCACAGGCATAACTATGTCATAAAAACATCATCCCCACATATCCACTAATAAAAATCATTCGAGTACAATGCTGAAAGGGAAGTACATATGAAACAAAAACTCCAAAGCTCTAGCACACGCTCCCATCTCAATGCTACTGCGACCTAACGTCACCTGCATGGAACGATTGTGCATAAGCTTACAAGAAGCTTAGACGGTGGTGTATGTGTGTGCAATACATGTGCCAAGCATATAAATATCAGAGTAAGCGAAAAATACTGGCAAGTCTATAATCGTTCGAGTACAAGGACATAATAAACCAAATGTCATATGCTGAGGATGTAATGCAATATACAAATCCTGATGAGTTTACGAATACCATCAGCCTTATCTAGGCTATGCCATGCAGAAACATAGTAAACCAAATGTCATATGCAGAGGATACAATGCAGTATGCAATGCAAAAGAAATGACAAGGTTGGAATGTGTAGTGGGATGATAGTACGTGGTATCATAAACTATGGAGTTCATCACAAGGGATTTCTATCTAAACTAGTCCCATACGTAAATTTGGATAGCTAGAATCAATGTGGTAAACTCCTGATCTCAGGTTGGTCGCATGCCCAACCAAAATCATGGCCATTGTGAAGGTACACATAATGATTTAATTGCACACCACCAGCCTGAGTGGATAATGAATGAATGAGTCAAATGTTAAGTACGCAACTCCTACTTAGTAATTCCACATATCAGTACCATACATCTCTGGGATATCACCGGGGTTTAGTACACTCCACACCAGATTGCTGCCCCATTGTCTGCAATCAGGTGAGTGGAAGAGACCTTACTACCCGCCTAGCTAGTAGTCTGCTAATATCTACCTGGCACGTCGATAGTGGACCCATTTCTGAGCTGGTCAAACTCAACCTAGCTTTGCCCCCTACCCTCGGGCGGATAAGGCTACACCCCCTTCCAACCGACTACAACATAGTGAGAGATGCGACCTACTGGTATTTGGCACTTGGGCGCTCATGTATCCACTCGGTCTAGATGTTAGAGCATCCCCGGGCTAGGGGGTTTAGAAACTTTCACCCACGAACATCTAAAGTGCCCATATGCTGAGTTCTAAATATTTTTGGTGTCCCATCTGGTCATCCATGATATGCCTGTGAAGGCCACAGCCCTGGTGTCCTAGGGCGTACAGTGATCATGTCACATAAAATGTGAGATGCATGAGTCATACCATCCAATCATACATCAAACCTGCGTATACCGCGCGATCATGTGGGGAAACTTTGTCTCATAAGGAGTCCCATAAACATCTCAGCCCAATGCTATGATCAATCACTCCTCATAACATGCATACAAATGATGCATATGGGCATATATCATGATGTTATACTAAACATGTTCTTATTGTGTCCTATTAGACTAAGTACACTAGCATGATTATCAAATATAACAGGCAATGATCGGCCTTAACTAATATGTTACTTACAAGAGTAGGGGCTGAACAATACGCCCCACTAGACATATAGAAGTCTATATAGAATGGCCCATGTTAGACTATCATAACCTAGTCAAGGTACTAGCATATCATATATCCTAAGGCGGGGTCCCCTGCAAGGATGGTGGATCTAACCCACGAATTAAGATAAGCTTCAACAGTGGATATACCAAATCTGATACCACATATTCATCCATCTACGGTAAGGGGTGATGATGTACTAAACAATAGATATACCAATCTGATACCACATATTTTACCATCTATGGCTAGGGGTGATGATGTACTAAACAACGAATATAACAATGTGATACCACATATTCTGTCATTTACGGCAAGGGGTGATGATGTACTAAACAACGGATGGCCTAGATGATACACTAATGTCAAGGGTGGACCTCACACTCATCTCAATAAGGAGATGGATGGTGTGGATGATATGTACATGTTACGAGGTCTTAACAAATGGGGTACAAAGGTAGAATACATCTCTCGTGGTGAGTCAAGTGGGTATTCAATGAGGTGAGTTCACAGGGTGAACAATTGGGCTTTCTCAATCTCTTATCATGAATAATATGGGCTTCCTTATGGGGCCCGATACATACACGAAGTAGGCTTGGTGGAGTTCATACATCTAGGACTATGTGTCCTTTTAAGCGGATTGGGTAGCCCCTCAACACCTAAATGGGCCTTGGGTAGGATCACTAAACTTGGGCAAAACATATATCTAGGTGGTACATGTTTCTATGGAAGGCCTGGTATGAACATAATGTGGGCTTCCAAGGTTTGGACAATCCTACAGGGCATGGTGGGAAGCACCATTATTAATGGGGGGCCCAACGATTTGGGTTAGCCTAATGGGTATTACTAACATAAGTGGGGACACAACGGTTTGGGTTAGCCCAATAAGGTAAGGGTGAAAATGGGTTTAACAATGGGCTCTAGGGAAGTTTACAATGATGGACATTTAACCACCATTGTCCTAAGGTGCGGTCCATTAGGGATAGGAATCAGAATCACAACGAGGCCCATGGCCCTTACAATCTTTAGAAGGACGGATGGTTTGCGTGTGTACCACATACATCATGGTGGGCTTGCATAAGGTAGTCTATGGTTCGTATAAATGAATGGATAGTGTGTATACACACATCATGGTGGGCCTCACACATCATAATGGGCTCACGTATTACAATGGGCCTCACACATATAATGGGCCTCTCACATATAGTGGGCCTCACACATGAGCCGCATACACATCACAATGGGCCTCACACAAGGGCCTCATACAACACAATGGGCCTCATCACATGGGCTTCATACATCACAATGGTCCTCATCACATGGGCCTCACATACAACCACCATGGGCCTCACATACATTAAGTGGGCCTCACACATCAATAGGTGGACCACACACGTGCAGTAGGTGGGCCTCACACGTGCAGTAGATGGGCCACAGACGTGCAGTAAGTGGGCCTCACACATGTACCAGGTGGGCACTGCCCATTGGATAATGTACATACAAAACATACATCAGGTGTGCCCCACCGTCCCACGCTGGACAGTGGATGGTGGATGAAACACGTACACCAGTGGGTCCCACCGTCCTAGCTGGATGGTGCGAATACAACACATAAAGCAAGGTGGGTCCCACTGTCCCTCGCTGGATGGTGTGGATATAATACATACGGGTGGGTCCCACTATCCTAAAATGTTGGACGGTGTGGATATAATACATTCATCAGGTGGGTCCACATGTGTAACACCCTGAAAATCGGGGGTCGTGTATAAACTCAACTCCCGAGTTCCAGACCGTCACTTATGCAACAAAAATGATTATGATTCAATGTTGTCTGAGTTAAAGCATTCACATGGGTAAAAGTATACCAAAACTTCAATTCATACTCCAGATCCAGTGATAAAAGCAAGCGGAAGACTAAACAATATATACATCACTGTATGGAAAAATAAAGTAGATCTCAACTGTCACCAAAGTATGAATACATCTCTGAGTCTCATATACATATACATGAACAAAATCAAATGTTTAAAATAGTCCCACTGAAGTCCCGTCAACCCAGGTCACCTAAGCAAAGCCATCATGGTACTGTATGTACGAGAACTCGTCCTGGTCCTCGTCAAAGTCTGGCTCTGCCTCCTGGATCTCAGCATCACCTGCATCTACAGCAGGGTCTGGTGGGTGTTGCAAACACCATCCCATAACGTGAGAGTGAGTGATCAACTCAGTGGAATCATAGAACAAAGATTAGCACATAATAGTAAAACAGTAAACAGACAATCCTAATACTGTTGTTAATGCAATATGACATGACGTGATGTATACCCTCACCGACGATCTCCCTCATACGACACTATCTTACGACCGCGGCATGCAATCAACCCTCAAGTGCTCCACATCTTCCAGGCACATGCAATGGTATGGTGATATGATTTTCAAGTTATTATTAGTCCATTCAAACAGCAGGATTGGAAAACTAAGGTACTTCCCTTATATCAATCCCAACACAGATCCTGTCTAGGGTCGTCACTCCTAGTAATCTCATACGATGTATATTTTGTAGGTCACTGCAAGGGCTGCCAGGGCTATTGCTCGTACTCGTTGCACCGCTCCCCCATCACCTTATCAATACAGGCCTACTGTACTCTACTGCTACTGAAGGGTCGTCGCTTCCCATAGACTCAGAATACGCTCGCGGTCACTACAAAGGACTCGTCGCCTGATCAGTGTAGGTCGACAGCTAGAATATACTGTCCCATACCACCATAATCTGCTCACGAGACTAGGTGCTCACTGGTCACTACGGGGAGGTTTGTGGCCCCAGCGTAGGCCGACAGCTCGACCACGGTGTCCCATATCACCATACCCAGCTCATGAGTCTTCGTGGATCAAGGTACCATGGTTAACAGGATTTACAATGGTAAGTTCAGTACCCTAGGTTCAAGCAGTTATGACTCATACAGGGTGAACATACAACGACCAGTCGGGTTACTTGACGGGCTCGACTAGCGCGATCGCATCTCAAGTCGAACGACATGAAGTGCGTAAAACACTTTGCGTGGCTTAACCACTGCCGCCAACTCCAAAACACGGCTCGCGTTCATCGACGCGTCATTCGTGGCCAAGATAAGCCGACCACGAATTCACTCGGCTACCGACTGCCTGGACTAAGTATAGTCCCAAACATTTATGAAATCATATCAACAAATCATATGAGAGTATTGGAATTGAAATACAACCATGTGAGCATGTTAACACATGTTATAACATACAACTTAAGCAATTCTTCAAACACATACATTTCATGCATATAATGAAATCATGCATATAGTCAACATGTAGGAAATCATTTAGGTCAGCATATTAATTGAGAAATCAATCTCAAACTAATTCATAACATCATTTAATTCAATACATACTAATACAAACATTTATACAAACACCTACACTACACACTTAAGTCTACATATAGTATGTCGACCCGAAGTGCGCATTTAGGCGAATCTCTTCGCCAAACTAATTATGCACGCATTCCTAACATTCTAATGCGACAACAATTCATGTCAATCACATCAGCAAAATATGAATGAAATCAGTACTTCCTACAAATGACTAAAATGCCCTAAATCTCATATTCTTCGTTGATTTACGAAACAGGAAACGGATAACATGTTGTACATGTCAAACGGCGATGCCGTCAATAATCTACTATTAAACGACATTAAAAGCATTGGAAACCGTCAATCAAAGCGTCTAAAATCCTCACCTTGTCTCTTATAGATGCGTGAATTCGAATGGAGCGTATACGCTTCGTCTATAGTAATAAGAGAACCTAATTTACGAGTTACGTCAGCTAACATGCTATGAATCCTAGTAAACCTCAAATCAGCAACTTCTAGGGTTATTTCTTACCTAAAAATGTGGAGGAATCGCCGGCCAGGTGATCGGAGGGTGTTGCTACAGCACGTGCAACAAGCGGCACGAAGGCAGGAAAATTCTCTCCTACTCTCTCTCACAAACTCTCACCTTTTCTCTCTCTCAAGCTAGGGTTTTTCTCAAATTCGGATGGGAGAGAGGAGTGAGGGTTTCAACCCCCTTTATAAGCTTAAAAATGTCCAAAATAGGCTGAGGTACAAAGTTTACTTAGGGCATATCCAAATCGGGGCTGTTTCGGTCCAAAAGATGCTTTCTGGTGGTCCCCTGGCCAAATGCGATCGGACTTAAGCTCATGCGTACCAGATCTAGTACGTATTAAGTTTTCAGTCCGGCAGGGTTCGTAGATCGCACGTGGCGAACCAGTTTCAGTTCAGCGGTCACCGCAAGTAGATCAGGGCTACAAGTCTCATGATATGAAAATTTTTCCTGATCCGAGGGTGTAATCTGGCTGAATTCTGACAGTCAGAACGCTTAATACTGACACGTCAAGTCGTGTGCCAGATTTGAATTTGAAATTCCAATTCTGTCCCTATTCGCACTCTCTTCAGTCCGGGCTCAATGAAATAGCCTGTGATTATCGGTTGGACTTGATTTTTGAAATGATTGTCAAGTCCAGCAAGGCGGTTCTAACGGTCTAAGATAGGAGGTATCGGACAGTCTATATTTAATCCAAAGTTTCAAAGTGGTCCAGAGAACAAACCTGCTTAGAGTTTGATCCGATGTTATAGAGTTTTATAGAGTCATTGGTTCTACTCGATTTGGGTCTTGTAGAACGTATTTAAAGTGATCAGGGACTATTTCCCAGCTACTCTAGCGTTGCGCTAGCTAACTTAGACTTATTTTCTAAAGGAATTAATTCTACGCAATTTCGGGTCGAGTTGATACTCGAGTCAAAGTACAGATTTTTCACGGGCGTTACAATCTACCCCCGTTAACAAATAATTTTGTCCTCAAAATTTGTACCTTTTCGTACTCCTCGAGAAGCTGTGGGTAGTTCTTTCTGATCTCGGCTTCTGTCTCCCAAGTAGCCTCTTCCTCAGAGTGATGCGTCCACAATACCTTCACAAGGGAAATCACCTTGCTACGCAGTACCTACTCCTTCCTGTCTAGGATATGTGTCGGTCGCAGGATATAAGTAACATCCTCTCCTAACTGCACCTGCTCCCATCTAATGATATGGGAAGGATCAGAAACGTACTTCTTCAGCATAGAAACATGAAATACGTTGTGAACGCTTGCGAGAGGCGTGGGTAAAGCCAATCGGTATGCCACTGCTCCCACACGATCGAGGATCTAGAATGGACCAATGAATCACGGTGCCAGCTTCCCCTTCTTCCCGAACCGAAAGACTCCCTTCATAGGGAAAACTCACAAAAACACATGATCCCCAACTGTGAACTCTAGTGGCCTCCGTCTCGTATCGGCATAACTCTTCTGTCTGCTCTGCGCTGTGAGAAGCCGACGTCTAATAATATCAATCTTCTCTAACGTCGCCTGCACCAACTCTGGGCCAATCAAGCTACGCTCACCGACCTCTGCCCAGCAATACGGTGCGCGACAAGGTCTCCCATACAGCGCCTCGTAAGGTGCCATACCGATACTCGCCTGAAAGCTGTTATTGTACGTAAACTCCGCATATGCGAGACAATCATCCCAACTGTCCTTGAAGTCCAATGTGCAAGCTCGCAACATATCCTCTAAGATCTGGTTCACCCGCTCTGTCTGTCCATCTGTCTGTGGGTGAAAAGCAGTACTGAACTTCAACTTCACACCCATAGCCTCCTGAATGCGAGTCTAGAAAATAGAAGTGAACCGCGTGTCTCTGTCTGACATGATCTCCAATGGAACTCCATGCAGACGCACAATCTCTCTAATATACAGTCTAGCCAGCTCGTCTACAGAGTTCGTAACTCTGATCGGTAGGAAGTGCGCCGACTTCGTCAGACGGTCGACGATCACCCAAATGGAATCATGTCCCTTCCTCGTCTTCGACAGCCCAGAAATGAAGTCCATGGAAATGAAATCCCACTTCTACTCTGCGATCGGCATAGGCTGTAAAAGTCCAGGTGGTCGGCGATGCTCTGCCTTCACCTGCTGATAAGTGAGACAACGGGACACGAACTCAGCTATGTGGGTCTTCATACCTTCCCACCAATACGTCCTCTTCACGTCGCGATACATCTTCGTACTGCCTGGATGCATCGCGAGTCTAGTACAATGCGCAGCCTCGAGAATCTCTCATCTCAAGTTAGGGACATTTGGGATGCATAGGCGGCCACGATAACGTAAGCCCCCATCCATACCAACTCGCCACTCGGCGTCAGCATCATCACTGGCCTGCTCTCGAAGCTCAGTCAGATGCGTGGTCCCTCTGCGCCTCGATGACCCGGTCATCGATCTGAGATCTCACCTGTACATGTGCGATAAACTCATACGGCTCCTCTACGGTGAGTTTCTGCTCAAAGTCTCGCAAAAACTCAACCATATCCCACTCAGCAACCATCAGCGGAGCCGCAAACTCTATCGCCTTCTTGCGGCTCAACGCGTCAGCCATAAGGTTTGCCTTCCCAGGATGGTAAGAGACTTCAAACTTGAAGTCCTTCAACGTCTCCATCCATCGCCACTGCCTCATATTCAAGTGTCTCTGCGTGAATATGTACTTGAGGCTCTTGTGGTCGCAAAAGAGCTTGAACTCCTCTCCATAGAGGTAATGTCTCCAGAGTCTCAGTGCGAATATGACGGCTGCCAACTCTAGGTCGTGTGTAGGGTAATTCTCCTCGTGCTTCCTTAATTATCTCGAGACATACGAAATTACCCTGTCCCTCTGTATAAGGACACAACCCAAACCAACGCTAGACGCGTCAGTGTATATAGTGTATCTAACCCCTTGCTCTGGCAATACTAGCACAGGGGCGGAAGTAAGTCTGTCCTTCAGCTCTTGAAAAGCTGACTCCGCCTAATCGTTCCAAGCGAACTTCACGTCCTTCCGTGTCAACTGAGATAAAGGTCTCGCGATCTTCGAGAAGTCCTGTATGAAGCGCCGATAGTAGTCAGCGAGACCCAAGAAACTCCTCACCTCAGTGACAGAACCAGGCTGCTCCCAGTCCTGCACCGCAGCTACCTTAGACAGGTCAACTGTCATGTCATCCTTGGACACCACGTGTCCCAGGAACTTCACCTCCTGCTTCCAGAAGTCGCACTTCTTGTACTATACAAACAACTGATGCTGTCTAAGCGTATCCAGGACCAAACGCAAGTGCTCCTCATGCTCCTCTCGACTCCTGGAGTACACCAAAATGTCGTCAATGAAAACAACGACGAATCGATAGAGGAAAGGCCGAAATACCCGGTTCATCAGATCCATGAACACGGCTGGTGCGTTCGTGAGACTGAACGACATCACGAGGAACTCTTAGTGGCCAAAACTAGTCCTGAATGCTGTCTTCTTCACGTCCTCATCCCTGACGGCAACTGATGATATCCTGATTGAAGATCAATCTTCGAGAAGTACTGCGATAATCAAACAAGTCATCGATCCTGGGTAAAGGGTACTTGTTTTTCACCGTGATTTGGTTCAGCCTGCGATAATCAATATATAATCGCATCGAACCATCCTTCTTCCTCACAAACAAGACCGGTGCTCCCCAAGGAGACACACTAGGCCGTATAAGGCCAAGCTCCAGCAGACCATCAATCTGCGTCCTCAACTTCTCCATCTCACACGGTGTCATGCGATACGTCGGCAGTGAGACGGGCGTAGAACCAGGAACCAGATCGATAGTGAAATCAATCTCTCGTTGGGGCGGCAAACCATGGATCTTCTTGAACAGATCCCCAAAGTCACAAACGACTGGCGTATGCTCAAGTATCTGGGCACCAGCGTCTCGTAGCAAAGTAGTGTAACTAAGTATGCAGAAAGGGAGATTTACCCGCACTGGAAATGTGAAAGATGCACCCTCTGGCTCGTAGGCTGTCATTATACGAGTCTCGCAGTCAATCTCGGCCCTCGCTACAATCAACCAATCCATGCCAAGAATGACATCGAGATAAACCAGAGCGGGGTCGACGACGAGATCTAGAGCCATCGTCTTGCCCCCCAGATCCACCAAACAACCCTCACACATCTGAGTGGCATCTGTAAAGGACCTGTGAGCTGTATAAACTTGCACCCCATCCATAGTAATGGTCTGTAACCCAAGACGCCTGACTATAGCACGTGATATCAAAGAAATAATGGAGCCAGTGTCCACCATCACGAGTATAGGAATACCTCCAATATGGGTAGTGACCTCGAAGGCCGAATGCTGAGAAGTCGGTATCGCAGCTGCCTCAGCTATCAATGCATGAACCCGTACCTGCTGTGGCCGGTTCGGCCGCTGTGTAATGGGCCGTGGAGGCTGTCTGATCTGCGATACTGGAGGTCTGAAAGAAGGGTGCGCAGGAGCTAACCGTATAGGCGGTGCTGATATCGCCTGTGGACATGCACGGTCAATCTTCTGCTGCGGCGAGAACCCACTGTCCCGCATCCGAGAAAAATAACTCTGCGCCAAGTGGCCCGTCCTCCCACAGTATGTGCACTATAACTCGGGGCGTCGAAATGATGGTGCTGGCACTATGGCCCTAGTAGGAGGGTCGACGCGAGGCCTCTTGCCCGCGAAGGGCCTGTCCTGCATGTCTGGTGGTGGCCTAGGAGCAACAGGGCCACGAGATCACGCAAGCCGATCCACATCCTGCTCTGCCCGCATAGACATGTGAATCAACTCCGCATAGGAGGAAATGCTCACGCAGCACATCTTCGACCGAACATCCGGTCACAAACCCTCCAAAAAGTGCCGTATGCGCATCTGCTCATCAGCCAAAATAGTCGGGACGTATCTGCCCAACTCCGTAAACCGATGCTTATACTTCGTAACTGTCATGGCTCCCTGTTTGAGGCGAAGAAACTCGTTCTCCCAGTCATGCCTGTACGTCTGGGGGTAATACTTCTCGTGAAAGCGGAACTCGAACGCTACCCATGTCCATATAAAGTCGGCGGCAACGGTCCGCAATACGCTGTCCCACCACAAGCTGGCCTCTCTCTCAAAAAGAAACGTAGCCAACTCTACCTGCTCAGCCTCTGTACACTGTAACATCCGTGGTATCTTCGACACACGGTCGAGCCTATACTCGGCCTCCTCGGGTCTATGAGAACCCGTAAAAGTGGGAGGCCGTAAGCGCTGGAATCGCTCTAACAAGCCCCGTGTATCTGCGGCATTCCCTATAGGATAAGCAGGTGGTACAGGATGAGCCATGCCCTCATCCTGGGCATAAGTATCAACATCCTCAGCTGGATGCGCAGGTGGTGCAGGTGGAGTCACACCCCCACCCTGGGCTAGTGTCCCCACAATGGTAGTCAGGAGCTGCTGCTGCTGCTGCATCATAACCATCATCTGCTCAAATCTGTCGGGAGGTGGAGCAGGCTGTGGGCGTGTGCTGTGTCGAAGTAGACACATGATAAGGCTCTCTAACTGGCGGTGTGAACGGCGGTGGTCCAACTGTAGGACCAGCAGTAGGCTGAGACGCGCGCACTGTCTCAGGAATCGGGCCCACATCAGGGTCCGCATGTGCATCAGACTGCGAAGGAGCCTGATCCATAGGCTCACTCAATGCAAGCCGAGCCGTGCTCTGGGTAGTCTTAGGCGGCATTCCCTATATTCAAAATAGGGCACAACCTTGTCAGTCTCAATAGCACAAATGCACGGCATTAATTCACACAAGAGTCAAAAGCATTCCATGCATTTCATTTAATTAAAATTGTCACAATACAAGGGATATGTCCTTAAAGCATTATGACGAGAAATACATGGGAACTAAGACAGTTAAAATTACAACAGCAACATAAGCAAAGCACTAGCCTTAACAGGCTTACACAACAAAAGCAGGAAATGACTAACTACTGATAACAACATCATAGATCTCGCTAGTCTGAGTCGGGTGACGGAGGAGCACCCTTATCCTGCAAACAGCACTGGATCACCTTCAAGGTGCGAGTCACCTTGCCGAATTTCCTCTTCGTAACAGCCTTGGCATCCTCGACTTTAGCGCGAAGTTTCTGAACTTCCCTTCGTAAGGCGATTTGGCTCTCCTCAATCCCGGCAATGCGATCATCACTAGTAGCCTGCGCAGGAGGAGGGCTCTCATCTGTATCTTGAGCCTCCTCTTCTGCCTCTTTCTGGACTTCTTCTTGAACTTCTGCTCCAGATTCTCCCTCACTTGGATCCTCCTCATCATCAAAGTCATCCTCGCTATCCTCCTCAAGCTGATTCTCACGGTACTGAGACCCAATCTTCATCTTGACCATAGTCGACTCATCAATGCTATGAATCGGAACTGGCAATTTCGGCCCAAGTCTGTAAGCAAACTCAAGCGCGATCTTGCATAACAGTTGGCCAAAAGGAAGCGATTCGGACGTTCTTCTTGACTTTGCTATGAGGATTATCTGTCGCAAGATGAAAGTGGCCATACATACATTCTCTCCCTGGTCCACCAGATACAAGAAATCAACCATAAGGTGCGTACACTTAATGCGATTCGTCGACCTGGGATACACATTGAACGTGTAGATATGTTGCAGCAGGTGCAAATCATCAGACATATGAGTCACCTTGAGGCTATTATTAGGTTGCCATGGAACTAACTTACTGCATAGGAACCTAGTATGGCGATCTCGCTCACGCCTACTTCTCAGATTCTTCTTACTAGGATGAACATCACCAAGAGGCACGTTCAGAAGCCGCGCAATCAACCGCACATCGATCGTAGCCATCCGATCTCTACCAAAGGGAATTTTGAACTGCAATGGCTCCAAGGTAGGATTCTAGATGCGAGCGTAGAAGGCATGAATGGTGCTCACATTAGCACAAGTACGAGCTTCAAAGATCGGACCCCAATGCACAGCTTCAATGCGCTTGAACAACAGAAATTCACCAAATAATCGTCCTTCCACGTCCACCTCAAACAACACTTTGCGGTCAGTGTATTGGCCTTGAGGCATCTCTACTAGAATCACTCGCCCAAGTTGAGTATGGGGATCCAAATCCCGCTTTGTATGGAGCTCTCGGGCTGTGGTTGGACCTGCGGTGGCGCTTGAACTTGCGGCACCACCCCGCGACCTTCTTGATTGAGCAGGGTGACTTGGCCCAGCCTCATCCGCTGTGATTTTTCTTTTACCCATCAAAGATAGGATGGTGGAGAGTGACAAAATGCCTAAAATGGCTTCAACAAAAGCCATGAAAAATGGAGAAAATGCCAAGAAATGGCTATCCAAACTGGAAAAGGGAGATCTAGGCATTGTAGAGGGATGCTTTAAGCTTTCCTAGGATGTATTTTCAAGAAGAAATGAAAATGAAAAAGGGGAATGGAGCACCTCATGATTTCAGCTCGATTTGAGGGTTTTTAGAGCTCCAAAAGATGAAATCTTCAAGAGGGAGGGCTGCCAACTTCAAAGGAATGATGGAGTGTGGTCATTTTTGGCCAAGGATGGATTTAGGGGTGGTTTGGAATCACAGATTTTGGAGATAGCAGCTGAAAAATGAGAATGGAGCTATGGGAAGGGATGTTTGTGAAGGAAGTGCATGATTTTGGGGTTTTCTACACAAGAACCACACATGGGGGGTGTGTAGTACCCAAAATACCCCCAGATAACAAAGCACGCACCAAGTGGGCCACCCCGGGCGGTGATGCATCGCCGACCATCCGGTGATCTGACCGGTGGGACCACATGGGTTTGGTCCCCCATGGTCCAGGGACCCCAAATAACTAAGGGCCCCACCTTGGTTCATTCTATTTTGACCTATATAGGCCCAAACATGAGTTCGGAGCTTTTCGGGGCCAATCTGTAATCCTGAATACAAAACCCTATCATGAAGAATATGATTTTGGGGTAGAAGGAGCTAGTACATCCATCTAGCCCATTAGTTTCTAAAGAAAGCGAAGTTAGAATGGCCTTATGGCCATTTTTCATGAAATTTTACTATTCATTGTAAAATTTTGTGAAAGTATGATTTTATGTTATTTTCACATTAGGATTGATGCCTAACATGAAAAGGATAAGAAGGAATTGAAGATTGGAGTGGTGAGAGGTAGAATTTTGAAGATTTTTGGTGAAACGGGGTTTTTAAGCCCTGGCGATTGAATACAGGGGTCGTAGTTGTCCCACGGCCCAAGGATTCACATTTACGGGTTTAGAATCATTCAAAGAATGTCTCAACCCACTCACCTACAACCTAGGAGCTATTCAGGTTACTTCACGCGACCCTAGATGCGTTACGGACTCGATCACTCGATCGATTCAAATAGTCTTTGCTTATTGGCGAATCTGCGATCCTAGAAGTGTTTCTAGACCCTTCTCGCACCCTCCTAAGTCAAAGGAAGTGACAGCGCACGTCGCGTGACCATAAACCAGGCCCAGTATACTTTTATTCACGCTCTGATACCAACTTGTAACACCCTGAAAATCGGGAGTCGTGTATAAACTCAACTCCCGAGTTCCAGACGGTCACGTATGCAACAAAAATGATTATGATTCAATGTTATCTGAGTTAAAGCATTCACATGGGTAAAAGTATACCAAAACTGCAATTCATACTCTAGATCCAGTGATAAAAGCAAGCGGAAGACTAAACAATATATATATCACTGTATGGAAAAACAAAGTAGATCTCAACTGTCACCAAAGTATGAATACATCTCTGAGTCTCATATACATATACACGAACAAAATCAAATGTTCAAAATAGTTCAACTGAAGTCCCGTCAACCTAGGTCACCTAAGAAAATCCATCATGGTACTGCATGTACGAGAACTCGTCCTGATCCTTGTCAAAGTCTAGCTCTGCCTCCTGGATCTCAGCATCACCTGCATCTACAACAGGGTCTAGTGGGTGTTGTAAATACCATCCCGTAACGTGGGAGTGAGTGATCAACTCAGTGGAATCATAAAGTAAAGATTAGCATGTTCACAAATCAATCATGCAATAATAGTAAAGCAGTAAATCAGACAATCCTAATACTGTTGTTAATGCAATATGACATGACGTGATGTATGCCCTCATTGACGATCTCCCTCATACGGCACCATCTTACGACCGTGGCATGCAATCGACCCTCAGGTGCTCCACATCTTCCAGGCACATGCAATGGTATGGTGATATGATTTCTGAGTTGTTATTAGTCCATTCAAACAGCAGGATTGGGAAACTAAGGTACTTCCCTTATATCAATCCCAACACAGATCCTGTCTAGGGTCATCACTCCTAGTAATCTCATACGATGTATATTTTATAGGTCACTGCAAGGGCTGCCAGGGCTGTTGCTCGCACTCGTTGCACCGCTCCCCCATCACCTTATCAATACAGGCCTACTGTACTCTACTGCTACTGAAGGGTCGTCGCCTCCCGTAAACTCAGAATACGCTCGCGGTCACTACAAAGGACTTCGCCTGATCAGTGTAGGACGACAGATAGAATATAGTGTCCCATACCACCATAATCTTCTCACGAGACTAGGTACTCACTAGTCACTATGGGGAGGTTTGTGGCCCCAGCGTAGGCCGACAGCTCGACCACGGTGTCCCATACCACCATGCCTGGCTCATGAGTCTTCGTGGATCAAGGTACCATGGTTAACAGGATTTACAATGGTAAGTTCAGTACCCTAGGTTCAAGCAGTTATGACTCATGCAGGGTGAACATACAACGGCCAGTCGGGTTACTTGACGGGCTCGACTAGCGCGATCGCATCTCAAGTCGAACGACATGAAGTGCATAAAACACTTCGCGTGGCCTAAACACTGCCGCCAACTCCAAAACACGGCTCGCGTTCATCGATGCGTCGTTCGTGGCCAAGATAAGCCGACCACGAATTCGCTCGGTTACCGACTGCCTGGACTAAGTATAGTCCCAAACATTTATGGAATCACATCAGCAAATCATATGAGAGTATTGGAATTGAAATACAACCATGTGAGCATGTTAACACATGTTATAACATACAACTTAAGCAATTCTTCAAACACATACATTTCATGTATATAATGAAATCATGCATATAGTCAACATGTAGGAAATCATTTAGGTCAGCATATTAATTGAGAAATCAATCTCAAACTATTTCATAACATCATTTAATTCAATACATACTAATACAAGCATTTATACAAACACATGCACTATATATACACTTAAGTCTACATATAGTATGTCGACCCGAAGTGCGCAATTAGGCGAATCTCTTTGCTAAACTAATTATGCACGTATGCCTAACTTTCTAATGTGGCAACAAACCATGTCAATCACATCAGAAAAATATGAATGTAATCAGTACTTCCTACAAATGACTAAAATGCCCTAAATCTCATATTCTTCGTTGATTTACGAAACAGGAAACGGATAGCATGTTGTACATGTCAAACGGTGATGCTGTCGATAATCTCCTATTAAACGACATTGAAAGCGTTGGAAACCGTCAATCAAAGCGTCTAAAATCCTCACCTTGTCTCTTATAGATGCGTGAATTCGAACGGAGCGTATACGCTTCGTCTACAGCAATAAGAGAACCTAATTTACGAGTTACGTCAGCTAACATGCTATGAATCCTAGTAAACCTCAAATCAGCAACTTCTAGGGTTATTTCTTACCTGAAAATGTGGAGGAATCGCCGGCCAGGTGATCGGAGGGTGTTGCTACAGCATGTGCAACAAGATGCACGAAGGCAGGAAAATTCTCTCCTACTCTCTCTCACAAACTCTCACCTTTTCTCTCTCTCAAGCTAGGGTTTTTCTCAAATTTGGATGGGAGAGAGGAGTGAGGGTTTCAACCCCTTTTATAAGCTTAAAAATGCCTAAAATAGGCTCAAGTATAGAGTTTACTTAGGGCATATCCAAATCGGGGCTGTTTCATTCCAAAAGATGCTTTCTGGTGGTCCCCTGGCCGAATGCGATCAGACTTAAGCTCATGCGTACCAGATCTAGCATGCATTAAGTTTTCAGTCCGGCAGGGTTCGTAGATCGCACGTGGCGAACCAGTTTCAGTTCAGTGGTCACCGCACATAGATCAGGGCTACAAGTCTCATGATATGAAATAGAAATTTTTCCTGATCTGAGGGTGTAATCTGGCTGAATTCTGATAGTCAGAACGCTTAATACTGACACGTCAAGTCGTGTGCCAGATTTGAATTTGAAATTCCAATTCTGTCCCTATTCGCACTCTCTTCAGTCCGGGCTCAATGAAATAGCCTGTGATTATCGGTTAGACTTGATTTTTGAAATGATTGTCAAGTCCAGCAAGGCGGTTCTAAAGGTCTAAGATAGGTCTGTATTTAATCCAAAGTTTTAAAGTGGTCCAGAGAACAAACTTGCTTAGAGTTTGATCCGAGGTTATAGAGTTTTATAGAGTCATTGGTTCTACTCGATTTGGGTCTTGTAGAACGTATTTAAAGTGATCAGGGACTATTTCCCAGCTACTCTAGCGTTGCGCTAGCTAACTTAGACTTATTTTCTAAAGGAATTAATTCTACGCAATTTCGGGTCAAGTTGGTACTCGAGTCCAAGTACGGATTTTTCACGGGCGTTACAACGTGTACGTGGCCCACCAGAGTTTGGATCAAGCTAATATTTGTGGTTCCTTTGTCCAGGCCTGTCAACAACGGACAGCCAGGTGGGCCCTGCCCATAGGACAGACAACGTAGATGCTACACATACATCAGATGGGGTACACTCGAGTGGGCCACCTCATTGATCAAGCTGGCATTTTTGTTTTACCTTCTTCCATGCCAGCTTAAAAACGGACAGCAAGGTGGGCTGGTCGGACATGGCAGCGAGGTGGGCCCCGCTTTGGACAGCAGTTGGTCCACAAAATGGACAGTGTGGATGAAATTTATACATTAGGGTGGCCATCAATCAGGGAAAGAGAGAGAGATAGAGAGAGAAAGGGAGAATATGTGTGTAAGGGAGGAGTTCTGTAACATCCCGAAAATCGGGGGGTCGAGCAAAAACCCAACTCCCGAGTTCCAAAATGTTATTTATGCAACATGGATATGTATGATTGAATGTTGTCTGTGATAATGTATTAAACATGAGTGAGATTAAGCCAGAACAGTATATCATACTTCAGAGACAGTTAAATTTGCAAGCGGAAGACTGTAATAGTATGTATAACGTATATAAACTGTTGTATGTCTCCAGAGTGTGAATACATTACCAGGTTATACACATACATGTATACTTCAAAAGTAAACAAAATGAATATACATGAGGGCACTAAAAATATAAAATGACAAACGTCAAAGTATCTAATCAACCTCCCTGCAATCCCGTCAATCAGAACACGCATAAAGGAGGAATCCTCCTCCTCATCATCAAGTCCAGCTCCGCCTCACAGGCCGCGCCATCATCTGCAATCACAAAAGGGACTGGTGGGTGTCCGGAAACACCATCCCGTAACGTGGGAGTGAGTGATCAACTCAGTGGGATAAGAGAGCAGAGATTAGCATGTTCACAATTCAATCACGCGATAATAGTAAAGCAGTAAATCAGACAATCCTAATACTGTTGTTAATGCAGGATGACATGACGTGATGTATGCCCTCACCGACGATCTCCCTCATGCGGCAACATCTTACGACCGCGGCATGCCACACTCCCTAGAGTGCTCCACATCTTCCAGGCACATGCAATGCTATGGTGATATGATTTCCAAGTTGTTATTAAGTCCATTCAAACAGCAGGATTGGGAAACTAAGGTACTTCCCTTGTATCAATCCCAATACAGATCCTGTCTAGGGTCGTCACTCCTAGTAATCTCATACGATGTATATTTCGTAGGTCACTGCAAGGGCTGCCAGGGCTGTTGCTCGCACTCGTTGCACCGCTCCCCCATCACCTTATCAATACAGGCCTACTGTACTCTACTGCACGGAAGGGTCGTCGCCTCCCGTGGACTCAGAATACGCTCGCGGTCACTACAAAGGGCTCGTCGCCTGATCAGTGTAGGCCGACAGCTAGAATATAGTGTCCCATACCACCATAATCTGCTCACGAGTTTAGGTGCTCACTGGTCACTACGGGGAGGTTTGTGGCCCCAGCGTAGGCCGACAGCTCGACCACGGTGTCCCATACCACCATGCCCGGCTCATGAGTCTTCGTGGATCAAGGTACCACGGTTAATAGGGTTTACAATGGTAAGTTCAGTACCCTAGGTTCAAGCAGTTATGATACATACAAGGTGAACAAACATCGGCCAGTCGGGTTACTTGACGGGCTCGACTAGCGCGATCGCATCTCGAATTGAACGACATGAAGTGCGTAAAACACTTCGCGTGGCCTAACCACTGCCGCCAACTCTCAACACGAATCACATTCATCGACGCGTCGTTCGTGGCTATGACCAGTCAGCCACGAATTCGTTCGGTTACCGACTGCCTGGACTAAGTCAAGTCCCACACATCTATTGAATTACATTACGCTATATACCACGGTATTGGAATTGAAACACATCATGTGAGCATGTTAGCACATGTTTTAACATTCAACTAAGGCAAATCTTCAAGGCATACTTTCCATGCATATTCAACTTAGGCAAATCTTCAAGGCATCATTTCTATGCATGTGATGCAATCATGCATAAGGTCAACATATAGGAAATCATTTAGGTCAGCATTTTAAATCATGAAATCAATCTCAAACTACTACATAACATCATTCAATACAATACATACTAATACAAGCATTTATACAGACACATACACTACACACTTAAGTCCACATATAGTATGTCGACCCAAAGTGCGCAACTTGGCGAATCTCTTCGCCAAACTGATTATGCAAGCATTCCTAACTCACTAATACGGCGACAAACCATGTCAATCACGTCAGCAAAATATGCATGTAGACCGTACTTCCTACATATGACTAAAATGCCCTAAATCTCATATTCTTCGATAATTTACGAAATAGGAAACAGAGAGCACGTTGTACATGTCAAACGGCGATGCCGTCGATAATCTACTATTAAACGACATTGAAAGCGTTGTAAACCGTCAATCAAAGCGTCTAAAATCCTCACCTAGTCTCTTACGGTCGCGGGATTTTGAACGGAGCGTGTACGCTTCGTCTACGGCAGTAGGAGGACCTGATTTATGGAATACATTAGCTAACATGCCATGAATCTGAGTAAACCCTAAATCAGCAAGTTCTAGGGTTATTTTATACCTGAAAAAGGGGAGAAATCACCAGCCAGGTGATTGGGAAGAGGTGTTGAAGCAGCAGCAATCGGTGGCTCGGATGCGGGGAAAATCTCCTCTTCCCTTTCTCTCAAACTCTCTCTCTCTTTTCTAGGGTTTGTGAATTTCGTATGCAAGGAAGGAATGAGGGTTTCAACCCCTTTTATAAGCTTGGAAACACCGAATATAGGCTCCGGGACGAAGTTTACTTATTGCCTATCCATTTCGGGGCTGTTTCGGTCCAAAAACTGATTTCTGGTGGTCCCCTGGTCGATTGCGATCAGACTTAAGCTCATGGGTACCAGATGTACCTCGTATTAAGTTTTCAGTCTGGCAGGGTTCGCAGATCGCACGTATCGGACCAGTTTCAGTTCAGCGGTCACCGCACATAGATCAGGGCTGAAAGTCCCATGATAATAAATAGAAATTTTTCCTGATCCGAGGGTGTAATCTGGATGAATTCTGACGGTCAGAACGCTCAATACTGACGCGTCAAGTCGTGTGCCAGATTTGAATTTGAAATTCCAAATTCGTCCCTATTCGCGGTCGCTTCAGTCCGGGTTCAACGAAATACTCTGTGATTATCGGATTGACTTGATTTTCGAGATGATTGTCAAGTCCAGCTGGGTGGTTCTAACGGTCTAAGATAGGAGGTATCGGACCTTCGAAGCGCGGTCTAAATCCAATACAAAAATTCAATGTGGTCCAGAGGACAAACCCGCTTAGAGTTTGATCCGAGGTTATAGAGTATTGTAGAGTTGTTTGTTCTACTCGATTTGGTTCTTGTAGAACGTATTTAAAGTGATCAGGGACTGTTTCCCAACCACTCCAACGTTGCGCTAGCTAACTTATGCTTAGTTTCTAAAGAAATTTATCCTAAGTGGTTTCTTTGGCTATGGAATTGGGTTCTGAACGATTTTTCAGGTGTTTTAATTGACCCATTGCCTAAGGACGTTTAATCCCAGATTAGCCAAAATCCGGGGTGTTACAAGTTCCGCCACTATGAGTGCCCCTCCAAGCAATACAACACACATCAAATGGGTCCCACACATGTGGGCCTAAAAATATGAAATCAAAGTGGGGATACCATCACCACCATAAGATCAAGGGTCTAGATGACCACTACACACCAGCTATTTAAAAAAATATCATAGTGGGGTCCATGGAGAATGGCCCCGTCATGGAATCATCATATGCATCTTAGTGGGCCATTGGCCACACCTTGGGTCCAAAATATGATCCATACCATTAATTGGTAGGCCCCACTTGGTTCATCATTAAAATCATGATCTAATCCTATAAACACCCACATATGTTTCTTCTTCTTGGCCCCTTGGACTCCTTAGCTCCTAGGCTTTTACTTTAATGGAGGATGATGAAGATTGAAGGGTTGGATGGTGAGATTTGGGGGTAGGAAAGTGGGTCTTGATCTTGGGCTCTTTTCTCTCCTTAGGATTTTTCTCTCTTGGTTGCTTGGGATATGGGTAGAGAATGAGAGAGAGAATGAGATGGGATGGGATGAAATGAGAGAGAAGGGATGGGTTGTGTAAGGGAATGATGGGTGTGAAAGAGAGGTGACATGAAAGTTGACTTTGGGCATGAGAGGGGTATGGGTTGTCATGCCTTGTTGGTAAGAGAGGGATGGGTTGCTTATCTTTATAGGAAGAGAGGCATGAGTGAGTGATGGGTTCTACTTGATTGATTGATGGAAAGGCATGGGTAGAGATTCTCTGGAATCTCTTGAAATTCACACCGTGACATTTTCTCGAGATATACACGGGCCCACAACTCCTAGCCTGGGTATCGCATTGGTGCGCAAGATGTAGCATTGGAACCGCAGCGACGGTGTGGTCGCTAAGGTATATGTTTCGGGTTGAGTCAACTTAAATCTTTGGGATGTGACTTAGGGTCACGCGTAATCGCTATCTACAAGTCATGGGTTGCTGAAATTTCAGGGAAAGGATCGCGTGAGTTGGTGGAATCGTACGGTACCAGGATATGGGCCTTACATACTCCCATCCTTATTCTTCACGAATAACACTAGTGTTCCCCATGGTGATGTGCTTGGTCGAATGAAACCTTAGTCCTTTAGTCCTTCTAGCTCTTCTTGAGCTCTTGCAGCTCTATCAATGGCATATGATAGGGCCAAATTGATATGGGCATGGTCCTTCATACAAGATTAATACTGAAATCTACTTCTCTTTTAGGTGACAATTTAGGGATATCTTGGAAAACCTTTAGATAATCTTTCACAATTGAAATTTGTTCTATCATCAACTTTGGAAATTCTCTGTCTTTTAGCACCATGATGCGTTTTACTCCTTCGTCCTTATGCCACTCTTGAATTTGGAAAGGCTCTCTTCTTGGAATTTAGAAAGTCAATGTCTTGTCATGACAATCAATTTTTACATGATAAATAGTAAGCCAATCCATTCCTAGAATAACATCATACCCATCCATCTCCATCAAGACTACTTCTACTGGCATTGGGGTTCCTTCAATTTCAATTCCACAAGATTTGCAAATTCTATTTAAGGTTACAATCTTTCCCATAGGTGTCAGGCCTGTGTCTTAGTACCATTCCATTCCTTAGGATCCCGCGATCCACCCCGTCGAATTTCGGTGACCTATGACTTGTAGATAATATTTGCGAGTGACCCTGAGTTTCGTTCGGTGAACTCGAGTTGACTCAACCTGAGGCCTAAGACATTGCGACCGCATCATCGTCGTGATTCCAACACCATGTCTCTGCGCCAATCCGACACTTAGATTGTGAGATGTGGCCCGCACTCTATTTTAGCCATGGACCACATGTTGTGGGGCTAGGACATTCCAGATAGCACCATTTCCTAGGACCCTACTAGCCTAGGGGTGACATCATCCACTCCCATGCTTGTTAGGTAATCATGCTAGGAATGCTTCTCTCTACCCTATGTGTAATGATTCCTCTCTTACAACCATCAGTCCACCCCTACATCTCTCTCTCTCCCTTCCTTTCTCCCTCATTTCTCATCCCTAATAAGAGAGAGCTCCCGATATCCATGAGAGAAGTCCCAAATCCAGCCTTCTTCCAAGCTTAAGATCTCTCAATCCAACCATCCCAAACCCATCTCAACCATTAAATCCTCTCTTTTAAAGCACTAGAACCTAAGGGTGGAAGAAGAAGGAGGAGATTTGAAGTGGGTGCTATTCCTAAGAGTAGATCTTTTGTTTTCTTCCTTATATTTTTTAATTTTTTTTATATAGGAGCATGTAGGACCCACCAATCAATGGTGGAGATCTTACTTGACCCCTTGGGTGTGGGCAATGGCTCACCCTTGTTGCATGCATGAGCCATGATGGGGCCATTATCCATGAACCCCATCATGATATTTTGTTTTAATCCAAGACTTCTATAGGTCATCTAGACCCTAATTTCATGGTGGGGATGACATCCCCACGTTAGATTTTTAGATGTAGGGTCCATGCATGCATGGAGCCCATGATGTAAGGTTTGGTTTTTTTTTCGAGGGGCTCATAGTGGCGGAGTCCCCTCCTTTTGGCCGATCTCTCTCTCTCTCTCTCTCTCTCTCTCTCTCTCTCTCTCTCTCTCTCTCTCTTTCCTTTATGTGATGACCCACCTGATGATGCATATACTTTATCATAGCTGTCCAACAGTGGGACACCCACCATCCAGCAAATAGGGCCCATCTTGCTACCCAGACTGGGCCTGCAGGTTGGACAGACCATGTAGGCCCGGTTGAAGGGAAAAACACAATAATCGGTCTAATCCCAGGGTTGTGTGGCCTACCCTAGTGGACCCTACTATGATGTATGCATTTTATATCCATGTCGTCCACTTATGCAGGCCACCGTGATGTCATCCACGCTGCCTGTCCGTTTGGACAGGCTTGGATGAAGGAAAAACAAATATCAGCTTGTATCTAAGTGGTAGGCCAAATGTGTGGACCCACCATTGACGTATGTGCTGTATACCCCCACTGTCCAATGCCTGGACATGGATAGTGGGGCTTATCTTGATGAGGTGTGGCGTCCACACCGTCCAGATAGGCTAGACGTGGGAGCCCACCATGATGTAAGTGTTTTTATCCACACCGTCCAATCCCTGGACGGTGGGACCCACCCTGCACATGTTATACGTGTAGGTGGTGGGGCCTACCTTGATGTAAGTGTTTTAGCCTTATCGTCCAGTGCTAGACGTGGGACCCCACCTTAATGCTTGTGTTTCATCCAAACTGTCTAAATGGTGGGGCCCTGACGTGATGTATGGGTTTTATCCTCAGCATCCATCCCTGGACGTAGGACCCACCTTGATTTGTGTGGTGTGCACACCATCCGGCATAGGACGGTGGAACCCCATGTGAAGTTTTTGTTTCATCCATACCATCCAGTAGCAATCGGAATGTTGCTGGATAGAAGTAATTAAATGCCCACTGTTAAAATCTTCTGGGCTCCACTGTGATGTTTGTGGGAGGGGGGCCTAGCAACTGGCCCATTTTTCTGGATGACCCACATCCAGTGGGACCCACTGTGATGTGTATTTTATCCAGGCCATCCATCAGTGGGCCGTCCCTTGTAATGCCTAGCAGGCCCATTCTATGATTATAAGGCCCACCTTGATGAGTATGTTGTACACGCTACCCATCCACTTTTACTGAATCATGGGCTACCCCATAAGGCCCACTATGTTGTATGTGTTACATACACCATCCTCCTATTGTGCCTAGATCATGGGCTGTTTCATGAGGCCCAATGTGATGTATATGAGGCCCTTATGTGAGGTCTAATGTGATGTATGTGAGGCCCTTGTGTGAGGCCCAATGTGATGTATGTGAGGCCCTTGTGTGAGGCTCATTTTGATGAACATGAGGCCCTTGTGTGAGGCGTATTGTGATGTGTATGAGGCCCTTGTGATGAGGCTCATTGTGGTGCATATGAGGCCTATGTGATGTGTGATTCCACCATGATGTATGTGATGATGTTTATGTTGCCCATCCATTATGTTGGGCCTTGTAGGGTGGGTGTAAGCCCCTATGGTGTATGTGATTATATGGCCCATCCAATTTACTAAAATTTGGGCTGACCTACAAGGCCCACAATGGTGAATGTTGAATGCACCTTAGCTATCTATTTTGGGCATATGGGCTTCCCATGAGGCCCACCATAATGCATGTATTGGATGTTTTCTTTGGTCATGATGTTTTTGGGCCATGGGTTGCCCCTTATATAGCCCATTTTGATGTATGTAGGCCTTGGGCCATTTCTTGAGGCCCACCATGTTGTGTGCATTGTTATGAATGCTGCCCATTTATTTTCTAAGTAGTATTCAGGCCATGGGCTTCATTATAAGCTAGATTTCATGCGGGCCGTACTCTAGGGGATTCGTGGTTAAATGTCCACATTGTGAACCTCCCTAAGGCCCATTGTTAGGCCCATTCTCATCCATTTCAACCCTCCTAATGTTATCCATGTAACTTTAGTGAGCTAACCCAAACTATTGGGCCCCCACTATGGATTATGCTTCCACCATGCCCTGTAGAATTGTTCAAGGTCATAGAGCCCACCTTGTGCTTATTAGGCCCCATAGGAAGCCCAATTTACTACGTGATGGAATAGCTAAGGAAGCCCATTCCCTCGTTCGTAGGTCCATCCTTGTTAAGATGAGAGTACATCATCATCGTAGAATATGCTTAGTATAACTTCATGATTCATGCCCATGCGCATCATATGTATGCTTGATATGAGTGATTGATCATAGCATATGCCATTGGGCAGATTATTATGGGATTCCCTGAGAGATGGAGTTACCCCACATGAGCACGTGGTACGGGTAGGATTGCTGCGTGACTAGGTAGAGTGACTCATACATCTCACATTTGTTTGACATGATTATTGTATGCCCCAACAATATCAGGGTTGTGGCCTCCGCTAGCATAGCGTGGATGATAGGATTGGATACCAAAAATACTTGTTTCCAGCACTGGAGTGTGATAGATGTCCTTGGGTGAAAGTCCCAGAACCCTTATGGTGCCAGGAGGATGCTCCAACATCGAGACTGAGTGGATACATGAGCGCACGAGTAGGCCGTGTCTCCCACTGTGTCATGGTTAGTTAGAAGGAGGTGTGGCCTTACCCGCCTGAGGGAGTGGGTAATGTTAGGATGAGTTTGATGAGCTTAAGGAATGGGTCCGCTATCGATGAGCCGGGCTAATATTGGTAGGCGAATAGTGAGGTCTCTTCTACTTACCCAGTTGTGCGCTTAGATGGGGTGATAAGCTGGCGTAGAGTGTACTAGACCCCGGTGATATTCCAGAGATGAGGATTGGTATGCTTGAGTTGTATCTTGCATATGACATTGGCCATATAGGCCTTGCATCGCATTGCCTTGGTACGACTAACAACATTCATGGACTTACACTGATATGACATACTTAGCACTTACCTTGCATACACACTTACACCACCCTTTAAGCTTTCTGTAAGCTTATGCACAATTATTACGTGTAGGTGACGATAGGACGCCACAGCAGCACTGAGTCAGGAGCATGTCACTAAGTTTCTGGAGCCTCTGATATCGATATTGTATATCCATTTATTCATTGTACTCTAAAGTTTTTTTTTGAATATATATTGTGGATATGTGTTGGCGTTCTTGTTGTTGCGCTTATGGTTATGCTTCTTATGAAATGAATTTATGTTAAAAATCCTCCTTGTAGGATCCTAAGATCAAAACCTGGTATATGGGTGCTAGGAGCCAAGAATGGGGTACTATGAAGGTTGACGGCGCCAGATTCGGCGATCGGGAATTTTATGAGCCCGATTTTCGAGTCTGGGGCATGGCAACAGGTGATTTTACCGAGATTGGTTTACTAAGAGCTACAAATTTTATACCTAACTATTTAACTACAACAGTTGCAACAAAAGACAATGAAGCTCCATAATCGAACAATATGGTAATGGGCTAATCGTACAAGATGATTGTACCTTTTATAACATTGTTATTCACTTCAAGTTCTTCAGTAGAGGTGACGACAAAAACTTTGGCTTTTGTGGGTTGCTATTTGAATGGTTGTCCTCCTTGAGAGTTCATAGGCTGTGATGATTGTTGTGGATGATTATGCTAATTTTGGGGTGGTCAAGATGGCATGGTGTGCGATGACTGAGGGTAAGAGTGTGACAGTCTGGATGTCTAGGGTGATTGTATATACTAATGAGTCGGTGTAGGGGATGGTACTCATGAAGGTGCTTACTAAAGTAGCAGTAATTACTCGATGTCTCTGAGTCAAGTCCTATAAAGCTGTGCCTTTTGCTTGTACTTCACACAATACATGTAATTCCCCGCAAAATGTCACTCTTGATTATTCAGCATTATGATCGAAGCGATGGTCCATTGCCTCCTTTATGACAGTTGCTGCTGAGCAGGTGTCATCCTATTATGATGCTCTCTTATCTAAGCGCGAGTTCGTTCACTATCTCTTTCGGCTCGCAGGGCGTTATCGACGATCTTAAAGTATTTTGTGATATCTACACAACAAAATTTAGTTCTAATGTTTTGACGAAGGTCTTCTTCGAATTTCTGAACTTTATATTATACTGTTCATCTTCCACTACTTTTGAAACATATGGAGATAATTATGCAAATTTTTCCTTGCACTAGGCCATGTCATAGCTCATGAACTTTGAAAAATCCGCCATCTTTTGAAAATGATATGCTTTGAAAAAGTACTTCTCGTGGAACTTGCTTTTAAACTCGCTCCATGTCTGCACATGAGTTGTTACGAACATCCTTTTTGCTGCTCGCTGCCATATATCTGCTTCTCCTTGTAGTACAAACGTCATCATTTGAACTCTCTGGTCTTTTGGGTAGTCCATAGCTTCAAGAATTTTCTCCACTTTCTTTAGCCAATCTTCTTCTATCATTGGGTTTGAAATTCCATTGAATACCGGCCATTGTAATTTTGTGAATTTCACTCGTAGGTCTACTCCACCGAGTTTCTTGTGCCTTGAAACCAAATTCCTCTATCCTAGAGGAGCCTGAGCTATGAGACCCGTATCCTGATTAACCTTCCTTAAGCTTGATTTTCAATGCCCACCTGCATTTAAATAGACCAGATTGATGAGTTTCGATCACTTGCCATGTTTTAGTGTTGTAATGACTCAAGATCTATACCTTAGCGATCACGCAAACGTGGTAATTCCAACACCACGCAGTACGCCCCATTTCGATGCCTAGATCGAAAGATGTGCATCCCATTAGAATTAACGGATGACACACATCGTACATGTGCGAACACATGACATGGGGCCCATTAGTAATAAATATATGGAATTGTAAAACATCACTATCAAATAAAAGAAATATCTAACACATTTATGCCTCAACCCATATTGTGCCATGCCTATCCAACGCCTTCTTGCCTTTATATTTAATGATGACCATGTCGTCCTTGCGTATAAAACCATCTCCCATTCATCTCGACAGTCGCATGAAAGAAATCGAAAGGAAAAGAAATGATATAGAGAAAGAAAATATATAGTTGAATGAGAGATTAGAGGAGATTAAGGAGAAGGAAAGACGATCTCAACCGTTCATATACACCCCTTTTCGAATCAACCGTTGAGGTGAGTGCATGGGTTGTTTACCCATTGTCTTGATGTTGAGCCCATCAAATGGACTCCATCTTGACATATATGTGGATATTTATGTCATTTTTCCTTTTTGATAGAAGATGGGACCCACCTGTCCATGATACCCAACGTGGCCAATGTTTGGTCCACCTTTATGTGTGTAAGATCTATATATATGGGTCTCAAGGTAGCAGAAGCTCATTCAATGGTCAGAATTCCTTATTTTCTTTTCTATCTCCATTTCTCATTTCTTTAGTTTGGAGGATATCCAAACTTTAATAGGGCCATCATGAGTTGGCTAACCTCATAGATGGAGTAAATCACTCAGTGGAACCTACTTATGTATTTACAAAGAATTAAAAAAAAAGGATAGTCACTGCCAAAGACATGCAAAAGGTGTTTACTATCATCAGGTTGAGTGAATTTTTTCACTCATAGCTATGCCTTAAAGCACGTAGTTAATTCAAATTGTCCATCTTCTTTGCTTGATCATTTTATGGCTGAAAGCCAAATATGGGGTAGATTCGGACCTTAAGTGGGACACACAGTAGGAAACAGTGATGACATTAATTCTCACCATTGAAACCTTCCTAGAGATTTTCCAAGGCATTTATTGACATGCTCGTACGTCCCTGTACATGACGAAAATACGAAAGGAAAGAGGTGGCTACACTCGTGAGACCCACTTATTGTAGGTGTGGCATCCAAGCCATCTATCTGTTTTTCTTAGCCATTTTAGGCCTCGGTCCAAATAATCAGCCTGAATCGGATCTTGAATGTGCCACACTCTAGGAAACAGTTGGGACAGAGATGTAACATTGAAATCTTTTTAAGTTTGATATCCACCCGACCTAGTTACTTTTGACCCACCATGACATATACATTATATCCATTCCATTCATTTATCTTGTAAGTTCATTTGAAGCCATGGGTCCAAATCTAAGGAAAATTCAGATCTCTAGTGGACCATACCACTAAAAATTAAGTTTTCCACTATCAAAACCCTCTAGGGTCATTTTAACCTCAAATCTTCATCAAAATTTATTACTTGCAGGTTTCTTTGGGCTAGCCTTGGGCTGTCCAACAATGGACGGACCAGATCATCTAAATCGAACCCCACGTAGCCTTGGGTTGTCCAACCAGGGGTACCACTCGTGGGACTCACCTTGGTGTATATTTTGTAACTATGCCGTCCATCTATTTGCCCCTATTATTTTAGGGCTAACAACTAAAAATTAGCCAGATATACTCTCCAAGTGGATCACAACACAAAAAATAGTGGGGATAGTGACGTCCACTATTGAAATCTTTCCAAGACCTAGTTTGCTACATGTGTCTCATCTAGCCATTCATCCATTTTGCCAGGTCATTTCTAGGCATGGGCTCGACCAACAGAGAAGGTAGATCCTAATCTGAGGTGGATCCCCTCCGCGAAACATCATGGATTGAACGTCTACCGTTGGAATCAATTGGGTCCACCGTAGTTGCAGTATGTGGGGTCTCAACATGGTGCTTATTTACCACCAACCTATTGATAAGGTCACATCGACTTGAGTTAAGGGACCACATATAGTGGGTCCCACCTCAAGTATGAAGGATTGTGGTTAACCACCGTTAAAAACTTCCTTGGTGGATTGTCATGTTGTATTTTATTTTATTCATACTATACATTCGGTAGCGGGTGTCACACCCTAAACTTAGAAACTAGGCTCATAAAATTTTCAATCGCCGAATCTGGTACCGACAGCCTTCGCAATACCCCATTCTCAGCTCCCAACACTCATATACTAGGTTCCGATCCTGGGATCCTACAAGGAGGATTTTCAATATAATATTGTTTCATAATAAGTATAACCCATGAACAATAACAAGAACACCATCAAAAAATCCATTATAGTGAAAATCTTTAAAGTACAATGCATAATGGAAATACAATGATAATATTAGGACTCCAAAAGCTCAGCTGCACGCTCCTTCTCCTACTCAGCTATGTCCTAGCATCACCTACATGCAACGGTCATGCATAAGCTTATAAAAATCTTATAGGGTGGTGAAAGTATGTTCGCAAGGTAGAAATGCAAGTATGTGTAACGCCCAAAAAATCGGGGCGTTACAAGTTGGTATCAGAGCATGATTTGGATTAAATTGGACCTGGGTTATGGTAGCGCGATATACGTTGACGTACTTTAACTTAGATGGGGGGTGATAAAATGTAGAAATGATCATAGGATCCCAAGTTTCATCGACAGGAGAAATTGACCCTTGAAATGTGACTTGTATGCATCGTTGATCATGTGACATGATCCCAATTCCTTTCTCGGCCGTCAATTGACAGGTTTTGACGATGATTCGGCGAATCCTACTCTGAAATGACCCAGAATGCGTGAATACGCACTCGTTGGGACTCGTAACCACCTTAAATGGATGAGGGGCCCCAAACCACAAAAATTGGAGGGACCTAAGGGCTCCCCCATACATTTCTGGCACCTCGGGAAGGGGGTGGTCACGACCTAGGGGCGGCGACACTGCCCACAGTCTAGCGGACCGCGGCACACCACGGTCCACTCCCGAGGGCCCTGGTAGGCCCATGGGTCCTGCAGCCCGCTGCCCTCCACACACATGTGTGGGGCCCGTCCACGAGTGGGGCCACTCCAAAACCCCTCCCCCTTTGTATTTTTTCCCATTTCATCCTCTTCCAACCCTCTAAACCCCTAAAAACTTTATTTTCTCTTGCAAATCCACTCTCCCATACACTCCATCTTTCATCTTCTTCCATATCTTGCACCCATCTCCACTATTTTCTCAAAACCCTCTCTTCTAACTCTCTACCTTCTTTATTTTACCTATTTAAGCACCATACCTATATCTTTGTGTCTCATAGCTCTCAAACTTCCCAAACCCGCCTCAGTCTCCTAGTTTTCCACATCCATGGCTCTTTTTGAGCTTGTCACTGCCATCTTTTACATTTCTACGCTCCTTTCTCTCATAGGAAAGAGAAGGGCATCCATGGATGAGCCGAGCCTAGCCGCCCAACCCGTCCGTGGAAGAAAACGGGTGCAGAATTAAGTACAAGTGCGACACGAGAGCAAAGGATAAAGCAGGATCTCGATCCCTAGATTCCCTCGAAAGAGTTCTACTGGCAGGCATCGGACATGGTCAGTTTCGTGGCCATAAAGTTGAGTTTGAAGATCATGTGGATGAAAGACTATTTGGATTGTATCTAGTAATGGACCTCCTGTTGGAATCTGGGTGGGGTCCCATATTTGAAGGTAAGTCTCATGCGTGTGAAAATACTGTCAGAGCCTTCTATGCCCACATATGGGATCCACTACTAGAGCCTCTACAGTTCACTATTTCTGTAGGAAGGCGGGAAGCAATAGTCAATGTAGATGTGATGGCCCAAATCATGGGAATTGCACATGGTGAAGTGCATGCTAATGAATCTCATCTCAAGAGTATGCGAGAAAGAGATCGCTATATGTGGTTTCTTTATGGCCGACCAATACAGTGGAAGAGAGGCAATTGCCTCCCATCGACCAAATTGACAGATGATTTTCGCTTACTCCACCACATATTCACATATAATATGTATCCTAGGTGAGGCAACCGTACCGAATGCACTCATTTAATGGTGGACTTCCTGTATAGAGCTGGGCAAGGAGACAAGTTGTGTCTGCCTACGTTTGCCCTACTACAGATAATCTAGACCGTGCACTCTATTAGGATAGATGTCTCACTTCCATTTGGCCGAATTATATGCAAGATTGCTTGAGAGTTCGGCTATAGACATAACATGGATGAGCTTGCATTGATCCACTTCATTAATGACACTACGCTCAACAACATGGGGTTGGCCCAAGACAACGTCAAGCCTGACTTGATGAGTATGGGGGCAAGACAGAAAGTAAAGAGGAAGAAAGTAACGAAATAGAGGAAGAAAGCAATGAAGAAGAGGAAGAAAATGAGATAGAAGGAGGAAGTGAGGAAGAAGAGGAGGCCCACAATTATGATGAGGGACCTCCTACTACTATACATGGGCATCACCGTGATCAGGCCGCCTTGGAAGCCTGCTTGGCTCAGATTGAAGAAAACCATGCTGCCCTAAGACAAGAGGTTAAGGAGACCCAGGGCAAACTGAAGCAAAAGCTTGAAGAGAGTTAGGCTTATATGAAGCAGAGGTTATTGAAGATGTCCTGCACTCTGAAGGCCCTCCTGTGCTATATGCAGGACAAGGATGCTCCTCCACCATCACCAGATTCGAACGGCTAATCATATGATGCAGTCATCTTTTAGTTGCTTTGTTTCTAGTTTTCTTTTGTAATAGCCTTGGTAGGCTTGGTTAGTTGTTAGTGTGTTTAATGTTGAAGCTTGTGTTAGAATAGCTCACATGCATCTTCTTTCATGATCCATGTAAGACTATATCTCATGTATTGTGACAATTTTAGTTAAATGAAATGCATGAAGCTTCTTTTAATTTGGAATGTGAATGATGTTAGGATGAGTGTGTATTATTATGCTAAATCTTACACGAGTTGCACCCTATATTTTATATAGGGAATGTCACTTAAGAACACTCAGAGCACTACACCTCCCCTAAGTGATAGCCACACGAACCTTACTTTGGGCCCTGATAATGACACCGTGCTAGATTTTCAGCCAGCCACTGGCCCCAAGAATGGGCCAACACCTAGTGCACCACCGGTTCCAGAACAGAACCGTGCGTCTACCTCGACGCCATGCATGCCTCAGGCGGCTCTCCTCCTGATAGGTTGTCACGCCCCAAACTCAGAAACTGGGCTCACAAAATTCTCGATCACCGAATCTGACGCCGACAGCCTCTGTAGAACCCCATTCTCGGCTTCCAGCTCCCATTCGCCAGGTTCCTATCCTGGGATGTTATGAGGAGGATTTTCAACATCAGTTTGATTCATAATAAGCATAACCAAAGGCATAACCCACAAATAATAACTAAAAACTCCATTACATTTCTACTATGATCAAAAACTTTACAAGTACAATGAGTATAAAGGAAAATACAATGATAGTGGACGCTAACTCCAAAATGATCTGCAAAGCACTCCTGCCTCAGTGCTGCTGTGCTCCAACGTCACCTGCACATAACGGTCGTGCATAAACTTATAAAAAACTTAGAGGGTGGTGAAAGTGTATGCACAAGGTAGTAATATGATCATGCAATATCAGAGTAATGAAGAATATGTAAAGGGATCCACGAATACCATTAGCCGTACCAAGGCTATGTGATGCAATACATGAATGATATCAACCATACCAAGGCTATGCGATGTGAAATGCAACTCAAGCATATAAATCCTCATCTAAGTCCACATATCAATACAGCTCAAATCTAGGATATCATCAGGGTCTAGTACACTCTAATCCAGATTGTCGCCCCATCGCGC
The DNA here is from genome assembly GCA_037074715.1 of Magnolia kwangsiensis. NCBI lineage: Eukaryota > Viridiplantae > Streptophyta > Magnoliopsida > Magnoliales > Magnoliaceae > Magnolia > Magnolia kwangsiensis. The sequence goes on along the minus strand of CM073576.1, from coordinate 104,667,089 downwards.
GCAATAAGGTAAGTGGAACAGACCTCACTATCCGTCTGTCAATATTGGGCTCGACTTATCGATAACGGACCCATTCCTCGAGCTGGTCAAACTCAGCCTAGCTTTGCCCCCTCTACTCGGGCGAGTAAGGCCACACACCCTTCCAACCGACCACGACACAGTGAAAAGTGAGTCCGTTTGGTAATCGGCACTCAGTGCTCCTATACCCACTCGGTCTAGATGTTGAAGTAACCTCTTGGTACCATAAGGGTTTAGGGACTTTCAACTAGGGATATCTATAACACCCCATCTAGAATAAGATTTTTGGTATCCAATCTTGAAAACCAAGATACGTCTGTGGAGGCTACGGCCCTGACGTCGCTAGGGCGTACAGTACCATATCATACAATGCGAATGCATGAATCACACTATCCAGTCATGCAACAATCCTGCGCATAACGTGCGCTCATGTAGGGAAACACCGCCTATCCGGGAGCCCCTAAACAATCTGCCCGAAGGCATATGCTATCATCAGTCACTTCTCATATCAAGCATACGTATGATGCGTATGATCATGAATCATGAAACTATACTATTCATGTTATAAAATAACGCACTATCCTTACCATGCAGATGGCCTAAATGGCCTACTGTAACACCCCAAATTTTTTTCAACCTGAAGTTAGACGTCTTTAGGCAATGGGTCAACCATAACACTCTCAGAGCTCAATCCCAAAGTCTAAAAATCACTTTTCAACCCATTTCTTTCAAAATCTCACCATTCACCACCTCATTCCTCAAATTTCTCCAAGTACTTTCATATTAGACACAAATCCTAAAGTTTAAATGGTGGAGAACTATACTTAAACTAAAACTTACTATAAATGGTAAATACATGAATAAAATGGGATTTCGGTAATTGACTTTTTAGAATCTCATGAAATTTGGTGGAGACGGGGTAAACTTAATGATTAACTACTAGAAAAAGAATAAAAATAATATAATAACTAGAAGTACCAAAAATGGGGCATAGAATGGCCCTAGGACCGTCACTAGGTTTAGTGATTGATCCTAGATTTCAGGGTATTGTAGCATTAATAATTCTATAGGTTTTGGGTCTTACAGATCGTATTATTCGTGCTCACTATGACAAACTGTCGTAGATATATGATTGTTGTATGGGCGACAACCCTTTGACGAAAGGATTTTCCCTAATACTATGCTAATTAATACATAATATGTATGATGTAATGTGTAGATTAAGTGTTTGTGAAAGTGTCTGAATGAGTTAGTAGTTAGTAAAGTGTGATTTATAAGGGAGTTGAGATACAAATCCCAACTACCTTAACTATGTGTATGCTTTCCTCCATGAATTGTATAGTCTAATTATTTGTATTTAACTAAATGTCTGATTTCCTCCATGTACTGCCTATTCATGTTAAGTTATATTCCATAACGTGTTCACATGATCGTAGAATTTGATTTGTGTATTCATTACTGTTTTCTGATCTCATATGCTTAGATGTTGTGATTGCGTGCGGTTGGGGCTATATTATAGTCTAGGTAATCCGTAATAGTTCTTGAACTGGTGGCTGATGTTGTTTTCACCACGCAGGATGTGTTTGACGAATTCGAACTGTACTTGGGCTATCAGCAGTGGTTAGGCCACAAGGAGTGCTTATGCACTTCATGTCGATCAACTCAACATGCGTTCATCCTAATCGAGCTCGTTAATTAACCTGATTGACCGATGTATGTTCACTATGTCTGGACGCTACTGCTTGAACCCAAGGTACCAAACTTACTAGTGAAAAGCCCCTCTAACCTTGGTACCTCGATTCGCTAAGACTCATGAGCCGGGCATGGTTGTATGGGACACTATGGTCGAGCTGTCGGCCTACGCTGGGGCGACGAGCCTCCCCGTAGTGACCAGTGAGCAACGTAGACTCGTGAGCAGATTATGGTGGTATGGGACACTATATTCGAGCTGTTGGCCTACTCTGATTGGTGACGAGCCCTTTGTAGTGACCTCGAGTATATCCTAAAACTGCATAAGGGCGACGAGCCTTATTATAGTATATAGGGTATAACTTGACCTGTATTGATTGGTGACGAGCCCTTTATATCAATCTAGAACTATAATATTGTAAGAGATTGTCTAGTACTGACGAACCTAGATGGATCATTGTTTGGGTATTGATATAAGGGAGGTACCTTAGCTTTCCAATCTTGTTGTATGAAAAGGACTAATAATAACTCGGTAATCATACTCATAACATCGCACTACATGTGCCCCGAGTTGAAGAGCACAGAGGGAAGAAAGCAAGCAGCGGACATAAGATGGTGTCACACGAGGGAGTGTAGGCAAGGGCATGCATCATGAAAACATTTCATCCTTGCATTAATAAGAGTATCTAGGAATGTTTGATTGTACTACTTTATCATTACTGCTTAATTGAATTGATAACATGTTAACCTTTGCTGTATAGTTCCACTGAGTCGATCACTCACTCCCACGTTACGGGACGATGTTTGCAACACCAACCAGTCCCTGTTTTAGTTTCAGATGATGGCGATGCTTGCGAAGCGGAGCTGAATTTTACGATGATGAGGAGGATTTCTCCTATATGCAGCTATAAGGTGGGTCTATGTAGACCATGTTTTGATCGATGGGGTTACAAGGTTACTAATTAGATGTTATTACACTTGTTATTTTGTACTTTTAAAATATCCAAGTATATTCATTTTGTTCATTTTGGAGTATACATGTATATAGTTAACTTGGTAACATGTTCACACTCCGAAACTTACAACAAATTATATATTTTATATATTTATCACAGTCTTCCACTTGTGAAATTTAACAGTCTCTGGAGTATGATATGTCGTTTTGGTCTAATCCCACTCATGTTTACTGCACTAATAAGAACAACATTCAATCATCATTATCTATGTTGCATAAGTGATGCGTTGGAATTCGGGAGCTGAGTTTCTGCTCGGCCCCCGATTTTCAGGGCATTATACTTACACACAACAAGTATGGGCCTAACGATGGGCCCTAGGCAGAGTCGTAATGTTACATCTAACCAATATTATACTCGCAATGTTGATGTCAAACCATCATTGCTCCCAAGGCATAGCTCGTCGTAAACATCATTACATAAAACATGTTGGGATCACACATTGCAATGGATCTTAGGTACATCCTATTGGGCCTTAAATACATCAAATGGGCCATATCATATGGGCCTTATATTCATCAAGTGGGCCATATCAATGGGCCGCACCAATGGGCCTTATGTACATTGCAATGGGCTATAACCCTTAGCCCTTGAATACATCAAATGGGCCTAATCACATAGGCCTTATGTGTATCAAATGGGTCACACCCATTGGGCCCCATATGTACATCAAATGGGCCTCAACCCATAGGCCCTAATACATCACAATGGGCCTTAACCCATGGGTCCCTAATACATTAAATGGGCCTTAACCCATGGGCCTTACATGTATATCAAAGTGGGCCCCAACCATGGGCCACAAATACAACGAATGGCCTCATAACATGGGCCTTACATCCACATCAAAGTGGGCCCCAATGGACTACGACAAATACATTAAGATGGGCCTCAAAACATACGAAGGTGGGGTCCACTTGGACTATGGATCTGGTTCATTCTTTATCCCTATGTCATAAGATGGGCTTTCAAGATGGATGGATAGTTTGGATGCAACACATGCATCATGGTGGTCCCACCGTCCAAGTGTGGACCATGAGGATAAAATACATAAACATTATGGGTTCCACCGTCCATGGCTGTGGACAGTGTGGTGGGTAAAATACATACATCAGTGGAGGTTCCACCGCCCACTGACGGTGTGAATACAACACACACATCACAGTGGGTTCCACGTGGGCGCCACCTTAATGCTTATTTGTAATCCAATCTATTAATAGGGTCACACGTACCTAGATGAAGAAGAAAAATAAATTTCAAACTAATCTAAAACCTCTGGATCAACCCCAAAAGGGTTCCAATGGCTGACGTACAATCATCACTGTTTTCTGTGATGTGGGCTACTTGACCTTTGGATGCAACTGATCTTTGGGGGGGGGGGGGGGGGGGGGGGGGGGGGGGGCACTTCAAAAAGGGGCCCATCATATGAATGGGTTGGATGACAAACATATATCATGGTGGGGCCCATGGCTGGGGCTATGGGTCCCTGTCCGTTTCCGCCCACGGCGCTGGTAGCAGCGCCTGTGCTGTCAGCTGTGCTAACACCCTTCTTCCTTTTTTTTTTTCTTTTAAAACCTGTTTCCCTGTGGTCTTTCATAGGTGGGGCCCATATTCAGAAAATTCATCCCAGCCATGAGATTTTCTGGCTCATAACAGACAAAATGAGTCCAAAGTTAGAGATTTTTGGGTGTATATAAACATCAAGTGATTTTTCAACGGTAACCACCGAAGTTTCCTATGCTATGGCCCACCAGATGCTTAGATCAGCCTCATTCTTCGGCTTAAGGCCTAAAATGATCCAGGGAATGAGCTGGAAAGTATGGATTGAATACATACATCAAGGTGGGGCCTATGTGAGTGGGTCACCCCACAAGCTTGGAAACAAGCTAATATTTTTATTTTTCCCGGTTCACATCGAGCGTCCTAGACGCTGGACAGTTGGGCATAAAATATGTATTGAGGTGGGCCTTGCCTAGGTGGGCCACCAAATGATGGATGGCATGGGTACAACACATTTAAAGTGGGCCCCACTTATGGGTTGCTTGGATAAAAATATATACTTCATGGTGGGGTCCATCCTGATGGGCCACACAACCACATCACCATCACATGAAAAGAAAATGAAAAGGAGAGGGAGAGAGAGAGAGAAAGAGAGTGGGACACGCGTGATGGAGGGACCCCGACAGTATGGGCCCTCCCTTGCAACCAATCATACATCAAGTGGGTCCCATTACAAATGGGCCCATTAAATCAAAATCCAATGGTAGAGATCTCTTCTCCACTAAAATAGACGGTCTAGATGACCCTAGGTATATAAGAAAAATAAACATCATGATGGGGTCCATGGAAAATGGCCCCATCATGGAATGATCATGATGATCAAAGTGGGCCATTGGCCACATCTTAGGGTCCCAAGTGAGATCCAAGCCATTGATCGGTTGGCCTCACTTGGCTCATCTTAAAAAAAATGAAAACTACTCTATCAAAGCACCCACCATTTGATCTTCTTGCTCCCTTAGGTTCCTTAGCTCAGCTTCGATTTCAACGGAGGAGATGAGGTTTGGATGGTTGAGATGGGAGATCTTGGGATAGAAAGGTGGGCCACACTTGGAGCTTGAAAGAGCTTGGAGAGGCTCATACGTATGGTGCTTTCTCTTGCTTAGAAAGGGAATTTTTTGAGAAATGAAATGAGAGAGAGGGTTATAAAGAGAGAGAAGTGATGGGTGATGGATGTGTTGATGTGCTGAGTGATGGGTGTGTAAGAGATTTTTAACTTTTGAGGAAAATGTGTAAGAAAGGTATGGGCTTTGTAAGAACTTTTTGACTTTTGGGGCTTGTTTGGGAAAGGGTGAAGGTGATGTGTACTTGACATGTTGAGATTTATGGATTGATGGATTGATGTGATAAGTTGTAGAGATTCTCTTAAGTTTTACAACCGCCGGGGTTTTTCTAGCACCGAATGCTGGCCCACGTCTCCTGACCAGGGTATCACCTCGGAGCGTGAGTCGCGACATCGGAACCATGGCGACGGCGCACTCCCTATGGTAAAGGTCTTGGGTTGAGTCAACTCGGGTTGACGGCGTGTGAATCAGGGTCATGCACAATTACCGGTTACAGGTCGAAGGTTGTCGAAATTTGTCCAGAAAGACCGCGAAAGTCTATGGAACGGTACGGTTTAGGATATGGGGCTTATAGGTCTCCCCTCCTAATAAAAATTTCATCCTCAAAATTTACACAATCATCGCAACTAGGCATAACTCATGAGGAAGAAGAGACATAACATCATTATATATAATCAGAGACAACATCAAAATACAATACACAATCAATCATCAAAGAGATGGGGATAGCGCTCTCAAATCTCGGCCTCGCGCTCCTAAGAAGCCTCCTCTACAGAATGGTGATCCCACTGAACCTTCACCAAAGGAATGACCTTGGTTCGGAGGACCTGCTCCTTCCAATTAAGGATACGAATTGGCTGCTCAATGTAAGAAGCGTCCTCATGAACCTCCAGCGGCTGCCAATCAATAAAGGAAACTATGTCTAATCCACACTTCCTCAATATAGAGACATGAAAAATATTGTGGACGCTAGACAACTGAGATGGTAAAGTAAGACAATAGGCCACGGCGCTAACATACTCAGTGATCTCAAAAGGTCCTATGAATCTCGGGGCAAGCTTGCCCTTCGCACTAAATTGAACTACGCCCTTCATGGGTGAGTCCTTGAGATACACATGATCCCCCACATCAAACTCTAAGGGACGACTCCAACGATCAGCAAAACTCTTCTGTCAGCTCTGAGCTGTGTGCATCCTTTGCCTGATGATATCAATAGCCTCTGACGTCTCCTGTACAAGCTCGGGATCTAGGAGACGATGCTCTCTAACCTCGGTCCAATAACTCGGTGATCTACATGGTCTGCCATATAGTTCCTTAAAAGGAGCCATGCCGATGGTGGCCTGATAGCTGTTGTTGTATACAAACTCAGCCAATCGCAGATGCTCATCCCAGCTATCCCCGAAATCAATCGCGCAGTCCGAAACATATCCTCAAGGATCTAGTTGAGCCTCTTGGTTTGGCCATCGGTCTGCAGATGGTACACTGTGCTGAGCTGTAAATCAGTCTCCATCGCTCTCTGGAAGCTCCCCCAAAAATGAGACGTGAACCTCGAATCTCGGTCAGAAACGATCGAGACTAGAACACCATGTAGTCTCACAATCTCCTCGATAAATAACCTCTCAAGCCGGTCCATAGACCAAGTTGCACTCATCATAAAGAAATGTGCTGACTTCGTCAGATGATCCACAACAACCCAAATGGCGTCATGACTGAGTTGAGTCCTCGTTAAGCCCATAATGAAATCTGTCAACACGTGCACCCACTTCCACATTAGGACGCTCAATGGCTGCAATAGACCAGGGGGTCTCTGATGATCAGCCTTGACACGCTGGCATGTGTCACACTCGGCCATAAAACTTGAGATCTAGTGCTTCATCCCCACCTAAAAATATTGTCGCCTCAAGTCACGGTACATCTTCGTCGAGCTAGGGTGGATAAAAAATTATGATCGATGTGCCTCGGTCATAAGATTTATGCGTAACTCAGGAATATCTGGGACACATAATCGGCCTCTGAAGCGAAGTCTACCGTCTGTACCAATTTGCCAATCTGCCTGAATCTCAGATGTAGCCTCAGCCATATAACTCTGCAATGACTCATTAGCCGGCTGAGCCTCGATCACCCTTGCGACAAGAGAGGGTTGAATCAACTGGCTCGATAAATGCACGATAGAAGACTACAGGCCAAACTCAAAATCATACTCTGCAATATCCTCCAGCATCCGCCACTCCTGAATCATCATATACGCCACTAGGCCTCGTGGCTGACGACTGAGGGCGTCCGCCACCATGTTCGCCTTACCCGGGTAGTATTGAAGATCAAAATCATAGTCTTTCAGGAGCTCCATCTAACGCCTTTGCCTCATATTCAACTCAGACTGTGAGAAGAGGTACTTCAAGCTCTTGTGGTTGAAGAAGAGCTCGAACCTGACCCCATAGAGATAGTGTCTCCACACCTTCAGTGCGAAGACAATTGCAGACAGCTCTAAATCATGTGTGGGGTAGTTCAGCTCATGGATCTTGAACTGGCAAGATGCGAAGGCCACTGGTCTCCCATGCTGCATCAGGACAACACCCAAACCAATATGTGAGGCATCAATAAATACAATAAATCCGTCGCTCCCAGAGGGAAGAGTGAGGACAGGAGCGGATGTCAGACGGTCCTTCAACTTTATAAATGCTTGCTCGCAGGCATCACTCCAAATAAACTCTATGCCCTTCCGAGTCAACCTGGTCAACGTGGCTGCAATACGAGAGAAGCCCTCAATGAAACGTCGGTAATAGCCCGCCAAACCAAGGAAACTGCAGATCTCGGACGCATTCGTGGGCTGGCCCCACTGATACACTACCTCGACCTTCGAGGGATTTACTGCGATGCCCTTCCTCGTCACCACGTGACCGAGGAACTTCACCTCCTCCTACCAGAACTCGCACTTCTCCAGCTTTGCATACAGTTGGTGTGCGCGAAGGGTCTGTAAAGTAATCTCCAAATGCTACTCGTGCTCCTCACGGGTCCTCGAATAGATCAGAATGTCGTCGATGAAGACTACGACAAACTGATAGAAATAGCTGCGGAAGACCTCGTTCATCAGCTCCATGAAGATCGCAGGTGCATTGGTCAGTCCGAAGGACATGTCCTGGAACTCAAAATGACTGTAGCGTATCTTGAAAGCTGTCTTCGGAATGTCCTCATCTCGGACCCGAATCTGATGATAATCGGAACGCAAGTCAATCTTCGAAAAGAACTGTGCACCTTACATCAGATTGAATAAATCATCAATCCTCGGGAGCGGGTACCTGTTCTTGATCGTGACTTTGTTGAGCTCGCGGTAATCTACATAGAGCCTCAATGAGCCATCCTTCTTCTTCACGAAGAGTACTGACGCTCCCCACGATGAACTGCTCAGATGGATAAAGCCCAACTCGCATAACTCGTCCAACTGCTTCTGCAGTTCCCGTAACTCCAACAGTGCCATGCAATATGGGGCCTTCGAAATAGGCACGGTACCGGGCATAAGATCAATCTGAAACTCTGTGAGTCGACGAGGCAGTAATCCCGAAATCTCCTGAAACACATCAGGAAAATTACAAACTATGGGTAAATGGTCGATACAAGCAGTAACAGACTCCTCAAAGGCGCAGGACATCAAACAAGTCAACGGCTCTCCTCTGGGCTCTGTAATGAACTGAAATTATAGCACACCGGGTATACAAAACGTGATTGTCCTCGCGGAGCAGTCCAATACGGCATAGTACTCGGCAAGGCAATCCATGCCTAAGATGACATTGAACTCGGTATCGGCAATGCAAACAGATCGACAGGCAGAAAGGTATCCTCGACTAGAACGGGGCAAGATGAGCAAAATCGACCCAACACTGTAATCTTCCCCAAGGTAGTCGATATTGACAGACCCTCGCGAGCAGACTCCAATGGCAAGCCAGTCGATCGGCAGAAACTCTCTGTGACAAAAGAATGCGATGCACCAGAATCAAATAATATACGTGCAACGCATGCAGAGACAAAGCATTCCCTCAACGACCCCTTCAAATGACTGCGGATCCTGCTAAGCCACGTAAAACCTAGCCTGAGCTAGATGGGGAGGTGCCTGTCCCCTCTAAGCGTGCTGCTACTGTTGGGGTTTCTGAGGGGGTCAAAACTACTGCCTCTGCTGCTGCGGCCTCTGAGGCTGATGCTGATGCTGCTGCTGAGGTGACCTCGGTGGTGGGGGCTGCTATCGCTGCTGCTATGGAGGTCTTTACTGCGGCTGTAGTGGAGGCTGTTGTGGACCTCTCTGCTGCTGCTGGAGGCTGGAACACTCCCACATACGGTGTCCCGTCGCACTGCACCTAAAATAAGTGCCGGTGAACTACCTTAGAGGCGGTGTTGGAGGTGCTACTGGCACTCGAAAGGCTGGGCGACCTATATGCCTCTGCTGTGGTCGACGCCGCTGGGAATCACTGGAAGGAGCCTACCTCTTCCGGTCTCTCCTCTGACCACGATCAGATTGAGAACCGACCCACTTAGCCTCAAAAAATTTAGGCCTTCTGTACCACTCCCTCAAAAGTCGGGAGCTCACGCCCAATAACACGGCCTTGAAGACCGTAACGCAAGCCGTCCTCGAAGCGACGGGCTCTCCTCTCCTCATCACCTACCAAGTAAGGTGCAAATCTGGACAGCGCTACAAAGCTAGCCGCATACTGAGCCACTGTCATATCAGCCTGCACCAAGGCCTCGAACTCCAACGCTCGCTGTCGTCGGATGTGATCAGGGAAATACTATCGGTCAAACCGATCCACAAAATCCTCCGAAGTCCACACAAATTTGGTGCTTGCTGCTCGGGAGACTGATGTCCACCAATGCTTAGCCTCATCATGGAGAAGAAACACAGCTAGTCAGACTCTCCAATCGATCGTACATCCTATCGTATCAAATATCTTCTCCACATTGGTGCGCTATCTCTCAGCTACCGTTGGGTTTGGGTCACCCTAGAAACACAGAGGATGGAGCCATCGAAACTCATGAAGGAGGGCACTCTCACGGTCCTACTCTACCTGGGCCAGTGAAACAACTGGGTGTTTGCCCTGCCGCTGAAGTACAGCCGTCACAGCTTATAATATCTTCCGTAACTGGGAGGCACTCACGGATATGGTCAGGTCCGCACTGGTCTCTGGTGGAGGAGCTGCATCCATAGGCTAGGCAGTAGGAATCTTTGGTAGTGAAATGGGGATCGTAGGTGGTAGGGAGAGCCGTAGGTGGTGGAGCGGGAGTCTCAGGTGGTGGTGTGGGAGTTGATCTGGTCACTCTCCCATGCGCCATGTCCTACAGGAAAGAGCGAAGGCGCCTATCAACTTTTGAAAGCTCTCAAAGGTATGCACGTAAAGGGTCGATACGCACATTAAGGGTCGATAATAAAAAATTGCTAGGCTATCCGAACTTCGAGACTTGGTCATTCTAAACTCATAACAGACATGTAATTTTATTCTCGGTTATTCTCAAGTTATGCTCTGATACCAACTTCTGTCATGCCCCAAATTCAGAAACCAGGCTCACAAAATTCTCCATCGCTGAATCTGGTGCTGACAACCTCCATAGAATCCCATTCTTAGCTTCCAGTGCCCATTCGCTAGGTTCCAATCCTGGGATGCTACGAGGAGGATTTTCAACATCAGTTTCATTCATACTAAGCATAACCAAAGGCATAACCCATAAACAACAATAAAAACTCCATTACATTTCCACTATGATAAAAAACTTTACAAGTACAATAAGCATAAATGGAAATACAATGATAGTGGATGATAACTCTAAAAATGATCTGCAAAGTGCTCCCGCCTCAGTGTTGCTGTGCTCCAACATCACCTGCATGCAACGGTCATGCATAAGCTTATAGAAAGCTTAGAGGGTGGTGAAAGTGTGTGCGCAAGGTAGTAATATGATCATGCAATATCAGAGTAATGTGGAATATGCAGAGGGATCCATGAATACCATTAGTCATACCAAGGCTATGCGATGCAATACATGAATGATATCTGCCATACCAAGGCCATGCGATGTGAAATGTAACTCAAGCATACAAATCCTCATCTAAGTCCACATATCAATACAGCTCAAATCTGGGATATCACCGGGGTCTAGTACCCTCTAAACCAGATTGCCACCCCATCACGTGCAATAAGGAAAGTGGAAGAGACCTCACTATCTGTTTGCCAATATCAGGCTTGACTCATTGATAGCGGACCCATTCCTTGAGCTGGTCAAACTCAGCATAGCTTTGCCCCCTCCACTCGGGTGAGTAAGGCCGCACCCCCTTCCAACCAACCACGACATAGTAGAAATCTCATTCGTCTGGCATTCGGCACTCGGTGCTCCTGTACTCACTCGGTCTAGACGTTGGAGCAACATCTTAGTACCATAAGGGTTTAGGGACTTTCACCCATGTGTATCTATAGCACCCCATGTAAAACAAGAATTCTGGTATCCAATCTTGCCAACCATAATACGCTTGTGAAGGCTACGGCCTTGACGTCGCTAGGGCGTACAGTACCATATCACACAATGTGAATGCATGAATCACACCATCCAGTCATGCAGAAATCCTCCGCGTAACGTGCACTCATGTAGGGAAACACCGCCTATTCGGGAGGCTCCTAAATAATCTACCCAAAGGCAGCGCTATGATCAGTCACTTCTCATATCAAACATACATATAATGTATATGATCATGAATCATAGAACTATACTATTCATGTTATAAAATAACATACTATCCTTACAATGCAGATGGCCTAAACGGCCTACACACAACAAGTACGGGCCTAACGATGGGCCCTAGGGAGAGTCGTAATGTGGACATCTAACCAACATTATACTCGCAATGTGGACGTCAAACCATCATTGCTCCTAAGGTATAACTCGTCGTAAACATCATTACATAAACCATGTTGGGATCACACATTGCAATGGACCTTAGGTACATCCTATTGGGCCTTAAATACATCAAATGAGCCATATCATATGGGTCTTATATTCATCAAGTGGGCCACATCAATGGGCCACACCAATGGGCCTTATGTACATTGCAATGAGCTATAACCCTTGGCCCTTGAATACATCAAATGGGCCTAATCACATGGGCCTTATGTGTATCAAATGGGTCACACCCATTGGGCCCCATATGTACATCAAATGGGTCTCAACCCATAGGCCCTAATACATCACAATGAGCCTTAACCCATGGGCCCCTAATACATCGAATGGGCCTCAATCCATGGGCCTTACATGTATATCAAAGTGGGCCTCAACCATGGGCCACAAATACATCGAATGACTCATAAAATGGGCCTTACATCCACATCAAAGTGGGCCCCAATGGACTACGACAAATACATTAAGATGGGCCTCAAAACATGCTAAGGTGAGGTCCACTTGGACTATGAATCTGGCGCATTCTTTATGCCCATGCCATAAGATGGGCTTTCAAGATGGATGGACGGTTTGGATGCAACACATGCATCATGGTGGGTCCCACCGTCCTAGTGTGGTCAGTGAGGATAAAATACATAAACATGGTGGGTTCCACCGTCCATGGCTGTGGATGGTGTGGTGGGTAAAATACATACATCAGTGGAGGTTCCACCGTGGGTTCCACGTGGGGCCCACCTTATTGCTTATTTACAATCCAATTTATTGATAGGGTCACACGTACCCAGATGAAGAAGAAAAATAAATTTCAAACTGATCTAAAACCTCTGGATCAACCCCAAAAGGGTTCCAATGGCTGACGTACAATCACCACTATTTTCTGTGATGTGGGCTACCTGAGCTTTGGATGCAGCTGATCTTTGGAGGGGGCTAACTTCAAAAAGGGGCCCACCATATGAACAAGTTGGATGACAAACATACATCATGGCGAGGGCCATGGCTGGGACCGTGGGTCCATATCCGTTTCCACCCACGGCGCTGGCAGCAGGGCCTGCGCTGTCAGCTGCAGTGACACCCTTCTTCCCTTTTTTTTAAAAAAAAAAACCTGTTTCCCTATGATTTTTCATAGGTGGGGCTCATATTCAGAAAATCCATCCCAACCATGAGATTCTACGGCTCATAATAGGCGAAATGAGTCCAAAGTTTAAGATTTTTGGGTGTATGGAAACATCAGGCGATTTTTCTACGGTAACCACTGAAGTTTCCTATGCTATGGCCCACTAAATGCTCAGATCAGCCTCATTCTTCGGTTCATCACCTAAAATGATCCAGGGAATGAGGTGGACGGCATGGATTGAATACATACATCAAGGTGGGGCCTATGTGAGTGGGTCACCCCACAAGCTTGGAAACAAGCTAATATTTTTATTTTTCCCAATTCATGTCCAGCGTCCCAGACGCTGGACGGTTGGGCATAAAATATATATTGTGGTGGGCCCTGCCTAGGTGGGCCACCAAATGATGGATGGCATGGGTACAACACATATAAAGTGGGCCCGACTTATGGGTTGCTTTGATAAAAATACATACTTCATGGTGGGGTCCATCCTGATGCGCCACACAACCACATCACCATCACATGAAAAGAAAATGAAAAAGAGAGGGAGAGAGAGAGAAAGAGAGTGGGACACGCGTGATGGAGGGACCCCGACATTATGGGCCCTCCCTTACAACCAATCATACATGAAGTGGGTCCCATTACACATGGGCCCATTAAATCAAAATCTAACAGTAGAGATCTCTTCTCCACTAAAATAGACGGTCTAGATGACCCTAGGTATATAATAAAAATAAACATCATGATGGGGTCCATGGAGAATGGCCCCATCATGGAATGATCATGATGATCAAAGTGGGCCATCGGCCACATCTTAGGGTCCCAAGTGAGATCAAAACCATTGATCGGTTGGCCTCACTTGGCCGATCTTTAAAACATGAAAACTACTCTATCAAAGCACCCACCGTTCGATCTTCTTGCTCCCTTGGGCTCCTTAGCTCCCTAACTTCAATTTCAACGAAAGAGATGAGGTTTGGATGGTTAAGATGGGAGATCTTAGGATGAAAAGGTGGACCATACTTGGAGCTTAGAAGAGCTTGGAGAGGCTCATACGTATGGTGCTTTCTCTTGCTTGGAAAGGGAATTTTTTGAGAAATGAAATGAGAGAGAGGGTTGTAAAGAGAGGAGTGATGGGTGATGGATGTGTTGATGTGGTGAGTGATGGGTGTGTGAGAGATTTTTAACTTTTGAGGCAAATGTGTAAGAAAGGTATGGGCTTTGTAAGAACTTTTTAACTTTTGGGGCATGTTTGGGAAAGGGTGAAAGGTGATGTGTACTTGACATGTACTTGACATGTTGAGATTGATGGATTGATGGATTGATGTGACAAGTTGTAGGGATTCTCTTGGGTTTTGTAACGCGCGACATTTTTCTCTCACCAAACGCTGGCCCATGTCTCCTGACCAGGGTATCACCTCAGTGCACAAGTCACGGCATCGGAACTACAGTGATGGCATGATCACTATGGTAACGGTCTTGGGTTGAGTCGACTCGAGTTGACGGCGTGTGAATCAGGGTCACGCGTAAATACCGGTTAAGAGTCGAAGGTTGCCAGAATTCTACCGGGAAGACGTGAAAGTCTATGGAATTGTACGGTCTAGAATAGGGGCTTACATAGGTTGGAGCAAATGATGCTCCTAATGTAGCAACAGCAGTAAGTTTAGACCATAATCGCAGTGGCCCTTTCTTAGAACATGAATATGATCCCACCTGCACCACTTGTGCTGCCTGTTGGGAATATGAATGCCTACGGCTTATTTGAATGTTTTCATCATTTTTGACCTCCCACCTTTGTAGGCACTCATAGGCCTGAGGATGCTGAATATTGGCTCGACCACATCTCTAAGATGTTGAAGCCGCTGCATTACACTGAGGCAAAGCAGGTGGAGTTGGTCACTTATATGTTCGAGAAGGAGGCCAGTCTCTAGTGGGACAACGTCCTACGAGCAGTGGCCCCTGGATACGTATGGACATGGGATGCGTTTGAGACACATTCCATGGGAAGTACTTCCCCCTCACCGTAATGAAAAGGAGGGTGAGTTTCTTCACCTTTGATAGGGAGGGATGATCATGGCAGAATATGAGAATTGCTTCACGGAGCTATCCAGATATACTCCTTTGATACTAGCAGATGAGCCGATGAAGATGCGGTGATTTTCTAAGGGTTTACAGCCTGAAATCTGCATGAAGATGCATTGCGCTAGCATTCCCAACTATGTTGAGCTAGTAAGCATGTCCTTACGAGCTAAACAGGATGGGCATAGACTGTCCCGAACACTTGTGCCCATGGGCCCGAGGCCCAGACCGGACTTATTGAACCGACCATTCCTCGGCAAGTGGCCAAGTGCAGATTCGCCTCCCCAGCTTATGGCTCCACTGACTCTATAAAGGCGATCTGATCTATGATGCACCTACTGTAAGAGGTTGGGCCATATAAACACTTATTATTTTACCAAGATTAGGGATAACAGATTTATACTGCCTCAGAAGATCAACCGTCAGTTACCTCAAGCCACTTCAGCTCCACCTCTATGATCAACACTGCCAGCATAGCCTTTTTACAGATCGAATGTGCCCCGAAGTAGGCCACCTCAATGACATATGGCAGCACAATCGAATCGTTCTCAACAAGCGCATGTGCATGCGCTTGCAGCTGAGGCATCTGAGTCAGCAGTTACAGTGGCTTTAGCCTTTGAAGTCATTGCCCACCATTGAAGGTATACTGGTTTTTCTATTAGTGGACACTGGGTCCACTATTTTGATGAATCATACTTTATGGTCAAGCATTTAGGGTTGAATACTACCCCTATGGTTAGCGTGAGAGTCATTGCGGTAATAGGAACCTTCATAGATGCCACTAAGCTTTATAAGGGTTGCTTGATAGATTTAGGAAGCAGGGCGGTGTCTGTTGACTTGATCGTCACCACTATATACCATTACAACGTCATCCTCAGAATGGATTGACTTACTGAAATGAAGGTTGAGATTGATGCGAGACGCAACTAGTGACTGCACATGGGCCCGAAAATACGACCTTCACTTTCCCGTTCAGGTCAGTTTACCCTTCTGGGTTCTTTATTATACTGCCATATTGAAAGATCATAATGGTCTGACACTTGAAAACATGCTTGTGGTCCAGGACTTCTGAGAAGTATTTAAAATGATCCCTGGATTACCTCCTCGACATGAGATCAACTTTACTATCGACCTTGTGCCTGGTGTGACATCCATTTTCTTATCCACGTATCGTATGCCTCCATGTGAAATGGAGGAATTGAGGAGACAGATTGATGATTTGTTGGATTCAGGTTTCATACAACCGAGTGTATCTCCTTGGAGCACTTGTGTTGTTTGTGAAGAAAAAGGATGGATCATTGAGATTGTGTATTGATTACATCAAGTTGAACCAAGTGACAGTGAAGAAAGTATCCCTTGCCTAAGATAGATGATCTATTTGACCAGTTGAAAGGGGTATAATATTTCTCGAAGATCGACTTATAGTCCAGATACCATCAGTTGCATGTCAGGGATGAAGACGTGCAAAAGACAGCATTGAGAACCAGTTTTGGGCACTATGAGTTCCTCGTGATGTCGTTCGGACTTACGAATGCACAAGCAGTGTTCATGGACCTCATGAACTGGGTGTTTCAACCGTACCTATACAGGTTCATCATCGTATTTATAGTGACATTTTGATATACTCCAAGAGTCGAAAGGATCATGAGGAGCACCTGCGAGTAGTCTTCGATACTCTCAGGAAGAATTATTTACTTAGTACAAGAAATGCAACTTCTGGAAGGAAGAAGTCAAGTTCCTGGGACACGTTGTGTCCAAGGAAAGTATCGCAGTGGACCTTGCCAAGGTGGTCGTAATTCATGATTGGGAGAAACTCGGTTCGGTTATGGAGGTGAGAAGTTTTCTAGGACTTGCTGGCTACTATCACCGATTCATTAAATATTTTCCCAAGATAGCTAGACCATTGTCTTAGCTTACGTGAAAGGATCTTAAGTTTGCTTGGAATTAGAATGCAGAAGTAGCCTTTCAGGGACTGAAAGATAAGTTGACATTATCACCCATGCTAGTATTGTCAGAGCAAGGGGTCAGATATACGACATACACCATGCGTCTAGTGTTGGTTTGGGTTGTGTTCTTATGCAGAAGAATAGGGTGATCGTCTATGCCTTGCTACAGTTGAGGAAGCACGAAGAAAATTACCCTATGCATGACCTGAAATTGACAGAAGTTATCTTTGCTCTAGAGACATTACCTCTATGTAGAGGTGTTCGAGCTCTTTTGCCACCACAAGAGCCTCAAGTACATATTCACACAGAGAGACCTAAATATGAGGCAACAACAATGGATGAAAACCTTAAATGGCTTCAAGTTCGAGGTTTCCTACCATCTTGGCAAGGCCAACCTTGTGACAGATGCGTTAAGCGATAAGAAGGCAATAGAATTTACAGTTCTGCTAATAATTGAAGAGTGTAACATGGTAGAATTTGTGCGAGACTTCGAACAGAAGCTTACGGTAGAGTAGTCGTTCGTGAGCATTGTGCATATGCGTATACAACCACTTGTTGATGACTGGATCATTGTGGAATAGAGAGAAGATGAATGGTTGGTGATGATGAGAAGACAAGCTAGTGATGATAAAGACTCCGAATGGAGAGTTGGTTCGGATGGGGCTTTACGTTATCGTGGCCACCTATGCGTCTCAAATTTCATGACTTGAGAAAGGAAGTTCTTGAAGCTACTCACAATTCAAAGATGGTGATATATCCTGGTAGTACAAAGATGTATCGAGATATGAAGCGTTCGTACTGGTGGGACAACATGAAGGTCCACATAGTATCACACCCCGAATCCGACACTTGACTTTCAAACACTAAGTCCTGAGTTCGACACACTACAAGGAAGATTTTGAATGAATTTTTTTTTTATACATAATAATATCTGAGCATAAAGATCCATGATCAAAATATCAAGTAACACTCCATTATAAATCCTGATGGTTACAAGTATTGTAATGCCCGTGAAAAATCCATACTTGGGCTCGAGTACCAACTCGACCCGAAATTGCGTAGAATTAATTCCTATGGAAATTAAGCATAAGTTAGCTAGCGCAACGCTGGAGTAGCTGGAAAATAGTCCCTGATCACTTTAAATACGTTCTACAAGACCCAAATCGAGTAGAACCAATGACTCTATAATACTCTATAACCTCGGACCAAACTCTAAGCAGGTTTGTTCTCTGGACCACTTTGAATCTTTGTATTGGATCTAGACCGCGCGTCAAAAGTCCGATACCTCCTATCTTAGACCGTTAGAACCGCCTAGCTGGACTTGACAATCATTTCGAAAATCAAGTCAAACCGATAATCACAGGCTATTTCATTGAGCCCGGACCGAAGAGAGTGCGAATAGGGACAGAATTGAAATTTCAAATTCAAATCTGGCACACGACTTGACGCGTCAGTATTAAGCATTCTGACCGTCAGAATTCAGCCAGATTACACCCTCGGATCAGGAAAAATTTCTATTTTATATCATGAGACTTTCAGCCCTGATCTACGTGCGGTGACCGCTGAACTGAAACTGGTCCGCCACGTGCGATCTGCGAACCCTGCCGGACTGAAAACTTAATACGTGCTAGATCTGGTATGCATGAGCTTAAGTCCGATCGCATTCGGCCAGGGGACCACCAGAAAGCATCTTTTGGACCGAAACAGCCCCGATTTGGATATGCACTAAGTGAACTTTGTACCGGAGCCTATTTTCAGCATTTTTGGGCTTATAAAAGGGGTTGAAACCCTCACTCCTCTCTCCCATCCGAATTTGAGAGAAACCCTAGATTTGGAGGGAGAAAAGGTGAGAGTTTGTGAGAGAGAGTTGGATAGATTTTTCCAGCCTTCGTGCCACCTGTTGCTAGTGCTTAAGAAACACCTCCTGATCACCAAGCTGGTGATTCTTCCACATTTTCAGGTATGAAACAACCCTAGAAGTTGCTGATTTAAGGTTTACTAGGATTTGTAGCATGTTAGCTAACATAACTCGTAAATCGGGTTCTCTTATTGCCGTAGACGAAGCGTGTACGCTCCGTTCGAAATCACGCGTCTATAAGAGACAAGGTGAGGATTTTAGACGCTTTGATTGACGGTTTCCAACACTTTCAATGTCGTTTAATAGTAGATTATCGACGGCATCACCGTTTGACATGTACAACATGCTATCCGTTTCCTGTTTCGTAAATCAACGAAGAATATGAGATTTAGGGCATTTTAGTCATTTGTAGGAAGTACTAATTAATTTTGCTGATGTGATTGACATGGTTTGTTGCCGCATTAGAAAGTTAGGAATACGTGCATAATTAGTTTGGCGAAGAGATTCGCCTAATTGCGCACTTCGGGTCGACATACTATATGTAGACTTAAGTGTATAGTGTATGTGTTTGTATAAATGCTTGTATTAGTATGTATTGAATTAAATGATGTTATGAAATAGTTTGAGATTGATTTCTCAATTAATATGCTGACCTAAATGATTTCCTACATGTTGACTATATGCATGATTTCATTACATGTATGAAATATATGTGCTTGAAGATTTACTTAAGTTGTATGTTATAACATGTGTTAACATGCTCACATGGTTGTATTTTAATTCCAATACTCCTACATAAATTTCTGATGTGATTCCATAATTGTTTGGGACTAAACTTAGTCCAGGCAGTCGGTAACCGAGCGAATTCGTGGTTGGCTGGTCTTGGCCACGAACGACGCGTCGATGAACGCGAGTCGTGTTTGGAGTTGGTGGCAGTGGTTAGGCCACGCGAAGTGTTTTACGCACTTCATGTCGTTCGACTTGAGATGCAATCGCACTAGTCGAGCCCGTCAAGTAACCTGACTGGCCGATGCCCTGTATGAGTCATAACTGCTTGAACCTAGGGTACTGAACTTACCATTGTAAACCCTGTTAACCATGGTACCTTGATCCATGAAGACTCATGAGCTGGGTATGGTGGTATGGGACACCGTGGTCGAGCTGTCGGCCTACGCTGGGGCCACAAATCTCCCCGTAGTGACCAGTGAGCACCTAGTCTTGTGAGCAGATTATGGTGGTATGGGACACTATATTCTAGCTGTCGGCCTACACTGATCAGGCGACGAGTCCTTGGTAGTGACCGCGAGCGTATTCTGAGTTTACGGGAGGCGACGACCCTCCAGTAGCAGTAGAGTACAGTAGGCCTGTATTGATAAGGTAATGGGGGAGCGGCGCAACGAGTGCGAGCAACAGCCCTGGCAGCCCTTGCAGCGACCTACGAAATATACATCGTATGAGATTACTAGGAGTGACGACCCTAGACAGGATCTGTGTTGGGATTGATATAAGGGAAGTACCTTAGTTTCCCAATCCTGCTGTTTGAATGGACTAATAACAACTTGGAAATCATATCACCATACCATTGCATGTGCCTGGAAGATGTGGAGCACTTAAGGGTCGATTGCATGCCGCGGTAGTAAGATGGTGCCGTATGAGGGAGATCGTCGGTGAGGGCATACATCAGGTCATGTCATCTTGTATTAACAACAGTATTAGGATTGTCTGATTTACTGCTTTACTATTATCGCATGATTGATTTGTGAACATGCTAATCTTTGCTCTATGATTCCACTGAGTTGATCACTCACTCCCACGTTACGGGATGATGTTTGTAACACCCACCAGACCCTGTTGTAGATGCAGGTGATGCTGAGATCCAGGAGGCAGAGCTAGACTTCGACGAGGACCAGGACGAGTTCTCGTACATGCAGTATCATGATGGCTTTGCTTAGGCGACTTGGGTTGACGGGACTTCAGTGGGACTATTTTGAACATTTGATTTTGTTCATGTATATGTTTATGAGACTCAGAGATGTATTCATACTTTAGAGACAGATGAGATCTACTTTGTTTTTCCTTACAGTGATATATATATTGTTTAGTCTTCCGCTTGCTTTTACCACTGGATCTGGAGTATGAATTGCAGTTTTGGTATACTTTTACTCATGTGAATGCTTTAAATCAGACAACATTGAATCATAATCATTTTTATTGCATAAGTGACGGTCTGGAACTTGGGAGTTGAGTTTATACACGACCCCCGATTTTCAGGGTGTTACAAGTATAGTGCTTTACAAAAGGTACATAACATCATCATTGCCAAATTAAAAAATAGATGCAATGCATTGAGAAAGCTAAGTCTTTCAAGCTACTCCAGCCTTGAAAAAAATGAAAAATAGAAAGCTTAGGCAAAAAGCCTAGTGAGTACACTTGTGTGTACAGTGTGTCCTATACGCAAGCAAGATAAATATACCATGAAGAAATCATGTATGGTGAAAGGCGGGAGTACGTAAGGTATGATGTCAATGCCAATGCGATGCATATGCATAATAGTAATAGTCCGAATCAATGCTACCAACATCACCAAGTCATATTTTCATTTCTCCTGTACCATAGCCATAACCATATTACACGCATCCATAATCACATCATAAATATCATATTGTCATGCCATATCATAACTATATATCTCAGAAAATTACCATGGTCAATACCCATGCATTAGATACTAGTAATCGACCTCGCATACCTGTCCTGTTGGTGGACTTGTATATCATGGAAAACACCGTGGTCGATACCCATGCACCAGACACCAGTATTCGACCTCTCATACCCACCCTGCGGTGGACTTCCACCCAGCATGCCAGTAGTGGACTTCATTCGCATTTCTCCTCTCCGGTGAGTCATACTGGTCCCTGTTTGTACCTCGGCCCTTAAGAAGGTTGGACCTACCTCTTCTCAACCCGACCTCATCAGTGGGAGTCAAATCCATGACCCATGTATCTACTCGGCCCGATAGTGAGGAAACCTTAGCTAGCATCAGGGTTTAGGGACTTTCAACCCAAGGGACACATCATCCCCTACTATTTGCACACTTTCGTTGTCCCGTTCATTTTCTAGGATAACCCAAGTCATCATCATAGATGTACATTTTATCGTCAAGATCTAACTCATGTTATACGGCACGACTGTGGTATTTCAATCATTATGTATGCCATGATTATCCATGAATTCAAGCAATTATGATAAGGCATATGTTCAAGTGCATGTGGTATGCATATAATGTCATGAGTTTAGGGTCTGCTTAACCTTTAAGCCAAAAATGACATACAATCATCATGTGCCAATATCAACTATATCAATCCATAGTCACGTGAATAAACTGAAGAGGACATATCTTACACATGAATAAATGTATTGAAGTACACTTGCACATACCATCATTCCATGGTGCATGAGTATGATCAATAATAACATGGTCAAGTAAATAAATTTAGTATGCTAGGAAATGGAACAACATTAATCAAGATATTAAATCACATACTTCTATTAATCAAATAACTAACATCACTGATATCATCCATAGCTATCATAATCATGAGCCTTAATTGTAATCAGAGTTACACCATATCCTTTGCAAGATAGATATTCCATTAGTGGTTTTGGTCCAACGTGATTTTCTTCAATTGAAACCACATGGTTATACTCTAACTGGGCCTTATGGTTAATGAGTGGTAGTGACACGAAGTACATGCACTAAGTGGTTATGAGATGAAAGACATAAATATTACATATAGTAAATGAGCCACAGGATGGATGGTGCTGGAGAAACTCATATAATGTAGTGGACTTCTCCTTCACGTGGGTTGTTAATAGATTGGATTTACAAATAATTATTGTAGTAGTTCTACAATGGTTTGGAAGGCGCAGGTAAACATCATAAGATATAATGAGTCTTAAGTTAAATGACTTGGGTATATAATATACACATAAGAGTTAATCATGATTAGATGACGTGGGTTTGTCTCATACAACATAGTGGCTCCTACTTCCAAGTTGTACTATAAGCAGATGGGTCCACACACAAACATTATGGTGGGTCCCATTAAGTAGATAATATGGGTAACTCACATATAATAAGGTAGTACAAGGAAGAATAATTCACATGTACAAGGCACACGACAGCGGGTTCCATGTTCGAACTATTTGGTTTGTAAAACAATTGAATAGTGCGGATAAAATATGTACATTGAGTGGGTTCACAAGTGTTTGAAAGTTATATGTTCAATTAACACTATTTCATGTCGTCTGACTTATTTAGGAATTGGATCTAGGTCATTTTGGAATCATATTCTAGAATTAGCTAGCCTAATGGATAAATGGTGAAATATGCAATACTCACATCAAGGTAGGGTCCATAATCAATCTGACAAATGCCCTAAGTTCACATACAGAAGAGGTTTCACGATCAGCATAGTCCTTGAGTTTGAGCAATCACACAATTCCCATATGCCCACATGGTCTCATGGCCACTTCATTATTAAAAGTCCATATGGTTGAGTGGCCACACAAATGACACCCTACTGGCCATAATAAAGTATTTAAGGTCGCATGGTTACTTATTTTTTACTATATTACAACTCATACATCTATGGGCAACCACTTTATAAAGCTCCCACATGGGCAGGTTGTCAATGTCATAATTTCACTTGGTTGAGTGGACATACAATTAGTATCATGGCCTAGTGACCGTATCTCAATGCATCCAAGACACAATCACAAGCATACCCACTGTATTAGGCTACACTACGTTACTCTAACTCTTAAACTATGATCGCATTATATTTTATACGGAGAATGACTCACATTTGGTGTCATATAATCAAGAGGCCAAGAACTAGCTTCCATCACATCAAATATAGTTTAGTGGTCCCCACATCTATCTCGGCTATAAGAATAATGTAAGGGTTGTATTTATGTCGCATGACACCGAGTTGAAGGCCACTCCCTTATCAAGCTGTATAATCCAGCCTATATTATAATTCTCATGACTAAGAGAACCTGCACGTACAACCTGATTATTCATGGTTTGGACGACTATGGGTATGCCCATAAGCATGTGGTCATAACATTGGGTGGTCACCAATACCGCCTGACTTCATGTAGTTGGTTGGCCTTCTGTGAATTTCAAAATCATATGCCTAAACGCCCACATATACTGCACAATTGCATTTGATTAGGTGGCCATACATACGTCACATGCCCACATGATTAAGGGGCCAAACACATATCACAGTCTCACACATCTAGAGTCTACCTAATTGTTATAATTGAACATGATTATGGGTTTAAATACATGTTATATGATCTTATTACTTCGGGCCGCACTCTAACCAAAGTGCCAAGTGGTGAAAGGCTTTGCACTCGTCATATAATTAGGTAATCTAAGGCAGCAACATAATACAACGTATGTCACATACCAAGTGATGAAGGGCTATACACACAACATAATTTCACATGTTTCAATATAGCATACATTTAATACATGTAGATCACAAACTCTTGCTAAAGAGGGCTAATGGTTGGCCCAAAATGGCTACTACTGATGGGCCCACATGACATTCACTCAAAATGGACCTTAACATTCTTGGGCCCACATATCAATGGAATTCAAATGGGTTCTATGCGGTGGAGCTCATGGGGTTATGCATTCATCATACTTAAATCAATTGTAGGTTGTCCATGCACTACATGGTCACATGATTGTACACCATCACTATATAGAAATTTTAACAGAGATCGGTACCATTCACATATCAATCCAATTTTCATAATTAATGGGCCACCAATCCATGGTGGGCCTGGGGCTAAAAATTAAGTCAATCTATGGCACATGTGAGCCACACCACACACAAAAATTGAGAGGATTACCCTCCATTAAAACATTCATAATTACTTGTTGGGCCACTGAGGTGTGGATCACAAATCTAGCCCATCCATTATGTGTGTACCACTTAGTTGAGGGGTCAGTCCAAGTTTTAGATGCATCCAAATTTCAAGTGAATCCCATAAGTGATTTTATATACTTGAGCTCTGAGTTGTATGAACGGTTCAAGGAGATCAAAGTTATATGGGTCCCAAAGTGATGTATTTATTACATATACACAGTTCATCTATTTTTATTTTTATTTTTATTTCTTTTATTTTTTTTAGAGATCATTTTATAGCATTATCCAAAAATGAATCATATCTAAAGATTATTTGGACCTCAGCACAAACAGTAGTGGAGATAATGATTTCACCGTTAAACAATTTACAGGGCCCACCTTAATGTTTATTTTCCATCCAATCTGTTCATAAGGCCACAAAGACTTGAATTATGTGGAAAAATAAATTTCGTATTGGTCCAAAACTTCTGACCTAAAAAGGGTTCCAATTGTAGATGTTCAATCCCTGCTTCTTTTGTAGTGTGGCCCACTTGATAGTTAGATCTATCTTATTTTTCTTCTTAAGCCTTGAGACAAGCTTGCCAAATGGATAGACGGTTTGGATATAACAATACCTCATGATCAGATTGATCCAACTTCCTTTTTTTTAAAAAAAAATTACATTTTATTTATTTATATATATATATTTTATGGTGTGGGCCACCTGAATTCATATATGGTTGATTTTTGGGGGTGACCCATTTTTAAAGGAGATCCATTAAATGCACGGTGTTGATGTTCGAAATACATCACGGTGGGACCCATGGTGGGGTCCACTGTCCTTGCCTGTTTGGGTGCTAGGACGTTGCTTGCTACAGCGTCCAGAGACACTGGAAGCAACAACGTCACCCCCTTCTTATTTATTTATTATTATTATTTTTTATTTTCTTATGGTATTTCATAGGTGGGGCCCACATCATGACGATCCATTCCATCTGTTGGATTGTATGGCCCGGGATGGATCTAGCAAGCCCAATATTAAGCATTTTTTTTACGTACAAAAACTTCACAGTGGACCCTAACAGTTTATCACTATTAAAACAGTCTTTTTAGTGGTGTGGCCTACCTGAGATTTAGATTGGTTTCGTTTTTCAGCTCAACGCCTAAAATGAGGTGGGGAATTAAATGGACAGCGTGGATTAAATATATACATTATGGGTGGGGCCCGTTGTGGACCCACAGCCCCAACCCCCTTCTTTTGAAAGTAGCTGGACGCTGCTTGCTGCAACATCCTCTGGACATTGGCAGCAATCAGCGTCCACTCTCTCTCTCTCTCTCATTTTATTTATTTATTTATTTATTTAAATGTGGTGTGTGTGCACGTGTGTATGTGTGAGTGTGTGGCCAGCCCAATGGGCCAACTTTAAATGGTTTGGATGGCCTACAAAATTCTGGTGGGGCCCAGTATCAATGGGTCCCACATAAAGTCTATAACAAGTTAATATTATTATTAATTTGTATGAATCCTCTTATGCATCCACACCATTAATCACATCATTATCATCATATAATAATAACTATTAATCATCTTTTTATACGTATTCTCCTATACATCTATACAATTGATCACATCATTATCATCAAATCATAACCACTACTAATCATCCAAATAATCAAAAGAAAATAATCCATAAGAGTGGAGGGGGTGTACTCACCTTGATGGATTAGATGGATGGTTGAGATGGATGGAAGGGATAGGATTGATGGAGTTGATGGCCCACCAAGATCACTCCTCTCTCTCTCTCTATTGTAGGAAAAAGGTGAAAATGCTAAGGGATGGAGGGGTATTTGTAGAGAAAGTGTTAAAATGTGGTTAGATTCAATTAATGTGATTTTGGTTAGCTTAGACTAGGATAATGGCAATTAATTCATGATTTGTAATAAATGGTGGATTAAAGGGACATGGGATGGCATGGTGTGATGATGTCATGCATATGATATGGTATGGAGAAGAGTTGACCTTGCATGCACATGAGAGAGGGGAGGTATGGGTGTGTGACATCACACACATGGGTAGAGATTCTCTCACCCATGTGTGGCATGTACATGTGTGCATGGCATGTGTGGAATGGAGTACATGGCACCATGCGTACATGATACAACAATGATTCTTAGCGGCGTATCTCACTAACGGAGTATTGTACAGATGTACAGGTGGTACCTCCATGATCGCGGTGATGGGGCGGTCGATATGAGATAGGTTTCAAGGTCTTGGGGTTTCGGACAGTCGGGTGTGTACTATGAATGACTAATCCAGGTCTAGCTAAGGGCGTTGATCATCGTGTACATAAGCATAGAAAGTCGTACGGAATAGATGGGGTCTTACAATCTACCCTCCTAATAAAAAATTTCATCCTCAAAATTTCTAGTTCCAAGCACACTATCAAACTCATAACTTGAAATGCAAACATATATATCATCATACATATATAATACAATCATCCATCCCACAAGTGAAGGTATTGCTCACAGTTATCTCCCTTATGCCTGGGTACTAAGTATAGTCTCTACATTCTGGACTAGGGAATTCTGCTTTGACTAAGTTCTTAAACTGGGAATCCTGGATTCGTGTCTCTAGATTCATATAAATCAGGGGTACTAATAGCATCTAGGTTTTCGATCAATCGCTGTAGAAGACCTAGTTTAAGTTCTTTTATGTTTTTCAGATACTAACTTTGCTCGTAACTGATCCCAAATCTTATGCTCTGATACCATCTTCTATAACACCCTAAACCTGAGGACGGACAACTTTCGTGATGCACCAAATTTGGCACTCGACTTTTATACACCAAGTCCCGAGTTCGGCGCACCACAAGAAAGATTTTGAATGAATTTTTTTATACATAATAATACCTGAGCATGAAGATCCATAATCAAAATACCATGTGTAACGCCCTGAAATTCGGGGGTCGAGTATAACTCTGCTCCCGAGTTCCAAAACATCACTTATGCAACATATTCGATGATGATTGTATGTTGTCTGTATTAAAGCATAAAACATGATATAGATAAAGCTAGATTAGTAGACATAATTCAGGGATATTAAGGTAAAGCAAGTGGAAGACTTAAGTATATACAGATACAAAATAAATCCCCAAATAATGCGTGCTCTACCCAGGGCAATATACATATATCTGTGTCTCAAAATACATACATGAACCGTTCAAAAATAATACAATACATATCCCAAAATAATCCCCGCTGGTCAGGACAAGGCTCAGTCGAACCCGCCTGAGAATTGCATGTATGAGAACACCTCCTTGTCCTCATCAAAGTCTGGCCCTGCCTCGCCAGTATCTCCATTACCTGCATTTAAAGCAGAGTCTGGTTGGTGTTTAAACACCGTCCCAGAACGTGGGAGTGAGTGATCAACTCAGTGGTACTATATAACAAAAGTTAACATGTTATCAATCCAATCAAGCAGTAATGATAAGGCGGTACAATCACACAAGTCCTAGATCTCTTGTTAATGCAAGGATGATATGAAGAATGATGCATGTCCTCACCACAATCTCCCTCATGCGACATCATCTAACGATCGCGGCATGAATCACTACTACTATGCTCTCACACCAATGCCAATGGCACATGCAGTGCGATGTCATGAACGTGATTATCCAGTTCTTATTAGTCCTTTTCATACAGCAGTATTGGGAAGCTAAGACACCTCCCTTATATCATTTCCCAACATTGATCCTTTCTAGGGTCGTCAGTCCTAGGATAACTCATACGATAGTATAGTTCTAAGTCGCTGCAAGGGCTGTCAGGGCTGTTGCGCGCAATCGTTGCTCCACTCCCCCATCATCTTATCAATAAAGGCCTATTTATATCCTTAAGACTGCATCAGGACTCGTCGTCCCCATGCGGTGTCAGGATAAACTCAAGGTCACTACAGAGGGCTCGTCACCAATCAGTGTAGGCCGACAACAAGAATATAGTGTCCCATACCACCATAATCTGCTCAGAGTAGGGTGCTCACTGGTCACTACGGGGAGGTTTGTGGCCCCAGCGTAGGCCTACAGCACGACCACGGTGTCCCATACCACCATGCTCGGCTCATGAGTCTTAGGGGATCTTGGTACTATGGTTAACGGGAGTTACACTGGTAAGCTCAGTGTCTTAGATTCAAACAGTGGCGACCAAACATGGTGAACAAGCATCGGTCAATCGGGTTAGTTGATAAGCTCAACTAGGCCAAGAGCAAGTTGAGTTGAATGACATGGAATGCATAAGCACTTTGTGTGGCCTAACCACTGCCGAACTCCCCAAGCATGACTCAGATTTCCTAAAAAAATCTTGTGCGGTGAAAGCAACCTCAGCCACTACTTTCAGAATGGTTTTTGATTGCCTGGACTGTAATACAACCCCATTCACATACAAAGATAATAACTAGCATATGAGTCATATTCTGCATTCACATGAACAAGAAATGAAGTATAGCTTGAAATGTAAATAGTACATGCATGAATTGATACACATATTTATCATGATTTAACTAAGTACACAATCCATAGAGGAAGTCATACATTCATTTAACATGGACAACCAAAGTTACATGATTCATGGAGGGAATCATACACACAAATTCTATGGTTGAAATCTATATCCCAACCATCTTAACAATCACACTTGGCTAACTACTAACTCACTTAGGCATTTATTCAAACACTTAGGTTACACTATTCAACATACATCACATATGTTGACACCGTTGCAAAGTAGGGAAAGTCCTTTCGCCAGGGAGTTGCCGTGTACATATTAAGCATATAACAATGATAATTTATCTTGGTAATTAATTCAGAAAATTCCATACGTATACGTGTATTCTAACATATACATGAAATACGGTATTTACAATATACAGCATACGTATACGGAAGACAAAACAGACAGCACATTTGGCATGTATAATTGCATCCATAGCATGAATAAATCATTAACTATCATTGAAAGGGTTGAAAACCATAATCTAAGCGCATATAGTCCGCACCTTAAACCAGAAAAGTCGTATTTAGGTTGATTCAGACGACGTGTCTTCGTCAACGGTGAATACGCTACCTATGGCATGAAACAGGTTAGCTAGCACTCTACTACAGCTAGTCTAGGCTTCAAAACAGGTTATGGTTAGCTTAACTTACCCAAAGACGGAATCAGAATCGCCGGAAGAATGATTCAGATACGCCAGTTTAGAGTATAGGTGCACTATGAAGGATCCTACTGAGTTTCACCGGATTCTCCCACACTTTCTCTCTCTTTTCTTTCTTTGGAATCTCTAGGGTTTGGGAAATTCGTATGAGTTAGAAAGCTAAGGGTTTAAGACCCTTTTATAAGCCCAAACATAATGAAAATGAACCTTAAGTCAAGGTATACTTAGGTTATATCCAAATCGGGATCTTTCTGATCCAACGGAGCGCTTCTAGAGGTCCTGTTATCAATTGCGGTCGGACTTAAGCTCACTAACATTGGATCTTTAATCAACAAAGTTTTCAGTCCGATCGGATTTCCAGATCGTCCGTGGCGGACCAGTTTCAATTCGATGGTTACCGAACCTAAATCAGGGCTACAAGTTCCATGACATGAAAGGGCCAATTTTCCTGATATGAGGGTGAAATTTGGTTGAATTCTGATAGTCAGAATGCTTAAAAATAACGCGCAAATGACACGTGCCAGATTTCATAAAAAAATGAAATTAATTTTCTAATTCTTTTCCTTTTCTCACTCTCTTCATTCCGAACTCAGTAAAATAGTGTCAGGACATCAATTGGGCTTGATTTTCGAAACGATTGCCAAGTCCAACTAAGTGGTCATAATGGTCTAAGATTGTAGATATTGAACTTTCAACGCATGGTTTAGATCCAATACAAAGTTACCAAACATTCCTTATAATAACTGGGTTAAGAGTTGGTTCCTAGATTTCAGGGTCTTATAGCATCATTGATTCTACAAGTTTTAAGTCTTGCAAAATGTATTTAAAGTGAACAACACTAATTTCACAGCCATTCTAACATATCGCTAGGTAACTTAGGTTAAATTTCTAAGAGAATTAATCCTAAGTGATTTTTGATCGAGGTGGTACTTGGGTCTTGGTACGGAATTTTCTGGGTCGTTACACCATGCAACACTCTCCATTATAAATCCTGATGGTTACAAGTATAATGCTTTATAAAAGGTACATAATGTCATCATTGCCAAATTGAAAAATAGATGCAATGCATCGAGAAATCCAAGTCTTCCAAGCTACTCCAGCCTTGAAAAAAAAGGGAAATAGGAAGCTTAGGAAAAAAGCTCAATGAGTACACATATGTGTGCAGTGTGTCCTATATGTAAACAGGATAAACATGCCATGAAGAAATCATGTATGGTGAAAGGCATGTAGTACGTAAGGTATGATGTCAATGCCAATGCGATGCATATACATCATAGTAATACTCTGAATCAATGATACCAACATCACCAAGTCATATTTTCATTTCTCCTATACCACAGCCATAACCATATTACACGCACCATAATCACATCATACTTATCATATTGTCATTCCATAACATAACTATATATTTCAAAAAAGTACCGTGGTCAATACCCATACACCAAACACTAGTAATCGACCTCGCATACTCTCCCTGCGGTGGACTTCCACCAAATGTATATCATAGAAAACACGATGGTCGATACCCATGCACCAGACACCAGTAATCGACCTCACATACCCGCCCTGTGGTGGACTTCCATCCAACCTGCCAGTAGTGGACTTCATTCGCGTTTCTCCTCTCCGATGAGTCAGACCGGTCCCTATTTGCACCTCAACCCTTAAGCAGGCTAGACCCCCCTCTTCTTAACCCGACCTGGTTAGTGGGAGTCAAATCCATGACCCATGTATCCACTCGGCCTGACGGTGAGGCAATCCTAACTAGCATCGGGGTTTAGGGACTTTCACCCCAAGGGGCACATCATCCTCTACTATTTCCACACGTTCGGTGTCCCGTTCATTTTTAGGGATAACCCAAGTCATCATCATAGATGTACATTTCGTCGTCAAGATCCAACTCATGTTATACGACATGACTATGGTCTTTTAATCATCATGTATGCCATGATTATCCATGAATTCAAGCAATTATGATAAGGCATATGTTCAAGTGCATGTGGTATGCATATAATGTCATGAGTTTAGGGTCTGCTTAACCATTAAGCCAAAAATGGCATACAATCATCATGTGCCAATATCAACTATATCAATCCATAATCATGTGACTAAACTGAAGAGGACATATCTTACACATGAACAAATGTATTGAAGTACACTTGCACATACTATCATTCCATGGTGCATGAGTATGATCAATAATAACATGGTCAAGTAAATAAATTTAGTATGCTAGGAAATGAAACAGCATTAATTAAGATATTAAATCACATACTTCTATTAATCAAATAACTAACATCACTAATATCGTCTATAGCTATCATAATCACGAGCCTTAATTGTAATCAAAGTTACACCATATCATTCGCAAGATAGATATTCCATTAGTGGTTTTGGTCCAACGTGATTTTTATAAAATTGAAACCACATGGTTATACTCTAACTGGGCCTTATGGTTAATGAGTGGTGGTGACATGAATTACATTCACTAAGTGGTTATGAGATGAAAGGCATAAATATTACATATTGTAAATGAGCCACAAGATGGATGGTGCTGGAGAAACTCATATAATGTAGTGGACTTCTCCTTCACGTGGGTTGTTAGTAGATTGGATTTACAAATAATTATTGTAGTAGTTTTACAATGGTTTAGAAGGCACAGGTAAACTTCATAAGATATAATGAGTCTTAAGTTAAACGACTTGGGTATATAATATACACATAAGAGTTAATCACGGTTAGATGACGTGGGTTTATCTCATACAACATAGTGGGTCCTACTTCCAAGTTGTACTGTAAGCAGATGGGTCCACACACAAACATTATGGTGGGTCCCATTAAGTAGATAATATGGGTAACTCATATATAATAAGGTAGTACAAGGAAGAATAATTCATATGTACAAGGCACACGACAGCGGGTTCCATGATCGAACTATTTGGTTGGTAAAATAATTGAACAGTGCGGATAAAATACATACATTGAGTGGGTTCACAAGTGTTTGAAAGTTATATGTTCAATTAACACTATTTCTTGTCGTCTGACTTATTTAGGAATTGGATCTAGGTCATTTTGGAATCATATTCTAGAATTAGCTAGCCTAATGGATAAATGGTGAAATATGCAATACTCACATCAAGGTAGGGTCCATAATCAATCTGACACATGCCCTAAGTTCACATACAAAAGAGGTTACATCATCAGCATAGTCCACGAGTCTGAGTAATCACACAATTCTCATATGCTTACATGGTCTCATGGCCGCACAAATGTCACTCTACTTGCCATAATAAAGGATTTAAGGTCACATGGTTACTTATTTTTTACTATATTACAACTCATACATCTATGGGCAACCACTTTAGAAAGCTCCCACATGGGCACGTTGTTGATGTCATAATTTCACTTGGTTGAGTGGACATACAATTAGTATCATGGTCTAGTGACCGTATCTCAAAGCATCTAAGACACAATCACTAGCATACGTCACCATACTAGGCTACACTACGTTACTCTAACTCTTAAACTATGATCGCCTTATACTTTATACGGAGAATGACTCACATTTGGTGTCACATAATCAAGAGGCCAAGAACTAGCTTCCATCACATCAGATATAGTTTAGTGGTCGCCGCATCTGTCTCAGCTATGAGAATAACGTAAGGGTTGTATTTATGTCGCATGACACCGAATTGAAGGCCACTCCCTTATCAAGTTGTATAATCCAGCCTATTTCATAATTCTCATGACTAAGAGAACCTGCACGTACAACCTGATTGTTCATGGTTTGGGTGACTATGGCTATGCCCATAGGCATGTTGTCATAACATCGGGTGGTCACCAATGCCACCTGACTTCATGTAGTTGGTTGGTATGGTGTGAATTTTGAAATCATACGGTTAAACACCCACATATAATCCACAATTGCATTTGATTAGGTGGCCATACATGCATCACATACCCACATGATTAAGGGGCCAAACACATATCGCACCCTCACACATCTAGAGTCTACCTAATTGTTATAATTGAACATGTTTATGGGTTTAAATACATGTGATATGATCCTATTACTTGGGGCCGCACTCTAACCAAAGTGCCAAGTGGTGAAAGGCTGTGCACTCGTTATATAATTAGGTAATCTAAGGTAGCAACATAATACAACGTATGTCACATACCAAGTGGTGAAGGGCTATACACACAACATAATTTCACATGTTTTAATATAGCATACATTTAATACATGTAGA
The DNA here is from genome assembly GCA_037074715.1 of Magnolia kwangsiensis. NCBI lineage: Eukaryota > Viridiplantae > Streptophyta > Magnoliopsida > Magnoliales > Magnoliaceae > Magnolia > Magnolia kwangsiensis. The sequence continues at coordinate 104,632,450 of CM073576.1, read as the reverse complement.
TCACAAACTCTTGCTGAAGAGGGCCAATGGTTGGCCCAAACATGGCTACTACTGATGGGCCCACATGACATTCACTCAAAATGGGCCTTAACATTCTTGGGCCCAAACATCAATGAAATGCAAATGGGCTCTATGCGGTGGAGCTCATGGGGTTATGCATTCATCATACTTACATCAATTGTAGGTTGTCCATGCACTACATGGTCACATAATTGTACACCATCAATATATAGAAATTTTAACAGAGATCGGTACCATTCACATATCAATCTAATTTACATAATTAATGGGCCACCAATCCATGGTGAGCCTGGGGCTAAAAATCAAGTCAATCTATGGCCTATGTGGGCCACACCACACACAAAAATTGAGAGGATTACCCTCCATTAAAACATTCATGATTACTTGTTAGGCCACTGAAGTGTGGATCACAAATTGAGCCCATCCATTATGTGTGTACCATTTAGTTGAGGGGCCAGTCCAAGTTTTAGATGCATCCAAATTTCAAATGGACCCCTCAAGTGCTTTTATATACTTGAGCTCCGAGTTGTATGAACGGTTTAAGGAGATCAAAGTTACATGGGACCCAAAGTGATGTTTTTATTACATATACGCAGTTCATCTATTTTTATTTTTATTTTTTTAGAGATCATTTTATAGCATTATCCAAAAATGAATCATATCCAAAGATTATCTGGACCTCAGCACAAACAGTAGTGGAGATAATGATTTCACCGTTAAACAATTTATAGGGCCCACCTTAATGTTTATTTTCCATCCAATCTATTCATAAGGTCACAAAGACCTGAATTAAGGGGAAAAACAAATTTCATTTTGGTCCAAAAATTTTGACAAAAAGGTTTCTAATGGTAGATGTTCAATCCCTGCTGCTTTTGTAGTGTGGCCCACTTAATAGTTAGATCTATCTTATTTTTCTTCTCAAGCCTTGAGACAAGCTAGCCAAATGGATGGATAGTTTGGATATAACAATACCTCATGAACAGATTGATCCAACTTCCTTTTTTTTTAAAAAAAAAATATTATATATATATATATATATATTTATGGTGTGGGCCACCTGAATTCCATGTACGACTTATTTTTGGGGGTGACCCATTTTTAAAGGAGATCCATCAAATGCACGGTGTAGATGTTTGAAATACATCTCGTTGGGACCTGTGGTGGGGTGCATCGTCCCTGCCCATTGGGGCGTTGGGACGTTGCTTGCCGCAGCGTCCAGAGACGCTGGCAGTAATAGCGTCACCCCCTTCTTATTTTATTTTTTTGTTTTCTTATGGTATTTCATAGGTGGGGACCACGTCATGATGATCCACTCCATCTGTTGGATTATATGGCCCGGGATGGATCTAAAAAGCACAATATTCAGCATTTTTTGATGTACAAAAACATTATGTGGACCCTAACAGTTTATCACTATTAAAACAGTCTTTTTAGTGGTGTGGCCTACCTGAGATTTAGATTGGTTTCATTTTTCCGCTCAACGCCTAAAATGAGCTAGGGAATTAAATGGACAATGTGGATTAAATACGTACATTATGGGTGCGGCCCGTTGTGGAACCATAGCCCCAACCCCCTTCTCTTGAAAGCAGCTAGACACTGGTAACAATCAGTAGCCACACTCTCTTTTTTTGTTTATTTATTTATTTAAATGTGGTGTGTGTGCACGTGTGTATGTGTGCATGTGTGGCCAGCCCAATGGGCCAACTTTGAACGGTTTGGATGGCCTATAAAATTCTGGTGGGGTCCACTATCAATGGGTCCCACATAAAGTCTATAACAAGTTATTATTATTATTAATTTGTATGAATCCTCCTATGCATCTACACCATTAATCACATCATTATCATTATATAATAACAACTATTAATCATCGTTTTATATGTATTCTCCTATACATCTATACAATTGATCACATCATTATCATCAAATCATCACCACTACTAATCATCCAAATAATCAAAAGAAAATAATCCATAAGAGTGGAGGGGGTGTACTCACCTTGATGGATTAGATGGATGGTTGAGATGAATGGAAGGGATGGGATTGATGGAGTTGATGGCCCACCAAGATCACTCCCCTCTCTTTCTTTATTGTAGGAAAAAAGTGAAAATACTAAGGGATGAAGGGGTATTTGTAGAGAAATTATTAAAATGTGGTTAGATTCAATTAATGTGATTTTGGTTAGCTTAGACTAGGATTATAGCAATTAATTCATGATTTGTAATAAATGATGGATTAAAGGGACATGGGATAGCATGGTGTGATGATGTTATGCATATGATATAGTATGGATAAGAGTTGACCTTGCATGCACATGAGAGAGGGGAGGTATGAGTGTGTAACATCACACACATGAGTAGAGATTCTCTTACCCATGTGTAGCATGTACATGTGTGCATGGCATGTGTTGTGCACATGTGTGGAATGGAGTACATGGCGCCATGTGCACATAATGCAACAATGATTCTTCACGGCGTATCTCACTAACGGAGTATCATACAGATGCACGGGTGGTAGCTCCATGTACGCGGCGACGGGACGGTCAATATGAGATAGGTTTCGAGGTCTTGGGGTTCCGATCAGTTGGGTGTGTACTATGAACGCCAGTCCAGGTCTAGCTAAGGGCGTCGATCATCGTGTACATAAGAATAGAAAGTTGTACGAAATAGATGAGATCTTACACAGTAGATTTTGTATCCCTTTGTCTCACATGCCAGTAGGTGAAGGCTGAGCATCGCCGACCTCCTTGAGTGCTTCATCCCATGCCCATAGCTGAATGGAAGTGGGATTTCATATCCATGGATTTCATTACTAGCTTATCGAAGACGTGGATGGGACACGACTCCATTTGGGTGATTGTGGACCGATTGAAGAAATCAGCTCATTTCCTCCCAATTAAAGTTTCGAACTCAGTAGATGATTTGGCTAAGCTATACATCAAGGAGATAGTATGTCTGCATAGATTACCTATGGATATTATGTCAGATCGAGATGTGCGATTCACGTCTATCTTTTGGACTCAAATCTAGGATGCAATGGGGGTGAAACTGTAGTTCAATACCGCGTTCCACTGACAGACTGATGGCCAGACAAAATGGGTAAATCAGGTGTTAGAAGATATGTTGCAAGCTTGCGTGCTCGATTTTAAAGATAGTTGGGATAACTGTCTTCCTTATGCAGAGTTCCCTTATAACAACAACTTTCAAGTGAGCATTAACATGGCTCCCTACCAGGCACTATAAGGACACCCTTGTCAAGCACCCCATTGTTGGCCAGAAGTTGACGAGAGAAGCTTGATTGGCCCAGATTTAGTACAGGTGACCTCTAAGAAGATTGACATTATCAAGCGTCGACTTCTTATAGCACAGAGCAGACAGAAGACCTACGCTAATACATGACGGCAGCAGTTAGAATTTGAGGTTGGGGAACATGTATTCTTAAAGTTTCTCCAATGAAGGGGGTGCTTCGTTTTGGTAAGAAAGGGAAGCTTACGCCGAGATTCATTGGCACATTCTAGATTCTGGATCGAGTGGGTGTGGCATTGCCCACACCACTCGCCGATGTGCACAACGTATTTCATGAATCGATGCTAAAGAAATACGTTCCTGATCCTATCACATTATCAAGTGGGAGCAAGTGCAGTTGAGTGAAGATGCTACTTATGTACTGAGACCTACACGTATCTTGGATAGGAAGGAACAGGTGCTACGCAGTAAAGTTATCCCTCTTATGAAAGTATAATACCCACCACATTGAGGAAGAGACGACCTGGGAAACGAAAGCCAAAGTCTATAAGAACTACCTTCAGATTCTCGAGGAGTACGAAAAGGTACTAATTATGAGGATGATTTTTTTTTAGGGGGGGTAGATTGTAACATCTTGAAAAAATTCGTACAAAGACCCGAGTACCACCTTAGGCAAAAATCTTTAATGAGCGAATCCTTTAGAAATTATAGAAAAATTAATTAAGTAATAAACTAAATTAATAGGTGAATTATCTTAAATCACTATCTATACGAACCGCAAGACCCAAAACCATTAGAATTGCTAACTCAACATTACCTCTAAACCTAAGAGAAATCCCAAAACCCAGTTGCTCTCAGGAATGCATTGAAACTCCGTATCGGACATGGACCGCGTCGAAAGTATGATTACTACGAAACTATAAGGCTATGACCACCATACGGGGCTTGACAAGCATCATGGGAATCGAGCCCAAATAGTATCCAGAAATGCACAACTTGAGCCCTGAGCAAAGAGGGTGAGAAACGCTAATATCCTTAGAAAATGAACTCAAACTTAAGTGAATTGGACCATTTTCTTACGAGTGGAATTGGAGACTATGGACCATCAGATTCTGACCAAACTATACCCTTTGATTAGGGAAATTTCCCTGCACAAGTCAGTACACTTGTGGCCCCGATCAAGTGACGATGACCGTTGAACTGAAATAGGTCCTCCACAGTCGATCCACAAATCCAGTCAGACTGAAAGCATAAGCTGGCTTAGATCCATTGTTAGGGAATTTATTCCATGAGTTAGGTGAGAAATGGGCCTCCAGATGAGTCCTGTTTTCCCGAAACAGGCACCCATTGGCTATAACCTAAGTATACCATGGCCCTGGGGCCATTGACATCAGTTCTGGGCCTATATAATGCCCTTAAACCACCCGTCTCTCATTCCATACGAATTTTCTAACCCTAGGAGAGAGAAGAGAGAAAAGAGAAGAAAGGAGTGAGGAGAAGAGAGTGAGATCGGTGGATCATTGCTGGGATTCACTCCCACTGCTCCATGTACCAAATCTCCACCACGCCATCGCTACACCGTCGATTCCAAATACGATTTGGGTAAGGAATCCTAACCCTAATCTTGTTTTAGGAATCTAAATAGAGAAAATGATGAAATAGCTAACCTTTTCATGATTTAGCTAGCCGTTGTGCTGTAGACGAAAGTGGAGTATACGAACCGAGTTCGTAACGAGCAAACCAATGAAAGGTGTGGACTATAAATGTTTAGGTTGTGGTTTTCAAGGCTTTCAATGTTAGCAATGATTTATGTCTGACTTGATTACTGCCATATGATCTTAGGATGATGTAATCGATGAACTATCTATGTGTTTGTACTATGTGAATTTAAAGTGCATTGTATGTGTTTGTTGAAATGTTTAAATGAAAGTGAAATTATGGTTTATGCTGGCCATGCCTATTAACCTAGAATACATGTTCATTGTATGTGTGACAACTCCTTTATGAAAGGATTTGTCATAATATATGCTATAACTAGACTAGTTCATGTATGTAGTATTATGTAGTTTAAGTGTTTGTTAAAATGTCTAAATGAGATTTTATTGATGGATTGTACTTAATAAGTGTATTAAGATGAGATTCTTAGTTTCCTTAGTCATACGAATCATTTTATTCATGTATTGTAACTTTTCACTATATGATTTATGGATGAAATGCATATGTAGGTCAACCTGTCGAATGTGTTTAATAAAATGATCGAATGAGATTTATGTTTCTATTATTTGTTAAATGCTGACATGAGTAACATATGTGATTCCCTATTGCATCTAAGTATGTTTGGGACTACTGCTTAGTCCAGGAAATTGGTAATGGCTCCTGATTGAGTGGTCGAACTAGTTTCACCACGTTAGATATGTTTGAGGAATCTGAGTCGTACGCTGATTTCTGATAGTGGTTAGGCCACGTGCAGTGTTTATGCACTCTGTGTCAATTAATTCAATGTACGCTCGTACCAATCACACTTGTCAAATAACCTGATTGGCCTATTGTGTGTTTATCATGTATGGACGCTACTGCTTGAATCTAAGGTACCATTTACTAATGTGAAGCCCGTTTAACCATGGTACCAAGATCCACTAAGACTCATAAGCCAGACATGGTGGTGTATGAGACACCGTGGTCAAACTGTTAGCCTACGCTGGGGTGACGAGCCTCCATGTAGTGACCAGTGAGCAACCTAAACTCATGAACGGAATATGGTGGTGTATTGGACACCGTATTCGAGCTGTCGGATTATGTTCAGGTGATGAGCCTCCCGTAGTGACCTCGAGTATAAATTAGACCTATGCTGAGGTGATGAGCCTCTCTATAGAGACCTCTAGGGTGAACTCGTGAACTTTTCTATCCACTGCTTTTCATCAGGGGTGATGCTCTACAAATTACCTATCGTATGTGATTAACTAGGACTGACGACCATAGATGGATCATTGTTTGGGTAAGTAATATAAAGGGAGGTACCTTAGCTTCTCAAATCTATTGTATGAACAAGCCTAATAAAATTACTTGGCTAACACGACCATGCACTGCATTGCATGTGTTTTGGTGAGGAAGCACATGTTTAGGGAGTTTTTCATGCATGATCGTGAGATGATATTGCTGAGGGTGTGTAGGCGAGGGCATGATCGTTGTATTTCTTTATCATTACTGCTTGATTGAATTGATAACATGGTAACCTTTGCCTTATAGTACCACTGAGTTGATCACTCACTCCCACTCTTGGACAGTGTTTTAAAACACCAACTAGACTCTGATGTAGATGTAGGTTGTGATGCGGCTTATGTGACGGAGCTGGACTTCATGGTTGAGGAGGAGGAATTCTCCTATATTTAGCTATCAGGCGGGTCTCCGTAGACTTTATTCTAATTCGATGGGAGTACGGGGTTACATGGACTAGTTGGATAGTTATATTTTGAGATTTTGTAAATTTTGGAACAAACACTTGTATATATTCAGCCTGGAACAGATTCATACTTTGGATGGTGAAACACTTTCATGTTATAATTCGAGTACTTAAGTCTTTCACTTGCTTGATTTAATTGCACCTAGAGTATGATATGTTATTTTGGATTAATCCCACTCATGTTTAATGCACTAACATGAACAACATTTAATTATCATTATTTATGTTGCATAAGTGATGCATTAGAACTCGGGACTTGAGTTTTGCTTGACCCCCGATTTTCGGAGTGTTACAGAATGTAATATTAGAGTAATGTGAAACCTTGGTAAGTCCATGAATGCTATCAGTCGTACCAAGGCTATGTGATACAAGATATGAATGTTATTGGCCACACCAAGGCCATGCGATGCAAGGACTACATGGCCACCATCATATGCAAGATACGACTCAAGCATGCCAGTCCTTATCTGAATCCACATACCAATACAGCTCATCTCTGGGATATCACCAGGGTTTGATACACTCTACACTAGATCACCGCCCTAATTGGACACGCAACCATGCAAGTGGAAGAGACCTCACTACCCGCCTAACTAGTAGTCTGTCAATATCTACCCAGCAAGTCGGTAGCGGACCCATTTATGATCTAGTCAGACTTAGCCTAACATTGCCCCTACCCTTGGGCGAGTAAGGCCACACCCCCTTCCAACCGACCATGACATAGTGGGAGATGCGTCCTAATGGTATTCGACACTCGTGCACTCTTACCTCTACTCAGTCTCGACGCTAGAGCATCCTCTTGGTACCATAAGAGTTTGGAGACTTTTACCCTAGGACATCTATGGCGCCCCCATACTTTAAAAAGTATTTTTTGTGCTACAACCCTGATGTCGCTAGGGCGTATAGAAATCATAACGCACAATACAAGATGTATGAGTCACACAATCCAATTATGCATCAATCCTGCACGTATTGTGTGCTTATGTTAGACAACTCCGCCTATCAGGGAGTCCCATAAATAACCTGCCCAATGACATAATGCTATGATTAGTCACTCCTCATAACAAGCATGCAGATGATGTGTATGGGCACTATCATGATGCTATGCTATCACATACTCATAATCAGAATCGATAATTGGCCTATAAACACGGCGGGGCCCACAAAAGGATAGCGGATCTGATCTATAATGTGAAGATCGGTCCTCAATAGTGGATATACCAAATCTGATACCACATATTCATTCATCTTCAGCAAGGGTGAATCACACAATAAGTGGGCTTCCTTACCCACCCTATTATAAAGCCGGCTGGGCTATTAATAGGCCTAAAAGATATAAATGGGCTAGATTAGTGGGGGCCCAATAATTTGGGATAACCCAAAAAGGTGAGATGGATCATACTTGTACTAGTGGGGCCCATCAATTTGGGTTAGTCCATAACAAGGGGAGATGAGAGCGGGCCTAACAGTGGGCCCTAGGGAGGATTACAAAGTGGGCATTTAACCACCACTGCTTTTACAATGTGGACATCTAACCATCATTGCTCCCAAAGTAAGGCCCGTAGAATTTATCTCATGATGGGGGCCTAAGGCCTTATACTAGCTAGGACAATAGTTGGGCATCATAAACATTACTATATACATTATGGTGGGTTGACACATCATAATGGCCTCACCACATAGGCCTCTCATATATCACATTAGGCCTCACCATATGGGCCTCTCATACATAACATTGGGCCTCACCAAATGGGCCACATATACATCATAATGGGCCTCACTCAAGGGCCTTATACACATCCCATTGGGCCTCTCACAAAGGCCTCATATTCTTCATAATGGGACTCAACAAATGGGCCACAAATTTATCATATTGGGCCTCACACAAGGGCCCATGGGTTAGTCATAAGGGATGGGTAGTGTGTGTATCACACACAACATAATGGACTTGATGGGGCAGCCCACGTAGTTCAGAAAATAAATGGACAGCATGCTCAATGTACACAACAAGGTGGGTCCGACAGGTCAGCCCAAAGGTCCAAAAAAATAGATGGACAGGGTGCCTAAAATACATACATCAAGGTGGGCCTGTTGCATCATAAAATGGGCCCTAACTGGATGGCCTGGATATAATATGCACATTGTGGTGGGCCTGCATAGTGCAGATGGGGCCTTGCACGTCCAACAATTGGACAGACAGTGTGGGAAAAACGTACATTGCATGGACCCCATGTCCCATGGATAGTGTGGATATACATCATGGTGGGGTCCATGTCTAGCTGGACTCGATGGCGTGGATGAAACACGTACAACATGGTGGGCCCACTATTGATGCATAAAAAATAAAGATAGAAAAGATCAAAAGATAGAAATTAAAAGAAATATGTAAGCAAATATGGAATGGAGTGTATGATCATATGATTGTGCGGGTCTGCGCAAACCATACCGGCTGCACGGGACCACATAAACAACTAATAATAAACAACCATATTGGTTGTGTGAGCTATGTAAAGGGGTGTATGTGTTGTTTTGCTTGAATGGTTAGATCTGATGTGAGGTGGGCCCCATGGCACAAAGATCGCGGGTTCACTTTATAAATAACCCACTCGCCCTCTCATTGAGAGGTTGAAGATTTTCAAGAAGGTTAGAGTTTCGAAGAAGAAGAGAAGACTGAAGGTACAGAAGACAAGGGATGCAAGGGTTTTCGTGCAACAATAATGATCAAGAGCTGTCATGCTGCTGAAATCGTCGATCTTCAGTTCTCCTTTTACACAAGGATATGAGCTCAAGAAAGAGAAATCAGATGATCGAATCCGCATAATATTCCTCTTAAAGGGATGATCAAATCACAAGTCAAAATGTTGCTGAATTTGATATTCAGATTCAATATTCGAACTCTGTCAATTTTTGTATTCTAAATAATCTATCTCAAAATTAAGAAATATCTGAGGATGTAAATGAACTCAATATTAATAATACGATGATTGTTCTTTCTACACTCTCTTTGTTACATTTGAATAAGGTAATCTCCTAAATCAAATGCATTTGTTTCCTGTCCAAATCGAAGCCCCCTTCAAGTAACTATAGAAGAAAGGAGGTTCTTGCCCTCTTCAGAAGTTATTGATGAGGTCATTCAAGCACTCCCCATATCGTGTTTGGAAGTGACAATAGACGATTGGCGCCAACCTTTCGTAGATCACCTCAAATATGATATCTTGCTGGAAGATCCAGTAAAAAAGGCAGCAAATCAAGCAGAGATCGAGCAGGTTCATCATATGTAGCGAAGTGTTGTATAGAAAATCTTACAATAGGATGCTGCTGTGTTGTCTAGATGAACAAGAAGCAAGTTAAATGTTATGGGAAGCTCACTCTGGGGAATGCGGGGCACACAACCTGGCCAAAATTTATTCCATCAGATACATTGAATGGGGTATTACTGGCCTACAATGTTCAAAGATGCAATAGACTACATGAAGCGATGCCACGAGTGTCAAACCCATAGAGATGTCATACATCTTTGTAAGTGCTATGTTTTCATGCTCCTTTGGTTGTCAAATTTTGTGGTGTCAAAACCTCAATCTATGTCTTGTGTAGCTCATTGGTATATATGTTCAAGACATTACGTCATCTCTATAAACACTTTTCTTCAAGTCAAGAATGAAGAACTACTTCAAACCATTTCAAGAAATGCAAGTATAAGCTACAACGAAAGAAGTGATCTAGTTCAAAGACTCAAGTTAGTGTATAACTCAAGACGAAGTGTAATATAAGCTTTATAAGATCTTAAGTTCAATGCTACATCAAGTATAGAGATCTCAAGCTTCGTAATCTTCAAAGGTCAACAATCATCTGAAGAAATGAAGTCTTAATATTCATACCTCACTTCCTATGATTGACCTTAGATTTACCTTAAGGTAGGTCATTTTGTATACATAATTCAAATTGAATTACTTTTCATGAATTTGGTCTGTTCTAAGACTAGTCCTGGACCTTGTTCGACTAGTCCTAGCACTGGCTTGACCATTCCAAGAAATTTCAGGACCAGTCTTAAGTTGTCATAATTTTTCAAAATTTTTTAGTTGAGCTACGACCAGTCTTGGAGTCTGCTCAACCTGTTGTAGGAACAATGACAATTCGATCTAGGACTAGTCGTTCACCTATGACTCAAACTACAGTAACTAAACCTGGTGCCTCATGACCAGTTGTGAAGGACTCACGACCAGTCGTGGACACCCTAAGACCAGTCGTGGAACAGTTTTATCCGATCACGCTTAAAATTTCAAAAATCTGTTTCTTTTACGGCCAGTCGTAGTGTCCTCAGGACCAGTCGTAGATGCGATTTCTGCAACTATAAATAGAACACTTATTTCAGAGTTTAACAAGCAATTTCAAGTAAAATCAAGGCTTCACTCTAAGATAAGTTTGTGTTTGTTTTAAGCTACATTGTGCATATTTAAAATTCTCTTTTGTTAGCTTTTCGTATTTGATTTTGTTTGTATATTCCAATCTAATTTGAAAGAGGAATTGCTATATTCCTTTTGCTTGGAATCAAAATCAAATAGAGCTAGCCCAACTGGTTTAATTTAAAATTAATCTAGAACCTAGAACCATTTCTTAAGTGAGTATTGAACATTGAACTTCTCTATTCAAACTTCTACACTGATTGGTTCTTCTAGGTTGTAATAAAAGGAGAAATCTAGGTATTTTACATTTGTGTAAATCTTCTATGTTATTTAGTTTCTTTTGAGATTGAGCCAGAAAAATCTCATTGTGTTGGTTATCTGAGGAGAGCTAGAAAACTCAGAGTGGGGTTTTTGAATTGTGTAAGCCCATTTGAAAGACACAATTGTGAGGGTTTTAGGTGAACCTGAGAAACCTATTTTTATAGTGAACGCTAATATCCCCTGTATAAGGATATTAGGAGTGGAGTAGCAAGTTGTGTGGCTGTTATTTAACAGTTGGTGTACACACAGGCGAACCATTATAACTCTTTGTGTTTGGTGGATGTGTGACTTATTTTCTATATCTTTTATCATTCAAGTTTTTGGGGTGTATGTGTGGATGTGAATGTTGTAATATTTACATTTCAAGCATTGTGGGGGAACTTTGTAATAGTTTAAACTTTTATTTCTTGCTATTTCCTTTCATTCCTCTTTAGTTTGAGATATTGATACTTAGACCGTTCTAGTAAGGTTATCCTGTCATAAACCCTTAGTTTTTATGGTGCAAGGTTGTCCTTAGAACAACATTTGTATCAATCTCTCAAGACTAGAATTTTGAGGTTGCTTTACATTTCCGTTTGTGATTTATTTAAAGTGTTATCATTTCTTTATTCATTTAAATTTCACTGTTAAAGTTTTAAATTTAGCATAGTCCTATTCACCCCCCTCTGGACATATAGCTAGGCCTTTTCAATATTCTCCCGGAAGATCTCCATCAGACAGTTACTTCTTGGCCTTTCTCCGCTTGGGCGCTCGATGTTATTGGCCCTATAAGTCTGCCTTCGTCTAAAGGAAAACAATATATACTGATAGCAATGGACTCTTTCTCTAAGTGGATGGAAGCTATCACATTGTGTAATGTCAAAGAAAAGGATGTTGTCAATTTCATCCAACATACAATAATATATCGCCACGGTATCCCGAAGAAAATCATTACTGACAATGGTACCCCTTTCAAGAATAAAGGCATGGAAAAGCAGTGTTAGAAGTTTAGTATTCACCACTCATTTTCAACACTTTACTATCCACCGGCCAATGGATTGGCGAAGGCATTTAATAAGATGATAATGAAGATACTAAAGAAGACAGTGACTGGAAATAAATGTGATTGGGATGAAAAGTTGTAAGAAGCATTGTGTGCTTATAGAACTACCCACCGAATGACAATAAGAGCAACACCGTATTCATTAGTTTATGATGTAGAGGCTGTCATCCCGATTAAAACATAGGTTGCTTCACTCAGAGTGGCGGTGCATCAGTCAATTACAGATGATGAAAATGCAAAAATAAGGGTGGAAGAACTAGAGCTACTTGATGAAAAATGATTGGTAGCTTAGCAATGGTTATAGTTATACTAGGCAAGAATATCCGCCACCTTTGATAAAAGGGTCATGTATCGCTCTTTCAAGAAAGGTGATATGGTACTGATGTTGAAAAGACCGATAGTAGTCACTCGTAAGACAGGGGGCAAGTTTGAGCCCAAATGGGACGGGCCATACATAATAAAAGAAGTATATTCCAATGGAGCATACAAAATCGTAGATCAAGATGGACAGGGTATTAGTATACTGGTCAATGCTCGCTTCATCAAAAGATATCGTCCTTGAGGATAGTTACAATTTTGATCTAGAAGATTATCAGAATAATGCTTCTATCAAAAGGGGGCAAGAACAAGTGAAGCTATGTATTCTTCTTTAGATGAATAAATAAAGAAGAAATTTTCAAGCATATCAAGATTACATATTAGTGATTATTATACAGAAAAGTAACCATCGCTATCATAATTAAACAAGCTTTGCAGGAATTTCGCTGAAATTGGTATCATCACCAGGCTGATATATTATTATAAACATGGCATGAATATTGTCAAAAACATTATCAGTAGCGGTGATGTATCAATCAAGAGATCTATAATTATCACGATAGTGATGACAGCTTATCATTTAAGGCAGCCTAGCCAAGCCTATATGACTAACTACGCATAAGGCCTATCACCATTATTATTCGGGCAGCAGTGAGAAGCCAGTGACCCTAAAAAGTCCATATAGGCCATCATATGCATACCTACGTGGGCAGTGGAAAGAGCCAGTAACTAAAAGCCCTAAAAGGCCAAAAAGTCCTCAACGGCCATCACGTGTGAAACTAATGCTGTATGTATAGCTTTCTGACAACATCATGAGAAATGAATGAAATTTTCCTCCCGTGAATGGGTCTGACCTTCCAGATGAAGAAAAAGTGGGCTGCAGCGTGTGCTCTTTGGCATTATCCATAGATATGCCAACCATGCGTAAGACCCCCCAAATTCCTAGCTTAATTTCAGTAGTAACTCATGAGGACAGGGCTTCTATAAAATACCCCCCTCATTTATGGATTGGTGGCCTTGGATTTGGTACCCCAAAGGTAGCCTTGCGCGCCCCGTGATCTCTAAAGAGTTACTGCGGCTAACCTTGTATGTAAATCCAACTGAGTTCACGGCCCCGGTAGCTTTAGTGGGCCCCTCTGATGGATGCAGTTTGTGAACTCCATAGGCTGTGAAAAGTTCAGCGAATTCATAAGAGTTACAGAGACCATTCATGTGAGACCCAACTCCAATTATTTATGAGTCTAAAAAACTATGTTACTCCACTAATCAAGAGCTTAAACTGCGTGGCTATCTGACTAAACTAAAATCTAGTTCCAGCTATTAAAGAAAATTCATATAGGAAATCCCATACTAACAAGCATGATAAAAAAAAGAAGAAGATGAAAACTCTCAAAAGAAATTAGTATTCCAAAACATTGAGATGCATTTATATGTCTTGTAGTTCAAAAGAAAAATACATCTGATCATAAAAGAAAATAAAACCAAAGTCTTTACAACTCTTTTGCCATGCCTACTGCTGCCAAATATTTTTGCAAATCTTCTATGAGTTGAATCTAAGCTACAACGTTTTTTATTTTAGCCTCAAAGATAATTTTTGCATGATCAGGAACATAGGCTAGTTTCCTCTCCAAAGAGGTAATCAGTTCTTCATTTTTAATCAGCTCACATCGTTCGGCGTCGGCAGAATGACTATTCGCCTGCATCTTCTCCTGGATACTCTTTATATTCAACTCCTCCTACTGGATTTCCTTATTCAGAAGAGAAATCTAATTCTAAATATTTGTTATGTTATCGGTAGAGGTTTTTAGTTGATCTTGGAGGGATAACTATTCTTGATCATATCTAAAAATGATAGAAGCAATTTGGGAAGCTTTCTCCTTGGAAGATGCCAGCTATCTTCCATATTCCAGAATCTCCAAAGCAACAACTGTTCTTTCTGCTAATTTTAACACGATAATCGAATTATGAAATCTTAAGAGAGAATCGCGCAAATGAGAAACATTAAGTTTGGCCATCCTTGCGACACTATTCAAGACCTCTATAGCAATGTTTAGATCCTACCATTGATCGGGATCTTTAAACATATGGACAGCTGCTGACATGGAATTCCTCATTAATGTTAACTTATACGATAGGATTTTCTCAAAAGACAACAGATCAGAAACTGTGGCTGCAGAATCAAAGCTAGTTGTGCCACTCCAAGGAGGGTTTCCTACAAAATAGTAAAGGGGAGAAGTTATAATGAAGATATGAAAGGAAATGACAAAGAATCACAAAATGAAGAAGGAAACGAATTATACCTTCCATAAGAACTTGAGCAGCGGGATATTGTCTCTCTTTGACAGAAGAAGGACAGGGTTCCCTCGTATCTGCGAAAGAAGGGGCTCTAGTTTCAGTACTTGAGTCAATAGTTGTTGGAGTTGATAAGTTAGTGGGTTCCACTAGAAAAATAATCTCATGGGCTACCACCTTCGGTGTTACAAGGGGAGCTAAGGAAATTCTCGTCGAAGCCGATGGTGCTTCAAGAGAAAAATCTTTAGGAGTACCACCTGTTTTGCCATCAATAGCATGAATACTTAAAAAAAAGAAAAAAAGAAAAAAGAAAAAAAATAATAATGATAAAGTAGTAATAGCAAACGGAAGATTAAATGATAAAATTGTAGGAAAATTTTACATGGTGAATATTCATATTCACCATAAACCAAAGGTTCCTCATCTTCCTCTTCTATTGTTGAAATTTTTGTAGGAACATCAATAGTAGGACCTTCAGTTTTGACATTTTGAGGAATCAATGAGGGATGCCCTTCATCATCAGGAACACCTTCCATAACAATATCAACATCATCCTCATCATCGATATTAACTTCTCCTTCTTCAAAATCATCATCATCATCATCAACAACTTCTTTGTCATCTTCCTCAGTGTCATATTCAATAAAAGCAGTATCTTCAGAGGATGAGGCTGAGCTTTCTTCATCTAGTTCTCCTTCCTCTGTTTCTTTAATTACGACCTGTTTCCCTTTAGAAGGGGAAATCTTACTGCTTCCTGGTCGAAGGTTTTTATTGATTGGGATTAGAGAGGCCGAGGCAACAGCTCCTTGAGGAGGAGGAGAAGCTTGAGAATGCATTCAAGATCTCGTCATCGGAGAAGATGGACTAAGATGAACGGGTCGAGGAGAAGGAGCAAGAACTAGTTATCTTGGGAAGCAACAACATTCTCTTGAGTAGGAGAAGGAATTTTCGCCACCTCTTCAACTACTCTATCAGAACGATCCCGAGGGACTTTTTCAAAGTCCATAACAACCCCACGAGCTATCCATCCTTCTAGGGTGTTAACGGGTTTTCACTCATGAATTGGATCATCCACGGATATCTTCCTGCAGAGGTGACTAGGAAAGGGGGCATGGCTCATCTCTGGCACAAAGTCTATTCCTTCTTCAAATTTACGGCCTTTAAGCTTCAGCAATGAAATCTAGATTGGCTCAATCACAGGTAAGAATTTATTAACAAGATATGATTGATGCACCCACCACCTCATGTGTAAGGCCCGTATCCTAGTTCCTACCGTTCCTTAGACTCTCGCGATCCTCCCCGTCGAATTTCAACGACTCGCAATCTACAATCGGTGTTTGCGCGTGACCCTAAGTCGCATCTTTTATACATGATTCGACTCAACCTGAGACTTGTACCCTAGAGACCGCGCCATCATCGCAGTTCCAATCCCACATCTCGTGCACTGATGTGATACCTAGGCTAGGAGTTATAGGCCCGCATTTATTTTGAGGAAAACGCTGTGCGTTGCAAATCCTAAGAGAATCTCTACCATCCATCACATCAATTAATTAATCATAAGTCAAGTACACAACCCATCCCTCTCTTACCAAGAAAGCATGTCACCCATCTCTCTCCCATTCCCAAAGTCAACTCTCTCTCTCTCTCTCTCTCTCTCTCTCTCTCTCTCTCTCTCTCTCCACCCATCCCCCTCTTACACAACCCATCCCTCTCATCCCATCCTTCTTACAACACCATTTCACTTCATCCCTCTCTCATTCTTTCTACCATTTCCAAGCTTCCATGAGAGAAAAATTCTAAGGAGAGAAAAGAGGCCCACTTCCTACCCCCTCATCTCACCATCCATCCCTTCAATCTTCATCATCCACCCTTAAAGAAGAAGCTTAGGAGCTAAGGATTCTAAGGAGCTAAAGAAGAGGACCAACGGTGGGTGTTTTGTAGGATTAGATTTTAATTTTTATGATGGACCAAGTGGGGCCTACCGATTGATGGTATGGATCCTATTTGGGACCCATTTGATATATGCTTTGTATCATGTGTAGGGAGGGCTCGTAGTGGTGGAGTCCCTCCCCTGCACACGTCTCTCTCTCTCTCTCTCTCTCTCTCTCTCTCTCTCTCTCTCTCTCTCTCTCTCTCTCTCTTACTCTCGATATTTCCTATTTTTGTGGACCCCACCTTGATTTAATGTGCATGAGGTGCATCCATACTGTCCAGACTCGATGACTAGATGGGCCAGGGGTAGTTGGAGGGTTGCTATCCAGATCGTCCAACAGGCTTGGACGAAGGGAGTAAATAAATATCAGCTTGATTTGGACCTCGATGGCCCACCCACGTGGTACCAGCTAGACGCATGTATTCTCTGCACACCGTCCATCTGTGTGAACCCACCTTAATGATGAGTTTCATCCAGGCCATTCATCCGCTGGACGTCCAGATGCCTGGATGAAGGAAAACATAGATATCTACTTAATTTAAAACTTTTTGGTGGGCCATACGTGTGTCATCCACACCGTCTATTACCTGGATGGTGGGAACCCCCCAACGTCAGCAAGTTCTGTGGTCCCGTAGGATGTATATGTTTTATCTCTACCATCCAGGGGATTTTGGATGGTTGGGATCCAACTGATGCACGTGCTGGCGCACATGGCCCCACCATAATGTAAGTGTTTTATCAACACCGTCCATCTGTTGGTGGACCAGCAACCCACCAACTATATTGCTATTGCACTGACGTCAGTAAGGCCTGTGGGCCTGATCATGAAGTATGTGTTATATCCTAGTCGTCCATGTGTGTGGAACCCACCGTGATATCTATATTGTATCCTCCACGCCGTCCACTTGTGGAAACCCCACCTTGATGTGTGCTGGATCCAAATTGTCCAGACCCTGGATGGTGGGTCCCAACATGTAACGCCCGTGAAAAATCCGTACTTGGGCTCGAGTACCAACTCAACCCGAAATCGCGTAGAATTAAATTCCATGGAAATTAAGCGTAAGTTAGCTAGCGCAACGCTAGAGTAGCTGGGAAATAGTCCCTGATCACTTTAAATACGTTCTACAAGACCCAAATCGAGTAGAACAAACAACTCTACAATACTTTATAACCTCGGATCAAACTCTAAGCGAGTTTGTTCTCTGGACCACATTGAATTCTTGTATTTGATTTAGACCGCGCGTCGAAGGTCCGATACCTCCTATCTTAGACCGTTAGAACCGCCCAGCTGGACTTGACAATCATCTCAAAAATCAAGTCAAACCGATAATCACAGACTATTTCGTTGAACCCGGACTGAAGAGACCGCGAATAGGGACAGAATTGGAATTTCAAATTCAAATCTGGCACACGACTTGACGCGTCAGTATTAAGCGTTCTGACCGTCAAAATTCATCCAGATTACACCCTCGGATTAGGAAAAATTTCTATTTAATATCATGAGACTTTCAGCCCTGATCTACGTACGGTGACCGCTGAACTGAAACTGGTCCGCCACGTGCGATCTGCCAACCCTGCCAGACTGAAAACTTAATACGTGCTACATCTGGTACGCATGAGCTTAAATCTGATCACAATCGACCAGGGGACCACCAGAAAGCAACTTTTGGACCGAAACAGCCCCGAAATGGATAGGCACCAAGTAAACTTCGTTCCGGAGCCTGTTTTCGGCATTTTTAAGCTTATAAAAGGGGTTGAAAGCCTCATTTCTCTCTCCCATCCAAAAATTGCAAACCCTAGAGAAAAGGAGAGAGAGTTTGAGAGAGAGAGTGGAAGGGATTTTTCCCGTCTCCGAGCCGCCGATTGCTACTGCTTCAGCAACTCTTCCCAATCACCTGGCTAGTGATTTCTCCATTCTTTCAGGTATAAAACAACCCTAGAACTTGCTGATTTGGGGTTTACTTAGATTCACGGCGTGTTAGCTAACGTACTTCATAAATCAGGTTCTCCTACTGCCGTAGACGAAGCGTACACGCTCCGTTCAAAATCCCGTATCCGTAAGAGACTAGGTGAGGATTTTAGACGCTTTGATTGACGGTTTACAACGCTTTCAATGTCGTTTAATAGTAGATTATCGACGGCATCGCCGTTTGACATGTACAACATGCTCTCCGTTTCCTGTTTCGTAAATTAACGAAGAATATGAGATTTAGGGCATTTTAGTCATTTGTAGGAAGTACGGTCTACATTCATATTTTGCTGACGTGATTGACATGGTTTGTTGTCGCATTAGGGAGTTAGGAATGCTTGCATAATTAGTTTGGCGAAGAGATTCGCCTAGTTGTGCACTTTGGGTCGACATACTACATGTAGACTTAAGTGTGTAGTGTATGTGTTTGTATAAATGCTTGTATTAGTATGTATTGAATTAAATGATGTTATGTGGTAGTTTGAGATTGATTTCTTAGTTAATATGCTGACCTAAATGATTTCCTACATGTTGACCATATGCATGATTCCATTACATGCATGGAACGTATGTGTTTGAAGATTTGCTTAAGTTGAATGTTATAACATGTGTTAACATGCTCACATGATTGTATTTCAATTCCAATACTCTTACATAAATTGCTGATGTGATTCCATAAATGTTTGGGACTAGACTTAGTCCAGGCAGTCGGTAACCGAGCGAATTCGTGGCTGACTGGTCATAGCCACGAACGACGCATCGATGAACGTGATTCGTGTTTGGGGTTGGCGGCAGTGGTTAGGCCACGCGAAGTGTTTTACGCACTTCATGTCATTCGACTTGAGATGCGATCGCGCTAGTCGAGCCCGTCAAGCAACCCGACTGGCCGATGTATGTTCACCTTGTATGAGTCATAACTGCTTGAACCTAGGGTACTGAACTTACCACTGAAAACCCTGTTAACCATAGTACCTTGATCCACGAAGACTCATGAGCCGGGCATGGTGGTATGGGACACCGTGGTCGAGCTGTCGGCCTACGCTGGGGCCACAAACCTCCCCGTAGTGACCAGTCAGCACCTAGACTCGTGAGCAGATTATGGTGGTATGGGACACTATATTCTAGCTGTCGGCCTACACTAATCAGGCGACGAGCCCTTTGTAGTGACCGCGAGCGTATTCTGAGTCCACGGGAGGTAACGACCCTTCCGTTGCAGTAGAGTACGGTAGGCCTGTATTGATAAGGTGATGGGGGAGCGGTGCAACGAGTGCGAGCAAAAGCCCTGGCAGCCCTTGCAGTGACCTACGAAATATACATCGTATGAGATTACTAGGAGTGACGACCCTAGACAGGATCTGTGTTGGGATCAATACAAGGAAAGTACCTTAGTTTCCCAATCCTGCTGTTTGAATGGACTAATAACAACTTGGAAATCATATCACCATAGCATTGCATGTGCCTAGAAGATGTGGAGCACTCTAGGGAGTGTGGCATGCCGCAGTCGTAAGATGTTGCCGTATGAGGGAGATTGTCGGTGAGGGCATACATCACGTCATATCATCTTGCATTAACAACAGTATTAGGATTGTCTGATTTACTGCTTTACTATTATCGCGTGATTGAATTGTGAACATGTTAATCTTTGCTCTATGATTCCACTGAGTTGATCACTCACTCCCCCGTTACGGGATGGTGTTTGCAACACCCACCAGACCCTGTTGTAGATGCAGGTGAGGCCGAGATCCAGGAGGTGGAGCCAGACATTGACGAGGACCAGGACGAGTTCTCGTATATGCAGTATCACGACGGCTTCCCGTAGGCGACCTGGATCGATGGGGTTTCAGTGGAACTATTTGGAACATTACTTTTTTGTTCATGTATATGTATATGAGACTCAGAGATGTATTCATACTTTAGAGACAGATGAGATTTACTTTGTTTTTCCATACAGTGATATACATATTGTTTAGTCTTCCGCTTGCTTTTATCACTGGATCTGAAGTATGAATTGCAGTTTTGGTATACTTTTACTCATGTGAATGCTTTAAATCAGACAACATTGAATCATAATCATTTTTGTTGCATAAGTGACGGTCTGGAACTCGGGAGTTGAGTTTATGCACGACCCCCGATTTTCAGGGTGTTACACAACAGCTTTTGCTGCTGTATTGAAGTCAACAAGTTCTATGGGGCTGATCATGATATATGTTCTATACATGCACACCGTCCATCTTGATGGTGCTGCGTGGGCCACCCCATGATGCATGTGTTTTCCAAACCATCCATCCTCTTTGCGAGCTCATCTTAAGGCTTGAGATGGAAATAAGACAGATCAGTCTATCAGGTGGACCACACTGCAAAAATTAGTAGAGGATGATCGTCTACCATTGAAACTCGTTTGGGATCTCAGAAGTTTTGGATCAATATGAAATTTATTTTTCCTCTTAATTCAAGTCTTTGTGACCTTATGAACAGATTGGATGGAAAATAAATGTTATGGTGGGCCCTATGAATTTTAAACAGTGAAAATCATTATCTCCACTGCTATTTGTGGTATGGTCCAGATGATCTTTCAATCATTATCTCCATTACTATTTATGATGCGGCCATGTGATGTGGCCCACTTGATGTATATGAGGCGCATGTAATGTGGCCCATTTTAATGAATATGAAGCCCATGCAATGCGGCCCAATGTGATGCATGTTAGGCCCTTGTGTGAGGCCCAATATGATGTATTTATGGCCCTTGTGTGAGGCCCAACATGATGTATATGTGGCCCATGGGATGTGGCCTAATGTAATGTATATGAGGCCCTTGTATGAGGCCTAATGTGATGCATGTGAGGCCCATGAGTGAGGCCCAATGCGATGTATGTGAGACCCTGGTGTGAGGCCCAAAGCGATGTATATGAGGACCAATGTGATGTTTGATTCCACCATGATGTATGTAATGATGTTTATGATGGGCTATACCTTGGGAGCAATGATGGTTTGATGTCCACATTGTAAGAATAATGATAGTTAAATGTTCACATTGTAACTCACCCTAGGGCCCATTGTTAGGCCCATTCTCACCTCCCCTTAGTGAGCTAACCCAAACCGTTGGAACCTCATGATCGTTAGGCTCATTCTTAATTTGAGTAGGCTATCTAGGCTCATCCTTGATATGAGGAGAGTACATCATCATTATATAACATACTTAATATAGTTTCACGATCCATGCCCATGCGCATCATATGTATGCTTGATATGAGGAGTGATTGATCATCGCACATGCCATTGGGCGGATTATTATGGGACTCCATGATAGGACGAGCTGCCCACATAGCATGGGTACGCGTAGGATTGTTGCATGAATAGAGAGTATGATTCATGCATCTTACATTTATGTGATATGATTTAGGGCCTGTTGAAATCAAGTAGCAGGGTGGGCCTCATGATCAAATGGTCTGGTTCAGGTGGGCCACACTCCATCACAAAAAAGGAGAGAGAGAGAGAAAACAGTGGAGATGGGAGGAGCTCTGCCACTATGAGATCCTTTATAAACATGCATATATAAAGATAGGTCCTAAAATAGGTGGGTCCTACATAAAAAAATCACAATCTACAACTATAAACACCCACCTTTAATCTCCTCTTCCTTCTTCCACTGATGCATGCTAGAGCTCCAAGGGGATGATTTCAATGGTTGAGATAATCTTTGGATGGTGGGATTGGGTGGTAGGGAGTGGGCCACACTAGTTTCTCATCTCCTTAGAAAACCATGGACGTTTAGTGCTTGGGTTGCTTGGGAGAATGAGAGAGAGAGCTTGTAAGAGAGAGAGGGATGGGTGAGTGATGGGGTGTGATGGGTGAGAGATGGGTGATGAGTGATGGATGTGTACTTAGTTGTAAGAGAGAGTTGACTTTGGGGAGGATGGTTGAACTTGGGGATGGGTATTGTACTTTGACTAGTGATTTGATTGATGGGATTGATTTGATTAGAGATTCTCTTAGGTTTACAAATGTGTGGCCTTTTCCTCGCACTGAACATGGGCCCACATCTCCTGGCCTGGGTATCACCTTGACGTCCGAGACATGGCATCGGAACCTCGGCGACGGTGCTGTCGAAAGGGTACAAGTCTTGGGTCGAGCCGACTCTGAAATATGGGATATGACTCAGGGTCATGCGCAAATGCCTATAACAGATCAAGGGTCACTAAAATTCAACCGGGAAGCCTATGGAATGGTACGGTCTCGGATACGGGTTTTACACTCGGTTCCCTTGATGACTAGGATTCTATGTAGGCCAATTTTTCCCCGTCCATTTGGTTTGAAGACTCGCAATTCAAAATGGACTAGTGATGGTGAAGACTTAGATGGATTATCATCATACCCTGTCTATGAGGGTTATCAAATTTCATAATACCCTCAATGACTCGGACTCCTTCCCAGGAGTTCTGGAGTCTCTTCTTATTATGCTCTTTGATCTTCTCCTAAAACTCCTCAACCTTGTTACGGTGGGTCTTCTTCGATATAGATGGTGGGGGAGTGCCTTCTCTCATTAGTGGTTTTTGATTCATCATTGGCAAATGAGTCATCGTCTTCAGCCATTCATCCCAGTCAAAATCTTGGCCATGTCTTGGTGGCCGTTCAATCTCACCCAGAGATATAGCCCTATGGATGGGAGAAGGCAGTGTGGCGATCTGGTCCGCAAAATTGAAAGTGGGGAGTATGGGCTCCTTTATATAAGTGGGATGCTTGCTGGTAGTCTTGAAGCTCTTGCTTGGTAATTGATCAGGAGATGGTGATGGATCAATGACATGGGCAGATGAAGGGTTTGGTAGGTCCTGGTGAGAAGGTTATGCATTAGGTGATTCGACGAGGTGGTAAGTCCTCTTGGTGTGGGCCATAGTGGAGAGGAGCTTGCTATTTCTAGAAGAAAAGGGTCTGAAAAAGTTAAGTTTGAGAAATTTTGTAAGGGGTCATTTGCACGGGCTCGCGCAAATAAAATTAGTTGCGCGGAGCAGTGCAATGTCGAGAATGCTTGCGCGAACACAAAGCCTGTTGTGCGGGGTCGCGCAAAGGATATCAATTGCACGAGGAAATAGCGGAAGGGAAAAACTTCGCTAGAAGAAAATAGAAGGTGGGAAATGAAGAAAGGCTTCTGATATTTATAGGGAGTATGGCCTGAGTACAGTACTCACGAGCCCATTACACGGGTGTGTGCAATAGATAGCAAGAGGATTGATCTTGATTCTTTGATTCTGAAGAACAAAGAAAGGATCAAGGGGCATCTATTGAGGCATAAAAAAATAAATATAGAAAATATTAAAAGATAAAAATTAGAAGAAACATGCAAGCAAAGATGGAATGGAGTGTATGATCATATGATTGCACAGGTCCGTGCAAACCATATCGGTTGCGCGGGACCGCGCAAACAACCATATTGGTTGTGCGAGCCGCGTAAAGGGGTGTATGTGTTGTTTTACATGAATGGTTAGATTTGATGTAAGGTGGACCCCATAGCATAAAGATCTCGGGTTCCCACGTGTGGAGGTCTATAAATACCTCACTCCCCCTCTCATTTGAGAGGTTGAAGATTTTGAAGAAGGTTAGAGCTCCGAAGAAGAAGAGAAGACTTGTCACGCCCCAAACTCAGAAACCGGGCTCATAGAATTCCCGATCGTCGAATACAGCGTCAACAGCCTCCGTAGTACCCCATTCTTAGCTCCAAACACCCATATGCCAGATTTTGATCCTGGGATCCCACAAAGAGGATTTTCAGTCTATTTTTTTTTGTAAAGGAGCATAACCACAAGCATAACCAAGTCATAAAAACAACATCACCACATATCCACTATATCAAAAACTTTGAGTACAATGTGGAAAGGGAAATACAAGATGATCAAAAAGCTCTAAAATAATCTACCATCGCTCCTACCTTAGCGCTGCTACAATCCAATGCCACCTACACGCTGAAACTACGGTAATGACCACTTTAGTTGAAGTGGGAATATGCCAATATGACCTAGAGGGGGGTGAATAGGACTTTTTAATATTTAATGGTAATTTAAAATCCTATCAAACTTATCCTGAGAAAATATAAATATATCAGGATTTCTTTAAAGAAACTCTAATGGCTTCCAAGCCAAATAGAGGATCCAATCATAATACTAGTTGAAAGATGAATAAGATGCAAATCATAGATTATGATGGATGTGCTTGTGTGTGAGGTGTGATCTCAGATAAACAAATATGAAAGCATTTAGGGAAATCACACAAGTAATCAAAGACAACTATCAATCTCAAACACAGTTGTTTTTATAGTGGTTCAACTACTTGTCTACTTCACTTCTGATGGACGCACTCAACCCTTGAGTGTACCGGATCTCATTAAAGAAGGTTTCACAACAGGTTCATGTCAAACTGGAGGTTTTAAATTGGGTTCACCTCTAACCAGTACAACCTACACTTAGGCTGACACAACGTGTCTACACAACACAGTTTATGCTCCTATGAGCAACGGTCAACACACAACACTCGACTTTTAGGCCACATAGGCCAAGGATCCACTCAAGGAACCTCACCAGTTTATGCACTCATTAGCAAGGGTTAACACAAAGCACCTAAGTTTTAGACCACACAGGTCAAGGACCTACACAAGGACCTAAGAGTTTATGCTCTCCATAGAGCAAGGGTCAACACAAAGCACTCCCACGAACACTCCCATCGGTGGCCTCCTATGAGGACTTGCAAGGGGTGAGAAACACCTTAGACCCAATCCTACAGAAAGAATGATCACAAGGGTTCTACGGAGTCTAATGACTTATAAATAAGTAAATGAGCTCCATTCAGCACGTTGATGAAGATCTCCTCCTTTGATGACAGAGATTCTTTATCTCATTTGAACTGTAACTCAGAAGATGTACCAATACATGGCGATGGGTTGGGTCAAGGTTATGATGGAATCTTAGTCTATTAAATGTATTCTTATAATGAAGATAGAGTGATTCCAATCATCTATGCATTCAAGGCATCCCAACTAAATGATTTTCCATTAAGGTGGTAGCTGTAAGATCCTTGAATGCGGAAGTTCATTCCCCAATCCAATCTATTGAATGTCAATGATGAGGGTGGATTGGAGGATGAACTTCCTTAAGAGAAAAGGCTCAGGGTATATCATCTACGGTTAAACACTTAAAAGAACTCTCTATTTTCTCTACTAACAACCAAGGCCAAGCTCTCATTA
The DNA here is from genome assembly GCA_037074715.1 of Magnolia kwangsiensis. Taxonomy (NCBI): domain Eukaryota; kingdom Viridiplantae; phylum Streptophyta; class Magnoliopsida; order Magnoliales; family Magnoliaceae; genus Magnolia; species Magnolia kwangsiensis. Next base: position 104,606,215 of record CM073576.1, on the reverse strand, counting down.
AATAAGAAAAAGGTTCCAACGGATATAAAATGGTCACATTTTTGACAGAGTTCGATATCATCGAGCAGGGTCAATATCATCAAGCGTATACTCTCGATAGCATCGAATGACCGCTCGATGACATGAACTCAACTGTCATACGCTTTTGAAACCTTTTGCCAACTGGTCGAGGAAATCGAACGTTCGTCGATGTCATCGAATTTCAAACTCTGATTTCATCGACACGAGGTTTGATTCCTCGACATTTGAAAATGTGAGAGCACTTGCCTTTGAAATATTTCTAGTATTTGATATGATCGAGCATCACTCGATATCATCGGAATTCGATTATCAATGATATCGAGTGAATTATCGATCCATCGATAATTCCAAGGAATTTTCTTATAAGCTTGCTGGACAGTTTTGGTCCACTTTCGATGACATCAACCATGCCTCGATATGATCAATATTTGAATATCAATTTTATCGAGTGACCCTCGATTCAAGAAAAAATAACTTAAAAACTTGCTGGATAGAAATGTGTCCCAATCTAATATCATTGAGATTTGAATTTTGAGGATATCAAGGAGCTCTTCGATATATCGAGGATTACATGATTTGCCTTTGCAGTACTTTTGGACACAACAGACCAAATGTCAATTTTATCGAGTCAGCTCGATGGACTCAAGATTCAAACTTCGATGATATCGATGAGTCTATCGATCTATTGATAATTCAATCCAGATATCTCTATGGTTACTGGACATCTTAGGTCCTCATGTCGATAAGATCGATTGAGCTTTGAGGACATTGACAACAGGGTTCGATTTCATCGAACTACTTGTCGATAAATCGATAAAGGTAGAAAACTTAAATATTTTCCTAAAGATTGAAAAAGTTTTCTAACTAAAAACCTTATGGTGTTTTATACAATTTTAAGGGTTTTAATTTCCTAGTGCTTTAGGACATGGGATGTGAGGCTAAGATTTACCTGTGACAAGTTCGGGTTGACATCCAGTTGAAGCAGACGCTTGATCAATCTTCCTATGGGGCTCCTTTGTCTAGCTGACTCAACGCTCAAGCTAATTGACAAACCAGGGTACTTTCAATCTCCCCCTTTGTCAATTACGTGACAAAACACCAAAACACCCTAGAACAACTTCTCGACAAACCACCCTTAATTATGTGTACATGAACTTTACACAATTTTACAAAGCTATCTAGTGCACACACACACACACATTTGTAGCTGCTCCCCCTAACAGCAATCTCCCCCTGTCTTAGCTGGTCCCCCTAATAGCAATCTCCCCCTGTCTTCTTGCAACTATTCCCCCCAACACCTGCACCACCATCCATAAACAGATACACACAATTTCATCTTCGGGGTGTGGATTTGTTCTCCCCCTTTTTGTCAGTCATTGGCAAAGGATATATAACAATGGATATTGACTGAAGTTAAAGCATATGGGAGAACCAAAATTCAGATAGGATAAGCATAATGATAGATGTAAAAGAACATCTCATTACAGAAAACATGTATGCATATTAGGGAAAAGAAGAGCAGTGTAGTAAGCAGATAATATGGAGATAAAGATCAAGAATCACACACATCACACACCACAGTTGATATAAACTGGATAAAATAGGGGATCACAAAATATAAACATGGCAGTAAATAGATACGAATTATAACTAGCCATAAAACACATTACCAAAATATATACTGCCCTAGGTTAGCAGTAGTATGACCTCCATCCCAAACAAATATAAAAATCAATCCCATTCATGGGCATCCAAAAGCAAACATAAGTATCTAGCCCATCCATGGGCATAACTAAAAAAACCTATCAGATTATGCAAGTTAGTAATCTATCACATACACTCATGTGAGCGTAGGGCATTTAAAAAGATACCAATGCCCATACACGGAGATGAGAGTAGGGTGTATGTGATAGCTCTTGGATGAAAGCACTATGGCAGAGGAGCGGAGGAAGATGGTGCTGTGTTGTCGCGATGGTAGGTGATCAGATCTGCCAATCATTGCACGAACTGCTGCACCCCATTCACCAGACATTCCAGGACAGTGAGCCTGGCATTCACGGACTCCTTTAGCTGGGTTACTTCTTGTAGCGTCACTCCAATCATATCCTGATGTAGCTTGAACCATTTAGCATGCCCAGGGTCAGATGGAGACGGAGTTTGTTGGGGCGTGAGTGGGTCACCTTCCGCCATTCCAGCGCCTTCAGCTTGAGCAACACCTTCACCACCTCTCCTTCTTTGTGAATTCCTTCCTTTGGTAGGTCTTTGAGAAATTTGTGGAACTTTAAATCCATTCTTCTAATGTTATTCTTATTGAAGTGTTGAAGAGGATGTTCCGGATCATTTGTTGTTGGAAGATCGATCGCATTGCACACAGTGTGAATGATTCAAGGATAGGGAAAATGCATATCCTGAGAAGTATAAATCGCATATATAATTGATGAACAATTAGGGTAGGAAGGCAGATTTTGATCCCTGTGGGTATAGAATAGACTATCATGGCCATGAATTTGGTGAGGTCGGCACGATTGGTACCTCGAAGATATATGTTGGAGGTGAAGATGCCATGTAGAACACGATACTGTGGTTTCATGAATTTTGCTTTTAGCTCATTGCCTTGGTACCAGGGAATATCACGACCATGACAGAGAAATTTTGTAACCATGGACCGGGTTTCAACACTCTCAAGGTCCATGTTCGGGAGACCGACAGGCGATAGAGTAAGGCAAAGGATGTTTTCAACGGATGTAGGAGTAATTTCTACATCATCACCATCAACAAAAATAATGATGGACGGAGGTTCAAGCACGGGAGAGTGATTGGATGCAAAGAAGTTGTAGGTCCACTCATAGTGACACAGACCACTAAAATCAAGGAGGGACAGCCAGTCAATTTCGGCTAACAAGGGTTCCAAATTATATGGTTTTAGACATTCCTTATCAACCATCCTTTCAAGAACTAACTTCCTTCCAGAGTATTTGGCCAGCACCGGATTGACCCTAGTAAGAGGAGGGGTCGATGCTTTAGATTGGGACCCACCACACGATGTCTACCTTGTGCGGTGGTGAGTAGGAGTCCCATGTTCAGGAGCCCTTGCCCTTTCCTTCAGGTAAGAACCATTTGCCGGAGGATCTCAAAGATTCGCCAGGACCGGACAATTTCCCTTTGTCTTTTCCCATTTTCTGATACTCATAGAGAGAGACTTGAGGATTTTGGGGATAAATGGACAGAACTTCTCTTGAAAATCTAGAAATACCCAAAAGCACAAGATGGAATCTTGATGTAAGGAGTAAATGAAAGGAGTATTACTAGATTTGAATGATGTCTAGGACTCCTTAATGAAGCTTCATGTAGACTGGCTGAGAGGAACGAGCGGAGAAGAAAAAAAATGATTTTTGGAAGTGAAATGAAAATTTCCCGCTTGTCCGTCTTTTATCAGGCGGCATACTTCGATATCATTGAACACTGTTTCGATGATATCGATAGACTCAATTCGACATTATCGAGGATGTCTTCGATAACATTCTTGATCATGTGACTCTTCCCATTCCAAAGAGGCGTCGATGATATCGATTCTTGGTTGATTTAATCGAGAATCCACATGATTTATCGACAGACATATCGAAGGTGTATATTTTTCATTTTTCAGCATTTCGACAATCTTCCATGTATAATATAGTATCTCTTTATATCAACCAGTATACACAGCAAAAATTTGTACAAGCACTGTACAATCCAAAATTATAAACATCAGGATGTTTATATACAAAAATATTGAGGTGAGGAACCTTAAATGTATCGTTAAAAGTTCATAAAAATTACATCTTTTCAACATCTATCCAGATCTAGATGCATGGCCTGGATATGTTTTTCCATGCTCAAATGTTTCTAGGCCTATAGATCAGTCCTTCCTTTGCCTTTAATGACGTAGCAGTGGTTATTTGTGCTACAAACCTTCATCACTGATTTGCCTGATAGGTTTAGGATTTCACATTCCTGTTTGTTGAATGTAACCACATGCTTATTGTCACATATTTGAGAAATGCTCAGAAGATTATGCGTTAATCCTTTTATGCAAAAGGCATTCTCATTTTTTAACATATTTATTCCTTTGATAATTCCGTGTCCAATTACCTTACCGGTGCTTCTGTCTCCATAGGTGACTATCCCATCATTAAGATCTGAATAATTTGAGAGAAGGGATTTGTCACCTATAACATGTCTTGAGCATCCGCTATCCAGGTAGCACTTAGTATCATTGCCTATTATATAATTTGAGTGAGTAACAAGGCAAATTTTCTTTTCTTTCACTACCCATTTTGTGATAGGATTTTTAATTGTGGTAGTTTTAGTTTTTTAATCAAGTTGGGCAACTGAATCGTGTTTCCTTGTCTCACACATTCATTTGTTTTCTTATTTAATTTTTCCACTTGATTCAATAACTCCTTCATTATGTTAGTCATTTTGGGTGGTGATGGATGTGTATTTCTTCTATCCATATTCCTAGGTGGACTCTTGATATTTTGTATTGTTTTTCTTGTAGGTCTATGTTTACTAGTGTGATTTTGACCAGAATTGTGTTGAGTCCTCCTAGGTGACATGTATTCAAACTTATAATGACCAGAGTCACCACATGAATGATAAACAGGAGTAGTTCTTGTTTTATTTCCTAAAGTAACAGATTTTTCAGTCATTGGTGCTGCATTTCCAGTTTTTGTTTTAAACTTATCATATCCTAAGCCACTCTTGTCTTTTCCAAGTCTTCACATACCTAAGAGTTTTTCTAATTTCTCACCACTCTTGAAAAATTTATAGTTTAGCTTAGCAGATTTTCTAGATTCTTCTAAATCAAACAGGAGTGCATGATTTTCATTTTGAAGGAGCATGTTTTTATCTTTTAATAGCTCAACCTGTTGTTTAGTTTTTCATACTCGAATTTAAGGTAGATATTGATTCTTTTTAGTCTATCATTATCTGAGTGATATTGCTGTAAATCATTAATTAGGTGTGTATTGATTTCCAATGTTTTATCCAGATCTTTTTGCAACAGTTCATTTTTATTTTTAGTTATTCCAAGTCTTTTAAGGATATTGATGCTATGAATGTAAAGTTGATTGTAAGAATCCTGTAGTTTATCCTATTCTTCATCTTCCTTCTCAGTTTCCTCGTCATGATATTGATGCTATGAATGTAAAGTTGATTGTAAGTATCCTGTAGTTTATCCTGTTCTTCGTCTTCCTTCTCAGTTTCCTCATCATCTGATGGAAATGATTTAGTGGCTTGTGGTTCTTCAACATTCTTAGTTTCGATGGGAATGGTTGAGGCAGTGGAGACCATAAGAAGATTCAGAGATTTCTGGTCTGCATCGCTCTTCGAGTCTCTACATTCTGAGTTTGACTCTTCCATGTCATCCCATGTGGTTGTCATTGCTTTTCCTTTGGTGTTCCTATTCGGGCATTTGGTGGACAGGAGTCCAAACTTTTGACAGGTATAGCATTGTGCTTCATTGGTCTTTTTACCAGTTTTTCCTGTAGAGTGTTTGTTCTCCACTTGTCTTCCTTTGAATGGACGACCACAATTTTTTTGAAAAAACTTTTTGAACCATTGTGCCAACAAGGCTACTTCCTCATTTTCATTTTCTCTTTCACTTTCAATGTCCTCATTTGTTGTATTCTTTGAAGTTTTGAGGATAGTTGTTTTGGATTTAGGGGTTTTTTTGAAGTGTAGTTCAAATGTTTGTAGGGAACCTACTTGTTCTTCTACTTTCATTTCATTTATGTTTCTACACTCTTCAATGATTGTTTCTTTGGGATTAAACCGTTCTGGTAATGATCTTAGTATTTTCCTACAAATTTTTGGGACAACAACTTTCTCACCTAATCCACCCATGGAGTTACAAATGATGTTCAGTTTCGTAAAAAACTCCATGAAGGTCTCGTGCTCTTCCATTCTAAGACTTTCAAACTGTGATGTTAGGAGTTACAGTTTGGATCTCTTCACAGTGCTTGTTCCTTCATGGGTTGTTTCCAACAAATCCCATGCTTCTTTAGCTAGCCCACACATGCTGATTTGATTAAAAACTTATTGGGACACATCACAGTAGATAGTATTCATAGCTTTAGTTTCAGATGTTTGTTTTTCTTTATCGAATGATGTCCACATTTCTTTGGATTTTGGATTGGTGATACTTGTGCCATTTTCAAGTACTATCTGTTCGGTTGATGGCACATATCCTCTTTCAACAATGTCCCAAACATCATGATCCAAAGATCTCAGTAAGTAATGCATTCTAGCCTTCCAGTATGCATAATTTGATCCATCAAATACTGGAGATCTAGTGACTGATGAGCCCTCTCCTTTGGCCATATTACCAACTTCAGTCAAGATCACTCTCAAGGTGGTGAAGCCCTTAAGAGAGACCCTCTCTGATACCAAATGAAACTGCGGTAATGACTGCTTTAGTTGAAGTGGGAATGTACCAATATGTCATAGAGGGGGGTGAATAGGACTTTTTAATATTTTATGGTAATTTAAAATCCTATCAAACTTATCCTAAGAAAATATGCATACATCAGGATTTCTTTAAAGCAACTCTAATGACTTCCAAGCCAAATAGAGGATCCAGTTATAATACTATTTGAAAGATGAATAAGATGAAAATCATAGATTATGATGGATGTGCTTGTGTGTGAGGTGTGCTCTCAGATAAACAAATACGAAAGTATTTAGGAAAATCACATAAGTAATCAAAGATAACTATTAATCTCAAACACAGTTATTTTTAAAGTGGTTTGACTACTTGTCTACTCCACTTTCGGCGGACGCACTCAACCCTTAAGTGTACTAGATCTCACTAAAGGAGGTTTCACAATAGGTTCACCTCAAATCAGAGGTTTTAAATCAGGTTCACCTCTGACCAATACAATCTACAGTTAGGCTGACACAACGTGTCTACACGACACAGTTTATGCTCCCATGAGCAAGGGTCAACATAAAGTACCTAAGTTTTAGACCACACAGGTCAAGGACCTAAGAGTTTATGCTCTCCATAGAGCAAGTGTCAACACAAAGCACCTCACGTATACTCCCATCGGAGGCCTCATATGAAGACTTACAAGGGGTGAGAAACACCTTAGACTCAATCCTATAGAAGGAATGATCACAAGGGTTCTCTAGGCTCTAATGACTTACAGATAAGTAGATGAGACCCATTCAGCGCGTTGATGAAGATCTCCTCCTTTGATGATGAAGAATCTTTAGCTCATTTGAACCGCAACTCAGAAAATGTACCAATACATGACGACAGGTTGGGTCAAGGTTATGATGAAATTCTATTATATTAAATGTTTTCCTATAAGGAAGATAGAGCGATTCCAATCATCTATGCATTCAAGGCATCTCAGCTTAATGATTTTCCATAAAGGTGGTAGCTGCATGATCCTTGAATGCGAAAGTTTATTCCCTAATCCACTCTATTGAATGTCAATGATGAGTGTGGATTGGAGGATGAACTTTCATACGAGAAAAGGCTTAAGGTATATGATCTAGGGTTAAACACTCAAAAGCACTCTCTATTTTCTCTACCAACAACCAAGGGTAAGCTCTCATTAAATAGGAAAAAGGTTCCAACGGATATAAAATGGTCACATTTGTGACAGAGTTCGATATCATCGAGCGTATACTCTCGATAGCATCGACTATCCGCTTGATGACACGAACTCAACTGTCAAACACTTTTAAAACCTATTGCCAACTAGTCGAGGAAATTAAACGTGCGTCGATGTCATCGAATTTTGATCTCCGATTTCATCGACACAAGGTTTGATTCCTTGACATTTGAAAATGTGAGAGTACTTACCTTTAAAATATTTCAAGTATATGATATGATCGAGCATCACTCGAAATCATTGGAATTTGAATATCGATGATATCAAGGGAAGTATTGATTCATCGATAATTTTGAGGAATTTTCCTATAAGTTTGTTGGACAGTTTTTGTCCACTTTCGATGACATCGATCACACCTCGAACTCTACACTAGCTGCTGCCTCTCTAGCTGTATAACCTAGCAAGTGGAAGAGACCACACTATCCACCTGAAGAGAAGTCTGCCAATACCTACCTCGTTCGTCGATAGCGGACCCATTTGTGAGCTGGTCAAACTCAGCCTAGCTTACAACCCCCTCACTTGGGCGGATAAGGCCACACCCCCTTCCAACCAACCACGACACAGTAGGAGATGTGGCTTACTGGTATTCAGCACTCATTCGCTCATGTATCCACTCGGTTTAGATGTTGGAGCATCTCTTGGTACCAAAAGGTTCTGAGACTTTTACCCAAGGACATCTTATGTGACCATAGTGCTAGAACCAAGTATTTTTAGTATCCGATCCGACCATCCACATGTGCCTGTGGAGGCCACAACCCTGATGTCGCTAGGGCGTACAGTGATCATGTCACACAAATGCGAGATGTATGAGTCATACCATCCAATCATGCATCAAACCTGCGCGTACTGCACAATTATGTGGGGCAACATCACAACCCAATGGCATGTGCTATGATTAATCATTCCTCATATCAGGCATACAAATGATGCATATGTGCATATATTATGATGTTATACTAAGCATGTTCTTAGTGTGTCCTACTAGACTAAGTACACTAGCATGGTTATCAGATATAAACAATAATCGGCTTAAATACATGGCAAGGTCTACAGAGGGACGATAGATCTAGCCTGTAACACCCCGGTTCTCGGAACCTGAGTACACTACTCATTTTCCAAAAACTCGAGCATTAACCTTTAATGGTGGCTCAAATATCACATACACTTTTTTGTCTTATCGGAGTTAACAATTTTAGTGGGATAGAAACAATTCAAGTGTAAGAGAGAGTCCAAATATACATAACCCAAATTTCAAGTGGTTACCCAAAAACTTATACAAATAAATCTCTTGTCTTATTACAAAACATGATAGTACAAATTAAAATAAACTGAAATCAGCAAAAAAGAGTCGCAAGGTCCTTTGACTCCTCCTAATCCATATGAACATAGTATGTACATCATTTATGTCTCCTGCACATTGAATATGGTTCGATAGCATCAACGATTATCGCAGTGAGGTATACCCCTCAAGATTTATCGTATCATCAAGATAATTAAGCATAGTTAACAAGGGCAGTGAAAAATAAATATTACACAATAATTATCATGGAAATCAGATAAGGTTCATCAGATGCACATTTGTTAAACAACTTTCACCAAGATAATTCTATTTAAATGTGTGGATGCATGCACATGCTCACAGACCTAGGGATGCACATCCAGCTGGTAAAAAAAGTTATCCAAGGAGAACTAGTTACCCGTAAAAGTACTCAAAAGTACGTCCAAGGAGAACCAGTTACCCAAAAAAGACTTATATATAGATCGCCCAAGGAGGACTAGTCACTTAGGAAAGTACATAAAGGGATGCCCAAGGAGAACTAATAACCCGGAAAAGACCAAAATACTATATAGATCACCCAAGGAGATCTAGCCACCCAAAAAAAAAGATAAAAATACTATATAGATCGCCTAAGGAGATCTAGTCACCCAGAAAAGTACTCAGGGTATGCCCAAGGAGAACTAGTCACCCGAAAAATACCATGATAATATAGGTCGCAAAGGAGACTAGCCACCTGAAAAAGTACTCAAGGTACGCCCAAGGAGAACCAGTTACCCGGAAAAGGCCGCATGCCATGAAAATGCATGATTAGCCCAACCATTATTATTCCAATTCCAGAAAATCAATTTAGGAAAGCTCAAAGGTCACTATGAGGGGTTTGTCACCTAGCATAGGCTGACAGCTCAGGCATAGTGTCCCATTCCACCATCCCTGGCTCATGAGACTAACAAATATGATGTTTTAAAGGTAACCTACACAACTAGTGGCCAATTATAGTTATACAAGTGGGACTTACCATCGTAAGGTTATACGAAGATGATCTATTAAAGCCTCATAGGGTAAGTATCCCAATAAGCCGCATAAGGCAAACAGTTCATCCCAAGGATGTGATAAAAAGGGATTTTCCCTAAAGCCACTTAGGCAATAAATGATCCATAAATGGTAAGTCCATCATATAATTTCATTTAATCCATTTTACAAATGGCCACTAATTTAAGGACCTTTAAATACACCATACAATACTCACAATTGGTAAAACAAGTCATGTACGATATCAATAGTATTACACATATAACGTGAGATATTTGAGATCTGTCACATGTTTAAATAATTGGAAGTAAATCCAATGATCAATCATTTATGAAGAAACATTCAATTAGAAATTAACATTTAATAGAAATATATTACGCAATCAATGAAATAAACAGACTAAGTTAACTATCAAGATATAGAGAAGCTTGAAGGGTGGTCCTCACCTTAAGATGTGGATTCATTCCTTGCTTGATTAGGGATCACTAAGGGGCACTAAGTGTCCACTTTAGCCTAAAATACCATAATTGACTGGTTAGGGTCTAATGAATGTAAATGTACTCCAATGGTCATGTATCTAAATATGGAAATTAGGAAACCCACTTTCCACATTTAATTCAGAAATTTAACATATATTTGTCGGTGGAAAGCTTAATTGGATGGTTCAAGCGATCATTTACCTTACCACTTCGAAATGACCCAAGAGTGCACTCAAACTAGGTTCCAAGAGGACCCAATTAATTAGACTTGTATAAGGAATTCAGAAATCCTACATTCAATCCAAAGATGGCTCAATAGTGTCAATTAAACTACAATTGATACTCTAATTTGGGGATATACGACTAACTCACCTCAAACAAGACAATCACTCCGTTGATTGAAAGAGGTAAATTCTAATGAGGAGAAGAATGATTTTACCTACAATCAAAACATTAATGATTAAAAATATCCCTAATTCAACTCTTAATTTAGCTTAGAGGAAGCATGGAGTTAACTCACTAAGTTGACAACTCAGCCCACTTGGCGTGCCGCTTCGAGATGATCTCCCTCTTTTCTCTTAATCTCTCTTTCTTATCTTCCTGGTTCTTTTATTCTCTGTCTCCTTCCTTCTTCGTTGGGATGAATAGGTGAAACTTGAACTCAACCAAAACAGGGCCGATATCAGGAAAACTCAGTCCAGACTCAACTCTGCAACTCGCTCGAGTTGAGCTAGTGTGACTCAGTCTTGACTTTCCGATTTCCTTCTCTATATTCTTTTTTCTCTTTCCTCTTCATTTTCCTTTCTTCTTCTCTGTTTCCTGTTGAAATGAACCATCCAACTAGTTGGCTGGACTCAGCAAGACCTGACTCGACAACAACTTCCCGAGTCAGATCTCTCTCTCTCATTTCTCTTCCCTTCTCTCTTCTCCTTCCTCTATCTTCCTTTTCTTCATCCTTAAGTTCCTGCATGATTAAGTGAGTCGGAACTCACCTCAACGGTCCTCAAACTCGGCAGATTTGGACTAAGTCTCGGTGTGGCATGACAATGGTGGCCCTGCTCTCTCTCTCTCTCTCTCCCTCTCGTCTCTATCTTCTAATCTTCTTTCTTTCTTCTCTTTATTCCTTCTTCTTCACTCTTTCTCTTGCTTCATTAGGGAGATAGACGCAGTGCTAAACTTGGCCAAGGCTCACAGCAACTCGAACCGAGTCGAATGATCTTAGTTCAACAGCATGAAACTTGATCCCCTCTCTTTTCAAATTTTCTTTCTATCTTTGGAATGGCTGCCCTAAAAGGTGGCCTTTTATAAGGCTTTATTAAGTTACTTCTAGACATTTCTTCTCAAGTAATCATTTAATTAGTTATGAGTTGGTGTGTTAACTTGCAAGAGCTTTCAGGAGATAATCATGGCCGTTGATCGCATGGTTAAAAAAATTTGATGTTATAGATGGCTATCTGATGTGTTGGGCCACCAAATGAATGGCTTAGATCAGGGAAAATGGCCCATGATCGGATGGTAGGTTTGCTGGCCAAACGGGGAAGATAACTCCACTGTCAATGGCAAATTCTCAAGGGTTAGATGATCTTATGATCTGATGCATATGGACGGTCTTAATATGCTTAGTGATTATCATGGGAATGGTTGAGATTGTGCCAGCACACGATGGTTTACACGGAGGCGAGATTCTTTCTGCTGCACTCTTTGTAGTTGAAAGAGAAAAATCCTAGGGAAACTTAGGTTGTGTGGCTGAGATCACTCATAATGGAGGGTGGCGATAGAAGGAAAGCATTCCATGTGGTTTACCAGCTCGAAAGTAACGGAGAGTTTCCATTTTCGAAAACCACATAAACCCATTTGCACCAGCAATCGTGCACATTACATGTGTTTCGCAGTGTGGGAAAATCTCTATTTTGGTAAGATTTCCCGACCAGACTAGATGGACGATTCAAATCATCCGTCTAATCTCAGATGGTGGCCCAAAATCGGAACCCCAAATGGTGTTTTTCAAACGCCATTGCTGGCGGGAAAAGAGAGAAAAATCTCTCCTTTTTCCTATTTTAATCAGGTCAACATGGTTTGACCATGTTGATGAGTTTGGTGAGCTGCGGGAGCACCACCCTTGGTGTACACAAAACACTTTGTGGGGTCCACTGTGATGTATTTGATCAATCCACTCCACCTACATGTTTTTAACTGATCATTTTAATGAGACATGCTAAGGGTGAGATAGATTTGAAGCTTTGGCGGGTCACACCAAGCGATTTCGTCTTACTTTGCTGGTTTATATTGATCCGACGGTCAAATTACTTTTAGGTTGGACCTCAATTGTCTTAGAAGTCATTCAAATGATCGGACCACTTATTCTACGAATTGTGGTTATTATAGTGTTTTCCATATTGTAATTTACTTACTTATTTATTATTATTATTTATCCCTATATTTAACATGTGGGACCTACACTTCGTGGTAGGTACCTTAAGTTTTAGGATTCTTATTATATAAATGGGCCACATTTCATGATTATGAATTTTATTATAATTTTTTATGAAAATTGTGGCTATACCTATCTATCAAAGTGGTTGAGATCTTAGAAATAAATTTCTTTAAGGATGAGATGGTCCATCTTAATATTAACTAATGGACGGTTTGATCGGTGGATACAAACTACTCTTGATGGTTAGATTGTTGTACGATTGAGTTTATAGGCTGATCTCGAAGTAGTTAGGTGTGATATCACATGCCTCAATTGTTGGATTGTTGTATGATTGAATATATAGGTTGATCTCGAGGCTAATTATGTGATTGGCCTTGTTTCATGTCTAAGATGAGAATTGTTCGTATTGCTTGTATGTTATACGCATGTCGTACATCCGTGTTTAGACCCACACTTAGGATGGTTGTGCATGATCATGAGTTGCACCAAGATCTAGGTCTAATGGTCAACTATTTGTATGATTTAGATTGTCACGAACATCTTCATTTGATTCACATGAATTAGGGGAACTAGATTTGTTTTGATCCAAGTTTAACGATCATATAGTACTAAAGTTTCATTTAAGTAGCCCGTAAGGATTTTACGGCTAATTAAGTGATGGTGTATGGTAGGTTGTTATTAACCATGATCAGACAATTGAGATGGGTGAATTAATGGTGGTGGACAACATAGTTTATATGCAAACCTTCGCACAACTATGCTTATTTAGGTTATAATAGTAACACCCAAGTATTGGAAAGTACGAGGTGTTACATAGCCCAACCACCAAGATAGGCTCTAAGCAGTGGAAATACCCATCTGATACTACGTATTCTTCCATCTACGGCAAGGGTAATAGGTAAGGTGAAACTAGGTACAACAAGTGGGCTTCTTCACCCTAAATCATGCAATGAACCGGGCCTTTCTATGGGGCCGATCTGTGCATAAGGTGGACTCAAGGTTAGGATAATTACTACACGGCATGGTGGAAAGCTCCATCATCGATGGGGGCCCAACGATTTGGGTTAGCGCAATTGGTATTACTAACTTAAGCGGCGGCCCAATAGTTAGGGATAGCCCAATGGGGTAAAGGTGGAAGTGGGCTTACAGTGGGACCTAGGGAGGTTTACAACGGTGGACTTTTAACCACTACTGTCTAGGTGCGGTCCATTTGGAAATTGGAATCGTAATGGGCACTACAAAAAAGAGGGTTTTTAGTGACGAAAGAATTTTTTGTCGCTAAAAGTCACTTTTAGTGACGAAATAAATTTTTGTCACAAATATTTTCACGGCTAAAAATCGTAGATGAGACTTTTAGCAACGAAAATCTTTGTCGCTAAAGGCTATAAGCAATTTTTCAAAATATCCATATGGTTATTTTTAGCTACGAAAAGTTTCGTAGCTAAAAACCGTGGATGAGACTTTCAGCAACGAATATTTTCATCGCCAAAGGCAGCGAACAAATTTTTAAAAATTACAATGGACTACTTTTAGCTACGAAAAGTTTCATAGCTAAAAATCACGAATGAGACTTTTAGCGATGCAAATTTTCATCGCCAAAGACTGCAAACAATTTCTAAATATACTCAAATGGCTTACTTTTAACTATGAAAATTTTTGTAGCCCAAAAACCTGGATGTGACTTTTAGCAACGAATATTTTCGTCGCCAAAGGCTGCAAACAAATTATCAAAGAATTTGGAATGGATTAATTTTAGCTATAAAAATTTTCATAGCTAAAAATCACGGATGAGACTTTTAGCGACGAAAATATTCGTCGCCAAAGGCTAAAAACAATTTTTCAATATATTCAATTGGCTTACTTTTAGCTACGAAAGTTTTCATAGCTAACAATAATGAATATTTTCTGGATGAGACTTTTAGTGATGAATATTTTCGTCGCCAAAGGCTGCAAACAAATTTCCTTAAGTTTTGGAATGGTTTACTTTTAGCTATGAAAAGTTTCGTAGTTAAAAATCACGGATGAGACTTTTAACGACAAAACTTTTCGTCACCAAAAGCTGCAAACCATTTTTCAAAAATTTGGAATGGATTACTTTTAGCTATGAAAATTTTCGTAGCTAAAAATCCTGGATGAGACTTTTAGCAACGAATATTTTCATCCCCAAAGGCTGCAAACTAATTTTCAAAAAATTAGAATGGATTACTTTTAGGTACGAAAATTTTTGTAGCTAAAAATCCTAGATGACACTTTTAGTGATGAATAGTTTTGTCGCTAAAGGCTTTGGATATTTAAGCGGTAAATCGAATGGATTACTTTTAGCTACAAACATTTTCGTAGATAAAAACCTAGATAGGACTTTTGGCGATGAAAATATTCGTCGCTAAAAAACGTTGAGGACACTTTTACCTACGAAATATTTCGTAGGTAAAAGTCTCTTTTCTAGAAAGAAATCTTCCACTCAAATTTCCTGATATGCACCTGTTAGAATATAATTCATCATATTCTTCCTGATATACACCTATTATATATTATATTTCATCATATTCACATTCACATCTATCTACAGCCAAACTACGTAAATTCATCCAGACATAAACTACATTCATCCAAACACAATCAATCTTATGGAAAAAAAAACAAAGGAAAAGAGAGAGAACATATGAGAGGTGATCCAGACAAATGAAAAGAAAAACAACCTTAACTTAAACCTAAACCTAAACCTATAACCTACACTTATAGGTTTAGGTTACAGGTTTAGGTTTAGCTTTTAGGTTTAGATTAAGGTTAGGTTATAGGTTGTAAGTTTAGGTTATAGGTTATGGGTTATAGGTTATAGGTTAAGGTTTAGGTTATAGGTTTTGGTTTAGGTTAAGGTTATTGGTTTAGGTTAAGGTTATAGGTTTAGATTTAGGTTTATGTTTAGGTTTAGGTTATAGGTTATAGCTTTAGGGAATTGAGAATAGGTTAAGGTTTAAGTTTAAGAAATCAGGTTCTGGTTCGGGTTCGGTATCGGGTTTAGGTTTCAGTTTTCAAGTTAAGGTTTAGGTTTAGGTTAAGGAGTTAAGATTAGGATTAGGTGTAGGTTTAGGTTTAGGGATTTGAGATTACATTTAGGTTTTAGGTTTAGGTTTAGGGATTTGAGATTACATTTAGGTTTTAGGTTTAGGTTATAAGTTTAGGTTTAGGTTATAAGTGTAGGTTATAGGTTAAGGTTTAGGGAATTGAGAATAGGTTAAGGTTTAGGTTTAGAAAATCGGGTTCGGGTTTAGGTTTGGGGTTTCAAGTTTAGGTTTAGGTTAAGCAGTTGAGATTATGATTAGGTGTAGGAGTAGGTGTAGGTTTAGGGATTTGAGAATACATTTAGGTTATAGGTTTAGGTTTAGGTTATAAGTGTCAGTTATAAGTTTATGTTTAAGTTAGGTTATAGGTTATAGCTTTAGGGAACTGAGAATAGGTTAAGATCTAGGTTTAGGAATTCGGGTTCAGGTTCGGGATCGGGTTTAGGTTTGGGTTTTCAAGTTTAGGTTTAGGTTAAGGAGTTGAGATTATGATTAGGTGTAGGTTTAGGTTTAGGGATTTGATAATACATTTAAGTTTTAGGTTATAAGTGTAAATTATAGGTTTAGGTTTAAGTTAGGTAATAGGTTAAGGTTTAAGGAATTGAGAATAGGTTAAGGTTTAGGTTTAGGGATTTAAGAATACATTTAGGTTTTAGGTTGTAAGTGTAGGTTATAGGTTTATGTTTAAGTTAGGTTATAGGTAAAGGTTTAGGGAATTAAGAATAGGTTAAGGTTTAGGTTTAGGGATTTGAGAATACATTTAGGTTTTAAGTTTAGGTTTAGGTTTTAGGTTTAAGTTATAGGTTTAGGTTATAGATTATAGCTTTAGGGAATTGAGAATAGGTTAAGGTTTAGGTTTAGGTTAAGGTTATAGGTTTTGGTTTAGGTTTAGGTTTAGGTTATAGGTTATAGGATTTGGTTTAGGTTAAGGTTATAGGTTTTGGTTTAGTTTTAGGTTTAGGTTAAGTGTAACATCCCGAAAATCGGGGGGTCGAGTAAAAACTCCACTCCCGAGTTCCAAAATGTTATTTATGCAACATTAATGTGTATGATTGAATGTTGTCTGTGTTAATGCATTAAACATGAGTGGGATTAATCCAAACAGCATATCACGCTCCAGAGACGGTTAAATTTACAAGCGGAAGACTGTGATAGTATGTATAACATATATAAACTGTTGTATGTCTCCAGAGTGTGAACATGTTACCAGGTTACATACATTCATGTATACTTCAAAAGTAAACAAAAAGAATATACATGAGTGCTCTGAAAATGTAAAATGACAAGTGTCAAGGTTTCTAATCAACCTCCCTGAAATCCCGCCAATCAGATCACACATAAAGGAGAGATCCTCCTCATCATCATCAAATCCAGCTCTGCCTCGCAGGCCGTGCCATCATCTGCAATCACAATAGGGACTGGTGGGTGTCCGGAAACACCATCCCATAACGTGGGAGTGAGTGATCAACTCAGTGGGATAAGAGAGCAGAGATTAGCATGTTATAAAATCAATCATGCGATAATAGTAAAGCAGTAAATCAAACAATCCTAATACTGTTGTTAATGCAATATGACATGACGTGATGTATGCCCTCACCGACGATCTCCCTCATACGGCAACATCTTACGACCGCGGCATGCCACACTCCTTAGAGTGCTCCACATCTTCCAGGCACATGCAATGTTATGGTGATATGATTTCCAAGTTGTTATTAGTCCATTCAAACAGCAGGATTGGAAAACTAAGGTACCTCCTTTATATCAATCCCAACACAGATCATGTCTAGGGTCGTCACTCTTAGTAATTTCATACGATGTATATTTTGTAGGTAGCTGCAAGGGCTGCCAGGGCTATTGCACGCACTCGTTGTACTGCTCCCCCATCACCTTATCAATACAGGCCTACTGTACTCTACTGCTACTGAAGGGTCGTCGCCTCCCGTAGACTCAGAATACGCTCACGGTCACTACAAAGGGCTCGTCGCCTGATCAGTGTAGGCCGACAGCTAGAATATAGTGTCCCATACCACCATAATCTGCTCATGAGTCTAGGTGCTCACTTGTCACTACGGGGAGGTTTGTGGCCCCAGCGTAGGCCGACAGCTCGACCACGGTGTCCCATACCACCATGCCCGGCTCATGAGTCTTCGTGGATCAAGGTACCATGGTTAACAGGGTTTACAATGGTAAGTTCAGTACCCTAGGTTCAAGCAGTTATGACTCATGCAGGGTGAATATACAACGGCCAGTCGGGTTACTTGACGGGCTCGACTAGCATGATCGCATCGCAAGTCGAACGACATGAAGTGCGTAAAACACTTCGCGTGGCCTAACCACTACCGTCAACTCCAAACACGACTCGCGTTCATCGACGCGTCGTCTGTGGCGAAGATAAGCTAACCACGAATTCGCTCGGTTACCGACTGCCTGGACTAGGCATAGTCCCAAACAATCATAGAATCACGTCAGCAGTTGTGTAAGGGTAATGGAAATGAAATACAACCATGTGAGCATGTTAACACACATTATTACATACAACTTAAGCAAATCATCTTACACATGTCTTTCACACATATAATGAAATTAAGCATGTCGCCAACATATAGGAAATCCTCTCCATCAACATATTAATTGAGAATTCAATCTCAAAGTAAATCATAAGGAAATCATCAAGAACATGTTATAACATACAGCTTAAGTGAATCGCCAAGCACATGCATTTCATTCATATTATGAAATCATGCATATGGCTAACATGCAGGAAACCATTCGTACCAGCATATTAATTGAGAAATCAATCTCAAACTAATTCATAATACCATTTTATTCAATACATACTAATACAAGCATTTATACAAACACTTACACTACACACTTAAGTCTACATATAGTATGTCGACCCGAAGTGCTTATTTAGGCGAATCTCTTCGCCAAACTAATTATGCACGTATTCCTAACACTCTAATGCGACAATAAACCATGTCAATCACATCAGAAAAATATGAATGAAATCTATACTTCCTACAAATGACTAAAAGGCCCTAAATCTCATATTCTTCGTTGGTTTATGAAACAGGAAACGGACAGCATGTTGTACATGTCAAACGGCGTTACCGTCGAGAATCTACTATTAAACGACATTGAAAGCTTTGGAAACAGTCAATCAAAGCGTCTAAAATCCGCACCTTTTCCTTTATAGGTGAAGTGATTCGAACGGAGCGTATACGCTTCGTCTACGGCGATCAGACAACCTGATACACATGTACATCAGCTACTATTCTATTTGAATCGAAGAAATCCCCAAATCAGCAAGTGGTTAGGGTTTTCCTTACCTAGAAGTGCGTTGGAATCACCGAAAAAGTGATCGGAGTGCGTCGCCTAAGCTCGTGCAGCAGCAGCAGCAGGTGGTAGGAAAATCACTCCCACTCTCTCTCACAAACTCTCACCTTCTCTCTCTCCTAATCTAGGGCTTTTTGCAATTTCGGATGGGAGAGAGGAGTGAGGGTTTCAACCCCTTTTATAAGCTTAAAAATGCCAAAAACAGGCTCCGGAACGAAGTTTACTTAATGCATATCCAATTCGGGGCTGTTTCGGTTCAAAAGATGTTTTCTGGTGGTCCCCTGGTCGAATGCGATCGGACTTAAGCTCATGCGTACCAGATCTAGCACGTATTAAGTTTTCAGTCCGACAGGGTTCGCAGATCGCACGTGGCGGACCAGTTTCAGTTCAGCCGTCACCGTACGTAGATCAGGGCTGAAAGTCTCATGATATAAGATAGAAATTTCTCCTGATCCAAGGGTGTAATCTGGCTGAATTCTGATGGCCAGAATGCTCAATACTGACATGTCAAGTCGTGTGCCAGATTTGAATTTAAAATTCCAATTCTGTCCCTATTCGCACTCTCTTCGGTCCGAGTTCAATGAAATGGCCTGTGATTATCGATTTGACTTGATTTTCGAAATGAGTGTCAAGTCCAGCAAGGCGGTTCTAACGGTCTAAGATAGGAGGTATCGGACTTTCGACGCGCGATCTAGATCCAATACAAAGATTCAAAGTGGTCCAGAGAATAAACCTGCTTAGAGTTTGGTCCAAGGTTATGAAGTATTATAGAGTCATTGGTTTTGCTCGATTTGGGTCTTGTAGAATGTATTTAAAGTGGTCAGGGACTATTTCCCAGCTACTTTAGCGTCGCGCTAGCTAACTTACACTTATTTTTCAAAGGAATTAATCCTACGTGATTTCTTTGGCTATGGAATTGGGTTTTAAGCGATTTTCCAGGTGTTTTAATTGACCCATAGCCTAAGGACGTTTAATCCCAGGTTGGCCAAAATCCGGGGTGTTACATTAAGGTTATAGGTTTAAGTTATAGGTTTTGGTTTAGGATTAGGTTATAGTTTTTGGTTTAGGTTAAGGTTATAGGTTTTGGTTTAGGTTATAGGTTTAAGTTATAGGTTTAGGTTTGGTTTAGGTTTAGGTTATAGGTTATAGGTTGTAGCTTTAGGGAATTGAGAATAAGTTTAAGGTTTAGGTTTAGGACATCGGGTTGGGGTTCAGGATTGGGTTTAGGTTTGGGTTTTCAAGTTTAGGTTTAGGTTTAGGTTAGGGAGTTGAGATTAGGATTAGGTGTAGGTTTATGTTTAGGGATTTGAGAATACATTTAGGTTTTAGGTTTTAGTTTAGGTTTTAATTTATAGGTTTAGGTTATAGGCTTAGGTTTAGGTTTTAGGTTTAGGTTAAGGTTAAGTTATAAGTTTAGGTTACAGGTTATAGGTTATAAGTTAAGG
The DNA here is from genome assembly GCA_037074715.1 of Magnolia kwangsiensis. Classification (NCBI taxonomy): domain Eukaryota; kingdom Viridiplantae; phylum Streptophyta; class Magnoliopsida; order Magnoliales; family Magnoliaceae; genus Magnolia; species Magnolia kwangsiensis. Next base: position 104,585,463 of record CM073576.1, on the reverse strand, counting down.
TTTAGGTTATAGGTTTTGGTTTAGGTTAAGGTTATAGGTTTTGGTTTAGGTTTAGGTTTAAGTTTTAGGTTTAGGTTAAGGTTATGGGTTTAGGTTTAGGTTTAGGTTATAGGTTATAGCTTTAGGGAATTGAGAATAGGTTAAGGTTTAGGTTTAGGAAATCAGGTTCCAGTTCGGGATCGGGTTTAGGTTTGGGTTTTCAAGTTTAGGTTTAGGTTAAGGAGTTGAGATTAGGATTAGGTGTAGGTTTAAGTTTAGGGATTTGAGAATACATTTAGGTTTTAGGTTTAGGGTTAGGGTTTTAGTTTATAGGTTTAGGTTATAGGTTTAGGTTTAGGTTTAGGTTTTAGGTTTTATGTTTAGGTTAAGGTTTAGGTTTTAGGTTTAGGTTTAGGTTTAGGTTTTGGTTTAAGTTTTAGGTTATAGGTTTAGGTTTAGGTTTTGGGTTATAGGTTATAGGTTTAGGTTTAGGTTATAGGTTATAGGTTAACGTTTAGGTTATAAGTTTTGGTTAAGGTTTATGTTTAGGTTTAGGTTATAGGTTATAGGTTAGAGCTTTAGGGAATTGAGAATAGGTTAAGGTTTATGTTTAGGTTTAGGTTATAGATTATAGGTTATAGCTTTAGGGAATTGAGAATAGGTTAAAGTTTAAGTTTAGGACATCGGGTTGGGGTTGGGGATTGGGTTTAGGTTTGGGTTTTCAAGTTTAGGTTAAGGAGTTGAGATTAGGATTAGGTGTAGGTTTAGGTTTAGGGATTTGAGAATACATTTAGGTTTTATGTTTAGGTTTAGGTTTAGGTTTTAGTTTATAGGTTTAGGTTATAGGTTTAGGTTTAGGTTTTAGGTTTAGGTTATGGGTTAAGGTTTAGGTTATAGGTTTTGGTTTAGGTTAAGGTTATAGGTTTTGGTTTTGGTTTAAGTTAAGGTTTAGGTTTTAGGTTTAGGTTAAGGTTATAGATTTAGGTTATTGGTTTTCGTTAGATTTTGGTTTAGGTTATAGGTTATGGTTATAGGCTATAGCTTTAAGGAATTGAGAATAGGTTAAGGTTTAGGTTTAGGAAATCGGGTTCGAGTTCAGGATCGGGTTTAGGTTTTGGTTTTTAAGTTTAAGTGTAGGTTAAGTAGTTGAGATTAGGACTAAGTGTAGGTTTAGGTTTAGGGATTTGAGAATACATTTAGGTTTTAGGTTATAAGTGTAGGTTATAGGTTATAGGTTTAGGTTTAAGTTAGGTTATAGGTTAAGGTTTAGGGAATTGAGAATAGGTTAAGGTTTAGGTTTAGGAAATTGGTTTCAGGTTTGGGTTTATGTTTGAGTTTTCAAGTTTATGTTTGGGCTAAGGAGTTGAGATTAGTATTAGGTGTAGTTTTAGGTCTAGGGATTTGAGAATACATTTAGGTTTTAAGTTTAGGTTTAGGTTTTAGTTTATAGGTTTAGGTTTAGGTTAAGGTTAGGTTATAGGTTATAAGTTTAGGTTATAAGTTATAGGTTATAGGTTAAGGTTTAGGTTATAGGTTTAGATTATAGGTTTAGGTTTAGGTTATAGGTTATAGCTTTAGGGAATTGAGAATATGTCAAGGCTTAGGTTTAGGTAATCGGGTTCGGGTTCGGGTTCGGGATCGGGTTTAGGTTTGATTAGGATTAGGTGTAGGTTTAAGTTTAGGGATTTGAGAATACATTTAAGTTTTAGGTTTAGGTTTAGGTATAGGTTTTAGGTTATAGGTATAGGTTTAGGTTTTAAGTTTAGGTTAAGGTTAGGTTATAGGTTATAAGTTTTAGTTATAGGTTATAAGTTATAAGTTAAGGCTTAGGTTATAGGTTTTGGTTTAGGTTTAGGTAATAGGTTATATATTATAGGTTATAGCTTTAGGGAATTGAGAATAGGTTAGGGTTTAGCTTTAGGAAATTGGGTTCGGGTTCGGGATTGGGTTTAGGTTTGGGTTTTCAAGTTTAGGTTTAGGTTTAGGTTAGGGAGTTGAGATTGGGATTAGGTGTAGGTTTAGGTTTAGGGATTTGAGAATACATTGAGGTTTTGGGTTTAGGTTTATGTTTAAATTTTAGTTTATAGGTTTAGGTTTTGGTTTTGGTTTAGGTTATAGGTTATAGGTTATAGGTTTAGGTTTTAGGTTTAGGCTATAGGTTTTGGTTTAGGTTAAGGTTATAGGTTTTGGTTTAGGTTTAGGTTATAAGTTTTAGGTTTAGGTTAAGGATATAGGTTTAAGTTATAGGTTTAGGTTTGGTTTAGGTTTAGGATATAGGTTTAGGGAATTGAGAATAGGTTAAGGTTTAGGTTTAGGTTATAGGTCTAGGGATTTGAGAATACATTTAGGTTATAGGTTTAGGTTTAGGTTATAGGTTTAGGTTAAGGTTAGGTTATAGGTTATAGGTTATAGGTTAAGGTTTAGGTTGTAGGTTTTGGTTTAGGTTAAGGTTATAGGTTTTGGTTTAGGTTTCAGTTTTAGGTTTAGGTTAAGGTTATAGGTTTAAGTTATAGGTTTAGGTTAGGTTGAGGTTTAGGTTATAGGTTATAGCTTTAAGGAATTGAAAATAGGTTAAGGTTTAGGTTTAGGACATCGGGTTCGGGTTTAGGTTTGGGTTTTCAAGTTTAGGTTTAGGTTTAGGTTTAGGACATCGGGTTCGGATTTAGGTTTGGGTTTTTAGGTTTAGGTTTAGGTTTAGGTTATGGAGTTGAGATTAGGATTAGGTGTAGGTTTAGGTTACGGAGTTGAGATTAGGATTAGGTGTAGGTTTAGGTTTAGGGATTTGAGAATACATTTAGGTTTTTGGTTTAAGTTTAGGTTATAGATTTAGGTTATAAGTGTAGGTTATAGGTTTAGTTTTAAGTTAGGTTATAGGTTTAGGTTTAGGGATTTGATAATACATTTAGGTTTTAGGTTTAAGTTTAGGTTTTAGATTTAGGTTATAAGTGTAGGTTATAGGTTTAGTTTTAAGTTAGGTTATAGGTTAAGGTTTAGGGAATTGAGAATAGGTTAAGGTTTAGATTTAGGAAATCGGGTTCAGGTTCGGGATCGGATTCGGGATCAGGTTTAGGTTTGGGTTTTCAAGTTTAGGTTTATGCTAAGGAGTTGAGATTAGGATTAGGTGTAGGTTTAGGTTTAGGGATTTGAGAATACATTTAGGTTTTAGGTTTAGGGTTAGGGTTTTAGTTATAGGTTTAGGTTATAGGTTTAGGTTTAGGTTTTAGGTTTCGTTTAAGGCTAGGTTATAGGTTATAAGTTTAGGTTATAGGTTATAGGTTAAGGTTTAGGTTATAGGTTTTGGTTTAGGGTTAGGTTTAGGTTATAGGTTATAGGTTATAGCTTTAGGGAATTGAGAATAGGTTTAGGTTATAGGTTTAGGGTGTGGTTTAGGTTAAGGCTGTGGTCCCTGTAAATATAGATATAAATAAGATATAAACATGGCCTATCCTTCCAATGTTGTCCATAAGAAATGGATAACTTTATCATGGTCATAACAGCGGTTCCCACCTTCCAGGGACCCCCGCTCATCCAGATAGCTCCAAAGCACATCTGGGTCTGCTTCATTAATTTCAAGCAAATATATAAACTCATCCTGTCCAAATGGCCAAGCCCCTCCAATGTTGTCCATAAGAAATGGACAGCTTCATCATGGTCATAACAGTGGTTCCCACCTTTTAGGGACCCCCGCTCATCTAGATAGATCCGACGCAAGTCCGGGTCTGCTCCATTAATTTCAAGCAAATACATAAACAAGACCTGTCCAAATGGCTAGGCCCCTCCAATGCTATCCATAGGAAATTGACAGCTTCATCATTATCATAACAGCGGTTCCCACCTTCCACGGACCCCCGCTCATCCGGATAGCTTCGACGCACATCTGGGTCTGCTCCGTTAATTTCAAGTAAATACATAAACATGGCCTGTCCAAATGGTCAGGCCCTTCCAATGCTGTCCATAGGAAATGGACAGCTTTATCATGGTCATAAAAGTAGTTCTCACCTTCCAAGGACCCCCACTCATCCAGATAGCTCCTACGCACATCCGTGTCTACTCCATTAATTTCAAGAAAATACATAAACACGACCTGTCCAAATGGTTAGGCCACTCCAATGCTGTCCATAGGAAATGGACAGCTTCATCAGGGTCTTAACAGAGGTTCCCACATTCTAGGGACCCTCGCTCAACATCCGGATAGCTCCGAAGCACATCTGGGTCTGCTTATTTAAATAAAATGGATTATTAAGATCATTTAAATAAAATCAGGACTAATCAACAATCTGACCTGGAGGATTCTGTTAGCATTGTTGATGGCACCTCGAATCTTATTTTAGGGCCTAAAAATTCAAAATTAGAAAACCCAAAGAATTTTAAGAAAGATAGTCAAAGTCCATGTGAATGAGCACAAGTATGCACCTACATATGAATTCTGAAAAGTTATTGCATATCACAAAAAAATGATAATAATAAATAAATAATAAAAAATTCCTTGCGTTTGGATATTCAACAAAATGGGTTAAAATGAATTCATTTTCTTAATTCATGGAAACCCTGTGTTTGGATATTCAACAAAAATTAAATTGTAATAATTCAATTTAGTTCAATAAACTCAGATTTCTGAGAAGGATTTAATGGTTTTAAATCCATGATTTTCTAAAAAAGGTCCATTTCCTGGACGTCAAGTTCAACGGGGAAAGTAAGATGGTTAATATTACTTTTCACAGTGCAAAGTTTCAGTTATGTCTCTTCTTTACCTTCCATTTTCTTCTTAACAAGAAAATCCATATTTACTAATATTCCCATTTTTCTATTTTTAAAAAGAATGAGTTTGAACTCCAAAAGCGTCGACTCCAACACTCGTAATTTCAGCCCAAACCCTAACTATGGACTCTAAAATTACCAAGTACTCATAAATATTCATTACAAGCATTTTCTGTCTATGTGCATGACGACCATACTGTTAAGATCAATCCTCTTATTTTCATTTACAGAAATTAGTGGATGATAAATTATGTGTAACATACAGAGATGGTTCAGCCACTTGTGCAATTAAGGAAGGTTCAAAAGGACATATATATTTGAAAGTTGGTCAAATCATAAACAGACTTATTATGGATGGAGACATTATTTTCATTAATAGGCTACCTAGTACTCATAAATATTCATTGCAAGCATAACTGAATTACAAGGACCACACCCTTAACCTAAATTACACCCTAAACCTAAATATAGATATAAACAGATATATCTTGTTTTGTAACGCCCGTGAAAAACCCGTACTTGGGCTCGAGTACCAACTCGACCCGAAAATGCGTAAAATTCATTCCTTTAGAAAATATGACTAGGTTAGCTAGTGCAACGTTAGAATAGCTGGGAAATGGTCCCTGATCACTTTAAATACGTTCTACAAGGCCCAAAGCGAGTGGAACCAATGGTGCTATAATGCTCTAAAACCTCGGACCAAACTCTAAGCAGGTTTGTTCTCTGGACCACTTTGAATCTTTGTATTGGATCTAGACCGCACGTCGAAAGTCTGTTACCTCCTATCTTAGACCGTTAGAACCGCCTAGCTGGACTTGACACTCATTCCGAAAATCAAGTCAAACCGATAATCACAGGCTATTTCATTGAGCCCGGACCGAAGAGAGTGAGAATAGGGTTAGAATTGGAATTTGAAATTCAAATCTGGCACATGATTTGACGCATCAGTATTAAGCATTCTGACCATCAGAATACAGCCAAATTACACCCTTGGATCAGGAAAAATATCTATTACATATCACGAGACTTATAGGCCTGATCTTGGTGCGATGACCGTTAAACTGAAACTGGACCGCCACGTGCGATCTGGGAACCCTACCGGTCTGAAAACTGGAAGTGTGCTAGATCCAGTATGCATGAGCTTAAGTCCGACCGCATTTGGCCAGGGGACCTTCAGAAATGCCCTTTTGGATCGAAACGGACCCGATTTGGTTAGGCACCAAGTAAACATTGTTCCCAAGCCTATTTTGGGCATGTTTTAGGCTATAAAAGGGGTTGAAACCCTCACTCCTCTCTCCCATCCGAATTTGAGAGAAACCCTAGCTTGGGAGAGAAAAAGGTGAGAGATTATGAGAGAGTGAGAGAGTTCTTCCTGCCACTTGTGCTACGTGTTGCACGTGCTTAAGCAACACACCTCTACCGCTTTCCCGGCGATTTCACCGCGATTCTAGGTAAGTAAATACCCTAAATAGTTGCAGATTTGAGTTTCCTTTGTTTCCATAGCAATGTAGCTTATGGATCTCGTGTATTAGGTTCCCTATTCGCCGTAGATGAAGCGTATACGCTCCGTTTCAATTCACGTGTTTACAAGACATAAGGTGAGGATTTTAGACGCTTTGATTGACGGTTCCCAATGCTTTCAATGTCGTTTAATAGTAGATTCTTGATGGTATTGCCGTTTGACATGTACAAAATGATCTCCGTTTCCTGTTTCGTAAAGTAACGAAGAATATGAGATTTAGGGCATTTTAGTCATTTGTAGGAAGTACGGTTTACATTCATATTTTGCTGACGTGATTGACATGGTTTGTTGTCGCATTAGGAAGTTAGGAATGCGTGCATAATTAGTTTGGCGAAGAGATTCGCCTAGTTGCGCACTTTGGGTCGACATACTATATGTAGACTTAAGTGTGTAGTGTATGTGTTTGTATAAAGGCTTGTATTAGTATGTATTGAATTAAATGATGTTATGTGGTAGTTTGAGATTAATTTCTCAGTTAATATGCTGACCTAAATGATTTCCTACATGTTGACTATATGCATGATTTCATTACATGCATGGAATATATGTGCTTGAAGATTTGCTTAAGTTGAATGTTATAACATGTGTTAACATGCTCACATGATTAAATTTCAATTCCAATACTCTTACATAAATTACTGATGTGATTCCATAAGTGTTTGGGACTAGACTTAGTCCAGGCAGTCGGTAACCGAGCGAATTCGTGGCTGACTGGTCATAGCCACGAACGACGCGTCGATGAACGCGATTCGTGTTTGGAGTTGGCGGCAGTGGTTAGGCCACGCGAAGTGTTTTACGCACTTCATGTCGTTCGACTTGAGATGCGATCACGCTAGTCCAGCCCGTCAAGTAAACCGACTGGCCGATGTATGTTCACCTTATATGAGTCATAATTGCTTGAACCTAGGGTACTGAACTTACCATTGTAAACCCTGTTAACCATGGTACCTTGATGCACGAAGACTCATGAGCCGAGCATGGTGGTATGGGACACCGTGGTCGAGCTGTCGGGCTACGCTGGGGCCACAAACCTCCCCGTAGTGACCAGTGAGCACCTAGACTCGTGAGCAGATTATGGTGGTATGGGACACTATATTCTAGCTGTCGGCCTACACTGATCAGGCGACGGGTCATTTGTAGTGACCGCGAGCGTATTCTGAGTCCACGGGAGGCGACGACCCTTCCGTTGCAGTAGAGTACGGTAGGCCTGTATTGATAAGGTGATGGGGGAGCGGTGCAACGAGTGCGAGCAACAGCCCTGGCAGCCCTTGCAGTGACCTACGAAATATACATCGTATGAGATTACTAGGAGTGACGACCCTAGACAGGATCTGTGTTGGGATTGATACAAGGGAAGTACCTTAGTTTCCCAATCCTGCTATTTGAATGGACTAATAACAACTTGAAAATCATATCACCATAGCATTGTATGTGCCTGGAAGATGTGGAGCACTCTAGGGAGTGTGGCATGCCGCGGTCGTAAGATGTTGCCGTATGAGGGAGATCGTCAGTGAGGGCTTACATCACGTCATGTCATCTTGCATTAACAACAGTTTTAGGATTGTCTGATTTACTGCTTTACTATTATCGCATGATTGAATTGTGAACATGCTAATCTTTGGTCTATGATTTCACTGAGTTGATCACTCACTCCCACGTTACGGGATGGTGTTTGCAACACCCACCAGACCCTGTTGTAGATGCAGGTGAGGCTGAGATCCAGGAGGCAGAGCCAGACTTTGACGAGGACCAGGACGAGTTCTCGTACATGCAGTATCACGACGGCTTTGCGTAGGCGGCCTGGATCGATGGGATTTCAGTGGGACCATTTTGGATATTTATTTTTTTCATGTACATGTATATGAGACTCAGAGATGTAGTCATACTTTGGAGACAGATGAGATTTACTTTGTTTTTCCATATAGTGATATATATATTGTTTAGTCTTCCGCTTGCTTTTATCACTGGATCTGAAGTATGAATTACAGTTTTGGTATACTTTTACTCATGTGAATACTTTAAATCAGACAACATTGAATCATAATCATTTTTGTTGCATAAGTGACGGTCTGGAACTCGGGAGTTGAGTTTATACACGACCCCCGATTTTCTGGGTTTTACAAGTTGGTATCAGAGAATGAATGAGAGTATACTGGGCCTGGGTTATGGTCTCGCGACGTACGCTGTCGCTTCCTTTGACTTAGGTGGGTGCGAGAAGGGTCTAGAAACACTTCTAGGATCGCAGATTCGCCGATAGGCGACGTCTATTTGAATCGATCGCACGATCGAGTCTGTAACGCATCCCAGGTCGCGTAAAGCAACCCGAATAGCTTCTAAGCCGTAGAAAGTCAGGTTGAGACGTCCTACGAACAATTTTAAACTCACAAAAGTGAATCCTTGGACCATGGGATGACCACGACTCCTGTAATCAATCGCCAGGGCTTAAAAACTCCGTTTCACCAAAAATCTTCAAAATTCTTCCTCTAAACACTCCGATCTTCATTTCTTTCTTATCCATTTCATATTAGGCATCAAAAATAATGTGAAGATAACACAAATTGCTACTTTCACAAAATTATACAGTGAATAGTAAAATTTCATGAAAAATGGCCATAAGGCCATTCTAACTTAACTTTCTTTAGAAACTAAGGATCTAGATGGATGTAATAGCTCCTTCTACCCCAAATTCATATGCTGCATCATAGGGTTTTATATTCAAGATTATGAAATAGTCTCGGAAAGCCCCGAACACATGTTTGGGCCTATGTAGGTCAAAGTACAATGAACCAAGGGGTGGACCATACATATTTGTGGTCCTTGGACCATGGGGGACCGAACCCATCAGGCCCCACCGACCGGATACACCACCGGTCGGTGATGCCATCGCCGATCCGGCGATGCATCGCCGTACAGGTGGGCCGGATGGATCTGATTTTTGGGCGCACGCCCTTAAATGACGTGCATACCCTCCCCATATAGGTCCCGTCCCACGAAAACTCCTAAAATGTGCATCTCCTTCACAAACAGCCCTCCCCATAGCTCCATTTTCATTTTCCAGCAACTATCTCCAAATTCTGTGGTCCCAAATCACTTCTAGATCCCTCCTTGGCCAAAACCGACCATCATCCATCGATCCTTGGGAGTTGGCAGCCCTTCCTCTTGAAGATTTCGTCATTTGGAGCTCCAAAAACCCCCAAATCGAGCTGAAATCGTGAGGTGCTCCCTTCCACTTTTTCATTTCCATTTCTCCTTGAAAATGCATCCTTGGGAAGCTTGAAGCATCCCTCTACGATGCCTAGATTTTCTTTTTCCAGATTGGATAGCCACTTCTCCGCATTTTCACCATTTTTCATGGCTTTCGTGGAAGCCATTTTAGGCCTTTTATCACTCTCATCCATCATATCTTTGATGGGTAAAAGGAAAACTGCAACAGACGAGGCTGAGCCAAGCCATCCTGCTCAATCGAGAAGATCGCGGGGTGGTGCCGCAAGTTCAAGCGCCGCCGCAGGTCCAGCTGTAGCCCTAGAGTGTCGTACAAAGCGGGATTTGGATCCCCATGCTCACCTTGGGCGAGTAATTCTATCAGAGATGCCTCATGGCCAATACACTGATCACAAAGTGTTATTTGAGACGGACATGGAAGGGTGACTGTTTGAGAAATTTTTGTTGTTCGAGCGCATTGAAGCTGCGCATTGGGGTCCGATCTTTGAAGCTCGCGCTCGTGCTAATGTGAGCCCCGTTCGTGCCTTCTACGCTAGTATCCAGAGTCCTACCTTGGAGCCATTACAGTTTAAAATCTCTTTTGGTAGAGATCGGATGGCTACGATTGATGTGCGACTGATTGCGCGACTTCTGAACGAACCTCTAGGTGATGTTCATCCTAGTGAGAAGAACCTGAGGACTAGGCGTGAACGAGATCGCCGCACCAGGTTTCTGTGCAGTAAGTTGGTTCCATGGCAGCCTAATAATAGTCTTAAGGCGACATACATGTCTATGATTTGCGCCTGCTGCACCATATCTGCACGTTCAATGTTTATCCCAGGTCGACGAATCGCACTGAATGTACACGCCTTATGATTGATTTCCTGTATCTGGTGGCCCAGGGAGAGAATGTATGCATGGCTACTTTCATCTTACGATAAATAATCCTCATAGCCAAGTCAAGAAGAACATCCAAATCGCTTCCCTTTGGCCGACTGATTTGTAAGATTGCGCTTGAGTTTGCCTATAGACTTGGGCTGAAATTGCCAGTATCGATTCATACCATTGATGAGTCGACTATGGTCAAGATGAAGATTGGGTCGCAGTACCGTGAAAACCAGCTTGAGGAAGACAGCGAGGATGACTTTGATGATGAGGAAGATCAAAGCGAAGAAGAACCTGGAGCAGAGGTTCAGGAAGAAGCTCAGGAAGAGGCAGAAGAGGAGGCTCAGGATACAGATGAGAGCCCTCCTCCTTCTGCGCAGGCTACTATCGATGATCGCATTGCTCGGATGGAGGAGAGTCAGACCACCTTGCGAAGGGAAGTTCAAGAACTTCGCGCAGAAGTCGCGAATGCCAAGGCCGTTACAAAGAAGAAATTAGGCAAGGTGACTCGCACCTTGAAGGCGATCCTGTGTTGCTTACAGGATAAGGGTGCTCCTCCTCCATCCCCAGACTCAGACTAGCGATGCGACCTTGATGTAGTTGTCAGTAGTTAGTCATTTCCTTCTTTATCAGTGTGAGCCTGTTAGGGCTAGTGCTTTGCTTATGTTGCTGTTGCAATTTTAACTATCTTAGTTCCCATGTATTTCTCGTCGTGATGCTTGTAAGGATATATCCCCTGTATTGTGACAATTTTGATTAAATGAAATGCATGGAATGCCTTTGACTCCTTGTGTAAATGACTGCGGTGTAATTGTGCTATTAAGACTGACAAGGTTGCGCCCTATTTTGAATATAGGGAATGCCGCCTAAGGCTACGCGGAGCACGGTTCGGCTTGCACTGACTGAGCATATGGATCAGACTCCTTCACAGTCTGACACTCATGCGGACCCTGCTTTGGGCCCGATTCCTGAGGCAGTTCGATCGTCTCAGCCTGCCGCTGGTCCGACAGTTGGACCACCTCCATTTACACCATCAGTCAGAGAGCCATATCGTGCATCTACTTCGACACAGCATCTGCCACAGCCTGCTCCACCTCCTGACAGATTCGAGCAGATGATCGCTAGGATGCTGCAGCAGCAGTAGCTTCTGACTACCATGGTGGGAACATTAGCCCAGGGTGGGGGTGCGGCTCCATCTACTCCACCTGCACCACCTGCGCATCCAGCTGAGGATGCTTATACATACATCCAGGATGAGGGCATGGCTCATCCTGCGCCGCCTGCTTACCCTGCGGGGAATTCCGCCGATACACGGGGCCTATTGGAGCGGTTTCAGCGCTTACGGCCTCCTACTTTCACGGGTTCTCACAGACCCGAGGAGGCTGAGTACTGGCTCGACGGTGTGTCGAAGATTTTACGGATGCTTCATTGCACTGAGGCCGAGCAGGTAGAGCTGGCTACATTCCTGTTTGAGAGAGAGGCCAGCCTGTGGTGGGATAACATACTGTGGACCGTTGCCGCCGACTTTGTATGGACGTGGGCAGCATTTGAGTTCCGCTTCCATGAGAAGTATTATGCCCAGACTTACAGGCACGACAGGGAGAATGAGTTTCTCCGTCTCAAACAGGCAGCTATGACAGTTACAGAGTATGTGCATCGGTTCACGGAGTTGGGCAGATACGTCCCGATGATTTTGACAGATGAGCAGATGCGCATACGGCGCTTTCTGGAGGGTTTGCGACCGGATATTCGGTCGAAGATGTGCTGTTTGACCATTCCCTCTTATGCGGAGTTGATTCACATGTCCATGCGGGCAGAGCAGGATGTGGATCGGCTTACACGATCTCGTGGCCCTGTTGCATCTAGGCCGTGACCAGACATGCAGGACAGGCCCCTCGCGGGCAAGAGGCCTATCATTGATCCCCCTGCTAGGACTACAGCGCCTGTACCACCGTTTCGGCGCCCTGATTTGACATGTATATACTGTGGGGGTCAGGCCACTTGGCGTAGAGCTGTTTTTCTCGGATGCGGGACAGTGGGTTCTCACCGCCGCAGAAGATCGACCGTGCACGTCCACAGGCGTTATCAACACCGCCTATACGGTCAGCTCCTGCGCACCCTACATTCAGACCTCCGGTATCGCAGATCAGACAGCCTCCACGGCCCTTGACATAGCGGCCGAACTGGCCACAGCAGGCTCGGGTTCATGCATTGACAGCTGAGGCAGCTGCGACGCCGACTTTCCAGCATTCAGCCTTCGAGGTCACGGCCCATATTGGAGGTACTCCCATTCTTGTAATGGTGGACACTGGTTCCACGATTTCTTTGATATCGCGTGCCGTAGTTAGGCGTCTTGGGTTACAGACTATCACTATGGATAGCGTGCGGGTCTTTGCAGCTCATGGGGATTATTCGGATGTTACCCAGATGTGTGACGGTTGTTTAGTTGATCTGGGAGGCAGGACGATGGCTCTTGATCTTGTCGTCGATCCCTCGCTCGTTTATCTCGACGTCATTCTTGGCATGGATTGGTTGACTGCTGGGAGGGCTGAGATTGACTGCAAGGCTCGTATGGTGACGGTGTACGAGCCTGAGGGCACTCCTTTCACATTTTCAGTGCGGGTAAATCTTCCTTTCCGCATACTTAGTTATGCCACTTTATTGCGCCACGCTGGTGCCCAGATACTAGAGCATGTGCGAGTCGTTTCCGAGTTCGGGGATCTGTTCAGGAAGATCCCTGGTTTGCCGCCCCGACGTGAGATCGATTTCACTATCGATCTGGTTCCTGGTTCTACACCCGTCTCACTGCCGACGTATCGCATGGCACCATGTGAGATGGAGGAGTTGAGGACGTAAATTGATGGTCTGCTAGAGCTTGGCCTTATACGGCCTAGTGTGTCTCCTTGGGGAGCACCGGTCCTATTCGTGAGGAAGAAGGACGGTTCGATGCGATTGTGTATTGATTATCGCAGGCTGAACCAGCTCACGGTGAAGAACAAGTACCCTTTACCCAGGATCGATGACTTGTTTGATCAGTTGAGAGGAGCGCAGTACTTCTCGAAGATTGATCTTCAGTCGGGATATCATCAGTTGCGCGTCAGGGATGAGAACGTGTAGAAGACAGCATTCAGGACCAGTTTTGGCCACTACGAGTTCCTCGTGATGTCGTTCGGTCTTACGAACGCACCGGCCGTGTTCATGGATCTGATGAACCGGGTATTTCGGCCTTTCCTCTATCGATTCGTCATTGTATTCATTGACAACATTTTGGTGTACTCTAGGAGTCGAGAGGAGCATGAGGAGTACTTACTTTTGGTCCTGGATACGCTCAGACAGCATCAGTTGTTCGCACAGTACAAGAAGTGCGACTTTTGGAAGCAGGAGGTGAAGTTTCTGGGACACGTGGTGTCCAAGGATGGCATGGCAGTTGAACTGTCTAAGGTAGCTACGGTGCAGGACTGGGAGCAGCCTGGTTCTGCGTAACATCCTGAAAATCGGGGGTCGAGCAAAAATCCAACTCCCGAGTTCCAAAATATTATTTATGCAACATAGATATGTATGATTGAATGTTGTCTATGATAACGCATTAAACATGAGTGAGATTAAGCTAGAACAGCATATCATACTCCAGAGATGGTTAAATTAACAAGCGGAAGACTGTGATAGTATGTATAACATATATAAACTGTTGTATGCCTCCGGAGTGTGGATATGTTACCAGGTTATATACATACATGTATACTCCAAAAGTAGACAAAACGAATATACATGAGTGCGTTAAAAATATAAAATGACAAGTGTCAAAGTATCTAATCAACCTCCCTGTAATCCCGTCAATCAGAACACGCATAAAGGAGGGATCCTCCTCATCATCATCAAGTCCAGCTCCGCCTCGCAGGCCGCGCCATCATCTGCAATCACAAAAGGGTCTGGTGGGTGTCCAGGAACACCGTCCCGTAACGTGGGAGTGAGTAGCTAACTCAGTGGAATAATAGAGCAAGGATTAACATGTTCTCAAATCAATCATGCGATAATAGTAAAGCAATAAATCAAACATTCCTAATACTGTTGTTAATGCAATTATGACATGACGTGATGTATGCCCTCACCGACGATCTCCCTCATACGACAACATCTTACGACCGCAGCATGCCACACTCCCTAGAGTGCTCCACATCTTTCAGGCACATGCAATGCTATGGTGATATGATATTCGAGTTATTATTAGTCCATTCAAACAGCAAGATTGGGAAACTAAGGTACTTCCCTTATATCAATCCCAACACAGATCCTGTCTAGGGTCGTCACTCCTAGTAATCTCATACGATGTATATTTCGTAGGTCGCTGCAAGGGCTGCCAGGGCTGTTGCACGCACTCGTTGCTCCGCTCCCCCATCACCTTATCAATACAGGCCTACTGTACTCTACTGCTACTGAAGGGTCGTCGCCTCCCGTAGACTCAGAATACGCTCGCGGTCACTACAAAGGACTCGTCGCCTGATCAGTGTAGGCCGACAGCTAGAATATAGTGTCCCATACCACCATAATCTGCTCACGAGACTAGGTGCTCACTGGTCACTACGGGGAGGTTTATGGCCCCAGCGTAGGCCGACAGCTCGACCACGGTGTCCCATACCACCATGCCCGGCTCATGAGTCTCTATGGATCAAGGTACCATGGTTAACAGGGTTTACAATGGTAAGTTCAGTACCCTAGGTTCAAGCAGTTATGACTCATACAAGGTGAACATACATCGGCCAGTCGGGTTACTTGACGGGCTCGACTAGCGCGATCGCATCTCAAGTCGAACGACATGAAGTGCGTAAAACACTTCGCGTGGCCTAACCACTGCCGTCAACTCCAAACACGACTCGCGTTCATCGACGCGTCGTTCGTGGCGAAGATAAGCTAACCACGAATTCGCTCGGTTACCGACTGCCTGGACTAGGCATAGTCCGAAACAATCATAGAATCACATCAGCAGTTGTGTAAGGGTAATGGAAATGAAATACAACCATGAGAGTATGTTAACACATGTTATTACATACAACTTAAGCAAATCATCGTACACATGTCTTTCACACATATAATGAAATTAAGCATGTCGCCAACATATAGGAAATCCTCTCCATCAACATATTAATTGAGAATTCAATCTCAAAGTAACTCATAAGGAAATCATCAAGCACATGTTATAACATACAGCTTAAGCGAATCGTCAAGCACATGCATTTCATTCATATCATGAAATCATGCATATGGCTAACATGTAGGAAACCATTCACACCAGCATATTAATTGAGAAATCAATCTCAAACTAATTCATAACACCATTTAATTCAATACATACTAATACAAACATTTATACAAACACATACACTACACACTTAAGTCTACATATAGTATGTCGACCCGAAGTGCGCATTTAGGAGAATCTCTTCGCCAAACTAATTATGCACGTATTCCTAACATCCTAATGCGACAACATATCATGTCAATCACATCAGCAAAATATGAATGAAATCTATACTTCCTACAAATGACTAAAATGCCCTAAATCTCATATTCTTCGTTAGTTTACGAAACAGGAAACGGACAGCATGTTATACATGTCAAACGGCGTTGCCGTCAAGAATCTACTATTAAACGACATTGAAAGCTTTGGAAACAGTCAATCAAAGCGTCTAAAATCCGCACCTTTTCCCTTATAGGTGAAGTGATTCGAACGGAGCGTATACGCTTCGTCTACGGCGACTAAGGAACCTGATTTACGAGATTTATCAACTAACAAACTATGGAACTAAAGAAGCATCAAATCAGCAACTTTCTAGGGCGTTTTCTTACCTGCAAATGCGGAGAAATCACCGGCAAAGTGATTGGAATACGCCGCTTAAGCACGTGCAGCAGCAGCAGGAAAAGCTCTCCCACCTTCTCTCACAAACTCTCACCTTTTCTCTCTCCCAATCTAGGGTTTTTGCAAATTCGGATGGGAGATAGGAGTGAGGGTTTCAAGCCCTTTTATAAGCCCAAACTTGCCCGAAATAGACTCGGGAACAAGTTTCACTTGAGGGGTAACCAAATCGGGGTTGTTTCGGTCCAAAAGATGCTTTCTGGTGGTCCTCTGGTCGAATGCGATCGGACTTAAGCTCATGCGTACCAGATCTAGCGCGCATTAAGTTTTCAGTCCGGCAGGGTTCGCAGATCGCACGTGGCGGACCAGTTTCAGTTCAGCGGTCACCGCACGTAGATCAGGGCTGGAAGTCTCATAATAATAAATAGAAATTTTTCCTGATCCGAGGGTGTAATCTGGATGAATTCTGACGGTCAGAACGCTTAATATTGACGTGTCAAGTCGTGTGCTAGATTTGAATTTGAAATTCCAATTCTGTCCCTATTCGCGGTCTCTTCAGTCCGGGCTCAATGAAATAGTCTGTGATTATCGGTTTGACTTGATTTTCGAAATGATTGTCAAGTCCAGCTGGGCGGTTCTAACAGTCTAAGATAGGAAGTAACGGACTTTCGACACGCGGTCTAAATCTAATACAAGAATTCAAAGTGGTCCAGAGAACAAACCCGCTTAGAGTTTGATCCGAGGTTATAGAGTATTATGGAGTCATACGTTCTACTCGATTTGGGTCTTGTAGAACGTATTTAAAGTGATCAGGGACTGTTTCCCAGCTACTCCAGCGTTGCGCTAGCTAACTTACGCTAAATTTCCATAGGAATTAATCCTAAGTGGTTTCTTTGGCTATGAAATTGGGTTCTGAGCGATTTTCCAGGTGTTTTAGTTGACCCATTGCCTAAGGACGTCAAATCTCAGATTGGCCAAAATTCGGGGTGTTACAATCTACCCCCCTTAAAACACAATGTCGTCCCCGACATTGGCAAAGAGCAAGGAGTACTTTCTCTAAGGAAGGTTCAAATCCTATTTAATAACCTAATCGTATGTATATCCGAACTCAAAGGTTTCGATCTTGGGCCAGTGGGAAAGAGGCCAACCACTCTTCCGCTGCGCCACTCTGATCAAACGGTAGCGTTGACTAACCTAATTGGATTGGACTCAATACGTTCTACCCCCCTTAAAACTTAGTTTTACTTAAGGTTGAAGAATCTTAGCATCGATCCGTATATCAGAACGAGGCGCAACTTAGGAGCTATCCTTGACCTAAAATGGAAACAACCTTTCTCTACATGGTTTTCCTTGCTAATGATGCGTTCTATGGCATTAGTATCTATGGTGATAGAGAGGAGCCTAAGCTCTATAGTGGTTGAGTTCAGGGGTAGGTATGAGTTGGTGGCAAGATGTCTAATTCTCTACTAGCTTTAAGTCCTCGCCATTTCCCAAAGACAATGTGATCCTGTTTGGTTGTAGGTGGTTGGGCCATCACAGAAGAAAGGTTATGTAGTGGGCCTAAGCCGGATACGTTGAACCTTCTGTCTAATCAGGACAGCAAATGCGTTGTATCAGTTCTTAATCCGAGTCGACGCCGATCCTCTGCTTGATCAGTGCATTGGATTTATTGGTAACCACTAGAATTAGGAAGTCGATTCAAACCGCGAATACATCGCTTACATGTAGTTCCTTTATTCCGCGTTCCCGAATGCAATAAGCCCTTGGGGAAGGCAATTCTAAGGGGCGTTCTAGTTTATTCTAAGTTCAATCTGAGGGAGTTATAAATGTTCCCTGAGAGTGTATGGTTCCTTCCTATGGGCAACAACAGAAGTCTATAAGTCATAAGGGGATCTATCGAAGGAAGGGAGTCCCATTCCAACCAAATCTAACCTACTATCCCTTAGCATATATAGGCCTTATACTGCCTAAGTCGACTAGTAGCCTAGTCTGTAACTCAGTAGTTATAATCCAAAGCCTAAGTTTATACATTAAATGGTTCCATACTATTTCTACTACAGGGAAGTCTTCTATGGCTTAGGGTCAAGATTATCTAAATGGAATTGGATTTCTTATGTCGTCAGATCCTTCAAATCTAGGAGTACTATCGCTAGGTCCAAAACGCCAAGGGCCTATTGGCCAGTAGCATTAAGTTGTATTAAATGGGACCGCATTCCTAATCCCATGTTGGGATAGGGAGTGGCATGCTTGGTAGGAGGGTGGGGTGGGATAAAAATTCATTTGTAGACTGAATCCTGGGAGTCACTATACTCCCAACTTAGGGACAATACTTTACAACGAAATGAAACGGCATGTATTCCATCTAACCAAATTTCGTCACAATATATGGAATAAAGTTCCACATGGATTATGACAGAGATGCATTCGGCTGTGCTAAGCCCAAACCACTGACGCAACACATTGTCTACCAGTGACATCCCTAGACCCAATAACAACAAAACACCGAAATCCTTGAAACAAAAATCAAACAATCTACAGGGCAAAGGCATAAATGCCTAACTCTACCAAAGGACTTTACCACAGTCCCGACTTACCTTCTTTATCCCTGTTGAGTCTAATACTGTCTGTTGCTCACTAGAGCTCTCTCGGCCATATATTTTCAGTATCCCTTAAGCAAAGAAAATGGAGAAATAGGATTGAGAGGGAGGATGGTGAAAAGAGAGAAAAAGGCTAAAACAGCTTAACAATAGCCATGAAAAATGGGAGAAATGCAAGGAAATGGCTAACCAAACTAGAAAAGGGAGATCTAGGCGTTGTAGAGGGATGCTTCAAGCTCCCCTAGGATGTATTTTCAGAAAGAAAAGAGAATGAAAAAGGGGAATGGAGCACCTCACGATTTCAGCTCGATTTGGGCGTTGTAAGAGCTCCAAACGATGAAACCTTCAAGAGGAAGGGCTGCAAACCAAAATAGAATGGTGGAGAGTGGTCTTTTTCAACCAAGGATGGATTTGGGAGTCATTTAAAGTCACGGTTTTTGGAATAGGGCGGCAAAAATGAAAATGGAGCTTGAAATGGGGGCCGTTTGTGAAGGAAGTACATCTTTTAGGGGGTTTCAAGGTACGGACCGCATACCAGGGGGCTACCCTAGCCCCCAAACTCCTCCAGCCCAAAGGTCAGACCCATCTGACAAGTTTGACCGGTGATGCATCGCCGAATCGGCGATGGCATCGCCGGTGAACTTTCAAATTAGCCAATGAGGCCATATGGGATGGGTTCCCCTTCCCTAGGGATTCCAAAAAGGTATGTTTCCCAACTTGGTTCATTGTAGATTGCCCTAGGGAGGCCAAAACATTTGTAACATCCATTCGAGGCTTTTCAGGGCCAATATTTAATCCTGAATACAAAACCCTATCATGCAGCATATGATTTTGGGGTAGAAGGATCTAGTACATCCATCTAGCCTATTAGTTGCTAAAGAAAGTGAATTTAGAATGGCCTTATAGCCATTTTTCATAAAATTTTACTATTCACTGTAAAATTTTATGAAAGTAGGATTTTATGTTATTTTCACATTATTATTGATGCCTAACATGAAATGGATAAAAAAATAATTGAAGATTGGAGTGGTGAGAGGAAGAATATTGAAGATTTTCGGTGAAACGGGGTTTTTAAGCCCTGACGATTGAATACAGGGGTCGTGGTTGTCCCACGGCCCAAGGATTCACATTAACGGGTTTAGAATCGTTCAAAGAACAGCTCAACCCACTTACCTACAACCTAGGAGCTATTCGGGTTGCTTTACGCGACCCTAGGTGCGATATGGACTCGATCACGCGATCGAAATGAATAGACTTCACCTATTGGTGAATCTGGGATCCTATGAGTGTTTCTAGACCCTTCTTGCACCCACCTAAGTCAAAGGAAGCGACATCGTACGTTGCGTGACCATAACCAAGGCCCGGTTTAATCCAAATCATGCTCTGATACCATCTGTAACATCCCGAAAATCGGGGGTCGAGCAAAAATCCAACTCCTGAGTTTCAAAATATTATTTATGCAACATAGATATGTATGATTGAATGTTGTCTATGATAACGCATTAAACATGAGTGAGATTAAGCTAGAACAGCATATCATACTCCAGAGATG
This sequence comes from Magnolia kwangsiensis, assembly GCA_037074715.1. Classification (NCBI taxonomy): domain Eukaryota; kingdom Viridiplantae; phylum Streptophyta; class Magnoliopsida; order Magnoliales; family Magnoliaceae; genus Magnolia; species Magnolia kwangsiensis. Next base: position 104,565,118 of record CM073576.1, on the reverse strand, counting down.
GTTAAATTAACAAGCGGAAGACTGTGATAGTATGTATAACATATATAAACTGTTGTATGCCTCCGGAGTGTGGATATGTTACCAGGTTATATACATACATGTATACTCTAAAAGTAGACAAAACGAATATACATGAGTGCGTTAAAAATATAAAATGACAAGTGTCAAAGTATCTAATCAACCTCCCTGTAATCCCGTCAATCAGAACACGCATAAAGGAGGGATCCTCCTCATCATCATCAAGTCCAGCTCCGCCTCGCAGGCCGCGCCATCATCTGTAATCACAAAAGGGTCTGGTGGGTGTCCAGGAACACCGTCCCGTAACGTGGGAGTGAGTAGCTAACTCAGTGGAATAATAGAGCAAGGATTAACATGTTCTCAAATCAATCATGCGATAATAGTAAAGCAATAAATCAAACATTCCTAATACTGTTGTTAATGCAATTATGACATGACGCAATGTATGCCCTCACTGACGATCTCCCTCATACGGCAACATCTTACGACCGCAGCATGCCACACTCCCTAGAGTGCTCCACATCTTCCAGGCACATGCAATGCTATGGTGATATAATTTTTGAGTTATTATTAGTCCATTCAAACAACAGGATTGGGAAACTAAGGTACTTCCCTTATATCAATCCCAACACAGATCCTGTCTAGGGTCGTCACTCCTAGTAATCTCATACGATGTATATTTCGTAGGTCGCTGCAAGGGCTGCCAGGGCTGTTGCACGCACTTGTTGCTCCGCTCCCCCATCACCTTATCAATACAGGCCTACTGTACTCTACTGCTACTGAAGGGTCGTCGCCTCCCGTAGACTCAGAATACGCTCGCGGTCACTACAAAGGACTCGTCGCCTGATCAGTGTAGGCCGACAGCTAGAATATAGTGTCCCATACCACCATAATCTGCTCACGAGACTAGGTGCTCATTGGTCACTACGGGGAGGTTTATGGCCCCAGCGTAGGCCGACAGCTCGACCACGGTGTCCCATACCACCATGCCCGGCTCATGAGTCTCTATGGATCAAGGTACCATGGTTAACAGGGTTTACAATGGTAAGTTCAGTACCCTAGGTTCAAGCAGTTATGACTCATACAAGGTGAACATACATCGGCCAGTCGGGTTACTTGACGGGCTCGACTAGCGCGATCGCATCTCAAGTCGAACGACATGAAGTGCGTAAAACACTTCGCGTGGCCTAACCACTGCCGTCAACTCCAAACACGACTCGCGTTCATCGACGCGTCGTTCGTGGCGAAGATAAGCTAACCACGAATTCGCTCGGTTACCGACTGCCTGGACTAGGCATAGTCCGAAACAATCATAGAATCACATCAGCAGTTGTGTAAGGGTAATGGAAATGAAATACAACCATGAGAGCATGTTAACACATGTTATTACATACAACTTAAGCAAATCATCGTACACATGTCTTTCACACATATAATGAAATTAAGCATGTCGCCAACATATAGGAAATCCTCTCCATCAACATATTAATTGAGAATTCAATCTCAAAGTAACTCATAAGGAAATCATCAAGCACATGTTATAACATACAGCTTAAGCGAATCGTCAAGCACATGCATTTCATTCATATCATGAAATCATGCATATGGCTAACATGTAGGAAACCATTCACACCAGCATATTAATTGAGAAATCAATCTCAAACTAATTCATAACACCATTTAATTCAATACATACTAATATAAACATTTATACAAACACATACACTACACACTTAAGTCTACATATAGTATGTCGACCCGAAGTGCGCATTTAGGAGAATCTCTTCGCCAAACTAATTATGCACGTATTCCTAACATCCTAATGCGACAACATATCATGTCAATCACATCAGCAAAATATGAATGAAATCTATACTTCCTACAAATGACTAAAATGCCCTAAATCTCATATTCTTCGTTAGTTTACGAAACAAGAAACGGACAGCATGTTATACATGTCAAACGGCGTTGCCGTCAAGAATCTACTATTAAACGACATTGAAAGCTTTGGAAACAGTCAATCAAAGCGTCTAAAATCCGCACCTTTTCCCTTATAGGTGAAGTGATTCGAACGGAGCGTATACGCTTCGTCTACGGCGACTAAGGAACCTGATTTACGAGATTTATCAACTAAAAAACTATGGAACTAAAGAAGCATCAAATCAGCAACTTTCTAGGGCATTTTCTTACCTGCAAATGCGGAGAAATCACCGGCAAAGTGATTGGAATACGCCGCTTAAGCACGTGCAGCAGCAACAGGAAAAGCTCTCCCACCTTCTCTCACAAACTCTCACCTTTTCTCTCTCCCAATCTAGGGTTTTTGCAAATTCGGATGGGAGATAGGAGTGAGGGTTTCAAGCCCTTTTATAAGCCCAAACTTGCCCGAAATAGACTCGGGAACAAGTTTCACTTGAGGGGTAACCAAATCGGGGCTGTTTCGGTCCAAAAGATACTTTCTGGTGGTCCCCTGGTCGAATGCGATCGGACTTAAGCTCATGCGTACCAGATCTAGCGCGCATTAAGTTTTCAGTCCGGCAGGGTTCGCAGATCGCACGTGGCGGACCAGTTTCAGTTCAGCGGTCACCGCACGTAGATCAGGGCTGGAAGTCTCATAATAATAAATAGAAATTTTTCCTGATCCGAGGGTGTAATCTGGATGAATTCTGACGGTCAGAACGCTTAATATTGACGTGTCAAGTCGTGTGCCAGATTTGAATTTGAAATTCCAATTCTGTCCATATTCGCGGTCTCTTCAGTCCGGGCTCAATGAAATAGTCTGTGATTATTGGTTTGACTTGATTTTCGAAATGATTGTCAAGTCCATCTGGGCGGTTCTAACGGTCTAAGATAGGAAGTAACGAACTTTCGACACGCGGTCTAAATCCAATACAAGAATTCAAAGTGGTCCAGAGAACAAACCCGCTTAGAGTTTGATCCGAGGTTATAGAGTATTATGGAGTCATACGTTCTACTCGATTTGGGTCTTGTAGAACGTATTTAAAGTGATCAGGGACTGTTTCCCAGCTACTCCAGCGTTGCGCTAGCTAACTTACGCTAAATTTCCATAGGAATTAATCCTAAGTGGTTTCTTTGGCTATGAAATTGGGTTCTGAGCGATTTTCCAAGTGTTTTAGTTGACCCATTGCCTAAGGACGTCAAATCTCAGATTGGCCAAAATCTGGGGTGTTACATTCTGTCACTGAGGTGAGGAGTTTCTTGGGTCTCGCTGGCTACTATAGGCGCTTCATACAGGACTTCTCGAAGATCGTGAGACCCTTATCTCAGTTGACACGGAAGGACGTGAAGTTCGCCTGGAATGACAAGGTGGAGTCAGCTTTTCAGGAGCTGAAGGACAGACTTACGTCCGCCCCTGTGCTAGTATTGCCAGAGCAAGGGGTTAAATACACTATATACACTGACGCGTCTAGCGTTGGTTTGGGTTGTGTCCTTATGTAGAGGGACAGGGTAATTTCGTATGCCTCGAGACAATTAAGGAAGCACGAGGAGAATTACCCTACACACGACCTAGAGTTGGCAGCCGTTATATTCGCACTGAGACTCTGGAGACATTACCTCTACGGAGAGGAGTTCGAGCTCTTTTGCGACCACAAGAGCCTCAAGTACATATTCACTCAGCGAGACTTGAATATGAGGCAGCGGCGATGGATGGAGACGTTGAAGGACTTCAAGTTTGAAGTCTCTTACCATCCTGGGAAGGTGAACCTTGTGGCTGATGCGTTGAGCCGCAAGAAGGCGATAGAGTTTGCGGCTCCGGTGATGGTTGCCGAGTGGGATATGGTTGAGTTTTTGCGAGACTTTGAGCAGAAACTCACCGTAGAGGAGCCGTTTGAGTTCATCGCACATGTACAGGTGCGATCTCAGATCGATGACCGAGTCATCGAGGCGCAGAGGGACGATGCGCATCTTACTGAGCTTTGAGAGCAGGCCAGTGATGATGCTGACGCCGACTGGCAAGTTGGTATGGATGGGGGCTTACGTTACCGTGGCCGCCTATGCATCCCAGATGTCCCTAACTTGAGACGAGAGATTCTCGAGGCTGCGCATTGTACTAGACTCGCGATGCATCCAGACAGCACAAAGATGTATCGTGACGTGAAGAGAACGTATTGGTGAGAAGGTATGAAGACCCACATAGCTCAGTTCGTGTCCCGTTGTCTCACTTGTCAGCAGGTGAAGGCAGAGCATCGCCGACCACCTGGACTTTTGCAGCCTATGCCAATTGCAGAGTGGAAGTGGGATTTCATTTTCATGTACTTCATTTCTGGGTTGCCGAAGACGAGGAGGGGACATGATTCCATTTGGGTGATCGTCGACCGTCTGACGAAGTCGGCGCACTTCCTACCGATCAGAGTTACGAACTCTACAGACGAGCTGGCTAGATTGTACATCAGAGAGATTGTGCGTCTGCATGGAGTTCCGTTAGAGATTGTGTCGGACAGAGACACGCGGTTCACTTCTATCTTCTGGACTTGCATTCAGGAGGCTATGGGTGTGAAGTTGAAATTCAGTACTGCCTTCCACCCACAGACAGACGAACAGACAGAGCGGGTGAACCAGATCTTGGAGGACATGTTGCGAGCTTGCTCATTGGACTTCAAGGACAGTTGGGATGATTGTCTTGCATATGCGGAGTTTGCGTACAATAACAGCTTCCAGGCGAGTATAGGGATGGCACCTTATGAGGCGCTGTATGGGCGACCTTGTCGCACACCGCATTGCTGGCTAGAGGTCGGTGAGCGTAGCTTGGTTGGCCCAGAGTTAGTGCAGGCCTCGTCAGAGAAGATTGATACTATTCGACGTCGGCTTCTTACAGCGCAGAGCAGACGAAGAGCTACGCCGATACGAGACGGAGGCCACTAGAGTTCACAGTTGGGGATCATGTGTTTTTGCGAGTTTCCCCTATGAAGGGAGTCCTTCGGTTCGGGAAGAAGGGGAAGCTGACACCGCGATTCATTGGCCCATTCCAGATCCTCGATCGTGTGGGAGCGGTGGCTTACCGATTGGCTTTACCCACGCCTCTCGCGAGCGTTCACAACGTATTTCATGTTTCTATGCTGAAGAAGTACGTTGCTGATCCTTCCCATATCATCAGATGGGAGCAGGTGCAGTTAGGAGAGGATATTACATATATCCTGCGACAGACACGTATCCTAGACAGGAAGGAGCAGGTACTGCGTAGCAAGGTGATTCCCCTTGTGAAGGTATTATGGACGCATCACTCTGAGGAGGAGGCTACCTGGGAGACAGAAGCCGAGATCAGAAAGAACTACCCACAGCTTCTCGAGGAGTACGAAAAGGTACAAAATTTCGAGGATAAAATTATTTGTTAAGGGGGGTAGATTGTAACGCCCGTGAAAAACCCGTACTTGGGCTCGAGTACCAACTTGACCCGAAATTACGTAAAATTCATTCCTTTAGAAAATATGACTAGGTTAGCTAGTGCAACGTTAGAATAGCTGAGAAATGGTCCCTGATCACTTTAAATACATTCTATAAGGCCCAAAGCGAGTGGAACCAATGGTGCTATAATGCTCTAAAACCTCGAACCAAACTCTAAGCAGGTTTGTTCTCTGGACCACTTTGAATCTTTGTATTGGATCTAGACCGCACGTCGAAAGTCTGTTACCTCCTATCTTAGACCGTTAGAACCGCCTAGCTGGACTTGACACTCATTCTGAAAATCAAGTCAAACCGATAATCACAGGCTATTTCATTGAGCCCGGACCGAAGAGAGTGAGAATAGGGTTAGAATTGGAATTTGAAATTCAAATCTGGCACATGATTTGACGCATCAGTATTAAGCATTCTGACCATCAGAATACAGCCAAATTACACCCTTGGATCAGGAAAAATATCTATTACATATCACGAGACTTATAGGCCTGATCTTGGTGCGATGACCGTTAAACTGAAACTGGACCGCCACGTGCGATCTGGGAACCCTACCGGTCTGAAAACTGGAAGTGTGCTAGATCCAGTATGCATGAGCTTAAGTCCGACCGCATTTGGCCAGGGGACCTTCAGAAATGCCCTTTTGGATCGAAACGGACCCGATTTGGTTAGGCACCAAGTAAACATTGTTCCCAAGCCTATTTTGGGCATGTTTTAGGCTATAAAAGGGGTTGAAACCCTCACTCCTCTCTCCCATCCGAATTTGAGAGAAACCCTAGCTTGGGAGAGAAAAAGGTGAGAGATTATGAGAGAGTGAGAGAGTTCTTCCTGCCACTTGTGCTACGTGTTGCACGTGCTTAAGCAACACACCTCTACCGCTTTCCCGGCGATTTCACCGCGATTCTAGGTAAGTAAATACCCTAAATAGTTGCAGATTTGAGTTTCCTTTGTTTCCATAGCAATGTAGCTTATGGATCTCGTGTATTAGGTTCCCTATTCGCCGTAGATGAAGCGTATACGCTCCGTTTCAATTCACGTGTTTACAAGACATAAGGTGAGGATTTTAGACGCTTTGATTGACGGTTCCCAATGCTTTCAATGTCGTTTAATAGTAGATTCTTGATGGTATTGCCGTTTGACATGTACAAAATGCTCTCCGTTTCCTGTTTCGTAAAGTAACGAAGAATATGAGATTTAGGGCATTTTAGTCATTTGTAGGAAGTACGGTTTACATTCATATTTTGCTGACGTGATTGACATGGTTTGTTGTCGCATTAGGAAGTTAGGAATGCGTGCATAATTAGTTTGGCGAAGAGATTCGCCTAGTTGCGCACTTTGGGTCGACATACTATATGTAGACTTAAGTGTGTAGTGTATGTGTTTGTATAAAGGCTTGTATTAGTATGTATTGAATTAAATGATGTTATGTGGTAGTTTGAGATTAATTTCTCAGTTAATATGCTGACCTAAATGATTTCCTACATGTTGACTATATGCATGATTTCATTACATGCATGGAATATATGTGCTTGAAGATTTGCTTAAGTTGAATGTTATAACATGTGTTAACATGCTCACATGATTAAATTTCAATTCCAATACTCTTACATAAATTACTGATGTGATTCCATAAGTGTTTGGGACTAGACTTAGTCCAGGCAGTCGGTAACCGAGCGAATTCGTGGCTGACTGGTCATAGCCACGAACGACGCGTCGATGAACGCGATTCGTGTTTGGAGTTGGCGGCAGTGGTTAGGCCACGCGAAGTGTTTTACGCACTTCATGTCGTTCGACTTGAGATGCGATCACGCTAGTCCAGCCCGTCAAGTAAACCTACTGGCCGATGTATGTTCACCTTATATGAGTCATAATTGCTTGAACCTAGGGTACTGAACTTACCATTGTAAACCCTGTTAACCATGGTACCTTGATCCACGAAGACTCATGAGCCGGGCATGGTGGTATGGGACACCGTGGTCGAGCTGTCGGCCTACGCTGGGGCCACAAACCTCCCCGTAGTGACCAGTGAGCACCTAGACTCGTGAGCAGATTATGGTGGTATGGAACACTATATTCTAGCTGTCGGCCTACACTGATCAGGCGACGAGTCCTTTGTAGTGACCGCGAACGTATTCTGAGTCCACGGGAGGTGACGACCCTTCCGTTGCAGTAGAGTACGGTAGGCCTGTATTGATAAGGTGATGGGGGATCGGTGCAACGAGTGCGAGCAACAACCCTGACAGCCCTTGCAGTGACCTACGAAATATACATCGTATGAGATTACTAGGAGTGACGACCCTAGACAGGATCTGTGTTGGGATTGATACAAGGGAAGTACCTTAGTTTCCCAATCCTGCTGTTTGAATGGACTAATAACAACTTAGAAATCATATCACCATAGCATTGCATGTGCCTGGAAGATGTGGAACACTCTAGGGAGTGTGGCATGCCGCAGTCGTAAGATGTTGCCGTATGAGGGAGATCATCGGTGAGGGCATACATCACGTCATGTCATCTTGCATTAATAACAGTTTTAGGATTGTCTGATTTACTGCTTTACTATTATCGCATGATTGAATTGTGAACATGCTAATCTTTGGTCTATGATTCCACTGAGTTGATCACTCACTCCCACGTTACGGGATGGTGTTTGCAACACCCACCAGACCCTGTTGTAGATGCAGGTGAGGCTGAGATCCAGGAGGCAGAGCCAGACTTTGACGAGGACCAGGACGAGTTCTCGTATATGCAGTATCACGACGGCTTTGCGTAGGCGGCCTGGATCGATGGGATTTCAGTGGGACCATTTTGGATATTTATTTTATTCATGTACATGTATATGAGACTCAGAGATGTAGTCATACTTTGGAGACAGATGAGATTTACTTTGTTTTTCCATACAGTGATATATATATATTGTTTAGTCTTCTGCTTGCTTTTATCACTGGATCTGAAGTATGAATTGCAGTTTTGGTATACTTTTACTCATGTGAATGCTTTAAATCAGACAACATTGAATCATAATCATTTTTTGTTGCATAAGTGACGGTCTGGAACTCGGGAGTTGAGTTTATACACGACCCCTGATTTTCAGGGTGTTACATGTTTATATCTGTATTTGCAGGGACCACACCCTTAACCTAAATTACACCCTAAACTTATAACTTATAACCTTAACCTAAACTTATAACCTTAACCTAAACCTAAACCCGATCTCGAACCCGATTTCCTAAACCTAAACCTATAACCTATAAGCCATACTTATAACCTTAACCTAAACCTATTCTCAAATCCCAAGACATTAACCTATAACCTGAACCTAAACTTATAACCTATACTTATAAGCTTAACCTAGAACTTAACCTTAACCTATAACCTAAACCTTAACCTATAACCTAAACCTAACCCACATTAAATCCATGAATTTCAAAAAAATTATAAGACTTTTATTTCTTAAACTTCAACAGCCCCATGTTATCACCATATTTGTTTCTCTGTGTTTAAGCTAAAGTCACCAACTGCATCAGTTGGGCTGACAATAATTTTGTGTTTTGAACATGGATCAGGGAATTTTCATGCTGGTTTTAGGTGGCGGATCCTCAGGGAAAATGAAAATAAAAATTGCAATGCCCAAACCAAGCGATATGCATCTCTGTGGATGTATGTAACAACAAAGAGAAACAGAAGCTATACATGCGTGACATAGAACTACTACTTTCTTATAGTCATTCTTACGGATGGAAACCATGTGTATAACAACTAAAAAACCCACCACTCCAAAACACCTGGTTCCACATGTCTGCATGTATATATGTATGTATGTATGTATGTTTAAACAAAATTAAAACTCACCTTGCTCCCTTGATTCCATACATAGACACATGCATATATGTATATCTGTATATACCTAAGATGTATGTACATGTATGTATGTATGTATGTACACAAACATCATTTCCAAAGCTGAAAACCATGTAGAGAACACCAAAAACCATTTTAAAACAACAAACTCACCTCTCTCACCTTTCATCTTAAAAACCCACCATTCCAAATCTCAACTTCCTTTCTTCTTCCATACAAACACACATGTATGCATGTGTATGGTATATATGTATGTACTCATCCACACATCATTTCCAAAGCTGAAACCATGTACACAACAATAAATAGCACTTCAAAAAACCAAACCCATCTCTTTTACCATCTCAACTCAAAAACCCATCACCCCAAATCTCACCTTCTTCTTTGTGTCTACACAAACACACATGCATACATAGTAGAGTGTCTGTATGTCGATCTGTATATTTGTATTTCTAGTTTAGAGTTTATTTGTCAACTTCCCATTCACTTTGTCCATTATACATGTTTTTTGACAGTACCTGAACACTATATACAATCGTTGTTGAGTCGAAGTTTCCCTACTGGAGATATGACGACAGTCAGAAGGACAACTTTGTTCTTTCTTAATAGGTGATTTAAAATTAACAAAGCTGTAAGAGAAAGGAAAAAGAAAACATGAGAACTGATTCTCAAGATGGACTTTGAAAAAAGTTCATCCTTGAGCTCAACAATTTTTACTGATGCATTTAATGTTAACTGCATACAGCTTTGAAGATCGCCTTGCAGCCTAAAGAAAAGAGCGAGAGATAACAACAGCTGAACTTGGATTCAAAAAACCTTAGATTTGGATCTACTAGGTTCACTGCCTAATGGAAAAATGGAGGTCCGTAATGGATATACAACATATTATCAAGGAGGGCTTCTAACCCTTATGACTATATTTTGAAGTATAAGAAAACAATCTTTATTGTTTGTTCCTCTTCTTTTTTTTTTCCTTTTTTTTTTTCTTTTCTTTTTTTTTTTTTGAATTGCCAAATAGTTTGCGACTTACATAGGAATCCTGTTTATCATGCATATGAAACTTACATAGAAATTTCAGGTTCTAATATATTCATTTGTACCTGAGGTATCATTTTCAACTACTGGGTGTTATTCTCCCTAGAACATGTTTTTACATGGAGAAGTCTGAAGATAAGAGTAGCGCACATGTATGGATCCATGCTTTACATAAGGTAAATTCCACCTTATGTTCCCCAGCCCAAAATTACACAAGTCTGCTCAAAGGTGGACCACACTTGTACATTGATGTTGACATACAAAATTATACAAAATTTTTTGAATCTCCATTACATGTGACCAAACAAATGAGTAGACCAGCCTAATCTTTTGAGCAAAGGGCATATACATTATGGACCAGCCTAATGAATAGCCTAGATCTCACATAATCTGTCATCTACTCCTCATGTGAATAGCCTCAACAGGGCTATCTTTCAGTTGCAAGAGGAATGGCACAATCAGTCTCACATGTTACATTCCAATTCACATGTGCTGTGATGAAGCACTTATATTTTGAACAATTTCGTCTCTTGTTATGGCATAATATGAATATTCAGCATGATGAGTAAGGAATGTTATTGTAACATCTCAAAAATTGGGGGTCGAGTAAAAAACCCAACTCGACCGAATGATCGACTTGAATAGACTTCGCCTATTGGCGAAACTGCGATCCTACGAGTGTTTCAAGGTTCCTTTCTCACCCACTTAAGTCAAAGGAGCGACAGCGTACGTCGCGTGACCATAACCCAGGCTCAGTTTAATCTCAATCATGCTCTGATACCATCTGTAACATCCCAAAAATCGGGGGTCGAGTAAAAAATCCAAGTCCCGAGTTCCAAAATGTTATTTATGCAACATAGATAATATTAGATGCATGTTGTCAGTAAATAGGAATTAAACAAGATTGGGATTAAGCCAAAACAACATATCATACTCCAGAGACAGTTAAATTAACAAGCAGAAGACTGTGATAGTATGTATAACATATATAAACTATTGTCAGTCTCCAGAGTGTGAACATGTTACCAGGTTATATACATACATGTATACTCCAAAAGTAAACAAAAAGAATATACATGAGTGCTCTAAAAATATAAAATGACAAGTGTCATGGCATCTAATGAATCTCCCTATAATCCCATCGTTCAAAACGCGCATAAAGGAGGGATCCTCCTCATCATCATCAAGTCCGGCTCCGCCTCGCAGGCCGTGCCATCATCTGTAATCACAATAGGGACTGGTGGGTGTCCGGAAACACCGTCCCATAACGTGGGAGTGAGTGATCAACTTAGTGGAATAATAGAGTAGAGATTAGCATGTTCTCAAATCAATCATGCGATAATAGTAAAGTAATTAATCAAACATTCCTAAATACTGTTGTTAATGCAATATGACGTGACATGATGGATGCCCTCACCGACGATCTCCCTCATACGGCACCATCTTACGCCCGCGGCATGCTTTCTTCCCACAGTGCCCCACATCTTCCAGGCACATGTAATGTGATGGTGATATGATTACCGAGTTATTATTAGTCCTTTTCATACAGCAGGATTGGGAAACTAGGGTACCTTGCTTATATCAATCCCAACACAGATCCTGTCTAGGGTCGTCACTCCTAGCAATCTCATGTGATGTTATATTTGTAGGTCGCTGCAAGGGCTGACAGGGCTGTTGCTTGCACTCGTTGCACCTCCCCTTATCACCTTATCAATACACGCCTATCATATCCTTAAGACTATATCAGGACTCGTCGCCCCCATGCAGTGTCAGGATAAACTCAAGGTCACTACAAAGGGCTCGTCACCTGATCAGTGTAGGCCGACAGTAAGAATATAGTGTCCCATACCACCATAATCTGCTCAAAGTAGGGTGCTCACTTGTCACTACGGGGAGGTTTGTGGCCCCAGTATAGGCCGACAGCTTGACCACGGTGTCCCATACCACCATGCCCGGCTCATGAGTCTTTATGGATCAAGGTACCATGGTTAATAGGGTTTCCAATGGTAAGTTCAGTACCCTAGGTTCAAGCAGTTATGACTCATACAGGGTGAACAATCAACGACCAGTCGGGTTACTTGACGGGCTCGACTAGCACGAGCGTATCGCAAGTCGAACGACACGAAGTGTGTGAAACACTTCGCGTGGCCTAACCACTGCCGCCAACTCCAAACACGACTTGCGTTCATCGACGCGTCCTTCATGGCAAATAGAAACCAACCACGAATTCGATCCATTACCGACTTCCTGGACTAGGTCATACCCCAAACATTTATAAAAAATATCAGTAAGCATATGAGAGTAGTAGGAATGAATATAAATAATACAAGCATGTTGACACGTGTTATAACATACAACTTAAGCAAATAATCCCACACATGCATTTCATATAAACAATGAAATCAATACATATAGACAACATGATGGAAATCGTTTACATCAGCATATTACTTGAGAATTCCATCTCAAAACTCATACACAACACCATTTACTCAATACATACTAATACAAACATTTATACAAACACTTAGACTACACACTTTAGTCTACATAGCGTATGTCGACTCAAAGTGTGCATTTGGGCGAATCTCTTCGCCAAAATGATTATGCACGCATTTCTAATATCCTATTGCGACAAAAATCCATGTCAATCATTTTAGCAAAATATGGATGTTTACAGTATTTCCTACAAATGACTAAAATGCCCTAAATCTCATATTTTTCCTACGTTTACAAAACGGGAAACGGACAGCATGTTGTACATGTCAAACGGCGTTGCCGTCGATAATCTACTATTAAACGACATTGAAAGCGTTGAAAACAGCCAATCAAAGCGTCTAAAATCCACACCTTTTGCTCTAGATGTGTATCGTTTCGAATGGAGCGTATACGCTTCGTTAACGGCGTACAGGCGACCTAATGCACACGCACATCAGCTACTTTGCTATTTGAATCAAAGAAATCCCCAAATCAGCAAGTGGTTAGGGTTTTCCTTACCTAGAAGTGCGTTGGAATCGCCGGAAAAGTGATTCGAGTGCGCTGCTTTAGCACGTGCAGCAGCAGCAGCAAGTGGCAGGACGATCTCTCCCACACTCTCTCATAAACGCTCACTTTTTCTCTCTCTCAATCTAGGGTTTTAACCAAATTTGGATGGGAGAGAAATGAGAGGGTTTAAGGCCGTTATATAGCCCAAAACCTTTCCAAAATAGACTTGGGAACAAGGTTTACTTGGGTTATAACCAAATCGGGGTTGTTCTGTTCCAAAAGAGCATTTTCGGAGGTCCCCTGGCCGAACGCTGTCGGACTTAAGCTCAGGCATACTGGATCTAGTACACATCAAGTTTTTAGACCGAAAGAGTTCGCAGATCGCACATGGCGGTCCAATTTCAGTTCAGCGGTCATCGCACCTAGATCAGGTCTATAAGTCTCATGATATGAAAGAGAAATTTTTCCTGATCCGAGGGTGTAATTTGGCTGAATTCTGACGGTCAGAATGCTTAATAATAACGCGCCAAGTCACGTGCCATATTTGAATTAAAATTTCCAAATCTAACCCTATTCTCACTCTCTTCACTCCAAGCTCAATGAAATAGCCTCTGAACGTCGGTTGGCCTTGATTTTTGAAACGGTTGTCAAGTCCAGCTAACCGGTCATAACGGTCTAAGATTGTAGGTATCGGACTTTCGACGCGCGGTCTAGATCCAATACAAAGTTTCAAAGAGTTCCTGAGAGCAAACGGGTCTAGAGTTTGATCCAAGGTTTTAGGATATTATAGCATCATTGGTGCTATAAGTTTTGGGTCTTGTAAAACGTATTTAAAGCGATCAGGGACAATTTCACAGCTACTCCAGCGTAGTGCTAGCTAACTTATGCTTAGTTTCTAAAGAAATTAATCCTAAGTGATTTCTTTGGCTATGGAATTAGGTTCTGAGCGGTTACCAAGGTGTTTTGGTTGACCCATTTCCTAAGGACGTCTAATCCCAGGTTGGCAAAAATCTCGGGTGTTACAGCTATTATCATGCGCACTTCACAGACTTCCATGAAGTTATCACCAAAGCATCTTCACTGCACATGCAAGACTTGTGCACAGCGATCAGGACCTTTAATTTTCTGGGTCATCATGTGGATGTTCCATAATCTCAAAACCAAGATGATTTGCCCTATGACAACCATCCGATCACCAGCTACAAAGGGACAGAGAGCTAAAAATTGAGAAAAACTGAGCAATGGTCCAAATTTAGCATGCCAAATACAGGAATTAGTAAGCTTTTTAAATTATGCCCATCCACATGGTGGCCTAGCAGATAAATGGTCTTGATTCTGAGTAACCATCATGTTTGCGACATGAATGGTGGGGACATCACTTCATATAAATTCTAATAGCCATTTCTCTTACATTTACTCGGTTTTAAAGAATTGTCACTTGTTGCAAAATTGTGAATTTTTATGAACCCCAAGATACCCTGAAAAAAAAAAACAAGATTCAAATGAGAGACATAGAGTAGAAACGAATCAAAATTACCTGGTCTACCATCTTGTGGTTGAGAATGGTGCTTTTAGCAAGAACTTTCATGGCCACACTCTCTCCAGTCTCTATGTTCTGCACGAATTTCACCTTTACAAATGTCCCTTTACTGATCGTCCGGCCCTCCTATAATGGTGTTCCAATAAACTAAGTTCCTTTCATGCATTTCATCGAACAACTAGTGGGCATCAAACATTATCCCACATTTTACATGCATCAACAACATCTTCCAACATAGAACATAAGGAAAAATGATTTCCAAAAGGGATTCCGACCAGTAACATCATAAAGAAAAAAAATCATTTCCCCACCTCAAAATCGAACAAGATTCAAGTAATATTTGTAGCTAGAAGCTGTTGAAAGCACAAGATCTATTTATTTTCAAATGAAAGCAAGAACAATATCAATCGAGATAATGTTTAGGGTTCTGAGGGGAAGGACTTACCTCAATCAAACTGAGTTCTTGTGGAGACTCCCCTAAAGGTTTCGCCTCTTCATCCCAAGCTCTCTCCTCCTCCCTCTCTGCAATCTCTCCCCCTCCCTCCCTCCCTCTTTGCAATCTCTCTCCGTCTCTACAATCTCGGCACTGCAATTACCCCCTTTCATCTCCTCCTCATCGATAGCTATAAGGCTTCATCAACCCTTTTTTTGTCTTTCAAAACGGCGGTGGCTTGACGTTACTCAACAAGGCAAGCTCACTTTTATGCACCTGCGCATGTGCGCATTTTTTTCACACTTGTCATGGACCTCTAATCCGAACAGTCCATGTGATGCAGCATCCCATGAAACCATCAAGAACCAATTTTCAAACCTATTTAAAACTCTAGTGGGCCATATAAAAGAGAGATGCAAATCAAGGTAGGAAAATGTTTTCATTTGTCATGGCCCACCAATGTTTTGAATCAAAGTAAAAGTTCGGTTAATGGGGTTTCATGGAGTTCTGCATCACGTGGACCATTCAAATTTTGGACTCAAGTTACACCTTGATGAATTCTCAAAAAGTTCTCAAGAACTCTTGCCCACTTGTGCCCATTTGAGTATTCTATGGAAAGGGATTGAGTGCGTAAACTCTATGGGATCCACCATGATATATGTATTTGATCCACACTGTCCATCCATTTTAATACTTAATTTTAAGTCCTGATCCTAAATATTAGCTATATCCAAAGATCAAGTGGACCACATCACGGGAAATAGTGTGAATTGAGTGTATACCGTTGAAATTTCTGGGGGGGCACAGAAGTTATGGATCATGCTGATTTTTTTCCCTCATCTAGATGTTTGTGATCTCATGAACATGTTGGATGACAAATAAAGATCACTATGGGCACTAGTAAGGTTTCAACAGTCTAAATCAGTATTTTCACTGTTTCATGTGGTATGGTCCACTCGAGCTTTGGGTTTTCAAGTTTTTGGCTCGAGCTCTGCATGACAATGAAAAAAATGGATGGACAGTGTGGATAAAAAAATGGATGGACAGGGTTTGGCCCCACCATGGGGATTTGCATAAATCAGCCCTATCTACTCATATGGTGATCCACCATTGAAAACAATTTCTAACCATTTGATAAATAGCAAAATACAGGTGTGCCCACTCTATGAGTATATGTGGAGGATTTTTGCATAAGATGACCCTCATGATGAGGCCAACCTATTCGATGGGGTAGATGTCACACACACTCGAAAAGGTTTGTAGTTATGCACTAGGTGGACCGTAACTTATAGTCGAACTAGTTAGAGGAGACATTAGTTGATTAATGCATATAACTATGGCTAAAACTAATTTATTACCAATTGGGTACTGTACTGCATTAGGTACCCGACCTGACTTGTACTAAATGGGTCAAAAAGAGTTTATCCGAATTTGATCCAAATTTTTAATAGGTCTAAAAAAATGGATCTGGTGCATTGGCTTTTGCATGTTTGTTTCCCATTTCCATTGCATTGCTAACAATATCCTTCATTTTCATGTCCATACCGACCTCATCCATCTAGACGAGTAGGTCACAAAAGGTTTTCGATGTCTTTATGGCTGGTAATTGTTGCATGTTGTGTATTAGTCATCGTTTCCAGGTTGCTGGTCCTACAAGTTAATGATATTTAGGTCATACTTTGTTTTTGTCTTTATTTGCTTCCCTCGCTCATGTACATTTTGTTCATCATCCTATCCTTGTTCGTTATCTAAATCGGTATTTTTGTTTTTCCTCTTCATCTGGTCCTGTACGACCTAATCAACATATTGAATGCCAAATAAACAGTACATTGGACCTTAGGAGAATTTTAATGATAGATATATAATAATTTTATAATTTATTATTAATTTTTTTAATACACACACACACGCCCCCACACTCGTGAGAGTAATTCAGTACACTATAGGATATTAAGTAAACTTTGTGAGCCCTATTGCAAATTATGTATCTTATTGATGTTGTCTACCATTTTAGTACTTTTTTTAGGGTACGAGCTCAAAATTTAAATATATCCAAAGATTAAGTAGACCACAACATAAGAGTGTGAATTAAACACTTATTGTTGAAATTTCTTAAGGGATACAAATGTTTTGGATCAAGTTTGATATATATGTTTTCCCTTTATCTATGTCCCTGTAACCTTATGAATAGGTAGGGCTGAAAGTTGGGCGGGTTGAACTCGACCGACTCGTGACCAACCTGACATTGGGTTGGGCTTGGGCAAGATCTATTGTGTCTGATCTTATGCTTGGGCTATACAAGCACTAACCCGAGCTCGGGCTGTTTGGATGTACAAATGTTTCTTTTCTCTCTCTCATATAGATTGTGTTTTACACAACACGACTTTTAAATGAGTAGTTGTCCTATATTTTAACTTGTTTGTTTATAATAAATGAAGTTCTTTACAATAAATAATGACATACGTAATTAATAAAATTATAAATATAAAAAATAAGATGTGTATTAAAATATAATAAACTAATGTAATCATTAAAATATTAGCATGTATTCACCTGACCGAACCCACTTAGGTTGGGCTTGGGATGGGAATTCCCAACCTGAGGTTGAGTTAGGTTGGGTTGGTTAAGGTACAAGAACCTTGGGTTGGGCCAGGGTTGAGCACCAACCCGACGAAACCCGCCCGACTTTCAGCTCTATGAATAGGTTGGATGACAAATAAACATCACTTTGAGGCTTAGAAAAGTTTTGATGGTGAATGCTGTTATCCCCACTATTTCTTATGGTGTAGTCAACTTGAGTTGTGGATAGCTTTAAGTTTGGAGCTCAACTGCTAAAATGAGTTGTAAAAGTGAATGTACCCAATCAGTTAGATGCACCATTCCATGGTGGGCCTGAGGCTCAAAAATCAAGTCAATCAGTGACTTTTTTGGTCCACACCACATACAAAAGTTGAGAGGGATTACCCTCCATTAAAATATTCATAATCATTTATTGGGACCACCGAGACGTGGTTCATAAATCCACCGCCTCCATTATTTGTTGAGATTGGTTCATAAATCCATCGAGATGTTGGGTCCACTTGAGATTTTAATCTAACCCATTTTTGAGCTCATGTCCTAACTTGATATAGAAAAATGGATGGACGGTGTGGATAAAGCACATACATCATCGAAGCCACATTTCATTGAGTCATTTCATCAAACACTTGGTGAGCAACAACAATATCAAAGTAACCGAGTCATCGAACTGGTTCGATTTGAGTTGAGTTCGATCAGAGTTGAGTCAAGCTTGGGCAAGCTTGAACTCGGTCTAGTTAACACCCTGATCCATAGCTCAAGTGGTAGACTGAGTGAAACATACCTCGTTTCAACACTGAGGTCTTGGTATCGATATTTAATTTTTCTCAAATCATCCATGTCTTTTTTTTAAAAAAAAGTTATTAACAGGTTAGATCTTAAATAAACATCATAGTGGCCCTAGGAAAGTCTCAACGGTGGGTGTCACTGTCCATTCTGTGGTCGGTGCTCCGTGGGGCCCACAATGATGTATGTGTTTCATCCATTTTTACAGATGATTTCAGTATTTTACAAAAAAAATAAAAAATTATAGGGATATAAATCTTAGGTGGACCACACCACTAGGAAAAAATAATGATTGGATATCCACTATTAAGATCCTCCTAAGGCCTAATGTACTGTTTATTTGACATCCAATATATTGATTATGTCATCAATACCTAGATGAAGGAAAAAAATAAATATCATCTTGATCCAAAACTTGTGGCCCCCAAAAAGTTTTTAATGGTCAATGTTCATTAAACATTGTTTCCTATAATATGGTTCATTTGAGATTGAGATATAACTCATTTTTCCTTCCATACTATAAAATGATCTATAAAAATAGATGGACGGAATGGATGAAACACATACATCATAGTGGGGCCCATAGAGTACCGACCACCAGGCAATGGCTGGTGGTAAGAGAAGTAGCCAATCTGTTTCCTAAAAATGCCTACCCCTCCCCGAATCCACATCTCCCGCCCGCCCCTCCCAAAACCTAAATTCCTCAAACCTCTCTCGCACGCCCGCCCCTCTCCCAAACCCTCTCTCTCTCTCTCGCTCGCAGCCCGCCCTCGATTTCCCAACCCCTCTCTCTCACGTGCCTGGCCTTCTGTTTCCCAATACCTCTCTCTCTTTCTCTCTCGTTAGGGTTTTAAAATCCCCCTTTCGCCGCAAACCCACCTTAGATCTGTGACAGATACTTGGAGAGAACTCGAAAGAAGAAGAAGAAGAAGAAGAACAACAACAACAAGGAGAGGAAATCCAGATCAAAAGACATCTCTAGCTCTGATCCGACAACAGTTAGTCTCTCTCTCTCTCTCATTGCCAATTTATAAATTTGGGGATTTAGATATTTGTATATGTTTCCTAGTTGTATGTGGCAAATCTATCCCATTCACCACTTTAACCATATCCTTTAAGGGCGTGGACCCAAAAATAAAGCAGATCCAAAGCACAAGTATTAGCCACAAGCACAAACCAGTGGGGTATTGAACACCCATATAGAAACTCTCCCTCGAAAATTTTGTGTGGCCCATAAATTCACCATCATGTTTTTGAGAAATCCATTCTTTCCATCTATTTTTCCATTATTTGTTTCATTTGGTAAATGGAAAGATCGGATCGCACCAGAGACATCTCAATTTGAACCAATCATCGTTCCAGGTATATGGTGATTAGATCTCACCCTGCAGATGGAGTTTCAAAGTTCTTGCGGATTAGACGGTCCTAATGGATTGTTTAGATTCCCATAAAATCTTTAATCTGTAATCCGATAAAAGGTAATTGAATTATAGTTGTTTGGATTCCCATAAAATCTTTATAGCTGTAATCCGATAACGGGTGATTGAATTACAGGTGCAAAGTTTTAGAGAATTTACAACCTATCTTATTTGGCTTTGATTACAGATAAACAGGTTATGGTGTTTGGATAATCTGTAAATTGTTTGTATCTTATCCAAGTACTAACACGGTCCATCCATGTACCACCCTAGTTAAAACTAATTGGATAAACATTGACAGCTGCAGGCCACGTGGTTCAGCAATCCTATTTGTTTTTATGATTGGAACTGCTTTAAACAGTCCATATAACAAAACATCTTGTAAATTAATACATGGAAGGATGTGCCGAGGTTGTTCACCATCTTCATCAGTTAATAAATACCTTGAATTTATAAAGCACTCTTAAAACCATGGGAGAGCCTTCTTGAATCTACATGAAATAATGGGATTGATGCTGTGGAGTTGTGGGAAAGGGAAAGTAAAACCATGGTTATTAAGGGTTTGGTCCAGCTGAAGTTCAACAAGAGTTTTGATGCTGTGGAGTTGTGACAGTTGCACTAGGGCATGTTTATATGCACAATTGATGTAAATGCCGACATTTAGCTTAATCAAGAAGAGATGAGAAAAATAACAGTGGTTATTAAATTCCTTAGTCTCACCTCAACAAAACAAACTAAATCGTCTTCCCTTTTGAGGCCAACCATCTTCCAAATCCTTCCACATCTGGGCTGTTCTAGGAAACCTCTCCTTTTGCTTCACAATAATCTCTCGTACCTGCTCCATCTTTGAGTCCTTATTTGAAAAAGTCCATTACATCCTTATACCTCCCATGAATGTTGCAATGCCAAAAGACAAATAGCATTCTTCAGAACATGAGTCAAAAAATGGTTTTATTCATGACCATGGTCCATGACAACTTACATCCTACATTTCATATGCAAACATACATACGTATATACAATAGGTAAGTTGCATTCAAACCAAGAAAGTAACTCATATCCAATTTCAAATTAGAATTTCCATTTTAGAATTGAAGAGAATTGACCTATGTAGAAGAGTCAAGAAATTGAATCAACTACCAATTATAGAAAAAACCCATAAGCCCACAATCACATGCACAGATGTTTTTCATCTCATATTCACCAATATTTATCATGTATTAGAGATCACATTTCAGGATTAAAAAGAATTTTGATAAACAACCTTCATCATCTCTAATACATATTATGAGTAACTAAAATGAGATGAACTCATTTTTAAGTGTCTAGCAAATAGCCCTGTATATAATGCATGAAAATGTTTCCTTGTTATTGTTTCTATACATTTTTTTTCTGATTGTTGAATCTTAAAATTTGTTATATTGAAGCATGTTTTTAATTTTTGTTTTTTTGATGTTTCCTTCATTTCAGTTTGCCTACTTGTGAAGATAATTTAGTTCTGCACTCCATCTATGCTGCTGGAAATTGCTGCTGCCCCTACTGTTTGATTAGATTAGGTATCTCACTATGACTACCAAATGAACCAACTTTTTTCTGTGAATAATTTGTCATGCTTTCATTTCTTCTTGATGCAAAAGTACCAGATATCTGGGTCTCCAACTAGAGGTTGTCCTGCCATGTTTTCTTTACTCATGCCCCAATGTCCACAAAGTGAATGATGGTATTGTTATGTTTTTGGGTCTGCTGGGCATTAGCAGGTGGCAGGGTTGACAAACAACTCTTGTTTAGCAGAATCACACAAAGTGCGTCACTGTGTGAGGAAGCATCCTGTACTTGGCCAATATGTGCTTGGTGTTGCAAAGGTATTAAAAATGGGACTTTGAAATGATGAATATGCTATGCCATGCTCCAGCCTTTTATTTTACATAAGATTTATGGCCGTCAGCTATTGTAAATCCTGCAGAAGAGATCGGACAACATGTTATATGTTGGGATAACTGAGGAACACAAAAAGTCCATGGCGATGTTTGCAAATGTGGTTGGTGTGGAGATGCTTTCCTTGTTGGAAGCCTTGAATTCTCGTACCAATTAAGCAGTTAACAACAGAACAGGTAAAGTTGGTGCAAATTCATTCTGTTGTTTTCATCTTTAACCTTGAAAGTGCAAAAATATAATGGTGAGAACTTACTCTGTGATGTACATACGTGCATGCATCCATGAATGCCAAATGACCTACCAATGGTCAAAAACTCGATAACTCCCACCCATTGTTTTTTCCTTTTAAGAAATTGACCTTTTTTACCCACTTCCTACACTTGTCTTACTCTAAACTCAAAACTTAGGAGACCGAGTATCTGAGTCAAGTATGAGTTTTTGAATCTTGACATATACAATGTGAATCTGTGGAGCCAATTTTCTGTTCTGGATAGAAACTGGGATTGATGGTGTTATTAAATGGTTGACAACACACATGCACAGTTGTAATAATGACCAGATGTATGAACATGGTACCTTTGTTGATGATCCGGTATGTAATTTGATGGGCCACGCTGTGTAGATGGCCTGGCCCAAAAATTAAGTCAGTCAACTCATTAGGTGGGCCACACATGCATAGAATCAGTTGATAGTTTACAAAAGTTTCCAATGGTCTGCATTCGATCAATGCCTCTAGTTGTGCCTGATGAATAAACCTGCATGAATTTTGTGTCTGGTCATTTACACTGTGAGACCTTCCTGGTGCACAGCTTGGATGTCTCGTACACTTATCATGTTGGCGCGTGGGGTTCTTTGTAGTGCACATGGGTCCAGCAAATCACTTAATATATACAGTCATTCCTGGCTGCAAAATAAAATTCCCTAAACATCTGCTTCTTTCATAGAGCTGACCTCTTCTTTTCCAGAGTCTGAGCATGATAGTTCAAATCAGCTGCGGGTAAGCTGAGATGGATTCGGATTTTCCCAATTCAGTGAACATATTTGGCAGTGCTTTGATATCTTGAATATTGCAATCACATTTTCCAATATGTTTTTCATGATAGGACAACATTGATGGACAAAAGTTGAGAGAAACTCCTTCAGTCAAAAAAATTGAAACTGCTGATGAAAATGTAAGACCATTTTAATATTATTACGAGTTCATTGAAACTTTTGATTTTTATAATCAGATTTTGAGAATAGCTTCTAGTCATTTATTTTGTGTCTTCCATAGAAGGTTTTGCATCTCATATTGAGTTCATCTCATATAAACATAAACCGGTATCATTTATAATGCCATGCAATATCCATCTAACATTGGAGGCATGGCTCTTGAGTCTTGACCACTATCCGCCACTCTTTAAAAACATCAACTAAAGACCACCCACTGAATTTTGGCTGATAACACTTACCTACTCAAATATCGATTTCTTAACCTTATCAATGGCATCGGCTTGGGGCCCATGCAGGAAGGTCATATGGAGAATGATTTCTACCATTTTTATCTTATATTTTATTGTTATTATGTTGTTTAACTATAACTTGCATAAGTGTGTGCATGTGTAAAAAAAAAAAAAATTGTTGTTTAACTATAACTTGCATAAGTAGTGAACCCTTGGAACAATTTACGATTTGTAATAATGGCCCCTACAGTGGGAATGAACCATCTATGTACCTTATTTCTTTTCAATCTCAGGTTGGCATGACCAAGGCAGATGCTACTATTCAGACCCTTTCAGAAATTAATCCTGATGTTGTGCTCGAGGTAAGAATTCAACTAGGAACCTATTTCTGTGGAAATTATTCGTTTAAGGTCCTTGCCTTTTTCTTGACTTGATTGTTTCAGATCTTTGTGTATTGCTTGATGGTCATGTGTTGTTTATGCAGTCACAAGTCTGTTGAGGGTCAAATACTGCATATTAGACCCCATTTATTACCTGAATTTACGTACATAATGCCGTTTAATGGCCCGTTTTACCGTGTTTGTGATACAGGGTGTAGTTGAAAGCATGAAATGCAAAAAGTTGCTAAAAGTATGAATTTAACACTCTGTTGACGCCACAGGCAAGGGACACACTCCAGGGGACCAAGATTGACAAATATACACGGTCAGAAATCCGAGAAAAGTTAGAAATTGAAGCTCAAGTGGCCTGAAGGACGTCCAGAATGTAAGATCACGAGGTTCCCACCATCCGTTCGGCTCGAAACTTCATACGTCGCCTGAGGACCATAAATTAACCGTACATATAAAATTTCAGCCATTGAAGATTTCGGGAAGTGCCCCAACTGACATATCAGCCCGTAAAATCATGATTTGGGGCCCACATGCTATCTGGATATGCTTCAAAATTTGTCTCTACGGTTTAAATACGATTGGAAACAGGATGGACGGCACAGATTTCTCGTGAACATCACAGTGGACCCCACATGAGGGTGTGCGTGCATTAAGTGCACGCACACGCGAGCCCCACCGGACCAACCAACGGGTCAGTGCAAGCGCTGACCCGTCTCTCTCCCTCTCCGCGTAAGGTGCAGCGGACGCACGGCCGCTGGCCCTTTTTGCGATCATCTGTGGGCCCCACACGTGCTCCATAAGCTCGATCTAAACCGTCCACCGTGTAGACAGCCGCGAGAACTACAAAACCATGTTATCACTTTTCACCCATGCGTGCACACGTATGAGATACAGAGGCCACAAAAGGGCTGCTCGGTAACGTTCAAAACTGATTCTTCTATGATTTCTTCTCTGGGCCACGTCAATGGACGTTCAAAACCACCCATTCTTGACTGAAATTTCGTTCTGAATCCAATGGACGGGGTGGATTTTCCAGAAAATGCTTCTGTGGGGCCCACCGACCACAACAGCGAAATTGTGCGAAAGGTTTCACACATCCGCGAAAATCGACTTTTCCGGACAGTTTTGGCCCACCATCTTTGATCATATGGCAGATCTGAACCGTCTATCACGTAGAGGACCCAAGAAAGTACTAAGGGATGGTGTTTCTTTGGAATTTGAGCGAGGAAAGTGGCGTGTTTCATGGTACCGAACTTGGCTGCGAAAATTGCACTCCGTGTCCTGCTACAACTCTGTCACTGACTCCAGCCTTCCAGCAGCTATAAAAAGAGGTTTTTGGACGTGGGGAGCATTCATTCAAGGTCTTGGGAGGAAGAACAGAGGGCTCGAGCTTGGGTTTCAACGTGGGCAGAGGAGAGAGAGAGGAGCTTGGTTTTTTCTTTTCTTTTTCTTTTCCTTTTCTTTTTCTCTTTATTTATTTGGATTGAGCCCATCCATGGCAGGCTAAATCCTCCTAGCTAGGGCTACGAGGTGAAGCTTGTAGTGAGATGAGAGATTATATGCTTTTAATTTAATTTTAATTTTTGAATTGAAGTTGATTTTAGTTTGATTTTAATGGAAATATTTTTGGTCTTTAATGGTCTGTTGTGACTGAAATTACAATGGGTCTGCAATGCTTTGAATATTTTCTTATCCCTTTTATGTTTATGACGTTAGGACGTCCCGTTGTTCACCATAGTCTCCTGGGCATGGTTGGATGACGGTACCCTTCTTAACCTTCATACATATGATTGGTTGGTAATTAGTTTAATTCTGTTGTTTGCCATAGTCTGTGGACATGGTTTGGTGATGGAATCCATTCTAATTTATCTTCCTTTTATCTCTTTGAAAACTAGATCAACGGCAGTTCAGTAATTTCCATGATTTTTGATGCAAGCATAAGTTCTCCCTGATCTCTACAAGTGGATCCTCTGAATCCCTAGTTTCTCTTCCTCTGATTTATCTTAAGTTTAGAAAATTATTTCATCATTATTCCTCAATTTATACTTGATTTAGAATTCATCTTTTTCTAGTTCAATGTCTATTTAATTTTAGATAACGTACAAGTTTCAGTCCCTTGGGATTCGACCTCGGTCTTACCGAGTTATTACTACATCACAACCCTGCACTTGGGGAGTGAACAAGTTTTTGGCGCCGTTGCCGGGGACTGTCGGCTACGTTTTTCTGAAATTAATTAGTTTTGGGATTAGTTAAGATTAGGATTATTTTAACCGTAGATTTTTATTTTTATTTTCCTAATTTCTAGAAACTAACCTATTCTTCCTGTTTTGTAGGATTCTGAAATAGAAACTTCTAATTTGGTGATATTTTTTGTAATTTCTCTATTTTTTCTCTATTAGGGTTTTTAAAAATTTTCTAATCTTAGACTAACTGTTTTAGAAACTAACTTGTTTTATTTTTTATTATTATTATTATTTATTTATTTATTTTTTTGCAGGATCTTAATATAGGAATATCTAGTCTGGTACATTCTTTCTAAATTTCTCCTCTCTTACTTTCCACTTTGCTATAGGATCTTCTCTTCTATTTTTCATAGGATTAAATTCAGATTAAGGGTTTCATCATGCATATGCACGAGTGGCAACGTCAGTATGCTGAGAAGAATAACTTATTTTGGGATGATGATGATATAAATCAACCTATGTCTCAAAACTTTTCTGAAACAATCATCAAGAACCGATCAAAATATGAAAATCCACCGGTTAAGAAGTCCTTACGTGATTATATGCAGGAGAACAATTACACCCCACGGATTAACAAAACAGTACGTGAGTGTTGGGGTTATCATAACTATGGTTGTGAGAATTATTATCACTCATCCGATAAAACAATGCGTGATTGTATCATGAGTGATAACAAGTATTACCAACCAACAGATTCTCCCACTTATGATCAGTATGACTATAACCAGTGGAAACATCAAAATTGGGAAAATGAACCAACTACATGTTATGATGATTATTCTCTTGGATCCCCTACTTTTGAAATCCATCCAGAAACGATCCAAGAGGATTCATATCAACGTAATCTTTCAGCCTGTCTTGTGGAAATGAGAAAAGTAATGGAAACAATGAAAGGACTCGATGCGCGTCTTGATAGGATAGAGGAGGCTCGGTCATCCCAGCCACGACCTAATCTAAAAATACAATGCGAAGAAAGTAATCCGCACTCACTTTTAAAAGAATCTGGAATTTGGAATGAGGAGTTGGATTCCGTTAATGAGCATATGGTTCAATTTTTCGATGAGTCAATCTCGATGACTGTCCGAAAGAATGGTGAAGATACATGGGTGTCTTTTAAATACATTGATGATGACACAGTTTCCTTACATGACACACAAGATTTCAATGATGAGGAAGAAGTTAGTTTATGCAAACCTCAACCCATGTTAGGTGTAAAATGTGAGGAAAGTGATCTCATCCCGAATGTGCACT
Organism: Magnolia kwangsiensis; assembly: GCA_037074715.1. Classification (NCBI taxonomy): domain Eukaryota; kingdom Viridiplantae; phylum Streptophyta; class Magnoliopsida; order Magnoliales; family Magnoliaceae; genus Magnolia; species Magnolia kwangsiensis. The sequence continues at coordinate 104,537,790 of CM073576.1, read as the reverse complement.
GCACTGGACTAGACAATGATGCGTATTGGGATGATGGTCATGAATGTGCAGCCCAAATTCTCCCTGAATCAATCTCAAATCTGGTCCAGGTCAACGATCAAGACGTGCACGAAGTGATCGGTCAGGAAGATCTACTCCACTCATCTGACATGCCTGATTTAAATGTGGAGAATGAACCTCTTACAACCGACTCTTCTAACTCTTGTGAGGCATGTTTAGACCACTTCCTTGAATTGAATGATGATATGATTCGGGAGGAGGAGTTGCCCGCTACGACTCTGGAATTTGAAACCACTCAGTTGAGGCCACCATCTGAGCTGCAAACAATTGAGAATTCAGCGCCTTAATTGAGTAATTTCAATGAACAGAGTGATCACATCAATGCTTCACTTACTGATTTTCAATCTATCTGTGCAGGACTGGAGCAAGAGAGCGCACCTCCATCCACTTTCAAAGATGAGGGATTCTTTGCGTAGATCATCACAAGCCACAAAAACGAGTCACACTCATCTGAATTTCCCAACTCGTGGGATTGCTTGGCACACTTTGCGGTTTCAAACGATTTCATGTTAAAAGACAAAGTGGATACCTTGCGAGACAACATCTCGGTAGTCATCACTGACCAAACGAACCCTTATTCTGAAACCCTCTCTTCCCCTGATCCTAAACGTCTACTAGTAAAGGAAGAGGAGCTGAATCTAAAACCGAAGTTTGGAACTTCGGAATATGTTGAGACTACATTACTTTTTAAGAAGTTTTCTAAACTTTATTTACTTGTAGTCTTTGATTCACCATGTAATACTAACGTTGAAACTTCTTCTGTCTTAGGTGAATCGTATATATTACGGATACCTCCAGCTATTCAATGGAAGATTTCTTATGAGGTGCATAAGTCTTTCTAGAAAGTCATGCTCCAGGGCACCCAAGCCTATTGCAAAAAGGGCTTTTGGATGATCCTGTTGAGGAGCTTACTGAGAGACTTATCAAGATATTGGCCGGAAGGAGAACCTTGCGGCATGATCGATTCAATGTTTGTGGGTAACATTACTGCAAACCCTCACGAGACTACAACTCGTCCACTAGGGGTAACCTAGGGGTTTAAAGGCTTGTTGCATATGCTAAATGCAATCGAGAGCACCTGCGAAAGTGGTATAGGTATGATTTTATTTTTGTTTTTCTTTCTCTCGTACTAACCTGATCTCTCCCAGTGATCTATTGGAAACTCTCTTGATTCGTTATTCAGGTACTATCTTCCCATCACTTCTCATTTACTTTCGTTGTCCCATGTGCATTGCATGCTCATATCTTTTACATTGAGGACAATGTAGATTTTAGGTTGGGGGTAGGAGATTAGGTTTCCTAATCAGTATTTTTTTGGTCTTGAGCAAAAATTGTGAAATTTTTTTTTTAAAAAAAAAATTTCTGAAAATTTCTACAAATTCGAAGTGATTTTGACGAATATCCTTGATTTAGAATTGTGAGATATATGATGTTGATAATTTATGACTCTTGGATTCCGTATCGGTGGCATTCTGCAGTTAAGATCGAGTTGCTAAGCCATGATTAGCAGTTTTAAACATTGATCGCATCAGGATTTCACATGTCACATCTCGCTTTCACGTTAAGACTTCAGTCTGATATTGAAGGGTTAACTTGGTAATCACTAAGCACGAAAGGAACCAGCCTGAAATATCTTGTCATCATGGTATAAAAATTAGAAAGGATGGATAATTAATCTTCATCATAGGTTTGCTCCCTATAGGTGTGGAGTTAATTCCCCATGAATGATATGTGAAAAAGAGTCAGGTGTACGATCTTCACCATAGGTTTGCTCCCTATAGGTGAGGATTTGATTCCCCTTCCTTGGCATTACTTTGAATAGAAAAATTACAAGTTAATAGGCTAATCCATGAGGCAAGTTTTGGATTAGGTTTTGGTTGTCATGAATTTTCTTGTTGGTTACCAATGATATCATGAAATTGACGATTGGATCTCTTAATGATGATAAGCCGAGATTAGACTATACATCCATGGATCTCAATGTTTAAATTTTTTCTAATTGATGGATTAATGCTTTACACTTGATTATGAAGTCTACCGTACACTTGAGTTCAGGAGAAAATAATGCCCAATATTCATGAATCGTAGAATTCTAATGACTGGATTATTTCTCAAAAATCATTCGGCTTTACAGAAATTTTCATATAAGTCTCAACTTATTTTTCGCATATTTTGCTCGGGACTAGCAAAATGCTGGTTGGGGGTTGTGTTGAGGGTCAAATACTGCATATTAGACCCCATTTATTACCTGAATTTACGTACATAATGCCGTTTAATGGCCCGTTTTACCGTGTTTGTGATACAGGGTGTAGTTGAAAGCATGAAATGCAAAAAGTTGCTAAAAGTATGAATTTAACACTCTGTTGACGCCACAGGCAAGGGACACACTCCAGGGGACCAAGATTGACAAATATACACGGTCAGAAATCTGAGAAAAGTTAGAAATTGAAGCTCAAGTGGCCTGAAGGATGTCCAGAATGTAAGATCACGAGGTTCCCACCATCCGTTCGGTTCGAAACTTCATACGTCGCCTGAGGACCATAAATTAACCGTACATATAAAATTTCAGCCATTGAAGATTTCGGGAAGTGCCCCAACTGACATATCAGCCCGTAAAATCATGATTTGGGGCCCACATGCTATCTGGATATGCTTCAAAATTTGTCCCTACGGTTTAAATACGATTGGAAACAGGATGGACGGCACGGATTTCTCGTGAACATCACAGTGGACCCCACATGAGGGTGTGCGTGCATTCAGTGCACGCACACGCGAGCCGCACCGGACCAACCAACGGGTCAGCGCAAGCGCTGACCCGTCTCTCTCTCCCTCTCTGCATAAGGTGCAGCGGACGCACGGCCGCTGGCCCTTTTTGCGATCATCTGTGGGCCCCACACGTGCTCCATAAGCTCGATCTAAACCGTCCACCGTGTAGACAGCCGCGAGAACTACAAAACCATGTTATCACTTTTCACCCATGCGTGCACACGTGTGAGATACAGAGGCCACAAAAGGGCTGCTTGGTAACGTTCAAAACTGATTCTTCTATGATTTCTTCTCTGGGCCAGGTCAATGGACGTTCAAAACCACCCATTCTTGACTGAAATTTCGTTCTGAATCCAATGGACGGGGTGGATTTTCCAGAAAATGCTTCTGTGGGGCCCACCGACCACAACAGCGATATGGTGCGAAAGGTTTCGCACATCCGCGAAAACTGACTTTTTCGGACAGTTTTGGCCCACCATCTTTGATCATATGGCAGATCTGAACCGTCTATCATGTAGAGGACCCAAGAAAGTACTAAGGGACGGTGTTTCTTTGAAATTTGAGCGAGGAAAGTGGCGTGTTTCATGGTACCGAACTTGGCTGCGAAAATTGCACTCCGTGTCCTGCTACAACTCTGTCACTGACTCCAGCCTTCCAGCAGCTATAAAAAGAGGTTTTTGGACGTGGGGAGCATTCATTCAAGGTCTTGGGAGGAAGAACAGAGGGCTCGAGCTTGGGTTTCAACGTGGGCAGAGGAGAGAGAGAGGAGCTTGGTTTTTTCTTTCCTTTTTCTTTTCCTTTTCTTTTTCTCTTTATTTATTTGGAATGAGCCCATCCATGGCAGGATAAATCCTCCTAGCTAGGGCTACGAGGTGAAGCTTGTAGTGAGATGAGAGATTATATGCTTTTAATTTAATTTTAATTTTTGAATTGAAGTTGATTTTAGTTTGATTTTAATGGAAATATTTTTGGTCTTTAATGGTCTGTTGTGACTGAAATTACAATGGGTCTGCAATGCTTTGAATATTTTCTTATCCCTTTTATGTTTATGACGTTAGGACGTCCCGTTGTTCACCATAGTCTCCTGGGCATGGTTGGATGACGGTACCCTTCTTAACCTTCATACATATGATTGGTTGGTAATTAGTTTAATTCTGTTGTTTGCCATAGTCTGTGGGCATGGTTTGGTGATGGAATCCATTCTAATTTATCTTCCTTTCATCTCTTTGAAAACTAGATCAACGGCAGTTCAGTAATTTCCATGATTTTTGATGCAAGCATAAGTTCTCCCTGATCTCTACAAGTGGATCCTCTGAATCCCTAGTTTCTCTTCCTCTGATTTATCTTAAGTTTAGAAAATTATTCCATCATTATTCCTCAATTTATACTTGATTTAGAATTCATCTTTTTCTAGTTCAATGTCTATTTAATTTTAGATAACGTACAAGTTTCAGTCCCTTGGGATTCGACCTCGGTCTTACCGAGTTATTACTACATCACAACCCTGCACTTGGGGAGTGAACAAGTCCCATGATCATGCTAGGATGTATTCTTATGTTATTAATTGGGAAGCAATCTTTAAGTGCTTAGATTTAACAAAATGCACATTTAAGTTATTGATTATTGTGCTTACTGAAACACTACAGATTTAAACTGAAGATACAATGGTAGTTCAACACCATTTATCTATCAAATTGGCATTTAACAAATAAAATGGTTAGAGGCCCAAATTCAATGAGCAATATCAAATTGTTAAGATCACAGAATCAAGTGTGGATTTAGGCTACATTTAACAATGGGGCCTCAATTTGTTATTTTATATGCTCTTTGTTTTTTAGGGTAATTTGTATTTTCTGGGTTGCCAACTTCCCATGCATTTATGTCATTTGGTGGATGAGAACCAGACATTAAGAATTGTGTACTATTTGAATTCTAGCTCATGTTTTAATGGTAGCTACATTTTAGACAATAAATGCTACAAATGTCACACATTTGCTGGCTAAATGGGACTCAACAAATTTTATTTATTTTTATTTGTTAATTATTCATTTACAAAAGCAAAGGGTGAACTTATAAACACATAGTAGTGATGTCCATACATCTCTCCTTTATGTTCTGTGACTATGCATCATCATCATCTTTTTAATTTCTGCAACATGAACTATTAATATAACTTTAGGTAAACCAAGAGGCAGGCTAGTATTATACTCTGTGTGAATTGTCTCTAGCTTTTAAGAACATTGAAAAGTGGAATTTCATTAGAAGCAGGTAAGGCGTATATCCGATTCCTATATTATGCTATTGCGAATGAGAAAACTCATTTTTGTTGTCATAAGAGGATTGATCGTAACAACATGGTCATCATACACATAGACAAAAAATGTTTGTAATGAATGTTTATGAGTACTTGGTAATTTTAAAGTCCTTTTTGGTTAGGGTTTGGGCTGAAAGTATGAGTGCTAGAGCCGACGCTTTCGGAGTCTGAACTCATTCTTTTGAAAAATAAAAAAATGGGAATATTAGTAAATATGAATTTTCTTGTTAAGAAGAAAATGGAAGATGGATTGAAAAAACATAAAAGAGATTTTATTTTATTTTTCTTCTTTTTTAATTCAAGAGAGAGAGACGGAGAGGTGAGAGTGGGGGAGAGAGTGGGGGAATGAAGTGGCCACATGAGATTTGCAAATAGCGAGTGTTGTTTGGTTTGAAAATGACGTTTCGCATGCGTGGCGTGCGTGTCTATGAGAGGTGTCTATGGATGCGGATTAGCTAATGAATGCAATAGTAACGAGTTTGCAATAGATTTTTGTCTGACGAGTTCATCATTTGGGGTAAATTCAAGTCAAAGATAGCTTCTAAGTTTTGCTGGGTTTGCAAGTTACCTTATTGAGAAGTTTTTCTTCTTTTTTTTAACAACCAATCTAAGTTGATTTCTTTCCAATTTTAGATTGTGTTAATTTTTGGATAAAGACGATCTCTGATTTGTTTAATTTTTTTTTGTTTTCTTACCTTACCAACGGTTTGGATGGAAACTAAACATTATGGTGGGCCTTAGAAAGTTTTTAATTGTGGGCATTCAATGAACACTGTTTCCTGTTGTATGGTCCACCTGAGATTTGGATATAACTAATTTTTGAGTCCAGATCGTAAATTTTTTTTTTTTTTTAAAAAGAACTGATTCTTGAGCGAGGGTACCATCATATATATGCTCCATCAGACACGGTGTCTATGCGACTAAGACCTTGATCATTGACTCCTTTAACCATGACTTAGAAAAACTATCAAATCATGCAAACAGTGAGGCCCATCCAATGGAATGCTTGAATCTTGCGCACGTATGGCATGCGGATGGTCAGGGCTTCACATGCACTTTGGCTTAGTAAATTCTGTGCATAGTGTGCTTGGTTACTCAATTTGTAAAAGTGGAGCCAATGGTTATGTGATCCATTGCGGTGATCTGATGAGCTCCATTGTTCAGATGTTCAGTCTAGAAAGGAATCTAGATGTTCAGTCTCCCATACGTACAAAGTTACTAAGATGTAATAACTCCAAGACTTGGGGTGCTCAGATCATGCATCAAGTAAGTCCTTTGAGCATATTAATGGCATTTCTCTACTTGGATGTACAATCCATGTTGCATGTATGGTGGCAACCTTGTTTTGATAGACATACCATCTCTGCACTGCATTTTAGGATTGGGCTGAAGAAGCAAGAGCAGGTTTCAAGCAGTCCAAACTAGCAAATCAATGTAATTATCGGTGAGTCACTTTGCTAAGTTGTTATAATATATGTTAGAGAGTATGAGAAATGCATTTTCTGCACATGTTACTTCTTTGTGTTGACACTTGATTCACAATTCATCTCTGTTTTGACAGACATACCATCTTTGCACTGCATTTTCTGCACATGTTACTTCTTTGTGTTGACCACATGGGTGAGAATGTGCATCAGATCCACTCCGTCCGCCAGATGCACCACTACATTTTCACTGTGGATCCTTAAAATAAGTCTAATACAAGACTTAGGTTGGGAAAGTCATAAGGGACGGTATAAAATCATGCCCAAAAACTCTAAATTCATTTGGTGTGGCCCACATGAGTGTTGGAATGTCCAGAATTTTAACAGTGGGGCCTCCCATCTCCACTGTTCCCCATGGTGTGGCCCACCTAAGTTTTGAATCAACCTGATATTTGGGCCTTGGTGAAAACACAGGGTGGCGAACCTGATAGGGTGAGACGGAAACTTGTTGGTCCTTTCTGTTATGCATCATCTCAAACAAAATTGCATTTACTTGATACATTAGTCTGGGTATCAACCTTACCACTACAGATGTTGTCATTCTCTATAAAAGTAATTGGTACATTTTCCTTTCTTCTTTGCTAGTAGCATTTTAATGGGAAAAAGAAGGAAGCTGTTACTGCAACTTATAGCAAAAAAAAAGAGGAGATGATAGCCATCAATGGTTACGAAATGATATCAGTTTTTTTTTTTTTTTTTTCAAATCAATGGTTACTTTCCTTTTGTGCAATCATTTCTAAACTGATAGCCATCGATGCAGACCTATCACCACATGTAGGAGTAGTACTTGGGCTTCATGCACTCATTTGTAGCCTGGTTCATCGACTCATTTGTGTAACTGATTGACTTTTCCTTATTGCAACAGATCCTAGACTTTTGTAACTAATGCACATGCTTGTGAAGTGATGCAGATCGATGGATGGTTGTGAAGTGATTCATTGACTTATTCTGTGATTGCAGTGATGGGTTGCAAGTTTTTGTGAAGTGATGCACATTAATGGTTTTTTTTTCTTCCAAATTAATGGTTACTTTTCTTTCTTGCACTCATGTGAACTGGATTGTATCATGTAATTTGTTTTTATAGGAACCATGGATGAACATGATAAAATATATTGTTAACAGGTGTATATCAGGAATTTTGAGTGGAATTTCGAGCTGTAGGTTAAAAAAAAAAAAGAGACTTTTAACGACAAAAATTTTCGTAGCTAAAAGTTTTGTAATTTATTTTTAGCAGCAAAAATTTTCGCTGCTAAAAGTCTTGTAAAGTTTTTTAGCAAAGAAAAGTTTCTTCCCTAAAAGTGGAACGAATTTTTCACCAGCGTAAATTTTCGCTGCTAAAAGTCTTGTAAATTTTTTAAGTGACGAAAAGTTTCGTAGCTAAAAGTGTAACGAATTTTTTTACAGCGAAAATTTTCGCTACTAAAAGCCATGTAAAGGTTTTCATTGCTAAAAGGGTAACGAATTTTTTGGCAGCAAAAATTTTCGCTGCTAAAAGCCATGTAAAGGTTTTTTAGCAACAAAAAGTTTCGTCGCTAAAACCATAACGAATTTTTTGTTGCTAAAAGCCATGTAAAGATTTTTTAGTGACGAAAAGTTTCGTCGCTAAAACCGTAACGAATTTTTTGGCAGCGAATATTTTTGCTGCTAAAAGTCATGAAAATTTTTTTAGCGACGAAAATTTTCATCACTAAAAGTGGAATAAATTTTTAAAAAAAATTTTCGCTGCTAAAAAAAGTCTTTTATAGTTTTTTAGCAATAAATTTTCATCGCTAAAAGTGGAACAATTTTTTGGTAGCGAAAATTTTTACTGATAAAAGTCTTGAAATTTTTTTTTAGCGACGAAAATTTTAAAAGTCTTGTACAGTTTTTTTAGCGACGAAAAATTTTCATCGCTATAAAGCTTGCTTTAGCGACGATTCAAATTTTTGGTTGATAAAACCCTTCTACATCGGTCTTTTAGCGGCGAATTTAGCGACAAAATTTTTCGTCGCTACGAAAATTTAACTTTTAACGACGAAAATTTTTGTTGCTAAAAGTGGTATTTCTTGTAGTGGGGGCCTTCGACACTCTAAATACCTAGGAAATGGATGGGTCGCAGGCGGCGGGGTCTATGGCCTAAAATGGATAGTCGACGTATATATAACACTTACATCATGGCGGGCCTCATACAATTGCAATGGGCCCACATACATCACGTTGGGCCTCATATACGGGTCGCATATACATCACAATGAGCCTCAAACATGGGTCTCAAATACATCACTATGGGCCTCACCACCTGGGCCTCAAATAGATCATAATGGGCCTCATATACGGGCCTCAAATACATCACAATTGGCCTCATCACCTGGGCCTCAAACACATCATAATGGGCCTCATATATGGGCCTCAAATACATCACAATTGGCCTCATCACCTAGGCCTTAAACTCATCGCAATGGGCCACATCCATGGGCCTCAAATACATCACAATGGGCCGACAACATGGGCCCCACCAAATGAATAGTGTATATACAACACACATCACGACAGCCTGCTGGACGTCCAGCCCATTATTTCCTGCAGTGTGGATCATTTGAGATTTGGATCTATCCCATTTCTCGGCCCATGGCCTAAAATGATATGAAAAATTGGATGGACGGTGTGAATACACTACAAGAAAAATGGGCAAAGGCTACGGCCAAAAACCGTAGCAAAAGTCCTTTTGCTACAGATGTAATCTGTAGCACGTTTGTCGCTATTGGTGGGGTAGCTAAAGGTATAGCTATGGATTATATCCATAGCAATAGATACCAATAGCTACGGATTATATCCATAGCAATAGATACCAATAGCTACGGATTATATCCATAGCAATACCTTTAGCTACCCCACCAATATTGAGGAACGTACTACGGATATGGAATTTTATCTGTAGCAATAGATACTAATAGCTACCAATAATATCTATAGAAATAAATACCAATAGCTACGGACAATATCCGTAGCAATAGATATCAATAGCTACGAACAAAAGCCGTAGTTATAACTACGGATTATATTCGTAACTATTTTTTAAAAAAATTGTAATAATACGACCTGTTTCCATTGTAAGAACATGCTGTCATTGATAACTCATCTAAGCTTAATGTTGATAGAAATAGTACATAATATGCGATAAAAAAAATAATGCATTTATTACAAATAGCAATTACAATGCATCCTACATGCACATTTCTAAATAAACAATACTTCACTTTGCTCAACCTATCATAAGAATTATAACTAAGGCATGTCATCATGTGCAAGAAACAAATACATTCCAACACAGTAAACACCCTCCATATGCATTAAATAAAGCTCACGTTTTTACAAAATTTTCTTCCTTTAAACGGTCAATTTCAGCAAATGTAGAAGATAGAGCTTCTTCGTTCCTTGAAATTGTGGATGTAACTTCTGTGGACTTCAACACAAGATCACTTTCAAGTTCTGAAACTCTTCCATTGAGAAAATGAATTTCATCCTCCACTGACTTCTTTAACTTGTCAGCCTATATAAAACAACATTTGTAGACACAATCAAACAAGCATGCCTTTGTACACATCTCAAAAGGAAGAAAGATAAAAAAAAAAATACTTATATATGAAGAAATAAAAAATGTACCTACAAATCTTCTAAACTATGGCAAAATCCAACATGAGTAATGTGTTCAAACCTAGGATAGATTTTTAAAGTAGCTTCTCCTACCTAAAATAATATACGATATGTTGAAAAACTCATTTTGGTTTGCTAAAATGTTAACATGCTAAAATGTTGTATGTGAGCAAACACCACAAAATAAACAATCTTATGGAAAAAAAAATGAAAAGAGAGTGAACATATGAGAGGTGATCCTTATCTCCTTTGATGGATTCAAGCTGCATGTGCCCTACCCAACTTCCTATAAGGAGAAGTTATATGGGTCTTGGAATAATGTTGGTGACAGATCCAGCTTGTCTATTAATATTATCATATTGTGTTAGGACATGACTCTAAAAATGAGATAAATCCAAATCTCAAATAATCTATGCTATAAGAGATAGTAGAGATGGAAATAGATGCATTGTGATGCTTGAGTTCGAGTATTCTTGCCAACAAAGCAAGATTTTCTTGTTTGTTGCCATGTGATTGGGCTACATTATTACATCAATCGGGTTCGGGTTCGGGATCGGGTTTAGGTTTGGGTTTTCAAGTTTAGGTTTAGGTTTAGGTTAGGGAGTTGAGATTAGGATTAGGTGTAGGATTAAGTTTAGGTTAGGGAGTTGAGATTAGGATTAGGTATGGGTTTAGGTTTAGGGATTTGAGAATACAATTAGGTTTTAGGTTTAGGTTTAGGTTTTAGATTTTAGGTTTAGGTTATAGGTTTAGGTTTAGGTTTTAGGTTTAGGTTAAGGTTATGTTATAGGTTATAGGTTTAGGTTATAGGTTATAGGTTATAGGTTTTGGTTTTGGTTTAGGTTATAGGTTTAGGTTAAGGTTTAAGCTATAGGTTATATGTTATAGGTTAAAGCTTTAGGGAATTGAGAATAGGTTAAGGTTTAGGTTTAGCAAATCGGGTTCGGGTTTGAGATAGGGTTTAGTTTGGGTTTTCAAGTTTAGGTTTAGGTTAAGGAGTTGAGATTAGGATTAGGTGTAGGTTTAGGTCTAAGGATTTGAGACTACATTTAGGTTTTAGGTTTAGGTTTAGGTTTTAGTTTTAGGTTTAGGTTAGGTTAGGAGTAGGTTATAGGTTATAGGTTATAGGTTATAGCTTTAGGGAATTGAGAATAGGTTAAGGTTTAGGTTTAGGAAATCAGATTCGGTTTTAGGATCGGGTTTAGGTTTGGGTTTTTGAATTTAGGTTTAAGTTTAGGTTAGGGAGTTGAGATTAGGATTAGGTGTAGGTTTAGGTTTATAGATTTAAGAATGCATTTAGGTTTTAGGTTTAGGTTTAGGTTTAGATTTTAGGTTTTAGGTTTAGGTTTAGGTTTTAGGTTTAGGTTAAGGTTAGGATATCAATTATAAGCTTATGTTATAGGTTATAGGTTAAGGTTTAGTTTATAGGTTTTGGTTTAGGTAAAGTTATAGGTTTAGGTTTAGGTTTAGGTTATAGGTTTAGGTTATATGCTATAGGTTATAGGTTATAGCTTTAAGGAATTGAGAATAGGTTAAGGTTTAGGTTTAGGAAATCAAGTTCAGGTTCGGGACAATGTTTAGGTTTGGGTTTTCAAGTTTAGGTTTAGGTTTAGGTCAGGGAGTTGAGATTAGGATTAGGTGTAGGTTTAGGTTTAGGGATTTGAGAATCCATTTAGGTTTTATGTTTAGTTTTAGATTTTAGTTTATAGGTTTAGGTTATAGGTTTAGGTTTAGGTTTAGGTTAGGGAGTTGAGGTTATGTTATAGGTTATAAGTTTAGGTTATAGGTTATAGGTTATAGGTTATAGGTTAAGGTTTAGGTTATAGGTTTTAGTTTAGCTTAAGCTTATAGGTTTGGTTTAGGTTTTAGGTTTATGTTTTAGGTTTAGGTTAGGTTTACGTTTATGTTATAAGTTATAGCTTTAGGGAATTGAGAATAGGTTAAGGAAATCGAGTTCAGGTTCGGGATCGGGTTTAGGTTTGGGTTTTCAAGTTTAGGTTTAGGTTAAGTAGTTGAGATTAGGATTAGGTGTTGGTTTAGGTTTAGGGATTTGAGAATACATTTAGGTTTTAGGTTTAGGTTAAGGTCATAGATTTAGGTTAGGTTTAGGTTATAGGTTATAGGTTATAAGTTATAGCTTTAGGGAATTGAGAATAGGTTAAGGTTTAGGTTTAGGAAATCAGGTTCGGGTTTGGGATCGGGTTTAGGTTTGGGTTTTCAAGTTTAGGTTTAGGTTTAAGTTAGGGAGTTGAGATTAGGATTGGGTGTAGGTTTAGGTTTAGAGATTTGAGAATACATTTAGGTTTTAGGTTTAGGTTTAGGTTTTAGTTTATAGGTTTAGGTTTAGGTTTAGGTTAGGGAGTTGAGGTTATATTATAGGTTATAAGTTTAGGTTATAGGTTACAGGTTATAGGTTAAGGTTTAGGTTATAGGTTTTTGTTTAGCTTAAGCTTATAGGTTTTGATTTAGGTTTAGGTTTAGGTTATAGGTTTAGGTTATAGGTTTAGGTTAGGTTTAGGTTTAGGTTATAGGTTATAGCTTTAGGGAATTGAGAATAGGTAAAGGAAATTGGGTTCGGGTTCGGGATCAAGTTTAGGTTTGGGTTTTCAAGTTTAGGTTTAGGTTAAGTAGTTGAGATTAGGATTAGGTGTAGGTTTAGTTTTAGGGATTTGAGAATACATTTAGGTTTTAGGTTTAGGTTAAGGTTATAGATTTAGGTTAGGTTTAGGCTATAGGTTATAGGTTATAGCTTTAGGGAATTGAGAATAGATTAAGGTTTAGGTTTAGGAAATCAGGTTCGGGTTCAGGACCGGTTTTAGGTTGTATGTTTAGGTTTAGGTTATAGGTTATAGGTTTAGGTTACAAATTTAGGTTTAGGCTTTAGGTTTAGGTTAAGTTTAGGTTATCAGTTATAAGTTTAGGTTATAGGTTATAGGTTATAGGTTAAGTTTTAGTTTATAGGTTTTGGTTTAGGTTAAGGTTATAGGTTTAAGTTTAGGTTAAGGTTCAGGTATAGGTTATAGGTTTAGGTTAAGGTTTTGGTTTAGTTTATATGTTTTAGGTTATAGGTTATAGCTTTAAGGAATCGAGAATAGGTTAAGGCTTAGGTTTAGGAAATCGGGTTCGGGTTCGGGACCAGGTTTAGGTTTGGGTTTTCAAGTTTAGGTTTAGGTAAGGGAGTTGAGATTGGGATTAGGTGTAGGTTTAGGATTAAGGATTTGAGAATACATTTAGGTTTTAGGTTTAGGTTTAGGTTTAGGTTAGGGAGTTGAGGTTAGGTTATAGGTTATAAGTTTTGGTTATAGGTTAAGGTTTAGGTTATAGGTTTTGGTTTAGCTTAAGCTTATAGGTTTTGTTTTAGGTTTAAGTTTAGGTTTTAGGTTTAGGTTAGTCTTAGGTTTAGGTTTTAGGTTGAGGTTAGGTTTAGGTTTAGGTTATAGGTTATAGGTTATAGCTTTAAGGAATTGAGAATTGTAATGCCCTGAAATTTGGGGGTGGAGCATAACTCAGCTCCCGAGTTCCAAAACATCACTTATGCAACATATTTGATGATACTTATATGTTGACTATAAGAATTCATAAAACATGAAATAGATCAAGCCAGATAGCAGACACAATTTAGGGATATTGAAAAATTGCAAGCGGAAGACTTAAATACATATATAATTCAAAATAAATCCCCAAATGATACGTGCTCTACCCAGGGTAATATACATATATCTGTGTCTCGAAATACATACATGAATTGTTCAAAATGATACAATACATATCCCAAAAATAATCCCCGTTGGTCAGGACGAGGCTCACATGAACCCGCCTGAGAACTACATATATGAGAACGCCTCCTAGTCCTCGTCGAAGTCTGGCTCCGCCTCGCAAGCATCGCCATCTCCTGCAGCTAAGTCAGAGTCTGGTTTGTGTTTAAACACCGTCTCAGAATGTGGGAGTGAGTGATCAACTCAGTGGTAAATGATAAGGCAGTACAATCACACAGGTCCTATATCTCTTGTTAATGAAAGGATGATATGAAGAATGATGCACGCCCTCACCACAATCTCCTCTGCGACATCATCTAACGATCACGGCATGACTCACTTCCTCAGTGCTCTATCACCAACACCGTTAGCACATGTAATGCGGTGTTATGAATATGATTACCAAGTTCTTATTAATCCTTTTCATACAACAGGATTGGAAAGCTAAGACACCTCCCTTGTATCATTTCCCAACATTGATCCTTTCTATGGTCTTCAATCCTAGGATATCTCATACGATGTTATGGTTCTAGGTTGCTGTAAGGGCTGTCAGGGCTGTTGCGCGCAATCGTTACACCACTCCCCCATCACCTTATCAATAAAGGCCTAATTATATCCTCAAGACTGCATCAGGACTTGTCGCCCCTATGCGGTGTCAGGATAAACTCAAGGTCACTACAGAGGGCTCGTCACCAATCAGTGTAGGCCGACAGCAAGAATATAGTGTCTCATACCACCATAATCTGCTCAGAGTAGGGTGCTCACTTGTCACTACGAGGAGGTTTATGGCCCCAGCGTAGGCCAACAGCACCACCACAGTGTCCCATACTACCATGCCCGGCTCATGAGTCTTAGTGGATCTCGGTACCATGGTTAACGGGAGTTTCACTGGTAAACTCAGTGCCTTAGATTCAAACAGTGGTGACCAAACATGGTGAACAAGCATCGGTCAATCGGGTTAGTTGATAAGCTCAACTAGGCCAAGCGCACGTTGAGTTGAATGACATGGAATGCATATGCACTCCATGTGGCCTAATCACTGCCGAACACCCAAGCACGACTCAGATTCGCTAAACTCATCTTGTGTGGTGAAAGCAACCTCAACCACTATTTATAAAATATTTTTTGATTACCTGGACTGTAGTACAACCCCATTCACATACAAAACTAATAACTAGCATATGATTCATATCCTGCATTCATTTGTACAATCATGAAGTATAACTTAAATGTAAGCAGTACATGCAGGAACCCATACACACATGTAACATGATTCAATTAAACACATAAGCTATGGAGGAAATCATATACTTATTTAGCATGGATAACCTAAGTTACATGATTCATGGAGTGAATCATACACACAAATACTATGGTTGAAATCCATATCTCAACCACCTTAGCATGCACATAATACTAACTGCCATTTCATTTAGACATTTAAACAAACACTTAGCTTACACTATTTAACATACATCATGTATGTCAACACCGTTGTATATTAGGGAAAGTCCTTTCGCCAAGGAGTTATCGCATACATATTAGGCATATCACAACGACAATTTATCATGGCAAGAAAATTAGCAAATTCCATACGCATACGTGTATTCTAACATATACATGAAATACGATATTTACAATACAAAGTATACGTATGCGGAAGACAAAATGGATAGCATATTTGGCATGTGTAATGGCAAGCACAACATGAATAAATCATTATCTAACATTGAAACGGTTGAAAACCATAACCTAAGCGTATATAGTCCACACCTTAAACCAGAAAAGACGTATTTAAGATGATTCAGACGACGTGTGTTCGTCAACGACGGATACACCACCTATGGCAAGAAATAGGTTAGCTAGAACCCTACTACAGCTAGTCTAAGCTTCAAACTAGGTTAGGGTTATCTTAACTTATCCAAAAACGGAATCAGAATCACCGGAAGAACGATTCAGAAACGCCGGTTCAATGTATAGATGCACCAGGAAGAATCCTACGGAGTTTCACCTGATTCTCCCACACTTTCTCTCTCTTTTCTTTCTCTTAAATCTATAGGGTTTGGGAAATTTGTATGGGTTAGAAAGCTAAGGGTTTAAGGCCCTTTTATAAGCCTAAACATAATAAAAACAGACTTTAAGTCAATGTATACTTAGGTTATACCCAAATCGGGATCTTTCTGATCCAACGGAGCATTTCTGGAGGTCCTCTGATCAAATGCGGTTGGACTTAAGCTCACTAGCATCGGATCTTTAGTAAGTTAAGTTTTTAGTCCGATTGGATATCCAAATTGTCCATGGCAGACCAGTTTCAATTCAACGGTCACCGAACCTAAATCAGGGCTACAAGCTCTATGACATGAATGGGCCAACTTTCCTGATCCGTGGGTGAATTTTGGTTAAATTCCAACGATCAGAATGCTTAAAAATAACGTACAAGTGAACCGTGCCAGATTTCTTAAAAATGTATTTAATTTTCTAAATATTTTCCTTTTTTCACTCTCTTCGCTTCAGACTCAATAGAATGGTCTCAGGACATCGGTTGGGCTTGATTTTTGAAAGGATGGTCAAGTCCAACTAAGCCGTCATAACGGTCTGAGATTATAGATATCAGATTTTCGACGTGCGGTCTAGATCCAATATGAAGATACAAAGCATTCCCGAGAACAACTGGGTTTAGAGTTGGATCCTAGATTTCAAGGTATTATAGCGTCATTGATTCTGCAAGATTTAAGTCTTGCAGAACATATTTAAAGCGAACAGTGCAAATTTCATAGCTAGTCCAACTTAGCGCTAGGTAACTTAGGTTCAATTTCTAAGAGAATTAATTCTAAGTGATTTCTGATCGAGGTGGTACTCGGGTCTTGGTACGGAATTTTTTGAGTCGTTACAATCTACCCCCCCAAAAAGAAAATTTCATCCTCGAAATTCGTACCTTCTCATATTCCTTGAGAAACTGTGGGTAGTTCTTCCTGATCTCAGCTTCTGTCTCCCAGGTAGCCTCTTCTTCAGTATGATGCGTCCATAATACCTTCACAAGGGGGATGACCTTGCTACGCAATACCTGCTCCTTCCTGTCTAATATACTCATCGGGCATAGTTCATAAGTGGCATCCTTGCTCAACTGCACCTGCTCCCATCTGATAATATGGGAAGGATCAGGAACGTATTTCTTCAGCATAGAAATATGAAATACGTTGTGTACGCTCACGAGAGGCGTAGGTAAAGCTAGGTGGTACGGTACTGCTCCCACTCGATCAAGTATCTGGAATGAGCCAATAAATCTCGGCATGAGCTTCCCCTTCTTCCCGAACCGAAGGACTCCCTTCATAGGAGAAACTCTCAAGAATACGTGATCTCCAACCACGAACTCCAGCCGTCGCCGCCTTGTATATACATAAATCTTCTGCCTGCTCTGCGCTGTGAGAAGTCGACGCCTGATGATGTCAATCTTCTCTGAGGTCACCTGTACTAACTTAGGACCAATCAATTTTCGCTCTCCGACTTCAACCCAGTAATGCGGTGCTCGATAAGGACGTCCATACAAGTCCTCATAAGGTGTCATACCGATACTCGCTTGAAAACTGTTATTGCACGTGAACTCTTCATTTGGAAGACAATCATCCCAACTGTCCTTGAAATCCAACACGCAAGCCCGCAACATGTATTCCAAAATCTGGTTCACCCGCTCTGTCTATCTTGGATGTGAGTCCAGAAAATAGAAGTAAACCGCATGTCTCTATCCGACACGATCTCCAAGGGAACTCCATGCAGACGAACAATCTCCCTGATGTACAATCTAGCCAACTCGTCTGCAGAGTTCGTAACTCTGATCGAAAGGAAGTGTGCCGACTTCGTCAAACGGTCGACCATAACCCAGATAGAATCATGTCCCTTCCTCATCTTCGGTAGTCCCGAAATGAAATCCATAGAGATATAGTCTCACTTCCACTTAGCTATAGGCAAAGGATGAAGGAGACCAGGAGGTCGACGATGCTCTACCTTCACCTGCTAGCAAGTGAGATAACGGCACACATAATCTGTAATGTGGCTCTTCATGTCATCCCACCAGTACGTCCTCTTCATGTCACGATACATCTTCGTACTGTCCGGATGCATCACAAGTCTAGACCTATGCGCAGTCTCGAGAATCTCTCGTCTCAAGTCAGGGACATCTGGAACGCATAGGCGGCCACGATAATGTAAGCCCCCATCCGTTCCAACTTGCCACCTGTCATCTGTATCATCACTGGCCTGCTCTCGAAGCTCACTCAGACGCTCATCGTCCCTCTGCACTGCAATGACCCTGTCATCGATAAGAGGTCGCACCTGAAGGTGTGGGATAACCTCGAATGGCTCCTTCACAGTGAGTTTCTGCTCAAAGTCTCGTAAAAATTCAACCATATCTCACTCGGCAACCATCAGCAGAGCTGCAAACTCTATCACCTTCTTGCGGCTCAAAGCGTCAGCTACAAGGTTCGCCTTGCCCGGATGGTAGGAAACTTCGAAATTAAAGTGCTTCAAGGTCTTCATCCATCGTCGCTGCCTCATATTCAGGTCTCATTGCGTGAATATATACTTGAGGCTCTTGTGGTCGTAAAAGAGCTCGAACTCCTATCCATAGAGGTAATGTCTCCAGAGCTTCAATGCGAAGATGACCGCTGCCAACTCTAGGTCATGTGTAGGGTAATTCTCCTCGTGCTTCCTTAATTGTCTCGAGGCATATGCAATCACCCTATCCTTCTTCATAAGGACACAACCTAAACCAACCTGAGATGCGTCCTTATAGATCGTATATTTAACCCCTTGTTCTAGCAATACTAGCACAGGGGCGGACGTCAGCCAGTCTTTCAGCTCTTGAAAAGCTGATTCCGCCTTCTCATTCCAGGTGAACTTCAGATCCTTCCATGTCAACTGAGACAAGGGTCTGGCTATCTTGGAGTATTCCCGAATGAATCATCGATAGTATCAGCAAGTCCCAGGAAACTCCTCACCTTGATAACCGAACTAGGCTGTTTCCAGTCTTGCACCGCGGCTACCTTAGCAAGGTCCACTGCTATCCCATCCTTGGACACGACATGCCCCAGGAACTTGACTTCCTCCTTCCAGAAGTCGCACTTCTTGTACTGTGCGAACAACTGGTGCTGTCTCAGAGTATCTAGGACCAATCGCAAGTGCTCCTCATGCTCCTCTCGACTCCTGGAGTATATCAGAATGTCGTCTATAAATACGATGACGAATCGATAGAGGAACGGTCGAAATACACGGTTCATCAGGTCCATGAACACGGCTGGTGTGTTCATAAGACCGAACGACATCACGAGGAACTCATAATGGCCAAAACTAGTCCTGAAAGCCGTACGTCCTCATTCCTAACGCACAGCTGGTGATACTCTGACTATAGATCAATCTTCGAGAAGTACTGCGCTCCTCACAGTTGATCAAACAGGTCATCTATCCTGGGCAATGGGTACTTGTTCTTCACCATAACCTGATAAAGCCTGCGGTAATCAATGCACAACCGCAATGAGCCGCCTTTCTTCGTCACGAACAACATAAGTGCTCCCCAAGGAGACACACTCGGTCGTATGAAGCCAACCTCTAATAAATCATCGATCTGTTTCCTTAACTCCTCCATCTCACATGGGGCCAGGCGATACGTCGGCAATGAGATGGGCGTTGAACTGGGTAACAGGTCAATAGTAAAATCAATCTCGCGTTGAGGTGGTAACCTAGGTATCTTCCTGAACACATCCTCATAATCACGGACTACTAGCGTGCTTTCAAGTGTTGGGACATCAACATTCCTTAACAAGGAAGCATAAAAAATCACTTGAGAGGGGTGACTGACCTGCACCAGAAATGTAAAGGACGTGCCCTCTAGCTCGTAAACTGTCACTATACGGGTCTCACAATCAATCTCGGCCCTCCCCGTAGTCAGCCAATCCATACTAAGAATGACATCGAAATGATAGAGAGAGGGGTCGACGATAAGGTTAATGGCCATCGTCCTGTTCCCTAGATCTAGCTAATAACCCTCACACATCGTAATGGCATCAGTACAGGTCCCGTGTGCTGAAATAACTCACACCCCAACCATACGAGTAGTCCGTAGCCCAAGGCGCTTGACTACTGAAGAAGATATGACTGAGATAGTGGATCCTGTATCCACCAACAAGAATATGGGAGTACCTCCGATATGGGCTATGACCTCAAAGGCCAAAGGTGGTGCGATTTCTGTCCCAGATGGCTCAGCTGTCAATGCGTGTACCCGAGCCTGCTGAAGACGGTTAGGCTATGGGACCATAGGCTGTTGCGACGGCCTAAAATGAGTTGCTGGAGGTCTAAAAGATGGATGAGCTGGTGCAGAACAAAGGGGTGGTGGTGAAATGGTCTGAGGCATCGGACGACCAATCTGCTGAGGCGACGAGAACCCATTGTCTCTTATCCTGGAGAAACATGTAGTCTCGGTGTGGCCAGGCTTCCTACAATAGTCGCACCGCACATCAGGGCACCTCACATAGGCAAGAGGTCCAGAAGACCCCTGAGGTGTCTCAAATTGAGGCCTCTTCATGAGGAAAGGCCTACTCTCGAACTCAGGTCACGGCCTAGGAACCATAGATGCTCGTGTGCGGGCCGACCTGTCCCCGTCATGCTCTGCACGCAAGGACATACTCACCAGCTCTGCATAAGAAATGCTCGCACAACAAATCTTCGATCTAATCTCGGGCCGCAAGCCCTAAGAAAAAAGCCGCATCCTCATCGGCTGGTCACTCAGAATCAAAGGAGCATACCTCCCTAGCTCTATAAACTTGTTTTCATACTCTGTCACCGACATGCCTCCCTGACGAAGGTGAAGGAACTCACTCTCCTTCTCGTGCCGATACGTGATAGGGAAATACTTCTCGTGGAAGCGTGCCTCAAACGCTACCCACGTCCACTCATACCCCTCCGCAACTGTTGAGAGAATGCTGTCCCACCATAAGCTAGCCTCCTTCTCAAATATGAAGGTGGCCAACTCAACCTATTCAGCCTCAGAACAGTGCAATGGTCTCAGCATCTTCGAGACGCGGTCTATCCAATACTCAGCCTCCTCAGGTCTGTGAGTACTTGTAAATGTAGGAGGCCTCAAGCATTAAAATCACTCGAAAGATCCGCTAGCACTAGCATGCCCGACAGGGTGTAGAGGCGAGGCAGGTGGAGTCACCGCCATCGACTGATCAAAAATGCCAGCCATGGAGGACAAGAATTGTTGTTGCTGCTGCTGTTGTATCTGTTGTTTCTGCATCACAGCATCATCTGCTCTAGCCTATGAGGAGGTGGAGTGGACTGTGATGTAGAGGGCATCGACGCAGATGCACGATGCTACTCAGGAGCTGCAGGCATGACAGGAGGCATCACAGAAGGTGTCACAAGAGATGGCCCAACAGCAGGACCAAAAGCTGGCTGGGATCTGAATGAGATGGGCCCACATGAGGGTCTATAAGAGTATCGTTCAGGGCGAGGGTCCTGTCAAGTGAATCTCCTAGAGAAAGACGGGCCGAAGATCTCGAACCCTTAGGCGGCATACCCTACACACAACAGAGGGTAGGAACTAAAGAAATTAGGCATTCACATAATCCATTCACAGTCTGTACTTCACAAACCAAGGAAACATGTGGGGCCCACCCTGGGTCCCCCTGGATGTGTTAGATTTGAGCCCTACCATTTCGGGTAGTTTCGGATACTAACTGGTGCACATTCACATTTAGCGATCTTTAACAGCTAGGATAGGATCCATAAGGGTCTAAACTCATTAATAAATGTACTAGAAGTGGTTCAGGGTCGTTTCATGCAACCATAGATGCACACGGACTCGATCAAAATGATCAATTTGAGTGAACTTCATCAATTGGCGAAACTGGGATCCTATGAAGGTTTTTATGTTCTTCGTGCACCCTCCTACGGTATAATGGCATTAGCATGTGGTGTGTGACCCTAACCTAGGTATAGATTAATCCAAATCATGCTCTGATACCAATTTGTAATGCCCTGAAATTCAGGGGTCGAGCATAACTCAGTTCCCGAGTTCCAAAACTTCACATATGCAACATATTTGATGAAAATTATATGTTAACTGTAAGAATGCATAACACATGAAATAGATCAAGCCAGATAGCAAACACAATTAAGGGATATTAAAAAATTACAAATGGAAGACTTAAATACATATATAATTTAAAATAAATCCCCAAATGATGCATGGTCTGCCCAGGGAAATATGCATATATCTGTGTCTCAAAATACATACATGAACTGTTCAAAATGATCCCATACATATCTCAAAAATAATCTCCACTGGTCAGGACGAGGCTCACATGAACCCGCCTGAGAACTGTATATATGAGAACGCTTCCTCATCCTCGTCGAAGTCTGTCTCTGCCTCGTAAGCATCGCCATCTCCTGTAGCTAAGTCAAAGTCTGATTGGTGTTTAAACACCGTCCCAGAACGTGGGAGTGAGTGATCAACTCAGTGGTACTATATAGTAAAAGTTAACATGTTATCAATCCAATCAAGCAGTAATGATAAGGCAGTATAATCACACAGGTTCTATATCTCTTGTTAATGCAAGGATGATATGAAGAATGATGCATGCCCTCACCACAATCCCCTCTGCGACATCATTTAACGATCGCGGCATGACTCACTTCCTCAGTGCTCTATCACCAACACCGTTAGCATATGCGATGCGGTGTTATGAATATGATTACCAAGTTCTTATTAGTCCTTTTCATACAGCAGGATTAGGAAGCTAAGACACCTCCCTTATATCATTTCCCAACATTGATCCTTTCTAGGGTCATCAATTATACGATATCTCATACGATGTTATGGTTCTAGGTCGCTACAAGGGTGTCAGGGCTGTTGCCCGCAATCGTTACACCACTCCCCCATCACCTTATCAATGCAGGCCTAATTATATCCTCAAGACTGCATCAGGACTCGTCGCCCCTATGCGGTATCAAGATAAACTCAAGGTCACTACAGAGGGCTCGTCACCAATTAGTGTAGGCCGACACCAAGAATATAGTGTCCCATACCATCATAATCTGTTCAGATTAGGGTACTCACTGGTCACTACGGGGAGGTTTGTGGCCCCAGCGTAGGCCGACAGCATGACCATGGTGTCCCATACTACCATGCCCGGCTCATGAGTCTTAGTGGATCTCGGTACCATGATTAACGGGAGTTTCACTGGTAAACTCAGTGCCTTAGATTCAAACAGTGGCGACCAAACATGGTGAATAAGCATCGGTCAATCGGGTTAGTTGATAAGCTCAACTAGGCCAAGCGCACGTTGAGTTGAATGACATGGAATGCATATGCACTCCATGTGGCCTAATCACTGCCGAACACCCAAGCACGACTCAAATTCGCTAAACTCATCTTGTGTGGCGAAAGCAACCTCAACCACTATTTATAGAATGTTTTTCGATTACTTGGACAGTAGTACAACCCCATTCACATACAAAACTAATAACTAGCATATGATTCATATCTTGCATTCATTTGTACAATCATGAAGTATAACTTAAATGTAAGCAGTACATGCAAGAACTCATACACACATGTAACATGATTCAATTAAACACATAAGTCATGGAGGAAATCATACACTTATTTAGCATGGATAACCTAAGTTACATGATTCATGGAGGGAATCATACACACAAATACTGTGATTGAAATCCATATCTCAACCACCTTAGCATGCACATAATACTAACTACCATTTCATTTAGACATTTAAACAAACACTTAGCTTACACTATTCAACATACATCACGTATGTCAACACCGTTGTATATTAGGGAAAGTCCTTTCACCAAGGAGTTGCCGCATACATATTAGGCATATCATAATGACAATTTATCATGGAAAGCAAATCAGCAAATTTCATTCGCATACGTGTATTCTAACATATACATGAAATATGATATTTACAATACAAAGTATACGTATGCGGAAGACAAAATGGATAGCATATTTGGCATCTGTAACGGTAAGAACAACTTGAAGAAATCATTATCTAACATTGAAAGGGTTGAAAACCATAACCTAAGCGTACATAGTCCGCACCTTAAACCAGAAAAGACGTATTTAAGATGATTCAGACGACGTGTCTTCGTCAACGGCGGATACACTACTTATAGTAAAAAATAAGTTAGCTAGAACTCTACTACAACTAGTTTAAGCTTCAAACCAGGTTAGGGTTAGCTTAACTTACACAAAAACAGAATCAGAATCGTCGGAAGAACGATTCAGAAACGCCGGTTCAATGTATAGATGCACTAGGAAGAATCCTACGGAGTTTCACCTGATTCTCCTACACTTTCTCTCTCTTTTCTTTCTTTTAAATCTCTAGGGTTTGGAAAAATCGTATGAGTTAGAAAGCTAAGGGTGTATGGCCCTTTTATAAGCCTAAACATAACAAAAACAGACTTTAAGTCAAGGTATGCTAAGGTTATACCCAAATCGGGATCTTTTTGATCCAACGGAGCATTTCTGGAGGTCCTCTGATCAAATGTTGTCGGACTTAAGCTTACTAACATCGGATCTTTAGTAAGTTAAGTTTTAAGTCCGATTGAATATCCAGATTGTCCGTGGAGGACCAGTTTCAATTCAACGGTCACAGAACCTAAATCAGGGCTATAAGCTCTATGACATGAAAGGGCCAACTTTCCTGATCCGTGGGTGAAATTTGGTTAAATTCCAACGGTCAGAATGCTTAAAAATAACACGCATGTGAATCGTGCCAGATTTCTTAAAAATGTATTTAATTTTTTAAATATTTTCCTTTTCTCACTCTCTTCGCTCTGGACTCAATAGAATGGTATTAAGACATCGGTTGGGCTTGATTTTTGGAAGGATGGTCAAGTCCAACTAAGCGGTCATAACGGTCTGAGATTATAGATATCGTACTTTCGACGTGCGGTATAGAGCCAATATGAAGATACAAAGAATTCCCGGGAATAACTGGGTTTAGAGTTAGATCCTAGATTTCAGGGTATTATAGCGTCATTGATTCTACAAGTTTTAAGTCTTGCAGAACATATTTAAAGTGAACAGTGCAAATTTCACAGCCAGTCTAACTTAGCGCTAGGTAACTTAGGGTCAATTTCTAAGACAATTAATTCTAAGTGATTTCTGATCGGGTGGTACACGGGTCTTGGTACGAAATTTTTTGAGACGTTACAAGAATAGGTTAAGGTTTAGGTTTAGGAAATCAGGTTCGGGTTCGGGATTGGGTTTAGGTTTGGGTTTTTAAGTTTAGGTTTGGGTTTTTAAGTTTAGGTTTAGGTTTAGGTTATTGGTTTAGTAGTTGATATTAGGATTAGGTGTAGGTTCAGGTTTAGGTTAAGTAGTTGAGATTAGGATTAGGTGTAGGTTTAGGTTTAGGGATTTGAGAATACATTTAGCTTTTAGGTTTAGGTTTAGGTTTAGGTTTAAGTCTTAGGTTATAGGTTAAGGTTATAGGTTTTAGTTTAGGTTTAGGTTTAGGTTTAGGTTATGGGTTTAGGTTATTGGTTTAGGTTAGGTTTAAGTTTAGGTTATAGGTTATAGGTTATAGCTTTAGGGAATTGAGAATAGGTTAAGGTTTAGGTTATTGGTTTAGGTTAGGTTTAGGTTTAGGTTTTAGGTTATAGGTTATAGCTTTAGGGAATTGAGAATAGGTTACGGTTTAGGTTTAGGAAATCGGGTTTGGGTTCGGGATTGGGTTTAGGACCGAGTTTAGGTTATAGGTTATAAGTTTAGGTTACAAGTTTAGGTTTAGGTTTTAGATTTAGGTTAAGGTTAGGTTATCGGTTATAAGTTTAGGTTATAGGTTATAGGTTATAGGTTAAGGTTTAGTTTATAGGTTTTGGTTTAAGTTAAGGTTATAGGTTTAGGTTTAGGTTATAGGTTTAGGTTAAGGTTTAGGTTTAGGTTATATGTTATAAGTTTTAGGCTACAGCTTTAAGGAATTGAGAATAAGTTAAGGTTTAGGTTTAGGAAATCGGGTTCGGGTTCGGGATCGGGTTTTAGTTTGGGTTTTGAGGTTTAGGTTTAGTTTTAGGTTAGGGAGTTGAGATTAGGTTTAGGTGTAGGTTTAGGTTTAGGGATTTGAGAATACATTTAGGTTTTAGGTTTAGGTTTAGGTTTTAGTTTATAGGTTTAGGTTTATGTCACGCCCCAAACCCAGAAATCGAATTCACAAGAATCCCGATCATCGAACCCTATGCCGACAGCCTCCGTAGTATCCCATTCTCAGCCCCCAGCGTACATACACCAGGTTCCAATCCTGGGATCCTATAAGGAGGATTTTCAATGTACCTTTGTCTTATAAGAAGTATGACCACAAGTATACTCAAATCATAAAGGCAACATCATCATCACATATCTACTAATATAATCATTTGGATACAATGCTGAAAGGAAAAATATATATATCGAAATCAAAGCTCTAGAGGACGGCTGCACGCTCCAAGCTTAACGCTGCTGCAACTTAACGCCACCTGTATGCATCTATCGAGTATAAGCTTACAAAAGCTTAGAGGGTGGTGAAAGTGTGTGCACAAGATAAGTGTCAAGTATACCATAAAGTCCATAAATCATACATCATTAGAATAAGAGAAAATACTAACAAGATCATGAATCATACGTTATCAGAGTAAGCAGAATTAAACTGGTAGTCCAAGAGTCATACAATATCAGAGTACGCAATAAGATTAGTTATACAAATGAGGAGTCAAAGGGAGCCAAGTATCAGATGTTGAGGATACAATACCATAAATCATATAATATCAAAATAAGAAGAAATATCCTGTTAAGTCTATGAGTGTCATTAGTCATACCAAGGCTATGCAATGCAAGGCATAATAAGACAATAACAGATGCTGAGGATGCAATGCAATATGCAAATCCTCACGGGCCACGAATACCATCAACCTCATCTAGGCCATATAACTGCAAAAATATAGTAACCTAAAATGCTAAGTACTGTGGATGCAATGTAATATGCGGTGTGAATAAAATGACCAAGCTGGAATGTGAAGTCAGGATGATAGTACATAGTATCGCAGGCTATGGGGTCCACCAAAAGGGAATTCTATCCAAACCAGTCCCATACCTAAATTTGGATAGTCTGACTTAATGTGGTAAACTCCTAATCTCAGGTTAGTAGCGCGCCCAATCGAAATCGTGGTCATGCGAAGGTACATGTAATAAATAGTTACGCACCACCAGCCCGAGTGGATAGTGAATGAATGAATGAATGGATATGCAATTCTAGCTCAATAAGTCTACATATCAGTACGGTTATTCTCACACCCCAATCTCAGAAACTGGGCTCACAAAATTTTTGATCACTAAATCCGACGCCGATAGCCTTTGTAGTACCCCATTCTTGGCTCCTAGCGCCCATTCGTCAGGTTCCGATCCTGGGATGCTACGAGGATGATTTTTAACGTCAGTTTGATTCGTAATAAGCATAACTAAAGGCATAACTCATAAACAACAACCAAAAAATCCATTATATTTCCACTATGATAAAAAACTTTATAAGTAAAATGAGCATAAAGGGAAATACAATGATAGTGGGAAAAAACTCTAAGATGATCTGTTATACGCTCCTACCTCAGCGCTGCTGCGGTCCAACGTCACCTGCATACAACTGTCGTGCATAAGCTTATGAAAAGCTTAGAGGGTGGTGAAACTATGCGTGCAAGGTAGTAGTGCAATCATGCAGTATCAGAGTAATGCGGAACATGCTAATGGATTCATGAATACCATTAGCCGTACCAAGGCTATGCGATGCAAGGCATGAATGATATCAACCACACCAAGGTCATGCAATGCAAGGCATGAATGATATAAACCATACCAAGTCCATGCGATGCAAGATGTAACTCAAGCATATAAATCCTCATCTGAGCCCACATATCAATACAGTTCAATTCTGAAATATCACCGGGGTCTAGTACACTCCAAACCAGATTGCCACCCCATCGTGCGTAATAAGGTGAGTGGAAGAGACCTCACTATCCACCTACCAATATCGGGCTCAGCTCATCAATAGCGGACCCATTCCTCGAGCTGGTCAAACTCAGCCTAGCTTTGCCCCTCCTCTCAGGCGGGTAAGGCAGCACCCCCTTCCAACCAACCACGACACAGTGGAAAGTGTGACCATCTGGTAATCGGCACTCGGTGCTTATGTTCCCACTCGGTTTAGACTTTGGAGTAACCTCTTGGTACCATAAGGGTTTAGGGACTTTCACCCAGGGATATCTATAGCACCCCATGTAGAACAAGATTTTTGGTATCCAATCCTGTCAACTACTATACGCCCGTGGAGGCTACTTCCCTAATGTGGCTAGGGCATACAGTAACCAAGTCACACAATGCAAAATGCATGAAGCATACTATCCAATCATGCAGCAATCCAACGCGTATCATGCACTTATGTAAGGCAACACCACCTATCCGAGAGCTCATCATCAATCTGCCGAAGACATATCTATGATCAGTCACTCCTCATATCAAGCATACATATGAAGCGTATGATCATGAATCATGAAACTATATTAAACATGTTATATGGTGATGAATTCTGTTTATAATGGAGATGGGCCTAGACGGCCTACAAGTATGGGCCTAACATTGGGCCCTAGGGAGAATTATAATGCAAACATTTAACCAACATTATTCTTACAATGTGGACGTCAAACTAACATTGCTCCCAAGGAACGACTGCCAAAAACATCATCATCGTAGGGTCTCACATCGAATGGGCCGATAAAATGGGCTGATTTAAATGGGCCCAATCAAATGGGCCGATCAAATAGGCCGAATTAATAGGCTGATCAAATGGGCCGATTTAAATGGGCCCAGTCAAATGGGCCGATCAAATGGGCCTCAGGTATATCAATCAGGCCCACCCTTTTATATTTTAAGATCCAATTTATTCACAAGTTAACATATAGATAGAACAAATATTAACTTAATCATAAACTATTGTGATTCTTAGGCGTTTGAATGGTGGATGTCACTATCTACTATTTGAATGGTGGGGTCCACCTGAACTTTAGATCTGACTCACCCATTATCCATGCTATAAAATGGGTCCACAACGTTTTTCATGTCTCTATGTTGAGGAAGTGTGGGTCAGACATTGTTCCTGTTATTGATTGACAACCACTGGAGATTTATGGGGATGCTTCTTACGTTGAGTAGCCGGTTCTTATCCTTGATAGGAAGGAGCAGGTCCCCGGACCAAGGTCATTCCATTGGTGAAGGTTCAGTAGGGTCACCATTCTGTTGAGGAGGCTTCTTGGGAGCATGAGGCCGAGATTCGAGAGCGTTATCCCCATCTCTTTAATGATTGATTGTGTATTGTATTTTGTATGTTGTCTCCGATTTTATATAATGATGATTATGTTTCTTATTCCTCATGAGTTATGCTTAGTTACGATGATCGTGTAAATTTTGAGGATAAAATTTTTATTAGGAGGGGAGAGCTGTATGCCTCATATCCTAGACCGTACCATTCTATAGGCTTCCGCAGTCTTCACGGTCGAATTTCGACACCCTTTGACCCTTAACTAGCATTTACGCGCGACCTTACGTCACACGCTGTCAACCTGAATTAACTCAAACCAAGACTTGTACCCTTGCGATTACACCATCATCACGGTTTCGATGCCATGACTCGTACACTGAGGCGATACCTAGGCTAGGAGATGTGGACCCGCATTCAGTTCGAGGAAAATGCCGCGCGTTGCAAAACCTAAGAGAATCTCTCCGACATGTCACCTCAATCCATCAATTAATCTCATCAAGGGTCAAGTACACATCACCTTTCACCCATTTCCAAGTAACCCCAAAGTCAAAAAGTTCTTACACAAGCCCATACCTTTCTTACACCAAGCAACCACAAAAGTCAAAAAGCTCTTACACCCATCACTCACCACATCCATCAACCATCGATCTCTCTCCCTTTACAACCCTCTCTCTCTCATTTCTTTAAACCACTTTCCAACCAAGAAAAATCCCACGTCCAAGCCTCCCAAGCCCTCCAAGAGAACTTTGTGTGTGGCCCACTTCCTACCCTCTCATCTCCCATATCAACCATCCAAACTCCATCTCCTTCGTTGGAATCGAAGCTAAAGAGAAAAGAAAGCCAAATGAGCAAGAAAAAAGTAGTGGGTGATCTTAGATTTTATTTTTCATTCTTTTTTTTTAATTTAAGGGTCCATATATGTGGGACCCACCTTAATGTATGTTTGTATGCAAGAGGGGCCTATAGTGGCGGGGCCCCTCCATACTCATTGATCTCTCTCTCTCTCTCTTATGTATGGTAGCTTATGGCCCAGCTTGATGCTTGATATCATCCACCCATTCAAAATGGTGCGGCCCAGCTTGATGCTTGATATCATCCACCCAGCTTGATCTCTCTCTCTTATGTATGGTGCCTTTTAAACGATGTCATCCATCCATTTTTATCTAGGTCATCTGGTGAGTCTAGATGATAAGAAACACAAATATCAGATCCATCCAAATCCATTAAGCCACGTCTATGTGGGACCCACCTTAATTTTTTAAAACACTGTCCATCTAGTGTCCCTTGACGCTGGATGTGTTAACTGAAATGTGAACCGACCGTGTTGTGTACGCATAGCACGTTATCTTTTTTTTTAGGCTTTTGGATGGGTCACGTTTATAGGCTCCACCTTGATGTTTTCAGAAAATCCACACTGTCCATACTATTTCTCAGCTCATTTTAGGCGTTGAGCTGAAAAATGAGGCCTGTCCGATTATTCGATGGGCCATAGCATGAAAAACAGTATTTCCTACCCTTGAAATCCTCCTTGATGTCTCTATACACCTAAATACCTTGAATATTGGACTCATGTAGCCTGTCATGAGCCGTGGAATCCAATGGCTGGGTTGAATTTTTTGGATGTGGGCCCCACTTGTGAAATACCTCAAGAAAACAAAAGAAAAAAAAACACAACAGTCGACACTGCTGCTACTGTCAGAAATGCAGGCAGCGCTTGCTGCATGCAACGGGCGGACGGAAGGGCAGTGGCCCATAGGCCCAGCCGTGGACCACTGTGGTTTTGAGATCCACACCGTGTATCTGGTAGGCCCCCTTAGGGTAGAGGGCCACCTGAAAAATTAGCCTCATCCGGAACTCAGGTGGCCCACACGGCAAGAAACAGTAGTGATTGACATCTACCATTGAAACCTTCTGGACGTCTAGAAGTTTTAGATCATTTTAAAATTTATTTTTCCTCTTCACCAAGGTACGTGGGCCCCATTCACGCCGTCCATTCGTTTAAGATGGCCCCACCATGATGCATGTATTGTGTCTGCCGTCCATCTGACGGTGGGACACACCCCATGTGTGGGGCCTCCTTGGTGTGTGTGACCGTCTAAGCCATCTAGGGCTTGGACATGTATATGATGTATATATTATATATATTATATTATATTATATTATAATAGTGGTGCGCCCTACATGGGGCCCACCTTTGCCTTCCTGAATGCAGTGGGCTACATGTACAGCAGCTACTAGCTGCTCCTTTGGATGACAGCACGGCCATAGGCCCCACATTGTGCCTTATTGACGCCATCCACTATTTGAACAATGGGGCCCACCATGACGCATGTGTTGTATCCATGTCGTCCACCAAATGTAAGATCATTTTATAGCATACATAATGGGTGAGTCAGATCTAAAGTTCAGGTGGACCTCACCATTCAAATAGTAGATAGTGACATCCATCATTTAAATGCCTAAGAATCACAGTAGTTTATGATTTGACGTCCATATTGTAAGAATAGTGTTGGTTAAATGTCCGCATTATAATTCTCCCTAGGGCCCTTTGTTAGGCCCATACTTGTAGGCCATCTAGGCCCATCTCTGTTATAAACAGAATCCATCATCATATAACATGTTTAGTATGGTTTCGTGATTCATAATCATACACATCATATGTTTGCTTGATATGAGGAGTGACTGATCATAGCATATGTCTTCGGACAGATTGATAATGGGCTCCTGGATAGGTAGTGTTTCACTACATGAGTGCATGATATGCGCTGGAATACTGCATGACTGGATAGTATGCTTCATGCATTTTGCATTGTGTGACATGATTACTGTATGCCCTAGCCACATCAGGGCAGTATCCTCCACGGGCGTATTGTGGTTGGCAGGATTGGATACTAAAAATCTTGTTCTACATGGGGTGATATAAATACCCCTAGGTGAAAGTTCCTAAACCCTTATGGTACCAAGAGGTTGCTCCAAAGTCTAGACTGAGTACATGAGCGTCGAGTGCCAATTATCAGATGGTCGTGCTTTTCGCTGTGTTGTGGTTGGTTGGGGGTGTGGCCTTACCCGCCCGAGAGGAGAGGCAAAGCTAGGCTGAGTTTGACTAGCTCGAGGAATGGGTCCGCTATCGACGAGCCGAGCTTGATATTGGTAGGCAGATAGTGAAGTCTCTTCCACTCACCTTATTGCGTGGGATGGGGTGACAATCTGGTTTAGAGTGTACTAGACCCCGGTGATATTCCAAAATTGAATTGTATTAATATGTGGACTCAGATGAGGATTTGTATGCTTGAGTTGCATCTTTCATCGCATGGCCTTGGTATGACTGAAATTATTCATGCCTTGCATCGCATGGCCTTGGTATGGCCAACATCATTCATGCCTTGTATGGCATAGACTTGGTACGGCTAATGGTATTGATGAATCCATTATTATGTTCTGCATTACTCGGATACTGCGTGATTGCACTACTACCTTGCATACACACTTTCACCACCCTCTAAGATTTCCATAATCTTATGCACGACCGTTGCATGTAGGTGACATTAGACCGCAACAGCGCTGAGGCAAGAGCGTATAGCAGACCATCTTAGAGTTTTTGCCCACTATCATTTTATTTCCCTTTATGCTCATTTTACTTGTAAAGGCTTTGATGATAGTGGAAATTTAATTGAGTTTTTGGCTCTTGTTTGTAGGTCATGCCTTTGGTTATTCTTATTACAAATCAAACTGATGTTGAAAATCTTCCTCGTAGCATCCCAGGATCGGAACCTAGCGAATGGACGGTTGTAAGGGTACAAGTCTCAATTTGAGTCGATTTAAGTTGACGGCATGTGACACAGGGTCACCTGAAAATGCTGGTTAAGGGTTGAGGGTTGCCAGAATTCTACTGGAAAGACCGCGGAAGCCTATGGAATGATACGGTCTAGGATACGGGGCTTACAGTTGCTCTTTAGGGAAATCACCTGGGTCTATTACACTTCACTCCGATGCCTCCTCCCTAGCTACATAGCCCAGCGAGTGGAAGAGACCACACTATTCGCCTAGCCAGAAGTCCGCCAATACCTACTCAGCTTGTCGATAGCGGACCCATTTACGATCTGGTCATACTCACCCTAGCTTATAGCCCCCTAACTTGGGCAGATAAGGCCACACTCCCTCCCAACTGACCACGACATAGTGGGAGATGCAACCTACTGGTATTCGGCACTTCGGCGCTCATGTTCCACTCGATTTTGACATTAGGGCACCTCATAGCCTCAGAGATTTTGGGACTTTCACCCAAGGACATCCTAAGTGCCCATAGTGCTCGAACCAAGTATTTTTGGTGTCCCATTTTAGCTATTCACGATGTGCCTGTGGAGGCTACGACCCTGATGTCGCTAGGGTGTACAATGATCAAGTCACATATATGTGAAATGCATGAGTCACACTATCCAGTCATGCAGCAATCCTGTGCATGCAGCGCGATAACGTGGGCACTGTCTCATAAGGAGTCCCATAAATAGTCTACCTAATGGCATATGGTATGATCAAACATTTCTCATATCAGGCATATATATGATGCGCATGACATGAAGCATGGAATTATACTAAGCATGTTATGAAGAAATGAACTATCCTTACAATGCAGATGGGCTTAGACAGCCTACACACAATAAGTATGGGCCTATCAATGGGCCCTAGGGAGAGTCATAATGCAGACATTTAACGACATCAAACCATCATTATCCCTAAGGTATAGCTTGCCCTAAACATCATTACATAAACCATGGTGGAATTACACATTGTAATGAGCCTTATATATCTCCCATTGGGCCTCGACCCATGGGCCTTGAATATATCACAATGGGCCCTGCCAAATGGGCTGAAAATATATCACAATGGGCCTCTACCCAAGAGCTTCAAATACATCACAATAGGCCTCTACCCAAGAGCTTCAAATACATCACAATAGGCCTCAACCCACGGGTCCTAATACATCACAATGGGCCTCAACCCATGGGCCTCCAATACATCACAATGGGCTTCAACCCATGGCTCCAAATACTTCACAATGGGCCTCAACCCATGGGCTCCAAATGCATCACAATGGGCCTTAACCCATGGGCCCTCATACATCACAATGACCCTAAACCCATGGGCCCTAGTACATCATAATGGGTCTAAACCCATGAGCTCCAAATACATCAAATGGGCCACATTATATGGGCCTCATATATGTCAAGGTGGGCCTCAACAGATAGCCACAAATACATCAATATGGACCTTATCAATGGTCCTCTTATACAATGACTAGGCTACATTAATGGGCTGCACCACTAGGCCTCATATACATCAAATGGGCCGCACCAATGAACGGTATAAATATACAATACAAGCATCAATGGTAGGCCCCACACGGCACCATCCAAAGGTGGATGGTGTGAATGTACATACACCAAGGTGGGCCCCATCACATGGACAGTGTGGATCATCGTATACATCATGGAGGACCCACAAAGCTTGTAATGTCAAGATAACTATTTTTCTAGTGTGAAGACCAACCAATTGTATCCCACATAGGTGGGTCTCTCGTAGGGCCCACCATACAATACTATTTATAATATTTTATACACACACACACACACACACACACACACACACACACACACACAAAGCGGCAGCAGCAGCTATTCATTTGGGGTCCATGGAACTTGCTGACTTCATCGCACCAGCCATATGTTGCTGGGGCCCACCGTCCAGTAGGCTGGACGGTGTGGCTACAACACTACATCATGGTGGACCCTCCTTGCAAATGGAAGGACGGTTGAATATAACATATACCTCATAATGGTGGGGCGGCACAGATGGATGGCATAAATAAAACACACACACACACACACACACACACACACACACACACACACACACACACACACACACATATATATATATGGTGTAGATTCCACTGTCCATTACTGGACGGTGATGATAAAACACATACACCGTGGGTTCCACCATCCGTGGATGGTGTGGTATATAACACATACATCCTTAGGTCCCACGTGGGGCCCACCATAATGATTTATTTTCCATCCAAACCGTTGATAAGGTCACACGGACCTGGATGAATAGGAAAAACAAATTTTGTAATGATTTAAAACTTCAGGGACCCAGAAAAGGTTCCAATGGTAGACATTCATCATCACTGTTTCCTGTGATGTGGGCCACCCGAGTTGTAGATATGGCTGATTTGTCGGGGTAGCCCACTAACCTAAAGGGCCAACAAGATGAACGGTGTGGATATTCCACATACATCACAGTGGGCCCACGGCAGGGGACCCGTGGCCTAGCCTATCCACCAAAATGCAACAGCGTCCTGCTGCAGCAGGTGCTGCACCCTTTTTTTAAAAAAAATGGAGTTTTCTTAGGGATTTTTCCATGTAGGGCCCGCGTTAGGTGGGTCCGACCCAACCATTGGTCGCTATGGCTCAAGACAAGCCAAACGAGCCCAATATACAATGTGTTTTTGCGCGTAGAAATATCAGGTGGCTTTTTAACGGTGAAAACCACCGTTTTCTATGCTATGGCCCACCAGATACTCGGATCAGCTTCATTTTCTAGCTTAACGGCTAAAATGATCTGGAGAATGGAATGGATGGAGTGGATTACCAACATAAATCAAGGTGGGGCCTGTATAAGTGGTCCACCCCAAACCAAGCTAAAGTGTATATATATATATATATATATATATATATATATATATATATATATATATATATATATATATATATATATATATATATATATATATATGCGAAATCCTTTTTGGTTGTTGCTAGTACACCTGCTGTCAATCCACACTTCCGTGAAGACGTCCAGCATCCAAGGACGCTGGACAGACTGGTTACCTTTGTTAATCAAGGTGGGTCTCACATGGGCATGGCCCACTTGACTAATATGATATTTGTGTCTTCCTATTGACATAGGGTCGGGCCCACATAGCTTGGATGGCCGTGGGGTCCATTTAATGGATGATTTTGGGACATCACATACACTCATTAGGTGGCTCACACAATCACATCTTCTGTTACAACCCGAATTTTTGTCAACCTGGGGTTAGATGTCCTTAGGCAATGGGTCAACCATATCACTCTCAGAACTCAATTCCAAAGCCAAAGAAATCCTTTAGAACGAAATTCTTTAGAACTTTAACGTGAATTAACTAGCACTACACTATGTCACCTGTGAAATAAGCACCAACCACTTTAAATACGATCTGTAAGACCCAAAACCTATAGAATCATTGATGCTATATTACCCTAAAATCCAGGATCAATCTCTAAACCCGGTTGCTCTCGGGAGCACTTTGAAACTTCGTATCAGATCTAGACTACACGTCAAAAGTCTGATATCTTTAATCTTAGACCATTATGACCATCTAGTTGGACTTGACTATCATCTCGAAAATCAAGCCCAAATGATGCTCTGGGACGATTTCCTTGAGTCTGGAGTGAAGAGTGTGAGAAAATGAAGATTTTTAAGAAATTAAATATAATTTTAATAAATCTGGCACGTGTCACTTGCACGCTATTTTTAAGCGTTCTGACTGTTAGATTTCGACCCAAATTTACCCTCGGATCAGGATAGGTGGCCCTTACATGTCATAGCACTTGTGGCCCTGATCGAGTTTCGGTGACCGCTGAACTGAAACTGGTCCGTCACGGTCGATCTGGAAACCCGACCAGACTGAAAACTTAGCTTGAACTAGATCCAATATTAGATAGCTTAAGTCCGACTGCATTTAGTAACAGGACGTCCAGAAGTGCTCCGTTGGATCGGAACAGACCCGATTTGGTTATAACATAAGTATACCTTACCCATAAGTCTATTTCCGTGGTTTTTAGCTTATAAAAAGGCCTTAAACCCTCTCCCATTCAGCCCATGCGAATTTGAGAGAAACCCTAGGAGAGAGAAGAGAGAAAAGAGAGAGAAAGTATGAGAGAAGTGGGAGAACCTTCCTGCTATTCTTTCCTGCCAATCTACGTGCTTACCCATCGCTTTACGATCGCTATCCCGGCGATTCCGGCTTCGTTCTAGGTAAGAAAACCCTAACCTTAACCTGTTTTAGGGTTTCTATCGATACAAGTAGTGAAGTAGCTGACTTCCTTTGTGTAATAGGCTGTCATATCGATGTTGGCGGAAGCGTAGAGTACCTATTCAATTCATTACGCTTCTACGGCATAAGGTGCGGACTTTAGATGTTTAGGTTATCATTTTTCAAAGCTCTCAATACCGTTTAATGGTAGATTTTTGACAAGGATGTTGTTTGACATGTAGAACATGCTGTCCGTTTTTCGTTTCGAATATGTACGAAGAATATAAGATTTAGGGTATTTTAGGTATTTGTAGGAAATACTGTATACGTATGAATTTTTCTTATATGATTTCCATGAGTATTTTCTATGTACCTATGCTAGATATGCGTATATGATCTGTTTGGGAAAGAGATTCGCCCTAATACATGTTTTCACCAACATATGCTATGTAGGCTAATGTATGCAGACTAAGTGTTTATATAAATGTTTGTATAAGTATTGAGTAAATGGGATTGTAGATTAGCGTTGAGATAGGATTCTCAACTGTTTTGATGATGTATATGATTTCCTCCATGTTTGTTATATTTGAATTGATTACCTCATATATATATATATGAAATGCTTGTGTATAGTTAAATTGCTTATGTTGTATCTTATAACATGTTGCTAACATGCTTAAATTACTTGTTATTTCAATTCTATCTATCTCATATGAATACGGATTCATGTTACATGTGCTTGGGGCTATACTCTAGTCCAGGTAGTTGATAACAGATTTGAATTCGTGGTTGGATTCTATCTGCCACGAAGGACGCGTTGACGAACCCGAGTCGTGCTTTGGTTGACGGCAGTGGTTAGGCCACACGAGGTGTTTATGCGCTTCATGTCGTTCAGCTTGAGGTGCGCTCGTGCTAGTCGAGCTCGTCGAGTAACCCAACTAACCATTGTATGTTCATCTTGTATTGGTTATAACTGCTTGAACCTAGGGTACTGAACTTACCAGTGATAACCCTGATAACCATGATACCTTGATCCACTAAGACTCATGAGCCGGGCATGGTGGTATAGGATACCGTGGTCGAGCTGTCGGCCTACGCTGGGGCCACAAACCTCCCCGTAGTGACCAGTGAGCACCTTAGACTCATGAGCCGATTATGGTGGTATGGGACACTACATTCGAGCTGTCAGCCTACTCTGATTGGTGACGAGCCCTTTGTAGTGACCTCGAGCGTATTCTGAGTCTACGTGAGGCGGCGACCCTTTCGTAGCAACAAGAGTACAACTAGGTCTGTATTGATAAGGTGATGGGGGAGCGGTGCAACGAGTGCGTGCAACAGCCCTCACAGTCCTTGTAGTGACCTAGAACTATATCATCGTATGAGACTACTAGGAGTGACGACCCTAGACAGGATCCTTGTTGGGAATGATATAAGGGAAGTACCCTAGTTTCCCAATCCTGCTGTATGAAAAGGACTAATAACAACCCGGTAATCATGTTCATATCGCACTGCATGTGCCTGAAAGATGTGGAGCACTGAGGGAAGAAAGCATGCCACGGACGTAAGATGGTGTCGTATGAGGGAGTACGTTGGGGAGGGCATACATCATGTCATTTCATCCTTACATTAATCACAGTATTTTGGAATGCTTGATTTGCTTTCTTTATCATTACCGCTTGACTGATTTGATAACATGTTAATCTTTACTCTATTATTCCACTGAGTTAGCCACTCACTCCCACGTTACGGGACGGTGTTGTACACACCAACCAGTCCCTATTTTAGTTTCAGATGATGGCGATACTTGCAAAGCAGAGCCGGACTTGATGATGATGAGGAGGATTCCTCCTATATGCAGGTTCTGATCGATGGGTTTACAGGG
The DNA here is from genome assembly GCA_037074715.1 of Magnolia kwangsiensis. Classification (NCBI taxonomy): domain Eukaryota; kingdom Viridiplantae; phylum Streptophyta; class Magnoliopsida; order Magnoliales; family Magnoliaceae; genus Magnolia; species Magnolia kwangsiensis. The sequence goes on along the minus strand of CM073576.1, from coordinate 104,498,457 downwards.
TTACTGATTAGGTGCCAATACACTTGGTAATTTGCCTTTTATTTACACACCCATGTGTATTCTTTTCTTTCTATTTTGGAGTATACATGTATTTAATTAACCTGGTAACATGTTCACACTTTGGAGACTTACAATCATTTATACATTTTATATATTTATTACAGTCTTCCGCTTGAGAAATTTAACTGTCTCTAGAGTATGATATGTTGTTTTGGCTTAATCCGCCTCATGTTTTATGTACTATTACTGCCGACATTCATCCATCATTGAAAATGTTGCATAAGTGATGTTCTGGAACTCGAGAGTGGAGTTTATGCTCGACCCCCGATTTTCGGTATGTTACATCTTCACACACAAAATAAATAAAAAAGAGAGGGAGAGAGAGAGAGAGAGACACATGTGATGGAGGGACCCTGACATTATAGGCCCTCCCTTGCATGATTTAAAACATACATCAAGTGAGTCTCATTACATGTGGGCCCACCAAATAAAATCAACGGTGGAGATTCCTTCTCCACCAAAATGAAACGTCTAGATGACCTCTTTTCAAACTAGAAGTAAACATCATGATAATCAAGGTGGGCCATCAACCACATCTTAGGGTCCAAAGTAAGATCCACACTATTGATCGGTAGGCCTCACTTGGCCCATCATAAAAATATGAAAACTAGCCTATAGAAGCACCCACTGTTTGATCTTCTTGGTCCGTTGGATAGTCGATTTCCTTGTGTCTCACTTTGATGGTGGAAGATGAGAAATAAATGGCTAGGATGAAGGTTTTTGGGATGGGAAAGTAGGGCCACACACATGCACTTCTCTCTCACATGGGAGAGCTTGGACATCCATTTTTTTTTCTTCTCCTTTGTTGCTTGGAAAATGTGTGAATAGAAAGAGAGAGAGAAGGGATGGTTGTAAGAGAGAGGGAGTGATGGGTGATAGATGTGAGGTGAGTGATGGATGTGAAGTGAGTGATGGGTGAGGTGAGAGATTGGTTAACTTGGTGGTTGCTTGACTTATGGAGAAAGAAAGTATGGGTGCACTTATACTTGACATGAGGTGATTGATTGATTGATGGGATATGTTGTAGAGATTCTCTTGGGATTACAAACGCACGACGTTTCTTCGAAATAAACGCTGGCCCACATCTTCCAGCTTCGGTATCGGATCGGTGCGCGAGTCACGGCGTTGGAACCGTGGCGACGATGCTATAGCAATGGTACAAGTCTCGGATTAAGCCAACTCAAATCTACAGGATACGACTTAGGGTCACGCACAAATGTCGATTATAGGTCGCAGGTTGCCGAAATTTGACGGGAAGGATCGTGGGAGTCGATGGAACAGTACAGACTAGGATATGGGTCTTACAGCTTAAGTTTTAGGTTTAGGTTAAGGTTAGGTTATAGGTTGTAAGTTTAGGTTATAGGTTAAGATGTAGGTTATAAGTTTTAGTTTAGGTTAAGCTTGTAGGTTTTGGTTTTGGTTTAGGTTTAGGTTTAGGTTATAGGTTATAGGTCATAGCTTTAGGGAATTGAGAATAGGTAAAGGTTTAGGATTAAGAAATTAGGTTCGGGTTCGGGATCGGGTTTAGGTTTGAGTTTTCAAGTTTAAGTTTAAGTTAAGTAGTTGAGATTAGGATTAGGTGTAGGTTTAGGTTAAGGGATTTGAGAATACATTTAGGTTTTAGGTTTAGGTTTAGGTTTTAGGTTTTAGGTTCTGGTTATAGATTTTGGTCTAGGTTTAGGTTTAGGTTTTAGGTTTAGGTTAGGTTTAGGTTTAGGTTTTAGGTTTAGGTTTAGGTTATAGGTTATAAGTTATAGGTTATAGCTTTAGGGAATTAAGAATAGGTTAAGGTTTAGGTTTATGAAATCGGATTCGGGTTCGGTATCGGGTTTAGGATTAGGTTTAGGTTATAGGTTTAGGTTTAGGTTATAGGTTATAGGTTATAGGTTATAGGTTTAGGTTATAGGTTTAGGTTAGGTTATAGTTTATAGGTTTAGGTTTAGGTTATAGGTTATAGGTTATAGGTTAAGGTTTAGGTATAGGTTATAAGTTTAGGGTGAGGTTTAGGTTATGGGTGTGGTCCTTGCAAATACAGATATAAACACGACCTGTCCAAATGGCTAGGCCGCTCCAATGCTGTCCATAGGAAATGGATAGCTTTATCATGGTCATAACAGCGGTTCCCACCTTCCATGGACCCGCGTTCAACATCCAGATATCTCTAACGCACATCCGAATCTGCTCCATCAAATTTGAGATAATACATAAACACGGGCCTGTCCAAATGGCCAAGCCACCCATATTGTTGTCCATAGGAAATGGACAGCTTCATCATGGTCATATGTAACACCCCGAATTTTTGCTTACCTGGAATTAGACGTCCTTAGGCAATGGGTCAACCATATCACCTTGGTAGCTTCTCAAAATTCGATTCCAAAGCCAAAGAAATCATTTAGAACCTAATTCTTTAGAAATTTAACGTGAATTAGCCAACGCTACACTAGATTTCCTATAAAATTAGCATCAACCACTTTAAATACGATCTGTAAGATCCAAAACCTCTAGAATTGTTACCGCTACGTTACCTTAAAATCTAGGATCCAACTCTAAGCCCAGTTGCCCTCGAAATCATTTGGAAACTTTGTATTGGATCTAGACCGCACGTCGAAAGTCTGATATCTATAATCTTAGACCATTATGACTGCCTATTTGGACTTGACAATCATTTTAAAAATCAAGCCCAACCGATATCCTGAGACCATTTTACTGAGTCCGAAGTGAAGAGAGTGAGAAAAGGATAATATTTAGAAAATTAATTTAATTTTTAATAAATCTGGCACGTGTCGCTTGCGCGACATTTTTAAGCATTCTGGCCATTGGAATTCAACTAAATTTCACCCTCGGATCAGGATAAGTGGCCCTTACATGTCATAGCGCTTATGGCCCTGATCGAGTTTTGGTGACCGCTGAACTGAAACTAGTCCACCACGGTCGATCTGGAAACCCGATCCGACTGAAAACTTAGCTTGACCTAGATCCAATATTAGAGAGCTTAAGTTTGACCGCATTTAGTAACAGGATCTCCAGAAGTGCTCCGTTGGATCGGAACAGACCCGATTTGGTTATAACTTAAGTATACCTTGACTTAAAGTCTGTTTTGGTCATGTTTGGGCTTATAAAAGGGCCTTAAACCCTTAGCTTTCTAACCCATACGAATTTAGAGAAAACCCTAGGAGAGAGAAGAGAGAAAAGAGAGAGAAAGTGAGGGAGAAGTTGGGGTTTTCTCCTGGGATTCTTCCCTGCTGCTCCATGTGCCAAAGTCATCCCCCTACATCGCTATTCTGGCGATTCCAACTTCGTTCTAGGTAAGAAAATCCTAACCCTAACCTATTTTAAGGTTCCTATGGGTACAAGTAGCTAAGTAGCTGACTCACCTTGTGTTATAGGTCATCATATCAACGTTGAGGGAAGCGTAGGGTACCTATTCAATTCATTACGCTTCTACGGCATAAGGTGTGGATTTTAGATGCTTAGTTTACCATTTTTCATAGCTTTCAATGTCGTTTAATGGAAGATTGTTGACAAGGATTTTGTTTGACATGTAGAACATACTGTCTGTTTTTCATTTCGAATACGTACGAAGAAAATGACATTTAGGATATTTTAGGTATTTGTAGGAAATACTGTATATGTACGTATTTTACTGATATGATTGTCATGAGTATTTTCCGTGCATATATGCTAGTTATGGATGTATGATCTATTTGGCAAAAGGATTCACCCTAATACATGTTTCGGCCAACGTACGCTATGTATGTTATTAAGTGTAGTCTAAGTATTTTTTGAAATGCCTAAATCAATATGATTTATGCCTGCCATATGTTTTGAATATAAGAACATGATTGTTGCGTATTAGACATCTCCTTGATATAAGGATCTGTCATATTATGTGTTAAAATCAACATACGTTAAGTACGTTGGAGTTGTGTAGTCTAAGCGTTTGTTTAAATGTATGTATTAGTAAGTATTGAGTAAATGGTGTTGTAGATTAGCGTTGAGACTGGATTCTCAACTAATTTGATGATGTACATGATTTCCTCCATGCTTGTTGTATTTCAATTGATTACCTTATGTGTGAAGTACTCGTGTAGGGTTAACTGCTTATGATGTATGTTATAACATGCTGATAACATGCTGGAATTTCTTATATTTTAATTCTGTCTCTCTCATATGATTATTGATTTAGATTACAAGTGTTTGGGGCTATACTCTAGTCTAGGCAGTGGGTAACAGATTTGAATTCGTGGTTGGATTCTATTTGCCACGAAGGACGCGTCGACGAACCCGAGTCGTGCTTTGGTTGACGGCAGTGGTTAGGCCACACGAGGGGTTTATATACTTCATGTCATTCATCTTGAGATGCGCTCATTGTTGAGGGTCAAATATTGCATATTAGACCCCAGTTATTTCATGAATTTACGAGCATGATACTGTCTAATGGCCCGTTTTAATCGTGTTTGTGTTGCAAGGTGGATTTACAGACGTGGACTAAAAAGGGTGTTAAAAGCTTGGATTTAACGGTCTGATGATCACTAAGGCAAGGGACGGACCCAAAGGGGCTACGATCGATGAATGGATACGCCAGTGATCTGCGAAAACCAAGAAACTGAAGCTCAAGTGGCCTAAAAGACATCCAGAGTGCAAGATCACAGGGTTCCCACCATCAGATTGACACAAAACTTCATACGTGGCCTGGGACCCATAAAGTAACCGTACATGATGAATTTCAGCAGATGAAACCTTGTGGAATGGTCCAACGGCTAGATCAGCCCATGAATCTGTGATTTGGGGCGCACCTGAGATATGGATATGCTTCAAAGTTGGTATCACCCCATTTTATGAGGTGATAAAGCAGATGGTAGGAGTAGATCTGTCAGAATAATCACCATAGGTCCCACCTATGTGAGAGTGTATGGTACACAAGAGTTCACTAGCCGTGCACCATAATTGGAAAAATCGGTTAGCGACGCTGACCGATTTTTTTTTCTTCTTTCTCAAATTGTCTTCACGAACGCACAGCGTTACTTCGCACGACCGACGGTTCATACTTGTGGGTCCCACTTGACGTCCGGAGTGATGATTAGAGCCGTCTATTACATATAGAGGGGGGGTATTAGCCTCACCTAGGTGTCGGTTCTATCCCATGCAAGCTATTGGAAGATCATGGCCGTTGAAAGTAGGATGGATGGTTGGGTTACAATCTCACGGGACATCACGGTTTAGATCTAAAACCGACCAAGTCCGGACGGTTTCTCGTCCTGACGCTAATGGACGGAGTAGATTTTTTACCGGGCATCAACTAATGGCCCACCGACCATCACAGCGGAATAAATCCAAAAGCTCTGTTCGCAACAGAGCTTGCGGAGGAAAGTCGTGGGCCACCATCATGCATCCTTTGGCTAATCCGGACAGTCTATCAGGAACCCACGGGCCCTCTCATCCAAGCCTAGGTGATGAAGTTTAAAGAAACATGGAGATCAGTTTCTAATCGTCTAAACAGAGTACTGACAGTGCATTGAGAAATTTAATGGGACACCAAATTTGGTCTAAAAACTGTCCAGTTCTACTGAAATTTCAAGGGCGATCCAATGAATGGTTTGGATTTTTCAGAAAATCCAGATAATGGGCCCCATTTTCAGAATAGTGCAAGACTGTTACGCAGGGAGTGCGTAAAACGTCTGCAACTGCTGGCGTAAAGAAAACACCATCTCCACTGCTTCTTGGTGCAGAAATTCTTTGCAACCGACCGTCCACCATCTTCACAACTTATAAAAAGGAGGAAGATAAGAGGGAAAAAGGATTGACGGCGGGAGCAAGGATTCAAATTGCAGGGAATCTACGGCTGAGGGAGATATTAGTTTAGGATTTTTTTTCTTTTCTATTTTATTTGAATCTTGGAGTGTTTTAGCTTCATCATGTGTAGATAACCTCTTAGCTAGGGCTAAGAGGTGAAGCTTGTAGCATGATGGGAGAGTTGTTATTTTTGCCTTTGATTTAATTTTTGAATTACCTTGATTATAGTTTGATTAATGGGAATGCTTTCAGTTTTTAACGGTTTGTTGTGACTGAAATTATAATAGATCTGCGATGGCTTTGAGCATGTCTTTTTTTCCTTTTATGTTTATGACGTCAGGAAGCCCTGTTGTTCACCATCGTCTCCTGGGCATGGTCGGATGACGGTACCCTTCCTAACCTTCATAAATTGTTGATTGGTTGGTAATTAGTTTAATTCTGTTGTTTGCCATAGTCTCCTAGGCATGGTTTGGTGATTGAATCCATTCTAATTCATATACCTTTCATCTCTTGAAAACTAGATCAATTACAGTTCAGTTAATTTCCATGAAACAGGCAAAAGATCTCCCTGATCTCTACAAGTGGATCCTCTGAATCCCTAGTTCCTTATTCCTGATTTTTCTTAAGTTTTAGATAATACTCTCACAATTCTTCATTAAATTTTATTTGATTTAGATTTCATCTCATTCTAGTTCTAATTCTATTTAATTTTAGATAACGTACGAGTTTCAGTCCCTTGGGATTTGACCTCGGTCTTACCGAGTTATTACTACATCACAACCCTGCACTTGGGGAGTGAACACTCGTACTAGTCGAGCTCGTCAAGCAACCCGACTGACCACTGTGTGTTCACCTTGTATTGGTCATAACTGCTTGAACCTAGGGTACTGAACTTACCAGTGATAACCCTGATAACCGTGGTACCTTGATCCATTAAGACTCATGAGCTGGGCATGGTGGTATGGGACACCGTGGTCAAGCTGTCGACCTACGCCGGGGCCACGAGCCTCCTCGTAGTGACCAGTGAGCAACCTATACTCGTGAGCCGATTATGGTGGTATGAGACACTATATTTGAGCTGTCGGCCTACACTGATAAGGTGATGGGGGAGCGGTGCAACGAGTGCGTACAACAGCCCTGGCAGCCCTTTGTAGTGACCTCGAGCGTACTCTAAGTCTACGTGAGGCGACGACCCTTCCATAGCAACAAGAGTATAACTAGGTCTGTATTGATAAGGTGATGGAGGAGCAGAGCAACGAGTGCGTGCAACAACCCTGACAGCCCTTGCAACGACCTAGAAATATATCATCGTATGAGACTACTAGGAGCGATGACCCTAGACAGGATCCTTGTTGGGAATGATATAAGGGAAGTACCCTAGTTTTCAATCCTTCTGTATGAAAAGGACTAATAACAACTCGGTAATCATATTCATATCGTACTGCATGTGCCTAGAAGATGTGGAGCACTGAGGAAAGAAAGCATGCCGCGGACGTAAGATAGTATCGCATGAGGGAGTATGTTGGCAAGGACATCCATCATGTCATTTCATTCTTGTATTAATTACAATATTTAGGAATGTTTGATTTTCTTGCTTTATCATTATCGCTTGATTGATTTGATAACATGTTAACCTTTGCTCTATGATTCCACTGAGTTAGCTACTCACTCCCACGTTACGGGACGGTGTTCTGGACACCCACCAGACAGTGTTGTAGTTTCAAATGATGGCGCGGCCTGCGAGGCAGAGCCGGACATGTATGATGATAAGGAGGATTTCTCGTACAGGCGGTTATCAGGCGGGTCTATGTAGACCGTGTTCTGATCGACAGGATTTTAGGGAGGTTGATTTGATCCCATGACACTTGTCATTTTATATTTTTGGAGCACTCATGTATATTCTTTTTTATCATTTTTAGACTATACATGTATATGTTTAACCTGGTAACATGTTCACACTCTGGAGACCTACAACAGTTCATATATTCTATATATCTATCACATTCTTCCGCTTTCTAATTTAACTGTCTCTGGAGTCTGATATGTTGTTTTGGCTTAGTCTCAATCTTGTTTAATTCCATTCTACAGACAACATGCATTCATCATTATCTATATTGCATAAGTGACGTTTTGGAACTAGGGAGTTGGGTTTCTACTCGACCCCCGATTTTCAGGATGTTACATCATAACAGCGGTTCCCACCATCTAGGGACCCCCGCTCAACATCCAGATAGTTTCGACACACATCCGGATCTACTTCATCAATTTCGAGATAATATATAAACATAGACTTGTCCAAATGGCTAGGCCACTTCATCAATGAATCATATAGTATGAAGGAAAGAAGACTCACCAATTTAGCTACTAAGGAGAGAAAGTGTGAGTGCTTGGAATGTCACCCTTTCTTTGAATAATGGATGAATATTCCACAATGCAATTTGAGAATGATTAAGGTTTTTTAGTTTCTCTGACAATGCATATGGGCACAGATTTACAAATAAAGATTTTAAAGATTGTAAAATATAGTAAATGATTATATTAAATTATTGAAGGATAATGAGACATACCAAGACTACGAGTGCCTAGAGCAAGATAATTGCACCAATGTTGTACCTAGCTGTATTGACAGAATAAAAAAATTATACGAATGAAACTTCTCAAGTTCCAAATCTCATTTTTCTTCAAATATACCAAGAGCAAGACATTGAAAGCTATTAAGAAAGTAAGTTTTTCATTGCACATGCCAAACATATAAGTTATAATAGCTAAACAGTTCTTTCATGGCAGTATATGACAGTTAAAAGTTAGAAGTCACAAAGCAGAACAAGCATCAATTCATTCACAATGGTATCATCTCAAAATAAAAAGTATATGGTTTTCTTTTTCTTTTCTTTTTTCTTTCTTTTTTCTTTTTCTTCTTTTTCTTCTTCTTTTTTTTTTTTTTGGATTGGCTTCAATGCCTGAGACATTAGTTGAAAGAAAAACTAAATAACAAACTAATGGTAGGTTTTACATGAACATGGGAAGAGTAGACATAAGCAACGGAGAAATAACAATTAAAAATGGCACTACAGGCTTATCATAGGAATATAATGAAGATATAGAAGAGAAAATAACAGCAAACAAAACAATGTAAACCAAAGCAAGAGGTATAGTAACACCGCATTTAATTACAACTTGTAGTGGTACCCATGTTAATCGAACAAAACAACCCTGTTGCTGGTGCATCAGCTTTTATATAGTTATCATGTCTAACAAAGTGCATAATACCCAACTCGACACATTTCCATGTGCAAGTAACAGAGTTATCAAGAAACACCATGCTGGACATGATGGATCATGTTTAAACTTTCATGATTATGATTTAAAACAGATAATTGATCCTTTTACTTCTCCTTTGTACCATTTATTTAATATATATATATATATATATATATATATATATATATATATATATATATATATATATATATATATATATATATATATATATATATATATATATATATATATATATATATATATATTGGATATAACATCCATGTTCTTGTTCATACCAAACATGAACATATATTAGATAATGAATTATTCCATATTATCATTTAAGCATGTGCTCAGTCTGCCAGTCCATATCATGCATACATGTCCAACTTATACAGGTAACCAAAAGTTAGCTCATGTTGTTTCTTTGCTTAGTCTTCACGGGACACTTGGGCACTTGAGCAATGAGCATTTTATCCTTCAATTTATCATGTGGAATTTGTTTACTACCAGTTGAAGAAGGGAAGTATTCACCTCAGAAATATGCCAAGTGGGGGAAAAAAAAGAAGGAGAAGAAGAAGAAGAAAGAAATAAAATAGCCAAACATACATATACAAATAAGGATTGGTCTAAAAACTACAAGAGAAGGAATGTTGAATTTTGAATATTGATGCAACAACTGTGAAGGCATTGGCATTTCAATCTACATGGAAGAAACTGATTAAATGAGTCCATAGGTAGAAAACCAAATTAAGCAACAAAACTATCAAAATCATTATCTTCAAAGAAGAAATGGATGGTATAATAATAACAAGTCCCAATCACTACAAATTACCACCATTTACTTGAGAAGGATCACATAAAAGATCATATGTAACAAAAAATAGTAGAAAACTTACATCAGAACTGTCGTTAGGTAACTCATAACTGGCCTCTCACACCGTCTCTATTCATTATGATGCATAAACCACACAAAAAAGAAATGTTAATTAGAAGGCATGACAAACTGTTAAGTCCTCTGTTCAACATGAATCTATTACAAATAAGTACTTCAAGGATACAAGGGGATGGGAAAAGGTGAGTTTTAATAATTGATGAATCTTGAGAATGTAATGTGGTTTGAGAATTTTGTAATGTGGTTTTATAAAGAAAAGGTTGCGTAGAATGGCTATAATATTCTTGACCATTCAATCAATGCCCCACATGGTTAACCTGTAAGATGCTCTAAGAAAATGTGCATATGAACTGGTTCCATGACATGTGCTTAGAAGCCAGCAACCAAAAAGCCTAATTATAAAGTGCTGAACATTTTGCAGGCCTGTTTGGATGCACACCAAATTCATGAATTGCATGAATTTGGAAAAATTTTAACTGTCAAATCCTTGGATTTGGCAATTAATGTGTTTGGATTGGTGTTACTTGATAAATTCACTAATTGCCAATTAGTAAAAGGACATAAATCATGCAATTAGCAATTTTTTAAAAAAATCTAAAATCCCCAATTCACGAAGTTGAGAATCTTGAGAATGTTTCCCCACCCTTGACAAAAGGTCCATTTTATAACCATTAGTCCAATTGCTATAACCATGTGATCCAAATGATATTTGAGATAACCAGAAAAAACAAATCAAGCCCCACATGATGAACGATCCAATCAATGAATCATGCAGTATGAAGGAAAGCAGACTCACTAATTTAGCTAGCAAGGAGAGAAAGTGTGAGTGCTTGGAATGTCGCCCGTTCTTTGAATAATAGATGCATATTCCACAATCCAAGGATCCTTACTACCTAAGGTCAAGAAGGTTAGGCAGCTATCTTCAATTATAACCACGACACCACTACATGGCTAAAAGAGATTACTAACGCCCAACAATAACAACATGCTTGAAGTCCATGACTAATCGGTTACTTTGATATTGATGTTGCTCACCAAGTGTTTGATGAAATGACTCAACGAAGTGTGGCTTGTGGCAAGGAAGGTATGTATATGAAATAAATAGCCTTTTTTTTCTTAATTTTTATGTTTCTTAGGTGTTTGATGAAATACTTGTAAAACCACTGCTGTTGTTTTACATATAGTGACATTTTGAAGGTGCAATCCAAGTGTTTGTGAAAATGTTACACAGGTGAAATCGGCTCGAATTGTCCCGAGTTACTGACAGAACCGAGCTGAGCTGGCCAGTCAGGCTCGAGGATGGAGCTGAGCCGAGCTGAGTTCAAGCTGGGGTCAGCAAGTGGCGGAGCCGAGTTGAGCTGCGCCTAGCTTGACTCGGTTCGACTCATGTACACCTCTACATCTAATAGATTTAAAAATAATATTAAATAAATAATAAGATCAGCTAGACTTTGATGTGCATTGGCCACGAACTACTTAGTTGTGACATAATCTATCTTTAAGATGGCATCCTTGCATGCCAACTTAGACCATCCAAGTTGTAGGCCCCAATGTGGATGGAATATAGAACAATATCATGTTAATCAGATCATCTTTAACTATCTGACTTGACTCATTGAACATGGACCACAAAACGCCCATTTATGTCAACCACCATTTTAACAGATAGGATCATCTGATCATTTTGATCTTGAGGCAAGCTCCATCCACAAGTATACCAACCATTTTCATTTGTGATGGTCCAGGTTGGAAAGTATGTATGCCGAGTTTACACCGATGAGTTCTCACAACTTAAGTCTATCACATGATATAAAAAATCCAATAATCTCAGAATGTGAAGATTTATACAACAAAAACCATGTAGAAATAATCATGTAAAACCCTAATTATAACTAGACCATGGAAGAAAAAGAAAAAGAAAATAAAATCAAATGTGAGGTCTGCTAAGCCCACATGCATCATGACACATGGCCGCACTTGCCAACCTTGGATGGTCAACTCATGTATCATGTGGCCAATACAATGAAGATCACCTGGCCCCATGCCAATTCGCTCATTAGCCAGACCACACGTGGACATCGATGTAGGTCACCAGCAACAGCTTTTAAACCAACCATCATTTCCACAGAAGTGTAGCCCACTTGATTAGTCGATCGACCAATTTTTAAGCCAGGCCATTCACATGTTGGGGCCCACTTGATGCTCCATCAGGTTATCCCTCACGCACTCCAGGCAGACACGAGCAGGCTACGCAGAACTCCATGAAAACATCAAAAATAGGGGAAAATAAAGAAATGGCATGATTTTCAGAAAATGAAGAGAATCGAATTAGCCGAGGATAAATGAGAGGGAATACCTGCAATTTAATGAGGAGCTTGGTGGTGGTCTTGTCTTTGGATTCGAAAACAGAAGCGAGTGCTAAGGTTGTATATTTGAACTTGGAACGAAGTAGAGGGTATGCAGCGGTTGGGAGAGAAGGGACATCGTGCGCTGCAAAATTAGGGTTCTGAAGAAGGTGCCTAAATGAGAAAAGAGAAAAACCCAATTTCAATGGTCTAGGGTTTTGAAACGCGAAGAGAGAGAGAGAAAGACAGGTAGAGAGAGTGCGAGAGAGAGAGAGAGAGAGAGAGAGAGAGAGAGAGAGAGAGAGAGACAAGGAGAGAGAGTACGTGAGAGAGAGAGAGAGGGACAGGGAGAGAGAGCACGAGAATTATAGTGTTTGGGCATGGCTCTATTTTGAGTGCGTGCCCAAATTTGGGGCTCTTCTGACGGACGGACCGATTAGGGACTCATGGGGCTCACCATGATGTATTTCGTTAATCCATTCCTATCCATAATTTTAATAAATTATTTTACTTTAGGAAACCAAATTTCAGGTATATTGAAGTCCCAACTGGACCACACCATAAGAAACAACTATAATTTAATATCAATGTTTCCTACCGTGTGGTCCACTTGAGTCTTCGATCTAGCTGATTTTTTTTTTCAACCTCTAAAGTAATATTTAAAAATTTATAGACGACTTAGATAGAACATATAGTTTTTTTAAGCCTCATAGAGCCCCTTACAACACTATTAATTATTAATAGTGTATAACTTTTTAGATACGAATTAAAACCGTAGCAAGTATAGCTAAGGTTTATATCCATAACAAAAAAAGTAACGTGGTTTGAATCCTTTGCCCCTTTTTCTGGTAGTGATACAACACCTACATCATGGTCACACTGTCCACGTCCAGCAATGGACTGGACGACATGGATGAAACACTTATATCACAATGTGCACCACCGTCTAACCATCTGGACGGTGTGAATATAGAACATATACATCAATGGTGGGTCCCACCGTCCAACCATCTAGATGATGTGGATATATCTATATACATCAACAATGGGTCCCACAGAACTTGCTGACGTTAATACAACAGCTATATAGCTGGTGTACACCAGCTAATCAATGTTTAGGTAGGTGGGTCCCACGTGGGGCCCACCAGATATACATATATACGTATATATGTGATGTATATTATATATATATATATATATATATATATATATATATATATATATATATATATATATATATTGAAAGATCCAGCATCCAGGACGTCTATTTGACAGACGGTCTGGATATGAATTCCATGTGGGACCCACCATCCTTGCTGCTAGACGGTGGAGTCACATGTGGAGATCAAGTGGGTCTACACGATCTGGACGGTTTGGATATAACACATACCTCATGATCAGACCCATTTAACTTGCTGACATTAATACAACAACTATATAGATGTTGTAGGATACACCAACTAATTGGCTTAACAGCATGGTGGGTCCCACGTGTGGCCCACCAGCTTGGATAAGGCTGATATTTATGCTTTCCTGTTGAGGCCTACCATCTGGACGGTCAGGATGAACTCGTCTAGTAGGTTGGGTCCATACAGGTGGACAACATGGATAAAATACATACATTACAGTGGGTCCACGTGGTGGCCCACCAACACCTGGATCAAGCAGATATTTGTATTTTCACCTCTTCCAGGGCCTATAAAAACAGGGGCAGTAGCAAGGTGGGTCTCATGATCGGACGGTGGTGGATCTAATCCATTCATTAAGGTGGGCCATAACAGGGAAAAGAGAGAGAGAGAGAGAGAGAGAGAGAGAGAGAGGAGAGAGAGAGAGAGAGAGAGAGAGAGAGAGAGAGAGAGAGAGAGAGAGACGTTCGGTGGAGGGGAGGGGCTTCGCCACTATGAGCCCTCCCTAGGTGGGCCATGTAAATACAATACATACATCAAAATGGGTCCCAAATCATATAGGCCCTAAATCATAAAAAACGATGGAGATCCCTTCCCACAAAAAATACAAGGTTTAGATGACCTTTTCTCAATAGAAAAATAAACATCATGATGGGGTCCATGGAGAATGGCCCCATCATGGGATGAACATATGAATCATGGTGGCCCGTTGGCCATACCTAGGGTCCAAAGTGAGATCCATACCATCAATCAGTAGGCCCCACTTGGCCCATCATCAAAACACAAATCTAAGCCTATAAAACACCCACCAATTGCTAATCTTCATGGTTCCTTGGCTTCCTTAGCTCCTTAGCTCAACCTTTAATGGTGGAAGATGAGAATTGAAGGGTTGGATTGAGAGTTTTGAGGATAGGAAGTGGGCCACACCTAGGTTCTCCTTAGCTCTTCTCTCCTTGGACGGTTGCTTCTCTTAGGTTGCTTGGGGAATGGGTAGAGAATGAGAGGGGGGGGGGGGGGGGGGGGGGATGTTGTAAGAGGAGATGACATGAAGGGTATGGGCTCTCTTAACTTTTGGAGGCATGAGGTGGTATGAGGTATGGGTTTCCTTAACTTGTTGTAAGAAAGGAATGGCTAGGTATAGGTTCATTTGACTTCGTGAAGAGAGAGGTATGGGTGAGTGATGGGATGTACTTGACTTGTGATTGATTGATTATGTGATGGATTATAGAGATTGTCTTGGGATTTGCAATGCGCAACGTTTCCTCGAATTAAACGCGGGCCCATAACTCCTAGCCTGGGGAGTGCATCGGTGCGCAAGACGCGACGTTGGAACCATGGCGATGGTGTATTCACAATGGTACAAGTCTCGAGTTGAGTTAATTCAGATTTACTGGATGCGACTTAGGGTCACGCGGAAATGCTGATTATAGGTCGCGGGTCGTCAAAATTCGACAGGGAGGATTGCGAAAGTCTAAGGAACGGTACAGTCTATGATACGGGCCTTACAAGACTGAAGGTACAAAAGATAAGGGATGTAAGGGTTTATGCCGACCCACGCAATAACAAGTTGTTGCGCGGGCCCACGCAACAGTGCTTTGCAGGACCAATAATGATTAAGAGTTGTCATGATGCTGAAATCATCAATTTCAATTCTCCTTTCGCACAAGGATATGAGCTCAAGAAAGAGAGATCAGATAATCAAATCCATACAATATTCCTCTTAAAGAGATGATCAAATCACAAGTCGAAATGCTACCAGATTTGATATTCAGATTCAATATTCGAACTCTGTCAATTTCTGTACTCTAAAAATCTATCTCAGAATCAAAGAATATTTGAGGATGTAAATGAACTCAATATTAATAATACGATGATTGTTCTTTACACACTCTCTTTATTACATTTGAATAAGATAATCTTCCAAATCAAATGCATTTGTTTCTTGTTCGAAACACCCGCGCACCACCGTCCAAGGACGGACAATGTGACTGTACAATACATACGTTGGGGTGGGTCCCACCATCCAGGGTACTGGACGGTGTGGATAAGACCCATACATCATAGCTGGCCCCACGTAGCACCATCCAGAGATGGACGGTGTGAATATACAATACATACCTTAAGGTGGGCCCACCCCCACATGTGCAACACGTGTGGGGAGGGTCCCACATCTTGAAAATGGACGGGAAGCATAGGTAAGATCCATACATCGTGGTGGGGTCCACACATCCTCATGGACGGCTGGATATAGACTACATATAACGAGGTGGGTCCCACTATCTATTAAGCTAGACGGTGTGGATTCCCCTCCCCAATAGGGCCACGTCCAGGGATGGATAGCCTGGATGAAAAACATACATCAGGTGGGTCAACACGTGTGGCCCACTTTCTTAGGATAAGATAATATTTGTATTCCCTTCATGCAGGCCCGTCTAAACGGACAGGCAGTAAGCCCGTCCCTTGGATAGTCCAGCAAGATGGGCCCATCTTGAGAACGGCATGGATATAATACATACATCATAGTCAGGTCCATCAAGGTGGGCCACACAACCCCTGAATCATGCTAATATTTGTGTTTTCCCCCCTCATCTAGGCTGGCCCAAAATGGACAACAAGGTAGACTCCACCAACTAGACGTCTAGCCCATTTGAAATTTGCTGGATGTCTAAAAAATTTTAGATGGTGGATGTCCCATACATACATCATCAGGGGGGCCACACATCACCATGAAAGAAAGGGAGAGAGGGAGAAGGAGAGAGAGAGAGAGAGAGAGAGAGAGAGAGAGAGAGAGAGAGAGAGAGAGAGAGAGAGAGAGAGAGAGAGAGAGGTGGCCATGGGAAGGAAGAGCTCCGCCACTATGAGCTCCTCTCCTAACATTACAATGTATACATCAATGGGGCCTAAAAATAGGTGGGCCATACACCAGAAAAATCTGGTGGGGAAATCTTATTTCCACCACATAAATCAGGGCCTAAGTGGCCTTCATGCACTAGGAAATTAAATAACACATCATGATGGGGTCCATGGAGAATGGCCCCACCATGATTTCATGCATGCAAGCTAAGATGGGCCATTGGCCACACCTAGAGGTCGAGGTAGGATCCTCACCATTGATTAGTGGGTCCTAGCTACCTCATACTATAAAAATTAGAAAATCCATACAAGAAAACATAAATCTAATCCTAGAAAAGCACCCACCTTGGATCTTGATCTCCTTCTTCCACTACCATGCTCTAGAGCTCTAAGGGATGAAATTCAATGGTTGTTGGATTGGGGGTACTAGAGAGAGGGAGTTGCTGGATTTTTAGAGAAGGATGGGAAGTTGGGAGCTCTCTCTATTGCTAGAGAATAAGAAAATGAGGAAGAAAGGGAGGGAAAGAGATAAGAGAGAGAGAGAGAGAGAGAGAGAGAGAGAGAGAGAGAGAGAGAGAGAAAAGAGGGAAATGATTGCTAGCTCTCTTAGCTAGGCAATCATTAGATGTGTAAAAAGCATGAGAGAGAAAGGGCATCATTACCAGTATGCTTAGGGCTATGGGCTAGGGTAGGGTGGCTATGGCTAGGGTGATGTCATCACCCTCATGATTACCTAGGGAATGGTTTCATATGGGATACGTGGGTCCCACAATGTGCGGTCACTACCATTATAATGCACAGTCCACATCTAATGATCTAAGCATCAGATTGGCACATGAAACGCAGTGTCGGAGCCGCAGTGATGACACGGTCGCAATGGTGTAGGTCTCGGGTTGAGTCAGGTTGGGTTTACAGGATGTGACTTAAGGTCGCGCACAAACAATATCTATAGGTCACGGGTTGCCAGAATTTGACCATGAGGACTAAGGGATCCTGCGGAATGATGAGATGCTAGGATACAGGCCTAACAGCTCTCCCCTCCTAATATAAATTTCATCCTTGAAATTTACTATCATAGAGAACAAAACAAGAAGGGAGAGAAAACAGAGCATTGCATATATAGATATATTAATTATTATAATACAAAGCATAATCAATCTATAAAAAGATGGGGATATCGCTCTCTAATCAGCCTTGTGCTCCCATGATGCCTCATCAACAAAATGGTGACCCCACTGGACCTTCACTAAAGGAATGACCTTGGTCCGGGGGACCTGCTCCTTCTGATCAAGGATGCGAACTGGCTGCTCAATGTAAGAAGCATCCTCATGGATTTTAAGAGGCTGTCAATCATTCACGGGAATGATGTCTGACCCACACTTCCGCAACATCGAAACATGAAAAACGTTGTGGATGCCAGAAAACTGAGAAGGTAATGCAAACTTATAGGCCACAGTGCCAACGCGTTCAGTGATCTTAAAAGGTCCAATAAATCTTGAGGCAAGCTTGCCCTTCACTCCAAATCGAACTACACCCTTCATGGGCAAGACCTTGAGATACACTCTGTCCCCAACAGTGAACACCAAGGGATGACATTAACAATCAACAAAACTCTTCTACCAGCTCTGAGTTATGTGCATCTTCTATCTACTGATGTCGATAACCTCTGATGTCTGTTGTATAAGCTCGGGGCCTAGGAGATGGTGCTCCCCAACCTCAGCCCAATAACTAAGAGATCTACATGGGTTCCCATACAAGGCTTCGAAGGGAGCCATACTAATAGTTGCCTGATAGCTGTTATTATATACTAACTTAGTCGGGCACAAATGCTCATCCCAATTACACAAGAAGTCAATCACACAAGCCCGAAGCATATCCTCAAGAATCTGGTTGACCCTCTTGGTCTGCCCATCAGTCTGCGGATGATACGCAGGTGCTGAACTGCAATGTAAACCCAAAACCTTCTGGAAGCTCCTCCAAAACTGAGGCGTGAACCTCAGGTCTAGATCAGAAATGATCGAAACTGGAACACTGTGTAGTTTCATAATCTCATTAATAAGTAATCTGGTAAGCCAGTCCAAAGACCAAGTCGCACGAATCGTGAGAAAATGTGCTGAATTTGTCAGACGATCAACAACAACCCATATGGCGTCATGACCGCGCTGAGTCCTTGGGAAGCCCATGATAAAATCAGTAGATACGTACTCTCACTTCCATGTCGGACGCTCAACGGGCACAATGGACCTGGGGGTCTCTGATGATTGGCCTTGAGCGCTGGCATGTGTCATACTCGGCCACAAAATTAGCAATCTGGCGCTTCATCCTTACCTAAAAATATTGACGTCTCATATAGCGGTACATCTTCGTTGAGCCAAGGTGGATAAAAAACCTTGATCGATGTACCTCGTTCATAAGATCTCTATGCGACTTTGGAATATTCAGGACACATAATTGGCCTCTGAAGTGAAGTCCAACATCATAACTAACTTTCTAATCTGATTGACTCTCAGATGTCACATTTGCTCGATAACTCTGAAGTGACTCATCTGACTGCTGAGCCTCGATCACCGCTACGACAAGAGAGGGTTGAATCGACAGGCTCAATAACTGAACGATAGAAGACTATAAGTTAAAATCGAAGTCATACGCTGCAATATCCTCAAGCATCTTCCACTCCTAAAATCATCATATGCACCACCAGGCATTGTGGCTAATGGCTGAGGGCATCCCCCACCATGTTAGCCTTACCGTGGTGGTATTGAAGATCAAAATCATAGTCCTTTAGGAGCTCCATCCAACGTCTCTGCCTCATGTTCAGCTTAGACCAAGAGAATAGATACTTCAAGCTCTTGTGGTCGGAGAAGAGCTCGAAACTGACCCTATAAAGATAGTGCCTCTACACCTTCAGTGTGAAGATGACTGCTGCTAGCTCCAAATCATGCATGGGGTAGTTCAGTTCATGGACCTTGAGCTGGTGAGACGCACAAGCTACCGGCTTCCCATGCTGCATCAGGACAACACCCAAGCCGTCGTGCAAGGCATCGATAAACACTGCAAATCTATCACTCCCAGAGGGAAGAGTGAGGATAGGAGGAGACGTGAGGCGGTCCTTCAGCTCCACAAATGCTCACTCATAGGTGTCACTCCACATAAACTCTCCACCCTTCCGGGTCAACCTGGTCAGAGGTGCTGTGATACAGGAGAATCCCTTAATAAAGCGTTAATAATATCCTGCTAAACCAAGGAAACTGCGGATCTTAGACACGTTAGTGGGCTGGCCCCACTGACGCATTACATCAATCTTTGAAGGGTCCACTGCGACACCCTCCCTCCTCACCACGTGACTGAGGAACTTCACCTCCTCCTGCCAAAACTCATACTTCTCCAGCTTCGCATATAGTTGGTGGGCACGGAGGATCTGTAATGCAATCTCCAAATGCTGCTCGTGGTCATTGCAGCTCCTTGAATAAATTAGAATGTCGTCAATGAAGACCACAAAAAACTGATCGAGATAAGGACGAAAGGCCTCATTCATCAACTGCATGAAAAAGACTGGTGTATTGCTCAGTCCGAAGGACATGACTTGATACTCAAAATGACCATGGAGTGTCCCGAAAGCCATCTACGAGATGTCCTCCTCTTGAACTCGAATATGATGATAACTGGATCACAGGTCAATCTTCGAAAAGAATTGCTAACCCTGCAGTTGATTAAATAAATCATCAATCCTTGGGAGTGGATACTTGTTCTTGATCGTGACCCGGTTGAGATTGCGATACTCCACGTAAAGCCTTAACGACTTCTTCTTGATTAATAGTACCGGCGCTCCCCACGGTGAACTATTCAGATGAATGAAACCCAACTCATGCAACTCGTCCAACTGCTACTGTAGCTCCCTCAACTCCATCGGTGTCATACGATACAAGGCCTTCGTGATAGGTGCAGTATCGGGTACAATATCAATCTGAAACTCAATATGCCGACACGGCGGCAATCCTGGAATCTCCAGAAAAATATCGAGAAAATTAAAAACCACTGATAACTGATTAACGCTCACTACTACAGTCTCCTTTTCTGCACACGACATTAAACAAGATAATAGCTCTCCTCTGGGCTTGACAATGAACTGGAATTGCGGCAAGCCTAGTATATAGAAAGTGACTATCCTCGCTAAGTAGTCTAAGACAGTATGGTACTCGGTGAGTCAATTCATGCCCAGGATGACGTCGAACTCCAACATCGGTAATATGAGAAAATCGGTGGGTAAGAAGGTCTCCTTGACCATGATAAGGCAAGACAAACAACATCGGCCTAGCACATCAGTCTTCCCAAAGGGCATCGATACAGACAGACCCTCACTAGTGGACTTTGTCAGAAATCTAGTTGAACAGCAGGAATCCTCAGACATAAAGGAGTACAAAGCACCGAAATCAAGCAAAACTCAGATGATGCATGTAAAGACAAGAAGAATACCCTCAACGACCCCTCTTATAGACTGCGGGTCCTACTAAGCTGCGTAGAATCTAGCCTGTACCAAATGGGGAGGTGCCTGTCCCCTCTGAGGTCCCTGCTGCTGCTGTTGTTGTGGAAGCCTATACTACTTCTAGGTTATGGTTGGGGCCTCTGTGGCT
Organism: Magnolia kwangsiensis; assembly: GCA_037074715.1. Classification (NCBI taxonomy): domain Eukaryota; kingdom Viridiplantae; phylum Streptophyta; class Magnoliopsida; order Magnoliales; family Magnoliaceae; genus Magnolia; species Magnolia kwangsiensis. The sequence goes on along the minus strand of CM073576.1, from coordinate 104,477,213 downwards.
AAGGTGACTGGGTCGCTACTGCTACGGTGGGGGGCTGCTGTGGTACTTTGGACTAGTGCTGCTGCTGAGGATGGGGGCACTCCTGCCTATAATGTCCTACTCCACCGTACCCAAAATAAGTCCTTGCAAACGGTCTCTAGGGTGGCACTGGAGGTGTCGCTAATGCTTGGTAGGTCGTGCGCCTCTGCTGCTGTCAAAGCTACTACTGGTGGGATCCATCGGAGGGGGCCTAACTCTTCCAGTCTCTCCTCTGATCACGATCGCTCTGCGTGCCGGCCCACTCAGCCTCATAAATCTGGGCCCTCCGTACTACCTCGTCAAAAGTTGGGATCTCATGCCCAACAACATGGCCTTGAAGACCATAACGCAAGTCATTCTCCAAACGGTGGGTCTTCCGCCCCTCAACATCAACTAAGTACGGCGTAAAATCTGGATAGCATGACAAAGCGAGCCACGTACTGAGCCACGGACATATCTCCTTGCACCAAGGTCTCGAACTCTAATGCTCATTGCTGTCGAATGTGCTCAGGAAAATACTGCTGGTCAAACTGGTCCACGAAATATTCCCATGTCCAAACGAAATCAGGCCCTGCAGCACAGGCAATGGGGGTCCACAAATGCTCAACCTCACCCTCAAGTATATACACTACCAATGGGACCCGCTGGTGAGTTTTCATCTCATGGTCTCGAACATCTTCTCCACTCGGGAGCGCCACCTCTCTGCTGCAATAAGATCGGGCTCTCCCTAGGATCGCGGGATTGAGCCAAAGAAAATTTTATAATAGGGTGCTCACAGGCTCTTGCTCTGCCTGCTCTGGGGTCTCAACGGGGCACTTGCCCTACCCCTGGAGGGCGACTGTCACAGTCTAGAGTATGTGCTACAACTAATCGGCACCAACTAGCACGGGGATTGCACTGGTCTCAGACGGAGGAGCAGGATCTATAGGGGTCTCGAGTGTGGGAGCAGGAGGCTCAGATGGGGGAACAGGAACTGCGGGTGGTGGAATAAGAATCTCAGGTGGGGGAACAAGAACTATGAGTGGCGAAATAAGATTCTCAGGTGGTGGAGCGAGAGTTGCTCGAGCACCTCGGGTGCCTCACGTGCCTCGTCTAGGAGGCATAGTCTATAAAAAAGAACAAAGGGCACCTATCGGCCATAAGAACCCTCTGTAACACCCTGAAAATCGGGGGTCGAGTATAAACTCAACTCCCGAGTTCCAGACCGTCACTTATGCAACAAAAATGGTTATGATTCGATGTTGTCTGATTTAAAGCATTCACATGAGTAAAAGTATACCAAAACTGCAATTCATACTTCAGATCCAGTGATAAAAGCAAGCGGAAGACTAAACAATGTATATATCACTGTATGGAAAAAAAACAAAGTAATCTCATCTGTCTCCAAAGTATGACTACATCTCTGAGTCTCATGTACATATACATAACAAAAGAATAATGTTCAAAAAGAAAGTCCCACTGATGTCCCCTCGATCCAGGTCGCCTATGGGAAGCCGTCATGATACTGCATATACGAGAACTCATCCTGGTCCTCGTCGATCTCTGGCTCCACCTCCTGGATCTCGTCCTCACCTGCAGCTACAACAGGGTCTGGTGGGTGTTGCAAACACCATCCCGTAATGTGGGAATGAGTGATCAACTCAGTGGAATCATAGAGCAAAGATTAGCATGTTCACAATTCAATCACGCGATAATAGTAAAGCAGTAAATCAGACAATCCTAATACTGTTGTTAATGCAAGATGATATGACGTGATGTATGCCCTCACCGACGATCACCCTCATGCGGCAACATCTTACGACCGCGGCATGCCACACTCCCTAGAATGCTCCACATCTTCTAGGCACATGCAATGCTATGGTGATATGATTTCCAAGTTGTTATTAGTCCATTCAAACAGCAGGATTGGGAAACTAAGGTACTTCCCTTGTATCAATCCCAACACAGATCCTGTCTAGGGTCATCACTCCTAGTAATCTCATACGATGTATATTTCGTAGGTCACTGCAAGGGCTGTCAGGGCTGTTGCTCGCACTCGTTGCACCGCTCCCCCATCACCTTATCAATACAGGCCTATCGTACTCTACTGCAACGGAAGGGTCGTCGCCTCCCGTGGACTCAGAATACGCTCGCGGTCACTACAAAGGGCTCATCGCCTGATCAGTGTAGGCCGACAGCTAGAATATAGTGTCCCATACCACCATAATCTGCTCACGAGTCAAGGTGCTCACTGGTCACTACGGGGAGGTTTGTGGCCCCAGCGTAGGCCGACAGCTCGACCACAGTGTCCCATACCACCATGCCCGGCTCATGAGTCTTCCTGGATCAAGGTACCATGGTTAACAGGGTTTACAATGGTAAGTTCAGTACCCTAGGTTCAAGCAGTTATGATACATACAAGGTGAACATACATCGGCCAGTCGGGTTACTTGACGGGCTCGACTAGCGCGATCGCATCTCAAGTCGAACGGCATGAAGTGCGTAAAACACTTCGCGTGGCCTAACCACTGCCGCCAACTCTCAACACGAATCACGTTCATCGACGCGTCGTTCGTGGCTATGACCAGTCAGCCACGAATTCGCTCGGTTACCGACTGCCTGGACTAAGTCTAGTCCCACACATCTATGGAATCCTATCAGCACTATACGCAAAGGTATTGGAATTGAAATACATCATGTGAGCATGTTAACACATGTTAGAACAGTCAACTTAAGCAAATCTTCAAGGCATACTTTCTATGCATGTAGTGCAATCATGCATAAGGTAAACATGTAGGAAATCATTTAGGTCAGCATATTAATCATGAAATCAATCTCAAACTACTACATAACATCATTCAATTCAATACATACTAATACAAGCATTTATACAAACACATACACTACACACTTAAGTCCACATATAGTATGTCGACCCAAAGCGCGCAACTTGGCGAATCTCTTCGCCAAACTGATTATGCAAGCATTCCTAACTCCCTAATGCGGCGACAAACCATGTCAATCACGTCAGCAAAATATGCATGTAGACCGTACTTCCTACAAATGACTAAAATGCCCTAAATCTCATATTCTTCGTTAATTTACGAAACAGGAAACGGAGAGCATGTTGTACATGTCAAACGGCGATGCCGTCGATAATATACTATTAAACGACATTGAAAGCGTTGTAAACCGTCAATCAAAGCGTCTAAAATCCTCACCTAGTCTCTTACGGTTGCAGGATTTCGAACGGAGCGTGTACGCTTCGTCTACGGCAGTAGGAGAGCCTGATTTATGGAATACGTTAGCTAACATGTTATGCAACTAAGTAAACCCTAAATCAGCAAGTTTTTGGGGTTATTTTATACCTGAAAAATGGAGAAATCACCAGCCAGGTGATTGGAAAGAAGTGCTGAAGCAGCAACTGTCAGGGGCTCGGAAGCGGGGAAATTCTCTTCTTCTCTTTCTCTCAAACTCTCTCTCTTTTCCTCCTAGGGTTTATGATTTTCGGATGGGAAGGAGAAATGAGGGTTTCAACCCCTTTTATAAGCTTAAAATCGCCGAAAATAGGCTCCGGGACGAAGTTTACTTGATGCCTATCCATTTCGGGGCTGTTTCGGTCCAAAAACTGCTTTCTGGTGGTCCCCTGGTCGATTGCGATCAGACTTAAGCTCATGGGTACCAGATGTACCTCGTATTAAGTTTTCAGTCTGGCAGGGTTCGCAGATCGCACGTGGCGGACCAGTTTCAGTTCAGCGGTCACCGCACATAGATCAGGGCTGAAAGTCTCATGATAATAAATAGAAATTTTTCCTGATCCGAGGGTGTAATCTGGATGAATTCTGACGGTCAGAACGCTTAATACTGACGTGTCAAGTCGTGTGCCAGATTTGAATTTGAAATTCCAAATTCGTCCCTATTCGCGGTCGCTTCAGTCCGGGTTCAACGAAATCGTCTGTGATTATCGGTTTGACTTGATTTTCGAGATGATTGTCAAGTCCAGCTGGGCGGTTCTAACGGTCTAAGATAGGAGGTATCGGACCTTCGACGCGCGGTCTAAATCCAATACAAAATTTCAATATGGTCCAGAGAACAAACCTGCTTAGAGTTTGATCCGAGGTTATAGAGTATTGTAGAGTTGTTTGTTCTACTCGATTTGGGTCTTGCAGAACGTATTTAAAGTGATCAGGGACTATTTCCCAACTACTCTAGCGTTGCGCTAGCTAACTTACGCTTAATTTCCATGGAATTTATTTTTATGCGATTTCGGGTCGAGTTGGTACTCGAGCCCAAGTACGGATTTTTCATGGGCGTTACACCCTCGAAGGCTCAGACATTAGGGAACCAAACCAAAAGATTACACACTCGGAACCTAATCTTCCTAAGCCTATTGCAGACATGTGATATTGTTCTCAGTTATTCTCAAGTTATGCTCTGATACTAACTCCTGTCACGTCCCAAACTTGAAAATTGGGCTCATAAAATTCTTGATCACCGAATCCAGCACTGAAAGCCTCTGTAGTATCCTATTCTTAGTTCTCAACACCCATGTTCCAGGTTTTGATCTTGGGATCCTATAAGGAGGATTTTCAATATATTTTTTTCATAATAAGCATAACCCACGAACAATAACACCATCACAAAATCCACTATAGTCAAAATCTTTAAAGTACAATGCTTAAGGGAAATATAATGATAATATCAGGCCTCCAAAAGCTTGGCTACATGCTCTTGCTCCTGCTTAGCTATGTCCTAGCATCACCTGCATGCAACGGTTATGCATAAGCTTATAGAAATCTTAGAGGGTGGTGAAAGTGTGTGCGCAAGGTAGAAATGCAAGTATGTAATATCAGAGTAATGTGGAACGCTGGTAAGTCTATGCATGCTATCAGTTGTACTGAGGCTATACGATATAAGGCATAAATGCTATCGGCCATACCAAGGCCATGCAATGCAAGGCCTACATGGCCACTTCATATACGAGATGTAACTCAAGCATGTCAGTTCTCATCTGAATCCACATATCAATACAACTCATCTCTAGGATATCACTGGGTCTAATACACTCTACACTAGATCACCGACCCAACTAGACACGTAACTATTCAAGTGGAAGAGACCTCACTACCCGCCTAACTACTAGTCTACCAATATTTACCTGACACATCAATAGCGGACCCATTTACAAGCTGGTCAGACTCAGCCTAGCACTGTCCCCTACCCTTAAGTAAGTAAGGCTACACCCCTTCCAACCAACCATGAAACAGTGGGAGACGCGGCCTAATGGTATTCCGTACTCGTGATCTATTACCTCCACTCAATCTTGACGTTGGAGTATCCTCTTGGTACCATAAAGGTTTGGGGACTTTCACCATGGACATCTATGGCGCCCACGTGTTTTAACAAGTATTTCCAGTATCCAATCCTGTCGTCCACGCTATACCTGTGGAGGCTACAGCCCTGATGTTATTAGGGGTATAGAAATCATAACACATAATGTAAGATGTATGAGTCACACAATCCGGTCATGCATCAATCCTGCGTGTACCGTGGGCTCATGTGGGACAACTTCACCTATTAAGGAGTCCTATGAACAACCTGCCCAATGACATAATGTTATGATTAGTCACTCCTCGTAACAAGCATGCAAATGATGAGTATGGGCATGTATCATGATGCTATGATATCACATACTCATAGTTAGAATCGATAATCTACCTATAGATAAGGCAGGGTCCATAGAAGGACAATGGATCTGATCTGTAATGTAAAGATTGATCCTCAATAGTGGATATACCAATCTGATACCACATATTCATCCATCTTCAGCAAGGGTGGATCACACAATAAGTGGGCTTCCTTACCCACCCTATTATAAAGCCGGTTGGGCTATCAATAAGGCCCAAATGATATAAATTGGCTAGCATTAGTGGGGGCCCAATAATTTAGGATAACCCAAAAAGGTGAGATGAATCATACTTGTACTAGTGGGGGCCCATCAATTTGGGTTAACCCACAACAAGGGGAGATGAGAGCGGTCTTAACCACCATTACTTTTACAATGTGGACATCTAACCATCATTGCTCCCAAGGCAATGCCCGTAAAATCTATCTCATGATGGGGGCCTAAGGCCTTATACTAGCTAGGACATTAATTGTGCATCATAAACATTACTATATACATCATGGTGGGTTTACATATCATAATGGCCTCACCACATAGGCCTCTCATATATCACATTGGGCCTCACCATATGGGCCTTTCATACATAACATTGGGCCTCACCAAATGAGCCACATATACATCACAATGGGCCTCACTCAAGGGCCTTATACACATCTCATTGGGCCTCACACAAAGGCCTCATATTCATCAAAATGGGCCTCACCAAATGGGCCACAAATTTATCATATTGGGCCTCACACAAGGGCCCAGGGCCCATGGGTTAGGCACAAGGGATGGGTAGTGTGTGTCACATACAACATAGTGGGCTTGATGGGTAGCCCACATAGTCCAGAAAATAAATAGACAACATGCTCAATGTCCACAACAAGCTGGGCCTAACAGGTTAGCCCAAAGGTCTAAAAAAATAGATGGACAGGATGCTTACAATACATATATCAAGGTGGGCCTGTTGCATCACAAAGTGGGCCTTAGGTGGATGGCCTGGATACAATACACACATTATGGTGGGCCTGCATAGTGCATATGGGGCCCTGCATGTCCAATAGTTGGACGGATGGCGTGGGAAAAATATACATCGTGGTGGACCCCACATCCCATGGATGGTGTGGATATTCATCATGGTGGGCTCCAAGTCCAATTGGATTGGGCGACGTGGATGAAACACATACAACTAGGCCTATGCACCACCTTCCAAGGATGGACGATGTGAATGTACAACACATACGTTGAGGTGGGTCCCACTGTCTAGAGTGTTGGATGGTGTGGGTAAGACCCATACATCATAGTTGGCCCCACATAGCACCGTCCAGAGATGGATAGTGTGATTATACAGCACATACCTCAAGGTGGGCCCACCCCCACACATGCAGCACTTGTGGGGTGGGTCCCACGTCTTGAAAATGGATGGACAGCATGGGTAAGACCCATACATCGTGGTGGGGTCCACACATCCTCATGGACGGCTAGATATAGAATACATATAATGAGGTGGGTCCCACCATCCAACAGGCTGGACGGTGTGAATTTTCCTCCCCACTAGGGCCACATCCAGGGATGGACAACCTGGATGAAAAACATACATTAGGTGGGTCCACACGTGTGGTCCACCTGCTTAGGATATGTTGATATTTGTATTCCCTTCATTCAGGCCTATCCAGACGGACAGGTAGCAAGCCCGTCTGCTGGATAGTCCAGGAAGGTGGGCTCATCTCGAGAATGACGTGGATATGATACATACATCACAGTTGGGTCCGAGAATGACGTGGATATGACATCTCGAGAATCACGCCGATATTTTTATTTTCCCCCCTCATCCAAGCTAGCCCGAAATGGACAGCGAGGTGGACTCCATCAACTTGATGTCCTACCCATCTGAAATTTGTTGGATGTCTAGAAAATTCTGGACGGTGGATGTCCCATACATACATCATCAGGTGGGCCACACATCACCATGAAAGAAAGGGAGAGAGAGAGAGAGAGAGAGAGAGAGAGAGAGAGAGAGAGAGAGAGAAGGTAGCCATGGGAGGGAGGAGCTCTGCCGCTATGAGCTCCTCTCCTAACATTACAACATATACATCAATGGGACCTAAAAATAGGTGGGCCATACCCCATAAAAATCTAGTGAGGAAATCCTATTTTCACTACATAAATCAAGGCCTAGGTGGCCTTCATGCACTAGGAAATTAAATCACACATCATGGTGGGGTCCATGGAAAATAGCCCCACCATGGATTCATGCATGTAAGCTAAGATGGGCCATTGGCCACACCTAGAGATCGAGGTAGGATCCTCACCATCGATTGGTGGGTCCTAGCTTCCTCATGCTAGAAAAATTAGAAAATCCATGTAAGAAAACACAAATCTAATCTTAGAAAAGAACCCACCTTGGATCTTGATCTCCTTCTTCCACCACTATGTTCTAGAGTTCCAAGCGTTGAGATTCAATGGTTGAGATGGGGTTTGGAGGGTTGGATTGGGGGTACTAGAGAGAGGAAGTTGCTAGATTTTTGGAGAAGGGTGAGACGTTGGTAGCTCTCTCTCTCTCTCTTGATAGAGAATGAGAAAATGAGGAAGAAAGGGAGGGAAAGAGATAAGAGAGAGAGAAAAGGGGGTAATGATTGCTAGCTCTCTTAGCTAGGCAATCATTAGATGTGTAAGAAGCATGGGAGAGAAAGGGCATCATTACTAGCATGCTCGGGGCTATGGGCTAGGGTAGGGTGCCTATAGTTAGGGTGATGTCATCACCCTCATGACTACCTAGGGAATGGTGTCATATGGGATAGGTGGATCCCACATGCTGTCCATGACCATTATAATGCACGGTCCACATCTAATAATTTAAGTGTTAGATTGGCACATGAGATGTGGCGTTAGAACTGCAACGACGACGCGGTCGCAATGGCATAGGTCTCGAGTTGAGTCAACTCAGGTTTGTAAGATGTGACTTAAGGTCATACGCAAATGATATCTATAGGTCGCGGGTTACTGAAATCCGACCGGGAGGACCGTGGGATCTTACGGAACGAAGAGATGGTAGGACACAGGCCTGACAGCGGGACCCACCATAATGTATCTATTTAATCCACACCATTCATCTATTTGGTGTGATCATTTTAGGCCATCAACCAACGATTAGGCCTACCCATGGTTGAGATGGGTCATGCCATAGGAAACATTGGTGTCAATGATGCATATTGTTGAAACCTTTCCATGGCCACTTTGATGTTTATTTTCCATCAACTTGTTGATGAGGTGATGCGACTTGAACCGTGGCTTGACCAATACATAAAAAGAAGATCCATGACTATAATGGACCTCACCATGTGAGGCAACGATAGCGAAATACCTACCATTAAAATTCATTTCTAAAGGCTTACCATGATGTTAGTTAGCATCCAACTTGCTAAAGAGGTCTCTCAACCTACATGAAAAGATCATACGACCACCAGCTTGGTGGAATTAGTAACTAGGCCCATATGTTACATGTGTACCATCTCCACACTGCCATTGTGTTGTACATATTTGATCCACACCCTCCATCTAGTGGCTAAGTCTACTGTGCAGCACAGGCTTATCCTCACTATCCATCCCTATTGCAAACTCATGTTAGGCAAGAGTTCGTGAGCAAGACAGATTTAAGGGATAAAAGTGGGTCCCACCATTTAAAATAGGGGTGACCATGGCAACCACTGTTGCAAACATGCCAGAGTCCATGGTAAGCCTACCATGTCCATTTTGAAATTGCAGTGAAGACCGCTTAAGTTGAAGTAGGAATATCCCAATATGTCCTAGAGGGGGGTGAATAGGACTTTTTAAAGATTTATAGGTTATTTTTCAGTCCTATCTCACTAATCCTATCACAGAGTATAAATCAGGATTACTCAAGAATTAACTCTATTGGCTTTCAAGCCTAATAGAGAATCCAATCACAAACTATTTAAAAGACAAACAATGTATAGATGAGATTGTGATGGATATGACTGTGTGTGCATAGAATGTGATCATATATAAAGAGATGCAAGGCAATCACATAAATAAAAGACAATATCAATCTCAAACACAGTCATTTTATAGTGGTTTGACGACTTATCTACTCCACTCCCGGCTTCCACACTCAACCCTTGAGTGACCGAATTTCACTAAGGAGGTTTCCCATGGTTCACCTCAAACCTAAGGTTTTAAATCAGGTTCACCTTCAACCTTTACAGAGGTTTCTACTCGGTTCACCTCAAACCCTGGAGTTTTACTGGCGTACTCCTAACTAGATGTTTATACCCACACAGGACAAGGGTCCACACAACGCACCCTGAGGTTTCTACTCGGTTCACCTCTAACCCTAGAGTTTTGCTGACGTACTCCTAACCAGATGTTTATGATCTCCATAGAGCAAGGGTCCACACAACGCACCCCGCACGTACACTCCCGTCAGAGGCCTCCTTCGAGGACTTCAAATGGTGAGCAACACTTAAAACCCAATCCTAAAAAGGAATGATTGCAAGTGTCATCTGGACTCTTAGTACTTACAGATAAGTTGATGAGTCCCTTTCAGTGCAATGATGAAGATCTCCTTCTTGTTGATGAAGAATCTTCAGCTCCCTTGATCCGCAACACAAAGATGTATATATGCTAGGCTTAAGTTGGGTCAAGGCTATGATGGAATACCACTCTCTGAAGATTTTCCTATAAGGAAGATAGAGAGGTTCCCATCATCTATGCATTCAAGGCATCCCAGCTTAATGATATGTCATTAAGGTAGTAGCTGAAGGATCCTTGAATGCGGAAGTTCATTCCCCAATCCACTCTATGAGATATCAGTGATGAGGGTGGATTGGAGGATGAACTTCCTGAGAGAGGGCTTAAGGTAAATGATAGGAAGGTTAAAACTCTCAAAAGCACTCTCTGCTTTCTCTACCAGCAATGAAGACTACTCTCTCTATTTATAGGCAAAAGGTTCCAACGGATATAAAAGGTCATATTTATGATAGAGTTCGATATCATCGATCAGTCGTTGATATGATTGAGCGTATACTCTCGATTGTATCGGCCGACCTCTCGATGATACAAACTCAATTGTCATTTTGCTTTTGGAAACCTTCCGCCGACTGGTCGATGGGATCGAGACACACATCGATGTTATCGGATTTCGAACTATGATTCCATCGATTGATGGTTCGATCTATCGACAGGTGAAAAATAAGAGAGAAGCCTTGAAGAATTTTAGGGTCACAGATATGATCGGGGAAATAGTCGATGTTATCAGAATTTGTACATCGATTATATTGGAGACCTTGTCGATGGGATCGAGAAATCGTATAGATTTACATGTAAGCTTGCTAGACGATTTATGTCCTGAATCGACCCAATCGACTTGGTCTCGATATGATAGATATATGAATATCGATTTATCGACAGGCACCCCGATCAATATTAAAAGCAACCTGAAATTTATGCTGGTGAGAACATGCGCCCCACAGTCGATATGATCGACTGACTCCCGATATGATCGATATTTGAGTTCAGATTGAATCGGACAGTCATCGATATATCGAAGCATATGTTAGTTTTCTTTAGAAAAACAGGGGCACCAGAAAGTAGTCTGTCGATTATATCGATCCACTTCAGATATGATCGATATTCGAATATCGATGATATCGACACTTAAGTCGATAAATCGATAAATCGTCCAGATGATTGTTTTGATTGTTGGACGCATTCTTTCCTCACTTGATTGTATCGATTGAGATGCCGAGGACATCGATAGAGCTGGCCGATCATATCAAAGGGATAATCGATATAATCGGCAGTGTAAGAAAAACTTCACTGATTTTCCTTTTTGATAAAAAGCTTTCTTACACAGAAACCCTAAGTTGTTTTAGTTCTTTTTAAGGGTTTAATTTCCTGGTGTTTTGGGACATGGAATGTGAGGCTATGATTTACCTTTTGGCGAGCTTCCACACATCCAGAAGAGGCAGACGCTTGACTTGATCTTCTTGTTATGTGTTGTCATCCGACTGACTCAACTTACAACGTAATTGACAAACCAGGGCACATAATAGGTGCACTTTCAATCTCCCCCTTTGTCAATTACGTGACAAAATCCCCAAAACACCCTATGAACATATCTAGACAGATATATCCTAAATTATGTGTACATGTATTAACACAATTTTATAAATTCTAAACACCCATGTACACAACAAACAAATTCTCTCCCTTAATTCAAAAACTCTCCCTTTCTTGTTGCGGCTGCTCCCCCTAACACCTACAACAAAGATATACAATTTCCGCTCGGGGTATTTTGAATTGTTCTCCCCCTTTTTGTCAGTCATTGGAAAAGGTATGAGACGTGATATTGACTGAAGATTGAAGCATATGGGAGAACCCCAGAAATAGATGTATATAGATGAGAACACTGTAAAGCATACATCAATGAAGACTGAAGGAATTTAGAGAAAAATAAGCAGCTTAGTCACTTTAACAGCAGCATGAATGGAAATGAAATATGAATTAGAATCAGCCATATTAACCAGTATAAATATATATATATATATATATATATATACTGCCACAGACAGCAATGCCGCTAGTTGTCCAAGAAGAATTTCATTAGGACAGCAGAGGTATAGGATAGTCAAAGGCTAACTGCACGAACTTTTAATGGTGTTGGGAAAAATCATTTGTGAGCAAGTTGACTAGGTGCTGAGTAGTTCCCTGTAGGACATCGAGCTTTTCTTCAATAAGAGTGAGATGCCTTTCACAATTGTTCAGCCTGTCCTCTATGCCAACCAACCCATTAAGTAGGTGATGTTCAAGATGATGAGCTGGGCGATTAGTAATTGACTTAGGACTGACAATTGGTGGGCGATTTGATCCTCCCTATGTGGGCCTCATTGTGGGTGGATGACCGGATCGGGATTTAGAAGGATTGTGCCTTGAGGGAGACAAAGGAAGACAAAATCGTTGTGCTGCTGGTGATGCATCATTATCAAACTAGGCTTCCAGAAGCACTTCATCACACGTGGCAGGAATTCCAGCATGGTGGGCGAGCTTGCATATGAGCACGGGAAAGGGTAATGTCTCCGTATGAGATCCTTGGAGGACACAAATGATCTGCGTAAGGAGAAGAGTCGGCAAGCACACACGATCTTCTTGATATATATCATAGAAAATATTGATCACAAATGGAGAAAGATGTTCACCAAGGATATCGCATGGATACACATTTGAGCAGAAAATGCTGTGAAGAATCTTGAAGGTGGGTCCAAGATGATTGACATGCAGTAAATTTCTACCAGTTCGCGGAACGGTAGTTCCTTGGCACAATGCGTAAGTAATTTCTCCCCATACTCCCAATCCATTGAGATTTCGATTGGTTACTGGAATTTTAGTGACCTCAAGATCGAGAAGTTTTGCCACAGTCACTGGAGTGATAAGCTTTGAGTGGTGTGCAAGAACAATCCGAATGTTGGGAGGATCTTCACAAATGATATGGCTGTGTTTGAGGAATTCATGTATCACTCCCAGTTGGTATGATCCCCCAAGATGTAGAATATTTTGCCACCCAATTACTTCAAGAAGGAGATCAACACCAAAAGGCTTAACTGCACTATGGAGCACTAGTCGTTCACTGATGATAGATGGACGATTTTTCGAATGATACCGATGGAAATTTGATTGGATGCTTGTCTCTTCTAAAGATTGGAAGTGAGCATTACCTTTCCTTGAGGTCATGTTCGAAAAGATAAAATGCTGATAAAGACTGAAGGAGCAAGAGAAGAAATGAGTTCGAGTGCGCCTTTCTCTTTATATAGCAGATTTATCGATTGTGTATCGATCATATCGAGTAGTTATCGATTGCGTCGTTGGAATGTCATTCCAAAACAAGCTCGATGAACAGTTTCGATGGAATCGATTATAAAGTCGATACTGTGCAGGAAACATCAATACTAAAAAGATTTTGACTTATAATAACCATGAGCAACTCAGCCCTTAAGATTTTCAATGAGTACCATGAGTTCAGACACTTTATCAATGCGAACAAACACCAATTGACTTTTGGAGGTCACAGAACCTATTTGTGTTAAGAGGCTTTGTAAGGATATCGGCAAGACTTTTCAGTGGTAACATATTCTAATACAATGGTCTTTTCTTCGACAAATTCTCGGATAAAATGATGACAGATGTCAATATGCTTGGTCCGAGAGTGCTGAACTGGGTTCTTAGAGATGTTTATAACACTGGTATTGCCACAAAAGAGATTCATTGTGGATTGAGCAATCCCGTAGTCGAACAATATCTGTTTCATCTAGAGAAGTTGAGCGCAACAGTTTCCTTCAGCTATATATTCAGCTTCCACAGTGGATAATGAGACTGAGTTTTATTTCTTGCTTTGTCAGGAAACTAAACAATTTTCAACATAAATGCATCCACCACTTGTTGATTTTCGATCATCCAAATTTCCAGCCCAATCTGCATCTGAATATCCTACAATAATGGTGGAGGTTTCATGTGGATACCATAGTCCAAAGGTGGTTGTCCCTCCAACATACTTGATAATCCTTTTAACTGCTGTTAGGTGAGATTCCTTAGGATCTGCTTTATAACAAGCACATATCCCAACACTAAAGGATATATCTAGACGGTTGGCAGTTAGATATAGCGGACTTCCGATCATGCTTCGATAAAGATGCTGGCCCACACTTTTGCCATTAGTATCTTTTGACAATTTTAGAGTAGTACTCATAGGCGTGTGATAAGTCCGACCAGATTCAAGTCCAAATTTTTTCACTAGGTCTTTAGCATACTTGGTTTGATTTATGAACACTCCATCATTCAGTTGTTTGACCTGTAACCCTAGGAAGAAATTCAATTCACCAACCATGCTCATTTCAAATTCTGATTTCATGAGGTTGGCGAATTTGAATGCCTCATCTCCGCATGTTGATCCAAACACAATATCATCCACATAAATTTGTACAATAAGTAATGAGTCATTTATTCTGTGGGTGAATAGTGTTTTGTCTACACTTCCTCTGTGAAATTCATGGTCTAGGAGAAACTTCGTTAGTCGTTCATAACAAGCACGTGGTGCTTGTTTGAGACCATACAGAGCTTTATCCAAATGGAAAACATAATGGGGATGCTTAGGGTCCGAAAATCCTTTTGGTTGTTCCACATATACTTCTTCAGCAAGATCCCCATTGAGAAAGGCACTCTTAACATCCATTTGAAATAATTTGAATTTTAGAGCACAAGCAACAGACATTAGAATCCTAATGGATTCTATACGTGCAACAGGGGTAAATGTTTCATCAAAATCAATTCCTTTAATCTGTGAGTATCCCTGAGCAATCAATCTAGCTTTGTTTCTAATTACATTCCCTGATTCGTCAGATTTATTTTTGAAGACCCATTTTGTTCCAATGACATTAGTATCTGTTGGTTTAGGAACTAGTTTCCATACCTCATTTCTCTGAAATTGTTGAAGTTCTTCTTGCATGGCATTTATCCAGTATTCATCTTGAAGAGCTTCAACAATATTTTTAGGTTCAATTTTTGAGGTAAAAAAGAAGTGACTATAGACATTGTCTATTTGTTGTCTAGTTCTTACACCGACATTAGGGTCTCCAATAATTTGATCTTGAAGATGATCTTTGATGATAGGTTTGTCTGATGATTGTTGAGGTTCATCCAATAATGAATATTTTTTATCTGATTTTTCGGGTATGCATGAATCTACATCATCGTCTATATCATTCACAGGAGAATTCATATCTTGAGGATGATCATCAATTACCACATTCGCCGATTCTTGAATAGTAAGGGTTCTTAAGTTGTACACTCTATAAGCACGACTATTCATGGCATATCCAAGAAAAATGTCTTCATCACTTTTAGATTCAAACTTCCCTAGATGATCCCTATCCTTTAGAATGTAGCATTTACTACCAAAGATCTAAAAATATTTCACATTTGGCAGCTTCCCATACCATAGTTCATATGGAGTTTTGTTCAGACCTACTCTAAGATATACTCTGTTTATGATGTAACAGGAGGTATTGATAGCTTCATCCCAAAAACTCTTTGCCATGTCCTTTCCATTTAACATGACAGACCCCATTTCTTGCAATACTCGATTTTTTCTTTTAGCAACCCCATTTTGTTGAGGGGTTTTTGGAGCTGAAAATTCATGATGAATTCCTTTATCATTGCAGTATTTTTCAAATTCATAATTTTCGAATTCACCACCATGATCACTTCTGATATGTTTTATATCATATCCTTTCTCATTTTGAATTTGTTTTGCCAAGACAACAAATTTTCCAAAAGCATCTGATTTTTCTCAAAGAAATGCAACCCAAGTAAATCTAGTGTAGTCATCTACTATCACCAAAAAGTATCTTTTCTTGCCATGACTTTCCACTTTAGTAGGACCCACCAGATCCATATGCAGTAGATCCAAGGGCTTTGTTGTAGCTATGGTGGTTGTCTTTTTATGTCCAACTTTTATCTGTTTTCCTTTTAGACATTCCACACATACTACTTTTTCTTCTTTTCTAATTCTAGGAAGGCCTCTAACCAAGTTTTTTGAGCTAAGTCTAGCTAAATTTCGGTAATGGACATGTCCCAACCTTGGATGCCATAATCTTGATTCATCCTTCACAGCCATGTTACATTTTGTGGACAAGCCCTTATCGTTGGTACTTTCAATAATATAACAGTTATCACTAGTGCGTGTACCTTTTATGAGGGATTTTCCTGTGTGATCTATTATTTTACACACATCTTTTGAGAAGGTGACCAGATGTTCCTTGTCACAGATTTGAGAGATACTAAGGAGATTATGTTTCAGACCTTCAACACAGAGAACATTTTTAATTTTTGGAAGACCTGGTACTCCTATTGTTCCTTGTCCGAAAATTCTGGCCGAGCTACCATCTCCAAATGTGACTGATCCACCATCGAAGTTTGAGTATGAACAAAAATAAGTACGATCACCAGTCATGTGTCTGGAACACCCACTATCAAGATACCACTTTGAATAATTACCAGCTTTCAGAGCGGTGTGCATTATAAAGCAATTTTGATCTGTCACATCCTCTAGAACTTTCTTGACCACAATTCCTACTTCAATCAAGATCACTCTCTAGGCGGCGAAGCCCTTAAAGAGAGACCCGCTCTGATACCAATTGAAATTGCGGTGAAGACCGCTTAAGTTGAAGTAGGAATATCCCAATATGTCTTAGAGGGGGGTGAATAGGACTTTTTAAAGATTTATAAGTTATTTTTCAGTCCTATCTCACTAATCCTATCACAGAGTATAAATCAGGATTACTCAAGAATTAACTCTATTGGCTTCCAAGCCTAATAGAGGATCCAATCACAAACTATTTAAAAGACAAACAATGTGTAGATGAGATTGTGATGGATATGACTGTGTGTGCATAGAATGTGATCATATATAAAGATATGCAAGGAAATCACATAAATAAAAGACAATATCGATCTCAAACACATTCATTTTATAGTGGTTCGACGACTTGTCTACTCCACTCCCGGCTTCCACACTCAACCCTTGAGTGACCGGATTTCACTAAGGAGGTTTTCTATGGTTCACCTCAAACCTAAGATTTTAAATCAGGTTCACCTTCAACCTTTACAGAGGTTTCTACTCGGTTCACTTCAAACCCTAGAGTTTTACTGGCGTACTCCTAACCAGATGTTTATGCCTACACAGGACAAGGGTCCACACAACGCACCCTGAGGTTTCTACTCGATTCATATCTAACCCTGGAGTTTTGCTGGCGTACTCCTAACCAGATGTTTATGCTCTCCATAGAGCAAGGGTCCACACAACGCACCCCGCACGTACACTCCCGTCGGAGGCCTCCTTCGAGGACTTCAAATGGTGAGCAACACTTAAAACCCAATCCTAAAAAGGAATGATTACAAGTGTCCTCTGGACTCTTAGTACTTACAGATAAGTTGATGAGTCCCTTTCAGCACAATGATGAAGATCTCCTTCTTGTTGATGAAGAATCTTCAGCTCCCTTGATCCACAACACAAAGATGTATATTTGTTAGGCTTAGGTTGGGTCAAGGCTATGATGGAATACTACTCTCTGAAGATTTTCCTATAAGGAAGATAGAGAGGTTCCCATCATCTATGCATTCAAAGCATCCCAGCTTAATGATATATCATTAAGGTAGTAGCTGAAGGATCCTTGAATGCGGAAGTTCATTCCCTAATCCACTCTATGAGATATCAATGATGAGGGTGGATTGGAGGATGAACTTCCTGAGAGAAAGGGCTTAAGGTAAATGATAGGAAGGTTAAAACTCTCAAAAGCACTCTCTGCTTTCTCTACCAGCAATGAAGACTACTCTCTCTATTTATAGGCAAAAGGTTCCAACGGATATAAATGGTCATATTTATGACAAAGTTCGATATCATCGATCAGTCGTCGATATGATCGAGCATATACTCTCGATTGTATCGGCCGACCTCTCGATGATACAAACTCAATTGTCATTTCGCTTTTGGAAACCTTCCGCCGACTGGTCGATGGGATCGAGACACATCGATGTTATCGGATTTCGAACTCCGATTCCATCGAGTGATGGTTCGATCTATCGACAGGTGAAAAATAAGAGAGAAGCCTTGAAGAATTTCAGGGTCACAGATATGATCGGGAAAACAGTCGATGTCATCGGAATTTGTACATCGATTATATCGAAGACCTTATTGATGGGATCAAGAAATCGTATAGATTTACATGTAAGCTTGCTGGTCGATTTATGTCCTGACTCGATCCAATCGACTTGGTCTCGATATGATCGATATATGAATATCGATTTATCGACAGGCACCCCGATCAACATTAAAAGCAACCTAAAATTCATGCTGGTGAGAACATGCGCCCCACAGTCGATATGATCGACTGACTCCCGATATGATCGATATTTGAGTTCAGATTGAATCAGACAGTCATCAATATATCGAAGCATATGTTAGTTTTCTTTAAAAAAATAGGAGTGCTGAAAAGTAGTCTATCGATTATATCGATCCACTTCAGATATGATCGATATTCGAATATCGATGATATCGACACTTAAGTCGATAAATCGATAAATCGTCCAGATGATTGTTTTGATTGCTGGATGCATTCTGTCCTCACTCAATTGTATCGATTGAGATGCCGAGGACATCGACAGAGCTGGCCGATCATATCGAAAGGGTAATCAATATAATCAACAGTGTAAGAAAAACTTCACTGATTTTCCTTTTTGATAAAAAAATTTCTTACACAGAAACCCTAAGATGTTCTAGTTCTTTTTAAGGGTTTAATCACCTAGTGTTTTGGGACATGGGATGTGAGGCTATGATTTACCTTTTGGTGAGCTTCCACACATCCAGAAGAGGCAGATGCTTGACTTGATCTTCTTGTTAGGTGCTGTCGTCCGACTGACTCAACTTACAACGTAATTGACAAATCAGGGCACATAATAGGTGCACTTTCACATTTGTCTTGGACAGAACTTGACCCACTGTGATGTATATGTTTTATCTAAACCCTACATCTGTTTTACTAGCTCATTTTATGTGCATACGCCCAAGTACTGGGCCGATGAAAGTCTCAAAGAGGATCATGCCACATGGATATTTAAATTTCTACTAGGACTGTCATTTGGGTCTACGCTTCTTATATTAAGCTATTTAATGTGGATTATCACATATAGTATGCACCTTACATTATATACATGAATGAGAATATATGTGTGTATGTGTCAGGATTAGTAACATGCTAGAATATTCAGCCTTGATAAGGTCAACAATAATAATATACTTAATACAAATCATACCATGTTAATTCATATACTACACGCATCATCCATATGCCTATTATGGATTTTGATTGATCATATCATATGCCTTTCAAACCGATATACTTAGGGGACCTGTATGAGACACATTACCCGCATGATCATCATATGACTTGATGCACGACTCGAAAGTGTGATTCATGCATGTCGCATTATGTATGGCATGTTACATCTACTCCCTAGTGACACGAGGGATGTAGTGCTGCAGCCAAGATGTGGCTAGCGTATATGAGTATGGACACCAAAAACTATTGAGGTTACATGACATTACATGTGTCCCTGGGTTGAAGTTCCTAAACCTTGTGGTACTAGTAGAATGCTCCAATGTCTATACCAAGTGGATTCATGAGCGTGTGAGAGCTGGATACTAGTAAGCCGCGTCTCCCACTATGTCGAGGTTGATTGAAAGGGGGTTTGACCTTACCCATCTGGGTGAAGAGGGCTATATGCTAGGTTGATTTTGACGAGCTCATGATCGGCGAGACGGGTGGGCTTTTAGATACCACTGATGAGGCGGATAGTGATGTCTCTTGCACTCGCTTGGTCTTCCGCATGATGGGCAGCAACCAGTGTCGGAAGTGTACTAGACCCTGGTGATGATACAATTGTGAACTGTTATGAGATGTTGATTAAACAGTAGGATTAGTGTGTGACATATGGTAATCATAAATTCATGTAGCATTCGAGATTGTAGGTGTGTAAATATAATTCAGTGTTATACAATCGTGGGCCCTATCCCCAATAGGTATGGGACTATTCGGGATCAAGAGTCTATCATCCTGGAATTACTTTACATGTTAGGTATGGGACTAACATGTGTTGTAACCCCGGGTGTGTGGCTCCTATCAGCATACGATACTACGCACTATACCTCGTTCCTTCATCATGCATTTTCATATTGCATATTTGTATATGATAATTATCTCGATAGGTGTTTTTCTTTGTATAACCTTAGTATGATTGTTAACATTCATGAACTTGAAAGCATAGCTCTCCATCATTTTTGCATACTCTGATATTGTTATAATTGTCATACCTATTATGCACGCACACACGCACTCTCTAAGCTTCGTAGTAAGCTTACGAACATTATTTATGTGCAGGTTCTGCTAGACAATAGTAATAGTGAGCAAGAGCAAATGCCTGACCTTTTAGAGTTTTTTTTATATGTGTATTGTATTTCCCTTCCAGTATTGTACTTAAATCCTTTTATAATGCATGTATGTGATGATGTTTGGCTTATGGTACATTCATGGTTATGCTTTCCTAAAAAAATCACCCTGAAAATCCTCCTTGTGGGATTCTAATTTCGAAACTTGGTATAAGCTAGGAACTGAAATTAGGGTGCCACGGAGGCTGTTAGCACCGAATTCAGTTTATGGTGAATGAGCGCCGAAATCGGATTTAGGGCGTGACATGACTCATGTTAGATATCATCTTCATTTGAATCGTAATATGCTCCTCTTGCTGCTTCATCATGATTGCCAATCAAGTAACTAATCCAAATGCAGCATCTCATGGATGGGAATTAGGTCTAATAAAATTTGTGCATATAACGGTTGGTGAAGGGGAAGTTACTCATTCAATCCAGCACTACTCGGATTTCTTGTTGGAGGGGCATGACTTTTCTGTCTCTCCTTTTTTCACATTTTCGTCTTGTTCTCTAGCCGATATTTTGGATTCTAGTGGTGTATTTAGGTCAGCCGTTGGTTCATGATGAATAACTTTACTAGTCTATGTGGCTATATCTCGGTGTTGGGGCACAAAATCAGAGAGAAAAGAAGTGGAAAGAGTAAAGAAATTAAAGTTGGAAAGAAGAGAGGAGAGAAATTTTTAAGAAAAAAAGAGAAAGATCCATTGCGTGCGCATAATGGATGTGTTGCACGGGCCATTATGAGGCATAATGAGTCCCTGCTTAGGGGCACGCAATGGAGGAAGGTGGCACGTGGATTGAGGCCACAAGTATGAAATGCCTATAATACCCCTTCACCCCCTTCATTTCATTCATTCGTAAATGCTGAGCTCTAGAAGACTTCCGAAGACCTTTGGGATTTCACCTGAAACACTTCAAGTATCCCATAAGGGAAGAAGAAGGAGAAGTACAGGGAAATTCCTTGTTGCACGAGGGGCGCACAACAAGGAGTCAAGGTGCACTGCACAATGACTCTGTTGTAGGCGCAGTCACCTGTAAGGACTGTGCATGTTTCGTTATTCATGCATTGTTTGCAGTGGTCCACTACGAAAATCCAATATATATCCCTCAAGATCATTATTTCAAGTGAACCAGAGGAGAAATAAAGGATTACTGAAGGATTCTTAGATCCGTGCAAACCCTCTTTCATGGTGATGAATACACCGTGAGCCAGAATGCTGAAAAAAATCATTATTCGTTCACTTAATATACTTTATATTGGAGTCAAGGGAAAGATGAGGATGTAAATGAACCTTTGAATCAATAAAATATCTAATGATGATTGTTCTCTCATTCTTTCTTTGTTATTATTGAATAAGATCCCCTAATCAAAATACATTCATTTCTTATCGAAACAAAATGGCGACTCCACCGAGGATTCATTTATTCAATATTAACTTAGAAATTATTTGAAAGACTTTCATCATCACTTGATGTCATCATGACACCAAAATGGCGACTCTTAGCGGGAACATCCTCCCCTTCATCTCCAATATAAAGTATAATTTTTCTTAACCTCTGTCATTAATATGTCATTGTTTGCCTCAAGAACTTCAACTTCTCTTTGATCGTAATGGCTTTTCTCTATAATCAAATAGTTTTTAACCTTACTCCGACTGGGTTTGTCATCAACTATATGCACAATGAGCCAACATCACCCAAATCTTTGAATCGGAAGATTCAGTCAATTTTGATCGTAAACAACAAACCATTGGTCATGACCAGGGTAGTGTCTGCATCACCACTACCACAGGATGATAAGGAGGGATGGATTGTAGTACCACCAAGAAGTTCTAAGACTCGATCTTCCACAACCATAAGTCCGGTATTGTTACAGACAGTTTAAGGGCCAGTAACACGTAACATAGTTAAACGAAACCCTGCACTAGCCCCACTATCATTATACCTAGGGTAAAGCAAAGCTATTTCTTTTACCTCACGAGACTTTCCAGCTCTCCCAGTCATCGTTACTCAGTGGACCAGGAAGGAGAAATGAAAATCACCTATAATAAGTAAAGAACTCTCTACGAAATCTCGTACATCTATGCATCATGAACACCATCGCTGTGAGTCCACACGCCAAAGTCACTAGAATCTTGTGAAAGCATTAAGGGATATAATCGAGATCCATTTTCTCTAAATTCTCCTGGAACAACGTATTGTTGGTTCACTCCCATGATGGGATAGTCAGTAAGCAGAGAAGCTACTATATATATGGCAGGTATAAGACAGAATCAAGTGCCATCTACACATGAGCGTTTGGCTAAGATGGCTCATGCACAGACGATTCTTATGGAAGAGTGCAAGAATATTAGAGAAGCACTAGCTACTTTGGCTCACAATGTAGCCCAAGTTGTAACCCCTCCTATAATGGCCATTATTAATGGTTAGGAACAATAGCCAGAAGGTTCATAACCACCCAGGGCAAGGTCGCATGGGTCAGCCCCCGTAACACGTGTCGTAATATAAGAAGAAATATGACAGGTGGTGGCGGAAACCATCAGGACTAAAAGAGACCGAGAACACCTTGGGAGATTTCGGTATGGAACACCATACCCTCGGGAAGTGGAAGATGTACCATACCCTGTAAACTTCAAATATCCGGACTTCCAGAAATTCAATTGAGATGGATCCCTGGAAGAACATCTCATGCACTTCATCACTACCATGGGAAACTTTTCAATGGTTCCACAATACTGTTTGCAGTTGTTCGGATCATCTCTAATAGAGAAAGCATCTCGGTGGTACTCTAGCCTAGTGCCCGAATCTATATGTACTTGGGACCAAATGCAGGATACTTTCATAGAAAACTTTTTCTAATCCGATCAGGATGTCAGTATTTTTGAATTAGCTTTCATGCAACAAAGAGAAAAGGAATTGGAGGAAAAGTTCATTGATAGATCGAAGACTTTAGGGGCATCATGTAGAAAACTACCTAAAGAAAAGGATCAAGTTAATATGTGTTTAAATTTGATGAAAATGGTAATTACATTTGGCTTGGCGAGTGGTGATATACGTACTTTTCACGATCTTGCTACAAAAACTCATACACTTGAAATTATGACTAAGAAAATGCCAGCCTTCTAACAGGAAACGATGCAGCAAGGCTTAGGTCGGCCAATGGAAAATGTAGTTGACCAAGAGAAGAGGAGGGAAGGCCCCCATAACCAATGAAGGATAGAAAGAAGGGAAGATACAAATCATTATAGGGGTCGGGAAAATGATAAGCGACCTAGACCATATGACTTTCACAAAGGGTACACATTCGAAAAAGAAGACGTTTTGCCAATGATGAAGCAACTATTGATTGTCGGGACAATTGAGTTACCCCAGTCTAAATGCCTAAAAGAAGCTAAGATGACCAAAAAAGGAATTACTGTCATTATCTATAACACTCAGAACTTTTCAATACCCGAGTATTGAAAATTCTCGAGTATCACTATGAAGTTTAACTTAGTATGTACATGTGTACGATACCAATTTAGCTGTCTTAATCTTACATCTATTCTTCAACATGAATTTAATCATTGAGAATGATCTTCATCTATAAATCAAGCCATCCGACCATTGATTTTAAGACAAGATCATCATATGTCCAAGTATTTCCACTTGTCCATCATAACCAACTGTTCAGTCAACTATCTACCAATAAGTAAAGATATCTGACTGTCCACTTTTAGTTTAGACCACTTGATCATAGCAAACTAACTACTTGATATCTGCATCCGCTCGTACACATCAAATTGAGATTCTAATCCTTTCATCTTGTTCACCACCTATGAATATGCTTAACCCACCATTAAAACTATAATGTGAGAAACTTACACATCTGAACAAGCCACTTGAATCTAATGGTATACATGTTTTGTCTTTGGATCACTCTAAAAACTCACTTGTGATCATTTGTTTACAAAACTGACCATATACCCACTTACATACATGATCAGAGTACTAACCATTAAGTTTTTCTATTTTTAACATGTCATCCAACGATCCTTTATGTTGGTTGATATATGTATATTCCCTTAATTAATTTAGTGAATAATTCTTTATTCATATTGATTTAGATATAAGTTCTTTTGTAAGAAATACTTAGAAACGTGCCTATAACTATGTAGAACCATTCAATTTTCCAAAACTTTCATATCAGCAATAATTACAAAAATGCTAATAACCTATACTCTTGAATTCTAGATCACATGGTTCTCACGATCTGTTTGATGTGAAATTTTATACTATGCCTATGATCATAAATTAACTACACATGTCAAATTTCAGCCCTTAAATCATTGTAAAAGTGACCCAATTGACAAATCATTCCCTTAATCATTGATTTGGTGTCCATCGAGTGAAGAAACCCCGTGGGTAGTCGTAGTAGGATATTTTCCTTCATATGAACGACTTAGATTACCCATAATATGGACCAAGTATGAAATATGAAAACTCCACTTTAGTAGGCTTTTCCTTAAGCGCCAAGAGGCTTATCAATTCCTTATAAATCTGTATCTTTCGATTTAACCACTTCCTGCCATCCATCATAACTCAAATTTGGACCACACTTCGGTCTCATATGAGTACGAGGTTATACAAAATTTAGACCCCGATCTATGATCCTACACCATTGAATGTTGTAGTTAGCTCCCTCCTTTTGGTACAAAAGGTGAAATTTTATATTTAGGCTTTTTCCACCATTGATCAACTACCAAATTTTGTCCAAATGTTTGCCTATCCTGAATACACATTTCTTCTAAAATTGGGCCCTGATCATTAAGTGTGGACCGTTAATTAAGATTAAGTTCATTTTAACACCCGTTAGGAGAATTTTCAAGATAAGCCATTCTAAATTTTAGATCACCAAGAAAATCATATACCCCACCCCTATTTTGAATTTTTATTTTCAAAATCTCAACTTTTCCCAAAATCCTTTTTTTTTTGTGAAACTAAACAATTTATTCAAACTTCTTAAAATTTTCAAGATGTCAACTTTGTAAGGCCCGTATCTTAGTCCATATTGTTCCGTCGACTCCCGCGATCCTTTCTATCAAAGTCCGGTAATCCATGACATATAATCGATGTTTTTGCATGACCCTAAGTTGTATTCTATAGATTTGAGTCAGCTTAATCTGAGACTTGTACCATTGTGATTGCACCATCACCGCGATTCCAACGCTGCGTCTTGCATACCAATCCGATACTGTGGCAGGGAGATGTGGGCCCACATTCAGTTCGAGGAAAAATCCATGCATTTGTAATCCCAAGAGAATCTCTACAACTCATCTCATCAATCAATCAATCAATCAATCAAAGTACACACCCATGCTTTCTTTCTCCATAAGTTAAGCAACCACCAAGTCAACTCTTTCTCACCCTCTCTTATACACCCATACATGTCAAGTACACTATCACCTCACCCATCACTCACATCCATCACCCATCTCTCACTCTCTCTCCTTACAACCCTCTCTCTCTCATTTCTTAACACACTTTCCAAGCAAGGGAAGAGAGTGCACGTCCAAGCCTTCCCATGGAGAGAAAAGAGTGATTTTAGTGGCCCACCTTCCCATCCCAAAAACCTTCATCCTAACCATTCATCTCTCATCACCCTCCATCAAAGTGAAGCACAAGGAGACCGACGTTCCAATGGACCAAGAAGATCGAACGGTGGGTACTTTTATAGGCTAGTTTTCATATTTTTATGATGGGCCAAGTGAGGCCTACCGATCGATGGTATGGATCTCACTTTGGACCCTAAGATTCGGCCGATGGCCCACCTCGATCATCACGGTCATTCCATGATGGGCCCATTCTCCATGGACCCCATCATGATGTTTACTTTCTAGTTTAAAAAAGGGGGTCATCTAGACATTCTATTTCAGTGGAGAAAGGATCTCCATCATTGATTTTGATCGATGGCCCCATAAGAAATGGGACCCACTTAATGTATGTTTTAAATATGCAAGGGAAGGCCCATAGTGGTGGGGTCCCTCCATCACTCGATCTCTCTCTTTCTCTCTCTCTCTCTCTCTCTCTCTCTCTCTCTGTCCTTCCTTTAATCATTTTGTGGCCCACATGATGAGTGTAGGTGATATCTAACCATCCATCAAGTGGACCACATGGCCATCCAAGCCATGTGGGCCCTATCCTTTAATAATGGAAAAACACAAACATTAGATTTATATAGGTGGTCCATGTCCACGTGGGGCCCACCTTACATATATATGTGTCATGGCCAAGTCGTCCAACGTCCAGGGATGCTGGACATGAATTGTTTAAAAAAAGAAGAAGAGATTTTCTTGGTTTTGGGGTGGATTGCTCATGTAGGTCCCACCTTGATGTATGGGTTCAATCCACGCCGTCCATTCTATTCCCCATTTGATTTTATGAGTTGAGCCGAAAAATGAAGCTAATCCGCTCATCGGGCGGGCCATACCTTTCAAAACAGTGATTCTCACCGTTTATATTCACTTTAATTTTGCTACACGCCGAAATATATTCAATATTGGACTTTTTTGGCTTGTCTTGAGCCATGGAATGCAATGGCTACAATGGATTCACCTGATGTGGACCCCACCTAGGAAAAACCCTAGGAAAACTAAAATTACAAAAATAACAAGCGTCCTGCGCTGGGACGGTCCCTAGCCGACCTTGGGTCCCCAAAAGTGGGCCCCACCATGATGTGTTTTGAGAATCCACATCGTCCATTTTGTAGGTCCTTAGGCCAGTGGGCCGCCCTCCAAATATCAACCCCATCTAAAGCTCAGGCAGCCCACATCATAGGAAACAATGATAATTGAATGGATGCCATTGAACTCATTTAGGTCTTCATTGAAGTTTTGGATTATATGAAATTTGTTTTTCCTTTCATCCAGGTCAGTGTGACCTTATCAATGGGTTGGATGTCATATAAACATTATGGTGGGCCCCACGTTGGACCCACAATAGTGTATGTGTCTTATTCACACCATCAAGGTGGACGGTGGAGCCCACCTAAATGTATGTGTTTTACCATGCCGTCCAACCATTTTGCTGGCCCCATGTTTAATGTGTTTTATCCACACCGTCCATACTTGGACGATGGGACCCACCATGATGCATATGTTGCATCTAAACTGTCTATCCATTTGTAAGGTCATTCTAAAGCTTGAGTTAAAAAAAATAAATGAGACAGATCTAGAGTCATGTGGACCGCGCTTAAGAAATAGTGTTGGATTGAATGTCCACCATTAAAACCTTTGGATTACAAGGTTGGACAAGTATGATATTTTTTTTCCCTCTAAATCTAGGTCTGTGTGACCTTATGACTAGATTGGGTATAAAATAAATGTTATGGTGGGCCTTGGGAATTTTAAGGATGAAAATCATTATCACCACTTATTTTGGGTGTGGCCCATTTAATATATATGGGGCCCATTGGTGTGGCCCATTTGGTACATGTAAGGACCATGTGATTAGGCCCATTTTGATGCATTCTAAGGCCCACGGGTTATGGCCCATTGCAATGTACATAAGGGCCATTGGTGTGGCCCATTGATGTGGCCCACTCGATGAATAAAGGCCTATGTGATATGGCCCATTTGATGTATTTAAGGCTCAATGGGATGTACCTAAGGTCGATTGCAATGTGTGATCCTAACATGGTTTATGTAATGATGTTTGCGATGAGCTATGTCTGGGGAGCAATGATGGTTTGATGTCCACATTACAAGTATAATGTTGGTTAAATGTCTGCATTATGACTCTCCTAGGGCCCATTGATAGGCCCGTACTTATGTGGAGGACCGTCTAGGCCCATCTGCGTTATAAGGATAGTTCATTATTTTATAACATGCTTAGTATAATTCCATTATTTATGCCCATACGCATCATATGTATGCTTAATATGAGGAATGCTTGATCATAGTAGAAGCCATTGGGCTTAGACATTTACGGGATTCCTTATGAGACGCAGTGCCCCACATGAGCACATGATACGCGTGGGATTGCTGCATGACTGTACGGTGTGATTCATGCATCTTGCATATGAGTGACTTGATCATTGTACGCCCTAGTAAGCTCCATAGAACATCATGGATGGCTATATCAGATACCGAAAATACTTGATTCTAGCACTGTGGGCACTTAGGATGTCCTTGGGTGAAAGTTTCAGAACCTTTTTGGTACCAGGAGTTGCTCTAACGTCTAAACCGAGTGGATACAAGAGCGCCCGAGTGCCGAATACAAGTAGGCCGCGTCTCCCACTGTGTCATGGTCGGTTGGGAGAGAGTCTGGCCTTATCCACCTGAGTGAGTGGGCTATAAGCTAGGCTTAGTTTGACCAGCTCGTAAATGAGTCTGCTATCGACAAGTCGGGTAGGTATTGGTAGACTACTGGTCGGCAAATAGTGAGGTCTATTCAGCTCGTTGGGCTACGCGGCTAGGGAGGCGGTCAGTGTGGAGTGTACTAGACCCCGCTGATATCTAGAGATGAACTGTACTGATATGTGTACTTGATGAGTACCGACTTGCTTGGATTGCATCTTGCATATGACATTCAACTACATAGGCCTCGCATTGCATCGGTATAGCCGATAACATTCATGTCTCGCATCACATGGCCTTGGTATGACTAATAGTATTCATGTCTTGCATCATATAGCTTTGGTACAACTGATAGCATTCATGAACTTACCACATATTTCTGCATTACTCTGATATTGTACACTTAGCGCTTGCCTTGCGCACACACTTACACCAACCTCTAAACTTTTGTAAGCTTATGCATGATAATTGCGTGCAGGTAGCATTGGACAGCAGCAGCGCTGAGGCAAGAGTGTGCATCAGTCTCTTTTGGAGCCTCTTGATCATCTTGTATTTCCCTTCCCACATTGTACTTAAAGTTTTTGATATAGCGGATATGTGGTGATGTTGTTTTGTGACTTGGTTATGCATGTGGCTATGCTCCATTACAAAAAAAAAAAATCATACTGAAAATCCTCCTTGTAGGATCATAGGATCAGAATTTGGCATGTGAGTGTCAGGATCCAAGAATGGCGGACTACGGAGGCTGTCGGTGCCGGATTCATCGATCGGGAATTTTGTGAGCCCATTTTTCGAGTTTGGGGCGTGACAAACTTTATTTTATTATCTTATAAGCACCATTTTTTAAAAAAAAAAATTAATTTTCTTTTTCAAAATGATAATTTTTTGGTCAAAATCTCAGTGTTTTTTTAAATCACTTTTTTTATGTTTCAATATGTCAATTTTTCTTGAACATTTTTTATTTTTTTTCCAAATTCATAATTTTTTTCAAACTTCTAAAATTTCCTTTCCAAAATGTCAGTTTTTTGTCAAAATCTTGATTTTTTTTATCTCATTTTTTTATCTTCAAAATTTCAGTTCTTTTAACCTTCTCCAGTTTCTTTTTAAAAATATTTTTTTTTCTGAACTTTTCAAAATTTTTTTTCCAAAACACTCAATTTCTGTTTCAAAATATTTTCTTTTTTCAAAGTGGTCAAAATTTTCACAAATTTTTTAATCGTTTCATTTTTATTATTCAAAGTATAATTTTTTTGATATCTATTTTTTATTTCAAAATTATCAAATTTACTTAATTTATTTTTCAAAATCTTGATTTTTATTAAATCACAGGTTTTTTTTTTTTCAAAATCTCAAAATTTCTCAAACATTGTTAATTATTACTTTTAATTCTCAATGATTTTTTTTTCAAAATCATAATTTTTTTTAAACCTCTCAATTTTCTTTTTCAAAATGTCAATTACATATTAAAAAATCTATTGTTTTTAATCATAATTTTTTTTTCAAACTTCATTTCGTAAAATACAAAGGATGTATGGTAGAATTTTTTGAGTGATATACCAAAGCATTTTAATATCAATTTTAAAGCAAAAAAAGAAAAATTAATAATAGTTTCCACTCATTTTATATAAAAATAAAACAAAAAAATTGTTGCATTTAATCAATTGATACAAAAATAATCTTAAATACAAATAAATACAATTAAAGCATTGAAATTCTATTAAAAAACACTTCTTAGATTACAATAAAACAGTTTACCACCATATTCTATTAAAAAAATGGAAAAGTCAAATTACGACGGACCCTTATCCATCATAAAAGCAAATAAAACATGGGCCGCACTTTGCGACAGATCAGAATCTGTCCGCAAAAAAATTACAAGGGTAAAAATCAATTTACAACAGACCTTGATCCATCACAAAAGTAAATAAAATATGTTGCTAGGGGCGGTATGTAAGACCCGTATCTTAGCCCGTATTGTTTTGTAGGCCTCTGCAGTCCTCCTGGTCGAATTTTGGTGACCCGCGATCTGTTATCGACATTTGTGCAAAATCCTAAGTCGTGTCCCATATTCCAGAGTTAGTTCGACCCGAGACTTGTACCCTTGCAACCGCGCCATCGCTACAGTTCCGATGTCGCGTCTCACGTGCTAAGGCAATACTCAAACTAGGAGATGTGGGCCCACGTTCAGTTCAAGGAAAACGCCGTGTGTTGTGAATTTCAAGACAATCTCTACGATACGTCATATCAATCATTCAATATACAAGTCAAGTACATATCCCATCACACCCATCCCTCTCTCACCCAAAGTCAAAACAACCCATTCTTAACCCATTCCTTTCTCACCAAAAGTCAAGAGAACCCATACCTTTTCATCCCATCACCACTCCTCCCTCTCTCATTTTCTCATTTCAAGCAAATCCCAAAGGGAGATCCACGTCCAAGCTTCCCATGAGAGAGCTTAGAATGTGGCCCACCTTTCTAGTCCAAGATCTTCCATCTCCACTGTCCAATCTCCATCATCCTCCATTAAAGTCGAAGCCGAGGAGCTAGGGATTTCATCGGACCAAGAAGATCGAATGGTGGGTGATTTTATGCTGTGATTTTATCATTTAAGGGCCCACTTATGGTGGGACCCATCTTGATGTATGCATTGAAAAGGGAGGGCTCATAGTGGTAGGGTCCCTCCCCTTCTCACCGATCTCTCTCTCTCTCTCTCTCTCTCTCTCTCTCTCTCTCTCTCTCTCTCTCTCTCTCTCTCTCTCTCTCTCTCTCTCTCTCTCTCTCTCTCTTCTCTCTCTCTCTCTCTCTCTCTCTCTCTCTCTCTCTCTCCAACTCTCTTGTGATGGGCGTGACCCACTAGATCCACACTGATGTGGACCCACTGTGATGTATGTATTTTATCCATGCCGTCCACCGAGTGGGTCCACCTGGCTGCCCATCTGGACAAGCCCAAATGAAGAGAAAATGCAAATACCAACCCCATTTTGAGCTGAGGTGGGCCACACATGTGGACCCACCTGATGTGTGGACTGCATCCACACCGTTCGTCCATTTAAGCCTTGGACTACACCATGATATATGTGTTTATCTCCACCGTCCAGATTTCTAGACGGTGGGGTTGCACAGTGATGTTTGTGTTATACCCAGACCATCCAGGGTTTGGACATGGCATCCATCTGATATATAGACCATCCAGATCAGGGCCCCACAATGATGTATATTTTGTATTTCCACACATTTAGATGCTGGACGTGTGGGGACCACTAGATATGTATAGTAATAATAATTTATATATATATATATATATATATATATATATATATAAAATATACAATCACATATATATATAGCTAGTGGGCCCCATGTGGGACCCACCTCTATAGAGCCGAAATGGCTAGTGTACATCACACGCTTGGCAGTTGGATCATCTCCAGCAAGCCTGTGGGCGTTGTAGGATGTATGTTTACATCCAAACCATCCATTTGGAGGGTGTAACGCCCTGAAAATCGGGGGTCAGGTAGAAACCCAACTCCCGAGTTTCAGAACATCACTTATGCAACATTTTCAATAATGCATGAATGTCGTCGGAAACAGTACATAAAACATGAGGTGGATTAAGCCAAAACAACATATCATACTCCAGAGACGGTTAAATTAGCAAGCGGAAGAATGTGATAAATACATAAAATATATAATTGATTGTAAGTCTCCAGAGTGTGAACATGTACCAGGTTAAACATATACATGTATACTCCAAAGATGAACAAAAAGAATATACATGAGTGCTCCAAAAGTACAAAAGAAAGCAAGTGTCATGGCGTCTAATCAACCTCCCTGTAATCCCGTCGATCAAAACACGGAGGAGAATTCCTCCTCAGCATCATACAAGTCCAGTTTCGCTCCACAAGCAGTGCCATCATCTAAAACTAAAATAGGGACTGGTGGGTGTCCAGAACACCATCCCGTAACGTGGAAGTGAGTAGCTAACTCAGTGGAATCATAGAACAAAGATTAACATGTTATCAAATCCATCACGCGATAATGATAAAGCAAACAAAACAAACATTCCTAAATACTATGATTAATGCATGGATGAAATGACATGATGGATGCCCTCACCGACATTCTCCCTCATGCGACACCATCTGCGTCCGCGGCATGCTTTCTTCCCACAGTGCTCCACATCTTCCAGGCACATGCAGTGCGATGTGGATATGACTACCGAGTTGTTATTAGTCCATTTCACACAGCAGGATTGGAAAACTAAGGTACCTTCCTTATATCAATACCCAAACAATGATCCTGTCTAGGGTCGTCACTCCTAGTAATCTCATACGATGATATATTTTTAGGTCACTGCAAGGGCTGTCAGGGCTGTTGCACGCACTCGTTGCTCTGCTCCCCCATCACCTTATCAATACAGGCCTAGATTATATCCTTAAAACTGCATCAGGACTCGTCGCCCTCATGCGGTGTCAGGATAAACTCAAGGTCACTATAAACGGCTGCCAGGGCTGTTGCTCCACTCCCCCATCACCTTATCAATGTATGCCGACAGCAACAATATAGTGTCCCATACCACCATAATCTGCTCAGAGTAGGGTGCTCACTGGTCACTACGGGGAGGTTTGTGGACCCAGCGTGGGCCGACAGCTTAACCACGGTGTCCCATACCACCATGCTCGGATCATGAGTCTCAGGGGATTGAGGTACCAAGGTTAGAGGGGCTTTCCAATGGTAAGTTTAGTACCCTAGGTTCAAGCAGTTATGACGAATACAAGATGAACATACAATGGTCAGTCGGGTTACTTGATGAGTCCGACTAGCACGAGCGCACGTTGAATCGACCGACATGAAGTGCACCAGCACTTCGTGTGGCCTAACCACTGTCGACGACTCTAGTACGACTCGGGTTCACCATACACATCCTTCACGGCAAATAGAATCCAACCACGAATTCTAAACTGTTACCGACTGCCTGGACTAGAGTATAGCCCCGAGCACATGTAGTGTGAATCAGTAATCATATGAAATAAACGAAATTGAAGCGAAAGTAATTCCAGCATGTTATCAGCATGTTATAATGTACATCATAAGCAGTTAACCATACACGAGTATTTCACACCTAATGTAGTCAATTCAAATACAACAAGCATAGAGGAAATCATGTGCATCATCAAAGTAGTTGAGAATCCAGTCTCAACGCTAATCTACTACACCATTTACTCAAACTTACTAATACATACATTTATAGAAACACTTAGACTACTCAACTCCAACGTACTTGACGTATGTTGATTTTGACGTATAATATGACAGATCCTTATATCAAGGAGTTGTCTAATACACAACAATCATGTTCTTACATTCAAGACATATGGCAGGCATAAATCATATTGATTCAGGCATTTCAACAAACACTTAGTCTACGCACATTAGTCTACATAGCATATGTCGGCCAATATGTGCATTAGGGCGAATCTCTTCACCAAACAGATCATACACGTATAACTAGTATAGGTACACGATAGATACTCATGGCAATTACATCGGCAAAATACGTATGTATACAGTATTTCCTACAAATACCTAAAATACCATAAATCTCATATTTTCCATACGTATACGAAATGGAAAACGGACAGCAAGTTCTACATGTCAAACAGCATTCTTGTCAGCAATCTACCATTAAACAGCATTGAAAGCTTTGAAAACAAGTAATCTAAGCGTCTAAGATCCGCACCTTAAACCAGAAATGCGTAGTCGTTAGGATTCAAACGATGTGTCTTCGCCAACGGCAGATACTCCACCTATGGTAAGAAACGGGTTAACTAGAACTCTTCTATAGCTAACCTACACTTCAAATCAGGTTAGGGTTAGGGTTTTCTTACCTAGAACGAAACTAGAATCACCGGAAGAACGATGGAGGTGGGTGGCTTTGGCACGTGGAGCAGCAGGGAAGAATCTCAGGAGAAAGCCCCAACTTCTTCCTCACTTTCTCTCTTCTCTCTCCAAATTCGTATGGAATGAAAGAGCAAGGGTTTAAGCCCTTTTTATAAGTCCAAAAGTGATGAAAATAGACTTGGGACCAAGGTATACTTATTTTATAACCAAAGTGGGCTTGTTCTGATCCAACGGATCACTTCTGGAGGTCCTGTTACTAAGTGCGGTCGAACTTAAGCTCTCTGACATTGGATCTAGGTCAGGCAGAGTTTTCGGTCCAGTCGAATTTCCAGATCGACCGTGGCGGACCAGTTTCAGTTCGACGGCTACCGGTACTCGATCAGAGCTACAAGTACTATGACATGTAAGGGCCACCTATCTTAATCCGAGGATAAAATTTGATCGAATTCTGACAGTCAGAACGCTTAGAAAATGTCGTGTAAGTGACACGTGTCAAATTTCATAATTTATATTTAATTTCTAACATTTCTCACACTCTTCACTCTGGACTCAAGGAAATAGTCGTGGGACATATCTGGACTTGATTTTCGGGGTGATTGTCAAGTCCAACTAGGCGGTCAGGGTTGTCTAAGTTCGACATAATCAGACTTCCGATGTGTGGTCCAGATCCGATACAAAGTTTTCGAATGCTCCTGTGAGCAACCGGGTTTAAAGTTTGATCCTAGGTTTTAGAGTATTGTAGCGTCACCTATTCTATACGTTTTGGCTCTAATAGATCGTATTGAAAGTGATTGGTGAGAATTTCATAGGTCATCTAGTGCAGCGCTAGTTGATTCTCGTTAAATTTCTAAAGGAAGTATCCTTTATTGATTTTTGTTTGAGATGAGATTTGAAGGGTGGAGTGAGGGTACCTGGAAACGGAAGAAGGAAGAATTTGGAGGGGTGGTTTTTGCCAAAAATCAGACGTTTGGGGGAGAAAAGAGAGCTTGGGGGGTCACTTTGTGAAGGAAGTAGGTGATTGAGATGTTTTTAAGGGAGAGCCCATGTACCAGGGGGTTACCTTAACCCCTAAAGACAATCGGCCTGAAGGCCCAACCGAACCCAGGCCGTTTACCGGTGAGGCCTCGCCGGCCAAAGTCAAATCTGGTGAGGTCCGGCCTATGGGGCGTGGTCCCCCTGTCCCCTAGGTCCTAAATGTATGTGGGGCCCACCGTAGATCATTGTGGATTAGTGTGGGTAGGTCTACGACTCTATTTCACCCTATTTCGGGTCATTTTGTAAACCAGAATTAGTTTATGCATCGTGTAGCATATAATTTTGGGGTTAGAGAGGCTAATCCATCCAACTAAATCATTTATTCCATGAGATTCTATGATTGGAATGATTGGAAGTCAAATTTATACATATATTTAGTATTTGTAGTAAATTTTTTCTTAAGTATGATTCTCCATCATTTACACACTAGGATTTATGTCTAGTGTGAAAGGACTTAGAAAAAGTTGAAGAATGGGATGGTGAAAGGAGAGATTCTGAAGGAATTGGATGAAAAGGGGTTTTAGGCCTTGAGACTGAGTGTAAGGGTTGTGGTTGACCTACCACCTAAGGACATTCATTTCTAGGTTTGGAATGGAATGAAACATGGACTAAACCCTTCGATTGACAGTCTTGATCAGGAATGTGCACAGACTCGATATCGACGACCGTTTACAGTGAGTTTTAGTTTAAGTATAGTTCTTCACTATTTAAACTTGAGGATTCGTGTCTAATATGAAAGTACTTAGAGAAGTTGAAGAATGAGGTGGTGAAAGGTGAGAGTTTGAAGGAAATGGGTTGAAAAGTGATTTCTTTGGCTTTGAGATTGAGCTTTGAGAGTGTTATGTTTGAACCATTACCTAAGGACGTCTAACTCCAGGTTGGCAAAAATCTAGGGTGTTACAGAGGGCCTCAGCAGAACGTAGCTGATGTGTGCGACGTCGTCAACTCCCTGTGGGGCCATGCCATGATGTATTTGTTTCATCCACACCTCCAGACCATCTGGACGGTGCTAGACAGGTTGGACGGTCTTGTGGACCCCACTCATGATATATGTGTTTTATCCTTTTGCAATAGTAGCCGTGGGACCCACGTGTACATGGACTCCACAGGATGCATGCATTGTATCATCGCTGTCCATCTGTTTTACTCCACGTCTCCCACCTGCTTTGCAATCCCCACCGTCCAAATGGTTGGATGGTGGGCCAAAGAGTGATCCATGTTGCAATCCTCACCATCTGGTACTCTGGACGGTGGGACCTCTTTCCATGTGTGTGGAGGACCATCATGATATATGTGAATATCCACACCATCCAATATTGCTGGACAGTGGATGTGCTTTAGCTGGTATACCTCACACCAGTTATATTACTGTTGTAGCCTATGTGGGCCCCGTACATGATGTTTATATTAGATCTAAACCGTCTGTCCATTGGTGGACCACCCTGATGTATTTATTCCACCCATACCTTCCAGATGGTGCTGGATAGTGTTTGAACAGTGTTGTTCAATGTTTGGATAGTGCTAATTTACATGGATAATATTTGGACGGTGCTGATTTGCACATCCAATGTTGGACAGTGCTGATCATCATTAGTGGCCATGTGCCCCATAGAGTGATAGTGTACAGTGATATACATGTTACACCTACAATAGTGAAATGATTTTTTTGGTGTGGTCCAAGCCCATTTGAGAACCATTGGTGTGGCCCATCCATGGGGCCCATTTGCTTTGTATTTGAGGCCCATATGATGGGGCCTACCTACTTGAATATGAGGCCTGTGGGCAAGGCCCATTGAGATGTATTCATGGCCTATAGGTAAGGCCTATTGTGACATGTATTAGGCCCATGACACGTGGCCCTTTTTATATATTTGAGGCCCAGATACATAGCCTATTTGATGCATATGAGACCCATGTGTAGGGCCCACATGTTATGTATCTGAGGCCCATGAGTAGGGCCCACCTGTTGCGTATATGAGGCCCATTGATGCAGTCCGCATGATGTATATGAGGCCCATTGGCGTGGCTTATTGATGCGACCCACTTGTTATATTTGAGGCTCATGGGTCGTAGCCCATTGAGATGTATTCTCGGCCCATATGTCGTGTCCCATTGTGATGTACTTTTGGCCCATTTGGTAAGGCTCAATGAAGTGTATTTTTTCAGCTCATGTATTGCGACCCATTATGATGTCCATGAAGTCCATGAGTGGGGCCCAATGTGATGCTTATGCGGCCCATGAGTGAGGCCCATAGAGATGTGTATTAGGCCCTTGCGTAAGGCTATGAGCCCATTATATGTTTGGCTTTCTATAGGCCACTGCTTGGGAGCAATGTTGGTTA
Source organism: Magnolia kwangsiensis (assembly GCA_037074715.1). Lineage (NCBI taxonomy): Eukaryota > Viridiplantae > Streptophyta > Magnoliopsida > Magnoliales > Magnoliaceae > Magnolia > Magnolia kwangsiensis. The sequence continues at coordinate 104,438,876 of CM073576.1, read as the reverse complement.
AATGGCCACATTGATGGGTAATGATGGTTAAATGTCCACATTGTGACCTTCCCTTAGGCCGATTATTGAGGCTAATTCTGATTCCGATTCTGATTGTCGAAGCCGATTATCGAGGCCGATTTCGATTTCAATTATCGAGGTTGATTCTGATTATCGAGGCTGATTTTGATTGTCGAGGCTGATTTTAATTATCAAGGCCGATTTCGATTGTCGAGCTGATTGTTGAGGCCGATTTCGATTTCAATTTTGATTGTTGAGGCTAATTATCGAGGTCAATTATCGAGGTCGATTCTGATTGTCGAGGTCGATTTCGATTATCAAGGCCGATTCCAATTATCGAGGCCAATTTCAATTATCTAGGCCGATTCCAATTGTCGAGGCTGATTCCGATTATCGAGGCCAATTCTGATTATCGAGGTCGATTATTGAGGTCGATTCTGATTCTGATTGTCGAGGTCGATTAGTGAGGCTAATTTCAATTGTTGAGGCCGATTGTCGAGGCCTAATGTGATGTATATGCAGCTCGTATTTGAGGCCCATTGTGATGTGTATTCTACCCGTGAGGCCTATGTGATGAGGCCAATTGTGGTGCATTTGAGGGCCAGGTGATAGAGCCCATTGTGATGTATATTAGGCCCATGTGAGAAGCCCATCGTGATGTGTATTGAACTCTTGAGTGAGGCCCATGGTGTTGTATATTAGGCCCTTGTGTGAGGCCATGGGTCCACTATATGTTAGGCTCTATCTATGTCATTCCTTGGGGGTAATGTTGATTAAATGTCCACATTTTCGAGGCAGATTGTTGATGCTAATTATTGATACCGATTATGAGTATGTGACAGCATAACATCATGATAAATACCCATACGCATCATCTACATGTTTGTTATGAGATGTGATTGACTATTGCAAGTGCCATAATGTCGGTGGTTTATGAGACTCCCTGATTGGCATGGTTATCCCACACGAGGCACGATGTGCGTAGGATTGATGCATGATTGGACTGCATGACTCATACTCTTTCATTGTATGATTTTAATTATTGTATGCCCTACCGACATCAGGGTCGTAGCCTCCACAGTCATGTCATGGATGACCAAATGGGACACTAGAAATCTATTACTAGAATTGGGCCACCATAAATGGCCTTGGGTGAAAATCCCTAAACCCTCTTAGTACCAAAGGATGCCCCAACGTCAAGATCGAGTGGATATATATGTGCGCTGAGGGCTGTATACCAGTAGGCCACGTCTCCCATTGTGTCGTGGTCGGTTGGGAGGGGGTGTGGCCTTACCCGCCTGAGGGATTAGGCATAGTTAGGCTGAGTCTAACTAGCTCGTAAATGGGTTTGCTATCAATGAGTCGGGCCGGTATTGGTAAGCGAATAGTGAGATCTCTTCCACTTACCTAGTTGTGCACTTGATGGGGTAGAAAACTGGTGTGGAGTGTACTAGACCTTAGTGATGATCTCAGAGATGTACAGTACTAATACTTGGACTTATTAAGTAGGAGTTGCATACTCATGCATTCATCCATTCACTATCCACTCAGGCTAGTGATGTGTAACTATTTGTTACGTGTACCTTCGCAATGATTAGGATTTTAATTTGGGCACGTGACTAACCTGAGATCAGGAGTTTACCACATTGAGTCTGACTATTCAAATTTAAGTATGGACTGGTTTGGATAGAAGTCCCTTATGGTAGATCCCGTAGCCTGCGATACTATGTATTATCATCCCGACTCACACTCCAGCATGGGCATTCCATTCGCACAGCATATTGCATTACATCCGTGGCATATGGCATTTTGGGTTACTATGTTTCTGCATGGCCTAGATACGGCTGACAATATTCATGAACTCATCAGGAATTGCATACTGCATTAAATCCTTAGCATCTGATATATGGTTCTTTATGAATCTTTATTTGTATAACTGATCTACATTGCTTCCTCATATATGATATTGGCTTATTATGTTTTTGCATCACATATCCTTGATATGGCTGATAACATTCATAGACTTACCAGAATATTTCTACTTTCCTTGATATCGTATGATTTATGACATTGTATTGCGTACTTGGCACTTATCTTGTGCACACACTTACACCACCCTCTAAGATTTTTATAAGCCAATGCACGTAGATGCGTGCAGGTGATGTTAGGTTGTAACATCATTGAGCTTGGAGCATACAGCGGTCTTCTGGAGCTTTGATTTTGATATATGTATTTCCCTTCCAGCATTGTACACAAATGTTTATATTAGTGGATATGTGATGATGATGTTGCCTTTGTGATTTGGGTATACTTGTGGTTATGCTTCTTACGAGATAAATGTGCGTTGAAAAATCCTCTTTGTAGGATCCCAGGATCGGAACCTGGCATATGGGTGCTGGGAACTGAGAATGGGGTGCTGGGAGCCAAGAATGGGGTACTATGGAGGCCGTCGACATCGGATTCGGTGATAAAAAATTTTGTGAGCCCAGTTTCCGAGTTTGGGGCGTGACATGGTACTTTGCGATGGACCAAAATCTATAACAAAATCTTAATATGCGACGAACCGAATTAGTCAAAATTTTCATTCTAGCGACAGATTTTAGTCCATCACTAAATCTTGCCACTTTTAACTACCACAATTTTTACAAAAAAATTGGGTGCGACGAACTTTTTCATTAGCAACAGAGTCAGCGCATCGTTAAACCAAGCCTTTTTTTGCGACGAACCAAATCCATCATAAATTCACGATTTTGGTGTAGTGGTAAAGGCGATTTATCATTTATGGCAACATTGAGAAACCAAACAGGCTAACCATGTGTAAGACTTATGCTATGGTGTCAATTCGTGTAACGCCCTGAAAATTGGGGGTCGAGCATAACTCAGCTCTCGAGTTCCAGAACATAACTTATGCAACATTTCTAATGATGGATGAATGTTGTCTGTATTAGTGCATAAAACATGAATTAGATTAGGCCAAATCAACAAACATAATCTAGGGATAGTTATAATATGCAAGTGGAAGACTGAAATGAATATATATACTAGTATAAGTCCCCAAAGTATGTACGCAATGCCAGGTCAATATTTACAAGTGTTGTGTCAAGATACAAAATGTCAAAAGGAATGTAATAGTCCTCTACAAGTATAATCCCTGAAGCCCCGTTGATCCAGACTCGACTCACGCGAATCCGCCCGAAAATTACATGTAAGAGAATGCCTCCTCATCATCCTCGAACTCCGGCTCTTCCTCATGGGTCGCATCATCATCTGCAACTAAGACAGAGTCTGGTTGGTGTTTAACACCGTCCCAGAATGTGGGAGTGAGTGATCAACTTAGTGGAGCTATACAGCAAAGGTTAACATGTTATCAATCAAACATGTCCTAGATACTCTTGTTAATGCAAGAATGATGTGCCATAATGATGCATGTCCTCGCCTGCACTCCCTCAGCATCTTCATCTCACGGCGTGCATGAAGACCAACCGAAAGTGCTCTTCCACACCAAAGCACATGCAATGCGGTGCATGAACGTGATTACCAAGTTCATATTAGTCCTTTTCATACAGCCGGATTGGGAAGCTAAGGCACCTCCCTTATATCAATTCCTAAACAATGATCCATTCTAGGGTCATCAATCCTAGTAAATCTCATACGATGTTATGGTTCTAAGTCACTATAAAGGGCTCGTCACCAATCAATACTGGCTTAGTTATACCCTAGATGCTACAATAAGGCTCATCGCCTCAATGCAGTTTCAGGGTAAGCTCGAGGTTACTACAAAGGGCTCGTCACCAATCAGAGTAGGCCGACAGCACGAATACAGTGTCGCATACCACCAGATTCAGCTCATGAGTCTGGGTTGCTCACTGGTCAGTACGGGGAGGCTCGTCGCCCTAGCGTAGGCCGACAGCATACGGTGTCCCATACCAACATGCTCGGCTCATGAGATGTAATGCCTCAACTTTTCAGGACAGGAGTATATGACCCGTGTCCTAAAAAATTGAGTGTTAACCTTATAGGATGGTCAAATATCATATTTTTCTTTTATCAGAGTAAGCAGATGAGCGTAGAATGGACAAATAAGCATAGAGGAAAATTATAATTACATTTAGAGTATACAAGAGAGTTCCCATAATGACTTATACAAACCAATGTCTCTATTCTTACGAATACAAAATGACATAACATTACATGTGAAACAAAGTAAATTTACAACAATCTTGAGTTGTGAAATCCTGTAGCAGCCCTTAGCAAATATAATCATACACCCTTGTTAACCATAGCTTGCTTCTCCCCAATATGAATGTAAACATCATCAAGGCCACCTGTGCTAACTGTACGGTTATATATTTGATGGATGAGTGGCCAACTCAGTGTGAATTCCCTTTAAGATTATACACCGCCGCATTAGGTAAGCATAGTTACAAAACAAACATACAAAACAATACATGATGCAGGTCTTATTAGATGCATGGATACGTGAATGCAGTCATGCCCCAAGGATGCTCATCCATGCAGAATTTGGGCTCGCGCCCATGAAAATACGCAATCAACGCCCCAGGGGTCAACCGTGTGGAATGCTATCAACGACCTGGGAAAAACATCCAGTTAGACAGAAGCTAGTCGTCAGCGAAAGCATACTAAGTGCGGCATAATGACTGCCTAGCGATAGACATTGGTCTGTGCCATGTATGCATGATTAGCCAAACTTTTATTTGTCCAATTACAATTAGCCAGTTTTAAATAAGCTCAAGGTCATTACGGGGAGCTCAGACCCCAGCGTAGGTCGACAGCTCGAGCATAGTGTCCCATACCACCATCCCCGGCTCATGAGACTACCATCTTAAGATGTTTAATGGAAACCCGTTGACTAGTGGCCAATCATATTACAATATACGAGGCTTACTATCGCGTAGTTGTACAGTATAAAACATCGAACCCATATAGAAAAAATACCAGAACAAAGCCGCATAGGGTGATATCAAACAAGCCACATAAGGCAATTATCAAAATAGGCCTCATAAAGTGAGTATCAAAACCATACGATAAAAGACCATCCTTGAAAACCATTGGACACAACAACCCCGGATGGTAGGCCCACATCAATGATCCATTTAGACCACCACTCAATAACCACTAAGTCGAAGGTCCATTTTAATCACGACCAATCAAGTTACATCCCAAGTATGGGTGTACATTTATAGATGGGGGGTTTTCCACTAATGTACCAGTTTAAAGTCCATAAGTAATACACAAATAATCCACAAGCTTGAACAAGTATACAGGATGAACATTAAACAGGAAATATAGCAATTCAATTTCCACCGGCTAATACATGTGATTAAAAGAGAGAGATATCAATTATAATTTGTAATAAAAACTCTAACTTAAGCTAATGAGAAGATGGAAAGCTCAAGGGGAAGAATCATCACCTTATACTTGAATCGCCTTCTAGTATTGCTAAGTACTTGCACCCTTAGAATTGTATCCTACCACAAATCATGAACTTGTATAATTAGGTCCAAGTTCTAATCACTGCCTAGGGTTTAAGATCATGGTCTAGGGTTATCCTTTAGGGTCTTAGTGTAGAATTAGGATTTTATCCTAGGGTTTAACCCTAGACTTAGATTCTAGGATTTAAATTCTGAATTATTATTAATACTAATATTATTATTATTATCATACCATAGATCAAACAATATTCATAATGAGAGTATTTATCAATCAATATTGATAATGGTGATTCCCAAATTCATATTTAAATATCTCAACATTATCTAATATTTTCTTTAATTACTAATAACCTCCTAAGTGATACAAGTAATTATATTAAAATTTTCACTAACAATGATAAGGACCAATACTAGTATATTAATAAGAATTATACTAACCCACGAGGAAAATGATAGCATTTCCTAATGATAATAGTCATAATTTTCAATAGTGAATTTAGCCATGATGATATCTACTATGACCTACCATGAGTTATGAAATTCTACAATCAGCTCAAACCTAATACACCATTTAGGGTTAGTGTCTTAGCCTAGGATTTTGATTACCTAGGTTTTTAGGGTTTCGTCCTTGGGTTTAGTTGTAGGCTTAGATTTAGGATTTTGAACCCTAGTTGGGGTATCATTAACTATGATGTAATTTAATAATTACAAAATAATTATTAGCATTTGTGTTTTTATTCATGCTGGCTAACATAATAATAATCGCTATGATGTTATCTAATAGTTGACCTACTATTAATGATAACGTTTAAGAGTGGTAATCAAAGCACTAGGATTGAATAATGGTATTATTATTATTATTTATCTACAATAACTATTACTAGTATGGAAGATTTACTAATGGTTATTCATATATACCACTAATAATCCTAATAATGATATCAACAATGCTAATGGTAATCAAAAGAATCCCAAAATGGAGGAAGACGTGGACTCACCTTAGTCGATTCGGTTCAAGTCGAGTTGACTTGGCCCAACACAAGTATCCATCTCACCCTCTCTCTCCTTCATTTCTCCTTCTTACTTTCCCCTCATTTCCTCCTTTATTTTCTTCTTCTCTTTCTTCCTACTGGAACCTAGCTAGACCCAGGCCAGTCCTATGGTCAACTCGTCCCAGCTGACTCAGCGAGTCAGCTCGTAACTCAGACCCAAACTCTCTCTTTCCTCCTCTACTCTGTTTCCTTCCTCTCCTTTCTTCTTTCCTTTGCTACTGCTGGAAGTATCCGGCCATGGCTATCAATCCGGTCTGACTCAACCCTGGTCAAACTGAGTCAACTCAATGACTGCACAAGGATGGGTAGCGGGGCAGGCCCGACTTTGATCAGGCTGGTGCAACCCAAACTCAGCTCAGTTCGAGCCTAACCCGATAGCCACACTCTCCCGCGCTATCTCCTACTCTTCTTCTTTCTTTGAAGTCCAGCAGCACCACTAGACTTGACCCAAGCACGACCCAAACTCAGTGAATCAGCCCAAGCTCGGCTCAGTTCAAGCAGGTGCAGCAATGCACCACTTCCTCTTTCTTTTTCTCACCCTCTATTTCCTTCTTCTCCTCTTCTCCAATCTGCATGGAGCGCTATAGAGATGGCCCACTTGGTGAGCGAAACTGATACGAGATTAAGGGCTGTAACAGGGGTTAGTGACTGTTCTTCTTAGTAAGGAAGATGACATGCCATTAAGGGAAGATCACAAATACCCATGTATTACTCTAAAATGATGCATGGGAATGGTGTAGACGGGTCTATGGGAGCTTAAACCGTGGTCGGATTGAAGCTCTAATGAGATTTAGGTGGTGGGTTCGATGGAGAAAGCTTACAGTCATTTTTTCTCGAGCGGACGCAATAACAGGGAGGAGAGGCCTTGCTGCTCGATTCTCCTTGCCTTATACCTTAACCTAGGCTCACTCAGCACCGTCAGATGAGAAATGGGTGAACCAGATTCGATCAGGTAGAAACAGCTTTCCCCAAATGATGGGTAGAAACCAAAACCGGTCTGGTTTTAAAGCCCTAAACCACAACTAGAATGGATGGCCGAGATGTGCCCGAACGGAGGGCTAAGATGAGAGGTTTTCTCATCACACGGATCGCCCTAGTGGCAACAACAGGAGACAATTTCCATTTGTGGAAACTGATGTGTTTCTAGGGATGGTTTGCAGTGAAGATAATGCATCCATATGTACAAGAAAATCTATTATGACCATTGGGTTTTGGTTAGGAGGAGCTCCCTGACAAGATGGACGAACAACGTAAGTGGGCCGTTGATCACAAACATGGACGTGCGTCCGTCCATTGTTTTCAAACAGAAAGAGAGAGGGAAATCTCCCTGTTTTTGAAAATGTCGGGTCAAGAGTCGTTTGACGGAGCTACCTAGCTCGGTGCACTGCGGGTGTGCATTAATTATGGACACACACCCCATTAAGTGGGGTCCACTGTGATGAATCCAACAAATCTAATCTGTTCATTTGTTTTATCCGCTGGATTTAAGACCCAGCCCAAAAGATAAGGCGGATCCTGAACTCGGGTGGGTTGTACTCAATAAATTTCATCTTATTTTGTTGTTTCACGTTGATCTAACTGTTTGGTTGCTTTTAATGTAATTCTCAACGGTTAAGAATGGTCCCAAGGATTCATCCAGGTGACTAGGACCACATGTTCTTTGAATTTAAAGTATTAAATGTTGTTATTAGAATAAATTTCAATATTTGTTATTATTACTATTATTATTATTTTAGATTAAAATTGTAGGGCCTACCTCTAGTCAGAAATATTCCTCTAGGTGAGAAGACCACTTCAAGTTACGTTCCTCATTCTTCAATTAATTTTAATAGTTAAGTGAGTCACATCAAGTGGACATCCACTTATTAACTTTCAACATCCTAATGATTCAAATAATTAAATTGACTCATCTTTAGTCATTAATAGTTCTAGGAACCCTGAGAAGTACTTAGGGGTGACCTGGTAGTCAATTATGGGGATAGATGATCTGGTTTGAAGGATGGATGACGAATGGTGGGTCTTGTGACTTTGATCCCTAATTTCTTATTTGTGATTTAATTGAACTAAATATGTGTATTTTGGAATATTGTTATGATCCAGATTCTAAAGTAGGATCTTTATTTATTTATTATTTATTTAAGCATAGGGTTAATTCACTCATGTTGAGTTGGTTAAAGGGACAGGTCGACCTCAAATCTTACGATCGTGTAGTGAGGAGTTGTAGTCCAAAATTAGATGGTTAAGATGGATAGTTTGAGGGCGACTGTCCAAGTAAGATAGGTTAGCGTTCATACCAAGTTAGATTATACGGTAACACCCGAGTACTGAAAAGTACGGGGTGTTACATGAGTCTTAGGGGATCGAGGTACCAAGGTTAACAGGGTTTCACTGGTGAGTTTGGTACCTTAGATTCAAGCAGTAGTGTCCAAACATGGTGAACATACATCGGGTCAATCGGGTTAATTGATGAGCTCGACTAGGACGAGCGTACATTGAGGTGATTAACATGAAATGGATAAGCACTCCGTGTGGCCTAACCACTGTCGACATCCCAAGTACGGCTCGAATTCGTCAAACACATCATGCGTGGTGAAAACAACCTCAACCACCAGTTCGAGGACTGTTGCCGATTACCTGGACTGTGATATAGTCCCAACCATGTACAATCACAATGATGAATATTTTAATCAATCCTACAATCATATGAACATGTTATGGAATATAACTTAAACATGAATACATAGTAAATGGAGGAAATCATACACATAGTTAACATGAATAAGTAGGCTATACAATTCATGGAGGAAATCATACACACAGTTAAGGTAGTTGAGATTCATATCTCAACTCCCTTATAAATCACACTTTACTAACTACTAACTCATTCAGACATTTTCACAAACACTTAGACTACACTTTTCAACATACATCACATATGTTGGCCATATTACGTATTTAGGAAAATCCTTTTTCCAAGGAGTTGTTGCATACATAACAACCATGTACCTACAACAATTAATCATGGCAATCACAACATCAAATTCTAAATGCATACAAATATTTCAACAAATACATGAATTTCCCTATACACAACATAGTTCATACATATATGTAAAATGAAACATATATTGCATTTGGCATCTGTAATGGCACCCACATCAGTAATAAATCATTATCTGACATTGAAAGTCTTGAAAACCATAACCTAAACGTATATAGTCTGCACCTTAAACCGATAAACGCATAACGGATATGATTTAGACGTTTAGTCTTCGTTAATGACGGTTTAGCAACCTAAAGTATGAATTTGGTTAGTTATATCATCACTTAAACTATTGAAAAACCTAGAAAAGGTTAGGGTTAGGATTTCTTACCCAAGTATGGAATTAGAATCGCGGGAATAGTGATCCAGTAGCGATGGATAAGCACATGGAGAGGTAGGGTAGAATCCCTGGGAGAATCTTCAACTCACTCTCTCTCTTTCTCTCTCTTTTCTTAGCTAGGGTTTTAGAATTCGTATGGATTATGAGAGAGGGTGTTTAAAGCCCTTATATAGGCCCAGAACTGATGGAAACAGCCCCAACACCAAGGTATACTTAGGTTATATCCAAATCGGGCTTGTTCTGATCTAATGGAGCATTTCTGGAGGTCCCTTTGCTGAATGCGGTTGGACTTAAGCTCCCTGATATTGGAACTTGATCAAGCTAAGTTTTTAGTCCGATCGAATTTACAGATCGATCGTGGCGGACCAGTTTCAGTTCAACGGTCACTGACACTCGATCAGGGCCACAACCACATTGGCATGTGTGGGACATTTCTCCTGATCCGAGGGTGTATTTGGGTCAGAATCTTAAGGTCTGAATGTTTATAATCAGCCCACAAGTGACACGACTCAGATTACTTAAATTCAGATTTAATTTCTAAAAACATTCACTTTTCTCACACACTTCACTCCAGACTCAAGCAAATCGTCGAGGGATACTGTCTGGACTTGATTTCTGAGGTAGTTGTCAAGTCCAACAAGGCGGTCATATTTATCTAAGTTCGTCACTATCGAACTTTCAAAGTGCGGTCCAGGTCCGATATGGAGTTTCTGAATGCTCCCGAGAACAACTGGGTTTAGAGTTAGATCCTAGATTTTAGGGTAATATAGCATTGATAATTCTACAAGTTTTGGGTCTTGTAGAATGTATTTAAAGTAATTGGTGCTAATTTCACAAGTAATCTAGTTTAACGCTAGTTAATTCTCATTTAATTTCTAAAAGATTTAGTCCTTAGTGGTTTCTGCCTGAGGTGGTACTCGTGCTTTGTACGGATTTTTTCAGGATGTTATAATTTGCCAAATATTATGCAGGCAGCAGTGAAAGCCAGTGGCCTTAAAAAGCCCACGAAGGCGATCACATGCTTAGACCCATGTGGGCGGTGGAGAGACCTAGTGACTAAAAGCCTAGGCAGCCAAAAGTTTATGAAGGCCAACCACGCATGAGACCAATGTTGTCTGTATAGTCCTATGACAGTGCCATGGGGATGGGTGAGAGAAAATGCCCCTCCATGAATAGGTCAGACCTTACAGGCGAAGAAAAAGTGGGCCACAGTGTGAGCTCTTTGGTTCATCCATAGATAGGCTAACCATGCGTAAGACCCCCTGGGTTCCTTGCTTAATTTCAGTAGTAACTCATGAAAAAAGGTTGACCTCTAAATGAGCTCCCCCTCATCGATGGACCGGTGGCCTTGTATCTAGTACCCAGTCAGGTAGCCTTGCGAGCCCTATGAACTCTAGGGAGTTACTGTGGCCAACCCTATGTGTAAAACTTATCGAGTTCACTGCCCCAGTAGGTTCACTAGGCCCCTTTAATGGATCACAGTTCGTGAACTCCCCTTCTGCTATGGTTTAACGAACTCCTAAGATTACAAAGACCATTTGCATAAGTCCACCCACTCCAACTACTCAAGAGTTAAAACTGTGTGTGCTTCAACTACTCTAGAGCTTAAATTGTGTGTGGCACCTTAAATACTAACTGAACTCCAAAATAGTTCCACCCATTAAAAATAAATACCATATAGAGCATACTAACAAGAATGCACTACTATATTATATTTCCAAGTCTCGAAATATATCAAAGCATACAGTCAGAATGTGACATGTGAAATATTTTACATGCGTAAACATTTGTAAGACATTCATGAACATGTGTTGATATGAAACATTCATAAACATATTCTATTATAGAGCATTTATACTTAGAATCTTCTATGAAAATCACACTGAAACCATGAAAAGAATACTGAAATTTCATGTAATATAAGGAAATGTCAATACACATTAACCACGAAAAGCATAACAACTCTTCATGAACACCCAATGCAGTCATATATCTTTGCAAATCCTGTTTGAATTGCACTTGAGTAGCTGCAACATTTAATTCGATATCAACAATGAGTTTAGCTTGATCAGGGGCATCAACCAATTCTTATTCTAAAGAAACTATGACTGCTTCATTATTCAAAAGCTTTAATTTTTCAAGATTGGTTATCTGGGTGTTATCCTCAATGTTAGCTTCAATTCTGCTTACCCTTAATTTCACCTCTTACTTCTAAGCTTTAAGATTAAGTATCTTCTCCTTGAGGCTGGCTATATGTCCATCGATGGTTATTGAAGTATGCTTTGAAATTATTGGTTGCTCCTAAAGAGAATTGCGTTCTTTATCACAACTTAAAATTATTATTGTGGTCTTCGAAGTCTTATCTTTGAGTAACAACAACTCCTTCTGGCAATCCAATATCTCTTGAGCGATAATGTCACTCCCTAGACTCGGTGATCGGACTCCCAAGGAACCCAGTAGCTGGTTCCAGCCGTAACAGCCTTCGTAGCACCCCATTCTCGACTCCTGAGATAGGATTCCGATCCTGGGATCCTACAAGGAGGATTTTCATAGCACAATCCCAATCCAATAGAGCATACCTAAGATCATAGCAAGTAAATCTCAAAAATAAACCAAGGAACACACTGCAAAATCCACTAAGAATTTAAACTTTACAGGTACAAGGTTCAAAAGGAAATACATAATATAGAAAGAGGGAAGGAAAGGTTAGCAACAGGTCCTCAACTTGAGCCAACTAAATCTATAGCTCCTCTGTTACTGTGCTGACCTAGGGTCTCTTGCATGCATTAGTCGTGCATAAGTGTAACGCCTCGAAAAAATCCATACTGAGACTCGAGTACCAACTCGACCAGAAATCACGTAGGATGAATTCCTTTAGAAAATTAAGTGTAAGTTAGCAAGCGCTACGCTAGAGTAGCTGTGAAATTGTCCCTGAACGCTTTAAATGCATTCTGCAAGACCCAAAACTTGAAGAACCAATGACGTTATAATATCCTGAAACCTTGGATCAAACTCTAAACCCGTTTGCTCTCAGGAACTCTCTGAAACTTTTTGTTGGATCTAGACCGCGTGTCGAAAGTCCGATACATACAATCTTAGACCGTTATGACCGTTAAACTGGACTTGACAATCATTTCAAAAATCAAGCCCAACCGACGTTCAGAGGCTATTTCATTGAGCTTGGAGTGAAGAGAGTGAGAAAAGGGTTGGATTTGGAAATTTAAATCCAAATCTGGCACGTGACTTGGCACGTTATTATTAAGCGTTCTGACCATCAGAATTCACTCAAATTTCACCCTCGGATCAGAAAAAAATTTTCTTTCATATCATGAGACTTGTAGACCTGATTTAGGTACGATGGCCGCTGAATTGAAACTGGACCGCCACATGCGATCTACGAACTCTACCGGACTGAAAACTGGGTGCGAGCAACATTCAGTGACCATGAGCTTAAGTCCGACCGCGTTCGACCAGGGGACCTCCCGAACTGCTCTTTTAGATCGGAACAGCCCCGTTTTGGTTATAACTTAAGTGTACCTTGTTCCCAAGCCTAATTTGGGAAGGTTTTAGCCTATATAAGGGCTTTAAACCCTCACTTATCTCACCCATCAGAATTTGCTAGAAACCCTAGCTAGAGAGGGAGAAAAAGTGAGAGATTGTGAGAGAGTGTGGGAGTGATCTTCCTGTCACTTGCTGCAGCTGCTACACGTGCTAAAGCAACGCATCCCAATCACTTTGTTGGTGATTCCGACGCATTTCTAGGTAAGGAAAACCCTAACTACTTGCTGTTTTGGAGTTTTCTTCGATTTGTTAGCGAAGTAGCTTATACATCTTATGCATTAGGTCGCCTGTACGTTGTTGACGAAGCGTATACGTTCCAATCGAAGCGATACACATCTAGGGCAAAAGGTGTGGATTTTAGACGCTTTGATTGGCTGATTTTAAAGCTTCCAATGTCATTTAATAGTAGATTATCGACGGCAACGCCGTTTGACATGTACAACATGCTGTCCGTTTTCCATTTCGTAAGCGTATGGAAAATATGAGATTTAGGGCATTTTAGTCATTTATAGAAAATACTGTTTACATTCATATTTTGCTGAAATGTTTTCCATGGCTTCTTGTCGTGTTAATATATTAAGAATGCGTGCATGATTGGTTTGGCGAAGAGATTCGTCCAAATGCGCACTTTGAGTCGAGATACGCTATGTAGACTAGAGTGTGTAGGCTAAGTGTTTGTATAAATGTTTGTATTAGTATGTATTGAATAAATGGTGTTGTGAATGAGTTTTGAGATCGAATTCTCAAGTAATATGCTGATTGAATGATTTCCATTACATTGGTTACATGTATTGATTTCATTATATGTATGAAATGCATGTGTTGGATGATTTGTTTAAGTGGTACATTATAACATGTTTCAACATGCTTATATTGTTGTATTTCATTTCCATTACTCTCACATGATTACTGATGTTGACTTACAAATGTTTGGGGCTATGCTTAGTCCAGGCAGTCGGTAACAGAGTAAATTCGTGGTTGGATTATATTTTCCACGAAGGCCGCGTCGATGAACGCGAGTCGTGTTTTGAGTTGGCGGCAGTAGTTAGGCCACACGAAGTGTTTTATGCACTTCATGTCGTTTGACTTGAGATGCGTTCGTACTAGTTGAGCCCGTCAAGTAACCTGTCTGGCCATTGTATGTTCACCATGTATGAATCATAACTGCTTGAACCTAGGGTACTGAACTTACCATTGAAAACTCTGTTAACCATGGTACCTTGATCCATAAAGACTCATGAGCCAGGCATGGTGGTATGGGACACCGTGGTCGAGCTGTCGGCCTATGCTGGGGCCACAAATCTCCCCGTAGTGACCAATGAGCACCTATGACTCGTGAGCTGATTGTGGTGGTATGTGACACTACATTCGAGCTGTCGGCCTACACTGATCAGGTGACGAGCCATTTGTAGTGACCGCGAGCGTATTCTGAGTCTACGGGAGGCGACGACCCTTCCGTAGCAATGAGAGTATATTAGGCCTGTATTGATAAGGTGGTGGGGGAGCGGTGCAACGAGTGTGAGCAACAGTCCTGGCAGCCCTTGCAGTGACCTACAAATATAACATCGTATGTGAATGCTAGGAGTGACGACCCTAGACCGGATCTGTGTTGGGATTGATATAAGCAAAGTATCTTAATTTCTCAATACTGCTGTATGAAAAGGAATAATAATAACTTGGTAATCATATCCACATCACATTGCATGTGCCTGGAAGATGTGGAGCACTGAGAGGAACGCAAGCATGCCGCGGGCTTAAGATGGTGTCGTATGAGGGAGTATGTCGGTGAGGGCATCCATCATGTCATTTCATGCATACATTAACAACAGAATCTAGGAATGTTTGTTTCATTGCTTTACTATTATCGCGTGATTGATTTGAGAACATGCTAATCTTTGTTCTATTATTCCACTGAGTTGATCACTCACTCCCACGTTATGGGATGGTGTTTACAACACCCACCAGACCCTGTCCTAGTTGCAGGTGATGCGGCAATTCAGGATGCAGAACCAGATTATGACGAGGACTAGGATGAGTTCTCGTACATGCAGTTTTACGACGGCTTTGCGTAGGTGACCTGGATCGGCGAGACTTCTTAGTAGGACTATTTTTGACTTTTCCTTTTTGTTTATGACATGTATATGAGACTCAGAGATGTATTCATACTTTGGAGACAGTATGAGATTTATTTTGTTTTCCATACAGTGATATATATATCTTTCAGTCTTTCGCTTGTGTTTTATCACTGGATCTGGAGTATGAATTGCAGTTTTGGTATAATCTTACTCATGTGAATGCTTTAACTCAGACAACATTGAATCATAATAATATTTGTTGCATAAGTGATGGTCTGGAACTCGGGAGTCAAGTTTATACACGACCCCCGATTTTCAGGGTGTTATAATAAGCTTATAAAAAGTTTAGAGGGTGGTGAAAGTGTATGGCAATGGTGCACAGAAGAATAATAGGTGATGCAGAAGGGTAACATGATCAATGTCAATATCACTAGCCTTACCCAGACTAAGCCATAAATGCAGGAAGCCATACCAAGGCTATGCATTGCAATAAGGCTTATACAGCCGATACCAATGCAATGCGAAGTAACGCTAATGCTCATAGCTAAAAAAAGGGCTAGAAGATGCAGGGGTTGACTGTGCTGATGATGATGAAGCTGTTGTCTGAGCCACAGGCTGTCTAAACTCAGATCTACCCCTCCATCTCTGCTAATGGTGCTGACGGGAATTATTGGTTGATGCTTTCCTCTTCCAGTCTCCACCGGAACTCTGCTCTCTCGATCTCTGGGTTATGGCCCAGTCCTCCTTATACACTAAGGCCCTGTACACAACCTCATCAAATGTCCTTAGACAATGGCCCACTACTCGGCTATTAAGCGCGGGACGCAAGCCGTTCTAGAAACTATGAGCCCTCATCTTCTCATCACCGATGAGATAAGGAGCAAACCTAGAAAAAGAAAGAAACGGGCCTCATACTGAGACACCGTCATATCACCCTGGACCAGACTCTCGAACTTCATGGTCCT
This sequence comes from Magnolia kwangsiensis, assembly GCA_037074715.1. Lineage (NCBI taxonomy): Eukaryota > Viridiplantae > Streptophyta > Magnoliopsida > Magnoliales > Magnoliaceae > Magnolia > Magnolia kwangsiensis. The sequence goes on along the minus strand of CM073576.1, from coordinate 104,422,387 downwards.
CTGCTCCTGAACATGCTCAGGGAAGAACTTCTGGTCAAAGCGGACCACGAATTCCTCTCACGTCCAAACGAAATCGGGCCCAGCCATCCTCGATATAGATGACCACCAATGACGGGCCTTGCCTAATGAAGAAAGGTAGTCAAGGAAACTCGCTGATCAGCTGGACACTACATAGTGTAAAAAATCCTCTCTATCTTTGTGCACCATGCCTCAGTGGCAGAAAGGTCAGGCTCACCCCTGAACCTCGGGGGATCATGCTACCAGAACTCTTTGGAAATCATGCTCGCACGTGGAAAATTGGTCTGCTCAGGAACCTGGGCTGTAGAAGATTGACGAGTCTACAATGCAGTAATGACGGCCTGCATCAACTGCTAGACATGCTCAGCACTGACTAGCACTGTCGAAAACATGGGAGCATCACTTGGCTTAGGTAGAGGCACGGGTGCAACTGAAGAAGCTGGAGCCTCTGTAACTGGAACAGTAGTTTCGGATGGGGGAATTGGTGCTACAGGGGGCAGAATCGGGACCTCAGGAGCTGGGTCCTCAATAGTGGGAGCTAGATGTGCTTGGGTAGAATGGGTCTCTAGAGCAAGATGAGAACCATGGCTAGGGGCACCACGTCTATGAGTGCCCCGCTTAGTTGGCATCATCTATAGAAGAACAAGGACGATGATGGATAGGGTTAGAATATTGAAGCTCAAACGAAGGAAAGACTCTCAGGACACTACTTGTTCTAAGCTTGCAGCAGATAAGCAATGTTATCCCAAGTTACTTCAAAATTACTTGTTATACTCTAATACCAACTCCTATCATGCCGCAGAGTCGATGATCGGACTCTCAAGGAACCCGATAGCCGGTTCCGGTCGCAACAGCTTCCATAACACCCCATTCTCGGCTCCTGAGATAAGATTTCGATCCTGAGATCCTATAAGCAGGATTTTCATATCACAATCCCAATCCAATAGAGCATACCCAAGATCATAACAAGTAAATCTTAGGAATAAACCAAGGAACACACTGAAAAATTCACTAAGAATTTAAAATTTATAGGTACAAGGTTCAAAAGGAAATACATAATTTAGAGAGAGGGAAGGAAATGTCTGCAATAGGTCCTCAGCTCGTGCCAATAAAATCCACAGCTCCTCCACTATTACGCTAACTTAGGGTCTCTTACATGCATCAATTGTGCATAAGCTTATAGAAAGCTTAAAGGGTGGTGAAAGTGTGTGACAATGGTGCGTAGAAGAATAATAGGGGATGCAGAAGAGTAACATGATCAATGCCATTATCACTAGCCTTACCCAGACTAAGCCATGAATGTAGGAAGCCATACGAAGGCTATGCAATGCAATAAGGCTTATACAGCTGATAGCAATGCAATGCGAAGTAACAAGAATGTTCATAACTAGTCTACATATCCCATACAGTTCCATCATAAGGAATATCACCGGGGTTTAATGCACAACAGGATGACTGCTACTCTCAAGACCACACAGTCAAACAGTGTAAGAGACCACACTACCCATTTATGGATAGCCAATCACTAGCGAGGCTCGATGGTAACGAACCCACTCACGAGCTGGTCAAACTCAGCCTAGTAATTTCCACTCACTCAGGCGAATAAGGACACATCCCATCTCAACCGACTACACGGTAATGAGAGATGCTGCCTAGCAGTGTAAGGCACTCGATCGCTCATATTTTCACTCGCTCACGACGTTGAGGCATCCTCTAGCAACCTTGAAGGTTTAGGGGTTTTCACCCAGGGATATCCTATGCACTCCAAATGCTTAAATAATATATTTCTGATGTTCACATATGACCATCCATGAATACCCCTGTGGAGGCAAGGCACTGATGAAGCAAGGATGATAATATCCATGAGATGTGATGTCAAATGCATGAATCACGCATACCAATCATAAACTAGCTCGAAGCACTCAATGTGCACAAGAGGAGAAAACTACATCCCTCTATCATATCAACACAATGACCACACACGAATGTAATCCAACCACTCAATGATGCATATAGGTCATGAGGATTAAATAGGTGCTCCATATGATGATGATGACATGGAATACACTCCTCCTTCCTGAGGTGGGATCAAGTCTAGATACATAAACAAATACTCTAAGGAGAAATCCTCAAGTGGGGGCCCAACAAATTGGGGTAGCCCACAAGGCTAAGGAATACAATTTATGAGCTTAGATGGATAAGCGGTCCTAATAAGGGTTTACGGTGGGCCTTTAACCACTTATAGAAAACCCCTTGGCCTACCTTAGGATCATCAAGGAGGACATCCAACCTCAACTGGTTCCTAAGTGGTAGCCCGCCTCTAACCAAATACGAATCATGGCCCAAGGACTATACCAATCATGGGCCTCGTGGACTCATACAAAGCTCAACTCATAGGAAACATTATGGGCCCATAAGCAAGGTTTGAGCCCAAACATAAGGGTCATAAACCCACATATTGTGGTAGGCCTAATGGCCAGCCCGGTAATCTAACCATAAAGGCAATCCTTATACTTAATTCAAGTGAGTTGGGCCTCGCAACTTGGCCCAAGTACAAGGTTATTTTGGTGGGCAACCAAGGGCCCAACTACTTGTATATTACTGCCCACAAATGCATCACAATAAGTAGTAAATATAGGCCCAAAGGTCAAGGGGCCTATCTAGGAAGTTCCAAGATAAAAAGGGCCTGGGAAAATCCAACAATTAATTATGAACATTGATCTAATAAAAACCCAACTGGAGTGGGCCTCGAATGTGCATTAACTTATCCCAAAGGCACATTAGGAAAAAGACATGATATGTGTTTAAAACATTCCTAAATTTGGTGAGCCATGCAGTCCAAAACATACAATTTATGGGTAATAAGTTTGGGTCTATTGCTGGAATTCCATCCCATCTGCTTTTGGGCCTACTGGAGTCTAGCAATAAATGTTAATTTAAAAAATTATAATTCCCTAGTGACCCACACACATCACTGTGGGCCCCACCAGATAAATGGAGTGCATAAAACACCTAAATCAGGTGGGCTATCTTACTAGATTGGACGTCCAGTAGCAGCCCAATGGGCATGGGTGTCCTTGCTTGGGTTATCCATGGGGCCATGGACACCTGCCCCAATAGACATCAAAGTGGGTCCCATATGTGGACGTCCCATAGGGAAGTGGGCCACGTCCCATGTGGACCACAATCTAGATGAACAACGTGGATACAAAATACATCATGGTGGGCTGTTTGGGGTTAGGACGGCCAGCCATGGCTGGACGCCAGCCTAGCTGAAATGTCCAGTTGTGGATATCCATCCAGCAGTAATTTCTCCCATTTTGGTTGGAAGGGTGGTGGCCCACACCCACAAGAAGGGTCCTAATATGCTGGACCACACAATGGGCTAATAAGGAAGCCAAAATCCCAAGCAGAACATGGAAAAGCAACATGGACAACAAGGTAAAACAGAATTTCTACTACACCAAATACATTATTGTCCATAGAATGTTTACCCAAGAAAGTGAGCCCAATCTATGGCTAGAAGGGGAGGGGTGAATGACTAGTATTTTTCACATAAAATACATCAACGTGGGGTCCACAAAAGTGGCCCACCACTCCCAAAAAAGTGGCCCACCACTCCCAAAAACCAAGTTGAAAATTGTATTTTCCCTTCATACCTCAAGGCTTGACAGTCCAGCAAGGTGGACCGTCCACCCCTATGGGCCACCCTTTTTGTGTCCCATTGCATGGACAACCTGAGGTGGAATTTGGGGTATTACAAGGTGGGGTCCACTACTCCAAGGTACACCCCATATTAGGGAAGAAAGGGGGTCCAAAACATGGGCCAATCCCAAGCCAAAATTCTGCTACAACAGTCCAATAAATCTATCCGTAATTTCTAGGCAACCATATATGGCTGGATATTCCAGCCCATATCTAGGATTATACATCGATCCAAGGGTGGTGTTTCCTTCCTTGGTGTGCCCCACTAGTGTCCAAATCAAATTCCCAAGCCACATCAGTTGCATGCATCATTTAAGGTAGCAAATGGGACACCCAAACCGTTGGTGCAGGTGGGTATGGGCATCCACCATAGCTGGAGTTTTTGGACGATCCAGGCCCACTAAGTAGGCCACACACATCATGAGTAAAAATAAAAGAAAAGAGAGAGAAGATTAAGAACATCCCGACCATAGGGAGAAGGCTCCACTGCTATTAAGCCTTCCCTAAGACAATCACACCCACACATTGCATTCATATACATATTACATCATGAATATACATCATGCATGATCTATATTTAAGATAAATGGTTGGGATGCCATCCCAACCATGATGCAAGGGTCCAGATGATCCATCATGCTTAAGAAATTAGGAGAAGACTGCATGATAAGGTCCATCAAGGAGAAAACCCATGCATGGGACATGCATGCATAAGATAGGCCATTTGGCCACATGAAAGGGATTATGTAGGATCTCCACCATTGATTGGTGGGTCTTACACTTCCCAAATGAAAGGAAATAAGAAGATCTATACTAAAGAAATGAATTTACACATGTAGAGGAGCACCCACCTCTTGATCTCCACCAAAACTATATCACCTAGCTCCATGTGCTCTAAAGAAGGTAAATTGATGGTTGAGATGGGTCTTTAATGGAGGGATGAGGAGAAAAGAAGAGGAGAAGTGGCTAGAATGGTAGGGGGCTAGTGGGGACGAGCCTCCCTTCTCTAGCTAGGGAGAATGAAAATGAGAAAGAGAGGAATGAGAGGGAGAGAAGGGAGAGAGAGAGGTGTAGTAGTATGGTGATGATTGCAAAATGGCATAGGGAAGAAAAAGAAATATGATTTTCTCTAGAAATGAGGTGCCTGGTTAGAGAGTCTTATGTTGAGCTTGCAAAAAGGAAAGCCTAAATGGAGGCTATAAACTAAGGTTGTGTAGTATGTGGCTAGTGGGTGGTGTATGATATGGGAGTTTGAGTGGTGTGTGTTGGAACTTATGCATAGGGAGGGGCCATATGAAAAAATGTGTGCACCATCCCTAGGTGGGCCACATGATCATGATCAAGGGCTAAAAAATGAGATGCACACAACTTATGATCTACACATTAAATGGACACACAAGACGTGTCATCGAAACTGCAACGATGTTGTGAACAAGATGACATAGGTTTCGGCTCAATCTGGGTTGGGTTTACATGACCGGACTTAAGGATGACCGCAAACATTATCCAAGGGTCGCGGGTCACTGGTATTCGACCGGTAGAACCGCGAGACCAAGAGAAATGAAATTCACACATATACACATACATGCACTCAATTCGGGTCTTATAGATAACTACACTTTAAACTATTTCTAATTAATGAAGAGAAGCACAAAAATGAGATAAAGAGTTGTGCAAGGGAGAGAGGTTGATATTGGCCATCCTTGAAGCATTGTTCAAAACTCCTTAGGTGGTGTCCAGGATAGGCCAATGTTCCGGATCCTTGAACACACAAGTAGTCGCTAACAAAGCACCCTTGATCAGAATAAGCATTTAGGAGGAGTTTTCTCCATTACTAGTGTGTCTAAAACTGTGGCGATTGAGTTAGAACTTACAGAGCCACTTGAAGTTGGATTGACTGTAAATAAATAAAAGAAGATAAGAGTGTGAGAAGTATGAATCTAAGAATATGGTATCAATATGATGTAAGTGCACCCTCCTTTGTACACTTGTTTGTCAATCATGTGACTAGTTGTGTCTTGTAGTCGGATTAGTTCATTGGCAAATGAAGACTGGTGACACAACTGGATCAGAAGCATTAAAGCTACATTGAAGATAAGGAACTACTTTTACAATCTTGACCTTGCAAATAGATGATCCCAACCTAAATAGGAATACCTACTTAGGTCATTTATTCTAAGTTAATACCAAGTTCATATTTTATATCCTATATTCTTGGCTTTTACATATTCCAAGTTGTTGAATGATTTATTGGAAAAAATAGGAAAATTTGTCCACTGTTAGTAGGACGAAGGTACCACCGAAAAACACCCTCAGTACCACCGAAGATACCTTCAGTGTTACCGAAGGGGCTCAAAACAGTCCAGCAAGCTTACTACAATAATTCAAAGTCACTGACTGGATATTTTGGTGACACTGACTGCCACCAATGAATAAAGTTCTGTCAGACCCATAACCTAGTATGCATTCCTTTCCATTAGGTCCCGCAGTCCTTTTGGTCGAATTTTGGTGATCCGCAACCTGTAGTAGTATTTGCGATCATCCCTAAGTTCCACCCTATGAACCCGAACTGATTCAACCCAAAACCTATGCCTATGTGACCGCATCGTTGCTGCAGTTCCAAAGTTGCGTCTCATGCACCAATACGAGGTGTAGATCAAAAGATGTTCCCCACGTAATATTTGGACCATTGATTATAAAGTGGGAGCCAGTTTGTGCTTGTCACATTTTCCTAGATGGGTGACCTCACCCTAACTACCTAGCCTATTACCTATAGCCCTAACCTAGCCTAGCCTACCCTCTCTTACAAGTCATGATGAGTTTTCTTCCCTAAAAGCAATGGTGGGTTCTCTTACCAAAACTCATTATCACCTTACACCCTCATCATTCTACTTCTACAACACTCCTCCCTCTCTTTCTCCCTCATTTCCTCCACTCCCTCCATTGCTAGAGAGGTTGGAATGTCCTACCCTCCCCCATTTCTCTAGCCCCTTTCTCCCTTGATTCCCATTAATCTAACCCTCCTACACCCATCTCCACCATTGAAACTACCCCATTAGAGCTAGATAACCTAAGGATAGAAGAAGAAGGAAGAGCTTTGAGGTGGGTGTTCTCCTAGAGTATATCTTCTAATTTTTTTTCCTTAGATCTTTATCTTTCCTTCATGGGAGTGTGTAGGAACCACCAATCAATGGTGGAGATCCTACATGACTCCATGAGTGTGGCCGATGGCCCACTTTTTGCATGCATGTTGTCATGATGGGGCCATTCTCCATGGACCCAATCATGATGCTTTTCCTTTGATCATAGTTTGTTGGGTTATCTAGACCCTAGATCCATGGTGGGGATGGTATCCACACCTCAGATTTTTTATTGTAGGGTCCATGCATGCATGAAACCAATGTGTATTCGATTATATGGTTGTGATTATTTGTGAAGGGCTCATAGTGGCAGAGCCCTTCCTATGGCCGTGATCTTCTCTCTTATTTGTCTGATGTGTGTGGTCCACTTGATGTCTCCATGCATCTAGACCATCTAGCTGTAGGGAGGTCCAAGCCCAAGCTGCTAGACGTCTAGGCCCATCATTGCTGCCCAACTTAATTTGTATGGTTTGAATGGCCATTAGGCTTGATTGTATGGTTGTATTTGGATGGGGCTTGGGTCTAGAGTATGTGTGACCCATCTAGGTGGACCCCACCTTGTTAAATCTGAGATAAATCCCCCTATCAACCACATTATGAGCTAGAATGGATGGTAACATGTTGTTGTCCAAATTTCTGGCCCATTGCTGTATGATTTTTGTATGAAGTTTAAGCTCTGCTGTAGTTCTTTTTCTCTTATTTTTAGAGTTTTCCTCTGAGGTGCAGACCCCACCTTAATGTATGATGAAACCCACTCCATCCACCCTTGATTGGAGCCCCATGGAGCAGGCCCAAGAGGGCTGGATGGTCTAAGTTTTTGGATCATCCAACAGTCCTGCATGGAGGGAAAATATATATGTCAGTTTGATTTTTGGGGATGGTGGGCCACTCATGTGGACCCCACTTGTTGACCATTCATGGGTTCATGTAATCCACCCAATTTTCCCTTGATTGGGCAAGCTTGGGCCCACTCCATTGGGTGTACAAGATGGGGATAGCAACATTCTAGCAATAATTTTTTTTAAAAAACTTGTTATCTAGATGTCTAATTCCTGTTTGTATGTGTTTATGGCTTCTCCCCTTACCTTCCTTATGGCTCACCTTGGTGGGACCCACCTTAGGCGTATGTGGACCATCTGGACTGCCCATTTTTGGGGGTTACTGTAGCTGGGCTAGTAGCCCACCTGCTAGATGTTCCAGCTGGGCTGACATCCATCCGGGGCTAGTCGTTTCCCCCATGTGGCCCACCTTGATGATGTGTGTTATCCACGCTGTCCTCCCCTCTGTGTGGCCCACCTTGATGATGTGCGTTATCCATGCTGTCCTCCCCTCTGTGTGGCCCACTTGGACATGGTCCACCCCTTGGTGAAACGTCCATCTAGTGGGGCCCACCTTGGGTATTTGTCAGGTTAACCATCCAGGCCCCATTGGGACGCCTAGACCGTTTGGGGTGCTACTGGACTTACAGTCCAACAGCAGGCCCACTTTGATTAATGTGTTGTATCTTCACCTTTCATCTAGTGGGGCCCACTGTGATAATTAAGGGCCATCATGAAGTTTATGTTCACTAAGAATTACCATCTACTGGACCCCAGCAGGCCTAGGAAGTTGGGTGGGCTAGATGTCCGGCATGGCCTTAAAAAAATTCTGTATGTAGCTGGAAGTTGTGATGTTGTGAGGCCCACCAGATTGAGGGTGTTGTGTACTCACTCTATGTAGGTAATTTTCTGTGATTATTAGACCCCATTTGTACCTTGTGAGGCCCACCATTTTATCTGATTGTTTGAGGACCAAGACAGTCCAGATTTTTGAACATCCAGTAGGCAAAAATGAATTGGATGTCCAACCTTGAGCCTAGTTTTGTGTATGGGCTTCTTACCTATTGTACCGGACCTTGTGGGCTGATATGTTGCATGTAATTAGACCCTTGATTGCTGGTCTTGGGATGAATTGTAAGGCCTATCTTGACAAATCTTGGATATGTCTTACCTATGTATTTGAACATATGGGCTGCCCATGAGGCTCATTATAATGCATGTATTCATTGGCCATGATACTTGGGCCATGGTTTGCCCCATTGAGGCCACATTGATGTATGTAGGCTTTGGGCCGTTTCTTGAGGCCCATTATGTGGTATGAGATGTTATGGATTGTTGCCCATGTTCTTTTCATAGTTGTATCCGGGCCATGGGCCTTGTTTTAGCAGGATTCCTTGTTGGGCTGCCTTCTAGAGAAGAATGGTGGTTGAATGTCCACATTGTGAACCTCTCTAGGCTCTTTATTAGGCCCATTCTCATCTATTGGGCCAATAGTATTTCTTACCTAGACCTTTTGGGTTACCCTAAACCGTTTGGCTCCCACTATTGGTTATGCTTCTCCCATACCATGTAGAATTGTCTAAGTACCTAGACCCGAACTTGCTAAGAGGGGAGTATAACATCATCGCATGTTATGCTCAGTTATATTCATAATTCATTCCCATGTGCATCATATGTATGCTTGGTTAAGGAGTGATTAATCATGGTATATGCCTTTGGGCAGGTTGTTTATGGGACTCCTTGAGTGATGGAGTTGACCCACATGAGCACGTTATATGTGCAGGACTGATGCGTGGTTAGTTGGTATGATTCATGCATCTCCCATTGCATAACATAGTTATTATTTATCATAGCGTCATCAAGGTCGTAGCCTCCACAAGCACATCGTGGATGGCCATATTTAGACACCAGAAATGCTTGGTTCTAGCACTATAGGATGTCCTTGGGTGAAAGTCCTAGAACCTTTTTGGTACCAAGAGATGCTCCAATGTCTAACCAAGTGGAAACATGAGCGCGGGTACTAAATACCATTAAGTCATGGCTCCCACTATGTCTTGGTTGGTTGGAAGGGAGTGTGGCCTTATCCTCCCGAGTGAAGGGGCTGTAAGCTAGGTTGAGTTTGACTAGCTCGCAAATGGGTCCGCTATCGACAAGTAAGGTCAGTATTGGCAGACCACTAGAAGATAGTGAGGTCTCTTCCACTCGCTGGGCTGCACGGCTAGGGAGGCGGTAGTCGGTAGTCGGTGTGGAGTGTATTTGACCCCAATGATTTTCTAGAGAGGAACTGTACTGATATGTGGATTTGATACGAGGACTAGCATGATCGCATTGCATATTACATATGGCATTTGGCTATATAGGTCCCGAATCGTATAGCCCTGGTATGGCTGATAACATTTATGCTTGGTGTAGCATAGCCTTGGGATGACTGATGACAATCTTGCCTTGTATTGCATAGCCTTATTATGGCTAGTGGTATTCATGGTCTTACCAGCATATTCTGCATACTCTGATATTGCATACTTAACACCTGTCCTGCACACACTTACACTACCCTCTAAGCTTTCTATAAGCTTATGCACGATTGATGCGTGCAAGTGAAGTTAGGTAGTAGTTGAGTAGGAGTAGGATCGTGCTGAGGAGCTTTTGAATTTTTATTATAGCCATTGTATCTTTCCCCTTATGCGCCTTGTAAAAGTTTTTATTCTTAGTGGATTTTGTGATGATGTTCCTGTGGTTATCATTTGTGGGTTATAAGCTTGGTTATGCTGATTATGAAATAGACATATGCTATAGAAATCCTCCTTGTAGGATCCTAGGATTGGAACCCGATGTATGGGTACCAGGAGTTGAGAATGAGGTACTACGAAGGCTATCAGCACCGGATTCAACGAACGGAAATTTTATGAGCCCGGTCTCCAATTTTAGGGCATAACAGGAGTTGGTATCAAAGCGTAACTCGGGAATAACTCAGGACAACATCACATATCTTCTTCAAGCTTAGGACAGTACTTGTCCCAAGTGTGTACTCTTTTAATTTATTTGTCTAACTTTCGAGCCTTTGAGGGTTCTGTTCTCAAGGCTGATAAATGCCTTTATTCTTTCCACAAACCATGCTGCCTAGACGAGGCACCCGTGGTGCCCAAGCAACCCGAGCGCATCCCGCTCCACCTCTGGAGGATCCTATTCCTGAGGTTCTCATTCCACCTCTAGTTGCTCTCATTCCCCCACCTGAGCCTACTGTACTTATGCTAAAGACCCCTGTAGTTCCTGTGTCTCCACCTAAGGTCAGTGCAGCTCCTACATTCCCTACCATACCTGTTGGAGCAGAGTAGTTATAGCAGATGTTGCAGGCTGTCACAGCCACCTCCAGGACTATGACAGACATCTAGTGGAGACTTCAGAGTAGACAGAGTAGGTGCGCGGGAGCTCTCTTCTACGAGACTTCCGTCAGCATGATCCCTCACGTTTCCAGGGTGAGCCAGACTTGCAGCAGCTAAGTTATGGCACTCTAAGGTGGAGAAGACTTTCAACACCATAAGATGCATGACTCAGCAGCGAGTCCCATTGGCAGTGTTCCTTCTTCAGGGAGAGCCTCAACATTGGTGGGCATCCATTTCTCGAGTGGATGGTCCATATTTTATGTGGACTTGGGAGGATTTTGTGGACCGGTTCGACCAGAAGTTCTTCCCTGAGCATGTTCAGCAGAAGCATGCATTGGAGATTGAGATGCTTGTCTAGGGGGACATGACCATGTCACAGTACGAGGCATGTTTCATAGCATTGTTTAGATTTGTGACTTATCTTGTGGATGATAAGAGGTGAAAGGCTTGCCTTTTCATGAACGGCTTGCATCTCACCCTTAGGAGAAGTGTGGTTGGACACCTACTTACGACATTCGATCAGGTTGTTCAGAGGGCCCTGGTCTATGAGGATTATTGGCCCACCTTGTAGAGGACCCATGACCAGGGAGGAGATCAGAAGAGGAAGGCACCCTCCAGTAGCTCCCTTTAGCAGTAGCACCGTCGGCATACGACTCGCCCAGGATTTTGAGCACCAGCAGCGCATCTAGTATTATCTTCGGGATCATTCACAAGTGTTTGCTTTGGTTGTGGTAGAATGGGACATTATAGGCATGAGTGTCTCCATCCTGAGCAGCAGCAGCAGCAGCACCTGCATCAGCCTCCACAATAGCAGCAGTGATCATAGCACCAGCCTCCGAGGCTTCCCCGATAGCAGCAGAGGCAGCAGATTAGGCCACCACAGAGGTAGCAACAACAGTAGAGACTGCAGAGGGGACAGACACCTCCCTTACTGGCCTAAGGCAGATTTTATGCAGCTCAACAGGACCCTTAGTCATCAGGAGGGTTAGTCGAGGGTATTCTTCCTATTTTCGCTTGCATTTCATAAGTGTTGTTTGATTATGGAGCATCTTATTCTTTTATAGCCGAGGAGTTTTGCCGATTGACTGGTCTACCAATGGAGTCCGCTCACAAGGCTTTGTTAGTATCGACTCCCTTAGGGAAGACTGCAGTATGGGCTGATTTTGCTCGTCTCGGCCCATTCTGATTGGGGATATCTTTCTGCCTGTGAATTTGTTCGTGTTGCGGATGTTTAAGTTTGTTGTTATCCTGGGCATGGATTGGCTCACCGAGTATTATGCCTTATTGGACTGCTCTGCAAGGACAGTCACATTCTGTATACCCAGCTTACCATTGTTCCATTTTATTGCTGAGCCCAGGGGAGAGCCATTGTCTAGTTTGATGGCATGTGTATAGAGGAGTCAGTGGCTATGAGCATCGATCAATTGCTGATTATTTTTTATTTTCTCGACATGTTCTAGGAGATTCCGGGGTTACCGTTGTGCTGATAGATTGAGTTCTAAATTGATCTTGTGCCCGGTACCATGCCTATCTCAAAGGCCCCATATCGTATGGCACCGATGGAGTTATGAAAACTGCAGGAGTAATTGGATGAGTTACGGGAGTTAGCCTTTATCCGTCGAAACAGTTCACTGTGGGGAGCACCGGTACTATTCGTGAGGAAGAAGGATGGCTCGTTGAGGCTATGCGTAGATTACCGCGAGCTCAACAAGGTCACGATCAAGAATGAATACCCACTCCCGAGGATTGATGATTTATTTGATTAGCTGTAAGTTACACAGTTATTTTCAAAGATTGACCTGCGGTCCGACTATCATCAGATTTGGGTCTGAGAGGAGGACATCCCGAAGATAGCCTTCCGAACGTGCAACAGTCATTTTGAGTTTCAGGTCATGTCCTTCGGATTGACCAATGTGCTCGTCGTCTTTATGCGGTTAATGAACGAGGTCTTTTGGCCTTACCTCGATCAATTTGTTGTGGTCTTCATCAATGACATTTTGATCTATTCGAAGACCTGTGAGGACCATGAGCAACATTTACAGATTGTTTGCAGACCCTCTATGCCCACAAGCTCTATGCGAAGCTAGAGAAGTACGAGTTCTGGCAGGAGGAGGTAAAGTTCCTCGATCATGTAGTGATGAGGGAGGGTGTTGCTATGGACCCCTCAAAGGTTGATGCAGTGCGTCAATGAGGCTAGCCCACGATCGCATTCGAGATTCATAATTTTCTGTCTAGTGGGATATTATCGACGATTTATTGAGGGATTCTCTCGTATTGCAGCAGCGTTAACTAGGTTGACTGGGAAGGGCGCCTAGTTTGTCTGGAGTGACACCTATGAGCAGGCATTTATGGAGCTGAAGGACTGCCTCACGTCTGCTCCTGTCCTAACTCTTCCCTCTAGGAGTGATGGATTTGTTGTTTTTACTGATGTCTCTAGAGTTAGGTTGGGTGTTGTCCTGATACAGCACGGGAAACTAGTAGCTTATGTATTGCGCCAGCACAAGATCCATGATCCGAACTACCCCACGCATGATCTAGAGTTGGAAGCAGTTGTCTTCGCACTGAAGGTGTGAAGGCACTATCTTTATCGGGTTAGGTTCGAGCTCTTCTCTGACCACAAGAGCCTGAAGTATCTATTTTCTCAGTTAGAGCTGAATATAAGACAGAGGCACTGGATGGAGCTCCTGAAGGACTACGATTTTGACCTTCAGTATCACCTGGGCAAGGTGAACGTGGTGGCGAATGTGCTTAGCCATCAACCACGAGGTTTGGTAGCACAAATGATGGTGTAGGAGTGGAAGGTGCTCGAGGATGTAGTATAGTACAACTTTGAGTTTAGTCTACAATCTTCCATTGTTTAGCTACCGAGCCTGTTGATTCAACCCTCTCTTATCACAAGGGTAATTGAGACTCAGCTGACAGACGAGTCATTATAGGGTTATCGAGAAGAGGCCGCATCCATAAAGAAATAGATTAACAGATTAGTTTTGATGGAGGAATTCATTTCAGAGGCCGATTGCGTTCCTGATGTGCCAGAGTTGCGTGGAGATCTGATGACCGAGGCACACCGATCACGACTTACTATCCACCCGGGCTCCACGAAGATGTATCGCGATATAAGGAGGTAGTATTTTTGGTCAGGGATGAAGAGCCAGATTTCTAGCTTTAGAGCTGAGTGTGACACATGCCAGCGTGTCAAGGCCAATCACCAGAGACCCCCTGGTCCCTTGCAGCCATTGAGCGTTTTATTGTGGAAGTGGGAGGATGTATCCACTGATTTTATCATGGGCTTGTCTAGGACTCAGCGCAGTCACGATGCCATCTGGATTGTCTTCGATCGTCTGATGAAGTCGATACATTTTATTCCAATTCGTGTGATCTGGACATTGGATTGGCTTGCGAGGATATTCATCGAGAAGATTATGAGACTGCATGGCATTCCTGTTTCGATCATTTTTTACTAAGACCCGAGATTCATGTCTCAGTTTTGGAGGAGCTTCCAGTTTGTGTTGGGGTTTATTTCGTAGCTCAGCATCAAGTATCATCCGTAGACCGATGGGCAGACCGAGAGGGTCAACTAGATTCTTAAGGATATGCTCAGAGCTTATGTGATCAACTTTACAGGTAGTTGGGATAAGCATTTACGCCTGGCCGAGTTCACGTATAATAACAACTATCAGGAGACCATTGGCATAACTCATTTTGAGGCATTATATGGAGACTGTGTAGATCTCCTAGCTGTTGGACCTAGGTTGAAGAGCGGTGTCTCCTAGGTCCCAAGCTTATGCAGCAATCATCAGAGTTCATCGACATCATCAGGTAGAGGATGGGCATAGCTCAAAGCCGGCAGAAGAGTTTTTCTGATCACCGGCGTCGTCTCTTAGAGTTTGCAGTTGGGGACAGGGTGTATCTCAAGGTCTCACCCATGAAGGGCGTGGTTTGATTTGAAACGAAGGGCAAGCTTGCCCCGAGATTCATAGGACCTTTCGAGATCACTGGACGCATGGGCGCCGTGGCCTATAAGCTTGCCTTACCTTCTGAGTTATCTGGTATGCATAACATTTTCCATGTTTCGATGTTGTGGAAGTGTGGATCAGACATTATTCCTGTGATTGATTTTCAGCCCCTTGAGGTTCGTGAGGATGCTTCTTATATTGAGCAGTCGATTCGCATCCTTGATAGGAAGGAGCAGGTTCTTTAGCCCAACGTCATCCCCTAGTGAAGGTTCAGTGGGGTCACTAGTCTGAGGTAGAGGCATCTTGGGAGAGCGAAGATGAGATTAGAGAGCACTATCCTCATTTATTTGTTAAGTGATTGATTATATTATGCCATGTATTGCCTTGTATTGATTGCTATATATGTGATGATGTTTTATCTTCTTTTTTTGTTTTGTCCTGTTTTGTCCTGATTATAGCAAATTTTGAGAATGAAATTTTTTGTTTGGAGGGGAGAGTTATCAGACCCATAACCTAATATCCATTCCTTTCCGTTAGGTCCCGCGGTCCTTCCAGTCGAATTCTGGTGACTCGCGAACTTTAGGTAGCATTTGCAATCATCCCTAAGTTCCACCCTGTACACCCGAACTAATTTGACCCAAAACATATGCCTTTACGACTGCATCATCACCGCAGGTCCAATGTTATGGCTCGTGCGCCAATCCGAGTTATAGATCAAAAGATGTACCCCGCGTAATATTTGGACCGTTGATCATGAAGCGGGACCCACTTTATGCTTGTGCACATTTTCCTAAATGGATGACCTTACTCTAGCTACCTAGCCTATTACCTATAACCCTAGCCTAACCTAGACTACCCTCTCTTACAAGTCATGATGAGTTTTCTTCCCAAAAAGCAATGATGGGTTCTCTTACCAAAACTCATTATCACCTTACACCCCATCATTTTACTTCTACAACACTCCTTCTCCCTCATTTCCTCCTCTCCCTCCATTGCTAGAGAGGTTGGAACATCTAACCCTCCCCAATTTCTCCAGCCCCTTTCTCCTTTGATTCATATCAATCTAACCCTCCTACACCCATCTCCACCTTTGAAACTACCCCATTGGAGATAGAGAACCCAAGGATAGAAGAAGAAGGAAAGGCTTTGAGGTGGGTGTTCTCTTAGAGTAGATCTTCTGATTTTCTTCCTTATATCTCTGTCTTTCCTTCATGGTAATGTGTAGGACCCACCAATCAATGGTGGAGATCCTACATGACTCCATGAGTGTGGCCAATGGCCTACTTTATGCATGCATGTTGCCATGATGGGACCATTCTCCATGGACCCCATCATGATGCTTTTCATTTGATTTATAGTTTGTTGGGTTATCTAGACCATAGATCCAAGGTGGGGATGGTATCCACACCTCAGATTTTTTATTGTAGGGCCCACGCATGCATGGAACCCATGTGTATTAGATTGTATGGTTGTGATTGTTTGTGAAGGGCTCATAGTGGCGGAGCCCTTCCTATGGCTATGATCTTCTCTCTCTCTCTCATATTTTTCTAATGCGTGTGCCCCACCTGATGTGTCCATGCATCCAGACCATCCAGCTGTAGGGAGGTCCCTGCCCAAGCTACTGGACGTTTAGGCCCATCATTGTTGCCCAACTTAGTTTACATGGTTTGGATGGCCATTAGGCCTGATTGTATGGTTGTTTTTGGATGGGGCTTGGGTTTTGAGTATGTGTGACCCATCTAGGTGGACCCCACCTTGATGAATCTGAGATAAATCCCCCTATCAACCACATTATGGGTTGGAATGGACAGCAACATGTTGCTGTCCAGATTTCTGGCCCATTGTTGTATGATTTTTTTATGGAGTTTAAGCCCTGTTTATAGCTCTTTTTCTCTGATTTTTTTAGGGTTTTCCTCTGAGGTGTGGAGCCCACCTTAATGTATGATGAAACCCACTCCATCCACCCTTGATTGGAGCCCCATGGAGTAGGCCCAAGAGGGATGGATAGTCCAAGTTTTTGGACTGTCTAGCAATTCTGCATGGAGGAAAATATATAAGTCAAATTGATTTTTGGGGATGGTGGGCCACTAATGTGGACCCCACTTGTTGACCATTCATGGGTGCATGTAATCTGCCCATTTTTCCCTTGATTGGGTAGGCCTGGGCACACTATGAGACCCGTATTCTAGCCCGTACCATTCCATAGGCTTCCACGATCGTCCCGGTCGAATTCTGGTGACCGGCGATGCGTAGATTGTAATTGTGGGTGACCTTGAGTTATATCATGTATTCTAGAGTCAGCTGAACTCGAGACTTGTACCCTAGTGACTGCGCTGTTGCCACATCCCACGCGCTGTGGCAATACCCAGGCCAGGAGATGTGGGCCCACGTTTAGTTCGAGGAAAACACCACGCTTTGTAATCTTAAGAGAATCCATCACATCAAATGTCAAGTACATATCCAATCACTCACACCCATCCCCAAAGTCAACTCTCTCTCTTACACATCCCTTACATGTCAAGTACATCCATCACCTTTCACCCATCCCTCACCCATCACACCCATCTCTTACAACCCTCTCTCTCATTTCTCCATCCATTCTCCCAAGAAACCGTCCTAGCAAGAGAGCTTTCATGAAAGAGAGCTTTGTGTATGGCCCAACTTCCTACCACCCAATCCCACCCTCCATAATCAATCTCAACCATTGAATCATGTTCCATTGGAGCTCTAGCATACATTGGCGGAAGAAGGAAGAGGAGATTCAACGGTGGGTGTTCACATCTCGATTTTGATGATTTGAGGGCCCATATATGGTGGGACCCATCTTGATGTATGCATTATATAGGGAGGGCCCATAGTGGCAGGGTCCCTCCATCTACACCGCCTATCTCTCTCTTTATTTTTCCCCTTTTATGGCCCACCTTGATGTTGATCCACACTGTCCACCTATGTGGACCACCATGATGTATATGTTATTCAACACCGTCTAGATGCCTTGGACGATTATACCCACCTGAGTGCTATCCAGCACGTGGGCCACCTTGATTTATGTATTTTATCCTAGCCATCCACTAACTGGACGGTGGGCCCCACCATAAGGATGTCTTATAGCTAAACCGTTCATCTGGGAGTTGCTGTTGGACCATTTGAAGGAGAGGCTGGTGGGTACCACACGTGTGGACCCACCTAATGTATACCTTTCATCCATGCCATCTAGTGGACAGTGGAAGTCCACCTTGATGTGTATCTTACACACACCGTCCATCCACTTTGAATCATGGGCCCACCCAACATGTGTGGGTATGTGGGACCCACATCGATTTATTTGTTGTGTATATGCACCATCCCTCTGGATGGTGCTTGGATGGTGCTTGTGAAACCCACCTTGGGGTATGTATTGTATATCCACTCCATCCACCTGTTAAGACATGGTGTGGACCCTACTATGATATATGTGTCTTATCTCCACCGTCCAGGGATCTAGACGGTGGACACCACCGTGATGTATTTGTTTCATTCACACCGTCCAAATAGTGTTGGACAATGTTTAAACAGTGCTGATTTACATAGACAATGTTTGGACAGTGCTGGACAATGTTTGGATAATGTTGATTTACATAGACAATGTTTGGACAGTGCTGGACAATGTTTGGATAATGCTGATTTACATAGACAATGTTTGGACAGTGTTGATTTACATGTCCAATGTTTGGACAGTGCTGATTTACATGAACAATGTTTGGACAGTGCTGATTTACATAGACAATGTTTGGACAGTGTTGATCATCATTAGTGAGCCATGTACCCCATAGAATGATAGTGTATAGTGATAAACATGTTACACTTACAACTATTGAAATGATTTTTGGTGTAATCCAAGCTCTCACTTGAGCCCCATTGGTGTGTACCATCCATGAGGCCCATCTTGATGTATTTGTGGCACATTTATTAGGGCCCACCTTGATGAAATTGTGGCCCATGTAATGAGGCCCATTGTGGTGTGTATTAGGCCATGGGACGTGGCCCATGTGATGTATTTATAGCCCATATGATGAGGCCCATTGGTGTGGCCAGTCGATGTATATGAGGTCCATTGGTGCGGCCCATTGATGCGGGCCACTTGATGTATATGAGGCACATTGGTGCAACCCATTGATGTGACCAACTTGATGCATATGAGGCCCATGTGGTGCGACCCATTATGATATGTATGAGGCCCATGAGACACGGCCCATCACGATGTGTAAGGCCCATGTGTTACGGCCCGTTGTGATGTTTTTATAGCCCATTTAGTGAGGCCCATTGTGATGTATATTAGGCCCGGTGAGCGGCCCATTGTGATGTATATTAGGCTCGTGTGAGGGGGCCATTATGATGTATTTGGGGCCCAGATATTACGCCAAATGTAATGTATATGAGGCCCATATGGTGAGGCTTGATGTAATGTATGTGGCCCTTAAGTGAGGCCCATTATGATATATGTTAGGCTCTTGTGTGTGGTCATGGACCCACTATATGTTTTTCTCTATGTGGGCCACTCATTGGGAGCAATGTTAGTTAAATGTCCACATTGATGGGCAATGATGGTTAAATGTCCTCGTTGTGACCTTTCCTTAGGACTTTTTAGGCTCATTCTCATCATTTTCTAAGTAGGTTGACCCTAATTATTGAGCCCCATAGGAAGTCTAGTTTATTATGCGATAGAGAGGGCAAGGAAGCCCACTTATTGCACTTAGACTCGGATCTGCCCTCGGTGGGGGATATTGTGATGCTCCATCACTATGATCACATGTGGGCAGGTGCACGTGGGCGGACACTAAGTGGGCAGGGCATGAGGACCTGAGCGAGCTACCAGTGATTGGTAGGCTACTATGCTAGCAGGCTATTGTGCACGTAGTGAAGGTAGAACTTTGTCCCCACATCAGGAGCATCGTTTGATGTTGTGGTGGTAATAAGTTAGATTCTTTCCTTAATTATTGTGACACATTTTAAATCAGTGAGCCTATCTTGATATTTGGACTAGATTCGTCGTCCTTTTGTGTACCCCCATTATTCGTATGCAATGTTGTGATGGATGATTGATTAAAGCAAATGTCATTAGGCTGAGATGTTTATGAGACTCCTTGTGAGACGAAGTTATCCCCACATGATCGTGTGATATGCGCAGGTTTAATGTATGGCCTAAATGAGGTTAATGGTATTCGTGGCTCTTCAAAATTGGATATTGTATTGTATCATTGGTATGTGATATTTGGCTCATTATATCTCTGCATTGTATAGCCGACCTACATTAATTTCTTAGTATATGACTTTGGTTTATTTCTTTTCATCGCATATTTTGGATAAGGTTGATGATATTTCTCTGAACTTGTTGTATTTTCCCTTACTCTGATATTTGTATGCTTGATACTTATCTTGCGCACACACTTCACCACCCTCTAAACTTTCTATAAGCTTATGCACGATAGATGCGTGCAGGTGGCTTTAGGTCGCAGCAGCATTGAGCTTAGAGGTGTACCAGACTCTAGGAGCTTTGATTTTGACATATGTATTTTCCTTTCAGCATTATACTCAAATGTTTATATTAGTAGATGTGTGATGATGATGTTGCCTTTGTGATTTAGGTATAATTGTGGTTATGCTTATCTTCAAAGAAATTCATGTTGAAAATCCTCCTTAAAGGATCCCAGGATCGAAATCTGGCGTATGGGTGTTGGGAGCCGAGAATGAGGTACTACGGAGGCTATGGGCACTGGATTCAGCAATTGAAAATTTTGTGAACCCAGTTTCTGACTTTAGAACATGACAGACGATGGTATCAGAGCATAACTTACGAATACCAGAAGATAACATCACATATCCGCTGATAGTTACCCTGCACTGTGTGATTGTTGAGGACTTAGAATGATTAGATCTCCAAGTTTGAATAACTTAGAGATTTTCTAATATAGCTCCTTATCGTTAAGATTGTGAGGCTGCATAGTATTCTAGTTCCAATTGTTTCTGATCAGGATCCGAGGATCAGTGGAATCATCATAGTGCTGATGAGCTGTCTTGGGAGCAAGAGGATGAGATTCATGGGCGTTATCCCCATCTCTTAGTTGATTGATTACGTTAGTATGTTGTGTTCTAACTATATCTATAACGATAGGATTTCCCTCCCTTATGAACTCTGTATTGGTTGTGTCATGTTTTAAATTTTGAGGACAAAATTTTTATTAGGAGGTGAGAGCCGTGAGACCCGTATTTTAGCCCGTACCATTCCGTAATCTTTCGCGGTCCTCTTGGTCGAATTACGGTGACTCGCGACGCGTAGATAGAAGTTGCGTGTGACCCTGAGTCGTATCCTGTATTCCAGAGTCGGCTCGACTTGATACTTGTACACTAGCGACCGTGCCGTCGCCGCGGTTTTGATACCGCGTCCCACAACTAAGGTAATAACTGGGCCAGGAGATGTGGTGTTACGCCTTAAATTTTGTGGGTCGAACAAAGCTCTACTCTCGAGATTCAGAACATCACCTATGCTTGTGGATGATGATATTCAGATTTCTTCCATGTTAAGCATGCATGGGATTATACTAAACAACACATCATACTCCAGATTTAATAAAATTAAGCCAGTGCAAAAGTCTAAAACATATCTATTTAAGTATGCAAATGTTTCACAAAACCTCTTCCAGAGTATGATTACGTAACCGAGTTCAATATATACATGTATAGTTTCAAAATGTATAAAAAGTGATAGTGTGAATGTGTTGGAATAAGCTTTGATGCCCAGTGTCCCCTGTGCAATGGTCCGTGGTCTACATCGACCCGCTTGAGAGTTGGATGTGGGAGAATTCCTCCTCATCTAAGAAGTCCTGCTCCAGAGCATAGACTTCGTCTGTACCTACATCTAAATCAGCATCTAGTTGGTGTTTTAAAAAATCGTCCCAGAGTGGGAGTGAGTGATCAACTTAGTGGTTCTATTAGGAAAAAGTTACACATGTTATCAAGTCAATCAAAGTAGTAATGATAAAGCAATCATAAACAATCACTTCCTAATTACTCTTTTTAATGTAGAAATGGAGTGCAAGTAATGATGCATGCCCTCACCCATCAATGCTCCCTCACACGCAACTCCGACAGCCTATTTCGCATATGATAGCACTTCATAAAACGGTGCAACTCCAACGCCTTTTTGGCACATCCTAACTAATGTAGTGTGATGCATGGTCATGTTAGCTAAGTGATTAATTATGCTTATTCACACAGCAAGTTTAGGAAGCTAGGGTACCTTCCCTTTTTACATTGACCCGCATCGAACATCTGGCATCAGACTACCGCAATGGTCCTACTCCTATGTTTTAGATCTATCTAGGTTCGTCACTCCTAATTAAACACATACGAAAGGCAAGTTGCATGAAGTTACGCTCGTGATCACTACAGGGAGGCTCGTCACCCCTGCGTAGGCCGAAAATATGAACATGGTGTCCCATACCACCATACCTAGTTCACGAGCCTTAATTGCTCATTGGTAACAACAGGGAGGCTCATCACCCCAGCATAGGCCGACAGCTCGAACACAGTATCCCATACCACCATGCTCTCCTTATGAGTCTTAGTGGATCGTGGTACCGTGGTTAAAGTGGATCTTTACATTGGTGAGGGGTACATTAGATTCAAGCAGTCGCATTCATACATGGTAAAGACACAATAGGTCAATCGGTTCATTAGGCAAGTTCGATTGGTGTGGGTACATGTTGACTTAATCGACATGGAGCGTGTAAGCACCCCTCGTGGCCTAGCCATTGTCAATAATCGTCATATGATTCAGATTCATCGAGTTTACCCAAGGTGGTGAGGCTAATTCGATTCATTAGGCAAGCCTCAATCCTACTCAAATGCGAAAAACAACCACGTGTAATAATTATCCCAGCATTTAACAAATAATCCATGTGGATTTCTCATGTGGGCATTTCATCAAACACATAGACCGTGCTAATACAACATGCATTTATCAATTGATTTCATAGAGGCAATTTTACATATGCATAAGATAATCAAAATCCTATCTTAATACTCGTAGTAAATACAATTCATCAACAATTTTCTCATTTAGAAAAATTATCAAACACATAGATTACGTTAGTTACAACATATGTTTTATCAATTCTTTATACAGAGAGATCTACATGCATATGACAATGATGAACTCCTAGATTAGCAATCATGGCAAGCACTAATCACTTTCTATTGCTCATTTAAACATTTCAATAAGAACATAGGGTTCATCATTTATTTATCTCAATTCATAGGTGTATCGTATACAGGAATCAACACATTTAAGATAATACGGTAGCAATCAAGACAGACATAAATCATTAGCTGTCATGAAAGCATTGATAAACTGCAACCTAAGCATTTATAGTTTGCACCTTTCATTAGTATGCTCGACTCAAACTTGGTCCAAATTCAACGTTTCTAAAAATGAAACGTCGGGCACCTAAACCATGAAATTGGTTAGCTAGATTAATGAAAGCTATCTAGGAGGTCTACATTGATATTAGGGTTGGTATTTCTTACTCGAAATCATAGTCGAAAGAGGTTTGGTAGCGCAATGGGGCTGTGATTTGACGGGTGGATTCCCGGAACAAGCTTTTACAGTAATCTCCCAACGTTCCTCTTCCATCTTTCCTCTTTTCTCTTCTCTCTCTCTCTCTCTCTCTCTCTCTCTCTCTCTCCCTCTAGGGTTTGTGAAATTCGGATATGGGAGAGAGGGGGTGAAATAAAGGTTATTTATAGCCTCAGATGTGATGAAAATGGCCCCAAGGCCACTTATACATGGTTTATACCTTGTGGGTGGTTGTTTCTAACAAATAAGGCTCATAGGGAGGCCCACGACTCATCTACATCATAGGGTATGCTCCCTGACAATGGATCCATGCCAGGACATGATTTCGGTGTGATCAGATGAGCTAATCGACCGTGGAGAGCCCATGTCAAATCAACGGTCATACGTGTCCAATCGGGGCCATGGTTATACAGATGTGTGCATGGAAATTTCCTTTCTCCATGTGTGAAGTTTGGTCACAAACCAACAGTTAGAAATCCCTAACTTGGCGTAAGAGTGAATGGCCTAATTCACTTAAGTTTCAGTTCATTTTTTGAGGATATTCGCATTTTCCATGCACTTCACTCATGGCTCATGTTGGGCATTTCTGGACACTATCTAGGCTTGATTCCCGTGATGGTTGTCAAGCCCAGTAGGACGGATATCTTTCTATAATTTTGCAGTCATCGAACCCTCGACGTGCGGTCTAGGTCCATTATCGAGTTTCAATGTACTCCGAGAGTGACAGACCCTTGGGATTTCTCCTAGGTCCTAAGATGACATTGAGTTAGTGGTACTCATGATTTTAGACCTTCCCATTTGTGAAAATGGTGGGCCAAGCTTAATCCACCGATTATTTAGTACTTAACTAAATCCCATCTAAATTATACGACAGGATGTGGTCCATGGGTTATTCTACTTGAGGTTGTACTTGGGTCTTTATACGGATTTTTACTGGATGTTACATGTGAGCCCGTGTTCGGTTCGAGAAAAACACCGTGATTTGTAATCCCAAGGGAATCCATCACATCAAATGTCAAATACACATCCCATCACTCCCATCACTCACACCCATCTCCAAGTACAATATCCATCCCCAAAGTCAACTCTCTCTCTTACACATCCCTTACATGTCAAGTACATTCATCACCTTTCACCCATCCCTCACCCATTACACCCATCTCTTACAACCCTCTCTCTCATTTCTCCATCCATTCTCCCAAGAAACCGTCCTAGCAAGTGAGCTTCCATGAGAGAGAGCTTTGTGTGTGGCCCACCTTCCTACCACTCAATCCCACCCTTCATAATCAATCTCAATCGTTAAATCATGTTCCATTGGAGCTCTAGTATACATTGACAGAAGAAGGAAGAGGAGATCCAACGGTGGGTGTTCATCATCTCAATTTTGATGATTTGAGGGCCCACTTATGGTGGGACCATCTTGATGTATGCATTATATAGGGAGGGCCCATAGTGGTGGGGTCCCTCTATCTACACCACCTCTCTCTCTCTCTCTCTCTCTCTCTCTCTCTCTCTCTCTCTCTCTCTCTCTCTCTCTCCCCTTTTTTGGCCCACCTTGATGTTGATCCACACCGTCCACCTGTGTGAACCGCCATGATGTATATGTTATTCCACACCGTCCAAATGCCCTGGACGGTGGTACCCACCGAAGTACTATCCAGCACGTGGGCCACCTTGATTTATGTATTTTATCCTTGCCATCCACTGACTGGATGGTGGACCCCATAGTGATGGATGTCTTATAGCCAAACCGTTCATCTGGGCCATCAGCCTGCTGGACCCACGTCAGTAAGCTCCATGACTCAACATGGTTTATGTGTTTCATTAATGTTGTCCATCTATTGGAATCTAAACTGTCCAATCTTAGGACTTTGGTGGGTCACACACATGTGGACCCACCTGATGTATACCTTTCATCCATGCTATCCTATGGACGGTGGGAATCCACCTTGATGTGTATCTTACACACACTGTCGTTCCCCTTTGAATCATGGGCCCACCCCACACGTGTGACACGTGTGGGTAGGTGGGACCCACGATGTATTTGTTGTATATCTACACCGTCCTCTGGACAGTGCTTGTGAAACCCACCTTGCTGTATGTATTGTATATCCACTCCATCCACCTGTCAAAACATGGTGTGGACCCCACTGTGATATATGTGTCTTATCTCCATCGCCCAGTGATCTGGACGGTGGACACTACCACATCAATCGTGTATAAGATTATAGAAAGCTTAGAGGGCGGTGTAAGTGTGTGTAATACCATGTCGGAAAGAAATATCAGAGAATGCAGAAGCTCAGCATGAACCATGAACACTATCAATGCCACTAGCCATACCAAAGCTAAGCTATGACAATCATGAATGCATCAAGTCATACCAAGGCTATACAAAGAAATACATGAGTACTGGGCGCCATACCGAGGCGATGCACAAAAGGCCTATATAGCCAATGTCAATGCAATGCAATACATGTCAGTCCTCATATCAAGTCCACAAATCATATACAGTTCCACTATAGGGAAACCACCAGGGTTAAGTACACTACTGGCTGACTGCCGATCTCTAAGACGCTCACAGTTAAGTGAGTGTAAGAGACCTCACAACCTGCTTGTGGACAACCAATCACTAAGAGGCTCAACGGTAGCAGACCCACTCATGACCTGGTCAGACTCAACCTAGCTATGCCCACTCACTCAGGCAGATAGGGCCACATCCCATCTCAACTAGCCTCGTGACAGTGGGAGACACGGCCTAATGGTATAAGGCACTCGGGGGCTCATGTTTTTCACTCGGTCTCGGTGTTGAGGCATCTTCTTGGTACCATGAAGGTTTAGGGGCTTTCACCCAAGGACATCCTAAGTTTCCTATATGCTCAAGAGATATTTCTGGTGTCAAATACGGCCATCCACGATACTCCTGTTGAGGCTACGACCTTGATAAAGTAAGAGCAAATATAAACCATGTAATGAAATGCTAGATGCATTAATCACGCATATCAGTCATGCATCAGCTCCAAGCATCCTATGTGCAGCAGAGGGAAACTCTATCCCTCTGGGAAGCCATAATATCTTGCCCAATGGCATAACCATGACCACACACACACAATGTCAACCAAGCACACAATGATGTATATGGGTCATAAAGATGAACAAGATGTGTCATGCGGTGATGTACGATGCGTACTCTCCGCCTATCCAAGAAGGGACTAGGTCTAGGTACTTAGATGAAGTTTCATAAAGAATCAACCTCTAGTGGGGGCCCGATAGTCTGGGGTAGCCCACAAGACGGAGGAAGGATAATGATATGGGCCTAAGTAAATGAAACGGGCCTAGCTAGGGTCTATGGTGGACCTTTAATCACTCATAGAAGCAAGTGGGCCTACCTTGGGGCCACTAATGTGGACATTCAACCACTATTTTCCCAAGATGGTAGCCCATCACTAATTAATCACGGATCAAGGCCCAAGGCCCAAACATCACCATGAATAAGAAATGGACGACCATAACATTCCACATACATTCATATTGGGGCTTAAATAAATGGCCCAAGTCCTATTCAATACATAGGTCCAAAGGGCAACATTCATAGCCCAACCCATATGCAATACTACGAGCCCATAAGGGAGGTTAGGGCCCAGCATAAGGGTCGTCAAATTGTATATTTTGGTGAGCTTCGTGGGCAGCCCATTACCCCAACCACATAGGCAATAATCATGTTCTAGCCAAGCAAGTTGGGCCTACATTCTAGCCCAAGGATATAGTTGATTTGGGGGCAACCAAGGGCCCAACCACTCGTATAATCCAGCCCACTAACCCAACACAATATCATGGCAAATATAGCCCAAGAGTCCACTGGGCCTATCTAGAAAGTTTCAGCCCATTTGGGCCTAAAGAGTCCAAAAATCTTGTTATATACATGGACCCAAATAACTTAACTATGGTGGGCCTTAAGAGTGCATTAATTAAGCCTAAAATTTGGGGATTAGAGGAATGAATTTATCCCTCCAGAGTCCTTACAATATGCTGGGCTCCATTCCTTAAAACTTTAGCCCAAAAGCCATGTACATTTATAACATCTTATTGGAATTTTATTTGACCAGCTTTATGAGCCTGCTGGAGCCTAGAAAATGTTCATCTAATCGGGACACAAGTCCAAGTGGTCCAACAACAGGTCAAAGGGTCCCACCAAATAGGAGTGAACCCAACAACACAAAGAAGTAGGTGGGCCACACTACTGGACCAAACTCCAGCAGTAACCCACCATGGGCATCCCATAGATGGGCCTGGGCATCCCATAGATGGGACTGGATGCCTAACCCTATACCAATGCACACGGTGGGCCCCACCTTGGACGCTCCACACCAAGGTGGGCCACATCTAAGTGGGTCACAAAGTGAACGGACATGTGGATAAAATACAACATCATGGTGGGCCACAATCAAGATGATGACTAGCCTTGCTAGACGTCACCACCATGGACGTCCATCCAGGTGGGCCAGTCCAGCCCCTACATAGTGAAATCTAGTGGGCCAATTGGCTCCAAATCTAGTTAGGTAGGTCCCAGCAAGGGTGGGCCACCTTCTGGGTAGTTAGCCCTCTTTACCCCATTTCATAGGCCTCAAGCATGAGAAAATGATGTGGGCCCCATTCCACATCAAAGTGGGGTCCATACACTACAAAATCCCCAAAGAAATTTGGAAGAAAAATACATGCAAACATATCTAAACATCAGATCAAAAGCCATGTTCCAACTGGGCTTGAAATCTGGACAACAACATGTGTTGTCCATATTTTGGCCCATATAATTAAATCAAAGGGTTTATTGTCCAGATCCATCATGTGGGATCCACCTTGATGGGTTAGTAAAATTCCAGACCCATGAGTTCACCATATCCTCCATGCAAAAACCATTTTGGAGGCCACCCAACCCGTGCATGCATGGTGAGCGTGGACAACCAACAATGGTAGGCTTGAAGGTCCCATCCTACTATGGGTTTGAGATGTTTTTGATCTCATTGGTGGGCCACACATCATCATAAATACACAGAATAAAATAAAGAGAAAGAGAGAGAGAAGGAGAGAGATCGACCATTGGTGGAAGGTCCTGCCACTAATGGATCTTCCACACCACAATCCACACCTTCCACTATGTTGTATGATGCATACATGCTATGATACATCAAGAAAATTTACTAAATGGTAGGGACACCTTCCCTACATGCATGCAAAGGCCTAAATGGCATGAGATGTATGAAATAAAAGGAAAGCATCATGGTGGGTCCATGGAGAATGACCCACCATGGAAAGGATTGTGTAGGATCTAGGCCATTGGCCTTTATCTTAGGAGCCATGCAGGACCTCCACCATGGATTGGTGGGTCCTACATGCTTCCATGCATGCTAGAAAAGAAAGGAAGAATAAGGAGAAGAGATGATCTTCTAGGTTTCACCCACCTCCAAAGATGGCTTCAAAACTTCAAGGATGGTGTTCTAGGCTCCAAGGAAGAAGATTCAAGGGTATAGATGGGATTCTAAAGGCTAGATGGAGGGGGAAATGGGGAAGAAGGGACTGGAGTAGAGAGGGAAGCTTGGATGTTTTGGCTATGGAGGAAAAGAGGAATGAAAGAATGAGAAGGAGAGAGAGAGAGAGAGAGAGAGAGAGAGAGAGAGAGAGAGAGAGAGAGAGAGAGAGAGAGAGAGAGGAGAGAGAGGAGAGTGTATATCTAGGTAATCATTTCTCTCTAAGCTAGGGAAGAACAAGCAAATGATGGTGCATTGGGGGTGAAGCCGAAGACACATGATTGCCTCTCTAGGAAAGGTAGCCTAGGCTAGGCTATGACGGGTTAGTAGCTAGGTAGAGTAGGCTAGGCATAGGCTTTTTAGGAAAATGTTGCTAGGTGGTGCCCACCTAGAAAAATGTGCAAGCTAGCATGTGGGTCCCACCACATGATGCATGGCCAAGAAATGCTCGGATTGATAAGTCAATATGCACATGCTGGATTTATGCATGAGACACGAAATTGGAACTGCGATACCGATGTGATCGCAATGCATAGGTTTCGAGTTGATCCGGGTCGGGTTTACATAATGTGACTTAAGGATGACCACAAATGCTATTCACAGATCGCGAGTCACTGAATTTTGACTGGTAGGACTGTAGGACCTAGGGGAATGAAATGGATACTCGGGGTAGGGTCTTACAACTCTCCTAACTAATAAAAAAATTTCATCCTCGAAATTATAAAAATCAGGACAAAAGGAAATGCATAAACATTATCATATATATCATCAACAATCATCGGAGAAGGCTAACAATCAATCAGTAAACAAATGGAGATAGCGCTCTCAAATCTTTGTTTCCTGCTCCCAAGATGCCTCAAATTTTGAATGATGACCCCACTTCACCTTCACTAGGGGAATGACCTGGGTCCTAAGAACATGCTCCTTCTGATCAAGGATACGAATAGGCTGTTCAATGTAAGAAGCATCCTCATGGACCTGGAGGGGCTGCCAATCAATCATTAGGATAATATCTGACCTATACTTCTGCAACATCGATACATGTAACACGTCGTAGATACCAGACAACTTAGAAGGTAAGGCGAGCCTGTAGGCCACAACGCCCATGCACCCGGTAATCTCAAAAGGTCCAATGAATCTTGGGGCAAGATTACCCTTAACTTCAAACCGAACCACACCCTTCATGGATGAGACCTAGAGATACACCATGTCCCTAACTGCAAACTCGAGGGGTCGACGCCAATGATCAGCAAAACTCTTCTGTCGACTCTAAGCTATGCGCATCCTCTGCCTGATAATATCCATAACCTCTAATGTCTGCAGCACAAGCTTGGGACTTAGGAGACGACGCTCTCCAACCTTAGTCCAATAGCTAGGAGATCTACACAGTCTACCATATAGAGGCTCAAAAGTAGTCATGCTAATGGTCTCCTAATAACTGTTGTTGTACATGAGCTTGGTCAGGCATAAATGCTTTTCCCAACTACCTGCAAAGTCGATCACGCAAGCTCTAAGCATATCCTCAAGGATTTGGTTGACCCTTTCAATCTGTCCATCTGTCTGCGGAAGATCAGTGATGCTGAGCCGCAAAGTATCCCCCATCGCCTGTTGAAAGCTCCTCCAAAACTGAGACCTAAATCTGGGCTTTTGGTCAGAAATGATCGAAACTGGAATGCCATGTAGCCTCACTATCTCCTTAATGAATACCTTCACAAGCTGATCCAATGTCTAGGTCACACGTATCAGAATAAAATGTATCGACTTCGTCAGACGATTGATGACAACCCAGATGGCATCGTGACCACGCTGAGTCTTCGCCAAGCCCATGATGAAATAGTCGACATGTGCTCCCACTTCCATAGTGGAACGCTCAATGGCTGCAAAGGACTAGGGGGTCTCTAATGGTCAGCCTTGACACACTAGCATGTGTCACATTCAACCACAAAACTAGAAATCTGGTGCATGAAAGCATCTAGACCGTAAGAGCACATTGGATGATTGGATGTCAGTATAAATGATACCAACCGCTATATCCTTAGGCTATAATAGCATGATAATAGCATAATAAAGGCATAGTTTTCTAGTGGTCTCAATATATCACAGAAATAACAAGTAACCTATGGAATGTTATGGAAGATTGGATGTTGGTACGAATGATACTGTAATGTCTTAAAAAAATCCGTATAAAGACCCGAGTATCACCTTAGGACGAAATCACCAAGGACCTAATCCTTTAGAAATTAGACAAAAAATAATTAAGTACTAAACTAAATTAATTAGTAGATTATCTTGAACCGTTTTTTATACGAACTGCAAGACCCAAAACTAATAGAATCGCTAACTCTACATTACCTAAAAACCTAGGATCAATCTCAAAACCTAGTTGCTCTCGGGAGCACACTGAAACTCCGTATCGAACCTGGATCGTGCTTCTAAAGTCCAATGACTGTGAAACTATACGGTTATAACAACTTTACTAGGCTTGACAACCATCAGGAAATCAAATCCAAATAATATCCAAAAATGCACAACTTGAGCCTGGAACGAAATGTGTGAGGAATGTGAATATCCTTGGAAAAAGAACACAAACTTAAGTGATTTAGGTTGTTCGCTTGTAGGCCAAATTTAAAATTTCACGCCATCAGATTCTAACCCAACTATACCCTTGGATCAGGAAAATTTTCCTACACGGGTAAGTGTATTTGTGGCCCTGATCGAGTGACAATGACCGTTAAACTGAAACTAGTCCTCCACGGTCAATCCACAAATCTAATCGAATTAAAATCTTAACCTAACATAGATCCATTATCAGAAAACTTTCTCCAGACTATACATAGGCGATGGACCTCCAAATGAGCTCCATTGGCCCGAAATGGATAACTTTTGGCTATAACCCAAGTATATCATGGCCCTAGGGCCATTGACATCAGTTTTGGGCCTATATAAGGGCCTAAACCCACCCCTCTCTCATTCCATACGAATTTCCTAACCCTAGGAGAGAGAAGAGAGAAAAGAGAAGGAGAAAGTGAGGAGAAGTGAGAGAGAGTAGTGGTTTGTTGCTGGAATTCATTCCCGTCACTCCACGTGCTGAATCCTCTCTTCTATATTATTATACCAGTGATTCTGACTCCATTTTTGGGTAAGGAATCCTAACCCTAATCTATTTTAGGTATCCAAATAGGTAGATCGGTGAAATAGCTAACCTATTTCATGTTATAGGTAGTCGTTGTACTGTATACAAAGACGTAGTGTTCAAAATGAGCTCGGTACGGGTTTATCGAGGGAAGATGAGGACTATAAATGTTTAAGTTATGGTTTTTAAGGCTTTCAATGTCAGTTAATGATTTATGACTGACTTGATTGCTATCACATGTGCTTAAATGCGACATTTTCTGTATATTACACATATATAAACTATATTGATTTTTAATGCATTTCATGTGTTTTTTGAAATGTTTGAATGAATATAGAATTATGATTTGTACTTTCCATGATTATTGATTAAGAATATATGATTGTTGTATGTGTGGTAAATCCTTTGTGAAAATATTTGCTATAATACCTGTTATAACTACTTTATTATATGTATGTTGATATGTGTAGTCTAAGTGTTTGATAAAATGCCCGAATGAGAAAATGCTTGTTGAAATGAATTTAATGAGGGTATTGAGATAGGATTCTCAATTACCTTATCAATAGTTACAGTTTCCTTCATGTAACCTATCTTACTACTATGTGCTTTATGGGTGAAATGCCTATGTATGACAACATGTATACTATGTGTTTGTTAAAATGCTCAAATGAGATTTATATTGAAATTGGTTGTCACTTATGGTTTGACTATCACATATGAATGCCTATTGTGTTTGAGTATGATTGGGGCTACTATGTAGTCCAGGCAATCGGTAATGATACCCGAATTAGTGGTCGAGGTCGTTTCGCCACACAAGATGCATTCGATGAATCTGAGTCGTACGCTGTTTGTCGACAGTGGTTAGGCCACGTGGAGTGCTTACGCACTCCATGTCAATTAATTCAACATATACTCGTACCAGTTGATCTTATCAAGTAACTCGATTGACCAATGTGTGTTGACCATGTATGGACGTTACTACTTGAATCTAAGGTACCACTTACCAATGTAAATCCCATTTCAACCTTGGTACCATGATTCGCTAAGACTCATGAGCCGGGCATGGTGGTATGGGACATCGTGGTTGAGCTGTTAGCCTAAGCTGGGGTGATGAGCCTCCCCATAGTTCTATTGAATAACCCAAACTTGTGAGTTACATACGGTGGTATGGGACACTGAATTCGAGTTGTCGGCCTACGCTAAGGTGATGAGCATTTCCTATAGTGACCTAGAGTATAAACTAGGCCTACGTCGAGGTGACGAGCTTCCCGTAGTGACCTGAACTTGCATGTCCACTGCTTTTAAATCAGGGATGACGTTGCCCTATAACTTACTTATCGTATGTGATTAGCTAGGATTGACAACCCTAGATGGATCATTATTGGGTAAATAATATAAAGGGAGGTACCTCAGCTTCCCGAATATGCTGTATGAATGGGTCTAATTAAGAACTTGGCTAACATCACCATGCACCGCATTGCATATGCCTTTAGCGTGGGTGTCGAGCACAATGGGAGTTTAGCATGTGCGACCGTGAGATGATGTCACAGAGGGAGTGCAGGGGAGGGCACGCATCATTAATACTTATCATCCTTGTATTAACCAGAATACTTAGGAATGTTCGTTGTACTGCTTTATAATGACTGCTTGACTGAATTAATAACATGTTAACCTTTCCCTTATAACTCCACTGAGTTGTTCACTCATTCCCACTCTGGGACGGTATTTTAAAACACCTACCAAACTCTATTTTAGTTTCAGATGATGTCAAGGCTTACGAGGCGGAGCCTGACTTTTATGACGATGAGGAGGAGTTCTCTTACATGCAACTCTCTGGCGGGTCTATGTAGACCTAGAGTTGTGTCGACAAGGTTACAGGGATACGGAATAGATGTCATTACATTATATCATTTTGTATAATTTTAGAACTATACATGTAATTGTTTAACCTGGTGATATGTTCATACTCTAGAGACTTACAACCACTTGTATGCTTTATATATCTATCACAGTCTTCCGCTTGCATTATCCAATTGTCTCTGGAGTATGATATGCTGATTTAGTGTAATCCCATTCATTTTTAATGTACTAATATGGATAACATTTAATCATCATTATCTATGCTGTATAAGTAATGCATTGGAACTAGGAAGCTAAGCCGTTGATCGACCCCCAATTTTCAGGGCGTTACAAGTTGGTATCAAAGCATGATTTGGATTAAACTGGCCCTAGGTTATGATAACATGATACACACTGACGTGACTTAGGAGGGAGCAACAAAACATAAAAATGATCATAGGATCCCAAGTTTCACTCGTCAGTGATCATATGACCGTTAAAGCGAAACTAACCGTTGAAATCAGACCTGTAGGCATCTATCATCATGTGAGATGATCCTAATTCTTTTCTAAAACATCCATCGATGGGTTTAGATGATGATTCGATTTATTGCACACTCAAATAATATGAAAAGCGTGAATATACGTGAGATGGAGCCCGAAACCGCACCAAACAGACTCCTGTGGGGGGGGGGGGGGGGCTAAACCACATAAAATAGTGGGACCTGAGGTGGGTCCCACACATTTTTGGTACCCCAGGAGGGGAATTCCATTGCCCTTGGGGTGATCCATCACCCAGAAGTCCAGTAGACCACAATGGCATCGCCCCTACCGCGATGCATCGCGGTCCGGTTCGACTGGGCCTGTCGGGCTGCAGCGGGCCAGTCGGGCCGATGGGTGTGTGCACCTGTGGGGCCCACGAAATCATGTAGGGGCCCCTATACCCCCATTTGCTTCAATTCTTCCTTTTACACCCCTCCAATATTTCCAAACCTCTAAAAATCCTATTTTTCTCTCTCAAATCCCCCCTCCATTCTCATATCTTCTTCATTTCATACCCACCTCCCACTATTCCTTTCAAACCTATCTCTTATCTCCCTTATTTTCTCTCATTTGAGCACACAGACCCTCCTTTATGTCTCAAAAATATTAAGGTCCACCAATCCATCCTATCCCTCCATCTTGTTTCACTTTCATGGTTCTTTTTAAGCTTGTGGCTGCGATCTTCTCCCTCTTCACACTTCTTTCCCTCATGGGATAGAAGAGGGCTTCCACAGATGAAGCTGGGCCTAGCCACCCAACCCATCTGAGGAAGAAATCGGGCATCGAAGCAGGTATAAGTGTCGTACGAGAGTGGAGGATGAAGCAGGATCAATCCCCAAGTTTCGCTTGAAAGAGCCCTACAGTCAGGCATTGCACATGGTCGGTTCCAGGGTCGTAGAGTTCTCTTTGAGGCATACATGGACAAGAAGCTATTTGGGCTATATCCGGTGATGGTCCTCTGGATGAGGTCTTATATTTGAAGGCAAGTCAAGTACGTGTGAGAACAATATCCGAGCCTTTTACGCCTACATACAGGACCCATCGCTGGAGCCTTTAGAGTTCGTCATTCCCGTGGAAAGGCGGGAAGCCACAATTGATGTTGATTTGATTGCTCGGATCATGGGGATGGAGCACGGTGAGGTTCATGCTAGTGAGAAGAACCTCAGGAGTGCGCGTGAAAAAGATCGCCGCACGTGTTTTCTTCGCGGCCAACTAATCCATTGGAGTTGAGGAAACTGCCTTCCAGCAACACAGATGACTCTTAAATTTTTCCTACTCCACCACATATTCACATACAATGTATATCTCAGGTGGAGCAATCACACCGAATGCACGCGGTTGATGGTGGATTTCCTATACCGAGCTGGGCAGAGAGACAAGCTATGCCTGCCTACCTTTGTCTTGCTACAGATAGTCCAGACTGCACGTTCTGTTAGGACAGATATTTCACTCCCCTACAGCCGACTTATATGTAAGCTTGCTTGTGAGTTCAGCTATAGGCTTACTGATGAGCTTGCGCCGATCCACTTTATCAATGAATCTATGCTCAATAACATGGGTAATGGGCCACGACCATGCCAAGCCTGTCATGATGAGTATGGTAATGAGATAGAGGAAGAAAGTGAAGAGGAAGAAGAGGAGGCCTAAGATTTAGATGAGGGTTGTGATAGGAGGTCAGAGAGATCCGGGCCACACTTAAAGAGAATAGGGCCTTCATGAAACAGAAATTTAAGAAGGTGTCTCGCACCTTGAAGACTCTCTTGTGCTGTCCACAGGACAAGGGTGCTCCTCCACCATCACCAGACTCAGACAACTAGTCCTTTGTTATAGTCGTCATTAGGTCTTTTCTTTTCATGTTTTTCTTACCTTCTATATTATAGCCTTGATGGGCTTAGTAGTAGGGTAGAGTTGTGGTGTGTTTTGGGTGTTTAAAGCTTTGGTAGATTAGCTCACATGAATCTTCTGTCATGATTCATGTAAAAAAAATTATATCTCATGTATTGTGACCAATTTTGGTAAATGAAATGCATGAAGCTTCTTTTGAGTTGGAATGTAAATGATGTTTGGATGAGTGTTTGTTCTTATGCTGAATCTTACACGGGTTACACCCTAAGTTGTACATAGGGAATGTCACCTAAGGCCACGCGGAGTATGACACGTCTTACACTTGGCGAATTGAGTGATGGTGTACCTCCCCTCAGCGATAGCCATACGAACCCTAGCTTAGGCTCGGATCACGAGACTATGCTGAATTCTCTACCGGCCACTGGCCCCACTAATGGGCCAACACCTTTTGCACCACCGATTCCATAGCCGAACTGTGTGTCTACCTCGATGCCACACATGCCTCTGGCGGCTTCTCCTCCTGATAGGTTGGAGTAGATGATGCTCCTTATGTAACAGCACTAGCAGATTTGGACCACCATCGCTGGGGCCCTTGCCTAGAACATGAATGTGGTTCCGCCTGCACCACCTATGCACCCTGCTGGAAACATGGATGCCAATGACTTATTCAAGTGATTCCAACGCTTTCGACCTCCTACTTTTGCGCGTACTCACAGACCCGAAGAGGCCGAGTATTGGCTTGACCGCATCTCTAAGATGCTGAAGCCGCTGCACTACACTAAGGTTGAGCAGGTTGAGCTGGTCACTTACATGTTCGAGAAGAAAGTCAGTCTCTTGTGGGACAGTATCCTTTAGACCATTGCTCCTAGTTATATATGGATGTGGGAGGCTTTTGAGACATGCTTCCATGGGAAGTATTTCCTGCCCACCTACCGTAATAAGGAGGGAGAGTTCCTTCACCTATGACAGGGAGGGATGACTATGGTGGAATACGAGAATAAGTTCATGGAGCTGGCCAGATATGCTTGTTTGATCCTAGCGAACGAGCCGACGAAGATGTGGCTATTTTTTTGATGGTTTGCGGCCCGAGATATGCTCGAAGATGTGTTATGCTAGCATACTCAAATATGCTGAGCTAGTGGACATGTCTCTGTGAGCTGAGCAGGACAGAGATAGGTTGTCCCGTATACGTGTTTCCATGGGTCTTAGGCCTCAACCAAACTTGCCGAGCAGACCGTTCCTCGGTAAGAGGCCGTGAGTAGATTCTCCTCCTTAGCTTACGGCTCCATCGATACAACCGAGGTGACCTGATGTATGGTGCACTTACTGCTTCACCAGGATGAGGGACAATGGCTTCATGCCCCCTCAGAAGATCAACCGTCAGATGCCACTAGCTATCTCATCTCCACCTCTACGATCAGACCACCTGCATAGGCTTCTTACTGACCACTTGTACCTCAATTTAGGCCGCCTCAGTGACCTATGACACCACAACCGAACCATTTCTAACAGGCTCGTGTGTACTCACTTACAACTGAGGCATCTGAGACAATAGTTATAGCACCAATGGCTTTCAAAGTCACCGCACATATTCTAGGTATACCATTCTTCTTGTTGGTGGACACCGGGTCTACTATCTTTATAATATCATACGCAGCAATCAAATGATTGGGGTTGAAAACTAGTCCTATGGTTGGGTTAAGACTCCTTATTGTCACGGGGACCTTCTCAGACACTACCAAGATGTGTAAGGGTTGTTCGATAGACTTAAGGAGCAGAACAGTACTCGTCGACTTGATTATTGCCCTGCTATATCATTATGATTAATCCTCTGTATGGATTGGATCATCGAGATAAAGGTAGAGATCGATTGTGATACTAGGGTGGTGGTAGCCCATGGACCTGAGGGCATGACCTTTACATTCCTAGTGCAAGTCAGTTGGTACTACCACATTAGTAATTATGCTACCTCCCTAGAGAATGTTGATAGTCCAACAAGTGGGAACACACTAGTAGTTCAAGATTTTACAAACGTGCTTAAGAAGATACCCGGATTACCTCCTCAGCGTGAGATCGATTTTACCATTAATCTAGTGCCTGGTGCGACACCTATATCTCTACCGATGTATCGCATGCCTCCATGTGAAATGGAGGAACTGAGGAGACAGATCAATGATCTGTTGGATGCAGGCTTCATACGATCGAGTGTGTCTCCTTGGGGAGTATCCGTGTTGTTCGTGAAGAAGATGGATCATTATGATTGTGTATTGATTATGGCAGACTGAACCAAGTGACAGTGAAGAATAAGTATCCTTTGCCCAAGATAGATGATCTGTTCGATCAATTGAAAGGGGCACGGTACTTCACTAAGATCGACTTACAGTCAGGGTATCACCAGTTGCGCATTAGGGATGAGGACATGCAGAAGACAGCTTTTAGGACCAGTTTTGGGCACAACGAGTTCCTCGTATGTCATTTGGACTGACAAACATACCGACCGTGTTCATGGACCTAATGAACCGGTGTTTCGGCCATATTTATACCGATTCGTCAACATATTTATAGATGACATCCTAATATACTCTAAGAGTCAGGTAGATCATGAGGAGCACCTGCGAGTAACTTTGATACTCTAAGGAAGAACCAGTTGTTTGCCTAGTACAAGAAGTGTGACTTCTTGAAAGAAGAAGTCAAGTTCCTGGGACATGTGGTGTCCAAGGAAGGAATAACTGTGAACCTTGTAAAGGTGACCGTAGTTCAGGACTGGGAGCAGCCCGGTTCAGTTACTGAGTGATGAGTTTTCTTGGCCTCACAGGGTACTATTGCCGATTCATTAGGGACTTTTCTAAGATAGCTAGGCCTTTGTCTTAGCTCACTCAGAAAGACCTTGAGTTTGCCTAGAATGAGAAGGTAGAAGCATCCTTTCAGGAACTGAAGGACAAGTTGACGTCCACACCCATGATAGTATTGTCAGAGTAGGGGGTCAAATATACGATATACACTGATGCCTCTCGTGTTGGTTTCGATTGTAT
Organism: Magnolia kwangsiensis; assembly: GCA_037074715.1. Classification (NCBI taxonomy): domain Eukaryota; kingdom Viridiplantae; phylum Streptophyta; class Magnoliopsida; order Magnoliales; family Magnoliaceae; genus Magnolia; species Magnolia kwangsiensis. The sequence goes on along the minus strand of CM073576.1, from coordinate 104,382,840 downwards.
TCTAATGCAGAAGGACAGAGTGATTGCCTATGCATTGCGATAGTTGAGGAAACATGAGGAAAACTACCCTACGCACGACCTGGAGTTAGCGGCCATCATCTTTACATTGAAGCTCTGGAGACATTACCTCTATGGAGAGGAGTTCGATCTCTTTTACAACCACAAGAGCCTCAGATACATATTCAAACAGAGGGACTTGAATATGAGGCAGCGATGATGGATGGAAACCTTGAAGGACTTCAAGTTCAAGGTCTCCTACCATTCTAACAAGGCTAACCTCATGGCAGACGCATTAAGCCGTAAGAAGATGATAGCATTTGCGGCTCTGCTAATGATAAACGCGTGGAACATGATAGAATTTGTTCGAGACTTTGAGTAGAATCTTACGGTAAATGAACTGTTTGAGAGCATCGCACACGTTCATATGCAGCCACTCATTGATGACAAGATTATTGTGGCTCAGAAAGATGATGAACTATTGGCAAGGATGAGAGAGCAGGTGAGCGACAGTGAAGACTCGGAATATAGTGGTTGTATGGATGTGGGTTTACATTATCTTGGCCGCCTATGCATCCCAAACCTTCATGACTTGAGAAGGGAAGTTCTCGAAGCTGCTCACAATTCAAAGATGACGATGCATCCTGGTAGAACGAAGATGTATCGAGATATGAAGCATTCGTACTGGTGGGACAACATGAAGGCCCACATAGCAGATTATGTGTCACGTTGTCTCGCGTGCAAGCAGGTCAAGGCTGAATACCGCCGACCTCCTGGACTGCTTTAGCCCATACCTATAGCAGAATGGAAATGGGATTTCATCTTAGGGTTTTCGAAGACGAGGAAGGGACATAACTCCATTTGAGTGATTGTGGACCGGTTGACGAAATTGGCTCATTTTCTCCCTATTAGAGTCTCAAACTCAGCAGACGATTTAGCCAGGTTGTACATCAAGGAGATAGTACGTCTGCATGGAGTTCCTATGGAGATTATGTGTAAGTGTTATGGTTATGTGATCCTTTGGTTGTCAAATTTTGTGGTGCCAAAACCTCAATCTATGTTTTGTGAAGCTCACTGGTATATATGTTCAAGACATTACATCATCTATATAAACACTTTTCTTCAAGACAAGAATGAAGAACTACTTCAAGAAATGCAAGTACAAGCTACAATGGAAGAAGTGATCTTGCTCAAGACTTAAGTCAATGTACAACTCATGATAAAGTGTAATTCAAGCTATAGAAGATCTCAAGTTGAACCCTACATCAAGTAAAGAAGGTCTCAAGCTTCACAATCTTCAAAGGTCAACTATCATCTGAAGAAATGAAGTCTCGTTGTTCATATCTTACTTTCAAGGTATGATTGGCCTTAGATTGACCTTAGGGTAGGTCATTTTGTATACATAATTCAATTGTATTACTTTGCATGGAATTAGACTGTTCTAAGACTAGTCCTGAACCCTATTCGACTAGTCCTAGCACTGCCTTGACCAGTCCAAGAAATTCCAGGACCAGTCCTAAGTTGTTGCAATTTTTTAAAATTTTTTGGTTGAGATATGACCAGTCCTGGAGACTGCTCAACCGATCATAGGAACAGTGTCAACTCGATCCAAGACCAATCATGCACCTACGACTAAAACTACAACAACTAATCTTAGTACCTCACGACCAGTCGTAGGGTGTTCACCACCAGTCATGGATGACTCACGACCGATCGTGGATTACTTTCGACCAGTTGTGGAATGGTCTGATCCGATCATGCTCAAATATTTAAAACTCTATTTCTTCTATGACCAGTCGTGGTATCCTTATCACCAGTCATAGATGTGATTTCTGCAACTAAAAATAGAATACGAATTTCAGAGTTTTATAACTCAATTCAAGTAAAATCAAGGTATCACTCCGAGAAAAGTTAATGTTCATTTTAAGCTACATTGTTCTTATTTAATATTCTCTTTTGTTAGATTTATTAATTTGATTTTGTTTCTATATTCCAATCTGAATTGAAAAGAGGAATTGTCGTATTCCTTCCTCTTGGAATCAAAATCAAATATAGTTAGCCCAACTGGTTTAATTTAAAATTAATTAGAACTTAGAACCATAGCAAAGTGAGTAATGGACATTGAACTTCTACATTCGAAATTCTACTCCGATTGGTTCTTTCAGGCTACTACAAAAGGAGAAATCCAGGTATTTTACTGTATTATAAATTTCTCGATTTTTGGTTTTTGTTTGAGCTTAAGCCAGAAAAATCTCAATCTTTTGGTTTTCTGAGGAGAGCCAGGAAAACTCAGAAGTAGATTTTTTGAATTATGTATGCCCATTTGAAAGATAAAATTGTGAAGGTTTTACGTGAACTTGAGAAACCTATTTTCATGGTGAACGTTGATATTCCCTGTGTGAGGATATTAGGAGTGGAGTAGTAAGTTGTGTGGTTATTGTTTAACAGTTGGTGAACACATAGGCGAACCACTAAAAATCTTTGTGTTTTGTGGATGTGTGATTTATTTTTCCTATCTTTTATCATTCTTAATTGTGGGATGTATGTATGGATGTGAATTTTGTAATTTTTACATTTCAAGCACAGTGGGGAATGTTGTAATAATTTAGATTTAAATTCTCTCAATTCATTTCAATTCCTTGTTATTTATTTATTCCTTTTCAGTTTGAGTTTTTGACACAAAGAACGTTCTAGAAATAAGGTTGCCCTGCCATAAACCCTTGGTTTTTATGGTGTAAGGTTGTCCTTAAAACAACATTTGTATCAACCTCTCAATACTCGATTATTGAGGCTGCTTTTTATTTCAGCATTGTGAATTGATTTAATTTATTTGGCTTTCATATTCTTTTATTCCGCTGTTATAGTTTAAATTTGGCATAGTCCTGTTCCCCCCCCCCCCCCCCCCCTAGGACATATAGCTTGGCCTTTTCAAGTGGTATCAGAGCATAATAGCTCACTTTTAACTCTTTATATTTGGATTCATTTCCTGAGCTAATCGATCTAAGCTATATATAAAATGTCAAATTTTGATTGCCTTTCAGTCACTAGGCCTCCACCATTTGATGGTTCCAATTATGCCTATTGGAAAGCCAAGATGAGGATTTTCCTTAAATCCATGGATAAGAGCGTGTGGCAAGCCACAGTGACTGAATGGATCCCTCCTACCATTGAAGTGACTGGTATCGACGGTTCGAAATCAATGAAAGTTTCACCTTATTTTACTTGGACCACACTTCAAAAAAGTGAGAGTAGTGTCAATGTAAAAGCACTAAAGGCAATCACTTGTGCACTATCACCGAATGAATTCAAAAGAATTATATCATATCCTCTGATATTGCAATGCAAGCTTGGGATATATTAGAAATGATACACGAGGGTACTACAATTGTCAAGAAATCTAAAGTTCAAATCCTCACAATCAAATTTGAGGAAATACATATGGAAGAAAATGAAATGTTTATGGACTTCTATACTAGATTGAATGAGATTGTAAACTCTATGTGGGGTCTTGGCGATAAAATTCCAGAAAGTAAAGTGTGTGCAAAGATACTACAGTCACTTCCTGAACGGTTCAATTCTAAGGTAACTGCGATTCAGGAACTTCGTGATACGGACAATATGAGGGTAAAAGAATTAGTTGGATCTTTACAGACTTATGAGTTAACTTTTAAAGCTCCAAAAGGTAAATCTATTGCCCTTAAATCTTCTAAAAATATTTTTCAAGAAAGTAATAGCAATTCTGATTTTAAAAATTCTGAAGATGATATGACTTTTTTAGTGAAAAAGTTTTATAAGATTTTCAAAAGTAAAAAGAGAATTGACTTTCAAAAATATAATGATAAGAAAAGATCTAAATCTAAAAATAAAAATAAGAAATCTTTAAATGATAGTCAATGTTGCAACTGCCAAGAATATGGGCATTTAGCAAATAAGTGTCCTAAAAGGGACAAACCTAAAAAGAAGAGTATGTTGGCTACTTGGGATGAATCCTCTGATTCTGAAGCCTCGTCTAAATCAAAGGATTTTGAAACTGAGTTGGGCAATGATGTTAAAGCCCTTAAGAGTCTAATCAAATTCACTTTTTTAGATAACGATGATTCAACAAGTGAAGAAAATATGAATAGTGATTGTGAGAATGAAGATGATCTTCAAGATGCTTACAATGCCTTATATAAGGAAAGTTGTAAAATTGTTGTCAAACTTAAACTTCAAAAAGAAAAATTTTCAAAGCTTAAAGAAAATTTTGATTCTCTGGTTTTAGAAAAATCTCATATTTCAGATTATTTTGAAAAGACCAAATGCGATTTAGAACTCAAAACCTCCCTGATTGAAGATCTTAAATTTGAAAAAAATAAACTTAAACTTGAAGTCTCTTCTCTTTTGAGTTTAAAGGATACATGGAGATATGCCCAAGGTGATCCAAAGTTAGAAAAACTTTTATCTGGATTAAGAAAATGTGGCGATCGATCCGGTTCGGGCTTCGATAAGAATATTCCTTCTAAACAGAAGAATACTCCTCCCAAGTTTGTGAAAGGAGAGACCTCAAACTCAAAAGGGAAAAGTATCAATCAAATGTTTTCTAAAAATTCTAAAACTTTCCAAAAACCTAAAAGCAATTATATCAACTATAAAAATCAGAACCGAAACCCTTTAACTGAAAAGATAGTTGATTTTCTTAAGGAACTTTTAAAATCTAACTCACTAGGTCATTCTTACAACCATTACAATCAAAAGAAGACCAATTATACTCCTAAACCCAAAACAGTTATGAAATGGGTTCCCAAGGTTACCTGTTTGGTTGCCCACACTGCTTTCAAAGCTTTAAGCCATTTAAAGTGGTATCTAGACAGTGGATGCTCAAGGCATATGACTGGTGATAAAGGTCTATTTACCGATCTCAAAGACATGGCTGATGGTTCGGTCACATTCGATGATGGCAGCAACTGCAGGATTATTGGTCAAGGTACGGTTCAACTTTATTACCTCCCTTTGTTTAAAAATGTTTTATACGTTGAAGGGTTAAAACATAATCTGCTAAGCATATCTCAAATATGCGATAATAATCACAGCATAAAATTTTCTAACCAAGGTTGTGAAATTCTAAATAATAAGGGTTCAGTAATATTAACTGGTCGTAGAACTTCTAAAAACTGCTATATTGTTAGTGAATCCAACTCATCTAGTCAATCGTGTTACATGGTCCATACCGATGAGACTGATTTGTGGCACAAACGCCTTGGACATGTACATTATCATAATTTGTATAGATTAAGCAAAAGAGAACTAATAAGAGGTTTACCTAAATTACAGAAGATAGAAAAGATATGTGGCGAATGCCAGATCGGCAAACAAATAAGGAGCTCTCCAAAAAAGGTGAACTCCAATACCACATCAAGACCACTCGAGCTTCTCCATATGGATCTTATAGGACCTACCAGGACAAAGAGTCAAGGTGGTAAAAAATACATTTTGGTAATCGCGGATGATTATACTAGATTCACTTGGGTAGCCTTCTTAAGGGATAAATCAGAAACCCTTGATGAAGTGAAAAGAGTTCTCAAACAGATTAAAACTGAAAAAGGTTCTCAAGTTAGTAAGATCCGTAGTGATCATGGATCTGAATTTGAGAATAGCAGTTTTAAAAAATTCTGTAGCGATCAGGGGATATTACATGAATTCTCTGGACCTAAAACTCCACAACAAAATAGAATTGTTGAAAGAAAAAATAGAATGCTTCAAGAAATGGCTAATGTAATGTTGAATAGTATGAAGCTATCTAAAAATCTTTGGGCTGAAGCCGTAAATATTTCTTGCTATATAATCAACCGGTTTATACAAGTAAATCTAATAATAAAATAGCTTATGAAATGTGGTTCAATAAGAAGCCTACTGTTAAATACTTTCAAGTTTTTGGAAGCAAGTGCTATATTTTACGTGACCGTGAAAATCTAAGAAAGTTTAACACTAAAAGTGATGAAGGGATCTTTTTACGATATTCTTTAAACAGTCATGCATATCGTGTACTGAACAAGAGGACTAGTGTTATTCAAGAATCTATTAATGTGGTCATAGATGATCACTTGAATACACCTGCCCCAAGTTTAGAGAATGATGAAGTTATTTTAATCAACAAAGCAGATACTTTATCAAATCAAACTAATACTGAACAGATGACTGTTAAAGATCATCCAACTACTCAAATTCTTAAAAACCCTCTCACTGGTGTACACACTTGTAGACAACTAGAAGATATATGTAATTACGTGTGCTTTACAACCCAGATAGAACTAGCTAACATAAAAGAAGCACCTACTGATGAAAACTAGATAGTAGCTATGCAAGAAGAGCTTAACCAATTTGTGATAAATGATGTTTGATATCTTGTTCCTAGACCTAAAGATAAACACATTATAGGAACTAAGTAGATTTTCAAAAATAAGTCTGATGAACTTGGTAATATAATTTGTAACAAGGCTAAATTGGTTGTACAAGGGTACACTCAAATAGAAAGTATTGATTATGATGAAACTTTGTCCTAGTAGCTCGTCTTGAATTAATCAGACTATTCATATCCATTGCTTGCTTTAGAAAATTCAAAATTTATCAAATGGATGTAAAGAGTGTCATCTTAAATGGTGATCTATATGAAGAAGTGTATGTTGAGCAACCAATGGGTTTTGAAGACCCTAAGAACATTAATCATGTGTATCACCTTAAAAAGGCTCTCTACGGTTTAAAACAAGCTCCTAGGACATGGTACAAAAAATTGACTAAGCTTTTACTAAGTCATAAATTTCAAATGGGAAGTGTAGATAAGACTTTTTTTGTTAAAAAACACAATGATGATATCTTAATGGTTCAGATCTATGTTGATAATATTATTTATGGATCTCCTTGTACTAACATGACTATTGAGTTTTCATATTTAATGAAATCTAAGTTCGAAATGAGCATGGTTGGGGAATTAAATTATTTCTTAGGTTTACAAGTAAAATAACCTGATGGCATTTACATTTCTCAAACCAAATATGCTCTGAACTCAATCAAAAAGTTCAGATTTGAGAATGATAAAAATTTTGATACTCCTATAAGTACAACTTTAAGAGTTTCAAAAGACTTACAGGTAAATGTGTGGATCCTAAATTATATCACAGTATGATTGGCAGTTTACTTTATCTAACTGCAAGTAGACCTAATATTGCTTTTAGTGTAAGTATTTGCGCTAGATATCAATCTAACCCTAAAGAGTCACATCTAACTGTTGTTAAGCGGATTATTCGATATGTTGCAAGTACTGTTAATTTGGGTCTCTGGTATCCATATGATGTTCAATTGGCTAGGACTTAGATGCTGATTGGGCGGGTAATATTAATGACAGGAAATCAACCAGTGGTGGTTGTTTCTATATTGAAACTATTTGGTTTCCTAGTTTAGCAAAAAGTAAAGTTCCAAATCGCTCTCAACTGCTGAGGCTGAATACATCGTAGCAGGAAATGCATGTACTCAGCTTGTTTAGATAAAACGTATGTTAAGCAATTATGAAATTGCACAGGAATCAATGATATTATATTATGATAATTCCAGTGCTATAAATATTTTAAAAAATACAATCCAGCATTCACATACCAAGCACATTGACATTAGGTATCATTACATTCGTGAATTAGTGGAAGAAAAGATGATATCTTTGGAATACATTCCTACCGAGACTCAACTAGCTGATTTTTTACTAAACCGCTTGACAAAAGCAGGTTTAATAAATTAAAATTTTATCTTGGTATGTGTAATCTAAATTGAATATTCATGCTTACGTGTATCATAATGTAAATATATTTGATAATTTATTAGTTTAGATTTCAAATTTCTATGAAAATTACATATTTATGTTGGTACACGACTAGTCGAGGACGTGCTCAACCAGTTGTGGTACGATTGGTCGTGGACAGGCCAAGACCGGTCGTGGAGCGCGCTGACCTCTTTAATTTGGGAAAAATCTTCATCTTCCTCATTTCTATTTTTCTCTCCAACAAGTCGCGGCACGACTAGTCAAACCCTACTGTTTGATTCGTCAAGGTTAGTGCATTTTTTCAGTCTTGCTTGTAGATTCATGGTATATTTTCTTCAATATATTTATTGGAGTTCTTGATTTCAAGCTTTGTTGAGATTTTGGGGTTCTTCTTCTCCATTTACTGATCTAGAAAAACCCATCTCTACTTCATTTGTGATTTCTTGTTGCTTTGATTTTCTTGTTAAAAATCGATGTTAAATGGAAAAAGAAAACTTCTCGTGGTCCATCATCCTCTAGATCAACCCCTATTTCTCGGCGCCATCTTCGGTCTCCCGAAGATGATCCCTCTCATTTACGGGATTTACGAATGCATAATGTCATTGTTAAAAGACCGGTTGATCTTAACCATATTGCTCCTTTTGGTATCCTTCCTCTACTCCAAGCTGTAGGATGGGATAATATCTTACATTATGGTGGGCCTGCATACCAATCTATTGCACAGGCCATGTTTGCATGCATTTCTAATTTTTCTTCTGAGAATTTAACTTTTAAAATTGATGCTAGAGAAGGTCTATTTGATGCAGATCGTCATCTGATATCTAATATTTTGGACATACTTGTTAATGAGGAGGGTATTCCTATTCATACTTTAGCTGAGAAACCCTCTGAATCATAAAAATGTATGTTAACTAAAGATTTATGCAATATGAATGTGCAATGGACTCATAAAGGGAATGCGCTCCCCTCAAAGTACTTATTACCCAGATACAGGGTTCTTCACAAAAATTTTACTTCAAATCTGTATCCTTGTTCTGATAATAAAACAGAAATGACTTCCTTTATGGTTTGGGTTTTGCATTTTGTCATCTCTGGTACTAAAGTTTGTCTGCCTTCTTTGATATGTCATTCCATTGTTTAGTTTCGTCTCCATCCAGGTCATAGTGATATTCTGTTTACTTATCTCATGACTGTTTTAGCTACTCACATGCTAGTTGTTATGCCTGTTGGAGAGGCTCCTATCCATCATCTTATTTTTAACAATTCAAATATTAATAAGATGAAATTGGAATTGGCTCCTGGCCAAGTAGATGTGGGTGATGGTGGAGCTGAAGCTGGAAATGAAGAAGATGCTGGTGATCTTCCTCCTAATAACATTAATATGGATGATATTTTTGATGAACTTGAATCTGATTCTACTAATAATCCTGATTATGAGTCATCTGAGTTTGATGCGCGTTTAAGTGCTTTGAGGAGAAGGTTGAGAACATGAATGTTGTCCATGATTTACGGTTTAAATATACGCGCAAGCATCTTAGGCGCTTAAACAAGGGCCTTCATCGACTTAATCCTACCACACCTGCTCCTTCTTCATCTGGATCTAATTAAGCGATTTACTCTTTGGTTTGTAATAACTTTAATTCTACTCGTGTTGGTGTGTGAACTTTATTTGGTTTACTGACTTTTGTTTAAACTAGTTAATGGTATGTGGATCTTTAATTTTCTTATATCTTAACTAGTTACTCCCTTTATTACTATCCTGTTTATTATCCTTTTCCATTTTTCTTCCTTTGACATATTGTGACAAAAGGGGGGAGAATTTATTTGGTGTTGCATATGAATATGGAATATGTTGATGTTAAATATGGATATATAATATATATGGATATGGACTGGTAGCATTTTTTTTATATGTGTGTGCTACTTAGGGGGAGTAAGTAAGGAAGAGTTTGTGCCAGTTAATGACAACTGGTACATGATTCTTTAACCAGGCTACAACTATTTTTTTCCTTATATAACCGGTGCATGATTCCTTATTGAGCATATTGTGCTTCTCTTATTTTATTGGAGTGTGTTTCGTCGCCAATTTGACAAAGGGGGAGATTGTAAGTGCTATGGTTGTGTGCTCCTTTAGTTATCAAATTTTGTGGTGCCAAAACCTTAATCTATGTTTTGTGAAGCTCATTGGTATATATGTTCGAGACATTACATCATCTATATAAACACTTTACTTCAAGACAAGAATGAAGAACTACTTCAAGAAATGCAAGTGCAAGCTACAATGGAAGAAGTGATCTTGTTCAAGACTCAAGTCAGTGTACAACTCATGATAAAGTGTAATTCAAGCTATAGAAGATCTCAAGTTGAATGCTACATCAAGTAAAGAAGGTCTCAAGCTTTACAATCTTCAAAGGTTAACTATCATCTGAAGAAATAAAGTCTCGATGTTCATATCTCACTTTCAAGGTATGATTGACCTTAGATTAACCTTAGGGTAGGTCATTTTGTATACATAATTCAATTATATTACTTTGCATGGAATTAGACTATTCTAAGACTAGTCCTGAATCCTGTTCGACTAGCCCTAGCATTGCCTCGACCAGTCCAAGAAATTTCAGGACCAGTCCTAAGTTGTTGTAATTTTTTAAAATTTTTTAGTTGAGCTACGACCAGTCCTAGAGATGCTCGATCGGTCATAGGAACAGTTTCAACTCGATCCAAGACCAGTCGTGCACCTACGATTCAAACTATAACAACCAATCTTCGTGCCTCATGACCAGTCATAGGGTGTTCACAACCAGTCGTGGATGACTCAGGACCGGTCGTGGACTACCTTCAACTAGTCGTGAAACGGTCTGATCCGATCGCGCTCAAATATTCAAAAATCTATTTCTTCTATGACCAGTCGTGGTATCCTCAGGACCATTCGTAGATGCGATTTCTGCAACTATAAATAGAACACGAATTTCAGATTGTTATAACTCAATTTAACTAAAATCAAGGCATCACTCTAAGATAAGTTTGTGTTCATTTTAAGATACATTATGCGTATTTAATATTCTCTTTTGTTAGCTTTATTAATTTGATTTTGTTTCTATATTCCAATCTGAATTGAAAAGAGGAATTGCCGTATTCCTTCTTCTTGGAATCAAAATAAATATAGCTACCCCAACTGGTTTAATTTAAAATCAATTAGAACTTAGAACCATATCAAAGTGAGTATTGGACATTGAACTTCTACATTCGAAATTCTACTCCAATTGGTTCTTCTGGGCTACTACAAAAGGAGAAATCTAGGCATTTTTTCGTATTGTAAATTTCACTATTTTTGATTTTTGTTTGAGTTTAAGCCAGAAAAATGTCAATCTTTTTGTTATCTGAGGAGAGCCAGGAAAACTCAGAAGTGGGGTTTTTTGAATTGTGTAAGAGTATTTGAAAGACACAATTGTGAAGGTTTTAGGTGAACCAGAGAAACCTATTTTCATAGTGAACGCTGATATTCCCTATATGAGAATATTAGAAGTGGAGTAGCAAACTGTGTGGCTGTTGTTTAACGGTTGGTTAACACACAGGCGAACCACTATAACTCTTTGTGTTTTGTGGATGTGTGATTTATTTTTTCTATCTTTTATCATTCTTAATTGTGGGATGTATGTGTGGATGTGAATGTTGTAATTTTTACATTTTAAGTACAGTGGGGAATGTTGTAATAATTTAGATTTAAATTCTCGTGATTCATTTTAATTCCTTTCTATTTATTTATTCCTTTACTGTTTGAGTTTTTAATACAAAGAACGTTCTAAAAGTAAGGTTGTCCTGCCATAAATCCTTGGTTTTTATGATGTAAGGTTGTCTTTAGAATAATATTTATATCAACCTCTCAATACTTGATTATTGAGGCTGCTTTTTATTTCAGCATTGTGAATTAATTTAATTTATTTGGCTATCATATTCTTTTATTCTGCTGTTATAGTTTAAATTTGGCATAGTCCTATTCACCCCCCCTCTAGGACATATAGCTTGGCCTTTTCATCGTGTCGGACCGAGACACACGATTCACATCTATCTTCTGGACTCATATCTAGGAACCAATAGGCGTGAAACTGAAGTTCAGTAGCGCGTTCCACCCACAGATGGATGGGCTGACGAAATGAGTGAATCAAGTGTTGGAAGATATGCTGCAAGCTTGTACGCTTGATTTCAAAGATTGTTAGGATGACTGTCTTCCTTACACTGAGTTCGCTTATAATAATGGCTTCCAAGCGAGTATTGGCATGGTCCCCTATGAAGGACTATATGGGCGTCCGTGTAGAGCTCCGCATTGCTGGGCAGAGGTTGGTGAGAAGAGTTTGATTGGCCCAGAGTTGGTGTAAGTAACCTTAGAGAAGATCGACATTATCAGGCATTGACTTCTGGCAGCACAAAGCAGACAGAAGAGTTAGGCCAATACGAGGCAGCGATCACTAGAGTTCAAGGTTGGGGACCATGTATTCCTGAAAGTTTCTCCAATGAAGGGAGTTCTCCAGTTTGGAAAGAAAGGAAAACTCACATCGAGATTCATTAGCCCATTCTAGATACTAGATCAAGTGGGTGTAGTAGCGTACCGTCTTGCTTTGTCCACACCACTCGTAGGCGTACACAACGTATTTCATATATCTATTCTAAAGAAATACGTTCCTAATCCTTTCCACATTATCAAATGGGAGCAGGTACAGTTGAGTGAAGATGCTACTTATGTACTGCAACCAATGCGTATCTTAGACAGGAAGGAATGGTGCTACGCAATAAAATGATTCCACTTGTGAAGGTATTGTGGACACACCACACTGAGGAAGAGGCTACTTGGGAAACAGAAACCAAGGGCTGTAAGAACTACCCTTAGATTCTCGAGGAGTATGAAAAGATACTAATTTCGAGGATGAAATTTTTTTTTAAGGGGGGTAGATTATAACGTCTTGAAAAAATTAGTACAAAGACACGAGTATCACCTCAGGGCAAAATAACTAAGGACCGAATCCTTTAGAAATTAGATGAAAATTAATTAAGTACTAAACTAAATTAATTAGTAGATTAGCTTGAACCGCTTTCTATACGAACTGTAAGACCCAAAACTAGAAGAATCACTAACTCTACATTACCTAAAAACATAGGATCAGTCTCAAAACCCATTTGCACTCGGGAGCACACAGAAACTCCGTATCGGACTTGGACAGCACGTTGAAAGTTCGATGACCACGAAACTATATGGTTATGACCGCTTTACTGGTCTTGACAACTATTACAAAAATTAATCCAAATAGTATCCAAAAATACACAACTTGAGCCTGGATCGAAGTGTGTGAGGAATGCGAATATCCTTAGAAAAAGAACTCAAACTTAAGTGATTTAGGCCGTTCGCTTACAGTTAAAATTTAAGGTTTCAGACTATCATATTCTGACCCAACTACACCCTTGGATCAGGGAAATTTCCCTACATAGGTCAGTGTACTTATGGCCCTGATCGAGTGACGATGACCGTTGAACTAAAACTGGTCCTCCACGGTCAATCCACAAATCCGATGGGATCGAAATCTTAACTTGACATAGATCCATTGTCAGGAAACTTTCTCCAGACCGTATGCACGTGATGGACCTCCAGATGAACTCCATTGTCCTGACACGGATGATGTTTGGCTATAACCTAAGTATACCATGGCCTTGGGGCCATTGACATCAGTTTTAGGCCTATATAAGGGCCTAAACCCATCCCTCTCTCATTCCATATGAATTTCCTAACCCTAGGAGAGAGAAGAGAGAAAAGAGAAGGAGAAAGTGAGGAGAAGTGAGAGAGTTGTGGTTTATTGCTGGGATTCATTCTCGCCACTCCGCGTACTGAATCCCCTCTCCATGTCGCCATACCGGTGATTCCGACTCCATTTTTGGGTAAGGAATCCTAACCCTAATATGTTTTAGGTATCCAAATAGGTAGATCAATGAAATACCTAACCTATTTCATGCTATAGGTAACCGTTGTGCCGTAGACAAAGACGTAGTGTTCAAACTGAGCTCGGTATGGGTTTACCAACGGAAGGTGCAGAATATAAAATTTTAGATTATGGTTTTCAAGGCTTTCAATGTCAGTTAATGATTTATGACTGACTTGATTGTTGTCACATGTGCTTAGATACGATGTTTTCTGTATATTACACATATATAAACTATGTTGATTTTTAATGCATTCCATGTGTTTGTTGAAATGTTTGAATGAATATGGAATTATGATTTGTGTTTTCCATGATTATTCATTAAGAATATATGATTTTTGTATGTGTGGAAAATCATTTGTGAAAGGATTTTCTATAATACCTGTTATAATTACTTTATTACATATATGTTGATATGTGTAGTCTAAGTGTTTGATAAAATGCTTGAATGAGAAAATGCTTGTTGAAATATATTTAATGAGGGTATTGAGATAGGATTCTCAATTACCTTATCAATAGTTGCAGTTTCCTTCATGTAACCTATCTTACTACCATGTGCTTTATGGGTGAAATGCCTATGTATGACAACATGTGTACTGTGTGTTTGTTAAAATGCTTAAATGAGATTTATATTGAAATTGGTTGTCACATGTTGTTTGAGTATCACATATGAATGCCTATTGTGTTTGAGTATGATTGGGGCTACTACATAGTCTAGGCAATCGGTAATAATACCCGAATTAGTGGTCGAGGTCATTTCATTACACAAGACACATTCGATGAATCCGAGTCGTACAATGTTTATCGATAGTGGTTAGGCCACGTGGAGTGCTTACACACTCCATGTTGATTAATTCAACATACGCTCATACCAATCAAGCTTGTTAAGTAACTCGATTAGCCTAATATATGTTCACTATGTATGGATGCTACTGCTTGAATTTAAGGTACCACTTACCAATGTAAAGCCCGTTTCAACCTTGGTACCACAATCTGCTAAGACTCATGAGTGGGGCATGGTGGTATGGGACACTGTGGTCGAGTTTTCGGCCTACGCTGGGGTGATGAGCCTCCCCGTAGTGTCCGTTGAGCAACCCAAACTACTGAACCGAATACGGTGGTATGAGACACTACATTTGAGTTGTCAGCTTACGCTAAGGTAACGAGCCTTTCTTGTAGTGACCTCAAGTATAAACTAGGCCTACGCCGAGGTGATGAGCCTCCCATAGCGACCTGAACTTTTCTGTCCACTGCTTTTAAATCAGGGATGATGTTTCCCTATAACTTGCCTATCATATGTGATTAGCTAGGATTGATGACCCTAGATGGATCATCGTTGGGTAAATAATATAAAGGGAGGTACCTTAGCTTCTCGAATCTGCTATATGAATGGGTCTAATTAAGAACTTGGTTAACATGACCATAAACCGCATTACATGTGCCTTTGGCGTGGGTGTTGAGTACAGTAAGAGTTTAGCATGCGCGACCATGAGATGATGTCGCAGAAGGAGTACAGGTGAGGGCACGCATCATTGATACAGATCATCCTTGCATTAGCCAGAGTACTTAAGAATGTCTGTTGTACTGCCTTATCATTACTTCTTGACTAAAATGAAAACATGTAAACCTTTGCCTTATAGCTCCACTGAGTTGATCACTCACTCCCACTCTGGGATGGTGTTTTAAAAGACCATCCAGACTTTTCTTTAGTTTTAGATGATGTTGAGGCTTATGAAGCGGAGCCTGACTTTTGTGATGAGGAGGAGTTCTCCTACATGCAACTCTCTGGCCGGTCTATGTAGACTTGGAGTTACGTCGACGGGGTTACATGGGTATGGACTAGATGCCATTACATTATATCATTTTGAATAATTTTGGAACTATACATGTAATTGTTTAACCTGATGACATGTTCATACTCTGGAGACTTACAACCACTTATATGCTTTATATATCTATCACGGTCTTCCGCTTGCGTAATCCAATTATCTGTGCTTGTATTGCCCGTGTGCTATTTGATTCTAGAGCATCTCATTCATTCGTGGCCGAGGAGTTCTGTAGATCGACTGGAATTCTGTCGGAGTCCTTACCTGAGGCTTTATCCATTTAGACTCCCTTGGGGAAGTTTGCAGTTTTGAGTCATCGTTGCTCTTCTTGTCCGGTTTTGGTTGGTGAGATGTTCTTGCCCGCTGATTTGTTTATGCTGCCAATGACCGAGTATGATCTTATCCTGGGTATGGATTGGCTTATTAAGTACCATGCTGTCTTGGACTATGCTGCAAGGACAACACGTTTCATATTCTCCGCTTGCTGATATTCTAGTTTGTTGCCGAGCTTAGATGAGAGCCGCTGTCGAGCTTGTTGGGTTGTATTGTTGAGAAGTCTACGGCAAGATGTTGTAACGCCCGTGAAAAATCCATACTTTGGCTCGAGTACCAACTCGACCCGAAATTTCGTAGAATTAATTCTTTTAGAAAATATAACTAAGTTAGCTAGCACAACGCTGAGTAGCTAGGAAATAGTCCCTGATCACTTTAAATACGTTCTACAAGACCCAAATCGAGTACAACCAATGACTCTATAATACTCTATAACCTCGGACCAAACTCTAAGCAGGTTTGTTCTCTGGACCACTTTGAATCTTTGTATTGGATCTAAACCGTGCGTCGAAAGTCCGATACCTCCTATCTTAGACCGTTAGAACCGCCTAGCTGGACTTGACACTCATTACGAAAATCAAGTCAAACCGATAATCACAGGCTATTTCATTGAGCCCGGACCGAAGAGAGTGCGAATAGGGACAGAATTGGAATTTCAAATTCAAATCTGGCACACGACTTGACGCGTCAGTATCAAGCGTTCTGACCGTCAGAATTCAGCCAGATTACACCCTCGGATCTGGAGAAATTTCTATTTTATATCATGAGACTTTCAGCCCTGATCTACGTGCGGTGACCGCTGAACTGAAACTGGTCCGCCACATGCGATCTGCGAACCCTGCTGGACTAAAAACTTAATACGTGCTAGATCTGGTACGCATGAGCTTAAGTCCGATCACATTCGACCAGGGGACCACCAGAAAGCATCTTTTGGACCGAAACAGCCCCGAATTGGATATGCACTAAGTAAACTTTGTACCGGAGCCTGTTTTCGGCATTTTTAAGCTTATAAAAGGGGTTGAAACCCTCACTCCTCTCTCCCATCCGAAATTGCAAGAAACCCTAGATTGGGAGAGAGAAAAGGTGAGAGTTTGTGAGAGAGAGTGGGATAGATTTCTCCAGCCTTCGAGCCGCCTATTGCTAGTGCCTAAGCAACTCATCCCAATCACCAAGCCGGTGATTCTTCCGCGTTTTCAGCTAACAACTAACCCTAGAGTTGCTGATTTGGGGATCACTAAGATCCATAGCTTTTTAACCAATAGATTTTGTAAAATAGGTTCTCTTATCGCCGTTGACGAAGCGTATACGCTCCGTTCGAAACAAGACGTCTATAAGAGACTAGGTGAGGATTTTAGACGCTTTGATTGATGGTTTCCAACACTTTCAATGTCATTTAATAGTAGATTATCGACGGCATCACCGTTTGACATGTACAACATGCTTTCCGTTTCCTGTTTCGTAAATCAACGAAGAATATGAGGTTTAGGGCATTTTAGTCATTTGTAGGAAGTACAGTTTACATTCATATTTTGCTGATGTGATTGACATGGTTTGTTGTCGCATTAGGAAGTTAGGAATACGTGCATAATTAGTTTGGCGAAGAGATTCGCCTAATTGCGCACTACGGGTCGACATACTATATGTAGACTTAAGTGTGTAGTATATGTGTTTGTATAAATGCTTGTATTAGTATGTATTGAATTAAATGATGTTATGAGATAGTTTGAGATTGTTTTCTCAATTAATATGCTGACCTAAATGATTTCCTACATGTTGACTATATGCATGATTTCATTACATGCATGAAATATATGTACTTGAAGATTTATTTAAGTTGTATGTTATAACATGTGTTAACATGCTCACATGATTGTATTTCAATTCCAATACTCCTACATAGATTGCTGATGTGATTCCATAATTGTTTGGGACTATACTTAGTCCAGGCAGTCAGTAACCGATCGAATTCGTGGTTGGCTGGTCTTGGTCACGAACGACGCGTCGATGAATGCGAGTCGTGTTTGGAGTTGACGGCAGTGGTTAGGCCACGCGATGTGTTTTACGCACTTCATGTCGTTCGACTTGAGATGCGATCGCGCTAGTCGAGCCCGTCAAGTAACCCGACTGGCCGATGTATGTTCACCCTGTATGAGTCATAACTGCTTGAACCTAGGGTACTGAACTTACCATTGTAAACCCTGTTAACCATGGTACCTTGATCCACGAAGACTCATGAGCCGGGTATGGTGGCATGGGACACCGTGGTCGAGCTGTCGGCCTACGCTGGGGCCACAAACCTCCCCGTAGTGACCAGTGAGCACCTAGTCTCGTGAGCAGATTATGGTGGTATGGGACACTATATTCTAGCTGTCGGCCTACACTGATCAGGCGACGAGTCCTTTGTAGTGACCGCAAGCGTATTCTGAGTCTACGGGAGGCGACGACCCTTCAGTAGCAGTAGAGTACAGTAGGCCTGTATTGATAAGGTGATGGGGGAGCGGTGCAACGAGTGCGAGCAATAGCCCTGGCAGCCCTTGCAGTGACCTACGAAATATACATCGTATGAGATTACTAGGAGTGACGACCCTAGACAGGATCTGTATTGGGATTGATACAAGGGAAGTACCTTAGTTTCCCAATCCTGCTGTTTGAATGGACTAATAACAACTCAGAAATCATATCACCATAACATTGCATGTGCCTGGAAGATGTGGAACACTCTAGGGAGTGTGGCATGCCGCGGTCGTAAGACGTTGCCGTATGAGGGAGATCATCAGTGAGGGCATACATCACATCATGTCATCTTGTATTAACAACAGTATTAGGATTGTCTGATTTACTGCTTTACTATTATCGCATGATTGATTTGTGAACATGCTAATCTTTGCTCTATGATTGCACTGAGTTGATCACTCACTCCCACGTTACGGGATGGTGTTTGCAACACCCACCAGACCCTGTTGTAGATGCAGGTGAGGCTGAGATCCAGGAGGCAGAGCCAGACTTCGACGAGGACCAGGACGAGTTCTCGTACATGCAGTATCATGATGGCTTTATGTAGGCGACCTGGATTGATGGGACTTTAGTGGGACTATTTTGAACATTACATTTTGTTCATGTATATGTATATGAGACTCAGAGATGTATTCATACCTTAGAGACAGATGAGATCTACTTTGTTTTTCCATACAGTGATATATATATTGTTTAGTCTTCCGCTTGCTTTTATCACTGGATCTGATGTATGAATTGCAGTTTTGGTATACTTTTACTCCTGTGAATGCTTTAAATCAGACAACATTGAATCATAATCATTTTTGTTGCATAAGTGACGGTCTGGAACTAGGGAGTTGAGTTTATACATGACCCCCGATTTTCAGTGTGTTACAAGTTGGTATCAGAGAATGAATAAGAGTATACTGGGCCTAGGTTATGGTCTCGCGATGTACGCTGTCGCTTCCTTTGACTTAGGTGGGTGCGAGAAGGGTCTAGAAACACTTCTAGGATCGCAGATTCGCCGATAGGTGAAGTCTATTTGAATCGATCGCACGATCGAGTCTGTAAGGCAACTCGGGTCGCGTAAAGCAACCCGAATAGCTCCTAGGTCGTAGGAAGTCAGGTTGAAACATTTTTTGAATGATTTTAAACCCGTAAAAGTAAATCCTTGGGCCGTGGGATGACCACGACTCCTGTATTCAATCGCCAGGGCTTAAAAATCCCGTTTCACCAAAAATCTTCAAAATTCTTCCTCTCCCCACTCCAATCTTCATTTCTTTCTTATCCATTTTATGTTAGGCATCAAACCTAATGTAAAAATAATATAAAATAATACTTTCACAAAATTTTACAGTGAATAGTAAAATTTCATAAAAAATGGCCATAAGGCCATTCTAACTTCACTTTCTTTAGCAACTAAGGGTCTAGATGGATATACTAGATCCTTCTACCCAAAATCATATGCTGCATGATAGGGTTTTGTATTATGGATTTCGGATTGGTCCCGAAAAGCCCTGAACACATGTTTGGGCCTATGTAGGTTAAAATACTATGAACCAAGGGTTGAACCGTACATATCTGAGGTCCTTGGACCATGGGGGACCAAACCCATCTGGCCCAACCAGCTGGATGCATCACCGAACGGCGATGCCATCGCCGATCCGGCGATGCATCACCGTACAGGTGGGCCCACTTGAATTGGTTTTTGGGCGCACGCCCTAACTTGGGTTGTACACACCCCACATGTAGGGTTCATGGGTAGAAAACCCCTAGAACTTGCCTCTCCTTCACAAACAGCCCTCCCCATAGCTTCATTTTCATTTTCCAGCAACCATCTCCAAAATTCATGGTTCCAAATCACCCCTAGATCCATCCTTGGTCAAAAACGACCACCCTCCATCGTTCCTTTGAAGTTGGCAGCCCTCCCTCTTGAAGATTTCATCATTTGGAGCTCCAAAAATTCCCAAATCGAGCTGAAATCGTGAGGTGCTCCATTTCACTTTTTTATTTTCATTTCTCCTTAAAAATACATCCTTGGGAAGCTTGAAGCATCCCTCTACGACGCCTAGATCTCCCTTTTCCAGTTTGGACAGCCACTTCTTCGCATTTTCTCCATTTTTCATGGCTTTCGTGGAAGTCATTTTAGGCCTTTTATCACTCTCCACCATCTTATCTTTGATGGGTAAAAGGAAGACCGCAACAGACAAGGCTGGGCCAAGTCACCCTGCTCAATCGAGAAGACCGCGAGGTGCTGCCGCAAGTTCAAGCGCCGCCGCAGGTCCAGTTACAGCCCTAGAGTGCCGTACAAAGCGGGATTTGGATCCCCAAACTCACCTTGGGCGAGTAATTCTATCAGAGATGCCTCACGGTCAATACACTAATCGCAAAGTGTTGTTTGAGGTGGACATGGAAGGGTGACTGTTCGGTGAATTTTTGTTGTTCGAGCGCATTGAAGCTGCGCATTGGGATCCGATCTTTGAAGCTCGTGCTCGTGCTAATGTGAGCACCTTTCGTGCCTTCTACGCTTGTATCCAGAATCCTACCTTGGAGCCATTGTAGTTTAAAATCCCTTTTGGTAGAGATCGGATGGCTACGATTGATGTGTGACTGATTGCGTGACTTCTGAACGTACCTCTTGGTGATGTTCATCCTAGTGAGAAGAATCTAAGGAGTAGGCATGAACGAGATCGCCGCACCAGGTTTCTGTGTGGTAAGTTGGTTCCATGGTAGCCTAATAATAGCCTCAAGGCGACGTATATGTCTGATGATTTACGCCTGCTGCACCATATCTGCACGTACAATGTTTATCCCAGGTCGACGAATCGCATTGAATGTACACGCCTTATGGTCGATTTCTTGTATCTGGTAGCCCAGGGAGAGAATGTATGTATGGCCACTTTCATCTTGCGACAGATAATCCTCATAGCCAAGTCAAGAAGAACATCCGAATCGCTTCCTTTTGACCGACTGATATGCAAGATCGCGCTTGAGTTTGCCTACAGACTTGGGCCGAAATTGCCAGTTTCGATTCATAGCATTGATGAGTCGACTATGGTCAAGATGAAGATTGGGTCTCAGTACCGTGAAAATCAGCTTGAGGAGGATAGCGAGGATGACTTTGATGATGAGGAAGATCAAAGTGAAGAAGAACCTGGAGCAGAAGTTCAGGAAGAAGTTCAGGAAGAGGCAGAAGAGGAGGCTCAGGATACAGATGAGAGCCCTCCTTCTGCGCAGGCTACTAGCGATGATCGCATTGCTCGGATCGAGGAGAGTCAGATCGCCTTGTGAAGGGAAGTTCAGGAACTTCGCGCTGAAGTCGAGGATGCCAAGGCCGTTACAAAGAGGAAATTTGACAAGGTGACTCACACCTTGAAGGCGATCCTGTGTTGCTTGCAGGATAAGGGTGCTCCTCCTCCATCACCCGACTCGGACTAGCGATGTGACTTTTGATGTTGTTGTTAGTAGTTAGTCATTTCCTGCTTTTATTGTGTAAGCTTGTTAGGGCTAGTGCTTTGCTTATGTTGCTGTTGTAATTTTAACTGTCTTAGTTCTCATGTATTTCTCGTCATGATGCTTGTAAGGATATATCCCTTGTATTGTGACAATTTTGATTAAATGAAATGCATGGAATGCCTTTGACTCCTTGTGTGAATGATTGCGGTGTATTTGTGCTATTGGGACTGACAAGGTTGCGCCCTATTTTGAATATAGGGAATGCCGCCTAAGGCTACGAGGAGCACGGTTCGGCTTGCATTGAGTGAGCATATGGATCAGACTCGTTCGCAGTCTGACACCCATGCGGACCCTGCTGTGGGCCCGATTCCTAAGACAGTTCGAGCGTCTCAGCCTACTGCTGGTGCACAGTTGGACCACCGCCGTTCACACCATCAGTCAGAGAGCCACATTGTGCATCTACTTCGACGCAGCACCCGCCACAGCCTGCTCCACCTCCTGACAGATTTGAGCAGATGTTGGCTATGATGCAGCAGCAGCAGCAGCTTCTGACTACCATTGTGGGGACATTAGCCCAGGGTGGGGGTGTGGCTCTACCTCACCACCTACGCATCCAGCTGAGGATGCTTATACATACGCCCAGGATGAGGGCACGGCTCATCCTGTACCGCCTGCTTACCCTGCGGGGAATGCCGCAGATACACGGGGCCTATTAGAGCGATTTCAGCGCTTACGGCCTCCTACTTTCACAGGTTCTCACAGACTCAAGGAGGCTGAGTACTGGCTCGACCATGTGTCGAAGATTTTGAGGATGTTACATTGCACAGAGGCTGAGCAGGTAAAGCTAGATACATTCCTGTTTGAGCGAGAGGCCAGCCTGTGGTGGGATAGCATATTGCGGACCATTACCGTCGACTTTGTATGGACATGGGCAGCATTTGAGTTCTGCTTCCATGAGAAGTATTATCCCCAGACTTACAGGCATGACAGGGAGAATGAGTTTCTCCGCCTCAAATAGGCAGCCATGACAGTTACGGAGTATGAGCATCGGTTTACGGAGTTGGGCAGATACGTCCTGACTATTTTGGCTGATGAGCAGATGCGCATACGGCGCTTTTTGGAGGGTTTACGACCGGATATTCGGTCGAAGATGTGCTGTGTGAGCATTCCCTCATATGCGGAGTTGATTCACATGTCTATGCGGGAAGAGCAGGATGTGGATCGACTTGCGCGATCTCGTGGCCCTGTTGCTTCTAGGCCGCGACCAGACATGCAGGACAGGCCCTTCGCGGGCAAGAGGCCACGCGTTGACCCTCCTACTAGGACTACAGTGCCTGTACCACCGTTTCGGTGCCCTGATTTGACATGTACATACTGTGGGAGGATAGGCCACTTGGCGCAGAGCTGTTTTTCTCGGATGCGGGACAGTGGGTTCTCGCCGCCGCAGAAGATTGACCGTGCTCATTCACAGGCGATATCAGCACCGCTTATATGGTTAGCTCCTGCGCACCCTTCTTTCAGACCTCCGGTATCGCAGATCAGACAGCCTCCACGGCCCTTGACATAGCGGCCGAACCGGCCACAGCAGGCTCGGGTTCATGCACTGACAGCTGAGGCAGCTGCGACACCGACTTTTCAGCATTCAGCCTTCGAGGTCACAGCCCATATTGGAGGTACTTCTATTCTCGTGATGGTGGACACTGGTTCCACGATTTCTTTGATATCACGTGTTGTAGTCAGGCGTCTTGGGCTACAGACTATCACTATGGATAGCGTGCGAGTCTTTGCAGCTCATGGGGATTATTCGGATGTTACCAAGATGTGTGAGGGTTGTTTAGTTGATCTGGGAGGCAGGACGATAGCTCTTGATCTTGTCGTCGATCCCTCGCTCGTTTATCTCGACGTCATTCTTGGCATGGACTGGTTGACTGCTGAGAGGGCCGAGATTGACTATGAGGCTCGTATGGTGACGGTGTACGAGCCTGAGGGCACGCCTTTCACATTTTCAGTGCGGGTAAATCTCCCTTTCCGCATACTTAGTTACGCCACTTTATTGCGCGACGCTGGTGCCCAGATACTTGAGCATGTGCCAGTCGTTTTCGAGTTCGGGGATCTATTCAGGAAGATCCCTGGTTTGCCACCCCGACGAGAGATCGATTTCACTATCGATCTGGTTCCTGGTTCTATGCCCGTCTCACTGCCGACGTATCGCATGGCACCATGTGAGATGGAGGAGTTGAGGACACAGATTGATGGTCAGCTAGAGCTTGGCCTTATACGGCCTAGTGTGTCTCGTTGGGGAGCACCGGTCTTGTTCGTGAGGAAGAAGGATGGTTCGATGCGATTATGTATTGATTATCGCAGGCTGAACCAGGTCACGGTGAAGAACAAGTACCCTTTACCCAGGATCGATAACTTGTTTGATCAGCTGAGAGGAGCGCAGTACTTCTCGAAGATTGATCTTTAGTCAGGATATCATCAGTTGCGCGTCAGGGATGAGGACGTGCAGAAGACAGCATTCAGGACCAGTTTTGGCCACTACGAGTTCCTCGTGATGTCGTTCGGTCTCACGAACGCACCAGCCATGTTCATGGATCTGATGAACCGGGTATTTCAGCCTTTCCTCTATCGGTTCGTCGTTGTATTCATTGACGACATTTTGGTGTACTCTAGGAGTCGAGAGGAGCATGAGGAGCACTTACGTTTGGTCCTGGATACGCTCAGACAGCATCAGTTGTTCGCACAGTACAAGAAGTGCGACTTCTGGAAGCAGGAGGTGAAGTTCCTGAGACACGTGGTGTCCAAGGATGGCATGGCAGTTGACCTATCTAAGGTAGCTGCGGTGCAGGACTGGGAGCAGCCTGGTTCTGTCACTAAGGTGAGGAGTTTCTTGGGTCTCGCTGGCTACTATCGGCGCTTCATTCAGGACTTCTCGAAGATCGTGAGACCCTTATCTCAGTTGACACGGAAGGACGTGAAGTTCGCCTGGAACGACAAGGCGGAGTCAGCTTTTCAGGAGCTGAAGGACAGACTTACGTCCGCCCTTGTGCTAGTATTGCCGGAGCAAGGGGTTAGATACACTATATACACTGACGCGTCTAGCGTTGGTTTGGGTTGTGTCCTTATGCAGAGGGACAGGGTAATTTCGTATGCCTCGAGACAATTAAGGAAGCACAAGGAGAATTACCCTACACACGACCTAGAGTTGGCAGCCGTTATATTCGCACTGAGACTCTAGAGACATTACCTCTATGGAGAGGAGTTCGAGCTCTTTTGCGACCACAAGAGCCTCAAGTACATATTCACACAGCGAGACTTGAATATGAGGCAGCGGTGATGGATGGAGACGTTGAAGGACTTCAAGTTTGAAGTCTCTTACCATCCTGGGAAGGCGAACCTTGTGGCTGATGCGTTGAGCCGTAAGAAGGCGATAAAGTTTGCGGCTCCGCTAATGGTTGCCGAGTGGGATATGGTTGAGTTTTTACGAGACTTTGAGCAGAAACTCACCGTAGAGGAGCCGTTTGAGTTCATCGCACATGTACAGGTGCGATCTCAGATCGATAACCGAGTCATCGAGGCGCAGAGGGACGATGCGCATCTGACTGAGCTTCGAGAGCAAGCCAGTGATGATGCAGACGCCGACTGGCGAGTTGGTATGGATGGGGGCTTACGTTATCATGGCCGCCTATGCGTCCCAGATATCCCTGACTTGAGACGAGAGATTCTCGAGGCTGCGCATTGTACTAGACTCGCGATACATCCAGGCAGTACGAAGATGTATCGTGACGTGAAGAGGATGTATTGGTGGGAAGGTATGAAGACCCACATAGCAGAGTTCGTGTCCCGTTGTCTCACTTGTCAGCAGGTGAAGGCAGAGCATCGCCGACCACCTGGACTTTTGCAGCTTATGCTGATCGCAGAGTGGAAGTGAGATTTCATTTCCATGGACTTCATTTCTAGGTTTCCGAAGACGAGGAAGGGACATGATTCCATTTGGGTGATCGTCGACCGTCTGACGAAGTCGGCGCACTTCCTACCGATTAGAGTTACGAACTCTGCAGACGAGCTGGCTAGATTGTACATCAGAGAGATTGTGCGTCTGCATGGAGTTCCGCTGGAGATCGTGTCGGACAGAGACACGCGGTTCACTTCTATTTTCTGGACTCACATTCAGGAGGCTATGGGTATGAAGTTGAAGTTCAGTACTGCCTTCCACCCACAGACAGACGGACAGACAGAGCGGGTGAACCAGATCTTAGAGGACATGTTGCGAGCTTGCGCATTGGACTTCAAGGACAGTTGGGATGATTGTCTTGCATATGCGGAGTTTACGTATAACAACAACTTTCAGACGAGTATCGGTATGGCACCTTATGAGGCGCTGTATGGGCGACCTTGTCGCGCACCGCATTGCTGGATAGAGGTCGGTGAGCGTAGCTTGATTGGCCCAGAGTTAGTGCAGGCGACGTCAGAGAAGATTGATATTATTCGATGTCGGCTTCTTACAGCGCAGAGCAAACAGAAGAGTTATGCCGATACGAGACGGAGGCCACTAGAGTTCACAGTTGGGGATCATGTGTTTTTGCGAGTTTCCCCTATGAAGGGAGTCCTTCGGTTCGGGAAGAAGGGGAAGCTGGCACCACGATTCATTGGTCCATTCCAGATCCTCGATCGTGTGGTAGCGGTGGCTTACCGATTGGCTTTACCCACGCCTCTCGCGAGCGTTCACAACATATTTTATGTTTCTATGCTGAAGAAGTACGTTGCTGATCCTTCCCATATCATCAGATGGGAGCAGGTGCAGTTAGGAGAGGATGTTACTTATAT
Source organism: Magnolia kwangsiensis (assembly GCA_037074715.1). Taxonomy (NCBI): domain Eukaryota; kingdom Viridiplantae; phylum Streptophyta; class Magnoliopsida; order Magnoliales; family Magnoliaceae; genus Magnolia; species Magnolia kwangsiensis. The sequence goes on along the minus strand of CM073576.1, from coordinate 104,356,159 downwards.
CCTGCGACCGACACGTATCCTAGACAGGAAGGAGCAGGTACTGCGTAGCAAGGCGATTTCCCTTGTGAAGGTATTGTGGACGCATCACTCTGAGGAGGAGGCTACCTGGGAGACAAGCCGAGATCAGAAAGAACTACCCACAGCTTCTCGAGGAGTACGAAAAGGTAAAAATTTTGAGGACGAAATTATTAGTTAAGGGGGGTAGATTGTAACGCCCGTGAAAAATTCATACTTTGGCTCGAGTACCAACTCGACCCGAAATTTCGTAGAATTAATTCTTTTAGAAAATATGACTAAGTTAGCTAGCGCAACGCTGAAGTATCTGGGAAATAGTCCCTGATTACTTTAAATACGTTCTACAAGACCCAAATCGAGTAGAACCAATGACTCTATAATACTCTATAACCGCGGACCAAACTCTAAGCAGGTTTGTTCTCTGGACCACTTTGAATCTTTGTATTGGATCTAGACCGCGCGTCGAAAGTCCGATACCTCCTATCTTAGACCGTTAGAACTGCCTAGCTGGACTTGACACTCATTTCGAAAATCAAGTCAAACCGATAATCACAGGCTATTTCATTGAGCCCGGACCGAAGAGAGTGCGAATAGGGACAGAATTGGAATTTCAAATTCAAATCTGGCACACGACTTGACGCGTCAGTATCAAGCGTTCTGACCGTCAGAATTCAGCCAGATTACACCCTCAGATCTGGAGAAATTTCTATTTTATAACATGAGACTTTCACTCCTGATCTACGTGCGGTGACCGCGGAACTGAAACTGGTCAGCCACGTGCGATCTGCGAACCCTGCCGGACTGAAAACTTAATACGTGCTAGATCTGGTACGCATGAGCTTAAGTCTGATCGCATTCGACCAGGGGACCACCAGAAAGCATCTTTTGGACCGAAACAGCCCCGAATTGGATATGCACTAAGTAAACTTTGTACCGGAGCCTGTTTTCGGCATTTTTAAGCTTATAAAAGGGGTTGAAACCCTCACTCCTCTCTCCCATCCGAAATTGCAAGAAACCCTAGATTGGGAGAGAGAAAAGGTGAGAGTTTGTGAGAGAGAGTGGGATAGATTTCTCCAGCCTTCGAGCCGCCTGTTGCTAGTGCCTAAGCAACTCATCCCAATCACCAAGCCGGTGATTCTTCCATGTTTTCAGGTAACAACTAACCCTAGAGTTGCTGATTTGGGGATCACTAAGATCCATAGCTTTTTAACCAATAGATTTTGTAAAACAGGTTCTCTTATCGCCGTTGACGAAGCGTATACGCTCCGTTCGAAACAACACGTGTATAAGAGACTAGGTGAGGATTTTAGACGCTTTGATTGATGGTTTCCAATGCTTTCAATGTCGTTTAATAGTAGATTACCTACGGCATCGCCGTTTGATATGTACAACATGCTTTCCGTTTCCTGTTTCGTAAATCAATGAAGAATATGAGATTTAGGGCATTTTAGTCATTTGTAGGAAGTACAGTTTACATTCATATTTTTCTGATGTGATTGACATGGTTTGTTGTCGCATTAGGAAGTTAGGAATACGTGCATAATTAGTTTGGCGAAAAGATTCGCCTAATTGCGCACTACGGGTCGATATACTATATGTAGACTTAAGTGTGTAGTGTATGTGTTTGTATAAATGCTTGTATTAGTATGTATTGAATTAAATGATGTTATGAGATAGTTTGAGATTGTTTTCTCAATTAATATGCTGACCTAAATGATTTCCTACATGTTGACTATATGCATGATTTCATTACATGCATGAAATATATGTACTTGAAGATTTATTTAAGTTGTATGTTATAACATGTGTTAACATGCTCACATGATTGTATTTCAATTCCAATACTCCTACATAGATTGCTGATGTGATTCCATAATTGTTTGGGACTATACTTAGTCCAGGCAGTCAGTAACCGATCGAATTCGTGGTTGGCTGGTCTTGGCCACGAACGACGCGTCGATGAATGCGAGTCGTGTTTGGAGTTGGCGGCAGTGGTTAGGCCACGCGATGTGTTTTACGCACTTCATGTCGTTCGACTTGAGATGTGATCGCGCTAGTCGAGCCCGTCAAGTAACCCGACTGGCCGATGTATGTTCACCCTGTATGAGTCATAACTGCTTGAACCTAGGGTACTGAACTTACCATTGTAAACCCTGTTAACCATGGTACCTTGATCCACGAAGACTCATGAGCCGGGTATAGTGGCATGGGACACCGTGGTCGAGTTGTCGGCCTACGCTGGGGCCACAAATCTCCCCGTAGTGACCAGTGAGCACCTAGTCTCGTGAGCAGATTATGGTGGTATGGGACACTATATTCTAGCTGTCGGCCTACACTGATCAAGCGACGAGTCCTTTGTAGTGACCGCGAGTGTATTCTGAGTCTACAGGAGGCGACGACCCTTCAGTAGCAGTAGAGTACAGTAGGCCTGTATTGATAAGGTGATGGGGGAGCGGTGCAACGAGTGCGAGCAATAGCCCTGGCAGCCCTTGCAGCGACCTACTAAATATACATCGTATGAGATTACTAGGAGTGACGGCCCTAGACAGGATCTGTGTTCGGATTGATACAAGGGAAGTACCTTAGTTACCCAATCCTGCTGTTTGAATGGACTAATAACAACTCGGAAATCATATCACCATAACATTGCATGTGCCTGGAAGATGTGGAGCACTCTAGGGAGTGCGGCATGCCGCGGTCGTAAGACGTTGCCGTATAAGGGAGATCGTCAGTGAGGGCATACATCACGTCATGTCATCTTGCATTAACAACAGTATTAGGATTGTCTGATTTACTGCTTTACTATTATCGCATGATTGATTTGTGAACATGCTAATCTTTGCTCTATGATTCCACTGAGTTGATCACTCACTCCCACGTTACGGGATGGTGTTTGTAACACCCACCAGACCCTGTTGTAGATGCAGGTGAGGCTGAGATCCAGGAGGCAGAGCCAGACTTCGACGAGGACCAGGACGAGTTCTCGTACATGCAGTATCATGATGGCTTTGCGTAGGAGACCTAGATTGATGGGACTTCAGTGGGACTATTTTGAACATTACATTTTGTTCATGTATAGGTATATGAGACTCAGAGATGTATTCATACCTTAGAGACAGATGAGATCTACTTTGTTTTTCCATACAGTGATATATATATTGTTTAGTCTTTCGCTTGCTTTTATCACTGGATCTGAAGTATGAATTGCAGTTTTGGTATACTTTTGCTCATGTGAATGCTTTAAATCAGACAACATTGAATCATAATCATTTTTGTTGCATAAGTGACGGTCTGGAACTCGGGAGTTGAGTTTATACACAACCCCCGATTTTTAGGGTGTTACAGATGTATTGAGAAGCTACCGATAGTTTGTGATTTCTCAGATGTGTTTCAGGAGATCCTGAGTTTACCGCCATGTCGGCAGATAGAGTTTTAGATTGATCTGGTGCCCGGTGTTTTGCCTATTTCGAAGGCCCCCTATCGGATGGCACTGATGGGGTTGACGGAACCACAGGATTAGTTGGATGAGCTCCGAGAGTTAGATTTTATTCATCCTAGTAGTTCGCTATGGGGAGACCTGGTATTGTTCTTGAAGAAGAAAGATGGCTCATTGAGGCTCTATGTGGATTACCGCGAGCTCAACATGGTCACTATTAAGAATAGATACCCACTCCCTAGGATTGATGATTTGTTCGACCAGCTGCAGGGTGCTTAGTTCTTTTTCAAGATAGACTTGCACTCCGGTTGTCATTAGATTCGGGTCTAAGAGGAGGACATATCGAAGATAACTTTTCGGACGCGCTACGGTCACTTCAAGTTGCTGGTCATGTCTTTTGGGCTGACTAATAATGCACTCATCGTGTTCATATAGCTGATGAACGAGGTCTTCTGACCCTACCTTGATCAATTCATACTTGTATTCATTGATGATATTCTTGTGTATTAAAGGACCCAGGAGGACCATGAGGAGCACTTACAGTTTGTGCTTGAAACCCTCCGTGTCCACCAGATATATGCGAAGCTGGAGAAGTGTGAGTTCTGACAGGAGGAGGTGAAGTTCCTCAATCATGTGGTAACAAGAGAGGGTGTTGCTGTAGACCCCTCAAAGATTGATGTAGTGCATCAGTGGGGCCAGCCAACATAAGTGTCCAAGATCCGTACTTTCCTTATTTTTGCGAGATATTATCGACGATTCATCGAGGTTTTCTCTTGTATTGCAGCACCGCTGACTCGGTTGACGTAGAAGGGCACCGAGTTCATCTGGAGTGACGCCTGTGAGGAGGTATTTATGGAGTTAAAGGACTATCTCATGTCCACTCCTGTCCTCGCTCTTCCTGATGGGAGTAATGGTTTTGTTATTTTTACCGATGCCTCCAGAGTTGGCTTGGGTGTTGTTCTGATGTACCACAAGAAGTTAGTGTCATTTGCCTCATGACAACTTAAGGTCCATGAGCTGAATTACCTCATGCATGATCTAGAGCTAGCATCTGTTATCTTCACACTAAAGGTGTAGAGGCATTACCTCTTTGGGGTTAGGTTCGAGCTCTTTTTTTACCATAAGAGCTTGAAGTATCTGTTTTCATAGTCAGAGTTGAACATGCGACAGAGGCAATGGATTGAGTTGTTGAAGGATTATGATTTCAACCTTCAATACCACTTAGGCAAGGCAAGCGTGGTGGCGGATGCACTCAACCATTAGCCACGAGGCCTAGTGGCGCAGATGATGGTTCATGAATGGAAGATGGTCGAGGATGTATTCGAGGTCGACTTTGAGTTTGGCCTGTAGTCTTCTATTGTTCATCTTTCGAGCCTGTCGATTTAATCCTCTCTTGTCATAAGGGTGATCGAGGCTCAGCAGATAGATGCATCGTTACAGGGATACTAAGCAGAGGCAGCATCCGTGGAGCAATCAGACTGACAGATTGGTTCCGACGGTGGACTTCGCTATAGAGGGCGATTGTGTGTCCCAGACGTGCCCGCGTTACATCGTGATCTGATGACCGAGGCACACCGATTGAGACTTATGATCCACCCGAGCTCCATAAAGATATACAAAGATATGAGGATGCAGTATTTCTAATCGGGGCTGAAGTGTCAGATTGCTAGTTTTGTGGCCGATTGTGACACTTGCCAAAGTGTCAAGGCGGACCACCAGAGACCCCCTGGTCCCTTGCAATCGTTGAGCATTCCAGTTGGAAGTGGGAGCATGTGTCGTCGGATTTCATCATGGGTTTGCTAAGGAATCAACAGTCACGATGCCATCTGGGTTATCGTTGATCATCTGAAAAAGTCGTTACATTTCATTCTGATACGTGCATCCTGGCATTTGGATCGGTTGACGAGGATCTTCATCGAGGAGATAGTGAGACTGCACGGCATTCTAGTTTCGATCGTATCTGACCGAGACCCTAAATTTATGTCTTAGTTTTGAAGGAGCTTTCAGCAGGTGATGGGGTCTACTTTGCATCTCAACACTGCTTATCATCCGCAGACGGATGGGCAGACCGAAAGGTCAATCAGATCCTTGAGGATATGCTCAGAGCCTATGTGATTGACTTTACAGGTAGTTGGGAAGAGCATTTGTGCCTTGCCAAGTTCGCGTACAACAACAATTATCAAGCGACCATTAGCATGGCTCCTTTTGAGGCAATATATGGTAGACCGTGCAGATCTCCTTGCTATTGGACCGAGGTTGGAGTGTAACGCCCGTGAAAAATCCGTACTTGGGCTCGAGTACCAATTCGACCCGAAATCGCGTAGAAATAATTTCCATGGAAATTAAGCGTAAGTTAGCTAGCGCAATGCTAGAGTAGCTGGGAAATAGTCCCTGATCACTTTAAATACGTTCTGCAAGACCCAAATCGAGTAGAACAAACAACTCTACAATACTCTATAACCTCGGATCAAACTCTAAGCAGGTTTGTTCTCTGGACCACATTGAAATTTTGTATTGGATTTAGACCGCGCGTCGAAGGTCCGATACCTCCTATCTTAGACCGTTAGAACCGCCTAGCTGGACTTGACAATCATCTCGAAAATCAAGTCAAACCGATAATCACAGACTATTTCGTTGAACCCGGACTGAAGCGACCGTGAATAGGGACGGATTTGGAATTTCAAATTCAAATCTGGCACACGACTTGACGCGTCAGCATTAAGCGTTCTGACCGTCAGAATTCATCCAGATTACACCCTTGGATCAGGAAAAATTTCTATTTATTATCATGAGACTTTCAGCCCTGATCTACGTGCGGTGACCGTTGAACTGAAACTGGTCCGCCACGTGCGATCTGCGAACCCTGCCAGACTGAAAACTTAATACGAGCTACATCTGGTACACATGAGCTTAAGTCTGATCACAATCGACCAGGGGACCACCAGAAAGCAGTTTTTGGACCGAAACAGTCCCGAAATGGATAGGCACTAAGTAAACTTCGTTCCGGAGCCTATTTCCGGCGTTTTTAAGCTTATAAAAGGGGTTGAAACCCTCATTTCCCTCTCCCATCCGAAAATAGCAAACCCTAGGAGAAAAGGAGAGAGAGTTTGAGAGAGAGATTGGAAGGGAATTTTTTCGCTTCCGAGCCGCCGACTGCTAGTGCTTCAGCACTTCTTCCCAATCACCTGGCTGGTGATTTCTCCCCTTTTTCAGGTATAAAATAACCCTAAAACTTGCTGATTTAGGGTTTACTTAGATTCATGGCATGTTAGCTAACGTATTCCATAAATCAGGTCCTCCTACCGCCGTAGACGAAGCGTACACGCTCCGTTCAAAATCCCGCAACCGTAAGAGACTAGGTGAGGATTTTAGACGCTTTGATTGACGGTTTACAACGCTTTCAATGTCGTTTAATAGTAGATTATCGACGGCATCGCCGTTTGACATGTACAACATGCTCTCCGTTTCCTGTTTCGTAAATTAACGAAGAATATGAGATTTAGGGCATTTTAGTCATTTGTAGGAAGTACGGTCTACATGCATATTTTGCTAACGTGATTGACATGGTTTGTCGCCACATTAGGGAGTTAGGAATGCTTGCATAATCAGTTTGGCGAAGAGATTCGCCTAGTTGCGCACTTTGGGTCGACATACTATATGTAGACTTAAGTGTGTAGTGTATGTGTTTGTATAAATGCTTGTATTAGTATGTATTGAATTAAATGATGTTATGTAGTAGTTTGAGATCGATTTCTTGATTAATATGCTGACCTAAATGATTTCCTACATGTTGACCTTATGCATGATTGCATTACATGCATGGAATGTATGTGGTTGAAGATTTGCTTAAGTTGAATATTATAACATGTGTTAACATGCTCACATGATCATATTTCAATTCCAATACCTTTGCATATGTTGTTAATGTGATTCCATAGATGTGTGGGACTTGACTTAGTCCAGGCAGTCGGTAACCGAGCGAACTCGTGGCTGACTGGTCATAGCCACGAACGACGCATCGATGAACGTGATTCGTGTTTAGAGTTGGCGGCAGTGGTTAGGCCACGCGATGTTTTTTACGCACTTCATGTCATTCGACTTGAGATGCGATCGCGCTAGTCGAGCCCGTCAAGTAACCCGACTGGCCAATGTATGTTCACCTTGTATGAGTCATAACTGCTTGAACCTAGGATACTGAACTTACCATTGTAAACCCTGTTAACCATGGTACCTTGATCCACGAAGACTCATGAGCCGGGCATGGTGGTATGGGACACCGTGGTTGAGCTGTCGGCCTACGCTGGGGCCACAAACCTCCCCGTAGTGACCAGTGAGCACCTAGACTCGTGAGCAGATTATGGTGGTATGGGACACTATATTCTAGCTGTCGGCCTACACTGATCAGGCGACGAGCCCTTTGTAGTGACCGCGAGCGTATTCTGAGTCCACGGGAGGCGACGACCCTTCCGTTACAGTAGAGTACGGTAGGCCTGTATTGATAAGGTGATGGGGGAGCGGTGCAACGAGTGCGAACAACAGCCCTGGCAGCCCTTGCAGTGACCTACGAAAATACACAATCGTATGAGATTACTAGGAGTGACGACCCTAGACAGGATCTGTGTTGGGATTGATACAAGGGAAGTACCTTAGTTTCCCAATCCTGCTGTTTGAATGGACTAATAACAACTTGAAAATCATATCACCATAGCATTGCATGTGCCTGGAAGATGTGGAGCACTCTAGGGAGTGTGGCATGCCGCGGTCATAAGATGTTGCCGCATGAGGGTGATCGTCGGTGAGGGCATACATCACGTCATATCATCTTGCATTAACAACAGTATTAGGATCGTCTGATTTACTGCTTTACTATTATCGCGTGATTGAATTGTGAACATGCTAATCTTTGCTCTATGATTCCACTGAGTTGATCACTCATTCCCACGTTACGGGATGGTGTTTGCAACACCCACCAGACCCTGTTGTAGATGCAGGTGAGGCCGAGATCCAGGAGGTGGAGCCAGAGATCGACGAGGACCAGGATGAGTTCTCGTATATGCAGTATTACGACGGCTTCCCGTAGGCGACCTGGATCGAGGGGACATCAGTGGGACTTTTTTTTTTTTTTTTAAACATTATTCTTTTGTTATGTATATGTATATGAGACTCAGAGATGTAGTCATACTTTGGAGACAGATGAGATTACTTTGTTTTTTTCATACAGTGATATATACATTGTTTAGTCTTCCGCTCGCTTTTATCACTGGATCTGAAGTATGAATTGTAGTTTTGGTATACTTTTACTCATGTGAATGCTTTAAATCAGACAACATTGAATCATAACTATTTTTGTTGCATAAGTGAGGGTCTGGAACTCGGGAGTTGAGTTTATACACGACCCCCGATTTTCAGGGTGTTACATGGAGAGTGTCATCTCCTAAGTCCTGAGCTTGTACTGCAGACATCAGAGATTATTGATATTATCAAGCAGAGAATGCGTACAGTTCAGAGCCGACAGAAGAGTTTTGCTGATCATCGGTGTCGACCCCTCGTGTTTACAGTTGGGGATATGGTAAATCTTAAGGTCTCACCTATGAAGGGCGTGGTTTGGTTTGGAGCGAAGGGAAAGCTTGCACTGAGATTTATTGGCCTTTCGAGATTACAGAGCATGTGGGCATTATGGTCTATAGGCTTTCCTTACGTTCAAAGTTGTCCGGGATCCATGACGTATATCATGTATCGATATTGCGGAAGTGTGGGTCGGGCATCATTCTAGTGATTGATTGGCAGCCCCTCGAGGTCTGTGAGGATGCTTCTTACATTAAGTAACCTATTCGTATCCTTAATCAGAAGGAGCAGGTTCTCAGGACCAAGGTCATTCCCCTGGTGAAGGTTTAGTGGAGTCATCATTCTAAAGCAGATGCTTCTTGGGAGCATGAAGCGAAGATTCGAGAGCGTTATCCCCATTTGTTTGTTAATTGATTACTTATATTACATTATGTACTGCCTTCTCTTGTGGTTGTTAATATATATATATATATATATATATATATATATATATATATATATATATATATATATATATATATATATAATGTTTGTGCATTTCCTTTTGTTCTAGTTTTGGCGATTTTGAGGACAAAATTTCTTTATTAGTGGTGAGAGCTATAAGACCCTACCCTGAGTATCTATTTCGTTCCACTAGGTTCTGCGATGCTTTCAGTCGAATTCTGATGACCCGCAACTTGTGGATAGCGTTTGCGGTCATCCTTAAGTCGCGTTACGTAGACTTGACCAGAATCGACTCTAAACCTATGCCATTGTGACCGCATCGGTGCCACGATTCCAACGCCGCATCTCAGGCATAAATCCCGTGTGTGCATCTCGACTTATCAATCCGAGCATTTCTTAGCGATGCATCATGTGGTGGGACCCACTTACTAGCTTGCACGTTTTTAAAGGTGGACCCCACCTAGCAACATTTTCCTAAAAAGCCTATGCCTAGCCTACTCTACCTAGCTATTAACCCATCATAGCCTAGCCTAGGCTACCTTTCCTAGAGAGGCAATCATGTGCCATGGGCTTCACCCCCAATGCACCATCATTTGGTTGTTCTTCCTTAGCTTAGAGAGAAATGATTACCTAGATATACACTCTCCTCTCTCTCTCTCTCACTCTCTCTCTCTCTCTTTCTCTCTCTCTCCTTCTCATTCTTCCATTCCTCCTTTCCTCCATAGCCAAAATGTCCAAGCTTCCCTCTCTACTCCAACCCCTTCTTCCCCATTTTTCCCTCCATCTAGCCCTTAGAATCCCATCTACACCCTTGAATCTTCTTCCCTTGGAGCCTAAAACACCATCCTTGAAGTTTTGAAGACATCTTTGGAGGTGGGTGCAACCTAGAAGATCATCTCTTCTCCTTCTTCTTCCTTTCTTTTCCTAGCATGCATGGGAGCATGTAGGACCCACCAATCCATTGTGGAGGTCTTACATGGCTCCTAGGATAAAGGCCAAGGGCCTAGACCCTACACAATCCACTCCATGGACCCACCATGATGCTTTCCTTTTATTTCTTGCATCGTGTAGGCCATTTAGGCCTTTGAATGCATGTAAGGGAGGTGTTCCTACCATTCAGTAAGTTGTCTTGATGTATCATAGCATCCATGTATCATACAACATAGTGGAAGGTGTGGATTATGGTGTGGAAGGTCCATTAGTGACGGGACCTTCCACGAATGGCCGATGTCTCTCCTTCTCTCTCCCTTTCTCTTTATTTTCTTCTGTGTATTTCTAATGATGGGTGGCCCACCAAGGAGGTCAACAACATCTCAGACACATATCAAGATGGGATGTCCAAGCCCACCATTATTGGACATCCAGGCCCACCATGCATGCATGGGTTGGTGACCTCCAAAATGGTTTTTACATGGAGGATATGGTGAACCCTAGGTTCAAGCAGTTATGACTCATACAGGGTGAACATACATCGGCCAGTCGGGTTACTTGACGGGCTCGACTAGCGCGATCACATCTCAAGTCGAACGACATGAAGTGCGTAAAACACATCGCGTGGCCTAACCACTGCCGCCAACTCCAAACACGACTCGCATTCATCGACGCGTCGTTCGTGGCCAAGACCAGCCAACCACGAATTCGATCGGTTACTGACTGCCTGGACTAAGTATAGTCCCAAACAATTATGGAATCACATCAGCAATCTATGTAGGAGTATTGGAATTGAAATACAATCATGTGAGCATGTTAACACATGTTATAGCATACAACTTAAGTAAATCATCAAGCACATGCATTTCATACATACAATGAAATCTTGCATATAGTTAACATGTAGGAAATCATTTACATCAGCATATTAATTGAGAAATCAATCTCAAACTAATTCATAACACCATTTAATTCAATACATACTAATACAAGCATTTATACAAACACTTAAACTACACACTTAAGTCTACATATAGTATGTCGACCCGAAGTGCGCATTTAGGCGAATCTCTTTGCCAAACTAATTATGCACACATTCCTAGTATTCTAACGCGACAAGAAGCCATGTTAATCACATCAGCAAAATATGAATGAAAACAGTACTTCCTACAAATGACTAAAATGTCCTAAATCTCGTATTCTTCTTCGGTTTACGAAACAGGAAACGGACAGCATGTTGTACATGTCAAACGGCGTTGCCGTCGATAATCTACTATTAAACGACATTGAAAGCATTGGAAACAGTCAATCAAAGCGTCTAAAATCCGCACCTTTTCTCTTATAGGTGTGTGAATTCGAACGGAGCGTATACGCTTCGTCTACGGCGAACTGTGAACCTAATACACAAGATCTATTAGCTATTTCGCTATGGAACCAAGGGATCAGAAAATCAGCAACTATTAGGGTTGTTTTCTTAGCTAGAAATGCGGAGAAATCACCGGCCAAGTGATCGAAGCGTGTTGGTAAACACGTGCAACAGGTAGGGCAGCAGTAGGAAAATTCTCTCCTACTCTCTCTCACAAACTCTCACCTTTTCTCTCTCCCAATCTAGGGTTTTTCTCAAATTCGGATGGGAGAGAGGAGTGAGGGTTTCAACCCCTTTTATAAGCCCAAATGTGCCCAAAATAGGCTTGGAAACAAAGTATACTTAAGGTATATCCAAATCGGGGCTGTTTCGGTCCAAAAGGACATTTCTGGTGGTCCCCTGGCCGAACGCAATCGGACTTAAGTTCGTACATGTCGTATGTTGCTCACATCCCGTTTTCAGACCATCAGTGTTCGTAGATCACCCGTGGCGGTCCAGTTTCAGTTCAGCAGTCACCGCACGTAGATCAGGTCTACAAGTCTCATGATATGAAATAGAAATTTTTCCTAATTCGAGGGTGTAATTTTGCTGAATTCTAACGGTCCGAACGCTTAATACTGACGTGTCAAGTCGTGTGCCAGATTTGAATTTTAAATTCCAAATCTAACCCTATTCTCACTCTCTTCAGTCCAGGCTCAATGAAATAGCCCGTGAATGTCGGTTGGACTTGATTTTCGAAGTGATTGTCAAGTCCAGCTAGGCGGTTATAACGGTCTAAGATTGTAGGTATCGAACTTTCGACGCGCGGTCTAGATCCAATACAAAGTTTCAAAGAGGTCCAAAGAACAAACCTGCTTAGAGTTTGATCCAAGATTTTAAAGTATTATAGAGTCATTGGTTCTACTCGATTTGGGTCTTGTAGAACGTGATTAAAGCGATCAGGGACTATTTCCCAGCTACTCTAGCGTTACGCTAGCTAACTTACACTTATTTTCTAAAGGAATTAATCCTACGCAATTTCTGGTCAAGTTGGTACTCGAGTCCAAGTATGGATTTTTCCCGGGCGTTACATTAATTCACTCTTGAGGCCCACCATAGTTGAGTTATTTAGGTCTATGTATGTAATAATATTTTTGAACTCTTTAAGCCCAAATGGGCTAGAACTTTCTAGATAGGCCCAATGGACTCTTGGGATATATTCCCCATGATATTGTGTTGGGTTAGTGGGCTAGATTATACGAGTGGTTGGGCCCTTGGTTGCCCACCAAATCAACTATATCATTGGGATAGAATGTAGGCCTAACTTGCTTGGCTAGAACATGATTATTGCCCATGTGGTTGGGGTAATGGGCTGCCCACTAGGCCCACTACAATATATGGATTTGGTGACCCTTATGTTGGGCCCTAACCACTCTTATGGGAACGTAGTATTGCATATGGGTTGGCCTATGTATGTTGCTCTTTGGACCTATGCATTGAATAGGCCTTGGGCCATTTATTTGAGGCCCAATATGAATGTATGTGGAATGTTATGGCTGTTCATTTATTATTCATGGTAATGTTTGGGCCTTGGGCCTTGATCCGTGATCGATTAGTGATGGGATACCATCTTGGGACAATAGTGGTTGAAAGTCCACATTGGTGGCCCTAAGGTAAGCCCACTTGCTTCTATGAGTGGTTAAAGGTCCACCATAGACCCTAGCTAGGCCTGTTTCATTTACTTAGGCCCATGTCATTGTCCTTCCTTAGCCTTGTGGGCTACCCCAGACTATCGAGCCCCCACTAGAGGTTGATTCCTTATGAAAATTTGTCCAAGTACCTAGACCTAGACCCAGACCCTTCTTGGATAGGAGTGTACGACACCATACATAGCCACATGACGCATCTTGTTCATCTTCATGACCTATATACATCATTGTGTGCTTGGATGGTATTGTGTTGGTCATGGTTGTGCCATTGGGCAGGATATTATGGCTTCCCCGAGGGATGGAGTTCCCCTCTTGAGTACATTGGATGCTCGGGATTAATGCATGGCTGATTGTGTGATTCATGCATCTGGTATTGCATAACACATGGATATTCATCCTTGCTTCATCAGGGCCATATCCTCCATAGGTATATCATGGATGGCCATGTTTAGACATCGGAAATGTTACTTGAGCATTTAAGGCACTTAGGATGTCCTTGGGTGAAATCCCCTTAACCTTCATAGTACCAGGAGACGCCCCAACAGCTGGATCAAGTGAAAAACATGAGCGCCCGAGTGCCTTTACACCTTGAGGCTGTGTCTCCCACTATAACGTGGTCAATTGGGAGGGGGTGTGGCCTTAGCTGCCTAAGTGAGAGGGAAATAACTAGGCTGAGTTTGCCCAGCTCATAAATGGGTCCATTGCCGTCGAGCCTCGGTGATTGGCTTTCCACAGGCAGGTAGTGAGGTCTCTTACGCTCACTAGGCTGTGCGACAGTTAGTAGGTAGTGTATTAGACGCTGGTGATTTCCTTAAAGAAGAACTATACTGATATATGGAGTTAATATGAGGACTGGCATGATCGCATTTTCACTTTGCATATGGCATTGGCTATGTAGGCTTCTCGTGCATCGCCTTTGTATGACACCTAGTACTCGTATGTTGCATCTCATAGCCTTGGTATGGTTGTTGGTATTAATGGCATTCATGGTTTATGCCACATTTCTGCATTCTCTGATATTGCTTTCCCAGCATTGGTATTATCACAAACTTACACCACCCTTTAAGCTTTTTATAAGCTTATGCACAATTGATGCATGCAGGAGATTCTAGGCAGCCGCAGTAGCTGAGGAGCGCTGGAGCGTGCCGAGGACCTTTTGGAGTCATCATTGTTCAGACCTTGTATTTCCCTTTTGAGCACTATACCTTGTATCAAAGTTTTAATTCTTAGTGAATTTTGTGATGGGTTCCCGTGGTTACTTTCTGTGGTTACTATGATATGATCTTGGGTATGCTCTTCATGAATCGGATTATGTTATAGAAATCCTCCTTATAGGATCCCAGGATCGGAACCTGGTGAATGGGTGTCAGGAGCTGAGGATGGGATATTACGAAGGCTATCAGCACTAAAATCGGCTATCGGAATTCTTGTGAGTTCCGGTCACCGAATCTGGGGTGTGACTGTTGTTGGTGACGTTTAGCAAGGCTGGCCCACCATGATGTTATATTTTATCCACATGTCCATCCACTTTATGACCCACTTGGACGTGACCCACCTTGGTGTGGAGCGTCCAAGTTGGGACCCACTGTGTGCATTAGTATAGGGCTGGGTGTCCAGTCCATTGGACTGCCCAGGCCTAACTGTGGGACGCCCATGGTGGGTTACTGCTGGACTTTGGTCCAGCAATGTGGCCCACCTACTTCTTTGTGTTGTTGTGTTCACTCCTATGTGGTGGGCCCCTCTAACCTTATTGCTAGACCACCTGGACTTGTGTCCCAATCAGATAAACATTTTCTAGGCTCCAGCAGGCCCATAAAGCTAGTTGAATAAAATTCCAACAAGATGTTATAAATGTACATGCTTTTTGAGTTGAAGTTTTAAGGAGTGGAGTCCTGTAACACCCTGAAAATCGGGGGTCGTGTGTAAACTCAACTCCCGAGTTCCAGACCGTCACTTATGCAACAAAAATGGTTATGATTCAATGTTGTCTGATTTAAAGCATTCACATGAGTAAAAGTATACCAAAACTGCAATTCATACTTCAGATCCAGTGATAAAAGCAAGCGGAAGACTAAACAAGATATATATCACTGTATGGAAAAACAAAGTAATCTCAACTGTCTCCAAAGTATGACTACATCTCTGAGTCTCATATACATGTACATAACAAAAGAATAATGTTCAAAAAGAAAAGTCCCACTGATGTCCCCTCGATCCAGGTCACCTACGGGAAGCCGTCATGATACTGCATATACGAGAACTCATCCTGGTCCTCGTCATCATCTAGCTCCACCTCCTGGATCTCATCGTCACCTGCAACTACAACAGGGTCTGGTGGGTGTTGCAAACACCATCCCGTAACGTGGGAATGAGTGATCAACTCAGTGGAATCATAGAGCAAAGATTAGCATGTTCACAATTCAGTCACGCGATAATAGTAAAGCAGTAAATCAGACAAGTCCTAATACTGTTGTTAATGCAAGATGATATGACGTGATGTATGCCCTCACCGACGATCACCCTCATACGGCAACATCTTACGACCGCGGCATGCCACACTCCCTAGAGTGCTCCACATCTTCCAGGCACATGCAATGCTATGGTGATATGATTACCAAGTTATTATTAGTCCATTCAAACAGCAGGATTGGGAAACTAAGGTACCTCCCTTGTATCAATCCCAACACGGATCCTGTCTAGGGTCGTCACTCCTAGTAATCTCATACGATGTACATCTCGTAGGTCACTGCAAGGGCTGCCAGGGCTGTTGCTCGCACTCGTTGCACCGCTCCCCCATCACCTTATCAATACAGGCCTACTGTACTCTACTGCACGGAAGGGTCGTCGCCTCCCGTGAACTCAGAATACGCTCGCGGTCACTACAAAGGGCTCGTCGCCTGATCAGTGTAGGCCGACAGCTAGAATATAGTGTCCCATACCACCATAATCTGCTCACGAGTCAAGGTGCTCATTGGTCACTACGGGGAGGTTTGTGGCCCCAGCGTAGGCCGACAGCTCGACCACGGTGTCCCATACCACCATGCCCGGCTCATGAGTCTTCGTGGATCAAGGTACCACGGTTAATAGGGTTTACAATGGTAAGTTCAGTACCCTAGGTTCAAGCAGTTATGATACATACATGGTGAACAAACATCGGCCAGTCGGGTTACTTGACGGGCTCGACTAGCGCGATCGCATCTCGAACTGAACGACATGAAGTGCGTAAAACACTTCGCGTGGCCTAACCACTGCCGCCAACTCTCAACACGAATCACATTCATCGACGCGTCATTCGTGGCTATGACCAGTCAGCCACGAATTTGCTCGGTTACCGACTGCCTGGACTAAGTCAAGTCCCACACATCTATGGAATCACTATAAAAGGTATTGGAATTGAAATACATCGTGTGAGCATGTTAGCACATGTTATAACATTCAACTTAAGCAAATCTTCAAGGCATACTTCCCATGCATATTCAACTTAAGCAAATCCTCAAGCACATACATTCCATGCATGTAATGAAATCATGCATTTTGTCAACATGTAGAAAATCATTTAGGTCGGCATAATAGTTGAAAAATCAATCACAAGGTATCAAATAACATCATTTAATTCAATACATACTAGTACAAGCATTTATACAAACACATGCACTACACACTTAGGTCTACATATAGCATGTTGACCCAAAGTGTGCAACTAGGCGAATCTCTTCGCCAAACTAATTATGCACGCATTCCTAACTCCCTAAAGTGACAACAAACCATGTCAATCACATCAGCAAAATATGAATGCAAACAGTACTTCCTACAAATGACTAAAATGCCCTAAATCTCATATTCTTCGTTAGCTTACGAAACGGGAAACGGAGAGCATTTTGTACATGTCAAACGGCGATGCCGTCAAGAATCTACTATTAAACGACATTGAAAGCATTGGGAACCGTCAATCCAAGCGTCTAAAATCCTCACCTAGTGTCTTGTAGACTCGGGAATTGAAGCGGAGTGTATATGCTTCGTCTACGGCGAGTAAGGAGCCTAATACATAAGATCCATAAGCTACATCGCCATGGAAACAAGAAAAACTCAAATCACCAACTATTTAGGGTTTTTACTTACCTAGGATTGCGGTGGAATCGCCGGGAAAGCGGTAGAGAAGTGTCGCTTAAGCATGTGCAACACGTAGCACAAGTGGCGGGAAGAACTCTCCCACTCTCTCACAATCTCTCACTCTTTTTCTCTCTCCCAAGCTAGGGCTTCTCTCAAATTCGGATGGGAGAGAGGAGTGAGGGTTTCAACCCCTTTTATAGCCTAAAACATTCCCAAAATAGGCTTGGGAACAATGTTTACTTGGTGCCTAACCAAATCGGGGCCGTTTCGGTCCAAAAGGGCATTTCTGGAGGTCCCCAGGCCAAATGCGGTCGGACTTAAGCTCATGCATACTGGATCTAGCACACATCCAGTTTTCAGACCGGTTGGGTTCCCAGATCGCACGTGGCGGCCCAGTTTCAGTTTAACGGTCACCGCACCAAGATCAGGCCTATAAGTCTCGTGATATATAATAGATATTTTTCCTGATCCAAGGGTGTGATTTGGCTGTATTCTGACGGTCAGAATGCTTAATACTGATGCGTCAAATTTGTGTGCCAGATTTGAATTTGAAATTCCAACTATGTCCCTATTCACACTCTCTTCGGTCCGGGCTCAATGAAATAGCCTGTAATAATCGGTTTGACTTGATTTTTGGAATGAGTGTCAAGCCCAGCTAGACGGTCCTAACGGTCTAAGATAGGAGGTATCGGACTTTCAACGTGCGGTCTAGATCCAATACAAAGATTCAAAGTGGTCCAGAGAACAAACCGGCTTAGAGTTTGATCCGAGGCTTTAGAGCATTATAGCACCCTTAGTTCCACTCGCTTCGGGCCTTGTAGAACGTATTTAAAGTGATCAGGGACCATTTCCCAGCTATTCTAACGTTGCACTAGCTAACCTAGTCAAATTTTCCAAAGGAATGAATTCTACGCAAATTCGGGTCGAGTTGGTACTCGAGCCCAAGTATGGATTTTTCACGGGCGTTACAAGTCCACCATATTGTGAGGACTTTGGAGGGATCATGCCTTTAATCCCCAAATTCCAGGCGTAATTAATACACTCTTGAGGCCCACCATAGTTGGTTATTTGGGTCCATGTATATAATAAGATTTTTAAACTCTTTAAGCCCAAATGGGCTGAAACTTTCTAGATAAGCCCAGTGGACTCTTGAGCTATATTCCCCATGATATTGTGTTGGGTTAGTGGGCTAGATTAAACGAGTGGTTGGGCCCTTAGTTGCCCGCCAAATCAACTATATCCTTGGGCTTGGTTGTATGCCCAACTTGCTTATCTTGAATAAGAATTCTTGCCCATGTGTTGGAGTAATGGGCTGCCCATTAGGCCCACCACAATGTATGGTCTTGGTGGCCCTTATGTTTGGGCCCTAACCTTCCCTATAGGCCCATATTATTATGTGTGGATTGGGCCATATATGTTATGTTACCTTTTTGGACCTATGTGTTGAGTAGGCTTTGGACCATTTAATTGAGGCCAACATGAAACTGTATGTATGTTATAGCTGCCCGTTTCTTATTCATGGTAATGTTTGGGCCTTTATTATAAACCCTTTAATTTATTTTATCCAATCATCCAATTAGAACCTTCATGGTACCAGGAGATGCTCTAACACCGAGACCGAGTGAAAAATATGAGCGTCGGTGCCTTTACCATTAGGCCGCATCTCCCATTATATCGTGGTTGGTTGGGAGGGGGTGTGGCCTGACCCGCCTGAGTGAGGAGGCAATAGCTAGGCTGAGTCTAACCAGCTCGTAAATGGGTCTGTTACCATCGTGCCTTGTTGGTAATGGTTGTTCACAGGCGAGTAGTGAGGTCTCCTACTCTTGCTGGGCTGTGCGGCTAGGAGAGCGGTAGTCAGCAAGTAGTGTATTTGACCCCGATGATTTACTCGAGAGGAACCGTACTGATATGTGGACTTGATATGAGGACTGGCATGATCGCATTGCATCTTTCATTTGACATTGGCTATATAGGCCTTGCATAGCATTGTATGGCCTTGGTGTGGCCAATAGCATTCATGCCTTGCATCGTATAACCTTGGTACGACCGATAACATTCATGCATTGCATCGCATAGCCTTGGTACCGTAGATAGCATTCATGCCTTGCATTGCATAACCTTGGTAGGACTGATAGTATTGTACTAGTCCCCGGTGATGATTCCAGAGATATTCGGTACTGGTATTATGTGAAATTATGGTAATGACAGCTTTAGTTGAAGTAGGAATATGCGGGTGAATATTTTATAAAATTTTATAACAATTTAAAATCCTATTACTTTAATCCCAACAGCAAGCATACATTAGGATTACTCAAGAGTAACTCTACTGGCTTCCAAGCCCGGTAGAGGATCTAATCACAAACTATTTGAGAAATGAACAATGTGCAAATTAGTTTATGATGGATATGATTGTGTGTGTGTGAGGTGTGATCTTAAATAATCAAATATGAAAATACTCAAGGAAATCACATAAGGATTAAAAGACGATAACAATTTCAAACATAGTCATTTTTATAGTGGTTCAACTATTTGTCTACTCCACTCCTAGCAACCACACTCAACCCTTGAGTGTACTAGATTTCACTAAGGAGGTTTCACATGTTTCACCTCAAACCCGAGGTTTTAAATCAGCCTCACCTCTAACTAGTACAACCTACACCTAGGCTGACAGTTTATGCTCCCACTAGCAAGGGTCAACACATAGCACCCGATTTTAGGCATACTGGCCAAGGATCCACTCAAGGAACCTCATTTATTTATGCTCCCACGAGCAATGGTCAACACAATGCACCCGATTTTAGACCACCTTGGTCAAGAACCTACACAAAGGACCTAACGTTTATACTCTCCACAGAGCAAGGGTCAACATAAAACACCCACCAAGTACACTCCCACCAGAGGCCTCCTAAAGGACTTGCAAGGGGTGAGAAACACCTTAGACCCAATCCTACAAACGAATGATCACATGGGTCCTCTGGAATCTATTGACTTACAGATAAGTAAATGAGCCCCATTTAGCACATTGTCGAAGATCTTCCTCCTTTGTTGACGAAGAATCTTCTACTTCCTTGAACCGCAACTCAGAAGATGTACCAATGCATGGTGACGAGTTAGGTCAAGGTTATGATGGAATCCTAGTCTCAAATATTTTCCTATAAGGGAGATAGAGCGATTGTAAACATCTATTTATTCAAGGTATCCCAGCTCAATGATTTTCTATTAAGATGGTAGCTGGAGGATCCCTGAATGCGAAAGTTCATTCCCCAATCCACTCTATTGAATGTCAACGATGAGGGTGGATTGGAGGATGAACTTCCATGAGAGAAAGGGCTTTGGGTATTGAAAAGGCCTAGCTATATGTCCTAGAGGGGGGGTGAATAGGACTATGCCAAAATAAAACTTTATCAGTAGAATTTAAATGAATAAAGGAATGATAACACTTAAATAAATTACAATACAAAAATGTAAAGAAATCACAAACAGAGAGATTGATACCAATGTTGTTCTAAGGACAACCTTGCACCATAAAAACCAAGGGTTTATGGCAGGTCAACCTTACTAGACCAATTTGAATATCAAAAACTCAAAATGAAAGGAAATAAAAGAAATAGTAAGAAATAAATTCTAAACTATTACAACATTCCCCACAATGCTTGAAATGTAAATATTACAACATTCACATCCACACATACATCCCACAAATTTGAATGAAAAAAGAAATAGAAATTATACAAACATTCAAATCACAAGACAAAGAATTATAGTGGTTCGCTTGTGTGTACACCAACTGTTAAACAATAGCCACACAGATTGCTACTCCACTCCTAATATCCTCACACAGGGGATATCAGCATTCACTATGAAAATAGGTGTCTCAGGTTCACCTAAAACCTTCACAATTATGTCTTTCAAATGGGTTTACACAATTCAAAAATCCACACTTCTAAGTTTTCTGGCTCTCCTTAGATAACCAACACAATGAGATTTTTTTAACTTAATCTCAAAAGAAACCGAAATAAAGGAAATTTATAATAATGTAAAATACCTGAATTTCTCCTTTTGTAGCAGCCCGGAAGAACCAATCGGAGTAGAAGTTCGAATATCCAATACTCACTTGGAAATGGTTCTTAGTTCTAATTGATTTTAAATTAAACCAAGTTGGGCTAGCTCTATTTGATTTTGATTCCAAGAAAAAGGAATACAACAATTCCTCTTTCAAATTTGATTGGAATATAGAAACAAAATCAAATACGAAAAGCCAACAAAAGAGAATTTTAAATATGCACAATGTAGCTTAAAACAAACACAAACTTATCTTAGAGTGATGCCTTGATTTACTAGAATTGGATATAAAACTCTGCAATTCGTGTTCTATTTATAGTTTCAGAAATTGCGTCTATGACTGGTCCTGAGGACAGTACGACTGGTTGTAGATCGAACAGATTTTTGAATATTTGAGCGCGATCGGATAAAATCGATTCACGACTGGTCGTAGGCTATCCACGACTGGTCGTGAGCCCTCCACGACTGGTTGTAAAAAACCCACGACTGGTCATAACAAACGCACGACTGGTCATGAGAAACTAGGAATGGTTGTTGGAGTTTAAGTCGTAGCTGCACGACTGGTCATAGGACAAGTCGTGCACTATTCACATGACTGGTCAAGCAAACTCCAGAACTAGTCATAACTTAACCAAAAAATTCTTTGCAATAACTTAGGACTGGTTTTGGAATTTCTTGGACTGGTCAAGCCAGTTCTAGGACTAGTTGAACAGAGTCTAGGACTAGTCTTAAAATAGATCAAATTAATATAAAAAGACTCAATTTGAATTATGTATACAAAATGACCTACCCTAAGGTCAATCTAAGGTCTTTCATACCTGGGACATGAAGTATGAATATTGAAACTTCATTTCTTCAGATGATGGATGACCTTTGAAGATTATGAAGCTTGAGATCTCTACATGATGTAGCTTGAACTTGAGATCTTCTTATGAAGCTTGAGATTTGTCGTTCTTAAGTTGTACTTCATCTTGAGTTGAACATTATCATGAGTCTTGAACAAGCACTCGTCTTTTCAATGTAGCTTTAAAAACTCTGAACATTGATGCTTATAGAAGTGGACAAAGTGCTTGACCTTGCATTTCTTGAAGTAGATCATCATTCTTAACATGAAGCATTGTGATGCAGTGTCTTAAACATATCAATCAACATGCTACAGAAGACACAGATTGTGTTTTTGGCACCACAAAATTTGACAACCAAAGGAGCAGGAAACCATAGCACTTACAATCTCTCCCTTTGTCAAATTCATGACAAAACACACTCCAATAAAAATAAGAGAAGCACAACATGCTGAATAAAGAATCATGCACCAGTTATATAAGAGAACCAGTTACGACCTGGTTAAAGAATCATACACCAGTTGTCATTAACTAGCACAAACTCATTATGAACTAGGAAAAACATGTCAGCTCCCTTATTTAATCCCCCTAAGTAGCACACATATATCTCTAAAAAAAAAATGCTACTACCCCACAATCCATATCCATTCCAAACTTCTTAAAATCTTGTCCCCCTTTTTGTCACAATATGATAAAGGAAGCAAACAAATGGAATAGAATAATAAATAGGAGAGTAATAAATGGATTAACTAGTCAAAATATAAGCAAGTTAAAAGTCCACAAACTAGTAACCAATATAAACAAAAGTCAATCAACCAAACTGAAGTAAAATCAAAGTTCACACACCAACAAAGGTAAAATAGTATTAGAGTTAATATAGACCAAAGGATAAAAACACTTAATCAGATCCTGAAGGAGCAGGTATGGTAGGATCAAGTTGATGAAGGCCCTTGTTTAGGCGCTTAAGATACTTGCGCATATATTTAAACTGTAAATCATGGGCAACATTCATGTTCTCTACCTTATCCTCAAGAGCACGAAGACGAGCATCAAAATCAGATGGCTCATAGTTAGGATCATTTGCAGAATCTAATTCAATTTCATCAAAAATGTCATCCATATTAATATCATTAGGAGGAAGATCGCCAGCCTCTTCTTCATCCACAGCCTCAACTCCACCACCACCCACATCTACTTAGCTAGGAGCCAATCTCAACTTCATCTTATTTATATTTGAATTGTTGAAAATGAGATGATGAATGGGTGCCTCTTCAACTGGCATAGCAACTAGCATGTGAGTAGCTAACGCAGTCATAAGATAGGCAAATGGAATATCACTATGACTTGGATGGAGACGAAACTGAATGATGGAATGACATATTAAAGAAGGTAGACAAACATTAGTACCAGAGATGATCGAGTGAAAAACACAAACCATAAAGGCATTTAGTTCTATTTTGTTACCAGAACGTGGATACAGATTTGAAATAAAGATTCTATGGAGAACCCCGTATCTGGGTAACAAGTACTTTGAGGGGAGCGCATTCCCTTTATGAGTCCATTGCACATCCACATTACATAATGCTCTAATGAGCATGCGTTTTACTGATTCTAAGGGTTTCTCTGCTAAAGTATGAATAGGAATACCCTCATCATTAATAGGTATGTCCATTAGACCCGAAATCAGATGACAGTCTATTTTAAATAGACCTTCTCTAGCTGCTATTGAAAATGTTAAATTCTCCGTCGAAAATTTAGAAATACACGCAAACATATCCTGTACAATAGATTGGTATGCAGGCCCACCCCAATTTAAGATGTTAGCCCATCCTATAGCTTGGAAAAGAGGAAGAATACCAAAAAGAGCAATGTGGTCAAGATCAACAGGTCGTTCAACAAAGACATTGTGCATACGCAAATTCTGCACATATGAGGGATCATCTTCGGGTGACCGAAGATGGCGCCGAGAGATAGGAGTTGATCTAGAGGAAGATGGACCACGGGAAGTTTTCTTTTTCCCTCTAGCATCCATTTGTAATAGGAGAAGCAAAGAAACAAGTAGCTTCAAAAGATGTGGAGTAGGGTTTTTCTAGAATAGATTTTTCAAAAGAAAACCACAAAATTGCAATGAAAGATAAAATAAATTACTCCAAGAGTGAAAATGAAGTAATATTGACTAGAATCTATAAGAAAAACATAAATGACCCAGTAACCTTGAAGATCTAGGAAAGTGGGTACGACGGTAAGGCATCAACTCGTTGAAGAGGAAAGTTGAAATGAAGAAGATGAGTTTTCCCCAATTTTTAAAATGTCCAGCGTGCTACATGACTGGTCGTTGGATGTCCTCGACCGGTCGTGCCACGACTAGTCGAGTACACCTTGACTGGTCGTGTACCGACTAAAATATGCATTTTTCATAAAAATGTAAAATTTAAACCAATAAATTATCAAATATATATATATACTATGATACAAGTATGCATGAATATTCAATTTAGATTGCACATAACAAGATCAAATTTCAATTTATTAAACCTTCTTTAGTCAAGTGGTTTAGTAAAAATGTCGGCAAGTTGAGTCTAAGTTAGAACGTATTCCAAAGATATAATTTTTTCTTCCACTAATTCATGAATGTAATGATACCTAATGTCAATGTGCTTGGTACATGAATGTTGGATTGGATTTTTAGATATATTTATAGCACTGGAATTATCACAGTATAAAACTATTGATTCCTATACAATTCCGTAATTGCTTAACATTCTATTCATCCATACGAGCTGAGTACATGCATTTTCAGCTGCAATGTATTCATCCTCAGTTGATGAGAGCAATACAGAACTTTGATTCTTGCTAAACCAAGAAACAAAATAAATTTTGATATAGAAACAACCACCACTGGTTGATTTCCTATCATCGATATTTCTAACCCAATCAGCATCAGTGTACCCTGCCAACTGAACACTAGTATTATATGGATACCAGAGACCCAAATTAATAGAACTTGTGACATATCGAATAATCCACTTAACAGCAGTTAGATGTGACTCTTTAGGGTCAGATTGATATCTAGCACAAATACCAAAACTAAAAGCAATATCTGGTCTACTCATAGTTAAATAAAGTAAACTGCCGATCATACTATGATATAATTTAGGATCCACATTTTTACCTATAAAATCTTTTAAGAGTCTTAAGGTTGTACTCATAGGAGTATCAAAAAAAATTTCATTCTCAAATCTAAACTTTTTAATCAAGTTCAAAGCATACTTGGTTTGAGAAATAAAAATACCATCAAGTTGTTATTTTACTTACAACCCTAGGAAATAATTTAATTCCCCAACCATGCTCATTTCGAACTTAGATTTCATTAAATCTACAAACTGAACAGTCATGTTAGTACATGTAGATCCATAAATAATATCATCAACATAGATCTGAACCATTAAGATATCATCGTTATGTTTCTTAACAAACAAAGTTTTATCAACACTTCCCATTAGAAAATTATGACTTGGTAAAAACTTAGTCAATTTTTCGTACATACCCTGGGAGCTTGTTTCAATCCGTAGAGAGCCTTTTTAAGGCGGTAGACATGATCAGTGTTCTTAGGGTCTTCAAAACCCATTGGTTGTTCAACATACACTTCTTCATGTAGATCACCATTTAAGAAGGTACTTTTTACTACCATTTGATAAATTTTGAATTTTTTAAAGTAAGCAATGGATATAAATAGTCTGATTGATTCAAGATAAGCTACTGGGGCAAAGGTTTCATCATAATCAATTCCTTCAATTTAAGTGTACCCTTGTGCAACCAGTCTAGCCTTGTTTCGAATTATATTACCAAGTTCATCAAACTTATTTTTAAAAATTCACTTAGTTCCTATGATGTGTTTATCTTTAGGTCTAGCAATAAGATCCAAACATCATTTCTCATAAATTGTTAAGTTCTTCTTACATAGCTACTATCCAGTTTTCATCAGTCAGAGCTTCATTTACGTTAGCCGGTTCTATCTGAGATGTAAAGCACACGTAATTACATGTCTTCTAGTTGTCTACGAGTGCGTACACCAGTGAGAGGGTTTCCAAGAATTTGAGTGGTTGGATGATCTTTGATAGTCCTCAACTCAGAGTTAACTTGATTTGATAAAGTATCTGGTTTGTCAATTAAAAGAACTTCATCATTATTTGAACTTGAGACAGGTATATTCAAGTGATTGTTAATGACCACATTGATGGACTCTTGAATAACACCAGTTCTTATATTCAGTACTCGATATGCTCGACTGTTCAAAGAATATCCTAAAAAGATCCCTTCATCACTTTTAGTGTCAAACTTGCCAAGATTTTCACGGTCACATAAAATATAACACTTGTTGCCAAAAACTCAAAAGTATTTGACAATAGGCTTCTTATCGAACCATATTTCATAAGTTGTCTTACCGTTTGATTTTCTCGTGTAGACCCGGTTGATTATATAACATGCAGTATTTACAACTTCAGCCCAAAGATTTTTAGGGAGCTTCATACTATTTAACATTACATTAGCTATTTCTTGAAGCACTCTATTTTTTCTTCAACAATACCATTTTTTTGTGGTGTTTTAAGTACAGAGAATTCATGTGATATTCCCTGATCGTAACAGAATTTCTCAAAACTACTATTCTCAAATTCTGATTCATGATCACTACGGATCTTATAGACTTGAGAACCTTTTTCTGTTTGGATTCGTTTGAGAACTCTTTTTTACTTCATCAAAGGTTTCTAATTTATCCCTTAAGAAGGCTAGCCTAGTGAATCTGGTATAATCATCCACGATCACTAGTATGTATTTTTTGCCACCTTGACTCTCCATCTTGGTTGGTCCTATAAGATCTATGTGGAGAAGTTCTAGAGGTTTAGATGTGGCATTGGAGTCCACCTTTTTATGAGCACTCCTAGATTGTTTGCCAATCTGGCATTTGCCACATACTTTGTCTACTTTCTATAATTTAGGTAGACTTCTTATTAGTTCTCTTTTGCTCAATCTATATAGATTACGGTAGTGTATATGTCCAAGACGTTTATGCCATAACTCTGTCTCATCGGTATGGACTATGTAACGCAGTTGATTAGATGAGCTAAAATGACTTACGATGTAGTAGTTTTCAGAAGTTCTACGACCAGTTAATATTACTGACCCATTTTTGTTTAAAATTTCACACCCTAGGTTAGAAAATTTAACACTATGATTTTTATCGCATATTTGAGATATGCTTAATAGATTGTGTTTTAACCCTTCAACGTATAAAATAGTCTCAAATAAAGTGAGGTTAGAAAGTTGAACCATACCTTGGTCAATAATCCTGCAGTTGTTACCATTACCAAATGTGACTGAACCATCAGTCATGTCTTTAAGATTGGTGAATAGACCTTTATCACCAGTCATTAGCCTTGAGCATCCACTGTCTAAGTACCACTTTGAATGACTTGAAGCTGTTGAGGGTCAAATATTGCATATTATACCCCAGATATTGTCTGGATTTACGAATATAATGCTGTCTAATGGCTCATTTTCTCATTCTTGTGTGGCAAAGTGATTTTATAAGCATGGATGGAAAAAGGACGTTAAAAGTTGAGATTTAACGATCTGATGACGCCAAAGGCAAGGGACACACTCCAGGGGACCAAGATTGACAAAAATATATGGTCAGAAATCCGAGAAAAGTTAGAAATTGAAGCTCAAGTGGCCTGAAGGACGTCCAGAATGCAAGATCACGAGGTTCCCACCATCCGTTTGGCTCGAAACTTCATACGTCGCCTGAGGACCATAAATTAACCGTACATATAAAATTTCAGCCATTGAAGATCTCGGGAAGTGCCCCAACTGACAGATCAGCCCATAAACTGTTGATTCTGCGCCCACCTGATATCTAGAACTGCCTCAAAATTATTATTGACGCCTTAAATGAGGAGTCAAAACAGATGGACGGTGCAGATTTCTCCAAAACAGTGCAATGGACCCCATATGAGATGAGCGTGTACAGTGCACATGTGCACTCGTCGTGCACCAAACGAGTCAAGTCGGTCAGCAAGACGCTGACCGACTTTTTTAAAAATAAAAAAAAAATTTACGCACAGCGGACGCACGGCCGCTGGCCGTTTTTACGGATGTTTGTGGGCCCTACCCATTGACCATATGGAAAATCTGACCCGTTCACCGTGTAGAGGGGCTCGAATACTATAAAAACATGCTGAATTTTTGTACCCATGCATGCACACGTGAGCGATATAGAGGCCACAAAAGGGCTGCTCGGTAGCGTTTAAAACTGATTCTTTTGTGATTTCTTCTCTGGGCCACATCAATGGACATTCAAAACCACCCATTCTTGACTGAAATTTCGTTCTGAATCTAGTGGACGGGGTGGATTTTCCAGAAAATACTTCTGTGGGGCCCACCGATCACAACAGCGAAATGGTGCGAAAGGTTTCGCACATCCGCAAAAACTGACTTTTTCGGACAGTTTTGGCCCACCATCTTTGATCATA
Source organism: Magnolia kwangsiensis (assembly GCA_037074715.1). Lineage (NCBI taxonomy): Eukaryota > Viridiplantae > Streptophyta > Magnoliopsida > Magnoliales > Magnoliaceae > Magnolia > Magnolia kwangsiensis. Next base: position 104,327,171 of record CM073576.1, on the reverse strand, counting down.
TGGCAGATCTGAACCGTCTATCATGTAGAGGACCCAAGAAAGTACTAAGGGACGGTGTTTCTTTGGAATTTGAGCGAGGAAAGTGGCGTATTTCATGGTACCGAACTTGGCTGCGAAAATTGCACTCCGTGTCCTGCTACAACTCTGTCACTGACTCCGGCCTTCCAGCAGCTATAAAAGGAGGTTTTTGGACGTGGGGAGCATTCATTTAGGGTCTGGGGAGGAAGAACAGAGGGCTCAAGCTTGGGTTTCAACGTGGGCAGAGGAGAGAGAGAGGAGCTTGGTTTTTTCTTTCCCTTTTCTTTTCCTTTTCTTTTTCTCTTTATTTATTTGGATTGAGCCCATCCATGGCAGGCTAAATCCTCCTAGCTAGGGCTAAGAGGTGAAGCTTGTAGTGAGATGGGAGATTTGATTTTATTTTAATTTTAATGCATGAATTGACTTTGATTTTAGTTAATTATTATGGGAATATTTTTAGTTCTTAATGGTCTGTTGTGACTAAAATTACAATGGGTCTGCGATGCTTTGAATATTTCTATTTCTTTTTCATGTTTATGACGTCAGGACGTCCTGTTGTTCGCCATAGTCTCCTGGGCATGGTTGGATGACGGTACCCTTCCTAACTTTCATGCATGTGATTGGGTGGTAATTAGTTTAATTCTGTTGTTTGCCATAGTCTTTTGGGCATGGTTTGGTGATGGAATCCATTCTAATTCATACACCTTTCATCTCTTTGAAAACTAGATCAATGTCAGTTCAGTTAATTTCCATGAAACATGCATAAGATCTCCCTGATCTCTACAAGTGGATCCTCTGAATCCCTAGTTCCCTTCTTCTGATTTCTCTCAAGTTTATATAATTATTTCACCATTATTTCTCAAATTACATTCAGTTTAGATTTCATCTTAATCTAGTTCTAGTTCTGGTTAGTTTTAGATAACGTACAAGTTTCAGTCCCTTGGGATTCGACCTCGGTCTTACCGAGTTATTACTACATCACAACCCTGCACTTGGGGAGTGAACAAGTTTTTGGCGCCGTTGCCGGGGACTATCGGCTACGCTTTTTTGAAATTAATTAGTTTTAGGATTAGATTTTCTTTTTAAAAATTTTTAATTCTAGGTTTAGAATCTTAGTTATTTTCCTTATTAGAAAATTTTCATAACTTTAGAAACTTTCTATTCTTCCTTCTATCTGATTTTTAGAACTAACTCAATTTTTCTGTTTTGTAAGAAGCTTCTAATTTAGTAAGCTCTTTCTAATTCTTCTTTCTTTAGAATTTCTTCTTTTCCCTAGAAATTAGTTTATTTTTAATTAGGACTTTCTACTCTTAAAAACTAACTTATTTTGGTATGTTTTGCAGGTTTTTTAACTTAGGAACTCCGATTTGGTAACTTCTTTCCAACCCTCCCTTTTTCTAGATTTTTATTTTCTTTTTTAGGTTTAAGTTAGAATTTGAGGGCTGAGTGTGTTTTTTGCCCCATTGGGCACGCGACAACACTCGACGTCTCGTGACTGAAGGAGGATTAGTTGAGGGGTTGACTGTCCATCGCAGGACTAGACACCACTTGAATTCTCCTGAGTTAGAAGACGTTATGGCTAAAAATCAACCTCAAGCACTACCCCAACCAAGGGTTGAGGAAGTACATGATGAGAATGAGGTGCATCAGGCACCCCCGCCTCGTACTTTATGAGATTATTTACAACCGGCGGGGGTAAGTACGCCCTCATGCATGATTTTTTCTGAGAATACAGGACATATGGACATCAAGCCAGGGGTTATCCAACTCCTTCCTAAGTTCCATGGGCTTGAGTCTGAAGAACCATACTTGCATCTGAAAGAGTTCGATGAAATCATAGGCACCTTATACTTTCCTAATGTATCTGAGGATACTATTAGGCTGAAACTCTTTCCATTTTCCTTGAAAGAAAAAGCCAAGACGTGGTTACATTCACTGCGTCCTAGATCCATTGGCACATGGAATGATATGCAGAGGGAATTTATAAAGAAATTTTTCCCACATCATACGACAATTACCCTCAGGAGAGCAATCATGAACTTTGCCCAAAAGGAAGATGAAACATTCTTCTAATGTTGGGAAAGGTTCAAGGATCTGGTTAATGCATGCCCACAACATGGCTTTGAAATATGGCGCATTACAAATTTTTTCTATGATGGGATAACATCTTCCATGCGCCAAATGGTCGAGACAATGTGTAACGGAGAATTCATAAATAAAAATGTCGACGAGGTATGGGATTACCTCGATAGTCTCACTGAAAAAACACAATCATGGGACTATTACCCAAGGACGAACACTACGTCTAGGCCGACTCATTCAAGGGAAAAAGGAGGAATATATCTCCTGAAAGAGGATAATGATCTTAACGCTAAGGTGGCCAATCTCACCAGAAAATTTGAGGCCATGGAAGGAAGGAAGGAAAAGGTTAATGAAAGTGTTTGTGGCATCTGTGATTGCAACATTCATACTACTGAAAATTGTCCTTCAATACCTGCCTTTCAAGATGTATTGAATGAACAATCTAATGCCATAAATAACTATCAAAGACCTTTCAATGGACCACCCTCTAATACTTACAATCCTGGCTGGAAAAATCACTCGAATTTTAGTTGGAGGAACGGACAAACTGCTACCCCTCAAGGTTTCTTCAATCAAAATCCAAATCAGGGGAAACCTCAAGAAGAATCGGTTCAAATTTCCATACAAGAGCTGGCGCGGACAATGCAAGGAATTTCAGATTTTATGTAAAAAATAGATTCACGTATGACGGCTATGGAAAAAGGGATGCTCCCTGCACAATCACTCCCTAATCCGAAACCGCAATACGAAACAGGTGATCCCAGCTCTTCAAATCAAATGGGGCACACTAAATCCATCACCACTCTTAGGAGTGGGAAGGTTATTGATAAAACCCTTCCGGTTAGGCCTGAAAAGCCTCAAGAACCAGAAGAGGACAACAATGATGGATCTAGTGGCGCCCCACAAAAATTTGAACCAGAACCTCTAGAAAAGCCAGTTGCTCCGTTTCCCCAACGGTTGGTTGAACCAAAAATTCTATCTAACTCTCAGGATATCCTAGAGGTGTTGAAACAAGTAAAAGTCAACATTCCTCTGCTTGACGTTGTAAAACAGATTCCTTCATATGCTAAATTTCTGAAGGATTTATGCACTACCAAACGACAGAAAAATGTTCAAAAGAAGATCTCCTTGACTGAGAAAGTGAGTGTCATCCTGGAACAAGATGTGCCGCAAAAATTCAAAGATCCCGATTGCCCAACCATATCATGTGTAATCGGGAACTATCGAATTGATCACGCACTTCTTGACTTAGGAGCGAGCGTCAATCTGATTCCCTATTCGGTATACCAACAGTTAGGTTTGGGTGAATTAAAACCCACTCGAACCACACTACAACTTACTGATCGTTCTGTTCGTATACCAAGAGGGATCATCAAGGATGTGTTGGTGCAGGTGGATAGATTCTACTACCCTGTTGATTTTATCATCTTGGACACCGAACCCATCAATGACACGAGCACTCAGATTCCCATCATTCTTGGTCGCCCATTCCTGTCCACTTCAAATACAATTATCAATCGCAGGAATGGTGTCATGACTATGTCCTTTGGAAATTTGACATTGGAATCAAATATCTTTTTCAATAACGGCAGCAACTCAGAGGATGATGACGATTTCCACGATGTTAACATGATTGATTCTTTTGTGGAAGATAGAACGCCTCTCACCTTATCCTCTGATCTTCTAGAGACGTGTCTGGCCCACTCCCATGATCTTGATGATGATATAATTAGGAAGACGTGTGCTATGCTTGATACTACACTGGTACTTGAAGTTAACCGGTGGAGGCCACACATTGAAGAATTGCCCCAAACTTATGTAGTGCCTCTACCGTCTAACCTCAAGCCACCGAAGCTTGACCTAAAACCTTTGCCCTCTGATTTAAAATATGTCTATTTAGGTCAGAATGAGATATACCCGGTGGTGATCTCTGCCCACCTGGAGAAAGAACAGGAGAGTATGCTGATATCTACTCTCATTGAGCATAAGGGAGCTCTTGGATGGACGATAGCGGACCTCAAGGGAATTAACCCATCGATTTGTACTCACCGTATATATCTTGAGGATAATGCAAAGGCTGTTCGGCAATCACAACGTAGACTAAATCCAAACATGAAGGAAGTGGTTAAGGCCGAGGTTCTCAAACTATTGGAAGTGGGGATCATTTACCCCATATCCGATAGTCAATGGGTGAGTCCAACTCAGGTAGTTCCTAAGAAGTCCGGGATCACCATCGTAGCCAATGCCAATAATGAACTCGTGCCGACCAGAGTTACTACTGGTTAGAGAATGTGCATTGACTACAGAAAGCTGAATACCGTCACAAGGAAAGACCACTTTCCTTTGCCCTTCATTGATCAAATCTTGGAAAAGCTAGCTGGTCATTCCTATTATTGTTTCCTTGACGGGTATTCAGGTTATAATCAGATTGAAAGCGCCCCTGAGGATCAGGAAAAGACCACATTTACATGTCCCTATGGCACCTTTGCTTACAGAAGGATGCCATTCGGGCTATGTAATGCCAAGGATGCCATTCGGGCTATGTAATGCCCCTACCACCTTTCAGCGATGCATGACGAGTATCTTTTCTGACATGGTGGGGAAATATCTAGAGGTCTTCATGGACGATTTCTCTGTTTTTGGTTCATCTTTTAGCGAATGCTTAGCAAGTCTTAAATGTGTGCTGAAAAGATGTGAAGAAAAGAATTTGGTACTTAACTGGGAGAAGTGCCATTTTATGGTTCAAAAGGGAATTGTCCTTGGGCATATCATCTCGTCCAAAGGAATCGAGGTAGATAAGGTAAAAATCGATCTTATCTCTAACCTACCTCCACCCAAGAACATCAGAGATGTGCGATCCTTCTTAGGACATGCAGGCTTTTACAGACGATTCATAAAGGACTTTAGTCTCCTCTCTCATCCTTTATGTAATCTTCTTCAAAAGGATACACCATACGAGTGGACTGAGCAGTGCCAAGAAGCTTTCACTAAGCTTAAGGGCATGTTAACCACTGCACCTATCATGCAGCCACCCGACTGGAGTCTTCCTTTTGAACTTATGTGCGACGCCTCTGATTATGCTCTTGGAGCGGTTCTAGGCCAGAGAAAAGATAAGCGGCCTTACGTTATTCACTACGCAAGTAGGACTCTAAATCCTGCCCAAGTGAACTACTCGACTACGGAAAAGGAACTCTTAGCCGTAGTGTTCGCTTTGGACAAATTTAGGTCCTACCTGATCGGATCCAAGATCATCATCTACACAGATCACGCGGAACTTAAGTATCTTCTTTCTAAGAATGATTCTAAGCCCCGCCTGATACGATGGATCCTTCTACTCCAAGAATTTGATTTGGAAATTAAAGATAAAAAGGAAGTAGAGAACGTAGTGGCCGATCATCTTTCTCGCCTTAATACCTCTAATTCCCTTGAGGCAACCCATATCAATGACATTTTCCCTGATGAACAACTGTTTAGAGTCTCCCATTCACCTTGGTTCGCTGATATTGCTAATTATCTTGCTACAGGTGCCATACCGACACACTAGACGTCACAAGATAAGAAGAAATTCTTTACCAAGGTGCGTAACTTTTTCTGAGATGATCCATATTTATTTAAATATTGTCCAGACCAAATCTTAAGGAGATGCGTACCAGACGATGAGCATCAGAGTGTCATCTCCTTCTGTCACTCACAGGCCTGTGGTGGTCACTTTTCTGCTAAAAAGACCACGGCCAAGATTTTACAGTGTGGCTTCTACTGGCCCACTATGTTCAGGGACACTCATGAGTTTTGCAAGGCTTGTGAGCGTTGTCAGAAATTGGGAGTATTGTCCCGCCGAAATATGATGCCCTTGAATCCCATCCTTATTATAGAAGCATTTGATTGTTGGGACATTGATTTCATGGGACCATTCCCCCAATCATTTGGAAATCTGTATATTTTGCTTGCTGTAGACTATGTCACTAAATGGGTCAAAGCAATTCCGTGCCGCAAAAATGACCATCGCACGGTCATTAAATTTTTGAAAGAAAATATCCTGTCGCGGTTCGGAACACCTCAAGCCATCATTAGTGACGGGGGCTCACACTTCTGCAATAGACCATTTGAGAGCTTAATGAAGAAATACGGTATCTCTCATAAGGTGAGCACCCCATACTATCCACAGACAAGTGGACAAGCTGAGATTTCCAATAGGGAGATCAAACATATCCTAGAGAAAACGGTTAACCCTGATCGTAAGGACTGGTCAATCCGATTGACCGATGCCTTATGGGCGTACCGTACTGCTTTCAAAACTCCTATTGGAACATCTCCCTTTAGACTTGTCTATGGGAAAGCCTGTCACTTGCCTGTGGAATTGGAACATAAAGCATACTGGGCGATCAAAAATTTGAATTTCAATCTAGACAACGCTGGCTCGCTACGCAAACTTCAGTTAAATGAACTTGAAGAAATCCGGAACGATGCGTACGAAAACTCGAGAATTTACAAGGACAAGATGAAGGAGTTTCATAATCATCATATTCTACGAAAATCATTCACACCAGGTCAGAAAGTCCTCTTATATGACTCTCGACTACATCTCTTTCCGGGTAAGCTTCGATCTCGTTGGACCGGCCCTTATATTGTTGTCACTACTTATCCTCATGGGGCCGTCAAGATAAGAGATCCCGACAATGGAAAGAAGTTTAAAGTAAATGGACATCGATTAAAGCCATTTGTCGAGGCATTTGATTCAGAGGACATGTCCATGCCTCTGATTACTCCTGTTTACCAAGACTGATCTCCTAGTCTGATGGAGGTATAGGTAGGTTTATCGCTTTCATAGGTCTAGGATAGTTGTTTTATTTGTCTGGCTGAAGACGGTAAATTTAGCGCTCCTGGGAGACAACCCAGCTTTTTTATTCCTTTTCATTCTCTAGTTAAATGATTCAATGTTTGTGGGTAACATTACTGCAAACCCTCACGAGACTACAACTCGTCCATTAGGGGTAACCTAGGGGTTTAAAGGCTTGTTGCATAGCTAAATGCAATCGAGAGCACCTGCGAAAGTGGTATAGGTAGGATTTTATTTTTGTTATTTTTGTTCTGCTTTCTCTCTCATGCCGACAAGCTTCCATGCCGTGATCTATTGGAAACTCTCTTGATTCGTTATTCAGGTACTATCTTCCCATCACTTCTCATTTACTTTTGTTGTCCCATGTGCATTGCATGCTCATATCTTTTACATTGAGGACAATATAGATTTTAGGTTGGGGGTGGGAGATTAGGTTTCCTAATCAGTATTTTCTTGGTCTTGAGCAAAAGTTGTGAAATTTTTTTTAAAAAAAGTTTTTTCTGAAAATTTCTACAAATTCGAAGTGATTTTGACAGATATCCCTAATTTAGATTTTCAAGGTACATAATGGTGGATTTATGACTCTTGGATTCCGTATCTGTTAGATTTCATAGTTAAGTGAATTATTAATCCATGATTAGAAGTTGTAAACATTGTTTGAATCATGATTTCAGGACACGTCTTGCTTACACATTAAGACTTCAGTCTGATATTGAAGGGTTAATTTGGTAATCACTAAGCACGAAAGGAACCAGCCTGAAATATCTTGCCATCATGGTATAAAAATTGGAAAGGTTGGATAATTAATCTTCACCATAGGTTTGCTCCCTATAGGTGTGGAGTTAATTCCCCATGAATGATATCTAAAAAGAGTCAGGTGTACGATCTTCACCATAGGTTTGCTCCCTATAGGTGAGGATTTGATTCCCCTTCCTTGGCATTACTTTGAATAGAAAAATCACAAGTTAATAGGCTAATCTATGAGGCAAGTTTTGGATTAAGTTTGGTTATCATGAATTCTCTTGCTGGTTACCAATGAGATCCTGAAATAACAAATTCAATCTTAATTTGATTAGCTGAGATTACACTATACATCCATGGATCTCAATGTTTAAAATTTTTCTAATTGATGGATTAATGCTTTACACTTGATTATAAAGTCTACGGTGCGCTTGAGCTCAGGAGAATACAATTTCTAACATTCATGAATATTAAATTTCTCGTATTTTGTTCAAAATCTCACTCGATTTCATAAAAAGTTCTCATATAATTCTCAACTTATTTTTCGCATACTTTGCTCGGGACTAGCAAAATGCTGGTTGGGGGTTGTGTTGAGGGTCAAATATTGCATATTAGACCCCAGATATTGTCTGGATTTACGAATATAATGCTGTCTAATGGCTCGTTTTCTCATTCTTGTGTGGCAAAGTGATTTTATGAGCATGGATGGAAAAAGGACGTTAAAAGTTGAGATTTAACGATCTGATGACGTCAAAGGCAAGGGGCACACTCCAGGGGACCAAGATTGACAAATATACATGGTCAGAAATCCGAGAAAAGTTAGAAATTGAAGCTCAAGTGGCCTGAAGGACGTCCAGAATGCAAGATCACGAGGTTCCCACCATCCGTTTGGCTCGAAACTTCATACGTCGCCTGAGGACCATAAATTAACCGTACATATAAAATTTCAGCCATTGAAGATCTCGGGAAGTGCCCCAACTGACAGATCAGCGCATAAACTGTTGATTCTGCGCCCACCTGATATCTAGAACTGCCTCAAAATTATTATTGACGCCTTAAATGAGGAGTCAAAACAAATGGACGGTGCAGATTTCTCCAAAACAGTGCAATGGACCCCATATGAGATGAGCGTGTACAGTGCACATGTGCACTCGTCGTGCACCAAACGAGTCAAGTCAGTCAGCAAGACGCTGACCGACTTTCTTAAAAAAAAAAAAAAATTTACGAACAGCGGACGCACGGCCGCTGGCCATTTTTACGGACGTTTGTGGGCCCTACCCATTGACCATATGGAAAATCTGACCCGTTCACCGTGTAGAGGGGCTCGAATACTATAAAAACATGCTGAATTTTTGTACCCATGCATGCACAAGTGAGCGATATAGAGGCCACAAAAGGGCTGCTCGGTAGCGTTTAAAACTGATTCTTTTGTGATTTCTTCTCTGGGCCACGTCAATGGACATTCAAAACCACCCATTCTTGACTGAAATTTCGTTCTGAATCTAATGGACGGGGTGGATTTTCCAGAAAATACTTCTGTGGGGCCCACCGATCACAACAGCGAAATGGTGCGAAAGGTTTCGCACATCCGCAAAAACTGACTTTTTCGGACAGTTTTGGCCCACCATCTTTGATCATATGGCAGATCTGAACCGTCTATCATGTAGAGGACCCAAGAAAGTACTAAGGGACGGTGTTTCTTTGGAATTTGAGCGAGGAAAGTGGCGTGTTTCATGGTACCGAACTTGGCTGCGAAAATTGCACTCCGTGTCCGGCTACAACTCTGTCACTGACTCCGGCCTTCCAGCAGCTATAAAAGGAGGTTTTTGGACGTGGGGAGCATTCATTTAGGGTCTGGGGAGGAAGAACAGAGGGCTCAAGCTTGGGTTTCAACGTGGGCAGAGGAGAGAGAGAGGAGCTTGGTTTTTTCTTTCCCTTTTCTTTTCCTTTTCTTTTTCTCTTTATTTATTTGGATTGAGCCCATCCATGGCAGGCTAAATCCTCCTAGCTAGGGCTAAGAGGTGAAGCTTGTAGTGAGATGGGAGATTTGATTTTATTTTAATTTTAATGCATGAATTGACTTTGATTTTAGTTAATTATTATGGGAATATTTTTAGTTCTTAATGGTCTGTTGTGACTAAAATTACAATGGGTCTGCGTTGCTTTGAATATTTCTATTTCTTTTTCATGTTTATGACGTCAGGACGTCCTGTTGTTCGCCATAGTCTCCTGGGCATGGTTGGATGACGGTACCCTTCCTAACTTTCATGCATGTGATTGGGTGGTAATTAGTTTAATTCTGTTGTTTGCCATAGTCTTTTGGGCATGGTTTGGTGATGGAATCCATTCTAATTCATACACCTTTCATCTCTTTGAAAACTAGATCAATGTCAGTTCAGTTAATTTCCATGAAACATGCATAAGATCTCCCTGATCTCTACAAGTGGATCCTCTGAATCCCTAGTTCCCTTCTTCTGATTTCTCTCAAGTTTATATAATTATTTCACCATTATTTCTCAAATTACATTCAGTTTAGATTTCATCTTAATCTAGTTCTAGTTCTGGTTAGTTTTAGATAACGTACAAGTTTCAGTCCCTTGGGATTCGACCTCGGTCTTACCGAGTTATTACTACATCACAACCCTGCACTTGGGGAGTGAACAGAATCTTTCAAAGTCGTGTGAGCAATCAAGAAAGTAACCTTAGGAACACATTTCATAACTGTTTTGGGTTTAGGAGTATAGTTGGTCTTCTTATGTTTGTAGTTGTTGTAAGAATGACCCACTGAGTTAGATTTTAAGAGCACCTTAAGAAAATCAACTATCTTTTCAACTAAAGAGTTTTGAATTTGATTTTTATAGTTGATATAATTACTTTTAGGTTTGAAAGATTGAAAAGTTTTAGCATTTTTAGAAAACTTTTGATTTGAACTATTTCCTTTTGAGTTTGAAGATTCTCCTTTAACAAACATAGAAGAAGTATTCTTCTGTTTAAGAGGAACATTTTTATCATAGCCCAAACTAGATTGGTCGCCATATTTTCTTAATCTAAACAACAGTTTTTCTAACTTTAGATCACCTTGGGCATATCTCCATATATCCTTTAAACTCAAAAGAGAAGAGACTTCAAGTTTAAGTTTTTCATTTTTAGATTTTAGATTTTCAATCAAGGAAGTTTTGAAATATAAATCGCGTTTTGATTTTCCAAAATAATCTAAATTGTGGGATTTTTATAAAACAAGTGAATCAAAATTTTCTTTAAGTTTTAAAAACTTTTCTTTTTAAAGTTTTAGTTTTACAGCAATTTTACAACTTTCTTTGTATAAGGCATTGTAAGCATCTTGAAGATCTTCTTTATTTTCATGATCACTATTTAGATTTTCTTCACTAGTTGATTCATCATGATCCGAAAAAGTGAACTTAGCCAGAATCATAAGGGCTTTAACATCATTGCCTGACTCGGTTTCAAAATCTTCTGATTCAGAAGAGGTATCAGTGCCAGAAGATTCATCCCAAGTAGCAAACATTCTTTTCTTTTTAGGTTTGTCCTTTTTAGGACATTTGTTTGCTACATGCCCATATTTTTGGCAGTTATAACATTGACTATCTTTTAAATATTTTTAAGTTTTAGATTTAGATTTAGATCTTTTCTTAACATTTGATTTTTGAAAGTCAACCCTCTTTTTACTTTTGAAAATCTTATAAAACTTTTTCGCTAAAAGAGCCATATTGTCTTCAAAATTTTCTAAATCAAAATTTCTTGAAAAATACATTTAGAAGATTTAAGAGCGATAGATTTGCCTTTAGGAGCTTTAAAGTTTAACTCATAGGTTTGTAAAGAACCAACTAGTTCTTCTACCCTCATATTTTCCGTATCACGAAGTTCCTGGATTGCAGTTACCTTAGAATTGAACCGTTCAGGAAGTGAACGCAGTATCTTTGCACACACTTTACTTTCTGAAGATTTAAGAGTGATAAATTTGCCTTTAGGAGCTTTAAAGTTTAACTCATAGGTTTGTAAAGAACCAACTAGTCTTCTACCCTCATATTGTTCGTATCATGAAGTTTTTAGGTTGCAGTTACCTTAGAATTGAACCGTTCAGGAAGTGAGCGCAATATCTTTGCACACACTTTACTTTCTGAAGATTTAATAGCGATAAATTTACCTTTAGGAGCTTTAAAGTTTAACTCATAGGTTTGTAAAGAACCAACTAGTTCTTCGACCCTCATATTGTTCGTATCACGAAGTTCATGGATCGCGGTTACCTTAGAATTGAACCGTTCAGGAAGTGAGCGCAGTATCTTTGCACACACTTTACTTTCTGAGATTTTATCACCAAGACCCCACATAGAGTTCACAATGTCATCTAATCTAGTATAGAAGTCCATAAACATTTCATTTTCTTCCATATGTATTTCCTCAAATTTAGTTGTTAGGATTTGGACTTTAGATTTCTTGACAATTGATGTACCCTCGTGTGTCATTTTCAATATATCCCAAGGTTATTTTGCAGTATCACAGGATATAATTCTTTTGAATTCATCCAGTGATAGTGCACAAGTGATTGCATTTAGTGTTTTTGCATTGACACTACTCTCACTTTTCTGAAGAGTGGTCCAAGAGAAATAAGGTGTTACTCTCTTTGATTTTTAACCATCGATACCAGTCACTTCAGTGGTAGGAGGGTTCCATTTAGTCACTGTTGCTTGCCACACGCTCTCATCCATGGATTTAAGAAAAATTCTCATCCCGACTTTCCAATAGGCATAGTTGGAGTCATCAAATGGTGGAGGCCTAGTGACTAAAAGGATATCAAAATTTAACATCTTATAAATAGCTTAGATTGATTAGCTCATGAAATAAATCCAAAGATATAATAATTAAAATGAGTTATTAGGCTCTGATACCACTTGAAAAGGCCTAACTATATGTCCTAGAGGGGGGGGGGGAATGTGAATAGGACTATACCAAATTAAAACTTTATCAGCGGAATTTAAATGAATAAAGGAATGATAGCACTTAAATAAATTATAATACAAAAATGTAAAGAAATCACAAACAGAGAGATTGATACCAATGTTGTTCTAAGGACAACCTTGCACCATAAAAACTAAGGGTTTATGTCAAGACAACCTTACTAGACCAATTTGAATATCAAAAACTCAAACTGAAAGGAAATAAAAGAAATAGCAAGAAATAAATTCTAAACTATTACAACATTCCCCACAATGCTTAAAATGTAAACATTACAACATTCACATCCACACATACATCTCACAAATTTGAATGAAAAAAGAAATAGAAATTACATACATTCAAACCATAAGACAAAGAATTATAGTGGTTCGCTTATGTGTACACCAACTGTTAAACAACAGCTACATAGATTGCTACTCCACTCCTAATATCCTCACACAGGGGATATCAGCATTCACTATGAAAATAGGTTTCTTAGGTTCACCTAAAACCTTCACAATTGTGTCTTTCAATTGGGCTTACACAATTCAAAAACCCCCACTTCTGAGTTTTCTGGCCCACCTCAGATAACCAACACAGTGAGGATTTTCTGTCTTAATCTCAAAAGAAACCAAAATAAAGGAAATTTACAATAATTTAAAATACCTGGATTTCTCCTTTTGTTGCAGCCTGGAAGAACCAATCAAAGTAGAAGTTCGAATGTAGAAGTTCAATGTCTAATACTCACTTTGAAATGGTTCTAGGTTCTAATTGATTTTAAATTAAATTGAGTTGGGCCAGCTCTATTTGATTTTGATTCCAAGAAGAAGGAATACATCAATTCCCCTTTCAAATCATATTGGAATATAAAAAAAATAATCAAATAAGAAAAGCTAATAAAAGAGAATTTTAAATATGCACAATGTAGCTTAAAATAAACACAAACTTATCTCAGAGTGATGCCTTGATTTTACTTGAATTAGATATAAAACTCTAAAATTTGTGTTCTATTTATAGTTTCAGAAATCGCGTCTACGACTGGTCGTAGATCAAACAAATTTTTGAATATTTGAGCACGATCGGATAAAACCGTTTTACGACTGGTCGTAGGCTGTCCACGACTGGTCATGAGCCCTCCACGACTGGCCGTGACAAACCCATGACTGGTCGTGAGAAACCAAGAATGGTAGCTAGAGTTTGAGTCGTAGCTGCACGACTGGTCGTAGGATGAGTCGTGCACTTTCACACGACCAGTCGAACAGACTCCAAGACTAGTCATAACTTAACTAAAAAAGTCTGAAATTTTACAACAACTTAGGATTGGTCATGGAATTTCTTGAACTGGTTGAGCTAGTTCAAGGACTAGTCGATCAGAGTCCAGGACTAGTCTTAAAACAGACCAAATTCATATAAAAGATTCAATTTGAATTATGTATACAAAATGACCTACCCTAAGGTCAATCTAAGGTCTTTCATACCTGGGACATGAAGTATGAATATTAAAACTTCATTTCTTCAGATGATGGTTGACCTTTGAAGATTATGAAGCTTGAGATCTCTACATGATGTAGCTTGAACTTGAGATCTTCTTATAAAGCTTGAGATTTTTTGTTCTCGAGTTGTACTTCATCTAGAGTTAAACATTATCTTGAGTCTTGAACAAGCACCCGTCTTTTCAATGTAGCTTTAAAAACTTTGAACATTGAAGCTTAAAGAAGTGGACAAAGTACTTGACCTTGCATTTCTTGAAGTAGATCACCATTCTTAACTTGAAGCATTGTGAGGGTATCAATCGACATGCTACAGAAGACACAGATTGTGTTTTTAGCACCACAAAATTTGACAACCAAAGGAGCATGAAACCATAGCACTTACAATCTCCTCCTTTGTCAAATTTGTGATAAAACACACTCCAATAAAAATAAGAGAAGCACAACATGCTCAATAAAGAATCATGCATCAGTTATATAAGAGAACTAGTTACGGCCTGGTTAAAGAATCATGCACCAGTTGTCATCAACTAGCAAAAACTCATTATGAACCAGGAAAAACAAGTTAACACCCTTATTTACTCCCCGTGAGTAGCACACACATATCTCCAAAAAAAATAATGCTACTACCCCACAATCCATATCCATTCCAAACTTCTTGAAATCTTGTCCCCCTTTTTATCACAATATGACAAAGGAAGCAAACAAATGGAATAGAATAATAAACATGAGAGTAATAAATGGATTAACTAGTCATGATATAAGTAAGTTAAAAGTCCACAAACCAGTAACCAATATAAACAATAGTCAGTCAACCAAACTGAAGTAAAATCAAAGTTCACTCACCAACAAAGGTAAAATAGTATTAGAGTTAATAAAGACCAAAGGATAAAAATACTTAATCAGATCCTCAAGAAGGAGCAGGTATGGTAGGATCAAGTTGATGAAGGCCCTTGTTTCTACACCTAAGATACTTACGCATATATTTGAACCGTAAATCATGGGCAACATTCATGTTCTCTACCTTCTTCTCAAGAGCACGAAGACAAGCATCAAAATTAGATGGCTCATAGTCAGGATCATTTGTAGAATCTGATTCAATTTTGTCAAAAATATCATCCATATTAATATCATCAGCAGGAAACCATAGCACTTACAGATATATGATCTAAGGTTAAACACTCAAAAGCACTCTCTTTTTTCTCTACCAGCAACTAAGGACAAGCTCTCTATAAATAGGCAAAAGGTTTCACTGGATATAAAATGGTCACATTTATGACAAAGTTCGATATCATCGAGCAGGGTCGATATTATTAAGCGTATACTCTTGATTGCATCGACTGGCCGCTCGATGACACAAATTCAAATGTCAAATACTTTTGAAACATTTTTCCAGCTGGTCGAGGGAATTGAACTTGTGTCGATGTCATCGGATTTTGAACTCCGATTTCATCAACACGAGGATCGATTCCTCGACATTTGAAAATGAGAGAGACATGCCTTTGAAATATTTCAGGTCAAGGATATGATCGAGGTACACTTGATATCATCAAAATTTGAATTATCAATTATATTGATAGTCATGTTGATGCATCGATAAATCCAAAGGATTTTCTAGTTGATCTTGTTGGACAGTTTATATCCATTCTCGATGTAATCAACCCAACCTTGATATCATCGATATTTGAATATCGATTTTATCAAGTGACCCTCTATACAAGATAAAGACCAACTAAAAATATTGCTAGTTAACAGTGTGTCCAAGACCGATATCATCGAAGGCCTTCCGATATCATCAAAATTTGAATTCTGAGAATATCGAGGAGAACTTCAATATATCGAAGATTTTATAATTTTCCTTTTTAAAAAAAGGACACAATATCTCTGCTGTCAATTTTATCGAGTCAACTTCGATAGACTCGAGATTCAAATTTTGATGATATCGATACAACTATCGATACATCGATAATTCCATCCAAAAGTATATGTGGTTGTTGGACAACTTATGTCCTCATTCGATACTATTGAGTGAGCTTTGAGGACATCGACAGCACTACTCAATTATATCGATCAGACTATTGATAAATCGACAGAGGTAGAAAACTTAGAGATTTTCTGAAATTGTGAAAAAGTTTTCTAACCCAAAAACCATATGATACTCTAATCAATTTTAAGGGTTTTATTTACCTGGTGTTTTGGGACATGAGATGTGAGGCTTGGATTTACCTATGGTGAGTTTGGGCTCACATCCAGTTGAGACAGATGGTTGACTGATCTTCCTATGGAGTTTCTCTATCTAGTTGACTCAACACTCACGTAATTGACAAACCAGGGCACTTTCAATCTCCCCCTTTGTCAATTACGTGACAAAATACCAAAATACCTTAGAATAACTTCTATATTGACACCCTAAATTGTGTGTATATGAACTTTATACAATTGTACAATGTTATCTAGTTCATATACACAATCATTTAGAAGCTGCCCCCCCTAACAGTATTCTTCCCCTAACTTAGTGAATCTGCTCCCACTAACACCTGCATCACCATCCACAAGTAGATACACACAATTCTTCTTCAAGGTGTGGATTTTTTCTCTACCTTTTTGTCGTCATTGGCAAAGGATAATACTATAGTTGATATTGACTAAAGTTGAAGAAATTTGGAGAACCATCATTTAGAGAGCAAAAACACATATAATAGGTAGATGTAAAACAAACATCACATTTTAGCAACCACGTATGCATAGCAGAAAATATATAGATCAAAATATCACATGCATCACACACCAGATAAAACAGGAGATATAAATATTGCAGTAAATATGTGTGAATTGTAACTAGCCATATCCAAAAATATCCAAAATGTATATACTGCCCAAGTTTGATAGTAGTATCACATCTAAATTGACCCAAAAAAACAAAGCCCTTCCATGGGCACCCAAAAACTAGTATTTGCCTCATTCAGAGTATATTCATAAGACCAAAAAAAAAAAATGTTAGACCCATCTGTTAGATAGCCGACACATACACACATAAGAACGCAAGGCAATAAAAAATATATTCATGCCCATACGTTGCGTTGAGTATCTGGTATATGAGACGGCAGGAAAACCATTAATACTACGGTGGAGGAGCTGATGAAGATGGTGTTGCATTATCTCTTTGGCATGTAATCAGATTGATAAATTGTTGGACCGACTGTTGTACGCTAAACATCATCTTCTCTAGTGTGGAGAGCCTTACATCATGTCCCCCTAACTTATCTTTTATCTAAGCTAATCCCCGCTGCGTGGCACCAACTCTATCTTGGTGAAACTTGACACGTTAAGTTGGAGCTGAACCACTTTGGTTAAGAGCATGTTGTGGCTCCACAGGATCTACACCAGTTGGTGTTGTGGCTTCTCCCATTTCTCCACCTTCATGAATAGTCTCCTCAGAATCCTCTTCCACATACTCATGAAATTTAAGGTCAGATTTTCGTATATTAACTTTGTTAAAGTGTTGGAGGGGACACTCAGGGTCATTTGTTTGAGGAATACCAATTGTATCACAGATTACATGAATGATGTGGGGAAAGGGCAAGTATACTGCTCTGGACAGATGGATGACACTTGCTATTTAGTGAAGAATCAAGGTAGGTAGACAAAGTTTGACTCCAGTGGCCACATGGTATATAATAATGGTCATGAACCTGAAAAGATCAGCGCAATTGGGTCCACGAGGATAAGCATTTAAGCAGAATATCCCATGCAAGATGTGGTATCGAGGGTGAAAATATTTTTCTCTTAAGGCATTTCCCTGATACCATGGGATATCACGACCTTGATATAGGAATTTTGTAATTGTAGACCGAGTGATAGGATTTTCAAGATCAAGGTTAGATAATCCAACTAGAGACAAGGTTAAATCTAGAATGCTAGCGATGGACTCTATAATGATCTTAACACTATCATCTTCAACTGTGACAGTAAAAGATGGTGGTTCTAGTGTTGGAGAATGACAGCATGTAAAGAAACGATAGGTCCACTCAATGTGGCATGCTCCCCCGAAATCAAGAAGAGGAACCCAGTCGATTGCCTCTAACAAAGCTTCTATGTTGTACGGTTTTATGCAGTCCATGTCAACCCTATGCTCATACACCAGACGCCTCTCAGAGTATTTGTCAAGTATGTGTGGAGGAGGACCCACAACAATATCTTGTTGTGCTAGTGCTTCAGTAGGAGCTTCTCTATGATCCGACTGCCGCTTAGAGGAGCTCCGTGGGTGTGCAGTGGATTGTTGAGACTAGACTTGCCCTTTCCTCTTGAAGCCACGACTTTCTTTCTGATAGGCTGAGATGATTCACCGATGGCCGAAGACTTCCCTTTCTCCTTACTCATTAGGACAACTCAGAAGAAGGTGTCAAATGAAGGAAGAATCTGAACATCTTAAGAACCAACCCAAAATTCCCAAATAGAAGAATTTTAACACAACAAATTATACCTTGAGGAATCCAGAGTATGTGTTAGAGATTACCTGAGTTCCGACACTTTAGATGGCATATGGTTGACATACGATGAGAGCCATGGAAGAAAAACCTAGAAAAATCAACTAAGGAAGCTAAGAAATGAATTTTTCCCACTCGTCGACCTTTTATCAAGAGGTGAGATTCGATATCATCGAATATGGTTTCGATGATATCGATATGCCCTATTTGATTTTATTAAAGATGTCTTTGATAACATTTTCGATTATATGACTTTTCAAATTCCAAAAAGGCGTTGATGATATCGACCTTTATCGATTTAATCGAGGATCCAAATGAGTTATCGACAGACACATTAAAGGTGAATATTTTTCATTTTTCCACAGTATTTCGGCAAACTTTCATGTATAATGTAGTATATCTTTGAATCAAATTATATACATAGAAAAATTTTGTACAAGCATTGTACAAACCAACATTATAAACATTAGTATGTTTATATACAAAAGATTGAGGTGAGAGACCTCAGATGTATCATTAGGAGCTTAGCAAAAATTACATCATTTCAGCAAACTTTCCAGATCTAGATGCAAGACCTGGACTTGTATTTCCATGCTCAATGTTTTGAGCATATGGATCAGTCTTTCCATCTCCTTTAATGACATAACATTGGTTATTTGTGCGAGAGCCCTTCATCACTGATTTACCTGATAGGTCTAGGATTTCGCATTCGTCTTTGTTGAATGTAACCACATGCTTATTGTCACATATTTGAGAAATTCTTAGAAGATTGTGTGTTAATACTTTGATGCAAAAGGCATTCTCATTTTTGAGTAAATTTATTCCTTTAATAATTCCCTGTCCAAGTACCTTAGCGGTGCTTCTGTCTCCATAGGTGACTATCCCATTGTTAAGAGCTGAATAATTTGTAAGGAGAGATTTGTCACCTGTGACATGTCTTGAACATCCACTATCCAGATACCAATTAGTTTTATATGGTTTACATGAGTAACCAGACAATTCTTCTTTTCTTTTGGAACCCATTTTGTGACAGAATTTTTTACTGTGGTATTGTAACACCCCGGATTTTGGCCAATCTGGGATTTGACGTCCTTAGGCAATGGGTCAATTAAAACACCTGAAAATTCGCTTAGAACCCAATTCCATAGCCAAAGGAATCACTTAGGATTAATTCCTTTAGAAAATATGACTAGGTTAGCTAGTGCAACGTTAGAATAGCTGGGAAATGGTCCCTGATCGCTTTAAATACGTTCTACAAGGCCCAAAGCGAGTGGAACCAAGGGTGCTATAATGCTCTAAAGCCTCGGATCAAACTCTAAGCCGGTTTGTCCTCGGGACCTCCTTGAAACTTTGTATTGGATCTAGACCGCGCGTCGAAAGTCCGATACCTCCTATCTTAGACCGTTAGAACCGTCTAGCTGGACTTGACACTCATTCCGAAAATCAAGTCAAACCGATAATCACAGGCTATTTCATTGAGCCCGGACTGAAGAGAGTGTGAATAGGGACATAGTTGGAATTTCAAATTCAAATCTGGCACACAAATTTGACGCATCAGTATTAAGCATTCTGACCGTCAGAATACAGCCAAATTACACCCTTGGATCAGGAAAAATATCTATTATATATCACGAGACTTATAGGCCTGATCTTGGTGCGGTGACCGTTAAACTGAAACTGGGCCGCCACGTGCGATCTGGGAACCCAACCGGTCTGAAAACTGGATGTGTGCTAGATCCAGTATGCATGAGCTTAAGTCCGACCGCATTTGGCCTGGGGACCTCCAGAAATGCCCTTTTGGACCGAAACGGCCCCGATTTGGTTAGGCACCAAGTAAACATTGTTCCCAAGCCTATTTTGGGAATGTTTTAGGCTATAAAAGGGGTTGAAACCCCCACTCCTCTCTCCCATCCGAATTTGAGAGAAGCTCTAGCTTGGGAGAGAGAAAAAGAGTGAGAGATTGTGAGAGAGTGGGAGAGTTCTTCCCGCCACTTGTGCTACGTGTTGCACATGCTTAAGCAACACTCCTCTACCGCTTTCCCGGCGATTCCACCGCAATCCTAGGTAAGTAAAAACCCTAAATAGTTGGTGATTTGAGTTTTCCTTGTTTCCATAGCGATGTAGCTTATGGATCTTATGTATTAGGTTCCTTATTCGCCGTAGACGAAGCGTATACGCTCCGTTTCAATTTCCGACTCTACAAGACATAAGGTGCGGATAGTAGACGCTTTGATTGACTGTTTTCAAAGCTTTCAATGTCGTTTAATAGTAGATTCTTGACGGCAACGCCGTTTGACATGTACAACATGCTCTCCGTTTCCTGTTTCGTAAATTAACGAAGAATATGAGATTTAGGGCATTTTAGTCATTTGTAGGAAGTACCGTTTACATTCATATTTTGCTGATGTGATTGACATGGTTTGTTGTCGCATTAGGAAGTTAGGAATGCGTGCATAATTAGTTTGGCGAAGAGATTCGCCTAGTTGCGCACCTTGGGTCGACATACTATATGTAGACTTAAGTGTGTAGTGCATGTGTTTGTATAAATGCTTGTATTAGTATGTATTGAATTAAATGATGTTATTTGATAGTTTGTGATTGATTTTTCAATTATTATGCTGACCTAAATGATTTTCTACATGTTGACAAAATGCATGATTTCATTACATGCATGGAATGTATGTGCTTGAGGATTTGCTTAAGTTGAATATGCATGGGAAGTATGCCTTGAAGATTTGCTTAAGTTGAATGTTATAACATGTGCTAACATGCTCACATGATGTATTTTAATTCCAACACCTTTGTATAGTGTTAATGTAATTCCATAGATGTGTGGGACTTGACTTAGTCCAGGCAGTCGGTAACCGAGCGAATTCGTGGCTGACTGGTCATAGCCACGAACGACGCGTCGATGAATGTGATTCGTGTTGAGAGTTGGCGGCAGTGGTTAGGCCACGCGAAGTGTTTCACGCACTTCATGTCGTTCAATTCGAGATGCGATCGCACTAGTCGAGCCCGTCAAGTAACCCGACTGGCCAATGTTTGTTCACCTTGTATGTATCATAACTGCTTGAACCTAGGGTACTGAACTTACCATTGTAAACCCTGTTAACCATGGTACCTTGATCCACGAAGACTCATGAGCCGGGCATGGTGGTATGGGACACCGTGGTCGAGCTGTCGGCCTACGCTGGGGCCACAAACCTCCCCGTAGTGACCAGTGAGCACCTATGACTCGTGAGCAGATTATGGTGGTATGGGACACTATATTCTTGCTGTCGGCCTACACTGATAAGGTGATGGGGGAGCGGTGCAACGAGTGCGAGCAACAGCCCTGGCAGCCCTTTGTAGTGACCGCGAGCGTATTCTGAGTCTACGGGAGGCGACGACCCTTCCGTAGCAGTAGAGTACAGTAGGCCTGTATTGATAAGGTGATGGGGGAGCGGAGCAACGAGTGCGTGCAACAGCCCTGGCAGCCCTTGCAGCGACCTACAAAATATACATCGTATGAGATTACTAGGAGTGACGACCCTAGACAGGATCTGTGTTGGGATTGATACAAGGGAAGTACCTTAGTTTCCCAATCCTGCTGTTTGAATGGATTAATAACAACTTGGTAATCATATCACCATAGCATTGCATGTGCCTGGAAGATGTGGAGCACTCTAGGGAGTGTGGCATGCCGCGGTCGTAAGATGTTGCCGTATGAGGGTGATCGTCGGTGAGGGCATACATCACGTCATGTCATAATTGCATTAACAACAGTATTAGGATTGTTTGATTTATTGCTTTACTATTATCGCATGATTGATTTGAGAACATGTTAATCCTTGCTCTATTATTCCACTGAGTTAGCTACTCACTCCCACGTTACGGGACGGTGTTCCGGACACCCACCAGACCTTTTTGTGATTGCAGATGATGGCGCGGCCTGTGAGGCAGAGCCGGACTTGATGATGATGAGGAGGATCCCTCCTTTATGCGTGTTCTGATCGACGGGACTACAGGGAGGTTGATTAGATACTTTGACATTTGTCATTTTATATTTTTAGCGCACTCATGTATATTCGTTTCATCTACTTTTGGAGTATACATGTATATGTATAACCTGGTAACATGTTCACACTCTGGAGACATACAACAGTTTATATATGTTATACATACTATTACCGACTTCCGCTGGTTAATTTAACTGTCTCTGGAGTATGATATGCGGTTCTAGCTTAATCTCACTCATGTCTAATACATTATCACAGACAACATTCAATCATACATATCTATGTTGCATAAATAACATTTTGGAACTCGGGAGTTGGGTTTTTGCTCGACCCCCCCGATTTTCGGGATGTTACAGGTATATTCAGCCACTTGATTCAATACTTCCTTCACTTTGCCATTCATTCTAGGTGGTGATGGGTGTGTATTTCTCATATTCCTAGGTGGACACTTAATGTCTTATATTTTCTTGGCTGGTTTAAATTTTTTTCCAGAATTATGTTGTGTCCTCCTAGGTGATAAGCATTCAAACTTATAATGACCTAAATCACCACATAAATGACAAACTGGAGTAGTTCTAGTGTTACTTCCCGAAGCAACAGATTTCTCAGTTATTTGTGCTGCTTTTCCAGTTTTTGTTTTAGATTTTTCATATCTTAAGCCACTCTTATCCTTACCAGGTCTTCCCATACCTAAGAGTTTTTCTAACTTCTCACCATTCTGAGAAAACTTATAGTTCAGTTTAGCAATTTTTTCTGGATTCTTCTAAATCAAACAGGGGTATGATTTTTGTTTTGAAGAAGCATGTTTTTGTCTTTTAATTACTCAACCTGTTTGTTTAGTTTTTTAGACTCGGATTTAAGGAAGGTGTTGATTCTTTCAAGTCTATCATTATCTGAATGATATTGCTGTAAATCATTGATTAGATGTGTATTAATTTTCAGAGTTTTATCCAAATCTTTTTGCAGCAATTCCTTTTTATTTTCAGATATTCCAAGTCTTCTAATAATGTTGATGCTATGAATGTAAAGTTGATTTTAAGCATCTTGTAGTTTATTCTATTCTTCTTCTTCTTCCTTATCAGTTTCCTCATTATCCGATGGAAATGACTCAGTGGCTTATGGTTCTTTCTTATTCTCAGTTTCACTAGGAATGATTGGAGTAGTGGAGACCATAAGAATTTTCAAAGATTTCTGGTCTCCATCTCTCTCTGAGTCACTAAATCCTGAGTTTGACTCTTTTGTATCATCCCATGTGACAGTCATTGCCTTACCCTTAGTTTTTCTATTTGGGCATTCAGTAGACAGGCATCCAAACTTTTGACAAGCATAACATTGTGGTTCTTTGGTCTCTTTACCAAATTTACCTGCAGATTGTCTGTTGTCCACCCTTCTTTCTTTAAATGGATGACTACGATTTTTCTGAAAGAACATTCTAAACTGTTGAGCCAACAAAGCCACTTCCTCATCTTCATCTTCTCTTTCACTTTCAATATCCTCATTTGTTGTTTTCTTTAAAGTTTTGAGGACAGTAGTTTTGGATTTTGAGGTTTGTTTGAAGTGTAGTTCAAAAGTTTGTAGGGAACCTACTAGTTCTTCTACTTTTATTTCATCTATGTTTCTACATTCTTGAATGGTTGTTACTTTAGGATTAAACCTTTTCGGTAATGATCTTAGAATTTTTCTATAGATTTTAGGAACTAGAACTTCCTCACCTAATCCTCCCATGGAGTTGCAAATGATATTCCATTTTGTGAAAAACTCCATAAAGGTCTCATGCTCTTCCATTCTGAGACTTTCGAATTGTGATGTTAGAAGTTGTAATTTTGCTCTTTTCACGGTGCTTGTACCTTCATGGGTTATTTCTAACAAATCCCATGCTTCTTTGGATGTCCCACACATACTGATTTGATTGAAAATATCTTGGGACACAGCACGGTAAATAGCATTCATAGCTTTAACCTCAGCAGTTTGGTTTTCTTTGTCGAATGTTGTCCACTTCTCTTTAGATTTCAGTTTGGTGATAGTTGTGCCATTATGAAGTACTATTTGTTCAGATGGTGGCACATATCCTCTTTCAACTATATCCCAAACATCATGATCCAAGGATCTTAGAAAGTAGTGCATTCAAGCCTTCCAATATGCATAATTTGATCCATCAAATACTGAAAGTCTAGAGACCGATGAGCCCTCTCATTTGGCCATATTCCCGACTTCAGTCAAGATCACTCTCTAGGCAGTGAAGCCCTTTAAGAGAGACCTGCTCTGATACCAATTGAAATTGCGATAATGACTGCTTTAGTTGAAGCAGGAATATGCCAATATGTCCTAGAGGGGGGTGAATAGGACTTTTATAAAATTTTATAACAATTTAAAATCCTATCACTCTAATCCCAATAGCAAGCATACATTAGGATTACTCAAGAGTAACTCTACTGGCTTCCAAGCTCGGTAGAGGATCCAATCACAAACTATTTGAGAAATGAACAATGTGTAAATTAGTTTATGATGGATATGACTGTGTGTGTGTGAGGTGTGATCTCAAAAAATCAAATATGAAAATACTTAAGGAAATCACATAAGTAATGGAAGACAATAACAATCTCAAACACAGTCATTTTTATAGTGGTTCGACTACTTGTCTACTCCACTCCTAGCAACCGCACTTAACCCTTGAGTATACCAGATTTCACTAAGGAGGTTTCACACGGTTCACCTCAAACCCGAGATTTTAAATCAGCTTCACCACTAACTAGTACAACCTACACCTAGGCTGACAGTTTATGCTCCCACTAGCAACGGTCAACACATAGCACCTAATTTTAGGCACACTGGCCAAGGATCCACTTAAGGAACCTCACTTGTTTATGCTCCCATGAGCAAGGGTCAACACAACGCAGCTGATTTTAGACCACCTTGGTCAAGAACCTACACAAAGGACCTAACGTTTATGCTCTCCACAGAGCAAGGGTCAACACAAAGCACCCACCGAGTACACTCCTGCCGGAGGCCTCCTAGAGGACTTGCATGGGGTGAGAAACACCTTAGACCCAATCTTACAAAGGAATGATCATAAGGGTCCTCTGGACTCTATTGACTTACAGATAAGTAGATGAGCCCCATTCAATGAGTTGTTGAAGGTCTTCCTCCTTTATTGATGAAGAATCTTCTTCTTCCTTGAACCACAACTCAGAAGATGTACTAATGCATGGCGACGGGTTGGGTCAAGGTTATGATGGAATCCTACTCTCAAATATTTTTCTATAAGGGAGATAGAGCGATTCCAGACATCTATGCATTTAAGGTTTCCCAGCTCAATAATTTTCCATTACGATGGTAGCTGGAGGATCTTTGAATGCAAAAGTTTATTCCTCAATCCACTCTATTGAATGTCAATGATGAGGGTGGATTGGAGGATGAACTTTCATGAGAGAAAGGGCTTTAGATATATGATCTAAGGTTAAACACTCAAAAGCACTCTCTTCTTTCTTTACCAGCAACTAAGGACAAGCTCTCTATAAATAGGCAAAAGGTTCCAACGGATATAAAACAGTCACACTTATGACAGAGTTTGATATCATCGAGTAGCGTCGATATTATCGATCATATACTCTCGATTACATCGACTGGCCGCTCGATGACACAAACTCAAATGTTAAACACTTTTGAAATATTTTGCAAGCTAGTCGAGGGAATCGAACTTACGTCGATGTCATCGGATTTTGAACTCCAATTTCATCGACACGAGGATCGATTCCTCGACATTTGAAAATGAGAAAGACATGCCTTTAAAATATTTCAGGTCAAGGATATGATCGTGGTACACTCGATATCTTCGGAGTTTGAATTATCGATGATATCGATAGTTGTGTCGATGCATCGATATATCCAAAGGATTTTCCAGTTAAGCTTGCTGGACAGTTTATGTCCATTCTCGATGCAATCGACCCAGCCTCGATACATCGATATTTAAATATCGATTTTATTGAGTGACCCTCGATACAAGATAAAGACCACCTAAAAATATTACTTGTTAATAGTGTGTCTAAGAACAATATCATCGAAGGCCTTCCGATATCATCAAAATTTGAATTCTGAGGATATCAAGGAGAACTTCAATATATCAAAGATTTTATGATTTTCCTTATAAAAACTGAGACACAATATCTCTGCTGTCGATTTTATTGAGTCAACTTCGATAACCTCGAGATTCAAATTTCAATGATATCATACAGCTATCGATACATCGATAATTCTGTTCAGAAGTATATACGGTTGTTGGACAACTTATGTCCTCATTCGATACTATCGAGTGAGCTTCGAGGACATCGATGGCACTACTTGATTATATCGATCAGACTATCGATAAATCGACAAAGGTAGAAAACTTAGAGATTTCTAAAATTGTGAAAAAGTTTTCTAACCCAAAAACCCTATGATACTCTAATAAATTTTAAGGGTTTTATTTACCAGGTGTTTTGGGACATGGGATGTGAGGCTTAGATTTACATGTGGCGAGTTCAGGCTCACATCCAGTTGAGGCAAACAGTTAATTGATCTTCCTATGGAGCTTCTCTGTCTAGTTGACTCAACACTCACGTAATTGACAAACCAAGGCACATTCATAATGACACCCCATCACTGTTGTACAAGTGGGCGGGCACATGTGGGCGAGGCCTAAGGGCCTGGGTGAGCTAATGTGGTTGGCAAGCTATTGGGCTAGCAGGTTAATAGCCGGAACTGAAAGTGTTATGTTGATAAACCCTGAGTATTGTCAAATTTTGGTGTGTCAAACCATTTCAAGTTTGTATCTTGATGTGTATCAAGCCTGTATATCTGTTCGCATTGAATCTTTGACGTTCGTTTTGTTCATGTTGAATTTATCTTGCTGATATCTACGATAAACTTATTGAGATCTTCAAACTGGAAGAAAGTGAAGACTTAATTTTTAAGAACATTGCAGTTCAAGATCTGGAACGAGAAAAGTCTAAGAACTCAAGACCTAGTTGAAGACTGTGTTCGGTATGTTGAGTTCAAGCGTAAAATTTAAAGCTACTGAAGTGATTGATAGTTTGATGGTTCATATGTTCTATCTTACAAGTAATGTATGATTGATCTAGATTGACCTTAGATCATGATTAGATCGTTTCATACTTTCGGTCGGTCATTTTGGTCATTTTATAAGTGAAAAATTCTGTTCTTTCGACTAGCCCTAGCACTGACTCGACCAGTCCTAGAATTTTCTCGACAAGTCCCAGATTTGTTATGAATTTTTAGAATTTTTCTATTAGTCTACGACCAGTCCTGGAAACTGCTTGACCAATTGTGTGAATAGTGTTCGACTAGTCGTGTAGTGCTCGACTCATTTTCTAGTGAGTATTTGTGGATGTGAATGTTGTAATCTTTAAATTTCAGTATTGTGTGGTGAATGTTGTAATAAATTAGTTTCTATTTCTTTCATATCCTCTTTATTTTGAGTTTTTAATACTCACCCACATTTTAGTAAGGTTGTCCTGACATAAACCATTGGTTTTTGGTGTTAGGTTGTCCTTATAACTAAGTTGGTATTAACCTCTCAATACTTGACTATTGAGGTTGTTATTTCCTTTGGTTAATTACATTTTATTTATCTATCTTGTTATTGTTATTTCGTTTATTATTTTTATTTGGCATAATTCTATTCACCCCCCCCCCCCTTTAGGACTTTTTTTCTCGACCTTTTCAGGAACAATTAAATTGCCCCTGTCAAAACGTCCCGAAGAAGCATCTAAAACAAAGGAAAGAGACTTCTGTCATTATCACCGCATAGTAGGGCATTTAATAGAAAATTGTTATACACTAAAGTGCATTATATAAAGGATGATAAACAGCGGTGAGATAATATTCAGGAAAGAGAAAAAAAGAGACAGAAGAGCGATAGCAAACGTACTTACTGTGCGAGAAGATTATCAGGGAAGGACAAGGGTGGATAATAAGAAAATAATGGGGAAAGTTGCAGTGACTACCTTGCGATCAGGGAAGAAGATGGCTGGCCCACCAAATTTGAAAAGTAAAAATCCAAAGACAGAAGCAGTCAAGAATCACGCCAACAATAATAACAGTGGCGAGAAAGAAAAGGGAAAAGGAAACAGAGAAAGTGACTTATGACATTATAAGCCACTTGAAAGGCATTCCAGTTCAATTGAGTGTCTATGATGCTATAAAATTGTCAGAAGACTCCCAATAAAGCTTGATTAAATCCTTATCTGATGAAGGTATAAGGGAAGTGTTGCTGACTGAGATGGAGAATGAGAAACGAGAAGATTGTATGCCAATTATCTCCTTCTCCGATGACGACCTGGTTTGCGATGGGGAACATAATAGGTCGTTGATGATAATGGGTCATATTTGCGGTAAACAAGTGAAGCGAATAATGCTCAATAACAGGTCTATTGTAAACCTGTTACAATTGACAATGCTGAATGAATTGGGTTATCGATGCTCGAATTTACTCCCTAATGGAATGATGTTACAGGGCTTTACTCAAGATGGACAGTGTGCGCTTGGTAAGATCACAATAACACTGGAGATAGGAGAATTAACTACAAATGATGTTTGCCACGTTATAAATGTAGTGACTGCATATAATCTCCTTCTGGGAAGACCGTGGATGCATTAGTATGGCATCATACCTTCTAACCAGCACCAGTGTTTCAAATACCGCAAAGACAGGGTACAACACAAAGTATTAGCTAATGTAAGACCGTATACAGAAGCTGAAGCTTTTTTTCACAAATGCAAATTATTATGATGCATTCACCAGTAAGGAAGAAAAGGAGAATGATGAGAACAAGATCCCAAAAAATGCTTGCATGAAAATCGTGAAAGAAGAAGAAACAGAGCCGCCTGTGGCAGAAAAGGCGAAAAATGTCACGCCCCAAACTCGAAAATTGGATTCACAGGAATCCCGATCGCCGAATCCGGTGCCGACAGCCTCTGTAGTACCCCATTCTTGGCTCCTAGCGTTCATATGCCAGATTTCGATCCTGGGATCCTATAAGGAGGATTTTATTTTGTACATTTAACTCACAATAAGCATAACCATATGATTACCCAATTCACAAAGGCAACATTATCGTCACATATCCACTAATATAATCAGTTGAGTACAATGCTGAAAGGAATTACATAGATAAAAATCAAGCTTCAGAAGACCGTTGTATGCTCCATGCTCAACACTGCTGCAACCTAACATCACCTGCATGCATCTATCGTGCATAAGCTTATAGAAAGCTTAGAGGTGGTGTAAGTGTGTGCACAAGGTAAGTGCTAAGTATTCAATACAATGCCATAATCATACAATACCGGAAGTACTGGTAATCCATAAATCGTGCAGTATCGGAATAAGTAGAAATACTGGCAAGATCAGGAATTATCAGAGTAAACAAAAATATTGATAAGATCATAAATCATACGATAACAGAGTAAGAGAAAATACTGATAAGTCCATGAGTCATACAATATTAGAATACGCAAGACAAATCAACTATACAAATGAGGAATCATAGATAGCCAAATATCAGATGCAAAGGATGCAATGCAATATACATTCCTGATGAGTATCACAAATAGCGTCAGCCGTACCTAGACCATATAAATGCAGAAACACAATAACCCAAAATGTCGTATGCCGCGAATGTCATGCAATATGCGATGCGAATGGAATGGTCATGTTGGAGTGTGAAGTCAGGATGATAGTACGTAGTATCGCAGGCTATGAGGTCCGTCACAAGGGACTTCTATCCAAACCAGTCCCATACCTAAATTTAGATAGTCAGACTCAATGTAGTAAACTCCTGATCTCAGGTTAGTCGCACACCCCAACTGAAATTCTGGCCATTGTGAAGGTACACGTAACAAATAGTTGTAACACCCTGAAATTCAGGGGTCGTGTAGAAACCCAACTCCCGAGTTCCAGACCATCACTTAGGCAACAAATATGATTATGATTCAATGTTGTCTGAGTTAGAGCATTTACATGAGTAAGATTATACCAAAATTACAATTCATACTCCAGATACAGTGATAAAACGCAAGCAGAAGACTGAAGAATATATATATCACTGTATGGAAAACAAAATAATCTCGAACTATCTCCAAAGTATGAATACATCTCTGAGTCATAAATACATATAATAAACCAAAAATTAAAATGTCATATGGTCCAACTAGCAAGTCCTGCCGATCCAGGCCACCTACACAAAGCCGTCGTAGAACTGCATATACGAGAACTCATCCTGGTCCTCGTAGAAGTCCGGCTCCGACTCCTGAATCTCCTCACAACCTGCATCTAAAACAGAGTCTGGTAGGTGTTGCAAACACCGTCCCGTAACGTGGGAATGAGTGATCAACTCAGTGGAATCATATAGCAAAGATTAGCATGTTATCAAATCAATCACGTGATAATAGTAAAGAAATCAATCAGACATTCCTAGATACTATTGTTAATACAAGTATGAAATGACATGATAGATGCCCTCACCGACATACTCCCTCATGCGACACCATCTTACGTCCGCGGCATGCTTTCTTCCCTCAGTGCTCCACATCTTCCAGGCACATGCAGTGCGATGTGGAAATGATTACCGAGTTGTTATTAATCCTTTCATACAGCAGTATTGGGAAACTAAGGTACCTTACTTATATCAATCCCAACACAGATCCTGTCTAGGGTCATCACTCCTAGTAATCTCATACGATGTTATATTTATAGGTCGCTGCAAGGGCTGCCAGGGCTGTTGCTCGCACTCGTTGCACCGCTCCCCCATCACCTTATCAATACAGGCCTAATGTACTCTTGTTGATACGGAAGGGTCGTCGCCTCCCGTAGACTCAGAATACGCTCGAGGTCACTACAAAGGGCTCGTCACCAATCAGAGTAGGCCGACAGCTCGAATGTAGTGTCTCATACCACCACAATCGGTTCACGAGTCTAAGTTGCTCACTGATCACTACGAGGAGGTTTGTGGCCCCAGCGTAGGCCGACAGCTCGACCACGGTGTCCCATACCACCATGCCCGGCTCATGAGTCTTTATGGATCAAGGTACCATGGTTATCAAGGGTTTCACTGGTAAGTTCAGTATCCTAGGTTCAAACAGTTATGACTCATACAAGGTGAACAATCAACAATCAATCGGGTTACTTGACGAGCTCTCGACTAGTACGAGCGCATCTCAAGCTGAGCGACATGAAGTGAATAAAACACTTCGTGTGGCCTAACCACTGCCGCCAACCCAAAACACGACTTGCGTTCATCGACGCGTCCTTCGTGGTAAATAGAAGCCAACCACGAATTCAATCCATTACCGACTACTTAGACTAATGTATAGCCTCAAACATTTGTAATCAACATCAGTGATCATGTGAGAGTAACAGAAATGAAATACAAACAATACAAGCATGTTGACACATGTTATAACATACAACGTAAGAAAATTAACCAACACATGTATTCCATATATATCATGAAATCAATTCATATAACAACATGGAGGAAATCATGTATATCATCATATTGATTGAGAATTCAATCTCAAGACTAATCTACCACAACATTTACTCAATACATACTAATACAAACACTTAGTCTACACACTTTAGTCTACATAGCGTATGTCGACCCAAAGTGCGCATTAGGGCGAATCCCTTCACCAAACAGATTATACACGTATATTTAATATCATAACACGACAAATAAACATGACAATCATTTTTGCATAATACAGACGTATACAGTATTTCCTACAAATACCTAAAATACCCTAAATCTCCTATTTTCTGTACGTATACGAAATAAAAAATGGACAGCATGTTCTACATGTCAAATGGTGCCCTTGTCAATAATCTACTATTAAACGACATTGAAAGCTTTGAAATCAATCAATCTAAGTGTCTAAAATCCTCACCTTTCGCCGTAGATGCGTATTCATTCGAATAGAAAGTCTACACTTCCTCAACGGCGATATGTCGACCTATATCACAAGATGAATCAACTACTTCGCTAATTGTATCTATGGAATCCCTAAAATAGGTAGAGGTTAGGGTTTTCTTACCTCGAAATGAGTTGGAATCACCAGGAAAGTGATTTGAATGCAGTGATCAAACACGTGTAGAAGCTGTAGCAAGTGGCAGGAAGTTTCTCCCGCAACTCTCTCACAATCTCTCTCTTTCTCTCTCTTCTCTTTCTAGGGTTTATTGTAAATTCGGATGGGAGAGATATGAGAGGGTTTAAGGTCCTTAAATAGGTTAGAAACTCACCCATTTAGACTTGAAACCAAGGTATACTTGGGTTATAACCAAATCGGGTCTTCTCCGATCCAAAAGAGCATTTTGGGAGGTCCCCTGGCCGAATGCGGTCGGACTTAAGCTTATGAATACTGGATCCCATTCACATCAAGTTTTCAGTCCGGTAGTGTTCCCAGATCGCACGTAACGGACCAGTTTCAGTTCAGCGGTCACGGAGACTCGATCAAGGATTCCAAGTACACTAACCTGAGTGAGAAATGTTCCCTGATCCGAGGGTGTATTTGGGTCAGATTCCGACGGTCTGAATGCTTATACTTAACCCGCAAGCGAAACGTGCCAGATTCATTTAAATCTCATTTAATTTTTAATGAATTTCACTCTTTCTCACACTCCTTGCTCCAGGCTCAAGGAAATAGCCTCAGAACATCGGTTGGGCTTGATTTTCGAAACGATTGTCAAGTCCAGCTAAGCGGTCATAACGGTCTGAGATTATAGATATCGGACTTTCGACGCGCACTCTAAATCTAATACGAAGTTTCAAAGGGTTCCTACAAGCAAACGGGTTTAGAGTTTAATCCCAGATTTCGGGATATTAGCGTCATTAATTCTACAAGTTTTGGGTCTTGCAGAATGTATTTAAAGCTATCTGTGCTAATTTCATAGCTAATCTAACATAGCGCTAGTTAACTTACACTTAATTTCTAAAGGAATTAATCCTAAGTGATTTCTGATCAAGTTGGCACTCGGATCTCTGTACGAATTTTTCTAAGGCGTTACAATAGTTGCGTACCACCAGCTCAAGTGGATGGTGAATGAATGAGTATGCAAATCCTGCTCACTAAATCCACATATCAGTATAGTTCATCTCTAGGATCATCACCGGGGTCTAGTACACTCTACGTCAGCTTGTCGTCCCTATCCGAACACACAACTAGGAGAGCAAAAGAGACCTCACTATCTACCTGCCAATATCGGGCCCGGCTCGTCGATAGCGGACCGATTCCTCAAGCTAGTCAAACTCAACCTAGAAGTTGCCCCCTCACTCAGGCGGGTAAGGTCACACCCCTTTCCAACCGACCACGACATAGTGGGAGACGTGACCTACTGGTATACGGCCCTCGTGCGCTCATATATCCACTCGGTCTCGACGTTGGAGTCATCTCCTAGCTACGGAGGTTTAGGGATTTTCACCCATGGACATTTATGGCGCCCGTAGCTAGAACTAAATATTTTTGGTGTCCCGTCTGGCCATCCACTATATGCCTGTGGAGGCTATGACCCTGATGTTGATAGGGCATATAACACATAATGCAAGATGCATGAGTCATACAATCCAGTCATGCATCAATCTTGCGCATGTCATGCGCTCATGTGAGATAACCTCCGCCTATCAGGGAGCTTCGTATCAACATGTTCAATGACATATGCAATGATCAACCACATCTCATAACAAACATGCAGATGATGCGTATGGGTATGAATCATGATGTCATGTTACTATATACTCATAATCGGTACTAATAACTGACATCGACAATCGACGGCCAACATACATCACAATGGGCTCCATCTCCTGGCCCTCGAATGCATCACAATGGGTCTCATCGCATAGGCCTTAGACACGGGCTGAATACATATCACAACGGCCCGTAAATACAGGCCACATATACATCACATTGGACCCCGACAATCAAAATCGGGAATCGGCCATGACAAATCAGAATCGATAATCGGCCTATATCAATAATAGGCAATCGGCCTAGATAATCAGTACCGATAATCAGTATCGGTAATTAGCACCGACGATAAGCATCGATAATCGGCCATGACAACCAACATATATAGGCAAGGCGGGGTCCATATATGGACAATCAGTCAACTATAATGTAAAGATCGGCTTTCGACCGTGGTTATATCAAATCCGATAGCACAGAGCCATCCATCCATGGCGAATGGGGCTCACTTATTTGGATTAACCCACGAAGAGAATGGGCCTAACAAGGCCTAAGGGAAGGTCACAATGAGGACATCTAACTGTCATTACCTATCAATGAGGACATTCAACCAACATTGCTCCCAAAGAGTGGCCCGTGTAGGGCCAAACATACAGTGGGCCCACGACCTCATACAAGGGTTTGATATACATCACCATGGGCCGAATATATGGGCCTAATATACATCACCATGAGCCACGACCCATGGTCCTCTAATACATCATAATGGGCTATGACCCATAGACCTCAATATACATCAAGTGGACTGCATTAATGGGTCTCATATACATGACAGGTGGGCCCTGCACATGGGCCTCAAACATACAACATGTGGGCCCTACACATGGGTCTTGAATACATCAAATGGGTCATGTACCTGGGCCTCGAATACGTCAAGTGGCTACACATCATAGGCCTAGTACATATCACAATGGGTCTTGCCCATAGGCCACAAATATAACTTATTGCACCTCTTAAATACAATGAATGGGCCACACAAGTGGACAGTATGGGTGAAACATGCGCAGCATGGTGGGCCTATATAGTGTAGGCAAGCCCAGCACATGTAGGAAGTGGGCCCTTTGCCATCAAGATGGGTAAATAGTGCAAATATAAAATACATACATCGGGGTGAGTCCCACCATTCAGCGGCTAGATAGCGCGGATATACAATACACTTATCATGGTTAGATCACACATTGAAATGGGCCTTATGTACATCCCATTGGGCCCCGACCCATAGGTCTCAAATACCAAGGTGGGCCTCATAACATGGGCCTCATATATATATATATATATATATATATATATATATATATATATATATATATATATATATATATATATATATATATCAGAGTGGGCCTCAACAACGGGCCACAAATGCATAAAGATGGGCCTAATCATGTGGGCCTCATATATATATTAAAGTGGGCCTCAACAATGGGCCACAAGTACATGAAAGTGGGCCCGACAAGTGGGCCACAAAATAAATCAAGGTGGGCCCGACAAATGGGCCACAAAATGCATCAAAGTGGGCCCGACAAATGGGCTACAAAATACATCAAAGTGGGCCCGACAAATGGGTGATCATATCACGGAGTGGTCCTCCATGAGGTGTTTGAGATCCAACCAAATTCATAAGTTAACATAGAGCTAGATGAAGTGGAAGCAAAATAGAAGCTTAATTGGAGGCTAATGTGGCTCCTAAGATGTAACGACCTGGAAAAATCGGTACTTGGGCTCGAGTACCAACTCGACCAGAAATCGCGTAGGATTAATTCCTTTAGAAAATAAGTGTAAGTTAGCTAGCGCAACGCTAGAGTAGCTGGGAAATAGTCCCTGATCACTTTAAATATGTTCTACAAGACCCAAAGTGAGTAGAACCAATGACGCTATAATACTCTAAAACCTCGGATCAAACTCTAAACCGGTTTGTTCTCAGGACCTCTTTAAAACTTTGTATTGGATCTAGACCGCGTGTCGAAAGTCTGATACCTACAATATTAGACCGTTATAACCGCCTAGCTGGACTTGACAATCATTTCGAAAATCAAGTCCAACCGACATTCATAGGCTATTTCATTGAGCCTAGAGTGAAGAGAGTGAGAAGAGGGTTAGATTTGGAATTTGAAATTTAAATCTGGCACATGACTTGACACGTCAGTATTAAGCGTTCTGACCATCAGAATTCAGCCAAATTACACCCTTGGATCAGGAAAAATTTCTATTTCATATCATAAGACTTTTAGGCCTGATCTACGTGCGGTGACCGCTGAACTGAAACTGGACCACCACGTGCGATCTACGAACACTGCTGGTCTGAAAATGGGATGTGAGCGACATCCGACATGCATGAACTTAAGTTCGAACGCGTTCGGCCAGGAGACCACCAGAAATGTCTTTTTGGACCGAAACAGCCCCGATTTGGTTAGGTATCAAGTAAACATTGTTTCCAAGCCTGTTTTGGGCGAGTTTTAGGTTATAAAAGGGGCTTAAACCCTCACTTCTCTCACCCATCCGAATTTACTAGAAACCCTAGCTGGTCTGAGAGAAAAGGTGAGAGATTGTGAGAGAGAGTGGGAGAGAATTTCCTACTGCTTGTACTACCTGTTGCACGTGCTTAAGCAACGCGCCTCAATCACTTTCCCGGCGATTTCGCCGCGATTCTAGGTAAGAAAATACTCCAAATACTTGCTGAATTAAGGTTCCTTAGTTTTCTTAGCATGGTATCTTATGGATCTTGTGTATTAGGTTCCCGGTTCGCCGTAGACGAAGCGTATACGCTCCGTTCGAATCAATACGCTCCTAGGATAAAAGGTGCGGATTTTAGATGCTTTGATTGACTGTTTCCAACGCTTTCAATGTTGTTTAATAGTAGATTATTGACGGCAACCCCGTTTGACATGTACGACATGCTGTCCGTTTCCTGTTTCGTAAGCAGACGAAAAGTATGAGATTTAGGACATTTTAGTCATTTGTAGGAAATACTGTTTTCATCCATATTTTGCTGATGTGATTGACATGGCTTCTTGTCGCATTAAGATATTAGGAATGCGTGCATAATTAGTTTGGCGAATAGATTCGCCTAAATGCGCACTTTGAGTCGACATACTATATGTAGACTTAAGTGTGTAGTTTAAGTGTTTGTATAAATGCTTGTATTAGTATGTATTGAATTAAATGGTATTATGAATTAGTTTGAGATTGAATTCTCAATTAATATACTGATGTAAATGATTTCCTACATGTTAGCTATATGCATGATTTCATTATATGTATAAAATGCATGTGCTTGATGATTTACTTAAGTTGTATGTTATAACATGTGTTAACATGCTCACATTGTTGTATTTCATTTCCATTACTCTTACATGATTTCTGATGTGAATTCATAAATGTTTGGGACTATACTTAGTCCAGTCAATCGGTAACTGAGTTAATTCGTGGTTGGCTTATCTTTGCCACGAACGACGCGTCGATGAAAGCGAACCATGTTTTGGAGTTGGCGGCAGTGGCTAGGCCACACGAGGTGTTTACACACTTCATGTCGTTTGACTTGAGATGCACTCGTGCTAGTTGAGCCTGTCAAGTAACCCGACTGGCCTTTGTTTGTTCACCCTGTATGAGTCATAACTGCTTGAACCTAGGGTACTGAACTTACCATTGTAAACCCTTTTAACCATGGTACCTTGATCCATAAAGACTCATGAGCCAGGGCATGGTGGTATGGGACACCGTGGTCGAGCTGTCGGCCTACGCTGGGGCCACAAACCTCCCCGTAGTGACCAGTGAGCACCTATGACTCATGAGCAGATTAGGGTGGTATGGGACACTATATTTGTAACACCCTGAAAATCGGGAGTCGTGTATAAACTCAACTCCCGAGTTCCAGACCGTCACTTATGCAACAAAAATGATTATGATTCAATATTTTCTGATTTAAAGCATTCACATGAGTAAAAGTATACCAAAACTGCAATTCATACTTCAGATCCAGTGATAAAAGCAAGCGGAAGACTAAACAATATATATATCACTGTATGAAAAAAAAAAGTAGATCTCATCTATCTCTAAAGTATGAATACATCTCTGAGTCTCATAAACATATACATGAACAAAATCAAATGTTCAAAATAGTCTCACTGAAGTCCCGTCAACCCAGGTCGCCTAAGCAAAGCCATCATGATACTGCATGTACGAGAACTTGTCCTGGTCCTCGTCGAAGTCTAGCTCTGCCTCCTGGATCTCAGCATCACCTGCATCTACAACAAGGTCTGGTGGGTGTTGCAAACACCATCCCGCAACGTGAGAGTGAGTGATCAACTCAGTGGAATCATAGAGCAAAGATTAGCATGTTCACAAATCAATCATGCGATAATAGTAAAGTAGTAAATCAGACAATCCTAATACTGTTGTTAATGCAAGATGACATGACGTGATGTATGCCCTCACCGACGATCTCCCTCATACGGCAACATCTTACGACCGCGGCATGCCACACTCCCTAGAGTGCTCCACATCTTCCAGGCACATGCAATGCTATGGTGATATGATTTTCAAGTTGTTATTAGTCCATTCAAACAGCAGGATTGGGAAACTAAGGTACTTCCCTTGTATCAATCCCAACACAGATCCTGTCTAGGGTCGTCACTCCTACTAATCTCATACGAGGTATATTTCGTAGGTCGCTGCAAGGGCTGTCAGGGCTGTTGCTCACACTCGTTGCACCGCTCCCCTATCACCTTATCAATATAGGCCTACTGTACTCTACTGCAATGGAAGGGTCGTCGCCTCCCATGGACTCAGAATACGCTCTCAGTCACTACAAAGGACTCGTCGCCTGATCAGTATAGGCCGACAGCTAGAATATAGTGTCCCATACCACCATAATCTGCTCACGAGACTAGGTGCTCACTGGTCACTACGGGGAGGTTTGTGGCCCCAGCGTAGGCCAACAGCTCGACCATGGTGTCCCATACCACCATGCCCGGCTCATGAGTCTTCGTGGATCAAGGTACCATGGTTAACAGGGTTTATAATGGTAAGTTCAGTACCCTAGGTTCAAGCAGTTATGACTCATATAGGGTGAACATACATCGGCCAGTCGGGTTACTTGACGGGTTCGACTAGCGCGATCGCATCTCAAGTCGAACGACATGAAGTGCGTAAAACACTTCGCGTGGCCTAACCACTGCCGCTAACTCCAAACATGACTCGCGTTCATCGACGCGTCGTTCGTGACCAAGACTAGCCAGCCACGAATTCGCTCGGTTACCGACTGCCTGGACTAAGTCTAGTCCCAAACAATTATGGAATCACATCATCAATTTATGTAAGAGT
This sequence comes from Magnolia kwangsiensis, assembly GCA_037074715.1. Classification (NCBI taxonomy): domain Eukaryota; kingdom Viridiplantae; phylum Streptophyta; class Magnoliopsida; order Magnoliales; family Magnoliaceae; genus Magnolia; species Magnolia kwangsiensis. The sequence continues at coordinate 104,287,444 of CM073576.1, read as the reverse complement.
ATTGGAATTGAAATACAATTATGTGAGCATGTTAACACATGTTATAACATTCAACTTAAGCAAACCTTCAAGCACATACATTTCATGCATAGTATGGAATCATGCATATAGTCAACATGTAGGAAATCATTTAGGTCAGCATATTAATTGAGAAATCAATCTCAAACTATTTCATTACATCATTTAATTCAATACATACTAATATAAGCATTTATACAAACACATACACTACACACTTAAGTCTACATATAGTATGTCAACCCGAAGTGCGCAATTAGGCGAATCTCTTCGTCAAAATAATTATGCATGTATTCCTAACTTCCTAATGCGACAACAAACCATGTCAATCACATTAGCAAAATATGAATGTAATCAGTACTTCCTGCAAATGACTAAAATGCCCTAAATCTCACATTCTTCGTTGATTTACGAAACAGGAAACGGATAGCATGTTGTACATGTCAAATGGCGATGCCATCGATAATCTACTATTAAACGACATTGAAAGCATTGTAAACCATCAATCAAAGCGTCTAAAATCCTCACCTAGTCTCTTATAGACGTGTCGTTTCGAACGGAGCGTATACGCTTCGTCAACGGCGATAAGAGAACCTGTTTTACGAGTTACGTTAGCTAACACGCTACGAATCCTAGTAAAGCTTAAATCAGCAACTTCTAGGGTTGATTCATACCTGAAAACGTGGAAGAATCACCGGCTTGGTGATCAGGAGGTGTTGCTTAGGCACTAGCAACAGGCGGCACGAAGATGGGAAAAATCTATCCTACTCTCTCTCATAAACTCTCACCTTTTCTCTCTCCCAAATCTAGGGTTTCTTGCAATTTCGGATGGGAGAGAGGAGTGAGGGTTTCAACCCCTTTTATAAGCTTAAAAATGCCCGAAATAGGCTCAGGAACGAAGTTTACTTAGTGCATATCCAATTCGGGGCTGTTTCGGTCCAAAAGATGCTTTCTGGTGGTCCCCTAGCCGAATGCGATCGGACTTAAGCTCATGCATACCAGATCTAGCATGTATTAAGTTTTCAGTCCGGCAGGGTTCGCAGATCGTGCTTGGCAGACCAGTTTCAGTTCAGTGGTCACCGCACGTAGATCAGGGCTGAAAGTCTCATGATATAAAATAGAAATTTTTCCTGATCCGAGGGTGTAATCTGGCTGAATTCGGACGGTCAGAACGCTTAATACTGACACGTCAAGTCGTGTGCCAGATTTGAATTTGAAATTCCAATTCTGTCCTTATTCGCACTCTCTTCGGTCCGGACTCAATGAAATAGCCTGTGATTATCGGTTTGACTTGATTTTCGAAATGATTGTCAAGTCTAGCAAGGCGGTTCTAACGGTCTAAGATAGGAGGTATCGAACTTTCGACGCGCGCTCTAGATCGAATACAAAGATTCAAAACGGTCCAGAGAACAAACCTGCTTAGAGTTTGATCCGAGGTTATAGAGTATTGTAGAGTCGTTGGTTCTACTCGATTTGGGTCTTGTAGAACGTATTTAAAGTGATCAGGGACTATTTCCCAGCTACTCCAGCGTTGCGCTAGCTAACTTACGCTTAATTTCCATAAGAATTAATTCTACGCAATTTCAGGTCGAGTTGGTACTCGAGCCCAAGTATGAATTTTTCACGGGCGTTACAATATTCTTGCTGTCGGCCTACACTGATCAGGCGACGAGTCCTTTGTAGTGACCGCGAGCGTATTCTGAGTCTACGGGAGGCGACGACCCTTCCGTAGCAGTGAGAGTACAGTAGGCCTGTATTGATAAGGTGATGGGGGAGCGGTGCAACGAGTGCGAGCAACAGCCCTGGCAGCCCTTGCAGCGACCTACAAAATATACATCGTATGAGATTACTAGGAGTGACGACCGTAGATAGGATATGTGTTGGGATTGATATAAGGGAAGTACCTTAGTTTTCCAATCCTGTTGTTTGAATGGACTAATAATAACTGAATAATCATATCACCATCACATTGCATGTGCCTGGAAGATGTGGAGCACTGAACGGTATGCAAGCATGCCACGGACGCAAATGGTGCCGTATGAGAGAGAATGTCGGTGAGGGCATCCATCATGTCATGTCATATTTCATTAACAACAGTATTAGGAATGTTTGATTTACTGCTTTACTATTATCGCATGATTGATTTGAGAACATGCTAATCTTTGCTCTATTATTCCACTGAGTTAGCTACTCACTCCCACATTACGGGATGGTGTTTACAACACCCACCAGACCCTGTCTTAGATGCAGGTGAGGCAGCAATTTAGGAGGCAGAGCCGGCATATGATGAGGACCAGGACGAGTTCTCATATATACAGTACCACGACGGCTTTGCTTAGGTGGCCTGGATTGACGGGACTTCTCAGTGGGACTACTTTTGACATTTTTATTTTTCTTATTTACATGTGTATGAGACTCAGAGATGTATTCATACTTTGGAGACAGTCGAGATCTACTTTGTTTTCCATACAGTGATATATATATTCTTTAGTCTTTCGCTTGCTTTTATCACTGGATCTAGAGTATGAATTGCAGTTTTGGTATACTTTTACTCATGTGAATGCTTTAACTCAGACAACATTAAATCATAATCATTTTTGTTGCATAAGTGACGGTCTGGAACTCGGGAGTTGGGTTTATACACGACCCCCGATTTTCAGGGTGTTACAAGTTGGTATCAGAGCATGAATGAGATTATACCGGGCCTACGTTATGGTCATGCGATGTACGCTGTCACTTCCTTTGACTTAGGTGGGAACGAGAAAGGTCTAGAAACACTTATAGGATCGCAGATTCGCCAATAGGCAAAGTCTATTCGTATCGATCGAGCGATCGAGTCCGTAACGCATCTAGGGTCGCATGAAGCGACCTAAGTAGCTCCTAGGTTGTAGGTAGGTGGGTTGAGATGTTCTTTGAGTGATTCTAAACCCGTAAATGTGAATCCTTGGGCTGTGGGACAATCACAACTCTTACATTCAATCGCTAGGGCTTAAAAACCCCGTTTCACCTAATTTCTTCAAAATTCTTCCTCTCACCGCTCCATTCTTCAATTCTTTCTCTGACATTTCATGTTAGGCATTGATCCTAATTTTAAAATGATATAAAATCATACTTTGATAAAATTTTATAGTGAATAGTAAAATTTCATGAAAACTGGCCATTAAGCCATTTTAAGTTTGCAATATTTAACAACTAATGGGTTAGATGGATGTATTAGCTCCTTCTACCCCAAAATCATATACTGCATGATAGGAGATTTCATTCAGGTTTACAAATTGACCCTGGAAAGCCCTGAATGGATGTTTGGGCCTCCCTAGGCCAATTTAGAATGAACGAAGGTGGAGCTCATACATATTTGGGGTCCCTGAGGCAGGGGGGACCCAACCCATGTGGTCCCACCGGCCAGCTTGTGAGATGGCCGGCGATGCCATCGCCGATCCGGCGATGCATCGCCCTCTGGTGGGGCCCACTTGCTGTAAAACTTTGGCGCGTGTGGTTTTAGGGGTAGGGCACCCCTCCCATGTGTGGTACGCCCATAGAAAACCCCTAAATGGGGTACTTCCTTCACAAACAGCCCCTCCCAAGCCTCCATTTTCATTTTTCTTGCTGCCCATCTCAAAACCGCGACCCCAAATCACTCCCCATTCATCCCATTGCTAAAAATGACCCTATCACATACCTCTAACATGATTAGCAACCCTCTCCCTCTCCGATCTCGTCCGTTGGAGCTCCTACAACCCCCAAAATGTGCTGAAATCGTGTGGAGCTCCATTCCCCTTTTTCCTTCTCTTTTCTTTTTGAAAATCCACCCTAGGGGAGCTTGAAGCATCCCTTTACAACACCTAGATTTCTTTTTTTCTATTTGGGCAGCCATTTCTCTACATTTTCCAAATTTTCCATGGCTTTTGTTGAAGCCATTTTGAGTTTTTTCTCTCTCTCCACCATCCTTTCTTTGATGGGAAAGAGAAAGACCACAGCGAATGAGGCTGGGCCTAGTCGCCCTGTGCAATCAAGAAGACCGAGGGGTGGCGCCGCTAGCTCAAGCGCCACCCCAAGTCCAAGCACAGCCCGAGAGTTCCATACAAAGCGGAATTTGGATCCCCATGCTCAACTTGGGCGAGTGATATTAGCAGAGATGCCTCACGGCGAATATACTGACTACAAGGTGTTGTTTGAGGTGGACGTGGAAGGGCGACTCTTCGGTGAATTCTTGTTATTTGAGCGCATTGAAGCTGCACATTGGGGTCCGCTTTTTTAAGCCCGTTCTCGTGTTAATGTGAGCACCGTTCGTGCCTTCTACACTCATATCCAGAGTCCTATATTGGAGCCATTGCAGTTCAAGATTCCTTTTGGTAGAGACCGGATGGCTACGATCGATGTTCGGTTGATAGCGCGACTTCTGGTGATGTTCATCCTAGTGCAAAGAATTTGAGGAGTAGGCATGAGCGAGATCATCGTACTAGGTTCCTATGCGGTAGACTGGTTCCATGGCAGCCTAACACTAGCCTCAAGGTGTCTCATATATCTGATGATTTGCGCCTGCTGCACCACATTTACACGTTCAACGTGTATCCCAGGTCGACAAATCGCATTGAGTGTACGCGCCTTATGGTTGATTTCTTATATCGGGTGGCCCAGGGAGAAAATGTGTGTATGGCCACTTTCGTGTTGTGACAGATTATCCTCATAGAGAAATCAAGAAGAACGTCTGAGTCGCTTCCTTTTGACCGACTTATATGCAAGATCGCGCTTGAGTTTGCTTACAGACTTGGGCCGGAGTTGCCAGTTTCGATTCACTGCATCGATGAGTCTACCATGGTCAAGATGAAGATCGGGTCTCAGTACCGTGAGACTCATCTTAAGGAGGATAGCAAGGATGATTTTGATGATGAAGAGGATCCAAGTGAGGGAGAACCTGGAGCAGAAGTTGAGGAAGAAGTCCAGGAAGAGGTAGAAGAGGAGGCTCAGGATATAGATGAGAGCCCTCCTCCTTCTGCTTAGGCTACTGGTGATGATCGCATTGCTCGAATTGAGGAGAGTCAGGTCACCTTGCGAAGGGAAGTTCAGGAACTTCGGGCTAAGTTCGAGGATACCAAGGCCGTTATGAAGAGAAAATTCGGCAAGGTGACTCGCACCTTGAAGGCGATCCTATGCTGCTTGTAGGATAAGGGTGCTCCTCCTCCATCACCCGACTCAGACTAGCGATGAGATTTTAGATGTTGTTTGGTAGCAGTTGTCATTTTCTGCTTTAAGTTGTGTAAGCCTGTTAAGGCTAGTGCTTTACTTATGTTACTGTTGTAACTTTAACTGTCTTAGTTCCCATGTACTTCTTGTCATGATGCTTATAAGGAGATATCCCTGACTTGAGACGAGAGATTCTTGAGGCTGCGCATTGTACCAGACTCGCGATGCATCTAGGCAGTATGAAGATGTATCGCGACGTGAAGAGGACCTATTGGTGGGAAGGTATGAAGACCCACATAGCAGAGTTCGTGTCTCGTTGTCTTACTTGCCAGCAGCGAAGGCAGAGCATCACCGACCACCTGGACTCTTGCAGCCTATGCCGATCGCAGAGTGGAAGTGGGACTTCATTTCCATGGATTTCATTTCAGGGCTGCCGAAGAAGAGGAAGGGACATGATTCCATATGGGTGATCGTCGACCGTCTGACAAAGTCGGCGCACTTCCTACCGATCAGAGTCACGAACTCTGCAGACGATCTGGCTAGACTATACATCAGAGAGATCGTGCGTCTGCATGGAGTTCCATTAGAGATCGTGTCAGACAGAGACACGCGGTTCACTTCTATTTTCTGGACTCGCATTCAGGAGGCTATGGGTGTGAAGTTGAAGTTCAATACTGCCTTCCACCCACAGATAGACGGACAGACAGAGAGGGTGAACCAGATCTTAGAGGACATGTTACGAGCTTGCGCATTGGACTTCAAGGACAGTTGGGATGACTGTCTTGCATATGCGGAGTTTGCATACAATAACAGTTTTCAGGCAAGTATCGGTATGACACCTTACAAGGCGTTGTATGGGCGACCTTGTCACGCACCGCATTGCTGGGCAGAGGTCGGTGAGCGTAGCTTGATTAGCCCAGAGTTAGTGCAGGCGACGTCAGAGAAGATTGATATTATTAGACGTCGGCTTCTCACAGCGTAGAGCAGACAGAAGAGTTATGCCGATACGAGACGGCGGCTGCTAGAATTCACAGTTGGGGATCATGTATTTTTGTGAGTTTTTCCTATGAAGGGAGTCCTTCGGTTTGGGAAGAAGGGGAAGCTGGCACCGCGATTCATTGGTCCATTTTAGATCCTTGATCGTGTGGGAGCAGTGGCATACGGTTTGGCTTTACCCACTCCTCTTGCGAGCGTTCACAACGTATTTCATGTTTCTATGCTAAAGAAGTACGTTTCTGATCCTTCCCATATCATCATATGGGAGCAGGTGCAGTTAGGAGAGGATGTGACATATATCCTGCGACCGACACGTATACTAGACAGGAAGAAGCAGGTACTGCGTAGCAAGGTGATTTCTCTTGTGAAAGTATTGTGGCCACATCATTCTGAGAAAGAGGCTACCTGGGAGACAGAAGCCGAGATCAGAAAGAACTACCCACAGCTTCTCGAGGAGTACGAAAAGGTATAAATTTTGAGGATGAAATTTTTTGTTAAGGGGGGTAGATTGTAACGCCCTGAAAAAATCAGTACTTGGGCTCGAGTACCAACTCGACAAGAAATCGTGTAGGATTAATTCCTTTAGAAAATAAGTATAAGTTAGCTAGCGCAACGCTAGAGTAGCCGGGAAATATTCCCTGATAACTTTAAATACGTTCTACAAGACCCAAAGCGAGTAGAACCAATGACGCTATAATACTCTAAAACCTACGATCAAACCTTAAACCGGTTTGTTCTCAGGACCTCTTTGAAACTTTGTATTGGATCTAGACCGCGCGTCGAAAGTCCGATACCTACAATCTTAGACCGTTATAACCGCCTAGCTGGACTTGACAATCATTTCAAAAATTAACTCCAACCGACATTCACAGGCTATTTCATTAAGCCTGGAGTGAAGAGAGTGAGAATAGGGTTAGATTTGGAATTTGAAATTCAAATCTGGCACACGACTTGACGCGTCAGTATTAAGCATTCTGACCGTCAGAATTCAGCCAAATTACACTCTTAGATCAGTAAAATTTTCTATTTCATATCATGAGACTTGTAGGCCTGATCTACGTGCGGTGACCGCTGAACTGAAACTGGACCGCCACGTGTGATCTATGAATACTGCTGGTCTGAAAATGAGATGTAAGCGACATCCGACATGCATGAACTTAAGTCCGATCACGTTCGGCCAGGGGACCACTAGAAATGTCTTTTTGGACCGAAACAGCCCCGATTTGGTTAGGTATCAAGTAAACATTGTTCCCAAGCCTATTTTGGGCGAGTTTTAGGTTATAAAAGGGGCTTAAACCTCACTTCTCTCACCCATCCGAATTTGCTAGAAACCCTAGCTGGTGTGAGAGAAAAGGTGAGAGATTGTGAGAGAGAGTGGGAGAGAATTTCCTGCTGCTTGTACTACCTGTTGCACGTGCTTAAGCAATGCGCCTCAATCACTTTTCCGACGATTTCGCCGCGATTCTAGGTAAGCAAATACCCCAAATACTTGCTGATTTAAGGTTCCTTAGTTTCTTTAGCATGGTATCGTATGGATCTTGTGTATTAGGTTCCCGGTTCGCCGTAGACGAAGCGTATACGCTCCGTTCGAATCAATACGCTCCTAGGATAAAAGGTGCGAATTTTAGACGCTTTGATTGACTGTTTCCAACGCTTTCAATGTCATTTAATAGTAGATTATCGACGGCAACGCCGTTTGACAGTACAACATGCTGTCCATTTCCTGTTTCGTAAGAAGACGAAAAATATGAGATTTAGGGATTTTAGTCATTTGTAGGAAATACTATTTTCATCCATATTTTGCTGATGTGATTGACATGGCTTCTTGTCGCATTAGGATATTAGGAATGCGTGCATAATTAGTTTGGCAAAGAGATTCGCGTAAATGCGCACTTTGAGTCGACATACTATATGTAGACTTAAGTGTGTAGTTTAAGTGTTTGTATAAATGCTTGTATTAGTATGTATTGAATTAAATGGTGTTATGAATTAGTTTGAGATTGAATTCTAAATTAATATGCTGATGTAAATGATTTCCTACATGTTAGCTATATGCATGATTTCATTATATGTATGAAATGCATGTGCTTGATGATTTACTAAAGTTGTATGTTATAACATGTGTTAACATGCTCACATTGTTGTATTTCATTTCCATTACTCTTACATGATTTTTGATGTGAATTCATAAATGTTTGGGACTATACTTAGTCCAGGCAGTCGGCAACCGAGTTAATTCATGGTTGGCTTATCTTTGCCACGAACGACGCATCGATGAAATCGAGCCGTGTTTTGGAGTTGGCGGCAGTGGTTAGGCCACACGAGGTGTTTTACGCACTTCATGTCGTTCGACTTGAGATGCGCTCATGCTAGTCGAGCCCGTCAAGTAACCCAACTGGCCTTTGTTTGTTCACCCTAAATGAGTCATAACTGCTTGAACCTAGGGTACTGAACTTACCATTGTAAACCCTTTTAACAATGGTACCTTGATCCATAAAGACTCATGAGCCGGGCATGGTGGTATGGGACACCGTGGTCGAGCTGTCGGCCTACGCTAGGGCCACAAACCTCCCCGTAGTGACCAGTGAGCACCTATGACCCGTGAGCAGATTATGGTGGTATGGGACACTATATTCTTGCTGTCCGCCTACACTGATCAGGCGACGAGTCCTTTGTAGTGACCGCGAGCGTATTCTGAGTCTTCGGGAGGTGACGACCCTTCCGTAGCAGTGAGAGTATAGTAGGCCTGTATTAATAAGGTGATGGGGGAGCGGTGCAACGAGTGCGAGCAACAGCCCTGGCAGCCCTTGCAGTGACCTACAAAATATACATCGTATGAGATTACTAGGAGTGACGACCCTAGACAGGATCTGTGTTGGGATTGATATAAGGGAAGTACCTTAGTTTCCCAATCCTGCTGGACTAATAATAACTCGATAATCATATCACCATCACATTGCATGTGCCTGGAAGATGTGGACCACTGAGCGGTACGCAAGCATGCCGGGGACGCAGATGGTACCGTATGAGGGAGAATGTCGGTGAGGGCATCCATCATGTCATGTCATATTGCATTAACAACAGTATTAGGAATGTTTGATTTACTGCTTTACTATTATCGCATGATTGATTTGAGAACATGCTAATCTTTGCTCTATTATTCCACTGAGTTAGCTACTCACTCCCACATTACGGGATGGTGTTTACAACACCCACCAGACCCTGTCTTAGATGCAGGTGAGGCAGCGATTTAGGAGGCAGAGCCGGCATATGATGAGGACCAGGACGAGTTCTCATATATACAGTACCACGACGGCTTTGCTTAGGTGGCCTGGATTGACGGGACTTCTCAGTGGGACTACTTTTGACATTTTTATTTTGCTTATTTACATGTGTATGAGACTCAGAGATGTATTCATACTTTGGAGACAGTCGAGATCTACTTTGTTTTCCATACAGTGATATATATATTCTTTAGTCTTCCGCTTGCTTTTATCACTGGATCTGGAGTATGAATTGCAGTTTTGGTATACTTTTACTCATGTGAATGCTTTAACTCAGACAACATTGAATCATAATCATTTTTCTTGCATTAGTGACGGTCTGGAACTCGGGAGTTGGGTTTATACACGACCCCCGATTTTTAGGGTGTTACATAAGAGGTTTGAACGGTGAGTGTCACTGTCTCCACTACTTTCAATGGTGGGGTCCACTTGAACCTTAGATCTGACTCTTTCTTAGTCTCAAGCCTTACAATGCACTTTCAAAATGGTTAGATGGCTTGGATCCAACACATGCATGATGGTGGGGTTCCACATGAACTCTGGATCCAACTCTTTCTTTAGCTCATGCCATAAAATGAGCTTTCAAAATGGATAGATAGCTTGGATGCAACACATGCATTATGGTGGGTCCCAGACACGTGGTCCACCAAAATGCTTATTTTACATCCAATCTGTCGATAAGGCCACATGTACATGGGGCCTACCATAATGTTTGTCTGCCACCCGACATGTTAATAGGGTCACATGAGCAAGTGCCCACTGTAACATTCATTTTCCATCCACCCTATTGAAAGGTCACGTGGACAGAGCCACTGCAATGTTTATTTGTCATCCAAACTTTTGGTACAGTTACGTAGTCCTGGGGTCAACCGTGATGTAGTTCACGAATCCAACCCATTCATTATGTGTGTCCCACCAATTTAAGGGTCCAAACCAAGTTTTAGGTGGATCAAAGCTGCATGTGGACCCCAGCATTTGATTCCATGTGGTTTGGCATACTATCACATAAATGGTGATGGTGTGGGCCATCCGAGAACTGTTTATGGCTGATTTTTGGAGCCAACGGATCATTAAAGGGGACTTATTAAATGAACGGCATGGATGTAGAACATACATCATGATAGGGTCTACAACTGGGGCTAATGGGGGCCACCTTTTTTTTTTAACGTTGGACGTCCAGACTCCTCTGGACGTCAACGCAGCAAATGTATTTTTTTTCCCTAGGTGGGACCCACATTAACCGGATCTACCATGTTCATTATATGTGTCCCACAAAATTAGGGGTTCAAACCAAGTTTCAGGTGGGTCCAAGCTTCTTGTGATCCTCAGCAATCATTTTCCTGAGTTTTAACGGAAAATACTAGCATTCTTAATGTCACGGCCCACCAGATAATTGGATCGGTCTCATTTTTCGGCTCAACGCCTAAAATGATGCAAGGGTTTAGATGGATGACTTGGATCATGCATAAACATCAAGGTGGGGCCTACTTGAACTCCCATTTCCAAACCCATTAAGGGTAGCTTATTAGTACATCCATGTCAGTTCACACTTAACGTTAGCCGATTGCAGCTTCCAGCATATATAACACATATTACAAGTGGGTCCCACTCTCACACGTGCCACACGTGTGGGATGGGCCACGTCTGAACATATGGACGGTATAGATATAAACATACATCATGGTGGCCCACCGTCCATGCCTGCTGGACGGTGCAGACCAAAGCATACATCACGGTGGTTTTCACCAAATGGATGACGGCGTGGGCATGCATACACACAACAGTGGGTTCCACGTGGGGCCACCATAATGTTTATCTGCCATCCAATCTGTTGATAGGGTCATACGGAACCGGATGAGGAGGAAAAATAAATTGCATACTGATCCAAAACTTCTATTATAACCCAAAAGGGTTGCAATAGCAAATGTTCAATCAACATTATTTCCTTCCATGTGGGCTACCTGAGTTGTGTATAAGGCTGATTTTTGGGGGAATCCAGTTTCGAAAAGGGAACCCATCAAATGCACGGTATAGATGTGCAACATGTTGGGGCCTATGGTGGGGCCCACCATTCCACCTTTAAACCAGCAACGATAACGCTGCTTACTGCAGCATCCAGAGCATGCTGATAGCAACAGAGATGTCCTTGCATGTGAATTTTTTTTTACTTATTTATTTTTATTTTTTATTTTTTTATTCTAAGGATTCTTATCTGTGGGGCCCGCATTAGAAAAATCCACACCGACTATTAGTCTCCCTGGCTCATAATAGAACTAAAGAGTCCAATATGCAATATTTTTGGCATATAGAAACATCACAGTGGGCGTTAATAGTTTTAAATCACCTAAAACCACTGTTTCATGCATTATGGCTCGCCAGAGGTTTAGATTGGCTTCACATTTCGGCTCAACGGTTAAATAAGATGGGAAAAAGAGTGGACGGTGTGGATTAAATCTATACATCAAGGTGGGGCCTGCATGAGCAGCCTATCCCAAGCCTTGAATCAAACTGATATTTATTTTGTCAGGTCCCGTCCAGCGTCCAGGGACGCTGGACGGTTTGGGCATAATCAAATGTTTAAAATGGGCCCTGCTCAGGTGGGCCACCAAATAGGTTGGATGGTGCGAATAAGACATGCATCAAGGTGGGGTCCATTCGAGTGGGCCACACATTACACAATAATGAAAGAGAGAGAGATAAGCACCCACCTCAAGATCTCTTCGTCCTTCTTCCGCCAACATGATCTAGAGCTCCAATGGGATGATTTTAACGGTTGAGATGGGTCATGGAGGGTGGAGATGAGAGATAGAAAGGTGGCCACACTAGCTCCTCTCATGGAGCCATGGACATTAGGTGTTGTTTGAAAATGGAGAGAGAAAATGAGAGAGAGAGATGATGGGAGAGAGGGAGGAGTGGTGTGTAAGAGAGAGATATGGGTGTGATGGGTGTGATGTGTACTTGTGTAAGAAAGAGTTGACTTTAATGGGAGGGGTGGTTGTACTTGGGGATGGGTGAGTGATGGAATTGATGTGTACTTTGATTGATGGGATTGATGGGATTGATGTGATGGATTCTCTCAAGATTGCAATGCGCAGTGTTTTACTCGAATTGAATGCAGGCCCACATCTCCTGGCTCGAGTATCGGATTAGTACACGAGACGCGGCATCGAAACCGCAGTGACAACACGGTCGTAAAGGTACAAGTATCAGGTTGATCCAATTCTAATATACGGGACACGATTCAGGATCACGTGTAAACATCGATAATAGATCACGGGTTGCTGGAATTCAACCGGGAGGACTGCGAAGGCATACAGAACAGTACAGGTTAGGATACGGGCCTTACAAAAAAGAAGTTCTATTTTGTCCCAAAACATCTACGACAGCCAGGACAACCTCCATTAACATTACTATCGCCAGAACAATTGAAAATTCTGCAGTCAAATTACACAGTACTGCTCTCGTATGCTAAAAGGAGTAAGCCGTTTCCCCTCATTTCGAAAAGATTTCAAGTTAAACTCAGTGCAAGATATCCAGAGCCGATCGAATTCTATGCTCCCTCAGAAGTGAAGAAAGATGAAACAGTCGACAGTGGTATGGGAAATGAAAGATTAATACCCGAAGAGCTGGAATGATATAGCCTAACAAGTTAGAAAATCATGAAGAAAATGGGCTTTGATCACAAAGAACCCGTTGGCTTAAATTATGGAAAAGGAATTCAGATTCCAATCGGGGTGAATCAAAAGAAGCGAGAAAAATTTTGAGGACGGGGGGCAGAGGCTTCAGTGAACATGGTAACAGTTGACTAGAGAGAAGAAACGGACCTTGAAATAATCAACAAGCTTGAGACAGCTCCAATGCAGATGGAAGACGGGGGGTAGCCGACAATTGACAATTTGAAAGAGATAAATTTGGAAACAGAAGAAGAACTATGAAATACATTCATAAGTGTCAGCTTATCAGAAGAAGAAGCTAATCAATATGTTAGTCTTCTGAAAGTAAACAAAGATGTCTTTGATTGGACGTACACAGAAATGCTAGGTCTAGAGCCAATAGCGATGCATTGGTTAAATATCTCTAAAGATAAAAGACTCATCAAGCAAACACAGAGGCAGTTTCACCCAGATTTGGTTCCCAAGATAGAAGAAGAAATAAGAAAACTAATCAAGGTCAGATTCATTGGAGAAGTTAAATTTCCCAAGTGGATATTGAATATAATCCCAGTGAAAAAGAAAAATGGGCAGATTTGGGTTTGCGTCGACTTCACAGATTTGAACGAAGCATGCCCGAAAGATGACTTTCCACTACCGATAACCAAAATGCTGGTAGAAAGTACCATGCAATATGTTGTCATGTCCTCCATGGACTGCTACGTCTATTACAATCAAATATGGATGGCACATGAAGACGAGAAAGTGACGGCTTTCAGAACTCCATTGGAGATATATTGTTATAAAGTTATGTCGTTTGGTCTCAAGAACGCAGGGGCGACGTATTAAAGGGCAATGCAAAATATATTTTAAGACATGATGCACAAGTATGTTGAGCATTATATGGACGATTCGGTGGTCAGATTAAATCATCATGAGGAACACTGAGAACATTTGGCTTCAATCTTCCACCAAATCAGAAAGAAACTGTTAAAGATAAACCTGACCAAATGTGCATTCAGAGTATTGTTAGAAAAATTCCTTGTTTTTGAGGTGAGACACAGAGGTATCAAGATAGATCCAGAAAAAGTTGGAGCTATTCGCGATATGTTGTAAGACCCGTTCCTAGCCTTTACCATTCTATAGGCCTCTGCAGTCCTCCCAATCGAATTCCAGCGACTCGCGATCTATTATCGATGTTTGCGCGTGATCCTGAGTCATGTCCTGTATTTCAGATTTGGGTCGAATAGAAACTTGTACACTTACGACTACGCCATCGTTGCAGTTCCAATGCCACATCTGCACACCAAGGCGATACCCGGGCCAAGAGATGTGGGCCCGCATTCAGTTTGAGAAAATACCACACTTTGTAAACCCAAGAGAGAGCTTTCAAATCAATGTCATCAATCACATCAAATGTCAAGTACTTCATCCCATCCCCAAGTACAACACCCATCCCCAAGCAACCCCTAAAGTCAACTCTCTCTCTCTCCACCCATCAAGTACACCCATCCATCACTCACCATCCCTCTCTCCCATCACTTCTCTCCCATCACCTCTCTCTCTCTCTCATTCTCTCTCTTCATTTTCAAGCAACCCCAAAGGAGAGAATCGTCCATGGCTTCCCAAAGAGAGGAGAAGCTAGTGTGGCCCACCTTCTAACCTCCCACCTCCACCATCCAAGCTTCATCTCGACCATTGAATCTCATCCATTGGAGCTCTAGAATGTGTTGATGGAAGGAGAAGTTGTAAGTGCTATAGTTTCAAGCTCTTTTGATTGACAAATTTTATAGTGCTAAAACCTCAATCTGTGTCTTGTGTAGCACATTGGTATATATGTTCAAGGCTATGCATCACATGTACAAGGACAATGCTTCAAGTCAAGAACAAAGATCTACTTCAAGAACTGCAAGATCAAGTACATTGTTCTCTTTTGTAAGCTTCAGAGTTTTAAAACTACATCGAAAGACAAGATCTTATTCAAGACTCAAGGTGAAGTACAACTCAAGAACTATGAATTCAAGCTTCCAAAAATCTCAAGTTCAAGCTTCATCATGTGTAGAGATTTCAAGCTTCAAGAATGTCAAAGATCATCCATCATCTGAAGAAAAGAAGGTTTGACGTTCATACTTCATGTTTAAGGTATGAAAGACCTTAGATTGACCTTAGGGTAGGTCATTTTGGATACATAATTCAATTGCTTATTTTATAAGTGTTTTGGTCTGTTCTTAGACTAGTCCTGGACTTTGTTCAGCTAGTCCTAGCACTAGCTCGACCAGTTCAAGAAATTTCAAGACCAGTCCTAAGTTTGGTATAAATTTTTAAAATTTTTTAGTAAGCCACGACCGGTCCTAGAGTCTACTCAACCGGTCATGTGAACAGTGCACGAATCATTCACGACCAGTCCAACAGCTACAACTCAAATTACAGCAACTATTCCTTGCTCCTCATGTCTACTCGTAGGCAGGTCACGACCAGTCGTTGAGGCCTCACGACTGGTCATGAAGTGCCTATGACCAGTCGTGGAACAGTTTTATCCGATCACGCTCAAAATTTCAAAAATCAGTTCGTCCTAAGAATAGTCGTAGTGTCCACAGGACCAGTCATAGACGTGATTTCTGCAACTATAAATAGAGCACAAATTTCAGAGTTTGACATCTAATTCAAGTAAAATCAAGGCATCACTCTGAGGATAAGTTTGTAAACTTCTTAAGCTAGATTGTGCATAGTTAATATTCTCTTTTTATTATATTTTTATATTTGATTTTGTTTTTGCATTCCATTCCAATTTGAAAGAGGAATTATGATATTCCACTTCTTGGAATCAAAATCAAATAGAGCTAGCCCAACTTGATTTAATTTAAAATTAATTAGAACCTAGAACCATTTCAAAGTGAGTGTGAACATTGAACTTCTATATTCGAATTTCTACTCTGTCTTAGTTCTTCCGGGCTACAACAAAAGGAGAAATTCAGGTATTTTACATTATTGTAATTTTCATTGTGTTGGTTTCTTTTGAGATTAAGCCAGAAAAATCTCATTGTTTTGGTTATCTGAGGAGATCCAGAAAACTCAGAGTGTGGGATTTTTGAATTGTGTAAGCCCATTTGAAAGACACAATTATGAGGGTTTTAGGTGAACCCGAGAAAAACCTATTTTCATAGTGAACAATAATATCCACTGTGTGAGGATATTATGAGTGGGTAGCCATGTGGCGTTGTTGAAGAGTTGGTGTACACTGTAACGCCCTGAAAATCGAGGGTCGAGCATAAACTCCACTCCCGAGTTTCAGAACATCACTTATGCAACATTTTCAATGATGGATGAATGTCGACTGTATTAATGCATAAAACATGAAGTGGATTAAGCCAAAACAGCATATCATACTCCAGAGACAGTTAAATTTTACAAGCGGAAGACTGTGATAAATATATAAAATGTATAATTTATTATAAGTCTCCAAAGTGTGAACATGTTACCAGGTTAACTATATACATGTATACTTCAAAAATGAACAAAAAGAATATACATGGGTATTTTAAAAGTGTAAGATAACAAGTGTAATGACATCTAATCAGTAACCCTGTAACCCCGTCGATCAGAACCTGCATATAGGAGAAATCCTCCTCATCATCATAAAGTTCAGCTCTACTTCGCAAGCAACGCCATCATCTGAAATAAAACAGGGACTGGTTGGTGTTGCAAACACCATCCCGTAACATGGGAATGAGTAGCTAACTCAGTGGAACAATAGAGTAAAGATTAACATGTTATCAATTCAGTTAAGCGGTAATGATAAAGCAAACATAGCAAACGTTCCTAATTACTATAGTTAATGCAAGGATGAAATGACGTGATGTATGCCCTTGCCTACATACTCCCTCATGCGACACCGTCTTATGTTCGCGGCATACTTTCATCCCTCAGTGCTCTACATCTTCCAGCCACATGCAGTGCGATATGAACATGATTACACAATTGTTATTAGTCCTTTTCATACAACAGGATTGGGAAGCTAAGGTACCTCCCTTATATCAATTCCCAGCAATGATCCAGTCTAGGGTCGTCAATCCTAGCATATCTCATACGAAGTGCGGTTCTAGGTTGCTGCAAGGGCTGTCAGGGCTGTTACATGCAATCATTACACCACTCCTCCATCACCAAATCAATATAGGCCTAGTTTGTACTCTTGTTGCTACGGAAGGTTCGTCGCCTCCACGTAGACTTAGAGTACACTCGAGGTCACTACAAAGGGCTGTCAGGGCTGTTACACGCAATCGTTACACCACTCCCCCATCACCAAATCAGTGTAGGCCAATAGCTCGAATATAGTGTCTCATACCACCATATTCGGCTCACGAGTCTAAGTTTCTCAGTGGTCACTACGGGGAGGCTCGTGGCCCTAGCATATGCCGAAAACTCGACCACGGTGTCCCATACCACCATGCCTAGCTTATGAGTCTTAGCGGATCGAGGTACCATGGTTAACGCGATTTCTACTGGTAAGTTTGGTACTTTAGATTCAAGCAGTAGCGTCCATACATGGTTAACATACATCGGGCTAATCGGGTTACTTGACGAGTTCGACTAGTACAAGCGCCCGTTGAGTTGATCGACATGAAGTGCATAAGCACCTCATGTGGCCTAACCACTGTCGACAAGTAACGCATGACTCAGGTTCATCAAACACGTCCTACATGGTGAATAGGTCTCGGCCACGAACTAAGGTATATTACCGATTGCCTGGACTATACAATAGCCCCAACCACATTCCATTACATCAAATATTCATATGAAATACTCAAAGCAGTAGCGGAGCAATAATTCAAATTATACTATTATTTGAGCATATTCTGAAAAGCAATGTAAACATGAATTCTCACATGTTCAATTCATAAACAAATAGTCATCAGCATATGACATACATGGAGGAAATCATACACATTGCTAAGGAGATTGAGAATCATGTCTCAATTCGCATACATGTACACCTTACTAACTACAACTCTTTCAGACATTTTTACCAACACTTAGCCTACACAATTCATCATACAAGTTATATATCAAGTAACATACATATTAGGGCAAATCCTTTCGTCAAAGGGTTGTTACCTAAACAATCATCATATTTCCATGACAGTTAGTCGTGGCGAGCACGAATGCAGTTTCTATACTCATTCAATCATTATCACAAACACTTAGACTACACATACTTACATACATAGCGTATGTTGACCAAGAATGCATTAGGGCGAACCCTTTCGCTAAGGACTCATCACACATATAACTAGCATATACATACAACAGTTAATCATGGCAAACATAATTTCAAATTTTATACGTATACCATATTTTATACAAATACCAAGAATACGATAAACTCTACATAATACGTACATAACTGAAATACAAAACAGACTTCGCATTCTACATGTGAAATAGCATTCAGATCATGAATCTATCATTATCTGGCATTGAAAGCGTTGAACACCATAACCTAAGCATCTATAGTCCACACCTTACGCCGTAGAAGCGTAACGAACTCATTAGAAACTCTAAGTTTTTGTATACGTGGAATATCAACCTGTAATACAAGCTAGGTTAGCTATCTAGCTACTAGCATCAATGGAAACCCTAAAACAAGCTAGGGTTATGTTTTTCTTACCTAAGAACGAAGTCAGAATCGCCGTAGTAGCGACACAGATGTGATGAATAAACACATAGAATAGCAAAAGCGATTCTCAAGAATAACTCCCACACTTTCATTCACCTTCTCTCTTTTTCCTTCTCTTTCTTTCTCCTCTCTCCCTTAGGTTTAAGAAATTTGTATGGGAAATGAGAGAGGGGGTTTAAGCCTCTTATATAGGCCCAAAATCGACAGAAATAGCCCTAGGGCCAAGGTATACTTAAGTTATAACCAAATCGAATCTGTTCCGATCCAACGGAGTATTTCTGGAGGTCCTTTTACTAAATGCGATCGGACTTAAGCTCACTAGTCTAGGATCTAGGTCAAGCTAAGTTTTCAGTCCGATCAGGTTTTCAGATCGACCGTGGCGGACCATTTTCAGTTCAACGGTCACCGAAACTCGATCAGGGCCACAAGTACTTTGACATGTATGGGCCACCTTCCCTGATCCGAGGGTGAATTTGGGTCAGAAACCAATGGTCAGAATGCTTACAAATAGCGCGCAAGCGACACGACTCAGATTACTTAAATTCTTATTTAATTTTATAAAAATCTTCACTTTCTCACTCTTTACTCTGGACTCAAGGAAATGGTCTCAGGACATCGTCTGATTTTGATTTTTGAGGTGATTGTCAAGTCCAACTAGCCAGTCATAATTGTCTAAGTTCATCGCTATTGGACTTTCGACATGCGGTCCAGGTCCGATACAGAGTTTTAAGGTTCTCCCGAGAGCAACTGGGTTCAGAGATTGATCCTAGATTTTAGGATAATATAGCATTAACAATTCTATAGGTTTTGGATCTTACAGATCGTATTTAAAGTGGTTGGTGCTAATTTCATAGGTAATCTAGTTTAGCGCTAGTTAATTCACGTTAAATTTCTAAAGAATTTAGTTCTAAATGATTTCTTTGGCTTTGGAATTGAGTTATGAGAAGTTACCAAGGTGTTATGGTTGACTCATTGCCTAAGGACGTCTAACTCCAGGTTGACAAAAGTCCGAGGTGTTACATACACACAGGCGAACCACTATAATTCTTTGTGTTTTATGGATGTGTGATTTATTTTATATATCTTTTATCATTCAAAGTTGTGGGATGTATTTGTGGATGTGAATGTTGTAATATTTTCATTTCAAGCATTGTGGGGAATGTTGTAATTGTGTAGATTTTAATTCTTGCTATTTTATTTCTCTTCAATTTGAGTTATTAATTCTTAGATTGTTCTAGTAAGGTTGTCTTTACCATAAACCCTTGGTTTTTATGGTGTAAGGTTGTCCTTAAAACATCTAGAATTTTAAGGTTGCTTTACATTTCAGTATTGTGGATTGTTTAAAGCGCTAGCTTTCCTTTATTTGATTAAATTCTGTTGTTATCATTTTAATTTGGCATAGTCCTATTCACCCCTCCCCCCCCCCCCCCCCCCCCCACCTCTAGGACACATAGCTTGGCCTTATCAAGTGGTATCAAAGACTAATAGCTTGTTATAATTATTTTTGGATTTATTTCTTAAGCTAATCAATCTAAGCTATTTATAAGATGTCAAATTTTGATAGTCTTTCAGTCACTGGGCCTCCACCATTTGATGGCTCCAATTATGCCTATTGAAAAGCCAGGATGAGAATCTTCTTAAAATCCATAGATAAGAGCGTGTGGCAAGCCATAGTGACTGAATGGACCCCTCCTACCACTGAAGTGACTGGTATTATGAATCAAAATCTATGAGAGTAACACCTTATTTCTCATGGACCACTCTTCAGAAAAATGAGAGTAGTGCCAATGAAAAATACTGAATGCAATCACTTGTGCACTATCACTGGATGAATTCAAAAGAATTATATCTTGTGATACTACAAAGCAAGCTTGGAATATTTTAGAAATGACACACGAGGGAACATCAATTGTCAAGAAATCTGAAGTCCAAATCCTCACAACTAAATTTGAGGAAATACATATGGAAGAAAATGAAATGTTCATGGACTTCTATACAAGATTAAATGACATTATGAACTCTATGTGGGGTCTTGGCGATAAAATCTAAGAAAGTAAAGTGTGTAAAAAGATACTATGCTCACTACCTGAATGGTTTAACTTAAAGGTGACCATGATCCAAGAACTTCATGATATGGACAATATGAGGGTAAAAGAACTAGTTGGCTCTTTACAAACTTATGAGCTAACTTTTAAAGCTCCTAAAGGTAAATCAGTCACCCTTAAATCTTCTAAATGTTTTTTCTCAAGAAAATTGTAGTAATTCTGATTTAAAAAACTCTGAAGATGATATGGCTCTTTTAGCTAAAAAGTTTTACAAAATTTTCAAAAGTAAAAAAGAGGGTTGATTTTCAAAAATTAAATGATAAGAAAAGGTCCAAATCTAAAACTTGGAAATCTTTAAAAGATAGTCAATGTTACAACTGTCAAGGATATGGGCATTTAGCAAACAAGTGTCCTAAACAGGATAAACCTAAAAAAGAAAGGTATATTGGATACTTGGGATGAATCTTCTAGCTCTAAAGCCTCTTCTAAATTAGAAGATTCTGAAACTAAATCAGGCAATGAAGTTAAAGCCCTTATGATTCTGGCCAAATTCACTTTTTCAAATAATGATGATTCAACTAGTGAAGAAAATCTGAATAGTGATCATGAAAATGAAGATGATCTACAAGATGCTTATAATTCCCTTTACAAGGAGAGTTGTAAAATTGTTGTTAAACTTAAACTTCAGAAAGAAAAGGTTTTAAAGCTTAAAGAAAATTTTGATTCTCTTGTTTTAGGAAAATCCCACAATTTAGATTGTTTTGAAAAATGCAAATGTGATTTAGAATTTAAAACCTCCCATATTGAAAATTTGAAATCTGAAAATGAAAAACATAAACTTGAAGTCTCTTCACTTTTGAGTTTAAAGGATACATGGAGGTATGCCCAAGGTGATCCAAAGTTAGAAAAACTTTTATCTAGATCAAGAAAATGTGGCGACCGATCCGATTTGGGATACGATAGAAATATTCCTCCTAAACAGAAGAATACTCCTCCTAAGTTTGTGAAAGGAGAGTCCTCAAACTCAAAAGGGAATAGTTCAAATCAAAATTTTTCTAAAAATGCTAAAAATTTTCAATCTTTAAAACTCAAATGCAACCATATCAACTATAAAAATCAGAACTGAAATCCTTTAGCTGAAAAAATAGTTAATTTGCTAAAGGAGCTCTTAAAATCTAACTCAGTGGGTGATTCTTATAACAACTACAAACATAAGAAGACCAACTATACTTTTAAACTCAAAACAATTATGACATGGGTTACTAAGATTACTTGCTTGGTTGCCCACACGACTTTCAAGGCTACAAGTCATTCAAAGTGATACTTAGACAATGGATGCTTAAGGCATATGACTGGTGATAAAGATCTATTCACCGATCTTAAAGACATAGCTGATGGTTCAGTCACATTTGGTGATGGTAGCAACTGTAAGATTATTGGTCAAGGTACAGTTCAACTCTTTAACCTTCCCTTATTTGAGAATGTTTTATACGTTGAAGGGTTAAAACACAAACTGTTAAGCATATCTCAAATATGCGATAACAATCATATCATAAAATTTACTAACCAAGGTTGTGAAATTTTAAACAAAAAGGGTTCTGTAATATTAATTGGTCGTAGAACTTCTAAAAACTGCTATATTGTTAGTAATTCTAGTTCATCTAGTCAATCATGTTACATGGTCCATACAGATGAGACAGAGTTATGGCATAAACGCCTTGGACATGTACACTACCATAATTTGTATAGATTGAGTAAAAGAGAACTGATAAGAGGACTACCTAAATTATAGAAAGTAGATAAAATATGTGGCAAATGTCAGATTGACAAACAAACTAGGAGTACTCACAAAAAGGTGAACTCCAATGCCACATCAAAACCGCTCGAGATTCTCCATATGGATCTTATAGGACTAACCGGGATGGAGAGTTGAGGTGATAAAAAATATATACTAGTAATCGTGGATGACTATACCAAATTCACCTGGGTAGCCTTCTTAAGGGATAAATCAGAAACCCTTGATGAAGTAAAAAGAGTTCTCAAACGAATCTAAATGGAAAAAGGTTCTCAAGTCTGCAAGATCCATAGTGATCATGGATCAGAATTTGAGAATAGCATTTTTGAGAAATTCTGTTATGATCAGGGAATATCACATGAATTCTCTGCACCCAAAACTCCACAACAAAATGGAATTTTTGAAAGAAAAAATAAAGTGCTTTAAGAAATGGCAAATGTAATGTTGAATAGTCTGAAGTTCCCTAAAATCTTTGGGATGAACCTGTAAATACCGCATGCTATATAATCAGTCGGGTTTATACAAGTAAAACTTATAATAAAATGGCTTATTAAATGTGGTTCAATAAGAAGCCTACTGTCAAATACTTTCGAGTTTTTGGCAGTAAGTGCTATATTTTGTGTGACCGTGAAAATCTGGGAAAGTTTGATACTAAAAGTGATGAAGGGATCTTGTTAGGGTATTCTTTGAACAGTCAAGCATATCGAGTACTGAATAAGAGGACCGGTGCTATTCAAGAGTCCATTAATGTGGTCATTGACGATCACTTAAATATACCTGACTCAAGTTCAGATAATGATGAAGTTCTTTTAATTGACAAACAAGATACTTCATCAAATCAAACTAACTCTGAACTGAGGACTGTTAAAGATCATTCAACCACTTAAATTATTGGAAATCCTTTCACTGATGTGCACACTTGTAAATAACTAGAAGATATATGTAATTACGTGTGCTTTACATCCCAGATAGAACCGGCTAATGTAAAAGAAGCTCTTACTAACGAACACTTGATTGTTGTAATACAAGAAGAGCTTAACCAATTTGTAAGAAATAATGTTTGGTATCTTATTCCTAGACCTAAAGATAAACATATTATCGAAACTAAGTGGATTTTTAAAAATAAGCCTAATGAACTTGGTAATATGATTCGAAACAAGGCTAGACTGGTTGTACAAGGGTATACTCAAATTGAAAGCATCGATTATGATGAAACCTTTGCCCTAGTAGCTTAGTCTTAAATCAATCAGACTATTTATATCCATCGCTTGCTTTAGAAAATTCAAAATTTATCAAATGGATGTAAAGAGTGCTTTCTTAAATGGTGATCTGTATGAAGAAGTTATGTTCAACAACCAACAAGTTTTGAAGACCCTAAGAATGTCAATCATGTCTATCACCTAAAAAAGGCTCTCTATGATTTGAAACAAGCTTCCAGGGCATGGAACGAAAAATTGACTAAGTTTCTACTAAGTCATAATTTTCTAATGGGAAGTGTTGATAAGACTCTTTTTGTTAATAAACATAACGATCATATCGTAATAGTGCAGATCTATGTTGATGATATTATTTATGGATCTACCTATACTAACATGACTATTGAGTTTGCAGATTTAATGAAATCTAAGTTCGAAATGAGCATGGTTGGGGAATTAAATTGTTTCCTAGAGTTACAAGTAAAACAACAACTTGATAGTATTTTTATTTCTCAAACCAAATATGCTTTGAACTTAATTAAAAAAGTTCAGATTTGAGAATGAAAAAAATTTTAATACTCCTATGAGTACAACATTAAGACTCTACAGGTAAAAGTGTGGATCCTAAATTATATCGTAGTATGATTAGCAGTTTACTTTATTTAACTGCAAGTAGACCTAATATTACTTTTAGTGTTGATATTTGTGTTAGATATCAATATGACCCTAAAGAGTCTCATCTAATTACTGTTAAACAGATTATGCGATATGTCACAAGTTCAGCTATATTGAGTCTCTAGTATACATATGATACTAGTGTTTAATTGGCTGGGCACTGTTGAGGGTCAAATAGTGCATATTAGACCCCATTAATTACTTGGATTTGCGAGCATAATATTGTTTAATGCCCAGTTTTAATCGTGTTTTGTTGCAAGGTGTGATTAGGAGAGTTGACTGAAAAAGGATGTCAAAAGCTTGGATTTAACGTTCTGATGATCACGAGGACAAGGGACGGACTTCAGAGGACCAAGATTGACGGATATACATGGTCAGAAATCCGAAAAAACTGAGAAACTGAAGCTTAAGTGGCCTAAAAGTCAGCCAGAATGCAAAATCACAAGGTTCCCATCATCCGTTCAGCTCAGAATTTCATACATGGCCAAGGGACCATAAATTAACCGTACACGTCAAATTTCAGTCGTTCGATCCCTGTGGAAGTGTCCCAATGGCTAGATCATCCCACAAATCGTCCATCTGGAGTCCACCTGATATCTAGATATGCTTCAAAATTGGTATCAACATGTTAAATGAGAAGACAATACAAATAGACGGAGCAGATTTCTCATGAACATCTTCAAAGGACCTCATTTACATCACATGTGCACGGTAGACAAGTGCACCAGCCGTGCACTAAAATTCTCAAAGTCGGTCAGCACATGCTGATCGACTCCATCTTCTTCAATTCAAAAAAAAAAAAAAAACACCAGCGTTCGCCAGTTTCTCACTGTGGGCCCCACCCTTCGCCCAAATGCATGATCCAACCCATTCATTGTGTCTAGGGGGTGGCCACGCCCCTATCCATGTTGACCTTCTCACCCCATGCATGCTATCATGCGATTGCCACCGTTAAACGTCAGATGGACGGCGAAACAGAATATTCCGTAGGCCAAGCCAAAATCAATCTGAAACCAGTCATTTCTTACTGAAATTCCGAGAGGAATTCGGTGGACGGATTGGATTTCTCAAGTGTCTAACGAAATGGGCCCCACAAGTGCCACAGCGGAAGACGTCTGCGTAAGGCAACCAGCGAACAGACGGCTCTGGTCCATTTTTCGGTCGATAGTGGGCCCCACTCATGTCCCGTACGGACGATCTAAACCGTCCATCTTATAAACGGCTGTGAATACTACAAAACCTAGGTGATATTTTTCAGCCATGCATGCACATGTGTGCGGTACAGAGATCACAAAAGGACTACCCTGGGACGTTCAAAATTGATCTTTTAGTGATTTCTTCTCTGGGCTTCGTCAATGGACGTTCAAAACTACCCATTCTTGACTGAAATTTCGTTCTAAATCCAATGGATGAGGTGGATTTTCTAAAAAATTCTTCTGTGGGTCCCACCGATCACAACAGCGAAATGGTGCGAAAGGTTTCGCACATCCGCGAAAACTAACTTTTTCAAGCAGTTTTGGCCCACCGTCTTTGATCATATGGCAGATCTAAACCGTCTATCATGTAGAGAACCCAAGAAAGTACAAAGGGACGGTGTTTTTTAAGAATTTAAGCGAGGAAAGTGACGTGTTTCAAGGCACCGAACTTGGCTGCGAAAAAAGCTTTCAATGGGCATGCATAGCTTTCCAAATCCGATTCAAAATCGATTTTCACCAACCAGCAGTTATATAAGGAGGTTTTGGATGTGGGGAGCATTCATTCAGGTCTTGGGAAGAAGATTCAGAGCTGGGAAGGAAGGCTCAGGTCGGACGTCTGCAAGAGAGAGAGTTGAGTTTGTTTATTTCTTTTATTTTTATTTTATTTTGTTTTGAGATATCTAGCCTATTCATGTTGAGCTAAACCTCCTAGCTAGGGCTAGGAGGTGAAGCTTGTAGTGAGATGGGAGATTTTAATTTATGAATTTTTTATTTAATTTATGAATTGAATTAATGTTGATGCTAGTTTAATTAATGGCATGTTTTAGTCTTTATTGGTCTGTTGTGACTAAAATTATAATGGGTCTGCAATGGCTTTGATCATGTCCTTCTACTTTTATGTTTATGAAGTCAGGACGTCCTGTTGTTCACCATAGTCTCCTGGGCATGGTTGGATGACGGTACCCTTCTTAACCTTCATACATGTGATTGGTTGGTAGTTAATTTAATTCTGTTGTTTGTCATAGTCTCTAAGGCATGGTTTGGTGATGGAATCCATTCTAATTCATATACCTTTCATTTTTTTGAAAACTAGATCAACGGCAGTTTAGTAATTTTCACGATTTTTGAAGCAGGCATAAGATCTCTCTGATCTCTACAAGTGGATCCTCTGAATCCCTAGTTTCCTTTCCTCTGATTTATATAAATTTTAGATTAATATTTTCACCATTATTCCTCAAATTACATTCAGTTTAGATTTCATCTTACCTTAGTTCTAGTTCTAGTTAGTTTTAGATAACGTACAAGTTTCAATCCCTTGGGATTCGACCTCGGTCTTACCGAGTTATTACTACATCACAACCCTGCACTTGGGGAGTGAACAAGTTTTTGGCGCCGTTGCCGGGGACTGTCGGCTACGTTTTTCTGAAATTAATTAGTTTTAGGATATGTTTAGGATTAGATTTTTTTTAAAAAAAAAAAAAAATTAATTCTAGGTTTAGAAGTAGTTATTTTCCTTGTTAGAAATTTTTCCTAACGTTAGAAACTTGCTATTCTTCATTCTATCTGATTTTTAGAACTAACCTAATTTTTTTTTCTGTTTTGTAGGAAACTTCTAATTCAGTAAACTCTTTCTAATTTCTCTTTCTTTGGAATTTCTTCTTTTTTCTAGAAATTAGCTTACTCTTAATTAGGACTTTCTATTCTTAAAAACTAACTTATTTTATTTTGTTTTGCAGATTCTTAACCTAGGACTCCAAATTTGGTAACTTCTTTCCATCTTTCCCTTTTATTTTCTAGATTTCTTCTTCCTTTCTCTTAGGTTTAAGTTAGAATTTGAGGGCTGAGTGTGTTTTATGCCCCAGTGGGTACGCGACAACACTCGACGTCTCGTGACTGAAGGAGGATTAGTTGAGGGGTTGACTGTCCATCGCAGGACTAGACACCACTTGAATTCTCCTGAGTTAGAGGACGTTATGACTGAAAATCAACCTCAAGCACTACCCCAACCAAGAGTTGAGGAAGTACATGATGAGAATGAGGTGCATCAGGCACCCCCGCCTTGTACTTTATGAGATTATTTACAACCGGCGGGGGTGAGTACGCCCTCATGCATGATTTTTCATGAGAATACAGGACATATGGACATCAAGCCAGGGGTTATCCAACTCCTTCCTAAGTTCCATGGGCTTGAGTCTGAAGAACCATACTTGCATCTGAAAGAGTTCGATGAAATAATAGGCACCTTATATTTCCCTAATGTATCTGAAGATACAATTAGGCTGAAACTCTTTCCATTTTCCTTGAAAGAAAAAGTCAAGACATGGTTACATTCACTGCATCCTAGGTCCATTGGCACATGGAATGATATGCAGAGGGAATTTATAAAGAAATTTTTCCCACATCATAAGACAATTACCCTCAGGAGAGCAATCATGAACTTTGCCCAAAAGGAAGATGAAACATTCTTCCAATGTTAGGAAAGGTTCAAGGATCTGGTTAATGCATGCCCACAACATGGCTTTGAAATATGGCACATTACAAATTTTTTCTATGATGGGCTAACATCTTCCATGCGCAAAATGGTCGAGACAATGTGTAACGGAGAATTCATCAATAAAAATGTCGACGAGGTATGGGATTACCTCGATAGTCTCGCTGAAAAAACACAATCATGGGACTATTACCCAAGGACGAACACTACGTCTAGGCCGACTCATTCAAGGGAAAAAGGAGGAATATATCTCCTGAAAGAGGATAATGATCTTAACGCTAAGGTGGCCAATCTCACCAGAAAATTTGAGGCCATGGAAGGAAGGAAGGAAAAGGTTAATGGAAGTGTTTGCGGCATCTGTGATTGCAACATTCATACTACTGAAAATTGTCCTTCAATACCTGCCTTTCGAGAAGTATTGAATGAACAATCTAATGCCGTAAATAACTATCAAAGACCTTTCAATGGACCACCCTCTAATACATATAATCCTGGCTGGAAAAATCATCTAAATTTTAGTTGGAGGAACGGACAAACTGCTACCCCTAAAGGTTTCTTCAATCAAAATCCAAATCAGGGGAGACCTCAAGAAGAACCGGCTCAAAATTCTGTGCAAGAGCTGACGTAGATAATACGAAATTTCATACAAAAGATAGATTCACGTATGATGGCTATAGAAAAGGGGATGCTTCCTGCACAACCAATCCCCAATCCTAAACCACAATACGAGACAGGTAATCCCAGCTCTTCAAATCAAATGGGGCACGATAAATCCATCACCACTCTTAGGAGTGGGAAGGTTATTGACAAAACCCTTCCAGTTAGACCCGAAAAGCCTCAAGAACCAGAAGAGGACAACAATGATGGATCTAGTGGTGCCTCACAAAAATTTGAACCAGAACCTCTAGAAAAGCCAGTTGCTCCGTTTCCCCAACGGTTGGTTGAACCAAAACGTCTATCTAACTCTCAGGATATCCTAGAGGTGTTAAAACAAGTGAAAGTTAACATTCCTCTGCTTGATGTTGTAAAACAGATTCCTTTATATGCTAAATTTCTAAAGGACTTATGCACTACCAAACGACGGAAAAGTGTTCAAAAGAAGATCTCCTTGACTGAGAAAGTAAGTGTCATCCTAAAACAAGATGTGCAGCAAAAATTCAAAGATCCCGGTTGCCCAGCCATATCATGTATAATCGAGAACTATCGAATTGATCATGCACTTCTTGACTTAGGAGCAAGCGTCAATCTGATTCCCTATTCGGTATACCAACAGTTAGGTTTGGGTGAATTAAAACCCACCCGAACCACACTACAACTTGTTGATCGTTCTGTTCGTGTACCAAGAGGGATCATCGAGGATGTGTTGGTCCAGGTTGATAGATTCTACTACCCTGTTAATTTTATCATCTTGGACACCGAACCCATCAATGACACGAGCGCTCAGATTCCCGTCATCCTTGGTCGCCTATTCCTGTCCACTTCAAATGCAATTATCAATTGCAGGAATGGTGTTATGACTATGTCTTTTGGAAATTTGACATTAGAATCAAATATCTTTTTCAATAACGGTAGCAACTCAGATGATGATGACGATTTCCACGATGTTAACATGATTGATTCTTTTGTGAAAGATAGAACACCTCTCACCTTATCCTCTGATCCTCTAGAGACGTGCCTGGCCTACTCCCATGATCTTGATGATGATATAATTAGGGAGACATGTGCCATGCTGGATACTGCCACCGGTATTTGAAGTTAACCGGTGGAGGCCACAAATTGAAGAATTGCCCCAGACTTATGTAGTGCCTCTACCGTCTAACCTCAAGCCACCGAAGCTTGACCTAAAACTTTTTCCCTCTGATTTAAAATATGTTTATTTAGGTCAAGATGAGACATACCCGGTGGTGATCTCTGCCCACCTAGAAAAAGAACAGGAGAGTATGCTCATATCTAATCTCATTGAGCATAAGGGAGCTCTGGATGGACGATAGCGGACCTCAAAGGAATTAACCCATCGATTTGTACTCACCGCATATATCTTGAGGACAATACAAAGGTTATTCGGCAATCACAACGTAAACTGAATCCAAACATGAAGGAAGTGGTAAAGGCCGAGGTTCTCAAACTATTGCAAGTGGGGATCATATACCCCATATCCAATAGTCAATGGGTGAGTCCAACTCAGGTGGTTCCTAAGAAGTCCGGGATCACCATCGTAGCCAATGCCAATAATGAACTCGTACCAACCAGAGTTACTATTGGTTGGAGAATGTGCATTGACTACAGAAAGCTGAATACCGTCACAAGAAAAGACCACTTTCTTTTTCCCTTGATTGATCAAATCCTGGAAAGGCTAGCTGGTCATTCCTATTACTGTTTCCTAGACGGGTATTCAGGTTATAATCAGATTGAAATTGTCCCTGAAGATCAGGAAAAGACCACATTTACATGTCCCTATGGCACCTTTGCTTACAGAAGGATGCCATTCGGGTTATGTAATGCCCCTGCCACCTTTCAGCGATGCATGATGAGTATTTTTTCTGACATGGTGGGGAAATATTTAAAGGTCTTCATGGACGATTTCTCTGTTTTCAGTTCATCTTTCAGCGAGTGCTTAGCAAGTCTTAAATGTGTGCTGAAAAGATGTGAAGAAAAAAATTTGGTACTTAACTGGGAGAAGTACCATTTTATGGTTCAAAAAGGAATCGTCCTTGGGCATATCATCTCGTCCAAAGGAATCGAGGTAGATAAGGCAAAAATTGATCTTATCTCTAACCTACCTCCACCCAAGAATATCAGAGATGTACGATCCTTCTTAGGACACGCAGGCTTTTACAGACGATTTATAAAGGACTTTAGTCTCCTCTCTCGTCCTTTATGTAATCTTCTTCAAAAGGATACACCGTACGAGTGGACTGAGCAGTGCCAAGAAGCTTTCACTAAGCTTAAGGGCATGTTGACCACTGCACCTATCATGCAGCCACCCGACTGGAGTCTTCCTTTTGAACTTATGTGCGACGCCTCTGATTATGCTCTTGGAGCGGTTCTAGGCCAGAGAAAAGATAAGCGGCCTTACGTTATTCACTACGCAAGTAGGACTCTAAATCTTGTCCAAGTGAACTACTCGACTACGGAAAAGGAACTCTTAGTCGTAGTGTTCGCTTTGGACAAATTTAGGTCCTACCTGATCGGATCTAAGATCATCATCTACACAGATCACGCGGCACTTAAGTATCTTCTTTCTAAGAATGATTCTAAGCCCCGCCTGATACGATGGATCCTTTTACTCCAAGAATTCGATTTGGAAATTAAAGACAAAAAGGGGAGTAGAGAACGTAGTGGCCGATCACCTTTCTCGCCTTAATACCTCTGATTCCCTTGAGGTGACTTATATCAATGACATGTTCCCTGATGAACAACTGTTTAGAGTCTCACATTCACCTTGGTTCGCTGATATTGCTAATTATCTTGCTACAGGGTCGATACCGACTCATTGGACATCGCAAGATAAGAAGAAATTCTTTACTAAGGTGCGTAACTTTTTCTGGGATGATCTATATTTGTTTAAATATTGTCCAGACCAAATCTTGAGGAGATGTGTGCCAGACAATGAGCATCAGAGTGTCATCTCCTTCTGTCACTCACAGGCCTGTGGTGGTCACTTTTCTGCTAAAAAGACCACGACCAAGATTCTACAATGTGGCTTTTACTGGCCCACTATGTTCAGGGACACTCATGAGTTTTGCAAAGCTTGTGAGCGTTGTCAAAAATTGGGAGCATTGTCCCGTCAAAATATGATGCCTTTGAATCCCATCCTTATCATTGAAGCATTTGATTGCTGGGGCATTAATTTCATGGGACCATTCCCCTAATCATTTGGAAATATGTATATTTTGCTCGCTGTAGACTATGTCACTAAATGGGTCAAAGAAATTCCGTGCCGCAAAACTGACCATCGCGCGGTCATTAAATTTTTAAAAGAAAATATCCTATCGCGGTTCGGAACGCCTCGAGCCATCATTAGTGACGGGGGCTCATACTTTTGTAATAGACCATTTGAGAGTTTAATGAAGAAATACGGTATCTCTCATAAGGTGAGCACCCCATACCACCCACAGACAAGTGGACAAGCTAAGGTTTCCAATAGGAAGATCAAACATATCCTGGAGAAAATGGTTAACCCTAACCATAAGGATTGGTCAATCCGATTGACCGATGCCTTATGGGCGTACCGTACTGCTTTTAAAACTCCTATTGGAACATCTCCCTTTAGACTTGTCTATGGGAAAGCTTGTCACTTTCCAGTGGAATTGGAACATAAAGCATACTGGGCGATCAAAAATCTAAATTTCAATCTGGACAACGCTGGTTTGCTACCCAAACTTCAATTAAATGAACTGCAAGAAATTCGGAACGATGCATATGAGAACTCAAGAATTTACAAGGACAGGATGAAAACGTTTCATGATCAATATATTCTACGGAAATCATTCACGCCAGGTCAGAAAGTCCTCTTGTATGACTCTCGACTACATCTCTTTCCGGGTAAGCTTCAATCTCGTTGGACTGGTCCTTACATTGTTGTCACTGCTTATCCTCATGGGTCCGTCGAGATAAAAGATCCCGAAAATGAAAAGGAAGTAAATGGACATCGATTAAAGCCATTTGTTGAGACATTTGATTCAGAGGACATGTCCATGCCTCTGATTACTCCTGTTTACCAGGACTGATCTCCTAGTCTGATGGAGGTATAGGTAGGTTTATCGCTTTCATAGGACTAAGATTGTTGCTTTATTTGTCTGGCTGAAGACGGTAAATTTAGCGCTCCTGGGAGGCAACGCAGCTTTTCATTTCATTTTTCTAGTTAGATGATCCAATGTTTGTGGGTAACATTACTGCAAACCCTCACAAGACTACAACTCGTTCACTAGGGGTAACCTAGGGGTTTAAAGGCTTGTTGCATATGCTAAATGCAATCAAGAGCACCTGCGAAAGTGGTATAGGTAGGATTTTATTTTCGTTATTTTTATTTTTCTTTTTCTCTCGTGCTAACCAGCTTCCATACTGTGATCTCGTGGAAAATCTCTCTTAATTCGTTATCCAGGTACTATCTTCCATCACTCTACTTTCGTTGTTCTATGTGCATGCATGCTCATATCTTTTACATTGAGGACAATGTAGATTTTAGGTTGGGGGTGGGGGATTAGGTAACCTAATCAGTAGCAAAAATTGTGAAAAAAAAAAAATTTCTGGGAATTCTTATGAATTCGAAGTGATTTTGATGGATATCCTGGATTTAGAAGTTCAAGCTACGTGATGTTGGTAACTTTACGACTCTTGAATTTAGTTATCTGTTAGATTTCACAATTAAGATCAAAACATTAATCCATGATTGGAAGTTGTAAACATTGATTGAGTCATGATCTCACATGTCACATCTCACTTCGACATTAAGTGTTCAGTTCCATATCGAAGGATTAACTGGGTAATCACTGAGCATGAAAGGAACCAGCCAAAAATATTTTGCCATCATGGTATAAAAATTGTAAAGGTTGGGTAATTAATCTTCACCATAGGTTTGCTCCCTATAGGTGTGGAGTTAATTCCCCATAAATGATATAAAAAGGTCTGGGAGTACGGTCTTCACCATAGGTTTGCTCCCTATTGGTAGGGATTTGATTCCTCTCCTTGACATGACTATTAATGGAAAAATAAAAAAAGTTGAAAAGATCAAAAGATGGAATTTATGAGGCAAGTTTGGTTATCATGAGTTCTCTTGCTGGTTACCAATGAGATCCTGAAATAACAAATTCAATCTTAATGTGATTAGCTGAGATTCCACTATACACTCATGGATCATAATGTTCAGAATTTGTCTGATTTATGGATTAATACTTTGAACTTCATTAGGAAGTCTACCATGCTCTTGAGTCTAAGAGAAAGTAATGTCAACATTCATGAATCGTAGAATTCTAATTCCTGGATTATTTCTCAAAAATCATTCGGCTTTACAGAAATTTTCATATAAGTCTCAACTTATTTTTCGCATATTTTGCTCGGGACTAGCAAAATGCTGGTTGGGGGTTGTGTTGAGGGTCAAATAGTGCATATTAGACCCCATTTATTACTTGAATTTATGAGCATAATATTGTTTAATGCCCAGTTTTAATCGTGTTTTGTTACAGGATGTGATTAGGAAAGTTGACTGAAAAAAGATGCCAAAAGCTTGGATTTAACGCTCTGATGATCACGAGGGCAAGGGACGGACTTCAGAGGACCAAGATTGACGGATATACATGGTCAGAAATCTGACAAAACTGAGAAACTGAAGCTTAAGTAGCCTGAAAGTCAGCCAGAATGCAAAATCCCAAGGTTCCCACCATCCGTTCAGCTCAGAATTTCATACATGGTAAAGGGACCATAAATTAACCGTACACGTCAAATTTTAGTCGTTCGATCCCTATGGAAGTGTCCTAATGGCTAGATCATCCCACAAATCGTCCATCTGGAGCCCACCTGATATCTAGATATGCTTCAAAATTGGTATCAACGCGTTAAATGAGAAGACAATACAAATGGACGGAGCAGATTTCTCATGAACATCTTCAAAGGACCTCATTTACATCACATGTGCATGGTAGACAAGTGCACCAGCCATGCACTAAAATTCTCAAAGTCGGTCAGCACATGCTGACCGACTCCATCTTCTTCAATTCAAAAAAAAAAAAAAAAAACACCAGCGTCCTCCAGTTTCTCACTGTGGGCCCCACCCTTCGCCCAAATGCATGATCCAACCCATTCATTGTGTCTAGGGAGTGGCCACGCCCCTATCCATGTTGACCTTCTCACCCCATGCATGCTATCATGCGATTGCCACCGTTAAACGTCAGATGGACGGCGAAACAGAATATTCCGTGGGCCAAGCCAAAATCAATCTGAAACCAGTCATTTCTTACTGAAATTCCGAGAGGAATTCGGTGGACGGATTGGATTTCTCAAGTGTCTAACGAAATGAGCCCCACAAGTGCCACAGCGGAAGACGTCTGCGTAAGGCAGCCAGCGAACAGACGGCTCTGGTCCATTTTTCGGTCGATAGTGGGCCCCATTCATGTCCCGTACGGACGATCTAAACCGTCCATCTTGTAGACGGCTGTGAATACTACAAAACCTAGGTGATATTTTTCAGTCATGCATGCACATGTGTGCGGTACAGAGATCACAAAAGGACTACCCTGGGACGTTCAAAATTGATCTTATAGTGATTTCTTCTCTGGGCTTCATCAATGGACGTTCAAAACTACCCATTCTTGACTGAAATTTTGTTCTAAATCCAATGGACAGGGTGGATTTTCTAGAAAATTCTTCTGTGGGTCCCACCGATCACAACAGCGAAATGGTGCGAAAGGTTTCGCACATCCGCGAAAACTGACTTTTTCAGGCAGTTTTGGCCCACCGTCTTTGATCATATGGCAAATCTAAACCGTCTATCATGTAGAGAACCCAAGAAAGTACTAAGGGACGGTGTTTTTTTGGAATTTAAGCGAGGAAAGTGACGTGTTTCAAGGCACCGAACTTGGCTGCGAAAAAAGCTTTCAATGGGCATGCGTAGCTTTCCAAATTCGATTCAAAATCGATTTTCACCACTCCAGCAGTTATATAAGGAGGTTTTGGACGTGGGGAGCATTCATTCAGGTCTTGGGAGGAAGATTCAGAGCTGGGAAGGAAGGCTCAGGTCGGACGTCTGCAAGAGAGAGAGTTGAGTTTGTTTATTTCTTTTATTTTTATTTTATTTTGTTTTGAGATATCTAGCCTATTCATGTTGAGCTAAACCTCCTAGCTAGGGCTAGGAGGTGAAGCCTGTAGTGAGATGGGAGAGTTTAATTTATGAATTTTTTATTTAATTTATGAATTGAATTAATGTTGATGCTAGTTTAATTAATGGCATGTTTTAGTCTTTATTGGTCTGTTGTGACTAAAATTACAATGGGTTTGCAATGGCTTTGATCATGTCCTTCTACTTTTATGTTTATGAAGTCAGGACGTCCTGTTGTTCACCATAGTCTCCTGGGCATGGTTGGATGACGGTACCCTTCTTAACCTTCATACATGTGATTGGTTGGTAGTTAGTTTAATTCTGTTGTTTACCATAGTCTCTAAGGCATGGTTTGGTGATGGAATCCATTCTAATTCATATACCTTTCATCTCTTTGAAAACTAGATCAACGGCAGTTCAGTAATTTTCATGATTTTTGAAGCAGGCATAAGATCTCTCTGATCTCTACAAGTGGATCCTCTGAATCCCTAGTTTCCTTTCCTCTAATTTCTATAAATTTTAGATTAATATTTTCAC
The DNA here is from genome assembly GCA_037074715.1 of Magnolia kwangsiensis. Classification (NCBI taxonomy): domain Eukaryota; kingdom Viridiplantae; phylum Streptophyta; class Magnoliopsida; order Magnoliales; family Magnoliaceae; genus Magnolia; species Magnolia kwangsiensis. Next base: position 104,250,890 of record CM073576.1, on the reverse strand, counting down.
CATTATTCCTCAAATTACATTCAGTTTAGATTTCATCTTACCTTAGTTCTAGTTCTAGTTAGTTTTAGATAACGTACAAGTTTCAGTCCCTTGGGATTCGACCTCGGTTTTATCGAGTTATTACTACATCACAACCCTACACTTGGGGAGTGAACAGGCACATAGATGCTGATTGGGGTGGTAATATCGATGATAGGAAATTAACCAGTGGTGGTTAGTTCTATATTAGAAATTGTTTAGTTTCTTGGTTTAGCAAGAAGCAAAGTTCCGTATCGCTCTCAACTGCTGAGACTGAATACATTGCAGCTGAAAATGCATGTACTCAGCTTGTATGGATGAATAGAATGTTAAGCGATTATAAAATTGTACAGGATTCAATGGATTTATATTGTGATAATTCCAATGTGATAAATATATCTAAAAATCCAATCGAGCATTCACGAACCAAGCACATTGACATTAGATATCACTACATTCATGATCTAGTGGAAGAAAAGACAATCTCTTTAGATTACATTCCTACCGAGACTCAACTTGCTGACATTTTCACTAAACCACTCGACAAAAGCAGGTTTAATAAATTAAAATTTGATCTTGGTATGTGCAATTTAAATTGATTATTCATGTATTTCTGTATTATAGTTTATATATTTATTAAATTATAAATTTAAATTTCAGAATTATGTAAAGAATGCATGTTTTTGTCTTTGCATGACCAGTCGAGGACGTACTCGACCAATCGTGGCACGACCGGTCGAGGACGCCCCACGACCAGTTGTGTAGCGCGCTGGATCTTTTAATTTAGGAAAAAACCCCTCTTTCCCTCATTTGATCTTCTTCTCTAATGAGCCTACGCTCGACTGGTCGTACCCATCTCTCTAGATCTTCAAGGTTAGTACGTTAAATTCATTTTTCTTGTAGATTCTAGTCTATATAACTTCATTTTCACTCTTGGAGTGATTTATTCATTAAGGTTTTGAGGGTTTTCTTTTGTAAAATCTGATCTAGCAAAACCCCACTCTACATATTTTATAACCTCTTGATTTTTTGTATTCCTTGTTACAAATGGATGCTAGAGGTAAGAAGAAAAGTTCTCGTGGTCCGTCAACATCTAGATCGACACCTATCACACGGCGCCACCTTCGGTCACCCGAAGATGATCCCTCCTATGTATGGGATTTACGGTTGCATAATGTGATAGTTGAGTGACCTGTAGATGTTGCACATCTTACTCCTTTTGATCTCCTTCCACTTCTCTAATCTGTAGGATGGGATAACATTCTACATTGGGACGGGCCGGCATATCGGTCTATTTCACAGGGTATGTTCACAGGCATTTCTGATTTCTCTACTGAAAATTTAACTTTTAAAATTGCTACTAGAGAAGGCCCATTTGAAGTTGATCATCATATGATATCTAGCCTAATGGATTTACTTGTCAATGATGAGGGTATTCCTATTAGTTCTCTAGTTGAGAAACCTTCTGAATCAAAAAAACGTATGCTTACTAGGGCATTATACAATATAGATACGCAATGGAGTCAGAATTGGAATGAGCTTGCTTCAAGGTACTTTTTACCCAAATATAGAGTCCTTCACAGGATTTTTATTTCAAATGTTTATCCTCAGTTTGGTAACAAAATCGAAGTCACTACTTTCATGGTTTAGATTTTGCATTCCATCGTTTCTGGAATCAATGTTTGTCTTCCTTCATTAATCTGTCATTCCATTATCTAATTCTGTCTCCATCCTGATCATAGCGATATTCCTTTTGCATACCTTATGACTGTGTTAGCCTCCAATATGTTAGTGGCTATGCCTATTGGAGAGGCACCCATTCAACACCTCTTCTTCAACAATAAAAATATAAAGAAGATGAATTTAAGATTGGCTGATGGCCAAGTGAATGTGGGTGGTGATAGAGCTGAAGCAGTGAATGAAGAAGAAGGCAGTTTACCTCCTGATGATGTGAACATGGATGATATATTTGATGAGCTTGAATTAGATTCTGAGGCTGACCCTGACTATCAGCCTTCTAATTTTGCTGAGCGATTATAATCTCTTGAGGAACAAGTGGCTCAGATTCGTGTAACCCAAGATTCTCAATTTGCTTATATGCATAAATATATGAGGTGCTTAAACAAGGGTTTACACCAAATTAATCCTTCTATTCCTGAACCATCTTCTGGATCTGATTAAGTTTTTTTTTTTTTGCTGTAATAACTCTTGGGTTACTTAAACTCTTTTCTTTCAATTTTTGAGACTGACTTTGGATGAATTTAGTTTATTCTGGTTAATGATATGTGATCTTTGAATTTGCTTATATCTTTCATAACTTGACTAGTTTACTTCCTTATTCCTCTTTTCTTTTCCTCTTCCATATCTTCGTTGCTTCCTTTGTCATATTGTGACAAAAAGGGGGAGAATATTTTGTTATGCTTGTATGGATATGGATTAGGATTAGATAGGATAGTAGTTTTTTTTTTAGATATATGTGTGCTACTTAGGGGGAGTAAGTAAGGAGGTGTTTTGACTAGTTCATGATGATGTGTTTTAAGTTGATGATAATTGGTGCATGATTCTTTAACTAGGCTGTAACTGGTTTTCCTTTATAACTAGTGCATGATTCTTTATTGAGATGCTTCTCTTATTTTTATTGAGTGTGTTTTGTCACAATTTTAACAAAGGGGGAGATTGTAAGTGATATGCTTTCATGCTCATTTGATTGTCAAATTTTGTAGTGCCAAAACCTCAATCTATCTCTTGTGTAGCACATTGGTATATATGTTCAAGGCTATGCATCACATGTACAAGGAAAATGCTTCAAGTCAAGAACAAAGATCTACTTCAAGCACTGCAAGATCAAGTACATTGTTCTCTTTTGTAAGCTTCAGAGTTTTAAAACTACATCGAAAGACAATATCTTATTCAAGACTCGAGGTGAAGTACAACTCAAGAACTACGAATTCAAGCTTCTAAAAATCTCAAGTTCAAGCTTCATCATGTGTCGAGATCTCAAGCTTCATGAATGTCAAAGATCATCCATCATCTGAAGAAAAGAAGGTTCAACATTCATACTTCATGTTTAAGGTATGAAAGACCTTAGATTAACCTTAGGGTAGGTCATTTCGAATACATAATTCAATTGCTTATTTTATAAGTGTTTTGGTCTGTTCTTAGACTAGTCCTAGACTCTGTTCGGCAAGTCCTAACACTGGCTCGACCAGTCCAAGAAATTCCAAGACCAGTCCTAAGTTTGGTATAAATTTTTAAAATTTTTTAGTAAGCCACGACCAGTCCTGGAGTTTGCTCGACCGGTCATGTGAACAGTGCACGACTCGTTCACGACCAGTCCAATAGCTACGACTCAAATTCAAGCAACTATTCCTGGCTCCTCACGTCCAGTCGTGGGTAGGTCATGACCAGTCGTTGAGCCTCATGACTGGTCGTAAAGTGCCTACGACCAGTCGTTGAACGGTTTTATCCAATCACGCTCAAAATTTTAAAAATCAGTTCGCCCTAATGTCCACAGGACCAATCGTAGACGTGATTTCTACAACTATAAATAGAGCACGAATTTCAGAGTTTGATATCCAATTCAAGTAAAATCAAGGCATCACTCTAAGAGATAATTTTGTAAACTTCTTAAGCTAGATTGTGCATATTTAATATTCTCTTTTTATTAGCTTTTTATATTTGATTTTGTTTTTGCATTCCAATTTGATTTGAAAGAGGAATTGTGATATTCTCCTTCTTGGAATTAAAATCAAATAGAGCTAGCCCAACTTGATTTAATTTAAAATCAATTAGAACCTAGAACCATTTCAAAGTGAGTGTGGACATTGAACTTCTATATTCGAATTTCTACTCCGTCTTGGTTCTTCTGGGCTGCAACAAAAGGAGAAATCCAAGTATTTTATATTATTGTAATTTCCATTGTGTTGGTTTCTTTTAAGATTAAGCCAGAAAAAATTCATTGTTTTGGTTAGCTGAGGAGATCCAGAAAACTCAGACTGTGGGGTTTTTGAATTGGGTAAGCTCATTTGAAAGAAACAATTGTGAGGGTTTTAGGTGAACCTAAGAAAAACCTATTTTCATAGTGAACGCTAATATCCACTGTGTGAGGATATTAGGAGTGGAGTAGCTATGTGGCTGTTGTTGAACAGTTGGTGTACACACAGGCGAACCACTATAATTCTTTGTGTTTTGTGGATGTGTGATTTATTTTCTATATCTTTTATTATTCAAATTTGTGGGATATAGTTGTGGATGTGAATGTTGTAATATTTTCATTTCAAGCATTGTGGGGAATGTTGTAATTGTGTAGATTTCAATTCTTGCTATTTTATTTCTCTTCAATTTGAGTTATTAATTCTTAGATTGTTTTAGTATGGTTGTCCTTGCCATAAACCCTTGGCTTTTATGGTGTAATGTTGTCCTTAGAACATCTAGAATTTTTATGGTTGCTTTACATTTCAGTATTGTGGATTGTTTAAAGCGATCTTTCCTTTGTTTGATTAAATTCTGCTCTTATCATTTTAATTTGGCATAGTCTTATTCACCCCCCCCCCCCCCCCCCCCTCCTCTAGGACATATAGCTTGGCCTTTTCAGAAGTCCTTGATCAAAGGTGGGTGAGTTTATTATTTAATTTTGTGATTTGAGGGCCCACATATAAGGAGGGCCCATAGTGGCAGGGGCCCTCCCCTCCTCACCGTCTCTCTCTCTCTCTCTCTCTCTCTCTCTCTCTCTCTCTCTCTCTCTCTCTCTCTCTCTCTCTCTCTCTCTCTCTCTCTCTCTCTCTCTCCCCATTTGATGTCGTGTGGCCCACTTGATGCGTGTGATATATCCACACCATCCATCACGTTAGGCCCACTTTGATGCGTGTGGTGTGTCCACACCGTCCAGCAACTTGGATAGTGAGACCCACCGTAACGTATGTGTATCATCCACACCATCCATCCACAATGGAGCCCACTGTGATGTATGGTTTCATCCTCACTGTCCTTGGTTGGGATAGTGGGTCCCCACCATGACGTGTGTGTTCCATCCAGTCGTCCGTCCATCTAGACGTGGCTCACTATGATGTGGGTTCCAACCATGTCGTGCATCTCTTTGCAGTAGTAATAGTTATTGCAGTTGACGTCTATGGATAGGTGGGACCCACTGCCATGTGACGTCCATAGTTTTGTGGGTCCCAATAGCCTTGCTGCATCTTGTCACCAGGTTCTGCCCACACCATCCATCTGTTTTGGCAGATGTGGGACCAGCCATGATGTATATTTTGATCCACATTGTCTAGAATGTCTGAACGGTGTTGGGCAACCTTTAGATGGTGTTTTGAACCGCACCTCAATGTTTGTTCCATCTTCACACCATCCACAATGTCTGGACAGTGCTGGACAATGTCTAGACGGTGCTGATTTACATAGACAATGTTTGGATGGTGCTAATTTACATAGACAATGTTTGGATGATGCTGATTTACATGGGAAATGTTTGGATGGTGCTGATTTACCTGGACAATGTTTGGACAGTGTTGATCATCATTAGTGGGCCATGTGCCCTATGGAATGACAGTGTATAGTGATACACGTGTTATACCTACAACTATTAAAACGATTTTTGGTGTAACCCAAGCTCTCACTTAAGGTCCATTGGTGCAGCCCATTTCATATATGTTGGCCCATTGGTGTGGCCCATTTAATGTATGTTGGCCCATTGGTGCATCCCATTTGATGCGGCCCATTTGATGTATCTTGGCCCATGGTATGGCCCATTAATGTAGCCCACTTGATGTATGTTTGAGGCCCATATATGAGGTCCAATGTGATATATTTATGACCCATGTGTCGAGGCCCATTGTGACGTATTCAAGGCCCATTATGGTGTGCATTAGGCCAATGGGTAGTGGCCCATTGTGATGCATTCGGGGCCCATGGGTTGTGGCCCATTATGATGTATTCAGGGCCGATGGGTTGTAACCCATTGTGATGTGTTTAAAGCCTATGTATTGCGGCCCATTATCATGTGTATGTGGCCCATGAGTGAGGTCCGATGTGTTATATTTGAGGCCCAATTATGTGACCCATGAGTAAGGCTCATCATGATGTGTATTATGTCCTTTGTGTGAGGCTTATTATGTTGTGAGACCCTTGTGTGAGGCCATGGGCCCACGATACCTTTGACTCTATGTGGGCCACTCCTTAGGAGCAATGGTAGTTAAATGTCCACATTGATGGGAGATAATGGCTAAATGTCCACATTGTGACCTCCCCTTAGGCCCTTTATTAGGCCGATTACCAATTTCAATTATCAAGGCCGATTCTGATTGTCGAGGACGATTCTGATTGTTGAGGCCGATTCCAATTGTCAAGGCCGATTTTGAGGCCGATTCCAATTGTTGAGGCTGATTCCGATTGTCGAGGCTGATTATCGTTACCAGTTATAAGTATATCATCTGATACCGATTATGAGTATGTAATAGCATAGCATCATGATACATGCCCATACGCATCATCTGCATGTTTATTATGAGATGTGGTTGACTACTGCATATGTCATTGGGAAAATTGTTATGAGACTCCCTGATAGGCAGAGATTGTCTCACATGAGTGCACGGTATACGCGGGATTGATGCATGACTGGATTGTATGACTCATGCATTTTACATTGTGTTGTGATTACTGTAAGCCCTAGTGACATCAGAGTTGTAGCCTCTAAAGTCATGTCGTAGATGGCCAGATAGGACACCAAAAATCTGTTACTAGCATCAGACCGCCATAGATGGCCATGTGTGAAAATTCCTAAACCCTCTTGGTATCAAAGGACACCCCAATATCAAGACCGACTGGATATATATGAGCGCATGAGGGCCGTATACCAGTAAGCCGCTTCTCCCACTGTGTCGTGGTCGGTTGGAAGGGGGTGTAGCCTTATCCGCCTGATTCGTAGTGGAAAAAACTAGGCTGAGTTTGACCAGCTCATAAATGGGTCTACTATCAACATGTCAGGTTGGTATTGGCTGACTACTAGCCAAGCGGATAGTGAGGTCTCTTCCACTCACTTGGTTGCGTGCAATGGGATGACAATCTGGTTTAGAGTGTACTAGACCCCAGTGATAATCCCAGAGATGTACAATACTGATACGTGGACTCATTGAGCAGGAGTTACATACTCATTCATTCATTTACTATCCACTTGGGCTGGTGGTGTACAACTAATTATTATGTACCTTTATAATGACAAGGATTTCAGTTGGGGCGCATGACTAACCTGAGGTCGGGGGTTTACCACATTGAGTCTGACTATTCAAATTTAGGTATGGGACTAGTTTGGATAGAATTCCATTGTGATGGACCCCATAGCCTGCGATACTACATACTATCATCCCGACTTCACCTCAGCCTGGTCATTTCATTCGCACCGCATATTGCATTATATCTGCAGCATTTAATATTTTGGGTTGCCATGTTTCTGCATTGATATGGCTGTCAACATTCATGCCTTGCATCGCATAGCCTTGATACGACTGATGGCACTCATGGACTTATCGGTGTATTTCCACTTACTCTAATATCGTATGATTCATGATCTTGTCAGTATTTTCGCTTATTCCGATATTGTATGAGTTATAGCATTGTATTGCATACTTGGCACTTACCTTGTGCACATACTTTCACCACCCTCTAAGCTTTCTATAACTTATGCACGATAGATGCGTTCAGGTGGCATTAGGTTGCAGCAGCGTTGAGCATAGAGCGTGCAGCAGTCTTCTGGAGGTTTGATTTTGATATATATATTTCTCTTTCAGCATTGTATTCAAATGTTTATATTAGTGGATATGTGATGATATTATCTTTGTGATTTGGGTACACTTGTAGTTATGCTTCTTACGAGATAAATGTATGTTGAAAAATCCTCATTGTAGGATCCCAGGATCGAAACCTGGCGTATGGACGCTGGGAGCCAAGAATGGGGTACTACAGAAGTTGTCGCACCTGATTCGGTGATTAAAAATTTTGTGAGCCTGATTTCCATGTTTGGGGCGTGACATATGCCACCCCTGAAAATGTTGAAAGAGCTAAAAAGCTTGCAAGGCAAGTTAGCATATATCCTCCGTTTCATCTCGAACCTAGGAGGAAGATGTCAGACGTTTTCTCATTTGATGAAGAAATGAGCATAATTCATATGGGACCTATCCTACCCGAACGCCTTTGATTCAATAAAAGAATTGTTGAAACAACCTCCAGTATTAATGGCCCTAGTGAAAGGAAGACCCCTCATTTGGTATATATCAGCAGCCGAGAATTCACTAGGGGCCTTATTGGCACAAGAGAACGAAAATGAGAAAGAAGTGACACTTTATTATTTAAGTCGAACTTTGATTGGCGCAGAATGAAATTATACACCGATCGAAAAAGTATGCTTAGCATTGGTATTTGTAGTTCAGAAATTAAGACATTATTGTCTGTCTGATGACATAACCTTGATATCCCGAGCGGACCCCATCAAGTTTTAAATGACAAGGCCAATGTTTTCAAGAAGGCTAGCAAAGTGGATGTTGCTGTTATCAGAATATGCAATTGCATATGAGCTAGCAAAAGCAGTAAAAGGGCAGGCAGTGGCAGATTTTTTTGGCAACCCATCTTGTGACGAACTACGAAGCCGTCTCCGATGAATTCCCTGATGAACAAGTCATGATGATAGAATCGTCAAACTATGGCAAATGTTCTTTGATGGAGTAGCCCGAGCAACAGGAGCAGGTGTCAGGGTGATATTCATCACTCCTCAAGGCGATTTGTTGTCTTACTCTTTCACGTTGGGCACTGCATGTATGAATAACAGAGCTGAATATTGGGATGGAAATAGCCAATGAGCTGAAGATAAAGGCATTATGAATTTATGGGGATTCTAAGTTGGTCATAAATCGGTTGACGACTAAGTTTAAAATAAGGAAACAAGAACTTTTGCCATACTGTCAAAGTGCGCAATGTTTATTGGAAAAATTCCTAAATGTTGAAGTCAAGCATATACCATGATATGAGAATGCGAAGGCCGATGCTTTGGCCAATCTAGCAGCAGCGCTATCTTACCCAGATCGAAGCCCCCTACAAGTAACAATCGAAGAAAGGAGATTTTTTCCTTCAACATAAATAATTGGTGAAACAATAGAAGCACTCCTTATATCATGCTTTTAGAAGTGACAATAGATGATTGGCAGCAGCCTTTCATTGATTATCTAATGTACGATATCCTACCAGAAGATCCAGAGGCGAAGTTGCAGATCAAGCAGAAAGCGAAAAGATTCATTATGTGTAATGAGGAATTATACAAAAGGTCCTATAATGAAATGTTGTTGCGATGTCTAAGTGAAGAAGAGGCAAATCAAGTACTGCAATAGGCGCAGTTTGGGGAATGCGGGGCGCATCAAGATGGGAGGAATTTGTTCCACCTAGTGCACCAGATGGGATATTACTGGCTGACAATGTTTAAAGATGCAATAGATTATGCAAAGTGATGCCATGAGTGTCAAATCCACGAGGACATCATACATGTACCCCCTGAGGACCTTCATCAGTTAGCTACTTCCTGGACTTTTGCCAAATTGGGACTTGATATTATTGGACCCATAAATCCATCGTCATCTAGAGGAAAACCGTATATACTACTAGCAAAGGACTATTTCTCCAAATGGACGGAAGTGATTACGCTGTGAAATGTTAATTAAGAGAAAGATGTTGTTAATTTCATTCAGCATGCAATAATATATCTCCATGGCATTCCAAAGAAAATCATCACAGATAACGACACTCCTTTCAAGAACAGGGGCATGGAGAAGTTATGTCTTAAGTTCAAAATTCATCAGTCCTTCTCAACACCCTATTATCCACTAGCCAATTAGCTAGCAGAGGTGTTCAATAAAATGATGCTAAAAATACTGAAAAAAATGGTGAATGGGAATAGACGTGATTGGGATGAAAAATTGCAGTAAGCCTTATAGGCCTATAGGACCACTCATCGTATAGTGACACAAGCTACCGCTTATTCGTTAGTTTATGGTGTAGAAGTCGTTGTGCCAATCGAAATACAAGTCGCTTCACTAAGGGTAGCAATGCATCAATCAATTACAGATGATGAGAATGCAAGAATACAATTGACGGAGTTGGATCTTCTTGATGAAAAAAGACTGGCAGCTCAGTAACGCCTGCAATTATATTAGGCCAGAATTTTCTGCTACTTTTGATAAAAAATTTAAACACCGATCTTTCTGTAAGTGCTATGATTTCATATCCCTTTGGTTGTCAAATTTTGTGGTGCCAAAACCTATCTCTATGTCTTGTATATCTTGTGTTTCATGTTTGAAACTATTCTTTACTTCAAGACATCGCATTTCAAGACAAGAACTTAAATGAAGAAGTTTTCAAGTCATGGATGAAGAATTCAAGTATTGAAGTCTTCAAGTTTGCATGTTCAAGATTCAATCAAGTTCAAGTATATTAGAAGATTTTGCCAAGTCAAGATCAAGCTCAAGAAGCCCTACTACAAGATTTGTATATTCTTAAGCTTCTCTTAAGGGTCATCTGAGTGTACAGACTTTCAATATACATCTCACTTTTAAGGTTTGTTTGACCTTAGATTGACCTTAGGATGGCTTTACAGTAGGTCATTCTGGATACATAATTCATATATTTCAATATGCTTGTTTGGAGTGTTCTAAGACCAGTCATAGGGACTTCAAGACCAGTCCTAGCTCTGTTACGACTAGTCTTAAGTTTTTCAGGACCAATCCTAGATTGTTGAAGATTTTTGGATCTTTCTGGCTGTCCTACGAATAGTCCTAGAGATCCTACGACCAGTCCTGTGAGTTCTACGACTCATCCTTCGACCAGTCGTAGTCCTACGACTCAAACTCCAGTAACCAAATTGAGGGTCCTACAACCGGTCGTAGGTGTCCCACGACCAGTCGTAGGTGGTCCACGACCAGTCGTAGACCACCCAGGACCGGTTGTGGAACAGCAAAATCTTATCCCGCGAAAATCTTTGAAAATATTTAAAGCTACGACCAGTCCTAGGATCCTAAGACCAGTCGTAGACGGAATTTTTTAGGCTATAAATTGAGCACGAACTTTAGAGTTTTAGCAATTCAATTCAACTCTATTCAAGCAATCTTTAGGCTATTCTCTGAGATAAGTTTGTGTTTATTTTAAGCTACTTTGTGCTTATTTAATATTCCTTTTGCTAGCTTGTTTATTATTTGATTTTGATCTACATTCCAATCTTATTAGAAAATGGGATTTTCTGATATTCCTTCTTCTTGTATTCAAAATCAAATAAAACCAGCCCTTTTGATTTAAAATCAATTAGACTTAGAACCATTCTTAAAGTGAGTATTAGACTTTGAACGTTGAATCGAACTTCTACTCCGATTGGTTCTACCGGGCTTTTTCAAAAGGTGATTCAGGTATTTTACATTTTTATAATTTACTTTCTTTGATTTTGTTTGAGATTTTCTGGAAAATTCTCATTGTATTGGTTATCTGAGGAGTGCCAGAAAACTCAGATTGTGGGGTTTTTGGATTGTTTAAGCCCGAGATCAAAAACACAATTGTGAAGGTTTTAGGTGAACCTGTGAAACCTATTTTGATAGTGCATGCTAATATCCCCTGTGTGAGGATATTAGGAGTGGAGTACCATTCTGTGTGGCTGTTGGATAACAGTTGGTGTACACATAGGCGAACCACTATATATCGTTGTGTTGTGGATGTGCATTATTCTTTCATTCTTTTATTCATTCAATTTTGTGGTTTGTATTCGTGGATGAATGTTGTAATCTTTTTATTCCAAGCAAGTGTGGAGAATGTTGTAATAACTTAGGATTTATTTCTGCAAGTTATTTTAATTTCCTTGCTTTTTATTCCTCATTGGTTTGTGATACAAAGGACGTTCTAGAAATAAGGTTGTCCTACCTTAAACCTTTGGTTTTTGGTGTAAGGTTGTCCTTAGAACTGATAAAGTATCATTCTCTTTATTTTAGGCTATTGAGATTACTTTAAATTCAGCATTGTGCTTTATTTCTTTTATTATTCTGTTGTTATTAGTTTTATTTGGCATTGCCCTATTTATCCCCCCTCTAGGGCATATAGCTAAGCTCTTTCAAGTGGTATCAAAGCCTAATAGCTCGTGCTTATTGTTTATTTATTGGATTTATTTCCTGAGCTAACAATCTAAGCTATATTAAGATGTCAAATTTTGATAGCCTATCAGTCACTAGGCCACCACCCTTTAATGGCACAAACTATGATTATTGGAAAGCCAAGATGAGGATCTTTTCTTAAATCCTTTGATGAAAGTGTGTGGCTGGCCACAGTGAATGAATGGAACCCTCCTATCACTAAAGTAACTAATAGTGATGGTTCAAAATCAATGAAAGTAACGACTTATTCTCTTTGGACGACACTTCAGAAAAGTGAAAGTAGTGCCAATGCAAAAGCACTAAATGCAATTACTTGTGCATTATCACCAGAAGAATTTAAAAGAATCATCTCTTGTGAAAATGCAAAACAAGCATGGGATGTATTAGAAATGACACACGAGGGTACATCATTGTCAAGAAATCTAAAGTCCAACTCCTCACAACTAAATTTGAAGAAATTCATATGGAGGAGAATGAGATGTTTATGGACTTCTATACTAGATTGAATGACATTGTGAACTCTATGTGGGGTCTTGGTGATAGAATCCAAGAAAGTAAAGTGTGCGCAAAGATACTACGCTCACTTCCTGAACGGTTCAATTCTAAAGTGACAGCGATTCAGGAACTTCGTGATACAGATACCATGAGGGTTGAGGAACTAGTTGGTTCACTTCAAACCTATGAGTTATCCTTTAAAGCTCCTAAAGGAAAATCAATTTCTCTCAAATCATCTAAAAATGTTTCACAAGAGAGCACTTCAGATTTAGAAAATTTCGAAGATGATATGGTGCTTTTAGCAAAAAAATTTTACAAAATTTTCAAAAATAAGAAAAAGTTGATTTTCAAAAGTCAAATGATAAGAGACGATCAAAACCTAGAACTCGAAAATCCTTGAAAGATAGTCAATGTTACAACTGTCAAGAGTATGGGCACTTAGCTAACAAATGTTCTAAAAAGGATAAATCAAAAAAGAAAAGCATGATGGCTACTTGGGATGAATCGTCTGATTCTGAATCTTCTTCTAAATCAGAAGATTCTAAAACCGAGTCGGGCGAAGATGTTAAAGCCCTTATGACTCTAGCCAAGATCACCTTTTCAGATAATGATGATATATCTAGTGAAGAAAATCTGAATAGTGATTGCGATAATGAAGATGATCTTCAAGATGCTTATAATGCCCTTTATAAGGAGAGTTGTAAAATTGTTGTCAAGCTTAAATTACAAAAAGAAAAAATTTCTAAGCTTAAGGAAGATTATGAGTCTCTTGTGTTAGAAAAGTCTCATATTTCCAATTCTTTTAAAAAAACCAAAAGTAATTTAGATTTCAAAACCTCCAAAATTGAAGATTTGAGATCCAAAAATGAGAAACTCAAAAATGAGGTGGCTTCTTTTCAGAGTTTGAAAGACACATGGAGATATGCCCATGGTGATCCTAAATTGGAAAAATTATTGTCCAGATCAAGAAAATGTGGCTATCAATCCGGGTTGGGCTATGATAAGAATACATCTCCTAAACAAAAGAACATTACTCCTAAATTTGTAAAAGAAGATTCTTCAATCTCAAAAGAAAAGAATACTTATCAAGGTTTTTCCAAAAATTCAAGGACTTTTCAAAAACCTAAAAGTAGCCATGTCAACTTTAATTTTCAAAACCGAAATTCATTGGCTGAAAAAATAATTGATCTTCTCAAGGAGCTATTAACGTCTAACTCTATAGGTCTCTCCTATAACTACAGACAGAAAAAGACCATCTATACTCCTAAACCCAAAACAGTTCTGAAATGGGTTCTTAAAGTTGACTGCTTAGTTGCCCACACTACTTTCAAAGCTACAAGCCATTCAAAGTGGTACCTAGATAGTGGTTACTCTAGGCATATGACAAGTGACAAAGATTTATTTACCGATCTAAAAGACGGGTCAGTCACATTTGGTGATGGAAGCAATTGCAAGATCATTGGCTAAGGTACGGTTCAGCTTTATAACCTTCCCTTATTTAAAAATGTTTTATATGTTGAGGGCTTAAAACATAACCTATTAAGCATTTCTCAGATATGCGATAACAACTATAGTGTGAAGTTTTCTAATCAAGGTTGTGAGATACTTGATAAAAGGGGTTCTACTATATTAACTGGTCACTGAACTTCTGAAAACTGCTACATCGTTAGTGGTGCAAGCTCATCTACTCAATCATATTACATGGTCCATACCGATGAGACTGAATTATGGAATAAATGCCTTGGACATGTACATTATCGGAACTTATTTAGATTGAGCAAAAGAGAACTAATTAGAGGTCTACCCAAATTGCAAAGAGTAGACAAAATATGTAGTGAATGCCAGTTGGGCAAACAGATTAGGAGCTCTCACAAGAAAGTGAACTCCAATACCACATCTAGACCACTCGAGCTTCTCCACATGGATCTTATTGGACCAACCAGATCGGAGAGTCGAGGAGGTAAAAAATACATCTTGGTTATTGTAGATAACTATACCAGATTCACTTGGGTATCGTTCTTAAAAGACAAAACTGAAACCCTGGATGAAGTGAAAAAGGTCATCAAACGAATCCAAAATGAGAAAGGTTCTCATGTTAATAAGATCCGTAGTGATCATGGATCCGAATTCGAAAATAGTAGTTTTAAGAAATTCTGTAGCGAACAGGGAATATCACATGAATTCTCTGTGCCCAAAACACCACAACAAAATGGTATAGTTGAAAGAAAAAATAGTGTGCTTCAGGATATGGCTAATGTTATGTTGAATAGCATGAAGCTCTCTAGAAATCTTTGGGCTGAAGTAGTTAATACCGCATGTTATATTATTAATCGGGTTTATATCAGTAAATCTGATAATAAGACTGCTTATGAATTATGGTTTGAAAAGAAACCTACTGTCAAATACTTTCAGGTTTTTGGCAGCAAGTGTTATATTTTACGTGATCCTGAAAATTTGGGTAAGTTTGATACAAAGAGTGACGAAGGTATTTTTCTTGGTTATTCTTTGAACAGTCGAGCTTATAGGGTTCTAAATAAGAGAACTGGTGTGATTCAAGAGTCCATCAATGTGGTCATTGATGATCATTTGAATACACCAGCTCCGAGTTCAGATGATGATGAAGCTCCTATTATTAACAATCAAGATATCTCATCAAGTCAAAAAGAATCTGAACCAAGGACTGTTAAAGATCATCCAACCAATCAAATACTTAGAAACCCTCTCACTGGAGTTCATACTCGCAAACAACTTGAGAACATATGTAATTATGTTTGTTTTACATCCCAAATAGAACCGGTCAATGTAAAAGAAGCACTTTCTGACAAAAATTGGATTGTTGCTATGCAGAATGAACTTAATCAATTTGTTCGTAATGATGTCTGGTATCTTGTTCCTAGACCTAAAGATAAACACATTATTGGAACAAAATGGATCTTTAAAAATAAGTCTGATGAGCTTAGAAATATTATACGAAACAAGGCTAAACTGATTCTACAAGGGTACACTCAAATTAAAGGCATCGATTACGATGAAACCTTTACTCCAGTCGCTCGCCTTGAATCAATCAGACTTTTTATTTCCATCGCATGCTTTAAAAAATTTAAAATTTATCAGATGGATGTAAAGAGTGCTTTCTTGAATGGCGATTTACATGAAGAAGTGTATGTTGAACAACCTTCAGGGTTTGGAGACCCTAAGTTATCTGACCATGTATTTCGTCTCAAAAAGGCTCTCTATGGTTTAAAATAAGCGCCCAGGGCATGGTATTAGAAATTGACTAAATTCTTACTTAGTCATAGCTTTCAAGTTGGAAGTGTCGATAAAACGCTCTTTGTTAAGAAGAATAACAATGATATTTTGATGGTTCAAATATATGTTGATGATATTATTTATGTATCAACTTGCTCTAACATGTCTATTGAGTTTGCAGAGTTAATGAAATCAAGGTTCGAAATGAGCATGGTTGGCAAACTTAACTATTTCCTAGGGTTGCAAGTAAAACAACAACCTGATGGAATTTTTATTTCTCAGACCAAATATGCTTCAAACTTGGTTAAAAGGTTTGGATTTGAGAATGCTAAGAACTTTGATACTCCTATGAGTATAACGTTAAGACTCTCAAAAGACTCTACAGGCAAAGATATAGATCCTAAACTATATCGTAGTATGATTGGTAGTTTATTGTATCTTACTACAAGAAGACCTGATATTGCATTAAGTGTTGGAATTTGTGCGAGATATCAGTCTAATCCTAAGGAATCACATCTTACTGCTGTTAAACGGATTATTAGATATGTCGTAAGTACTATAAATCTGGGTGTATGGTACCCTTTTGATACTAGTGTTCAATTATCTGGGTACTCAGATGCTGATTAGGCCGATAATATCGATGATAGAAAATCAACCAGTGGTGGTTGTTTTTACATTGAAAATTGCTTAGTTGCTTGGTTCAGTAAGAAGCAAAGCTCAATATCGCTATCCACTACTGAGGCTGAGTATATTACAGCTAGATATGCATGTACTCAACTAGTTTGGATGAAACGCATGCTAAGCGATTATGAAATTAATCAAGATTCAATGATCTTACATTATAATAATTTCAGTGCTATAAATATTTCTAAAAATCCAATCCAGCATTCACGTACTAAGCACATTGACATTAGGTATCATTACATATGTGAGTTGGTTGAAGAAAAAATTATTTCTTTGGAATATATATCAACCGAAAATTAACTTGCTGATATATTTACTAAACCGCTCGACAAAAGCAGGTTTAATAAACTGAAATTTGATCTTGGTATGTGCATTTTACATTGAATATTCTTGCTTGCATGTATCATAGTGTATTATATTATATTTGTTTAAATTTCATTTTTTTACATAAAATATGTATTTTTTTTGTCGATAATCAACCGGTCGTGGATGTACATGACCATTCGTGGTACGACCGATTGTGCACCGCACTCGACCAGTTGTGGTACTCGTGAACATGATATATTTGGGGAAAATCCCCTTCTTCTTCATTTTCACTCCGACCTACGACGAGTCGTAGCTCGATCAGTCATAGGATTTCTTATTTTTCTTCAAGGTGAGTCCTATTTCATCATTTTTCTTGAAGATTCATGCTCTCTATGCTTTGATTTGATCATTGTATAGCTAGATTTCATCTCTTGTTGGGTTTTTCAAGGTTTCTTCTCAATGTGTTGATTTAGAGAAAACCCATCTTTTCTTTTGTGCATTTCACTTGCTCTTTGTATATCTTCTTGAATATGTATGCTAGAGGGAAAAAGAAAACATCCCGTGGTCCATCTTCATCTAGATCTGTACCGATAACAAAACGGCACCTTCGGTCACCCGAAGATGATTCTCAAGATGTACGAGATTTACGTGTCCTTAATATTATCGTTGAGCATACCGCTGATCTCAATCACATTGCTCCATATGGTATAGTCCCTCTCCTTAAATCCGTTATCTAGACTAACATTTTACTTTGGGGTGGGCCTGCATACCACTCCATTGCCCAATCAATGGTAGCATGCATCTCAGAATTTTCTCTTGATAATTTAACATTTTCAATTGATACTAGAGAAGGAAAATTTGAAGTAGACCGTCATTTGATATCAGGTATTATGGATATACATGTTAATGATGAAGGTATACCAATTCATACTTTATACGACAAACCATCTGAATCGGAGAAACGCATGTTAACAAGAGATTTATGCAAAATTGAGGCACAATGGACACACAAAGGGAATGTGCTCCCTTCAAAGTATCTGTTACCTAGATACAGAGTGTTACATCATTTCTTGATTTTCAATGTGTATCCTCGGTCCGGTAATAAAACTGAGTTGACTTCTTACATGGTTCGTGTGTTGCATTCTATTGCTTCTGTTACCATGGTCTGTCTTCCTTCTTTGATTTGTTATTTCATTATTCAGTTTCATCTCCATCCGGGTCATAGTGATATTCTATTCGGTTATCTTATGACTGTTTTAGTCACTCACATGATTGTCGATAAACCTTTTAATGAGGCACCAATTCATCATCTTATTTTCAACAATTCCAATCTTAATAAGATGAAGTTGGATTTGCTTCCTGGCCAAGTAGATGAAGGTGGTGTTGGTGGTGATGGAGGTGTTGGTGAAGCTGGAAATGAAGAGGAAGCTGGCAATCTTCCACAACAAGATGTTGATATGGATGAGATTTTTGATGAGATAGAATCTGATTCACCAAATGATCTAGATTATGATCCATCTGGTTATGATGCATGCCTTCGTGCATTGGAGGAGAAGGTTGATAGTATGAATATAGCCCACGATATGCGATTTAAGTACATGCAAAAATATCTTCGTCACATCAATAGGGGCTTACACCAGATTGATTTGACTATCCCTACTCCCTCCTCTGGATCAGATTAGGTGAATTATCTTCTAGATAGTATATCATTATCTTTTATTTTGGATATGTATTATGGATTATGGTTTGATAACATTGTCTTTTGGATATTGTATTATGGATTGATGATGGCTTGATGCTTCAAGTTTATATTTTGTAATATGCCTTGTCCTTTCATATCTCTTTCTCATTATCTGCTTATTACTCTCTATGTTCTCTTTCCTTTTATGACTTTCTCTTGTCATTTTGTGACAAAAGGGGGGAGTAGTAAGGTAAAAGGGAGTAGTATGGAAAGGGGGAGTAATTTATTTGTTTGAATTGATTAATTGAGAAGGATATGTGGATGAGAATATGTTATTGATTGTTTACATGAGCAGTACTCGTATTACTCAGGGGGAGTAGAGTAATTTGTGATTTCAAGGCTCATGATTCCTTATTATCTTCTATGTTATGTGTTGTAACATCCCGAAAATCGGGAGGTCGAGCAAAAACCCAACTCCCGAGTTCCAAAATGTTATTTATGCAACATAGGTATGTATGATTGAATGTTGTCTGTGATAATGTATTAAACATGAGTGAGATTAAGCTAGAACCGCATATCATACTCCAGAGACAGTTAAATTAACCAGCGGAAGTCTGTAATAGTATGTATAACATATATAAACTGTTGTATGTCTCCAGAGTGTGAACATGTTACCAGGTTATACACATACATGTATACCCCAAAAGTAGATGAAACGAATATACATGAGTGCGCTAAAAATATAAAATGACAAATGTCAAAGTATCTAATCAACCTCCCTGTAATCCCGTCAATCAGAACACGCATAAAGGAGGGATCCTCCTCATCATCATCAAATCCAGCTCCGCCTCACAGGCCGCGCCATCATCTGCAATCACAAAAAGGTCTGGTGGGTGTCCAGGAACACCGTCCCGTAACGTGGGAGTGAGTAGCTAACTCAGTGGAATAATAGAGCAAAGATTAACATGTTCTCAAATCAATCACGCGATAATAGTAAAGCAATAAATCAAATAATCCTAATACTGTTGTTAATGCAATTATGACATGACGTGATGTATGCCCTCACCGACGATCACCCTCATACGGCAACATCTTACGACCGCGGCATGCCACACTCCCTAGAGTGCTCCACATCTTCCAGGCACATGCAATGCTATGGTGATATGATTATCAAGTTGTTATTAATCCATTCAAACAGCAGGATTGGGAAACTAAGGTACTTCCCTTGTATCAATCCCAACACGGATCCTGTCTAGGGTCGTCACTCCTAGTAATCTCATACGATGTACATTTCGTAGGTCACTGCAAGGGCTGCCAGGGCTGTTGCTCGCACTCGTTGCACCGCTCCCCCATCACCTTATCAATACAGGCCTACTGTACTCTACTGCACGGAAGGGTCGTCGCCTCCCGTGAACTCAGAATATGCTCGCGGTCACTACAAAGGGCTCGTCGCCTGATCAGTGTAGGCCGACAGCTAGAATATAGTGTCCCATACCACCATAATCTGCTCACGAGTCAAGGTGCTCATTGGTCACTACGGGGAGGTTTGTGGCCCCAGCGTAGGCCGACAGCTCGACCACGGTGTCCCATACCACCATGCCCGGCTCATGAGTCTTCGTGGATCAAGGTACCACGGTTAATAGGGTTTACAATGGTAAGTTCAGTACCCTAGGTTCAAGCAGTTATGATACATACAAGGTGAACAAACATCGGCCAGTCGGGTTACTTGACGGGCTCGACTAGCGCGATCGCATCTCGAATTGAACGACATGAAGTGCGTAAAACACTTCGCGTGGCCTAACCACTGCCGCCAACTCTCAACACGAATCACATTCATCGACGCGTCGTTCGTGGCTATGACCAGTCAGCCACGAATTCGCTCGGTTACCGACTGCCTGGACTAAGTCAAGTCCCACACATCTATGGAATTACATTAACACTATAAAAAGGTATTGGAATTGAAATACATCATGTGAGCATGTTAGCACATGTTATAACATTCAACTTAAGCAAATCTTCAAGGCATACTTCCCATGCATATTCAACTTAAGCAAATCCTCAAGCACATACATTCCATGCATGTAATGAAATCATGCCTTTTGTCAACATGTAGAAAATCATTTAGGTCAGCATAATAATTGAAAAATCAATCACAAACTATCAAATAACATCATTTAATTCAATACATACTAATACAAGCATTTATACAAACACATACACTACACACTTAAGTCTACAAATAGTATGTCGACCCAAAGTGCGCAACTAGGCGAATCTCTTCGCCAAACTAATTATGCACGCATTCCTAACTTCCCAATGCGACAACAAACCATGTCAATCACATCAGCAAAATATGAATGTAAACAGTACTTCCTACAAATGACTAAAATGCCCTAAATCTCATATTCTTCGTTAGCTTACGAAACGGGAAACGGAGAGCATTTTGTACATGTCAAACGGCGATGCCGTCAAGAATCTACTATTAAACGATATTGAAAGCGTTGGGAACCGTCAATCAAAGCGTCTAAAATCCTCACCTTATGTCTTGTAGACTCGGGAATTGAAACGGAGCGTATACGCTTCGTCTACGGCGAATAAGGAGCCTAATACACAAGATCCATAAGCTACATCGCTATGGAAACAAGGGAAACTCAAATCAACAACTATTTAGGATTTTTACTTACCTAGGATCGCGGTGGAATCGCCGGGAAAGCGGTAGAGGTGTGTTGCTTAAGCACGTGCAACGCGTAGTACAAGTGGCAGGAAGAACTCTCCCACACTCTCACAATCTCCCACCTTTTTCTCTCTCCCAAGCTAGGGCTTCTCTCAAATTCGGATGGGAGAGAGGAGTGAGGGTTTCAACCCCTTTTATAGCCTACAACATGCCCAAAATAGGCTTGGGAGCAATGTTTACTTGGTGCCTAACCAAATCGGGGCCGTTTCGGTCCAAAAGGGCATTTCTGAAGGTCCCCTGGCCAAATGCGGTCGGACTTAAGCTCGTGCATACTGGATCTAGCACACATCCAGTTTTCAGACCGGTTGGGTTCCCAGATCGCACGTGGCGGTCCAGTTTCAGTTTAACGGTCATCGCACCAAGATCAGGCCTATAAGTCTCGTGATATATAATAGATATTTTTCCTGATCCAAGGGTGTAATTTGGCTGTATTCTGACGGTCAGAACGCTTAATACTGATGCGTCAAATTGTGTGCCAGATTTGAATTTCAAATTCCAATTCTAACCCTATTCTCACTCTCTTCGGTCCGGGCTCAATGAAATAGCCTGTGATTATCGGTTTGACTTGATTTTTGGAATGAGTGTCAAGTCCAGCTAGACGGTTCTAACGGTCTAAGATAGGAGGTATCGGACTTTCGACGTACGGTCTAGATCCAATACAAAGATTCAAAGTGGTCCAGAGAACAAACCTGCTTAGAGTTTGGTCCGAGGTTTTAGAGCATTATAGCACCATTGGTTCCACTCGCTTTGGGCCTTGTAGAACGTATTTAAAGTAATCAGGGACTGTTTCCCAGCCACTCCAACGTTGCGCTAGCTAACTTATGCTTAGTTTCTAAAGAAATTTATCCTAAGTGGTTTCTTTGGCTATGGAATTGGGTTCTGAACGATTTTTCAGGTGTTTTAATTGACCCACTATCTAAGGACGTCAAATCCCAGATTGGCCAAAATCCGGGGTGTTACATGTGTTTTGTCATAAATTTGACAAAGGAGGAGATTGTAAGTGCTATGATTTCATATCCCTTTGGTTGTCAAATTTTGTGGTGTCAAAACCTATCTCTATGTCTTGTATATCTTGTGTTTCATGTTTGAAACTATTCTTTACTTCAAGACATCGCATTTCAAGACAAGAACTTAAATGAAGAAGTTTTCAATTCATGGATGAAGAATTCAAGTATTGAAGTCTTCAAGTTTGCATGTTCAAGATTCAATCAAGTTCAAGTATATTAGAAGATTTTGTCAAGTCAAGATCAAGCTCAAGAAGGCCTACTACAAGATTTGTATATTCTCAAGCTTCTCTTAAGGGTCATCTGAATGTACAGACTTTCAATGTCCATCTCACTTTTAAGGTTTGTTTGACCTTAGATTGACCTTAGGATGGGCTTTACAGTAGGTCATTTTGGATACATAATTCATATATTTCAATATGCTTGTTTGGAGTGTTCTAAGACCAGTCCTAGGGACTTCAAGACCAATCCTAGCTCTACTACGACCAGTCTTAAGTTTTTTAGGACCAGTCATAGGTTGTTGAAGATTTTCGAATCTTTCTGGCTGTCCTTCGACCAGTCCTGGACATCCTATGACCAGTCCTGTGAGTTCTACGACTCATCCTTCGACCAGTCGTAGCCCTACGACTCAAACTCCAGCAACCAAATTGAGGGTCCTACGACTGATCGTAGGTGTCCCACGACCAGTCATAGGTGGCTCACGACCGGTCGTAGACCACCCAGGACCGGTCGTGGAACCGCAAAATCTTATCCCGTAGAAATCTTTGAAAATCTTTGAAGCTACGACCAGTCCTACGATCCGAAGACCAATCGTAGACGGGATTTTTTAGGCTATAAATTGAGCACGAACTTTAGAGTTTTAGCAATTCAATTCAACTCTATTCAAGAAATCTTTAGGTTATTCTCTGAGATAAGTTTGTGTTTGTTTTAAGCTACTTTGTACTTATTTAATATTCCTTTTGCTAGCTTTTTTATTATTTGATTTTGATCTACATTCCAATCTTATTATAAAAGGGGAATTTTCGATATTTCTTCTTCTTAGATTCAAAATCAAATAAAACTAGCCCTTTTGATTTAAAATCAATTAGACTTAGAACCATTCTTAAAGTGAGTATTGAACTTTGAACGTTAAATCGAACTTCTACTCTGATTGGTTCTACCGGGCTTCTTCAAAAGGTGATTCAGGTATTTTACATTTGTGTAATTTACTTTCTTTGATTTTGTTTGAGATTTGCCAGAAAAATCTCATTGTATTGGTTATCTGAGGAGAGCCAAAAAACTCAGATTGTGGAATTTTTGGATTGTGTAAGCCCGAGATCAAAGACACAATTGTGAAGGTTTTAGGTGAACCTGTGAAACCTATTTTGATAGGGCATGATAATATCCCCTGTGTGAGGATATTAGGAGTAGAGTACCATTCTGTGTGGCTGTTGGATAACAGTTGGTGTACACACAGGCGAACCACTATATATCGTTGTGTTGTGGATGTGCATTATTCTTTCATTCTTTTATTCATTCAGTTTTGTGGTTTGTATTCGTGGATGAATGTTGTAATCTTTTTATTCCAAGCAAGTGTGGAGAATGTTGTAATAACTTAGGATTTATTTCTGCAAGTTATTTTAATTTCCTTGCTTTTTATTCCTCATTGGTTTGTGATACAAAGGACATTCTAGAAATAAGGTTGTCCTACCTTAAACCTTTGATTTTTGGTGTAAGGTTGTCCTTAGAACTGATAAAGTATCATTCTCTTTATTTTAGGCTATTGAGATTACTTTAAATTCAGCATTGTGCTTTATTTCTTTTATTATTCTGCTGTTATTAGTTTTATTTGGCATTGCCCTATTCACCCCCCCTCTTGGGCATATAGCTAGGCCCTTTCACTTTCAAGAAAAGGGATTTGGTTTTGATGTTGAAAAGGCCAATAGTAGTGACTCAGAGAACAGGGGGCAAGTTTGACCCTAAGTGGGACGGACCATATATCATAACAGAAGTCTACTCCAGTGGAGCATACAAAGTAACAGATCAAGACGGATGATGTATCAGTATACTGATCAATGCTCGCTTCATCAAGAAATATCACCCCTAACAATGGGAGGGATTTTGATCTAGAAGATTATAAGGATAATTCTTCTACATCAAAAGGGGGAAATCACAGATGAAATGGTGAAATAGCCTTGTATTCTTTCTTCATGAATAATGAATAAAAGATGAATTTTTAAGCATATCAATATCATTGAAGTCCCAACCATTGTTGTCATTATTGGTCGTTCACCATGGACAAAATCTCCGTCGTCGCCATCACTACTGGTTACTTATTTAAATTGATTATTATCACCAAGCTGGCAGAATATAAAGAATAAATATCATCAGATTAAGCTAGTTGGATATAAAGAATAAATATCTTTAGATTATCATATAGACAACAACAGGCAATGACGATATGTCAATTATTGATTCACCATCTAGGACAGCTTAGCCAAGCCACAAACGGCCAACTACGCGTGAGGCCTATATATTATCTAGGATAGCAGTGTGGAGCCAGTAGCCCTAAAATGCCCATACAGGCCACATCACGTGCATACCCATGCGGGCAGTGGACAGAGTTAGTGACATAAAGTCTTAAAAGCCAGAAGTCCTCAATGGCCAGTCACGCATGAGATTAATGTCATTTGTAAGCTCTTCGACAACTTCATAGATGAGGATGAAAATACCCTCCTTGTGAATGGGTCCGAACTTACAGATGAAGGAAAATGGAAAATAGAATAAGACCCCCCAGGTCCTTGGCTCAATTTTAGTATTAACTCATGAGGACAGGTTCTCAATAAAAACACCCTCTCATTGATGGACTGACAGCCCTGGACTTGGTACCGAAGGTAGCCTTACGCGCCCCGTGAACTCTAGAGAGTTACCATGGCCAACCATGTGCATAAATCTCATTGCGTTCACGGCTCCGGTAGATTCACTGGGCCCCTCTGATGGACCGTGGTTTGTGAACTCCTCGGCCGCGATAAGTCCCAAGAAATCAGGAGAGTTAGAGAGACCATTCGCATAAGACTTGACTCCAACTACTTATGAGTCTAAAAAACTGTGATTGCTCCACTACTCAAGAGCTTAAACTGCGTGCAAAGCCAACTGAGCTAACTTTAAAATGAAATAGTTCCACCTATTAAAATGAAACATCACATAAGATCACAGTACAATGCATAAATATAAATATCGAAGATAATGAAGTATGAGTATGAGAGTATTACATCAACATGTATTAAAAAATAATGATCATGTTAACAAGAAAATGAATCTGTTCTGAATAAAACACCACAATCTGTTTGTATATTACAATGCAAAAGGAACTCATATGAAAATACAGTTCTTACAGATCTTTAACTATGTTTAATACTACTACGTAACGCTGTAATTCTTCTTTTAACTGAGATTGTATCACAGCAGTTGTGCGTTTAGCCTCAATAATGAGCCTGACTTGATTAGGAACATCAACCAATTTAGATTCCAAGAAGGAAGCAGCTTCCCTGTTCTTCATTTGTTCAGCTTGCTCGTTACCAATAACTTAAGAATTTGTTTCAAGCTCTTCTTTGATTTGACGAATAGTCAAATCTTCTTCTTCATTTTTACCCTTGAGAAGTAGAATCTCTCTCTCTCTCTCTCTCTCTCTCTCTCTCTCTCTCTCTCTCTCTCTCTCTCTCTCTCTCTCTCTCTCTCTCTCTCTCTCTCTCTCTCTCTTAAGAAAAGAAATTTGATCATCAATGATCACCTTATTTCTATCAGAAACTTTCAACTTCTTGTGACGAGATTGGTGAACAGCATTGCAATTAACAAGAATGTCGTCTGAACGAGAGAGTTTCTCCTTAAGAAATGTCAATTCTTTCTGACGATTAAGAATTTCTAGAGCAATGACTATATTTCGTGCTACTTCTAAGTTTTTAATAGAGTCATAAAACTATGACAAAGAGTCTCGTAGAGACTAAACATCAACATGCACCAGACGAGCCGAATGAGTGAGGACTGCTAGGGCACTATCCAAAAAAAGGCCACTAGGTTGGATCTTTAAAAGTGCTGATGATAACAGAAATTGCATTCTTGAAGAGTCCCAGCATAAGAGGAGACACCTTTTCCAATGAGAGTTTATCAAAAACTGCAGCTACCAAGTTAGACCCTTCAGATCCACTTGGAGTTGGCACGACTGATGCTAAAAGAAAAGGAAGAAGAGATTATAAGTTCAAAAGAAGATACATATGTGTAGAATGATATAGAATGAGAAAAGAAAATAAATGCTTGGTCTGGGGGAAACAGTAGAAGTAGGTTGAACAGAATGAGTTGTGGGTGCTGCAAAGTTGGGTGCTTCCGTAGTCAAAGCAGCATTGAAAGAAAGCTCCTGAGCCCCTACAGTACTTGAGTTAGGAGTAGTCGAAGTTGCGATGTCAATCGGATCAGGGAAAATTTCTAAACTTCAAGCTACTAGATGGATAGGAGAAGGATGCACAGAAGGGGACTTATCAATCTGAACCAGGGCATCAGATGTTGTGGGGACTATCTGCAAGATTTCTTCTGTGCTATGAAGAAGAAGTACATTTTCCATTGTTGCTTGAATTTCTGATGATGGAGCCTCTGTATCCCTTAATGTTGATCTTTCGCGAGCAACCACATCAACGGTTTCCACGATATAAGGAGAATATGAGGCATCATGAGAAAGAAAGATATTTGCACCGGGAGAATAGCTAGATTCTCCACAATCAAGTTGCTCCTCATCTAAGGAGGTCATCGGAATCAGATGAGAGGCATCTAGATGAGTGACTGGAGCATCAGGAAGTGAAGACTCGACTCTAACATTGCCTTCTTCTCTAATATCCACCTCAGCATCAGTATCTTCATTTAATAAAGCATCTCCCTCATTGGTTAAGCTTATGAGAGAAGATGTATCATCGCTTCTAGTATTCGTGAAATATTCTAATGAGTTGTCTTCCTCCGATATAGTTTGTATTCCCTTATAAGTAGTCTTCATAGGGTGAAGATGCGCACTTTGAGTAGGAGAAGAGACCTATTGTGCCAAAACTTTAGGAGACAATGACTTAACATGCAAGTGAGTCTTAGGAGATGTAGTAATAACAATCTGACGCGTGGCAGGAGAAGTTATGGCTGTAGCACAACTTGTTATGGTTATTGTAAGGTCTATAATAGGGATAACTGCGGTGGTTGTATGTTCAATAGTAGGAGAAATTGTAGAAGTGATGGGCTCTGTAATAGGAGGGATGACGGGAGTAAGGTGTGTAGGATGATCTCCTCCTTCAGGAGTCGGGGAAGGCAGAATACCACATCCAGTTTCAAATTCATTTCAAGGAGTGGCCAATCTTTCTCTCCATTTTATCAAATCTAAAGGAGAACCAAAAACAATCCATCCTTCCAGAGTATTTGGAGGCTTTATTTCTCTAATAGGCTCTTCTACAGAAATTTTACGACAAAGTTGTCTCTGAATGGCAACTTGATCTTTCTCGTTAAAATATCCAATCCCTTGCTCCGGCCTATCATTCCTCAAGCGTGGAGGAGGAACCCAGATAGGCCGATCCACCAGAAAACAATTGTGCACCAAGTAGTAATGATGCACCCACCACCGCATCCAGGAATATGAAGTTGTCACTTGATGATTATACCCTGAAAGAAAAAATCGAGAGCCAAAGTTTCTTATTAAGAGTTGCTTCTATATTAAAGCCCAATTTTAGGGGCTGACTCCATAGCTTCTCATTGTCCGTGTAACCTCCTCACTTACCTGGGACATAGCTTGATCATACCTAAATTATCTAGCAAATCGACTTGGATAGTATGGTTCTCGCCAGAACTCTGCTCTTTCTCGCATGGGAAGACTATAAGAACAAATACAAAGAAAGGAGGTTCACTCCATAGGTGTCAAGTTGTTGTTATCCTCAACATCTCTATCTTCAGCTAGGTAATCCGAATAAAAAGGGAAGAAGTCAATAGATTGCATGTTGTCAATTTTATCCACTGTCCATTCATACCCCTTCTTTATCATCTTTCGCTTCAAGAAATGCCACAGGGGCAGATGATCGGGATGGACATAAGCCTTCTCTAGGTCATTGTAAGTCCATGGGAAATAAATGTCAAGCCATCTAGAGAAATAGTGCCATGGAGTAAAAGAAGATGTAACTCCAAATGCTGGGCTTGAGCAGTGCGCCGCAGCATGACCGAAAGCTCTATATAGTGAGCATAAGACAGGAGGGGCCAGAGAATATTTCTTTCTACCTTCTGCCATTGCGCCCGCCGCCACGAATAAAGTTGGTCGAATAGAGTCTAAGCTTTTCGAGCTAAGAAGCACGACTAAGCTCAACCAATAAGTCAAGAAAGCAGCTAATTCAGTTTTAGTGGTGAATTCGGTCGGGCCCCTTATCTTTTTGCGATTGGCTTCCAGGTCGGCATAATGGCTGCCAGGGAACCTAAAAAAAAAAGGAAGAAGGACAATTTATATATCTATATATAAGTGTCGTAAAAGAAAAATGTTAGAACACTTACACCAAATATCAGGAAAAATATGCAAGCCACTGAAGAGGGGATATCTTATTGACGTCAGCAAAATAAGACGTTTCGCGAAAAAGTTCGATTGTTGATGCTATAATTTTAGGAATTCTATTGGGAGCAACAAGGGTAAATTCCTCATTCATGGAAACGTATTGATCGAGGAAAGATCCAGAAATAGGCAGGCCAGCCATCCTATATAGATCCCACAAAGTAATGCTTACTTCTCCGACGGAAGATGGAAAGAATTTATAGTAGAAGACCAGTACTTCAGAAAACCCTTATAAATCATCATGTATTTTTAAAAAAACTCTAAGGTGGCTTTTATAGCATGATATATCTTTGCTGCAATATGGACATCTTCGTAGTTCTTCAAGATTACTTTGGTCCATGTGATGTAATATGGACGATCAATCCAAAGACCCCGTGTCTTAAATTCTTCCTTACCCCATAGAGAGTTGCAATTACGAAAACACCATTGAATCGTTTCGAAGAAATGTGTGAAGTATAAGGAATGAGGATTCTAACATGGTGTGAGGAAGCACATATATCTTATTTGCCCGGTCTTTTGAGTTAAGCCTTTCTCTGTGACATAGCGTTCAAGGATTTGCAGCTCTTTGATCACCCAATTCGACACATATAGGAGCCTGTTCTGTGTCATATAGTCGGTCGGTTCACTTTGAATTATGGACCGATGGCGCTGAAGTTGTAAGGGGAGAGTAATAGTCTCATCATTATAAGGGTTGCGAAATTTAATCGCTTCGACATTTAGCTTGATTGAATCCTAAGCATTCTGAAAAAGCCTTTGTTTATGTTCTCAAATCTTTTCTTGAAAAGCTTCATCTTTACTCTTTTCTCTTGTTCGTTTTGAAATTGCTGGAGTAGGAGAAGCTTCAGCAGTAGGAGGACGAGTGTTGTATGTGCGAAAATTGGTTGTGGATCTCAACCAATTGTCCCAATCAGATTCTTGTCCTGTAGTACGGGGTCCCTCTATCTCCTTCATTAGTACAGCCTTGCGGATGTGTTCAAATAGGCATTGGATACGATCAACAAAGTTGATAATGACGAGAGTTGGCTCTTTGAAAAAGGAAGAGTAGCCTTCAGCAGATCTGGGTCTTTTCTGACCACGGGTCTTAACTGGTTGCGAGTCAGAAGGGCCACAGTACTTGGAGAGGCGAGAGGTCTTTTTGAACTAGCCATCGAAAATCTATACAGGAGTCAGTAAATAAATTAAAATTGGGGAGAGAAGTACATTAAGATAAAGGAGAAGTACGAAAGATTGGTAAAAAGGTGGGTGAATAAATTTGGAATCCAAGTCTACATTTAAGCACAAGTCAATGTGCGTAAAATGTTGTGCATAAAACGTTATGTGCAAGGTCATTGTGCGCTACCTGTCCTTGTGCATTAAATTTTGATTGAGCGCAGAGAAGTGTTGTGTACTAAGTCTTGTTGTGCAGGACAGGTGTTGTGTGACGCACAACGATGTTGGCATGAAGAATAGCTTGACGCAGAAAAAGTGTGAAGTAGGAGGAAAATAAAGTGGGGGAAAATAGTAGAAGTCCTATATTTATAAGCAAGATCTAGCTCGTTGTGCAGAAAGCATTGTACGGTAGACGTTGGGAAAATGTTGTGTGCAGCTCAGTGAGCACACAACAGAGAAAATGATTGTGCACCAAAGGATTTAATGATGCCCACAACAGAGAAAAGGAAAGCAAATTTGGTTAGAATAAATTGAAATATTGATCCTACATTGTTTATTATGCAGATACAAAAACAAAAATGAAGGATCAAGGGGATATCTGTTGAGGCATAAAAAAGAGAGAGAAAGACAGCAAGAATTCATTGTGCGCAGACAACTATTGTGCAGATAACCATTGTGCGCAGAGAGGTTTTGTGCGCTGATGATCATTGTGCGTAGTGGAGCATTGTGCACCGAAAGGAGTTATTCCACACAAAGGAAACCACACATTGAAGTCCGCACAAAGGAATCCACACACTGGAGTCCACACAAAGGAATCCACACATTGAAGTCTTCACATGGGAATCCGCACAAAGGAGACCGCACAAAGGGGAATTGGTGCACAAGAGATACTGCGTAATGTCGATGTGGCATGTTCACATGTGTGAAAGGGCTATAAATACTCCTTGACCCCTCAGTAGGGGGTCATTAGCAATCAATCAAGGATAAGAAGAAGATCCTAAAAAGAGAGAGAGGTAGTGTCTACATTCATTGTGTGGGACAGGTGTTGTGCGGTGCACAACACTGTTGGCGAACAACGTTATTGGTGCATAACAAATGCGATCGCACAACACCAGCGGACGCACAACACTACCAAGCGCATAACACTAGTGAACGTGCAATAAGTTAGGCACATAACAAAGCGAGCACACAACACTGCTAGTAATGCACAACAGCCTAAGTGCACCATAATACTTAGTGCATAGCAGTGTTTAGTGAACAACTGACTGCAATATACCGCGCTTCTAGAACATATTGTCTTAGCGCATGATGTTTTTATTTTTTTATTACAAGTCATGAACATTCTGTTTTGGAATCAAAGGAGAAAAAGATGTAAAAGAACTTGGAATGAATAAATGATGTGATTATCTTTTTTACTTTCTTTTGTTCATAATTAAGTGAATAAGATAATCTCCCCAAATGGAATGCATTTATTTCTTGTTTAAACACATTCATTCATCCACTATCCACTCGGGCTGGTGGTGCGCAACCAAATCATTATGCGTACCTTCATAATGGCAGGGATGTAAACTAGTATCCTAGCCCATACCGTTCTGTATGCTTCCATAGTCCTCCTAGTCAAATTTCAGTGACTCGCAATCTATTACCGGTGTTTACACACGATCTTGAGCCATATCCCACATTCCAGAGTCAGCTCGACCCGAGACTTGTATCCTTGCAACAGCGCCGTCACTGCGGTTTCGACATCGCGTCTCGCGCACTAAGGCGATACCCGAGACAGGAGATGTGGGCTCGCATTTAGTTCAAGAAAAATGCCGCGCATTACAAATACCGAGGGAATCTCTACGATACATCACATCAATCCATTAATCAAATGTCAAGTACAACACCCATCCCCAAGTACAACCACCCTCCCCAAAGTCAACTCTCTCTCTTACAACCAAGTACACCCATCCATCACTCACCATCCCTCTCTCCCATCACCTCTCTCTCTCTCTCTCATTCTCCAAGCAACCCATGTCCAAGAAAGCTCCATAAGAGAGCTTTGTGTGGCCCACTTCCTATCTCCCATCCCCACCTTCCAAAACCAATCTCGACCGTTGAATCTCATCCATTGGAGCTCTAAAATGCGTTGATGGAAAGAGAAGTCCATGATCAAAGGTGGGTGTAGGGTCCACATGATTTGGGACCCACTTGATGTAAGCATTGTATAGGGAGGGCCCATAGTGGTGGGGTCCCTCCCCTTCTCACAATCTCTCTCTCTCTCTCTCTCTCTCTCTCTCTCTCTCTCTCTCTCTCTCTCTCTCTCTCTCTCTCTCTCTCTCTCTCTCTCTCTCTTTTATTGATGGTCGGGATGACCCACTCATGTGGGACACACCATGATGCATAAGTTATAAATCCCCCCCGTCCACCTGTTGGACGAGCAGCAGGTAGCTGCTGTAGGATGCCAGCAAGCTTGGTGGACCCCATCCATGTGGGACGCCGCATGATGGATGTGTTTCATCCTACCGTCCATCACCTGGACAGTAGCAAAAAGATCAGTACAGCTGTCAAGCTGGTGGGCCATGTGCAGTAGGACCCAACCCTAATGTATCTGTTGTATCCTCACTATCCATCAGGGAAGGTGGGATCCACCGTGATTTATGGATTTAAATCCACACCATTAGTAGGATTTGTGGGTCCGACCTTGATTGTATGGGTATCAACCACACCGTCCGTCCATCATGGACCCACCTTTAATGTGTTTTGATTTAAGTCGTTCACCTGTTGGGTCCTGTGCAGCAGGCAGCTGCTGTTGCCCTACACGCCAGCAATTGTGGGTCCCTGCTTGAGGTATGTAATGTATCCTAACCATTCATCCTTGTGGGACCCACACATGATGCTTATCCACACTGTCCAATGGTCTGGATGGTGGGGACCACCTAGATTTACGTGTTTTACACCAGGCCATCTAGTTCCTGGACGCTAGTTGTCCTGAATATATATATCATAAGATAATAAATATATATATATATATATATATATAACATTACATATGTATATCTGGTGGGCCCACGTGGGACGCACGTTTAATGCATGTCTTCTATATCATGCATCGTCCATCTGGATGGCTTCATGTAAGCCCTGATGTATATGGTGCATCCGCACCGTCTACTACTTGGGATGGTGGGAATCTCACCTTGATTGTATGGGTATCATTCACAACATCCGTTTGGACATTGGGACCCCTGATGTATTTATTGTATTCAAATTTTCCATCCCTGGACGTGGGGCCCACCTTGGTGATGTATTTGTTACACCGTCTAGCATGGGACGATGGGCCTGCCATGATATATGTGTTTCATTCCATGTTGTCCATCTGTTTGATAGGTGGGAACCACCTTGATGGATGTGTTTCATTCCATGTCGTCCATGGGACGTGGACCCCACACAATGTGTGTTTTATCCACACCATCCATGGGATGTGTGACCCACCTGATATATGCATTCTACATTCATGTTATCCATCCATTTTGGGCCATGTGGGCCCCCACCTTGCAATATGTGTTGTATACATGATGGACCACCTTAATGTATTTATTCTATATTCACTCCATCCATATGTCGGATGGGTGGGGCCCACTTTGAGATGTGTGTATATCTAAATCATTCACCCACCTTGAAGTAATTATTCTATCAGCTCCGTTCATCTGTCTAGGACAATGGGCCAGATTATGCGGTTGTGTTATATTCACCATCCTGGGCAGATCGTGGACCCCACTTTAATGTATATCCATGTCATCCATTTGTGCATCCCGTCGTGATGTATATATCGTATATCTATGTTGTCCATTAGTGCGGCCTACTGTGATGTATGTATTGTATATTATGGTGTCCATTTGTGCGGCCCTTCGTGATGTATGTATTATCTATGGTGTCCATTCGTGATGTATGTGTGTGTGTGTGTGTGTCTATATATATATATATATATATATATATATATATATATATATATATATATATATATATATATATATGCGACCCATTGACGCGGCCCACTTGATATATATGAGGCCCATTGGCACGACTCATTGATGCGGCCCACTTAATACATATGAGGCCCATTAGTGCGGCCTATTGATGAGGCCCAATATGACCCATGTGAGGAGGCCCATTGTGATGTAATTGTGGCCCAAGTGATGAGGCCCAATATGATGTATTTGTAGCCCTTGTGTGATGTGAGGCACAACATGATGTATATTCAGCCCATTTTGTGAGGCCCAATGTGATGCATATGCAACCCTTTTGACGAGGCTCGACCTGATGTATATGTGGCCCTTTGCATAAGGCCCATTATGTTGTGGGGCCCTTGTGTGAGGCCATGGGCCCATGATACGTTTGGCTCTATGTGGGCCACTCTTTGGGAGCGATGTTGGTTAAATGTCCACATTGATGGGCAATGGTGATTAAATGTCCACATTGTGATCTTCCCTTAGGCCCTTTGTTAGGCCGATTGTCGAGGCCGATTTCGATTGTCGAGGTCAATTGTATAGGTTGATTATCGAGGCCGATTATCGATGACGATTATCGATGCCAGTTAACGATACTGATTATGAGTATGTGACACATTATGATACATGCCCATACACATCATCTATATGTTTATTATGAGTTGTGATTGACCATTGCATGTGGCATAGTACGGGAGGTTTATGGGACTCCCTGATAGGAGGAGTTATCTCCTATGAGTGCACGGTATGCGTAGGATTGAAGCATGATTGGACTACATGACTCATGCATCTTGCATTGTGTGATTGTGATTACTATACGCCCTAGCGACATCAGGGCTGTGACCTCCACAAGCATGTTGTAAATGTGCAGATGGGACACTAAAAATGTTTGGTTCAAGCATCTGGGCACTTTGGATGTACGTGGGTGAAAGTTCCTAAACCTCCGAGTCCAAGAAATGCCCCAACGTCTAGACCGAGTGGATACATGAGCACCCGAGTGCTGAATACTAGTAGACCGTGTCTCCCACTGTGTCTTGGTCAGTTGGGAGGGGGTGTGGCCTTATCCGCCCAAGTGAAGGGGTTGTAAGATAAGATGAGTTTGACTAGCTCCCAAATGGGTCAGCTGTCGACGAGCCGGGTAGGCATTGGTATACTACTGGTAGGTGGGTAACGAGGTCTTTTCCACTCGCTGGGGGCAGTAGCTAGCTTAGAGTGTACCTGACCCCGGTGATGATCCCAAAGATGTACGGTACTGATATGTGGACTTGTTGAGCAGGAGTTGCATACTCATTCATTCACTGTCCACTAGGGCTGGTGGTGTGCAACTAATTATTATGTACCTTCGTAATGGCAAGGATTTTGGTTTGGGTGTGCGACTAACCTGAGATCAAGAGTCTACTACATTAAGTCTGGCTATCCAAATTTAGGTATGTGACTGGTTTGGATTAAAGTCCTTTGTGATGAACCTCATAGCCTGCGATACTATGTACTATCATCTCGACTTCACTCCAGCTTAGTCACTTCATTTGCACCGCATATTGCATTGCATTCGCAACATTTAGCATTTTGGGTTACTATGTTTCTGCATTTATATCGCTTAGATGAAGTTGATGGTATTCGTGGTTCGTCAGGATTTGTATATTGTATTACATCCTCGGCATCTAATATTTGGCTCATTATGATCTGCATTTCGTACTCTAATATTGTATGACTCATGGATTAGTCAGTATTTTCGCTTACTCTGATATCTTATGATTCATGATCTTGCCAGTATTTCTGATATTATATGAATATGGCAATGTATTGAATATGTGGCACTTACCTTGTGCATACACTTACACCACCCTCTAAGTTTTGTATAAGCTTATGTACGATAGATGCGTGCAAGTGATGTTAGGTTACAACAGCATTGGGCTTGGAGCGTGTAACGGTCTTTTAGAGCTTTAATTTTTAATATATATATATATTCCTTTCGGCATTGTATTCAAGTGGTTATATTAGTGGATATGTGATGAGGATGTTGCCTTTGTGATTTGGGTAAAATTATGGTTATGCTTCTTATGAGACAAATGTACATTAAAAAATCTTCCTTATAGGATCCCATGATCGAAATCTGGCGTATGCGCGCTAGGAGCCGAGAATGGGTAACTACGGAGGCTGTCGACATCGAATTCGGTGATCGAGAATTTTGTGAGCCCGATTTTCGAGTTTGAGGCATGACATGGGATTTTGGTTGGGGAGCATGACCAACATGAGATCAAGAGTTTACTACATTGAGTTTGGCTATTCAAATTTAGGTATGGGACTGGTTTGGATAGAAGTCCCTTGTGATGAACCCCACAGTTTACGATACCACGTACTGTCATCCTAACTACACACTCCAGCATCGTTATTCCTTTGCATTGCATATTGCATTACACCCTCGGTACATGACATTTGGGTTGTTATGATTCTAGATTACATGGTAGTTATGAACTTACCAGTATGCTTCCATATTACTTTGATATTGTACCTAAAGCATGCTTATATTGCATATACACTTACACCACCCTCTAAGCTTTCTATAAGCTTATGCATGATAGATGGTGCAAGTGTCGATAGGATGCATCCGAGCTGAGGTAGGAGCATGCGACTGAGCTTGTGGCAAAATTTGGAGGCTTATTATCTATATTATATTTTCCTTTAAGCATTATACTCAAAGATTTTGATTATAGTGGATATGTGGTGAGGTTGTTGTTTGTATCTGGGTTATGCTTATGGTAAAAAAATCCTCCTTGTAGGATCTCAGGATCGGAAATCTGCCATATGAGTGTCGGGAGCCTAGAATGGAGTACTACGGAGGCTGTCGACGTCGGATTTGGTGATTGAAAATTTTCTGAGATCGGTTTCCGAGTCTGGAGTGTGACAGGAGTACAATTGTCACTCCCCAGACTCAGTGACTGGACTCACAAGGAACCCGATAGCCAGTTCCAGCCGCAACAGCCTCCGTGTTGCCCCATTCTCGGCTCCTGGGACCCATTCACCAGGTTCTGGTCCTGGGATTCCATAAGGAGGATTTATAACATAAGTCTGATTCCAATAAAAGCATCCCCAAGATCATAACATAGTAACCACAGATAGTAACCATAGAAACACATCACAAATCCACTAGGAATTAAAACTTTATATAGGTAAATGGCTCAATGGGAAAATACATAAGTAGAATAAGGAAACTCCAACAGGTCCTCGGCACGCTCTGAAAGCTCCTCAGCTACTGCAGCCGCCTAGAATCACCTGCATGCATCAATCATGCATAATCTTATAGAAAGCTTAGAGGGCGGTGTAAGTGTGTGTAATACAGTACTGGAAAGAAATATCAGAGAATGCAGAAGCTCGGCATGAACCATGAACACTATCAATGCCACTAGCCATACTAAGGCTAAGCTATGACAATCATGAATGCAACAAGTTGTACCAAGGCTATGCAAAGGAATACATGAGTACTAGGCGTCATACCAAGGCAATGCACAAAAGGCTTATATAGCTAATTTCATTGCAATGCAATAGATGTCAGTCCTCATATCAAGTCCAAAAATCATATACAGTTCCAGTATAGGGAAATCACCAGGGTCAAGTACACTATTGGCTGACTACCGCTCTCCAAAACCTGCATAGTTAAGCGAACGTAAAAGACCTCACTACCCATCTGTGGACAACCAATCACCAAGAGGCTCGACGGTAGCAAACCCACTCACGAGGTGGTCAAAATCAGCCTAGCTATGCCCACTCACTCAGGCAGATAAGGCCACATCCCATCTCAACCAACCTCGCAACAGTGGGAGACACGGCCTAACAGTATAAGGCACTCAGGTACTCATGTTTTCCACTTGATCTCAGCGTTGAGGCGTCTTCTTAGAACCATGAAGGTTTAGGGGCTTTCACCCAAGGACATCCTAAGTGCCCTATATGCTCAAGAGATATTTTCGGTGTCCAATACGGCCATCCACGATACTCCTGTGGAGGCTACAACCCTGATGAAGCAAGTGCGAACATAAACCATGTAATGAAATGCAAGATGCATGAATCACGCATACCATTCATGCATCAACTCCATGCATCCTATGTGTAGTAGAGGGGAACTCCATCCCTCTGAGAAGCCATAATATCTTGCCCAATGACACAACCATGACCACACACACACACAATGCCAACCAAGCACACAATGATGTATATGGGTCATGAAGATGAACAAGATGCGCCATGTTGTGATGCACGATGTCGTACTCTCCGCCTATCCAAGAAGGGACTAGGTCTAGGTACTTAGATGAATTTCCATAAAGAATCAATCTCTAATGGGCGCCCGATAGTCTGGGGTAGCCCACAAGGCTAATGAAGGACAATGACATAGGCCTAAGTAAATGAAATGGGCCTAACTAGGGTCTATGATGGACCTTTAACCACTGATAGAAGCAAGTGGGCCTACCTTGGGGCCACTAATGTGGACATTCAACCACTATTGTCCCAAGATGGTAGCCCATCACTAATTTATCACGGATCAAGGCCCAAGGCCCAAACATCACCATGAATAAGAAATGTACAGCCATAACATTCCATATACATTCATATTGAGCCTCAAATAAATGGCCTAAGGCCTATTCAATACATAGGCCTTTCTCCATGGTGGGCATACACAACCCTTGATACCTTCGGATCAAGGTCCAAAGGGCAACATACATAACCCAACCCATATGAAATACTATGGGCCCATAAGGGAGATTAGGACCCAGCATAAGGGTCACTAAATCCATATATTGTGGTGGGCCTAGTGGGTAGCCCATTACCCCAACCACATGGGCAAGAATCATGTTCTAACTAAGCAAGTTGGGCCTACATTCTAGCCCAAGGATATAATTGATTTAGTGGGCAACCAAGGGCCCAATCACTCATATAATCTAGCCCACTAACCCAATACAATATCATGGGGAATATAGCCCGAGAGTCCACTAGGCCTATCTAGAAAGTTGCAGCCCATTTGGGCCTAAAGAGTCCAAAAATTTTATTATATACATGGACCCAAATAACTCAACTATGGTGGGCCTTAAGAGTGCATTAATTAAGCCCAAATTTTGGGGATTAAAGGCACGAATTTATCCCTCCAAAGTCCTCACAAATGGTGGGCTCCACTCCTTAAAACTTCAATCCAAAAGCCATGTACATTTATAACATCTTGGTGGATTTTTATTCCACCAACTTTATAGGCCTGTTGGAGACCAGAAAATGTTCATCTGATAGGGACATGAGTCTAGGTGGTCCAACAATAAGGTAAGAGGGTCTCATTACATAGGATCTAACCCAATAACACAAAGAAGAAGGTGGGCCACACTGCTGGACCAAAGTCCAGCAGCTACCCACAATGGTCGTCCCACAGTTGGGCATGGGCAGTCCAATGGCTGGACGCCCAGCCCTATACCAATGCACACGGTGGGCCTCACCTTAGACGTTCCACACCAAGGTGGGCCACGTCCAAGTGGGTCACAAAGTCAATGGACATGAGGATAAAATACAACATAATAGTGGGCCACAATCAAGGTGGACGGCCAGCCTTGCTGGACGTCACCACCATGGACGTCCAGCTAAGTGGGCCTATCCAACCCCTACACACTGAAATCCAGTGACCCAATTGGCTTCAAATCTAGTTAGGTGGGTCCCAGCAAGGGTGGGACACCTTATGAATTAAGTTCATAATTTTACAGATATGATAAATATTTTTAAGAATTAGGACAACAATGCATATCTAAAAATCTGGTTAGTGTACAAATCTTGCTGACCCCATGTTTGGTACCACATGGGGTGGGCCTAAGCTCATCCAAACCCCTGAAAATTTCATGAGAAGGGTAGTCCCACATTTGGACATCAAATGGGGTCCATTGGGGTGGCCCACATGCTCGAGAAAATATGGTAAACATACTCATTTCTATCATATAGTATTGCTGAACTGTCCAGAAATTTTTGGATGGTTAGCCCTCTTTGGCCCATCCCATGGGCCTCATGTATGGGAGAAATGGTGTGGGTCCCATTCCACATCAAAGTGGGGTCCATAGACTACAAAATCCCCAAATAAATTTGGAAGAAAAGGACATGCAAACAGATCTAAACATTAGCTTAAAAGTCATGTTCCAAATGGACTTGAAATCTGGACAGCAACATGTTCTATCCATATTTTAGCCCATATAATTAAATCAAAGGGTTTATTTCCCTGATCCATCATGTGAGGTCTACCTTGGTGGGTTAAAAAAATTCTAGACCCATGATTTCACCACATCCTCCATGCAAAAACCATTTTGGAGGCCACCCAACCCATGCATGCATGGCGGGCCTAGACGTCCAACAATGGTGGGCTTGGACGTCCCATCTTGCTATAGGTCTGAGATGTTGATGACCTCCTTGCTGGGCTACACATCATCAGAAATACACAGAAGAAAATAAAGATAAAGGGAGATAGAAGGAGAGAGATCGGCCATTGGTGGAAGATCCCACCACTAATGGACCTTCCACACCACAATCCACACCTTCCACTATGTTGTACGATACATGCATGCTATAATACATCAAGAAAACTTACTGAATGTTAGGGACACCTTCCCTATATGCATGCAAAGGCCTATATGGCCTATGAGATGCAAGAAATAAAAGGAAAGAATCATGGTGAGTCCATGGAGAATGGCCCACCATGGAATGGATTGTGTAGGATCTAGGCCCTTGGCCTTTATCCTAGGAGCAATGTAGGACCTCCACCATGGATTGGTGAGTCCTACATTCTTCCATGCATGCTAGGAAAAGAAAGGAAAAAGAAGGAGAAGATATGATCTTCTAGGTTGCACCCACCTCCAAATATGCCTTCAAAACTTCAAGGATGGTGTTCTAGGCTCTAAGGGAAGAAGATTCAAGGTTGCGGATGGGATTCTAAGGGCTAGATGGAGGGGAAAATAGGGAAGAAGGGACTGGAGTAGAGAGGGAAGCTTGGACGTTTTGGATATGGAGGAAAGGAGGAATGAAAGAATGAGAAGGAGAGAGAGAGAGAGAGAGAGAGAGAGGGAGAGAGAGAGAGAGGAGAGTGTATATCTAGGTAATCATTTCTCTCTAAGATAGGGAAGGACAACTAAATGATGATGCATTGGGGGTGAAGCCCAAGGCACATGATTGCCTCTCTAGGAAAGGTAGCCTAAGCTAGGCTATGATGGGTTAGTAGCTAGGTAGAGTAGGCTAGGTATAGTCTTTCTAAGAAAATGTTGCTAAGTGGGGCCCACCTTGAAAAATCTGCAAGCTAGCAAGTGGGTCCCACCACATGATGCATGGCTAAGAAATGCTTGAACTGATAAGTCAAGATGCACACACCGGATTTATGCATGAGACGCAGCATTGGAACCGCAGCACTAATGCGGTCGCAATGGCATAGGTTTCGAGTCGATCTGGGTCGGGTCTACATAACGCGACTTAAGGATGACCACAAACGCTATCCATAGGTCGAGGGTCACCAGAATTTTACCAATAAGATCGCGGGACCTAAGGGAATGAAATGGATACTCGGGGTAGCGTCTTACAGCATAAGCCCAATATTATCGACAACTTAATTTCGTCGGTATATCCATACTTAGATCGCTGGTATAAATATTTGTATTAATTTCTAGCTATGAAATGTTTCATCGGTATAAGTTTTCAACCTACTATTACCAACGACATATTTCGTCAGTATAAATTTTTGTATTAATTTCTACCTACGAAATATTTTGTCAGTATAAGTTTTTGACTTACTATTATGAATGAAATATTTCATCGGTAATAGTCTCTTTTCTTTTTCAAAATTTAGAAAAAAATTCTTGATATACACCTGTTACAATACATTTTCATCATATTCGTATCCACATCCATCTAAACACAAACTACATCCATCTAAACACAAACCACATATCTACATCACATTCATCCACACACAAATACATATAAGTTTAACATTCGTATATAAAATAAATCATAAATAAAATTATAAAAATCATGAAGATGAAGGAGGAGGTGGTGGGGCATCAGATGAAGGTGGAGGTGGTGGGGCATCGGTAGCTAAGCGTGCAGCGAGAGCTTGAAACATTTCTTACATCTGTCGCTCATGCTCCACCTATATCTCCTCGATCCTCCTCTCCTGCTCCTCCCATTATCTCCTGTCCTCCTTCCTCTACCTCTCTAACTACTCTCTGATCTCATCAATGATGACCTGTAGCTATTAAACCTCTCTCTACAATATCAACTTGGCGTGGGCGCTCTCACCAGTCACAGATCGGATGGAGGCAGGTCTAGTGGGTGTCATGAGCTTGGCACCATGGCCAAGTCTACGCACATATCCAGAACGGGTGCTAAGCACCACACTCAAGATATTTGGCTCACTCCACTGACTACCATCAGGAGTGGGCTGACGGTGTTTGGTGTCCATCGCCGCCTGTAACGAAAACATATGAATTTTTATAACGAATGACATTATTATAATTCAATGTAATTAAATATTACAATGTAAGGATTTTTACCCAATTCTCATTGGCTTTAGTATGAACCTAAGATCCCATCGCATGCTGATAGTGAGTCCCTCTGTAGTGGTCTACTAATCTAGGCTCCTGGACGGTGAAGGAATCTCGCTACGCAATTGAAAGGACAATAGAGTTAATATAAATGCATGGAAAGAATATATCAACTTAATAATCACCAGTAATTTCTTACCATGTTGTAACGATGTCGTACAAATGATTTTGAACCAGCTACGTGGTTCACTTTTAACTTTTCCCTATTTATAAAATTTATCTTGCTCCTCCTCTGAACACATTATTCATAATACATTATTATTAATTGCGAATTTAATTGTTACCTTAAGATATCATAAATATATAAATATTACATGAAAAGCCTCAGAAGAAAATCTCTCGCAGAGTATCCGCCAGTCGTCTATGGTCACATGCGGTGGTGCGAACAGTATGGCCTCATCATGGGTCCTGCACCGCTTGTATCACTGGTGTAACTCCCCGCGGTACTCCTTAAACCCCTCCTTGACCATGTCGTCGACAGAATGGGAAATGTAAAGAACACTCAGATCCAAGACAAATTTATCCTGAAGTTTCGTAAATAATAGATTAAGGCAATAAACTTATTAAGAAAATAATTTAACCGTAAATGAACTTTCACAAAAGAAAATTTAATTTATTAATATTTACCTGAAGGCGCTGACGGATGAGCTGTCGCACATCATCTGTCACGTCTGTCCAATGGGGAGTGGTGGCAAGAATTAGAGATTGGCATAGGACACCGACCTCAGACGTAAACAACCTGGCATTGTCCCTAACAGGTCTAAGGTAGTCCATGGGAACTCTACCGTCACCTTACCCTCATGCATAGGTCACTCTAAAACTAATGTATGTGTGGGTCCATGTCCTCATCAACTGGTCAATGATGCTATCGCAAAAGAAATATGTAAGTCTAAACATAAACAGAACTCATTAAAAGAAATATATGTCTATACTTACATGCAGTGCCCGATGTATGCTCAACCGAGGGCTCAGACACCTGTGATGCAGCATGCAACGTCAATGCTATCTCCATCACATCACGGGTGGAAGGGGTAGATCCAGTGCATGAACGACCTAATCTCCCACTTGGTGCCATGACTGAATATGTGCGAACTATAAACTTATAAATTTAAACAATGTCAGTATAAGTATAGGAACATCAATATAATAAACACATTAAACTTTACAGTGCAAGTGAAATATACTAAAACATTATACAAGTAGTGTTGATCGTTTATGCTTAGAGAGATGATTAAAATATGAGTAGACCATTATACTATAATGCAAGCATAATATGATAAAACTGTAAACATTCTAGTAAAATTTGAAAATTTCATTATTCATTGACATTCTATATTAAATACATGTATTTCATTGTAAAACAAAACAACTTCGGATCAACTATCTGAAGTACTCCCTGCATAAGTTATCGTATGCTGCAGAAGTATATGTCAAGCTGTGTGAAGCACTCGACATTGTTACAACCAACATGCCAGTCACAATAGGAGAAACCTGGTCTCTTGGGACTCCATTCAGA
This sequence comes from Magnolia kwangsiensis, assembly GCA_037074715.1. Taxonomy (NCBI): domain Eukaryota; kingdom Viridiplantae; phylum Streptophyta; class Magnoliopsida; order Magnoliales; family Magnoliaceae; genus Magnolia; species Magnolia kwangsiensis. Next base: position 104,206,694 of record CM073576.1, on the reverse strand, counting down.
TGTGCAAGTGACAAAACCATATCTTCCATATGAAGTTTCCCGCGGTTATATTCCTCCATCAGGGCCGAAATTTGTTTGATATTGTATAATCTTTCATCTGAGTCATCGTCGATATATTCATCCTTACACTCATCGACCAAACCAGGTATCTCTTTAGCCCTACTAGAAGAAGATGGGCTGGAAAGTCCATTAGCAATAGCTGATGGAGTATGTTGCGGGCTTCCGCTATGCTCCGGTTTGAGGAGGACATGGTTAGAAATTGACACAACTACAAATGTGGATTATAAACAAGTCAATTAAAGGAATAAATTATGACTTCTAATTTTCATGTCTATATGTAATAATAAAATTATTTGAATTAAAAAATGACATGTAAATCATGTGTACATTTAATAATTGTCATCTGTATCACTATCACTTAGGACTATTTCTTCTTCACCATCACTATCGCTGGTCAGTATTTCCTCTTCATCGTCTGTAACATCGTCATCAATGAAACCACTATCATCTCTAACAATGTCATATATTATTGAGGCATCAACATGATCAAGTGGCATATTATGTAAGGCCTGTATCCTAGTTCGTACCATTTCATAGGCTTCCACGGTCCTCCCTGTCAAATTCTGCCAACCCACAACCTGTAATCGGTGTTTGCGCATAACCCTAAGTCAGCTCAACCCGAGACTTGTACCCTTGTGACCGTGCCATTGTCGCGATTCCAACAGTACGTCTCATGTGCCTATACAATACCCAGGCTAAGAGTTGTGGGCCCACATTTATTTCGAGGAAAACATCGCTCCTTGCGAATTCCAAGAGAATCTCTACAACCCATCACATCAATCAACAAGTACACATCTCATCACAAGTCAAGTACCATCCTATACCCTACCCATCCCTCTCCCATTTCCAAAGTCAACTCTCTCTCTCCACCCATCCCTTCCTTACACCCAACACCATCCCACTCTCCCATACATTACTCCATCCCATTCTCCACCAAATCCAAGTAACCATGAGAGAAAAATTCTAAGGAGAGAAAAGAAGCGAAGAGAGGCCCATTTTCTACCCCATAATCCCACCATCCAACCCTTTAAACTTCATCATCAACCCTTAAAGAGAGAGCTTAGGGGCCAAGGATTCCATGGAACTAAAGAAGGAGAGATATAGGTGGGTGTTTTGTATGAATAAATTTATATTTTAAGGATGGGCCAAGTGAGGCCTTCCGATCGATGGTACGGATCTCATTTGGACCCTAGGTGTGGCCAATGGCCCACCATGATTCAATGTTCATCTCATGATAGGGCAATTCTCTATGGAGCCCATCATAATATTTATTTTCCTAGTGTAAAAAGGTCATCTAGACCTTGCATTTTTGGTGAAAAAGGGATCTCCACCGTTGATTTAATTGGTGGGCCCACATGTATTGGGACCCACTTGATATATATTTTATTTTAAAAGGAGAGCACATAGTGGTGGAGCCCTCCATCGCACGACTCTCCCTCTCCCCTGATTGTATGGCCCACCTATGATGCATGTATTTCATCCATACCGTCAAATCAAGTGGACCAAACAGGGGACCACCTTGCTGTCCACCTACTGTCGATTTTGGGCAGGCCCTGTTGAAGGGAAAACACAAACATTAACTTGATCTAAATCCTGGTGGGCCACGTACACATGGGACCCACCAGATGAAGCGTTTTTATTTAGGCCATCTGTCCACCTTGATGATGTCCGTGTCCAAGCCGTCTAGCTCACTGGATGCTGGTTGAAATAATAATAATAATAATAATAAATAATATAATATAATAACATCATAATATGATATATGATATACACATATCGGATGGGCCCCACGTGGGACCCACCTACAGTGGGAAGAGGATTGGCTGGTTTACCGCACACCAACTATAAAGTTGTTGTGTGTCCCACATGATCTATGTGCTTCATCTACACAGTCCAAATGGTGGGACCCACTTGCTGTGATAACATTACCATGTTCTGGTCCCCTTTGATGTATGTACCTCACCCACCATCCACGTGGATGGGGGTCTACATGTGATGTGTGTGGGGTCCACACCGTCTAGATGGATAGGACGGTGGGACCCACCAGATGTATGCATTATATATTCACACCACCCATTTGTGTGGGCCCCTCTACATGATGTATGTGTGGTATTCTCACCGTCCAGAACTTGGACGGTGGGACCCACCATGATGTATATGCTATATATCCACACCGTCCAAACCTTAGATGGTGGGGATTGGATTGACTAGTGTACCTCACTCCAACTATATAGTTGTTGTATTCACATCACCAAGTTCTATGGGCCCTGATCTCGAGGATGTGCTGCATCCAACCATCTAGGTGGGGACCACCTTTATGTATGTAATGTACATCAGTACCATCCATCTAGACGGTGTAGCTATGGGACGCACCTTGATGTATGTTTTCCTCCACGCTGTCCATCTGTTTTGGGAGGACGTGGGGCCACCCCACACGTGCTGTACGTGTGGGGGTGGGCTCACACTAATTTAAGTGTTTTATAGTTACACCATCCATTCCTGGACGGTGCCATGTGGGGCCTACCTTAATGAATTTCCTGGCCGTTCGTCCAGGGCTGGAAGTGAGGCCAACCACATGTGTGGCTCTCCACATTGTCCACGTGGGACGTGGACCCCATGATGATGTATGTGTTATATAATTCACACCGTCAGACCATGATCGGTGGGCCCACCTATTGTGTAATCGTAGGGCCCACCATGTTGTACGTGTTTCATCTATGCCATCCACTTGTACGGCCCACCGTTGATGTATTTATTTTATATCCAACCGTCCCTTTCTGGACGTGGGTCCATCATGTTGTACAAATTTATCTAGGTCGCCCATCCCTGGACGTGGACCCCACCATGATGTATATCCGCACCATCCATGGGACGTCGGGCCACCGTGATATATGTGTTATGTATTCACACCGTCAGCGGCCCACCTTGATGAATGCATTGTATATCCAGGCTGCCCATCCATTTTTTATCCTGAATTATAGGCTGCTCATTAGGCTCATTGTGATGTGTATTAGGCTCATAAGATGCGGCCCACTTGATGTGTATGAGGCCCATGTGATGTGGCCCATTGATGTATATGAGACCCATGTAATGCGGCCCACTTAATGTGTATGAGGCCTATGCGATGCGGCCCATTAATTATATAAGGCCCATGCGATGCCGCCCACTTGATGTATATGAGGCCCATGTGATGTAGCCCATTGTGATATGTGAGGCCCATATGATGAGGCCTAGTGTGATATATGTGAGGCCTATGTGATGAGGCCCATTGTGATTGTATAAGACCCATTGCGATTGTATATGGCCCATTGTGATTGTCCCATTACGATGTGTATTAGGCCCATGTGATGTGGCCCATTGTGATGTGTATTAGGCACATGTGATGAGTCCTGTTGTGATGCATTTAAGGCCCAAGTATGAGGCCCATGTGTAAGGCCCAAAGCGATGTATATAAAGCCCTTGTGTGAGGCCTAAGGTGATGTATTTGCGGCCCATTATGATGTGTCATTTCACCATGATGTATGTAATGATGTTTATGATGCCCATCCATGTTCCAAGTTGATATTAAATGGACCATGCTTTGGGAGTAATGATGGTTTAATGTCCACGTTGTATGAGCAATGATGGTTAGATGTCCATATTGTAACTCTTCCTAAAGCCCGTTGTTAGGCCTATTCTCATCTCCTCTTAATGGGCTAACTCAAACCGTTAGGTCCTCCATTGATGATTTTATTACCCATCTTTCCCTTAATTAGACTATCCCAATCCGTTAGGCCCCCATTTGATAATGATGCTTTCCACCATACCCTGTAAGACCACCCAAGCCTTAGAGTCCATCTTGTGTTCATACTGAGCTTCCATAAGGAATGTGGCACACCATGTGCTTATTGGGCCCTTATGAAGCCCAGATTGATACGTGATGGAATTAGCAAGGAAGTCCACTCCTTGTTCTTAGGCCCATTCTTGATATGAGTGGGCTATCTAGGCCCATCCTTGATATGAGGAGAGCACATCGCCACCGTAGATGAAAAGATCAGTGGTATCAGTTTTAGTATATCCACTGTTGAGGACCGATCCTCACGTTATGGATTAAATCTGTTGTCCTTCTATGAACCCCACCATATATATAGGCCGATTATCGATTACGACTATGACTAGTATACACACTAAGTATGTGTTATCATAACATTATGATTATATGAGGCTCATTATGATTCTGTGAAGCCCCTTGTATGTGCGAGGCCCAATTGTGATGTGTGAGACCCACCATATGTATGTGATTATGTGCACGCCACTCATTCATTATTATGGGTCATGGGCCGCCTTATACAGGCCCACCATGATGTATGTGATTATAATCAAGCTTAGTATACTTCATGATACATGTCCATACACATTCATATGCTTGTTATGAGGAGTGATTGAACATAGCATGTGCCATTAGGCTGATTGTTTATGGGACTCCCCGAGAGACAGAGTTGCCCTATATAAGTGCGCGATACACGCAGGTTTGATATAGGACTGGATGGTATGGCTCATGTGTCTCACATTTTGTAATATGATTATTTAGCGCCTTAGCGACATCAGCACTGCGGCCTCTACGGGCATATCATTGATGGCTAGATGGGACACCAGAAATGTTTAACTTGAGCATATAGGAACTTTGGATATCCTTAGGTGAAAGTCCCTAAACTCTCATGGCCAAGGGATGCTCCAACGTCTAGACCGAGTGGAAGACATGAGCGTCAAGTGCTGAATACCAGGAGGACATGCTTCCCACTGTGTTATGGTCAGTTGGGGGAGAGTGTGGCCTTATCCGCCCGAGTGAGGGGGCTGTAAGCTAGGCTGAGTTTGACCAGCTCACAAATTGGTCCGCTATTAATGAGCTGGGTAGGCATTGGTATACTACTGGTAAGTGGGTAGTGAGGTCTTTTCCACTCGCTGAGCTATGCGGTTGGCAAGGGCGACAGCAAGTTTGGAGTGTACTAGACCTTGGTGATGATTCCAGAGATGTACGATACTAAAATATAGACTTATTGAGCAGGAGTTACATACTCAGAATTTTACTTATTCATTTAGGCATTCACTATCCACTCGGGCTGGTAGTGCGTAACTAATTATTGTGTACTTTCATAATGGCAGGGATTTCAGTTGGGACACGCAATTAACCTAAGATCAGGAGTTTATCACATTGAGTCTAGCTATCTAAACTTAGGTATGGGATTAATTTGGATAGAAGTCCCTTGTGATGGACCCCATAGCCTGCGATAATACGTACTATCATCCCGACTTCACTCTCCAGCTTAGTCATTTCATTCGCACTGCATATTGCATTACATCTGCGGTATATGGCATTTTAGGTTGTTATGTTTCTGCATTTATATGGCCTAGATGAGGTTGACGGTATTAGTGGACCCGTCAGGATTTGCATATTACATTGCATCGTCAGTATATGATATTTGGCTTACTATGACTCCGTATTATATAGCTGATCTACATTATTTTCTCAGAATATGATATTAGCTTATTATCTTTTGCATCGCATAACCTGGATAAGGCTGATGGTAATCATGGACTTACCGGCATGTTTCCATATTGCTCTGATATTGTATACTTGACACTTACCTTGCGCACACACTTACACCACCCTCTAAGCTTTGTATAAGCTTATGCATGATAGATGCGTACAGGTGGCGTTAGGTCGCAGCAGCGTTGAGCTTGGAGTGTGCAGCTGCCTTCTGAAGCTTTGATTTTTGATATATATATTTCCCTTTCAGCACTGTATTCAACTGTTTATATTAGTGGATATGTGTTGATGATGTTGCATTTTTTATTTGGGTAAACTTATGGTTATGTTTTTATTACGAGATAAATGTACATTGAAAAATCCTCTTTGTAGGATCCCAAGATCGAAATCTGGTGTATAGGTACTGAAGCCAAGAATGGGGTACTATGGAAGCTGTTGGCACCGGATTCCGCAATTAGAAATTTTGTGAGTCCAATTTTTGAGTTTAGGGTGTGGCAGAAGTTGATATCAGGGCATAACTTGGGAATACCTAAGGATAATATCACATATCTGTTGATAGTTACCCTACGCTTTATAATTATTGAGAACTTAGAATAATTAAGAATCAAGTGCATAACCTTCTAGTTTAGTTCCCTAACGTTTGAGCCTTCGAGGTTTTCAAGGTTTATAGGCACCTTTGTAGAACATGCCGCCCAGGAGAGTGACCTAAGCGACTCCCACTCCACTACCTGCGACTCTCACTCCACCACCGGAGATTTCTACTTTCCCGCCTGAGGATGTTATTCCTCTACCCGAGACAGGTGCGGATCAGACCATACCTGTGAGTGCCTCCTAGTTATAGCAAATGTTGCAGGCTATGATGGCCGCCCTTCAGGGGCAAGCCAAGCACCCTGTTGTTTCGCCAACCCAGGCAGAGCAGGAGCGTGTGAGCGCTCTTCTTCGATACTTTCGACAGCTGGATCCCGCGCGCTTCCAGGGTGAGCCAGACCCGACAACAACCGAGAGGTGGCACTCCAAGGTGGAGAAGATTTTTCACATCATGAGATGTACGACCCAGCAGCAGGTTCGGTTAGTTGTATTTCTTCTCTAGAGTGAGGCTAAGCACTGGTGGGAATCAGCCGCCCGAGCAGTGAGAGCTAATTTTAAGTGGACCTATGAGGATTTTGTAGATTAGTTTGACCAGCAGTATTTTCCTGACCATATTCGTTAGCAACGAGCATTAGAGTTCGAGACCCTGGTACGGGGAGACATGTATGTGGCTCGTTTAATAGCTCTATCAAGGTTCGCGCCATATTTGGTTGATGATGAGGAGTGAAAGGCCCACCATTTTGAGAACGGCCTACGTTATGGTTATGCTTTTTTTATGAGATAAATGTACGTTGAAAAATTCTCCTTATAGGATCCCGGGATCGGAATCCGGAATCTGGTATATGAGCACTGAAAGCCGAGAATAGGATACTACAGAGGTTTTCAGCACCGGACTTGATGATTGGGAATATTGTGAGCCCGGTTTCCGAATTTGGGGCGTGACACATCGTCTGTGTCCAATTACACCACATCAATATCAACATTTAGATCAATCCCTCTATCCTCAGATGGCATGTCTTCTTAATATGCTTGTTAACCCTAGATGTTTCATTTCTCCCGTCCTCGCTGTAACACCTCGTACCTTGGTACTCAGGTGTTACCCCTGATGACCTCGGTTGTTGAAATTAAAAATAATTAAACATGGTAACTTAAACTTTATACATGTAGGTTGGGGCTCCTGTTCAACGATGAAGCCAACCACCACAATCTAAATGAGCCAAGACAAACCCAACACCTCCCGGAAGGTAAAACTTAGAAAATCCCTAGATTAAAATAAGTTATGAACAAAAATTGCTAAGTCACAATGATACCATGCATCCACAAACCACCTTAGAATAATAAGTTGAGGTCAACCGGGCACTCGGAACCTCTCAAATGTCTGTTTCACCGTTGAAACGAAACCTCGTGCCCATCTAACCTTTGGATCACAATATATGGGTAAAATAAGGCCCTGAATGGTATGATATGGCCCACCTGGGCCTCGGCCCCGTCCCAAACCGGGCTAGGACCTTTATGACTAGACCCCAAGACAATTGATCAGAGCAGATCGAGTAACAGTGCCGTGATGTGCCCCAAAGCTAGGTACACGTACACCCCAAACTCGAGTGCACGATGAGCACTGGACAACCATTTATAGTCAAACCGTGTTTGACCAAACCAAATACAAGATTTCTCAAAGACCTTCTCGCCAACACGCCATTTGAATCAGCCGACCTTTGAGCTTCAAAGTGGCCCACCCTAGCCGCTTTCTGGAAGATCCAAACCGTCTATTCTATTTGTAAGGGCTGGCAAAGCAAAACCGTATAGGGATACAAACCCTCGTAAAGGAACAAAAGAGATGGAATTGAACCGTTCATTCTATCACGGACAGTTAACATCATGGAATGGAAAGCTACCCGCTGGCTTAATGGGCAAGCCAACTTCGGATTACCAAGGAGGTTACCAACGTCCCCTTGCCAGCTAGGGCAGAGGTCTTCTCATCGGCCAAAAATAGCCAAGCAACGAAGAATTACACACCAAACGTTCCATTTTAAGAAAGCAAGGACTGTCAACTGACGGCCTTCACTTGGTGATTTGCAGAGCAAATCTCAGCCACTAGGTCTCCCCTCTCCCTGTCTGTAAAAGGGAAGGGTCAGCCCTCTTAGATTTCACACAGAAAGAGAGGTGAGAAAGAAAGGAAACAGAGAGAAGAGAGAGAGAAACAGAAAGAAGGAGGTGTGAAACAGAGCATTCTTGGTGAGCTCGGTACACACTGCCCCAACTTAGTTCATGAAAATAGGACCGAGCCGAGTTAGTGTGGAGGTATAGCCACACCACTTGAGAGGTGAAAGAGAAAGGAAAGTGAGAGGAAAGAGAGGAAGAAGGAGATGGAGGTGGGTGTGTGCGTGTCAGCCGAAGCTCGGGTCGGACTCGACTGCAGCAGCTAGAAACCTTCCCTCTAGTCTTCTGGGACTCAAAAATGAGCTCAAAACAAAGCCGCATCACACCTTACTCATGGCACGTACAGCCTTCTAAAAACAGGCTCTGTTTGTGGCTGAAAACACAACCTAATAACAGTTGTTTCCCAGCATAAAGCGAGGCTAATAACATGACCTGTGAGCAGTTGTGTATTCAGTTAAAAATGGATAGGAACCAGCCAAATGCTAAGCTTAAAGATGGATGAGATTGTAAACATGGCATCATCAGAAAGACAATTGGAGATTTCAGCATGAAACAGCTGAGATTTCAGCTTACTAGCAGTGGGGAAAAGGTCCCTTTGCTGGGTCGTTGGCAAGCCTGAAAATGGACCAAGTCCTGGCCGTTCCTATCCCTATAAGAACCTCAATTTGGGGCTGGGATTAGCCTCACCAACAGTCCAGAAGGAAGGGTGTCTCTGGCCTGAGAAAATGGCTAAAAAATGGCCTGCAAAAATGGTCAAGCATGTTGGCAGTAGAAGTGTTAAACGGGCTTTGAGCCTCACCAAGTTCAGTTGGGCCTCACCAACTTGCAGGTGGGCCTTACCAAATGGAGGAGGAAAACCAGGCGGGCCGCTCCCTGCTGCACTGATGATGGGCCTCATATAGTGTACATGGGTGGTATAACGTTGCCCTGGACCGTCTATCTATGGACGATGTGGTCAGGCCGTCCATCTATGGACGATGTGGTCAGACCGTCCATCAATGGACGTCCAGCCCTGGATGTTTCAAAAAGAAGAAGAAGAAATAATAAATAACATTAAATGATATACATTTATATATGCATTAAACTGGTGGGTCCCACACGTGTGGGCCCACCTCTATTATATGCATTTCATCCCTGCATTCCACCGTCCATGCATGAATGGTGGGACCCATGCGACGTATGTGGGTTATATCCTGGTCGTCGGTCCACTGTAGGGACATGAGGCCACCTTGTGATGGATTGTGTACCCTCATTGTCCTCCCTGCACGTGTAAAGATACATGATACATGTGCTAACCTCAACCGTCCAGGAGACATGGATCCCACACCAGCTAACCAGATAAACATCAGCAGTTTCCTTGGGCCCACATGATGCGCATGTTCCTCCGCCTCCAATGCCAAGAGCCCAACCGTGATGTATCTGCCCACCTTGATGCCCATGTGGAACCTACGTTGATATAATCACATCTGCACCATCCCTTTGGACCGTGCTTGTGAAAACCACCAAATGGATGTGTTGAAAATCAGACCATCCAAGATCTCGACACAGGCCACCTTACTGCATTTATTTTGATATTTCATGTCCGGGGGTATTTCGGTAAATTCCATGTCCGGGGGTATTTTGGTAAATTTCATGTCCGAGGTATTTCAGTAAATTCCATGTCAAGGGATATTTCGGTAAATTCCATGTTCGGGGATATTTTGGTAAATTCCATGTCCGTGGGTATTTTGGTAAATTCCATGTCCGGGGGTATTCGGTAAATTCCATGTCCGGGGGTATTTCAGTCAATTCCATATCCAGGGGTAGTTTAGATATTTCAATAAAAAAGCATTGAAAAGGGTAGTTTGGTAAAAAAGGGTACATAGGTATCATTTTAATAGAAAGAGGTTGTACACCACCATTTAAGAGGGAGCTTGGTAGACACCATGGTTAAGAAAAGAAGAAGTCCAAATGTGAAGGGATAAGTGGTGGTGATCACTACTTTATAAGAGTGGTGGGGCTTATAAATACCCCCACCCCTGCTTCATTTAAGGAGATCGGATTGGATCAGTCGGTGGGAAGAAGAAGTGAGGAGAGAGAGAGAGGCGGTGTTTACGCGGACCGTGCAAGGAAGTCCATTGCTGCGCGGACTGCACAAGGAAGTCTACTACTGCGCTTATCGCGCAAGAAAAAAGTTGTTGCGCCATATGCGCAAGTAAAAAAAGAGCTTCGCCAACTGCAGATGTTGTTGCGTGGTTTGCCTGCTGTGCGACCCGCGCAATAGATACGGGATAATTCTCATAAGGTCATGCGTCACGTTACGCTGTCCGAGGGAAGAATTTCGTTGCGCCAACCGCGCAACCGATCGGACATTCAACTGGGGGTAAACAGAGGAAGAAAGTATTTTCTTCCTTTCAACTGTACTGTCGGTGGGGCCCAGTACGGCTGTCTTTTGAGAGATCCACACCGTCAACTAGATCCCTCTTGAGATTTCGACCGTGAACAGAAGCTCTGTTTTCAACAGAGTCGACGTACGTCGACTCTGTGAAGTTCGGGGGCCCATTTACTAAAGTTGTTTGGAAAATCCACTCTGTTCATTGGCCTCATGGCAAAAACCCATCAGGCATAGAGTGCTTTTAGAGGAAAATCAGCATAGCCCACAAGCTTATCTACTTCGCCGTCCATTTCATGTTCAATGGTCATAATTCTACAATAGCCTGCATGGTTTCAGAATGCCACATTGCCAAGGGTTAAATCTCCCTTCTGTACACAATGGATGGTACAGATTGATCATTTGAATACGGAGTGGGCCACACTGAGAAAATTGCAAAGAGACAGGGAGGACGCTGTTGCATTTTCTTAAAATGAAGAAGAAAGAAATTCCATGCACGGCTTGTGCATTTGTACATGATGTACATGCGACGTATATGTAGGTCCCAACATGATGTTTGTGGGAAATCTGCTTCATCCATCTGCTTTGTCAGATTATTTAACACGTTGGGACCAAATCTAAAGCGTATCCAAATAATAGGTGGGCCCTAAATCATGATTTTAGGGGCTGATTTGTCAGTTTGGCCATTTCTATAAGGATTCAGGAGCTGAAATTTGACATGTATGGTTAATTTGTGGTTCTAAGGTTGCACATAAAGTTTCAAGCCGAACGAACAGTGGAAACCCGATGATCTTATATTCTGGGGGACATTTTAGGCTTATCTGATGTGAGCGGCCTGATTTCTTTGGGTCCTGGCCACATTTCAATGGACTGCTTCATATTTCAAAGAAGAATGACCAGAAGGATGCTCCATATTTCAAGGAAACATGACTGGAATGATGCTCAGAACCGATCTTTGCGGTCAGATCAAGGGCTTTAAGCTACACAATTCCCATCTCATTGAAGACTGGTTGATCAGATCGACATTCCTCCTAAGTACCAGGAGATGACAGAAGCAGGCGCTGGAATGCTACCAAAATTTTTATTTGACTGTCTTCTCCTTCATTTAGTACATTGCATTAATTGTATTTTATTTTCAGAATCAAGGGAATCAGAGGATTTAAATGAATTCAGATAAATGTGATTAATGTTCTCTCAACAAATTCTTTGTTATCATTGAATAAATTCTCCAAATTAAATACATTTTGTTTCTTTGTCGAAATAGAGGGGACCGATGATGTCAATCCCCCATTGGACGAATGGCCATGGCCCGGCCATGGGGGTCAGTTCTTTAAGAGGCTGCCGAGGTATATTTGCGAAGCGCTAGCATTTATCGCACTTTCAGGTGTACCGACGAGCATCGGCCTGACTGGTTGACCAATAATACCCCTACCAAATGACCTTATGAGTTAAGGCTTACCTTCCAGAGTGATTTCCACAAATACCCTCATGGGTTTCCCTTAGAACATACTCTGCTTCATCCAGTCAGAGGTATCTGAGATAAGGGAGGTAGAATCCTTTCTTGTACAAAATGTCATTGACTATGGCATAGCGTGCCGCCTTGGTCCACAGCTTATGTGCTTCCGCTCAATCTTCTAGTAGCTTATCTTTCATGAGGAAATTGATGATCGGATCCATCCAAGTTGGCTCCAAGCTTACCGGGAAAACTGTGGTAAGGTCGAATTCACTAATGCTCGGTTTAGCAAGGAATTCAATCGGAACTGATCTTGGGATATCATCTTCATGCATTATGGCTAACTTTGCTAATATATCAGCTTTGGAGTTTTTTGATCGAGAGATTAGAGTGACGTTGCACTTTTGGAATCTGCCAATTAATTCTTTTATTTTCCGTAGATATTCTTCCATGTGTTCCTCTTTGGCTTGGTACTCCCAACTATGTGATTAACGACCAATTGAGAGTCATTGAATACTTCAAGGTGTAGGGCTCCCATGGTGGCTGACAACTTAAGTCCAATAAATAAGATTTCATATTTTACTACATTGTTGGAGGCATGAAATCCAAATCTTAAGGCATATTGCATGCATACGTAATCTGGAGTCTCTAGGATTATCCTAGCCCCACTGGCTTTAAAATTGGATGATCCATCAACATATAACGTTCATCTTAGTAGGTCAAGATCAACATGGGAACCAGACGTTTGGTCAGGTGAAATGGTTGGAACAAGTTCTAACCTGGATAGATCAGCCTGAAATTCAAGTCAGCTTCTTATTTGAGTGTTGGAGTAAGCTAGATGATAAAGTTGGCCACTGCCTGACCTTTAATAGTTATTAGAGATTGATACTTAATGTCGAATTCACTTAGTTCGATCGCCCACTTGGTCAGCCTTCCCGAAGCTTCAGGCTTTTATAGTATTTAACGAAGAGGTTGGTCTGTCATAATGATGATGGTGTGGGCCTAGAAGTACGGTCGCAATCCTCGAGAGGAAATGACCAGTGCCAACGGCAATTTTCCAGGCTTGAATACCTCATTTCGACTGAAACTAAGGCTTTGTTGACGTAGTATAATGGTCGTTCTTCTCTTCATACTTCCTGATTAAGGCTGAGCTAATTGTTGCATCTGAAACAGTAAGATACAACAGTAGCAGTTCCCCTTGTTTGGGCTTGGAGAGCAACAGCAATGTCCCCAAGTGTCGCATAAGCTCTTGAAAAGCTACTTCGCATTCCTCTGTCCAATTTATGACTTGCTTCCCTTTCAACTTTTTGAAGAAGGGGAGGCACTTGTCTGTAGCTCAGGATACGAAGCGATTGAGAGCGGCGATCCTCCCCGTAAGGTGTTGGACATCTTTGTTCATTTTTTGTGAGTCCATGTCAAGTAGAGCTTTGATCTTTTCAGAGTTTTCTTCGATTCCTCATTGACTAACTAGGAAACCGATGAATTTTCTCGAGCTAACCCCGAAGGCGCATTTATTCGAGTTCAGCTTCATCTGATATTTACATAGAACAAGGAACATTTCCTTAAGATCAGAGGTATGATCCTTGGCTTTAATGCTCTTAACGAGCATATCATCGATGTAGACTTCCATTGTCCACCTGATCTGTCGGGCGAACATCATGTTAACAAGCTGTTGATAAGTGGCTCCGACATTTTTTAAACCAAATGGTATAACTCGGTAATAGTAAAGGCTTTTGTCAATGACAAACATTGTTTTTAACTTATTGCATGGATGCATAACAACTTGAGTATAGCCGGAATAGGCATCCATAAAACTTAGTAACTCATGGCCCAAAGTACTATCGGCAAGCTGATTGATTCAGGGAAAGGAAAAACTATCTTTAGGATGGGCTTTGTTTAGGTCAGTGTAGTTAATACAGACCCACCATTTCTCATTGGACTTCTTAACCAACACAATGTTGGTTATCCAGTCTAAATAGTAAACTTCTTCGATGAACCTAGCTTTAAGGAGCTTATCAACTTCCTCTCCGATCACTGCATATCGCTCGAGATTGAGCGACCTTCATTTCTACCGAATTGGTCGGTGATCAGGATTGACATTCAGCCGATGTATAATGATTTTTGGGTCGATGCAGGGCATAGCTACTTGAGACCATGCGAAGACGTCTGCATAGTGTTGAAGGAGATTAACGATCTTGTCCCGCAGTGGGGATGTTAGGGACGACCCAATCTAAACCATTCTAGATGGATCAGAGTCATCAAGTGGAATGGGAATGAGGTCCTCCATAGGACAGCCTCTCTCTCTAGTATCTTCTTGGGGTTCTAAAGATGTGATGGTCATCTTCTGGTGCGGAGCCCTTAACATCATCGCGTAGCACTGTCGAGCTTCAAGTTAATCTCCTTTGACCAATCCGACACCCTGCTCGGTCGGCAACTTCATTGCTAAGTGGTAGGTCGAGACCGCAGCTCGTAGGGCATTGAGGGATGATCGACCGAGGATCGCATTATAAACAGACGGACAGTCTACCACCAAAAAGTCAATCATCGTGGTTACCTAGTTCTGTTCATCTTCGACGATAGGCAGGAGCTATATTGATCCTTTAAGTGTAACTCTGCCACCTGAGAAACCGAGCAAAGGAGTTTTGACGGGTCAAAGTCTAGATCGACCAACTCCCATCTTGTCAAATGCCTGCGTGAAGAGGATGTCAGCTGATGATTCAGTGTCCACGAGAATTCGGAATACCTTATGGTTGGCTATGGTCGGTGTAACCACAAGAGTGTCGTTGTGCGAGTGATGGATTCCTCAGGTGTCCTCTTTGATGAAAATTAGGCTGCAAGTTTCTACTTTTTATTCTTTTGAAGGTTTGCCGATAGTAAGGATTTCTCGTTCGGAGTTGAAGTGTCTGATGCTCCTTACGAGGGCTCTCCGAGCTCAGTTTGAATCTCCTCCACCTCCATGACCTCAGAAGATAGTACGGATCTTGCCAGTTAGGTGGTTGTTGATGGGTTGCTCATCTTTTGAATCAGCCCAATCTCCTTGATGACTAACGTATTCCTCGAAGTGCCCGCTGTGAATGAGCACTTCGATCTCTTGCTTGTGGTTGAAACGGTCGCTCGTCGAATGACTGTGATCCTGATGAAAGAGGCAATATTTATTTTTACTCCATTTATTGGGATCAAATTTCAATTTGTTCGGCCACTTGAGGATACGCTTACCTAAATCTCCATCAAGACTTGTTCAAGAGTCCTATTAAGAAGAGTATAGGTCTTGAATTTACTGTCAGGCCGTTTGCTTGGACGTTAATTATCTCATGATCAATCGTCCTTTCTTTTCCTACTCTCATTAGCCGAGTTAGGTTCTACTTTCGGTCACTCTTCTTCACTTGCTGACCCTTTGCTCTGGTTGGCCTTCCGTAGGGTGGAGGCTTCCTCGGCATTAGAGTATTTTTTCGACCTATTTAGTAGTCAGCCATTGTTGTTGGCGGGTTCTTATCCAGTTAGAAGAGAAACTTAGGATCCCTAAATCCTCCCATTATCACAGTCAAAGCAAGTTCTTTAGAGTGTTTCTGCACTTGCATTAATTCAAGGTTGAAGTGTTTGATGTAGTATTTCAGTCTTTCAACAGTTCTCCTTCTTTTTGGATGACGTGGAGAAGGTGTGAAGCTAGTTTAAGCCTTTTCTTTCCCTCGATGAAGTTCATGACAAAAATCTGTCCAAATTGGGAGAACAAGCTAATGGAGTTCGGCTTCAATTACTTAAACCACAGTCGGACGGCTCCGGTTAAGGTCAAGGAGAATGCTCTACACATCACCATAAAGGATATGTTACGAAGTATCATCCAGACCCAGAAAGACTACAGATGTTCAGACAGGTTGGTAGCCCCTAAGAAGGGGGTGATTTGTGACATACAAAACCTATCTGACAGATGTGCTTGCATAATGTCAGCAATGAACGAAGGCTCGGTCTCCTCCATTATCGCTTCCATTGGACTTGGGGCACTTGTACGATAGGCCTGTCGCATATCTCTTATATGTACTCGCAAGTCCTTGAGCTCGATTTCCCATGGTTCACCGCTCTCGGCTATAGTTTCAAACAGAGCCTTGCTGCGCTTCTTTCGAACTAACTCGTGGCATAGGTCGAAAGCGGGCAAGACTGTAATCTGTTCACAACCCTAAGTGTAGGGTCGCGATGTAGTAATAATCTTGGTAAGACTGAGGTCGAATCCACAAGGAATAATCTTGTACATTTCTAAAAGTAATTAGAACTAGTGTTATAATAAGATATAAATTAGAAATCTGGAATAAAAGAAGTAATTATGAATGGTGTTAATTGAAATTTGTGAATTTAAGGTGGGAACTAGGGTTTCAAGGATCCACCTGTAGTTATTAGGATGCTACCTTGATTTAAGAGATCCAATTGGAAGCAGTGTCCTATCTTATCCAATTGGAAAGAGAGATAATCAAATCTCTGAACTTCTCATTGATATAGCCTCAATGAAAGAAGATTGTGAATATTTGGAAGGTATTCCATCATTAAACCATTCCTGTAAGTCTCGTATCATAGTCTGTACCATTCCTTAGAATCCCACGGTCCTCCCGATAGAATTCTAGCAACCTGCGACGCATAGATAGCATTTGTACGCGACCCTGAGTTGCACTCTGTCAACCCAAATTGGCTCGACTTAAAACTTGTACCCTAGCAACCGCGCCATCACCGCGGATCCAACGCCGCATCTTGCGCATCGATGCGATACTCAGGCTAGGAGTTGTGGGCCCATGTTTATTTTGAGGAAAATGCCGCGCGTTACGAATCCCAAGAGAATCTCTACAACCCATCACATCAATTAATCAATCATAAGTCAAGTACACAACACATCCCTCTCTTACACAAGCCTACCCAAAGTCAACTCTCTGTCCATCCATCCTTCTCTCATCCAAAATTCAAACAAGCCCATACCCTTCATGTCATTTTCTTACAACATCCATTCCTCCCATCCCATCTCTCTTACAATACCCTCTCCTCTCTCATTCTCTCCACCATTTCCCAAGCTTCTATGAGAGAAAAGCTCTAAGGAGAGAAAAGATCAAGGCCCACTCCCTACTACCTAATCTCTTATCCTAGTCATCCATACATCATCATCCTCCATCAAAATCAAAGCCAAGGAGTCAAGGAGTCCAGGTGCTAAAGAAGAAGACCATTGGTGGGTGTTTTATAGGCTTAGATTTATGTTTAATGATGGGCCAAGTGGGGCCTACCGATTATTAGTATTGATCCTATTTGGGGCCCATCTTGATGTATGTATTGTAATCCTAGGAGGGCCCATAGTGGCAGGGTCCCTCCATCGCACACTGTCCCTCTCTCTCTCTCTCTCTCTCTCTCTCTCTCTCTCTCTCTCTCTCTCTCTTCCTTTTGTTATGGTGATTATGATGATGAGGTGTGTGGCCCACCTGGTGTGTGTATGGCCCACCATGATGTGTTATATCCATGTCATCTACCTATGGGGCCCATCTTTCTGAACTATCCAGCGGACGGGCTTGTTGCTCGACCATCTGGACAAGCCCAGATGAAGAGAAAATGTAAATATCAGCTTGTCCTAGAGCTGGTGGGTCCCACACATGTGGACCCACCTATGATGCATGTCCCTTACATCTACACCGTCCGTCCAGCGTCCAGACCCTGAACGCTGGACCTTTTCCAAAAAAATAATATTATTATTATATTATATTATATATATATGTATGTGGTGGGCCCCATGTGGGACCCACCTGCTAGACGGATTGGCTGAAGTACCTCACACCAGCTATATAGCTGATGTAGTGATGTTAGTAAGGTCCATTGGACCCACCGATGTATGGTTTCATCCACGCTAACCGTCCATTTGTGGGCCTTGATCATGAGGTATATGTTATATCCCATCATCCATCTGAACAGTGGGGACCCACAAGCAACAATAGTTAGTGTGTTGACGTCTACAAGCTCTGTGGGTCTTGTATGATGTATGTGTTATATTCAGATCCCCTATCAGGTTGTAACGCCCGTGAAAAATCCATACTTGGGCTCGAGTACCAACTCGACCCGAAATCGCGTAAAAATAATTTCCATGGAAATTAAGCGTAAGTTAGCTAGCGCAACGCTAGAGTAGCTGGGAAATAGTCCCTGATCACTTTAAATACGTTTTACAAGACCCAAATCGAGTAGAACAAACAACTCTACAATACTCTATAACCTCGGATCAAACTCTAAGCGGGTTTGTCCTCTGGACCACGTTGAACTTTTGTATTGGATTTAGACCGCGCGTCGAAGGTCCGATACCTCCTATCTTAGACCGTTAGAACCGCCCAGCTGGACTTGACAATCATCTCGAAAATCAAGTCAAACCGATAATCACAGACGATTTCGTTGAACCCGGACTGAAGCGACCGCGAATAGGGACGGATTTGGAATTTCAAATTCAAATCTGGCACACGACTTGACGCGTCAGTATTAAGCGTTCTGACCGTCAGAATTCATCCAGATTACACCCTCGGATCAGGAAAAATTTCTATTTATTATCATGAGACTTTCAGCCCTGATCTACGTGCGGTGACCGCTGAACTGAAACTAGTCCGCCACGTGCGATCTGTGAACCCTGCCAGACTGAAAACTTAATACGAGGTACATCTGGTACACATGAGCTTAAGTCTGATCGCAATCGACCAGGGGACCACCAGAAAGCAGTTTTTGGACCGAAACAGCCCCGAAATGGATAGGCACCAAGTAAACTTCGTCCCGGAGCCTATTTTCGGCGATTTTAAGCTTATAAAAGGGGTTGAAACCCTCATTTCTCCCTTCCATCCGAAAATTGCAACCCTAGGAGAAAAAGAGAGAGAGTTTGAGAGAAAGAGAAGAAGAGAATTTTCCCGCTTCCGAGCCCCTGACAGTTGCTGCTTCAGCACTTCTTTCCAATCACCTGGCTGGTGATTTCTCCCCTTTTTCAGGTATAAAATAACCCCAAAAACTTGCTGATTTAGGGTTTACTTAGAATCATGGCATGTTAGCTAACGTATTCCATAAATCAGGCTCTCCTACTGCCGTAAACGAAGCGTACACGCTCCGTTCAAAATCCCGCAACCGTAAGAGACTAGGTGAGGATTTTAGACGCTTTGATTGACGGTTTACAACTCTTTCAATGTCGTTTAATAGTAGATTATCGACGGCATCGCTGTTTGACATGTACAACATGCTCTCCGTTTCCTGTTTCGTAAATTAACGAAGAATATGAGATTTAGGGCATTTTAGTCATTTGTAGGAAGTACGGTCTAACGAAGCGTACACGCTCCGTTCAAAATCCCGCAACCGTAAGAGACTAGGTGAGGATTTTAGACGCTTTGATTGACGGTTTACAACGCTTTCAATGTCGTTTAATAGTAGATTATTGACGGCATCGCCGTTTGACATGTACAACATGCTCTCCGTTTCCTGTTTCGTAAATTAACGAAGAATATGAGATTTAAGGCATTTTAGTCATTTGTAGGATGTATGGTCTACATGCATATTTTGCTGACGTGATTGACATGGTTTGTCGCCGCATTAGGGAGTTAGGAATGCTTGCATAATCAGTTTGGCGAAGAGATTCGCCAAGTTGCGCACTTTGGGTCGACATACTATATGTGGACTTAAGTGTGTAGTGTATGTGTTTGTATAAATGCTTGTATTAGTATGTATTGAATTAAATGATGTTATGTAGTAGTTTGAGATTGATTTCTTGACTAATATGCTGACCTAAATGATTTCCTACATGTTTACCTTATGCATGATTGCATTACATGCATGGAAAGTACGCCTTGAAGATTTGCTTAAGTTGAATGTTATAACATGTGTTAACATACTCACATGATGTATTTCAATTCCAATACTTTAATATGTAATGCTAATATGATTCCATAGATGTGTGGGACTTGACTTAGTTCAGGCAGTCGGTAACCGAGCGAATTCGTGGCTGACTGGTCATAACCACGAACGACGCGTCGATGAACGTGATTCGTGTTTAGAGTTGGCGGCAGTGGTTAGGCCACGCGAAGTATTTTACGCACTTCATGTCGTTCAACTTGAGATGCGATCGCGCTAGTCGAGCCCGTCAAGTAACCCGACTGGCCGATGTATGTTCACCTTGTATGTGTCATAACTGCTTGAACCTAGGGTACTGAACTTACCATTGTAAACCCTGTTAACCGTGGTACCTTGATCCACGAAGACTCATGAGCCGGGCATAGTGGTATGGGACACCGTGGTCGAGCTGTCGGCCTACGCTGGGGCCACAAACCTCCCCGTAGTGACCAGTGAGCACCTAGACTCGTGAGCAGATTATGGTGGTATGGGACACTATATTCTAGCTTTCGGCCTACACTGATCAGGCAACGAGCCCTTTGTAGTGACCGCGAGCGTATTCTGAGTCCACGGGAGGCGACGACCCTTCCGTTGCAGTAGAGTACGGTATGCCTGTATTGATAAGGTGATGGGGGGCGGTGCAAAGAGTGCGAGCAACAGCCCTGGCAGCCCTTGCAGTGACCTACGAAATACACAATCGTATGAGATTACTAGGAGTGACGACCCTAGACAGGATCTATGTTGGGATTGATACAAGGGAAGTACCTTAGTTTCCCAATCCTGCTGTTTGAATGGACTAATAACAACTTGAAAATCATATCACCATAGCATTGCATGTGCCTGGAAGATGTGGAGCACTCTAGGGAGTGTGGCATGCCGCGGTCGTAAGATGTTGCCGCATAAGGGTGATCGTCGGTGAGGGCATACATCACGTCATATCATCTCGCATTAATAACAGTATTAGGATTGTCTGATTTACTGCTTTACTATTATCGCGTGATTGAATTGTGAACATGCTAATCTTTGCTCTATGATTCCACTGAGTTGATCACTCATTCCCACGTTACGGGATGGTGTTTGCAACACCCACCAGACCCTATTGTAGATGCAGGTGAGGACGAGATCCAGGAGGTGGAGCCAGAGATTGACGAGGACCAGGACGAGTTCTCGTATATGCAGTATCACGACGGCTTCCCGTAGGCGACCTGGATCGAGGGGACTTCAGTGGGACTATTTTGAACATTATTCTTTTGTTTATTTACATGTATATGAGACTCAGAGATGTAGTCATACTTTGGAGACAGATGAGATTTACTTTTTTTTTTCCATACAGTGATATATATATTGATTAGTCTTCCGCTTGCTTTTATCACTGGATCTGAAGTATGAATTGCAGTTTTGGTATACTTTTACTCATGTGAATGCTTTAAATCAGACAACATTGAATCATAACCATTTTGTTGCATAAGTGATGGTCTGGAACTCGGGAGTTGAGTTTATATACGACCCCGATTTTCAGGGTCTTACAAGTTGGTATCAGAGCATGAATGAGAGTATAATGGGCCTGGGTTATGGTCTTGCGACGTACGCTGTCACTTCCTTTGACTTAGGTGGGTGCGAGAAGGGTCTAGAAACACTTCTAGGATCGCAGATTCGCCGATAGGCGAAGTCTATTAGGATCGATCGCAAGATCGAGTCTGTAACGTATCTCGGGTCGCGTAAAGCAACCCGAATCACTTCTAAGCTGTAGGAAGTCTGGTGGGGACGTCCTATGGGCGGTTTTAAACCGCAAAAGTGAATCCTTGGGCCGTGGGATTACCACGACTCCTGTAATCACTCGCCAGGGCTTAAAAACCCCGTTTCGCCAAAAATTCTCAAAATTCCTCCTCTAAACATTCCGACCTTCAGTTCTTTCTTACCCATTTCATGTTAGGCATCAAAACTAATGTGAAAATAACACAAATAAGTACTTTCACAAAATTTTACAATGAATAGTAAAATTTTATGAAAAATGGTCATAAGGCCATTCTAACTTCACTTTCTTTCGCAACTAAGGGTTTAGATAGATGTACTGGCTCCTTCTACCCCAAATTCATATGCTGCATCATATAGTTTGGTATTCGGTATTGCAATGTGGACCTGGAAAACCCCGAACACATGTTTGGGCTCATACAGACCAAAATATTATGAACTAAGGGGTGGGATATACCTTTTTGGACCCCTGGGACCATGGGGGACCAGATCCAAGTGGTCCCACCGGCCAATGTGAAAGTTGGTCGGCGATGCCATCGCCGGTCGGGCGATGCATCGCCGACCGGTGGTGTCCATTGGGGCTGATTTTTGGGCGCACGCCCTTAAATGGCACATGCACCCTCCCTATGTATCTCCCATCTCACAAAAACCCCCAAATCTTACCCCTCCTTCACAAACAGCCCTCTCCATAGCCCCATTTTCGATTTTCAGCAACCCACTCCAAACTCCGGCATCCCAAAACACTTCTAGGACCCTCCTTGGCCAAAACCGACCACCACCCATCACTTATTGGGTGTTGGCAGCCTCTTTCCTTGAAAATCTCACCATTTGGAGCTCCAAAATCCCCCAAATATAGCTGAAATCGTGAGGTGCTCCATCCCATCTTTTTGTTTGTATTTCTCTTTGAAACTACAGCCTTGGGAAGCTTGAAGCATCCCTCTACGATGCCTAGATTTCCTTTTCTCAGATTGGGCAGCCATTTCTCCGCATTTTCGGCATTTTTCATGGCTTTTGTGGAAGCCATTTTGGGTCTTTTGTCACTCTCATCCATCCTGTCTTTGATGGGTAAGAGGAAAACCACGACAGACGAGGCTGGGCCGAGCCGCCCTGCTCGATCGAGAAGACCGCGAGGTGGTGCCGCAAGTTCAAGCACCGCCGCAGGTCCAGCTGTAGTCCTGGAGTGCCGTACAAAGCGGGATTTGGATCCCCATGCACACCTTGGACGAATAATTTTATCAGAGATGCCTCATGGCCAATACACTAATCGTAAAGTGTTATTTGAGGCGGACGTAGATGTACGATTGTTCGGCGAGTATCTGTTGTTCGAACGCATTGAAGCTGCGCACTGGGATCCGATCTTTGAAGCTCGCGCTCATGCTAATGTGAGCACCGTTCGTGCCTTCTATGCTAGCATCCAGAATCCTACCTTGGAGCCTTTGCAGTTCAAAATCCCTTTTAGTAGAGATCGGATGGCTACGATCGACGTCCGGTTGATTGCGTGACTTCTCAACGTGCCTTTAGGTGATGTGCATCCTAGTGAGAAGAATTTGAGGACTAGACGTGAACGAGATCTCCGCACCAGGTTTCTGTGCGGTAAGTTGGTTCCATGGCAGCCTAATAATAGCCTCAAGGCGACGTATATGTCTGAGGATTTGCGCCTGCTGCACCATATCTGCACGTTCAATGTCTATCTCAGGTCGATGAACCGCATTGAATGTACACGTCTTATGGTAGATTTCTTATTTCTGGTGGCCCAGGGGGAGAACGTATGTATGGCCACTTTCATCTTACGACAGATAGTTCTCATAGCCAGGTCGAGAAGAACATCCGAATCGCTTCCCTTTAGCAGACTCATTTGCAAGATTGCGCTTGAGTTTGCCTATAGACTTGGGCCCGAATTGCCGGTATCGATTCACACCATCGATGAGTCGACAATGGTTAAGATGAAGATTGGGTCGCAATATCGTGAAAATCAACTTGAAAGGGATAGTGGGGATGACTTTGATGAAGAGGAAGATCAAAGCGAAGAAGAACCTAGAGTAGAGGTTCAGGAAGAAGCAGAAGAGGAGGCTTAGGATACTGATGAGAGCCCTCCTCCCTCTGCGCAGACTACTATCGACGACCGCATTGCTCGGATGGAGGAGAGTCAGACCGCTTTGCAAAGGGAAGTCCAAGAACTTCGAGCAGAAGTCGCTGATGCCAAGGCCGTTACAAAGAAGAAATTTGGCAAGGTGACTCGCACCTTGAAGGCAATCCTGTGTTGCTTACGGGATAAGGGTGCTCCTCCTCCGTCACCAGACTCCGACTAGCGATGTGATCTTTGATGTTATTATCAGTAGTTAGTCATTTCCTGTTTTATGTGTGTAAGCCTGTTAGGGCTAGTGCTTTGCTTATGTTGCTGTTGCTTAACTGTCTTAATTTCCATATAATTCTAGTCATGATGCTTGTAAGGATATATCCCTTGTATTGTGACAATTTTGATTAATTGAAATGCATGGAATGCCTTTGACTCTTTAAGTGAATGATTGTGGTGTATTTGTGCAATTGAGACTGACAAGGTTGCGCCCTATTTTGAATATAGGGAATGCCACTTAAGACTATGAGGAGCACGGTTCGGCTTGCATTGTCAGAGCATATGGATCAGACTCCCTCTCAGTCTGGCACTCGTCCGGACCCTGCTGTGGGCCCGATTCCTGAGGCGGTTCGGTCGTCTCAGCCTGCTGTTGGTCCTACAGATGGACCACCGCCATTCACACCATCAGTTAGAGAGCCACATCGCGCATCTACTTCCACACCGCATCCGCCACAGCCTGCTCCACCCCCTGACAGATTCGAGCAGATGATGGCTATGATGCTACAGCAGCAGCAGCTTCTGACCACCATAGTGGGGACTTTAGCCCAAGGTAGGGGTGCGACTACATCTACTCTACCTGCACCACCTGCGCATCCAGCTGAGGATGCCTATACTTATGCCCAGGATGAGGGCATGGCCCATCCTGCGCAGCCTGCTTTCCCTGCGGAGAATCCTGCCGACACACGGGGCCTTCTGGAGTGATTTCAGCGCTTGCAGCCTCCTACTTTCACGGGTTCTCACAGACCCGAGGAGGCTGAGTTCTGGCTCGACCGAGTGTCGAAGATTCTACGGATGTTGTACTGCACCGAGGCTGAGCAGGTAGAGCTGGCTACCTTCCTGTTTGAGAGAGAGGCCAGTATGTGGTAGGATAGCGTATTGCGGACTGTTGCCGCAGATTTCGTATGGACGTGGGCAGCATTTGAGTTTCGCTTCCATGAGAAGTATTATCCCCAGACCTACAGGCACGAGAGGGAGAATGAGTTTCTCCGTCTCAGGCAGGCAGCGATGACAGTTACCGAGTATGAGCATCGGTTCACAGAGTTGGGCAGGTACGTCCCGACGATTCTAGCTGATGAGCAGATGCGCATACGGCGCTTTTTGGAGGGCTTGCGATCGGATATTCGGTCGAAGATGTGCTGTGTCAGTTTTCCTTCCTATGCGGAATTGGTTCACATGTCCATGCGGGCAGAACAGGACGTGGATCGACTTGCGCGATCTCGAGGCCCGACTACTTCTAGGCCACGACCGGATTTGCCAGACAGGCCCTTCGAGGGCAAGAGGCCTCGCTTTGATCCTCCTACCAGGACCACGGCGCCTGTACCACCGTTTCGGCGCCCTGATTTGTCATGCACATACTGTGGGAGGACGGGCCACTTGGCGCAGAGTTATTTTTTGAGGATGCGGGACAGTGGGTTCTTGCCGCCGCAGAAGATTGATCGTGTACGTCCACAGGCGATATCAGCACCGCCTATACGGTCAGCTCCTGCGCATCCTTCTTTCAGACCTACGGTATCGCAGATTCGACAGCCTCCACGGCCCTTGACACAGCGGCCGAATCGGCCACAGCAGGCTCGAGTTCATGCAGTGACCGCTGAGGCAGCTAAGACGCCGACTTTCCAGCATTCAGCCTTTGAGGTCACGGCCCATATCGGAGGTACTCCCGTTCTTGTCATGGTGGACACTGGTTCCACGATTTCTTTGATATCGCGTGTCGTAGTCAGACGTCTTGGGTTACAGACTATCACTATGGATAGCGTGCGAGTCTTTGCAGCTCATGGAGATTTTTCGGATGTCACCCAGATGTGTGAGGGTTGTTTGGTTGATCTGGGAGGCAGGACGATGACTCTTGATCTGGTCGTCAATCCCTCGCTCGTTTATCTCGACGTCATTCTTGGCATGGATTGGTTGACTGCAGCGAGAGCCGAGATTGACTGCGAGACTCGTATAGTCACAGCGTACGAGCCTGAGGGTGCATCCTTCACATTTTCAGTGCGGGTAAATCTTCCTTTCCGCATTCTTAGCTACGCCACTCTATTGCGCGACGCTGGTGCCCAGGTACTTGAGCAGACGCCAGTTGTTTCTGAGTTCGGGGATCTGTTCAGGAAGATCCCTAGTTTGCCGCCCCGACGCGAGATCGATTTCACTATCAATCTGGTTCCTGGTTCTACACCCGTCTCATTGCCGACGTATCGCATGGCACCATGTGAGATAGAGGAGTTGAGGACACAGATTGATGGCCTGCTAGAGCTTGGCTTTATACGGCCTAGCGTGTCTCCTTGAGGAGCACCGGTCTTGTTCGTGAAGAAGAAGGATGGTTCGCTGCGATTGTGTATTGATTATCGCAGGCTGAACCAGCTCACGGTGAAGAACAAGTACCCTTTGCCCAGGATCGATGACTTGTTTGATCAGTTGAGAGGAGCGCAGTACTTCTCGAAGATTGATCTTCAGTCAGGTTATCATCAGCTGCGCGTCAGAGATGAGGACGTGCAGAAGACAGCATTCAGGACCAGTTTTGGCCACTACGAGTTCCTCGTGATGTCGTTCGGTCTCACGAACGCACCGGCCGTGTTCATGGATCTGATGAACCGGGTATTTCGGCCTTTCCTCTATCGATTCGTGGTTGTCTTCATCGACGACATTTTGGTGTACTCTAGGAGTCGAGAGGAGCATGAGGAGCACTTGCGTTTGGTCCTTGATACGCTCAGACGACATCAGTTGTTCGCACAGTATAAGAAGTGCGACTTCTGGAAGCAGGAGGTGAAGTTTCTGGGACACGTGGTGTCCAAGGATGGCATGGCAGTTGACCTGTCTAAGGTAGCTGTGGTGCAGGATTGGGAGCAGCCTGGTTCTGTCACTGAGGTGAGGAGTTTCTTGGGTCTCGCTGGTTACTATCGGCGCTTCATTCAGAACTTCTCGAAGATCGCGAGACCCTTATCTCAGTTGACACGGAAGGACGTGAAGTTCGCCTGGAATGATAAGGCGAAGTCAGCTTTTCAGGAGCTGAAGGACAAACTTACGTCCACCCCTGTGCTAGTATTGCTAGAGCAAGGGGTTAGATACACTATATACACTGACGCGTCTAGCGTTGGTTTGGGTTGTGTCCTTATGCAGAGGGACAGGGTAATTTCGTATGCCTCGAGACAATTAAGGAAGCACGAGGAGAATTACCCTACACACGACCTAGAGTTGG
Source organism: Magnolia kwangsiensis (assembly GCA_037074715.1). Taxonomy (NCBI): domain Eukaryota; kingdom Viridiplantae; phylum Streptophyta; class Magnoliopsida; order Magnoliales; family Magnoliaceae; genus Magnolia; species Magnolia kwangsiensis. The sequence goes on along the minus strand of CM073576.1, from coordinate 104,179,374 downwards.
CAGCCGTTATATTCGCACTGAGACTCTGGAGACATTACCTCTACGGAGAGGAGTTCGAGCTCTTTTGCGACCACAAGAGCCTCAAGTACATATTCACGCAGCGAGACTTGAATATGAGGCAGCGGCGATGGATGGAGACGCTGAAGGACTTCAAGTTTGAAGTCTCTTACCATCCTGGGAAGGCGAACCTTGTGGCTGATGCGTTGAGCCGCAAGAAGGCGATAGAGTTTGCGGCTCCGCTGATGGTTGCCGAGTGGGATATGGTGGAGTTTTTGTGAGACTTTGAGCAGAAACTCACCGTAGAGGAGCCATTTGAGTTCATCGCACACGTACAGGTGCGATCTCAGATCGATGACCGAGTCATCGAGGCGCAGAGGGACGATGAGCATCTTACTGAGCTTCGAGAGCAGGCCAATGATGATGCTGACGCCGACTGGCGAGTTGGTATGGATGGGGACTTACGTTACCGTGGCCGCCTATGCGTCCCAGATGTCCCTGACTTGAGACGAGAGATTCTCGAGGCTGCGCATTCTACTAGACTCGCGATACATCCAGGCAGTACGAAGATGTATCGTGACGTGAAGAGGACGTATTGGTGGGAAGGTATGAAGACCCATATAGCTGAGTTCGTGTCCCGTTGTCTCACTTGTCAGCAGGTGAAGGCAGAGCATTGCCGACCACCTGGACTTTTGTAGCCTATGCCGATTGCAGAGTGGAAGTGGGATTTCATTTCTATGGACTTCATTTCTGGGTTGCCGAAGACGAGGAAGGGGCATGATTCCATTTGGGTGATCGTCGACCGATTGACGAAGTCGGCACACTTCCTACCGATCAGAGTTACGAACTCTGCAGACGAGCTGGCTAGATTGTACATCCGAGAGATTGTGCGTCTGCATGGAGTTCCGTTAGAGATCGTGTCGGACAGAGACACGCGGTTCACTTCTATTTTCTGGACTCGCATTCAGGAGGCTATGGGTGTGAAGTTGAAGTTCAGTACTGCCTTCCACCCACAGACGGACGGACAGACAGAGCGAGTGAACCAGATCCTGGAGGACATGTTGCGAGCTTGCGCATTGGACTTCAAGGACAGTTGGGATGACTGTCTTGCATATGCGGAGTTTGCGTACAATAATAGCTTCCAGGCGAGTATCGGCATGGCACCTTATGAGGCGCTGTATGGGCGACCTTGTCGCGCCCTGCATTGCTGGTTAGAGGTCGGTGAGCGTAGCTTGATCGGCCCAGAGTTGGTGCAGGCGACGTCAGAGAAGATTGATATTATTCGACGTCGGCTTCTTACAGCGCAGAGCAGACAGAAGAGCTACGCCGATACGAGACGGAGACCACTAGAGTTCACAGTCGGGGATCACGTGTTTTTGCGAGTTTTCCCTATGAAGGGAGTCCTTCGGTTTGGGAAAAAGGGGAAGCTGGCACCGTGATTCATTGGTCCATTCCAGATCCTCGATCGTGTGGGAGCAGTGGCTTACCGGTTGGCTTTACCCACGCCCCTCGCAAGCGTCCACAACGTATTTCATGTTTCTATGCTGAAGAAGTACGTTGCTGATCCTTCCCATATCATCAGATGGGAGCAGGTGCAGTTAGGAGAGGATGTTACTTATATCCTGCGACCGACACGCATCTTAGACAGGAAAGAACAGGTACTGCGTAGCAAGGTGATTCCCCTTGTGAAGGTACTATGGACGCATCACTCTGAGGAGGAGGCTACTTGGGAGACAGAAGCCGAGATCAGAAAGAACTACCCACAGCTTCTCGAGGAGTACGAAAAGGTACAAATTTCGAGGACGAAATTATTTGTTAAGGGGGGTAGATTGTAACGCCCGTGAAAAATCCATACTTGGGCTCGAGTACCAACTCGACCCGAAATCGCGTAAAAATAATTTCCATGGAAATTAAGCGTAAGTTAGCTAGCGCAACGCTAGAGTAGCTGGGAAATAGTCCCTGATCACTTTAAATACGTTCTACAAGACCCAAATCGAGTAGAACAAACAACTCTACAATACTCTATAACCTCGGATCAAACTCTAAGCGGGTTTGTCCTCTGGACCACGTTGAACTTTTGTATTGGATTTAGACCGCGCGTCGAAGGTCCGATACCTCCTATCTTAGACCGTTAGAACCGCCCAGCTGGACTTGACAATCATCTCGAAAATCAAGTCAAACCGATAATCACAGACGATTTCGTTGAACCCGGACTGAAGCGACCGCGAATAGGGACGGATTTGGAATTTCAAATTCAAATCTGGCACACGACTTGACGCGTCAGTATTAAGCGTTCTGACCGTCAGAATTCATCCAGATTACACCCTCGGATCAGAAAAAATTTCTATTTATTATCATGAGACTTTCAGCCCTGATCTACGTGCGGTGACCGCTGAACTGAAACTGGTCCGCCACATGCGATCTGCGAACCCTGCCAGACTGAAAACTTAATACGAGGTACATCTGGTACACATGAGCTTAAGTCTGATCGCAATCGACCAGGGGACCACCAGAAAGCAGTTTTTGGACCGAAACAGCCCCGAAATGGATAGGCACCAAGTAAACTTCATCCCGGAGCCTATTTCCGGCGATTTTAAGCTTATAAAAGGGGTTGAAACCCTCATTTCTCCCTTCCATCCGAAAATTGCAACCCTAGGAGAAAAAGAGAGAGAGTTTGAGAGAAAGAGAAGAAGAGAATTTTCTCGCTTCCGAGCCCCTGACAGTTGCTGCTTCAGCACTTCTTTCCAATCACCTGGCTGGTGATTTCTCCCCTTTTTCAGGTATAAAATAATCCCAAAAACTTGCTGATTTAGGGTTTACTTAGAATCATGGCATGTTAGCTAACGTATTCCATAAATCAGGCTCTCCTACTGCCGTAGATGAAGCGTACACGCTCCGTTCAAAATCCCGCAACCGTAAGAGACTAGGTGAGGATTTTAGACGCTTTGATTGACGGTTTACAACGCTTTCAATGTCGTTTAATAGTAGATTATCGACGGCATCGCTGTTTGACATGTACAACATGCTCTCCGTTTCCTGTTTCGTAAATTAACGAAGAATATGAGATTTAGGGCATTTTAGTCATTTGTAGGAAGTACGGTCTAACGAAGCGTACACGCTCCGTTCAAAATCCCGCAACCGTAAGAGACTAGGTGAGGATTTTAGACGCTTTGATTGACGGTTTACAACGCTTTCAATGTCGTTTAATAGTAGATTATCGACGGCATCGCCGTTTGACATGTACAACATGCTCTCCGTTTCCTGTTTCGTAAATTAACGAAGAATATGAGATTTAGGGCATTTTAGTCATTTGTAGGATGTATGGTCTACATGCATATTTTGCTGACATGATTGATATGGTTTGTCGCCGCATTAGGGAGTTAGGAATGCTTGCATAATCAGTTTGGCGAAGAGATTCGCCAAGTTGCGCACTTTGGGTCGACATACTATATGTGGACTTAAGTGTGTAGTGTATGTGTCTGTATAAATGCTTGTATTAGTATGTATTGAATTAAATGATGTTATGTAGTAGTTTGAGATTGATTTCTTGACTAATATGCTGACCTAAATGATTTCCTACATGTTTACCTTATGCATGATTGCATTACATGCATGGAAAGTACGCCTTGAAGATTTGCTTAAGTTGAATGTTATAACATGTGTTAACATGCTCACATGATGTATTTCAATTCCAATACTTTAATATGTAATGCTAATATGATTCCATAGATGTGTGGGACTTGACTTAGTCCAGGCAGTCGGTAACCGAGCGAATTCGTGGCTGACTGGTCATAGCCACGAACGACGCGTCGATGAACGTGATTTGTGTTTAGAGTTGGCGGCAGTGGTTAGGCCACGCGAAGTGTTTTACGCACTTCATGTCGTTCAACTTGAGATGCGATCGCGCTAGTCGAGCCCGTCAAGTAACCCGACTGGCCGATGTATGTTCACCTTGTATGTGTCATAACTGCTTGAACCTAGGGTACTGAACTTACCATTGTAAACCCTGTTAACCGTGGTACCTTGATCCACGAAGACTCATGAGCCGGGCATAGTGGTATGGGACACCGTGGTCGAGCTGTCGGCCTACGCTGGGGCCACAAACCTCCCCGTAGTGACCAGTGAGCACCTAGACTCGTGAGCAGATTATGGTGGTATGGGACACTATATTCTAGCTGTCGGCCTACACTGATCAGGCGACGAGCCCTTTGTAGTGACCGCGAGCGTATTCTGAGTCCACGGGAGGCGACGACCCTTCCGTTGCAGTAGAGTACGGTAGGCCTGTATTGATAAGGTGATGGGGGAGCGGTGCAACGAGTACGAGCAACAGCCCTGGCAGCCCTTGCAGTGACCTACGAAATACACAATCGTATGAGATTACTAGGAGTGACGACCCTAGACAGGATCTGTGTTGGGATTGATACAAGGGAAGTACCTTAGTTTCTCAATCCTGCTGTTTGAATGGACTAATAACAACTTGGAAATCATATCACCATAGCATTGCATGTGCCTGGAAGATGTGGAGCACTCTAGGGAGTGTGGCATGCCGCGGTCGTAAGATGTTGCCGCATGAGGGTGATCGTCGGTGAGGGCATACATCACGTCATATCATCTCGCATTAATAACAGTATTAGGATTGTCTGATTTACTGCTTTACTATTATCGCGTGATTGAATTGTGAACATGCTAATCTTTGCTCTATGATTCCACTGAGTTGATCACTCATTCCCACGTTACGGGATGGTGTTTGCAACACCCACCAGACCCTGTTGTAGATGCAGGTGAGGACGAGATCCAGGAGGTGGAGCCAGAGATTGACGAGGACCAGGACGAGTTCTCGTATATGCAGTATCACGACGGCTTCCCGTAGGCGACCTGGATCGAGGGGACTTCAGTGGGACTATTTTGAACATTATTCTTTTGTTTATTTACATGTATATGAGACTCAGAGATGTAGTCATACTTTGGAGACAGATGAGATTTACTTTGTTTTTTCCATACAGTGATATATATATTGATTAGTCTTCCGCTTGCTTTTATCACTGGATCTGAAGTATGAATTGCAGTTTTGGTATACTTTTACTCATGTGAATGCTTTAAATCAGACAACATTGAATCATAACCATTTTGTTGCATAAGTGATGGTCTGGAACTCGGGAGTTGAGTTTATACACGACCCCCGATTTTCAGGGTGTTACACAGGTGGACCACACTGCCAATATCAGTGGGGGATTAAACGGCTACCATTGAAATCCTTTAGGAATCACAGGAGTTCTAGATCAATATGATATTTGTTTTTCCTCTTGATTCAGGTCTTTGTGACCGTATGAATAGATTGGATGGAAAATAAACGTGATGGTGAGCCCTGTGAAGTTTTAACAGTGTATATCATTATCTCCACTGCTATTTGTGGTATGGTCTAGATGATCTTTCAATATGATTCATTTTTAGGAAATGCTCTAAAATGATCTCTAAAATAGATAAATGGTGTAAATGGACAGGCCAGATCGGTGGGCCCATTGGTGCGACCCACGTGATGTGTCTCACTTAAAGTATATGAGGCCCATGAGATGCGGCCCAAGTGATGTATGTGAGGCCCATGAGTGAGGCCCATTATGATTAATATGTGGCCCATGAGTGAGGCCTAATGTGGTGCATATATGGCACATGAGTAAAGCCCATCGTGGTGTACATTGGACCCTTTATGTGAGGCCCATATGAGAGGCCCAATCTGATATGTATGAGGCCCATTTGATGAGGCCCAATCTGATGTGCATGAGGCCCATATGTGAGACCCAATCTGATGTGTATGAGGCCCATTTGATGAGGCCCAATCTGATGTGCATGAGGCCCATATGAGAAGCCCAATCTGATGTGTATGAGACCCATTTAATGAGGCCCAATGTCATGTGTATGAGGCCCAAAGTGATGTATGTGAGGCCCATTGTAATGTATTTATGGCCTATTTGATGAGGCCCATTGTGATGTATTTATGGCCCATTTGGTGAGGCCCAATGTGATGCATTTTGGACCCTTGTGAGGCCCATTATGATGTACGTCAGGCCCTTATGTGAGGTCATGAGCTCACTATATGTTAGGCTCTATGTGGGCCACTCCTTGGGAGTAATGTTGGTTAAATGTCCACATTGATGGACAATGATGGTTAAATGTCCACATTGTGACCTTCCCTTAGGCCTTGTTAGATCCATTCTCATCATTCTCTTAATGAGTTAACCTAAATCATTAGGCCCCATTGATGTTGCATGGTCCATCATCGTCGTAGACGGATGGCTCCATGCTATCGGATTTGATATATCCACGGCCAAGGTCATGCCCCAAACCTAGAAATCGGGCTCATAAAATTTTTGATTGCCGAATCCGATGCCGACAGCCTCCATAGTACCCCATTCTCAGCTCCCAGTATTGATACGCCAGGTTCTGATCTTGGGATCCTACAAGGAGGATTTTTCAACGTACATTTGTTTCATAAGAAGCATAACCACAAGTATACCCAAATCATAAAGGAAAAATCATCATCACATATCCACTAATATAAACATTTGAATATAATGCTAAAACAGAAATACATTTGTCAAAATCAAAGCTCTAGAAGACAATTGCATGCTTCAAGCTTGATGCTGTTGTAACCTAACGCCACCTGCACGCATCTATCGTGCATAAGCTTATAGAAAGCTTAGAGGGTGATGTAAGTGTGTGCGATGCACGTGCCAGGTATCCAATATAATGTCATAATCATACAATATCAAAAATACAGGCAAGATCATGAATCATACGATATCAGAGTAAGCAGAAATACTGACAAGATCATGAATCATACGATATCAGAGTATGCAATGCGGATCAGCTATACAAATGCAGAATCATAGAGAACTAAATATCAAATGTCTAATGATACAATGCAATATGTAAATCCTGCTAAGTCTGTTTAGGCCATATAAGTGCAGAAACATAACAACCCAAAATGTCATTTGCCTACGGATGTAATACAATATACGATGCAAATGAAATGACCAAGCTGGAGTGTGAAGTCGGGATGATAGTATGTAGTATCGCAGGCTACGGGGTCCAGCACAAGGAACTTCTATCCAAACCAATCCCATACCTAAATTTGGATAGTCAGATTCAATGTGGTAAACTCCTGATCTGAAGTTAGTCATGTGTCTAACCGAAATCATGACCATGCGAAGGTACATGTACCAATGATCATGTCACACAAATGTGAGATGCATGAGTCACACTAACCAGTCATGCAGCAATCTTGCGCGTACTGGGCAATCATGTGGGGCACTCCATCTCATAAGGAGTCTCATAAATGTCTGAGCCCAATGGCTTATGCTATGATCAAACATTCCTCATATCAAGCATACATATGATGCGTATGGGCATGAATCATGGAGCTATACTAAACATGTTATATAGTGATGAACTATCCTTTCAATGAGGATGGGCCTAGACGGCCTACACATAACAAATATGGGCCTATCAATAGGCCCTAAGGAGAGTTACAATGTGAACATTTAACCAAAATTATTCTTACAATGTGGACGTCAAACCATCATTGCTCCTAAGGCATAACTAGACATAAACATCATTGCATAAACCATGGTAAAATCATACATTACAATGGACTTGTGTACATCCCATTGGGCCTCAACCCATGGGCCTCAGATACATCAAATGGGCCGCATCACATGGGCCTCATATATATCAAGGTGGGCCTCAACGGACGGGCCACAAATACATCAAGATGGGCCTCATACATACCCAAAGAGAGTCATATTGAAGGATCATTTGGACCATACCACAAATAGTAGTGGAGATAATAATTCTCACTGTTAAATGAATCACAGGGCCCACCATAAAGTTTATTTTCCACCCAATCTAATCATGAGGTCCTAAATACCTGGATTAAGAGGGAAAACAATTTCCCTATTGATCCAGAACTTCTATGACCCAAATGGGTTTCAATGATAGATGTTGAAATCCCACTATTTTTGCGGTAATGTGGTCCACCCGATCCTAGATCTGCCTCATTTTTAGCCTCAAACCTTAAGACGAGCTTGCCAAATGGTTGAACGGTATGGATACAACACATGCATCATGGTGGGTCCTATAGATGGACTGTGTGGATGAAGCAAGTGGGTCCCACAAAACTTGGTGACGCCACTATAGTAGCTATGTAGCTGGAGTGAGGTGTACCAACCATCTCACTCAGTGAGGACGGTGTGGGTTTGACACAACGTCAGTGGGTCCCATGTGGGGCCCACCATAACGTTTATCTACCATCCAATCTATTGGTAAGGTCACACAGACCCGGATTGAAGAGGAAAAACAAATTTCATAATGATCCAAAACTTTCGTGACCTAGAAAGGGTTCCAATGGTAGATGTTTAATCTCATTACTTCCTACCATGTGGGCCACCTGAGTTCTAGGCGCAGCTGATTTTTGGGGTGGCTCACTGCCCTAAGGGGGCCTACCAAATGCACGGTGGGGCCTACGTATAGGACCCACGTCCTGCTGTCCCTTCACCTCCCAGCGCAGCAGGAAGCTGTTGCTCATCCTCTGGACGTCAGCAGTAGCACCTGTTACTATTTGTTTTATTTTTTTAAAATAGATTTTTTTTACGATTTTTTGTAGGTGGGGCCCGCATCAGGAGAATCTGACCCAGCTGTTGGATTCTATGGCTCAAGATAGCCTGAATGAGCCCAATATTCGATGTGTTTTGGTGTATAAAAACCTCAAAGTAGATTTTAACGGTAGAAAACACTATTTTCTATGCTATGGCACGCTAGATAATCGGATTGGCCTTATTTTTCAGCTCAACGCCTAAAATGAGTAGGAGAATGGGATGGACGGTGTGGATTAAATCCATACATCAAGGTGGGGCCTACATGAGCGGCCCACCCAAAAGTTTGGAATCAAGCTAATATTTTTGTTTCCAGTTCACGTCCAGTGTCCCTGGATGCTGGACGGTTTGAGCACAACACATATTTAAGGTGGGCCCTGCTCAGGTGGGCCACCAAATGGTTGTATGGTGTAGATAAGACATAAATCAAGCTGGGGTTCATCCGGGTGGGCCACATGGCCACATCATCACACCAAAAATAATGAAAGAGAGAGGGAGAGAGAGAGAGAGATGTGATGGAGGGACCCTGACACTATGAGCCCTCCCTTCCATGCATTCAATCATACATCAAGTAGGTCCCAATACATGTGGGCCCACCAAAATTGAAATCAACGGTGGAGATTCCTTCTCCACCAAAATGGAAGGTCTAGATGACCTCTTTCAAACTTAAAAAAGTAAACATCATGATGGAGTTCATGGAGAATGACCCCATCATGGAATGATCATGAGAATCATAGTGGGCCATCAGCCACATCTAGGGTCCAAAGTGAGATTCATACCATCAATCGGTAGGCCCCACTTGGACCATCATCAAAAGAATGAAATCTAGGCCTATAGAAACACCCAGCGTTCAATCTTCTTGGTCCGATGGAACACTGTTCTCCTTGCGTCTCACTTTGATGGAAGGTGATGAGAATTGAAGGGCTAGGATGATGGATTTTGGGATAGGAAGTGGGCCACACAACACACTTTTTTCTCTTAAATTACTTGGATGTCCACCACTTTGTTGCTTGAAATTTGTGTTGAGAAAGAGAGAGAGAAAAGGTGATTGTAAGAGAGAGGTGATGGATGTGAGTGATGGATTTGAGTTGATAGGTGTACTTGGCATGTATGGGTGTGTAAGAGAGAGGGTAAGAGAGAGTAGACTTTGGAGTTACTGTTTTACTTGACATGAGGTGATTGATTGATTGATTGATTGAGTGATTGATTGATAGGACATGTTATAGAGATTCTCTTGGGATTGCAAATGCGCATTATTTTCCTCAAACTGAATGTGAGCCCACATCTCCTGGCCAAGGTATCGAATGGTGTGCAAGACGTAGCATTGGAACCGCGGCGATGGTGCGGTCGTAATGGTACAAGTCTCGAATTGAGCCAACTCTAAAAAATGGGATATAATTAAGGGTCATGCGCAACTACAGATTAGAGATCCCGAATCGCTGGAATTCGATCGGGAGGACCCCGGAAGCCTATGGAACAGTATGGACTAGGATACGGGCCTTACAGCTGAGGGCCGATCTTTATATTATAGTTTAGATTGGTTGTTCATCTATGGACCCCTCCTTACATATAGGCCAATTATCGATGCTAATTATCGATACCGATTATGAGTATGTGACAGCATAACATCATGATACATGCCCATACGCATCATTTGAATGCTTGTGATGAGATGAGATTTACCATTACATATGCCTTCTGGTAAGTTATTTATGGGACTCCCTGATAGGCAGTGTTGTCCCTTATGAGCACATGGTACGCACAAGATTGATGCATGACTGGATTGTATAACTCATGCATCTTGTATTGTGTGATGTGGTTATTATACACCCAGGTGACATCAGGGTTGTGGCCTCCACAGGCATATCGGGAAGGGCCGGATTGGATACTGAAAATACTATTATTAGCATTAGGGCACCATAGATGTCCCTGGGTGAAAATTACTAAACCCGATGGTACCAGAGGATGACTCTAATGTCCAGACCGAGTGAATACATAAGCGCATGAGAGCCGTATACCAATAGGCCGCGTCTCCCACTGTGTGGTGGTCAGTTGGAAAAGGGTGTGACCTTACCCACCTTAGTGAGAGGACAATATCTAGGTTGAGTTTGACGAGCTTGAGGAATGGGTCCACTATTGACAAACTGGGCCCGATATTAGCAGGCGGATAGTGAGGTATCATTTACTTACCCAGTTGTGCACTCAGATAGGGGTGGCAAGCTGGCGTAGAGTGTACTAGACCCTGGTGATTATCCAGCGTGAGAACTATACTGATATTTGATGCTCTAATGATGGGCTGCATTGATATGTGGATTCGGATGAGGATTGGTATGCTTGAGTTGCATCTTGCATCGCATAGCCTTGGTATGGCCGACATCATTCACGTCTTGCATTGCATGGCCTCGATATGGCCGATAACATTCATGACTTGCATCGTATAGCCTTGGTACGGCTGATAGTATTCATGGATTTGCCAGCATATTCCACATTACTCTGATATTGTATTCTGAGCACACTTATATTGCACACACACTCTCACCACCCTTTAAGCTTTTCGTAAGCTTATGCACGACCGTTGCATGCAAGTAACTCTAGGACGCCACAACAGCCTTAAGATTGGAGCATGCAGCGAACTTCTGGAGCTTTTGATTATCGATATTGTATTTCTCTTACGCATTGTACTCAAAGTTTTTTATCATAGTGGACTTTGTGATGGTATCTTAGTTATTGTCCGTGGGTTATGCTTAAGGTTATGCTTGTTACGGAATAAATTCATGCCGAAAAATTCTCCTTATAGGATCCTACGATCGGAACTTGATATATGGGTGCCGAGAGCCGAGAATGGGGTAATACGGAGGCTGTCAGTGCTAGAATTAGCGATCGGGAATTTTATGATCCCAGTTTCTGAGTTTGGGGCATGACAATGCCCAGGAAACAATGTCAAATAACACAATTTACCAATCTCAGAATCTCAAATAAGAAAAGAAGATACTCAAAGCTATCACAACGTCTACTCTAATTTAGGTCACAATAAACTATTGAAAACTGAAAATATTTCTTAAAATCAATTAAAAGTTAATAAAGTTCAACATAAACATGAATCAAAGCACAATAAACATCTCAATCACGCTACATGCTTCACCACTTAGCGCTGGCTAAGAGGTTTAGTTAACTATAGACATGATTGAACTAAAATCTCTTAAATAAAACATAAAACTAAGGAAGAAGAAGAAAGACTCATGGCAGCAACTCTCCACCCTTTTGCTCTACTCCTTAAACCATAGAACATGCCTAGGAATGTCCTAGGGTATCCTACTTATACTCTTATTTATACTTGTGAAGCTCCACCTTATGCACCGACTTGAAATTTCCACAATCCGATTGCGAAACCACCTCAATTTATGCAGCCACGTTACGCATCAGTTGGACCGAAGTCGAATCCAAAGTCAAGTCCAAATTTGGAAAGGATGTTATTTCGGCAGTTGACTAATTACGGTTGGACCAAGCTGGGTTCGATCGAACCAAACTTAAGTTGTCAGTCAAACCGAAGTAACTCTAAAATTCATTGTTCTTTGTTGGAGCTTTTTGTGCACTTTCAGTTGCACTGAATCCTCCCTTCAGTCACACCGAATTATCCATCGGTTGAACCGAATTAGCTTCTGAATTTCATCAATGTGCAAGTTCGATCAAACCAAACCTGTTTGTTTTCTATTGCAGATTATGTAATCTTTCGAATCCTTTCTTCAGTTTTTATACCTGGTTTCCTTTGATCTTTGGCATATAAACTCTTCATTCTTGGTCTCCTAAGATCCCTCCTTTACCTTGGTGATTCTTGAGTATCAAATCCATACTTTTAGTATTCTTTTCAATCCAAGCTCTCAGATTCATCTTGCAACTCAAACATGTATAAAATAAATACCATTCAGCATTACCATGTTCATAAAACTAAGATATAAATAGGGGAGAAGATACAATATTTGACACTCAACACAGTCCCTAACCAGCATTTTGCTAGTCCCGAGTAAAACATCCGAAAAGTGAACCTCAATTCTCAATGTGTTCAAACCTTTTTCAGAAAATAATCTTTTGTGTAATCAAGTATGAATGAGTAAAATTAAGACAAGAGAGTGGGACTTTGAAAACCTAGAGCCAAATCATATAAGCAGTTAATCAAATAGGTTCTTTATCAATTTCTTCAAAGCGTAAGTTCCTATATCATGTTTTTCAATGTGATCAGTGAAAATCAAATTATTGCCCTTGAGAATACTATCATTTCATAATGTTAGTCATGTTCATCACATCAATAATGGTTACAAACTTAAGTATTGATTTTAAACTCATCCCCTTCTCCTTCTTTTTCCAGTTTTTTATTTTATATTGACGGTCACTTTTTTAGTTATTCATTTTTTTTAGTTTCTTTTTAGAATTTTTCATTCTTTTTCAAACATTTTCCAGTCTTTTCATCATACATGACCTTTTTGTCGATTTCACTATTTTTTAACTAGTTTTTTTCATCTTTGAAGGTAGATAAAATTCTCCAGACTCAATTTTCAACATCTATCAATGATTTACATACTAACCATTAAAAATTCTAGCATAATTCATAGAAAGTAGATTGAATGTGTCTTGTGATTTAAATCAACATGATATTCAAAACTTCCTCTTAATCAATTGAGTGTAAGAACCTAGGTGATAATATACTTGGTTGATCAAACTCTAACAATTCAAAGTTCAATCTCAATCTTATCATACTTAAAACATTCTTAAGTGCAGAAACTATTGCCTTCTAAATAGGTTTGTAATTTGAGAAATTGAAAATTTTCAAAATTTTTGCTCAAATACTAAGAAAATACTAATTAGTTTACCTAATCCACACCCCTCAACCTAAAATATGCATTGTCCTCAATGTAAAGATATAAGCATGTAATGCAAATCAGATAAAAAAAAGAATGGAGAAGTGATGGAAAGGCAATACCTGAAGAAGGTGAATTGCAACTCTTCCAAAGTTCTCAATGTGAAGATGGATTAGCACAACGACTAAACAACTGAAAGCAAACTATCCTAGTCCTAAAACTTATGAAAGCAATAAACCTAAATACACCTCCGTCAGACTAGGAGATTAATCCTGGTATATAGGATCATTCAGTGGTATGGACATGTTCTCTGAATCAAACTTTTCAACAAATGGCTTTAGACGATGTCACTAAAAGAAAACCCACATTTACCGACGAAATTTTTCGTCACTAAAAGTGTTATTTTCGTCGGTAAAAGGTCTTACGACAAAAAATTTCATCGGTAAATTCATCGCTAAAAGACCAAGGTAAAAGGTTTTTACCGATGAAACTTTTAATCGTCGGTAATGCTACGATTTTTACTGATGAATTTTTTCATCGGTAAAAAATATGGAAAATAGTTTTTTTTCCGACGATATTTTTCGTCGCTAAAAATAATTACAAATTTTTTACCAATGACTTTTTTCGTCGGTATAAAATAAATGTTAAACTTTTACCGACGAGATTTTTTGTCGCTAAAAATAATTACAATTTTTTTACCGACAAATATTTTCATCAGCAAAAAATAAATATTAAACTTTTACCGATGATATGTTTTGTCGCTAAAAATAATTACAAATTTTTTTTCGACGAATATTTTTGTCGGTAAAAAATAAATGTTAAACTTTTACCGATGATATTTTTCGTCACTAAAAATAATTACAATTTACATGTCTGGTCCATTCACTTGGACTGGTATTAAAGATGAACCATTTGATCTGTCCCAAATTGAAGACAATAAATGCTTTGATTATGTTGAAATTGGAGATGAATTATCTAATTGGCCCCAGTTTGCTTTAAACAATAGTAATGAGGCATGGTCCAATTGGGTTGATATCAAAGATGAATGATCTGATTGAGCCAATAGTAAAGATCAATGGTCTGATTGGACCGATAATGAAGAAGAATAATTTGATTGTGCCGAATTGATCAATTAGATGATGATCAATCATTTGATTACACTAGTATTGATGATAGACGATCTTATATTGAATATAAATGGACCTAATCATAATGTTAATCTTTAATACTAGACCATTGATAATCAACATCAATCCAATCGGGCCATCGATTTTTAATATTAGCCCAATCTAACCATTCATCTCCAATCCTGGCATAATCAGCTTGTTCATATTCAATATTCGTCCAATCAGACTGTTACTCTTCAATTTTGAACTGATCGCACTATTCATCTTTGATATCCCACCAATTGAATCATTCATCTTTAATGTCGTCTAGACTGGACCATTCCTCTTCGATATCAATCTAACTAGACCTTGATTTTTAGAATTGGCCCAATTTGACTATTCACTACTAAATTTAGCACAATGGGAGCATTGATTTTCAATTTTGAACTAATTGGACAATTCATCTTCAATATTAGTCTAATCAGACTGTTCATCTTTAAAATCATCTAGATCGACCCATTTGTCTTTAAGATCGGTCTAGTTGGACCATTGATTTTCAATATCAGCTCAATTGGACAAATCAGTGACAGACTAGATTTGATGTTAGCATTATCCTATCAAAGTAATTCTTGAGAGTTTAGACACATGCAGCCTATAATCGGACCCACACCAAACTGATGTATACAATTAACCTAAATCATTCATTTCCTAGCCATTTTTATGTATATTTTTTTACTCTTTTAACAAAATATCATTTTTATTATAAAATATTTCAAAAAAAAATTAAAATACAAATTCTGAATTTATATTTTCAAAATCTCAAAAATTTTCTCATATTTTAATTTTTTTTTCTTAAAAATTTCAAAATGCCGATTTTATTCTTTAAAAGCATCATTTTGTTCTCAAAATTTTTCTCAAACATTGTTCAAATTTCTAAACTTCTCAATATTCTTTTTCATGTGATATTACAAATCATTTAAATAAAAATTATAACATTTTTACCGACAAATTTTTTCATCTACAAAAGTGGGGAAAAATATTTTTACTGATGAAATGTTTCGTCGGTAAAAGTTACAACGAAATTTTTGAAAATCTTGCATCTTAAAAATTATAACATTTTTACCGACGACTTTTTTTGTCAGTAAAAGTCAGGACAAAAAAAATTAACCAATGAAATTTTTCGTCGTTAAAGTTACCACCGAATTTTTCACAGTAGCGCGGAAATTTTGTATCCTAAAAACTATAACATTTTTTCAAAAATTTAAAACATCCTTTACCGATGAAAATTGTTGTCAGTTAAAGTAAACTTTTTGGATTTTTTTTAAAAAATTTAAAACATCCTTTGCCAACGAAAATTTTCATCGGTAAAAGTAATCTTCTCGTATTTTTTCAAAAAAATTTAAAACATTCTTTACCAACGAAAAGATTTTCGTTGCTAATATTGTTTTTACCGACGAAATTTTTCGTCGGCAAAACAATTAAAAAATTTAAGATAAAACATTTTCGCGCTACTTTGAAAACTTCGCGACAAGAGTTTTACCGATGAAAATTTTCATCGTTAAAAGTGTGATATTTTTCACTTAAAAAATTTCGCCCTGAGTTTCATCGACGAACCAAAACCGTCGGCAAAAATGTTTTTACCAATGAAAACTGTCAGTAAAAGTGTGATATTTTTCACTTTAAAAACCTTCGGGAATAATTTTCATCGGTAAAATTAGATCTCCGCTTTTTAGCGACGAAAATATTCGTCGGTAAAACTCTGTGCAAAATTTTGTAAGTTAAAAATATAACACTTTTGGCGACAAAACTTTTCGTCACTAAAACTATTATTGCCGACGGTTTTGGATCGTCATTAAAAGTCATGGAAAAAACTGAGTTAAATACACCACTTTTGGTGACGAACATCTTCATTGGTAAAATTAGATCTCTACTTTTTAGCAACGAAAATATTCGTTGGTAGAACGCTTTGTGCAAAATATTTTAAGTTAAAAATACAAAGCTTTTAGTAACGAAAATTTCCATCGCTAAAAATATTATTGTCGACGGTCTTAGTTCATCGGTAAAAGTCATGGTGAAAACTTTGTGACTTAAATACACCACTTTTGGCGATGAACATGTTCGTCGATAAACTTAGATCTCTGCTTTTTAGCGACGAAAATATTCGTTGGTAAAACTCTTTATGCAAAATTTAGTTAGTTAAAAATACAAAACTTTTGGTGACAGAAATTTTCGTCGCTAAAAATATTATTGCCGACGGTTTTGGTTCGTCAAAAAAAGTCAGGGCAAAAATTTTGTGAGTTAAATACTAACGCTTTTGGCATCAAAAAAATTTTTCGATAAAATTCGTTCTCTGTTTTTTACCGAAGAAAATATTCATCGGTAAAACTCTTAGCAGGAAAATTTTCAAATTAGTGGGAAAATTACTTTTATCGATGAAAATTTTTGTCGGTAAAAAATTTATTTCCCATGAAAAACATTTCATTGGTAAAAGTGTTATTTTACTGACGAAAAAAAATTTCATCGGTAAAACAGTACTTTTAGCGATGAAATTTTTTTCGTCGGTAAAAATTTCGTCGCTAAAAACGTTATTTCTTGTAGTGTGTCTATTTACTTTGAAAACATTGTCATTCATTTGGTTCTTTATCTCGACGGCCCCATGAGGACAAACATTAGTAAAGTGAAAGGGTCAATCCAACGAGATCTCGATTTACCCAGAAAAAGGTGTAATCAAGAATTGTATAGGAGGACTTTTTGACCCGCTAAGAATGATTTCGAAGAATGTTCCTGTCATGAAATACCTTCATCCTATCCTTGTAAATTCACGAGTTCTCAGATGCATCATTTTGGATTTCCTTAAGTTCATTCAACTGAAGTTTGCGTAGTGAGCCAGCGTTGTCCAAGTTGAAGTTTAGATTTTTGATAGCCCAGTAGACTCTATATTCCAACTCTACAGGCAAGTGGCAAGCCTTCCCATAGACAAGTCTAAAAGAAGACATTCGAATGGGGGTCTTAAAAGTTGTATGGTATGCCCATAAAGCATCAGTTAAATGGATTGACCAATCTTTACAGTCAGGGTTAACCGTTTTCTTCAAAATTTGTTTAATTTTTCTGTTGGAAATCTCAGCTTGCTCTCTTATCTGTGAGTGGTATGGAGTGCTCACCTTATGAGAGATGTCATATTTCTTCATTAATTTCTCAATCAAATGCCCTATTACAAAAATGTGAACATCCATCACTAATTATGGCCTGAGGCATTCCAAACTAGGAAAGGATGTTTTCTTTTAAGAACCTAATGATCGTTTGATGGAAATTGTTTTAGCACAAGATTGCTTCAACCTACTTAGTGACATAGTCTACTGCCAACAAAATGTACACATTCTCAAAGGATTGGGGGATGGGCCCATGAAATTGATGCCCTAATAATCAAATGCTTCAATAATCAAAATGGGATTCAAAGGCATCATATCTCGACGAGACAATGCTCCCAACTTCTAACAATGCTCACAAGCTTCCCAAAACTCATGAGTGTCCTTGAACATAGTGCGCCAGTAAAAGCCGCAGTGCAGAATTTTGGCCATGGTCTTTTTAGCGAAAAAGTGACCACCACATGCCTGAGAGTGACAGAAGGAGATAACACTTTGTTGTTCATTATTTTGCACACATCTCCTTAGAATTTGGTTTAGGTAATATTTGAATAAATACGGGTCATCCCAGAAGAACTTACGAACCTCGGCGAAGAATTTTTTTTCTATCTTGCGCAATCCAATATGTTAGCATGAAACCCGTGGTAAGATAATTAGCAATATCAGTAAATTAAGGTATTTGGAAGACTTTAAACAGTTGTTCATCAAGGAACATGTTGTTTATAGGTGTTATCTCAAGGGAATCAGTAAAATCAAGTCATAAAAGATGGTTAACCACTACGTTCTCTACTCCTTTTTTCTCTTATATTTCTAGATCAAATTCCTGGAGCAAAAGGATCCATCTTATCAAGCGGGGCTTAACATCATTCTTAAAAAGAAGATATTTCAGCGTTGTATGATCAATGTAGATAATGATCTTAGATCCAATTAAATAGGACCTAAATTTATTCAAAGAGAACACTACAACTAGGAGTTCCTTTTTCGCAGTAGCGTAGTTCATTTGGGCAAAATTCAGAGTTTTGCTTGCATAGTGAATAACATAGGGCTTCTTCTCTTTTCTCTGACCTAACACTGCCTCAATTGCATAGTCGGACGCATCACACATAATCTCAAAAGGAATGCTCTAGTCGGGTGGTTGCATGATAGGGGCGGTAGTTAACATGCCCCTAAGCTTAGTGAAAGATTCCTGGCATTACTTAGTCCACTTGTATGGTCGATCTTTTTGAAGTAGATTGCATAAGGGATGAGAGAGGTGACTAAAGTCCTTTATGAATCGTCGTCCTAAGAAGGATCGCACATCTCGTATGCTCTTGGGTGGAGGTAGGTTAGAGATAAGGTCAATTTTAGCCTTGTCTACCTCAATTCCCTTGGATGAGATTATGTGTCCAAGAACTATTCCTTAGAAATCATGAAATGACACTTTTCTCAATTTATGTAACACCTTGAAAATTGGGGGTCGTGTAGAAACCCGACTCCCGAGTTCCAGACCATCACTTATGTAACAAATATGATTATGATTAAATGTTGTCTGAGTTAGAGCATTCACATGAGTAAGATTATACCAAAACTGCAATTCATACTCCAGATCCAGTGATAAAATGCAAGCGGAAGACTGAAGAATACATATATCACTGTATGAAAAATAAAATAATCTCGAACTGTCTCCAAAGTATGAATACATCTCTGAGTCACAAATACATATAATAAACCAAAAATCAAAATGTCATATGGTCCAACTAACAAGTCCCGCAGATCTAGGCCACCTACGCAAAGCCATCAGAGAACTGCATATACAAGAACTCGTCCTGATCCTCGTAGAAGTCTGGCTCTAACTCCTGGATCTCCTCACAACCAGCATCTAAGACAGAGTCTGGTAGGTGTTGCAAACACCGTCCCATAACGTGGGAGTGAGTGATCAACTCAGTGAAATTATAGAGTAAAAATTAGCATGTTATCAAATCAATCACGCGATAATAGTAAAGCAGGTAATCAGACATTCCTAGATATTGTTATTAATTCAAGCATGAAATGACATGATGGATGCCTTCACCGACATACTCCCTCATGCGATACCATCTTACGTCCGCGGCATGCTTTCTTCCCTCAGTGCTCCACATCTTCCAGGCACATGCAGTGCGATGTGGATATGATTACCAAGTTGTTATTAGTCCTTTCATACAGCAGTATTGGGAAACTAAGGTACCTTCCTTATATCAATCCCAACACAGATCCTGTCTAGGGTCGTCACTCCTGGTAATCTCATACGATGTTATATTTATAGGTCGCTGCAAGGGCTGCCAGGGCTATTGCTCGCACTCGTTGCACCTCTCCCTCATCACCTTATCAATACAGGCCTAGTATACTCTCGTTGCTACGGAAGGGTTGTCGCCTTCCGTAGACTCAGAATACACTCGAGGTCACTACAAAGGGCTCGTCACCAATCAGAGTAGGCCGACAGCACGAATGTAGTGTCCCATACCACCACAATCGGCTCACGAGTCAAAGGTGCTCATTGGTCACTACAGAGAGGTTTATGGCCCCAGCATAGGCTGACAGCTCGACCACGGTGTCCCATACCACCATGTCCGGCTCATGAGTCTTTATGGATCAAGGTACCATGGTTATCAGGGGTTCCACTGGTAAGTTCAGTACCCTAGGTTCAAGCAATTATGACTCATACAAGGTGAACAATCAACGGTCAGTCGGGTTACTTGACGAGCTCGACTAGTACGAGCGCATCTCAAGCTGAGCGACATAAAGTGCATAAAACACTTCGTGTGGCCTAACCACTGCTGCCAACCCAAAACACGACTCGCGTTCATCGACGCGTCCTTCGTGGCAAATAGAAGCCAACCACGAATTCAATCTATTACTGACTGTCTGGACTAGGATATAGCCCCAAGTATTTGAAATCAACATCAGTGATCATATGAGAATGACAGAAATGAAATACAGGTAATCCAAGCATGTTAGCAACATGTTACAACATACAACATAAGCAATTCAATCAAACACAAGCATTTCACATATATGAGAAAATCAATTGATATAACAACATGGAGGAAATCGTAAATATGATCATATTAATTGAGAATTCATTCTCAAAGCTAACCTACAACCACATTAGCTCAATACATACTAATACAATCATTTATACAAACATTTAGTCTACACACTTTTGTCCACATAGTGTATGTCGACCCAAAGTGCGCATTAGGACGAATCTCTTCGCCAAACAGATCATGCACGCATTTCTAATATCATAACATGACAAATACCCATGGAAATCATTTCAAAAAAATACGGACGTAAACAGTATTTCCTACAAATACCTAAAATACCCTAAATCTCATATTTTCCGTACGCAGTCGAAATGGAAAACGAACAGCATGTTATACATGTCGAACAGCGTTCTCGTCAATAATCTACTATTAATCAACATTGAAAGCTTTGAAATCAGTCAATCTAAGCGTCTAAAATCCTCACTTTTCGCCGTAGATGCTTATCGATTCGAATAGAACGTCTACGTTTCGTCAACGGCGATATGTCGACCTATATCACAAGTTACATCAGCTACTTCGCTATTTGAATCGAAGGAATCCCTAAAACAGGTAGTGGTTAGGGTTTCTTACCTAGAAACGAGTTGGAATCATTGGGAAAGTGATTTGAATGCGGTGATTAACCACGTGTAGAAGCTGTACCAAGTGGCAGGGATTCTCTCCCACAACTCACTCACAATCTCTCTCTTTCTCTCTCTCTCTTTCTAAGGTTTCTTGCAAATTCGGATGGAAGAGATATAAGAGGGTTTAAGGTCCTTAAATAGGTTAGAAAGTCACCTATTTAGACTTGGGACAAAGGTATACTTGGGTTATAACTAAATTGAGTCTTTTTCGATCCAAAAGAGCATTTCGGGAGGTCCCCTGGCCAAACGCGGTCGGACTTAAGCTCATGGATGCCGGATGTTGATCACATTAAGTTTTCAGCCCGGTAGTGTTCCCAAATCGCACGTGGCGGTCTAGTTTCAGTTCAGCGGTCATGGAGACTCGATCGAGGATTCCAAGTACACTGACCTGAGTAAGAAATGTTCCCTGATCTGAGGGTGTATTTGGGTCAAATTCTGACTGTCTGAATGCTCATACTTAACCCGCAAGCGAAACGTGCCAGATTTATTTAAATCCCATTTAATTTTTAATGAATTTCACTCTTTCTCACACTCCTTGCTCCAGGCTCAATGAAATAGCCTCAGAACATCGGTTGGACTTGATTTTCGAAACGATTGTCAAGTCCAGCCAAGCGGTCCTAATGGTCTGAGATTATAGATATCGAACTTCCGACGCGTGGTCTAAATCCAATACGAAGTTTCAAAGGGTTCCTATGAGCAAACGGGTTTAGAGTTTGATCCTAGATTTCAGGGTATAATAGCGTCATTGATTCTACAAGTTTTGGGTCTTGCAGAACGTATTTAGAGCGATCAGCACTAATTTTATAGCTAATCTAACGTAGCGCTAGTTAACTTACACTTATTTTCTAAGGGAGTTAATCCTAAGTGATTTCTGATCGAGTTGGTACACGGGTCTGTACGGATTTTTCCGAGGTGTTACAATTTAGTACCAAATTCTTTTCCTCACATCGCTTCGGAACATTTTTTAAATTTTACAAACACTCACTGAAGGATGGACCAAAGATAGAGAAGTCATCCACGAAGACCTCTAAATATTACCCCACCATGTCAGAAAAAATACTCAGTATGCATCGCTAAAAAGTGGCACGAGCATTACACAGTCCAAATGGCATTCTTAGGTAAGCAAGGTGTCATAGGGGCATGTGAACGTTGTCTTCTCTTTATCTTCAAGGGCTATATCTATCTTGAAAGTGCCCTTGCAAGTGCCCTGGTTTGTCAATTAGCATGAGTGTTGAGTCAGTCAGACTACAGAGCCTCATAGGAAGATCAATTCAAGTGTCTGCCTCAACCAGATGTGTGGAAGCTCGCCATAGGTAAAATCTAAGCGTCACATCCCATATCTTAAAACATCAGGTGAATAAAACCCTTAAAAATAAGTTAGAACACTATAGCATTTATAAGTGAGAAAACTTTTTTGAAAACAGAAAATTTCTAAGTTTTTCTTGCTTTGTCAATTGTATTGATCCATGTCTCGATATGATTGACCTGTGTTGTCTTCACCGCTATTTCAATTGGTATCAGAGAGGGTCTCTCTTTAAGGGCTTCACAGCCTAGAGAGTGATCTTAACTGAAGTTTGGAATATGGCCAAAGGAGAGGGCTCATCAGTCACTAGGCCTCCAATATTTAATAGTTCAAATTACGCATACTAGAAGGCTAGGATGCACTACTTTCTGAGATCTTTGGATCATGATATCTGGGATATATTTGAACGTGGATATGTGCCACCATCTGAACAAATTGTACTTGATAGTGGCACAACCATCACAAAATTCAAATCTAAAAAAAAGTAGATGACGTTCGACAAAGAAAAACATACTGCTGAAGCAAAAGCTATGAACGTCATCTACTGTGTTGTGTCCCAAGATATATTCAATAAAATAAGTATGTGTGTGACATCCGAGGAAGCATGGGATCTATTGGA
Source organism: Magnolia kwangsiensis (assembly GCA_037074715.1). Classification (NCBI taxonomy): domain Eukaryota; kingdom Viridiplantae; phylum Streptophyta; class Magnoliopsida; order Magnoliales; family Magnoliaceae; genus Magnolia; species Magnolia kwangsiensis. The sequence continues at coordinate 104,156,023 of CM073576.1, read as the reverse complement.
AACAACCCATGAAAGCACAAGCACTATGAAGAGGTCCAAACTACAACTTCTGACTTCACAGTTTAAAAGTCTCAGAATGGAGGAGCATGAGACGTTTATGGAGTTTTTCACCAAGTTGAATATCATTTGTAACTCCATGGGTGGATTGGGAGAAAAATTTCCGGTACCGAAAATTTGTAGAAAAATTCTAAGTTCCCTACCGGAATAATTCAATCCTAAGGTAACAATAATTGAGGAATGTAGGAACATAGACGAGATGAAAGTAGAAAACTGGTAGGTTCCCTACAAACTTTTGAACTACACTTCAAACAAACCCAAAAATCTAAAACAAATGTCCTAAAAACTTTAAAGAAGATAATACATGAGGACAGTGGAAGTGAAAAAGAGGATGAAGATGAGGAAGTGGCTTTGCTGGCACAAAGATTCAGAAGAATCACGGTCGTCCCTCTAGAGATAGAAAGGTGGATGACAAACCTTCTGCAGACAAATTTAGTAAAAGGACCAAAGAACCACAATGTTATGCCTATCAAAAGTATGAACACCTATCTACTGAATGCCCAAATAGAAAAACTAAGGTCAAGGCAATGGCCGCAACTTGGGATGATACAGAAGAGTCAAATTTAGAATCTAGTGACTCAGAGAGTGATGGAGACCAGAAATTATTGAAAATTCTTATGGTCTTCATAGCTCTAATCATTCCCACGAAATCTGAAAACAAGGAAGAACAGCAAGCCACTGAATCATTTCCATTTGATAATGAGGAGAGTGGAGAAGAAGAAGAAGAGGTGGAAAAAGATAAACTGCAAGATGCCTATAATCAACTTTATATCCATAGCATTAAAATGGTTAAAAGACTTAGAATATTTGAGAACAAAAAGAAATTACTGTAAAAAGATTTGGATAAAACTCTAGAAATTAATACACATCTAATTAATGATTTGCAGCAACATCACTCAGATAATGATAAACTTAAGAGAATTAACTCCTTCCTTAAATCCGAATCCAAAAAACTAAACAAACAGGTTGAGCAGTTAAAAGATAAAAATATACTCCTTCAAAATGAAAATCATATACTCATGTTTGATCTAAAAGAGTCCAGAAGAATTGCCAAGCTAAACTCTAAGTTTTCCCAAAGTGGTGAGAAGTTGGAAAAACTTTTAGGTATGGGAAAATCTGGAAATAACAAAAATGGCTTAGGGTATGAGAAAATTAGAGCAAAAACTAGGTATGGAACTCAAATACTTGAAAAATCTGATGCCTCCAGTAGCAACACAGAAATTAATCAAATAGCTAAATCTACTATAAGTAAGAATCCTGTCACAAAGTGGGTAATTAAAGAAAAGAAAAATTGTCTTACTGCTCACTCAAATCATGTAACAAGAAATGATACTAAGTGGTACCTAGACAGTGGTTGCTTAAGACATGTCACAGGTGACAAGTCCCTTCTTTCAAACTATAAAAATCTTTATAATGGGATAGTCACCTACGGAGATGGAACCACTGCTAAAGTAATTGGACAAGAAATCATAAAAGAGATTAATTTGCTTAAAAATGAGAATGCTTTCTACATAAAAGGTTTGACACATAATTTCCTAAGTATATCTCAAATTTGTGATAGTGGGCATGTGGTCAAATTCAATAATCAAGAATGTGAAATCCTAAACCAATCAGGAAAATCAGTAATGAAAGGTCATCGCACAAACAACCACTGTTACATTATCAGAGACAAAAAATGAACGGATGCCTAGAAGTACTGAGCATAGAAAAATAAGTCCAGGTTATGCATCTAGATCTGGATATTTGCTAAAATGATGCAATTTTGTTTCTGAGCTCTAAATGATATATCTGAGGTTCCTCACCTCAATTTTGCACATAAACATTTTAATGTTTAAAATTTTCTTGTGTAGAGTGATTGTACATTATTTCGTTCTGTATACTATTGATTCATAGAAATATTAAAGTATACATGAAGGGTCTTCTAAATGCTGAAAATTGAAAATACTCATCCTCGGTATGACTGTCAATATGTCATTCCCGATGAATCGATCAAAGGTCGATATCATCGACACCCCTTTGAAATGTGAAAAGTCATATGATCGAAAACGATATCGATGACATGCTTGATGAAATCTAAACCCTATCGATATAATCGATATTCAAAATTCGATAATATCGATGTGATCGGCGGCTCTCGGAAAGGTAAGCTTGTGTCCATTGGAGTTCTCAAAGTTACTGTTAGCTCTTCCCAATAGTCATCGACACGGTCTTCAATGCATTTATGAGTGGTTGTTCGATATCATCGGCAAAATAGCGATGACATCAACAAACCTATTATAAAAGCTGACCAACAACAAGGAAGAGATTCACTCAGCTTCCTTCCTCTGATTTTCTTCATTACTCTGCTGGCTCCCAAACATCAAATAGAGCAAGGAAGATGGTTAAAGGGAAAGGTAAGGACCCCTTGTCCTCAAAAGTTAAGAAATAGAAAAATATTAGATCACCTCAGAACTAATCTGATTGGGAACAAGTTACGATCGTTGATCGTATTGTCCTCAAGAGTGCAATTGAGCCCTATAGGGTAAATCTCCTGTTAAAGACTATTGGATGGCAAAATGTGCTTAATTTGGGTGGTGCTTACCAATTTGATATTATTCAACAATTTTCAATTATTGCCACATGGTTCGGGATTATCCACCATGTATTCGTCTAGAATTTATGCAACACTCCAAAATGATTACCCCAATGGTTCTTGGTTGTCTCCCGGACATTAGCGTGACTCGGATCCCAGTCACTGGAAGAAGTTTCAATGAATTAGGCAGGTGGGGGGAGATCACTCGAGCACTGTGCCAAGGTGCAACAATTCCTAGATATAATAACAATATACTCCCTGAAAAATATCTAAGAACCTTGTTCAGAATCCTCCACAGTATCTTTAGTATGAATGTCTACCCATGTGATGCAAATGACATCGGCCTGAGTCCCTTTGCACTCAATGTCTTGTATGAAATTTTTCAAGAGGTTCCTGTGTGTCTACCAACTCTTATCCTAGAACAACTGTTTAAGGTAATTAAGGGGGACCATCTTGAAATCCTTCCATTTTCGTCCCTCATCTGCAAACTTGCACACTGCGTAGGACTGCCAGCAACATCAGACAAAGTATATCCTGAAGTGTGGTTCGACCAAGATGCGGTTCAACAGGTGTATGTCTCTGTCTATTCTCATGCAACAAGTCCTCAACCTGTAGGTGTGAGCAGCCAGCAGCCAAATAAAGAAACACCTTGGGGATCTAATGGAACACCCCTTTATAGTCCTGCATCAGTCACAAATCGTCGGCGTCATGTACTTAAACGTCACCTGCTGAATAGCCTAGCTGGAATTGACGAGTAGCTCATTAACTGTGAACGACAATTGTCAGGGATAGAGGACAAGCTAGAAACTCTCCAACCCTCTATGCAACAGATTCTTGAATTCCTAACAACTGGTGGGCTCTAGTATACTTTAGAAGGTGGCGGCATTAGCAAATAATGTGTGGATATTGTAGTCACTTTTTGAAATATCCTCACATTCCCATACTGCATACTGTGGTTTTCCATAGTTTTTTTTATGTTTTCTTTTGATGCCCATGGATGGGTTTAGTGATTCTGTCTGGATGACTGAAATTCTACTACTGTCTGGGGCAGTATGAGTGTTAGATATTTTGTTAAATATGGCTGAATGTAATTCTCAGTTTTCCTGTCATACTACTATATGTGATCCCCTGGTTTCTCTTGTTTCTGATATGGTGTGCATGTGGTTTTAATGATTATTTTATCTTCTTTTATAACTGCTTTATTTGATCTGATATGCATCCACACCCTCAGAAAATGATGTATGATTTAAACTGATTTAATCCTTTTACATCTATATCTGTTGGTTCTCCCACATGTCTTTAAACTTCAGTCAATATCAACTGTTATATCTTTGTCAATGATTGACAAAAAGGGGGAGAACAGTTCAAACACCCCAAATGAAAATTTGTATATATACTTGAATGGTGTTGTAGGTGTTAGGGGGAGTAACTGCACCAAGATAAGGGGAGTTTGCAGTTAGGGGGAGCAGATACTGGGTTGTGTACATGGTTCACTAGAATTTGTAAAATTGTGTAAAATGCATGTACACACAATTTAGGATATGTTTGTCTAGATACTGTCCCAGGGTGTTTTGGTATTTTGTCACGTAATTGATAAAGGGGGAGATTGAAAGTGCCCTTGCAAGTGCCCTGGTTTGTCAATTAGCATGAGTGTTGGGCCAATCAGACTACAAAACCTCATAGGAAGATCAATTCAAGGGTTTGTCTCAACTGGATGTGTAGAAGCTCGCCATAGGTAAAATCTAAGCATCACATCCCATGTCCCAAAACACCAGGTGAATAAAACTCTTAAAAACAAGTTAGAACACTATAGGGTTTATAAGTGAGAAAACTTTTTCAAAAATAGAAAATTTCTAAGTTTTTCTTGCTTTGTCGATTGTATTGATCCATGTCTTGATATGATCAACCTATGTGTCGATGTACTCGATAAAAAATCGATTCTATCGGAATGAGGAGTGTCCAGCAGCCATATACATATCTAGACAGAATTATCAATGTATTGACATACTTATCGATATCATTGATATTTGAAACTCGAGTCAATCGAAGGTGACTCGATAATATCGACAGGAAGATCTTCGACACTCCTGTTTTTACTTAAGAAATTCATATATGCTTTGATATATCGAAGCCATCCTCGATACCATCGAAGTTCAAATCTCGATGATATTGGAAGGATCTCGATGATATCGGTCATAGGCGTGAAGTTGTCTAGCAACATTTTTCAGGTGGTTTTTAATTCTGATCAAGGATCACTTGATAGAATCAATATTCAAATATCATTGACATCGAAGTCGGATCGATTGCATCGAGAATGGACACAAACTATCCAGTAAACTTACTGATAAAATTCTTAGATTTATTGATGCATCGACACGACCTTCGATATTATCGACATTCAAATTCGGATGATATCGAGTATCCCTCGATCATATCTGATGACGAGAAAAATATCAAACAAGTCTCTCTCATTTTTTAAATGTCGAGGACTCGATCCTCGTATCGATAATATCAAAGTTCGAAATCCGATGGCATCGACACGAGTCTTGATTCCCTTGACCAGCTGGCAAGAGGTTTTCAAAAGCATATCACATTGAGTTTGTGTCATCGAGCGGACCATTGATACAATCGAGAGTATACGCTCGATGATATCGAACTCTATCATAAATGTGACCATTTTATATCCGTTGGAATCTCTTACCTATTTAAAGAGAGCTTGGCTTTAGTTGCTGGTAGAGAAAGAAGAGAGTGCTTTTGAGTGTTTAACCTTAGATCATTTACCCTAAGCCCTTCCTCTCAAGGGAGTTCATCCTCAAATTCACCCTCATCATTGATATTCAATAGAGTGGATTGGAAAATGAACTTCCACATTCAAGGATCCTCCAGCTACTACCTTAATGGCAAATCATTAAGCTGGGATGCCTTGAATGCATAGATGATTGGAATCGCTCTATCCTCCTAATAGGAAAACATTTAGAGAGTAAGATTCTATCATAACCTTGACCCAGCCTGTTGCCATATATTGGTATATCATTTAAGTTGCAGATAAGGGAGCAGAAGATTCTTCATCAACAAAGAGGAGATCTTCGTCAACGTGCTGAATGGGACTCATCCACTTATCTATAAATATCTAGAGTCCAGAGGACCCTTTGATCATTCCTTTGTAGGATTGGGTCTAAGGTGTTTCTCACCCTTGCAAGTCCTCAAGGAGGCCTCCAGTGGGAGTGTACATAGTGGGTGTATTGTGTGGACCCTTGCTTTGTGGAGAGCATAAACATCTGGTTGAAGGTGAACCAGTCAAAACCTTAGGTTAGAGGTGAACCGAACGAAACCTCGGGTTTGAGGTAAACCGCATAAAACCTCAGGGTCTTGTGGAAGATCCTTGACCAGTGTGCCTAAAGGTGGGTGCATTGTGTGGACCCTTGCTCTGTGGAGAGCATAAACATCTGGTTGAAGATGAACTAGTCAAAACTTTAGGTTTGAGGTGAACCGAGTGAAACTTCATGTTTGAGGTAAACCACGTAAAACCTCAGTTAGGGTCTTGTGAAAGATCCTTGGCCAATGTGCCTAAAAGTGGGTGCGATGTGTTGACCCTTGCTCGTGAGAGCATAAACAGTCAACCTCAGTGTAGGTTGTAAAGGTTGAAGGTGAACCTGATTGAAAACCTTAAGTTTGAGGTGAACCGTTGTGAAACCTCCTTAGTGAAATCCGGTACACTCAAGGGTTGAGTGCGATTACTGGGAGTGGAGTAGACAAGTAGTCAAACCACTATAAAATGATTGTGTTTGCGATTGCTATTATTTTGTGTGTGTGATTTACTTCAATACTTTCATATCTGTTTATCTGATATCACACCTCACACACATAAACAGTCATATTCATCATAAACTAAGGTATATATTGTTATCTCTTGAATAGTTTGTGATTGGATCCTCTACAAGACTTAGAAGCTAGTAGAGTTACATTTGAGTAATCCTGATAACTGCATATTGATAAAATTAGTGAAATAGGATTTTTAAATAAACTGTAAAAACTTTAAAAAGTCCTATTCACCCCCCTCTAGGACATATTGGCATATTTATACTTCAACTAAAGCAGTCTTCACCGCTATTTCATATCTGATTAAAGCCCAAATATCCATCAAAGAAGCAATAGTAAGAGTGAATAGCTAGCCTTTCCAAGATTTAATCAGTGAATGGCAAAAGGAAAGTAGTCCTTCCTCATGATGATATTTAACTTCTTATAATCAATGCACATTCTCCAACCAGTAGTAACTCTAGTTGGCATGAGTTCATTGTTGGTATTGACTACGATGGTGATTCCGAACTTCTTAAGAACCACCTGAGTTGGACTCACCCATTGGCTATCGGATATTGGGTATATAATACCCATATCCAATAACTTAAGTACATTGACCTTAATCACTTCCTTCATGTTTGCATTTAATTTACGTTGTAGTTGTCAGGAGGTCTTTACATTATCCTTAAGATGAATGCGATGAGTACAAATCAAAGGGTCAATTCCCTTGAGGTTCGCAATCGACCATCTAAGGGCTCCTTTATACTCAATGAGAGTAGATATAAGCATACTCTCCTGTTCTTGCTCAAGGTGTGAAGAAATCACCATCGGGTATGTCTCATCTTGACCTAAATAGACATATTTAAGATTAGAGGGCAAAATTTTTAGGTTAAGCTTCGGTGCTTTGAGGCTAAACGGTAGAGGCACTATATCAGTTTGGGGTAATTCTTCAAATTGTGGCCTCCACCGGTTAACTTCAAGTACTAGTGTAGCATCAAGCATAACATCCATCTCCATAATTGTGTCATCATCCAAATCAGGGAAGGGGGCCAATGTAACGCCCCGTGTTTTCGAAACCCGAATATATGACTCATTTTCAAAAACCCGAGTGTTAACCTTTAAAGATAACCAAATCCCACATATATTTTTTTTCTTTTTCAAAGTGAGCATTTAGGAAGAATGTGAACAAATCAAACATAAAGAAAATTTCATATATATTCAAATCTTATGAGTGGCTGCGCAAATGACTTATACAAATCAATGTCCCAATACTTACAATTACAAAATGAAATAATATCACATATGAAACAAAGTAAATTATAACAAATCTTAAGCTGTAAAATCACATAGCAACTCTTGGCAAATGCAATCATGCATCCTTAACAATTGTTCCCTGCTCCTCGTCAATATGAATACGAATATCATCTAGGCCACCTGCACTACTTGTACACTTATGTATTCGATGAATGATTGATCAACTCAATGTGAATTCCTCTCAAGATTATAGACTGCCGCATTAGGTAAGTGTAGTTATAAACAAAAAGGGTATTTAAAATAATACACAATGCAGCCTTATTAAACGCATGGATGCGTGAGTGCACATCAACCAGGGATGCTCATCTAGTTGGCTTTTGGGCAAAACCCATGCATGTGGCCAGTCACCAGCGAAAGTAAATCGTACATGCGCAGTGTCAAGCTCACCGAAAGTGGGCCGATAGTTGGTGGCATGAGAGCTGGCGAAATGATACCCCAACTAAATCCTATAGGCACGTGCTATAGTAGCTAGAATTAGCCACCCGTCATCGCCCGTACACTATGAATGCATGATTAGCCCATCCGTTATTATTCCATTTACAACCAACTGGTTTAAGAAAGCTCAAAGGTCACTATGAGGGGCCTATCACCCAGCATATGCCGACAGCTCGGGCATAGTATCCTATGACCACCATCCCCGACTCATGAGACTACCACCTTAGGATGTTTAATGGAAGCCCATAGACTAGTGGCCAATCTAATTCAATATATGGGACTTACCATCACAAGGTGATATAGAAATAAATCATCGAAGCTACATAGGGAAAATATTAAAACTATACGATAAAAGTTTATCCTCAAAAACCACTTAGACACAGCAACCCATGGATGGTAGGCCCACATCAATATTCCATTTAACCCATCATTCAAGTAACCACTAGATCGAGGGTCTATTATAAACACAATCAATCAAGTTACATCCCAAGTATAGATGTACATTTATAAGTGGGGTTTCCCACTAATTGATGTACCCGTTTAAGTTCCATAAACAATTCACAAGTAATCTACAAGCATGAGAAAATATGCAAGATAAATATTAAGCATGTAATCTCGCATTCAATTCCAACAACTAACGCATGTAATTAATTATCAACTGAAATTAAAATAAAAACTATCACTTAACCTAATGGGAAAATAGAAAGGTTAAGGGGAAGAAATCATCACCTTACGAATCAAATCACCAACTAACACTGCTAGGAAGCGTGTGTGTCCTTGTGATTGAATCCTACCACGAATGGTGAAATTGTACAGTTAGATTCAAGTTTACACAACATTTAAGGTTAAGATCATAACCTAGGGTTCAAATTATTTATTTTTAGGGCATGATGTATAATTAGGGTTTTGTCCTATAATTTAATTCTATACTTAGTGTAACACCCCAAAAATCGGAGATCGGGTAAAAACCCAACTCCCGAGTTCCAGAACGTTACTTATGCAACATAGATAATGATAAATGCATGTTGTCTGTAGAATGGCATTAAACAAGATTGAGACTAAGCCAAAACAGCATATCATACTCCAGAGACAGTTAAATTAGCAAGCGGAAGACTGTGATAAATACATAAAATATATAATTAATTGTAAGTCTCCAGAGTGTGAACATGTTACCAGATTAATTAAATACATGTATACTCCAAAAATGAAAAGAAAAGAATATACATGAGTGCTCCAAAAATATAAAATTACAAGTGTCCAGACATCTACTCAACCTCCCTTTAATCCCGTCGATCAGAACACAGAGGAGAAGTCCTCATCATTATCATACAAGTCCAGCTTCGCTTCTCAAGCAGCGCCATCATCTGCAACTAAAATAGGGACTAATAGGTGTCCGAAACACCATCCCGTAACGTGGGAGTGAGTGTTCAACTCAGTGGGAGAATAGAGCAAAGATTAGCATGTTATCAAATCAGTCACGCGTTAATAGTAAAGCAAACAATCAAACATTCCTAGATACTGTTGTTAATGTATGCATGAAATGACATGATCGATGCTCTCACCGACATACTCCCTCATACGACACCATCTTACAGGCACATGCAATGCGATATGGATAATGATTATCGAGTTGTTATTAGTCCTTTTCATACAGCAGGATTGGAAAAATAGGGTACCTTGCTTATATCAATCCCAACACAGATCCTGTTTAGGGTCGTCACTCCTAGTAATCTCATACGATGTTATATTTGTAGGTCGCTGCAAAGGCTGTGAGGGTTGTTGCTCGCACTCATTGCACCTCTCCCCCATCACCTTATCAATACAGGCCTAATGTACTCTCGTCGCTACGAAAGGATCGTCGCCTCCCGTAGACTCAAAATATGCTCGCGGTCACTACAAAGGGCTCGTCACCTGAGCAGTGTAGGCCGACAGCTAGAATATAGTGTCTCATACCACCATAATCTGCTCACGAGTCATAAGTGCTCACTGGTCACTACGGGGAGGTTTGTGGCCCCAGCATAGGCCGACAACTCGACCACGGTGTCCCATACTACCATGCCCGGCTCATGAGTCTTTATGGATCAAGGTACCACGGTTAACATGGTTTTCAATGGTAAGTTCAGTACCCTAGGTTCAAGCAGTTATAACTCATGCAAGGTGAACATACAATGGCCAGTCGGGTTACTTGACAGGCTTGACTAGTACGAGCACATCTCAAGCTGAACGATATGAAGTGCATGAAACACTTTGTGTGGCCTAACCACTGCCGCCAACCCAAAACACGACTCGCGTTCATCGACGCGTCCTTTGTGGTACATAGAAACCAATCACGAATTCAATCCATTACCGACTGCCTGGACTAGGTCATAGCCCCAAGCATTTGTAAACCAACGTCAGTAAACACATGAGAGTAACAAGAATGCATATAAACAATACAAGCATGTTGTTACAGGTTATAACATATCACATAAGCAAATCCTCCAACACATGCATTTCATATATAAAATGAAATTAATACATATAGCCAACATGATAGAATTCATATACATCAGCATATTAATTGAGAATTCAATCTCAAAACTAATTCACAACACCATTTTACTGAATACATACTAATACAAACATTTATACAAACACTTAGTCTACACACTTTAGTCCACATAGCGTATGTCAACTCAAAGTGCGCATTAGGGCGAATCTCTTCTCCAAACAGATTATACACACATACATAATATTATAACACAATGAATTTACATGTCAAGCATTTCAGCAAAATACGGACATATGCGGTATTTCCTATAAATGCCTAAAATACCCTAAATCTCATATTTACCGTACGTTTACGAAATGAAAAACGGAGAGCATGTTGTACATGTCAAACGGCGTTGCCATCAATAATCTACTATTAAACGACATTGAAAGCTTTGAAATCAGTCAATCAAAGCGTCTAAAATCCTCACCTTTTGCCCTAGACACGTATCGGTTCGAATAGAATGTATACGCTTCGTCAACGGCGTACAGGCGACCTAATGCACAAGATACATAAGCTATGTTGCTATTTGAATCGAAAGAACCCTAAATCAGCAAGTAATTAGGATTTTTCTTACCTAGGAGTGCGTTGGAATCACCGGAAACGTGATTGGAGTGTGGTGCTTTGGCACGTGCAAAAGCTGTAGCAAGTGGCGGGAATCTCCTACTACTCTCTCAAAATCTCTCACTCTCTCTCTCTCTCTCTCTATCTAGGGTTTGTTGCAAATTCAGATGGGAGGGTTGTGAGAGGGTTTTAAGCCCTTATAAAGGCTAAAACATAACCTAAATAGACTTGAGAACAAATTATACTTATTTTATGTCCAAATACGGACTGTTCCGTCTCAACGGAGCATTTCTGGAGGTCCCCTGGCCGAATGCGGTCGGACTTAAGCTCATGGATACTGGATCCTGCTCACATCAAGTTTTCAATCCGGTAGTGTTGGCAGATCGCACGTGGCAGTCCAATTTCAGTTCAGCGGTCATCGCACCTAAATCAGGTCTACAAGTCTCATGATATGAAAGAGAAATTTTTTCTGATCCGAGGGTGAAATTTGGCTGAATTCTAATAGTCAGAACGCTTAATAATAATGCGCAAAGTCACATGCCAGATTTGGATTAAATTTTCCAAATTCTTACCCTTTCTCACTCTCTTTACTCCAGGCTCAATGAAATAGCCTCTGAACGTCGGTTGGGCTTGATTTTCGAAATGATTGTCAAGTCCAGCTAAGCGGTCATAACGGTCTAAGATTGTGGGTATCGGAATTTCGATGCGCGGTCTAGATCTAATACAAAGTTTCAAAGGGTTCCTGAGAGCAAACGGGTTTAGAGTTTGATCCTAGGTTTCAGGGTATTATAGCGTCATTGATTCTACAAGTTTTGGGTCTTGCAGAACGTATTTAAAGTGTTCAGGAACAATTTCACAGCTACTCTAGCGTAGCGCTAGCTAACTTACGCTTAATTTCTAAAGGAATTAATCATAAGTGATTTCTTTGGCTTTGGAATTGGGTTTTGAGAGGTTACTAAGGTGTTATGGTTGACCCATTGCCTAAGGACGTCTAACCCCAGGTTGGAAAAAATTCGGGGTGTTACACTTAGATTCTAGGATTTGAATGTTAATTGATGTACGATTAATCACAACGCTAATAATATTAATAATCGTAAAATCACCATTAATACTAGCGATATATAATTATTATTAGTTAACATGACCCCAATAATCGTTATGATAATAAATATTATGATATACCATTAATGATAATATTTAAGAGCAATAAATAAAATAATACTACTTAATAATTACAATTTTGTTTATAATAACTAGTTTTAGCATAAATTATCCACTAATGGCTAATCATATCTAATATTAGCAATCCTAATAATAAGAGTGGTATCAATGATATTAATACAAAGAGGCAAGTCTAGTATGAAAAGAAAATATTGACTCACGTGCGTCAACTCGATCCGACCCACAAGCTTGATTTGCTCCTAACTCGAACAAACTCAGTGAGTCACCCAGGTGGCTTTAGATCTCCACGAGCATTTGTTTGACTGTTGGACCGAATCAGTCCCAATCCGTGACCCGGTTGATTTGCCAAGTTGACTCAGCAATCACCCTCTCAATCTCACTTTCTCCTTCTTCTTCCTTTTTTCTTTTCCTTTCTTACTTTCTCTCTTATGCTCCTTGCTGGAATTTCAGCAATATGCGGACCAAACCAACCCTGGCTAGGTCCCGACTTAGCTCCTCGACTTAATCGAGTCTAGCTAGTGCGGCAAACAGCCACCACACGCAGCCTCTTCTTCCTTTTCTCCTCTCTTCTTCTTCTTCCTCCTATCCTCCTCCTTTTCCTTTCTTCTTCATTTTAAGAGCAGCATCCAGCAAGTCCTATCACGACTCGCATAGTTAGACTCATGGACTTCAGCTGAGTCGACTCAGTGATGGCTCTCTCTCGCTCTATCTATCTACTTCTCCTTTCTTCCTTCTTTCTCTTTTTTCTTCTTCTTCCTCTTCGTATGCTAATTTAGGAGCAACTACGCTAGTCGAAGTTCACCTCAAACCTGGCCAGAAGACTTCGACAGTTTCGGTCGGAGTTGACACCGAACTCGGCAATGGGTCAACTTCCTTGAGCCCGAACCCAACTCGATACATCTCCCACCTCCTCCTTCCTTCTCCATTCTTCTCTTGGATAACTTAACAGAGCTTAGACTCATCCCTCATGACCATTTGAAGCATGACTCGGTCCAACTTGGTGTGGTGCGGCTGAACCTTAAACAACGAAGAAACCTCGGACGAAATAGGCAAATTTCCATCGGGTGAGTTTTTCTTGAAAACGAAGCTCCTGGGTGGTGCAAACATGCCTATGGGAGCTAGGGGAATGGTCAGAGTGAAGCTCCAAGGAGGTTTTCGTGGTGGGTTCAAGGCTAGGAGGTTTTAGCTGGTTTTTCTCAGGTGGCCGCAATAACCAGAGAATGACCCGTTGCTACTTGATCCTGCTACCTTATATCATGCCCTAAATTCCCTTAGAGTCGTTGGATAAGGACTAGATGGCCCAGATGAGTTCTAGGGCAACTGATATCCTATAACAGAAGGAATATCCAGCTATCCTTGCACGAGCAAAACCCTATGTTGAAGGGCTCAGATTGATCCGCATCCTACGGTCGAGATGGAGGGGTAGGGACGCACGCGGATTGCTAAGCTGGCAACAATGGTTCGAAATTTTCATTTTTCGAAAGCATTTATGCTTACAAGTCCTATTTACGTCAAAAATCATGTGCATGCACATGTGCTGAATCGTGCAAATGCAAACGTGCTGAATCATGCGAAACTTATCAGGTTTTGGTCGCACGTGGATCCTCTTCCAAATGGACAGTTTAGATCTCCTATTTGGATGATCATGGTGGGCCACGTACGTCGCAAATAGATGTTGTCCATTCGAACTAGGCTCGTGCATGAGTTCGTAAAGAGAAAGAGGAGTTTCCTCTTCGAGACAGCCTGGTCAAATGCTCTTTGACTGATGTGGTGCATTGTGGGTGTACAACTCCTGGTGCACACACGTAAATTGTGTGGGGCCCACAACGATGCCTTGAGAAATCCACTCCCTTCATGATGCTCAAGGGCTTAACCGAGCCATCTTGACCGAAGATGTGGTATCATGTTCAAGACTCATCACTATCTAAATAATAATATTAATTTTAATTAAATTTTATTTTATTATTATTACATGGATATGTATTTTGTCATGTAGTGGGCCCACCCTGTAGGTTATCAGGACTACCCATCTCATGATTTTATATTATTAAATATTTAACTATTATTACTATTATTATTGCCTATATATTGTTATTTACTTATCTTTTTATTTATTTATTTATTTATTCATTATCATTATTATTATGCCCATATGTAAGATGTGAGACTATTTGTTGTTCTTCATTTAATTACATACCTTAATATTAGGGTCACTTTGCATTAAAGTGAGTTACACCACAAGAATCTCTAATTATCAAATTACGATTTACTGAGCATTCAAACAATCTAACGATTAGATTAACTAGCATTTAATTATCAATAATCCTTGGGATCCTAACAAATGTTTAGGTGTGATTCGGGGGTTGGACATGAAATCAAATAGTCCGATCTATGTTTTCAATTGATGGATCATCCTACGGGACGTTGCAAACCTAATGAATGGTGGGTCCTTGGATTTAGATCCTTCAATCGTCTATGAATTGTTTAATTGGCCTATAGATGTTTTTGAAGCTATGATCGACTATTTTAAAAATCAATTAAATGGATGGTTTGATATGTGGATGAGAATTATTTTTGACTGTCAGATTTATATTAGAATGAGGTTGAACGTTCAATATACTAAGTTAGTGTTCATTCTAAGTTAGGTTACATGGTAACACCTGAGTACTGAATAGTACGGGATGTTATAGCCAAACATCTCTCTAAAGTATCAGAGTATAGAGTCAGGATTGCTCTACCTTCCACGAAAGAATCAATCATATTAATGTCATGGCCTTCATCATCATCCTCTACCTGCCTGCTCAAATTGAAAAAGATATTGAGTTTTAATGTCATATTTCTGAAAGACAAATTCATGACCTCATTCCTATAATTGATGATAATATTGGATGTAGCAAGGAACAAGCGGCCAAGGATGACAAGGATTTGAGTGCTCATATTTGTGATAGGCTGAGTATCTAGGACGATAAAATCTATTGGATGGTAGAACTTATCAACTTGGACCAATACATCCTTAATCATCCCTCTTGGTACACGAACTGAGCGATCAGCTAGTTGTAATGTGGTCCAGGTGGGTTTTAATTCATCTAGACCCAGTTGTTCTTAGATCGAGTAGGGGATCAAATTTACGCTCGCCCCCAAGTCAAGGAGTGCATTCTCAATCTGGTGATTCCCAATTATACAAGTGATAGTTGGGCTACCAGACTCTTTATATTTTTGTGGCACATCTTGCTTAAGGATGGAACTCACTTTTCCGTCAGAAAAAGTTTCTTTTTTAATACTCTGCCGCCTCTTAGTAGTGCATAGGTCTTTCATAAATTTAGCATATGAAGGAATTTATTTTACAACATCGAGTAGAGGAATGTTAACTTTCACTTATTTCAACACCTCTCGAATGTCCTGAGAGTTAGCTAGAGGTTTTGGTGCAATCAACTGTTGGGGGAATGGTGCAACTGGTTTGCTTTGGAGTTTTGCTTCTAACTCATTTGGAGTATTGCTAGGTCTATTAATTTCATCTACTTCCGGATCCTTAGACTTTTCAGCCCTTACTGGAATACATTTGTCAATTGCTTTCTCACTCCTAAGAGTGGTGATAGACTTGGCTTGCTCCATTTGATTTGAAGAGCTTGGGCCACTGATTTTACATTGTGGTTTTAGATCGGGGAGAGCTTGAGCTGGAAGCATCCCTTTCTCCCCAATTGCTAAGTGTGACTCTATCCTTTAAACGGACGATGCAAGCGTTCTCATTGCTGATTTGATATCATGGAATGCTTGTGCCGTATTCTAGTGGAGTAGCTCTTGGTCTTAAATATGTTTTAGAACCAAGTCCTCTTGGGGTTTCCTTTGATCCAAAAATTACTTAAAGATCCCTTAAGGAGTAGTAGTTTGTCCATCCTTCAACTAAAATTTGGATGGTGTCTCCAGCTGGAGTTGTAAGTATTTGAGGTGGTTCCTTTGAAAGGCCTCTAGTAATTGTTTACAACATTTGATTGCTCATTCAGTATTTCTTGAAAAGCAGGTATTATTGGACAATTTTCAGTTGTATGAACACTGTAAGCACAAATACCGCAAATAACGTCCTTAACCTTGTCCTTCTTAAGTTCCATGGCCTCGAGTTTCCTTGTGAGACTGGCCACTTTAGCATTTATATCGTCTTCCTCTTTCAAAAGATATATTTCGCCCTTCCCCTTTAATTAAGTAGGCCTTAAAGTGGTGTTGGGTCTTGGGGAGATGTTCTATGATTGTGTGTTTTTATTAAGTTTGTCAAAATAATCCCACACATTATCGACATCTTTGTTCATGAATTCCTCATTGCACATTGTCTCGACCATTTGATGCATGGAAGATGTCAATCCATCGTTGAAGAAATTTGTTATGCACCATGTTTCAAAACCGTGTTGTGGGCATGAACTAATAAGATCCTTGAACCGCTCCCAACATTGGAAGAATGTCTCAACTTCCTTTTAGGTGAAGCTCATGATCGACTTTCTGATAGTGTTTGTCTTATAGTATGAGAAAATTTTGTTTATGAACTCTCGTGTCATGTCATTCCATCTGCTAATAAATCGTAAATGTAGTGAGTGCAACCACGTCTTAACTTTTTCTTTTAAGGAGAAGGGAAAGAATTCAATCTGACCGTGTTCTCAGACACATTAGGAAAATATAAAGTGACTATTATCTTGTCGAACTCTTTCAAGTGTAGGTATGGACTTTCAGATTCAAGTCCATAGAACTTTGGAAGGAGTTGGATCACTATGGGCTTGATATCCATATTTCCTATATTTTCTGGAAAAATCATATAGGAAGTTGCGCTCACTCTCGTTGGTTGTAAATAGTCTTGTAAAATATGAGGTGGGGGTATATGATACACTTCATTCTCATCATGAACTTCCTCAACTGGAGGTTAAGGTTGATTTGCAGGTTGATTAGCAGTCATTACTTTTGTTGACTCAAAGGATCTCAAGTGGCGTCTTGTCCTATGATGGTTGGGCAACCCTTCGACTAATCCTCCTTCACTCAAGAGACAGAGTATTATCACAGACCCACTTGGGCATGAAACACTCTCAGCCTTTAAGTTCAAAATATAACCTAAAATCTAATAATTGAAAACTACAACAATTAAGAAGTAAGAGAGAGAGAGAGAGAGTTAGAAAGAAGTTACCAAATAGGAGTTGTTGTTCACAACCCCAAGTGTAGGGTTTCGATGTAGTAATAATCTCAATGAGACCGAGGTTGAATCCATAGGGACTAATCTCGTGAGTATTCTGAAAGTGATTAGAAGAATAACTAGAAAAAGATGAAAACTTAAATCTGTAAGTATAGAGAGTAATTGTAAGAGATATAATGAAATTCAAAGGTGGGAAACTAGGGGTTTTTAAGTATCCACTTGTAAAGATCAGGGAGATCTATGCTTGATTGACGAACACAACTAGAATCAGAGTCCCATCTTATCCAATTGGAAGATATCTAAGTAAAATCAAATATGAACTTCTTTTCACCTAATTCTCAATGGAAGAGCAGTGTGAGAACTAGAAGTGATTCCATCACAAAACCATGCCCATGAGACAATGGCTCACAACAAGATTTACCACTCCCACAATCAATCCGAGAGAATTGTGAAAGTTAGGGAGGATTCCATTATCTAACCATGCCCAATGGACGATGGTGAACAACAAGATTTCTTAGATTCACAATCTCAAAAACATGAAAAGAACATACTCAAAGTTATCGCAGATCTATTATAATTTGAGTCACAACAAACCATTAAAAACTGAAAATATTCCTTATAATTAAACTAGAATCAAAGAGAGTTCAATATAAACATGAATCAAAACAATATAAACATCTCATCACACTACAAGCTTCACCTCTTAGCCCTAGCTAAGAGGTTTAGCCAACCATAGACATGATTGAACTAAAAATCTTATAAAAAAAGTATAAAAATTACTATGGAAAAGGAAAAAAAACTCTTGGCGACAACTTCTCCACATTTTGCTCTACTCCTCAAACCTTAAATGATACCTAGGGACGTCCTAGGCACTCCTATTTATATTTTTGCAGCACCTCCTTTTGCACTGACTTGGAAAAATCTAAAAACCATCTCAAATTTATGCATTTTCTCAAAATACACTTCACTCTACGCAATTTTACAGAATAACCTAGAGTTTCAGAATATGCTTCTTCAGGATACTTTCAGGAATATGTTTATTTTCAAGACAATTTTAAGATTCATTTTCTTCACTTTGAAAATTTGATTCTCTTTATTCCTCACTTGTTTTCTTAGATCTTTAGCATGTGAATTCTTCAATCTTGGCATTCTAAGTTTCATCCCTTACCTTGGTGATTCTTAAGCATTAAATCCATGCTTTTAGCATCCTTTTCAATCCAAGTTCTTAAATTCACCTTGCAACACAAACATGATTAAAATAGAAAATTAAGCATTATCATGTTCATAAAACCAAGTAATAGATGGGATCCAATATGCAATATTTAACCCTCAACAGTTGCTAGGTTAAGATCCTATAAAACAGAAACAAGGTAGAAAAATTCTTAACTTAAAAATAAAACAAAAAGTTAATCATAATCTTAACTTAATTCTAAAACTAATTAAATTTAGAAAAGTGCAATCGTAGTCCCCAGTAACAGCCCAAAAAACTTGTTCAAAACCCCAAGTGTAGGGTCGTAATGTAGTAATAATCTCGGTAAGACCGAGGTTGAATCCACAAGGACTAATCTTGTACGTTTCTGAAAGTAATTAGAACTAGAGTTAGAATAAGATCTAAATTAGAAATCTAGAATAAAAGAAGTAATTATGAATGGTGTTGATTGAAACTTGTGAATTTAAAGGTGGAAACTAGGGTGTCAAGGATTCACTTGTAGTTATTGAGATACTACCTTACTTGATTCAAGAGATCCAATTAGAAGCAGAGTCCTATCTTATCCAATTGGAAAGAGAGATGATCAAATTTCTGAACTTCTCATTGATCTAAGCTCAATGAAAGAGGATTGTGAAGATTTGGAAAGGATTCCGTCAGCAAACCATGCCCAGGAGACAATGACAAACAAGAAGATTTACCAATCCCATAATCTTAAATAAGAAAAGAAGATACTCAAAGTTATCGCAGCGTCTACTGTAATTTGAGTCATAATAAACCATTAAAAACTGAAAATATTCCTTAAAATCAACTAACAATTAATAAAGTTCAATATAAACATGAATAAAAGCAAAATAAACATCTTAATCATGTTACATGCTTCACCTCTTAACCCTACCTAAGAGGTTTAGTTAACCATAGACATGATTGAACTAAAATCTCTTAAATAAAAACATAAAACAACTAAGGAATTAGAATAAAGACTTTTGGCGGTGCCTCTCCACCCTTTTACTCCATTCCTTAAACTCTAGAAGATGCCTAAGAACGTCCTAGGGTCTCCTATTTATACTTGTGAAGCTCCACCTTACGAACCGACTTGGAATTTCCACAATACGATCGTAAAACTGCCTCAATTTACTCAGTCTCGTTATGCATCGGTCGGACCGAAGTCACTTTTGGTCGGACCAAAGTCGAGTCCGAATTTGGAAATGATTTCGTTTCAGAGTTGCCCGATTTCGATTGGACCGAGCTGGGTTCGGTCGGACCAAACTTAAGTTGCCAGTCGGACTGAATTAATCCTCGGTCGAACCGAATTAACTCCAAAATTCATCATTCTTCACAGAAGCTTTTTGTGCACTTTCGGTTGCACCGAATCCTCCCTTCGGTCGAACCGAACTGGATTTCGGTCGACCGAATTGTCCATTAGTTGAACCGAATTAACTTCTGAATTCCATAGTTTATCGCTGGACTGTTTTGTGCAAGTTCTGTCGGACTGAACATGGATTCAGTTAGACCAAACCTGTGCCTTTTCTGTTGCAGATTATGCGATCTTTCGAATCCTTTCTTCACCTTTTGTACCTGATTTCCTTGGATCTTTGGCATGTGAACTCTTCATTCTTGGTCTCCTAAGATCCCTCCTTTGCCTTGGTGATTCTTGAGTATCAAATCCATGGTTTTAGCATTCTTTTCAATCCAAGCTCTTAGATTCATCCTGCAACAAAAACATGTATAAAATCTATACTATTAAGCATTATAATGTTCATAAAACCAAGTTATAAATAGGGGAGAATATGCAATATATGATACTCAACACAGTCCTAGAAATATGAGAAGGGGCCAGCCTAGTGGAGCCGAGCTGCCGACTTTTTTGGGAGGTGGCGGGTGTATTAGAAGGCTAAGGGGGGTTGTTGCCCATTTATTTGTCCTCTCAGGCAGTCCTTTGTACCTGCTGAGGCCTCTGTACTTACTGGTCCAATTGTTCCAACAATTGCCTCATGGAGTTCATATTATTGTTCAGCATTTCGACATGCTGCTCAATGGAGTTCAGTCGTCCTCCTTGGTTGCAAGACCGCTGAGTCTACCTTGTAGGACTAAAGTCAACCTGTTATTGGGAGGTGGAATCCCGATGACTATCAGGTTGTTCTGGTGGTGTAAGGTCAGGTGCAACAGGGGAGACTTGGGTTTTTGTCTTCCCTCTAGCCATCACAATCCTTCTAGTAAAGTAGAGAATGACTTTATTGTCGTTTCCCACAGATGACACTAAATTGTTAATGTAGTTTTCTGGTGAACCCTCCTTAGACCCTTGGACACCTGCACACAATAGACAAAAGAAGAAAGGGGGACCCTGGCTAACACAAGGGACCCTCCGATGCCAAAGTCAAGGATCTAGATCTTTGTAGAAAGTGGTTCTAAAGAAAAGAGTCACTGGTCTTTTTGAGTTTATGGGTTGTGTACCTTTCACCGTTTAGGTCCTTCCATATTTCCATATTTATACAAGAGGGAAGATCACACAGTCGGGAGATCTTCTTTGTGAGAGGGAAGATCATAATGTGGAGATCTTTCCCGTTTAGAGCCCCCGAGATCTCGGAGATCTTCCTTAGATCACAGACGTCCGAGATCTCCAGGTATTGACTTTATCTCCCGATATCTTCGGGCCGTTTGCTTTGGATAAGACTAGACATTAGTCGGGAACCGATATGCCCTTCGGATCCTTAAGAAAGGTCGGATGACAGATAAAGCCTCAGAGGCATGAGGTAGTACTGAGCTATTAGTAGGTTAGTATTATCCCGATGTTGAATAGCCTTTAGCTTCCTTTGCTGAGCCTAACAGTTCTTATTAAGCCATTATTCGAAAAAGTTCGTCGAAGGTCATGCCAACCTATGGCATTGTCGGCCCTTTTCTATTAGTAGTTATCTTCCAAGTAGCTTGGGCCAGTGGTTCGTGCTGATTGTTGGTTCACCCTCTTGCCATGGGTTACTCTATTTTTCCCCTAACAGTAACCAATAATAATAAAAAAGCTGATTTTCTTTTTTTCAGTCATAACCTTTTCAACAGTTCCATGGTTAATAAACATTTTGTAGTGGACGAAAGATTTTAATAGTGGGTGTTCAATGATGACAGTCTCTTATGTAGTCAAACTGAAATTCATATTTGCTTCATTTTTGAGACCATGCTACAGGATAATCTGGAAAAAAAAAAACGAAGACGGACAGCTTGGATATAAAATGTCCACAACGAAGTGGGCCCTATGGTCAGGTGGCACATCGCTGGTTACGAGTTCCCAGCCAAGTCGCACTCGGTTGGATGACATTACGTATCAATCTGACCTGCATTGCTCAATTTCACCCTTCAATAATCTCTATTTTTAAAAAAGGACATTTCGGTAATTTCCCCCATTTTGATTCCTAGAAATATCTTGTGAACTTTGAATTTTCTAAGAACATTAACAGAGAAAAAAGGGGAAGAAAGCAAGCAGTTCTGTTCGAATGGAGGCGACCAGGGTTTGTTATTCATCCTCTTCACTTGTCTCTTTCTACTTTTCCTGGAATCATCATTATAAATCTACGAAGATGATTCAATCTCTCCTGTCTTTTAATCCTTCAATCTCATCTTCAAGGATTTCCTTCCCTTTGAGACTGAAATCATTAGTTTTACCTGGCTTTAACGCGCTCACCTCAACAAGTAGGAATCTCTCCTTCACTCCATCATCTTCTGTTTCTTATACGGATGGATCATCTGATTCTTCTTCTTCTCCTTCACAGTCCCAGGTAACAAACGCTTCCAATAAAAACAAATCTTTTGCTTTTATTTTCTTTGATCTGTTTTCCAAGGTTGAAATATGTTACACAACTTCAAAATAAATAATAATAGTAGTAATAGTAGTAATAATAATAATAATTAATTTATTATTATTTTTTTAAGGTTGGAAAAGAGGAATCCAATCTGTGACATTGTTTAGATCCTAATTATATGATTTCCGTTCATTTTCTCGTTTCTGTTATCATTAGAGGGAGGGTCCCAGTTCTTTACATGTGGACCCATGGTTTGGCCAGCGGGACCGTTGATCTGATTTTCCGTAACATGGGTGCTGAGTGCCCTGAAAACATCCCAGATTGAAAGACCTTAATCCTTTGATTTTATGCCTTTGTTACCATTATTATCATTTTTGCACTCATCATGAACTGAAATGATGATTTGTCAGCGGGGCATACCACCTCCATGCTGGGGCCTGGGTTCCATCAGATCAACAGTCTTGCACCTCCATACTGGGGTTCATCAGATCAACAGTCTGGATCAGTGAACGATGGGTCCCAAGTATAAAGGACAGTAACCTCAGCAAGTAGTGCATTTGCTGAGTCTCAACTCCTGTAATTCCTCTTCCTCTTCTTCATTTAAGCACATCTCATGTTTTTTTTTTTTAATTATCTAGAGTTACTAGATGGTGCTTGATCGAGAGAAATAATATTTTCGAGTGGACTGACCTAACCAATGGATTTGATGAGCCCACCATGGGATGGTCCAGGTCCTAGTGTCTCACATATGAAATGATCCTAGCCATTTGATTAAACTGAATGACTGCAGCCAATGGTCAGATTAACTAGCAGTCAAATCAGATGGTTTAGGATCATCTGATGGGGAAAATTTTGGCATGATCTCCCCTCCAACATGGAGCGACCATATGTACAATTTGGTTCACTAGAAGGGCCCCCCTCTCATGTACAGTTTGTTGTTCCGGACAAAAGCTTGGTCAAGCACTGTGTATTAGCTTTCTGATCTATTGGCGACCTGTTGTGAGGTATTAAGAAATTGGAGAAGAGGAAAAGCCAGAAAGCAGAGCTGAAGTTGTGAAAGAGAACTCAAGAGTTCAAATAGGGTTGTCAATGGATGGACTGTTCTGAACATTGGACATGGCCTTGCATAGACCAAGTTTAAGGCTGCAGGCTAGACTAGATCGATCTTGTCAGGCTTGGCTTCTAAATTCACCGCTCAATGTTTAAGCGTTTGATGCAACACAAAGTTGACTGTAATTGGATAGGATAATTATTGTTTCTTATTGTGTCCATCTGGTACGCCCCGCATATGAGTCCACAGGGGCTGACTTTCAGTTTTGAGAGGGAGGGAGGGGATCCAAAAGTATACATTGCCTAATGCAGCTTAATTGCTTCCAACTTCTTGTACCAATGGAAATTATTTTCAATCAATTTCAACCATTTGTTGAAAATCTTAGGATTTGCAATGTGGGATCTCAATGTTTATGCTCCTTTTGTGATTGATTTGCTATTCTTGTGGAGGGGAAACAGGAGCTCTTGGACCTTGTTGAGGGTAGTGAGATTGTTGAAGCCCTGAGTATAGATCCTGCACACCTTCATAATTCAAACCATTCATTTTGAGTTGCCTTGGTGAGGTATTCCTGTACTTCATGATGCCTTCCAGGTGGTTGTTAAAGGACCACTAGTGTTACCCATGCTGCTTCATTCTGTAGTGACCTTACCTAATTTGATTTGCTGTTTATGTCATTCATTTGCTCTATCATCATTTCTGTCATTTGTCGCATGGGTATGTCATTTTGCTTTGTTCCCTCTATCTCAGGATTGTAAGAATGTCCACTTGTGTGCATATAATAGCAGATGTGAATACAGATCACAAATCTGGTAGTTGATCGGTCATAGATCACAGATTTGGCCTAAAGATTGCATAAGAACACAGATCAGAATTTTCCAGGCAAATCTGACCACTGACCAAGACGAGGATCACCAATCTGCCAATGAGTTTGCGTAGAAATGCAGATATGAATATCGGGGCACATGTGAACATTAAAGTAGCAGCAGAACAATGGAGCATGTAAAAACATGGGTCTTGTAATGATGTAACCATTGAAGCAATCACAGATCAATGGACCTGGTGCATAGTATGGGCAGATGTGACTGTTGAAGTAGTCATGGATCAACGAATCCTAGCTGTAGATCACATAATGCAATGATCTGATAAGACGGGCAGACGCAACTATCGATTTGGGTTAATGTGATGGATTTGAGAATTGGTGGTTGTACTATTATGATTGATTGGGGGTGGATGAGCTGGATTTAGAGTTAGGGGCTGTTTGGATTGGGGAAAGTGTATAACCTAGATATTTTAATTACCAGGTACTGCAATATCTGAGTATTGTGATTACTGGGAATTCATCATTGTGTTTGGATTACATCTTGGAGTGGGTGATTGTGAGTCCTAAAACTTCTATATGCATCTATTTGGTTCAAGTTGGAAACCACATGTGGTATTGATCATAGTATAAAACAGTCTTGTCACTGATCAAGAACATCCACCATGTGGGTCCTGCCTTGATTTTCTATCCCTCTTAAAGAATCAGCTTTTGGGGTGGTAATGGGCCAGGTAGCTTGGCCCATATGGCTCAACCCTATATGGACAGGGTTTTGGCCCCTAAATTTGGCCCGAGGCAAGCCCGGGCTTCAAATCTAGGCCTGATGTCTAGGTCTGGCTGGGCCTGGGCCATTGATGTATGGCTCAGTTTGGTCCAATCGTTAACTATGTCCTATCATACAAAAAGAATGGCCTGTTTAAAGACACTTGTGAACGGTTTCCATTCAACATACATGTGTAGGTTAAAAGCTGTTTAAATCATGGTCATTTTTCAATGATCAAACCATTTAAGTGGGATGTGACGTGAAAAAAGGGGATACCTTGAAAATTCTTAGATTAGATTATTTCAAATGTTTGATCATTTGTCTTTTCGTTGCAGGGTCGGCCCTGTAGGGCCAAGGTGAGGGCCAAAGACTTTTTAGCAGGATCACTTTTGTCAGATGATCCTTATTGACTAGGAAAGTAGTCAATCCTTTGATCATACTAAAAACAGTCCTATCATTGATCTAGATCATTCATTATGTGGGTCCCAGCCTTAATCACCTGTTATTGTAAAAATTCACTTATACCAAATGGTCCTAACCGCCTATTCAATGTTCAGGAAAATTGATGACCCATATTGATCATTCTACAAATGGTCCGATCATGGATCTAGACGATCCATCATGTAAATCCCACCCTTGATTGTCCATCACAATAAAAAAATAACTTTTGTCGGATGATCGTACTTTGTCCATTTAATGGTTAGGGAAATGGATGACAGATATTAATCATAGTATAGATTGTTTGATTTTTGGTCTTGACCATCCATCGTTTGGTTTGACCCTTAATTGCCCATCATTCTAAAAAATAATAATTTGTTTGAATGATCCTATCCCCCATTCTATGGTTAGGAAAATGGGTGGTCCTTAATGACCATACTCTAAATGGCCTGGTCTCTATTCTAGACCATGCATCAGGTGAGTCCCACCCTTGATTGCTGATCCCTCTAAAAAAAATCACTTTTTTTGGATGATCCTAATCGTCCATTCGATACTTAGGGAATGGATGGCCCATATTGATCATACTACTAATTAATACAGACCATCCATCAAGTGGATCCAACCCTTGATGGCAACTCCCTCTCCAAAAACCCTTTAGTTGTATGACTTGAATTTTCCAATTAATGCTTAGGGAGATGGAAGGTCCATATCGGCTATAATGGAATGAATGCATTCAAGGGAACTCAGAAGTAGCATCAAAGGTAATAAGATGGGGGAAAGTAGACTTAGTTGGTTCGACCAATGTGCAATGGAGACTAAGAACTGCGCTAGTTAAGAGCCTAGTATCCCGTATTGGTATCGATTGGCATAACAGTGCCCTTCGATACCGATACGGATACGGGGGCGTAACGGCGCAAATTATTTTTTTTTGCCAAAAAAATATGGATTAAATGTGGAATATTCTAAGCATTCAAAATATGTATTCATTTATAAATTGGAACATGTTTATGGTGGTGTAACGGTCCACTCTTTGGAGAGAAGTTGTATTAGACTGTCTAATGAATTTATTAACTAGATAACCTGAATTTGACTACAAAATTCATATATTTAATTTTCTAACTATCTACTATTAATGATAGATATATTAAAAGGAATGTAATATGAAAATATCTTACATTAGGTGTTTGCAATTATTTTTAAGGAATTTCTCGAACATACTTGTGGATGTGATTGTGATTCCTGTCTATGACCTGTCATCCTCAAGTTAAGAATATAAAATAAAAATAAAAATAGTAGTGTCTAATATACTCCCCTGCAACTTGATTAAGGATTACTTGATTGGTTGTCAGGGGAGCTATTTTAAATACAAGTTTAGCAGTGTCAAGTGTGTGCTTGGCTTCTTGCAATAATACTGCTGTGAGCTGTCTGCTGCAAATACTTACCTTAATACAAATATATACTTACAATTACAAGTTACCACCAAAATGAAAATCTACTTTTTTGTGGTTGCTTGACCTCCGCATCATCGTTATCGTCATCATCAAGCTGAGGCTGTCCAATAGGTGTAGGTGCTGCATATCCATAATATTCAGTGCCAAAAGGAAATACTAGATTAACGAAACTAGAAGATGGCTGATCCTGACTAGGCAATGACTCCAATCCCAAGTAAGGATATCCACCAGTGCTCCTCGAATAGCTATACTGGTGCCGGTACTCAAGCTATTGAGGATCTTGAGATTGAGAGTGCGTCTGCTGTGATGAGTAACTTGGATTTGAATCTGGATATCTATAATCATATGGATATTGACCGGGAAGACTACTCCAACATGAATGTGATAGAACAGGCTTAGTATAACCATCATAATCATAATCCAATTGACCATAAGAATATCCATCATAATAACCAGTACCATGAGCCTGCTAATGTTCTGGACCTCCCGAACCCGGTGCACCACTAGATATACCCTTCTCCTGCTGGCTGTATCGTAACTCAGTACACTCATAAGTCCGACCTCATGTACTACCTCGTCAATGTTCATCGACATCGCGATCTGTAGACGGTTGTATAGGGCGCTGAGCAACACCAGAAGTGCCAGCACCAGGGGCAGGGGGGTCATCATCACCATCATCCGACACGGTCACGCTACCACTGCTCGTACTCTTTTGTTGATCTTGAGTCGTACCCGTACTTGGCATAAACGCTGCCCCTCTTACTGGGTCCAACACATTTGCTCAACTTCCTTGTTGCGCTCTGCGTATTTCTGGATCATGAATTTTCAATTATTCACTATCCTCTTCAATTTTTTTTTTCTTTGTTTCCAACCAAGGTAGAAGCAGGTCATCCTCATCATAAATATTGTTCACGTTTATTGGACAGTAGTATACGTCATCGGCGGCTGTAATGCTTCTATGATATCGTCGCATTCTTAGTTTTATATTGTAGTGCATAAAGACAAGTCTATCTAATGTCCTAGTTTGTAATCTATTCCTATTCTTTGAATGAATAAGCGCAAAACAACTCCAATTCCTTTCGCAGCTAGAGGAAGATGTTGTCTAGCTCAAAACTTTTACTGTAATTTTTTGGAGAGCCTTCATACTCTCTCCAAAATTAATCCACCATTCGGCCGGTTGCAACCTGGATACTATATGCTGTGCAAGAGCATCTCCAAAGCTACTCAGGCGGTTTCCAAATGTATCTAATTCATTCAACGCCTTTATTTGCATATCTAAGTCAGGCTCTAATCTCTTTATCACATTCTTTAGCCCGACACGAATTTTATCATCTGCAACAAATGATTCGGCATATCTGTATCTAGGATTTAGATAGTAACCTACTACATGAAAATCGTGATGGAGTTGTCTTGTGTATCTCCTGTCAATCATCCTCCAATAAGACTCAGTTTCTACAATCACGTTGAATTGCCAACTTTGCCTTATCCATGGCATTGTATAGGAAGCTCATGGTAGGTGTTTCGTCGGTTTCTACAAGACGGAGTACCCTCATTAGTGGCTCTATTACCTTTAAGATCGACTTGACCCTCTTCCAATATTTGTTGTCCCGTACGGTGTTCGCAACTTCAATCGGTGTCCCTGATGTCTTCTGCCCATGTTTTGTGTTGAGCTATTCTCAGGAAGCGAACATCTTACTTAAGTCTCCCCTATGCTGGAATAAACTCTTTAATGTTATAAAGTTTATTGTGAATCTAGTCCCCGCAGGCCTCAACAACTCTCGTCCTTTCGTAAACTTTCTCATTATTGCGACTACTTGATTATGGTTGTAAATAAATGTCGTCACTTCTCTTGCCCTTTCGACTGTTTTCTTAACATTCTTCTTCTTCCCAATATCTTCCAATATAAGATCAATACAATGGCTAACACAAGGTGATCAAAAAAGATGTTTTCTCTTTTTCATCAACCTATGTCCTATAAGCTTATATGATGCTTCATTATCTGTCACAATCTGCACTACATTCTCCTCTCCAATCTCTTCCACAACTTTATCCATTAGTCCGGTAATATAAGTAGAATCTTTTGTTACCTTTGAGACATTAATTGACTTGTGGTATATAGTTCTTAAGTGGCAGTACACCATGAAGTTGATCATGCTACGTCTAGTTGGGCCAGTCCAACCATCACACATGATTATGCATCATTTGACTTGCCATACAGGTTTAAAGGTAGCTACGTATGCTTTCACATCTGCATACTCTGCATCTATCCATTTCCCCCTAATCTCTTTAGCCGTGGGAGTTTTTATTACTTCACCTGCTTCTGCTACTGCATTAATTACCACCTACCAATGTGGAGAATTGGCCGCGTTAGGAGGTATGTTGGCATGTATAAATAACTTTGCTGCTGCTCTACCTAGCTTCTCAACGGAAGTTCTACTCCACATTTGTTTTATCTTCTTTTGTTTAGTTGATTCTTTCCTAAATAGGATTGGATCAATAGAGGATCTCCTAAACTCATTTACTTCTTCATTCAAACGTATAGGGCATCATGTGAAGATGTTTGTCGTCGGCTCTCAAACACACGCCGTAACCCACCAAACCTGCCCCCCCCCCCCTGCAGAAGCAGTTGCACTCCCAGTCCCAGTCCCATTGCCCCCTCGTCATGTGGCGACGTTCTTCCTCTTCACGAGCTAGACATAAGCTCTCTCCTAGCTATAGTTAATTCTCGATTTGAATCTTCGTTAAAATCAATAATATCTTTATCACGAACGCCCATATATTCAGGACCAAACACCTCCTATTGAACCGCATCCAAAATCTCATCTTTTTTCTTTTGTACAGCAGCACATTTACCCTTTGACTCATTTAGACTAGCTTGCATTAAAATCATTATCTCTTTCGGTACTCTAGTACATCCCGCAAGTTGACCCTTTCGATGTGCCAAATGTTGTTTAAGATAGGTAATTCCACCAGTCACTAGTCTATTACAATAGTTGTACTTCATTTGGTGCCTAGTACCACCAACCTTCTGATAATGTTGCCATCCAATATCCTCACTTGTTGGCTAGAGCTAGACCCAGACATTTCTTTAGGTTTAGGTAGATGCTAGATAATTAGATATAGATTAGATATGAGTATGAGTATATGACCTATGTCTATGTGAGATTGTGAGTCTAGTCTACTCGACACTCTCGCTATTCTAAATTTATAATATTATATACAGTTTCAGAATCTAATCAATAAAGATGATTTTATGTTCTAAACCTTAAGAAGCTCCAAAACTTGTCCAATATAAGAAAATAAAAACATAAAGTCACTAATTGGAAAATAGAAAAAAATTTAAAAATATATATAAAATGACAACAACAATATGTAAAATGCACATTAACATGTTCTACTATGATTAACATATCATATTCTAAAATTAAAATAACAAAACATTTAATAAAAAATGATTTTTTGAATTTTTTAAAAAAGGGTTGAAAATAGTGCGTAAATAGAAAAAAATTAAAAAAAATTAGAAAATGACATCAAGAATCTGTAAAATGCACATTAACATGTTCTACTATGATTAACACATCATATTCTATCATTAAAACAGCAAAACATTCAATAAAAAATGATTTTTCGAATTTTCAAAAAGAGGGGCTGAAAATAGTGCGTAAATGGAAAAAAATAAAAAAATAAATAGGAAATGACATCAAAAATTTGTAAAATGCACATTAACATGTTCTACTATGATTGACACATCATATTCTATTATTAAAACAGCAAAACATTCAATAAAAAATGATTTTTCGAATTTTCAAAAAAAGGGCCGAAAATAGTGCGTAAATAGAAAAAAAAATAAATAGAAAATGACATCAAGAATCTGTAAAATGCATATTAACGTGTTGTACTATGATTAACACATTATATTCTATCATTAAAGCAACAAAAAATTCAATAAAAAATGATTTTTTGAATTTTCAAATAAAGAGCCGAAAATAGTGCGTAAATAGAAAAAATAGAAAAAAATAGAAAATGACATCAAGAATCTGTAAAATGCATATTAACGTGTTCTACTATGATTAACACATTATATTCTATCATTAAAGCAACAAAAAATTCAATAAAAAATGATTTTTTGAATTTTTTTTTTTAAATGGGCGAAAATAGTGTAAATAGAAAAAAATAAAATAAAAAATAGAAAATGATATCAAGAATCTGTAAAATGCACATTAACATGTTCTACTATGATTAACATATCATATTCTATCATTAAAACAACAAAACATTCAATAAAAAATGATTTTTCGAATTTTCAAAAAAAATGGCCGAAAATAGTGTATAAATAGAAAAAAAATAAAAAAATAAAAAATGACATCAAGAATTTGTAAAATGCACATTAACATGTTCTACTATGATTAACACATTATATTATATCATTAAAACAACAAAACATTCAATAAAAAATGATTTTTTGAATTTTCAAAAAAAGGGGAGAAAATAGTGCGTAAATAGAAAAAAATAAAAATAAAAAATGACATCAAGAATATGTAAAATGCACGTTAACATGTTCTACTATGATTAACACATTATATTCTACCATTAAAGCAGTAAAAAATTCAATAAAAAGTATAAATACCTATTTTTGAGGAATTTCTGGAAAATAGCCCAAGGAGCTTCAAATCAAGAAAATCCTTAATATAAGTTATTTTTCTCTGAAATATGAAGCTAAGATTGGTTGAAAATAGTAATATACTGATTTAGGAAGTGTTTGGAAGAAAGAAGTTTGAAAAAAAGTGAAAAAATAGACCTTAAAAAGCCAAAAAACTAGTTACTGTTTTCTGACCATTTTGCCCTGGTCGTTACTGGGCAGTAACGGCCGTTACGTATACAATATCGGAGGGGTGCCCATTATGGCCCCGTATCGCCTAACGGCATCGGCCGTTACCGATACTAACGGCCGATACGCCCGTATCATAACCGATAGGGGACACCTTGGTTAAGAGTGAGTCAATTTAAGTTGAAGGCTCTAAGAGGGCAAGGGAAAGGCCTAGAAGGCCATGGATGGAGAT
Source organism: Magnolia kwangsiensis (assembly GCA_037074715.1). NCBI lineage: Eukaryota > Viridiplantae > Streptophyta > Magnoliopsida > Magnoliales > Magnoliaceae > Magnolia > Magnolia kwangsiensis. The sequence continues at coordinate 104,123,826 of CM073576.1, read as the reverse complement.
AGTAAGGAAGGACTTGAGGACTAGTTTAATTGAGGATACGGTCCATGATAAATGGAATGGCATAACATGATTTGTGGAGTTGACCACAATTTGTTGGGATGTGGCTTCTACGATGATGTTGCTAATATTAATCATAATACAAATGATCCAATCATTGATGTAGATGATCCATCATGGGTTCCACCTCTGGTTGTCCATCCTTCTTCAAAAATTGCTTTGTTTACGTGATCCTAGTTGTCTAATCAATGCCTAAGGAAAGGACAGTTCATATTGACCTCCCTATGAATGGTCTAATCATTGCTCTAAATCATTTGTCATGTTGGTCCCATCTTTGATCGCCCATCCGTCTCAGTAAATCACTTTGGAAAGATGATCGTTGTTGTTTAATCAATGACAAGGGAAATGGAAGTCCCATATTGACCATCTGACAAAGATGCCATCTTTAATGTAAACCCTCCATCATGTGGATCCCACCTTTGATTGTCCATCCTTCTAAAAAATCACTTTGGTTGAATGATCCTAATCATTACGTGTTTCCCACCTTAGACCACCTATCCCTTGCAAGATGGGGTTAATTACTAGTGGAAGTATAAAATCCTAGATTGTTTTGGACATTATATTATAAGGGGTTGTTTTGAAAGTTTTAAGTTGTAAACAATTTGCGCAAAAGAGTTTTAGGCGTAAACTGTACATGCTATTCTGTTTGGCTTTTAAGTGGTAATCTGTTTACAGGTAAATAGATTATACATTTGGCTAACTTGTAAAGTGTTTAAAATTTATGAAGTAGGCATTCTTACCGCAAAGCTTGAGGTAGTAAATCCCACCAAAAATTGCAAATCACATAAAAAGGGCTTTATTTTTTTTTGGGCCCTAGCCTCGGAGAGCATGAAAGTGTGCACGTGATGGATGGATTGGATGTCCTGCACCCATCATAGTAGGCGAAGGTTTTTAATAGTGGGCATCCCATGATGGTTGTAAAAATCGGTATTGTATCGGACGATGCGGGCATATCATATTCGTATCGGCTTGATACGATACACGATACGGGGCTGTATCGGCCGTATCAGAATCGATTGGGCCGTATCAGCGGATACTGGTTGATACGCCCATATGACCCCAAATTATTATTATTTTTTTCAAAAATTCACTCATGTCTCTTCTTCTTTTCATTTTAACCATGGAAGAATCTTAAAAACTCATTTTAGGCTAGATCTAGACGTATTTTGGGATCAAAACAAATGATTCGAATGGGATTTGACAAATCGAAGCGAAGTGGACCATTATGGGAAAAATCAGAAAGAAGGGTAAACCTTCACTTTCTTTTTTATATTTTTACCTCTTTTTTTTTTTTTTTTTGTTGTATTTCCAATGTAATGGGTCATTGTTTACCAAATCATGTTTAATTTGTATTCATTTAGGGCCCATTTTGTTGTATTTCCAATGTAATGGGTCATTGTTTACCAAATCATGTTTAATTTGTATTCATTTAGGGCCCATTTTGTTGACCTTTGAAAGGATGAGCTATAAATGTCTGCGCAGAGGGGGGGGGGGGGGGGGGGGTAATAAATCAATTGAATACAATTTTGCAAAGTATTGAATTCTTGATATTAAATAGTTTGTAGGACAACCTTATTTCACGATGTCTTTGAAATCAAAATATCAAACTATTGCAATGAATAAATAAATCACAATAATAGCACAAATAATAATATCTAATCAACAATGCACAAACGAGTTATAGTGGTTCAGTGCCTCAATGCAACCTACTCCACTCCCAAAATTACTACACTCGCAATTTTGGCTTTCACTATTGCAAGGTTTTTCAGGGTCACCTTAACAACCTTATACAGTTATTGCAATTTTCATGGGTTATCACAATTAAACTCACTTTGTGATTTTACGGGGTCACTACAAACAAACCCGTTGAGATTTCCGGGCTATCTTAGAAAAACTCAAATTGAAATAATTTAAAAGATAGTACTTATCTTCGATTTGCCGAGTTGAAGTTGTAGCTGTAGCTTGAATGCAGCGATCTTCTTCTTGGTATACCGATGAAGTCTTTATATGAGTTCAACCTAAAAAAATATAAAGGGGTCTAGTAGATTTTCAATAAAACGAATGAAACCCTATTGTTGCAAATTCCATTCTCCATTTTCTCAAAGTAGAGTATGGATTACTCTATCAAAAACAGTTTAATCTAACTTTAAGAAGAATAGAGTAAGCTAATAAAAAATAAGAATTACAACATAAATAACTTGAGGAGGCTTGAAGAATCTCTCTTCACAACACAGTATGAAACTATGAATTTTCGTTGTTTAAAGAGTAAGAGAAAACCTCTATTTATAGCCAAGGATCTGTGTAGTTCAGCTCGCCGAACTTTAAAGATTACGTTCCAACGAAACTCGGATATCGTGGGATAAAATCTTTCAAGACTTTGGCTGGCCCAAGCCCAAGTTCGGCTGGCTGAGCAGGAGGTTTAGCTGGTCTAACTGGTCCAAAATCCGATTTTTGTTCCATTGCTGGAAACTTGACTGAACCCACCATGGGCTTGCCGAACCCCATGTTGGGTTGGCCGAACCTACTCCAAAAATATCTTTTGAGATTTGTCTTTTTGACCGAATCTTGTAGGGTTGGTCCAAATAGTTAGGCTGGCCGAACCAGATGTCGGGCTAGCCTAACTTGAGTGTATTTAACAAGAAATATGATTTTAAATATGCATGAGTGAAATATACCTAACCTATGATCAAACTAGGTTTATACCACTTGTAAGTTGACTCATACAAAGTGTTCTGAACTTCGAACCATGAATGATCTTGCTTTGAGATGTTGAGTCTTCTTTCCAAATGCTTGATCGAGTTGATAGCTTGTCTTCAATCGAGCTTATGATCGTAACTGGAATATAAAATTTGACAAACTAAAATGTGCTTTAAGTATAAGCACTTACAATCTCCCCCTTTGTCAATTTCGTGACAAAACTCACTTATACAACAATATAACTCAACACAACAGATTACAACATCTCAAATAACACAAATCATTTGAGTCAACACATTGAATCTTGTTACTCCCCTTGAGATCATGCATCTGTATCACTCTCCCTTAGCACAATCATATTTGCAAAAATATAGTTCATGGAGTGCATGCAAATGTGTGTGCTCATAAACGTTAGATAATCATGATCATATCCAAATATATATTTCTCCCCCCTTTTGTCAGAAGTTGACAAAGGAAGAAGCAATCAATGAAGCACGATGGGATATAGGAATAAGGAGCAAATGACATAAGGATTAAGTTGCATAAAGTAAGCATAACATAGTATCCAGATATATGTCAGCAAGAGTAAAAAAATGTCTGAAGTTATTATAGGCCAAGAGTTGAAGTAAATTGGTTAGAACTGGTGGAGGACGATGCCGGCATGTCAGGGTCATTAATCCTCACTCCTGTTGAAACGATGAAAGTACTTTTTCATGTACTTCATATGTTGTTTCTGAGTCTGGATTAATGTTTCCTGAGAAACATACAGGTCGTCCATCTTCTTTTCTAAATTATCCAACCTCTTTGAGAACTGAGAGGGCTGAAAATCGGAGTCATTGGTATCATCGGATTCTTCCAAATCTGCAAAGATATCATCCATATTGACATCTTCTTTAGGAACCTCGCTGCTCAGGCGTTAGATCAAGTTGCATCATGTTGAAATTAGCATTACCAAATGGAGCTCAGTCTCCAATGCTTCAGTTGTAGGGATTCGAACATTATAGCGCAATGCAAAGCAAGTCATGAGATATGCAAAAGGAATAGAGCCATGACGAGGATGATGACGGTACTGGATGATCTGATAGGTCATCAAAGATGGAAGACAGATATGGATACCAGAAACGACTGAATAAAGGATACGCATCATATGGGGAGTAAGGTCTGTCTTATTCCCACCACGAGGATAAACATTCGAAGTAAAAATACGATGCAAGACACGATATTTTGGAAGAAGATTGAAGGTGGGGAGTGAGTTACGGTTATGCCAAGGTGCATCAAAACCGCATAAGTCCCTAGTGAGAGAATTTCTTTCCGTTGGGTACATATCTTCAAAGATTGGTGGAATAGAGATTTCGTCTTCCACCATATTAATATCTAAGATTGATGGAGGGCTTGATAGTGACTATCTCTTCGATAAACTGAATGGAAAATGTTAATTGTTATGAAGACACAGTATGTATGGATGCATACATCCCTCTTGCGATAGACCGATAGGATGCACCACCCCACGCAAAAATCTTTTCCCATACTACCGCGGATGAGATTTCAACAAGGCCAAATTAGGCGATATGATTTGTATTAATAGTGCGCTCAATGAGAATATTACGGGTACGAAAATCCCGCTCATTTTTTGGATCATTTTCTTGCAAACAGATAGAGCGCACAACCCGATTAGTGGATCGAGAGGTAGAACTGGTCTGGGGGCGTTGCACAGTACGCTTAGTGCAAGTTTCCATGATACAAAATGACTAGATATTGCAAAAGAAATACCAACTAGTAGAAGGAAAAGATCTAGATCAAATTTCTACCAAAAAACCAACAAAATAGGGTTCTAGATTCAAGAAAGATGATGAAATCTACAATAATACATAACAAGGAACTTAAATCTAGAAGGAAACTCAAAAATATTCACTTACAAGGACATTAAAGTGATGGGTTGGCCAAAGGAACCACCGAAGAAGATGAGTATGGAAATGAGGGTTTTAAAAAAAAAAAATCCCCAATAATTCCCAAATGCGCACGGTTCAGCTAGCTCGAGTATGTCCTTGGCTGGCCAAATCGGGCGGTTAGCACAGGGTTGGCCAAAAAAAATTTAAATTTTATAAATTTAAAACATCGACATGAATAAACACTAAACATTATTCTATTAAAGCAAAAATATAAAACAACAAATTGCAATATAGAATAATTAATTAAGAAACACTGCATATACCAATATCATTTTTTAAATTAAAAAATCTGACATTATCAAGAGGTTTTGTCAGAATGTCTGCATTCTGTTTTTCAATATTAATATAAGAAATAGCGGTGAAGACCGCTTGAGTTAAAGTAGGAATATGCCAATGTCCTAGAGGAGGGTGAATAGGATTTTTTTTTTTTCAAGTTTTATAATGTATTTAAAAATCCTATTACACTAATCCTTTCAGATAGACAATTATCAGGATTACTCAAATGTAACTCTACTGGCTTCCAAGCCTGGTAGAGGATCCAATCACAAACTATTCAGAAGTGAACAATATGCAAACTAGTTTATGATGGATATGACTGTGTATGTGTGTGAGGTGTGATCTTAGATATTCAGATATTAAAATACTAAAGCAAATCACACAAACAAAAGAATAGCAATCGCAAACAGAGTCATTTTTATAGTGGTTCGACTACTTGTCTACTCCACTCCCGGTAACCGCACTCAACCCTTTAGTGTACCGGATTTCACTAGGAGGTTTTCCATGGTTCACCTCTAACCTAAGGTTTTAAATCAGGTTCACCTTCAACCTTTACAACCTACACTGAGGCTGACTATTTATGCTCTCACGAGCAAGGGTCAACACATCGCACCCACATTTAGGCACATTGGCCAAGGATCTTCCCTAAGACCCTAACAGAGGTTTCACTCAGTTCACCTTAAAACTCAAGGTTTTACTCGGTTCACCTCAAACCGAAGGTTTTACTAGTTCACCTCAAACCAGATGTTTATGCTCTCCACAAAGCAAGGGTCCACACAACGCACCCACCACGTACACTCCCGCCAGAGGCCTCCTTGAGGACTTCAAGGGTTGAGAGACACCTTAGACCCAATCCTACAAAGGAATGATCAAAGAGTCCTCTGGACTCTAGATACTTACAGATAAGTTGAGTCTCATTCAGCGCAGTAGTGAAGATCTCCTCCTTGTTGACGAAGAGTCTTCATCTTTCTTCATCCGCAACAAATGATATACCAATATAAGGCAACGGTTTGGGTTAAGGTTAATGATGGAATCCTACTCTCTAAATGTTTTCCTATAAAGGAGAGAGCAATTCCAATCATCTAAGCATTCAAGGCATCCTAGCTTTAATGATTTGCCATTAAGATGGTAGCTGAAGGATCCTTGAATGCGGAAGTTCATTCCCCAATCCACTCTATTAGATGTCAATGATGAGGGTGGATTGGAGGAACTCCCGTGAGAGAAAGGGCTTTGGGTATATGATCTAAAGGTAAAACACTCAAAAGCACTCTTTTCTTTCTCCGCCAGCAATATGAACAAGTCTCTCTTTATATAGGCAAAAGGTTCTAATGGATATAAAATGGTCACATTTATGACAGAGTTCGATATCATCGAGCAGTGTCGATATCATCGAGCGTATACTCTCGATAGTATTGACGGTCTGCTTGATGACACAAACTCACATATCATACGCTTTTGAAACCTCTTGCCAGTTGGTCGATGGGATTGATCAGGTGTCAATATCATCGGATTTCGAACTCCGATTCTATCGATACTTGGATCGATCTATCGACATTTGAAAAATGAGAGAGACTAGTCAAGAAATATTTCAGGTTTTTATGATATGATCAAGGGTCAACCGATGTCATCGGAATTTGTATATCGATGATATCGGAGGCAGTATCGATGCATCGAAAAATCCCATGGATTTTCCAGTAAGCTCGCTGGACAGTTTGTGTCCAGTCTCGATGCAATCGACTCGGCCTCGATATCATCAACATATGAATATCGATTTCCTTGAGTGGCCTTCAATCAAAGATAAAAAGCGACCTGAAATAATTGCTGGAAGATATACGCGCCCACTATCGATATCATCGATGGACTTCCGATATTATCGAGATTTGATTTAAGATCTTATCGGGAAGAGTATCGATATATCGAAGGATTTTGAGATTTTCCTTAAAAACAGGGGCGCCGAAAATCTGCCTGTCGATATTATCGAGCCACCTTCAATGGGCTCGAGAATCAAATATCGATGCTATCGATACGTGTGTCGATACATCGATAATTCTGTCCATATATGTATTTGGTTGCTGGACACATTAAGTCCTCATTCGATATGATCGATTCAGCTTCTGAGGACATCGACAGCGCAGGTCGATTATATCGATGTGTATCGATACAATCAACAGGGCAAGAAAACTTAGAGATTTTCTGATGTTAAAAAAGTTCTCTTACCCAAAAACTCTAATATATTTTAACTTATTTTTAAGGGTTTTAATCACCTGGTGTTTTGGGACATGGGATGTGAGGCTTAGATTTACCTATGGCGAGCTTCCACACATCCGGTTGAAGCAGACACTTGAATAGATCTTCCTGTGAGATTCTGCAGTTCGACTGACTCAACGCACGTGCTAATTGACAAACCAGGGCACTAGCAAGGGCACTTTCAATATATTCAAGTATAATAAATTTGCTTTCAACCAATTCTCTTATATAGTGATATCGAATATCAATGTGCTTAGTGCGAGAATGTTGAATAGGATTTTTGGATATATTTATTGCACTGATATTATCGCAGTATAAATGCATTGTTTCTTGATCAATACCATAGTTTGCTAACATCCTTTTCATCCACATTAATTGCGTGCATGCATTTCCTGCCGCAATATATTCAGCTTCAGCAGTGGATAATGATACTGAGTTTTGCTTCTTGCTCATCTAAGAGACGACAATTTCTGATGTAAAAACATCCACTACTTGTGGATTTTCTATCATCTACATTATCTGCTCAATTAGCATCAGTATATCTAGCAATTTGTAAGGACGTATAACGAGGATACCATAAACCCAAATTAACAGTACTGACAACATATCTAATTATTCTTTTTACTGCAGCCAGATGAGATTCCTTAGGGTTAGATTCATATCTGGCACATACGCCTACGTTGAAAGAGATTCAGGCCTTCTAGTTGTTAAATATAAGAGACTACCAATAATATTACGGTAGAGATGAGGATCAATGCTTTTACCAGTGTCGTCTTTAGATAATTTGAGTGTCGTAGCCATGGGAGTAGTAAAGTTTTTACCATTCTCAAACTAAAATTTCTTAACCAAGTTTATTGCATACTTGGTTTGAGATATGAAAATTCTATCTTCAAGTTGTGATGCAGGACATGAAAATTAAATAGGATATGCAAGATTTCAGGCTTTAGATCAAACTAATTCAGAAACATGCACATAAGATTTCCACATCCCACACGAAAGTTCAAACATTCAAACAAGGGGAATTTGTGAGGGTCCAGGCCTACACATGCTAAGGCTAAATCAATAAAAATTATTAACCAAACGAGATTCAAAGGAAAGTGAAAATCATCCACACATGCATAGCACAATCAGTCCCTAATCCAAGGGATTTACCAATTTCAATTCAGAAGACCCTAAGATTAGAAAAGGGGCGACTAAACTGGAAGTATTGCAATCTAGGGTTAGGGTTAGGGAAATCAGGTGAGAGATGAGTGAAAGAGAGGAGAGAGAGAACCCATAGCCAGCTCACGCGTGTGGACAGCAGGTTGGGTCTGATGCACGTGCGCTGATGGCTAGCCGCATGTGCGTGGGGCCCACGAACCCAAAAAAGGCCTTCTTAGGTCTGGTCGGTCAGGGTTGGGCCACACACCCTTCAAGTTTTAGCCCGATCCGAGGTCCGGTCCACGCATGGTGCTCCGTCGAAGTTTCAGCCCTCCTGCAGGGCCAGATTCTGGAATCCTGTTGAAGAGAGGAAAATTGATGCAATGAAGGACAGATTTGTAATGCAGATGATTGTGGGAGATGAGAAGGGTGGATGGTGGAAGATGGGAGTGAATCGGGTTAGATGTGGCTACGCACCATGATGGTTAGCCCTTCGAAGAAGGGAGGGCTTCGCACGCAATTAGGTTTTCATAACTCATAAAAGAGTAGGAAAATGCAGCAATTTTTATTAGTCTTCATTGAATACAAAAAACTACAAGAGGTGCCTATTTATAAGAAAACTCTATACCTCAAAACTCGCGTCGTGTGCACAACCTATTACTTGACGATGAAGTAAACCAAAATAAAAAACTAAAGAAATTTAAAGTGTCCATGATTTTCTAAATAACATTAATAAGCAAAACTTAAAATATGAGATTAATTAGACTAGTAGGCCACGATCATGAGATCTCATGATAGGCTTTTCTTGACTATCGGGCCCACTCCAATGAACTAAAACTCCGTCTTCTAGCTAGGAGGCCTTCCTTGGATGTCGTCATCAATCCAAATCAACGGTGGAGTCCTTGCGTACATGCGTAAGGGGGCGGCATGCGTGTGCGCGTGATGTCCCCATCAACTCTCTCCGGCTGCGAAGATTTCGCCACTGGCGAAACAAAACTCCCGAACCACTCCAAGATGTCTGGATCAAGTCTCTGAAGCTCCTCCTCAGTGAGCCATATGCTGTTTGAAGCTGAGCATGACTTCCATTTAACTAGGTACTTTTGAAACCCGCCGTCCGACGTTGAAACTATCTAATGGTCCAGAATATCCTTTATTTTCTCTCTAGGTGTGGGAAGGGTAGGTGTGGGAGGTAGAGGCTGGGAAGATGGGTCGGGACAGGTAGGTATGGGAGGTAGAGGCTGAGAAAATGGGTCGAGAAGAGTAGGTATGGGAAGTAGTAGCTAGGAAGATGGGTTAGGACAGGTAGGTATAGGAGGTAGAGGTTGGGAAAATGGGTCGGGAATGGTAGGTATGGAACGTAACGGCTGGGAAGATGGGTCGGGCAGGGTAAGTATGGGATGTAGTGGTTGGGAAGATGGGTCGGGAGGGGGTCATGGATTACGGGAAAGGTCTGGGGAATCAGGATGGTTAGGTGATAGGATGTACAATGTATTAGTGGTCCCCTGAAATGCAACTAAATCCTCCACATTAAATGTGGAACTACTTCCCATGGAAGGTGGAAGATCTACCACATACGCATTGAGACCGTTTCGTTTTATAATTTTGAAGGGTCTAGCATTACGCACCTGTAATTTACGAACGGCTCTCTGAGGGTACCGCTCTAGCTTGATGCGAACCATCACAGTCCCTTATTTCGAATTCCTTAAAATGTTTATGTTGGTCTACAGGAAGTGTATAATGTTCATTACTAGTCATGATCTTCTGCCTGATTTCTTGATGCCATGAATAAATGTGATGCGCAAAAGACTCTGCAGACTCTGACGGCCTATGGAATAGCGACATAAGGACAAGATCAATAGGTTTCTTAGGTTTATAACCAGTAATGACTTCACAAGGACTTAGACCTGTGGACCTATCGACAGAATTATTAAACGCAAACTCGGATATAGGTAGTATGGTGTCTCATGTTCTGGTGTGCCCTATATCCCTCATAGGGGGAAACTCATCTGGTAAATCATCAGGAAAGACATCACGAAACTCATCTACTACTAGAATGGCTTCAGTGGATAACTCTACACTAGCCTCTGGTGCACTCTGTCTAGCCACAATGTTGTACATGTTGTACAACTCAAAATAGTGGTCTTGATGTCCCTCATGGGGTGGGTGCACGGGTGCACGCCCATAACTGATTTCTTGGCCACCTCCATTCATTGGTCTATCATCCTGGCCACCTGCTTGAGATTGGGCATCTTCCCCAATGGTGGGGTTTGTCTTGGCGGAGGTCTCTAGTTGTTGTTCAAAGCATTAGTCTATAGATTGTTCCCAGCGCTTACCTAAAGACTCAAACTGCTGGGACAACTTGTTTAGTGACTCTTGCAATTGCTCCATGTTTAGTGTAGTGTGCAAACCAAAATTCAGCAATATAGTTGTCGAAATAGAAGGAAGTTTTTTTAAAAAATAAAATAAAAACAACCTAGTTTCTAAAAACGAAAAAGGAAAGTTTCTAAAAACAAATTAGGAAAGTTTCAAAAAAAAAAAACAAATTAGGAAAGTTTCTAAAAAAAAGCAACCTAGTTTCTAAAAACGAAAAAGGAAAGTTTCTATAAACAAATTAGGAAAGTTTCTAAAAAAAAAGAAAGAAAAGATTCTAAAAATAGAATGTAAGTTTTAAAAAAAAGCAAAGTAAATTAGTTTCTAAAAAAGAAAAAGGAAAGGAAATTAGTTTCTAAAAACAGATTAAGAAAGTTTCTAAACCTAGAAATAGAAAGCTAAGTTAATTTCTAAAATAATTCAAATAAGGGGATAACAGAAAATTTCAGCAGCTTATGTCAGGGCTTATGGACTTCTAAACAGTCATATATGATGAGAATTGATGCGTCATGGACATAAACAACTAAACCCTAAACATGTAATGCATTCCCCTATAAGAACCCTAAGCCCTGATACTAAATTTGATGCAGGACATGAAAATTAAATTTGATATGCAAGATTTCAAGCTTTAGATCAAACTAATTCAGAAATATGCATATAAGATTTTCACATCCCACACAAAAGTTCAAACATTCAAACAAGGGGAATCTGTGCGGGTCCAGTCCTATACATGCTAGGGCTAAATCAATAAAAATTATTAACCAAATGAGATTCAAAGGAAAGTGAAAATCATCCACACATGCATAGCAATCAGTCCTTAATCTAAGGGATTCACCAATTTCAATTCAGAAGACCCTAAGATTAGAAAAGAGGCGAATAAACTGGAAGTATTGTAATCTAGGGTTAGAGTTAGGGAAATCAGGTGAGAGGAGTGAAAGAGAGGAGAGAGAGAACCCGTAGCCAGCTCATGCATGTGGATATCAAGTTGGGTCTGACGCACGTGCGTAGGGCCCACGAACCCAAAAAAGGCCTTCTTAAGTCTGGTCGGTCAGGGCTGGGCCTCACAACCTCTTAAGTTTCAGCTCAATCTGAGGTTCGGTCCGTGCATGGTGCTCCTCCAAAGTTTCAGCCCTCCTACAGGGCCAGATTCTAGAATCCTGTTAAAGAGAGGAAAATTGATGCAATGAAGGATAGATTTGTAGCGTAGATGATTGTGAGAGATGAGAAGGGTGGATGGTGGAAGATGAGAGCGAATCGGGATAGAGGTGGCTTCGCACCACGATAGCTAGCCTTTCGAAAAAAGGAGAGCTTTGCACCCAATTAGGTTTTCATAACTCGGAAAGGAGTAGGAAAATGCAACAATTTTTATTAGTCTTCATTAAATTAAAAAAACTACAAGAGATGCCTATTTATAAGAATACCCTATACCCCAAAACTCGCGCCATGTGCGCAACCTATTACTTGGCGGTGAAGTAAACCAAAATAAAAACTAATCAAATAAATCTAAAGTATCCATAATATTCTAAATAACATTAATAAACAAAACCTAAAATATGAGATTAATTAGACTAGCGGGCCACGATCATGCGATCCTATGATGGGCTCTACTTGACTATCGAGCCCACTCCAACGAACCAAAACTCTGTCTTCTAGCTAGGAAGCTCTCCCTGGATGTCATCATCAATCCAGATCGACGGTGAGGTCCTCCTTACGTATGTGCGTGGAGTGGGTGCGTGTGCGCGTGATGTCCCCATCAAGTTGTTTCACTTGAAGTCCAAGAAAATAGTTCAGTTCTCCCACCATGCTCATCTCAAATTCTGATTTCATAGACTCTCTTCTGCTGATTTTGCAGTTGCTGCCATCTCCAAATGTTACTGAGCCTACATCAATGTGATTGATGTCTGAAAGTATCGTCTTATCGCCTGTCATATGTCTAGAGCATCCACTGTCCAAGTACCATCTTGAATGGCTACTAGCTTAGAAAGTTGTGTGGATGACAAGACACTTATTTGTTGGAACCCATTTCAATATGGTTTTGGGTTGAGGAGGATCTCTAGTGGCATGATTAGTTCGAGAGCAATATTTTTTCTTATTCTCACTTACTCTCATAGTTCTAGAGTTGGATTTCAAAAGCTCCTTAAGTAAGTCCACTATCTTATCTGCTAGAGACGAATTATAATTTTTTCTTTGATAGTTGGACTTAGTTTTTGAATAAAAAGGTTTTTGATGAGATATTTTATTTTTCTTTATTTCCTTAGTAATTAGTTCTTTAGCGTTTGAAGATTCACCTTTAACAAATATAGGAGCTGTATTTTTAAATTTTTCTGAATATTTTTGGTATATCCCAAGCCGAATTTGTTGTTACTTCGATGAGATGCACTTGGTAGCTTTTCAAGTCTCGGGTCACCTTGGGTATATATCCAAGTCTCTTTAGAATTTTTTAGAGAAGTAATTTCTAATAGTAAATTTTTATTTTCAGTTTTGAAATCTTCAATTTCGGAATTTTTTAGATTGAGTTCTAATTTGGTTTTCTCAAAACAATTTTAAAAATGTGATTTATCCAAAACAAAAATTTCAAGTTCTAATTTTAAATTAGCAAATTTATCCTTTCGAATTTTTAATTTTGCTGCAATCTTACAACTTTCTTTATATAAGGCATTCTAGGCTATTTGAAGATCTTCTTCATTTTCAATATCACTTCCCGATGTTTCATAATCAGAAATTTCATCTTCATTTGAGGAAGTAAATCTAGCTAAGGTCATAAAAGCCTTTAGATCATATTCAATTTCTTGATCTGATTCTTCAGTTTCTAAATTGGATTCAGATTCAGACGATTCATCGCATGTGGCGATCATGCCTCTTCTTTTAGATTTATCCTTCTTAGGACATTTTGCAGCTAGATGGCCATATTCAGAATAGTTGAAACAGAGTCTTTAGATTTAGATTTCCAATTTCCTTTTCTTTTGTCGATCGGTTTTTGAAAATTAGATCTATTTTTATTTTAAAAAATTCTATAAAACTTTTTAGCAAGCATAGCCATGTCATCCTCATTCTCTTCATTATCTGAGTCTTTTGATTTGGATTTTGAGGATTTTACGGCTACGGATTTACTTTTAGGAGCTTTGAAATTCAGCTCATAAGTTTGTAGAGATCCCACTAATTCCTCTACCTTCATTGTGTCACTGTCCCTCAATTCTTGTATCGCAGTGACTTTAGAATTGAACCTGAAGCAATCGCAGGATTTTTGCACACACCTTGCTTTCAGGGACTTTTTCTCTAAGATCCCACATGGTATTAACAATGTCATTTAGTTTAGTGAAGAAATCCATGAATGATTCGTTTTCTTCCATATGGATTTCTTCAAACCTTGTTGTAAGGATTTGAATCTTAGATTTCTTGACAATGTTAGTTCCTTCGTGTGTCATTTCAAGTATATCCCAAGCTTGTTTTGTCGTATTACACGAGATGATTCTTTTGAACTCGTCTGGTGATAAAGCACAAGTGATAGCATTAAGTGCTATTGCATTAGCACTACTTTTGCTTTTCTGACCTGGAGTCCAAAGATTATAAAACTGTACTTTCATGGACTTGGTTCCATTTTCACCCACTACTTTCAACATTGGAGGGACCCATTGGGTCTTGGTGGCTTGCCACACACTTTCATCAATAGATTTGAGGAAAATCCTCGTTCTAGCTTTCCAGTAGGAATAGTTTGAGCCATCAAAGGGCGGTAGCCTGGAAATGGATAGACTATCAAAATTTGACATTCTAATAGCTCTGGATCTAGCTCTAGAAAATTAATCCTAAAAAGAGCAATCTTGCTTTGATACCACTTGAAAGCAAGGTGTCCCGTATCCATTACGATACGGCCGTATCGGCCGATACGTAATGGTAACAGCTGACACCGTTACGCGATACGGGGTCGAAACGGGCACCCCCCCGATTCTGTGACCATTACCTACCTTTTTTTCTTTCTTTCTTTTCTCCTCCTCCTCCTCCCTCTTCTGCTTCTTCTTGGCCCTGCTGCAGCTACGGCCGCAATTTTTTTTTCTTTCTTTTCTTCTTCTCCTTCTCCTTCCTCTTCTTCTTCTTCTTCTTCTTCTTCTTCTTCTTCTTCTCGGCCCTGCTACGACCCTGCCGCGGCCTTGTGGGCCTTCTTCTTCTTCTCCCCCCCCCCCCCCCCCTCTCTCTCTCTCTCTTCTTTCCCTCTTTTTCTTTTCGGTTTCCCTCTCTGATATCGGAAAAAGAAATCGGAAGCGGATTGGCACACCAGGTATATAGCTGCTGAAGGTACGTGTCATGCTAAGACGAGCGCTGACACTCCTCGAGCTCCAAATTGCACGAACAGTTCAAAGGAGATCAAAGTTACATGGGCTCCACACTGATGTATTTATTATCTCTACACCAGTGATCTATTTTTAGAGATCATTTCAGAACATCACCCAAAAAAAGAATCATATCCAAAGATTGTCTGGACCACACCAAAAATAGCAGTGGAAATGATGATTTTCACCGTTAAACAATTCGTAGGGCCCACCATAACGTTTATTTTCCATTCAATCCGTTCATAAGGTCAAAAAGACCTGAATGAAGGGGAAAAACAAATTTCATATTGATCCAAAACTTCCGTGATCCCAAAAAGTGTTTCAATGGAAGACGTTCAATCCCCCACTGCTTTTTGCAGTGTGGTCCACTTGATAATTAGATATGTATTATTTTTTGTATCAAGCCTTAAGACGAGCTTTTCAAATGAATGGACGGTTTGGATATAACGCATACCTCATTATCAAAACCCACAGGACTTGCTGACGTAAATATAGCAGGTAGGTGTAGCAGTTACATGGTACGCTATTATGGCTCCACGTGCCGCGTGGGCCCCACCATGATGTATGTATTTTATCCATGCCGTTCATCCATTTTGCCACATCATTTTAGGTCATGATCCAAAAAAAAATAGTAAGATCCAAATCTCAGGTGGACCACCCCATAGGAAACAGTGGTTAAAAATTGCTCCCCATTAAAAATTTCAAATTTTCTTAGGGTCCACTGTAATGTTTATTTTCCATCGAACCTATTAATTGGGTCACACTGACATGGATGAAGGGAAAACACACATGTCAGCTTCATCTAAAATTTTTGTAGCCCCCAATAAATTTTTAATGGTGGACGTTTAATTATTGTTATTTCTTATGGTGCAGTCCAGCTAAGCTTTGGATCTACCTCGTTTTTGGGCTCATGCCCTAGAAATTATTTGGCAAAATGGATAAACGGTGTGGATATAACACATTCATCACGGTTGGGGCCCAAAAAACTTTGACACTCGTGTGCTACACTTCACAATCCGAGTCCCGCCTAATTCGGGCCCTTAAAAAATTGTATATGAGACATATATTAACTTAAAATTTACCAATTAAATTATAGACTATAGTTGCTAACTCACAATGCTAAAATCAAATTGTTTGAATAGTCTTAATTGTTAATTTGTGGACGCTTATTTTTTAAAATAGGGCCTTTTGATTTTTTTTTCATGATTCACTATCCAATAAATGTCCACCAATTCATAAGTGGGATAATGTTAATAAATTGCATGAATTTGAGGCTAATTTGGGGCATGGATTGGTCCTCCAAGTCAACCCCAAATTTGGAACGCTATCTACCTAAATTTAAATTCATTTTTTAAAAGAACTATTGGGAGAAATGATATTAAATTGTTAAGTATATAAATTAAATATTTAGAAAATTAAATATATGAATTTTGTGGTCAAATTCAGGTTATCTGGTTCATAAATTCATCTAACAGTCTGATACAACTTCTCACCAAAGAGTGGACCGTTACACCACCATAAACATGTTCCAATTTATAAATGAATGCATATCTGGAATGCTTAGAATATTCCAGATTTAATCCATATATTTTTATATTTTTTGGCAAAAAAAAATTTGCACTGTTACGCCCCCGTATCGCCGTTACACCCCCGTATCCGTATCGGTATCGGAGGGCATCGTTACGCCAACCGATACCGATACGGGATACCTTGCTTGAAAGGACGAGCTATAGATGTCCTTGGGGGGGGTGAATATGACAATGCCAAATATTTCGATACAATGCGGTATAATAAATCAATTGAATACAATTTTGCAAAGTATTGAATTCTTGTTATCATATAGTTTGTAGGACAACCTTACACCTAAAAGATTTAGGTAGTACAACCTTATTTTACAACGTCTTTGAAATCAAAAGATTAAACTATCGCAATGAATAAATAAATCAAAATAATAGCACAAATAATAATATCCAATCACCATAATGCACAAACTAGTTATAGTGGTTCGGTGCCTCAATGCAACCTACTCCACTCACCAAAAATACTACACTCGCAATTTTGGCTTTCACTATTTTATGGTTTTCCAGGGTCACCTTAATAACCTTATATAGTTATTACGATTTTCACTGGCTATCACAATCAAACCCACTTTGTGATTTTACGGGGTCACCACAAACAAACCTGCAGAGATTTCCGGGCTATCTCAGAAAAACCCAAACTGAAATAATTTAAAAGACTACTTATTTTCGATTTGGCAAGTCGAAGTCGTATCTGTAGCTTGAATGCAGCGATCTTCTTAGGATATTGATGAAGTCTTTGTATGAGTTCAACCCAAAAAGATATAAAGGGATCTAATAGATTTTCAATAAAATGAATGAAACTCTATTGCTACAGATTCAATTCTCCATTTTCTCAAAGTAGAGTATGGATTACTTTATCAAAAACAGTTTAATCTAACTTTGAGAAGGAGAATAGAATAAGCTAATAAAAAATAATAATTACAACACAAATAGCTTGAGGAGGCTTGAAGAATCTCTCTTTATAACACAATATGAAACTATGAATTTTCGTTGTTTAAAGAGTAAGAGAAAGTCTTTATTTATAGCTAAGGATCTGTGTAGTTCGGCTGGCCGAACTTCAAAGATTACGTTCCAATGGAACTCAGATATCGTGAGATAAAATCTTTCAAAACTTCGGCTGGCCCAAGCCCAAGTTTGGCTGGCCGAGTAGGAGGTTCGGCTGGCCTAACTTGTTCAAAATCCGATGTTTGTTCCATTGCTAGAAACTTGACCGAACCCACCTTGGGTTGGCCGAACCCCAGGTTGGGCTGGTCGAACCTACCACAGATTTTTTGAGATATGTCTTTTTGACCGAATCTTGTAGGGTTGGTTCAAATAGTTAAGCTAGCCGAACTAGACGTCGGGCTGGCCTAACTTGAGTGTATTTAATATGAAATATGATTCTAAATATGCATGAGTGAAATACACCTAACCTATTGTCAAACTAGGTTTATACCACCTGTAAGTTGACTCATACGAAGTGTTCTGAACTTCGAACCATGAATGATCTTGCTTTGAGATGTTGCGTCTTCTTTCCAAATGCTTGATTGAGTTGATAGCTCGTCTTCAGTCGAGCTTGCAATCGTAATCGAACTACGAAATTTGATAAACTAAAATGTGCTTTAAGTATAAGCACTTACAACCTTCAACAAGTCAAATAGAAAGTCAACATTCTCATCAAAGAATAGTCCGATGCACCATGAATACATAATCAAAACACACAAAATTGATAGATTTGTAAAAATCTCATTTTCCCCTAGTTTTTTGATATTTTTTGCTTCAAAAAGGTTTCTTTTTTTTTCTTTTTTTTTTATATGGGTTGATACGGCCTTGATTTCGATACGCGACGCCATATCGTATCATTTTTCCATGGGGCCGATATGGCGACCGATACCATCATTCAAAACCATCCCATCCCATGTGTTCCTTCATGCATGGCCCATTTGATTATCAATCCCAAGTAATAAACCGTTTACAGTTTAAGGGCAAATTTTACCATCCAAACACTTGCCTGTAAAGTGTTTACCTGTAACCCCTTTACCTAAGGACGACACCTAATTTTGTGGTACTGAAAATTTGAAATGCCCATATTGACCATCCTATAAAGATGCCATCTTTAATTTAGACCCTCCATCATGCGGGTCCCACCTTTGATTGCATATCCCTTCAAAAAAATATTTTAGGTGCATTATCCAAATAATCATGTGTTTCCCAGCTTAGACTGCCCATTCCACTCAAGAGGAGGGGTTAAATTGCCAGTGGAATTATCAAAATCCTAGATTTTTTCTGGGCATTATATCCTACTTTTGTGGTATTGAAAATTTAAAACACCCATCGAGCATTTGAACATCGAGGGCATTCTAATGTCTGGCAACCTCAAATCCAATAATCTCATTTTAAGTGGTGATTGGAATTCTTGGGCATTTGGATGGGGGATGGCTCATTAGGGTTTTGGGGCTAGTTTTTCATAGACGGGAAGAGCGGACGATTAAGGTTTGTAGGGATTGGCTTCTCTCTCTCTCTCTCTCTCTCTCTCTCTCTCTCTCTCTCTCTCTCTCTAATGGCAATGAGAGGGATACAAATAAAGATGGGATGGTTAGGATGGTTTTTTCAAGATGGATATGATGGGTAGGTTTTTAGGATGAATTTTAGATGGGAATGAGAGTGATAGCTGCAAATGGGATGTTAGGGTGGGTTTTTGGGGATGGATATGATGGATGGATTTTTGGGAATGGACTTTGAGATGGGAATGAGATGGAAGAAGAAAATATAAAAGGAAAGATGAGGAATATGAAAAGAAAGTTTAGGGAGTATGGCTCAAGTTCCTAGGGATGAAACTTGTTTGATACAATTTTTGTGCAACTTGAGATGCGAATTAGATCAAAGGAAGGAAAGTATGATTGTGGAATCCAAACAATCCTCTAGTCTAAACTAGAAATCACAAAAGCCTCCTTTCTTCTTCCAAAAACAAAATGACAATACTTGAAAGTAAATCGTAACCATCCAAAGCATAGTAATACCACACATTAACTCTCCCCATTTATGGACTTGAACATGAGAAAGAAAACCCCAAAATTATGAAAACACTAGTTACAATGGCGGTAAAGGGTATTTTGGTCATAACAATAATTACAACAATCCATGTTAGAACATAAAGTATCACGCTTGTGATCTTGGGGTCCATGCGATTGATGTGGGGCCCATGTGCAATCAAATTGGCTTGCATGTCCTCCTGCGCTCCATTTGATAATGGCCTTATTGTATTAATGATGAGTGGTAGAGTTTGGGAGCTCTCGTATTCTTAATGAGGTTTTCTTTATGCTAACTTTGAGAAAAGTTTACCTTGTCTCCTTTTCAAGCTATTTGTCATCGCAAAAGGGAGATTTCTCAGGATACTCCAATTCCTCCTCGAGTTCAAGCTTTTGCAGGGCCCACCATAACCAATAAAATATTAGCTCATAAAACCTCAAGAAGCATTAGATGGCTCTTCCTACTATGTATTATGTATTTCTTGTGCCAAAATGATGAGCACATGGTGGATCATACATTCTTCTCCATTTGGATCTAGCAGGAACAATGTGGAATCATTTCTTTGCTCTCTTTCATCTAGGTTGGACTATATAAATTTGGGCCCCAAAGAGGCGATTAACAATATTTAATGACCCATTCAATGAGGCATGGGGTCTTTGTTCGAGGTATCGGTATTGCACTATGGATCAATCCCTTGGGAAATGGGAATATTGTGAAAACATCAGGAAATATAGCACGTATTGTGTAATGTATGGTAGTCTAATGTGTAGTGGTCTTAGAGAAACATTAACTTTAGAACTCAAAACATTTAAGAAAAGCTAAGCAAATTAAAGGATGAAAATGGAAGGTCTTTCTCCAATTTCTTCCAATTTTCACCATCAAAATCGAATTTCTTGCTTCAAATCCATGTCAATGCATGAAACTCATGTATAGGTATGGATTCCAACTTGTTTTCTTGCTAATCTATTAAAAAAATATTTTAAACAAACTTTGCTCACCTTAGGAGTTTAGCCTGAATCCACTTATTTAGTGATTTCTCCACTCAAATTCATGTTTCGATGTGAAATTATTCGAGTGTAGTACAAACAAAAATTGGCTAAAAAAAAAAAAAAAAAAAAAAAAAGAAAGAAAAGAAAAAAGTATTTTTAAAATTTTTTCTGGATTTGTTATTTTTTGTCGAAGATCACGTTTCGTTGATGTTGATCGATGTTGAGTATTTTTCCAATGTGACCCTTGTCAATGTAACGAGGTAAATAGAATATTGCAATAGATTGTCATGTATTAATGATAATATTATCGATACAAGGTATTTTTTGTATCCTTAGTTTTGTATTGTTGACCAACGATATCAAAATTATTGACTGATATATTAGCTACATGCAATGTTCGCAATATCGATACTATCGGCCAATATTATCGTTATCGCTGGCCAGTGACTCGATATCCGCCGGAAACTCCTCAGAGAAAAAAAAAAAAAAAACATATTTTTATGTATCATGCGATATATCGCACAATATCGCACCATTTTTGCAATATCACAGATATTATTTGCAGATTTATCCCTTTTTGGCTTGCACAATTAGCCAAAAAAAAAAAAAAGAAAATTGAAAAGAAAAAAGAAAAAACAAGGAAAAGCTTTGAATTCAACAATCTCAATTTCCTTACCCTTTTTTCTTTGAATAGATGTAAGATTCAAATTGCGCACGAGATTTCAGTGAGAAATCTGCCATAAAACCCTATAGATTTGGGTTTGATTGAAGGAATTTGGGAATTTTGGAGAGATTTTAGGGTTTTGGTCCTTCCGGAACCCTTTCCTCTTTCAAATATGGGATCAGGTTAGCTACCGATGGGTTTGAGTAGCGAGATTCGCTGCCGAAGTGACGTCACCAAGTTATGTGGGCCCCACCATGATGTATGTGTTGTATCCACGCCGTCCATCATTTTGGAGAGATCATTTTAGAGTATGAGACAAAGAATGAGGCAAATCCAAAGCTCGAGTGGACCTCACCATAGAAAATAGTAGAGACAGTGATGCCCACCGTTGAAACCTTCCTAGGGCCCATCACGAGGTTTATTTTAGATCCAACCTGTTAATATGTTAACATAGACATGAACGATGGGAAAACATAAATATCAACTTGATCGGAAACTTCTGTGGCCCCCAAGAAGTTTTTAATGGTGGGCATTTAATCCCCAATGTTTTCTATGGTGGGGTCCACTTGAGCTTTGGATCCGCCTCTTTCCTTGGCTCATGCCCTAAAATGATCTCTCCAAAATGATGGACAGTGTGGATACAACACATGCATTATGGTGGGGGCCCACAACTGTTAGGGACGGATTTCCCGCTAAAGCCTTTCGCGAGATGCTGGGGACACAATTTGGCTAGTGATGTTGCCATCAACCTGGTGGCTAGTGGTCGGTGCTATGTGGACCCCACCATGATGTATGTGTTTTATCCATGCCATCCATACTTTTTGAAAGATAAGCTTAGAGCTTGATCCCAAAAATTAGGTAGATCTAAATCTCAGGTGGACCACACCATGGGAAAATAGTAGTGATTGAATGCCCACTGTTAAAAACCTCCTAGAGCCCACTGTAATGGTTATTTGACATCTAAACTGTTGATTAGGTCATATAGACTTGGATGAAGGGAATATTATATATATATATATATATATATATATATATATATATATATATATATATATATATATATATATATATATATATATATATATATAATCCAAAACTTTTGTGGCCCCTAAGAAGTTTTTAATGGTGGGCGTTCAATCAACACTATGCGGTCGACTTGAGATTTGGATCAACCTCATTTTTAGGCTCATACCATAAAATGATTGGAAGAATGGGTGGACGTTGTGGATGAAACACATACATCATGGTGGGGCCCATAGATCACCGACCACTAGCCATTGGCCACTGGCAAGGTGAGTAGCCGATCCGTTTCCGATGCGGGTTGGGTACATGTCGTGCGAAGTGCTGACAGTTCTAGAGCTCCGAGTTGTACGAACGGTGCAAAGGAGATCAAAATGTCCCCAAAATAATGTATTTATTATATCCACACCCTTCATCCATTTTCCAAGATCATTTTAGAGAAGCAACCCAAAAATGAGTCATATCCAAAGATCAAGTGGACCACACCACAAATAGAAGTGGAGACAATGATTCTCATCATTAAAACATTTGTAGGGCCCAACATACCATCTATTTTCCACCCAATCTATTCATAAGGTCACACAGACCTGGATGAAGAGGAAAAATAAATATCATATTGATCCAAACCTTCTGTGACCACCCAAAAGGGTTACAATTGTAGACGTTCGATCCTACACTACTTTTTACAGTGTGGTCCACTTGATCTTTGGATTTGTCTTATTTTTCAGCTCAAGCCTCACGACAAGCTCGCCAAATGGATGGACAGTTTGGATATAACACATACCTCATGATGGGACCCACAAAACTTGGTGACGTCAACACACCAGCCATATTGTGGTGTGTGGTACACACCCAATCCGCTTCCTGTTGCGTGGCGTTAGCTCGAGACAAATGGTGCGGTCGTGGGCTTTGTGGGGTCCACTTTATGTATATGTTTTATCAAATCTGTCCATTCATTATGGAAGATCATTTTATAGCATCATTCCAAAAAACAAGACCTTTTTAAGGCTCAAGTAGACCACACCATAGAAGATTTGGATTAAGAGAAAATACAAAGATCATCTTGATCCAAAACTTATGCGGCCTGGATTAAGGGAAAATACAAAGATCATCTTGATCCATAGCTTTTGTGGCCCATAAAAAGTTTTTAATGACCATTCATCATTGTTTCTAGTTGTATGGTCCACCTGAGATTTGGATCTTCTTAAAGTTTGCTTTCATGCCCTAAAATGAGATGGGAAAACATATAGATGGCATGTATATACAAAAAGTACATCGAGGTGGGCCCCACACGGTAGAGTAACACTCATTAAGGTGTTATCCGAGGGGTGTGATTGAACGCCCACCATTAAAAACCTATGTGGGCCCACTTTAAGCAGATCGATAATGTTTATTTTCCATCCAACCCATTGATAAGGTCAAACATACCTGGATGTGGGTAAAGTACAAAGATCAGCTTGATAGAAAATTTTTGTGGGGCCCACCATAATTTCTACTATATATTATTCTTTTAAATGGATTGGTTGTGTTTTCACACATGTCTTGATACATTTATAAATGTTATGCATCATATTTGAATATAGTTGTTTTAGTTCAATTAGACAACGTATAGCTAAGGACCCTATACAAAGGAAACCTATTATGTGCACTTATTTTCAAACATTTTTCCAATGTTTCCCCATGTTTCCCAAAAAGTGCGATAAATTACGTGATACAAATGATATATCCCATGCGATAACCGATACGTATCTGTATCCCTAGGGTGCGATACATTGCGCGATACCGATATTTCAAACACTGGCTACATGTGATACACAAAAAACGAGTTGTATGGAAATGGGGCGTGCTTCAGTTATGTGTGAACTTTGGAAGGAAAGGAGCAACAAGATATTGTCACATTTGTGGCACCATTAAGAAGAGATTTTTTTTCTCTGAAGGTAACAAATATTTTATTAAAAAGAAAAGAACAAGGTCAAATTACAACAAGGACACCTAAAACACAGGGGAAAGATTATAACTTTCAAAGGATTCTAGACATGAGGCCCACCCCATGACACCTGCCTTGGGCCTCCTAACCACCTCTGAAACCGACCCGCTATGATTTCACATCTATTATTCCTTTCCACCCATATTACACAAACCCGCCAACATAGCTAGAGCCCAAAGCGCCTTGCCTTTTTTTCCCCTATACCTCCACTGTTCCATGCTACAAACAACTCTTTAATGGAACCCAACATCACCCACGACACTCTAAAGATAACAAAGAACCTTTCCCACCTCTCTAGCGAGGGGCAGAGGATGACATACTGACTCCATATTCTTCATGCACATCACATAGATATTAAGAATCACCATTTTCCTCTTTTGCAGAGTTCTATTGTTAATACTTTATTTCTCCTCACCAAGCAAGCGAAGGTATCCTTCGAGGGTTACCACAATGCCAAACAAAAGACAAACCCTCTGCACACCTCGAATGTTGATCCATGCAACAAACTGAAGAACGATTAATGCAAGGTCATTTTCACATCGGGCTTGAGCGGGGTGGCTTGTGTGAAGCAAGGGCACACTCAAGGTGGGTGGCCTGTGTGAGGTGAGACCCCATGTGAAGTGGGGCCCACGAGGTGGGTTCGGCTGAGGGCCTCGCCTGGGCTATAATATAAGGGATTGATTCGCCAACTATATCAATTTGAGCTTTTAGAGCAAGTGGTTAGTTGTCCTGTGTTAAAAGTGGTATCAGAGTAGGAGGTCTTGTGTTCAAGACTCATCATTGAGGGTGATTAATGCATGGACATTTTCACACCGGGCTCGAGTGGGGTAGCCTATGTGAAACCGGACCACACTCGGGGTGGGCAGCCCATGTGAGGCGGGTGGCTCGTGTGAGGCGAGATGCATGTGAAGTAGGGCCCATGAGGGGGATTCAAACAAGGGCCTAACCTGGGCTATGAGATAAAGGGATTGATTCGCCACACTTTATCAATTCGAGCTTTTAGAGCAAGTGGTTAGTTGTCCTATGTCAACGATTGAACAAAAAATCAACCCGAACTCTCCTCTTTCCAAACCAAATGATCACTATCTCCAATAGCAAGGCAAAAGTCTTGAAGTCAATTTAGAAGCCACTAGAAATCAACCACTTCCTCACCTAACGAATTCCTACAACAAAGAGGGTTCCAAACCACAAGATTGCCAATCATAGAGAAACATCGCACTATAGGGATATTCTCATCTAGGGAGAACCAAGTTGAACCTCGGGGAAGTCTTCTTTGATTGCCCTCTCTCCAATCCAAACATCTTCCCAAAATCAAAAATTCCCCATCCCCCCACTGAGAACCCAATCCCCCCTAATTTAGTCCCCATTCTTAGTATTGCGTTCCAAATTGTTGACGCCCATTATCTAGAAGATTCTTTAGTCCACCACCTCCCATCCCTAACACTGTACTTTCTGGTGATCACTACTCTCCAGAGACTATCTTCCTCCAAACCAAACTGTCACCGACACTCACCCTACAGTGCCAAATTCATAACTTCCAACTTTCTTATTCTTGCTCCCACCTTCTTTGTACGGACGACACACTCCATCCTACCTCAACAGCCGAAACTTCTTTTTATCTTCTGCACCCTGCCACAAGAAATCCTGTCTTACTTTATTTAAAACTGTTCAGAACCGCATCTAGGCTCCATAAGAAAGACAAAGTAAAGAGGCAAATTTAATATAGCAACTTTAACTACCATTAATCATCTATCCATCCCCCCACCCCCTAAACAACACTCACACACAAAATGCCTACTCTTCCAGCTTGCCAACACAAAGGGGAAGCCTAAGGTACAAGGAAACAAAAGACCTAGCTTGATAACCAAACACCTTCGTATGACTTGTTACCTCCTCGGAAATGCAGATCCCTAACATCTCATCTTTAAAGTATTCACCTTTAAGCTTGGACACCACCTTAAAGCACCTAACAATTTTTCTGAGATTATCCACCTTTACCACTTCTGCATCAGAAAACACGATGATATTGTCAGCAAATTGGAGATGTGAAATGCGAAAGTCAACATTCTTCTCCTTGAACCCATTGATTAGATCCACATATGAACCTTTATCCAACATCTTGCTAATAGCCTCAACAACCACCACAAACAAGAAAGGAGAAAGAGGATCCTCTTGCCTAAATCCTCTTGATGCCTTTAAAAAAACTTTTGGAAACCTGCTTGACTAAAGCTGAGAATTTTGCCGACCCAACACACTCTTGAATTTAATTTTAATCTTTTCATTCTTGGGAACTGACATATCAATGAAAATGGCATGAGTAATTTCTAGAAGATGGCCATTCTTTCTTTCAACAATGCCATTTTGTTGTGGGGTATATGTAAGGTGTTAGTGATGGTAACAGTGGTCGTAATGGCTACCACCGTTACGATTTGGGCCTTCACAGTCCTTACAATCTTTTAAAAAAAAATTGTTTCGGGACCATCACATAATTGTTTTGGCATACCAAAGGTATATGTACAAGTGGTTTGAGAATTTATATCGTACTTCTAAAGATAAGTCAACATAGAATGAGAAAGATATTCCTTTGCATTATCAGTACGAAGGGTTCCAATGTTTATAGTAAATTGATTTTTAACCCAAGCATGAAACACTATGAAGATTGAACCAACATCATCTCTATTTTTCATTAAATAAATCCATTTGATATGAGAAGCATCAACAATGAATGAGAGAAGTATTTAAATCAATTAGAATTAATTGGAATCGGCCTCATACATCAGAATTGAACCAATGAAAAATTTCATTTGACTTTTTTTCCATAGAGGGATAAACAGACCTATGATGTTTAGACATTAGCCAAAACATGGGCCTCACATTGACATTTTTAATACCATTCGACTCAACTTACTAATGCAACAAATACTATAGGACTGAATTAAAAGGATCAGTAAAACAACAATGCTAAAGATAAAGATCCTTTAAAAAAAAAA
This sequence comes from Magnolia kwangsiensis, assembly GCA_037074715.1. Taxonomy (NCBI): domain Eukaryota; kingdom Viridiplantae; phylum Streptophyta; class Magnoliopsida; order Magnoliales; family Magnoliaceae; genus Magnolia; species Magnolia kwangsiensis. Next base: position 104,096,526 of record CM073576.1, on the reverse strand, counting down.
GAAAATATTACAGTAAGACACTCACTAAACTAACTTTGAAGAATTCAAATGAAGAATGTAAACCCATCCTTCTCAAGTCCACTACCAAGCTGCTTATTTTTGTCTTTAGATCCTGAAAGACATAATGATCAGGAAAAAATATCATGCTACAAGTAGATCCTTTGTAATATGATTCTTAGAAAATATATTAGAAGCAATATTAGGGATCAATAAGACATAAGAAGAACAATGGTGATGCTGAAACAATGCCCTTTTCCCTTTGTAGGTGTCAAGGTACCATCTGCTAACTTCACACAACCTAAATGAGGATTTGAGGTAAATGAAGAAAAAGAAAGAGCCGTACCTATCATATGATCAATAGCCCTAGAATCAATTATCCAAGGCTCATGCTTAGAAGCAGTGTGAAGAGTAGTGAAGGTATTACCTTTTTTTAGCCAAAGATGTCGAAGGAGAGTTCTTATTGTGGGTGGCTTCCCTTAGTAAAGCATTGTATTCACTTTTTGGGAGATGTGCCACATCCCCAGTTGGTTGAACCACGGGTGACCTTACCAATGGAGCCATTTCTCCAACAGTACTTGGAAAGTTTAGCAGAACGACCTTGAGGTGGTCTATCATGAAGTACCTAGCAATAGTCAATATTATGGTCATATCGACCACAATAAGTTAACAAACGGTCCACCATGACCACGCCTACGGCTTGCATCTCAACCTCCTCATCTAGCTCTAACTCTTCCAATACAAGCATTATTAAAATTTCTAAACCCGGTCATAAGAGCAAATTTCTCAACCATGGCAGGTCCCATGGCTGCACGATGCCTCTCATCTCTTAAGAGCCAAGCATAAACAATATTTATGGAAGGTTGAGTAACTGAACCAAGAATCTGAGCCTGCACAGGCCCACTAACAACTCGAATATCTTCTTCTTTTTCTTTAATACCCTGTTTATATGCCTTCGCATTGGTAGTACAAGAAAATTGGAGATCATCCAGGAAAGATAATTTCCACCACAAATCATGCATCTTAATATAATAATCAGAAATCGAATGCTCCCCCTATCTCAAAGCTCCAATCTCCTAGTAAATATTGTAAATCTAAACCATATTATTCTGATCGGCATATAATTCATGAGCAGTCGACGAATTCTCACAAGCAGTAGATAATATGAAAAGGCCTTTATTAACTTATGATTCCATAGAATTCAGAAGCTAGGACATGGTGAGCAGATTATTTGATTGCCAATCTCCATAGCAGGTTCTGGCACACTGCCATCTACATAACTTCTGTTTTCCTATAATAAACATCTCAATTGCATTCGACCATTTAAGATAATCACTGGACTTGAAGTTTATGGGTTGTAATCTACAACTCAGGATTTTCAGAATGAACAACAAATCTCTCCATCTTAGAGTTGTTTGAATCAACTGTGTCAGACCTTGATGAAGAGGCCATATTGAATCCACACAACATGGATTAAACAAAGTTCAAAATAATATTCAAATCCCAATTCACAAAAAAAATCCAAGAAGAGAGAGGGAAAATCTTACGGCTGGATTAAAAAAATCAGAATCTTGATTGAAGAAGATTGCTTAGCAAAATCTTCTCTCAGATCTAAAAAGAAAAAAGAAAAAAAGAAAAAGCTGCAAGTCTCAAGCCTCAAAGAAAACTTCAGTCTTAATTCAAATTCCACCACAAATCTCAAATAGCCTTCAAAAATCTCCATCCACAGGTTTCCCCTCTTGAATCAAATCCAGATATGTGGTAAAAAACACCCAGGACCCTCAAAACAAGGTGAAATATATGTATAAATGAAGAAGAAAAAGAAGTGAAAAGAAGAATAGAGGGAAAAGAACTATGCTTTGAAGGAGAGATCAAGGGAGGAAGGAACAAAAGGAAAAAAAAAAAAAAAAAAACCTAAGAACAATCCCTAGTCTTTGTTAAGTAGAAATGCTTTGAAAGAAAGGAAAGACTAGAAGGGTTGGATGCCCAACCCTATTGTATTTATAAGAGAAACTATGCAAATTACATAAAATACCCCCAAGTAAAAGGGCAAAATTGGAAACAATGAAAACCTTTAAAATAACGTAGAGCTAAAAGGCCCACAGCCCAAACCAGGGGCCCATGGCAGCCCCATATATACTATAACAGAAGAAAACCTTGCACTGTGTCATCTTAATTTGTGCTTCTTATTCTTAAAGAATGGGTTCCTCTGAGAAATGGCTCATTGGATAGTACCATTCCTTTTGTTTCTATTCAGATTTTCACCAGAGACTATTCACCCTGCATAGAGAATATGTGAAATAGGGAACAGAGAGTACTGAATGCTGCATTTTTTATGCATGGATAGAAGCTATAATAATTGACTGAGCTTACCCATGCCAAATAATGTTTTAGAGCTTATTCTTTGGTTTGCAGTTTACTTTTGTTTAATGTTTTGATTGCGAAAATAGACTGTTGATAACAAATGTTGTCTTGGTTGCAGAGTGCTGAATCATTCTTTAGAAGCGTACTGTCAAGTATGGAGGTGGTCTATTTGAGTAGGAACCCCACTGCAAAAGCCATTTTGGATCTTGTTCGTTCAAGTGATGGTGATCATGTTTGCTATGATCATTTAGCTTTTAGGACTTTTGGGGTAATTTTGTTCTCTTTTATACTCAGTTGACTTTTTTTCTCATTTAGTTCCATTAACATAATTTGGTTGCCTTTATCATGAAATTCATTAATCTTCTATGAATCTTTTTGTTTTTAAATTAAGGTGGATGGACACGGGATTGACTCGATAGCAAAAATTTTCTTGGACTTTGGTTACATGCCCCGTGACGAACTGAGATTTCCTGCGAAAAAGTTGAAGGCACTGTGGTTTACTCCTGATATGCAGCACAATGGCAGCGGGAGTGGGGTTAATGGTCCTTTGCCAAGAATTTTTATATCAGAGCTTCTTGTTGATGAGATGAGTTCTCAAGTTCAGGTGGTATTCTAAGAATGCACTCTTTGGTTAAATGTTAGTTTGGCTGGTTCTCATGAACATGCAAAGAGAAATGCTGCATGTACTTGTGAGTGTATTCACCTGCGTGGAATCAAGGAACTGTTGTGCGAATCAGAGGTGCTAATGTGTGGTTCCAATCTTGCACACAGGTCCCTTGTTTCACATGAGAGTGGAGTGTGCTTTCAAGGTGTAATGATTGTCTCCACTAGTTTCTTTTAATTTGTCAGTTTCCCTCAACTTCCTCATAAACACAGGCTTAATATACTTTTTCCCTCATGATACTAAAGGTTTGCTTGGTAGTAGGATATGCATATATTGTGGTAGAGACTCAGACCTTTAGTATGAAGGTGCAACAAGTACACATTTTTGTTTGTCTCTTCTGCCCTTTAGCAAGAAATGTTAAGAATAGATTTTTTTAATGATCTTTGGAATTTCTTATTGGCAATTTCATCTTCTTCAACATTGGAAGAGAAATGAAGGAAAACGGTGTGGTAACCACACCTTTGCAGTAAATGTTCCTCAACAAACAGTGTCCTACTACCAAAGAGATCGTGGGAGAGCTTTTGGTATTCAATAATTTATACTGTCTTATCACAAGGTTATGAGGAAATCACTCTTATCATCTTAGGCCCCTTTTTGCTTTTTGCCTAAAAATGACTTCATCTCATTTTATTTAACAGCGACGTTCGAAATATCGGGATCGCATTACGTATCACATCCTTGGGATACGGATACGTATCAGTTATAGCATAGGATACATCATTTGTATCGGGTAATTTACTCACTTTTTGGGAAACATTGGGGAAATGGTTGAATTTTTCAATAAAACTTCAAGGATTGTTAAAAAAGACGTTAATACACACTTTTAAATCACAACATCTCAAAAAAGAAGTGCACATAATAGGTTTCCTTTGTATCGGGTCTTAAGTTATGCGTTGTCTGACTGATCTAATGCAACAATATTCAAATTGAATGCATAACATTTAAGAGTGTATGTGATGATAATTTCATCAAAGTTTCAACACTCCTAAATACTTTGAAATTAGTCTCAATTGACAGTTGGTTGAAAGGAAATTTTGAAAAAAAATAATAATAATATTTCAATAAATTTTTATTAATTATTAATTAAAAAATTATTTTTGAAAATTAACAAGGACTTAACAAATCTGTAGATCAGCCTTCATACATGCTTGATTTCATATTTGGAGTGCAACATTGCAAGCAATTTGGGAGAAATTGGGAAATTTTTCTTTCTTTCCTAATTTTCCCCAAATCAGACCACCTACACTCGAATTTCGAAATTAAAGTGTATGTGATGATCATTTCATCAAATACTCCTAAATACTTCGAAATTAGTCTCAATTGACAGCTGGTTGAAGGAAAATTTTGAAAAAACATGGAGAACATGAAGAACCAGTGGATATCGAAATCAAAGCTCCAACTTCATGGATTTTCATGCAAAACATGAACCAATGGATTTATAACCATTTGACACTAATTCAACATGATTTCAACCAAAAAAAAAAAAAGGGATCGAAAATTAAAAATTCAAATTCTCACTGGATCGAACATGTGGGATATATCGGCATTGCCTATGCGTTTCGTATCACACAGGTGGGATACAAGATATACGTGGGATATATCAGCCGATATCGTCGATATTTAAAACATTAGTTAACAGTAATGAGTTGATCTCTAATACATAATGAGTTTATGTTAACCGTAACAGTAATTATATATTAGAGAATCTCTAATACATGATTAATTTTAACCAAAATGAGATAAACTCATTTTTCGACATCTACCAAAAAGGGACCCCAACACTGATCCAAGATCACAAATGAGGAATATATAACAATTGTCCAATGCTTCAACCAAGGAATAGAAGACCCTGCCTTCTTGTTTTAATGTTGGAAAGTTGATGAAGCGAGGGTGTCTAGGGGATGAGAGTTAGATCCTACTTCTAAACATGCAAGCATCTATATAGAACTTCACGTATATTTCCATACAAAAACAACAAACACTATGCATACCTTGAATGTGTATAAGAAATAAGGAAATGGTCCATGTGCGGGCCATGTCTATATTTAGTCCACCACTCCACCTACAAATTTAAAGAGCATGCATTTGAGCCTATGGTGTTGATTCCATCGATGTAGCTCTGATACTTCATGCAAGAAACTGAAGTATTGATTTGATAAAACTTAACAAATCTAAAATCTAGGTTGACAAAAACTTAGTTTGCCACAACTTCTTATTTGTAGGAACTAAACTGATGCAGGGACATGATGGATTAACCCTAGATGCATGTATAATTAGGTTGAAGAGATTCAAATGACAAAATTAATCAACTAATTGTTTTCAATTAAGGGGATTAAGCAAATCTCAACACAAAGAAGAAATAATTCCGTCAAGATCATGCCCCTTAGCATAAAATCACGTAAACAATTTTTTTAAAAAAAGGACCTAGGGATATGAGGATATCCCAGATCTAGCATAAGCTTGTCCACAATCAAGTTTGGATCTGATTCTCCTGACTAGCTATCCCTCTTTTCCTTTGAAACCAAAAAGGAATATCCAGAGAAGAACAAAAGAGATGAAGAAGAGATGGGTTCAACATAAAAGAGAGTACGGATTTTAAGGCATCAAAGAAAAGAAGATGGTTGATTCTTACATTTTCCTGCACATCGAAGATCTAGAAAGAAGGAAAATCTGAAACTGGGGTGGAATCCTTAACACCCAAGGGCTAATCTTGAAACCCTAATCTCTTTGGTAAAAGAGGAAGAAAGCACAAGAATTCTCATTCATTCAATAAATAAAGTAGGGTTTCTCATAGTGTATATATAAGCCACGGAAAAACAAAAACTGCACTAAAGCCTCTGAAAACAAGGAAAAGAATAAAAAGGCACCTAAAACTAAAACATCTGTGCAACAGGGTGTGAAATTTGCCCATACGGTCAAGATGCGGTCATGCCGCTCCTACACTTGTAGCGCTTCAGAAAATTGGTCCGATGGACTCAACGTCCATCCACATCAACTCTTCCACTCCAGTACTCTGTCGACGACGCCTCCTCTAGTACACTCTAAAGGGTGCACCACTGATGTTTGCATTAACTCTCCCCGGGTGGGAAGAATTCGCCACTGGAAAAAGTGAACTTTTGTATCTCTCGAGCAAATCGGGGTTGATGCGTTGCAGCTCTATCTTTATGATCCAAGAGTTTTCTGTAACGGGCCTATTACTCCATTCTACTAGGAATTTTTTGAAACCCCCGGAGCGAGTGGAAACCGCCTCAGAGTCCAAAATTTTCTCTATCTCATCTATTCTCGATGCAGGTGGAAGAGAAGGTAAGATGGGTACAGGAAGGTCATGTTGTGGCCAAGGTCCATATATAGAAGGGGTCTAGGAAAAAACAGGGGAACCAGTAGATAGAGGTGATGGCTCATAATAGGAAACTAGATCTTGCACATTAAATGTGGAACTGATCCCCATGATAGTAGGGATATCAACAACATAAGCATATTAGACCCCAACTTTTTCACAATTTTATGTGGGCCTATGCTATGAGCATGAAGTCTCTTCACAGATCCAAGTAGAAACCTATCAGACCTAATACGAACCATGATGTTTTCTCCAGGTTGAAATTCCTTAAATCTCCTGTGAGTGTCAGCAGAAAGTTTATAATGTTCATTACTTGATCTCACTATGCAATGCTTGTATATGCTAGGTGAAGGACTCTCTTAACGCTGAAGGACGTTGTGGGGTAGATCAAATCTATGGGGCTCGGGGTCAAAGACCTAAAACAATTTCAAACGAGCTCATTCTTATGGACTTGTTCGCTAAAGAATTATATGCGAACTCTGTTATGGGAAGAACAATGTCCCAGTGTCTATTGTGGTCTCCAACCAGACATCTCAACAAATTCCCTAGGCTACGGTTCACTACCTCTGTTTGACCATCCGACTGGGGATGATATGCTGAAGAAAACTAGAGTCTCATACCCAAAAGACGCCAAAGAATCTTCCAAAAAATAACTAGTGAACCTAGTATCTCTGTTAGACACGATGGATCTAGGTACTCCATGAAATCACATCACCTTCTGAAAGAATAACTTAGCAACGTGGGAAGCATCTAAGGTCTTATAATAGGGTAGGAAATGGGCCATCTTAAAAAACTGATCAACAACCACGAGTATGTAATCGTGCTTACGAATAGTCTTGGGAAGCCCAAGCACGAAAACCATACTAACATCATGCCACACAACATGTGGAACTGGCAAAGGAGTATATAAATCTGTATTTTGTTTCCTCTGCTTTACCAATTAACATGTCCGACACTGCCCTACAATCTTAGCTACATCTTACTGGAGATTAGGCCAATAGAAACAATCAGACACAAGGGCAACTGTTTTATCTTAACCAAAGTGACCTACTATCCCTCCAACATGCAACTCCTAAGATAGAAAATCACGGAGGGATTTGCGTGGGATACAAAGCTTGTCCCCTCTAAAAAGATATCCATCTGTAAAGATGAACTCTGCTCTCCTCAAGGGTGGGTCACTAGACAATGACGCATAAATGATCCCAAAATCAGGACAATTTGAGTATTCACCCTTGAGTTGCTCAGAGCCTGTAACTTTAATGCTCATGGACCGCAGCGTCATGACACGACGGCTAAGTGCGTCAACAACCTTATTCTCTTTTCTGGCCTTGTGCTTAAGCACAAACATGTACTCTCGAAGATGTGCCCACTTGGCATGACTAGGGCTCAACTTCTTTTAAGAGCTCAAATATTTCAAGGCATCATGATCAGAGAACAGGATGAATTCTTACGGTAATAAATAATGTTGCTAATGGCGCAATAATTGCACAACCACATAGAACTCCTTGTTATAAGTGGAGGGGTGTTGTTTAGCCTCGTTCAGCTTCTCACTGAAAAAAGCCACAAGATGTCCCTCTTGACTTAACACTCTGCCTATGGCAATTCCTAACGCGTCATGTGCTACCTCAAAGACTTTAGCAAAGTCAGGTAGACGCATGACTGGTGCTTCCGTCATCTTCTTTTTAATTTATGAGAAAGCTAGCATCGTAGCTTTAGTCCATCGAAACTACCCTTTTCATATGCAATCTGTGGTAGGAGCCATAATTGAGCTAAATCCACGGATGAACCGCTGATAGAACGTAGCTAGGCCGTGAAAGCTTCGCACGTCGTGTATGGTATGCAGCTCAGGCCAATTGACAATGGCCTTGACTTTCTCAGAGTGTAACGACATGACGAACCTCAAGAAGGAACACTTCTTGAGGTTCGCATAGAGCTTTTCTGCACGTAAGGTGTTGTAGACATGCTTCAAGTGCTCGATGTGTTGGCTAGGGGACGTACTATAGATGAGGATATCATCGAAGTACACAACTAAAAACTTGCCCATAAAGGATCGCAACACCTAGGTCATCACCCTCATAATTGTACTTAGGGCATTAGTTAACCCGAAGGGCATAACCAACCACTCATACACCCCTCCTTCATCTTGAAGGCAGTCTTCCATTCATCTCTCAGGCGAACACGAATTTGGTGATAACTACTCTTGTGGTCAATTTTTGAAAAGATAGTAGAGGCGGCCATCATGTCAAGCATGTCATCAAGCCTTGGGATGGGAAACTGATACTTGACAGTGATCTTGTTTATGGCTCCACTGTCGATACACATGCACCATATGCCGTCTTTCTTAGGTGTAAGAAGTGCGGGTACGGCGCACAGGCTCCGACTCTCACGAATGAATTCATTTTTAAGCAATTCATTCACTTGCCTCTTTAACTCGGCATGATCGGTGGGGTTCATTTTGTAGTAACGGAGGTTTGGTAGGGTCGCCACTGGGACGAGATCTATCGCATGATAAATGTCTCGCATCGCTGGAAGCTCGTCTGGAAGGTCCTTAGGGAAGACATCCTGAAACTCCTCTAGGACTGGACGAATCTCCTGTGGTATCCCCATAGCAACCTCGGGTGTACTCTCCTTAGCTAGTAGGTCGTACACCATAGTCTCCACCTTGGTCTCTCTCAAACACCTCAACATCTATGATGTGGAGAGACTTCGACCGAGACGCCCTTTGACTCTTAGAACCGCCTGGGGACGCAACATCTTTCGCTCCTATGGACGATTTAGGAGAGAGCGGGCTTAAGACAAGTATCTTTCCTTCATGCTTAAACACACAATTATTCATACGCTCGAATATTGTGACATCTTTGTCATAGAGCCATGACCTTCCCAAGATGATATGACCAATGTCCATCATGACCACATCACACCACAACTTGTCCTTGTATGGTCCAAACTCAATTGAAACAAGGCATCGCTGGGTCATAGGGAGGGATGTTAGATCCACCCAAAAAACTCTGTATGGGTTGGGGTGAGGGACTGGCTTCAACCCCAGGGGAGTCAAAGTAACTAGGTAAACTACATTCTCACAGCTCCCATTGTTTATGATCACTTTGCAGCTCTTTTCTCCACACTTGGTGTAAGTGTGGAAAATGGTGGCGTCAACCCCAAGCGACTCAAAGTAACCAGGGAAACTACATTTTCATAGCTCTCGCTGTCTATGATCACTTTACAGTTCTTTTCTTCACACTTGGCGTAAGTGTGAAAAATGGGGGTTCTGCGCCAATCTTCACTTTCCTTCACCTGGGTCAAGGCGCACCTCACCACTGCAAGTGGGGTAGTCTCCATGGTATCATCCTCGGCATCACTAGCCGGCTCGAGGGATGGGATAATGTTCTCCTCGTCATCCTGGTCACCCTCAACTTTATCTGCCATTTCTTTTTTGGGGTGTTTGGAAACAAAGGCAATGCACCCACCCTTACTTGAACACTGGCGATGTGACCCATGTCACCACAACAGTAGCACTGCCCTGGCATCGCGGGCCTAGTACTTGGTCCAGCCGCGTTGTTACCTCGATTTCTGTTGATTGGTTGGGTACCCGGTTGAGCTCTGGGTTGATTTCCGACCTGGGGTCTTGCTCCCTACAGAGCTACTCTAGGCACAATAGGTCCCCCACACATTGGACTGGCGCATACGGTGCTCCAGTTCCTGCACCACTTGGTAAGCGTGTTCCAAACTGGTGACCATATGAAGTGTGAGCTCCTGCTGAAGTTTAGGCCTGAGGCCCATATGGAAACGGGAGAGAACCACAATTGGGTCCTCGTCCACATTGCACCTCATCATGTATTAGTCAAACTTGGCAATGTATTCCGTCACCATCATGAATCATTGGCGCAAAGTATGCCATTGATCCAACAACCTCTGCTTGTAAGAAAGGGAAACATACTTCTCTCGCAACAACTCTTTCGTCTCAATTTAAAAGAGAATTGGCCCCTCTCCAGATTGATTGCGGCAACACTCCACATTTCCCCAATATAGTTTTGCTTGGCCCACCAATTTCATCTTGGCAAACCCAACTCACCATGGGTCTGGAAAACCGTGCCACTCAAAGAAGTGGTCCATGTCTACTAACCACTTAGAAACAACTTTAGGGTCCAATCTCCCATCATAACTAAGGGCGTCAACCTGGTCCTCGTACTCATGGTATCTCTGAAGTTGTTGAAGACGCACCCCACTATGGCCCTTCCATTGGGCAAGAAGAACAAGATCACAATTGTGTGTAGGTGGTAATGGATATACCCCATCGTGTTTGTTGTCAAGCCCATGAGCCTGGCCTGCGCCCAAGCCATCCTTAGGGCCCACAACTTGGAACTGATCGACAAACCCAGTGTCGGGGTTCGCCTGGGCACTACCTGCAGTGGTGGTTGGAGTACTAGTCTCTAAGCGAGTAACTCTCTCCTTTAGATGCATGAACCTACCATCCTGATGCGCAAACTGTTGCTCGATCTCATCCCTCATTGTTCGAACTTGTTGATCCATTCTCTTAGTTGGGCCCTCCATAGCCTTGGCAAATTGATTGGAGTCCATGGTGTAATGGAGACTAAATCCACGATCAATGCGCATGGGCATACACCAGGAATGAAAAGGGTCATGGATCTAGGTGCACAAAGGGGTAGATCTAATGAAAATATAAATGTTGATACCAATGCAATACAAGTACCCTATATGGCCTATATCCATGTGGGGACTCAACAAAACCTAGGAAAAGCGCTAATTAAACTCAACAAAATGTCCCATTCGTAGAGTTGGCACATGGGTCAAGTTGTGCTGGCCTAACCTTAATAAATTTTCACCACAAAGGGAGATTGTCGATAGACTGACCTTTGTTAAGAACCAATCTCTGATACCAAAATTGATGCAGGGACATGTGATGGCCTAACCCTAGATGCGTGTATAATCAGGTCGAAGAGATTCAAATAATAAAATTAATCAATTAATTGTTTTCAAACAAGGGGATTAAGCAAATCTCAACACAGAGATGAAATCATTCCTTCAGGATCATGCCCCTTAGTATAAAATCACGTAAACAGTTAAAAAAGCGAGAACCTAGGGATATGGGGATATCCCAAATCTAGCATAAGCTAGTCCATAGTTAAGTTTGGATCCGATTCTCCTGACTAGTCATCCCTCTTTTCCGTTCAAACCAAAAGAGAATATCCAGAGTGGAACGAAATAGATGAGCAAGAGATGGGTTTGAAATTAAATAGAGTACGGATTCTAGGGCATCAAAGAAAAGAAGACGGTTGATTACAGATTTTAGGGCATCAAAGAAAAGAAGATGTCTTATTCTTACCTTTTCCTGCACATCGAAGATCTAGAAAGAAGGAAAATCTGAAACCAGGATGGAATCCTCAACACCCAAGGGCCAATCTTAAAACCCTAATCTCTTTGATAAAAGATGAAGAAAGCATACGAATTCTCATTCATTTAATAAATAAAATAGGTTTTCTCACAGTGTATATATAAGGCACGGAAAAATAAAAAAGTGCACTAAAGCCCCTGAAAAAAAAAGAAAAGAACAAAAAGACGCATAAAACTAAAACATCTGCGCTACAGGGTGTGAAATCTGCCCCATGGGCCTGCGGCGATGCCACTCCTGCACTCATAGCGCATTAGAAAATGGGTCTGATGGACCCGGCATCCATCTACATCAATTCCTCCACTCTGGCACCCTATCGGTGACTCCTCCTCTAGTACATCTAAAGGCTGCACCACTGATGTCCACATCATAAACTTGATTTCGAACAAGTATTTTTCTCTCATTGCAATAAAGCTTTTTTAGGTTGTAGGATACAAGATATATTCTGGTAGAGACATTTACTGAAAGGCACAAACATTGCATCTTTTCATTTATCTCTTTTGTCCTTTTATTAAGAACCTTCATACCTATCCTCAAAAGATGGAGTACTGTACTCAATCAGATAAGAAGTTTAAGAGACTGCACTATTTGAGATGAAAGCATCAATCATCCTTTTTAATTTGTTGGATATTCTCAAAGATTGAAAGAAGCCATGATACCAATGACAATGTCAATGAAGAAAAGCCATGAATGCCAACGAGAATGTCAATAATACCAGATGATCTAGGTCTACCAACTAAGGGCCATTTGTTTTTCTGTAATTACCTGTGAATACAGGTAAATGGGTAATGATTACTTACATTACAACAGTAATTACATGGTGATGCCTGTACACGATGGTGACAGCTACCACTGTTTGGAACGCTCCAGCACTGAAACTAAGAAAAGAAAACACAATAGGTGAAAATCTGTGGGGCCACTGCTATGTATGTGTCTGATCCACGCCGTCCATCCATTTTACCTGTTCATTTTAGGGTATGAGCCAAAAAATGAAGCAAGTCCAAAGCTCAAGTGAACCACACCACATGAACACGGGGAAATTGATCGCCTACCGTTGAAAACTTCTTGGGGCCCACAGAAGTTGTGGATCAAGCTAATATTTGTGTTTACCCTTCATCCATGTCCGTGTGACCTTATGAACAAGTTGGATGACAGATACACATCCCTGTGGACTGTGATCCACATTTCAGCTTTCAATGGTGGACGCCATTATTCCCGCTGTTTCCTGTGGTGTGGTCCACATGAGCTTTGGATCTGCCTCATTTTTGGTCTTATGCCTAAAAATGAGCCGGTAAAACGGATGGATGGCATGGATCAAACACATACATCATGGTGGACCCCACAGATTTAATCGAATTCAATCCCTGTCTGATTACATGCATTGCATCATGGTTCTTGATGCATAATTAAAAAGTTTATTTCCCTCTCTATCAAAAACTGGTGAGAAGTCATCATTGCTTATTTATGTTCCACTTAAAGTGTAAATGGAAAAATAACAAGCCCTAAATGAAAGGTGGTATGTGGGAGATACTAGAACCTCAATGGCTAATAGGGAATAGGGACACACCTCTAGATTTGGATTCTTGCTCTCTTGGTTTTCACAAAACTAGGAGCACATTTTGGTAGAAGGAAAGGTTGACATGGTAGCTTAGGGAACAAGGAAATTAAGCTAGGAATTTCTCTCATGGTGAGGGGAGCTCTCCCAGCATCTATATTTTCTATTTGGAAGTGGGTTATCTTAATTTCACATGTTTTCCTTATTACTCTTAAACTCAACCTATCCAATTGCTTTGGGAATTCTTTCCCATTCTGAGTTCTTTTTCCTTCCTAATACCGTCCTTTCTGTGTTAAAAGAAATATGAGAATGCCCTTGAATCCCATATCATATATGTTACTGAGGAACATCCCAACTTTGTGCTCCCACATATGGAGAAACAAGTATATCGACTTGCACTTCATTAATCCCAGGTTTGAAACTCCTAGGATCTTACATCTTCCCTTGGAACAGAATCATGTATGTAATGGAGGGAGTTAACTAATGTATGGAGTTTATTTTTGTTATGTGATTTCCCAGGTACATCATTACATTTCTAAACTGAATGCACTGACAAAAGAGAAGAAAATTAAGTATGCTAACCGGGTGCTAGTTTTGGATCATGGAAATTGAGGACAAACAGCATAATTAGAAGAAATTTAAACCTTGTCGATGGGTTTAGATTTTTGAATCATCTGGCTATTTTGGCTGAAGTGGAAAATTGTGACATAGGTGTTTCCTAGGATGTGATGGTTAATTAAGAAAATTATGTAGAAAAATGTGATTTTTATTAGAAGCTTCTTTCCCTTAGAAAGTCTTGAGAAGATTAGAAATTATACTCCAAGGGGACTATAGATGTCTGTGAAGGATCCGCTCTATACCGATAATCTTTGGTATTTTATTTTTGAAAGGTAACACTACCAAAGATTGAACCCTAGGTCACTCAGACACACTACACTCTCTACCAGCTCCACATCCAACGAGCCAGAGACCTTTGGTATTTTAACTGTCCATTTTCATAGTCCTTTATTGACTGTTTTGAGAGCCTGCATGGGAAAACATGCATTTCAGTGGTTGGGTTTTGACCCAACAAACATGATATTATGGGGTTCAAGTCTGTAGCTCAATGGTATGCATCTTGTTCAACATTGAGATCTTGGTCTGGAGCCCATCGTGCTGATAAAGAAAAAACATTAATTCATGTGTATATCTTTCTCTTCTAAATGGTTAATAAACTCTCCTTACATGCATTTTTGTTTCCTCATTTGCAGAAAGATGCATGTGAAAAGTTATACGGATCACATGATTCACATCTTCACTTTGAATATCAATAATTGTTGATATTTTTCTTTTTTAAATGTAGATGGCAGGAATAGTTATGACATCTTTATCCATTTCCGTGTATGGAAGACAAATCGTGAATGCGCTTCTTTGCTCTAACTGCCTTTTTTGCCACCTCCATTAATTATGATAGTGGGCCCCTCTTTACCTATTTAGTATTTTGAATGCCAAAATTATTTTGTTACTTTGGTTTCTGATCAGAAAGTGTTGCTTCATACATGCAGGAGGTAATAAGGAAATACACTAAAACTTCTGGCAGTGGAAATAAACATGCTGCCCTTGCAAGTGCATTGGGATCATTAACATGGGGAAAGCCCCTGTATTCTGATTACCAACAGTTGTCTCGGTATTTCTTTTCAGAAGTTCATTTTCTCTTGCAAGTGCTTTATTATTATTATTATTTCAGTGGCAGATCTGTGGTAAATATCATAATTTCAAATTCCATATCATTCTAAGATGGTTTAGATGCTATATTACTGGTTGTTCTATGCCTGAGGTTGGAATTGAAGGTGATTTATTGTCGAATGTATTTCTGGCCTTCTTGCATTCCAATTAAATTGCACATAATATGTTTCATTTCTGAGTTGTACACTTGCGGTATTCTTCTGAAATCTTGGTTATACATAGCAGATGTATAACCATTTTGGAAACCTCTTTCTTTTTAACTGACAACGAAGTTCTGTATGTGTTTTCCAGGGAAAGCGAATATGCAGCATGGACTCTTGTCAATGGCTACATGGTAAATCATGTTACTATATCCACTCATCGGCTAAAATCAAAGATGAGAAACATCAAAGACCTAAATGATTTTATTGCAGACAATGGATTCAAATTGAATTCTGAAGGGGGCATTTTAAAAGGTTGGTGATCAAGGTTACCTGTGTGGACTTCATGTTTGAGTAGGCATTTTTCAGGCATCAGATCAAACTAGATTACTACCTTCCAATTAAAAACAAAAATGAATAGAAGTATATTGTTGACAGAGTTTTGCACTCTTATAAAATGCTATCCAATTCATCCCCAGTTGCTTGCACCAATGAACCAATATCGGGTTCCTATGCTAAGGAGCAGGCACTTCATCAAAGCCTTTGTGCCAAGCACAAAGCACCCAGCGCCAAACTGCCAAGGCAGGCACTAATGTCACAATCAACAGATCTAGCGCCCAATCAGGAGGAGCCACATGTCCATCACCTCTTAGGCAAGAAATTTGGGCCCCACAGGCCTATAAATGCCCCCATGCACTCTTTTTGATGGGACATTCGGATCTATTTGGACTACATTGAAAACTAAGGGACTCCATGTGCAAGTGCTCATTAAGTTGAGCCTTACATGCTTGAACACTCTCATCCCCCATTGGGAGGGTCGTGCGCCATGCGTTAGGCCTCCTAGGGAACTTCCAAAGGATAGGGCTTTGCACCTAGGCGCATACCTATTACAACATCTGTGTCATGGTGTGGGGCACTTCCTCGGCCCTTGTCCACGGATAATGGGCACAATGGCTCAAGACCAATATCTCTTCAAGCCTAACTCCTTGCGCCTAGGCACAGACCTATCCCAACATCCATGCTAGGCGCGAGGGGTTGTCACCAGATGGCACTAGGCTCCAATATCTGATTATCTTCTCCTCTTCATCTCTAGCATGCGAGACTCATGGCATTGTGAGACTAATTATGTTTATATTCACCAAGGATATTATGAGTCTCCTTAGCCTGATTGAAGATTCAGACACCGAAGTTGAAGGACCATAAATTAGGATCTTTATGCTATTTTGTACCATGTAATAAGAGAGGTCATCTGGATTTACCTTTTATTCAAGGGTTTTCCCAGGCATGTAATTAAGGGCTTGTGCCAAACCACAACTTGAAATATATCTCAGTGTTTCAAATAGCGCCCGTAGCATAGCGGTAGCGTACGCTACATAGCGTCCCAAATAGCATAAATCCCCTGTAGCGTACGCTACAAGGGTCGTAGCGTACACTACAGCTACGTAGCGCGTAGCGTCCGTAGTGTAAGCTACAATGTATTTTTTTACTATTTTATTTTATTATTTTTTTTCACGTTTTCTTTGTTTCTAATGTCGAGGAATGTAACACTTGTATTGTACTTGATACTTTTAACCTATGGGATTATTATTTCTTTTCATAATTGTGACTTATGGTTTCAATTAGACATTATTAATTAAAGTGGTTTGCTTTGAAAGTTGTTGATGTGACAATTATTTGATTTGGCTTATATATGTGGATTGGCTTTTGATAAATGATAACTAATAACTTTTTTGAACATGCTTATAATTGATGAAATGAATCATCTTTTAAGCATTTTTATATTTTTTTTTCCTTATTTTTCCACTATTTATTATATTTATCCTATTTTTAAATTAAAAAATAGAAGTATCGTGTAGCATACGCTACATGCTACGTATTTATGCTACACGCTATAGACGGCTGAGCGCTACGCATCACACTACCGCTATTTAAAACACTGATATATCTTGTTCCCAGACCAATGAAAGGTTCTCGACATGGCATATTTTGGGTGTATATCCTTGCAAATGGAGTCATAAATTAATCTAACATCAAACCCCAATGAACAAAAGACTCATTTGTTGTGAACATATCTTACTGCCATTGTTTCCTTGAAACATGTTACTTCCAGTTGTTAAAGATTGATTCCTATGAAATGTTTTGAATGATAGAAATGGGTCATAAGGCGTCTTCTTTCCTTGTGCTGCAAGCTAGTTCGGAAAATTCATGAAAACTTCATGCATACATCCTTGAATATTGGCAATGATGATTCATTTTTCATTAAATCATGTAGTCCTACTGGTTTGGTAGGGAATTGTTGGCGGGAAAAATTCACCTTGAACTTCCCATCCAGAAGTTTGTTCCTTTGCTTTCTCCATTTCACTTATTTGTACATGCAGATGAGCTATAGTATCCTCAATCCAATTATATTAATACAACAGGTGGCCTGATCATCCGATGAAGGCACAAATATGGCTGATTGAGTTATCCAACAATTTCTCGTTCTGGATTGCAAATCAAACCCATCCACAGGTCAAAATACATCAGGTGTACAGACTGCATCAATTGTCCAGATTGAACTGATCGACCAGGTGTGCCGAAATGGTTATGTAATGGTTACAATTGTTACATAATGGTATCGACGCACCTCATTATTCAATTCAGGGTTGAATCTGGCACCCCTGAAAATCGGCACAGTAACAGCCAAAAGGTGAAGATCTATAACCCTAATAACACCAATCAATCACTATGGTTGCTGGCATTAATGCAATAGACCAAGAGACAACATCTACGCTTGCCTCTCAAACACATCCACTTCTAACCCTCTTATCATGAAAGGATCGATTGTTCCTTTCCCTCCACAAAGCCCAGATGACTGCCAACAAAACTAATCTCCAAACTACTCTTCCATCACTCCCAACTCCTCCCCCATTGCATGCGAGGAAAAGCCTATCAATAGACCCCAACATCACCCAAGATGTTCCAAAAAGGGCAAGGAACCTCTCCTCCACCTCTTGAGCAAACGAATAGTGGGTGAATGAGTGGCTCACCAATTCCGCATCCAACGAACACATGTTACAAGCATTGGGAATCATTAACGACCCATGTTGCAGGTTGTCTATTGCAAGCACCTTATTCCTCCCTACTAACCAAGCAAAAGCTGCCACCTTAGGAGGGGCCCCATAGGCGCACGAAGAGCTATCGGCTAACATCCTATAGAAGAATTGAACAAAGAACCTGCTAGAATTGGGACCACACCATTGAGTCCCTCACAGCCAAAGATGGCTCAATGAAGCTTCTCTAAGAGCCGAATTAACCCTACTTACACATCTGTCAAGTTCCTCCTATAAGTAGGGGATAAAAAAATTTGTGCCATTAGAGGCGGAAACAATGCGCCACAAGAACATCCCAATCTAGAGCCAAGGAAGCAATCATCGAAAACTCTTCCTGAACGGGCTCTCACTAAGCCACAAGTCTTGCCAAAACTGAATTCTTTACCTGTCGCCAGAAGTGAACCTAACCCCTTCCTTGAACATGTTTACCACTTTGCAGACCACCTCCCACATCCTAGAGCCCCTGTATGAGGATGAGTCCTTCACCTGCCAACCCCCTTCTTGGATACCATATTTACTTCTAATCACCTCCTTCCACATATTTCCCTTCTTCCTCCTCGAATCTCCACAACCATTCTTCTAGTAATGCAATATTTATATGCTCCAATTTTCTAATCCTCGCTCCCTCCTCGATATGGCTTGCACATGTCATCCCACCTTAGGAGATGAAATTATTTCTACACTTTGGCACCTTGCCATAGGAAGTCGCGTCTCAATCTGTCCAACCTTTCCATCACTATCACCGAACACTTAAATAGGGACATAAAATAGATTGGCAGGTTTGTCATTGCTGCTCCCCCCTCCTCAAAGAGAGATGACGACTCTTCCACCTGGAAAGTTTCTTCTCTACCCTTTCAATGACCTTGCCCCAGAAATATTTGGCAGGCTTACCAATATTAATGTAGGGGCATTTTCACACCGGGCTCGAGTGGGGTTGCCCGTGGGATGCAGGGGCACACTCGAGGCAGGTGGCTCATGTGAGGTGGCACCCATGTGATGTAGGGCCCACGAGGGGGTTTGACCGAGGTCCTAACCCATGGGATGTAGGGCCTGTGCTATGAGATAAAGGGATTGATTCGCCATGCTCATTTGTTTGAGCTTTTAGAGCAAGTGGTTAATTGTTTTTAATCAAAGTGGTATCAAAGCGGGAGGTCCCATGTTTGACACTCCTCACCGGGGGTGATTAATGCAGGGGCATTTTCACACCGAGTTCGAGTGGGGTGGCCTGTGGGATGTAGGGGCACACTCGGGGTGGGCGGCCTATGTGAAGCAGTACCTATGTGATGTGGGGCCCACAAGGGGGGTTCAGTCGAGGTCCTAACCCATGGGATGTGGGGCCTGGGCTACGAGATAAAGGAATTGATTTGCCATGCTCTATCAGTTCGAGCTTTTAAAGGAAGTAGTTAATTGTCCTGCATCAAATATACATGATGGCAACCCAAGATATGATGAAGGGAAAGACCCAATTCGACACTCAAACACCCCCGCCAACCTCCCCACTTCTTCATTAGTGGTACAAATACCCATTAACTCACTCTCGAGAATATATATATATATATATATATATATATATATATATATATATATATAGAAAGATTACTGAAATTTTATTAACTTCACCCAAGAGCTAAGAGAAAACACCGCTAAGGTGCAAACAAAGAAAGATCAGCACCATTGGCTTCTTTTACATAAGGAACCCATTCTGAAATTACTATCTTAACAAAGTAGATAATCTCTAAAGCTAAAGAATCCTTGTTTTGAAAGCAACGACCGTTCTAACTCTAAGATTTCCATACAAACCAGAAAATTCCCATCGCTACCGGCTTCCAAACAAACATTCGAGAATTCCCCAAGGCCGCTCCATGCCAAGCCCACAAGAGTTGGCCCACCGATTCCAACATCACCCATGAGATATAAAAGATAAGGAGAAAGTGGTCCCAAATGGAGAGAACAAAGGACAATGAATGAATAAGCGATCAATAGACTCAGCATTCCTCATGCACATCAAACAAATGTTAGGGAGAATGAGAGATCTTCGTTGAAGGTTATCGATGGTGAGTACTCTCTTCCTACCCATCAACCAACCAAAGGCCGAAATTCTTGGTGGGCCGCCATAAAACCAATGGTGGAAGGGGAAGATCTGGGGAGAAGAAAGCTTAGATATGAGGCCATAAAAGCACGTTGAAAAAGTCCCTAAACGGTGAACTTTCCAAACTAAGGAATTTTCTTTCACCAACGAAGGAACAACCAACTTAAGAAAATCAAGGAGGCTAATAAATTTATGAAGCTCGTCTTCAACAGATTTCTGTGACACTGAGGGACCAAATGACATTCCCACCACAAGTGGAAAAGCACCCGTCAATGAAAACAAACTGATCCACCGCTAGGTTAGCTATAGCCGAGAAACGATCTTGAAGGGGCAAATCTTCGCACCATTCATCAATCCAAAAACGAATGCGATTCCCCTTGCCCAAGGAATAAGCCACACCCTTACGAAACATATGCTTAGTAGAAACGATATCCTTGCACACCTTAGTAGCCCTATATAGAGAGGAGGTCCTCGTTTCCCATCCTCCTGATTTAAGGCCATATTTGGCTACTATGAGTTCCCACCAATAATTCCCTGATTCAGATCCAAACCTCCAAAGTCACTTATCGAGAAGCATGATGTTCATAAGACCCAAATCTTTCAGACCGGTTCCCCCGTCCTTCAGCTCACGTGCGTCCTCCCACTTATGAAGATGAAATTTCTTTATCTCCCCATCTCCTCTTCAAAGAAAATATCTTCTCGTCTTGTCAAGTCTATCCAAAATAGATTTAGGACACCAGAATAAGGACAAAAAGTACACTGGCATGTTAGAGAAGGCAATTTTGATAAGAAGTAAGCGACCCCCAAGAGAAAGGGTACACCTTTTCCAAGTGGAAGGAATGCTTTCAATACATTCGATCACCTTGTCCCAAAGATGCTTCACCGGCTTACCTATACAAAAAGGGAGGCCTAGGTAGGAAGAAGGGAAAGCTCCACTTTTACAACCTAAAACATTAGCTAGGAGCGACAACTCCTCTCTATTGACATGAATCCCCAACATCTCACTTTTGGAGGCATTAACTTTGAGACCCAAAACGACTTCAAAACAAGCAACAATTTTGTGGAGGTTTTCCACCGACATTGCATCAACATCACAAAATAAAAGAGTACGATCTACATACTAAAGGTGACTGACATACACCCCCAAGTTAGTAACCAAGAATCCTGAGATGAGAGAGTTTTCCTCGGCCTTAGAAAGCATGCAATTAAACGCCTCTCCTATAACGACAAACAAATAGGAGGAAAGAGGATCTCCTTGCCAAATACTACGAGAAGCCTTGAAATAGTTGTGAGGGGATCCATTAATTAAAACTGAGAAGCCAACTGAACACAAGAATGAATCCACCCTCTCCATTTTGTGCCGCATCCGATTCTACCCAGCATATAATCCAAGAAATCCCAGTCCACATGATCATAGGCCTTTTCAATGTCAAGTTTGCACACTAGGCCCATAGAACCTTCTCTATGCCTAGAGTCAATACATTCGTGCGCTATCAGGGTTATGTCTAAAATTTGCCTAACTTTCACAAAAGCTTCTTGATTTACCAATATGACCTTGGAAAGAACAACCCTAAAGCGAAGAGAAAGAAATTTGGCGAGAATTCGCAGAGACTACCAATAAGACTAATAGGCCGAAAGTCTTTAAACTACTCTGCACCGTCAATCTTTAGAATGAGGGCTATGAATGTCGCTCCCATCTCATAAGAAAGCCGACTTCTAGAGAAAAAATCTGACATGAAATCCATAAGATCCTATTTAACTAGCTGCCAAATTTTTTGAAAGAAGAGGATCAAGGGCTGCCTTAACTTCCTCTTTCAAGAATGGGGATTTAAGGAATTTCGCTTCTTCAGAGGAAAAACAGGAAAAAGACATTGTCAAGCCTCGGTCTACATCACCTATCGCAAGAGAAGATTCTCATAAAACCGAGCGATGGAATCACATATAACATTTTTGTCCATCGTTTTAACACCATTAACGACAAGGGGTATTAACCTGGGATCTCGCACTCACCATCGAATGAAAGAAGGTTGTGTTCTTATCTCTGTCCTTTAACCAAAGAGCTCTCGACCTTTGTCGCCACTTGTTCTCATCTTCCTTGATGAAAGAAGCATATTTTTCTGAAAGCACGACCGATCCAATCGATCTTCATCTGACAGGAAACGTTCTTTAGAATCAAGATCCTTGATTCTTAGAAAAATAGAATCAATTTTTGCTTCTCCATCTCCCAACACTTCTTTCTTCCAGATTTTTATTTGATCTTTGAGAAGATGAAGTTTTTTGCTGATTCTAAAACCTGCAAAACCGGGAACATCAAATGAAGACCACTAGTTGGAAACTAGAAGAGAGAAACGCTCAATTTCTAGCCACTCTACCTCGAACCTAAAAGGTCTTGGGCCCCAATTTTCTTCGTTCACCTCCAACAAGATACGTCTGTGGTCAGAAACCATTCTCAGTAAACCTCTCTGATTAACAAGAGGAAACCTAGCGAGCCATTCTGGCGAGATGAAGAATATGTCCAGCCGAGACAAAGTAGCATTGGCCTGATTATTTGACCACGTAAATTTAGCTCCAACTAGAGGAAGGTCAATCAAGTCATGTTGAGCCACCCACTCGGAAAAATGTTACATACTCGAAGTAATTCTCCCTCCCGTAGACTTTTTAAAGGAAAAGAGGACAACATTGAAGTCTCTTGAGAATATTCACCATTAGACTGGACATCACCTCGAAGCACCTCACTATCTTCCCAAGGTTGTCCACCATCCAAACATTCATGTCACAAAAGAAGATTGTGTCGTCAATGAACTGTGGATGCGAGATCCGAAAGTTGGTGTTCCCAACCCTATAAAATAGCCCGACCGATTGGCCTCTTTCCAACATCTTCCTTAATGCTTCTGCCAACACCACAAAAAGGGGGGATGGGGGATTGCCACAACAAGAAAGGCTTATAGCTATAACTACATCCACGATCAAGGCCACATCAACATCCAAGATCTTTGCTAGGGCTACCACCAACATGATTGTCGAGTCTGCCTAGGGTTGCCACAACAACAAAGGCCTATGCTCTAGTTAGAGGTGTACACAAGTCAAACCGAGTTGAGGTTGGCACAGCTCGACTTGGCTCGGAACCTAGCTAACCCCAGTCAAACTTAACTCGGCTCGGTCCTCGAGCTTGACTGGCTAGCTCGGCTCGATTCGGTCAGCAGCTCGAGCTAGTTCAAGTTGAGTTCGCCTGTGCAGCATTTTCACAAACACATGGACTGCATCTTTAAATTCTCATTGTATGCAAAAAAGTAGTAGTGATTTTACAAGTATTTCATCAAACACCATGCAGGCAACATCAAAATCAAGAAAAAAGGGTATTTGTTTCATATACATACCTTCCTTGCCACCAGTGGACACTTCATTGAGTCATTTCATCAAATACTTGGTGAGCAACATCAATATCAAAGTAACCGAGTCACTGAACTGGTTCAATCCGAGTTCGATTCAAGTTGGGGTTTGATCCAGGTCGAGTTGAGCTCGGGCAAGCTAGAACTCGGTTCGAAATTTTTTCGAGCTCAAAAAATCGACTTGACTCGGCTCGAACTCAATTTCGAATCTAGCTTTTTCGAGTCAAGTCGAGCGAGCTAACCGAGCTAACTCGGTTCTTGTACAGCCCTAGCTCTAGTCGAGACTGCTCCTAACGATAGCACGACCACAATGGCATAATCCAACCCTACAACTACATCCACGATCAAGGTTGCATCAACATCCAAGATCTTTGCTTGGGTTGCTACCACCTTGACTACCAAGCCTGTCTCTTCCTAGAGTCGATGCCCGCTCAATAGTCAAGAAGGTTGCTGTTTCGACAAGAAACGAATGTTTCTCAATTGGAATACTCACATTCAATTATAACAAAGGAAAGAAGAACAATTATCATTATTAATTTTATTGATTCTGAGTTATGATTACATCCCCATATTTCCCTTGATTCCAATACAAAGCATATTATGCAAATACAATGAAATAAAGGAAAGTAATTTAAATAGCGATTCCGGTAGCATTCCGGCTTGCGAAGCATCTGTTGCAATGACAGAAGGGTTGTGCGGGTCAGAGAACTCCTATTCACCAATATGCTTAAGATGCAATTGTAGAAGACCATCTCATTGGAAATCCTGAATCTTGTGAAGGAACACTGCCAAACCCAAAAATGCGCAGCAAATCTGTTTGTTGCGCGGTCATACAATGAGCGCTTCCCACCTATTGCGCAACCGCGCAACAGGTCTTAACGTGGAATTCGAGGTTCCCATCTTCTTCTATTCTCCTCTTGCGTCGCACCACAGAATACCTGAAGAAGATCTTGGAAAAATCTCGAGATCCCTCTAATTCTTCCGGAGCTCCACACTTTGTGAATGTTGCAAATGAGAGGGGAAGGGGTATTTATAGGCCACCACACGTGCGAGCCCTAAATCCACATAATCAAATGCCATTGCGTGATTGCGCAATGCATCTCCAATGCGCGGTCACGCAGCAAAAATCCTGCTTATCCTGGGCGTTCTTCTTCAAAACCCATTCTCTTGATCATGCCATTTTCACCACGCTAATGCACACTGCTTCTCCATTGCGTGCTGCGCAACAAACTTATCTTCAGTGTCATCTTGGCTGCACAATGGCTATTTTTGATATATCTTGAAGAACAACAGTTGCCATACTAGCAAATGCTTATGCTCGTAACCGAGATTGCTTTTAACGATAGCACCACCACACCAACAAAACCTAGCACTATAACTACGTCCACGATTAAGGCTACGTTATTGTCCAAGATCTTTGCTCGAGCTGCCACTAGCGTGACTGGCAAGTCTACCTCTTCCTATGCTCTTCTTTGTTGAAATGTTAAATTAGTGTCAAATGGTTACAAATCCATTGATTCTTCATGTTTTGCATAAAAAATCATGGAGTTGGAGCTTTGATTTCGATATCCATTCGCACTTCAACTTTGATAACTTGGGAAGAAATGGAATCAATGTTTGGAGATTCTGAAGAGGGATGTCCTAAACGACGATGCCATTCAATTGTTGAATCTGTAGGAAGCATTGCGCATCTACTGGTTCTCTCTCCTAGTACACACTATTCCTCTCACAACCTCCAACAATTGTCATGCCCGTCTCAAGGTCTTAAAAGATACAATAAGAAGGAAGGACGAACACGGAACAATTCAAAGACTTTGTTAGTTTTACTTACAAATAAAATGCTAAATGGAAATTTATGTGCATATAGAACTAACAGCACGGAGACTGATGCATTAGGCTAAAGAATACCAACTCCAATGACATTAGATAATGTACCATCAGCTAGTAATGGAAGCATTTGATGAAACACCATTAAAAGAAGAGAAGAGACTAAGATCACTAGAAATATGATTGGACGCCCCAAAGTCGATGATCCAAGCGGAAGAAGATGACAAAAGAAATGCTTTACCTGAATTAGCCAAAGTGGTTGTAGAGATGGAGGAAGCATTGATGGATGTAGAGCCCACTAAAAGATAGAAAATGTGCATATTGCTCCCGTGATAGTGAAACACTGATCTGATCACAATCAGAATTAGATGAAGCAATGGTAGCCGGTCTACTAACGGAAAAGGCAGATATTTTTTCCAATGTTTCCCTTGGACATCGATATTTTTCCAATTATCAATGATAATATCAGAGATACTGATACATGTTTTCTTATTCCCAGTCATGGATACATGTAGCGATATCGATACTCTGAACATTAGTCAATTGGCCTCTTAAGGACTTAAACGAGATAAACTACTTGGCATCCAGTGAACAACTTAAAGAACACTTCATCCACCTCACGGGTGGTTGTGTTGCCTGCACATGCTGGGGGGTACCCGTGGGTGAGTTTTGGCTGCTTCACTTAGTTCAACTCTTACAAGTTGTTTGTAACTAGATATCCACAGGGCACTTGAGTTTTCAGATTGTACTAGATATCCACAGGGCACTTGTACTAGTGGGACCCATGGTTATTGATCCTGATCATCGGTAATGTGGATGGACAATGCCCCAATAGTCTCCTTGAATCAATCATAACCTTTTTATTTACACCCTGCAAATAGTTTATTAAAAACATAAATAGAGAAAAGTTTCCCATTCAACTTGAAAGGGGCCCAAGATTGGCACATGGATCTTCAAGTCTGGGAGAATTTCCATTAGGGTACATCAATGGGGTTGCATCTGGCCAATGGTATGGATACCGAACTATTGGGCCCACTTGTACAACAGAAAACCCAAGTGTACTTTGGATACCCTCTAGTCGAGGATCATATGCTTAGTGTGTCTCAAGTCTAGTAAAGTTACTGTACCATTCATTTTGGAGCATATAGTGCTTTTATTTGTTTCTACTGCTGATTTACTGAAGAGGAAAAATGAGCAGTTTTTTTTTTTTTTTTTTTTTTTTTTTCTTCTGTTGTAAACAGTGAGTCCTGATGGCTTTTTGCTGCAAAGTTCGACAGTAGCAGATTTGACATCTTTCCATTTCGCTGATGGAATCACTGAAGCTGTTCCTTGTTCATATATCGAGTTTGCAGAGCGTCTTGTTCTCCCTCAGTATAGGAACTTGCCTCTTGAAGAGGTCTGCATATTGTCATTTTACATTTTGCTTCGAGATTCTCTGATAAGCAATGCATGAACTGTGGATGTTTTCTTCAAACCATATCTGCGTTCTGCTCCCTTGAGTAAGAGATCTGGCTGGTTGTTATTTGATATTTGATATAAAAATAAAAGATTAAAAAAGAAAAAAAAAGAAAAAAAAAATGATGTCCATACGAATCTATGATATGCCACCACTAAAAATATCGTGCAAGTTCAAATTCAGATTCAAATGTTGTGACAGGATATGCTGTTCATAAGATTTAATTATTCTGTAAACTCTCATCTCCATGAGTGCTGCTATTCAGTTACAATGTTACTGACTTGCTTTTGAATTCAATTGAATAATTTGGTTTGAAGAATCAGAGATAACCATTGTGTCAAGTCAACAAGTGCTGAATTCCTATATTTTATATTCTCTTTGATTTTGAGATCCGTTGTCTATATACAGTGATAAGATTCCTTATGGGATCTGAGATGCAGTGATAAGATTCCTTATGGGTTTGAAGAATCAAAGATAACCATTGTGTCAAGTCAACAAGTGCTGAATTCCTATATTTTATATTCTCTTTGATTTTGAGATCTGTTGTCTATATACAGTGATAAGATTCCTTATGGGATCTGAGATGCAGTAGGCAGATTATCGGTGTTTAACTTAAGCAATGTATCAGTACAGCAAAGAGTGTGGCAAATCAAAATGTTCTTCATATGAATATTTATAGCATTTCTTATGAATATACATTCTTTCTACTTACAAAGTCACACATGCTATGGTATACCCAAAAGTACATATGATGTGCATGCTTCCAGAAAGACTGGGCTCCCTGAATTTTGATGTTAAGTATTAAATAAACCTGGTCAAAGTTTATGAAACTTGATCAAATCATTGTGTCAACTCATCTTGACTCATTGGTTAGGGAGATTGATTTGAAGTTCCTAGTTTTCAAACAATGGTCACATCCATAGCCAGCTCAAATGATTCAGTTCCAGAAGTACAGCTGGTCATGCAATTGTTTAGGTTTCAAATGAAAGCTAGCTACATAAAGTCAACATGTTTTACCTTAAAAAAAATCAACATGTTTTTGCATTTAGACTACAAAATCGCCAAATGATAGTAGATTAGGTGGAATGGAAGACAAACTAAAAATAGGCCATTGTATCAGTAGTTTTCCTGAAGTGACAACACAATCCTGGGTCGGGCAATCGGACAAGAACCATAGACTCACAATTGAGCAAGAACAAGGGATGACCATAGACTCGACCAGTGTTAGCTAGATTGTGGTCTGGATTATCATTCATGCACATTTCCTTTTTCCGACATCTACCCCAATGACCGAAAGCTATGATTTCTCTCTCTTATTGTTGATAAATTTTTATGTAAATTTATATTTAGAATGTAAAGATTTATCTTCAACTTATGCAATAGTAGGCAGACAACACTGATGTAGGATTTACAATAATACCATTCATCATTTCATATAGAAATTACGTAGATTCATAAAATGCTACAAAAAGGAGGAAATAGAGGAGAAAACAAGAAGAAAGAGAGACTAGAGAGAGGTAGAATAGCTCACAGAGAGAAGCCTCCATGCATCCCCAGATCTTAGTTTTATAAGGGTTTTCACTAAAGTGATGGAAATTGCTGGAAATTACCCAAAAAAAAAAACACCCCTCCTACATAAGTGACTTAAAGAGGGATATAACTATGGGCCTAAAACACAATCCAAATATCCATATTGAAAGCCCAAAGTCCAAGGGACTCGAGCGCTGTACCATTTACATTTAACACTCCCCATCAAGCGGGAGCATAGATATTATATGCATGCCTAGCTCGGATATAAACATTTCAAACTGAGACTTCCCAAGAGCTTTGGTGAGCAAAGCTGCAATCTGATCATGGGATGAAATATATGGAGTGACAATTTCCTTATGAGAGATCTTTTCTTGAATGAAGTGGCAATCGACCTATATATACTTTGTCCTCTCATGGAACACTAGATTGTTGGCATATGCATAGCAATTCGATTGTTGCAGTGTAAATGCATTGGAGCTTGAACCACAAATCCCAATTCTTCCAAAAGTGATTTCAACCAGACAAGTCACAAGTTGTGTGCCTTGTATCTATATTCCGCTTCAGCATTGTACCGTGCAACAACATTCTGTTTCTTGCTCATCGAGGTAACCACATTACCAGCAAGAGAAGTGCAGTGGCCTGTAGTTGACTGCCTATCATGTCTTGAATCTGCATAATCTGCATCTAAATAACTAGCTACTTCGAGATGTCCATGAGAGCTATCCAAGATACCTTTCTCAGGAGTACATTTTAAGTATCTACGAATCCTCATAATTGCAACTAATTGTGTAGCTCTAGGAGCTTGCATATATTTACTAACCACACTAACAAAGAAGGCAGTATTAGGCCTAGTGACGGTTAGATAAGTTTGCTGACAAGTCTTCTATACATACATGGATCTGTTAACAACTCTTCTTCGTCAAGATCAAGCTTGAGATGAGGGTCCAATGACGTATTTGTTGGTTTGGCATCTATCATACTTGTCTCTTTTGACGAATCACAAATATATTTCCTTTGGCACAAATCTATCCTAACTTTAGATCTTGCCACTTCGATGTCCAGAAAATACTAAAGGAAACCAAGATCTTTAATTTGGAATTGGGAGTGAAGATATGACTTCAATTTCTCAATTCATTCAAATTCATCACCTGTAACTACTATGTCATCCACATATGCCACAGGCACAATACAGCCAGATGAAGTACTGCGAAAAAACTAAATGATTTACTTACACTCTTTATTCCATACGATATCACCACTCTACTGAAATTTTTCAAACCAGGTTCTTAGTGACTATTTCAGTTCATAAATATACCTATTTAATTTGCATACTTTGCACGACTCCCCCTAAACAACATATACAGGTTACTCCATATAGATTTTTTCTTGTAAATGATTTACTTCACTCCTCTTTATTCCATATGATATCCCCACTTGACTAAATTGTTCAAATGAGGTTCTTAGTGACTATTTCAGCTCATAGATATACTTATTTAATTTGCATACCTTGCACGACTCCCCCCGAGCAACATATACAGGAGGTTACTCCGTATAGACTTTTTCTTGTGATTCTCTATGCAGAAAAGCATTCTTTACATCTAGTTAAAATAAAGACCAGTCACGATTGACAGCTACAGAGATAACAACCGGTATTGAATTGAGCTTGACCACAGGGGAAAATGATATCAGATAATCAAGTCCATAAATTTGAGTGTAGCCCTTGGCTACCATCCTAGCCTTGTAACGATCAGTTGATTCATCTAGTTGAAACTTAATTGTGTAAACTCATCTGCATTTAATTGGAGTCTTACCAAATGGAAGATCAGTTAACTCCTATGTACCATTGGAATACATAGCGTTCATCTCCTCATCCATAGCCCTTTTCCAATTTATATCCAACAATGCATAATGAAGTATCTTAGGAATAGAAACAACAAATAAAGCAAGAGCAAACTTCTATAATTGGTGGATAAGTAGTTAAAGGCAGTGTTTGAAATATCAGTATCGCGTTACATATTGCATCCTTAGGATACAGATGCATATCAGTTATTGCACAGGATAAATCGTCTGTATCGGGTAATTTATTGCACTTTTTGGGAAACGTGGGGAAATATTGGGAAAATGGTTAATTTTTTCAATGAAACTTCAGAGATTGTTTGAAAAAAAAAACGTAATACACATTTTTTAAATGATAACATCTCGAAAAAGAAGTGCACCTGATAGGTTTCTTTTGTATAGGGTCTTCAGTTATGTGTTGTCTGACTGAACTAATGCAACTATATTCAAATTGAATGCATAACATTTAGAGTGTATGTGATAAACATTTCATCAAGCACTCCTAAATACTTCAAAATTAGTATCAATTGAGAGCTGGTTGAAGGGAAATTTCCAAAAAAATAATAATAATAATGATAATAATAACTTTCTTTAAATTTTTAATTAAAAATTATTTTTATTTTCTAAAAATTGACAAGGACTTAACAAATCAGTAGATCAGCCCTCATACATGCTTGATTTCATGTTTAGAGTGCAATATTGCAAGTAATTTAGCAGAAATTGGAGAAATTTCGAATTTTCCCCAATATTTTCCAAATTGGACCACCTAGACTACAATTTTGAAATTAGAGTGTATGTGATGATCATTCTATCAAATACTTGTAAATTCTTCGAAATTAGTCTCAATTGATAGCTGGTTGCAGGAAATTTTCGAAAAAAAAAAAAACATGGAGAACAAGAAAAACCAATGGATATCGAAATCAAAGATCCAACTCCATGATTTTATTTTTTTTTCATGCAAAACATGAATAACCAATGGATTCGTAACCATTTGACACTGATTTAAGATAATTTCAATAAATAAATAAATAACAAGGATTAAAAATTGAAAATGCTCACTGGATCAAACATGTGGGATATATCGACACTATCTGTGTTTTGCATCGCGCAAGTGGGATACAAGATATATCGTGGGATATATCGACCGATTTCGTCGATATTTAAAACATTGGTTAAAGGTAACAAAGTTGGAAATATGATATTAAACACGGAAACATTTTCTTTTATGAATACCAATGGGCAGATCTATGACAACTTCAGCAGACACGGAAGAATCCAAAACCTCAACCGGTGCAGCAGTTGATGAAGGAAGGAGGAAGGAAGCAGTCTAACCTGCTCTTCTCCTTTTCCTATAATATGTTTGTGTGAAATCCCTGTAAGGTGGTGACCCTAATGGAAACACTTTTGGTAGAGGAACTTCCATAGAAAACCACTAAAAGACATCCTTGATTTGAACAGGCCATTTAAAAAAATAAAAATAAAAAATCACCAGGCCAGACATATTTCTGTTGTTTACTTTTGATTTGTTTATTTTTGTTGCCAACTTGTGGGTCCAGCTGTAGGTGGCCAATAAAAGCCAACTGCACCTTTCTTTATGTTATATTCTCCCTACAACATAAATTAATAGGTCTCGAATTTTGTATCCTAAAGATTATTGGCTTCATTATTGTGAGGAGAGATTAGTCTCTACGTCTAATGGTTTTCAGGACCTCTTCATTCCTTACCAGGCTAATTCAACTGGAGGGCAGGGTCTGTCACCTCTTTCATGTGATTAAAATAGGAAAGCTCAACCCCAAATCCTCCCAATGCAAAGTGCTAGATCTGGCTTCTATGGCTCTGTTTTAAATGTGTTCTGTTGATATTTGTCCTGCCTAATGTGTGCATTTATCTGGTTTCTGAAGGAGACTGTTGCCCGTGTCAGTTTTTTCTTTGCTTGTTTTTGTGAGGTCTTATACAGTGCCCGGCCTGGCCCATCACAGGAGCAGTTTGGTTCACCAAACCACTAGATATTCTCAGGTCGAGCATTGTATATTACCTCACTGATTATCGAGTTGTTGTCATTGTAGGCACATAAATGCTTGGAATCTTCTTAGAACTATTCCTAACCTTTATAGTTTTTGTTTTTTTTGGTGAACAAAATTAGATCAAAGAGTTCCACAGGCGGGACGGTTTCGAAGTTGGTAATGCTGACAAGATATTTGAGAGCACATCGGTGGATCAGTTAAGCAGGAAAGCTTGAGTGATTCAGCTGCTGATACTCTAGAGAAAAGCTGCCTTGTTCTCATGCATGTGTAATTATTGGACATTAGCAGATCAATGAGGTAGGTGTGAACCTACCAATAATAAAATAATTAATGCACATCAAAGTAATCCAGGTGCTTGATTCAGGTTCCCCCAATACCACTCTTGTATGGGAACTCCCATACAATCTACCTACTGCCTTACATGTGGAACCCCCACCCCTACAATTGGACAAGCTTGTACATACATCAGTTTAAGAAGAAGGAAGGAAGAAAGGAAAAAAAAAAAAAACTCTCTATGTGTGAGGTGGGTTTCATGGGAGTTCCTATATGACATTAGGATTGTGCATCTTTGTTCTATTTGAGAAATCATTCGACGCTTGTGGAAGCAAATGCATATCTCAATCATCACTTGGTGGAAAGTGAGATAGTTACTGGGCCGCTCACAATGATGTCTACTCTATCTGCATTCTCAATGGTGGAAACTGAAAGTTGAATTTCATGGGGGAAAATGGTTATTATGGAAGTTACATTGCCTGAGCATTGCATCAATATTACAAAAAAAAGTGAGAGTTGGGAACTTAAAATGGAATTTTTTTTATTTTTATTTTTCCCCGAGTTGCAATATACTGGGAAAATGGTCTAGCAGAAAATGAGATGCATGATAATCTATCTGATATCACTGGGAAATGTGAGCTTGTTATCGAGGTTTGAAGACTGTCGTAGCTCAACTTCAGAAATGAGACTAGCTTAAAACATCTAAAAACACTTGGTGGGGGCCCACCTGTGGCCTGAAATTTAGTGTGACCCCTCATCCAAGTTGGATAGACACAGTGGATGGGTTGGATGTCTGAGCCACATCTCAGTTGGGCCGTATAAAACAATCAGGAAGTTTTCAATGGGTGGGGATCCAGTTTCAGCAATTTTTATATGGTGTGGCCCATCTAAGTCAAGTTTGGCCTGATTTTTTGGCCAATATGAGTGATGATTTGATATCTAATACACATCACGGTGGGGCGCACAGGATTCTCATGGGAAGCTCTCGAAACCCATATACACACATCCACTCACACCATGGGGATTTCACCACAAATGAGTGCTTACCCAATACACACACCTCAGAGCTGGAGCTCATGGGAAGTTCCCATAGAGTCGAACTGCCCACCGGATACTTAATAGTAATCAGTGCTGCCATTCTTGGATCAAACACTGACAACCCCAGTTGAGAAGACCCAACAATAGGAGGGTCAGTAGGCACCTGGATTCGAGTTAGCCTGTGTCACTTGTACCTAGTATTAAAAAAAAATAAAAAAATTCTGGGTCTTGTCTTTTACCCGATTAAAAAAAATGAGTCAGGTTAATTAATTTTAACCATGTGAAGACATGTTTAAAACATATTAAAGTGCTTGTGGGGCCCACCTGAGTTTTGGATGCGGCTAAAAATTGGTCTGACCCCTCGTACGCGAGGGACACATTGGATGGGCTGGATTTGTGAACCACATCTCAATAGGCTCAATAAATGATTATGAATGTTTTAATGTGAGTGTAATCCCTCTTAACTGTTGTATGTGGTGTGGCCCACCCATGCCGTGGATTGACTTGTTTTTTAAGCCCACCATGGAATGATGCATCTGACTGATGGGGTGATGATCAACACTCATCACAGTGGGGCCCACACAGCTTCCCATGAGGTTATATATATATGCTCACATGCACGTGAATCTGAACCGTCCATGTGAAACCCCGTGGCCGAACTTTCACCTGATCCAAATCAAGGGAGGAAACTGTTTCCTTTTTCTATGGCTCACCAAAGTTTTGGATCAAGATGAAAGTTGGGCTAAGTGTTTCACGGGGATTCAGATTTTGAGCTCATATCATGGGAGATGAGTTCTGAAAACGTTCTCACCAGTTCCGGTGAGGTACTGGTGAGCAGGTGAGCATTCCTCTATATATATATATATATATATATATATATATATATATATATATATATATATATATATATATATATATTTTTTATAGCAACAGAATCCTGATTATAAAGCGCCCCAGGTGTGTGTGTGAGAGAGATCTATTCTACCCATTCAAGTGGGCCGACCATGTGAATGACCCAACCGAACCCACTGGAAACCCAAAGTCCTGTAAAAAGAAGATTGGGGACGGTAAAGGACCCAACAACCCTCCGATTAGACAGACCAATATACGGAAAATACAGGATCCAACCTCATGTAGCACACATGGTCCAGCCACCTGTATCCACGTGGACTGAAATTATCCCTTTTCAACCCCTTTCTCATCCATCTATTACAATACCGCCAATGGAAGTGTGCTAGGTAGGTCGTTCCAATCATATAAAAAATTTCAACTACCCTCAGTGGTGGATCACCAAAAAACATGGGCCCCTACCAAAGCCATCAAAGAAGATTGAAAAACAGAACGAAGAAGCATAAGAGTCAATCGAGTCCTTCAACATCCCCTACCAAAGCCATCAAAGAAACACTGGTTCAATAGCACTTGTAATTGGATCACAACAACGAAAAGATGAGAGATACCTGTCAAATAAGTGACAATTACTTTTTATAAGGATTAGAAAACAACAAAAAACAAAAAACAACAACAACGAAAGAAAGGGTAAAAACATTCATCAGTCATTTTAAGTTGCGTCCCTGTATATCATCCTCCTTCACAGTTACATTTTCCAAATAAATTTTATAAGCAACTTACCATGCCACCTCTCTCTCTCTCTCTCTCTCTCTAGTGATCTCCATTTTAGCTCATCATCAGACCTCTCATCACTTTCAAAAGACACCACATCCCCACAAGTCCACCCTACTCCCCACCACCCATCCACTCTTGAAGAGACAACCCGTATTCCCCATACGAGCAAAATACATTAAAGGAAAAAAGAAAAGGAAAAAGGAGAATCAGAAACTGTGGAATGGGAACACCCATATCTACGGTTGTTTACCGTTGGGCTTTGGTGATTGGTGATAAGGAGAAGCATGTGCTCCATAAGAGAGGCTCCTCATTGGCTGTCCATTTCTTGTCATGGATGCCTGCGACTTCATACCATTTCTGGCATTTGGGTTGTTGGGGTTGGCTGCAGCCCGCTCTGCTTGCATGGTCTGGAAATAGTATGATGAGCTGGCCATGTCTTTCAGGTTCAGGAGTGGCTTTAGAGCTTCAACCACTTCGCTCATCAGAGGCCGAGCTTTTGGATCCCTGCTGAGACAGTGGTGGGCCAGCTGGGCAGCCTTCTGAGCACCTTTGATTGAGAAGTGACCCTCGAGGCGGGGATCTATGAGTCGATAAAACCGCCTCCTTTCTCCAAGATGAGGCCTGGCCCATTCCACTAGGTTGTGCTCCCCATTTGGTCGATTCTTGTCCATGGATCTTCGT
The DNA here is from genome assembly GCA_037074715.1 of Magnolia kwangsiensis. NCBI lineage: Eukaryota > Viridiplantae > Streptophyta > Magnoliopsida > Magnoliales > Magnoliaceae > Magnolia > Magnolia kwangsiensis. Next base: position 104,060,476 of record CM073576.1, on the reverse strand, counting down.
CCAGTTAGCATTTCAAGTAGGACCACTCCAAAGCTGTAAACGTCGCTCTTTGATGTTAGATGACCTGGGACCGAAGATGGATACGGATTAGAAATGTAATCAACAATCCATAAAAGGACTCAGATATATTGATGATCATCAAACCCCAAATTCTCAGGATAAAGGCACGAGAGAGGATTACTTACAACTACCAGATAAAATCATGTCAGAAAACCTCACAATAATACTCACACCAAAGACTTTCAAATTCCAACTTCCATTCTGGAGTTCCAACTCCAAGTGCATGTTCAAGTTGTTGGGAAGGGAGACTCTTCTTCTTATCTCCTTGAGCTAAGTATCTGAGTCAGACTCAGATTCTTTTGTACAATTCTAGGAAAACGTAATGACCATTAAATCCTCTTGCTAATTGGTAACCAACTGTTCATTTAGTGGGTCCCCCTCCCTCCATCCTTAGAATATTAAGAAATGGTATTCATATTCAGTTCCATGCAAAACAACACTGTAATTATCAGAAATAAGAAGATGAATGATATCTTAGAAAGGTTTGTCACACAGTGATTTGAAATTATTATAGTATTCAAAACAAGTCACTATTTATTTGGTAGAACGAGGAGCGAGTGCGAGGCAATGACATTTCTCAAAAAAAGTCGAGCAACTGAGCAAGAGCATCTAAGAAGTGCCCCTGTAGTCTTGAAATGTTTAAGGGGCATTTGTTAGATGAAATTAAAATTAAGATATTTGACTGATGATTTTAATTTTTATACACATTATATCAGTCCTGGAGTTGCAATCAGATCAAAGGATTCTATTTTGTACAAGGGGACCTTTTTTATTATGTTCAACAATTAGCCCAACTCTAGATTTCCCATGTACTAGAGATCTTTCAGCTGGGAAAAGCTCAACACCCTTCAAAGATCATCTAGGATTTAACAGTCCTCCGGAGAGGACTTCGTCAAAATGTTTTCGAGTCTTATTACCAATCATCTTAGGAATCACTTTGTTTGACTTGTTCACAATGCTAACAGCCCCAAATCTTTCACCCCACATTTTCCTTCCTTTCTTATGCAAAGGAGATAATCTAGCAGCATTCATGCCTTCGTCAATCCATGGCTTCTTCTTCTTCTTCTTCTTCTTCTTCTTCTTTTGTGTGCGTGCACGCACGTGTGCATGCATGTGTGGCAAATCACTTCCATAACATCTACTTAGTCCTGGTGTTTGGTCCACTCCACTTAAAAAATTGCCTAACTATTTGCTCTTCAAATGCCCATTCCAGCCCAATCCACCCTATCATGAGATAGCAAGCCAAACTTTATCCCATCATGAGAAGGTGCCATGCAGGTTCTCCTAAGCGTAAGGAGTTAATTGACTACTACCTTTTGTTTTCTTCTGAACCCTCAATAGATGCTCCCTCCAACTGCATGTTGGAATCTTGAACAATCTTCATATTCTCACTCCCTTATTTAAGCCAATCACAATTTCTGATGCCAAGATATCTCCTCCCCCTTCACCATTTCTTGATATGCCCTCTTAAGAATATATCTCTTGATTCTTTCCTACAAAGATAGAACCCTAGAAATTTTCTCCGAGTCTAAAAAAATTGGAGGTCCCACAGAAGACGATTCTGTGCTGTCAATGCACCCAAAGCACTCTCTTTTCCACTTTAATAATCCTCTACTACTGCAATTCTTTATAAAATTTGAATCCAGATCATCCTTCCACCTCTTGCTCGTTCCACCATTTCTCCACTTTCTTACAAGAAGTTTTGTCTTGTCGAAATTTGGAGTTTAGGCACATATCCAAAATAGGACACGGAAAAGCATTGTGCTGTACACAAAAGAAGACAGATGTCTCTGATTATAAATTCCAAGATAACTTCCTCATTAAAAATATTTAAAGCCAGTCACGACCCCATCTTTGACAGATCCGATCCTTTTCCAGTTGAATTCTTTTCAAAACTAAAGAGGACAGTCAAAAAATCCTTTTCCAAGGATACTATTCTACAGCACCTTTGGCCGTGTGAACCAAGAATAGTACTGACGAGGCACTGATCATTTTTAACCCAACATAGAATGTCGTTTTCCATTTCTGTGGCCCAAGTCACTAACTCTGCAAGCCTATTGACGGAAACATTTTCCTTTAGACCCCTGGCAAGCATCATTCCAGAGTTTCTTTCTATCATTGACAAGTGTGGACCATCATTGGACAAACCCCACCCCCCCCCCTGGAAAAAAAAAAAGGAACTTAGCACCACCTTGTAGGATTTTTTAGTTAAGCTCCTCTCCCTATGCTCAAAAGCGTAATCTCCTCCTTTCACCAGCTAAAAGACTAGATTGAGACATTTGATTGCCCCCTAGCTACATTTTCGCTTTCCCCAACCTTCTTTCTCCAGTAGTTCAACCCAATTTATCTTAAATCAGTCCCATTTTCACCCTGCAATTTCCCATGGATTGAAAGCAGACAAAAGTGATCCCTTCGGAGTCGAAGTGCCTTGAATTTCAAAATAAAGACATCCTTCCATCTGTCCATAGCTCCCAAAAAAATCTTTTGGCTGCCAATGTTGTTATATTGAAGACGATGAAATCAGGTTTCAGAACTATCTCTGGAGTTACTCCAACATTCTCCATTTGTGCTTTCTAACCAATACGCAGTCTTCCACCCCTATACTCTTTCATTGCGACCTTAGGAGTCATTTGGTTGCAAGAAAATTTGTCTCGGTTACCGATCCGGGGTCATACAACTTGTACATGGATAGTCTTTTCTTTCTCCACAGAATTCAAAAAAGTGAGAAACTTGTCTTCATATTTTGATCGTCGGAGAGTTGTTGTCTCCAAAAGAAATGGATTGCTTATCCCTATTACGTCAAACTATTCAACTGTGGTACACATGCCGATGTGCCACAAGTACCACCATACATTTCCAAGAGCCACGCATGACACATGTGCCCAGTTGTCAATTTGCACATGCACTGCATGTACTGGATAATCCTCATTCCAGTGTGACAGACAAATAGCACCAGAATAGCTAGTCCTGAACAGTTGTGCCCAAATAGCTTGTTCCAGGTCATAGCTAGTCAGGGCTGAACTTTGCTTGGAACAAATGGCCCCTTCAACTAGATCTGCAGAACCGGCCTTTTCCCCTTGATAGTCCTTACACCAGGAATAGCCTCTAATTCAGCTCCCCACCACTCCTATTGTCACATCTCTGTTTCTGAACAAATTGTCTGCCACGTCAGTCGCAGATTTGGTCACCATTGCATTTGCCTTCATGACCATCATTGTCGTTTGTTCATCATTCTTGCAATTGCATTCTGGCTGCTAACATCTCACCTTGATCTTTTTAGGTGGCACATGCAAATGCCTAATTCCCTTGCATCTATGCTGGAAGTATGGATTTGGATTCCTGCACAATTGCATTTTAGGATAATGCAAGGAGTCCTTCCACAGGAGAGGAATCTATCAAGATTTTTCGTTTTTTTGGTTAAGAGAACCAAAATCTCCCAAGAAAATCTCAACACATGATTAAAAAAACTACCAAGATAATTGCAAAAACTTTCATTATTTTGGTTTTGATGACCTAATTATTGCGATTCAGTGTAATAGTTCATCTAAGCACGTCTTGACTTTGCCCCAGATCTTGAAGAGTATATGAAAAATAACAGCTGCAAGAGGCTTTCCAGTGGATTAAGCAAGCAGGCAATTCTTATCTGTTGATTATAAATTATAATGGACCTTACAAGAAGATCAATTATATTGATATGAATCAAGCGAAAGGACTTTCTTAAGCATTGTACAGAGCTTTAGGATTTATTAGTATCTGAGCTTACAATAATCTTTTCTTTGCTTTCATTGCTTTCACAACTAAAGCATTAGTATCTCCAGGTTACTACCATTGTACCTATAATCCCTTCATGAATCTTCAAGAAGAGTTAGGATTGTGAAAAATGGGGGTAGTACAATATGTCAGTAGTTAATCTAACCAACCAACTTAGAAAGTCAGAACTGAGATCCACTTGCAAAGTCATGCTCATGGATTTATAGTTGATAGCTAAATCACAGAGAGGATTAGCTGCGATGCTTCAGTGGCAATGGTACTCACACGCAATAGCTAGTAGCTAGCTATTCTACAACTAATTCAATGGAATCCAACTATCATAAATTACCTAAAAACAACTGAGTTGACAAACCTGCAAAATACAGGAACATAAATAATAATAATAATATTATTATTATTATTATTAAATAAATAACTAAAAACATTACACAAGGGCCTAAAGTTAAGGGGGGGAAAACAAAGTATGCAATCTCAAATCTTTGCAACAAGGTTCCCAAGGAATTATATAACTATGAGTTGTGTAGAATCAGCAGATAGTCAGAAAAGACAAGCTAGAATAATAATTTACTATTTGTTTGAAATTTCAAATACTGCACATGGAAACTGGTGCAGTGAATGAAGGGCCAATTTAATCATAGACTCACCTGTCATGACATATTCTGGAGCTGCATAGCCATATGTTCCCATTACTCGAGTGGATACATGAGTCTTATCACCCTCAGGACCATCTTTAGCGAGCCCGAAATCAGAGAGTTTAGCATTGTATTCCTGGAAGAGCATATATTCAGGAAAAAAGAAGAAATATGACACACATACATACACACAAGCAACATACGTACACACCCACCTACCTACATGCACATATACACACACATACATACATACATGCATAATACATACATAGAGACAGGTATTACTCCATGGTTTTCACAACTTACCGCATCTAACAGGATGTTAGATGTTTTGAAATCACGATAGATCACTGGTCTTTCAGCTTCCTCGTGAAGAAAAGCAAGGCCCTTCGCAGCACCAAGTGCAATTTTCATTCGGATGGACCACGGGAGAGGCAGGGACCCTTCTGTATAGAACATGGTTGTTACCAGAAAACATTAAACATCGGTAATATATAAGCCATTTCAATATAAATAAAAATATAGGCCAAATTTATTATTAAAAAATCAAAATGACTGCAAAATTAATTCCTACCATGAACAATAAATGCATTAGATGACGATAATGACTAGAACCAAACAATGTCCTCAAGGAAATGGCACCAAAAAAATGTGTGACAGAAAAAGAAACCATCCAAGCAGGATACTGAAGAAGGGTTTTGAGCATACACTAATATAAAGCAGCAGAAACATGTAAAACTGAACAACATGGATGATTAAACTTTTAAAAAATTAACGTGCCAGAGATATACAGAAACAACAGTCCAAACCAAGTTCCTTGTTTTCCTGGACCATCTTTCTGACTCACAATACTATGATAAGAATGCATAAATAGAATGAAGAACAAATGTGCAAGCCGACAATTCCTAGACAAAGCAAACACCCCCAAAAACATTTCAACCTAGTCAACTTTTCACTAATCACATGCTCACAAAACTTTAAGCACGGATATTCACGGTGAAGGCCAAATGTGCCTCCAACACAACGTTTTCTTTGATTTCAATTGCCACATGTCACAAATGAGCCACATCCCCCAAGAGTAACAAATATTCAACTGGTCTCCTTGAAGCACAGATAAAGACTCATTATAACATATAAAGGACAGTTGCCAACATCCTTGAGCAGTGCATGGACAGCCCAACTAATAACCTTCACCAGAACCTTGAAAATCCACTAATTGGATCAATATCACTCCCTGATAAGAAAAACTCCTCTGTGATACAGATAGGTATATTGTCGAGAGTTTATTCACTTGGACAATTTCTCACGTAACTGTGGCTGGACATCACAGTGACAATACCAGAATAAGCTTCCAAATCCAGTGCAATGAATATTACACACTTACATATGTGAAAGGAGTGACGTTTTGCCCCATCTTTGGTGCACTAGCCCCTCATCCATAACCACCTCTCTTCAGGTTGGGTTTGGCTTCATTGTTGGACATTGCCCACAATGGATGTTGCCCCATTGTTGATGATGGTCCTTTTACGGTATAAAATCATCTTCCAAGTCCATAATTAATTATATCCTCGGCTTTTAATGCAAGTGGGTATGCATCAGATATCTCGTATACATCTTTAAAAGCTGATTTATTTCTTATGCCTGACTTAAGACCACATTAAGATATTTTGAAATATTCCAGTCTTCATACTCATGAAACCCTGCCCGTAATGTCAAGTTATGGAACTCCTTGGTGTATTCATTTAACAATTTGTTCCATTGACGTAGATTATAACATCTTTAATAGAGGTCACGGGCATAAGTTGCAAGTAGGAACTCCCGTTTTAACTTTTCCTGAGAATTGACTTTCTCCTAACCTTGACGAATTCATTCGGCTTGGAGATTATTCCACGATGCTAACGCGTGACCTGAAAACCTCACAGCTACTAACTTAACCTTGCGATTTTCTAGTACTTGAATAGTTTTTCCACCTTGCTTAGCCAATTGATGTAGTCGTCAACATGCAAATGACAATAGAATTCCAGAATTCTATTTTAATTACAGGCTCTCTATCACGTTCCAACAGCATTCCAACAGTCGAAGGATTTGATCATTGGTTCTTCTTAAGATGGGGGCCACCCGTTATTGGCTAGGGCCATGTTGGGAGCCTTCCCCTACGTATTCCATCTTCGATCTTTGAATTCTCTCAATGTCAAAGCTCTCCCACTTTATTAGTGAGATTGCCTACCATATGCATGAGTAAATCTACTCGTTCTATGAGAGCGGATCAATTGGGTTACTTAAGCAAATTCTTCCCATGTCACCCCCTTTGAAGCCATTAGGAGGTGATGTGGAAACAAAAATCGTCAAAGATAACCCACTCTGATACCAAAATAGTGCAGCCCGGTTATCGAATCAAGGGGATATCAATATATGAATTGCAAAGAAATGGGTAAGAGTACTCCCACAATAATATTGAGTAGAGAAGGAAAAATAACTTTATTGACATCCGACTTTTCTTACAATACTTGAGGAAACTCACAACTCAAAATATGTGGAATGCCTACCAACCCCCCCATTTATAGACTCTACGGACAATATGAATCTTTGATAAAAATCCCCCCAACTATTAGATTGATTTCAAACCAAATTAATGCTGGGGCCAGGGCATTTTCAGCCCGTAAGGGCCTAAGCTGGGCTAGGGCTTAAGGGATTGGGCTAGGGCCAACCCCAGCCTATCCCATTGCGATCCTCGAGTTCATGTGATCCCATGAGGCCCACCAACCAAATAAATGGCTCATAAAGCCTACCAGACATAAACTAGGACCACTAGATCCAAAAATACAAGGTGAAGAGTCCTAACCATCAATTGATCACAAAGTGGGGCCTGCCTTGGCCCAAGTCTTCTATTGTTAAAGAGGTTGGACTCCAATGGCAGTTTACCACCATTTTAAAGGTAGTGGTGAGTCTTCAACAGTACACATCAAGGTATTCTATAATGGTAACGGTGGCCATAACGGTCACCGCCATTACCGTTACAATGTGGACTGTAATGGCCGTTACGGCCTTTAATTAAAATAAAATAGAAAAACCTGTTTCCACGGTTACAGTTACAGTTACATAACTGTTTTGGCATACCTTGGTACACATGGAATAGTTGTACATAGTTCGAAAAGTCCAAAACACTGACCCAATTGGGATGGCACATAACCTGAAAAGTTACATAGAGAAGATGATAGTAACCATCTGATTTTACCCTTCGAATTTTGACCACTCACTATTTTACTTTTAACCATCATTTGATAGCCTAGGAGTTCGTGATCTGTGTGACTTTATAGATATTCTCTATCAACAATGTGCCCCACAATTTGGAATGTCTGGATTGTCAATGCACGAATGCTACGTGAGGAAAATGAGTCACCACCATTTCAAAATGGTGGTGAACTATCAGGGGAATGTAGACCTTGTAAAAGATATGAAAGTTTCAAATCCATACGTAACACTGCTTGATACTTGTCAATAACAATCTTGCCACTACAAGTGGGGATATACAGATGTTTTAAATACCCCAATAAAGGCAAACCTCCATTTCCCATCCTAAGACCTGAAAAGTACACCACACACCACTTTCCCTGTATAACTCCCAAGCAAAGGGCATACATCTGTGTGGACAAAATCACAAGCTATGGACTGCAATTAAGGAACAACATATTCCTTGAGAAATGCACATGACCAACTTTTTTTTATCATGAAATATGGCCCAAAATATCTTTTTATGATAAATTGATAGGGACGTTGATGAGCTGAACCTCGGCCTAGACAGCGTCAGTCTGGACTCTGAATCCAAAATTGACCAAATGTTTAGGCTTGAGCCAAACCTGATTAAAAATGCCAAGCTTGAGCTTGGATAATTAAGCAATTACTACGTGTAGATTAATGGGTTGATCGTAAGAAACAAATAGTAAAAAAAAAAAAAAAACTCAGATTAGGAGAACCTGTCATTGTCCATTTTCTCATTGGATGATGGCACATGCCTAATGCTTCTAATAATTCACGAGTATCCTCGAACCACTCAAATCATGCTTCTCATAACTGGTAAGACAACCGGCCCTCAGTCAAATGTCACATTGGACCCCATCCCATCCCATTTAAGATTGGAGTGACTTACCAGTCCATTGCATAGAAATCACTATTCTTCTTCGTCAACTCTCCCTTTCGGTTTCCCTAAGAACATTGCCACAGCAGAAAATGATCCTTCCAGCATTCCCTTGGAATTTCTCCATTATATGAAGCATGTGACTCGTATAGTTTCAACCTAATCAAAAGAATTGTTGATTTACCAATGGACCCAAAGATTTTTAGGTCCAAAAGAGCAATTTTTTGTTTTGTTTCATGCTGTGTTTTGGGCAAAAAAAAATCCAAAGGCTGAATTCAAAATTTGTTGGTCAGGTTGACTGAACGGAACTTTATCTCATTCCAAACATAAATGGGAAATGAAGATTGATGAGGGTAACTCATTCAGTTGATTAAAATGTCTTTTCATTTTTTTCTTTTTGTTTCTGTTTTTTTTCTTCTTCTTTCTTTTGTTTTGTAAACAAGTAGTCAATGATTAACTGGGTCAGGGATTGGTTCAATATTAAACATGGGGCCCCCTGCGAAAAGGAATTAAACAACATCCAAAAGGAAATACTTAAACCCATCTTGAAGGAATAATAGACCCATAAAAATAAAAAATAAAAAAGAATAGTGGATCCTTAGTTAAGAGATTTATGCGCATCTTGTTCCCTAAATATGTTAGGAAATCTGAGTAAGTTAGCAGTCTTTCTTTTTAACAAGGCATTCAGTTGGTTAGGAGGCCTTTTAAGGTGAGGATTGTATTTTAATCAAGGGTCAGGATTAGAGTATGATAAGGGCTGCCTTTTTACAGTAAATATTTTACGAGAGAAATGGACAAGGAGAATCTCATTTTAGAACTGGAGAACTGTTTTGCAAGAGGAAAGGACTCACCTAACAAAAGATTGACTATTCACGGCATAATCTTCCATTATTAGGTTTTCAGCCTTCAGTTTAAATTGTGAGTTGTTCTAATTAGTGGATATATTTGTATCATTTAATAATAATGATTGTGGGAGTTTTGCACTCTCGTTGCAAGCCCCAAGCACAGATAAATAAGGGTTGCATCAGGTTGGCAGCCAGAATGAAACTCTTGTGACAACTTTTATCATGAATCCTAACAGTATAACATTTCAAACTCATGCTAGGGATATCCCCCCCAAGTGACGTGCTGCATCGACAGGATGTAGTCCATGATAGAGTAGCATGGTGGAACACGTTCCGTGTAGCTGACCCCAATTAGTTGGGACTTGGGATAAGGCTTTGATGACGATGATTATTCGTAACTTTTCATGCTCCTCCTTATTTCTTCTTCTTTATTGTGGTGAATCCAATCATCACGAAGATCTTAAATCATTAGTTAAGATCACAGGTTAACTGCCGTGACTGCCAAGTTACTATAGTTCCTAGCTACGTCACATTTGTTCCCTTCTTGGAACTAAAATCGGTACCTTCTTGTCTAGGATAGAGGCTTCTTGCAGGTTCATCGACAGGATGTGGTCCATGATAGAGTAGCATGGTGGAACACGTTCCGTGTAGCTGACCCCAATTAGTTGGGACTTGGGATAGGGCTTTGATGACGATGATTATTCGTAACTTTTCATGCTCCTCCTTATTTCTTCTTCTTTATTGTGGTGAATCCAATCATCACGAAGATCTTAAATCATTAGTTAAGATCACAGGTTAACTGCCGTGACCGCCAAGTTACTATAGTTCCTAGCTACGTCACATTTGTTCCCTTCTTGGAACTAAAATCGGTACCTTCTTGTCTAGGATAGAGGCTTCTTGCAGGTTCTTTCAGATTAGAAATCCACTTCCTGCATAGGATAGAGTTTTCTTGTTCACCTCTTCGCTTTTTGACCCTTTTGTATTCTTTCCCTACTTGCAGGTTCTTTTAATAAATTTTCATCATCCTTCAAAAAAAAATAAAAATCATGCCTTCTTTGGACACCCTTTAGTTACCAATTTCCACTCCTTAGGTTCTACCTCAACCATCGCAAGGAGCCTTTCTCGACAATCACATCAAAGGCAGAAAGAAAGCTTGAGATGCATTATGCAATAACTTTTAGTTTTATGGAAGCATTGATAGCTTGAATGAAGGACACAAGATTTTCGACGTCAATGTTAGAGAGGAGAAGATACCAAGGATGCTTTTGCCAGTGAGAAGTTACATCCTACTCAGATAGGAAAGAGAGATGACCATATTGCCATCAAACCCAGTTCCTTTCTCAAGAATTCTCGACCAAGGTGTTCTGTATTGGTAACAGTGGCTGTAATGAGTCACCACCATTATTGATACAAGGGCATAATGACTGTTACAACCTCCATGATGGTTGAAAAAAAATTACCTGAAAATTTCTAGAAAAATATCTAGAAAATTCAAAATAATGTAAATATTCCAAATATGCATTCTTTTTTTAAAACGTGTTTATGGCAACGTAAAAATTCACTCTATGGTTAGAGTGTTGTATCAGGCTATCTAGTGAATTTATGAAAATAGTTATATGTATCTAATGTTTACACATCACAATCACGCATTAGAATTAGAACTAGAAATCAGGAAAAAGGCATAAACACAAAAATTTTCATTTACAAAAAAAAAAAAAGGCCCTCGAAGCGTTCATTCACTCAAATATCTTCAATCTATGGTTTTAATCCTAAAAGCTATAATAAGAGAGCATGGTGTGTCATAAAGGTTGTTACGAGGCCGTAAAGGCCGTTAAATAAAGGTAACGGTAGTAACCGTTACACGTTATAGGGTCATAAAGGCCATAATGGAAAAAAAAAAATGACCCATAAAGGCCGTTACCCAGTTACGCCTCACGTATAGGCCGTAATGGACCGTTACGAGGCCGATATAGGTTTTTCAGATTTTTTTTTCAATTAAAGAGAGAGAGAGAGACTGTAAAGGCTGTTACACCACTTATCGTAAAGGTAACGGTGGTGGCCATTACCACCACCATTACGAGCATTACCATTACAGAATACATTGAGTAAGAGTGGTCAAAATCTGCTGTAAAATGATCTAGGAGAGTTTTTGGAATATGAAAAGTGAAAAAAATGAGGAGATTAATGAATTTAAATATGAAAAAATTGATCTTTTTCCACCGTTGTGGGGATAACGGTCGTTATGCCCCGTAAAAGCCAATATGGTCCCGAAAAACCAATTGCCCCATTTCACTCATGTATCACGTAACTGTCATGGCCTTTACCTATAAGTATTGACCTTTACGGCCATATCATAACAAATACAAAACACCTTGCTCTCGACACTTTATTCAATGACGAACATCAAAAGACAAAAGCAACCTCTAAGGATTTTATTATCTCAACGTTCCAAAAGCTATTTGCCCAAGTCTGGATCCCATGAAGCGTCACCGTAACTAGACCAAAAACCTATAGGCAACTCTTTAAGCACTAGTTGCATCTCCTTTGCACCAGCTCATTTCCTTTGCTAATTAGGAGCTAAGTTTCCTGCTTAAACCCTTAACAGAGCCTCTATTTGGCCGATACCCTCAATTTACACCTACACCGGTTCAGGCTCCATAATAAATGGCAAGACTCAGCAACAAACTTTATGGACCCTCAAGCTTCTGCCTTTACAAGCTTTTACCAGTGGGAAAGCCTCCATCTTACCAGTTAGATCCTCTAACTTTGCCTTTCTAGGTTTTTACCAATAAGAAAGCATCCATCTTTGGAGATTGGATTCCTTCTCCATCCACAAATAATGTGCTGACATTTGTTTCCTCCACAACTGTTGAGGGCCAAATATTGCATATTAGACTCCATTTATTAGTTGGTTTTATGAACATGATAATGCTTAATGTTCTATTTTAATCATGTTTGTGTTGCAATGTGAATTTAAGAGCTTGTATTGAAAAGGATGCTAAAAGCATGGATTTAACACTCAAAAATCACCAAGCCAAAGATTGGATCTTAAAAAACTTATGAAGAATTCACATGCCAAAGATCCAAGAAAAATAAGTCAAGAATGAAGAGACTCGAAGTTTTAAAGTGAATTTGTGTAATCCTCGACTAGTCCTAACTCCTGCTCGACTAGTCCTGGCCATGCTCGACCAGTCGAGGATTCCTCGACTCGAACTCCAGTGGCAAAATCATCTAAAATCAGGCCATCCTCGACTCGTCGAAGGAAACCCTCGACCAATCAAAGGTGACCCTCGACTAGTCGAGGGATGTCCTCGACCAGTCCTGGGTTACGTAGACAGCACACAAAGTGCGAAAATTTGAAGCAGTTTCCAGAATTTTCCAACTCGGTACAAAAGTTTGAGTTGCAAAATTATAAATAGGAGTCTCTAGGATGTCCTAGGCATCTTCTAGGGTTTGAAGAGTGGAGAAAAAGGGTGAAGCCACCGTCCGGGAGTTCTTCTTCTTCCTCTTTAGTTGGTCTTTTTGTTTTGTTTAAGGGTCTTTAGTTCAATCATGTCTATGGTTGGCGCTTGTAGCATGATTGGGACGTTTGCTTTGTTTTGATTCATGTTTTGTTGAACTCTCTTGAATTCCAGTTTGATTATGAAGGAATATTTTTAGTTTTAATGGTTTGTTGTGACAAATTATAATAGATCTATGATAGCTTAAGATATCTTCTTTTCCTGAATTGAGATTGTGAAATTAGGAAAACCTACTGTTCACCATCGTCCCTTGGGCATGGTAGGATGATGGAATCCTTTCTAACATTCAAAATTCTTTTATGATTGGTTGTGGGATTGGTAAATCCTATTGTTTGCCTTGTCTCCTGGGCATGGTTAGGTGACGGAATCACTTCTAAATCTTCACCACTCTCATCCATTGATGAATAGATTCATGAGAAGTTCAGAGATCTGACAAATCTCTTCTTACCGACTGGATAAGATAGGACTCTGATTCTAGCTGTGTCCTTGAATCATGCAAGGTATATTCTCAATTGCTACAAGTGGATCCTTGGAAACCCTAGCTACCACCTTTAAATTTATAAGTTTTAATTACCTTATTCAAAATCACTTCCTCAAATATTTCAGATTTAGGTTTTCATCTTCTTCTAGTTCTAGTTCTAGTTACTCTCACAATACACACAAGTTCAGTCCCTGTGGATTCGACCTCGGTCTCACCGAGATTATTACTGCATTGCGACTTTACACTTGGGGTTGTGAACAACAAAGACACTTCACTGCTACAAATATGGGTAAGATCCTCCTGTTTGAAATGTAACTTTGTAACCAAAATAAATAGAATGCCCTAATCAGTAGAACCATCAGGCCCTATCTTTCAAGAGCAGGTACAATTTTTGGAGAGAAGCATGGTTACTTGGACCTTTATGCATGAAAAAGAATTGTTAATGCATATTTCACGCTACATGGTAACTAGATAATTGTCTAGAACAAAAGCATTTTAGCATTCACGCATTCATGTGCCCATGCACGCACCCACCCACCCACCCACACACACACACAGATGCTCATGTCCAACAGGTTGGAACACTAATGTCCAACCAGAGAATCATTTTAGTACTATCATGTTTGTATAGCATCCAACCCGTCCAAAGGGTTGGTCGCAACATGAGCATCACCTTAGGCAAAAATTAGCCTGATCCACCAATAGATGGGCCACAGATGTATCCTTTTATTTTATCAGTGGCTATCCTTTGTTTTTCATGGCTTAGCCCACTAGGTGAGTCGACTGGGTTGATTTTCACATTAGGGAATCCTCGTGGTGGGGCGAACCTATTGGACAGGTTGGATTGCACACACACATGAAAGGACGGAAATACAGTGGTTGGAAGATAACTTATCACATATCTATTATGTGGAATGAGATAGTTGAGTGCATTAATGAAGTAGAGAAATAAGTTTATGTAGAACGAATAACCGCTCTTATAAGGAAAACTTGGTAGTGGAATGATGACGTCTCAAAACGCTATTAGCGAAAAACAATCATATTACAAGGATTGGCAAGAGATTAGAAATTAGGAAATTTTAGAAGAATATAAAAATGCCAAAAAGAATGCTCAGAAAATAGCAAGTGAGGTTAAACTTAAGGCCTATGATGATTTGTACAATAGATTAGGGACAACATAAGGTGAGAAAAATGTCTTCGAACTTGCCAAAAAAAAAACAAGAGAGAGAGAGAGAGAGAGAGAGAATGTAGGCATCCAAACAATGCTAGATGCATTAAGCGCAATGACCAAAGGATTTTTCATCAGGGACAATGAAACCAATTAAATGTTGGGATTTTTTTTTTTAAAGAGAGATTAGAAAAATTTTATTAAGAAGCCACCCTAGTAAGGGAACACAATTAAAGGTGGGGAAGTTATTCCAAGAACTTGTTGAATGATGACCTCTGAGAACTTGGAGATAGAAAGAACCATACGCTCAGACGAGGCCAAATATCATAGCGACTTTTCAAAGAATGGGGATATTTGAAGTGAAAGAGGCTTTGAGAAAGATAAAAACAGGAAAGGCTTTACAAGCAAATTAAGTGGGCGTTTACAAGAAGAAAGAACCATAAGCTCAAACAAGGCTAGATATCATAGCGACTTTTCATAGAATGGGGATATTTGAAGTGAAAGAAGCTTTGAGAAAGATGAAAACAGGAAAGGCTTTACAAACAAGTTAATTGGGCATTTACAAGAAGATTTTTCTCAGTGTATGTCGCTTGCAAATGACATTGAATCATTGATTGACAAGCAAGGGAGGAAGTAAACACAAAGCTAGAACTATAGATGGATGTTTTAGAATCTAAAGGTTTTAGCCAGACAAAAAACAGTACACGAAATCCAATTTTAGTAACAATACAAGTGGAAAAGAGGAATTAGTCAAGATTGATGGCCAAGGAGTACCCAAAATGACCCCTCCTGAAGGGCAATCTAGATCTTGAATGTGCCATGATGCACATGTGTGGAGTTTAGACGGGATTCCTTGCACACATGTTTATGAATATCTGTATCATATCAGCTGATATGGCTGTATTGTATGCATATCATCCCACTATGATACGTGATACAGAGTTGAATCATCCCCCCAAAAAAAGGTCATATTTAGTCATATTGGCCCAAATGAGATGTCTTGACATGAATGACCAATATGGGCGGATTTGACCATAGAGGCCCAACTTTGAATCTATTTCCAATTTTTGTCTTAATTTCTCTTCTTCTTTTTCATGTAAACTATGGATGAAGCTTAGAAAGTCATTTTGGACTAGTTCTAGGCCTATTTGGGAGGTTAAATGAAAGATTTGAGTGGGATTTGATGAAGCAAAGCAGAAGGAACCATTATGAGAAGGAAAAAAAAAAAGGGTAAACAATTACTTTTTTCGTGATTTCATCTACTAGATGTACTTCAATGTAAGAGGCCCTAATGCACCAAATCATGCTTTATTTGTGTTCGATTAGGGACCATTTGGTTGACTTTCAACAAGCCAAGCCAATATAGTATCTAGAGGTGTACACGAGTCGAACCGAGTTGAGCTTGGCACAACTCGACTCGGCTTGGCCACTTGCTAACCCCAGCTCAAACTCGGCTCGGCTCGGTCCTCGAGCCCGACTAGCCAACTCGGCTCAATTCGGTCAGCAGCTCGGGCCGGTTTGAGCCAAGTTCGCCTATGCAGTATTTTCACAAACACATGGCTTGCACCTTTAAAATCTTACTTGATGTAAAATAGCAGCAGTGGTTTTATAGGTATTCCATCAAACACCTTGTAAGCAACATAAAAATCAAGAAAAAAAAAATGGTATTTGTTTCATATACGTACCTTCCTTGCCACCAGCGACACTTCGTTGAGTCATTTCATCAAACACTTGGTGAGCAACATCAATATCAAAGTAACCGAGTCATCAAACTGGTTCGATCCGAGTCCGATTCGGGTTGGGTTCGATCCGAGTCGAATCGAGCTCAAGCAAGCTCGAACTCGGTTCGAAATTTTTTCGATCTTAAAAAATCAGCTCAACTCGGCTCGAACTCAGTTTCGAACCGAGTCAAATTGAGCTTTTTCGAGTCGAGTCGAGTCGAGCGAGCTAACCGAGCTAACTCAGTTTGTGTACAGCCCTAATAGTATCATTCTTGTCAAAGACATATCTGATACGCCATTGTATACATGTCCAAAATATAAAAAGAGAGAGAGAGAGGATAAATTCTTGAATATCTCATTGTTTCCATTTTCTGATATTTTTCCTTAATTCTTTAGGTTTAAAAAGATTTTCGACCAATACAGACTGATGAGGTTTGCTATGGGCCGATGTTGCCTACATTGTATGGTTTTTCGGTTGGGCCAATACACCACCCAATGCCTATCAAAACCATGCTTGCATAGCATGTGCTTAGCAAAGTCTCACACAAAACAAGTTATAATGAAACTAGTTGGCATGTGAGGCCCAATAACATGCATGTATAGCATCCAACCAATCTAACGTAGTTGCCTCATAATGAAAATGTGATGCCCCAAAAATCATGCTGATCCAACCATCAAGCCACTACATGAATTTCAAAGATTTTTGGGTGGTTTTCCATTGTTTTCTACCATGTGGCCAACCTAATGATTGGATTGGTGTGATTTCCAGGCCATCCTATTTTCATGATGGGGCAACCCTATTGGATTCATTGGATGTCATACATACACCATGATGGCCCCCAAATGCAGCTCTCACACACACATACATCCATGCATGCGTACATATACATACATACGTACATACATGTTTTATGGTTATAGTCTTCAAGCTTTATGATTTATTACCACTTTGCATGCATAGCTGCGAATAGGCTCACGTAGTCAAAAATGGAACTTTTGTGCCAATAGCAAACCAAACTAAAACAGTTAAGTAAATTAACTACCATATAAACCTTCATATTGCCAGTTTGAACTAGAAAGAGGAGAGAAAGAATGACCATAATTCTTCATGCACCATATCAAGGAAAGCTACTAAAGCATAAGTTCAACCTCCATAAGCGACAAAATGAAAATCCCACACCAACTTTGAGACTTGACAGTGGGTCTCACCCAAGTATAATGACTGCTTGCAAGGCTTGAGTCTGGCTCACTATTCAAGACTTGGTTTGGCTTCAGGTACTACTCAATGCACAGAAGGACAGAGAGCTCAAATAGAATAAACAGATTTTGCAAGACAGTCAACTCATAACTTGAAATTACTTCCAGCTTTCTTCTTTTTTTTTTAAGATTGTAAGGTCGGTAATGCAGGCCAAGTCTAGCCATCAAATAGGACCATCAGAGAGGGTCCAGATTGAACCCACACTCGCTTTGCTGAAGAATTGGACATTCGATTGTCTTGTGGACCCAACAAGGTCAACTGGATGAAGTTCTAACAGCCTAATTAGAAAGAAAAACCCACCTACCCAGTGGGGAGATGCTAAATGTCTCTATAAATCAGGCGATTGATGAACTATGGCCAACCATACAGCATGTACAATCAAATCATACACATAAGTCTATATGATTGTATAAAATGGCCCAAATTGCTGGTACATGAAGATATCTAGAATCTATGGGATCAAATGCTGCTTAAGGACTCTAAATACCAAATGGCTAACTGAATTAAGGTTGACAAACAACCATGCAGCTGTTTATACCCATACGTTTGTGTATGGAGGATAAATACAGTCCAGGTTAGATTTGATTTCTTATTGATGTTATTAGTTTATGATTCAAGGTACTTTTATTGGCAAGTTGAGTAGGAATAGGCCACCATATTTGGACCAATGGAATTTTATTCTTTCGTTTTTTCTTCATTTAGGATTTGGGTAAAAAGGCTATGAATAGAACCATGCATATGAGATGAAAAAGAAAATGGATGATGATTTGATCATTGATTGATTTTCTTCTAATTAAGTTTATTCTTGATTCTAGCGATGATTTCAATATCTGGTGGTGCAATGTCCTAAAAGCCTCTCCATTGGGCTTCGTTCAGAGTGATTCCACCTATTTATCATTTGTTCACAGTTCTTATCTAATTTAGTGGATTTGAGATCTATATGTGCAATCTTGAAGGGGATTACAGCTCTTAAATTGGTAAATATATTCAGATGTGGTTCAATTAAGCTATGGTCCTTCAATTTGCTGCATCGATTTGGTATTAGGGGAAATTGTGCATAGGATGTCTTTTGTTTCTTTCTTTTACTTCTTTTTCATCTTCAATTACCCTAATTACTTCCTGATATCTTTCCATAGCCTCTAACCCTAGTTTTACCCTCAATTTAACCCAGACCCCAAAATTAACTAAATCCCCAATTTTTCTCAAAAATCAAACCCCAGAACCCCAATATCTCAAAATCACAACTTTCCCTAAATCCTAATCCAGCCCCTTCCCATAATCAATAAAAATAATTAAAAGCCTGAAGCAAATGCCAGATCGTACTCTTTCTATTCCCAAATCCCCAACCATACATCCCACTGTCCCCAAAATTCGAAATCCAAAACCATCATCATAACCCTTCCAACAAAACACTCAACCGCAGCCCCCGAATCCAAATAAAAAAATGTAGGCCCATTGTTCATTTTAAACATAAAACTGATGCATCTGAGGTCCACACATCCATCAGATGGGTCCCAGATGTGCCATTCAAGCTGGTCAATCAAAAGACCACACCATAAAATTGTATAACACACCTAGATCAGTCTCATCCAAGGGTCTTGGTCAAAGATCTATCAAATCCAACTGTCCAGGTTTCAGATCTAGACGATCCAGATTGCAGACTTGAAACATATCAAGATTGATATTGACCTGATTGGTGACTAGATCATGCCAAGGGCTAAATAACTGAGTATGAGCTGGACCAATCCAATGATCATATTGGACCAAGGGTTCTTCAAATCCAATTGGATGACCTATCCTGGTCCAAGGTGCCCCTAGGGTCCAAGTACAAGCAAATACTCTTTGCAGTCCATTCACCCATCAAAGATAACAAAGAATGCATTTTGGAATTCTATGCAAATTGTATGATGGCCTTTATGCAAAGGGTAGGGTATTTTGGAGGTTTTTTTCATGTGTATGATATACAGTTGGTAATTAAGGTAGTTTAGAATAAATGGATTCTTGTTCCATAATTGCCTTTATTGCAAATAGAGATAAAATAGGTACATTATTTATGTGCCACAATCGACTTAAAGCCTTGACTTCTTAGATTTTTATCAGGATTTTTGTAAAGGCTAAACATAGGCATGGGAATCATTGTCTAGAGATAGTTTGATAAAAAACTTCAAAGAGCCAATGGGATTCTTTCCTTCATTTGTATTCACTAAACTAGAAATGGCTTTGTAAAATATAGAAAATGAATAGCTAGAACGATCCATTAAAAAAAAAAAAAAAGAACGATCCATTTTTAACAATACATGTCTTTCACATCCAACAATAAAAGTACTTCTTTATTTTAAAATGGTGGTTCCAAAGGAACATACTTCCATGTAAAAAAAAAAAATACTCATAGAATTATTTGGAAGAAAAAGGGATTTTGGACATCAGTAAAAGCTTTATCTTTAGCTAAATCTATTTCTACCGGGCATTCAAAAAGTTTTTTTGTGCGACAAACAAGTAATAAAGCCATGGAAAAATCTGAATTGACACGACTCGATGAATTGGATGAATATAAGATGAATAATTTACATTAACTAATGTTTGAACTCATCTAAAACTATATGTATGAACTAGAAAAGGGAAGAATGAGGAATAGTTTTATGAGAAAACTTGATTTTAAGTATGTATTGTTATGCTTCATGTGTTGCTAGATCTAAGCATGTGCTGCCAGATTCAATAATGGCATCTGTTGCTAGACTGTTTGCAAGCGAGTCAAGCCATAACTCAAAAATTAAATCTTTTTTTTTTTAAAGGATAACTCAAAAATTAAATCTTGTTTACCTGATTCACTTGACAGTTAGAATGGGTCAGAAAAGATGGCCAAGCCTAGCCATCAGATAGGGTCCAAGATCGGACCTACAATCTGTCAGATGAAGAGATTGGACATCTGATTGTCTTGTGGACACCATAAGGTCATTTGGATGAAATCTTTATGGCCCAAGTGACTTGGTCCGACATATCCAATCTAGATATGTTAAATGTCCCTTATAAATCAGCCGATTGATGAATTCTGGCCTGTTTTAGAATCGTATAGTATGTACATGACTGTCCATGCAGTGACGTAAAAAGGTTGTACAGTTTGTGTACTTGCATATTAAAAGATCTGGCTGATATGGGATCATAAAATGGTCATAAAGGCCTCTAGATACTAACAGGTTAGTTGAATTAGCGCACCATATGTCAACCAATAGGATGTTATTCTTGTTTTTTTATCAATAGTTAAAGATTTTGTGAGAAAAGGCTATAAACATAGCCATACATATGGGATGAAAAAGACAACAGATGATGAATTGAATGAATGGTGTGTTTTTTTTTTTTTTTTTTTTGAAGACACAAGGTGTCCCCTTCCCTTTTGAGGTGAGACTATTCCTTGCAGATACGCGCAATCAAACACATCACGTGTATCCGGTAATGCCGAGGAGGGGAGTCAAACCCACATGGTCACACCTGTAGGGCGCAAACCCACAGTGCTGGCGGCTCTCCCAAACCTCGTTGGGTGAGTGAATGGTATTTTTAGTTTCATTTAATCCTGATTCATATGATGGGTTTCAATTTCTGAAGAATTGATGCCCTAGGAACCCTTTGGTGCAACTCCAACAGGTTCCATTTGAAGCGACCCTGATACACTATTTTTATCTATCATTGCTGGCTTTGCCCAAGAAGCCCTTTGGTGCAACTCCAAGGGTTCCATTTGGAGCAACACCGTGATACAATATTTTATCTATCATTGCTAACTTTCAGCAGATTGAAGATCCATATGTGGCATTTGGAGGAGATTAGAGCTTACAATTTGAGTGCATTTTCAGATCTGGTTCGATTAAGTTATAGTTCTTCAAGTTGCTGCATCAGTTAAACTTGTGTTAATCCTTGTTATTTAGAATCCTTCATATCCTCAACCCTCATTCTAACCCGTATATCCCTAGATCTATGATCTGCAAAGTCTTTCAGTTCAGTTTTGAGGAAGAATAAATGAACACAGTGGTGTAACACAAAAAAAGGGCATCCCACAACTGTATCGGACTTTCGCAAATTACATGCAAATGATGAAAATAGAGACAGCCTTACTCAAAAACAAAGTTTCATGAACAAGATGATATATTGGCTTAACATTATGATGCTTATCATCACCGACTGCCACCCCTTGGCTGGTTATAGGTTGTTTATATATTGTGAGTAACATCATTATTTTCTATTACGATTGAGAGTGGTTCTTGTTTAATTGTTATCTATTTGCATTTCAAACTTGGAATTTGTGAATTTTATTCAGTAACAATATTATAGTTTCTGATTTCTAACAAGAGGTGGATAATTAGTCATATGACACTCTAGGCTTGTGAACCATCAATGTTATTGCAAACAAAAATCTTTTTTGTTTGTTGGATGTGATTTGCAAACTCAGTTTCTTAAATAATATAGTTCACCATGTAGATTCAGGCATTTTCACATTTTATCATGCATTTCTAATGAAGACATCACGTCACGTACACCCTTACGTACATATCAAAGGAAGAAGCGGGCCGCACCACTTTCCCTGTGTCTAGGCGCGTACCCGTGATCATGCTGAAGACCCCATGTGCATGTGCAAGCATCTGGAAGACCCCACACTGGGAAGATGCACATGGGCTGCTCTATGGAGTGATCCAAACCGTTGGATCAAAGGGACGCAACGATCGGGCCATTGGATCGCATGGATCACATGATCGAGTCATTGATCGTTGATCATCCACATCAATTTTGGACTTTATCATATTTTAGGATTTAATTTTTTATTATTTTATATTTGGACACATTATGCTTATTTTAATTGATTGTATTTAGACTAGGGCTATTTTCGTTAAAGCTCACAAGACGAGGATTTTTGTAATTTTTGAAACTTCTTGGATCTATTAAAAAAAAGAGGGCGTGTGACCTCTCCCTCATTGAATTTCGTGATTTTTTTTTTTTTTTAAAGTTCTTGCTTTCTTTTCTCATCTTTATGTGATTTGAAGATATTTTCATTTGATTTCGAAGAAAAATTGGTGCGAGGCTAATCTTCATCAACGGAGGTGCGAGGTATCCATCTATCCCCACACTTTCTCTTTTCTTCTTCATCCAGGTATTTTCTTCAGATTTTTAATTCTCTCATCCCAAATCTTCGTCTTATCCCAAACTCAACTTTTCTATACTCATCCACAATCCAAACCCTGACCTAAACCCATCCTCCCAAGTCACACGTGTGACCGTACGGCCGCACATGTGAAACCCACCTACCTCTTTTGGTTTCCCACCATCATTATATCAAAACCTCTTTCTTCCATTCCCGAAACCATAAACCTAAATTTCTTAAATTTCCTACTTTCTCAAATTACCAGAACCCTAATTTTCACCCTAGGTTGTAATAGGTTTCCTGTGTTGAAATAGACTATATCCTATGCTAATTAGATGTCCCTACATCCATTAGATTCCAGTTTCATTTTATTTAATAATCTTATGTTATGATGTTCGTAGCTTAGGCCAGGATTACGCATGATTTTCTTTTGATTTTCATAATATTTGTGATGAATATAGTGAGGTTTGTATTTTTATTTTTTTTGGCTAAATATCTTAATTCGGTTATCTGATCACACATGTTACATAACTCATGCATCGGTCTTATATCAAATTTCGTATCAGAGCGGGAGGTCTCGTGTTCAAGATTCCTCACCAAGGGTGATTAATGCAAGAGAATTTTCATATCGAGCTCGAGTAGGGTTTCCTATGGGATGCAGGGGCACACTCAGGGTGGGTGGCCCGTGTGAAGCAGTACCCATGTGATTTGGAGCTCACAAGGGAGGTTCGGCCGAGGTCCTAACCCATAATATGTGGGGCCTGGGCTATGAGGTAAAGGGATTGATTCGCCATGCTCTAACAGTTCGAGCTTTTAGAGCAAATGGTTAATTGTCCTGCATCAATTTCTTACTTAACTCAGCACATATGACATAACGAGTCCTTTAAATTAATTTGCATTTGACCAGTCTTCTTTTTTTTTTAAGGAGAAGTATTCAACTATTCCTAGAAAATTCCTAGAAAAAACGCAAAAAAAAAAATAAATAACAAAATAAAAAGGATTCGCTCAATCAAAATTCAAGTCAATTGGTAATCAAAACCCTTAAAAGTAAAATTTAAATGTTTAAACCTTGTTTCAGACATTTAGACTGAATTCATTGAATCCTACTTAACCTGGTTTCAGATATTCCAACTAAATCTCCAAACAAGTGTTATCTTCAATCTATTTTATAGAACCCATATTATATCATGAAATGCTATTTAAGTCTTATAGAAGAATCACGTAGAATGGAAACAGGCAATTGTACCATTATTGAGGTATTAAAAATGGCGATTTTCCTCTTTTCTGGACTTAATCAGAAGTGCTCAAGAAGTAGTAACTTCCTCAAAGATTCAAAGATTTCATGCATATAAACTTTAAGGGCCATGTCGGCAAGGTGAATACTGTAGTATTCTCCCCTTGTTCTAAAATGCAATGAATTCATCTCCAAGTTAAAAAAAAATTCTTTCCAGTTTCAGTGCGCATTTCCATAAACTGTATGATTACCCTTTTGTGTTGAATTTTATGCAATAAATGTGCTCTAAGGAGGGGAAAATTGCATAACCCAGTACATACAACCCAAACCAAACAACCCCTTGAAAGTTCTAAAAGGTTAACTATCCAGGAAGTCAAGATGCATGAAACCAATTGTAAGATATCAAAACATGGGCAGTTACATACTTCTGAAGAGGTGGTTCTCCAAGCTTCCTCTAGGCATGAACTCATATACTAGCAACCTTTGATCATCTTCAATGCAATACCCAATCAATTTAACCAAATTAGGATGCAGAAGATCACCAAGAAAATTAACTTCCGCCTGCAAAAGCTAGAAGACATCAGACAATGCTCTCCACAGTCCACCCATAAAGAGATAGACAAGAGGTAAGGTACTAATCAATAAACAACAGTAAGATCTTTTATTTTCTTTTCCTTTATTTTATTTCTTCCTTTCTTCTTTTATTTTCTTTTTCTTTTTCCATTTTTTCTTTTTCTTTTTTCTTTTTTGAGAGGGAGAGAGGGAGAGAGAGAACAAGAGATTTCACAGCCAAGATCACAAAACAAGAAACTAAAATAAATTAAGAAATCCCATACCAGCCACTCTTTATGCCCCTGAAGTCCATCATGGTTAAGTGTTTTAACTGCAACCGTAAGCCCTGTGCCCGGTTTCACTGGGGCAGTTCCATTCTCCTCAATCCATCCCTTGAATACACAACCAAAGCCACCCTCACCAAGAAGACTCTCTGGCCTAAAATTCCTTGTTGCAGACTTAAGTTCATTAAATGTGAATTTCCTTAGCTGTGAGGCAACTTTCAGCTCCTCACTTACTTTTGGAGTTGGCGGATTACTTTCTGCATTACTTGTTGTTGTAGATGAGACTACGGCAGCAGTTGGTTGGTCTTTGCTCCTATCATTTGTGGACTTACTCTCCGCTGGTCCATGCACAAAACCAACATACTTCAATGGATAGTTCTCATATCAGGATAGCTTTTTTGAAATAATACAAGGGAAAAATAAAAATAAAAAATCATTCACTTGCACTAGTATAATTCTACAAACAGAAACACTATCTAATCAAGTAGATCAAGGTAAAAGCACCGACAGGGTCTGAGTTAAATATCGTTCACCAAAATATAAGTTCACAGGCAAAAGATGTTTGCGCTATAGAGTGAAGATCGGGGAGGGGAGGGGGTGGAGCAAAAGAAAATTAACAAAGAAGCCCAAAGGGACCAACTATCTCAAGTTGTCATGGAAGGCCTCCTTTCAAGAACCAAACCCCAAATGGGACGCCTGCATATGGATGGATTTGATTGCAATAATTAATCTCTTAAAGTGAAACTGACAAAATTGCAATTGCATTCATTATCATTTGTATTGCAGGGGAAACAAAAGAGAATTAACAAAGAAGCCCAAAGGGACCAAATATCTCAAGTTGTCATGGAAGGCCTCCTTTCAAGAACCAAACCCCAAATGGGACACCTGCATATGGATGGATTTGATTGCAATGATTAATCTCTTAAAGTGAAACTGGCAAAATTGCAATTGCATTCATTATCATTTGTATTGAAGGGGAAGCCTCTAAAGTCTAGATTGCAAATATACGCTACTTTTAAGTTGGACATGATTGGAATATAACTATATATTGGGGGCTCCTTCCACATTGCTAAGACATAGAAAAGTCATTATTTTTGTCATTTTCTCTTCATTTAACTGGATGATTCACCTACGCATCCAAATGCTGTCAAAATCATGATAAACATTTCAGCGCTTACTCAAGATAACCCCAATATAGCAACCATACCATTTCAGTATTATTATGATAGCAACTCCAGTATTTCGCAATTTCAAAGCTGCTTGGTTACGGTGACAGCAAAATCAATCCTTAGCCGGTAGCTAGTGGATCGATCATTGACATTGTTGAGAAGCCGGAAGAATTCAAAACTGCATACGTAATTTAATGAAGTCGACAACATAGAAAAGGACATTATATACACATCATACACCCACTCTTTTAGCACACAGATCCTTTATCTATTTTTAGCAATTAAAATACTATAAACGTTTTCCTACTGCTGGTATTAGAATAGTAGGAAGTCTATTCTATTCTATTAATAAAGCTACAAAGAAAGAAGGGCGTGCGCCGTGTGCATCAAAAGAGAGCGTGCATATATCAGTCTCCTATAGAACTAAAGGGCCTTCAGGTTGAAACTTACAAAGCTTGATTAAGAAACCTCGCCAGCTTGACAACATGAGTACATTTATTGATCTTCAAAACTGACAGAGTATTCTCATTAAATAAACAAACAATTAGGGAAAATGATCAGGCTGCAATCATGACCATTTCACCAGCATTCAAGCTAAATATTCAAATAGTTAAAACTTCAAGAGGAGGCATTTCTTCATGAAACCAAGTTCCATCAAACATGTTGAGTAGAAGTAGCAACAATCTCACAAACAGGAAAGATATCTCATTGAAAGGGGAAAGCATTGACGACTTCATCAAATAGAACATGCTCATAAATAAATAAAAAAAATGAAAATGAAAATATAAAAGAACATAAATAAAATGAAAGAAACAAAGGAAGTGAGGATAAGTTACCATAATGAGTACTGGTGCCGCTTATAGAACTATCGACTTTGGATCTTGAAGAGATGCAACTCCCCATGAATCTGAACTTAATCCAACATCCGGTTTCCGCCTCTTCCGCCCCATCTTTCTTCTTCCTACCTCTTGATTTCCCAACATGTTCCTCCACCTGAATAGCATCGGGACCTACTCCCATCTCTCCAATCAAACACCCGCCCTTCAATCTTCAAATCAAAAACCCATTTTCCAAAAAACCCCCCACAAAAATCTCTCAACACCACTAAATCACCCACAACCAAAAACCGCTATACAACCCGAAAGGACCTAACGAATCCCGAAAAACCACCAAACATGCAGATAATTAAACCACCCCACAAGCCCCAATCCGCCCAGAAAACCGTATTTTATCCAATAACCACTGAATAGTCTGCCTTCAGACCCCTGAAAATCGAAAATCTGGTCAATAACCAGAAACCCAACAGCCCAAAGCAGTTGCCACAACTAAAAACTAGTCCAAAATCCAAACTAGTTGCCAGAAAATCAAACCAGCCCAAAAACCCCCTTTTTTCACAAAACACCACTGAATCTGCCTTGAAACCGCCCGAACATGGGAAATCCGAGGAAAACCCAGAAACAGAAATCGCCCAAAATGCCGAAAACAGAACTGGAAATCGAAAAACCAATAGCAGAATCTGTAGTCTTGAACTTGTATATTCTTTTGAATTGCGTGCAGCTCAGACCAAAGAGCTGATAACAACTAGAAGAAGAAGAAGAGGATAGAGAAGGAAGGGTACCTGCCCGAGAATTTGAAGGGGCAGCAGCCCGAACGAGTAGAGCTTCCAGGCATGGAAAGGGGGAGATGCGATCAATGAAAGCGAGTAGGATGGTGGGGGGATGTGGAAAATCAGAGACAGAGAGGGGGGCGTGGAAATGGGGGTACTTTGGGGAAAGAACGGGCAGCTCGGGCAGGCGAATGCGGGCAGGACGGGCAGGACGGGGAATTTAGCGAGCCGAGACGAGGGCGGGGAACGGTACAGGTACTCGCACGAGTGGGTTGGAGAGCACTCTGCACACGTGTACTCGCACGAGTGGGTTGGAGAGCACTCTGAGTGGGGTGGAGAGCACTCTGCACACGTGTGTGGACGTCACGTGCGGTATTTTGCCCATTCGTGGCGGCATGCGTCGTGCCGGTAACACGATCTCGACCGCAGGTTTGGCTCCTCCACTGGTAAAGTGAGGAATGATGATTAGAAAGAAATAGGGCGGTTACTCTACTAAGTAATTCCTTTTAAAAGGTAAGTTATACAACATATGCTGAAGGGTGGGGCCACTAGCGTTTGGGGACGGCATCCAACGAACGGGCATTCCCAGACATGAAAACAAAACAGGTTGATCCGACCATTCTTCTGTGAACTACCACGTGATCTTGGAACTGTTTGGACGGGAGACCCCATGTGTGTTGTGTATAACATCCAACCTATGCATTACGTTATCCCACTTCTACCATATGGGGACGCGGATTCGGACAACCCCTATCCTTCCTTTACCTAGCAACGGACAGGAGCTCTATGGGACCGCCTTGATGTATGGGTTCCATCCACACCGTTCATTAATTTTTCCATATCATTTTAAGCCAATAGTTTGAAATTTTAAAATATTGACCACACAGTGGAGATAAAAATACCTACTGAGTTTTTTTCTGAAGTTTGTAGGTGTTCCTTTTTTTTTTAAGTTTCTTATACACAGGGTCTTCGGTTGTGTTAGAGGTGTACACGAGTTGAACCGAGTCAAGCTTGGCATAGCTCGACTTGGATCGGCCACTTGTTGACCCAATTCAAACTTGGCTCGGCTCGGTTCAGTCAACAGCTCCAGCCCGTTCAAGCCAATATCAAGCCGAGTTCACCTATGGGGCATTTTCACAAACATATGAACTACACCTTCAAAATTTTACTGTGTGTAAAATAACAGCAATGGTTTTACGAGTATTTCATCAAACACCTTACAAGCAACATAAAAAACAAGAAAAGATGGGGGGAGGGGGTATTTGTACGGATTCAAATCCATGGGAAGAAAAGCTTTATTGGCTAAAATGAGGACCTGAATTGCCAGTTACTTTGGATACAGCAAGTTCCCATGGCCGGAAGCTTTGTAAGACCTAAAAGAAATGGTTATGATAAATTCACTCTGTCAATCCGTCCATCATTCCTCAAGCTCACCCTCTCCATCATTTCATATACGTACCTTCCCCGCCACCGGCCACACTTCATTGAGTCATTTCATCAAACACTTGATGAGCAACGGCAATATCAAAGTAACCGAGTCACCGACCTGGTTTAATCCAAGTTGGGTTCGATCCGAGTCGCATCGAGCTCGGGCAAGCTCGAACTCAGTTAGAAATTTTTTCGAGCTCAAAAAAATGGCTCGAACTCAGTTTTAGATCGAGCTTTTTCGAGTCGAGTTAAGCAAGCTAACCAAGCAAACTCTACTCATGTACAGCCCTAGGTTTTGTACAGGGTTGTACATGAACCGAGTTAGCTTAGTTAGCTCGACTCGACTCGACTCCAAAAAGCTCGATTCGACTCAGTTTGAAACTCAGTTCGAGCCAAGTTAAGCTGATTTTTTAAGCTCGAAAAAATTTCATACCAAGTTGGAGCTTGCCCAAGCTCGACTCGACTTGGATCAAACCAATTTAGTGACCCAGTTACTCTGATATTGATGTTGCTCACCAAATGTTTGATGAAATGACTCAACGAAGTGTTGGCTAGTGACAAGGAAGATATATACATGAAACAAATACCCTTTTTTCTTAATTTTGATGTTGCCTACAAGGTGTTTGATAAAATAACTACAGGGTGTTTGATAAGATACTTGTAAACAGTTGTTGTTGTTTTATATATAGTAAGAAATTAAAAGTGCACTTCATGTGATTGTGAAAATGCCTCACAGACTCGATCTTGGTTCGAACTCGGCTCGAACTAGCCCATGCTACTGACCGAATCGAGTCGAGCTGGCCAGTTAGGCTCAAGGACCGAGCTGAGCCAAGTTCAAGCCAGGGTCAACTAGTGGCTGAGCCGAGCCGAGTTGTGTCAAGCTTGACTCAGTTTACACCTCTAGTTGTATACACATGTCGTCCAACCTCTACATTACATGATCCTACCGTTACAATAAGATGCCCCAAAACCTTGTCTATTTAGTTGTTGGACCATTCACATCATAGAAAATAATGGATAACCCATCGAATCACTTGGTGGGCCATGTGATGGTTTGATCAGCTTCATTTATTCTCTTCTAACTTTGGATTGGGGGCAATCACCACAAGCAAAACACTTCCAGAATAAACAACTCGGCTTGAGAGTATCATACCAATAACTGTTATTCACTCTATATATGTTAACTACTTGATTTTTTTGGGCAATTTGATGAATGTCATCCATTCATCCATCTATTAAATAATCGGTACATTTGGCTTTGTGTTATTACCCATATATCTCATTTGCATCTTCCTTTAGCTACCATCATCGCATCCAAGGATTGGGATCTCTCATTCTAAGAGATCTACAAGGGTTCATCAAGATCATCTAATTATTAGGCCACATAAGTACAGTACCCATTTCATAGCAAATTATAATGTTGTTGATTGATGCCGATTGGTACACCTCTATAGGGCCACCGTGGTGTGTGAGTCTTATCTACACTGTCCATCCATTTTTCCCTAACATATTTAGGAAACCAGCTTAAAATTGAGGCAGGTTCAAGGCTGGAGTGGAACACATAGTGTAGATTAAACACCAATAATGTTGAAAACATTTTAGAAGCAACAAGGGCCTGTTTGGTATGTGGAATTGAAAGGTATTGAATTGTATTAGATGAGATTAACATCATTATTGTACAATAATTGTATGTTTGGTATGTTGTATTGTAATCATCCAATCTCATGTTTGGGATAAAAATTTTGCTTGAGAAAAACATTGTATTAAGCAAAATCCTCTTTGATAGACCATGGAATTGTAATCAATCGATCAAATTCACAACGGATGTTGTTCACTTATACACATATAACTAGAATATCATGTGTAAACAGTGTATATGGATGGACGGTATGAAAAAATGCATGCATCAATGTAAGGCTTCGACAATCGAAATTGGAATCAGCCCTAACAATCGGCCTCGACAATCGGAATCAGTAATCGGCCTCTACGCAAGGTGAGATCCATGGATGGACAGCCGATGATGAACCAAACAATATTAATGGGGCCCAATCGTTTGGGATAACCTACTAGAGAATGACAAGAATAGGCCTAACCAGGCCTAAGGGAAGGTCACTATATAGACGTTTAACCATCATTACTCATTAATGTGGACATTTAACCAACATTGCTCCCAAGGAGTGGCCCACATATAGTCAAACGTATAGTGGGCCCATGGCCTCACACAATGGCCTAATATACATCATCATGGGCCCTCATACAAGGGCTACATACACATCATAATGGGCTACATTACACGGTGTCACATATATGTCAGTTGGACCGTATCCATGGGCCAAAAATACATCATAATGGGCCTCGACACATGGGCCATAAATACATCACATCAGGCCTGACCCATGGGCCTCAAAT
Organism: Magnolia kwangsiensis; assembly: GCA_037074715.1. Lineage (NCBI taxonomy): Eukaryota > Viridiplantae > Streptophyta > Magnoliopsida > Magnoliales > Magnoliaceae > Magnolia > Magnolia kwangsiensis. Next base: position 104,029,077 of record CM073576.1, on the reverse strand, counting down.
ACAACTCAATGGGCCATGCTACACGGGCCTAAAAATACAAACAGGTGGGCCCCGCAGATGGACCAAAATACATCATGATGGGCCGCACCAATGGGCCTCAAGTGAGCTTGGACCATACCAAAAATCATTTCAATAGTTGTAGGTGTAACATGTGTACCACTGTACACTATCATTCCATGGGGCACATGGCCCGCTAATGATGATCAGCGCTATCCAAACATTGACCAGCACCGTCCACATGCTCTGGACGGTGTGGATCAAAATATACATCATGGTTGGCCCCACATTGGCACCGTCCAGACAACAGATGGACGATTTGGATGTAACACATACATCAGGTGTGGCCTGCTGGCCCACCGTCCAGATGGACGATAAGAATAAAACATATACATGACGTTGGTCCCCATCGTCCACGTACTGGACGGTGGGATGCAATCCATACATCATGGACCCCATGTCGTGGAGGTGGGCCACCCCACTTCTCTCTCCATATATATATATATATATATATATATATATAATATATTATAAAATATTATTTTTATTTTTATTTTATTCAATCATCAACCTTGAAGTCCGTTGGTAGACGATCTAGATAAGGAATGCAGACATCATTGTGGTCTCATCTCCACACGTGCAGCACGTGTGAAGTGGGTCCCACTCAACTAGATGGACGGCGATGATGAAACACTTACATCAGATAGGACCCACGTTGTAACATCCCGAAAATCGGGGGGTCGAGCAAAAACCCAACTCCCGAGTTCCAAAATGTTATTTATGCAACATAGATATGTATGATTGAATGTTGTCTGTGATAATGTATTAAACATGAGTGAGATTAATCCAGAACAGCATATCATACTCCAGAGATAGTTAAATTTGCAAGCGGAAGACTGTAATAGTATGTATAACATATATAAACCATTGTATGTCTCCAGAGTATGAACATGTTACCAGGTTATATACATACATGTATACTTCAAAAGTAACCAAAAGAATATACATGAGTGCTCTAAAAATATAAAATGACAAGTGTCAAGGTATTTAAGCAACCTCCCTGTAATCCCGTCAATCAGAACACGCATAAAGGAGGGATCCTCCTCATCATCATCAAGTCCAGCTCCGCCTCATAGGCCGCGCCATCATCTGCAATCACAAAAGGGTCTGGTGGGTGTCCCGGAACACCGTCCCGTAACGTGGGAGTGAGTAGCTAATTCAGTGGAATAATAGAGCAAGGATTAACATGTTCTCAAATCAATCACGCGATAATAGTAAAGCAATAAATCAAACAATCCTAATACTGTTGTTAATGCAATTATGACATGACGTGATGTATGCCCTCACCGACGATCACCCTCATGCGGCAACATCTTACGACCGCGGCATGCCGCACTCCCTCAAGTGCTCCACATCTTCCAGGCACATGCAATGTCATGGTGATATGATTACCGAGTTGTTATTAGTCCTTTTCATACAGCAATATTGGGAAACTAAGGTACCTCCCTTATATCAATCCCAACACGGATCCTGTCTAGGGTCGTCACTCCTAGTAATCTCATACGATGTACATTTCGTAGGTCGCTGCAAGGGCTGCCAGGGCTGTTGCACGCACTCGTTGCTCCGCTCCCCCATCACCTTATCAATACAGGCCTACTGTACTCTACTGCACGGAAGGGTCGTCGCCTCCCGTGAACTCAGAATACGCTCGCGGTCACTACAAAGGGCTGCCAGGGCTGTTACTCGCACTCGTTGCACCGCTCCCCCATCACCTTATCAGTGTAGGCCGACAGCAAGAATATAGTGTCCCATACCACCATAATCTGCTCACGAGTCATAGGTGCTCACTGGTCACTACGGGGAGGTTTGTGGCCCCAGCGTAGGCCGACAGCTCGACCACGGTGTCCCATACCACCATGCCCGGCTCATGAGTCTTTATGGATCAAGGTACCATGGTTAACAGGGTTTACAATAGTAAGTTCAGTACCCTAGGTTCAAGCAGTTATGATACATACAAGGTGAACAAACATCGGCCAGTCGGGTTACTTGACGGGCTCGACTAGTGCGATCGCATCTCGAATTGAACGACATGAAGTGCGTAAAACACTTCGCGTGGCCTAACCACTGCCGCCAACTCTCAACACGAATCACATTCATCGACGCGTCGTTCGTGGCTATGACCAGTCAGCCACGAATTCGCTCGGTTACCGACTGCCTGGACTAAGTCAAGTCCCACACATCTATAGAATTACATTAACACTATAAAAAGGTATTGGAATTGAAATACATCATGTGAGCATGTTAGCACATGTTATAACATTCAACTTAAGCAAATCTTCAAGGCATACTTCCCATGCATATTCAACTTAAGAAATCCTCAAGCACATACATTCCATGCATGTAATGAAATCATGCATTTTGTTAACATGTAGAAAATCATTTAGGTCAGCATAATAATTGAAAAATCAATCACAAACTATCAAATAACATCATTTAATTCAATACATACTAATACAAGCATTTATACAAACACATACACTACACACTTGAGTCTACAAATAGTATGTCGACCCAAAGTGCGCAACTAGGCGAATCTCTTCGCCAAACTAATTATGCACGCATTCCTAACTTCCTAATGCGACAACAAACCATGTGAATCACATCAGCAAAATATGAATGTAAACAGTACTTCCTACAAATGACTAAAATGCCCTAAATCTCATATTCTTCGTTAGCTTACGAAACGGGAAACGGAGAGCATTTTGTACATGTCAAACGGCGATGCCGTCAAGAATCTACTATTAAACGACATTGAAAGCGTTGGGAACCGTCAATCAAAGCGTCTAAAATCCTCACCTAGTGTCTTGTAGACTCGGGAATTGAAGCGGAGCGTATATGCTTCGTCTACGGCGAGTAAGGAGCCTAATACATAAGATCCATAAGCTACATCGCTATGGAAACAAGGCAAACTCAAATCAACAACTATTTAGGATTTTTACTTACCTAGGATCGCGGTGGAATCGCCGGGAAAGCGGTAGAGGTGTGTTGCTTAAGCACGTGCAACGCGTAGTACAAGTGGCAGGAAGAACTCTCCCACACTCCCACAATCTCCCACCTTTTTCTCTCTCCCAAGCTAGGGTTTCTCTCAAATTCGGATGGAAGAGAGGAGTGAGGGTTTCAACCCCTTTTATAGCCTACAACATGCCCAAAATAGGCTTGGGAACAATGTTTACTTGGTGCCTAACCAAATCGGGGCCGTTTCGGTCCAAAAGGGCATTTCTGAAGGTCCCCTGGCCAAATGCGGTCGGACTTAAGCTCGTGCATACTGGATCTAGCACACATCCAGTTTTCAGACCGGTAGGGTTCCCAGATCGCACGTGGCGGCCCAGTTTCAGTTTAACGGTCACCGCACCAAGATCAGGCCTATAAGTCTCGTGATATGTAATAGAAATTTTTCCTGATCCAAGGGTGTAATTTGGATGTATTCTGACGGTCAGAATGCTCAATACTGATGCGTCAAATTTGTGTGCCAGATTTGAATTTGAAATTCCAACTATGTCCCTATTCACACTCTCTTCGGTCCGGGCTCAATGAAATAGCCTGTGATCGTCAGTTGGACTTGATATTCGAAACGATTGTCAAGCCCAGCTAAGTGGTCATAACGGTCTAAGATGGTAGGCATCTGACTTACGACGCGCGGTCTAGATCCAATACAAAGTTTCAAGGAGGTCCCGAGAACAAACCGGCTTAGAGTTTGATCCGAGGCTTTAGAGCATTATAGCACCCTTGGTTCCACTCGCTTTGGGCCTTGTAGAACGTATTTAAAGTGATTAGGGACCATTTCCCAGCTATTCTAACGTTGCACTAGCTAACTTAGTCATATTTTCTAAAGGAATTGATTCTAAGTGGTTTCTTTGGCTATGGAATTGGTTTCTGAACGATTTTTCAGGTGTTTTAATTGACCCACTGTCTAAGGACGTCAAATCCCAGATTGGCCAAAATCCGGGGTGTTACAATCTACCCCCCTTAAAACACAATGTCGTCCCCGACATTGGCGAAGGGCAAGGAGTACTTTCTCTAAGGAAGGTTCAAATCCTATTTAATAACCTAATCGTACATATAACCTAAATCAAATGTTTCGATCCTGGGCCAGTGGGAAAGAGCCTAACCACGCTTCCGCTGCGCCACTCTAATCGAATGGGAGCGTTGACTAACCTAACCGGATTGAACTCCATACGTTCTACCCCCCTTAAAACTTAGTTTTACTTAAATTCAAGAATCTATGCATCGCTCCGTATATCGGAACGAGGTGCAACTTAGGGGCTATCCTTGACATAAATTGGGAACAACCTCTCATTACAGTGGTTTTCCTTTGCTAATGATGCGTTCTATGGCATTGGTATCTATGATCATAGAGATGAGCCTAATATCTATTGTGGTTAAGGTCAGGGGCAGGTATGAGTTGGTGGCAAGATGCCTAATTCTCTACTGGCTTTAAGTCCTCGCCATTTCCCAAAAGGCAATGTGATCCCGTTTGGTTGTAGGTGGTTGGGCCATCACAGAATAAAGGTTATGTAGTAGGTCTGAGCCGGATACATAGACTTTCTGTCTAGCTAGAACAGAAGATTTATTGTATCAGTTCTTAATCCGAGTCGATGCCGATCTTCTACTTGATCAGAGCATTGGATTTATTGGGAACCACTAGGATTAAGAAGTCGATTCAAACCGCGAATACATCGCGTACATGCAGTTCCTTTACTCTGCGTTCCCGAATGCAATAAACCCTTGGGGATGGCAATTCTAAGGGGCGTGCTAGTCCATTCTAAGTTCAATCTGAGGGATTTATAAATGTTCCCTGAGAGTGAATGGTTCCTTCCTATGGGCAACAACAGAAGTCTATAAGTCATAAGGGGATCTGTCGAAGGAATAAGGTTCTACTTCAACCAAATCTAACCTACAAGTCCTTAGCATATACAGGCTGTACACTACTTAAGGTAACTAGTAGGCTAGTCTGTATTTCATTCGCTATAATTCAAAACCTAAGCCTATACACTAGACGGTTTCATACCATCTCTAATACAGGGAATTGCTCTATCGCTTAGGATCAAAATTGTCTAAATGGAATTGGATTTCTTATGTCGTCAGACCCTTCAAATCTAGGAGTGCTAACACTAGAACCAAAACACCTAGAGCCTATGTGGCCGGTAGCGCTTAGTGGTATTAAATGGAACCGCATTCCTAGTCCCATAGCGGGATAGGGAGTGGCATGCTTGGTTGGAGGGTGGGGTGAGATAAAAATCTAATTTGTAGGCTGAATCCCGGGAGTTATAATACTCCCAATCTAGGGACAATACCTCACAACAAAATGAATCGGCATGCATTTCATTCAACAAAATTCGGCTATGATAAGGCCAAACCACAACACAAACACAGTTTCTACCTGTAACTTCACTAAACCTAACAACAACAAACACAGAAATCCTTAAAATAAAAATCAAACAATCTACAGGGCAAAGGCATGGATGCCTAACTCTACCAAAGGACTTTACCACAGTCCCGACTTACCTTCTTTATCCCTGTCGAGTCTAATACTGTCTGTTGCTCACTAGAGCTCTCTCGGCCATATATTTTCAGTATTCCTTAAGCAAAGAAAATGGATAAATAGGATTGAGAGGGAGGATGGTGAAAAGAGAGAAAAAGGCTAAAACAGCTTAACAATAGCCATGGAAAATGGGGAAAATGCAAGAAAATGGTTAACCAAACTAGAAAAGGGAGATCTAGGCGTTATAGAGGGATGCTTCAAGCTCCCCTAGAATGCATTTTCAGAGAGAAATGGAAACGAAAAAGGAGAATGGAGCACCTCACGAATTCAGCGCGATTTGGGGGTTTTTGAAGCTCCCAATGATGAAATCTCCTAGAGGAAGGGCTGCAAACTCCAAAGAAGTGATAGATGATGGTCGGTTTTGGCCAAGGATGGGTCTAGGGTGATTTGGAATCACGGATTTTTGGAGATAGTTGCTGAAAAATGAAAATGAGGCTAGGGAAGGGGCTGTTTGTGAAGGAAGTACCCCTATTTGGGGTTTTCTTGGGGTGGGAGGTGCATAGGGGTGATGTGGACCCTGTTTAAGGGGGTGCGCCCGAAGGACGGCCCCATCGGAGCTCGCCGGCCGGCGATGCATCGCCCGGCCGGCGATGGCATCGCCGGTCAACTCTCAAGTTGACCGGTGGGACCCCATGGGTCTGGTCCCCCATGGTCCCAGGGTCCCAAAAAGTTAGGTCCCACCCCCTGGTTCATACTAATTTGGTCTCTATGAGCCCAAACATGTGTTCGGAGCTTTCTGGGTCCACATCGCAATCCCGAATACCAACCCATATGATGCAGCATATGAATTTGGGGTAGAAGGAGCCAGTACACCTATCTAGCTCCTTAGTTGCTAAAGAAAGTGAAGTTAGAATGGCCCTATGGCCATTTTGCATGAAATTTTACTATTCACTGTAAAATTTTGTGAAAGTACTAATTTGTATTATTTTCACATTAGGTTTGATGCCTAATATGAAATGAATAAGAAAGAAATGAAGATTGGAATGTTTAGAGGAGGGATTTTGAAGATTTTTGGTGAAACGGGGTTTTTAAGCCCTGGCGATTGATTACAGGAGTCGTGGTCATCCCACGGCCCAAGGATTTACTTTTGCGGTTTAAAACCGCTCATAGGACGTCTCAACCCGATTTCCTACAGCTTAGAAGTGATTCGGGTTGCCTTACGCGACCCGAGATGCATTACAGACTCGATCTTGCGATCGATTCTAATAGACTTCGCCTATCGGCGAATCTGCGATCTTAGACGTGTTTCTAGACCCTTCTCTCACCCACCTAAGTCAAAGGAAGCGACAGCGTACGTCGCGTGACCATAACCCAGGCCCGGTTTAATCCAAATCATGCTCTGATACCATCTGTAACATCCCGAAAATCGGGGGGTCGAGCAAAAACCCAACTCCCGAGTTCCAAAATGTTATTTATGCAACATAGATATGTATGATTGAATGTTGTCTGTGATAATGTATTAAACATGAGTGAGATTAAGCCAGAACAGCATATCATACTCCAGAGATAGTTAAATTTGCAAGCGGAAGACTGTAATAGTATGTATAACATATATAAACCATTGTATGTCTCCAGAGTATGAACATGTTACCAGGTTATATACATACATGTATACTTCAAAAGTAACCAAAAGAATATACATGAGTGCTCTAAAAATATAAAATGACAAGTGTCAAGGTATTTAAGCAACCTCCCTGTAATCCCGTCAATCAGAACACGCATAAAGGAGGGATCCTCCTCATCATCATCAAGTCCAGCTCCGCCTCATAGGCCGCGCCATCATCTGCAATCACAAAAGGGTCTGGTGGGTGTCCCGGAACACCGTCCCGTAACGTGGGAGTGAGTAGCTAACTCAGTGGAATAATAGAGCAAGGATTAACATGTTCTCAAATCAATCACGCGATAATAGTAAAGCAATAAATCAAACAATCCTAATACTGTTGTTAATGCAATTATGACATGACGTGATGTATGCCCTCACCGACGATCACCCTCATGCGGCAACATCTTACGACCGCGGCATGCCGCACTCCCTCAAGTGCTCCACATCTTCCAGGCACATGCAATGTCATGGTGATATGATTACCGAGTTGTTATTAGTCCTTTTCATACAGCAATATTGGGAAACTAAGGTACCTCCCTTATATCAATCCCAACACGGATCCTGTCTAGGGTCGTCACTCCTAGTAATCTCATACGATGTACATTTCGTAGGTCGCTGCAAGGGCTGCCAGGGCTGTTGCACGCACTCGTTGCTCCGCTCCCCCATCACCTTATCAATACAGGCCTACTGTACTCTACTGCACGGAAGGGTCGTCGCCTCCCGTGAACTCAGAATACGCTCGCGGTCACTACAAAGGGCTGCCAGGGCTGTTGCTCGCACTCGTTGCACCGCTCCCCCATCACCTTATCAGTGTAGGCCGACAGCAAGAATATAGTGTCCCATACCACCATAATCTGCTCACGAGTCATAGGTGCTCACTGGTCACTACGGGGAGGTTTGTGGCCCCAGCGTAGGCCGACAGCTCGACCACGGTGTCCCATACCACCATGCCCGGCTCATGAGTCTTTATGGATCAAGGTACCATGGTTAACAGGGTTTACAATGGTAAGTTCAGTACCCTAGGTTCAAGCAGTTATGATACATACAAGGTGAACAAACATCGGCCAGTCGGGTTACTTGACGGGCTCGACTAGTGCGATCGCATCTCGAATTGAACGACATGAAGTGCGTAAAACACTTCGCGTGGCCTAACCACTGTCGCCAACTCTCAACACGAATCACATTCATCGACGCGTCGTTCGTGGCTATGACCAGTCAGCCACGAATTCGCTCGGTTACCGACTGCCTGGACTAAGTCAAGTCCCACACATCTATGAAATTACATTAACACTATAAAAAGGTATTGGAATTGAAATACATCATGTGAGCATGTTAGCACATGTTATAACATTCAACTTAAGCAAATCTTCAAGGCATACTCCCATGCATATTCAACTTAAGCAAATCCTCAAGCACATACATTCCATGCATGTAATGAAATCATGCATTTTGTCAACATGTAGAAAATCATTTAGGTCAGCATAATAATTGAAAAATCAATCACAAACTATCAAATAACATCATTTAATTCAATACATACTAATACAAGCATTTATACAAACACATACACTACACACTTGAGTCTACAAATAGTATGTCGACCCAAAGTGCGCAACTAGGCGAATCTCTTCGCCAAACTAATTATGCACGCATTCCTAACTTCCTAATGCGACAACAAACCATGTGAATCACATCAGCAAAATATGAATGTAAACAGTACTTCCTATAAATGACTAAAATGCCCTAAATCTCATATTCTTCGTTAGCTTACGAAACGGGAAACGGAGAGCATTTTGTACATGTCAAACGGCGATGCCGTCAAGAATCTACTATTAAACGACATTGAAAGCGTTGGGAACCGTCAATCAAAGCGTCTAAAATCCTCACCTAGTGTCTTGTAGACTCGGGAATTGAAGCGGAGCGTATATGCTTCGTCTACGGCGAGTAAGGAGCCTAATACATAAGATCCATAAGCTACATCGCTATGGAAACAAGGCAAACTCAAATCAACAACTATTTAGGATTTTTACTTACCTAGGATCGCGGTGGAATCGCCGGGAAAGCGGTAGAGGTGTGTTGCTTAAGCACGTGCAACGCGTAGTACAAGTGGCAGGAAGAACTCTCCCACACTCCCACAATCTCCCACCTTTTTCTCTCTCCCAAGCTAGGGTTTCTCTCAAATTCAGATGGAAGAGAGGAGTGAGGGTTTCAACCCCTTTTATAGCCTACAACATGCCCAAAATAGGCTTGGGAACAATGTTTACTTGGTGCCTAACCAAATCGGGGCCGTTTCGGTCCAAAAGGGCATTTCTGAAGGTCCCCTGGCCAAATGCGGTCGGACTTAAGCTCGTGCATACTGGATCTAGCACACATCCAGTTTTCAGACCGGTAGGGTTCCCAGATCGCACGTGGCGGCCCAGTTTCAGTTTAACGGTCACCGCACCAAGATCAGGCCTATAAGTCTCGTGATATGTAATAGAAATTTTTCCTGATCCAAGGGTGTAATTTGGATGTATTCTGACGGTCAGAATGCTCAATACTGATGCGTCAAATTTGTGTGCCAGATTTGAATTTGAAATTCCAACTATGTCCCTATTCACACTCTCTTCGGTCCGGGCTCAATGAAATAGCCTGTGATCGTCAGTTGGACTTGATATTCGAAACGATTGTCAAGCCCAGCTAAGTGGTCATAACGGTCTAAGATGGTAGGCATCTGACTTACGACGCGCGGTCTAGATCCAATACAAAGTTTCAAGGAGGTCCCGAGAACAAACCGGCTTAGAGTTTGATCCGAGGCTTTAGAGCATTATAGCACCCTTGGTTCCACTCGCTTTGGGCCTTGTAGAACGTATTTAAAGTGATTAGGGACCATTTCCCAGCTATTCTAACGTTGCACTAGCTAACTTAGTCATATTTTCTAAAGGAATTGATTCTAAGTGGTTTCTTTGGCTATGGAATTGGTTTCTGAACGATTTTTCAGGTGTTTTAATTGACCCACTGTCTAAGGACGTCAAATCCCAGATTGGCCAAAATCCGGGGTGTTACACACGTCTATGTGTTGGACGGTGTGGGTACACCACTCCGATGGGTCCCACGAGATATGCTCCACCTGAGGTTTGAATCTGCTTCACTGCCTGGACGGCGTGGACAGGATCATTCATCAAGGTGGGTCCCACATTAGGCCTATCATATATTACATGCATTAACTAACTGTTGTATTTTTCCTTTTCACAATCCAACAGCAGAGGCTGCTGGACATCCTAAGTCGCGTGTTGTCAGAATTCGACCAGGAGGACTGCGGAAGCTTACGAAATAGTACAAGCTAGGATAAGGGTCTTACAACATACATGATACTTCTTATTACACTTGCATATTACAATTGTGTGACTGCTCTTTTAAAATTTAGGACTTGTTAATTTAAATCTGTGCGGTCCACCATGATGTATGTGACATATCCACGCTGTCCATCTGTTTTACTCGAACATTTTAGGGCATGAACCTAAAAATGAGGCAGATCTAAAGTTCAAATGGCCCACACCATAGGAAATCATGGTCATAAAAGGTTTTTAATGGTAGGCGTTCAATCCATTGTTTCATGTTGTGTGTTCCGCTTGAGCTTTGCATCCACCTCAATTTTGGGTTCATGTCCTAAAATCATCACACAAAATATATGGACGATGTGGATAAGCCACACATATTACAGTGGGCCCCATAAAATTCAACCCTCCATTTTAGTATATAAAAAGTAAGTTGTTATTGTCAACATAGAAAAAAGTGCATGAATATATTGGTAATTAATCATTACCCATTCATACGTATTTATAAGGAAAATAAAAAATTAAACACCCCTTGGTACATGCTTGATACTTGGATCAAATAGGATACTTGCTTCTTAATTATCAAGTGATTAAATTTATTTAGTATTTTCTCAATATAATGAAATTGATATAATACATAATCCCTACTATGTTGTTTAACTTTGATGCCTAATGATCGAATTCAAATGATGACAACCCCAAGTGCAGGGATGTGATATAATTTTAACTTGGTGAGACCGAGATTGAATCCACAGGAACTCATATTTGTGCATTATCTAAAACAATTTAAAAGTAAAATTAAATCTAAAACTAATTATGAAATTGAATTATAAGAAGTAATGATGTAATTGAGTAAAGTAAAGAGAAAAATCAATAAAAGCAAAATACTAAGGTGCCAAGAATCCACTTATAGCCATTCTTAATGTCTAATTCACTTGATTCAATTAGATAACTCAATTGGAATCAAAGTCTTGTCCTATCCGGTCGGATAATAGAGCGGGTAATTTATTAAACCAAAATATATATGAGCTTCAATTGATTCAGTTCTCACATAACGTACTAAAGTATTGATCTCAGAGAATTTAAAGTATTTAACGTGTCCTTATTTGACGATAAATCAATGAATTTTACAGATCAATCCCCTGCAAAATAGATAAGTAATCAATCTTAGCCTTCATAAATATCCAAAGTGCCCAGAGTCGACAATGAATCAAAGTAAATTAAAATTGAAACTTTATTCAAACAAATATCAATGGATTGTTTAACATTCAAACCAAATAAATTGAATCAAAGTAAACCAGCTAGGTAGAATATTAAAAACCACTATAAGCTTTACCTCTTAGCCTTAGCTAAGAGATTTAGCCAACCATAAACATGATTGAACTAACTTCTAAGAAAAACATGAAAAAAAAAAACCTTAGAACCAAAATATTGGTGAAGAAAAATAGCTCCGTAGACGCTTTGCTACTCTTTGCTCTCTCCCAAATCTTAAATCGTACTTAGAAAAGCCTAAATACCCCCTTAAATAGACTTAATTCTTACCAACTTCGAACTGACTTTTTATTTTCGCAGCTGCACGCACTATTGATGGTTCTTTGAGGGAATCGAACTCCCCTCAAACACATGTTGATGGCATCGAAGATCTCCTCGAGGAATCGAGTAGGAACATGAAAACTGTCCCGTAACTATTTTTTCAAATTTTGGAAGTTCGTCGATGGCATCGAAGCTCCTTTGATGGCATCGAGTAGGAACACAAATTTTTATCGAGCAACTATCCATAATTTCTCGATTTATGCTCAATGGCATTGACCTCCCATCAAAGTTTGCTCGAAGGCATCGAAGACCACCTGATGGGATCGATGATTTTTGAACTTCTTCTGTTTGCAACTTCACTTTGAATTTTCGATTTTCTTCTCTTTTGCACTTGGTTCCCTGATCTTTTAGCACTTTAAATCTTTCTTCATGGCCTCAGAGTCTTCAATTTTTCATTATGTCTTCTTTTGAGCTATAATCCTATCACTTTAAGCATATTTTCATCCTTGGGTCCCGACTAACCTTGCATGCATGAAAACACATAAGTATATCAAATTAACACTCAATATCATGGAAAGTGAATGCAATTAAGAAGATAGATATACAATATTTAAGTATAAACACCTAAGATTGTGTCAACTTTTTAAAGATCATCCATTTTTAATATAGAAGAAAGAAACCTCTTTGTCCATTTACACTCTTCATATTGTTACTTATTATTATTATGTTATCAATATATAGACATATTATGATAATGCAATCACTGCACACTTTGGAATATATGCATTTATCAACTATATTATACTTGAAACCATGAGATAGTTGCTACACCCAAAACTCAGTGAATGGGCTCACAAAATTTTCAACCTTCGAATTTGGTGTCGACAGCCTCCTTAGTACTCCAATTTTGGTACCTAACGCTCATGTGTTGTGTTTTAAAAGTGGTGTTCGATAAGGAGGATTTTAGGGTGACTTTTTTATTTTTGTATAACCGAGCATATCAATAAGAATCTCCACAAGCAACATAACATCTCCACCATACACAATGGTTTAGTATAATCCTACTAAAAGGGAAGTACATAGGATAATAAAAAGACAAAAGTAGAGGAGCGTGCTCTAGCGTCACCTACCATTGTGCCCTATCATAACTTGAAACATAAACAAGTGAGCATGAGCTTCTTACGAAGTCCAGCAGAGTGTGTGTGCACGCACACAATGCCAATGCATATGACAAGTATATCAATATTAGAGTAAGTAGTAACAGATGGAGGGTCATTGTGCCGAATCCATGTATGTAATTAGTCATACTAAGGCTATATACATATGCTATGTGAAGGCCTACCAGGCTGAATGCCATATACGATAATTTGATGCAAGCATGTCAATCCTCATCTCTAGTCTACATCTTAAAATAGTTTTCATCTAGAATATCACTGGGGTATAGTACACAGGTAAGGCTCATAGTGCGAGATCATGCGAGGGCAAAGACCTCACTACCTAACTTGACACTGGTATGCCATTGCCCACCCGACTCGGTAGTAGCGAATCCATTTCCAAGCTAGTTAGACTTAAGCTAATTTTTCCACACCACTCCGGACAGGTGAGGCCGAACCTACTTCCAACCGATCCTAATATAGCGGGATACACGACCGACTGATATTCGGCAATCGGCAATCAAGCACTTAGGTATTCACTCAGTCTATAAATTAGAGCATTCAATGGTACCAATGGTCTTAGGAACTTTCACCAAAAGACATTCTATGTGCCCTATAACCACAACTAATTTCCGGTATCCTTATCAACCAATCACGTTGAATCTATGGTGGTCATAACCCCGATTCTGCTAGGATGTCAATGTATGTGTGCCATGCAAAATTGTGGGAATGCATGAGTAACATCATCAAAGTCATACAATTCGTGCATAAATGCGGGGCGGCCCTATCTCATACAGGTTCTCTGAATACCCTAAAACCGTAGGGCTATCAAAGCAAGCTTACCATGCATTAGGCAGGCTATAACAATGTCATGTGTACTAACCGTGGCCCCATGGCCGGATGTACACTATCATGATCAAGGCATTATCCACTAGTCAATCAGACATATCATGTGTATGAGATACGAATAGTGTATAATATCTAACCACCTAAGCATGTATCATACATGTAGTGCTACATCCTAGCCAAATTAATCGGGCTAGCAAGTTTGTCAAAAGAAACTAATAACCCACATCATACATGAGTTATGTCATAAGGAAACACAGGCTCAAAGTAAGAGGAGAGGCCCATTAGGAATCCACTCGAATGGGCCCTCACAAGCTTAAAGGGGCCCACAAGTATCACAGTAAGCCCAAAAAGGCATCAAGGTGGGCCCAACCAATGCCCCGAATGAGGCCTAAATGCAGTGGCCTACAATTAAAAGTGGGAAAAAAATGCCCTATGTGGGACTCAAACGGTGGGCCACACTTGCTTCCCATAAAAGGATTATGTGGATAAAACATACACACACACACACACACACACACACACACACACACACACCAAAGATGTGGTCTGTGGCGGGGCACTTACATGTGGAGAGGTTTGGGTAGCAAAGAAACATTTTAGTAGGCCCATTGGGTGAAACACATGGATAAAATACAACATCACAGTGGGGTCCACTTGATGACAACATGGGTAACATACAAACATCACAGTGGGCCCACATCCCGGTTTGATAGCCAAATAACATTACAGTTAGGCCTAAGCTTTCAACGATGGGTGTTAAATCACTACTGTTTTCTGTCGTATGGCCCAACTGAGATTAGATTTGCATCACCCTGAAATGATATGAAAAAAATGGATGGATGGCAAGATGGGGTCAACAGTGGACCACCACATGCTGGACAACGGGACTGTCCAGTAGTGGACAGTGTCCCTATCTAGTAAGGGGTCCACCATGATTTATATCCTATTCATTTTTGGGTTGAGCCCAATGGGTGGGCCTCACTGACGTGGTGGGGTCCACACCCAAATGAGCTATAAAAAATCAAAATAAAAATAGGTGGACAACATGATATATAAAGCACATACATACGAATCCATAATCTCTGCTTGCTGCAAATAGGTTTTTTCTGTTTTCTTGCATTGTGATTAGTCCACATTATTACTGACTTTGTCAACAAGGCTATCTTAAATGCAGTCTATAATGATGTGGCTCAATCACATTGCAACATACAAGTTTTTCCTATATGTGGCAAACAGAGGATCAGATTCTCATACATATTACATTAGACCTGGCTGAGTCCAACAAGCTTGCAACTGTGGGCATCCTTCATTGGTTGTTTCCAGTGGTAGAGCCCACTGTTACTTTAGATCAAGCTGATATTTGTGGATTCCCTTCACCTAGGGTCTGCTTCTTGACCTTATCATCAGGTTGGATGGAAAACAAACATCATGGTGGGACAATGTGCTTGCACATGCTGTTTTCACAGCCCCAAAAGCGAGAGAGGGCCCGCCACTATGGGGCCCACGCTGGACACAATACAAGCATCAAGGTGGTCCCACCCAGCTAACCACAATGAACAACAAGGTCCATGGGTCCACCATCCGAAAGTAGATGGGCTGCGTGAGATAAAACATGTATATCATGGGTGGGTCCCATATCAGGACAACATACATACATCACAATGGGGCCAAAACAGCCCAAAATCTAACACCTACGGGGGGTGTCACGGGCTATCCACATGGTCCAGTTTACTGGACCGTGGGACCCACTTGGATATCCAAAAGGAATGGATGGTGGCCTTCTAATTCTCACAAATCAGAGGTGGGGTGCGCACCTCCTTGCTTCCTAAAACAATCATATAAACAAAAATAAGGAAAGGGTACTATGCTACATGTTTTACTCCAAGTCATGCACTCACCAAGTGCTATTAGAATCAAGGTCTTTAGGGTCTTTAGAAGGTGGGGGAATCCACCATTAATGAGGAAAATCCAAGCTTAACAACTTCCTCCTCCTACTCGTATATGTCCTCTATTTGTTTTTTCTCTCTTTTTCTTGCAACTATTGTAGATGTTTGGAATGGAGAGAATGAGAGAGAGGTTGTAAGGATTCGGAGCGTAGAATGGTCATTCCGCATGGGTGATGGGGTTGTGTTGCACGGAAAAATGAGAAAGGAGGGGTGCTTTAGGAAAGTTTTAATATTGGGGTATAGGAAAGGAGGGTGGATTAACTTTTGGGTATGTCCTTGTACGGGAGAATGGGAAAGGAGGGGTAGATAGGTAATTTGGGAGGGGCACTTTGGCCTTTTTGGGAGGCTTGTGTGATGAAACGGGCGTTTAGAAGGTCCTAGGAGAACATAAGCTTTACAGATGGGTCGTTGGAATTAAATCTTTCATGCCACTGCTTTCGTGCTTGTTTTAATCTATACAAAGATTTAACAAGTCTACAAAGTTTATTTTTATTTCATAAAATAACAATCACTTCCAGTTATTCCAAGTGTACCGCTACATTGAGGCCACTATTTAGGAGTACAATCTTCATATCTATTTAGTGGATATGAAAATGATGTATGGATGCTAAAATGAATAAAATTCTAATAAAAGTTATTCGTGCCAGTGATGCATGTGTTAAAGTAATCGATTCATTCCTTTTGATGAAATTCTTTAGCAACTAATCTAGCCTT
This sequence comes from Magnolia kwangsiensis, assembly GCA_037074715.1. Lineage (NCBI taxonomy): Eukaryota > Viridiplantae > Streptophyta > Magnoliopsida > Magnoliales > Magnoliaceae > Magnolia > Magnolia kwangsiensis. The sequence goes on along the minus strand of CM073576.1, from coordinate 104,012,362 downwards.
GAACATTTGAATCTTACCATCGGTATGATATTTTCTTTTAAATATCCACTTGCACCCAATATGTTTGGAATTAAAGGTAGATATATTAGTTTCCATGTTTGGTTTGACATAATAGAGTTTATTTCATCATTAATGCCATCTTTCATATTATAGGTGGATGAAAGATCTTACTCGTTTGCTAAATTGGTTATCCAAAGTAAGCTCAGTGCTTGAGGAAGCAGATTCAATGAAATGGTTAAAGGACAAGTCGGGTCAATTCTCACTCAAAACTTTCTACAGGTTTATTAATGGGCTGGCATCAGCAAGGAGATCAGCCCAACATCTTTTATTAGGCGTCGTGGAGCTCTCCTGAAAGTAGCAGTGCTTGCCTGGTTAGTGAGAAGAAAAAATGCGTTAGTAGTTGACAAACTTTGAAAAACAAAGATGATTCTCCCGAATGTCTGTTTAATGTCCTATCAAAGTAAGAAAATGGTGAATCAACATTTCATCCACTCAATCCATTACTCTTTGGCAAAAAGGTTTTAGGATTGCTTCTTTGATTTGTTCGGGATAACATGGGTCTCGCCAGCTCTATTTATCGATTTATGCTGGCATGGCATGGTAGAGGTAAAGGGGAGAGCGGAAAAAAAGAAGAAAAGAGTGTGACATTTGAATTTAATAGCAGGTTTATGGTTCCCATGGTTAAAAAGAGATAATCGATGTTTTAGGAATAAAAAAGGAGAATAAAAAAGGAAAGGTACTGGAGGTTTTTCAAAAAGTGTGACATTTGTAAGTTGTTTCCCAATCTTCGATCAATTGGCTTGAGTTGTAATTTTCCTTTTCTTTGATTTTTCGGCTCCTGTGTTTTATTATTAAATTTATCCTCTCAAAAAAGTACCAAAATGCATTCAAACGTGTCAATAAACAATTCTAAATACTTATCTTCATCAAATACGTCTTATAAATAAGTGAATCTTGGTGTGACGGAATGGATTAGTTAGGTACATAACCGATATTCATTGGGCAATATGATCCAGTTTCAGATGATTTTTCAATCTACCAGAGTAGAAAATCCAACCTGTCCAAAGCCCAGGTCTCATTTCACTTGCTTCCAAGTGGGTTCTACCGAAATCACCCTAATTCTAACTCACATCCTAATATACCCAAACAAACCCAAGAACAAAACCATGTAGAAAAATTGCAACAATTTGAGCTTGCCTCACAATACACACCTCAGTTCCTCTATCAAAGGACACCATAAATCCCATGATCAACTTCTAAACTGAAGCTTTTCATTTGTTCTCATTGCATGTGCTTTTTGTACCACTTCAGCATATTTGAAGGTCAAAACAATCCAGATGTTTTGACAGCTACGACACCATGGAGAGCTTGGGAGAGTCGAGTGGAAGGGATGGGGGGCCAACAGAAGTGTTGCCCATACAACAATTTGGAAGATCGGAAAAGGATGATGAGCACAATTATTAGAATTTTTTGGCCCCAAAAATCATATCTTTGGAAATGAGTTTCTCATTTGAATCATCCAAATAACAGTGGGAATGTTCAAAATAGAGAACTGGTCACCAAGAATCAAAAATAATTTCTCAGGAATTCCAAATAAACAGAGGCCCATTATAAATGGAGAATTGGTCATAAGCAATCTCTTGATGGCTACAACCCAATTTTTTTTTATTTTTTATTTTTTTATTTTATGGCTTGTGCTTTTTCTTTTGAAAATACTGGATATTTTTCAAGGAAAAATGCTAGTAAAAATAGGCCATATGTTAAGTTGGCAGATGATGGTCATAAGTGATCAATTCTCTTGAAAATGATTTTGTGTTTACTTTATGGAAACATGATCATTTTGAATTATTCAGCATTATACAAACACCATGTAAGTTCTTTGTGCCAGTTGAGTTATGCTAAAAATTCAAAGAGAGCTCATTTGGCCTTTGAAAATATCAGAAAATTTTCAAAAGGGCAAAATGCTTGTAAAAATAGGTAATATATTAAGTTCAGTGTAGTGTTGTCATGTGCGACCGCATATGCGCATATGCATATATCCATATGCAAATCGCATACACGATCATGGCACATATGCGATCACATATTGGCCATGGCACATTGATTTTTTATTTTTATTTTTTTGCAAAAAAACAACATTTTGCCTATAAAAAGGCATCCAAATCTCCTCCATTTGCAATATTCTCACTCCAAAACTCTCTTATTCTATTTTTCTCTTACATTTCTTAATTACAAGTGGTCTCTCTCTCTCTTGTATTTCCCATTTCTAAGTGATCTTAATCTCTCTCTCATACATTCCCTCTCTCTTGGAAGTTGAAAGATCAAGATTCAAGCACTTTCAAGTTTCAAGGAAGATAGCTTGCTGATTTTCTACAATAATAAATAAATAGCTTGTTGATTTTGTTGTTACTTCTTGTTAACTATATTGTTAAATGTCGATGACTTGATGTTTAATTGATTTTATCCCCCTCAAATGTATTTTAAATATGCAAAATTAGTTATTTATTAACTTAGAAAAGTTCTCCTTAGTTTCTTATATTTTTTACATTTTTTTTGAATTTTTTCCTATTACTTATATATATACACACACAGACACATATTTTAATTTTTCAAAAAAAAAATAAAAAAAATGCGGTTGCATCTGCACATAGGCATATGCGATCACACATGATCACATATGCAATTCGACAACATTGGTTCAGTGGCAACCGGTCGCAAGCAATCAACAATCTTCAACATAATTTTGGGGTTTATTTATGGAATTGATCATTTTGAACAATTTTCAGCCGTAAGCCAAACACCCTGTGGATTGTTTGTGTCAGTTTAGTTATGTCAGAAATTCAAATTGACTTTTGGTTAGATTGTTTTAGTTGTCTTCTTCACCTCTGTATATGAATCATGTCTCCAGTGCTAAGGAGCAAATCTGGAATTTGCAGTGCAGAATTGTTTCAACATCGTAAGAAGAGTTTAGGGATATACTTCTTCCCACATATTTAGTCTGCCAACACTAGCAGCAGGCTGTTTTTCTGTACTTTAAATCACATCAATCCTCCTAATATCTCTACCATATTTCAAAAACTTGAAAACTCATCTTCACTCAATGTCTACCTGTGTCGGGTCAACTCAAAGACTCGACCGACTCTTTAATTGACTCAACACAATATTTCAATAATCAAATCTGATGTATTTAGGTAGGGAAGAACATCTTAAATGTCTTAGAAAATGATATAGATTATTATAAAAATAAAAATAAAAATACAAAAGAAAACAAAACTGCATTATGTGGAGCAACAGTAGCATCTGTGAACCTCCTTATCTGAGGTTAGTGGTCGAATCCTATTGCAAGGATATAAATTTTTATACAAGACAAAATGATAGAAGGAGATTGAAGGTATAGATTGTGGACTCTCACCGCGAGAAATAGAAGTTGTGGAGCTTCCTAAAAGAGTGACACTTCTAGTAAAACATCCCATCCAAGGAATCAATTAAACCTTATTTCAATCAAATATTTTGTACTCATGTGGTTGCATTTGCAATGCTACATACAACAGCCTTCACAGCCATATTAAAAAAGAAAGAAAGAAAAGAAAATGAAAGTCCAAGTCCAATTACGACTGTTGCTACTTAGGAGGAACTTGGATCCTAAGTTACTCTAGATAATTTACTTATGTCACAAGTAGCATATCTTAGTTTTTACTTGTTAAGTTGATAAGTTTGTTTGGTAAACAATATACTTATCAACAAAAAAGTAGAAAAACATGTTTGGTTTCCAACAACCTTAAAGTATTTATCTCTCAAGTTTGTTCGGTCTCCCTCACATCTACCGTCCATCATGTGGGGCCAACCTTTGATGTGAATAGTTTATTATAGGCCCCCACCTTTGATGTGAGCCATCCGTTATGCAGGGCCCACCTTGGAAGTGAGTCATTCATCATTAAGGGTTGACCTTTAATGTGCACCGTCCATTATGTAAGGCCCACCTTTGATGTTGGTCATCCATCATGTGGGGCCCACCATCAATGCTATTGTCCATCATGTGGGGCCTGACTTCAATATCCACCACCCATCATGTGAAGCCCACCTTTGATTTGGACCATCCATCATGTGGGCCCCACCTTCAATGTAGGTTGTCCATCATGCAGGGCCCGCCTTGGATATGGGCCACTCATCATTAGGGTTGACCTTTGATGTGGACCATCCATCATGTGGGGCCTGACTTCAAATTCCACAACCCATCATGTGGAGCCCACCCACGATGTGGACCGTCCATAGTGTAGGCCCTATCTTTGAAGTAGGTTGACCATCAAACCAATTGTAGACACCCTACCCCAGGCTAGTAAGATGATAGAATTTGAATAGATGGATAGACAACCGAACTCCAATCCTAAACCCTAACCCTAGAAGCATAAACCCTAAACTTAGCCCATTTAACCCAGTTAACCCAGTCAACCCGATCATCATAACCTTGAACCCTATCAACCTAAAACCCTAAAGCCTTGAGTCAACTCGGTGAATCAACTCACCCTGGTTAGCCTACCCAACCTCACAACCTAGTTAATTCACATAGTTAAGCCCAAAACCAAGTCCAATTGGAGTGTTAAAACCTCAAAGTAGTAGCCCTCATAGCAGAGCCTCCACACGCTTAGAGAATGCTGCCTGCCAAAGTGGGGAGTCCAAGTAGGGACTAATGACAGCCAGGTTGTTGTCGGCCACTCGACACTCTCCCTCTTTCGAGTAGCGTCCCTCAAGCATGTGGGTCTCTCCTTTTTTGAGCCTTAAGTGTATGGTTAAGGTGCGTTTACTCCAATGCCCATTTCATTACCCAAAATTATCCTTTTACCACTTCATCCACCCCATGAGATAATGGATTGTGGCAATCTCCAATCCCAATCACTCAACCACATTTTTCCCTTAGGATCACCAGGAATTATCGGAAAACCAGGGTTGGAGACTATAAATAACCCCTCTTCTCATTTCAAGCATCCATTCTCATCAGAGACACCAAGCATTAGAGAACCTTCTCATTTTAGAGAGCTGACCTATCAGGAAACCATCCTTCCAGTTAGGGGAGAGAGAGAGAGAGAGAGAGAGAGAGAGAGAGAGAGAGAGAGAGAGAGAGAGAGAGAGAGAGAGAGCCCAGGCCTAGTCTAGCCTAGCCTAGCTAGAGTCCAAGCTCAATCTAGCATTCATCCAACTGTTTAAGCTCGATAAGTTTCATCAAATCAATGCATTATCATCATGCAACATTTATTCCCTTCCAACTCCTTTGCTTCTCATATACATCAGCATCATAGTGTATTTTCATCGTTTTCATGCATCTGACTGGAGAGTGTATGCTCTGTAGCTTGCCGATATAATTAGATCTTGTCCATCAGAAACCTTAGCCAGTTAGCCATTGTTTAGCTTATACATCACATTCCATCGTTTTCCATTGTATCCAAATAGCGGGCGTATGCTTTGAGACCTACTGATATAAGCGTAACAGGTCCACCGAAAACCTTAGCCAATTGGCCATCGTTTTATCATAAGCACAACATCGAGCATCCCATACATACACCCTGCATGTGATCGTTTCGAATGTATGCTATGCGGCTTGCTGATATAATCGGAACTTGGCCATTAGAAATTTGGATAGATCAAACAATCATACTATTGCATCGCATTACATTTTCTGCACGCGAGAACTAACCTTATTATTTAGAAATTAGTTAGATCTTATGAAGTGAAGACCATACATCCGTATGGGTAGAGTGGGTGCATAATACTTTCCCTCTTTCTAACCGCAACCTCTTACTTGGAATCTTTGGAACGTAAACTTACGAATCATCTTAAGGTTAAGGATCTTCGGGTCCTTAACATTAAGTATTTCTATGGGTTCCAACCAACTGTAGAATCATAATAATTGGTTAGTGGCGACTCTGGTCAAATATAACACCTTCACCCCCTTTACAAAAGCCCTTGAGCGAGGCAACCAAGTGGAAAGAAGGGAGTAGATCTCTCGAACCCTCGGGGAATCTGCCCTCTAGCATCCACGCCAACCTACTTTGGATGTGAGTTATTTATCATTATGGGCCAACCTTTGATTTGGACCATCTATTATGTGGGCCCATATTAATATGAGGTCATCCATCACGTGGGGTAGACCGCATCTGATGTGGACTGTTCACTGTATGAACCCCCAACATGTGAATATGAACAGTCCATCATGTGAGGCCTCCTTTGATATGGATAGTGAGAGAGGGAGAAATAGAAAAGAAATAAGTTAAAAGACTAAAAAAGAAAACTTACAAAAGTAGCTTTAAGCACAACTTTTGTAATCATGTTTACCAAACTAGCTTAACCAAAAATAATAATAATAATAATAACTTAGGGCCTGTTTGGATACTACCAAAAAAGTTACTTTTTAACATATGGTAAGTTTTTTTTTTACTTAAGTTAATTTGGTAAGTATCGCTATAAAAATAAATTATTAGCTAAAAGCTACTTATCTTAATAAGTTATATATATATATATATATATATATATATATATATATATATAAACTTAAACTTATGGCTTTTCTACTTAACCCTCTCCTGGTCCATGTCAAATGAGGCTCTCTCTCACGGTTTATATCAAAGGAGGCCCCATATGGTGGGCTGTCTACATTAGAGGTGTGGCTCACATGGTGGACAGTCCACATAAAAAGTGGGCCCCACATGATGGACAACCTCATATTACTGTGGGCCCACATATGAATGGTCCACATCAAAGGTCAACCCATAATGATAAGAAGCCAACATCCAAAGTAAGTTGATATGATGAATGACCCACTTCAAAGGTGGGCTCCACATGATGGGTAATGGACATTGGAGTTGGGCCCCACATAATAGATGACCCCATATTAAGGTGGCCCCACATGATGGGTTGTGGGCATTGAAGTTGGGCCCCACATGATGGACGACCCCATAGTATGCAGGCCTAGATATGGATGGCCCACATCAAAGGTCGACCCATAATAATAAGAAGCCAACATCCAAAGAAGGCCGATACAATGACAACCCACTTTAAAGGTGGGGCCTACATGATTGACAATCCACATCAAAGGCGGGGCCTACATGATTGGCAATGAGCAATGAAGCTAGACCCAAGTCACCTAACATGATGGATGGCTCATATTGAGGTGGCCCCACATGATGGGCGGTCTACGTCAAAGATTGGCCCCTAATGATGAATGACCCACATCTAAGGCGAGCCCTGCATGATGGGCAACCCACATTGAAGGTGGGGCACACGTGATAGATAGTCCACATTGAAGGTGAGGTCCACATGATGGATGATCCACATCAACGTGGGCCCCACATGATGGACAGTTCACATCAACGGTCGACACTAATGATGAGAGGTCCATATGGGAGGTGGGCTCCGCATGATGGATGAACCACATCAGAAGTGGGGCCCACATGATGGATGGTCCACATCAAAGGTGGGCGGTACATATTGAAGGTGGGCTCCACATGATGGACAATAACATGGATGGTGGGCCCCACATAATGTATGACCAACATTAAAGATGGGACATACATGATGAACGGTGCACATAAAAGGTCATTCTTTAATGATAAATGGCCTACATCCAAGGTGGGCCCCATACGATGGATGGCCCACATCACAAATGAGGCCCACACAATGAATGGTCCACATCAAAGGTTGGGCCTAAATGATGACGGGTGGATGTGAGGGGGACCAAATAGACTTAAGGGATAATAACTTGTGATATTGGAAACCAAGCATGTTTTTCTACCTTTTGGTTGTTATGTTGTTCAACAAACATACATACTTACCTACTTATCTGCTTAATAAGTAGAAAGCAAGATAACCTACTTATGACATAAGTAGCTTATCTTAAGTAACTTATGATCCAAACGCCCCCTTAATGCCTTAACATAAGTTAAAAAGTAACTTATTAGGTGATATCCATACAAGTCCATAAAGAAATCTAACCTGTTTATGTGGTGCCTATTAATAAAGATAATAAGTAGTACGCTTCTATTCAGCGATGTAGAATTTGCAAGTCCTACAGTTTGGACTAGAACCAGGACCTCCACATGTGGGATCAAGCGGAGCTCATAGATGATCCAAACACTATTTCCACTATCCAGTTGTAACCCTATTCTGGCGGTAGTATGTTGTCCTGCATAACATGTCCACTGGTTGGCCCATCAATGATAAATTGATGTGACTGCATGATCAGATGATCCAGACAATCCAGCTTTTGGACCTAATCTGAACAGGGTACAGCCCAAAACTCACGCTAACAGAATGATCATGACCATTCAGTCCAACAGACTTCAAATAGATGGTTAAAACAAGGTTAAATAAGTCAATATTCAATGGGAAATGTCAATAAACTTATATGATGGTGATATGAGACCAACCATAGCGGGTTAGAAGGAGGCACATCTCTTAGGCTTTAAGGAACAAGCATTTTAAGGGTTGTAATATGCAAGAGATTTTGGGTCTTTTGGGGAAATTTGTTAGTCACATTGTACAGGAGAATATAGGATAATCTCTCATTACTATTTCCCTCTGTATTTCCTCTTCTTTCTTTCATATAATCCTCAATTACCACTAAAGAAATGCAACTGTAAAGGGTGGCTCCACCACCATGTGGCATCAATATCTTCAATTCATTTAATCAGGGATAAACTCCCTCCTCTGAAACAAATTACACAGCTCCGGGAATGATCCTCATCCATGTAAGATCTGATGCAACAGAAGGCATACCTGAAGGTTGGGTGAATACTTGTATGTCTGGAGGAGACTGTTGAACCATTCAGGGTGGAATGAATCCTAGTGCATGAAAGATCTGATGCAGGTGCTCAAAACCGTGTCAACCACCAGAGCCAGGGTGTCCCGTATCGGCCATTACGTATCGGTAACGGCCGTGTCCGTTACGCGATACAAGGCCGTAACGGGCACCCCACCGATTTTGTAGCCGTAACGACCTTTACTGCCCAGTAACGGTCAGAAAATGGATACCTTTTTCTTTTTTTTCTTTTGGCTTTTTGAGGTCATTTTTTTCACTTTTTTTGAAACTTCTTTCTTCTAAACTCTTCCTAAATCATTCTATTGGTATTTTCGACCAATCTTAGCTTGATATTTCAGATAAAAATAACTTATATTAAGGATTTTCTTGATTCGAAGCTCCGTGGACTATTTTTCAGAAATTCTTCAAAAATAGATATTTATACTTTTTATTGAATGTTTTACTGTTTTAATGGTAGAATATGATGTGTTAATCATAATAGAAGATAATAATATCCATTTTACAGATTGTTGATGTCATTTTATATATTTTTTTATTTTTTTTTATTTATGCACTATTTTTAGGCCATTTTTTTTTTAATTCGAAAAATCAATTTTTATTGAATGTTTTGCTATTTTAATGGTAGAATATGATGTGTTAATCATGATAGAACATGTTAATGTGCATTTTATAAATTGTTGATGTCATTTTATATTTTTTTAATAAATTTTTTCTATTTATGCACTATTTTCAGCCCTTTTTTTTTAAAATTCAAAAAATCAATTTTTATATAATGTTTTGCTATTTTAATGATAGAATATGATGTGTTAATCATAGTAGAACATGTTAATGTGTATTTTATAGATTGCTAATGTCATATTATATTTTTTTTATATAATTTTTTCTATTTACGCACTATTTTCGGCTCTTTTTTTAAAAAATTAAAAAATCAATTTTTATTAAATGTTTTGTTGTTTTAATGGTAGATTATAATGTGTTAATCATAGTAGAACATGTTAATGTGCATTTTACAGATTATTGTTTTCATTTTATATTTTTTTATAATTTTTTCTATTTACGCACTATTTTCAGCCTTTTTTAAAAAAAAATTCAAAAAATCATTTTTTATTGAATATTTCGCTGTTTTAATGGTAGAATATGATGTGTTAATCATGTTAGAATGATAGGTCACAGACAAGAATCACAGTCACAGCCACAGGTATGTTTCAGAAATTCCTCAAAAATAATTGCAAACACCTACACATGTAAGATATTTCCATGTTACATTCATTCTAATATATCTATCATTAATAGTAGATAGTCAGAAAATTAAATACATGAATTTTGTAGTCAAATTCAGGTTATGTGGTTCATAAATTCATCAGACAGTTCGATACAACTTCTCACCAAAGAGTGGACCATTATACCACCATAAACATATTTCAATTTATAAATGAATGCATATTTGGAATGCTTAGAATATTCCGTATTTAATCCATATTTTTTTCATATTTTTTTGGCAAATAAAAAAATTTGCACCGTGTTACACCCCCGTATCGCCGTTACGCCCCCATATCCATATTGGTATTGAAGGACACTGTTACACCAGCCAATACCGATACGAGATACCTTGACCACATCACTAATGTAATAATCACATGATCACATGAGTATATGATGACGCAAATTCCAGCAAAAACCCATCTCCAGAGGTGTGAAAAGCATTGCTCCTTGACAGAAACAACCCTATATTGCAACTAAAATTACGTGAATTCCCATGGCAGATGCAGAAACTGAATGCATCCAAATAAAACCTTAATACAAGTTATACAACCAAGATCAAAATGTGAAGCAACTATGGGAAGGAAGTTGGCATTATTTGCAGCCAAAGAAAGCAACCTATACAACAGTGAAGATTTCTAGCTTCACACTCACCACAAGAGCACTGCTATGGTAAAATAATACATTCATTCCAAAATTACATGTGCAGCAAAATGACAGATGAAATGTTACCCAGCAATGCACCAGCTCCAAAACCAGACCTATCTACATCTTCTGAACCAGACATAAAGCATATGTACAATTAGAAAGATCTTCATCCATGAAAGATCCGATGCAACAGAAGGCATACCTGGAGGTACGGTAAACACTTGTATATCTGGAAGATACCATATGATCCATCTGGGGTGGAACGAATCCTCATCCATGAAAGATCTGATGCAGGGGCTCCAAACCATATCAACCATCCATAGCACTGATGTAATAATCAAATGATAATAATACAAATTCCAGCAACAACATGGGCAAAAACCCATCTCCAGCAGTGTGAAAAGCATTGCCCCTCGACAGAGACAACACCACATTGCAACTAAAATTACATGCTTTCCCATGACAGTCACAGAAACTGAATGCATCCTAATAGAACCTTAATACAAACAAAGATCGAAATGTGAAGCAACTAAGGAAAGCAAGTATGCATTATTTGCAGCCAAAGAAAGCAAACTATACAACAGTCAAGATTTTTAGCTTCACACTCACCCCAGGAGCCCTGGTGCAGCAAAATAATACATTCATTCCAAGACTAAATGTGGAGCAAAACGACAGATGAAATGTTGCCCAGCAATGCATCAGCTCCTAAACCAAACCTATCTATGTCTTCTGAAACAGACATAAAGCATCAGTACAATTAGAAGGATCCTCATCCATGATACAGCTGATGCAACAGAAGGCATTACCTGGAGGTACGGTAAATGCTTGTATATCTGGAGCAGACCGTATAATCCATTCAGGGTGGAATGAATCCTCGTCCATGAAAGATCTAAAGCAGGGTCTCCAAACTGTATCAACCATCGGCAGCACTAATGTAATAATCACATGATGATGATGATGATGCAAATTCCAGCAACATTGGCATAAACCCAGTGTGAAAAGCATTGCACCTTGACAGAAACAGCCCCATATTGCAACTAAAATTAAATGCAGTCCCATGACAGGTGCAGAAACTTAATGTATCTTAATAGAACCTTAATATGACCAAAGAACGAAATGTGAAGCAACTATGGAATGCAAGGACGCATCATTTGCAGCCAAAGAAAGTAAACTACACATCAGTGAAGATTTCTAGCTTCACACTCACCACAGGAGCCCCTACAGTGGAATAATACATTCATTCCAAGTTTAAATGTGTGGAGATTGCCCAGCAATGCATCAGCTCCTAAACCAGAAATATCTACAACTTCCAAGACAGAAATAAAGCATAGGTAACATTAGAAGCAAACTCAAGAGCAGAGAAATAGACATTCATTACATAGAAGAAACAACAATCCATTTCACAATCAGCTTTATTGCATGGAAATAAAAGATTATAATTGAGATAAGTACAAGAGAAAGCTCCAAAAGCAGAAATTCTATTGCACCCAATATAAACATCAATGCAGATCATACCCAGTTCCTGATCCCACCATGTGGCTAGATTCTTTTTCACTGACTTTAACCCTACCTAGCTCCGCAGACAGCAAGGCAGTGATGATGTCCAACCCCATAAAGGGTTGTGCTGTGTTCCTGTTGAAAGCCTGTAGAATGCTCAACGCAACCTGATCTTTTCATTCGGGAAAATAACATTAGGATTCCGTATATGAGGATTCAAAGCTGCTAATTCCTTCCATTTGGCTCCAGTGCCATGAACACGAGATGAAATGCTCCAGAGGGTTTCCCCAGGCTGCACCGTCGTGGTTGCTTGGGCAGGCTTTGAAACAGTCTTCGACTTCATAAACGGGTGCTTGTTGCTCTTCCCCATCCCACTGGCAAGCAACCACCGCGAACCAGATTGTTGCTGCGTCGTGGTACCCCATAACTTTTTCTTGCTAGGTTCAGTCGTCAGACCAGCAACATGGACTTCAGTGATTTTAAACTGAGGTATGACTTCGACTTCGACTTCGACTTCTTCTTCTTTCTTCTCCTCTTTTATCACCGGTTCAGGCTCATCAGGTTCTTCACTGTTTCCCTTATCTGAGACACTGCCATATATTTTGGGCTTTGGAGGGATAAAGACCCGCTCCACTTGAATGAGGGAGAGCATGGGGGTGCCAACCGGCTCGTAGTTACGTAAGGGATCCCGAAGCTGCACCATTAGTGCTACTGTAAAGTTGTTTCCCAATAAACCGCACCTCCTACCAGAATTTTTACCCCCTCTCTTATCTCCTTGCCAACCTCCATTAACCAAGTCCGTGCAACTAGCACGGTGGGCCGCAAGAATCTTTGATGTCCGGCTGTTGTTTTGTTCTTCTTCATCAACTATTCCCGCATCCAGTCTCATCCACTCATCCAATGTAATTGAAAGGCCCATCAATCCATCAACATCATCACTGCTGTCTTTAATGTCCAAAAGCTGCAATCCAGCTGCACCTTCCAAACCAAGAGACCTGCTGCTCTTGGCCCTCGTTCCAGCCAGAGCTGAAAACTCCCCGATGGATTGAGGGCTGATATTTGTAGGCGCCTCCCCATCCGACATGCCAGACTGTATTCTCAAACCCTCTATTGAGAGAGCCTCAATTTTATCCATTGCCAATGGAGCAAGATCTTCCAGTAAAACATATTCAGAACCTGTTTGTGATGAACTCAAATCCAACCCATGCCCTAATGATCCTTTGCCTTTCTTTCTTCCACCAACTGCATCTTGTCCAACCTCTGACAGCCCTGATGGTTTTAGATGCTTTGATGAATCCTGTCTGCAGAAACGAAAAAAGAAATATGATAACAAAGTTGTCAATTTGAAATAAAATAGAAAAAGAAGAAGGGAATCACAAACCCAACAAAGAGAAATTTCTAAAAGAAAATTCACAGACCTCTCTTGTGCCTCTAGAGCGGGTGCAGCTTCCCCTGCTACCTGTTGCATCGTCTTCCCAGTGATATTTTCCAAAGGCATCAGCTTACTTGCCTGCATCGAAAGCTTTTCAATTCCAACAGAGGCCAGATGCTGTAATATTTCCATTACCCCTGAACCCATTTCTGCAGGGACCACAACAGGACTAGAGACCTGCATGATCAAGCTTCCATTGCTCCTAGAATTCCTAAAGAGGGACGGATTCATTGACCGCAGAAATCCCCCATCCTTCGTCTGAATAAATGGGCCAAGCCCCTCGCAAAGTGGAGGCAAATCAAACACCTCTTCAAGGGGGAGATCAATTGGGCTACCGAATCCACTGGCACTGTCAGGCGGAGACCTCTGAAATGCCTTCTCATTCAAGCCCCATTCTCGCATTAAAGCTTCTGCCTCCGCATCTTCCAGCATTTTGGCTCTCGTTTTACTTTTCATTGCCTGGGCAGCTTTCTGATGCTCTGTCTCAGCAGCGTGAATGATCGAGGACAGCTCAAAATCCTCAGACAAGTCACCCAAATCGAACTGAACTGTGGAATCATCAACGGGTACTGCCTCCATTCCCATGCAAGTATCAAGACCGAAGATGCCACTACCTCCAGCGAGAGACTCTTTCTCAAACTGTCTCCACAGGCGCCCTCTCGGGGATTCCGGATCGCTATCAGAACTCAAGCCAAAAGGGCTATGCTCTATACCAAGCATGCTCAAGAACTCACTGGCGACTGACTCTGTAACGTCATCCAAGCTAAGGGATTTTCCTGCCTTAACCTTCTTATAATTTGATTTCACCTCAGTGTAATTCTCTTGCACAGGACCCTTGTTTGGAGATTGGGGAGAATCCAATCCATCAACCTCAAGAATCGAAAGACTACGGAAAGCGGAGTCTAGTTCCTCCATGACCAATTCTCTGGTTAACAAGTTGTCCTCACTGGAATCATGACCATCAATCAGGGATTCTCCTTTGTAACCTTTATGGGCCATGTCCCGCAGATCAGGCATCATACCCTCTACTACCACAGCTTCACTACTGCCCATACTAAGTTCATTGATCTTGACATTTTCTACTGCAAAAACATCATAAGCAGCCTCCGTATCCTCTTCCAGCTTCACCTGATCCTTTGAAGCAATCTCTATACCCTGCTCAATAACAGTGAACTCAGAATCATAACACATGCTTTCACAACTCTCTTTGGCAGACTCCAGTAAATCATATGATGGCTTCAGTTTGTGCCCTGAGAATGCCTCAAACTCGGGCTTAGATGAAACCAGACCAAAAAACTCCCCCTCATCGAAACTCCGATATGTCAGCGCCCGTTTGAAACCAGACAAGCTCGATGCCTCCGACCTTGAGCTAGGCAAAACTTCATGAAGGATCCTGACATCTTCCACGGACCGAGATGGGGCATGAGACCGATCATGAGACACGTGCGTCCCACCCTGAAGGCTCCCGACACGCCGAAGCGAGCCCCTGTTGGGACCAACTGCAGACTTTGTTAAATCAATCTGACTCTGCTTCGAATTTGAATTCTTGGGAACCACATTCCTAGTCGTGCCGGATTCAAGAGAATCATCCCCTAGAACCAAGAAGCCAAAACTCACATTCAAGACAGCCCCTTTGGACTTCCCAGAGAGCTTGTAGCTAGTTGACCATTTCCCAGAGCTCTTCTCTTCCTCCAATTCCTCCAGAGTGAGAGGAAGCAACCGCGTGAGATCTATCCGGTGCTTCCCCAGATCAAGATCAGGGGCACCAACCAAGGAAGCGTAGACCAAAAAATGCTTCGCATCATACTTGGCAGAATGGTGGGACCCATTCCCACTCCCATAGACCGTGCACTTTTGCGTCAGGATCTCTTCAAAATCAGCGATGCCATGGAAAACCCTAGCGGGGTGGGTCTCCAGCCCACCGCTGCGGCTCCTCCAATGCACGATGAGGTCAAGGTTGTTGAAATCGGGTGGGAGGGAATCGATGGAGTGGACGTGGAGGGAGAAGAGGCAGTCGAAGCGGCGGTGGCGGATGTGAGAAAGGGCTTTCAAGGGTTTCCAATTCCAGAAGGATTTCTTGTCTTTGTCTTTGTCATTGTCCTTGTCCTTGTGAGAAGGGGGATTGTCTCTGAAGATTCTAGAAGCTTTATTGGAAGAGGATGACTTGGGAGGACCAAGGAAATGGGATTTGCCGGCAGAAATGGAGCGCTGTTTATCAAGGAGAGTTTTTTTCGGAGAGGGGTTTTTGTTGAGGTAGAGGGCTTTGCTGAGAGCCTCGATCTCGTGCAGTAATCGACCGTTTCCAGGATCGGAAGAAGGAGATATCATAAGCCTGTTTTTCTTCTTATTCACTGATTCGGTTTTCGCCAACATTTTTTTTTTTTTTTTTCTTTTTCTTTTTTAATTGAAAGATGGATAGATTAGCTTGGAATAAAGGAAGATTGTTTACCAAGATTAGCTTCGATGAATGAGAGAAAGAAGAAGAAAAAAACCAGCTGAAAAGAGTATCGGATGCATCATCGGTGCGGTCGCCTTTTGAAATGAAATTGCGTCTGAGAGAGAGAGAGAGGCAGAGCGAAGGGAAGCTTTGCGGAGGATACTCGAGGCGTTTTAGCTTTTTATATAAGACCGTGTTGTTGTCGTGCCTGGCTGGTTCCTGTCTCTGTCTTTCTCTATCTTTCGTTTACCACACTCTTAGAAAAAAATAAAAAGGGTCCGTATTGGGTTGAGTATGCGTTTCATGATATATCCGAGCAAGTAGTTGCACAACTATTCCACGCGGGTTGCCTGCCGCACCCGAGTTCCTGCGGTCCAATACCAAGTGAGACCCACTGTGACGTTCGTGAGAAATATACCCCCTTCATTTTATATTTTTTTTCAAGCTCATGTTAAGATAAGAAACCAAAAATGAAGTGGATCCAAAACTCTAAGCAGCTACACAAAAAGAAATAGGGGAGATTGAACATCTACCATTGAAATATTCTCATGGCCATAGAATTTTTGTTTCAAGCTAATAATATATATATATATATATATATATATATATATATATATATATATATATATATATATATATATATATATAGGAATGCTCACTTGCGAACCAGTTCATACGTACTATGTACGAACTTTTTTGAGAATCCACTATAGGTGATGTGGATCCTAAATTTGAATCGTTCATGTGAAGCAGCACCTCGTGAAACCCTCGAGGCCGAAGTTTTTTTTCGAAAATGCTGGTGGGCCATAGCAAAGAGAAATGTAAATCAAGGGAGGAAACTGTTTTCATATTTCATGGCCCATCAAGTTTTGGATCAAATTAAAACTTCGGCCAAAGGGGTTTCACGGGGTGCTGCTTCACATGAACGGTTCAGATTTAGGATCCACATCACCTATGATGTGTTCTCAAAAAAGTTTATACGTAGTACGTACGAACCGGTTCGCAGGTGAGCATTCCTCTATCTCTCTCTCTCTCTCTCTATATATATATATATATATATATATATATTGTTTACGGTTAATCCTAGTGGGAATTATCTTATCAACGTTTTAGATGACAGGTAAACATCAAGGTAGACGGCAGGACACCACTTCTCCAGTCATACAACCTATTTGAGTTCTAGATCAGCCTCATTTTTTAAAGTACGTGTCCAAACATAATATGATCTGGCAATGATTTTTCACAGACATTAAAATGGCCCACACCTAACTTTTGACAGCTAATTGTAAGAGTCGTTCATTGCAGCAACTCAGTCACCTTATGTGTAGCCTGCACTTTGGCATATTTTACAAACTCATACTGATTAAAAAATTATTAAAGCCGCATTTGGATACTTGTAAGTTTTGTTATTAGTAAATGATTCATAGGAAAAACTGCTTCCAGCCGGTATTTAGATCACATGTTTCACCTCTGTAAGCTACAAACTATACTTCATTTTCAGTTTTCACTTACTACACATAAAAGTAAAACTCAGCCCAACTCATACATTCCACAACAACTCATACATTCCTCAATTAACTTCATTCATGCCAACAACTCATACATTCCTCAATCAACTTCATTTTGCCAGCTCACTCTCTTCTTCTCATTGTGGACTTTGTTGCCTCAATCCGGATGAGACTCTTTAGATTCCACAAAATGAAATTCCAAGCTCCCAGACAACCTCAATTCTTCTAATTCCCTCCCTTTGTTAAATTTCAATTTCACCCTTCCATGCCATGGGAACATTCTGGGTTCTTTGATGGTCCAATTTGCCAACTTATTAGGAATTAGTCTATTCACTAACAAGCACTTTCTACTACGCATTCACCTGCCAAGTTGAAGTGTTCCATACCCACGACTTTTTTTCTTTTTTTATATTTTTGCTTTTACACACTCACGCTATGGTGGGATTTCATCACCCATGGGTACTCAAACTCTCAACCAAGCGTTGAAACTCATGAGAGTCTACCACCGGAGTAAGAATGAGAACCCACATGACTTGATAACATGAAGATTACCATGATTAGACGGTATCAAACGCACATCTAGTCTTGAAATGGTAGTCCCAAGGACCTCTTTCCCACGAAATTGTAATGTCGACAATCAACAATTCAAATCCATTTCATTCACCCAATATGCGTAAGAAGATCCAGGCCCCTGGTTGAACAATCTTCCAGGCAGCCATGCGGTCTCCATGTGTATTATTGAAATAGAAAGGCCATCCGTCCATCCATATACTATGAACTAAATGTCCATTTTCTGTGGACCACCCCGAGTTGGGGTGATGCAGTGAATGGTTAGGATCATGTAAGGTGGGGTCCACACGGGAATGTAGGCTGTGAATACTACAACTTCCCATGTTCCAAACTTCCAATGCATTCTTTCCTTGCCAATATATTTTCTTCTTGTCATAAATTTGCAAGTTTAAGTGTGAGAGAGGGGATTCTAACCTTGCCCGATTCTGCTCTTCTATACGTGAGTCTGCATCAAGAGAAAAACTTTGATACTCGAAGAGAGTGCGATGAATGATATGCAGGCGCTTAGAAATTACATAGGCAGATGATTAAATTAAAAATTAAGTTATTCAAACCATGCTTGTCAATTTAAACACACACACACACACATATTGCTTATTTGATTATCTTACTATTTTATTAGTAGGCATTTATAGGATGGTGAAAAATAAAAATAAAAATAAAACTATCCAATGATGCTATTTCAACTAATAAACTTCCTGTAAGCAGTGGTTAGGATTATTCGATTTCGGGATTGGCTGCAGTCCACTGCAAGTGCCACATGTACGATTTTTTTCAATATTAGTATGCTGTCTGAGTAATATATAACGAAATCATTCCCGTTTCGATTTGGTGGGACTTGTTGTTGGGCTTTTCAGAGGTGGACCCCACCATGAAAATCTCCGTCACAAATGATCAGGCATGTTTGTGGAATCAGGCCGATGGCAGGTCTCCAGTGGACCGATCGATCATCTTCTTGATGGTTTTGTGTGGTAGGTGATCATCATGGTGGGCCCACCTTAGTCGCTGATTGGATTATTTTTATAAACTTTGCATGTGATGGACATGTGCATACGAAACTAACGAGACTTGCACGGTCCTACCAAGGGACTGTGCCTCACACTCTCAATAAAGCTTAGAATACGAAGATATTTGGCCATAGTATAAAAAGAATGAAAATTAAAACACACATTGATCCATAACTCAAGTGTGTAGACTAAGTGAATATACCCTTATTTCAAACTGAGGTTTTGGTATCAATTCCTTAGTATGGGTGGCTAACAGTGAACTGGTATTAGGTAGTGACCCTTTCATGCAAGTTTTGGTGCTTTGGGCCCTACCACAATGTATGTGTTTTATTCATGCCACATGAAACAGTGATGATTATATGCCCACCATTAAAAACTTTTTAGGCCCAGTATAATGTTTATTTTCCATCTGACCTATTGATTAAGTCACACATGCCTGGATGATGGGAAAACGTGAATATCAACTTGATTCAAAACTTTTGTGACCCCAAAAAAGTTTCTAATAAAGCACTTAATCACCATTATTTCCTATGGTGTGCTCCACATGATATTTAGTTTTGCCCTATTTTAGGGCGTTAGGCAAAATGAATGGACTACATGAATAAAACATATACATCATTTGGCCCCACAACACTGTACCAAATTGCTATGCATAGTATAAAAAAAGGGTACCAAACCATCCATCCCACCGGAATGCCACTTGTGTGGATCATCACTATTGATCATCACTATTGTTAAAACAGTAGATCCTTTGTGAAGGTCACATTACGTACAAATCAGGCTATTCCACTTATCAGTTGAACTACAATGTTGGAATCAATTGACAATAGACAGTTTAAACCAAAATATAGGTGTGTCCCACTTAGTAATTGGATTAGGTCCATTCTCAAGAAAAATGATGATCTTTATGATAGAGATATTGTTGCGTTTACGCCTGGCCTGATATAGTTCACATTGCCCAGTGAGAAGTCTCCACATATTTGCACGCATATAGGAATGAAGACAAATGAAATCATACAAGTATAGCCTATTAAAAGTAAACTAATTCAAAGCTATGCGCACATCTTCGACAAAAAGGTGGATATCATTCGAAAGCATGTCTACAGTAGAAAAGCTGGATATCTTTTGAAGTTACGTATCCGACACATGCATAATATGTGTAACTTTAGCTTGCGCAAGAAGTTTCTAAAGACATATCAACGATATATTATTCATAAGTGAATTCACGTATGACAATTAAAAATAAATATATAAAAGAGAAAAAAAAAATCCCTAAGATGATCTATATTTTCTCGAAGATATTAAAGAATTAGAGAAATTAACGAAAAGTTTATCCAGAATTAGAAGCAAAACGGATCATGATAGTATCATACAACAATCAACCCAAATCTTGTTAGGACACGACCAATGCATAATTAAAATTTCATATGGAAATTACAACATGAGCACTGCATCCCAAAAGCCTATAAAAATATCATTTGAAAAAGAGTTCTAGGCCATCACTATACATAATTAATCTCTCTATAACGTAACATTGTCTATATTTAGTTTGACTTCTTAGTTTAGATATTCTACTTTTGCCTAGTTAATTTGCCCTAAGTTTAGAATCTTTAGTTTAGCGTCATCGCTACAGTAGCAATACACTTTATTTTAATCTTGCCCGCTTATTATTAATTCATTGAGAAACCTGATATGTTATAAGTGTTTTTTTTTTTTTTTATAAATAAAAATAAAAATCCATAGCTAAAGGTAAAAAAGATTCGATTTTGAACTACTAATCTTTCCATTCTTAAATCGCCTTATCATTGCAACAATTGATAGTTGAACAATACGATCAACCCTCACATGTCTGATCATAATATGATTAGTTTGGTACTTAGGATTATAAGCATTCAATTAATTCAAGTCATATACACCTATAACAGGGTCCTTACTTTTGCTCAGGTGGTAGACTCTTAGGAGTTTCAACACCTGATCAAGGGTTCAAGTACACATAGGTGGTGAAATTCCACTAGCATGAGTGTGTGCATGTGTTTTTTTTTTTTTTTTTTAAAGTATACTTATAACATACTCAAAACTATTTCTAATCACATATATTTAATTGAATTTGAAATGCTCATCATGCCTGTGATTAACGTCGTAATTGAATAGATGTTGTATTGTAATATTTCTTTGAAAAGTCAGCTTGTTACAAGGGTCACAAAGTTAGGTTAGCGACAACTTCTCATCATTTTTTATCCTGTCGTGGTAATACAGTTCCATCTTTGCAGGAGAAGAAATAGTTTAATACTCTAATAGAATCTGATGGATGATACACAGGCAGATAGAAATTAAGGGAAAATCATATACGTGGCATACATGTAATTCCAACCAAACTTTCAAAATAAGCAAAAGTTGTTTCTATTTGATTATACAATTATTAGCTGGAGATATATTGAACAGTTAAAAAAATAATCCATACATCTACTAATAATTGAAAGTTAGAATGGTTCAACCAATATGATTTTTGGAATGTAAGTTAGCTACCACGTGTTCAACAATTTAGTCGGTTTTATTTAAGTTAGTATGTGCCACTTGTACTGTTTCTAAGTGCCCGTGTATTAATTTTCGTAGGCAGCCAGGAGAAAATGACCACTGTAGGCAAAACCTTTTATCCAGCGGTTTTTATCGAGGAATACAAACTCCAGTTACCAACTTAGACTAGCACGTGCGGACAGCGACTTTGAGGACGAAACTACCCGTCCTTTTCACTGCGAAGACGAGAGCTGACGCTCCTCCAACTGAGAGTTGTACGAACGGCTTAGGAGAGATCAAAGTTACATGGCCTCACGGCTATGTATTTATCATATCCGCAACGTTCATCCATATTTCAAAATCATTTCGGAGCATTATCCCAAAAAATTAAAATCATATCCATAAATCAATGGACCACACCACAAAGAGCAGCGGGGAAATTGATTTTCACCGTAAAAAATTTTGTAAGGCCCATCATAACATTTATTTTCCATCCAATCTATTCATAAGGTCACAAAGGCCTGGATGAAGAGGAAAAACAAATTCCATGATGATCCAAAACTTTTGTAACCCCTAAAAGGGTTTCAATGGTAGACATTCAATTCCCCATTACATTTTACTGTGTGGTCCACTTGATAGCTACATCTGTCTTAATTTTCATCTCAAGCCTTAAGACTAGTTCACCGAATAGATGGACGGTTTAGATATAAATATACCTCATAATGGGACCATAAAAATCAGTGGAAATTACAACGGGGAAAAGGAAAAAATTAAAAATTAAAAATTAAAAAGAAGCCAGTGAGTTGGGGTTGACCCGGTCAACCCGGTCGACGGCCCTATGGCTACGGATTATAACCGTAGCCATAACTATAATGCTATGAACTTTTTTTTTTTTTTTCTTTTTTATTTTTTAAATGGAGAAATTTATTGTACCTACATTTTTCTTTAATACATGTTTATATAAATATGTGTGTGTATATATTTTTTATTTTATTTTTCTCTTTTTTTTTCATTTTTTTCTTTATTTATTTAAGAAGAATATCTTATAAACTAAAATTAGTTACTTGACATACCACATATGATTTTGGGATAGGAGAAGCTACTTTAGCCAACCAACCTAGTTATTTTCCAAGATTCCATCAGGTCGATGGTCGAAAATACATTTCATTCACTTCACGGTCAATTTCAATCACTTCATGGTCAAACTAGAAATTGAGTGAGGCAAATATGAAATTGAGTGAGTAAATTGAAAATTGAGCAGGACAAGGTATGAATTGAGTGAGGGAAGCTAGAAATTGAGCGAGGTAACATAAGAATTCAACGAGAGAATCTAAAAATTGAGCGAAGCAACTTAGGATTTGAGCGAGGAAAGCTAAAAATTGAGCGAGGGAACCTAGAAATTGAGCGAGGGAACCTCGCTCAAATCCTAAGTTGCCTCGCTGAATTTCTACGTTGCATCGCTCAATTGCTAGGTTGCCTCGCTTAATTCCTAGATTTCTTCGCTCAATTTATATATTGCCTCACTGAATTTTTAGCTTCCCTCACATAATTCATAGGCTGTCTCGCTCAATTCATATATTTTTCCAGATCATTTTATGGTATGAGACCAAAAATGAGATATATCCAGTTCTCAAGTGTACCACATTACAGGAAATAGTGTTGAATGAGCGTCAACCATTAGAAACCTTTAGGGGGCCCACTGCGATGTTTGTGAGAAATCATCCTCGTCTAAGTTCATTCATAGGGTCAAAAAGACCTGGATGAAGAAGGAAAAAAATTTCATAATGATCCAAAACTTCTGTAACCCCTAAAAGGGTTTTAATGGTAGACGTTCAATTTCCCACTGCCTTTTACAGTGTGGTCCACTTGATAGTTAGATCTATCTTATTTTTCGTCTCAAGCCTTAATATGAGCTCGTAAAATATATGGACGGTTTGGATATAACACATACATCATGATGGGACCCACAAAAGAAAAATAAAATAAAATTTCAGTTTGCCCCGCTCAATTTCTAGTTTGCCTCGCTCAATTTCCAGTTTGCCTCGCTCAAACTGGAAATTGAGCGGGGCAAACTGATTTTTTTTTTTTTGCTATGTTGCTTTTGTGGGTCCCATCATGATGTATGTGTTATATCCAAACCGTCCATATATGAGCGGGGTAAACTGGAAATTGAGCGGGGCAAACTGAAAATTAAACGGGGCAAACTAGAAATTGAGCGGGATAAACTGAAAATTGAACGGGGCAAACTAAAAATTGAACGGGGCAAACATGAAATTGACCCCACTGTCAAAATCTAGTTTGCCCACCTTTTTTCCAGCTGTTTTTATGAAAGAATTCAAACTTACTTTTGCAACTTAGACCTCCACGTGCGGAGACACAATTTCAGGACGAAAATTCCCTTCCTTTTCACTGCTGTCCACTTTTCCTCTCCTTTTTCACTGTTTGATTTTCATCTCCCTTTCCACTGATGCTTTCACCTCCCTTTCCACCCTCCGGTTCCACGAGAAAGATGAAAAAAACTCATTTTGTGGGCCCCCCTTATTAGCATTTTGTCTTCTTCCGAAAATGGTCAGTCCAAGGAAGAAATCACCATCAGTTGGGCCCACATTGAATGTATGTAGTATAGGAAATGGATTGGCTACTCCCCCTGACACCAACCCCGTGGCTAGTGGTCAGTGCTCTGTGGGCCCCACCATGATGTATGTGTTTCATCCATTCCGTTCATCTATTTGTAAAGATCATTTCAGGGCTTCATCCTAAAAATAAGAGGGATATAAATCTTAGATGTACCATGTTATAGGAAAACAATAGTGATTGGATATCCATCATTTAAATCCATCAACCTGATGGAATCTTGAAAAATAATTAGGTTGGTTGGCTAAAGTAGCTTCTCCTACACCAAAATTATATGTGGTACGTCAAGTAACTAATTTTAGTTTAGAAGATATTCTTGTTAAATGAATAAAGAAAGAAATGAAAAAAAAAAAGAGAGAAATTTTATATATATATATATATATATATATATATATATATATATACATATTTATATAAATATGTATTAGAGAAAAATATAGGTAGAACAAAGTTATCCACGTAAAATATAAAAATAAGAAACCAACGTATTGGGGTCGACAAGGTTGTGACTCGGTCGATTGGGTCAGAGCTAGGCCTATGGCTACGGATTATGCTACGGTTATAATCCGTAGCCATAGGCCCAGCTCTGACCCGGTCGACCCCAACATGCTAGTTCTTTTTCTTTTTTTTTTTCTTTTCTTTTTTCCTTAATGTAATCCCCATCGATTTTTGTGGGTCCCATTATGAGGTATGTGTTATATCCAAACCGTCCATATATTTGGAGAACTCGTATTAAGGCTTGAGATGAAAAATAAGACAGATCTAGCTATCAAGTGGACCACACTGTAAAAGGCAATGAGGAATTGAATGTCTACCATTGAAACCCTTTTGGGGGATATAGAAGTTTCAGGTTTAGGTTAGGGAGTTGAGATTAGGATTAGGTGTAGGTTTAGGTTTAGGGATTTGAGAATACATTTAGGTTTTAGGTATAGGTTTAGGTTTTAAGTTATAGGTTTAGGTTATAGGTTTAGGTTATAGGTTTTAGGTTTAGGTTAAGGTTATGTTATAAGTTATAAGTTTAAGTTATAGGTTATAGGTTATAGGTTATAGGTTAAGGTTTTGGTTATATGTTTTGGTTTAAGTTAAGGTTATAGGTTTAGGTTTAGGTTAAGGTTTAGGTTATAGGTTATAGGTTAAAACTTTAGGGAATTGAGAATAGGTTAAGGTTTAGGTTTAGGGAATCAGGTTCAAGTTTGAGATCGGGTTTAGTTTGGATTTTTAAGTTTAGGTTTAGGTTTAGGAGTTGAGATTAGGATTAAGTGTAGGTTTAGGTTTAAGGATTTGAGAATACATTTAGGTTTTAGGTTTAGGTTTAGGTTTTAGGTTTATTTAAGGTTATAGGTTTATGTTAGGTTTATGTGTAGGTTATTGGCAATAGCTTTAGGAAATTGAGAATAGGTTAAAGTTTAGGTTTAGGAAATCAGGTTTGGGTTTGAGATCGGGTTTAAGTTTGGGTTTTCAAGTTTAGGTTTAGGTTTAAGTTATAGGTTTTGGTTTTGGTTTAAGTTATAGGTTTTGATTTAGGTTTAGGTTATAGGTTTTGGTTTAGGTTATATATTTATGCTAAGGTTTAGGTTTAGGTTATAGGTTTTTGGATTTGAGAATGGGTTCAGGTTTAAGTTATAGGTTTTGGTTTAGGTTATAGGTTTTGGGATTTGATAATGGGTTCTGGTTTAGGTTATAGGTTTTGGTTTTGGTTTAGGTTATAGGTTTTTATTTAGGTTTAGGTTATAAGTTTTGGTTTAGGTTATAGGTTATAGGTTTTTGGAATTAAGAATGGGTTCGAGTTTAGGTTATAGGTTTTGGGAAAGGTTAAGTTTAGGTTATAGGTTTTGAGATTTGAGAATAGTTTTAGGTTATAAGTATAGATTTAGGTTAGGTTATAGGTTAAGGTTTAGGGATTTGAGTTTAGGTTATAGGATTGGGTTTAGGTTTAGGTTTAGGGATTTGAGTTTAGGTTATAGGTTTAGGTTTTGGGATTTGAGAATGAGTTCGGGTTTAGGTTATAGGTTTTGGTTTCGGTTTAGGTTATAGGTTTTAGGATTTGATAATGGGTTCTGGTTTAGGTTATAGGTTATGGTTTTGGTTTAGGTTATAGGTTTTGATTTAGGTTTAGGTTATAGGTTTTGGTTTAGGTTATAGGTTTATGTTAAGGTTTAGGTTTAGGTTATAGGTTTTTGGATTTGAGAATGGGTTCAGGTTTAGGTTATAGGTTTTGGTTTAGGTTATAGGTTTTGGGATTTGATAATGGGTTCTGGTTTAGGTTATAGGTTTTGGTTTTGGTTTAGGTTATAGGTTTTTATTTAGGTTTAGGTTATAGGTTATAGGTTTTGATTTAGGTTTAGGTTATAGGTTTATGTTAAGGTTTAAGTTTATGTTATAGGTTTTTGGATTTGAGAATGGGTTCGGGTTTAGGTTATAGGTTTTAGTTTTGGTTTAGGTTATAGGTTTTGAGATTTAATAATGGGTTCGGGTTTAGGTCTAGGTTTAGGTTTAGGTTATAGGTTTTGAGATTTAGGAATAGTTTTAGGTTATAACTATAGGTTTAGATTAGGTTATAGGTTAAGGTTTTGGGATTTGAGAATGGGTTCGGGTTAAGGTTATAGGTTTTGGTTTTGGTTTAGGTTATAGGTTATAGGTTTAGGATAAGGTTTATGTTTAGGTTTAGGTTATAGGTTTTGGGATTTTAGAATAGATTCGGGTTTAGGTTATAGGTTTTGATTTTGGTTTTGGTTTAGGTTATAGGTTTTTGGATTTGAGAATGAGTTATGGTTTAGGTTTAGGAAATCGGGTTCAGGTTTGGGATTGGGTTTAAGTTTGAGTTTTTAAATTTAGGTTTAGGTTTATGTTAGGGAGTTGAGATTAGGATTAGGTGTAGGTTTTGCTTTAGGGAATTGAGTTTAAGTTATAGGTTATGGGAAAAGTTAGGTTTAGGTTATAGGTTTTGGAATTTGGGAATAGTTTTAGGTTATAAGTATAGGTTTAGGTTAGGTTATATGTTAAGGTTTAAAGATAGGTTATAGGTTTTGGGATTTGAGAATGGGTTCGGGTTTAGGTTTAGGTTTTGGTTTAAGTTATAGGTTATAGGTTTTAGGATTTGAGAATGGGTTTGAGTTTAGGTTATAGGTTTTGGTATTGGTTTAGGTTATAGGTTTTGTTTAAGGTTATAGGTTATAGGTTTAAGTTTAGGTTAAGGTTATGTTTAGGTTATAGGTTTTAGGATTTGATAATGGGTTCTGGTTTAGGTTATAAGTTTTGGTTTTGGTTTAAGTTATAGGTTATAGGTTTTGGGATTTGAGAATGAGTTCGGGTTTAGGTTATAGGTTTTGGTATTGGTTTAGGTTATAGGTTTTGGTTAAGGTTATAGGTTAGGTTTAGGTTTAGGTTAAGGTTAGGTTTAGGTTATAGGTTTTGGTTTTGGTTTAGGTTATAAGTTTTGGTTTTGGTTTTGGTTTAGGTTATAGGTTATAGGTTTAGGATAAGTTTTAGGTTTATGTTATAGGTTTTGGGATTTCAGAATGGGTTCGGGTTTAGGTTATAGGTTTTGGTATTGGTTTAAGTTATAGGTTTTGGTTAAGGTTATAGGTTATAGGTTTAGGTTTAGGTTAAGGTTAGATTTAGGTTATAGGTTTTGGAATTTGATAATGGGTTCGGGTTTAAGTTATAGGTTTTGGTTTTGGTTTTGGTTTAGGTTATAGGTTATAGGTTTAGGATAAGGTTTAAGTTTAGATTTAAGTTATAGGTTTTGGTATTGGTTTAAGTTATAGGTTTTGGTTAAGGTTATATGTTATAGGTTTAGGTTAAGGTTAGGTTTAGGTTATAGGTTTTGGGAGTTGATAATGAGTTCGGGTTTAGGTTATAGGTTTTGATTTTGGTTTAGGTTATAGGTTATAGGTTGTAACACTCCGAAAATCGGGGGTCGAGTAGAAACCCAACTCCCGAGTTGCAGAATGTCACTTATGCAACATAGATAATGATAAATGCATGTTGTCTGTATAATGATATTAAACAAGATTGAGACTAAGCCAAAACAGCATATCATACTCCAGAAACAGTTAAATTAGCAAGCAGAAGACTGTGATAAATACATAAAATATATAATTGATTGTAAGTCTCTAGAGTGTGAACATATTACCAGGTTAATTAAATACATGTATACTCCAAAAATGGAAAGAAAGGATATACATGAGTGCTCTAAAAATATAAAATGACAAGTGTCAAGGCATCTAATTAACCTCCCTGTAATCCCATCGATCAGAACACGTATAAAGGAGGGATCCTCCTCATCATCATACACGTCCAGCTCCGCCTCACAGGCCGCGCCATCATCTGCAATTACAAAAGGGTCTGGTGGGTGTTCGGAACACCATCCCATAATGTGGGAGTGAGTAGCTAACTCAGTGGAATAATATAGCAAAGATTAGCAGGTTCTCAAATCAATCACGCGATAATAATAAAGCAATCAATCAAACATTTCTAGATACTGTTGTTAATGCATGCATGAAATGACATGATGGATGCCCTCACCGATATACTCCCTCATCCTGCACCATCTGCGTCCGCGGCATGCTTTCTTCCCACAGTACTCCACATCTTCCAGGCACATGCAATGTGATATGAATAATGATTACCGGGTTGTTATTAGTCCTTTTCATACAACAAGATTGGGAAACTAGGGTACCTTGCTTATATCAATCCTAATACAGATCCTGTCTAGGGTCGTCACTCATAGTAATCTCATACGATGTTATATTTGTAAGTCGCTGTAAGGGCTGCCAGGGCTGTTGCTCGCACTCGTTGCACCGCTCCCCCATCACCTTATCAATGTAGGCCTACATCAAGAATATAGTGTCCCATACCACCATAATCTTCTCAGAGTAGGGTGCTCACTGGTCACTACGGGGAGGTTTGTGGCCCCAACGTAGGCCGACAGCTCGACCACGGTGTCCCATACCACCATGCCCGGCTCATGAGTCTTTATGGATCAAGGTACCATGGTTAACAGGGTTTCCAATGGTAAGTTCAGTATCCTAAGTTCAAGCAGTTATGACTTATACAAGGTAAACATACAATGGCTAGTCGGGTTACTTGACGAACTCGACTGGTACGAGCGCATCTCAAGCTGAGTAACATGAAGTGCATGAAACACTTCGTGTGGCCTAACCACTGCTGCCAACTCAAAACATGACTCGCATTCATCGACGGGTCCTTCGTGGTACGTATAAGCCAACCACGAATTCAATCCATTACTGACTGCCTGGACTAGGTCATAGCCCCAAGCATTTGTGTATCAACCTTAGTAAGCATATATGAGTAACATAAATGAAATACAATAATGTAAGCATGTTGACACATGTTATGACATACAACTTAAGTAAATCATCCAACACATGCATTTCATATATGAAAAAAAATCAATTCATATAGCGAACGTGGTGGAAATCATATACATCAGCATGTTAATTGAGAATACAATCTCAAAACTAATTCACAACACCATTTACTTAATACATACTAATACAACCATTTATACGAACACTTAGTCTACACACTTTAGTCTACATAGCGTATGTCGACCCAAAGTGCGCATTAGGGCGAATCTCTTCGCCAAACTGATCACACACGTATTTCTAATATCATAACACGATAAATTTACATGTCAAGCATTTTAACAAAATACGGACGTATACAGTATTTTCTATAAATGCCTAAAATACCCTAAATCTCATATTTACTGTACATTTACGAAACGGAAAACGGACAGCATGTTGTACATGTTAAACGGCGTTGCCGTCGATAATCTACTATTAAACGACATTGAAAGCTTTGAAATCAGTCAATCAAAGCGTCTAAAATCCTCACCTTTTGCCCTATACGTGTATCATTTCGAACGGAACGTATACGCTTCGTCAACGGCGTACAGGCGACCTAATGCACAAGATACATAAGCTATGTTACTATTTGAATCGAAAGAACCCTAAATTAGCAAGTAGTTAGGGTTTTTCTTACCTAGGAGTGCGTTGGAATCGCCGGAAAAGTCATTGGAGTGCGGTGCTTTGGCACGTGCAAAATCTGCAGCAAGTGGCGAGAATTCTTTCCCACTACTCTCTCAAAATCTCTCACTTTCTCTCTCTCTCAATTTAGGATTTTATCCAAATTCGGATGGGAGAGATATGAGAGAGTTTCAAGCCCTTATATAGGCTAAAACTTCACCAAAACAGACTTGGGACAAAGGTATACTTGGGTTATAACCAAATCGGGACTGTTCCGATTCAAAAGAGCATTTCGGGAGGTCCCCTGGCTGAATGCGGTCGGACTTAAGCTCATGGACACTGGATCCTGCTCACATCAAGTTTTCAGTCCAGTAGTGTTCGCAGATCACACGTGGCGGTCCAATTTCAGTTCAGCGGTCATCGCACCTAAATCAGGTTCACAAGTCTCATGATATGAAAGAGAAATTTTTCCTGATCCGAGGGTAAAATTTGACTGAATTCTGACGGTCAGAACGCTTAATAATAATGCGCAAAGACTCGTGCCAGATTTGAATTAAAATTTCAAATCTTAACCCATTTCTCACTCTCTTCACTCCAGGCTCAATGAAATAGCCTCTGAACGTCGGTTGGGCTTGATTTTCTAAACGATTGTCAAGTCCAGCTAAGCGGTCGTAACGGTCTAACATTGTAGATATCGGACTTTCGACGCGCGGTCTAGATCCAATACAAGGTTTCAAAGGGTTCTAGAGAACAAACCGGTTTTGATTTTGATCCTGGATTTTAGGGTATTATAGCGTCCTTGTTTCTACAAGTTTTGGATCTTGCAGAACGTATTTAAAGCGATCAGGAATAATTTCGCAGCTACTCTAGCGTAGCGCTAGCTAACTTACGCTTAATTTTTAAAGGAATTAATCTTAAGTGATTTCTTTGGCTTTGGAATTGGGTTCTGAGAGGTTACCAAGGTGTTATGGTTGACCCATTGCCTAAGGACGTCTAACCCCAGGTTGGCAAAAATCCGGGGTGTTACATAGGTTTAAGATAAGGTTTAGGTTATAGGTTTTGGGATTTGAGAATGGGTTCGGGTTTAGGTTATAGGTTTTGGTATTGGTTTAGGTTATAGGTTTTGGTTAAGGTTATAGGTTATAAGTTTAGGTTTAGGTTAAGGTTAGGTTTAGGTTATAGGTTTAGGGATTTAATAATGAGTTTGAGTTTAGGTTATAGGTTTTGGTTTTAGTTTAGGTTATAGGTTATAGGTTTATGATAAGGTTTAGGTTTAGGTTTAGGTTATAGGTTTTGGGATTTGAGAATGGGTTCGGGTTTAGGTCATAGGTTTTGGTTTTAGTTTAGGTTATAGGTTTTGGGATTCGGAAATGATATTTACAAATGGATGAACGGAATGGATGAAACACATACATCATGGTGGGGCCCACAGAGCACTGACCACTAACCACGGGGCTGGTGTCAGGGGGAGTAGCTAATCCGTTTCCTATACTACATACATTCAATGTGGGCCCAACTGATGGGTGATTTCTTCCTTGGACTAACCATTTTCGGAAGAAGACAAAATGCTGATAAGGGGGGCCCACAAAATGAGTTTTTTTCATCTTTCTCGTGGAACCGGAGGGTGGAAAGGGAGGTGAAAGCAATGTGAAAGTAGCAGTGAAAAGGGAGATGAAAATCAAACAGTAAAAAAGGAGAGAAAAAGTGGACAACAGTGAAAAAGAATGGTATTTTTGTCCAAGAATTGGGTCTCCGCACGTGGAGGTCTAAGTTGCAAAAGTAAGTTTGTATTCTTTCATAAAAACAGCTGGATAAAAGGTGGGTAAACTAGATTTTGACAGTGGGATCAATTTCATGTTTGCCCCGCTCAATTTTCAGTTTGCCCCGCTTAATTTCTAGTTTGCCCCGCTCAATTTTCAGTTTGCCCCGCTCAATTTCCAGTTTGTCTCGCTCATATATGGACGGTTTGGATATAACACATACATCATGATGAGACCCATAAAAGCAAAAAAAATAATTCAGTTTACCCCGCTCAATTTCTAGTTTGCCCCACTCAATTTCTAGTTTGCCCCCCTTAATCGAGCGGGGCAAAATGATTTTTTTTTTTTTTTTGCTTTTGTGGGTCCCATTATGATGTATGTGTTATATCCAAACCGTCCATATATTTTATGAGCTCATATTAAGGCTTGAGACGAAAAATAAGATAGATCTAACTATCAAGTGGTCCACACTGTAAAAGGCAATAGGGAATTGAACGTCTACCATTGAAACCCTTTTAGAGGTTACAGAAGTTTTGGATCATTATGATTTTTTTTTTCCTCTTCATCCAGGTCCTTTTTACCCTATGAATGAACTTAGATGGGGAGGATTTCTCACAAACATCTCAGTGGGCCCCCTAAAGGTTTTTAATGGTTGATGCTCATTCAACACTGTTTCCTGTAACGTGGTATGCTTGAGATTTGGATATATCTCATTTTTGGTCTTATACCATAAAATGATATGAAAAAATATATGGACGGCATGGATGAAAAGCACACATCAAGGTGGAGCCCACGGCTGGTGGCAGGCGGAGTACCCCATCCGTTTCCTTGAAAGGAGCGAGAGAAGGGAGAGGAAAAGCAACGGCAGTAAAAAGGAGGGGTAGTTTCGTCCTCAAAGTCGCTGTCTGCACGTGCTAGTCTAAGTTGGTAACTTAAGTTTGTATTCTTCGATAAAAACCGCTGGATAAAAGGTTTTGCCTACAGTGGTCATTTTATCTAGTATCCCCAATTCGAAAGGATATTCCCTCGCTTTTCAAGTTCCAAACCATATGGGTGTTTTCAAAATTTTAAATTCACGCGTCTCTTTCGAAAGAGTTGTCGATTTTAAAAGTGCACACGCTTCACACGTGAAAATGTGTCACACGTGTTAAAGATCGGATAGGCTTGCCAGGGTATCATCAGCAAGGAGATTTTATGTATATAAATTAGAAAAAACGATTGTCAGATGGTCCACACATACATAAGCAGCATTTGAACCATTGGTCGGTTTCTCTTAACCGTTCATTTCTTTTGTTACAGATGTGGGCTCTGCTGATCACATAAGGATTTTCGTTTTTTTTTTTTTTTTTGGATATGCCATTTGCATTGCTGGGATCACCTGATATGCGGCTCTGATCTCACACCTATGTACATCATCTTCACGTGTGAGGCTGATTCACTTTGAAAGTGCACTTGTGCGACTAACGTTATCAATTGCGTTATACTGAGGCGCCAGACAAACGTGATATCTGTATCCACGTGGTGATGCCTTTTTTGTATTTTTATTATTGCATATCTCCGCTATCGCCACCCAACCTCCTCTCTGTTTTAAATTCAAACATGGTGCAACACCGCAGATCCTATTGGAAATTTCCATCTTCTTCCATTAGTGCAGTGGTACTTGTCGAATCAACAGGGTTCGGATTACGTGACGTCCTTACCCTGCGGTCCAGCTGATATATGTATTCTATATCCACATTGTCTATTTGTTTTGCTAAATCATTTTTAGTGCAAGGGGTGTTCTAGATACACTACACCACATGAAATAGTAGTAACTGGCCATTAAAAACTTCTCCAAGCTACAAAAGTTTTGAATTAATCTGATATTTATCATTTCCTTTTAACAAGTTTGCATATTACCTTATCAATAAGTTGAATAGAAAATAATTATTACAAAAATATAAAGCTGGGACTTGAAATGTTTTTAATGGTTGAGTGTTCAATCACTATTGTTTTTTGAAGTATGGCCCACTTGAGATTTGGATATAATTCATTTTTGGGTTCGTTCCCCTAGAATAATCTGGCACAATATAGAACACAAACATCAAGGTGAGGCGCATAAGGGTCGCACCTTGAACGTATCCCACCGTTTTATGGGATTTTCACTGTAATAGCATTCTGGAATGACTTAAGCGTGAAAATGATCAATCTCTTATGGGTAGCCCCCGGATGACTTTATACATTCTTTTTCTAACAAAATTGTCATTTTACCACCTGCTGCGTCTTACAACCCTAATTTGCATTGGAATTTTGGGAGATGCCATTAAAAGTCAATTCTCAGATCCACTAAAAGAATACTTGGGCTCATCCCTTAGTCAATTTGAATTGTTCACATTTATCGGACAGTCATGAACCCATATAAGTGATTTTTCTATTTTCCTGTTAAAGGTTTGAGTGGCCCACAACTGCATAAATGTTGTTCATTAATTTTGAATTGTTTCCTCTAATGTGGTCCATTCATAATGATTTTTACACTCAAACTTTAACCGAGGATATCAAATTAAAACCCCTTTGATGTCGATGGGTTGGATTTGCTTCATGACAATCCAGTGGGGCCCTATGAAAGATCTGTGGTGGGTTCAAAAGGTGAGGTCCTTGCCATAAGTGGCCTTCTTGGTCGCTTTTTTTTTTTTTTTTTTTCCTTCTTCATACCTTGGATTTTGGAGAAACCATTGTCAATGAGGGGATTGTGCATCCCCAAAGTCATAAATAGGCCGACTAATCTAATTCGTTCATTTGTTTCTTATCATCACTAAACATCGTTTTCATGGGCATCCAAGGCCTCTGTGGCCCCAAATAGATGTAAACCTATACTTTTAATTTGAGTTGTTTCCTCTTATGTGGTTTGTTAGTAAACTTATTTGTGCACCTATTTGTCAATTACATGGGTTAGTGTACCAGTGAGTCGATTAAGCCCTTGGAAGCTAAATACCAAAGATATATGAAAATACGAAGCATTAAAGAGTGAATAAATATGTAAATGGAGGTGCCTTGGTAAATCTAACCTTATAAATAAAACATCATAACCTCTAGATGATCTGCTCCCAAATAGATAAACCTTTAATTGATCATCCTTTAGCCTTATGAGTTTCATTAGATAGGCTATAGAGGTTCAGAGCTGTTGTAAATCGTATAACCCAAAAATAACATAACTCTAGGTGAGTTCGGATAATCTTTGATCGATCGAGTTTAATTAATCAAACTCATTAAATTCGGCTCATTTATGGGACCATTACCCATATTCCAGAAACTAGCATGAATCATTGATTTAAAAGGAAATGGGAGAGAAGCCTAATTGTTCGTTTCTTTTTTAAAATCTCTTGTGTTTCAACTACTTTTTGAGCCAAATCAGACTATTTTATAGATAATCCATTAAGGGCAGGATTATGTTCGCAATCCTAGAGTCTAAGTTCGTGGGATTGGAATTGGTTTTGTTAGTCACCATAGTGATCTCAATGAGTGAAAATTTTATGGATTTTGACTCTTGATATTGAGATACAGTGGTAAGATTGTATATAGTTGCATTTGCAGCCAATGCGGACAATGACAAAAATGCATACGATCACTGTTTGGCATAGATGTAAACAGTATGGAGTAAACATTGTTGGTGTAAGGATGAGAGACTCATCTCACCCACAGGTCTTGAGTATTTTAGATTTACAGGATTGGTATTGCTTAACTTCGTGTTCAAGAGAGTCACATGTCACAACTACCTTCCACAAGAGTGATGATGATATGACCGATTCTTGCCAGGATTGACTAGTTGGGCCCATCATCACCCTAGATAGTTTAATTGAAGGCCCCGATTAATTAAATTTATAATAAATTTTGCCTGATATTCAATTTTATTCATGAATTATTTTATGTAAACAATTTGCTAATGTGAGTATATTTTGTAACCAGCTACAATTTCAATTCAAACATATAATATTCTTGTCTTAACTAAGTCCCATTATGTTTAATGGAAGAGTCCATAGAGAGAGTCCTCGGGTGGTTGCAGCTAGACATTACTTTGGAAAAATATAAACCTTCAAAATCATCTGAAAACGCATAGAATATTAATCTTGTAACCTCAGGACATGGACGTAGGCATAATGGAAAGGGAAATATAAAACATGGTCTAAAAAGGGATCCTCTGAATCGTGAAAGCATTTTCAACTCCCTTGAACCACAACCTTAAAGATGATATGCCTTTAGAGATGCTGAGTTGTCGGTCAAGGGTAGGTGAATCCTAACTTGCTAATGATGAGTCTTTATAGTTAGGGTTATGATTCCTAAGGGTAAGGATTTAATACTTTTTTAGCACAACAAATTTGTCATTAAAGATGGTTGCTAGAGCATTAATGAGTGCTAGAGTTCATTCTTCAATTGGAGCTTTGAATGCTCAATGAATGTCTTTAACACAAGGATTGAATGATAAATTCCATGAGGGAAGAGAGCTTGAGAAAAAGGTTTTTAGATAGGGTTTCACACACTCATAAAGCTCTCTCTATTACTCACCTATTTGTAAAGAAAGCTCTCTTTCATTTAAGTAAAGGAGTTTGCAACGGTAAAAAAAGGCAGAAATCTGTCAGCTTCAATGGCATGAAGTCCCCTTCAATGCCATCGAGAAAATCTAATTTTATCTTGAAAGGTTGTTTGACAGTTTAAGATCTTTGATTGATGTCATCGAGTGGTCTTTGATGCTATCGAGATGACCCTTCAATGCCATCGAGAAAATTTATAATTTTTTCATTAGCTTACTAGACAATTTGAAGTATCCACTCAATGTCATTGAGGTGACCCTTCGATGCCATCAAAGGTCCCTCGATGTCATCGAGAAAATCTAAAATTTTAACTTGAGCTTGCTAGACATTTTGAAGTATCCACTCGATGTTATCAAGTGGTCTTCGATGCCATCAAGGTGACCCTTTGATGCCATCGAGAAAATCTAAGATTTTAACTCGAGCTTGTTGGACATATTTGCTCTACCTTCTCGATGTCATTGAACGGTCTTCGATGCCATTGAAAACCCCTCAATGGGATCAAAACAATCTAATTTTTTTTTTTTTTTTGAAGTTTTCTTTTAAACTTATTTCTTCCCATGACCATTTACTAACTCATATTAGAGTGGTTTTTTCCTATTGGGTTTAGGCTAGTTGGAAGGTCGAGTTTATAAGTTAAGTATGGGTTTCGAAGAGGTCATGACACTTCATTATTTCCTTGATATTCAATGCTTAGATGCCTATGATCTTCGAGTCTTTAGTCTTCAAACTTTTATGGGGATCTCCAGACTCGATGACTCACAATTCATGATGATTGACAAAATAAAGTACTTACAATCTCTCCCTTTGTCAATTATGTGACAAAACCTATACAACTCAAAATACACTACAAATTTACAAGACCTCATAAATTTTCACAAGATATGCAATTATAGCTTGACTCAAAGCTTTACAAAACTTCATTGCTCCCCTTACATCCCTATACTGAAAGTGTCACAAAAAAGATACACGCACTTTGGTGGGAGGTTTGTTCTCCCATTTTTTGGTCAGTGATTGACAAATGATTCAATATGATAATTCCATACACATAAAATAGAGCATGTAAGACATTGAAAGTTATTATTAAAAAGACATAAATCCATGAGTACATACTAGTTAAGCATGGAAAATATGTCAA
Source organism: Magnolia kwangsiensis (assembly GCA_037074715.1). Lineage (NCBI taxonomy): Eukaryota > Viridiplantae > Streptophyta > Magnoliopsida > Magnoliales > Magnoliaceae > Magnolia > Magnolia kwangsiensis. Next base: position 103,974,593 of record CM073576.1, on the reverse strand, counting down.
ATCATTAATAGGAGAGAATGTGGGGCAATCAAGCAATCATAAAATCTATATAATATCATAACATGAATTGTGGAAGTCATAAAACCACTACATAATATCCAAAATGTACATGCATGACAGGAAATGCGCATCCACCATCAAGTCAACCAAATCTCAAATTGCGCCACAAGCGGCTACTTGATGTGATCTTGCTATTGAATGGAGCACCTCGATGTGGTAGCAATGGGAGTGGCTTGTGGTGTAGGCTCCTGAGTCTATGTAGCGCCATCTCTCATTTGCTCCGGTCCTTCGGCCTCAGGCGTGTCTATGTCGGCATCAGGGTTCTTTGTTGCTGATGCGGGAAGGTGCATTTTCTTGATGTTATTGCTGGTGATTTTTGTAAGAGGGATCGATACATCAACTGTTGGTGAGAAGCCACATTTCTTTACTAGAATGTCCAAATGGAAGATACATTGGCTGACTGCCTCTCAAAATATATGTGATCTGATGGAGAATGATAGTGGGAAGGCAAAGTCGGACACGCATCCTCACATTATAAAGAATATCGACCATGAACGGTGTTGGGTTGACTTAGTTGGTCCCTCTTAGATACACATTGGTGGAAAATATTGAGTAAAGGATCCGGAATGAGCTAGACATACTGGATGACCGAAGGGCATTGCCATGGATCCATTGCTTATCACGCCCATTACATGGGAATTTGGTCATCATAACCCGAACCTAGGGAGATGTTATGTCATAGTCAGACTGAGGGTCTCTAGAAATAAGAATATTGGGTAGTGTGGCAATACAAGTGGGGGTAATCCTAACTAGATGGCCACCGACATCTATGTCAAATGATGGGGGATGAAGATTGAGATTTTTGCACTTAGATAAGAACTTATTGTGGATGCTGGAGGGCAGATTTCCTAAGGGGATGGGAGATTGACTCTCACTTCTTCCATTGGTTGCCTTGCTCGAGGGCTTTTGTAAAAAGGGTAAAATGGTATTATATTTGACCAAGTCGTCACTAACCAATTATTATGATTCTACATTTGGTTAGACCCCCATAGAAATGCTTAAGATTGAGGACTCAAAGATCCTTTAGCCTAAGATGACTCGTGAGTTTACGTTCCAAAGATTCCAAGGGACTGCGATTACATATATGGAAGGTATTATGCACCAACTCTGCCTGTACATATGTAGGTCTTTACTTTACAAGATCTGACTAATTTATGAGGAATATGGTTAGTTCTCGCATGCAGAAAATGTAATGTAATACAACGACAATGATGATTAACCGATCCGAATTTCTGATGGGCAAGATTCATATATATCGACAAGCCACAGAGCATACGTTCTAAATGATCAAGTGTAGGGTACAAGGTATGTATGTATGGGATGCTTGATGCTGTATGGATGCTTATGATAAAATGATGGCCAATTAGCTAAGGTTTTTGGTGAACCTACTCCGATTATATCGGCAAGTCTCAGAGCATACGCTTGCCAGTCGGATACGAGAAAATGATGGAATGTAATGTATATGTCAAAATGACGGCTAACTGACTAAGGTTTCTGGTGGGCAAGTTTCGATTGTATCGGCAAGTCTCAGATCATATGCTCTCCAGTTAGATGCAAGAAAATGATGAAATGCACTATAATGCCTCTGTATATGAGAAGCAAGGGGGTTGATAAGGGAATGAATATTGCATGATGTTAATGCGCTGATTCAATAAAACCGATTAAGGCTTGAATAATTAGATGAAGGGTAGTGCTGTAAGACTAGATAAAGTGGCTCAAATTTGAACTTAGGTGGCTTGGACTCTGGCTAGGCTGGGCACTCTCTCTCTCTCTCTCTCTCTCTCTCTCTCTCTCTCCCTCTCTCCTTGGTGGAAGGATGGCTTCCTGATGGGTGTGGTATTTGAAATGAGAAGGGATGGTTCTGATTGCTTTGAAATAAGAAGGGGAGGAGGCTATTTATAGTCTCTAAATTTAATTTTCTTGTAATTCCTGGTAATCCTAGGGGCAAAAAGTGGTTTAAGGGCTGTGATTAGATTACCATATGACATCATTTATGGGTTGGAGGATGTGGTAAAATGATAATTTTGGTTAAAGAGATGAGCATTAGAGTAAATATACTTCAACCACACACTTGGAGTTTGAAAAATGAGAGTTTCAAGTACTTAAGGGACACTGCCCAAAAGAGGGAGAGTGCCACGTGGCCGGAGGCAACCTGGCTGCCACCGGTCCCCACTTAGACTCATTACTTTGGCAGATAACATCTTTTAAGCTTGTGGAGGCCTTGCTTTGAAAGTTGCTGCTTTGAGTTTTTGCATATTTTTCCGATTCAGCTTAGGTTTGGGCTTAACTAGGTGAGTTGATTGGGTTGTTGGATTGGGTAGGCTGACCGGGTGAGTTGATTCACCTAGCTGACTCAAGGCTCTAGGGTTTTAGGTTCTTAGGGATTAGGGTTAGGCTAACTGGGTTGATTTTAGGGTTTAGGACTGGAGTTCATAGGGTTTAAGGCTTCTAAGGTTAGGGTATAGGATTGGGGTTCGGTTGTCCATCCATCAGTTTAAACTCAATCAGCTTATCAGCCTGAGGTGTGGTGTTTACAGATGCTCCTCTTTGATAGAGGTCATGTGCAACCAAATGCTAAACCGAGTGGACACCCTGCCTTTGCTAGTCGATCGAATGACAATAAGTGATATGGTAACTCTTGGCCATTTGATAGCAATTTTTTTTCAAATAAGCTTGATTTCACCTCATTCCATTTAAGAATTGAGGAAGACGCGAGCCTTTCATTGCAAGTATGAAGACCGAAAGAGTACAAGGTGTGTCGTAAACACTATTGATAACTTTCCACCAAACAATTGAGATGAGTTAAAGTGTGTTGGGAATATTGATAATTCTCTTTCCAACATGCTAAAGAATACTTGAATCTAACATAAGATGATAGAGTCAGGAGAAATCTACCATGATTGTGCAAGTGCAGTCCTTATCTAATGAGTGTTCCAAATCAATGAGCAGAAATTGCAGAAATTTCTAATATAATGATTTCGGATCATAATTTTCACATCAATGAATAAGACAATTAGAGTAATCCCATGAAGGTGATTGTCGAGAATCATGATCAATTATATGTCCAGCCCATGTATGGTTAGTCTAGAATCAAAATCTTATAAATGCAAAAGACTCTTGGCTCTCTCCTATCAAACTCAAAAATACATGTGCAGCTTACTATCATCCTTGATGCTGAGAGAGACCAGAGTCTCTACTACACTGCTTTTTCATCATTAAGTTCAATTGCCTACAAGTATCTTGTGTGCCATTTATTTTGCACGGCCCAAGCTATATAGTTAATCCCTCTCCTCTTAGTAGTTTATTAGTTGATAAAATTGAATATGTATATGTTTTACTATCTTTGAATTGAAAATTTTAACTGTTTATATGATTTCATGAAAGTTAACATATGGTTTTGAGATGGTATGTATTCAAATTCTTGATCAATGATGGAACCATGTATGATCGTTCAATCACATCGATTGAAAGCAAGTTGTGGTTTTGATTTGCCTGTATTCACCCACAATCTAAAAATCAGATGGATATGAACCACTCATCATTGGGAACAGACCTTCGATGCGGACCGTCCATCATGTGGGCCCGTCATTATTAATCACCCATCATGTGGAGCGCACCTTTGATGTGGACTATCCATCATGTGGGTCCATGTGGGTTACCGATCATGCAGGGCTTGCCGTGGATGTGGACCATTCATCATTGGTGGCTGACCTTTGACGTGTACCATCCACATGGGGCTTGACTTCAATGTCCGCCACTCATAGTGTGGAGACGTATATTATCGGCACCAAAGAGAATTTCTTTGAATTTTCTCCAACTTATCCACCACTTACGTTGGGAAATGGAAGAGATACAAAAAAAAAAAGAAAAAAAAGATTGGAAGATTCAATAGAGCTAGATCTAAATCTCAGGTGAACCACACCATAGGAAACAATGGTCATTGACTATAGGAAACAATGATCATTGAACGCCCACCATTAAAAACTATAAGTGCACTTGTTTGTCAATCATGTGTGTCGTTGTGTTAGTAAGTCAGTTGAGCCATTGGAAGCTGAAGGTTGAAGACATATGAAGACTTGGAGCATTAATAAGTGAAAAAATAGGTAAATTGAGGTGCTTTGGTAACCCTAACCTTAAACCCCATTAGGTCCAAAACAATCTTAACCTCTAGATGATCTATTCCCCAATAGGTAAACATTTACTTGATCATTACATAACCTTTGGATATTAATTTGATCATAATTAAATATGCTTTAGAGGTGCAAAGTTGTTGTAAATACATAGCCAAAAATAACAGTTTTTAAGTGGATCTCGATCCTATCGACAGGCCGTCGATGGGACTCGATAGAATCGAAGAAACAATCCAACAACCAAATTGTAAATTCCTTAATTTTCTCGATGGGATCGTAGACCAGTTCGATCCTATCGAAGGCTATCTCAATCCTCTTGTAACGCCCGTGAAAAATCCATCCTTGGGCTCGAGTACCAACTCGACCCGAATTTGCGTAGAATTCATTCCTTTGGAAAATTTGACTAGGTTAGCTAGTGCAACGTTAGAATAGCTGGGAAATGGTCCCTGATCACTTTAAATACGTTCTACAAGGCCCGAAGCGAGTGGAACTAAGGGTGCTATAATGCTCTAAAGCCTCGGATCAAACTCTAAGCCGGTTTGTTCTCTGGACCACTTTGAATCTTTGTATTGGATCTAGACCGCACGTTGAAAGTCCGATACCTCCTATCTTAGACCGTTAGGACCGTCTAGCTGGGCTTGACACTCATTCCAAAAATCAAGTCAAACCGATGATTACAGGCTATTTCATTGAGCCCGGACCGAAGAGAGTGTGAATAGGGACATAGTTGGAATTTCAAATTCAAATCTGGCACACAAATTTGACGCATCAGTATTAAGCATTCTGACCGTCAGAATACAGCCAAATCACACCCTTGGATCAGGAAAAATATCTATTATATATCACGAGACTTATAGGCCTGATCTTGGTGCGGTGACCGTTAAACTGAAACTGGGCCGCCACGTGCGATCTGGGAACCCAACCGGTCTGAAAACTGGATGTGTGCTAGATCCAGTATGCATGAGCTTAAGTCCGACCGCATTTGGCCTGGGGACCTCCAGAAATGCCCTTTTGGACCGAAACGGCCCCGATTTGGTTAGGCACCAAGTAAACATTGTTCCCAAGCTTATTTTGGGAATGTTTTAGGCTATAAAAGGGGTTGAAACCCTCACTCCTCTCTCCCATCCGAATTTGAGAGAAGCCCTAGCTTGGGAGAGAGAAAAAGAGTGAGAGATTGTGAGAGAGTGGGAGAGTTCTTCCCGCCACTTGTGCTACGTGTTGCACATGCTTAAGCGACACTTCTCTACCGCTTTCCCGGCGATTCCACCGCAATCCTAGGTAAGTAAAAAACCCTAAATAGTTGGTGATTTGAGTTTTTCTTGTTTCCATGGCGATGTAGCTTATGGATCTTATGTATTAGGCTCCTTACTCGCCGTAGACGAAGCATATACACTCCGCTTCAATTCCCGAGTCTACAAGACACTAGGTGAGGATTTTAGACGCTTGGGTTGACGGTTCCCAATGCTTTCAATGTCGTTTAATAGTAGATTCTTGACGGCATCGCCGTTTGACATGTACAAAATGCTCTCCGTTTCCCGTTTCGTAAGCTAACGAAGAATATGAGATTTAGGGCATTTTAGTCATTTGTAGGAAGTACTGTTTGCATTCATATTTTGCTGATGTGATTGACATGGTTTGTTGTCGCATTAGGAAGTTAGGAATGCGTGCATAATTAGTTTGGCGAAGAGATTCGCCTAGTTGCACACTTTGGGTCGACATGCTATATGTAGACCTAAGTGTGTAGTGCATGTGTTTGTATAAATGCTTGTATTAGTATGTATTGAACTAAATGATGTTATTTGCTACTTTGTGATCGATTTTTCAATTATTATGCCGACCTAAATGATTTTCTACATGTTGACAAAATGCATGATTTCATTACATGCATGGAATGTATGTGCTTGAGGATTTGCTTAAGTTGAATATGCATGGGAAGTATGCCTGGACGATTTGCTTAAGTTGAATGTTATAACAAGTGCTAACATGCTCACATGATGTATTTCAATTCCAATACCTTTTATAGTGATTCCATAGATGTGTGGGACTTGACTTAGTCCAGGCAGTCGGTAACCGAGCAAATTCGTGGCTGACTGGTCATAGCCACGAATGACGCGTCGATGAATGTGATTCGTGTTGAGAGTTGGCGGCAGTGGTTAGGCCACGAGAAGTGTTTTACGCACTTCATGTCGTTCAATTCGATATGCGATCGCGCTAGTCGAGCCCGTCAAGTAACCCGACTGGCCGATGTTTGTTCACCTTGTATGTAACATAACTGCTTGAACCTAGGGTACTGAACTTACCATTGTAAACCCTATTAACCGTGGTACCTTGATCCACGAAGACTCATGAGCCGGGCATGGTGGTATGGGACACCGTGGTCGAGCTGTCGGCCTACGCTGGGGCCACAAACCTCCCCGTAGTGACCAGTGAGCACCTAGACTCGTGAGCAGATTATGGTGGTATGGGACACTATATTCTAGCTGTCGGCCTACACTGATCAGGCGACGAGCCCTTTGTAGTGACCGCGAGCGTATTCTGAGTTCACGGGAGGCGACGACCCTTCCGTGCAGTAGAGTACAGTAGGCCTGTATTGATAAGGTGATGGGGGAGCGGTGCAACGAGTGCGAGCAACAGCCCTGGCAGCCCTTGCAGTGACCTACGAAATGTACATCGTATGAGATTACTAGGAGTGACGACCCTAGACAGGATCCGTGTTGGGATTGATACAAGGGAGGTACCTTAGTTTCCCAATCCTGCTGTTTGAATGGACTAATAACAACTTGGTAATCATATCACCATAGCATTGCATGTGCCTGGAAGATGTGGAGCACTCTAGGGAGTGTGGCATGCCGCGGTCGTAAGATGTTGCCGTATGAGGGTGATCGTCGGTGAGGGCATACATCACGTCATATCATCTTGCATTAACAACAGTTTTAGGACTTGTCTGATTTACTGCTTTACTATTATCGCGTGATTGAATTGTGAACATACTAATCTTTGCTCTATGATTCCACTGAGTTGATCACTCATTCCCACGTTACGGGATGGTGTTTGCAACACCCACCAGACCCTGTTGTAGTTGCAGGTGACGATGAGATCCAGGAGGTGGAGCTAGATGATGACGAGGACCAGGATGAGTTCTCGTATATGCAGTATCATGACGGCTTCCCGTAGGTGACCTGGATCGAGGGGACATCAGTGGGACTTTTCTTTTTGAACATTATTCTTTTGTTATGTACATGTATATGAGACTCAGAGATGTAGTCATACTTTGGAGACAGTTGAGATTACTTTGTTTTTCCATACAGTGATATATATCTTGTTTAGTCTTCCGCTTGCTTTTATCACTGGATCTGAAGTATGAATTGCAGTTTTGGTATACTTTTACTCATGTGAATGCTTTAAATCAGACAACATTGAATCATGACCATTTTTGTTGCATAAGTGACGGTCTGGAACTCGGGAGTTGAGTTTATACACGACTCCCGATTTTCAGGGTGTTACAAGTTGGTATCAGAGCATGAATGAGAGTATACTGGGCCTGGGTTATGGTCTTGCGACGTACGCTGTCGCTTCCTATGACTTAGGTGGGTGCGAGAAGGGTCTAGAAACACATCTAGGATCACAGATTCGCCGATAGGCGAAGTCTATAAGGATCGATCGCAAGATCGAGTCTGTAACGCATCTCGGGTCGCGTAAAGCGACCCGAATCACTTTTAAGCTGTAGGAAGTCGGGTGGAGACGTCCTATGAGCGGTTTTAAACCGCAAAAGTGAATCTTTGGGCCGTGGAATGACCACGACTCCAGTAATCAATCGCCAGGGCTTAAAAACCCCGTTTTGCCAAAAAATTCTCAAAATTCCTTCTCTAAACACTTCAACCTTCAGTTCTTTCTTATCCATTTCATGTTAGGCATCAAACCTAATGTGAAAATAACACAAATTAGTACATTCACCAAATTTTACAGTGAATAGTAAAATTTCATGAAAAATGGCCATAAGGCCATTCTAACTTCACTTTCTTTAGCAACTAAGGAGCTAGAAAGATGTACTGGATCCTTCTACCCCAAATTCATATGCTGCATCATATGGTTTGGTATTCGGGATTGCGATGTGGACCCGGAAAGCCCCAAAAACATGTTTGGGCCCATAGGGACCAAAATACTATGAACTAAGGGGTGGGACTAGACTTTTTGGGACCCTGGGACCATGGGGGACCAGACCCATGGGGTCCCGCTGGCCAACCTGGAGGTTGGCCGGCGATGCCATCGCCGGCCGGGCGATGCATCGCCGGCCGGCCACCTCGGACGGTGCTGCCCTTTGGGCGCACCCACTTAAATACACCCCCCATCACCCCTATGTACCTCCCATCCCACGAAAACCCCTAAAACACCCCTCTCCTTCACAAACAGCCCCCTTGCATGCCCTAGATTTGATTTTCAGCGCTCCATTCCAAATCCCGGCGACCCAAACCCATCCTAATCCCTTCCTTGGCCAAAACCGACCACCACCCATTGATTATTGGGTGTTGGCAGCCCCTTTCCTTGAAGATTTTCCCATTTGGAGCTCCAAAATCCCCCAAATAGTGCTGAAATCGTGAGCAGCTCCATTCCACCTTTTTGTTCTTATTTTTCCCTGAAACTACAGCCTTGGGAAGCTTGAAGCATCCCTCTACGATGCCTAGATTTCCTTTTGTCAGATTGGGCAGCCATTTCTCCGCATTTTCGGCGTTTTCCATGGCTTTCGTGGAAGCTATTTTGGGTCTTTTGTCACTCTCATCCATCCTGTCTTTGATGGGTAAGAGGAAAACTGCAACAGACGAGGCTGGGCCGAGCCGCCCTGCTCGATTGAGAAGACCGCGGGGTGGTGCCGCAAGTTCAAGCGCCGCCGCAGGTCCAGCTGCAGTCCTGGAGTGCCGTACGAAGCGGGATTTGGATCCCCATGCACACCTTGGACGAACCATCCTATCAGAGATGCCTCATGGTGAATACACTGATCGTAGAGTGTTATTTGAGGCGGACGTAGATGGGCGATTGTTCGGCGAATATCTGTTGTTCGAACGCATTGAAGCTGCGCACTGGGGACCGATCTTTGAAGCTCGCGCTCGTGCTAATGTGAGCACTGTTCGTGCCTTCTATGCTAGCATCCAGAGTCCTACCTTGGAGCCCTTGCAGTTCAAAATCCCTTTTGGTAGAGATCGGATGGCTACGATCGACGTCCAGTTGGTTGCGCGACTTCTCAACGTGCCTCTAGGTGATGTACATCCAAGTGAGAAGAATTTGAGGACTAGACGTGAACGAGATCGCCGCACCAGGTTTCTGTGCGGTAAGTTGGTTCCATGGCAGCCTAATAATAGCCTCAAGGCGACGTACATGTCTGAGGATTTGCGTCTGCTGCATCACATCTGCACGTTCAATGTTTATCCTAGGTCGACGAACCGCATTGAATGTACACGTCTTATGGTCGATTTCTTATTTCTGGTGGCTCAGGGAGAGAACGTATGTATGGCCACTTTCATCTTACGGCAGATAGTTCTCATAGCCAGGTCGAGAAGAACATCCGAATCCCTTCCCTTTGGCCGACTCATTTGCAGAATTGCGCTTGAGTTTGCCTATAGACTTGGACCCGAGTTGCCGGTATCGATTCACACCATCGATGAGTCGACGATGGTTAAGATGAAGATCGGGTCGCAATATCGTGAAAATCAACTTGAAAGGGATAGTGGGGACGACTTTGATGAAGAGGAAGATCAAAGCGAAGGAGAACCTAGTGCAGAAGCTCAGGAAGAAGCAGAAGAGGAGGCTCAGGATACTGATGAGAGTCCTCCTCCTTCTGCGCAGACTACTATTGACGATCGCATTGCCCGGATGGAGGAGAGTCAGACCGCTTTGCGAAGGGAAGTCCAAGAACTTCGAGCAGAGGTCGCTGATGCCAAGGCCGTTACGAAGAAGAAATTTGGCAAGGTGACTCGCACCTTGAAGGCAATCCTGTGTTGCTTACAGGATAAGGGTGCTCCTCCTCCGTCGCCAGACTCCGACTAGCGACGCGATCTTTGATGTTGTTATGAGTAGATAGCCATTTTCCGTTTTATGTGTGTAAAGCCTGTTAGGGCTAGTGCTTTGCTTTTGTCGCTGTTGCTTAACTGTCTTAATTTCCATGTCATTCTAGTCATGATGCTTGTAAGGATATATCCCTTGTATTGTGACAATTTTGATTAATTGAAGTGCATGGAATGCCTTGACTCTTTAGTGAATGATTGTGGTGTATTTGTGCAATTGAGACTGACAAGGTTGCGCCCTATTTTGAATATAGGGAATGCCACCTAAGACTACGAGGAGCGCGGTTCGGCTTTCATTGTTAGAGCAGATGGATCAGGCTCCTTCTCAGTCTGGCACTCGTCCGGACCCTGCTGTGGGCCCGATTCCTGAGACTGTTCGATCGTCTCAGCCTGCTACTGGTCCTACAGATGGACCACCGCCATTTACACCATCAGTTAGAGAGCCACAGCGCGCATCTACTTCCGCACCTCATCCGCCACAGCCTGCTCCACCACCTGATAGATTCGAGCAGATGATGGCTATGATGCTACAGCAGCAGCAGCTATTGACTACCATAGTCGGGACTTTAGCCCAGGGTGGGGGTGCGACTGCACCTACTCCGCCTACACCACCTGCGCATCCAGCTGAGGATGCCTATGCTTACGCCCAGGATGAGGGCATAGCACTTCCTGCGCAGCCTGCTTTCCCTGCGGGGAACCCTGCCGACACACGGGGCCTTCTGGAGCGATTTCAGCGCTTGCGGCCTCCTACTTTCACGGGTTCTCACAGACCCGAGGAGGCTGAGTTTTGGCTCGACCGAGTGTCGAAGATTCTGCGCATGTTGCACTGTACTGAGGCAGAGCAGGTAGAGCTGGCTACCTTCCAGTTTGAGAGAGAGGCCAGTATGTGGTGGGATAGTGTATTGCGGACTGTTACCGCAGACTTCGTATGGACATGGGCAGCATTCGAGTTTCGCTTCCATGAGAAGTATTATCCTCAGACCTACAGACACGAGAGGGAGAATGAGTTTCTCCGTCTCAGGCAGGCAGCGATGACGGTCACCGAGTATGAGCATCGGTTCACAGAGTTGGGCAGGTACGTCCCGACGATTTTAGCTGATGAGCAGATGCGCATACGGCGCTTTTTGGAGGGCTTGCGACCGGATATTCGGTCGAAGATGTGCTGCATCAGTTTCTCCTCCTATGCGGAGTTGGTTCACATGTCCATGCGGGCAGAGCAGGACGTGGATCGACTTGCGCGATCACGAGGCCCGACTACTTCTAGGCCGCGACCGGAGTTGCCAGATAGGCCCTTCGCGGGCAAGAGGCCTCGCATTGATCCTCCTACCAGGACCACGGCGCCAGTAGGACCGTTTCGGCGCCCTGATCTATCATGCACATACTGTGGGAGGACGGGCCACCTAGCGCCGAGTTGCTTTGCGAGGATGCGGGACAGTGGGTTCTCGCCGCCGCAGAAGATTGATCGTGTACGTCCACAGGCGATATCAGCACCGCCTATACGGTCAGCTCCTGCGCAGTCCTCTTTCAGACCCACAGTATCGCAGATTCGACAGCCCCCACGGCCCTTGACACAGCGGCCGAACCGGCCACAGCAGGCTCGAGTTCATGCACTGACCGCTGAGGCAGCTACGACGCCGACTTTCCAGCATTCAGCCTTCGAGGTCACGGGCCATATCGGAGGTACTCCCGTTCTTGTCATGGTGGACACTGGTTCCACGATTTCCTTGATATCGCGTGCCGTAGTCAGACGTCTTGGGTTGCAGACTATCACTATGGATAGCGTGCGAGTCCTTGCAGCTCATGGAGATTATTCGGATGTCACCCAGATGTGTGAGGGTTGTTTACTTGATCTGGGAGGCAGGACGATGACTCTTGATTTGGTCGTCGATCCCTCGCTCGTATATCTCGACGTCATTCTTGGCATGGACTGGTTGACTGCAGCGAGAGCCGAGATTGACTGCGAGGCTCGTGTGGTGACGGTGTACGAGCCTGAGGGCACGCCTTTCACATTTTCAGTGCGGGTAAATCTTCCTTTCCGCATTCTTAGCTACGCCACCCTGTTGCACGACGCTGGTGCCCAGGTACTTGAGCAGACGCCGGTTGTTTCTGAGTTCGGGGATCTGTTCAGGAAGATCCCTGGTTTGCCACCCCGACGTGAGATCGATTTCACTATCAATCTGATTCCTGGTTCTACACCCGTCTCACTGCCGACGTATCGCATGGCACCATGTGAGATGGAGGAGTTGAGGACGCAGATTGATGGTCTACTAGAGCTTGGCCTTATACGGCCTAGCGTATCTCCTTGGGGAGCACCGGTCTTGTTCGTGAAGAAGAAGGATGGTTCGCTACGATTGTGTATTGATTATCGCAGGCTGAACCAACTCACAGTGAAGAACAAGTACCCTTTGCCCAGGATCGATGACTTATTTGATCAGTTGAGAGGAGCGCAGTACTTCTCGAAGATTGATCTTCAGTCAGGATATCATCAGCTGCGCGTCAGAGATGAGGACGTGCAGAAGACAGCGTTCAGGACCAGTTTTGGTCATTACGAGTTCCTTGTGATGTCGTTCGGTCTCACGAACGCACCGGCCGTGTTCATGGATCTGATGAACCGGGTACTACGGCCTTTCCTCTATCGATTCGTCGTTGTCTTCATCGACGACATTTTGGTATACTCTAGGAGTCGAGAGGAGCATGAGGAGCACTTGCGTTTGGTCCTTGATACGCTCAGACAGCATCAGTTGTTCGCACAGTATAAGAAGTGCGACTTCTGGAAGCAGGAGGTGAAGTTTCTGGGACACGTGGTGTCCAAGGATGGCATGGCAGTTGACCTGTCTAAGGTAGCTGCGGTGCAGGACTGGGAGCAGCCTGGTTCTGTCACTGAGGTGAGGAGTTTCTTGGGTCTCGCTGGCTACTATCGGCGCTTCATTCAGGATTTCTCGAAGATCGCGAGACCCTTATCTCAGTTGACACGGAAGGACGTGAAGTTCGCCTGGAATGATAAGGCGGAGTCAGCTTTTCAGGAGCTGAAGGACAGACTTACGTCCGCCCCTGTGCTAGTATTGCCAGAGCAAGGGGTTAAATACACTATATACACTGACGCGTCTAGCGTTGGTTTGGGTTGTGTCCTTATGCAGAGGGACAGGGTAATTTCGTATGCCTCGAGACAATTAAGGAAGCACGAGGAGAATTACCCTACACACGACCTGGAGTTGGCAGCCGTGATATTCGCACTGAGACTCTGGAGACATTACCTCTATGGAGAGGAGTTCGAGCTCTTTTGCGACCACAAGAGCCTCAAGTACATATTCACACAGCGGGACTTGAATATGAGGCAGCGGCGATGGATGGAGACGCTGAAGGACTTCAAGTTTGAAGTCTCTTACCATCCTGGGAAGGCGAACCTTGTGGCTGATGCGTTGAGCCGCAAGAAGGCGATAGAGTTTGCGGCTCCGCTGATGGTTGCCGAGTGGGATATGGTTGAGTTTTTGCGAGACTTTGAGCAGAAACTCACCGTAGAGGAGCCATTTGAGTTCATCGCACATGTTCAGGTGCGATCCCCGATCGATGACCGTGTCATCGAGGCGCAGAGGGACGACGCGCATCTTACTGAGCTTCGAGAGCAGGCCAGTGATGATGATGACGCCGACTGGCGAGTTGGCATGGATGGAGGTTTACGTTACCGTGGCCGCCTATGCGTTCCTGATGTCCCTGACTTGAGACGAGAGATTCTCGAGGCTGCGCATTCTACTAGACTCGCGATGCATCCTGGCAGCACGAAGATGTATCGTGACGTGAAGAGGACGTACTGGTGGGAAGGTATGAAGACCCACATTGCTGAGTTCGTGTCCCGTTGTCTCACTTGTCAACAGGTGAAGGCAGAGCATCGCCGACCACCTGGACTTTTGCAGCCTATGCCGATTGCAGAGTGGAAGTGGGATTTCATTTCCATGGACTTCATTTCTGGGTTGCCGAAGACGAGGAAGGGGCATGATTCTATTTGGGTGATCGTCGACCGATTGACGAAGTCGGCGCACTTCCTACCGATCAGAGTTACGAACTCTGCAGACGAGCTGGCTAGATTGTATATTAGAGAGATCGTGCGTCTGCATGGAGTTCCGTTGGAGATCGTGTCGGACAGAGACACGCGGTTCACTTCTATTTTCTGGACTCGCATTCAGGAGGCTATGGGTGTGAAGTTGAAGTTCAGTACTGCCTTCCACCCACAGACGGACGGACAGACAGAGCGAGTGAACCAGATCCTGGAGGACATGTTGCGAGCTTGCGCATTGGACTTCAAGGACAGTTGGGATGACTGTCTTGCATATGCGGAGTTTGCATACAACAATAGCTTCCAGGCGAGTATCGGCATGGCACCTTATGAGGCGCTGTATGGGCGACCTTGTCGCGCACCGCATTGCTGGTTAGAGGTCGGTGAGCGCAGCTTGATTGGCCCAGAGTTGGTGCAGGCGACGTCAGAGAAGATTGATATTATTCGACGTCGGCTTCTTACAGCGCAGAGCAGACAGAAGAGCTACGCCGATACGAGACGGAGACCACTAGAGTTCACAGTCGGGGATCATGTGTTTTTGCGAGTTTCCCCTATGAAGGGAGTCCTTCGGTTCGGAAAGAAGGGGAAGCTGGCACCGCGATACATTGGTCCATTTCAGATCCTCGATCGTGTGGGAGCAGTGGCTTACCGATTGGCTTTACCCACGCCCCTCGCGAGCGTCCACAACGTATTTCATGTTTCTATGCTGAAGAAGTACGTTGCTGATCCTTCTCATATCATCAGATGGGAGCAGGTGCAGTTAGGAGAGGATGTTACTTATATCCTGCGACCGACACGCATCTTAGACCGGAAGGAGCAGGTACTGCGTAGCAAGGTGATTCCCCTTGTGAAGGTATTATGGACGCATCATACTGAGGAGGAGGCTACTTGGGAGACAGAAGCCGAGATCAGAAAGAACTACCCACAGCTTCTCGAGGAGTACGAAAAGGTACAAAATTTCGAGGACGAAATTATTTGTTAAGGGGGGTAGATTGTAACGCCCGTGAAAAATCCATCCTTGGGCTCGAGTACCAACTCGACCCGAATTTGCGTAGAATTCATTCCTTTGGAAAATTTGACTAGGTTAGCTAGTGCAACGTTAGAATAGCTGGGAAATGGTCCCTGATCACTTTAAATACGTTCTACAAGGCCCGAAGCGAGTGGAACTAAGGGTGCTATAATGCTCTAAAGCCTCGGATCAAACTCTAAGCCGGTTTGTTCTCTGGACCACTTTGAATCTTTGTATTGGATCTAGACCGCACGTTGAAAGTCCGATACCTCCTATCTTAGACCGTTAGGACCGTCTAGCTGGGCTTGACACTCATTCCAAAAATCAAGTCAAACCGATGATTACAGGCTATTTCATTGAGCCCGGACCGAAGAGAGTGTGAATAGGGACATAGTTGGAATTTCAAATTCAAATCTGGCACACAAATTTGACGCATCAGTATTAAGCATTCTGACCGTCAGAATACAGCCAAATCACACCCTTGGATCAGGAAAAATATCTATTATATATCACGAGACTTATAGGCCTGATCTTGGTGCGGTGACCGTTAAACTGAAACTGGGCCGCCACGTGCGATCTGGGAACCCAACCGGTCTGAAAACTGGATGTGTGCTAGATCCAGTATGCATGAGCTTAAGTCCGACCGCATTTGGCCTGGGGACCTCCAGAAATGCCCTTTTGGACCGAAACGGCCCCGATTTGGTTAGGCACCAAGTAAACATTGTTCCCAAGCCTATTTTGGGAATGTTTTAGGCTATAAAAGGGGTTGAAACCCTCACTCCTCTCTCCCATCCGAATTTGAGAGAAGCCCTAGCTTGGGAGAGAGAAAAAGAGTGAGAGATTGTGAGAGAGTGGGAGAGTTCTTCCCGCCACTTGTGCTACGTGTTGCACATGCTTAAGCGACACTTCTCTACCGCTTTCCCGGCGATTCCACCGCAATCCTAGGTAAGTAAAAAACCCTAAATAGTTGGTGATTTGAGTTTTTCTTGTTTCCATGGCGATGTAGCTTATGGATCTTATGTATTAGGCTCCTTACTCGCCGTAGACGAAGCATATACACTCCGCTTCAATTCCCGAGTCTACAAGACACTAGGTGAGGATTTTAGACGCTTGGGTTGACGGTTCCCAATGCTTTCAATGTCGTTTAATAGTAGATTCTTGACGGCATCGCCGTTTGACATGTACAAAATGCTCTCCGTTTCCCGTTTCGTAAGCTAACGAAGAATATGAGATTTAGGGCATTTTAGTCATTTGTAGGAAGTACTGTTTGCATTCATATTTTGCTGATGTGATTGACATGGTTTGTTGTCGCATTAGGAAGTTAGGAATGCGTGCATAATTAGTTTGGCGAAGAGATTCGCCTAGTTGCACACTTTGGGTCGACATGCTATATGTAGACCTAAGTGTGTAGTGCATGTGTTTGTATAAATGCTTGTATTAGTATGTATTGAACTAAATGATGTTATTTGCTACTTTGTGATCGATTTTTCAATTATTATGCCGACCTAAATGATTTTCTACATGTTGACAAAATGCATGATTTCATTACATGCATGGAATGTATGTGCTTGAGGATTTGCTTAAGTTGAATATGCATGGGAAGTATGCCTGGACGATTTGCTTAAGTTGAATGTTATAACAAGTGCTAACATGCTCACATGATGTATTTCAATTCCAATACCTTTTATAGTGATTCCATAGATGTGTGGGACTTGACTTAGTCCAGGCAGTCGGTAACCGAGCAAATTCGTGGCTGACTGGTCATAGCCACGAATGACGCGTCGATGAATGTGATTCGTGTTGAGAGTTGGCGGCAGTGGTTAGGCCACGAGAAGTGTTTTACGCACTTCATGTCGTTCAATTCGATATGCGATCGCGCTAGTCGAGCCCGTCAAGTAACCCGACTGGCCGATGTTTGTTCACCTTGTATGTAACATAACTGCTTGAACCTAGGGTACTGAACTTACCATTGTAAACCCTATTAACCGTGGTACCTTGATCCACGAAGACTCATGAGCCGGGCATGGTGGTATGGGACACCGTGGTCGAGCTGTCGGCCTACGCTGGGGCCACAAACCTCCCCGTAGTGACCAGTGAGCACCTAGACTCGTGAG
Source organism: Magnolia kwangsiensis (assembly GCA_037074715.1). Lineage (NCBI taxonomy): Eukaryota > Viridiplantae > Streptophyta > Magnoliopsida > Magnoliales > Magnoliaceae > Magnolia > Magnolia kwangsiensis. The sequence continues at coordinate 103,957,173 of CM073576.1, read as the reverse complement.
CAGATTATGGTGGTATGGGACACTATATTCTAGCTGTCGGCCTACACTGATCAGGCGACGAGCCCTTTGTAGTGACCGCGAGCGTATTCTGAGTTCACGGGAGGCGACGACCCTTCCGTGCAGTAGAGTACAGTAGGCCTGTATTGATAAGGTGATGGGGGAGCGGTGCAACGAGTGCGAGCAACAGCCCTGGCAGCCCTTGCAGTGACCTACGAAATGTACATCGTATGAGATTACTAGGAGTGACGACCCTAGACAGGATCCGTGTTGGGATTGATACAAGGGAGGTACCTTAGTTTCCCAATCCTGCTGTTTGAATGGACTAATAACAACTTGGTAATCATATCACCATAGCATTGCATGTGCCTGGAAGATGTGGAGCACTCTAGGGAGTGTGGCATGCCGCGGTCGTAAGATGTTGCCGTATGAGGGTGATCGTCGGTGAGGGCATACATCACGTCATATCATCTTGCATTAACAACAGTTTTAGGACTTGCCTGATTTACTGCTTTACTATTATCGCGTGATTGAATTGTGAACATGCTAATCTTTGCTCTATGATTCCACTGAGTTGATCACTCATTCCCACGTTACGGGATGGTGTTTGCAACACCCACCAGACCCTGTTGTAGTTGCAGGTGACGATGAGATCCAGGAGGTGGAGCTAGATGATGACGAGGACCAGGATGAGTTCTCGTATATGCAGTATCATGACGGCTTCCCGTAGGTGACCTGGATCGAGGGGACATCAGTGGGACTTTTCTTTTTGAACATTATTCTTTTGTTATGTACATGTATATGAGACTCAGAGATGTAGTCATACTTTGGAGACAGTTGAGATTACTTTGTTTTTCCATACAGTGATATATATCTTGTTTAGTCTTCCGCTTGCTTTTATCACTGGATCTGAAGTATGAATTGCAGTTTTGGTATACTTTTACTCATGTGAATGCTTTAAATCAGACAACATTGAATCATGACCATTTTTGTTGCATAAGTGACGGTCTGGAACTCGGGAGTTGAGTTTATACACGACTCCCGATTTTCAGGGTGTTACAAGTTGGTATCAGAGCATGAATGAGAGTATACTGGGCCTGGGTTATGGTCTTGCGACGTACGCTGTCGCTTCCTATGACTTAGGTGGGTGCGAGAAGGGTCTAGAAACACATCTAGGATCACAGATTCGCCGATAGGCGAAGTCTATAAGGATCGATCGCAAGATCGAGTCTGTAACGCATCTCGGGTCGCGTAAAGCGACCCGAATCACTTTTAAGCTGTAGGAAGTCGGGTGGAGACGTCCTATGAGCGGTTTTAAACCGAAAAAGTGAATCTTTGGGCCGTGGAATGACCACGACTCCAGTAATCAATCGCCAGGGCTTAAAAACCCCGTTTTGCCAAAAAATTCTCAAAATTCCTTCTCTAAACACTTCAACCTTCAGTTCTTTCTTATCCATTTCATGTTAGGCATCAAACCTAATGTGAAAATAACACAAATTAGTACATTCACCAAATTTTACAGTGAATAGTAAAATTTCATGAAAAATGGCCATAAGGCCATTCTAACTTCACTTTCTTTAGCAACTAAGGAGCTAGAAAGATGTACTGGATCCTTCTACCCCAAATTCATATGCTGCATCATATGGTTTGGTATTCGGGATTGCGATGTGGACCCGGAAAGCCCCAAAAACATGTTTGGGCCCATAGGGACCAAAATACTATGAACTAAGGGGTGGGACTAGACTTTTTGGGACCCTGGGACCATGGGGGACCAGACCCATGGGGTCCCGCTGGCCAACCTGGAGGTTGGCCGGCGATGCCATCGCCGGCCGGGCGATGCATCGCCGGCCGGCCACCTCGGACGGTGCTGCCCTTTGGGCGCACCCACTTAAATACACCCCCCATCACCCCTATGTACCTCCCATCCCACGAAAACCCCTAAAACACCCCTCTCCTTCACAAACAGCCCCCTTGCATGCCCTAGATTTGATTTTCAGCGCTCCATTCCAAATCCCGGCGACCCAAACCCATCCTAATCCCTTCCTTGGCCAAAACCGACCACCACCCATTGATTATTGGGTGTTGGCAGCCCCTTTCCTTGAAGATTTTCCCATTTGGAGCTCCAAAATCCCCCAAATAGTGCTGAAATCGTGAGCAGCTCCATTCCACCTTTTTGTTCTTATTTTTCCCTGAAACTACAGCCTTGGGAAGCTTGAAGCATCCCTCTACGACGCCTAGATTTCCTTTTGTCAGATTGGGCAGCCATTTCTCCGCATTTTCGGCGTTTTCCATGGCTTTCGTGGAAGCTATTTTGGGTCTTTTGTCACTCTCATCCATCCTGTCTTTGATGGGTAAGAGGAAAACTGCAACAGACGAGGCTGGGCCGAGCCGCCCTGCTCGATTGAGAAGACCGCGGGGTGGTGCCGCAAGTTCAAGCGCCGCCGCAGGTCCAGCTGCAGTCCTGGAGTGCCGTACGAAGCGGGATTTGGATCCCCATGCACACCTTGGACGAACCATCCTATCAGAGATGCCTCATGGTGAATACACTGATCGTAGAGTGTTATTTGAGGCGGACGTAGATGGGCGATTGTTCGGCGAATATCTGTTGTTCGAACGCATTGAAGCTGCGCACTGGGGACCGATCTTTGAAGCTCGCGCTCGTGCTAATGTGAGCACTGTTCGTGCCTTCTATGCTAGCATCCAGAGTCCTACCTTGGAGCCCTTGCAGTTCAAAATCCCTTTTGGTAGAGATCGGATGGCTACGATCGACGTCCAGTTGGTTGCGCGACTTCTCAACGTGCCTCTAGGTGATGTACATCCAAGTGAGAAGAATTTGAGGACTAGACGTGAACGAGATCGCCGCACCAGGTTTCTGTGCGGTAAGTTGGTTCCATGGCAGCCTAATAATAGCCTCAAGGCGACGTACATGTCTGAGGATTTGCGTCTGCTGCATCACATCTGCACGTTCAATGTTTATCCTAGGTCGACGAACCGCATTGAATGTACACGTCTTATGGTCGATTTCTTATTTCTGGTGGCTCAGGGAGAGAACGTATGTATGGCCACTTTCATCTTACGGCAGATAGTTCTCATAGCCAGGTCGAGAAGAACATCCGAATCCCTTCCCTTTGGCCGACTCATTTGCAGAATTGCGCTTGAGTTTGCCTATAGACTTGGACCCGAGTTGCCGGTATCGATTCACACCATCGATGAGTCGACGATGGTTAAGATGAAGATCGGGTCGCAATATCGTGAAAATCAACTTGAAAGGGATAGTGGGGACGACTTTGATGAAGAGGAAGATCAAAGCGAAGGAGAACCTAGTGCAGAAGCTCAGGAAGAAGCAGAAGAGGAGGCTCAGGATACTGATGAGAGTCCTCCTCCTTCTGCGCAGACTACTATTGACGATCGCATTGCCCGGATGGAGGAGAGTCAGACCGCTTTGCGAAGGGAAGTCCAAGAACTTCGAGCAGAGGTCGCTGATGCCAAGGCCGTTACGAAGAAGAAATTTGGCAAGGTGACTCGCACCTTGAAGGCAATCCTGTGTTGCTTACAGGATAAGGGTGCTCCTCCTCCGTCGCCAGACTCCGACTAGCGACGCGATCTTTGATGTTGTTATGAGTAGATAGCCATTTTCCGTTTTATGTGTGTAAAGCCTGTTAGGGCTAGTGCTTTGCTTTTGTCGCTGTTGCTTAACTGTCTTAATTTCCATGTCATTCTAGTCATGATGCTTGTAAGGATATATCCCTTGTATTGTGACAATTTTGATTAATTGAAGTGCATGGAATGCCTTGACTCTTTAGTGAATGATTGTGGTGTATTTGTGCAATTGAGACTGACAAGGTTGCGCCCTATTTTGAATATAGGGAATGCCACCTAAGACTACGAGGAGCGCGGTTCGGCTTTCATTGTTAGAGCAGATGGATCAGGCTCCTTCTCAGTCTGGCACTCGTCCGGACCCTGCTGTGGGCCCGATTCCTGAGACTGTTCGATCGTCTCAGCCTGCTACTGGTCCTACAGATGGACCACCGCCATTTACACCATCAGTTAGAGAGCCACAGCGCGCATCTACTTCCGCACCTCATCCGCCACAGCCTGCTCCACCACCTGATAGATTCGAGCAGATGATGGCTATGATGCTACAGCAGCAGCAGCTATTGACTACCATAGTCGGGACTTTAGCCCAGGGTGGGGGTGCGACTGCACCTACTCCGCCTACACCACCTGCGCATCCAGCTGAGGATGCCTATGCTTACGCCCAGGATGAGGGCATAGCACTTCCTGCGCAGCCTGCTTTCCCTGCGGGGAACCCTGCCGACACACGGGGCCTTCTGGAGCGATTTCAGCGCTTGCGGCCTCCTACTTTCACGGGTTCTCACAGACCCGAGGAGGCTGAGTTTTGGCTCGACCGAGTGTCGAAGATTCTGCGCATGTTGCACTGTACTGAGGCAGAGCAGGTAGAGCTGGCTACCTTCCAGTTTGAGAGAGAGGCCAGTATGTGGTGGGATAGTGTATTGCGGACTGTTACCGCAGACTTCGTATGGACATGGGCAGCATTCGAGTTTCGCTTCCATGAGAAGTATTATCCTCAGACCTACAGACACGAGAGGGAGAATGAGTTTCTCCGTCTCAGGCAGGCAGCGATGACGGTCACCGAGTATGAGCATCGGTTCACAGAGTTGGGCAGGTACGTCCCGACGATTTTAGCTGATGAGCAGATGCGCATACGGCGCTTTTTGGAGGGCTTGCGACCGGATATTCGGTCGAAGATGTGCTGCATCAGTTTCTCCTCCTATGCGGAGTTGGTTCACATGTCCATGCGGGCAGAGCAGGACGTGGATCGACTTGCGCGATCACGAGGCCCGACTACTTCTAGGCCGCGACCGGAGTTGCCAGATAGGCCCTTCGCGGGCAAGAGGCCTCGCATTGATCCTCCTACCAGGACCACGGCGCCAGTAGGACCGTTTCGGCGCCCTGATCTATCATGCACATACTGTGGGAGGACGGGCCACCTAGCGCCGAGTTGCTTTGCGAGGATGCGGGACAGTGGGTTCTCGCCGCCGCAGAAGATTGATCGTGTACGTCCACAGGCGATATCAGCACCGCCTATACGGTCAGCTCCTGCGCAGTCCTCTTTCAGACCCACAGTATCGCAGATTCGACAGCCCCCACGGCCCTTGACACAGCGGCCGAACCGGCCACAGCAGGCTCGAGTTCATGCACTGACCGCTGAGGCAGCTACGACGCCGACTTTCCAGCATTCAGCCTTCGAGGTCACGGGCCATATCGGAGGTACTCCCGTTCTTGTCATGGTGGACACTGGTTCCACGATTTCCTTGATATCGCGTGCCGTAGTCAGACGTCTTGGGTTGCAGACTATCACTATGGATAGCGTGCGAGTCCTTGCAGCTCATGGAGATTATTCGGATGTCACCCAGATGTGTGAGGGTTGTTTACTTGATCTGGGAGGCAGGACGATGACTCTTGATTTGGTCGTCGATCCCTCGCTCGTATATCTCGACGTCATTCTTGGCATGGACTGGTTGACTGCAGCGAGAGCCGAGATTGACTGCGAGGCTCGTGTGGTGACGGTGTACGAGCCTGAGGGCACGCCTTTCACATTTTCAGTGCGGGTAAATCTTCCTTTCCGCATTCTTAGCTACGCCACCCTGTTGCACGACGCTGGTGCCCAGGTACTTGAGCAGACGCCGGTTGTTTCTGAGTTCGGGGATCTGTTCAGGAAGATCCCTGGTTTGCCACCCCGACGTGAGATCGATTTCACTATCGATCTGATTCCTGGTTCTACACCCGTCTCACTGCCGACGTATCGCATGGCACCATGTGAGATGGAGGAGTTGAGGACGCAGATTGATGGTCTACTAGAGCTTGGCCTTATACGGCCTAGCGTATCTCCTTGGGGAGCACCGGTCTTGTTCGTGAAGAAGAAGGATGGTTCGCTACGATTGTGTATTGATTATCGCAGGCTGAACCAACTCACAGTGAAGAACAAGTACCCTTTGCCCAGGATCGATGACTTATTTGATCAGTTGAGAGGAGCGCAGTACTTCTCGAAGATTGATCTTCAGTCAGGATATCATCAGCTGCGCGTCAGAGATGAGGACGTGCAGAAGACAGCGTTCAGGACCAGTTTTGGTCATTACGAGTTCCTTGTGATGTCGTTCGGTCTCACGAACGCACCGGCCGTGTTCATGGATCTGATGAACCGGGTACTACGGCCTTTCCTCTATCGATTCGTCGTTGTCTTCATCGACGACATTTTGGTATACTCTAGGAGTCGAGAGGAGCATGAGGAGCACTTGCGTTTGGTCCTTGATACGCTCAGACAGCATCAGTTGTTCGCACAGTATAAGAAGTGCGACTTCTGGAAGCAGGAGGTGAAGTTTCTGGGACACGTGGTGTCCAAGGATGGCATGGCAGTTGACCTGTCTAAGGTAGCTGCGGTGCAGGACTGGGAGCAGCCTGGTTCTGTCACTGAGGTGAGGAGTTTCTTGGGTCTCGCTGGCTACTATCGGCGCTTCATTCAGGATTTCTCGAAGATCGCGAGACCCTTATCTCAGTTGACACGGAAGGACGTGAAGTTCGCCTGGAATGATAAGGCGGAGTCAGCTTTTCAGGAGCTGAAGGACAGACTTACGTCCGCCCCTGTGCTAGTATTGCCAGAGCAAGGGGTTAAATACACTATATACACTGACGCGTCTAGCGTTGGTTTGGGTTGTGTCCTTATGCAGAGGGACAGGGTAATTTCGTATGCCTCGAGACAATTAAGGAAGCACGAGGAGAATTACCCTACACACGACCTGGAGTTGGCAGCCGTGATATTCGCACTGAGACTCTGGAGACATTACCTCTATGGAGAGGAGTTCGAGCTCTTTTGCGACCACAAGAGCCTCAAGTACATATTCACACAGCGGGACTTGAATATGAGGCAGCGGCGATGGATGGAGACGCTGAAGGACTTCAAGTTTGAAGTCTCTTACCATCCTGGGAAGGCGAACCTTGTGGCTGATGCGTTGAGCCGCAAGAAGGCGATAGAGTTTGCGGCTCCGCTGATGGTTGCCGAGTGGGATATGGTTGAGTTTTTGCGAGACTTTGAGCAGAAACTCACCGTAGAGGAGCCATTTGAGTTCATCGCACATGTTCAGGTGCGATCCCCGATCGATGACCGTGTCATCGAGGCGCAGAGGGACGACGCGCATCTTACTGAGCTTCGAGAGCAGGCCAGTGATGATGATGACGCCGACTGGCGAGTTGGCATGGATGGAGGTTTACGTTACCGTGGCCGCCTATGCGTTCCTGATGTCCCTGACTTGAGACGAGAGATTCTCGAGGCTGCGCATTCTACTAGACTCGCGATGCATCCTGGCAGCACGAAGATGTATCGTGACGTGAAGAGGACGTACTGGTGGGAAGGTATGAAGACCCACATTGCTGAGTTCGTGTCCCGTTGTCTCACTTGTCAACAGGTGAAGGCAGAGCATCGCCGACCACCTGGACTTTTGCAGCCTATGCCGATTGCAGAGTGGAAGTGGGATTTCATTTCCATGGACTTCATTTCTGGGTTGCCGAAGACGAGGAAGGGGCATGATTCTATTTGGGTGATCGTCGACCGATTGACGAAGTCGGCGCACTTCCTACCGATCAGAGTTACGAACTCTGCAGACGAGCTGGCTAGATTGTATATTAGAGAGATCGTGCGTCTGCATGGAGTTCCGTTGGAGATCGTGTCGGACAGAGACACGCGGTTCACTTCTATTTTCTGGACTCGCATTCAGGAGGCTATGGGTGTGAAGTTGAAGTTCAGTACTGCCTTCCACCCACAGACGGACGGACAGACAGAGCGAGTGAACCAGATCCTGGAGGACATGTTGCGAGCTTGCGCATTGGACTTCAAGGACAGTTGGGATGACTGTCTTGCATATGCGGAGTTTGCATACAACAATAGCTTCCAGGCGAGTATCGGCATGGCACCTTATGAGGCGCTGTATGGGCGACCTTGTCGCGCACCGCATTGCTGGTTAGAGGTCGGTGAGCGCAGCTTGATTGGCCCAGAGTTGGTGCAGGCGACGTCAGAGAAGATTGATATTATTCGACGTCGGCTTCTTACAGCGCAGAGCAGACAGAAGAGCTACGCCGATACGAGACGGAGACCACTAGAGTTCACAGTCGGGGATCATGTGTTTTTGCGAGTTTCCCCTATGAAGGGAGTCCTTCGGTTCGGAAAGAAGGGGAAGCTGGCACCGCGATACATTGGTCCATTTCAGATCCTCGATCGTGTGGGAGCAGTGGCTTACCGATTGGCTTTACCCACGCCCCTCGCGAGCGTCCACAACGTATTTCATGTTTCTATGCTGAAGAAGTACGTTGCTGATCCTTCTCATATCATCAGATGGGAGCAGGTGCAGTTAGGAGAGGATGTTACTTATATCCTGCGACCGACACGCATCTTAGACCGGAAGGAGCAGGTACTGCGTAGCAAGGTGATTCCCCTTGTGAAGGTATTATGGACGCATCATACTGAGGAGGAGGCTACTTGGGAGACAGAAGCCGAGATCAGAAAGAACTACCCACAGCTTCTCGAGGAGTACGAAAAGGTACAAAATTTCGAGGACGAAATTATTTGTTAAGGGGGGTAGATTGTAACGCCCGTGAAAAATCCATCCTTGGGCTCGAGTACCAACTCGACCCGAATTTGCGTAGAATTCATTCCTTTGGAAAATTTGACTAGGTTAGCTAGTGCAACGTTAGAATAGCTGGGAAATGGTCCCTGATCACTTTAAATACGTTCTACAAGGCCCGAAGCGAGTGGAACTAAGGGTGCTATAATGCTCTAAAGCCTCGGATCAAACTCTAAGCCGGTTTGTTCTCTGGACCACTTTGAATCTTTGTATTGGATCTAGACCGCACGTTGAAAGTCCGATACCTCCTATCTTAGACCGTTAGGACCGTCTAGCTGGGCTTGACACTCATTCCAAAAATCAAGTCAAACCGATGATTACAGGCTATTTCATTGAGCCCGGACCGAAGAGAGTGTGAATAGGGACATAGTTGGAATTTCAAATTCAAATCTGGCACACAAATTTGACGCATCAGTATTAAGCATTCTGACCGTCAGAATACAGCCAAATCACACCCTTGGATCAGGAAAAATATCTATTATATATCACGAGACTTATAGGCCTGATCTTGGTGCGGTGACCGTTAAACTGAAACTGGGCCGCCACGTGCGATCTGGGAACCCAACCGGTCTGAAAACTGGATGTGTGCTAGATCCAGTATGCATGAGCTTAAGTCCGACCGCATTTGGCCTGGGGACCTCCAGAAATGCCCTTTTGGACCGAAACGGCCCCGATTTGGTTAGGCACCAAGTAAACATTGTTCCCAAGCCTATTTTGGGAATGTTTTAGGCTATAAAAGGGGTTGAAACCCTCACTCCTCTCTCCCATCCGAATTTGAGAGAAGCCCTAGCTTGGGAGAGAGAAAAAGAGTGAGAGATTGTGAGAGAGTGGGAGAGTTCTTCCCGCCACTTGTGCTACGTGTTGCACATGCTTAAGCGACACTTCTCTACCGCTTTCCCGGCGATTCCACCGCAATCCTAGGTAAGTAAAAAACCCTAAATAGTTGGTGATTTGAGTTTTTCTTGTTTCCATGGCGATGTAGCTTATGGATCTTATGTATTAGGCTCCTTACTCGCCGTAGACGAAGCATATACACTCCGCTTCAATTCCCGAGTCTACAAGACACTAGGTGAGGATTTTAGACGCTTGGGTTGACGGTTCCCAATGCTTTCAATGTCGTTTAATAGTAGATTCTTGACGGCATCGCCGTTTGACATGTACAAAATGCTCTCCGTTTCCCGTTTCGTAAGCTAACGAAGAATATGAGATTTAGGGCATTTTAGTCATTTGTAGGAAGTACTGTTTGCATTCATATTTTGCTGATGTGATTGACATGGTTTGTTGTCGCATTAGGAAGTTAGGAATGCGTGCATAATTAGTTTGGCGAAGAGATTCGCCTAGTTGCACACTTTGGGTCGACATGCTATATGTAGACCTAAGTGTGTAGTGCATGTGTTTGTATAAATGCTTGTATTAGTATGTATTGAACTAAATGATGTTATTTGCTACTTTGTGATCGATTTTTCAATTATTATGCCGACCTAAATGATTTTCTACATGTTGACAAAATGCATGATTTCATTACATGCATGGAATGTATGTGCTTGAGGATTTGCTTAAGTTGAATATGCATGGGAAGTATGCCTGGACGATTTGCTTAAGTTGAATGTTATAACAAGTGCTAACATGCTCACATGATGTATTTCAATTCCAATACCTTTTATAGTGATTCCATAGATGTGTGGGACTTGACTTAGTCCAGGCAGTCGGTAACCGAGCAAATTCGTGGCTGACTGGTCATAGCCACGAATGACGCGTCGATGAATGTGATTCGTGTTGAGAGTTGGCGGCAGTGGTTAGGCCACGAGAAGTGTTTTACGCACTTCATGTCGTTCAATTCGATATGCGATCGCGCTAGTCGAGCCCGTCAAGTAACCCGACTGGCCGATGTTTGTTCACCTTGTATGTAACATAACTGCTTGAACCTAGGGTACTGAACTTACCATTGTAAACCCTATTAACCGTGGTACCTTGATCCACGAAGACTCATGAGCCGGGCATGGTGGTATGGGACACCGTGGTCGAGCTGTCGGCCTACGCTGGGGCCACAAACCTCCCCGTAGTGACCAGTGAGCACCTAGACTCGTGAGCAGATTATGGTGGTATGGGACACTATATTCTAGCTGTCGGCCTACACTGATCAGGCGACGAGCCCTTTGTAGTGACCGCGAGCGTATTCTGAGTTCACGGGAGGCGACGACCCTTCCGTGCAGTAGAGTACAGTAGGCCTGTATTGATAAGGTGATGGGGGAGCGGTGCAACGAGTGCGAGCAACAGCCCTGGCAGCCCTTGCAGTGACCTACGAAATGTACATCGTATGAGATTACTAGGAGTGACGACCCTAGACAGGATCCGTGTTGGGATTGATACAAGGGAGGTACCTTAGTTTCCCAATCCTGCTGTTTGAATGGACTAATAACAACTTGGTAATCATATCACCATAGCATTGCATGTGCCTGGAAGATGTGGAGCACTCTAGGGAGTGTGGCATGCCGCGGTCGTAAGATGTTGCCGTATGAGGGTGATCGTCGGTGAGGGCATACATCACGTCATATCATCTTGCATTAACAACAGTTTTAGGACTTGCCTGATTTACTGCTTTACTATTATCGCGTGATTGAATTGTGAACATGCTAATTTTTGCTCTATGATTCCACTGAGTTGATCACTCATTCCCACGTTACGGGATGGTGTTTGCAACACCCACCAGACCCTGTTGTAGTTGCAGGTGACGATGAGATCCAGGAGGTGGAGCTAGATGATGACGAGGACCAGGATGAGTTCTCGTATATGCAGTATCATGACGGCTTCCCGTAGGTGACCTGGATCGAGGGGACATCAGTGGGACTTTTCTTTTTGAACATTATTCTTTTGTTATGTACATGTATATGAGACTCAGAGATGTAGTCATACTTTGGAGACAGTTGAGATTACTTTGTTTTTCCATACAGTGATATATATCTTGTTTAGTCTTCCGCTTGCTTTTATCACTGGATCTGAAGTATGAATTGCAGTTTTGGTATACTTTTACTCATGTGAATGCTTTAAATCAGACAACATTGAATCATGACCATTTTTGTTGCATAAGTGACGGTCTGGAACTCGGGAGTTGAGTTTATACACGACCCCCGATTTTCAGGGTGTTACACCTCTCGACATAGTTGTTCACTAACCGTTGGAAACTTGTTTTTATAAAATGGGCATTTGTTTCTTGGACAAAATGATGGGTTTTTGGTGCAATTAGAACCTAGATGATTCCCCACTCAATATTCCTCTTAGACTCCAAACCAAAGAGATTTATGTCCCCCTTCTTGTGATTAGCTACTCTAATGAGTATTCCAAGCTCTATTATAAAGGGGTACATGAATTCTCCATTCTTCTCGAGATTAACAATTTTATAGGTAAATATTTGTCTAAATTATCTAGAATACCCATCTAGGTGAATTCCCTTATTAGAACCAACTGTTCATTAGTTGTAGGAGATTCAACCCAACTCTCATTACCTAAGTGGCATCTTATAAGAATATTGTTGTTAGTAGCCAATTCAAGAAAGCGAAAGAAGATCGAGAGGGCACAAGAGAAACGGATTCAACAAGTTAAGACGCATTTCAAGAAGGTGCATCAACATAGCTCAATTTGAAAGGTTGTCATTTTTAGAGTATACATATTCCTTTATTGTATAAGATTGAGTGTACAGTTTGTGACCCAAATTCACATAAGTTTTTGTGCAGTATCGTATCGCCACTAACATGGGTAAGTATGTGTGTATGTCCTTATGTAAGCCTTTGACGAGAGTGTACATATGTAGGCCTCTGACGAGAATGTACATGTGTAAGTCTTCGTAGGAGCCTCCGGAGGAAGTGTATGCTTGTAAAGATTAATGGTGAACCTATTGAAAACTTTTAAGATAGTGAAATCCAGTACACTCGATGAGAGTGCATCCGTCAGGAGTGAAGTAGGAAAATAGTCGAACCATTATATATCATTATGTTTACGATTGTAATTTGATGGCTTGTTTGATTTTTCAACTTCTTGGTAAATACTTTATAAATGGGTAATAATTATTTCCTTAGGTATTTACAACATCCTTCCCTATGCTTGATTTGACCGCCTACATTTTAGATGTAAAAATCGAGAATGCTACAAGATATCTGTGATGCATGTTACTTATCCACACTGTTCATTCGTTATGCCAATGAATTTATGACATGAGCCAAAAAAGGAGGCAGATCCAAAGCTCAAGTGGACCATACCACAGGAAAAAAGGAATTAAACACTTATCATTAAAAACTTCTTGAGGCAATGTTTCTTTTGGTGTGGACCACTTGAGGTTGAATTTGTCCCATTTTTTGACTCATGCATCAAAATGTTATGGTAAAACGGATGAATGGAATAGATATATCATATACATTAGAGTGGTGCCAAAAAATTTAAACCAGCTCTTTCGAACCGATTTCCAAAGCAAAAATTCTAATGGATTTTCAAACGGGGCCAAAGAGTAATAATTACCCATTTACAGGGTATTTACACTAGCTTTGAAAAATCAAACAAGCCCTGAGCACATTTCTATTCATGCTTATGAGTTTAATTGGTTGAATTCTTTGAATGCTTGATAGATCGTTTACACATGCACAAGATATATATCTTGCACATAGACTAGTGGCTCAACTTGTTACACTATTTGTAGTCTATGCAATTGGACCCACTTGGCTTGGAAGTTTAAGTGTTAATTATCTTTTAATTGGCACATAATTTTTAAGTGGTCCTATTTACCCTCCTTTTAGGATTTATCTATAATTCTAAGCTCCACCAAGCTTCCACGTGTCGTGGTAAACAATCCACTAAATTTTAAAAACTTCATGGGGCCCACCATAATGTTTATTTATGATCAAACCTGTTGATAAGGTCACAGACTTTTGATGAAGGGAAAATACAAATATCAACTTGATCCAAAATGTTCGTGGCCCTCCAAGAAATTTTTAAGGTAGGCGTTCAATCATCATGTTTCCTATGGTGTGGAGAATTGGACATGCTTCATCTATGGGCTTTAGGCTCATGCCCTAAAATGAGTTGGCTAACAGCTGGACGACATGAATATACAACACATGCATCAAAGTGGGTCCACTGTCACCACTTGATAGGACATGCTGTTACCTTGACCATGCGGGATTGTTGGGTGAACCCAACTCCACCTGCATAAGGCCCACTGTGATGTTTTTTTTTTAAGAAATCCACCATGTCCATCCATTTTATTGGATCATGTTAGGAGGTGGGCCAAAAAATGAGGTAGATTGAAATCTCAAGTTGGCCACATTGAAGGAAACAATGTTTCGGAGGCCCACTGTGATGATTCTATACCATCCAAACTTATCATAAGGTCATTCCCACTCCATAAGATCATATGAAGAAACTGGTGGATATTTCAAAAAACGTAAATACGGGCTTCGTGACTATTTCAACAATGGAGGTTCAATAGCATTGTTTCAAGAAGTGTAGCCCACTTGAGTATTGGATTTACCTCATATTTGGGCCCACAATCTAAAATGAGCTAATGAAAACGATGGACATGGTGGATTTCTCAAAAACATTAAAATTAGACACTTCAATTTTTTAAGCTCCTCCATTTCTAAGGCAGGAGTCTAATAATAATTTTTTCAAGTTGTGTTGCTCACTTGAGTTTTGGATCTTAATGATATTAAGACACCAATTAAAATGAGAGTGGATTTCTCAAAAATAAAAAATAAAAAAATAAAAATCATGATGGACACACAACAATGGGCAGTGGGAATTGAATACTGCTGTAGCAAATTGTGTGAGTGTTGGATCTACCTCATATTTAGGCCCACCCCCCTAAAATAAAATGAATAAAATAGTTGATGGAGTGGATTTCTCAAACATATCTTCACAAGCCACAATGACTAAGTTACTTTTTGCAAGTTGAAAAGCAAGAAAAAAAAAAAAAAAAAAAAACTTATGAAAACAAGTTACTTTTTGATATATACTTATTTAAGTTTAATAACCAAACTAACTTAAGTTGAAAAGATAACTTATTAACTTAAAAAGTTACTTATTGGGTGGGTATCTAAACAGGCCCTTAACATCCAAACAGGCCCTAAGTGAACTGATTTTGACTCAAAAGGGGAAGGGAATTGTGATGATACGACAAGTTATTCTCCAGCAATTATGACATCAATACTCTAACTCTAGGTTTCAGTTAAATTCTCATAATTCTAAATATGCTAATGTTCCTTAATTTAATTACAGTGCCTACTTCAGTACAAGTAATCCGATCCTCAACGGTTGAATTACTCTAACCGATATCAGTGAGTCCAATTTGCACTTAAAGAGTATTTATTATATTTAGACCTGGATCTTTCAATTGATCTGCTCTCGATGTCATTTCATGAAATCTTTATTATCATTATTATTTAAAGGTTATCTGTAAACAGTGGGAGCAACCAAACCAGCTGAGCTTAATGTTTGTGAAGATGACAACTGCAAATAATATTAGACCGTCTGTGGAGGAATCCTTTTAAAGTAAAAACATACCTCAAATCCTTTTAGGACTATTTCTGTGCATACATAAATCATTAGTAGGTACAATAATGGCCCAACTTAACACTTGAAATATGGTGGTGTTTATGGTATCCATGGCCACATTAAAATGAAAAACATTGCTGCCCAACTTAAGTAATTGAATATGAAAAATGATGATTCCTTATCCAATTCATAGCACTCGAGATCCATTCCTTGTCCAAACAGCAAAATTAGGTTCCTTCAATATCCATTATAGCACTCACAAGATTAAATGGACTAAAATGAGATGACTAAACCAGGAAAATGGTGCCTATTCCTATGGTGACTCGAAAGGCTAAAGATTGAAAAAACACGGAAAAGGAAAGAGGCAACTACCAAATAAAGGATCTCCGCCTGTTGATGGCTTTACAGAAAATGTTATTAAAAAGTATATGTAGTCATGTGCCATCGCACAACCCCCAAAAAATAATTATTATTTTTCCCAAAAATATAAGAAAAGATAAGAAAATATTTAAAAATTAAAAAAGCAAATACACACACACACACACACACACTGTAAGTTTGGGGAATTATTTTTTATAGTTTTATTATCAATTTCATTGAAGTTCTGTTATATTTATTACATCTGTTAGACTAGTATTAGATTATTAGAATATAACAAGTCAACTAACAAGCACTCAAACGAACATATACACTCAAAATGTGAAAAAAAAACAACAAAATTTTTTATTTATATTATTTTAAATAGAGATTATTCAAAATAGAAATACATTATACCAGGAATATACTATATATATGTTGATCTTTAATCCATTGTGGCATATCTCTACTATCATCGGCATTACAATCATTATCATCATCATCATCAGAGTCGTGACCTTCTTTAGTGGATACTTCCTCTTCTTTTATTCTTCATCATCGGATCCTACTAGATAGTTGTTCATTGGTTTTTTTTTTTTCTTGTATATTTTCAATCTCATCTTCTTGTGGGCTCTTACCACTACTAGGCAGCCTCACCTACTTCTCGGTCTTTGAATTGAACTTTTTCTAGGTACCGACCCAAATGTGGCCTCCTCATTTACTTAGGCTCATGTTAGGACCTCACCTGCAATAACTAGGTCATTTGTCTCAACAAGCCACTCACTATTTACTTCCAAATTATCAAGACAAATAAATGAGGTAATAGAAATTAGGCTTTTCTTGCCTAGATATGAATAATTCTCATAGCTTTTAGTTGTATTGGATAAAGACCTAGTCATTAAGTTTCTTTTATTCAAATGGATTTCTCTTTTTGTTGTGAACCTGTTCAACATTTGAATTAATAGTATATTACTGATAAGTGACTTTTTACGTTTTAATATTTTATTTGGGTACTTTAAATCCAATATCTAAATCTGTTGAAAATCTTATCATCTTGAACGTCTCCACTTGCGCTCACAACCATTTGCAGAATATGTGAAAACTAAAATTTTTGTGGCAAATTTTTTTAATGTCAGATTCTTCTTGTTCGGGTCTACTCCGTACATTCCCCATCAATCAACTACTTAAATAACAGCTGGAATAAGTTAGACTTTGTAATATATATATATAAAATAATTACTCTCCAAGACATTTATACTTGGCATTCATACTTCTATACCAGAGGACTCTCCTTATGAAAATTCTTGAGCTCTTCAAGTGTAAGTGCAGAAATCTAAATATTATATCAAGTTCATCTTTATTTAGAATAATCCAAAATGCCGAGAACCTACGATATGCATTGCTTCCACTTCACTTCAATCGGTGAAATAAAAGAATGCAGAAGAATTAAGGACGTAGGCAATCGAATACAAAGGAGATGTCATTTTACTCTTCCATTTTGTTATTTTTTATTTTATCTAATATATCTAATAGAGGCTTGTAATCAAGTTCTTTATTTAGGAAATTTACATAATTTTTTATTTAGCTCTTTCCATCAAGTTGCAAATGTATTCTATTGTTGGTTTCTCATCACCGTCCAACAATCTTAACACAGCTACTAAGGGTTTTGAAGACTTTAATGTCCTCAGTATTTGCATCTAGAACGATTGTGACATGATAGTTTGTTAGACTAACCTTCCTTTAGGATTCTTTGGCCAAGGCCTATTATTCGAATTGAACGACACCACAAAACTTTTAAGTTAAATTTTTTAAGCATAACAACGTTTGCGGTTTTAAAAAAGTCATTGCAAATTGAGTGATGACGAGATTAAGCAAATTACAGGCCAAATGTTTTATTATATTATGGAGTAAAGGGGCATGTTTATACATAAACACAATTATTCCTCTAACCGTAGCAATCGTTTTAATATATAATCTACTTTTCTTCTTCTTCTTCTTCTTCTTCTTCTTCTTCTTTTTTTAAAAAAATTTAATTTAATTTTTTTTTTACACATGCACACACACCCCCACACACTCACGCTAGTGGAATTTCACCACCCATGGGTACTCGAACCCTTGACCAGGTGTTGAAACTCCTGAGAGTCTACCACCGAAGCAAGAGCAAGGACCCTAATATATAATCTACTTATATCCTCTAACATTAAATCTATAAAACTATTGTTAATGTTGTTCAAAATAAACAACGTCGCTACTCCATAAGAAGGCAACTGACAATATCATAGAAAGCTACGTTATCTATGGTAACGTCGCATTTATGAACATTAAAAACAGTCTCGGTCGGACAATTAACGAGAAAGATAAATAATGTTCAACCATATCTATCGAACCATCAACTAACCATTACAATACACCTATATGTTTTCTATGCTTCTTCGTATTCGACAATAAAATTTCTAATGAACTAGACCTCTAATTTTAAGCAAGTTTCCCTTCATAATATAAATGTGATATTAGTCCAGGCCCAAATTAACCTATTGCTTTAATCATTACCTCAATGCTTTTCAGTTTGATGGCATTAAAAGTAATATCATTTTGGTATAACCAGTTAGCATTGTATTGAATAGTTGTTTTTCGATCTTTATTTTGTAACACTTTTTTTTAATGTTGTTTGAGCAGGTCCTTTGCTCCTCTTGTTAACCACGTCCTAGGGATGTGGTCTACATCATCTATCTAATGGCTCATGCCCATGAGGTCTTTTGGGTGTCCGTGGTATAAAACACCCAACCGACATATAAGGGGTAGAGTCATTCGCATTCTGATCAATATCAATATATTGATATACTTCTTATTCCATAAATTCTACTTGAAGTATCACATTATCATGCTTTTTTCTATAATGTTTGTCCATATACTCTATGATTTCATTTTCCCCCCCATTTTCGGAGTAATATTGGGACATACACTTGCATTTTTCTTTGCAAGTGTGACATGTTGCTTGTGCTATGAGATGCTACCAATACTTAACAAACCCACACAAGTCACACTACCTAGGTCTTTCCCGTAGGACTATGATGGTAACTATACTTCCAACTCAAGTCATTAAACTTAGGTCTCGAAGAAGAAGCTTGGGAAAAAGAAATCATGATTAATTAATCAATACCTTAAGATAATACAATACTAAAATATGATACGTGAGAATGTTGTAACTCGTAAGAGAGAACCTCGTAGGTGAAAGAGAAAGAGCTTTCTACCCTTGTACGAGAGAGCCTTTTAGCTAGTAAGTTGTAAGAGAGTAAGAACATAAGAGAGTAAAAGAATGAGATCAACGGTCAAAACATTGCATATGCCATATTCACTGGGGACATGGCATATACGATCACATTTGACAATATTTCTTATAGGGAAAAAGGGGGGCAAGGGAGATCTGAAGTGTTACTTTTGTAGAAAGTTGGGACTCAAAGGACTACATGAAAAAGAAGAAATGGTTCAAAATAAAAAGGTGACCAATTTACCTCAGCATGATCCGAAATCAATCTTGTTATTCCATCTAATAATTTGTGGATTGACTTTGGTGTTATGGTTCTAATTCCATGGAAGGATTCCTCTTGACTAAGAACCTAAACAAAGCTTAGTAAACTATTATGACAAGGAATCAAATAAAGGCTAGAGTGGAAGCTTACTTTGAGCCCTAGATTTATTTAGTTTTATGTTCCATTCCGTTTGTTATGGAACTTAATATCAATTCTCAAACTTGATATACAATGTTATATTTTTCGAATTGGTAATGGTAAGTTTAATCTGTTTAATTATAGACAGTGTGTTGGATTTGGTAATCGTGATAGTTCTATAAACGAAATCTAAACAAACTGCTTACTTAGTCCGTTATGAACTGCATGTCAAAGATGGAGTAAAACATGAAATGATTAAGAGAAGGAAGAAGCTCCTCTATGTTGTGGCACCACTCTCTGGGACATATTTTTCAAAAGAAAGGATGGAGAGATTAGTGAATGATGGAATTTTAGAAGCTCTGGACTTCATTTACTTAAATGCCTGTAAACTGCATTAAAAGAAAGCACACCAAACACACAAAGAGGGGTGCACAAGGAGTTCAAGTGATGTGGACATCTCGCGCACACGCACCCCCCCCTTACGCACGTACGCAAGGAGGGCCCCACCTTCGATCTAGATTGATGACGACATCCATGGAGGGCCTCCTAGTTAGAGGACTGTGTTTTGGTTTCTTGGGGTGGACCCGATCATCATGTGGATCCCATCATTGAATCTTATGATTGTGGCCCACTACCCTAGGTGACCTAGAACTTTTGAGTTTTGCTTATTACCTTTCTTAGGAACATCATGAAGGGTTTATATTGCATTGATTAATTGTTATTTTTTATTACTTTGTCTTTAAGTAATAGTATGTGCACATGTCGCGGCTTTTGGGGTATAAGTTTTTCTTATAAATAGGTAACCCCTTGTAAGGTTTTCTTTATTGAAGATGATTAATAAAATTCTGCGTTTTCCTGCTTCTCTAATTCTTTGAGTTGCGAAAACCTAATCGGATGCGAAATCCTCCCTTCTTCAAAGGGCTAACTACCGTGGTGCGAAGCCACACCCATCCCAAATCGCCCTAATCTCCTACCTTTCATATTCTTCATCTCCTACAGTCATCCCCTCATCAAATCCACCCACGTTTGCAGGTAATCTTTCCCCTATAGCATATTTTTAGAATTTGGCCTTGCAGAAGGGCTGAAACTTCGGCGGAGCACCGTGTTCAAACCGATCATCCGTTTGGCCTAAAATTTGGAGGGAAGGTGGCCCATCTCTGGCTGACCAAGCCCCATCTCTGGCCGACCAGGCCCTAGCTAGCCAATTTCATATTCATGGGCCCCACACACATGCGGACCATCCACACAGTGTGTCAAGCCGGTTTACTATCCACACGTGCGGGCTGATCACGGGTTCCCTCTCGTCTCTATTTCACTCCTCTTTTGCCTTGTTTTTTTAACCCCAACCTTAGATCATCTCAAATCCCCAAGTTCTATTCCACTTTTAAAACTTTAGGTTTTTCCAAATTGAAACGTGAGAATTCCTTGGATTGGGAAATAATCCTTTACATGTGTGGATGAATCTACTATCCTTTGAGCATTGTTTACTCTATAATTTTTAATTAATTCAGCCCTAACATATGTAGGCTTGGACCCTTGTAGATTACCTTTGTTGAATGCTTGATTTTATGTGGGATATGGAATTATTGTAATTGTTTATAAATTATTATGATCTAAAGCTTGAAATCTTGCACATCATATCTAATTTTCATGTCCTGCATCAAATTTGGTATCAAAGCTTAGGTTTTTCATAGGGGATTGCATTACATGTTTAGGGTTTAGTCTACTCACGTTTATTTTGCATTAAATTTCATCATATAGGGCTGTTTAGGACCCATCATTCACAACATAGACTGCTGAATTTTCTATTGTCAAAAATTTCCCAATTTTCATTGCTGAATTTTCTGTTAACAAACTGTTTGGACAATTATGTTGCTGGAATTTTAAGAGCATTGCGTAATTTTCCTCATATAGCCTATAGGAGCATTTAGTCCCATTTAGACGCATATAGTTACATTAGAGGACCTTTGGGTTGAGTGGGTAGTTGTATGCCCACACGTATTGGTTGCAGTTTTGAGTTGCACCATGCACTAAACATGGAGCAATTACAAGAGTCAATGGACAACATAACCCGGCAGTTTGAGTCTTTGGGTAGACGCTTGGAACAACGTATTGACCAATGTTGGGATCGACTTAATGTGCGCGTTACCAAACTAGAGATCTCTGCCTGGGCAAACCCCGCCATTAGGGAAGATGCCCAATCTCAGGCAAGTGGTCAGGAGTATAGACAAGGGATGGAGGTAGCCAAAGAAACAGACATGGGCGTGCACCCGTGCACTCACCCCACGAGGGGCATCATGATCATCATGACCCAAATGCGCAACTCCTCAAGGGAGTTAGAATAGAGGCCCCTACGTTTAATGGCCACTTGGGCCATAAAGCTTTTCTAGATTAGTTGGCGGATTCGGACCACTATTTTGATTGGTACGACATGTCGGATGCTCGTCGAGTCCGATTTGCCAAGATGAAGCTTGTGGGCCAAGCAAAGAGATTTTAGGTTACTGTGGAGTGAAAGAAAGAGAGGTTGAGGGAACCCCCAATAGTCCATTGGGGAGAAATGAAAGAAACTCTTAAAGAAAAATACCTCCATTTCTCTTATTACCTGAGGTTGGTTGAGGAATCGAAGTCCAAGTCTAAGCCTCTTTATATTCTAAATACCAAGGACTTTGAGCGAGAGACTGACTCGGACTCGGTGGTGTACGCCATAGGGAAAGTGCACCAGAGGCTAGTGCAGAGTTACCCACTGAGGCAGTTCCAGTAGTGGATGAGTTTCGTGATGTCTTTCTCGATGATCTATCAGATGAGCTTCCCCCTATGAGGGATATACAGCACGCCGTTGATTTAGCCCTTGGGGCGACTCTACCAAACCTGTTTGAGGTGGTTAATAGGAGTGGGAAATTTGCTCAGGTGTTTAGTGGGGGAGCACACCAGGACGTCGGACACTGCACTACCTATCGCCGAGTTTGCATTGAATAGTTCTGTCAATAGATCCACAGGTTTAAGTCCTTTTGAAGTCGTTATTGGTTATAAACCTAAGAAGCCTATTGATTGTCTCTGTCCTTGTCCCATAGGCCATCAGAGTCTGCAGAGCCCTTTGTACATCACATTCATTCATTGCATCAAGAAATCAGGTGAAAGATCAATACTAGTAATGAACATTACAAAATTTCTGCTGACCAATATAAACAATTCAAGGAATTCAATATAGGGCATCAGGCCACAGCGGTACCCTCAGGGAGCCGTTCATAAATTACACGCGCGTAGCGCTGGACCATTCAAAATTATAAAACGAAACGGTCTTAATGCATATGTGGTGAATTTTTCACCTTCTATGAAAATTAGTTCCACATTCAATGTGGATGATCTAGTTGCATTGCAGGGGACCACTGATACATTGTCCAGTCTGTCACCTAACCATCTTGATTTTCCAAACCTTTCCCTTGATCCATGATTCCCTCTTGACCCATCTTCCCAGCCTCTACCTCCCATACCTACCCTTCCCACACCCAGAGAGGAGAGAGGATATTCTGAACCATTAGATAATATCGACATCAGATGGCGGATTTCAAAAGTTCCTGGTCAAGTGGGAGTCACGCCTAGCTTCATACAGTATGTGACTCACTGAGAAGGAGCTTCAGAGACTTGATCCTGACATCTTAGAGCGGTTCAGGAGTTTTGTTTCGCCAGTGGCTAAATCTTTGCAGCCACGGAGATTTGATGGGGACATCTCGCACACACGCACGCCCCCCTTATGCACGTACGCAAGGAGGGTCTCACTTTCGATTTGGATTGATGACGACATCTATGGAGGGCCTCCTGGTTAGAGGATTGTGTTTTGGTTCCTTGGGGTGGACCCGATCATCATGTGGATCCCATCATTGGATCTCATGATTGTGGCCTACTACCCTAGGTGAACTAGGACTTTGAGTTTTTCTTATTACCGTTATTAGGAACTTCATGAACAGTTTAGATTGTATTAATTAGTTGTTATTTTTTATTACTTTGTCTTTAAGTAATAGTATGCGCACATGGCACAGCTTTTGGGGTATAAGTTTTTCTTATAAATAGGCAACCCCTTGTACGGTTTTTTTCATTGAAGATGATTAATAAAATTCTGCATTTTCCTACTTCTCTAATTCTCTGAGTTGTGGAAACCTAATTGGGTGTAAAACTCTCCCTTCTTTGAAGGGCTAACTACTATGGTACGAAGCCACATCCATCCCAAATCGTCCAAATCTCCTACCCTTCATATTCTTCATCTCCTACAGTCATCCCCTCATCAAATTCACTCATGTTTGCAGCTAATCTTTCCCCTACAGCAGATTTCCAGAATCTAGCCCTACAAGAGGGCTGAAACTTCGGCGGAGCACTATATTCAAACCGATCATCCGTTTAGCCTGAAATTTAGAGGAAAGGTGGCCCATCCCTGGCCGACTAGGCCCTAGCTGGTCGATTCCATATTCGTGGGCTCCACACATGTGTGGGCCGCCATCCACGCAGGCGCGTTAGGCCGGTTTGATGTCCGCACGTGTGGGCTGATCACAGGTTCTCTCTCATCTCTATTTTACTCCTCTTTCGCCTTGTTTCCATAACCCTAACCCTATATCATCTCAAATCCCTAAGTTATATTCCACTTTTGAAACCCTAGGTTTTCCTGAATTGAAACATGAGAATCCCTTGAATTGGGAAATAATCCTTTGTGTGTGTGGATGAATTCACTATCCTTTGAGCATTATTTAGTCTATAATTTTTAATTGATTCAGCCCTAACATGTGTAGGCTTGGACCCTCGTATATTCCCCTCGTTAAATGCTTAACTTTATGTTGGATGTGGAATTATTGTGATTGTTTATAAATTATTATGATCTAAAGCCTGAAATCCTGCACATCATATCTAATTTTCATGTCCTGCATCATCAAGACTTCTTGAAACAATAAACATGGACCTATGTGGTGTTGTTCCCACCTCCTGCTATGGTGGAGGTTAAGAGTACTTCATAACATTTATAAATGATTATTCACATTTTGGGTACATCTACCCATTACATGAGGTATCCAATACTCTCAAAGCCTTCAACATATTCAAGGTTGAAATGGATAATTAACTTGATCAAAAGATCTAAGCTTTGAGATCGAATAGAGTAGACAAGTTCTATGGTAGATATGATTAGGCCAACCGTAATCCAGAATCATTCGCTAGATTCCTCAAAGAATATAGAATAATTGCTCAGTACATAATGCTAAGAACGCCATAGCAGAATGGGATTAGTTGAAAAGCATAACCGTATATTGATGAATATGGTTAGGAGTATGATCAATAACTACCCACCATTCGATTCAATGCAGAGTGAAGCTCTTGTGATGGTTGTGCATTTCCAAAATAGAGTTCCTAGTAAGGTTATTTCTAAAACTCGCTTTCAACTTATGGAAAAGTAGAAAACCTAGCCAACTGCATAAACATATTTGGGAATATCTAGCTAATGCCACACTTTAAAATCTACATGGCAAGAAATTGGATTCAAGAACCATTAGTAGATATTCCATTGAGTATTCACAAAGATCCAATGAGTATGGATTTTATTGTCCCACCTATAGTGCAAGAATCATGTAACTAGAAATGCCAGATTCCCTAAAGATGAGTATATCAACGGGAGTGTAGAACCACATAAAGTGGTATTTAAAGGAATATAAGCCTCAATGATTTTACTTGTAAATTTGAAGAATGTGAAAGTCCCACAACCGGTAGATCATATCGACCAAGTGGAACTCCAAGAACAGGAACATCCACACCTGATAGTCACTAATCCACCAATAGGATGCAAAAATTTTGGAAGTTCCAATAAGATCTCATAGAGTGCTGAGACTCATTATTCCAGATAATTATATGATATATGTATAGGAACATGGCACTAACATTAAGGACTTATTTGTCTCACCAACCACCTTGGTAATGTAAAGGAAAATGTCATCATTACGATTTTAACATTGCCAAACTAAACATGAGAATCGCTGGTCAAATGAAGATGTTTTCAGGGGATAAGTGAAGGAATTTGCAATCATTGCACTTTCCATAACATTACCATGAAAATTTTGAATCCAAACAATGACATCGATGTATAGATGTGATGATTTGACGTTAATGTAAAAATGCTAGCATTACAATTTTACCATTAGTGGTCAAATGCAGATGTTGCCGGGAGACAAGTAATCTATAATCATTGCACATTTCCTTTGCATTATCGTGGTAATTGGTGAAACAAATAAACCCTAAAAATAATGATCTAAAAAGTGGTAAAATGTTAAGATTCTTCTTAGTGGATTAATGCCATAAAAGAAGTGTTGGAATCAATGAACCAGAATGAAGTCTAGAATCTCATTGAGTTACCCAAGGATTGTGGAGTCGTTGGTTGTAAATGGTTCTATAAGACAAAAGGCATTTCAAGGGTAACATCAAACAATTCGAGGCCAGCCTAGTGGTAAAAGAAAACAAACAACCCACGGTCATTGATTGCAAAGATATCTTTTCTCCTCTCCCTGACAAGGATTCACTTAGAATAATCATGGCATTGGTGGCTCACTTACGATTTTAACATTGCCAAACTAAACATGAGAATCGCTGGTCAAATGAAGATGTTTTCAGGGGATAAATGAAGGAATTTGCAATCATTGCACTTTCCATAACATTACCATGAAAATTTTGAATCCAAACAATGACATCGATGTATAGATGTGATGATTTGACGTTAATGTAAAAATGCTAGCATTACAATTTTACCATTAGTGGTCAAATGCAGATGTTGCCGGGAGACAAGTAATCTATAATCATTGCACATTTCCTTTGCATTATCGTGGTAATTGGTGAAACAAATAAACCCTAAAAATAATGATCTAAAAAGTGGTAAAATGTTAAGATTCTTCTTAGTGGATTAATGCCATAAAAGAAGTGTTGGAATCAATGAACCAGAATGAAGTCTAGAATCTCATTGAGTTACCCAAGGATTGTGGAGTCGTTGGTTGTAAATGGTTCTATAAGACAAAAGGCATTTCAAGGGTAACATCAAACAATTCGAGGCCAGCCTAGTGGTAAAAGAAAACAAACAACCCACGGTCATTGATTGCAAAGATATCTTTTCTCCTCTCCCTGACAAGGATTCACTTAGAATAATCATGGCATTGGTGGCTCACTTACGATTTTAACATTGCCAAACTAAACATGAGAATCGCTGGTCAAATGAAGATGTTTTCAGGGGATAAATGAAGGAATTTGCAATCATTGCACTTTCCATAACATTACCATGAAAATTTTGAATCCAAACAATGACATCGATGTATAGATGTGATGATTTGACGTTAATGTAAAAATGCTAGCATTACAATTTTACCATTAGTGGTCAAATGCAGATGTTGCCGGGAGACAAGTAATCTATAATCATTGCACATTTCCTTTGCATTATCGTGGTAATTGGTGAAACAAATAAACCCTAAAAATAATGATCTAAAAAGTGGTAAAATGTTAAGATTCTTCTTAGTGGATTAATGCCATAAAAGAAGTGTTGGAATCAATGAACCAGAATGAAGTCTAGAATCTCATTGAGTTACCCAAGGATTGTGGAGTCGTTGGTTGTAAATGGTTCTATAAGACAAAAGGCATTTCAAGGGTAACATCAAACAATTCGAGGCCAGCCTAGTGGTAAAAGAAAACAAACAACCCACGGTCATTGATTGCAAAGATATCTTTTCTCCTCTCCCTGACAAGGATTCACTTAGAATAATCATGGCATTGGTGGCTCACTTTGACCTTGAGCTGCACCAGATGGATGAGAAAACAACTTTTCTGAATGGGAATCTAGATGAAGCAATACGTGGAAAACCTGAAGTCTTTTCAGTGAATGAATAAGAACATCTAGTATGCAGACTTCAGAAATCCAGATATGGACTTACCAAGCCTCCCAACAGTAGTATCTTATGTTCAATGATATTATTACATCCTTTGGATTCAAGGAAAATACTGTTAATAGGTGTATTACGTAAAGGTTAGTGGTGCTAGATCTCAACATCTATTAGGATTGTCTTAGAGAGCCTATATCGAAAGAATCCTGAAGAGATGGTATGCAAAAGTATTCATCAATAGATGCACTGACTGCGAGGATGATAAGTTTAGCTTGTTGCAATGTCCAAAAAATGACTTTGAGCACAACATCATGGAAAGGATTCTATATGCTTTTGCAGTAGGCAATCTAATGTATGTTCATACATGAATTCTCCTAAACATTAGCTTTGTAATTGGCATGTCAAGGAGACACTCAGGTATTGAAATGGATCATTGAAAAGCTGCAAAGAAAATAATCCAATACTTAAAAGGAACGAAGGATTAAAAGCTCACATATAAAAGGACTGAAGAATAGGAGGCGATCAGAAATTCAGATTGCTAAAATAGCAAGTCTACCTCAAGTTTTTCTATTCTGCTAGTCAACAGAGCAATCTCCCAAAAGTGTGTAGAGCAGACGATTGCCACTGTCTCGACCATGGAGGTCGAGTTCATGGCATCTTTCGAACGCAAATAATTTGGGAGAAGGTGAGCCAGGGTTATTTATAGTGTAGACCATTGCGATAAGAGTCATTCATGGAGCCTGATCACCTAGAAGTGTCCCATGCACCGTCTGGTTCACATGGTTCAAGATATGTCACAAATTTCTCTCCCTTGGTGGTTTTCTAGTCGATAAATTCCAATTGTTCATCCGATTCCATGAAAGTTAACATCATGTGTGCAAACACTTCCAATAGTCAGAAAATAGCATTTTGAAGGCCCGAAGTGATATTTTGAGACAATGGTATTTTCCATCCAAACAATGTAATGTGTCAAATACCATTTAGATTGCGGCTAAATTGTATCAGAGCTGAAATTCAAAGACCCCATCAGAACTCAATTATTGCAAATCAATTCAATCTTGAATCCAAACAGCCCTTAATGCTGCATTAGGAAGCACGCTCAGACCACCCTTGCACTGCTACATTGAAAAGGCTGCGCTGGAAATGCATGTCCAGTAGATTCCGCGTTGAGAGAACTATCTCTTCCCATAAAGGGACCTGAAATCATTACTCCGCTCAACTAGCAGGCTATCAGTTCTGGGTGGAATCAATTCCAACCAATCATGATCTCAAGGCGCTCCAATGCAGCCTCAATTACGATCGACACAATTGTATAGAAGAAAAGCACAAATTCACCAATAAACAATAACACATCTACAATGAGATGTTCTGGCATGCTATCATGACCAATACAAGTGTTTTAAGACCTGTTTTTTTCCAGCAGATTTTTTTTTTTTTTTGGTGGTGGGGGTGGGGGGGGGGTGGGGGGGGGGTGGGGGGTTGAACTACAGAAACATGACTCAGTGAAGTCAGTGTAGTTTTAGATATTCAAACTTCTTGGCATGCAAAATAGAATTTTACAAGGTGTTAGTATTATTCATACAAGCTGACGGTTCAGATTGACTGACCTACGCATGTTGGCAGTCACCGTGTGTCAAAGGGTCCGTGACCAATGACAGATCCGGCTGCTGCTGCATGGGTATGGGCTTCATCTCCAACTTCTTCTTCTCCTTGAGTACCTCTTGCCTTGGCATCACTTCAAGAAGAAAGCTCCCGCCGTTCCATATAGAAGCAGACACCTTTAGAATTTGGAAAGTAATGTGCATCTTGTACGACATGAAGATGGGGACTGTCAGGGCCATAGTTGCGACGGTGAAGACTGCTTGGAGCAAGATGTACATGAACATGCGGTTCTGGTCCCCAAGCAACCCACTCAAACGCCACCATAGGTTGTTTGCCTTTTTTGCTTTCTTCGAGAGTTCCCTATCAGAAACCACAAGAGAACAAAATGCATGGGATTGAAAGATGGAATGACAAAAGGGCAATTAACTGAGACTTCCTCAAAGGAGATGCAATTTGGAAGCCCACACAATCCCACCAAGACCAGCACTATAAGCGGGTCAGTTCTATCATCACTTAACCAGTTGGAGCATGCAGGCTAGCTTACTTTGATGCTCCAGTAAAGATTACATACATATGTAGAAATGACAAATGCTGATGCAATTTGTGTGAGAGAGAAGATAACAGATCACAAGCCAACACTGCACAGGCGTGTGTGATCCTGGGCCACTCATCCTGTCGGGACCCCGTGACCATGTCCTTGGCCAAGAAATCAAGGAGGTTTGCTCGTTAGCACATGCGTTTGCATACAGACCATTGGTCATCCTTCTTCTTGACTGTACATTTTGCTCATGCATATGTGGCTCACCTGATTGGGTCACCAGGTCATGTTCACAGAGGCCCCCAGCTTATCAATGGTCTGAATGTTGCATGGGTGCTGCAAATCACCTCTTA
The DNA here is from genome assembly GCA_037074715.1 of Magnolia kwangsiensis. Taxonomy (NCBI): domain Eukaryota; kingdom Viridiplantae; phylum Streptophyta; class Magnoliopsida; order Magnoliales; family Magnoliaceae; genus Magnolia; species Magnolia kwangsiensis. The sequence continues at coordinate 103,927,533 of CM073576.1, read as the reverse complement.
AATCTCTCCCACACAAGACACGGAGAGAGGGAGAACCTGTAAGAAGTCATCACTTCGGGATCCCTCAAGAGCCTCTGTCGACGAAGGACATTAACTATAAGGAAATAAAGGACTTGCCATAGGGTATAAGCAACCAATGGAACTACAAACAGCCATGTCCACAGATAGGACTTATCCTCAACATATGGCCATGAAGCTATGCCACTCGCCTTCCCCTCCGGGTGCATGGCTGCAAAGGTCACTGGATCCCACCAGCGGATAGTGAAGAAAACAATCCCTGGAGTGAAGCAGCCTTCATAAGAAACAAATAACCAAAGCAACTGAGAAGAACACATACATGGAGAGGGAAAGAACTCGTAACAAATATGAATCGCAGTGCAGTCGGAAAATAACAACCTGCTATCTTTGAATGTTGGTCATTCCTTTAATGCCTCTTAGAGAAACTGTTGTGATAGATGTCTCATGTTCTGTGGAATAGTGCAGGGGAAGTCATTGCCCCAAATGGGCTATTTTAGGTATTTCCATTTAGAGGGTATAAATATTCTTTATGGGGGTTGAATTAGGGTTACACGAGAAACTCTCTCTGGTTTTTGGTGCTCGAAATTTGTTAGGGCTATAATCCTTAAGAAAAATTAGTGACTTCGACAGGGGCTCAACTATGGAGTAGGCACAATGCTGAACCTAGTAAAACCATTGTGTTTTCTGTGTTTGATTTTCTTTGTTGCATCAGTTTGTTTTCTTAAAGAAATAACATAATCAATAGAAGCAAAAACAAGCATAGTTACTGGAATAGAGGAAAGGATTGATGCAGGACATGAAAATTAATGATGATATGCAAGATCTCAGGCTTTAGATCAAGCTAATTCAGAAACATTCACATAAAATTTCTACATCCCACACAAAAATTCAAATATTCAAGCAAGGGGAATCTGTGTGGGTCCAGGCCTACACATGTTAGGGCTGGATCAATAAAAATTATGAGCCAAACGGTACTCAAAGGGAAGTAAAACTCATCCACACATGCACAACAACCAGTCTCTAATCCAAAGGATTCACTAGTTTTAGTTCAGAGAACCCTAGGATTAGAAAAGGGACAAATAAGTTGAAAGTAATACAATCTAGGGTTAGGGTCAGGGAAAATAGATATGAGGAGAGTAAAATAGGAAGAAAATCTGAACCTAAAGATAGTTCCCGTGCGTGGACAGCGGGCCAGGCCTGTCGCACGTGCGCAGGGGCCTGTCCGCACATGCCAGGGGGCGCCGAATGCAGAAAGCTCCTCCTTGGCTCTGGTCGGCCAGGGGAGGGCTTCATAACCCCCGAGTTTCGTGTCGATTGGATGCGCAGTCTATGCGTGATGCTCCGCCGAAGTTTCAGCCTTCCTGCAAGGCCAGATTTTGAAAATCGGTTGTAGGGAGAAGAATTATTGCAAAAGTTGATGGATTCGAAGCTAGAATGGGTGTAGAAGGTGAGAAGTATAGATGATAGAAGATGGGCAGATTGGGATAGATGTGGCTTCGCACCATAGAAGTTAGCCCTTCGATGAAGGGAGGGCTTCGCACCCAATTGGATTCTCCACAACTCAGGAACTCAGAAGAGTAAAAAAAAAACGTAGGAATTTTTTTTATTAAACTTCAATGAATCCAAAAAACTATAAGGGGTGCCTATTTATAAGAAAACCTTATATCCCAAAACTCACGCCATGTGCATAACTTATTACTTGGCGATGGAGTAAACAAAAATAAAAAACTAATCAAAGAAATCTAAACCATCCATGATATTCTAAATAACATTAATAAGCAAAATCTAGAATATGAGATTTATCAGACTAGTGGGCCACGATCATGAGATCCCATGATGGGCTTTACTTGACTTATCGGGCTCACTCCAACGAACCAAAACTTCGTCTTCTGACTAAGAGGCCCTCCCTGGACGTCGTTATCGATCCAGATTGATGGTGGGGCCCTCCTTGCATACATGCGTAGGGGGGCAGCGTGCATGTGCATGCGGGCATGATGTCCTTATCAACTCTCCCCGACTACGAAGATTTTGTCACTAGCAAAACAAAACTCCCAAACCGCTCCAAGATGCTAGGATCAAGTCTCTGAAACTCCTCCTCAGTGAGCCACGTGCTGTTTGAAGCTGATCGTGACTTCCATTTAACCAGGTACTTCTAAAACCCGCCGCCTGATATTGATACCATCTAATGGGTGTGTGAAGGTTAGGTATGGGAGGTAGAGGCTGGGAAGAAAAGTCAAGAAGAAGCCATGTATCAAGGGACATATCTGGGAAATCAGGATGGGTGGGCGAAGGGCCGGACAAAGTATCAGGGGTCTCCTGAAAAGCAACTAGATCCTCCATATTGAATGTGGAACTAATTCCTATGCAAAGTGAAAGATCTACCACATACGCATTGACACTGTTTCGCTTTATAATTTTGAAGGGTCTAGCGCTATGCGCGTGTAATTTACAAACAACCCCCTGAGGATACCGCTCGAGCCTAATGCGGACCATCACAGAGTCGCTTACATTGAATTCCTTGAAATGTTTATCTTGGTTTGCAGAAACTTTGTAATATTCTTTACCAGTAGTGATCTTTCGCCTGATTTCTTGATGCAATAAATGAATGTGATGTGCAAAAGACTCTGCAGACTCTGACGGCCTATGGGACAGTGACATAGGGACAAGGTCAATAAGCTTCCTACGCTTATAACCAGTAATGACCTCAAAAGGACTTAGACCTGTTGACCTATTGACAGAACTATTGAATGCAAACTCGGCTATAAGTAGTACAGTGTCCCACGTCCTGATGTGCTCCCCCACTAAACATCTGAACAAACTTCCTAGGCTCCTATTGGCCACCTCAGTTTGACCATTGGTCTGAGTGTGGTAAGCAGAAGAAATTGGAACCTAGTGTTCATCATGTGCCATAGTGTCTTCCAAAAGTAACTCATGAATTGCACGTCCCGGTCAAACATTATGGTTTTTAGTAACCCATGCAGTTTGACGACCTTATTAAAGAACAACTTGACAACGTGAGATGCGTCGAAGGTCTTAGAACAAGGAATGAAGTGGGCTATTTTATAAAAACAGTCCACGACAACAAATATGGAATCGTGTTTCTGAATAGTCTTAGGAAGTCCAAGCACGAAATCCATATTGATGTCCTGCCAAGGGATGAATGGGACTGACAAAGGTGTGTATAATCCTGTGTTTTGCTTCCATTGCTTTGCCAATTGACAAGTACAACATTGCCTTATAATTTTGGCCACGTCTCGCTTGAGGCTTGATCAATGAAACTTATCCTCCACTAGGGTAATGGTCTTGTCTCGACCGAAATGACCCGCGACCCCTCTGAATGTAACTCCCAGACAAGAAAATCGCTGAGGGAGGTGCATGGTATGTACAAGCGGTCACTCTTAAACAAGTATTTGTCTAAAATCAAGTACTCACTGCTAGCTCCTGATGGACTCTCTAACAATGACGTATACACGACTCCAAAATTTGGACACTCAGAATACTCTTCTTTGATGCGCTCGAGGCCCGTGACTTCGACACTCATGGAATTGAGTAATGCGATTCGACGACTCAACGTGTCGGCAGACTTATTCTCTACACCGGCCTTGTGCTTGAGCACAAAAGTGTACTCTTGAAGGAATTAAACCCACTTGGCATGCCTAGGATTTAATTTCTTCTAAGAGTTCAGGTATCTCAAGGTCCCGTGATCTGAGAATAAGACGAATTCTTACGACAATAGGTAATGACGCCAATGACGCAGTGATTGCACTACCGCATAAAACTTTTTGTCATAGGTAGAATATTTCTGTTTCGCGTCATTCAATTTCTCACTAAAAAAGGCAACAGGGTGCCCTTCCTGACCAAGTACTCCTATGCCGACTCCTAACGCGTCACATGTGACTTCAAAAGCTTTTGAAAAATCCGGAAGTCGCATGACTGGAGCTTCGGTCGTCTTAACCTTTATCTCCTTGAAGGCCTTCGAGGCTACCTTTGTCTATTGAAACTCTCCCTTTTTTATACAATCCGTATGGGAGCCATAATGGAACTAAAACCTCAAATGAATCGGCTATAGAAGGTGGCTAAGTCATGAAAGCTGCGCACCTCATGAATATTGTGGGGTTCAGGCCAATTGACTATGGCCTTGACCTTCTCGGGATCCGCTGATACGCCCTTAGCTGACACAATAAAACCTAAGAAGATAACACTAATAGACAAAAACGCACACTTCTTTAGCTTGGCATACAACTTTTCGGCCATAAGGATCCCACAAACTTGCCTCAAATGGTCGAGGTGTTGCTCCTTAGTCATGCTATAAATCAAGATATCGTCAAAGTATATGATCAGAAACTTCCCCATGAAGGGTCTCAACACTTGGGTCATCACACGCATGAAGGTGCTTGGGGCGTTAGCTAACCCAAAAGGCATAAGTAGCCACTCGTATAGCCCATCCTTCATCTTGAAGGTCGTCTTCCACTCATCACCAGGGAGTACACAGATTTGGTGATAACCACTTTTAAGGTCAATTTTTGAGAAGATAGTAGCATTGGCCATCATATCCTACATATCATCAAGATGCGGTATGGGAAACCGATACTTGACTGTGATTTTATTGATGGTCCTACTATCAATACACATCCTCCATGTGTCATCCTTCTTGGGTGTAAGAAGGGCAGGCACGGCACACGGGCTCGTGCTCTCTCGAATGAAACCCTTCTATAGGAGTTCGTCAATCTGCCTCTTCAATTCAGCATGCTCCTTTGGGTTCATTCTATAATGCAGGAGGTTTGGTAAAGTCGTCCCAGGGATTAAATCAATGGCATGCCCTATATCCCTCATAGGGAGAAGTTCGTTCGGTAGATCATCAAGAAAGACATCATGAAACTCATGTACTACCTGAATGGCCTCAGTTGGTAACTCTATACTAGCTTCTGGTACACTCTCCCTAGCTACAGGGGTGTATACTATCAAGTCTGCATCCGTTTCTCACTCAATTCTTTTGAGCCGCTCGCACCACTCTGTGTGGTGGACTCCTTTCGTGTTCTTGGGTGGCAGTGGATTTAGCTTGACCTTCTTGCCCTCAAACCAGAATGTACACACATTCGAACGACCAAATATGGTAACATCCCTGTCATAGAGCCACGGTCTACCCAAAATGATATGGTCAACATCCATGGGAACAACATCACACTAAAGTGTCTTTATATGATCCAAACTGAATAGGAACAAGACAACAGTGCGAGACTGGAATAGACATTTCATCAACCCAAGAGACTCTATAGGGTTGAGGATGGGCTTCTAGCTTCAAGCCCAAATGGCTCACAGTGTTAGTCGATGCTACATTGGCACAATTACCACTATCCACAATCATCTTATAGCTCTTTTCCCCACATTTTGCATAAGAATAGAAGATCGTGTTGTGGAGCCAATCATCAGTGTTCTTGGCCTGAGCCAAGGCGCAACAAACAATCTCGAGGGTCGCAAACTCTTGCGCTCCCTCTTCCTCATCACTAGGGGTTTCTACTGGCTCATATTCTTCCTCTTCACCGTCAATTTCTGGGGGCACTACTACTTGCCCATCAATAAAGAATACTTTGGTGCCCTCTTTTGTGCCGCACTGGTGGGCAAAGTGACCAAACCCCTGACACCTAAAACACCTAGTTGTCCCACTTCCATGCGAGCTAGACCCGACAATTTCTGTACCCTTATCATCCTTGGGCCCAGGCTGAAAACTGTTGGAAGGTTTGTTTTGGTACCCAGTGTTAGATTTAGCCTTAGATGGGTTGGCCTTAACACTAGAATTGCGAAAATCAAACCGCCTTCCTACAGATGCTTTGAGGTATTGCTCAACGTTTAACACTACTTGATATAATTGTTCAATAGTGTCTATGTCTTTGGCGAGCAATTCTCTCCTAATGTCAGGATGGAGGCCCGTTTTAAAACGAGTAAGGGTGAGTACGAGGTCCTCATCAACCTCGCAACGGGTCAAGTACTCTTCGAACTTCTCAATATACTCAGCAACACTCATATAACCCTGTCGTAGAGACAGTCATTCCTCAATCAACCGTAAGCGATAAGAGAATGAGAGATACCTTTATTTAAGCGTTTCTTTCATTTCTCCTCAATGTACTATTGGGAGGTCTCTCGCTCTTTCTTTCTTTCGCTCTATTGTCGCCCAATACCTCTTTACTTGGTCCACAAGCTTCATCTTGGCAAATCGAACTCAACAAACATCCGACATGTCATACCACTCAAAATAGTGGTCCATATCCGCCAATCAATCTAAAAGGCTTTAGGGTCCAAGTGGCCATCAAATGTAGGGGCATCTACTCTAACTCCGTTGAGGAGTTGCGCATCTAAGTTATATTGATCATGATGTCCCTCGCGGGGTGGGTGCATGGGTGCGCACCCATGACCAATTCCTTTCCTTGGTCTAACTTCTGATCACTTGCCTGAGATTGGGCATCTTCGCCAATGGTGGGGTTTGCCCCGAGGGAGGTCTCTAGTTGGGTAAAATAAACTGCTTAAGGCATTGGTCCATACGTTGTTCCAAGTGCTTACTCAAAGAATCAACCTGCTGGGTCAACTTGTTCATTGATTCTTGCAATTGCTCCATGTTTAGTGTAGGGTGAAAGTCAAAACCACGACCCGTACACGTGGGCATACAACTACTGACTCAACCTAAGGACCTTCTACTGCGACTATATGCATTTAAATAAAACTAAATGATCCTATGGGACTTTACATGGGGAAAACCACACCACGTCACTAAAACTCAGCAATATATTTATTAAAATAAAGGGATAACAGAAAATTCCAGCAATATGAGTTACTAAATTTCTGTTAACAGAAATTTTAGCAGCTTGTATCAGGATTTATGGATCTCTAAACAGCTATATGTGATGGGACTTGATGTATGATGGACATAACCAAACTAAACCCTAAACATGTGATGTATTCCCATATAAGAACCCTAGGCTCTGATACCGAATTTGATGCAGGACATGAAAATTAACTATGATATGTAAGATCTCAGCCTTTAGATCAAACTAATTCAAAAACATTCACATAAAATTTCGACATCCCACACAAAAGTTCAAACATTCAAGCAAGGAGAATCTGTGCGGGTCCAGGCCGACACATGTTAGGGCTGGATCAATAAAAATTATGAGCCAAACGGTACTCAAAGGGAAGTAAAACTCATCCACACATGCACAACAACCAGTCCCTAATCCAAAGGAATCACCAGTTTCAGTTTAGAGAACCCTAAGATTAGAAAATGGGCAAATAAATTGAAAGTAATGCAATCTAGGGTTAGAGTTAATGAAAATAGGTATGAGGGGAGTAAAATAGGTAGAAAATCTGAACCTCGAGACAGTTCTCACACGTGGACAACGGGCCAGGACTGTCGCATGTGCACAAGGGCCTGGCCGCATGTGCAAGGGGGCGCCGAATGCGGAAAGCGCCTCCTTGGCTCTGGTCGGCCAGGGGAGGGCTTCGAAACCCCCGAGTTTCGTGTCGATTGGATGCGCGGTTTGTGCGTGGTGCTCCGCTGAAGTTTCGGCCCTCATATAGGGCCAGATTCTGAAAATCGGCTGTAGGGAGAAGAACTGTTGCAAAAGATGATGAATTCGAAGCTAGGATAGGTTTAGAAGGTAAGAAGTATGGATGATAGAAGATATGGGCGGATTGGGATAGATGTGGCTTCGCACCACGATAGTTAGCCCTTTGATGAAGTGAGGACTTCGCACCTAATTGGATTCGCCACAACTAAGGAACTCAGAGAAGTAGAAAAAAATGTAGGATTTTTTTTATTAAATTTCAATGAATCAAAAAAACTACAAGGGGTGCCTATTTATAAGAAAACCCTATACCCCAAAACTCACGCCATGTGTGCAACCTGTTACCTGGCGATGAAGTAAACAAAAATAAAAAATAATCAAAGAAATCTAAACCGTCCATGATATTCTAAATAACATTAATAAGCAAAACCTAAAATATGAGATTTATCAGACTAGTGGGCCACGATCATGAGATCCCAATATGGGCTTTACTTGACTTATCGAGCCCACTCCAATGAACCAAAACTCCGTCTTCTAACTAGGAGGCTCTCCCTGGACGTCGTCATCGATCTAGATCGACGGTGGGGCCCTCCTTGTGTACGTGCGTAGGGAGGGCGGCGTGCGTGCATGCGTGATGTCCCCATCAAGGATGGTCCCCAAGGATTACCATTTACTGAAACAATAGGAATAACCCTTCCAATGATGGAACCTACCTATGTGGTGTGGTCCCCAGTTGAAAAAGGGTGGGTCCTGCTACTTCAGAAAAAAGGTGAAGTCCATGTTTTGTCACATCGAATTTTACAAAAATACATGGAAGTTTGTTATACAGAAGTTAATTAACTATGTAGTTAAAACCTTTCAAAAAACTTAACTATATAGTTAACAGTAATAAGAATGTGCTAATAACAGTCCTATAAAGCTTGACTTTAGGCCCAGAGGTACCACCGCAATTACTCATGTGATTTTAAACATTGGTCCAAACTAAAAGGCTGACTTCAAGCCTAAACCAACAACACGGTTCGGCATTCCATCGGCCTACCCTGACCATTCAAAATCCTAAAGAGGAGGTGCTGCGTGTGAGAAACCATTTTTTAAGTATTTTTTCACTAAAATAAATTTGAATTAGAATGCATAAGTTGTAACCATTGTTCAAAGTATCCCCGATATTATCTGTATCTCTAGCTCGACAATATCGATAACGATAGTAGCAATACCAATAACACTGATAGTATCAGAAATTCCAGGTATCGGTGATATATTGCTAAGTATTGCCAATACATCATCAATATTTTTTACTATGTAAATTCCAGGCATCACTTGTATCGCCAATATTTTCGACTGCATAAATTCTAGGTATCTCTTGTATTTTCTGTGTATCGGCGATATTTTGATAATATCACCAATGTATCGATATCACCAAAAATCTGTTTACTTTAAATAATCCATTTCAAAAAAATTTAATGGCCGCATGGTTATATGATGAAATGCATGTTTGTATGTGTGTATATGTATGTATGCATGCATTGATGGATGGATAGATCATGGGTAGATGGATGTATGGTGCCTACATTTGTATTATATATAGATCATGGATGAATGCATGTTTGGGTTCATTTACTTTTACATATCTTATTTATTGTATGGTACCCGCATTTGTATTATATAAACTCATTTTTGTTACTATTGGACTAATTTCTTACAACAACACATGCTTTTAGGCCCCCATTAAATGTAAACTTATTATGTATGCTTTAAAATATATATATATATATATATATATATATATATATATATATATATATATACACATTTTTTTATTCCTAAATACGCAAATGTGTATTTTAGCATCCCTTGAAGTTTCACTAAAAAATTCTACCATTTTCCCCTGTTTCCCCACATTTTCGACTAGCAGCAATATTATCAATGATAATGTTATTGTTTCTGTATCCCCACGTAGCAAAAGTTTTAGCGATACCGATAACTCAAACACTAGTTATAACAAATAACCTCGAAATAAATACAAACTGAATCATTCACTATCCTGTCTAAAACAAGCAATATGATACACATTAGATCTATTACACCTGAGAATTGCATGATTGAGTCTACAATGGCAACTAAAGAGGATGAAATTACTTTCCAAGTACACATCCTCGTGAACTTATGTTGGGGGAACACTCCACATTAGCAATCGTATGGCATTTCCAAACAGAGAAAATTGTCCAATTTATCTCTAAAGAAAAAGTCCAACTTGGAGCTCTTCTTCCATCCGAGGGTTCCAATATTCTCTTTTGGGTCTCCATTGGACGGTTGTGTTTATCCAATAGGGACTTTAGTTGTTCAAGGGGACAATGATCAATTAATTGAAGATGGTAGAGTGTGGAAGCAGGTACTATAGAAGACCAGGATGGATGTTGAGCGGTAGTCCCTTGGAGATGTGTCCATGGTTCTAAACATCAGTATCAGGGGGTGGGGTATATTGGCCCAGCCGAAAAACAATATCATACGGACGTCGCATGTTGGCATCAGCCTATATTGCAACATATCGGTCAAAATTTGTTTTTAAGCTAAAGAATTAAGGAAGATATAAAAAGGGGGAAATGAGATATTTAAGAATATATCCTCTCCTTTTTTTTCTTCTTTTTTTTCTTTTTTTACACATGTAAAATGGTGCATTGGAACATCCTTTAACCAAAATGTTGTGTCGGCTTGACATGGTGAAAGTCAACCAAATGGACCTTAAAGGAACACAAATCACGCACGATTTGGTGAATTAGAGCCCATTACATTGGAAAAAAAAAAGGTCAATCCGTTTTTCTGATTTTTCCCATAATGATCCATTCCCTTTCGATTTATCAAATCTCATTCAAATCTTGTGTTTTGATCAACAAAATGGGCCTAAATCTATTCTAAATGATTTTGTAAGCTACCTCCATGGATGAAATGAAAAAGAAGAAGAAAAATGAGTGAAAAAATAAAATAAAATCATATTTCGGTCTTTATGGGCGTACCGGCCCATATCTAGGCTAATACAACCCATTTTGTGGGTCATTTCGGCCTTGTTATCGTATTAAGTCGATACAAATATGATACAACTATATCAACAAATACGACACCAGAGGAAGAAAAAAAAAAGGATAGAGAGTGAAGGGGGTTTTCGTTATATGGATATTTGAATGAGACACAGAAGACCATGAACATTTTCAATTGTAGGAAGGTCAACAGGATAAACCAAAACTATCAAAGTAATCATGGAAAATTTTGGTCTGGCTAAACAACAACAAGAGGAAAAGCATAGTATGCCTTTTGAGATTAATAAGAAAGAGATGTGGCTACACCGGATCATCTAACATCTCAGAATGAGCATTACGAATTCTAAAATTTCTTAGGAAGCCTTGGAAGAATAGATATTTTCCAATCTGGAAGAAGATTATATACGTCTGAGGAATACATATGGATGATAGAGTGAAAAAAAAAAAAGTCCTATGAAGACCCTGCTGATTTCCAGGATCCAAGTTCCAAAGTGAAGCTTGAATCAAAATAAGGGGCGGAGGGAAGCGGCGACCGCTGATGGGGGCATCAAAGCACCTACAAGAGTTTACCGAAGGAGGAGCCCAACCCTAGTTTCATTATGGTTGGATGCATGTGGACTGCTTATTTGGGATTGATTCATGCATCTTTGGACTATTTAGACGTCACCCAGCCTGACCTGGACCACATCTGGACGTTACAAACTTTAGACCATGCCGTTGGATATCTTGGACGCATCAATTTGGTGATACCGGGGTTTAGCTGTACAGACACTCTAGTATTCACATCCAAGCCATGGACACATTAGACCACATTCATCCAGGCCATTGATCACGTGTAGACGTGTGGACGTACCTGTTGCACGTTGGAGATCATCCTTGTGCCATGTGGTGCATCTTTATTACTGATTTATTTTTTAATTTTATTTTAGGTTATTAGATATTTATGTTTTGATCTTGACTCAGACGGTCAAGAATAGTTCTAGACTTGGGGTTTGCTTAGGTTTTCTAATATATACTTGTTTAAGACTTGAGATGATGGACATACTGAATAAAATTTCTCTGCATTGCTTCATTTGAGCAAGAAAACTTCATGTGAATAGAATTTGGTGTCAAGCCATTGGAGTGATTCCAAGTTATCTTTCTTATTCCTATCAAAGTATTTCTTTCTTCTCTCTCTCAAACCATCTTTTTCCATTGAATATTTTTTTCTCTTCTTTTTAAACCCTAACTCCATCCACAAGAAAACTTCATGTGAATGGAATTTGGTGTGAAGCCATTGGAGTGATTCCAAGTTATCTTTCTTATTCTTATCAAGGTATTTCTTTCTTCCCTCTCTCAAATCCCATTTTTCCATTGAATATTTTTCTCTTCTTTCTCAAACCCTAACTTCATCATCATCAACCCAACTCATCATCGATCCAACCCCACCACACCGTCCGTACAGCCAAATGGCCTCCCCCTCATTGATTCTTTCTCTTCTTCTCTATTTTATAAAACCCTAACCCTAACCCTAGCCGTTTATAAAACATAAATTCCAAATTTCTTGATTTCCAAACCCAAACCCTCATCCATTCAAACCCTAGCAAAGCATAAATGAATCCTTGAATCTAGAACGAATCCTGTGCTAGATGGAAGTTCTACTTCTACCTTCCATTGGGCCATGTCCAATCAATAGCCTTGAGGATCTATTTTGCAGGATTGTGATGTGGTCTTGAACTTGAGTTTAATTGAATATTTGATTTCCCTAATTTTGTGGTAGATTGGCTTTATTTTATGTTTTGATTTACTCTAGTAATCCTTTAATTAATTTATTCGCATCATCCTAGTTTAGGCCATCTGTCCTACATCAATCGCTTAGGAAGAAAGGATTTTAGAAGCTGATGTTCTACAATGTTATCATTTCCTTATTTGTTGAATTTGGTTGCCCTGGTTCAATTGCATGACATTCCCCTTCCCCATAACCAAGAAGTGCTCACGTTTTGAATGGCTGCTTACCAGGAGGGATTGTGGCCCGCATGAAGTTGCAGAGTTTGTGAGGTTTAAGGTCATAGTCAACAGTTGGGAGGAAATGACTGTTGCTGGAAGGAGTTACCTAGTTTATAGTTGCACAAAGTGACAAATTCAGTTGCAGAAACAGGGAAACATCTGTTTCAAAATGTTAGCAAATACATACAGCTAGGAAGCGAGAGAAGGAGCACAACTTCGAACCACAATTTGAAGCAGGAAAAGCACCTATTTAAAAGGATCCAACCCCATCTCAAACTGAGAACTAGTTGTATGAAATCCATACAAAGTTCAGTTTGCCTAAACCAATGGGCTGGATCGATTGGGAGTGGCGATGGATTAAGTCGGTTCACAAAACAGCCTGATTATTTTTAAGAAGAAGATGATGATGACAACGACAGCAACAATGATGATGATGATGATGCCCGTCAATATTATTGTAAGACCATAGATGCTTTCGAGGGTCACAAGAAAGGACACAAGGTCCTCTAGACAAGTGTGATGGATCACACACATGTATTCAGAAATTGTATGCATGGAAAACATGCAACTCAAATTAGACCATAAAAATCATTACCCCAATTTAGATGGATCACGAACAAATAAACAAGAAATTATGTCTCAAGTGGCCTACTGCTGAAAATTTGATGGATGGTTGAAGCCAACTGTAAGTTCAACAAACAAATGTCCATTAATCATAGGTTAGGACCATCCAATCAATCAGGTGCTGCGTTTATGATGCCTACAGTTGCTCCCACGATCTGGAGGTTTAGTTTAGTTACATGATGACATGCAAAATTTCTACCTGAATGCGCATCAACCATCACACTCAGCTACAGTACCATTTATTTATCACATCAGAGTGTCCCTGCCCCATGTAAAGGCAAGACTAGTCCCTGCGGATGCAGGCAACCACACGCAAACCATGTGCATCGGGTTATCCTGGGGAGGGGAATCAAACTCAGGTCTGTGGGGAGCAAACACACAACGCTAGCCATTCGCCCCAAACCCTATGACTCTCTTGACTCGGCTAAAGTACCAAGCAACTCTCATGACTTGTTATCTGCATCTAATGATGATGAGGCTAAGAATATGCAGTAGTTTACCACCTTTTTTGAACTTTGTGGATGGAGCATTGACCTGAAGTCAAATTGATCAAATGAACCTAATGGCCTAATTGGTAGGTGTCTGTTGGAGCACAAAGTTCATTGTGTAGTCGGGCAAAGCATTGAGTTGCGCAATTGCGCAATTGAAGAAAGATGCAGAGAGGGAAAGGAAGTAGAACGAAATAGAAAGATCAGCGGTGCAACTGAGCTAGTATGGAATTCTCACGGCATAGAGGAGTTGCGTGCCCACACAACAGAGTTATGTGGCGCATATATTGGGCTTCACACGTGCAAAAGCCTATAAATACCCCTTCGCTCTTCTCATTTGGACATTGGAAAAATCCAAGAGCTTTAAGAGTGAAAAGATTTGCACAATTCAGGTATCAAGCAGGCCGCGGCACGGGAAGAAGAAAGAAGGAAGAAGGAAGATGAAAAAGTTGTCGCGACGACAGACCTGTTGATGACCATGCAACAAAGACTGTCGACGCGACCGTGCAACAAAGGTCCTACACGACCAAAACGTTATGTTTTTCATGTGGATTTATCCTGGATTCATCATCTGATGCACATCTTATGTGGATTCATCGTGGATTCATTATCCCATGTGTATTGGTGTGAAGCTAGGGTTCCAAACCCACATAACTCTTATGTCATTGCGATGAAATTGTTGTTGGGCTATATTTACTTGTCACTTAATATTTGCATAATTAATTGTACTTTGCGTTAGAATCAAAGGCAATGTGAGGAATGTAATAAGAATCCCGATTAATGAAATAATTGACGATGAGTATTCTTGTTTCAAACTTCTTCTATTATTATCGAATATAGATATTCCAATCTCCACGGCACGTTTCTGATCAAAACAAAATGGGGACTCTGTTGGGGATCGAACCCAGAATCTCTGGTTGGAATTTTTGTATTCAATAATAATAAAGAAATTATCAAAGAATACTTGTCGTCAATAGGTGCCATCAAAGCGCCAAAATGGCGACTCTCGACAAGAACATTCCCCCCTTCATCTCTAAGACAAAGTGTAATTCGAATCGATCCAAGTAACTAATTATAACCTATCTTGGAAATCAGGTATTTTGTTACTGTACAATCGTAATGGCTTCTCTCTCAGTCAACGTGATCGTCTACTTTACACCCAACAGGTTCGTTGTGGGTTATGCTAGCGATGTTTAAGCGTTTCCTAGAGAGGTGTCGGGGAAAGCCAAGCCGGTTGCGACTAGAAATAGACAACAGCAAGCAATGTCTAGGGTAATCTCTGCCTCGCCTATAGTGTAGAAAGAGGATCAGGGATGTACAGTGGTGACGTCCAAGAGACGGAAGACTCTAAACTCCTTCAGCAAGAGACCTGATTCCGTTGCAAACAATGAAAGGGCCAATCACGCGCAATATTGCAAAACACAATCCCGCCTTAGCTCCGCCCCCACTTTATCTTGGAGAGACTGAAATAGCCCTCTTCACCCCGTAAGACTTCCCCGCCTTACCCATTGCTGCCTCGCCAGAGGCCCGAAAAGAAAAAGGGAAAATCTGTCCCGACAGATAGGTTGTCTTCCTCTAGGTCTGCTACGATGACTCCGTCACAAACTTCGGTACAAAACATGTTATGTTCAAAACCGATAAAATCCCCAAGGCCACAGAAGGATAGCTTTGAGTCAAGCGGTGGGTCATTCTCCTTGAGGTCCGCTATGACAACCTATTCCCTCTCCCCCTCGGCATTAGGACGATCGAGAAGTGGGGAAGTGACAATTTTTTATGGCAGGAAATAGCCAGACCTAGCCGTTGTCCATGAACGAGCGCGTAACTAAAATGGCACGCATGCAGACTGTATTAATGGAAAAGTATAGAAACCTTAAAGAGGCGTTAACAAACTAACTCGCAACGTAACTCAGGTTATTGCCACTAAAATGATGGTTGCCGCAAATGGCAATGAACAACAAGCAGAAGGGTCACAGCTGTAGAGGGCAGGGTCACATATGTCAGTACTCGTCATTCGTACTGTGACCCAAGATGAAATCCGACAGGTAGTGGCCGAAACTGTTCATATGGAAAAGGAACGCGAACATAGAAGAATATTTCGGTTTCAAATACCATATCCCTGTGAAATTGAAGACATTGTTTCCTGCGAGTTTCAAATATTCAGACTTCCAAAAGTTTAACGGAGACGGTTCGCCAGAAGAACAATTGATGCACTTCATCACGACTACGAGGAACTTCTTTACAGTCTCACATTACAGTTTGCGGTTGTTTGGGTCATCCTTGACAGGAAAGGCATTTCAATGTACTCGGCCCTTGCTCCGGAATCCATACGAACATGGGATCAGATGCAAGATGCCTTTATGGCAAACTTCTTTTCATCCGATAGAGATGTCAGCCTGACCAAGTTGGCCAAAGAGAAGGCGAACCGGTCGAGAAGTTCATTGATCGATGGAAGACCCTAGGAGCATTGTGCAGGTAACTCCCAGGAGAGTCGAAACAAGTAAAGATGTGCTTGAATTCTATAGAACCAGGGGTAGTATTCGGCCTAACGAGTGCTAATATACAAATTTTTCGTGATCTTGCCACCAAAGCCCATGCCCTTGAAATCATGACTAGAAAGTTGTTGGCCTTTCCAATGAAAACGACAGGACGTGGCTCGGGCAAGATGTCAACAAACGTAGCCAATAAGGGAAACAGGAGAAGATTCACGAGTCCGGCAGAGAGACGGAAGAAAAGAGGGCAGAAGTCACTATGTTGGGAGGACGACAAATAAACGACCTAGATGGTACAACGATCATGAGGGATATGCATTTGAAAAGGAGGATTACTCCATATGATGAATTGTTGGCCGCAGGGACGATTGAATTACCTTAGCCGAAACGCCCCAAAGAGGTGAGAAAGACGAAAGAAAAGAACTATTGCCATTACCATCGCATGCTCGGTCATCCGACTAAAAACTGTTATACTATAAAGAATATACTCTAGAAAATGGTGAACCAAGGCAAAATCGTAATAGAAAAGGATAAGGAACGTAATAATAAGACTACAGAAAACATGGCATCCATGTGGAACACGCTTTATGGGGCACCTGCTCCGAAAGTATGTAATTCGGAGACAAGGAGAGAATGATTAAAGAAAACTCTCTGCCAAAGGGTCATAGCACAAAACATGACTATCACCGCAGTTTTCGATGATCGACAACAAAAGATAATAGAAGTAACTTTAGGGGTCAAAGCTTGCCGCCTGCTAAGGCGCCGCATGGCTTAAAAGGCACCCAAGACTACGATCACCTCATTCTCTGGAACGGAGTCTCCAATAGGGTATTTGGTACAATACGCTAGGCAGAACAGTTGGCGAGCCACCAGCAAAAACTATTTGTTGGAATAGTTAGGTGAATCGCTACTAGGCCCGACGAAACTATGGTTCAAGTCATGAGCACTGGAAGGAGTCACCAATTGGAAACAAGCCTGCGATTTATTCTTGCTCCGATCTGTGCCGAAAGGGTCATGACCTTGGCGGAATTAGTGAAATGGGAGGCCAGTACAAATGAATGTCCATATCGGTATGTTTTGAAATGGAGGAACATCATTAGTAGTTCATGCAAACTGCTTGAATCTTTGAAGGGTCCCATAGCCGAGTCATGTGCGAGGAGCATGGGGTTACGCATGGGGGAAAGGCACGATCCCATACACTCTTTACTTTGATGAAAGAGGCAGTGATTGTAGAGTTAAATCCTTGTAATAAGCTACCTATCAGTTATTCCTTCAATGAGACGCACGCAAGACAAGTCTAGCAAATATTGGCCGCAATGTTATCTCAATCATTCAAGGCAGTTCAATCTGCCAGAATTGGGTGTATGCCAAGATTCCCGTAGTTCGCGTTGTATGAAAAGGGGACACGATCACCTGTGGAACATTTGATATCTTATGAGAAAGTAGCTTACTTTTGGGGGAACATTTCAGAAGACTACTTGTAGAGAAATTTTGTATACTCGTTGGTCGTACCTAGTAAGGCGATGACATGGTATTTGGCTTTACAGTCAAGAGTTTTCCGGTCTTGGGAAGAAATGAAAAAAGCTTTTGCCTTGCAATTTTATAAGTGTAATACTCGGATACTTAGAACGCGACTAAGACGAAGTGTTCATCACCCTGGAGAAGATGTGATGTATTTCATCAGACGATGGTGGAACATAAACTCCCGTTACTTCTCACTACCTATGTCTGAAGCAACTATGGTAATAGAATGTATCCAAGTAACCACCCTTAAGCACGAAATGATCCTAGAATATATAAACTCGCCAGAGACTCTTCAGGAACTATTAGGGGTGTACATCGAGCTGAAAGCTCGAACTCGGCTCGGTCCTCGAGCCTGACTGGCCAGCTCAGCTTGGTTCAGTCAGCAGCTCGGACCAGTTCGAGCCAAGATAAGAGCTGAGTTTGCCTGTGCAGCATTTCCACAAACACCTGGACTGCACCTTCAAAATCCCATTGTATGGGAAATAGCAGCAATGGTTTTCGAGGAATTTTATCAAACACCTTCTAAGCAACATAAAAACCAAGAAAAAAGGGTATTTATTTCATGTACATACCTTCCTTGTCACCAGCCACACCACTAGCCACACTTCGTTGAGTCATTTCATTAAACACTTGGTAAGCAACATCAATATCAAAGCAACCGAGTCACCGAACTGGTTCGAACAGAGTTCGATTCGAGCTGGATTTGATCCAAGTCGAGTCGAGCTGGGGCCAGCTCGAACTCGGCTCGAACTCATTTTCGAGCTCAAAAAATCAACTCGACTCAGCTCGAACTCGGCTTCGAACAGAGTCGAATTGATCTTTTTCGAGTCGAGTCGAGTGAGCTAACCGAGCTAGCTCGGTTCGTGTACACCCCTGGGAACTGTTAACGACAATGATTAGTCAACACCATGAAAATTGTAATGTAACCACGGTAGAGCTGGTGACAGAATTGGTTAGCTCTTTATCAGAAGGCAACGAAGAAACAGTTGTGATTACGCTATGCTCAGGAAAGCGAGTGATGACTCCTCAGAAAGATCATGATGTTGTGATATTACAAGAAGGGGTTCAGAAAGTTCCCAAGAAAGGGAACCTTCGTGCAAAGAAAGAAATCAAGGAAATGAAAGATTATGTATCAAGACACTATTAACCTCAGGGGTGACTTACAATGTCAAAAGTCACTTGAAAATAATCCCCGCTCGATTAAGCATATATGACGCGCTACGATTATTAAAATAAAATATTTAAAAAAAAATAAAAATCCATTTAACATTGATTCAAGCTTTGTCTGAGGATGGGGTAAGGGAAGCACTGCTCATTGAAATGAAAAATACATAAACAAAACAGGACGGTATAAATCAGAATGCCATATTTGAAAAAATAGAGGCGATCGATTGTATGTCCGTTATTACGTTCTCTGATGAAGACCTGATGCTAGGCAAGTAGGAACACAACCGACCGCTCATGGTCACTAGCTATATTCATGAGAAACAAGTCAAACGTATAATGTTGGATAATGGCTCTACAGTAAACCTCCTACCACTAAGCATGCTTGTTAAATTGGGATATCGCCGCTCCCACTTGCATACCAGCATGATGACAATTCAAGGGTTCAATCAAGATGGTCAGAGAGCACTGGGAAAGATTACATTAGTGTTAGAAATTGAAATTTTGGTTACGAAGGTTGTATGCCACGTTATTGATACAGTAACAACCTATAACTTACTTCTGGGGTGACCTTGGATGCACCAGTACGGTATCGTGCCATCCACACTACATCAATGTTTCAAATATTGTTAAAACGGCTTTCAATACAAGGTTATGGCTGATACAAAACCATACACAGTAGCGGAATCATTTTTTTGCAGATGCACATTACTATGAAGAATTCGCTATGGAAAGAGAAGAAGGAATTGATGAGAAAGGTTTGAGGTTGAAAGATCAAAAGCTCAAAACACCGAAAAGAAATGTCGCACAAGCTGAACTAACCAAGGAAGAAGGTGGATGACAGTCAAAGGCCCCAGAATCAAAGAAGAAGAAATTCCACTTCGTCCCGAAGCATTTAAGGTAGTCGGGGCAACCCCCTCCGATAATGATGTCACTAGAACATATGAAAATTTTGCAGACGAATTATAAAGCTCTTGCCACAAGATCTGAAAAGATATAGCCCAGCGAACCGGAAGATCATGCAAGCTATGGGATTTGACTGTGATGAACTGATGTGGTTAAATAACGATTGAGGCATACAAGTTCCGATCGGTGTTCATGAAAAGAATCAGGAAAATTTTCATGGATTGGGGGCATCCCCCATGCGTGCACAAGTAAATATGATTAACGCGTTTAAAACAGCTAACGCGCGGGGGGTGTTTGTCCCAGAGACTGATGAAGACATCGAAAAAGAGATAAGACCAACCCGACATAACACCCGTACAAATAGAGGACAGGGGGCATCCCACTATTGATGAATTGTAGGAAAAAAAAAAAGTTGAGGACAAACGACGAACCTCGAAATATGTACGTAAGCGTTGGTCAGTCAGACAAGGAAATAAACTAGTAAGTTGCTAAAAGAGAATAAGGATGTACTTGCCTGGACATACGTAGAAATGCTTGGCCTAGAGCCAGTGTTGGCAATGCACTGGCTCAATATCTCGAAAGAAAAGAAGGCAATCAAGTAAGCACAACGGCGCTTCCACCTCGATTTGGTGCCACTGATAGAGGAAGAGGTGAATAAGTTAATGATGGGGACATCACGCGCACACGCACGCCCCCCCAACGCGTGTACGCGAGGAGGGCTCCACCATCGATCTGGATTGATGACGACGTCTAGGGAGGGCCTCCTATTTAGAGGATTGCATTTTGGTTCGTTGGAGTGGACCCAATAGTCATGTGAATCTCACCATTGGTTCTCATGATCGTGGCCCACTATTCTAATTAATCTAGTATTTTGGATTTTGCTTATTATTGTTATTAGGAATATCATGGACGGTTTAGATTGCTTTAATTAGTTGTTATTTTGCATTACTTCGTCCCCAAATAATAGGTTGCGCACATAGCGCGAGTTTTGGGGTATAGTATTTTATTATAAATAGGCACCCCTTGTAGTCTTTTTGGCATTGAAGATTAATAAAATTTCTACGTCTTTTTTCTGCTCCTTTGAGTTTCTAAGTTGTGGAAAATCCGATTGGGTGTGAAACCCTCCCTTCCTCGAAGGGCTGACTACCATAGTGCGAAGCCACACTCATCCCGATTTGCCCCCACCTTCCACCATCCATATTTCTCCTACAACCATCCCATTAGCAAATCCATCAATATTTTGCAGACGTGTTTCTCTTCTGCAGTAGATTTCTGGAATCTGGCCCTGCAAGAGGGTTGGAACTTTGACAGAGCACCATGCATAGACAGTATATCAGATCGACCCGAAATTTGGGGGTTTTGGAGTCCACCCCTGGCCGACCAGACTCAAGGAGTCGCTTTCCGGGTTCGTAGCCCCCACGCACGTGCGGAAAGGCCCATGGGCACGTGCGTCAGGTCTGGCCCGTTGTCCCCATGCGTGGACTGTCGTCAGGTCCAATCTTTCCCCTCTTTCATTCTTCTCTTACTTACTTTCCCTAACCCTAACCCTAGATTGCATTAATTCCAATTTATTTGCCTCTCTTTCCTAACCCCAGGGTTCCCCAAATTGAAACCCATGAATCCCTTGGATTGGAGACATATTTATGAATTTATTTTCCTTTGAGTACTGTTTGGTCTATAACTTTGATTAATCCAGCCCTAGCATGTGTAGGCCGGGGCCTGCATAGATTCCCCTTGATTGAGTGCTTGAACTTTTGTTTGTGATATGGAATTTTGTGTAATTGTTTCTGAACTAGTGTGATCTAAAGCCTAAAAATCTTGCATATCATATTTGAATTTCATGTTCTGCGTCAGTTAATTAAAGTCGGCTTCATTAAAGAAGTAAAGTATCCTAAATGGATCTCTAATATAGGGTTTGTCAAGAAAAAGAATGGGCAGATCAGAGTTTGTCGACCTTAGACCTAAATGAAGCATGCCCGAAAGACGACTTCCTGCCAATGACAAAGTTGCCCATCGACAGTACAATAAAATATACAGTCATGTCCCTCATGGATGGGTATGATGGGTAAAATCAGATACGTATGGCGCTCGAGGACGAAGAGGCTACAACCATTAGAACCACTATGGGGATATACAGTTATAAAGTCATGTCATTCGGGCTTAAGAATGCCAAGGCTACGTACCAGAGATCAATGTAGAATATTTTCCATGACATGATGCATAAATATGTTGAATACTACATCGATGATTTGGTGGTACGATCTTACAACCATGCAGAGCATCGAGAACACTTGTTGTCGATCTTTCGTCGACTCGGGAAAAGTAATTAAAGATGAATCCGACAAAGTGCGTGTTCGAAGTGTCATCCAGCAAATTCCTTGGGTTCGTCGTCCGGTATCAAGGGATAGAAATTGGCCCAGGAAAAATTAAGGCAAATCAAGAAATGTAGCTGCCAAGAACTCTACGGGAACTAAGAATCTTGCAAGGAAAACAGGCCTATATTCGACGTTTCATATCAAATATGGCGGGAAGATGTCAACCATTCACTCACTTTATGAAGAAAGGGGTAGAGTTTGAGTGGGATAGAGCATGTTAGAATGCATTTGACTCTATCAAGGATTTATTGAAGCGACCACCAGTGTTGGCAACACTCGTAAAAGGCAAGCCCTTAATTTTATATATTGTTGCATGAGAGGGTTCCCTGGGAGCATTGTTGGCCCAACAAAATAAACAAGGGAAAGAAAACGCCCTCTACTACCTGAGCCGAACGCTAGTAGGGGCGGAACATAACTATTCTCCCATTTAGAAAGTATGCATAGCCCTCATCTTTGCAATACAGAAGCTACGACATTACTGCTTGTCTCATGAAATAACACTGATCTCGTGAGCATATCCAATAAAATATCTGATGACATGGCAATTGTTGTCTGGAAGATTGGCCAAGTGGAAGCTACTTCTCTCCAAGTTTACAATAAGTTATACATCGTCCAAAGCAGTGAAAGGTCAAGCGGTAGCAGATTTTTTAGCAGCACATCCAACCCCTGGCAGTGAAGAAATTTCAGATGAGTCGTCGGACAAGCAAGTGTTGCTAGTTGAGCCACCCGGGCTTTGGCAGATGTATTTCGATAGTGCAACATGAGCATCAAGTGCAGGTGTTGGAGTGATTTTCATTAATCTTCTTGGTGATTTATTGCCATACTCATTTACTTTGAGCACACCATGCACTAATAACGAAGCCGAATATAACACTCTTGCCATCGGATTAGAAATAGCCCAATAAATGAAATTTCAGGCTATAAGAATCTTTAGAGACTCCAAACTGGTAATAAGCTAGTTAATTACAGAATTTGAGATACGGAAGCCGGAATTGTTACCCTACTGCCTACGAGCGTGGCAATCGTTGGAAGGTTTTCATGACTTTGAAATTAAACACGTACCCAGACATAAGAACGCAAAGGCAAAGGCAAATGCAGTAGCTAGCCCAGCTGTGGCACTTTCTTGCCCTTTTAGAAGCCCTCTCAAGGTGACAATAGAAGAACGAAGGTTCTTGCCACCGCCTGAATTTCGAAATGAAATTGCGAAAGCACAACCAGTGTCTTGCCTAGAAGTCATGATTGATGACTGGCAACAACCATTGGTAGATTACCAGAAGAACCGCCGCTGAGGTTACAACTCAGGCAAAGATAAAAAAGATTAGTGATACACGATGAAGTGTTGTACAAAAAATCTTATAACGAAATGTTGCTGCAATGCTTTAGATACAAAAGGAGGCGGTTATGTATTACAAGAAGCCCATTCAGGAGAATGCGAAGCTCATCAGCCAGTTGAAATTTGTTTTACTACATACATCATATGGAATATTATTAGCCTTTTATGTTTAAAGATGCAATATATTTCGCTAAGCGGTGTCATGAATACCAGATACACGGTGACATTATGCACGTACCTCCTGAAGATCTACATCAGTCAATGGCTTCGTGGTCTTTTGTGGCCTGGGGGCTAGATATCATCAACGCTATTAGTCCACCATCCTCACGAGGACGCCAGTATATTCTAGCGATAACAAATTATTTCTTTAAGTGGACAAAAGTCGTCGCGTTGTGCCACGTCAAAGAAAAAGACATCACGGATTTTCTTTGTCATGCTATCATATACCGACATTTGAGTTTCGAAAAAAATTATTACCAATAACGATACTCCTTTAAAAAACAAGAATATGGAAAAGTTATGCCGAAAATTTGAAATTAAGCATTCCTTCTCAATGCTTCATTATCCGTCAGCGAACGAATTGACAGAAACTTTTAACAAGACGATAGTCAAGATTCTGAAGAAAATCGTCATGAAGAATAAGCGAGCTAGGGATTAGAAGTTGCAAGAAGCTTTATGGGCTTACCAAACAACTCATCATACAGCAACAAAAGTCACTCCCTACTCGTTAGTTTATGATGTTGAAGCCGTTTTGCCAATCGAAGTGCAAGTCGCGTCATTAGGGGTGGTGGTGCATGAGTCAATGACGGAAGATGAAAATGCCAAGATAAGGTTGACGAATTTAGATACTCTGGATGAAAAATGGCTAGCAACGCAACAACATTTAAGAGTAATATCAAGCGCAAATAGCCGCCGCCTTCGATAAGAAGGTTAAACACCGCTCTTTCAAGAAAGGGGACATGGTGTTGATGCTCAAAAAGCCCTTTGTGGTTACTCACATAACCGAGGGCAAATTTGACCCCAAATGGGATGGCCCATATATTATAACAGAAGTTTACTCTAATGGAGCTTATCGGGTTGTAAATCAGAATGGACAAGGGATAAAAATACCCGTCAATGCCCGTTTCATAAAAAGCTACTATCCTTGAAAGATGTGAAATTTTGATTGTGAAGACTATTCATGAAAATTCTATCCAATCAAAAGGGGGTAGAATAGATACAGCCGGCAAAAAGAACAGCCATGTATCATCACTCTCCAATGAAGTGGGAGTGAAGGATGATTAATAAAAGGAATAGTCAAAGATAATATGATCTTCAAATGCTTCTTCAGAAAGATATGATCTCCAATTATTCGATTCCAAGGATAGTAATCATCGATCTTCCAAGACAGTAATTTTTGATAATCCTTCATAATAACAACTGGCCAAAAAACTACCACGGTCTCTCTCTCTCTCTCTCTCTCTCTCTCTCTCTCTCTCTCTCTCTCTCTCTCTCTCTATATATATATATATATATATATATATATATCCTGAAAAGACTCAAGGATTATCCAATTGTCAAAGACTATTGCCGATTATCAAATATTATCGTCGATTATCTCAAATTACCAAAGATTATCGCCAATTATCTCAAATTACCAAAGATTATCGCTGATCATCTCCAATTATCAAAGATTATCACCGATTATCTCCAATTATCAAAGACTTTGCCGATTATTCTAAATTACCAAAGATGGTTCCGAGCAAGGCTGCGACAAACGCTATAAGCCAACTACGCGTAAGACATACATGATAACATGGGATGGGTGAAAAAAAAAGGCCTCCTATGAGCAACAAAGATTGTCATTGATTTTCCGAGTATTATACCAGCAGCGGTGAGAGCCAGCGGCTAGAAGCTCATTAAGGCCAACCACGCATAAGACCTATGCCGTCCTTGACGTCAATTCTCCATATATTATATGGGCAACGGTGAGAGCCAGCTATTAAAAACCTATGAAGGCCAACCACGCATAAGACCTATGTCGTTTGTATCACTCTTGGTAGCATCATAGGGAACTGTGAAAGAAAATGCCCCCTTATGAATGGACTCGGGATATACATGTGAAGAAAAAGAGGGTTACAGTGCGAGCTCTGTGGTTCATCCATAGATATGCCAACCATGCATAAGACTCCCCAGGTTTTTTGGCTTGTTTTCAATAGTAACTCATGGGGAAGGATGACCTTTATAAGAGCTCCCTCCTCATTGATGGATTGGTGGCCTTAAACTTGGTACCCCTATAAGTAGAGCCTTGTGAGCCCCACAAACTCTATAGAGTTATTAAGGCCAACTCTGTGCGTAAATCCTACCAAGTACACCACACCAGTAGCTTCAATTGGCCCCTCTGATGGACTGTGGTAAGTAAACTCCCTAGGCATCGATGGTTCCATGAACTCAGGAGAGTTATAGATGCCAGCTAACATAAGTCCTACATGCTCTAAATACTCAAGAGCCTAAACTGTGATTGCTTCAAACACTTAAGAGCCTAAACTGTGATCACTCCAAATAGTCAAGAGCCTAAACTGTGGTTGGCGCCTTAGTTCTACTAATTGAACTCTATGATAGTTCTACCCACTAAGGAGAATACAGCGCAAAGCATGCTGACAAGAAAAAGTCGAATTACCTAAACAATTGTTGTACTATATGCTCCTAGTTGTAAAGAAAGGCATGCGCAATCGCAATAAAAAATTCATAAAAATAGAAATCATTCATAAACTTATGACAGAGAATCTAACATTAATGGAATAAAATTGTTTGTGCTCGAGCCATGAAACTATCTAAATTACATGTTCATAATCATTATGCAATACCAAGAGCCAACATGTACTTTTGCAGATCTTAGGTCAATTGAACCTGAGCCGCAACAATGTTGAGTTCAGCATCAATAATAAACTGGGCTTGGTTTGGAGTGCCTACAAGCTCCTATTTAGGGAAAAAAACATCAGTTTTCTTCTTTGAAAGTTCGGATTCCTCAAGCTCAGTGATGCTTATATTTTCAGCAATGTTCGCCTTGATCTTGCTCAGCCTCAACTCTTCAGCTTGTCTTTGGGCTTTGAGGCTAGTGATTTGTTCATTGATGGAGGCCAGAGTTTGTACAGAAGCACTTTCTTGGCCCTAAAGAGAAGTGCATTCTATCTTATAGCCGGAAATAATTGCGAAGCTCCTGGGGATATCATCGTTATGAAGTGATAACTCCTCTCAGTCTAGTATTTCCGGTGCTACGTCCATATTGCAGGCAACTTCCAACTGCTGAAGAGAGGCACAGAACTGGGATAGAGAATCGTGAAGCCTCGAGACATTGATTTTGGCAAGCTCCCAACATTGTTTAGGATCGTTAAAGCTTCACCGAGAAGGGGCTATTGTTTAGGATCCTGGAACATGCAGGCAATCCCCGAAAAAGCATTCTTGATCAGGATGAGCTTGTATGGAGGGATCTTTTCTAAGGAAAGAATGTCCGATACTATCCCTGTGGAATTCGAGTCCGCGGAGAAACTCAGAACTGGTGTGGCTATAAGGAAAGTAGAAAATACCAGATGAGATAAGTCAAAAATAAAATAATCTTAGAAGAAACTTTGGAAGGTTTAACATCATACTTGTAGCTGGAGTCGTAAATGAAGGAGTGGGTGAAGTTAAGGCCCTAACGACAGCATGAATATTTGATGGCTCAGGAATCACTGCTACTGGAGCGACATTGAGAGTTGACTCTCTGGCTGCAGTGCTTGAATCCAAAGTCGTCAGAGTTGTCGCTGCGGCAAGCTCTAATGTAAAAATAATTGTGTGGACAGTCGTAAGTGGAGCGTTGGAAGATGCAATAGTTGCTTCGTCAGTTAAAATCGGTTCCGCATCAATACCGGCCACTTCGGTAGCCATGGGAAGAATTGTCATATCTTGATCAACCTCCACGCTACAAGGAGTCGATAGAGGCCTGTCTGGAGAAATTAACGTTGTCACTGCAACCTGCACTGGCACCAAGAGTTCTGCTTATTCTTCTTGCGAGGCAGTGGAGAGTAGTTGGCGCTGAAAGTCATGACGATATTAGCCACCGGCGAATAGGTAAATTCCCCATAATCAAGTGGTTCTTCTTCTACAAGGGTGTTCACCTCGCCAATTGGGGTAGATACATCATGTGGGGTTTCTCAGGCGACTACAGTGGCTTCGGCTGCGATATCATCTTCATCAATGTTCACTTCTCCCTCTTCCGTGTCATTATCTTCTGAAGAGCTGCTTTCTCCAGTAGAGTTGTTGTTGGCAATTGATGCTTCATCACAACTTTCCCCAAAAGACTCCTCTTCGATAAGTTCTTTGATCATAACCCGTTTGCCTTTACTGGATGGACCGGCCCCACTTGTATATGTTCTCACTTCTATAGAGGTAGGAGAGACGCCTTGATTACTCTGTTCAATAGGAGGAGAACGAGCTTGCATCTGGGAACGAGTCACAGGGGACGAGAAACTTTGCCTCACAGGCCTCATCATCGAAGAAGCAATTGAGGACTCAAGCCTGCTCTTAGTACCCACTGGCTTCTCTGGTGGGGGTGTAAAGTGTGGTCGTTGGTGCCTGTGGAGTCGGATCATTACCCTCCTCCTGTGGACTGGGAGTCGTGGCGGCGGCAGGTTGCTCTCCTGATCTTCTTAGTTCTTCCAAAGGAACTCCGTAATCAATCCATGCCAGCCTTCCAAAGTATTAGCAGGCTTGACTTGATGAATAGGTTCCTCCAGAGAAATCTTTGGACGAACCTGATTGGGGGCAAAACCATGATCCTTCTCCACGATATGACCAATCCCCTGCTTTGGTCTATAGTTCTTCAGTCTTAGGGGAGCTATCCAGACTAGATAATTTACTAAATGACAATGGCAGATCAAATGGAATTATTGAACCAACCATTGCATCCAACAGTACGAGGCTTGGACTGAGTGATTATATCCTGGCAAGATGAAGCAAGACCCCATGCACACGATCAAAAGCTGCTTCCAGATGAGCGCCCAGCTACAAGGGCCAACACTGAAACTCCCCATCACCCTAGTGACGACATCGCAGTCTTCCGGTATGATTTGATCGTAGCTAAACTGACGCGCAAACCTACTATGGTAGTAGGGTTCACACCAAAATTCGCTACTCTCCCTTAAAGGGAGATAGCTAGATCTGATGCATATGAAAAAGATGCGTTCAATCAGTGATAGAGTCTCGTCATCGATGGCATCTCTATCCTTGGGGATGTTGGAGAATGGGGATTGGAAGAAGATGATGGATTTTGTCCTCTCAATCTTGTCCACTACCCAGTCATAGGTCTTCTTGATCACCCTTATCCGTTGGTAATGCAAGAGAGGGAGATGATCTGGGTTGACGTACGCCTTTTCCGGTTCATCATAAGTCCACAGAAAATATACTCCCAGCCACCCTACGAAGTAGTGCCAAAGAGCATAAGCACTAGATGCTCCAACCAAAGCACTCTTGCAGTGAGTTGCCACATCGCCGAAAGCACAATAAAGAGAACAGAGAACCGAAGGGGCCAAAGAATATTTTCTACCCTCTGTCATTGCTCCAGTGACCACAAATAGAGTGGGTTGGATAGAATCTTCCCATTTGGAGCTAGGGAATACCACCAAGTTGAGCCAATAGGCCAAGAAAGTGGCTAGCTCACCAAAATTGTTGTATTCTGTTGGGCTCTTAATCCTCTGTAGTAGACCATTCAGTTCTTGGGTGTGATTCCCAGCAAAGTTGTAAGATCAAAAGAAATACAGTTTGATGAGAATTAACGAAGAAGTACATGAGATGCTAGCGAACCAAGAAAAGAAAAGAACATACTGAATATCTCTTGTGAAATGCGCAAGCCATATGAGTTCGAGACTTTTCTGATAAATGGAAACTTCGCCATTTCTCTAAGGAGTTCTATGGTGGTCCCTAAGACTTTCAGCTGACGATTTGTGGGAGAGAAGTGGGTGAACTCCTCATTTTTGGGCACGTACTCATCAAAGAAACGGCCTATGATGGGAAGACCGACCATTCTATAAAGGTTCCATAATGTGATGCTGACTTGACCCATAAGAAGGTGGAAGGGGTTGGTGGTAGGGCACCAATAGTTCACGAAGCCCTTGAATACGGTCACATCTCTACATAAATAGTCGGATGTGACTTCGATCGCATTGAGAAGATCGATCTTTATCAGGATGTTTGAATGCTTCTAAATTATTGATTTAGCCCAAGTGTAGTAGTAATTGCGCGAAGACAAGAAGCCACGAGTTTGAAACTCTTCTGTACCGCATAGGGAGTCTCAGGTATGTAAGCGTTGTTGCGTGGTCTCGAAGAAATGAGTGGAGGAAAGGTTGTGAGGGTTATAACATGGTATTAAGAACCTCATGGGAGAGATTTTGCCGGTTTGTTGCCAAGCACCCCTGTCAATCAGAAGACCCTCCAGGATTTAACGCCCCCTCATGGCCCAATGGGTCGTATAGAGGATCTTATTGTGTGTCATCCTGTCCGTGGGTCCACTGTAGAGAATTGAAAGGAAACAACGGAGGTTCATCGGAATGATGACCATCTCGTCCTTGTAAGGTTGTTGAATTTGATCATATCTTGGTGCCCCTTCACACTGTCCCAAGTGTTTTGAAGGTGCTTCTTATTGAACTCCTAGATCTTTTCTTCAAGTTCTTGCCCCTTGCTCTTTGACGGCTTCTTCTTTGTAAAGGAGGGAGGGGGGCTAGTTTCTCTAATGGACGGCCTAGAGCTATCCATCCAAAGATTCAAAGCGGCCATCAACCAATCTTCCCACTCTACTTCATAGCCCTTTCTATCTCCCCCATGATTATAGCCTAGCGGATGAGGCTGTCCAGATGTGTTATCCTGTCAGAAAAGTCCATCACTTGAGGACTTGGCACCTTGAATAAGGAGGGTGGCTAGTAGTCGTTTTAACCCTCTTTTTGGGGCGATCATCTTCCTGCAAAGACTAGGGATTCCGCGGCGATTTCGTTCCTTGACTCTTAGGAGTTTGGTGGGAAGGAGTTGAGAGTTCTTGGCTGGTTCCATGGGTCCTCTTACTCTTTGCCATTTTGCCGTGAAAAAGGAAGGGTGTGATAGGAAATTTTGGCGTGGAGTCTAGGGACTTCAGCGAATTTCTGTCGAAGCAAAAGGTGGTTGCGCAGTCAATTGCTTGGTCGCACAAGGTGGCTTTGTTGCGCGAACACGCAAAGGTTTGGTGCAGAATAGGAGAGAAGTCAGAGCTAAGTTGAAACGAAGGGTGGCCGGTTTATATAGGCCGTGATACACGACTGGTTGTTGTACGGACCCGATCGTGCAACAAGTGTGTTGCACGATCGCACAACGAATGATTATGAAAAGAAGAGTTTTTGCACGGATAGAAAGTCGACCCCCCGTTTGCATTTCTCCAAGAAGAATTCAAATGAGGATTTAGGGGCATCTATTGGAGCACAAAGTTCATTGCGCAGTTGCACAACAGGACCATGTTGCGAGGCCGCGCAAAGTCGTGCAATTGCACAACTGAAGAAAGAGGAAGAGACGGAAAGGAAGCGGAACGAAATAGAGGGATCAACGACGCAACTGAGCTAGTATGGAATTCGCACAACATAGAGTTGCGCGCCTGCACAATAGATAAGTGTTGCGCGACTGCACAATAGAGTTAGGTGGCATGTATATGGGGCTTCACACGTGCAAAAGCCTATAAATACCCCTTCGCTCTTCTCATTTGGACATTGGAAAAATCAGAGAGGTAAAGGAAGCGGAACGAAATAGAGAGATCAACGATGCAACTGAGCTAGTATGGAATTCGCACAACATAGAGTTACGCGCCCGCACAATAGATAAGTGTTGCGCGACCGCACAATAGAGTTAGGTGGTGTGTATATGGGGCTTTACACGTGCAAAAGCCTATAAATACTCCTTCGCTCTTCTCATTTGGACATTGGAAAAATCAAAGAGCTTTAGGAGGCGAAAACATGCAGAATTCAGGTATCAAGTAGGTTGTGGAGCGGGAAGAAGGAAGATGAAGAAGTTATCGCGACAACAGACCTGTTGTGCGACCATGCAACAAAGACTATTGGCGCGACCGCACAACAGAGGTCCTGCACAACCAAAATGTTGTGTTTTTCACGCAAATTTATCCTGGATTCGTCATATGATGCACATCTTATGCAGATTCATCGTGAATTCATTATCCTATGTGTATCTTATGCATATTGGTGTGAACCTAGGGTTCCAAACCTACATAACTCTTTTGTTATTGCGACGGTTCCAAACCCGCATAACTATTTTGTCATTGCAACGAATACTCTACAAACCAAAATGCTGCCGAAATAGTTGTTGGGCTACATTTACCTGTCACTTAATCTTTTCATAATTAATTGTACTTTGTGTTAGAATCAAGGGCAATGTGAGGAATGTAATAAGAATCCAGATTAATGAAATAATTGACAATGAGTATTCTTGGTTCAAACTTCTTCTGTTATTATCAAATATAAGATATTCCAATCCCTATGGCACGTTTTTGATCGAAACAGTGTCAAGTGGACAGGTCCAACTAAGACCATCAATATGCCAAATGCTATGAACAAGATTAGATGGTTAACATTATTTGATCAATTTAATTTTGAGTTGTGCTCCATCCACAGACTAGCCTACTGTTTGGATAATACTAATTCCAATAAATGCTATGAACAAGATTAGATGGTTAACATTATTTGATCAATTTAATTTTGAGTTGTGCTCCATCCACAGACTAGCCTACTGCTTGGATAATACTAATTCCAATAAATGTATGCCAATGTTGAGGAGAAGCCTTCAATCTTCAAGTTTTCATGTTGCTCGACCGGTCGTAAGTTCGAGCCCTGGCACGACTCGAAGTCTAGCGAGTTGTGCTGTTTTTTTTCTAGGGCCTAGGACTGGTCGTAGGGACTGTAAGACCGGTCGTAGTACGACCGGTCGTAGCTCTCCTAGGACCGGTCGTAGGTTACGCAGTTCGTTCTGCGATTTTGCGCGAAACTGCGGATTTGAGTCCTTTCGCAACCGGGATGCGAAAGGGAAGTTTCCTAAACTATAAATAGGTGTTCCTAGGGCTTTTCTAGGTATGACAAAAGCTTTCTAAAGGGGTTCTAGGGTTTCTATAGGGTGTAGCAAGGGTGAGATTCGAGGTTGTTCGAATCGGGTAAGTCCTCTCTCTTTGTAATTGATGCTTTCATAGTGGAGATCTATCGCTTTGTTCCGTGGTTTTTTTCCGAAAGGGTTTTCCACGTTAAATCTGTGTTCTCTTGTGTGCTTGGTGCCATTGGATTGCTATCCTAGATCTAGATCTGTGTGATTCCGCAGGTCCAAAATCCCCAACATGCCAAATGGATTGTAGATGGGACACTGCAATCTAAAATATGCTGGTGAACTATCCTCACATTGTAGTCCTAAGCCCCATTTTGGAGCTTGTAAATGGAGGTAAATGAATTGGGAGTAAATAGCTTACATGGTTGTGTTTGGATGGGAGTAAATGAAATGCATTTAAAATCCAAATACTTTGTTTGGACAGGAGTAAATGGAAGGAATTGGAATGCATTTGAATTTTTCAATATATTCACAGGAATATATTTGATATCCTAAATCAACTTTAATATCCCAACTTAATGTACATATGCGATATTTAATAGAATGATTGTAACAAGCCCATTGAAATATATACTAAAGCAAAAAATGAGGAAATTTCGAGCCTCGGGTAGGCCACAATTGTAAGGATCATGAACAAGCAACTTGCCAACTTTTTTTTAACTGTCCATTTATATGGCGATATGTTGGATGGTATGGATCCTTTTTTGGTGTGATTGTAGCGTTGTAGCTAATCATTGGATTGTTTCGAAGTATCATTAGCATGACACGTGTGTGGCAGACATGTGCGTAGCGGCACCTTTGCTTACACGTGCGACTCTCCAAGGGAACTAAAAAAGGCATTTCACCCCCATTTACTCCCGCCCAAACGGCCCTTAATGTTAAGTTCCCTGCCAAATTTGGAGACTAGTTATGGTTCAAAGCAATTTTGTAAGTTGTGTTCTACTTCTATCCAGTGTTTTAAATATCGACGATATCGGCCGATATATCCCACAATATTTCTTGTATCCCATCTGTGCGATACGAAAAGCACAAGTAGTGGGATATATCCCACATGTTCGATCCGGTGAGCATTTTTTTATTTTCGATCCTTTTTTTTTCTTTTGTAAATTATGTTATACCAATGTCGAATTGTTACAAATCCATATTTTTTTCATGTTTTGCATGAAAAATCATGGATTGAGAGGTTCGATTTTGAGATTTGGAGGAAAACGACCGAGTTGTGGAAATTTGAAAAAATAAAAATAAATTTCCCAATTTCTCGCAAATTGATTGCAATCTTTGTGTCCAAACATAAAATCAAACATGTATGTAACCTGATTTAGTGATTCTTCTTTTGCTTTTGAATGTATAGCTTGTATTTCCACACGTCTTCTTTCATTTATAAATTATATGAATAAACTTTGAATATACTTGTATTAATCCAATTAGACAATGCATAGAATAGGACCCCATACAAAGAAAACCTATTATGTGCACTTATTTTTTTTTCAATGCTTGATTTGTAAGTGTGTATTGATGTCTTTTTTAACAATCACTGAAATTTCATTGAAAATTTCAACCAATTTCCAATGTTTCCAATAACAATGATACAACTGATATATCCCATGTGATAACCGATACGTATCCGTATCCCAAGGTTGCGATACATAACGCAATACCGATATTTCAAACACTGCTTCTATCCACCTATTACATCACACACATGCATGCCGGTCTAAACCCTCCAAACCATGGTTTCCATTGTGAATGAAGCGTAACTCAGTAAGTCGCACTTATCGAACATTCATAGCCATCCAATTTGTGGCTACCTAATGCATGGTTAGATATAAAATGGTTAGCAATCGAAATTTGGTGAGTGAAATCAAAATATTACATCAATAGACCAACTTGAATTTTGACCAATACTCTATCGAAAATGGCAAGGTTCTTGTGTAGATGGGTCAACCCAATCTTCAAGTGAAAAGGGATGATCCTGACTTTCCATTTGGTGTCCATGAAGAACTATAACAAAAAAATAGTAAAAAGTCTGCAAACAGATTTCTCTCAAAGCTGATGTAGTTCTAACATCATTACCTAACAAAAAAGTGAAAATTTTAATCTAATTCATAAAATCATAGCATAGTTCCATATCTATGGTACCACAGAGGTATATATAGATTTCAATATAATCTCAATAATCTTAACAAATAAACCTCATACTCAAATCATATTGGTCCAAATATTTACTTCCTGAACTAGTCCTATGGACATGATTGAAAAGGGTTGGGTTATTCCAAGCTCTCAATATAAGGCATCTTCATGAACAAGAACTGAGGGCATGTTTGGATACATTGAATCCAAGGGAAAAGAAAAGAAAAAAATAATTATTATTATGCAATGATGATTTACAAGAGAACTTTCTTCTTCTTTTTTTTCTTTTTTTTTGAAGACACGGGGTGTCCCCACCTCTTTGTGAAGTGAGACTAATCCCTGCGGATACACACAATCACCCACAACCACGTGTATTGGGTAAAGCCGAGGGGAATCGAACCCATACATATAGGGAGCAGACTTACGGCGTAGGCCATTCGCCTATTAAGGCATGGATTCTAATTTTGAGTTCCTGTTTGGATGGCAAGTGGAAATCTCATATTCCTCTAACTCACGTAGTTTCTTGTGCCAAGAATCCAAATTATGAAAAAGTGTAATGATTGTTTGGTGGAATCCAACCTTTTTCATTGCTATCCAAACAATAAATTGTCACATCAAAGGGAAAACATTTTCCTTTTCAATTGTTCAGCATGGAATCCATGGTTTCCGAACATGGCCTAGGGGTATGTTTGGATCATGGTATGCCAAAAAGGTTACATAACGGATTTACGTAAAGGTAACGGTGGTAACCATTACACGTTACAGGGCCGAAACGGACATAACAGCTGGTACAGAAAAAATGGCCCGTAACGACTCCGTATGTGGCCAGCAATGGCCCTGTAACAGTCCTATAATGGTCCAAAACCGATTTTCTTCAAAAAAAAATTTTAAAAAAAAAAAAAAAATTTGAAAAGGAAAATACTGTAATGGCCGTCACGGCCTGTATTGTAACAGTTGCAGCAGTGGCTTACGGCCACTGTTACCATTATGCAACACCTTGCTCAAACTGTATTTCTCTTTCAAGTCCCAACTTGAAAGTAATGTAATTGCAATTTGACCAAGACAATATAAATGCGTAGGGAGGAAATTACAATTTGCTTTCGTCACACTTTATTAGACTATTAATTGCAGTTCAGTTCAAAAATGCATCCAAACAAATCCAAAAATTGAAGCATTACATAATTAGTAGCCTCACATATCCCAAAAAAACCTATACAAAGAAAAACAAAAACCATTTGCTAAAAAGCAGTTGGTTTCTCAGAGACAAGTTTATACACGTGACTGAAAAAATGCATGCATAGAAAGTGCAGGAATAGGTTTGTTTGATAAGCATAACACTAGTACCAGCATCACAAAGATGTTGGACACTCACCGGGTAACAGATGTATCAGGACACTGACAATTTTGTCAACAGAACTAAACACTAGGCTACAACGCCAAACAATTAATGCCCACGCCAATGGTCCCTGTATAAACCAGAAGTCATTATCAGAGAACTAACTTGTGTCAGCAGTAATGGTGGAAAAAATGGACAATAAATGTGTGCTTACTTCTGCAAATGAGAAGCAAACCATGAAAAACTTCTCATTTCTCGGATAAAAAAGAAGCATGACCAAGAAAATTGTATTGGCATAGTAGCAGAAATCCTGCAAAATCCCAACAACAGTTAGAGGAGTGCACAAGACTGCAATAGATCAATACTAAATCAGTGTCGGGTATTTCATTATCTTTCTCCATGTGAATTGAAAACTGTTGTTGGTGCATGGAGTTCTGAAGCATAGATCCAAGCCTGATGGAAAACCCATTTGGTTGGCACTATTGAACTAAGCTTTGATAGTAGTCCGTGCTGTAAATCCAGTGCTAGAATTTAGCCTAAACAAAAGCAGAAGCATGCAAAAAGTTGTGAATTACCACATCTTGAAATTAGCTTTGTAGTTGAGAATTGGGATTTGGTGGTGCCAAAACCTACGCAGAGGTTGCAGCAACAAGGGAGTCTTCAAATCAGGACCCTTGTCAAAGCTCAAATCAGGGGGGCTTTGAAAACAACCCAAAGTGATGCAGGAGTCAGAACAGATCAATTGAAGCACTAACACCCTCGACACCTTTGAATTTTCTGGTCAGAAGCTTAATTGCATGATCCTTCTAACAAGGTGTTCCTCCCACTTCAAATCACAATTTGGACTCATGCTCCTGCTCTCACTTTTTTTAAAAAAAATTTCCTACAATGGTTTTGAATATCCAGATCATATTAATCAATACGGTAGAAGCATGTTAGTTGATACAGGTAAATCTTATCCATGCTGGCTGATGCTGATACGAAAAAGGGTGTAAGACATTCCAACCAAAAAAACTGATGGCCCTATCAGCTTGTATCGGCCGTTAAGGACCATATCATCACTGATACACCTACCCCATATGTGTTATGGACCAATATGCAAATGAAGGCCCACTTTCAATATATATATGTGTGTGTGTATGTTTTTCTCCCTTCTTTCTTCGTTGCAACTTGGGTCTAAATCAAAACACAAGATTTGAGCAGGATTCAACGAATCGAAGTGGAGCGAACTGCTTTAGGAAAGAACATTAAAAAGAGTAAAGGATGACATTTTTCTCTTCTTTTTGTTGCATTTCAACATAATAGGCCACAATCACCAGATCATACATGATTCGAGTGCAGTTAAAAATTCAGGGAGCAAAAAAAAAACTCACGGTCTTGGATCAAGTTAGGATCATGGTTTAAACATTTTCACAGTAATATAGGTTTCAGTCCACAACAAAATGAGTCAACAAACAGATATGAGACTGATACCAAACAATATGGGACGAAACGGACGATTCGGAATTTGTCGGACCAGTTTCAATTTCCAGCCGAGTTACTTTCCGAGACCTCGTTTAATCATTGGTTGGTGTTGCATGCATATACTTACATAAAATAGTAAGTTTTCCATTAAATTGCAATCACAACATTTATTATTGCAATCTAATCATAGATATTTTAAGTCTAGATAATCTATGGTGATTCACACTTATCAACCTATGTAATAGTCTTACATTGCGCCTTTGGAAGTTTCTGGGCTCTCATTGCGAGTCCCCGGCTTGGAGGGTTGTGTCAGGGTGGCAGCCAGCGTCAAACTTATACCATAACTTTCATCATGAATCTGAACAATATGACATCCCAAAGTGGGATGGCAGAGCAGGATTCATATAGCCAACACCAATTAACAATATGGTAGGCCCCGCGAAGCTTGGGTGTTCTACGCGTTGCATAAATAAGGTGTTATATAAGCTTCCAGTCCTATATCTAATCTATAGTTAGCTGACCTAGACTCAAACTCGGATGCAAATTGTCACCGAGTTGGGTTGACTCAGGACTTGGTGGGTTGACCAGGCTA
Source organism: Magnolia kwangsiensis (assembly GCA_037074715.1). Lineage (NCBI taxonomy): Eukaryota > Viridiplantae > Streptophyta > Magnoliopsida > Magnoliales > Magnoliaceae > Magnolia > Magnolia kwangsiensis. The sequence goes on along the minus strand of CM073576.1, from coordinate 103,889,381 downwards.
GTCCAGAAATTAATTCTTTATTACATACTTATCATTTAAATAATAATAATAAAAAAAAAAAAACAAAGATTGCCAATTCGACGAGTCAACCTAGGACAACAACTGAGTTAGCTCAACCATCTCACCTATTGGGTCACCAACAAATGACTCGCATGAGTCCAAGATTTTTTTTCTTTTTCAAGAAAAAAAAGAGAATAGAAAATTGAGAGAAGTCTTGTATATGATCAGCCTCTTACAGAAGCTAGATCCTCCACAACATTTGTAGGATTAGCTTATGCTACAATGCGGTGATTGGGACCACCTTGATGTTTAAAACACATCCAATTCACCCCATAAGGTGAGACGCTTCATCCTCACCCTATAACCCAAAAATTAGACCGATACAAGATAAAGTGGGTATGCAGGAAAAAGTTGGATGGGAACACCCACCATTAAATCTTTGCATATTGTTGGTGGACCCAAAGTGTTCCATATGCCATCAAATCCATTAAGAAGATGAGAACCACAATGATGGATGGACATCCCAAAAGTCAAACCATTGGGAAACTCAAGTGGCTAGACCACATGCATTTAGAGGTTCTATGAATGATTTTATAGATATGGCCAAACTAAATTTTAGGTCGTCCACATTTTTGGGCTACAAGGAGAATATGAGAGGGATCAGATGATGGATGGGTTGGTTGTCATGTACACATCAAGGTAGGCCCCACACACCCTATTGAAGAATAAGCTTATTCTAAAAATGTTGTAGAGGATACGGCCTCTGCAACTTGGGTTCCAACATGTGTGGCTGACCACTGGGACCCACATATTGAGTCGTTAGATGATCAGATCCATCCATCTCATGCCTTCTATACTATACAGGCTACCATAAGAACATTGTGTTAGACTGATGTTTCTAGCCATCATTATCTAAGAATAAATTTAGAACAATGAAAAGCAAATTTTGGCTTGAATTCAACTCTAATTGATTAGAAACATCACTGCAACATGAAAATGGGATTAAGTCATATCTACTCTAGAAGAATATGGATGGTCGAGATCATCAGAACATCTCAGATGCGAGCCCTAGTCAGTAGCTACACACTCTAGATCCTGAGTTGCAATAGAGGCAAAACAAACTCATCGAAAGACGCCCAACCGACTGATGCACCTTCCCCACAAAAAAGCCCGTGCAACAAAAGTTATGTGGGGCCTCACTGTGAAGTCTGTGTGACATCCACTCCGTCCATCAAGTTTGTGAGATGTGAGGCCAAACATCAGGTAATTGGAAACTGAAGCTGGCCACAACATACGGAATAGTGGGATTGGGATGCTAATCGCAGATACCTTCTTGGGGCCCACTGAAGTTTTGGACAGGATGTGATATTTTTGTTTCCCTTCATCTTGGTTGTACTCACCTTATAAATGGGTCAAATCGCATACAAGCTTCACATTGGCCCCAGGCAGGTTACATTAGTGGGCGACCCTGTTGCACCACTTCCTGGGTGGCACGATGGAGTTTAGGGTCTGCCTGATATTTGGGTTCCCTTCCTAACATGATCTGGCACAACTAACGGACGAAGTGGATGTCATACAGACATAATGGTGGCCCCACAGAGAGATTTTGAATTTTTTTTTCCATTTATTAAGATATTTTTTAAAAATTTTACGACCACATTCATTCAAAGGTATTTTGGTGATCAAGGGGAATTGACAAGGGTATTTTTTGAATGAGAAAGTCCTGAAAGAGCAAGCTCTATGCACTTCTAAATGGTAGTATAGTTGTGTGTGTGCGTGCGGCTGTGCGCGCACATTCATACATACATATAAGGGAGTTTCAAGCCATTTTCCTCTCCATTTTTGCCTCTACCAGTCAAATACACTGCCTACTAGGTGTATACAGTTTTTGGTAATTTTACCCTTTTGAAGAGGGTCATTATGTAAATACTAAAATAACCTTCTAAAAACCTATATTTCATCAACATGCTAAGGGTATTTAACTAATGAATTGTGGAGGAACCAACTGTTAAATGTATCGTTTTTAAGAGGCCTTTATTCAAATGATTAGGAAGGTGGACTTTTTATCACGTAGCTTATTCTACAAGCGTTGCAGGTGGAGGGCGCCATAAATATTTGACCAATTCAACGGTCGTGTGGGCTGCCACATGTTTTTTTTTTTTTTTTTTGTTGATTGTTCATTTTTTCCTCAAGTGTAGCCCACCTGATGATTTTATAGGCCTGATTTTTTGGAACTACCATCATCATGGTACAGATAATTTAATGCACAAGATGGATAGCATAAAAACAACAAAATGGACCAAACCATATAAAAAACCTCAGATTCACATGGTGCCTACATGATAGTTGGCTTGGCCTGATATTTGAGGCATACAATTTCATGGTCAGGAGATCCTTTTGGACATGTTGAATGCCATGAAAACATCAAAGTGCGCCCATCAAGCAATGGTTGTAGGATGTGCTTATTCTAAGGGCGTTGAAGAGGATCCAGCCTTAAATAAGAAACATATATTTGATTATTTTCCATAAATCTATATCTATATCTATATCCATATCTATACTTCTTTTTTTTTGAAGAATAAGTGAAAATTAATAGAAGGACCTGCCAGAAGACGGGAAAGAGGAACAACGAAGCTAAGAAAGAGCAAAAAAGGAAAGATCAGCAGCGTTAGCTGCCTTAACAAAAGGGGCCCATTCTAAAACTGCTGCTTTAACGAAGTGGATGACCTCTTGAAATGAAGAATCCTTGTTCTCAAAACACAGACCATTTTAAGACTTCCATGCAAAACAGAAAATAGCCATAGCTACCAATCTCCAGACTGCTCTACGAGACTTAACAACGGCCACTCCATGGCAGGCCCACAGAAGATGATCGATCAACTCCGGCATCGCCCACAAGTAGTATCCATATCTATACTACTTAAAGCCAATTCTAGTTTTCTTTTCTATTTTCTCCAACCCCTTGAAAATACAATAAAACCCTTCCAAAAGCATCTTTCATCAAAATTTCAAGGATGTTAAAGTAATTTGCTTGTGCTTTACTATTTTCTATCAATTAACTTTGACAAGTATTTTCTCTCTTCACTTGTGAAAATGCAAAATTACCCTTTACTTTTTGCCCTCAAACTTTTTCTCCTCTCTCTTTCTACCTTCTCTTCCCCTTCAATCTCTCCACTTTCTGCTACACTAGGCTGCTTCAGATGACATCATTCTTGATTCTATCCTTCTTGGTCTCCCCACTCACATCCATCTCAACATTCTCACCTCTACTCAACAACACTCATCCTCTGCTCATGTTGCTTTCTCAGTTAGTCAAACAGTTGTCGAATGAAAATGTTTCCCTAAGTTTTACCAGCATGGATGAATTACGCAACACTCCAAAGGCAAATCCTCGCTTCATCTACCTGGCTCTAATTATATCGTAAACATACTCGTTGATTTCTGCATCCTTTCTAGTAATAGAACAAGGTAACAAAAGACTGTTTTGAGGAGCAGAAAGTTAAAAATAGTAAATAAACAAATAAAATCATCAAGTGATAGACCTATGCTTAAGGTGCTCACCAGAAGATAGTAGTGCCATTTCTTGAACCGATAGTAGATCCATCGCAATGGAACAAACGTAACATAGAACAAACAATACACGTAAGGTATATCTTGTGGTCCTGAAGATTAAAGTAACAAAAAAAAAAAAAAATTGACTATTAATACATAATCTCTGAGGATTCAAGAACAAAACTTCCCAAAAGGTATTTGAAGAAAACTTACTAGCTCCCAATAGGAAACAAATTGCACCAAATCCAAGAACCCCCAAGAGATGTGTCACCTAAATCTCAGAAAATAGAAAATGAAGAAAATCAGAACAAAAACACACACACACACAATTATCTATGAAATGAAATGAATGCAACAAAATTACATATAATACGGACGAAAAGAATTCCCACAGGCTAGGTGGTGTAGTGGCACCCATCCTGACTGCAAAATACACCCATCTTACCCACTTTTGGTTATACAATGCTGTTTCTAACAAGAGTGGGGGTGTTGTATTTGACACTTGGTGTGGATGTAGATAGTGGCTCCCAAAATAAAACAAAAGGTCAAACAATAACCCAAGCAATTTGTGAAAAGAACGGCCATCAATCCAATCACCCCAAAGATGAGGAAATGATTGCAATGAAATCAACATAAAATATTTGGGAAATAACACCCATATAATAACCTAAATGAGTTATAAAATGCATTGAATGTGACAAGTGGCATCATCAAACTAAAGAAGTCAGAAAGAAAGCCATCATTTATACAATCAACCAAACGGTTAAGAAATGCAAAGACATTAATGGATGGATGGATGGGAAATGAAAAGAAGAGAACAAAATTGACATCAAAAAGGGAAAAGCACTCACCACAAACATCTATAAATACAACCAGTCAAAAGAGAAGGTCCAAAATATAACTAGTATAAAAGTTAACTAACATTCTAACTAGCATGTAATAACAAACATGTCATGGGCATATGACATCCAAACCAAGGTATTACATAACGTTACTGGCCAATACGCTACAGCCTTGTAACAGCCAAAAGAAATTTGGGGGGAAAATATCTCAAAATTTATTGACAAAACTCTAAAATATGTGAGGATCTTAACATGTTTTTCTTCTTCTTCTTCTTCTTCTTCTTCCTTTTTTTTTGGGGGGGGGGGGGGGAATAACGGGCCCATTCTTTTGTAAAAATGTTGTTTGGTAGGCAGTGTCAGCTTGATTGAAAATCTAACAAATTGGCCCTAATTGAACACAAATCATTCATAAATTGGTGGATTAGGGCCCATTACATATAAATACAACAAAAAAGAAGATGGAAAATGAAAAATAAGCATGTTTTACACCTTCCTCCGATACTTCCCGAAATGGTCCACTCTGCTTCAATTCATCAAATCCCACTCAAAATGTGTTTTCATCCTCAAAATAGGCCAAAATCTAGTTTACAATTAGTTCTTAAGCTTCCTTCATGGTTGAAATGAAGAAAGAAGAAGAAAAAAGAGTGGATTGAAAAAAAAAAAAACAAAATGGGCCCTTTATGACTGTATCACCCTATAACGGCCATGTCAGCCCTGTAAGGTGCCAATACTGTCAACTACTTTACAACAGATTGATTCACCCCCATATCAATTAACAGGCTGATTGTTTCCTTTACATATTGGCCGATATGTAACCGTTTTTTTATACCATGATCCAACCTGTCCAAAACATTGGCCCACCATGACAATCGCCTAGTGGAAAAAATGGGTCGATCCACTCATCAAGTGGGCCAGACATGTACTTTGGATCAAATTGGTGGTAGCCACTGTGTGCTACACATGGCCAGATGAGTGGTTCAACTTGGTTTTCATCATGCTTCATGGAGGAGCCAACCTTTTGGACAGATAGAATGTTGTACTCACTTTACATGCTAGCAGTTGTGTGCTAGTTGGATGGTAACTAGACATCAAGCTAGTTGCTCCAGGTCATCCTCCTGTCAAAATGATTATGAGATTAACATATGTGATGAAATCAACATTAAAGAAAAGACCAATAAAGATCCAAATGTTTAGAGAAAATGAAATCATGAAATTGATTAAAATAAAAAGAAAAGCCGCAAATGCTCATCAATACGATCTTAAAAAATGGTTAGCCAAATGATCTATAGATTTCACGTCATGACATGAAAATAAAACGATCCAAAAGAAAGTCCATTTAAGCAGCCACCTGATTAATACAAAAATGAAAAGAACCAATATTCAAATTATTAGGCCATGAAAATAATGTGAGGAGGAAAAAGAAAAAAACAACAACAACAAATACCTATTGAGACCGTCACTAAAATAATTAGGAAATGAAGTGAATGCACTGAAATCAACATTAATGGAAAAGGGGACAAACATCAATTGGCATATTCACCCAAAAATTGAATAGCAAATACAGCCCTGCCCAAACCAATCAGGAAATAAAACCATAAAGCTATAACACTACGGTGATGGGAAAAAGACAAACATAAGCATCCATCCAGGCAAAATAACTAGTGAAATGCATAAGAGCAGCCCAAAGCAAGCCTGCCAATACAATGACCATGAAACTGCTCAAGATGTAGGAAAACAATAAGAAGGCACCTTGTTGATAAACCTTTCATGCTCTTCAGCTTGTTTTGCAATCTTAACAGCCTGCTTTGACAAGATCTCCTTGGTATGAACCGCTTGCTTCGACAATATCTCCTTTGTTTGAGCAACTTTCTGTGAATCCCAAAGGACGAAATAAACAAAACAAACGACAAAAAAAGGAGATTTCTTCACTTTTTTTTTTTTTTTTTTTTTTGAGAGAGAGAGAGAGAGATAAGATGTCTTCATCTCTTCCAATCTGAAAAAGAAGAATGAAATAGGCACATTTGAATGTACCCAATGGGGAAAACAAAACGGATCTTATAGTTACTATTCTGTTCAGTAGCCATAGATGATGCAGATTTGGAAAACTACAATATTGTTGGGAAATTTATACAGATTAATGTAGTTTCTGTATAATATGGAAACCGAAAATAATATGGACAGGCTGAAGCACGTCTGAAAACGCTGTCCTTAAAGTGTTATTTGCCCCAACTCAAGTAAATTGAGTATACTGATAGGTTACATGCAAATTGCTTCTAGGATACGACGAGCCTGGTGTGGATCTGCGTTCGGCAAACACGAAGGCCCACCAAATGGAACTCAATTTCACTATTTCTGGCAGTATTACAATATAAAGGAAAATTCCAAAAGAGGAAAAGAAGAAAATAGAAAAGTGGTTTAGAATTCTGCTCAATTAAGTTCTAATCTTCAGCCGCTGGTTCGGTTGAACCGTCCTAGACCACACCGCTGGTCTGTCCTTCAAGCTAAGGTTGACACCTTGCTATGTTGCTGGATAACACTTAAAATATATGAGTGGAGAAGTTGTTTTTCTAGAATTCGTATGGAGTTGCTGGAGTGAGTTGAGATGATTTTGAAACCCATTCAGGCCCTCCCTTTATAGGCTATGGTGGCTGGGGGTTATGGTCCAGGGAAATAAATCCCATGACCGTTTTCTAACTGTTGAGAAAACTAGCGTTTTATGGCCGTTTTCTGACTGTTGTGCATGGGCCATTAAGCTGCTGCATGCTGACTGTTGTGAGACAGCAGCTAGCCGTTTTATAGCTGTTGGGGCTAGCCATGCAGCAGTTTCAGCTGGACCCTACGCTTATCGCACAGCTGTTACAGATTTTCTACAACAGCTTTTTTCCAGTCCTCTATATATTCTGAGGGACTCTCATTCAGTCCTTTAGATTTTCGTCCAACCAACCATCTGCCTTAGTCACTAGTCGCACCGCGACTCGCACACGTCTCGCTCCGGTTCGCGAAGGGAGCGACCCTCTGCGACACGATGCGCACGTGCGAAGTGCGCCACTAGCGCCACTACAGCCACACTGCCTCACATGCCCACGCCCTCGCACCGAGACCGAGCTCGTGCGCGATGTTCCAGTGCGAACACGCAAGTCCCATGGTCCACGGACTAGGTAAGCAAATATTATAGTACTCCACTATTATCATTTAAACCACTTTCTTTCTCTTCTCTTTCCCATGTGGGACTATTCCCAAAGCCCCAAAAAGTTTTTTCAAAAAACAACTTTTCATATATTTTATTATTAAAATCAATATTTTACAACAAATATGACAGATCGAGATTTTCCACATTTCTGCCGCCAAACAATACAAGGGGTCGTCTGGAAGCTTGAATTTTGGGCCTTTTGGATTTGGAATCCAAATCCAGACGAAAACCTTGTTTTTGGCCCCATGGAATTTGGTGTAGGATTTGAAATACTCAAAAAGGCCGCTTTGCAATTCTTCTTTGGATTTCCAATCCTCTCCAACGGTCACAATACAAATGGCTCTCTATAATCCTGGCTGCCAAACGAACATTCAGGGTGCGTTTGGTTGCACCAAATATCAAGAAATTTCACGATTTGGTGCAACCAAACACACTGTTAGTAATTGAATTGATCTGAGGTGACGAAAAAGAAGAGCGGGAAAAACGTGTCCTGACCGTTGTATTTCCCAAAATAATCACTACCGTCTATATGAAAATGGATCAAAACGCGTCCACGATGAGAGAGAGAAACCTTAGATCGTTCGGACAATCGCTTCCTGACAACCTTGCGAAATGACTCTTTTTCTCCTTCAACGGTGATCTCATCATCCCCAATAGATTCTTCTTCAGATTCGCTCGACATTCCTTTCTTCTTCTTTCTTCTTCTGCTTTCCCCCCCTCTCTTTGGCTGATTCTTCAGCAACTTCTTTCTGCCCTTTTTCTTTTCCCCTTACAGAGACGGTTGGAGAGAAGATGTAAGAACGCCGCCTGCTGTGCGTTCAAACATACATGCAAAAAAACAGCTTTCATACTCTGGCAGACTGTGATGGATGATACGCGGCCACTTGGAAATTTCTTCCAAATAGGAATATAAATTCGTCAAGTCAAACCGTCTAAATTGTCATCCCACTTTTGCTGTACGGTAAACCAATAAAAAATAAAAAATTATTCCTACTTTTTTATTGGACACCTTAACTGAAAATTATCCAAAGGCTTTATTTCAATCAAAATAATTCTACAAATCACAATCCATGATTGTTAAACTAATGTTATTTTGGCACTATTACATAGCTAAAGTGAGTTCCATGATTTAGACGGTTCGTTTGAGTTAATGCTTGGGCCATTATATAATTTCAGAATGCCTGCTTATGAAGCTTTGTACACAGCCGAGTATCAAATAACTAACTAGCATGAATGCCTTCCACTTGGGCCTTCTAGCCATCGAGAGGAGTGCCAAAGGAGAGCGCGACGGAAGCGGATTGCATCCTGCCCCCGCCTGAACGACAATCCGTCCGGGCAACACTTCGTGGAGCCCACCTTGACGTATAGATTTTATCTGCGCCGTTTATCCATTTTATAAAGTCATTTTAAGAATATTAACCTAAAAATGAGGCGGATCTAAAGCTTATTGCACAGTGGGTATTGAACTCCCACTGCTAAAAAACTTCTTATGAGCTGCAGATGTATTGGATTAATATGATATTTGTGTTTTACCTTCATTCAGGACCATATAACCTTATAAGCAGGTTGGATGGCAAATAAACGTCGGGATAACCCCCCATGAAAGTTTCAACAGTAAGTTCCAGCTGTGGCCCTCTGAAGATTTCAACTATAAGTTTCACTACTGCCGCGACTTTCTATGCTTAGGTTGGCTTGATGTGGCCCATAATTTTTGGACTCATGATCTACAATGATCTTTAAAAAATATGAAGCGGATAAAACCCATACATTATGATGGCTCTACAGAGCCCCTCCTAGACACACTAAGTATTTAATGCGTCTACGCCAAGGTAGGACACAATTAGAGCTGGGCACTTGACAACTCGACTCCACTCGACTCGACTTGTTTGGCTCATTCAAACTTATTCGCCCCAAACTGAGTGGGTGAGTCGATCCGAAACAAGTAAACTTCATCTAATTCAAACTCAAACCCAGTCGAATTCAAGTCACCGAGTTATTGGACCCAACTCAACCTAAAATTCAACTCGGGACTGACTTCACTCGATTTGAAGCCCAACCCGTGTGTGTGTACTCTGTGTGTGTGTGACAGATTTGATGTTTCAGAACTGAGATGACGTATAGCGGACGAAGAGGCTGCAATTCCAGTAGGTGTATCTAGGTTTTGAGTTGTGATTTCAACCCATGGAAACCCGATGCACATGACCCAACTCAGTGCCAACTCAGTGCCAACTCAGTGCCGATTCAACCCGACTCGGTACCTCTGACTGGGTTGGATTCGGTCCGGATTAGTCTAGGCCAGACTCAAATTTGCTACCGAGTCGGGTTGAGTTCGGGTCAAGTTTTTTTCAAAACTGTATCAAGTTGGGTCATCCCTAACTCGTTCCAACTTGACTTGATGCTCGGCTCTAGAAACAATCCACTTCCGAGCATGACTTGGCTACGATGACACTAGATCCAGTGATGTGAGTGCGGGGAGCAGATTAGGTGAGGCTGGGTCTCACCTAATCTGCTCCTATGGGTGCAACCTTGACCATAGAGCCCGCCTCAATGTATGCATTGTATATTCACAGGAAACATTGGTTAATGACCAAAAAACTTATCATGGGTCACAAAAGTTTTGGATAAAGCTGATTCTTTTCTCCTTTCATACATAGAGGTCTGTATGACTTTATGTATGCCTTTATCAACAGGTTGAAGGGTCAATAAACATTATGGTGGATCCTAGGAAGTTTTTAACGGAGGGTGTCCAATGACCATTGTTTCCATGATGTGGTCCACCTGAAATTTGTGTCTACTTTATTTTTTGGACCATGCCCTATAATAATATGGAAAAACGGGAGGGCATGAATATACATTTCATACGTCTAGGTGGGCCCTACGGTCATATCACACCCACATTGCTGGTTCAGGGGGTGCAGAGAAGGATAGTCCATGCATATGATGTGCTGGAAATGGACTTAAACGTTACGTTGCACTTGATGGGCTGCAAACGTCTGCGGGTGTTGAAAGATTGTATTTGCATGACACCTTTTGAAGGTCATTTTCCCAATAGCAAACATGGGACAATATAAAAGAGGTGAAGTGTGGTAAGATAATCTTTTTTCATTGCTTTACGTTATCAATTAAGTGTGACAAAGAGCCCATTTGGACCTCTCTTTGTTTTTTTTTTTTCTGGTAATACTATCAGTGATTAACCCTGGATCAGCCACACATGCTATACTATCCTACCAACACATCTAATGAGCCAGGCATTTGGACGTACCCTTAAAAGAGATATTTGATGCTTAAACATTGACTTGAGCTCAACTCCAATTTGTATTGTGCATTTTAATACTAAATACTAAATTTCTTTTTATTTCTCACTCATTCAAAATATGTTATAAAAAATCATTCATCTTCAACGTATGGGATTCGTGTTCATTGTGGAAGTCAACTTTTTTTTGTGGGGAAAACTTTGGGAGTCGCATCCAAATGGGCCGTGTCATTGCACAAGGAGGATATAGCATGAGAAAAGATCTTTAGAGATATTTGGAGCACTTTTCATGAAATCACAGCTGACACTAAGCTAGACAATACACCATCATCTTACGATGGGGCATGGCCGAGATGAATATGGTCGAAAGAAGATGAACGGTCAAAGGGACACGTGTTGAGAAGAGATGAAAGGACATGGAAGATCAAATGTGGCAATAATTAGCTTCCCTAACCATTGAAATAAAGAGTGAAGCATCTTGAGGGCACAGAAGAAATCTATAAATAGCAAAAAGATCAGCGAAGCAAGATGTTTCATACCAATCCAACGAACCAATCAAATTTATCTTATCTTTTCTTATCGTAGCTTAGCTCTATCCTATGAGTGACAGTAATATTTAGTTGTAATTCAAGTCTATGCTCTTACATTGGATTATTTCCATTTCCATTACAAGAGTTCTTTTAGAAAGGCTTTTCTACAATTGTGGTCTATGACCGACTATAAGTATCCCTTTGTCTTATAGTCTTCAATTATCCTGGTGTACTAAAAAATCCTTTTGCATAGAAGGCAACGCGCAACCCATCTTCAGAGGAAGAGCCCCACTCTCCAACAATTGCTTGATCATCTTATAACAATCCTGTGAGAGTGGTTGAATCGGTGAACAATCTCCTCATGTCTTGGTCATATACGATCGCATTCGATGTATCTGTCTATCTCGACGCTTGGGGTCAAAGTTGTTCGATTTGAATCAAGCCATACAATCGGTTCTAGTATGCCCATTGCACCACACATGACTAAAACAATCTGAATGCCAATAATTTTCGGCACGCCCAATGGGAGTCAAAATTACTTGGTTGCCATGAATATCAAGTGGGACTCTTAATTTTGAGATTCAAAATCTTTTATATATATATATATATATATATATATATATATATATATATATATATATATATATATATATATATATATATATATATATATACCGGTGCAATATGATCCGAAAAGGTCGTAACACTTATAAGGCTAATGAACCTCCTGCATAAGAAGATGAAATGCAAGTGCGATCAGCGCCTAAGTTATTGTTTAACCCAACACCCAATTCTTCAAACCCGGATGGGCATCTTCATCTCAAACCGATCCTCTTAAGATAATGTCAGTTGGGCTATGCAATATGCAAATAAGAATTCAATATATTGCAAAACGGTCACGAGCTCATGTCGAACACTCACGAAATCAGGCTGAAACTTTCAACAGGTAAATGGCCAGTAAAACTGAAAGCTTGAATCAGGTGATGTTTATTTTTACTAAAAGATTGTATATCGTGTCTCAGCAAATTGTACCTTAGCTTGTTGTCCCTCAGCAAACTATGCTTCAACCTATTGTCCCTCAGTAAACTATTGAGGCAAGTTCTATCAAAAATGTGACGCCAGCACAACCAGTACCGATAGCGTCTCTTTTAAAACAGAATACGCATCCCACTCCAACACAGAAAGTGCAAAATGTTCCTCTTATTGTGATCAAACGATTTGAACGGGAGAACATTAATTTCATTCTAGAGATCAGGAATCAGGGAATACATGTGGGGCAACCCTTTCCTAGGAATATCTCTCACAATGAGGAACAATACCCTGTAGGTTCGGAGCCACCTTTGATGGTCGAACCTCACCATTTGGACCGTGACTAGATTTTGTAACTGGTCCAAGAAGTGGCAGTCTAAGTTCTTGGTCGAACTACCACTCCTGTCTATCATATACCCTATTATAAATGGATCGATAGGAAATATCTATTACCAAGGAATTACCAACCTAACTTCACACTATCTACAGGTGATAATGGTCAATGACCATAGTGTAGCCCCCTAAAATTTAAGAGGCGGGTACATTTACAATCCCTAAATTCCCAATTGTCAGTAATGCATGTAGAAATGCAGTTTAAAGGTCAAAATAATTGGCATCAATTCACTTATTAAAATTTAAATGAAACGGTGCTTGATAGCTGAAATTTAAATGATAAAATACAATTACACAAGTGTCCATACTATGATTCAAATACAACTAATAACTTCAATTAATGGGAATCTCAAAATTAATGTTTAAAAGTAATTCAATAGCTTGATATTTATATATATGACCCCAACAATAACCTTGAAGTAGAGGCCTGCTAAGTTATTCTTAATCATCAATCACAGCGACCTTGGTAACACCTACATACCTGAGATCTGGTTGGTATTTTAAAATACTGTCCTAGGTGGGAGTGCGTATTCAACTCAGTAATACAATTCCCTAAATTCTACATAATATCAACACAATTAAGTTCAAGTAATGAAGTATAGCATCATAAATACTTTTCTAATCTACTTATTTAATGCATGTGCAAATGCATGGATGCATGGTCCAAACAATTTTAATGCGGGGCTATAAGTGCTATATTGTATAAAGCATGCATTTGTTTGTTAAATCTCATTTAGACAAAATGACCTATGAAGTAAGCCTTCTAATGTGGATCAAGATGAAAAGTTCAAGACTCTACTACAGTTCATGTCAAGTAGAGCATCAAGATAGAAAGTTCAAGACTCTACTGAAGTTCAAGATCAAGATTGAAAGTTCAAGTTCTACTAAGTTCAAGATTTTTGAGTTCAAGTTCTAATAAAGTTCTAGTAGAAGATCAAACTTCATCTTCAACTTCAAGCTCCATTGAAGATTCAAGTAGAAGAACAAGTTCAACGAAGTTCAAGCTGCTTTAAAAGTTCAGTCATATCAGGTATAACAAACCCTATAAAGACCTTAGGCTTAGGTACTTTCAAAACATAACTTAAATGATTTTTTATGCTTATGTTAGGCTAAAGTTCAACTAGTCTAAACTAAGGTTCAACTAGTCTAAGGTGTGGTTCGACTAGTCTATGGATTTTTCTACCAGTCCTAGTTTAAACTCAAGAAAAATGGACTTTTTCGTTACTTCTTTGACCAGTCGAGGGTTGCTCAACTCGAAGTCCAACAACTGAATCAGTTCAAATTTTAGGCACCCTTGACCAGTTGAGCAAGGCTTTCGACCAGTCGAAGATCTATTTTATCTGATCGCTCTCAAATTTAAAAATTTGTTGGAATGGAATCCGGTTCTTAGACGAGTCGAAGTAACAACTTCTTTACCTATAAATAGAGACCTTCTCTCAATCCAAAATTAGCAATTTAAGTCTATTAAATCCTTCCACAAGTGAGAGAGAAGCCCTCATTATTGTCAAGCTATTGCACAATATTTATAATATTTTTAATAACTTTTTTTGTTTTAATTCCTTAATCTCCTAATTTCTTAATCTCATTTTATAAAGAGAGTAAATACTCTTCTTTGAGATATTAAGGAATTCAAACAAGTAGCCTTGGGTTTGAATCTATTTAAAATCAATCTAGAACCTTAAACCCTTGTCTATATGACTGAACATTGAACAGTCTACTACAAGAAAAGCGGTTCTACGGCTACATCGACAGATATGTCTTCAAAGGTGAAGATAAGTATATTATTCTTTTGTATTTTGATTTCTTTGGGATAGCCAGAAAATCTCATTTGTTGGTTTTCTTGAGATAGCCACAAAATCTCAGTGAGGTCTTTTTTGTTGGTGATAACCCTTTAAAATCACAACTGTATCAGATTTTAAGGTGACATGTGAAAACTTTATTTATAGTGAAAGTCAATATCACCTGGATAGTGATTATTAGCAGTGGAGTAGGGGTGACTATTTGAAAACAGTTATTGTACACACCAAACTACTATAACTCTTGGTGTTGTGGTGAATGTTTACTTTTTACATTTGTGAAGAATGTTTATAATTTCTTTTATACAAAAGTGGTGAATGTTTATAATAGATAGCTTTATTTTCTCTTGCTTGGTTTGAGATCTCGATTCTTACAAACGTTCGTGAAATAAGGTTATCCCACCTAAACTTGATTTGGGTGTAGTTTGTCCTATGAATTAGTTTGAATCAATTTTTCAACACTAGTGCGATTGAGATTTATGATTTATTTAATATTTTAGTACTTTAATTTTTATTTGGCATAATCTTATTCACCCCCCCACCCCCCCCCCCCCCCCCCCCTTCCCTCTCTCTAGGACTTCTTAAGCTCGCCTTTTCAGGGGCTCTCTCGCCTACCACATAGTGGAGTCCCTCTTGCTAACCACATAGTGCAAAGTGTCGAGTTAACTACTGGGTGTTCTCGTTGAACAACCCAAGTACTCAATACACCCATAAGAACCTAGCACATGAATGCATGATTACCAAGCCTTTATTAATCCATATTCAAACAGCAATATTAGCAAAGTTAGAATACCACAATTGTAAAATGAGTCAAATACACATGAACCATATGGCTTGTCACCAAGGTCATTAATCCATTCAGAGTTGTCACTAATGTCCAAAATCATCAACTCCATAGGTATTGGTAATTTTCCCAAGACATAAATCAATAAGGTGATGGGTTATCACCCAATATTCAATATCATCATAAATGAAAATGAAGTTGCCAAAGATTTAAGAGAACTTCTTAAGACAACACAACTCATGGATTAAATTTTTCAAGGATTTACATGTCGACTAAGAGGGTCACTACCATTAGAACACTATTTTCAAATCATTACGATTTTTAGGTCATCACTCAATCATTGATAGCAGGTTCGTCACCTCCATCGGTGTTTATGACTCACTATTAGGCTCTCTCCTCCACAAGTAAGAAACAATACAGAGATAGTATCCCATACCACCGTGTATGGCCCATGAAATATAACGAGTAGCTCGTTGAATCACAGTTACAAGCGGTTATGAATGGTGATTATATACCAATGGTAATTGTAGTATGCTGGATTCGATTGAATGTGTGACAATGTTAACAGAATAATGATTATCCCTGAGATTAAACTAATTTGGTGGACTAAGGAAACATAGATTGGACCAACCTTAGGTGTAAAACAACCCACAAATAGCCCAGGCTAGAGTCGGTTAGCGGTGTTCCACCTCTATCGATTGAAACAGTCTATGGCAACCAAACATAAAGTAGGCAATCTACAATTCCAGTAGTTTTTTATAGACTAATCTTAAACAAAGCAAGTCCATAATATCCTAATAACATTTATAGGCATGGATTAATCACATTCCATCAAATTTTCCGCTTATGCATTTAACCATATACTTAGCATGCCGAATGAATAATTTCTTATTTCCATATAATTAAGCCCAGATGAATACCAAATTCATACAAACCAAGCAACATGTTATCAATACCGTTTATACCATATTCGACCGGATCTTGTTTTTAGTCAGACTCGTGTGAATCGCATGTGCATGTGTTTAATGGTCATAGGATTATTTCAAGAATGTACAACCGAATTTCGAAAGAATGCCATCAGATGTCGAGTACATTGTAAGTAGTTGTTGTGGCACGACATATAGCTTGAGCGGTCAATCTTTGATCGGGGACATTAATACGGGCGACTTCATTAGATATTTCTTAATCTTTTCAAAAGCCAGATGGTTTTTTGCCTCCCAAATGAATTCGGACCCTTGCTTCAATTTTATCAATTGAGAAAAATGTTAGTTTTACCTGCACAATTAGATATGGATCTCCTTAAAAAATTGATGTGGCCCAAGAATTTTTGTAGTTTAGCCTTGTTCCTCAGTGGCCAAGCATTAATCACGACCAAGCCTTGTTTTGATTGACTTTGATCCCGCTCTGGTGTATGAGGAATCCTAAGAAGATTTTGGCAAAAACCCCAAAAGCACATTTCAAGGGGTTCATCTTCAATTTATATAGCCTCATTCGCTCAAAGGACTTGCACAGGTGGACCAAGTGCTCCATTGCATTGGTCAATTTAACCATTACATCATCCACATAGACTTCCATGAAGTGGCCATTACATCATGGAAGATAGCATTCATTGCCCTTTAGTATGTGGCCCTTGCATTCTTTAATCCGAAAGGCATTACTACCGACCAAAAAGTTCTCAATGGTCTCCCGGACATCTGAATGTCATCTTTAGCACATCATCTAATGCAATGTAAATTTGGTTATATCCAAAATTCCCATCCATAAAGGACACAATCCTATGCCCAGTAGCCCGATCGATGAGCTGATCAGCCATCGGCATGCGATATTCGTCCTTTAGTGTAGTCAGGTTTAGATTTGTAAGTTGATACATGCCCTCGACTTGCCATTATTTTTCATTAATGAGACCATATTTGACATCCATTCTGCATATTTGATTGGTCTGATAAAGCCGCCTTTAGGAGTCGCTCGATCTCTTCTTTAATCTTAAGGGTAACCTCGGCCGTCATTCGCCTAGGCTGCTGTTTGTACGGATGATAACCTTCTTTCGTGGGTAATTTATGCTCAACCAGGGATCGATCAAGCTCTGGCATTTCATGGTAATCCCACGTGAAGCATTCGACAGACTCTAAGAATAATTTCACTATTTATTCCTTCTCGGAAGGTTGTAACAAATCGCTTATGAATGTTGGTTTTGGATATTTTTTGTACCCAGATTGATCTCGACCAACAGATCTTGGACTTGTGGTCGAGAATCTTCCTTTTTCCTCTAATGTTTCTTCAAATTCAATACTGTCTCCTTCGGCCGATTCTTCTAACTTAGTCGAATTCACAAGACAACTTTCATCGGCTTAATATAGGCTTTCTTCAAGCCTTTTTATTATGGCCACGAAGTCAACCCATTTTGCTTCATTCCTTGGCATCCCAATCATGGGATCTCTTCAATGGTGTAGTGGGAGGCCAACCGATATAGGACGATGTTTGTCAGCCGGGCATCATTGGTTCTGGTGATTTCCAGAATAGCTTGCGCAATTTGGTCTGGGTTCTCTTTTACTGTAATCCCAGTAGGGCAGTCGAACTTATTTCTTATAGTGAATTTGATATGTCTCACTTCTTCACCGTAGTAATAAGTCTCATTGGCATTCGACATGGCCAAGAAAGGTTTGTTGTTGGCCATGACTAGCTCGAACTTGTTTTGATTCAAAAAATCACAAATCGATGGAGAGAGGATGGCATACATTGAAAAGAATGAATCCAATCTCTCCCCAATAATGCATTATAACTTGATGACGTATCTACCACAAAGAATGGTGCCAAAACTATTTTGGTGCCCATGGTGAGATCAACCAGCAAGACACCATGTGCGTTCATGATATGGCTGACAAAATTGCTAACGGTCAGTTCTAACGGAATCAGATCGGCCGTAGTTTTTCCTAACTTGGCCATCATTCTCCATGGCAACAAATTCACTGTAGGCCCATTATCCACCAGAATTCTGGTAACAAGGCATCCATCCAGATGAGCCGATATGTACAACGGCTTAAGTTGTTATGTCATGTTGCGGGTTGGCTTGTCGATAATTACCCTTTCGAATATACCCCCTGCCGCGACGGTAACTGTGTCAAAATGTGGTGCCCTGTCAACTTCGAAGTCACTTTCCTTGCTCTCTTCGAATGAGAAAGAAGTATGTTGTATAATCACTTGAGAAGCATATTCTTCTACATGATCGGCCATTCTGTTTGGTTGAGTGGGCCTTGCTTGAAAGCTGGATGAAAAGGTGAAGACCATGTTGTAATTAAACATCACTGGTGGCAACAAACCTGTAACACCCCATACTTTTCAGTACTCGAGTGTTACCATTTAATTTAATTTAATATAAATAAAAGAAAATAATACAACCTATATATATATATATATATATATATATATATATTATGGAATGTTATTTTTATATTTTATAAATATTTAAAGTTTCGTATTAAAATGATATGTAACTATAATCCATGTTATATGCACACACTTACAACAACATTAATGTAAATTACGAACTATAGAATCCGTAATATATAAAAATGAAATATACTGGAAAACTTTAATGACTTATATAAGATTTAAAGCCTAACACATATATGACCATACAAATAATATACAAATAATATATATATTAATCTCTGCTTACTAATATTCATGTAATTTATATATATTAATAATTTGTTATAATAAAAATTATATATGAAAAAATATATAAAAGAAATAAATAATAATAAACATTGAATTAACCCTAATAAAAACATTTAATGTTATAAAATCATAAAACGGGTGGCCCCAACTACCTAAATAAATTCTTAAGTATCTTTTAACCGATGATGATCGATTTGGAATCGATCTGACCGTGGGATTCTCACTATAGACATTTAAAATCATTGATTGTGGCTTACAACCCACCAAAGCTTTGGATCCACCTCATCCACCTCAGTCTTCGCTAGGGTAATTTGACAAATTACCATAACTATCTTCTTCTTTAAGATCCCTCAAGCGACCTAAACCATCAAGGGCATTTGGACCCTCCTATAGTGCAGTTAGTAGTACTGCTTCGGCCGTGTTTATAACCAACTGTTCATCAGAAACAATGATCTTCCAATAAGGATGGGGCATTTTAGCTTCCAATCGAGGAGATGTCCTTTCCACTTCCATTTCCCTTCTAGCAGCACCTTGTTGTCTTTGCCATTGGCACTTCTGGGTCCTTGTCAAAGCTTCTGATGTTGCAGAAAACTTTGGATGTGTGACTCATCTCCATACCCCTTCACATGTAGTAGGGGTTACACCATCCTCAGTAAAGGTGGACACCATCGCGAAGGCCGTTCGGTTGTTGAGTGCGGCAACTGATAATGGTCAAGACCATGATTGCAATCCTCCCTTTCTTTCTTGGGAGAGTTTCCTATTTGGGACACAATCTCCTGAGCGCACCAATTGCAGATTCGAGGAACTTGGTGTCTCCTTCTGTGGCGGTTGACCGATCATCTCGAGGTCGAGGAACTTAGTTGCGCCCTTGCACAGGTCGGCCAGGCATTCTTTGTTGACCATTCAAGCCGAAATCAATCTTTGGTCGTGACTGATTCCTGAGATTGGTGGTAACCATGTTCACTTTAATATTAGTTGGGAATGAGTCAATGTCGATCAACATCACCTCTTCACATTTTTCTAAGAATTTCAATAACCCATGATCGATGTGGTCCTGATTAACATTCCTGAACATAACACACTTGTTAGTTGAGTGGGACTGAGTTCCATGACACTTGCAATACTTGATCTTTTGTAATTCGTCGGCTGACAGAATTTTATGATTTATAAAAATTTTAATAAATTTTTTGGCTAACAAAATATTAAATATTTCTTCGGCTCGGGTGATATCAAAGGTGTACACCTTTTGAGCCTTTTGTGCAATTGGGGCTGTCGACTTTGCTTTGACCAATGTAGAACATACCAATGGCTTCTTAGCCACTACTTCGACAATCGCAATCGTATAATTAGGGTCATTGTAATACTTCACTAACGACGAGTTCTTCTGCCTAGCCTCTTCTTGCAGGAGCTCCTCGTAATGAGAGACATTTTCTGTTAGGTCGTATAGATAAAAAAAACTATGTACCTATGAATTTCTTACGGAGCTTATACTCCAGTTCACTTTGTACCAGTTGCACAAACTCAGCCTCGATCATGACAGCTTTACACTGGCTTTTCGCCTGTTTTAATCGCATAATATAGCTTTCGCATGATTCCCTAGGCAACCGTCGAAATTGAGCGAGATTGGCCATGGTGATCTCTCTATTTTTAGAAAAGAACTGAGCGTGGATTTTCTCTTCCAGATCCTGCTAGGTATGTAATGAGTTTGAAGCAAGTTTGAGTACCAAGTGCAGGTTGATGCGATCAATGAGTGAACAAATAATTGTAACTTATAGTAATTGTTGTTGACCAACTCGCCACACTACATTGTGAATCGAACGACGTTCTCAATAGTCGACTGACCAGGCTCGCCCGAGAACAAGGCAAAATCTGGTAGATAATTTCTCGGCAATGGATGTTGCCGATCTACCTACTAGGGGTACAATTTGTGATACACGAGAATAACATTGGGGGCTAAATACTTTCGAGCAACTTCTTAAACAATTTGTATTATTTGGTTATGGTCTGCCCGCTAAGGCTCTAAGGCTGGTGGGTCATTCGGGCCAAACTGGTTAAGATTATCTTTGAATCAAAGGCCCTGTTGTGGATCGAACCCACCTGGCAGTCCATGATTCCTATTTTTGGGTACACAATTCTTGACTTCCCGCTCAGGTCTCCTAACTTCCATAGGAGGTGGCGCATTCCTTACATCCGGGGCAAGAACCGGTGGTGGGTTACGTTGTAGATGGGGCATTGGCGACAACGACATTGCCGAATGAACTTCCATTAACATTATGTTGTGATGTTGGTGGTGTTCGCCACTAGTCATTACGTGGCCTCAGCCTAGCTGGTCATGTAGCGATTGCTCTCGACCTGAATATGGAATTATTCCCCTTGGGCTCTTCCATATTCCTGTATCACCTGAATACTCATCTGAACATCCTAAAGTACAACAGACACCTCATCTGGGAGCACTGTTCGGGATGTGGATGGCCCTATTGGGTCTCTGGTCGGGTTATTATTCAAGTTTAACACCTCAGGGGCCGCAGGAACTGACACGTCCTCGCTTGGAGGTGGTGCAGCCGAGGTTGAGGACTCAACCCTGACACTCCTATGCATTTTTGGCAATATCACACCAGTAATTAAGAAATAGGGTACCACTAGGTGTGCCCGAAAATTTTTCGGCATTGTTTTTTGCACTAGGTATGCAGGCATGCCAGAATTGGAATTTCGGCTCCAATTCAAACTGAATAACAATGACCCCATGTGCCGAGGTAGGCAGACACATAGTGAATTGGAATTTCGACTCCAATTCAAACTGAATAACAATGACCCCATGTGCCGAGGTAGCCAGACACGTAGTGTATGACCGAGATATTAGTAGATCGGTCGCCTATTTAGTCACTCGCTTAATGTGTAAATTGGATCAGGAGGCGATATTTAGAGGGTGGGGTTCGTACTCTAATGATGGGTTACTCCTTTGCCTTCCGTATGAAAGAGCCATTCAATCAGATTAAATGATAGGAGAAAGAAATTCTTATAGTCGGTAGTGAAGATGTAACGTCCCAGTTTTCAAAACTCGAGTATATGACTCATTCCTTGAAAACCTGGGTGTGAAATGATAATATAAAAAGATAATCAAACTAAATCAAAGTGCAATTTACGGAATAAAGCATAGTATAGATATGCTCAAAATGTAAACAATATCCAGGGCCACTCAGCTGGGGCCCATATACAAAACCTCAAATCTCTAAATGTACTGAAATGGTAACAAGCAAATAGTCTACTGATTTAATCCAAAATAAGCAGTCATCTCCTGATATGGCTCCTCATAGTAAGACTCCTCGACTGTAGCCGCCTTCGGATCTGCAGCGAGTCCATCAACCCCTGTATCCTCTATACGGTTCAATATTGATGAATGAGTGGCCAACTCAGTGTGATCTTCCCTCAAGATTACACATCGCCTCCCTTGATAAAAATAACATAAAATGTACAGGCAATCCAAAATATAACAAATGCAGTCTTATTATGTGCATGGATACATGAATGCAATCATAGCCCCGGGGATGCTCATCTGTGCGGACATTGGGCTCGTCACCTATGTAATCATTTCCCGGGTAAAACATTCAGACGGACATTGGGCTCGTCACCCATGCAATCATTGTCCTAGGTAAAACATCCAGACGGATAAATACTTACATCACATACGATAACCATAGATGCTGGTCTGTGCCATGTATGCATGATTAACCAACTCGATATTAGTCCAATTATAACCAGCCAATTTGCATATGCTCAAAGGTCACTACAGGGGCTAGTTGTCAGCATAGGCCGGTAGCTTGGGCATATGTCCCATACCACCATCCTGGCTTATGAGGCTACCACCTTAGGGTGTGCATAGAACCCATTAGCATGTGGCCAATCAATTCTTCAGATAAGGGGACCACCACCGTACACTGACTAGGAATGAAGTGTTGATAATCATTTAAATACAACGACTAAATGAGATGGTATGTGTGATTCAAATACGAGTAAACATCGATGATGGCAATTGTCGTAAGGTTCACTCCTTAGTCAGGTAAACAGAATCACTCCATAGATGGTGAACCCCATAAATCACGTGTCACGATTCATAACCTCCATGTTAAGGGTTAAGTTTTATCATAATCAGTTCAGTTGCACCCTAAGACGGACTCTCTTTAAATAGGAGTCTTCATAGAGAGATTTCAAGTAATGAATGTTTTACAACCAGTACAACCTTATAGTGATTCAGACATGCTTTAATAATTGAAGTAAACCTCATATATATAATCAATTCAAAAATCCTATAATCCTAACTTATTAAGTTCTAAAGCGTGCATCTCAATTAAACAATAAAGTATTTTAGCAAATCCAAGTCATGCTTCCAAGTTAAACTAATTAGTGATTTAACGGGTTCCAGGAGCATATGATAGATTAGTCCTATAACATATGACAACATAGATTAAGCTTTTGATCCATCCTAAAAATATGCATACAATCGTTAACCAATGGTAGCTAAACTATGAGGCATGTATCTACTTAAATAGGTGGAATGATTACCCACCCCTGAGGGATCATTAGCGACTATAACAAAGACTATTCTTAGGGATGGAAAGCTCAGGGGGAAGAAAATCATCACCAGACAAGTTGTAGGGCGTCTCTTGATACGAATATCCTCGAGAAGTTAGTGGCTCCACGTCACTCAAATAGTCCCTTAGAGAAATTTATTAGCATTAGACAATAAGTTCTAAGGTCTTAAGCATAAGGGTTGGTGGAAGGTTTGAGAAGCCCATAGTTAAGGCTGTTTGGGCTTCCATCAAGGGAATCAGGCCCACTAAACACTTGCCTCAACAAGAGGCCTGACAGGGCCTAGGGTTTGCCTAAGGCTTAGGCCCGAATTGGGCCTGAACTGGGCCTGACTCCCTTCCATGACAATGGCCTAAACTGGGCTTGCACTAGGCCCGATAGTGATGGCCCGCAAAATGGGCGGTGGGATGTTGGTCTGACCCACCTACTAACAACGCGTGGTCTACCTGTGGGTGTGGCTAGGTAGCACTTAGCAAGGCCCATTATATTGTAAGGTGAGGCCTGCTGGGATTTTATCCCATGTGTGGCCCACTGTGTTTTAGCCCAGGTGCGGCCTGCTTAAGCTATACAAGGTGTGGCCGCTCGATATCAGTTTGCGACCCACCTGTTCTATACAGGGTGCGGTCCACCTGATGTAACGTGTGGCCCACCAGTTGTAATGTGGTGGGGCCCAGTTTGGCAGCTCTTTCATCATCCAAAGATTGGGTTGGACTGGGCCTGATTCGGCCTAGATAAGCTGCCCAAGGCTAGTTGGGACTGGACCCTGTTTGGCCCAACTCAGTAATCCCATCGTTGTTAAAGTATGGCCTACAACAGTGAGCTGTGCTTGGCCCAACTGCTGATTGTGGCATGGCCCACAGGTCGTGGCGCAGCCCATTGACTATGGTGCGGTCCAACTGACACTTGAATGTGGCCCTCTTCTATGTTGGTTTCAGCCTAGTTTGTGTGGCTGATTCTGGCCTAATGCTAGGTTGGTTTCGGCCAAGTTCTGGGCTGGTTCCAGTCCTAGTAATGGCCCAGCTAGAAGGTCCATTCTCAGCCCGAACGTGGTTGTCCTCAACTTGGATTGAAAACCCATTTAGGGCATGTTGTAGCTCCTCTTACGGCTTGTTTTTAGCACTAAACCTGGCCCAGTTGGGGCTAGTTTCCACCACAACTTCAAACCTAATTTTTAGTTGAGTTTAAGGCCCAGATGAGAGCCTAACTGAGGTCAGGTTTGGGCTTGCTTTAAGGCTCGACCGAGAGTTCAAATCAAGCCCACTTAAGGTTTATTTCCAACCCAATCATAGCTCATTGGAAGGCTGATTTTAGCTCAGTTTTAGTCTAGCTGAGAGCTCATCTTGGCTTGGCTTGAAGGCCCTGGACTTGGGTCCAAAACGCAGCCATTGATTGGCCTTATTTCAGCTCATAATACTGTTACTTTTTTGCTTGTTTCTTGCCCAAAATCCAGCCATCATTTGGCATGGTTTTGGCCCAACATGCACTCATCGTTGGCCTAGATTCAACCCATATTTAAGCCTTGTTAGAGAGTTATTTTCAGCTCCTAAAATGGCCCGATCAGAGGCTGTTCTTCCCATGGACTTTGGCCAGATGTTTGGCCCAAAACACAGCTATGGTGTAAGCTAGCTTTGGTCAATGACTCAGATAGGGGTGGAGGCTAGCCTTGGCCTAAGACACAGCCATGAAAAAGGCTAGTTTTGGCTCTGCAGCTAGGTGTCGATGCATGGAAGAATGGAGTGAGGTAAGTTGCTACCTGGTTAGCTGCGATGTTGAATGACCGACTCAACACAGCTCTCCCTCCCTCTCTCTCTCCACCTATCTTTCTTTCCTTTCTCTCTCTCTTTTCCTCTCTCTCCTTGGCATGAATCCCAAGGGCTACAGGACTCCCCTTTTTATAGTAGTGGGAGAGAAGCTTCAAAGGTTGGAAAAACAGTCACCCTTGCAATGGTGGGGATCGAAAGGTGGCCATTCTTAGAGCCAATCCGGTCCTAGTAACGTGTTACTGGCATTCTAATCTCTTAGAAAAGTATCTTTTTAAGCCTTGTGGGGTCCATCTCATGATCAAATTTTGGTGGGTCATCAGGGAAGATGACCGCCCCTTTAATGGCAGATCACATTGCCAAGTATTCCAACATGATCTGGTCCATTTGAGTGGACCAAATCGAACCTCTGATCAATGTGAGGTCCACTTTTTAGGCCCCAAATGTCAGTTTCGAATCATCTCATGAGAATCTCCATTACTCGTGAGATAATACATTTCTCATCTCTTTCTCATTTCGTCCAGAACCAGCGGCTGAGATGGCGCCATGTGGCACCAGGAACGGCCGGGAATGAGCTAGCACTCCCTTCCCAAAGAGGAAAACTACTTTTTACTTTACCATGGGCAGGCCTTGCTTGGCCATTTTTGAAAAAGAGAGAGAATGGCTCTCCCTGACGATGGATGGATGGGATGGCCTGATCAGGATGATCATGGGCCACCCATGCAGTCCCAGATGGGTCCCACCTTGCAGGTATCCGCCACGTGTAAGACTGTGGACAGTGACAACCTATCTTCCACGACGTTCCTTTGCATGGGCTTAAAAGCCTACACCGCTTTGTTACGTCGGGGCCCCTGAGTCGATTGAGCGGCTCAGATCGCTTAGAAGTGGCCAGGGTGAGTTTGAAGACTGTCAGTTTAAATTTCAAAATGGGCGGGAGGGACCCGTTTCTCTCTTTTGATTTTGGTTCGGTCAAAGATTGTTTGACCGAGCCCATCATTCCAGTGCACATCATGCACGAATGCACGGTGTGTACATGCACCCCATTTAGGGTCCACCATAATGCTTATGACAAATCTAGTCCATCCATTCACCTTAGGATCCTCACGTAAGGATCCCAGCCCAGTTTGGGGCTGGATCGAGGCCCAGGTGGGCCATATCATGCTCCTTAGGCGCTCTTACAGCAGTATTTGTCAATCCAGCGGCTGAATCGACTTGGCTTTTGATTTCAAAGGCCAAAAGTGGGGCTTAGGCGCAGTGGAGGTTTGGTTTGTCATCCACTAGTCCTTGGGGATCAGTTATTAGGGCGTTGGTTCATTATATTTTCATTAGTCGACTTAAGAACTGTTTAAATTCAAGGGTATTAGTCTGGGTTACCTTCTTAATTGTCGTGGAGTTTTGTCTCAACTCCCAGGACCCCCTGATGGATGGCTTTTATGCTGATTGGAATTCTCATCTTGTGTATGTCAAGTTCAAATCGTCTGGTTAGTCGACCTTGGTTTCTTGTAGACGTGGTTTTTTTAAGGGGTAACACCCGTGTACCAGAGGTATGGGGTGTTACAGTCCACCCCAAAAAAAATCACCCTCGAAATTACCTGTGGTGCACTGTTAAATAAGTGAGGGTATTTCTCCTTAACCTTAGCTTCTCGTTCTCACGTCGCCTCTTCTTCTCCATAATGTGACCAAAGAACCTTGACTAATGGTATTGTCTTTCTCCGTAGGACCTGCTCCTTGTGGTCTTAGATGCGGATAGGCTCTTTGGTATAAGAGGCGTTGTCTGTTAGCTCAATCTGCTCCCATCTAATGATGTGCGATTCATTTGGTGTGTCTTTTTCAACATGGACACGTGAAAGATGTTGTGAATACCAACCAATGCAGTAGGCAATGCAAGGCGGTATGCTACGGTTCCCACGTGATCCAAGATCTCGAATGGTCCAATGAAACGAGGTGTCAACTTCCCTTTCTGTCCGAACCTCATCAAACCCTTCGTACGCGACACCTTTAGAAATACGCGGTTGCTAGTCACAAACTCCAGGTTACATCGTCGATTATCCGCATAACTCTTCTACCTGCTCTGGACTATACACAGACGCTTCCTTTGAAATAGCGGTGTAGACCACTTGAGTTGAAGTAGGAATATGTCAATATATCCTAGAGGGGGGGTGAATAGGACTTTTTAAAGTTTTTATGAATTATTAAAAATCCTTATCACACTAATCCTATCACAGAGTACAGATTAGGATTACTCAAAATTAACTCTACTGGCTTCTAAGCCTGGTAGAGGATCCAATCACAAACTGTTTAAGAGACAAATAATTTATAGATGAGATTGTGATGGATATGACTGTGTGTGCATAAGATGTAATTTCAGATAATCATATATAAAGGCATGTAAGACAATCACATAAATGAAAGACAATATCAATCTTAAACACAGTCATTTTATAGTGGTTCGACGACTTGTCTACTCCACTCCCGGCTTCCACACTCAACCCTTGAGTGACCGGATTTCACTAAGGAGGTTTCACATGGTTCACCTCAAACTTAAGGTTTTAAATTAGGTTCACCTTCAACCTTTACAGAGGTTTTTACTCGGTTCACCTCAAACCTTGGAGTTTTACTGGCGTACTCCTAACCAGATGTTTATGCTCTCCACGAAGCAAGGGTCCACACAATGCACCCTGAGGTTTCTACTTGGTTCACCTCTAACCTTGGAGTTTTTCTAGTGTACTCCTAACCAGATGTTTATGCTCTCCACGGAGTAAGGGTCCACACAACGCACCCAGAGGTTTCTACTCGATTCACCTCTAACCCTGAAGTTTTGCTGGCGTACTCCTAACCAGATGTTTATGCTCTTCACAGAGCAAGGGTTCACACAACGCACCCCTTACATAGACTCCCGTCGGAGGCCTCCTTCGAGGACTTCAAAGGGTGAGCAACACTTAAAACCCAATCCTAGAAAGGAATGATCACAAGTGTAACACTCCGAATTTTTGCCAACCTAGGGTTAGACGTCCTTAGGCAATGGGTCAACCACATCACTCTTAGGAATCAATTCCAAAGCCAAAGAAATCATTTAGAACCAAATTCTTTAAAAAATAAGCATAAGTTAGCTAGCGCTACGCTAGAGTAGCTGTGAAATTGTCCCTAAACACTTTAAATACGTTGTACAAGATCCAAAACTTGTAGAATCAATGACGCTATAATACCCTGAAACCTAGGATCAAACTCTAAACCCGTTTGCCCTCAGGAACCTTTTGAAACTCCGTATTGGATTTAGACCGCGCGTCAGAAGTCCGATACCTACAATCTTAGACCATTACGACCGCTTAGCTGGACTTGACAATCATTTCAAAAATCAAGCCCAACCGACGTTCAGAGGCTATTTCATTGAGCCTGGAGTGAAGAGAGTGAGAAATGGGTTAGATTTGAAAAATTTAATCCAAATTTGGCACGTGACTTGGCGCGTTATTATTAAGCGTTCTAATCGTCAGAATTCAGCCAAATTACACCCTCGGATCAGGAAAAATTTCTCTTTCATATCATGAGACTTGTAGACCTGATTTAGGTACGATGACCACTGAACTGAAACTGGATCGCCACGTGCGATCTATGAACTCTGCCGGACTGAAAACTGGGTGTGAGCAACATCCAGTGACCATGAGCTTAAGTCCGATCGCGTTCGACCAGAGGACCTCCCGAAATGCTCTTTTGGATCGAAACAGCCCCGATTTGGTTATAACCTAAGTATACATTGTTCCTAAGTCTAAATAGGTGAGGTTTTAGCCTATATAAGGGCTTTAAACCCTCACATATCTCACCCATCCGAATTTGCTAGAAACCCTAGCTAGAGAGAGAGAGAAAGTGAGAGATTTTGGGAGACCTTGTGAGAGATCTTCCTGCCGATTGCTCCACCTTTTGCACATACCGAAGCAACACGTTCGAATCACTTTTCCCGTGATTTTCAACACACTTCTAGGTAAGGAAAACCCTAACTACTTGCTGATTTAGGATTCCGTCGATTCAAATAGCAAAGCAGCTTATACGTCTTATGCATTAGGTTGCTGCTACACTGTCGACGAAGCGTATACGTTCAAATCGAAACGATACACGTCTAGGGAAAAAGGTGAGGATTTTAGATGCTTTGATTGACTAATTTTAAAGCTTTCAATGTCATTTAATAGTAGATTATCGACGACAACACCATTTGACATGTACAACATGCTATCCGTTTTTTATTTTGTAAATGTATGAAAAATATGAGATTTAGGGCATTTTAGTCATTTGTAGGAAATACTGTTTATATCCATATTTTGCTGAAATGTTTGCCATGGCTTCTTGTCGTGTTAGTATATTAGGAATGCGTTCATGATTGGTTTGGCGAAGAGATTTGCCCTAATACGCACTTTGGCTCGACATACGCTATGTAGACTAAAGTGTGTAGACTAAGTGTTTGTACTAGTATGTATTGAGTAAATGGAATTGTGAATGAGTTTTGAGATTGAATTCTCAAGTAATATGCTGATGTATATGATTTTCACCATGTTGGCTATATGTATTGATTTCATCATATATATGTATAATGCATGTGTTGGATGATTTGTTTAAGTGGTATGTTATAACATGTTTCAACATGCTTATATTGTTATATTTCATTTCCATTACCCTCATATGATTACTGATGTTGACTTACAAATGTTTGGGGCTATACTTAGTCCAGGCAGTTGGTAACAGAGTAAATTCGTGGTTGGCTTATATTTACCACGAAAGACGCGTCGATGAAAGCGAGTCGTGTTTTGAGTTGGCGGCAGTGGTTAGGCCACATGAAGTGTTTCACGCACTTCATGTCGTTCGACTTGAGATGCGCTCGTACTAGTCGAACCCGTCAAGTAACCCGACTGGCCATTGTATGTTCACCATGTATGAGTCATAACTGCTTGAACCTAGGGTACTGAACTTACCATTGAAAACCCTGTTAACCATGGTACCTTGATCCATAAAGACTCATGAGCCGGGCATGGTGGTATGGGACACCGTGGTCGAGCTGTCGGCCTACGCTGGGGCCACAAACCTCCCCGTAGTGACCAGTGAGCACGTATGACTCGTGAGCCGATTGTGGTGGTATGGGACACCACATTCGAGCTGTCGGCCTACACTGATCAGGTGACGAGCCCTTTGTAGTGACCGCGAGCGTATTCTAAGTCTACGGGAGGTGACGACCCTTCCGAAGCAATGAGAGTACATTAGGCCTGTATTGATAAGGTGATGGGGGAGCGGTGCAACGAGTGCAAGCAACAGCCCTGACAGCCCTTGCAGCGACCTATAAATTTAACATCGTATGAGATTACTAGGAGTGACGACCCTAAACAGGATCTGTGTTGGGATTGACATGAGGGAAGTACCTTAGTTTCCCAATCCTGCTGTATAAAAAGGACTAATAACAACTCGATAATCATTATCCATACCGCATTGCATGTGCCTGGAAGATGTGGAGCACTGAGGAAAGCAAGCATGCCGCGGGCGTAAGATGGTGCCGTATGAGGGAGTATGTCGGTGAGGGCATCCATCATGTCATTTCATGCATGCATTAACAACAGTATCTAGGAATGTTTGATTGTTTGCTTTACTATTAACGCGTGATTGATTTGATAACATGTTAATCTTTGCTCTCTTATCCCACTGAGTTGATCACTCACTCCCACGTTACGGGATGGTGTTTCGAACACCCACCAGACCCTATTTTAGTTGCAGGTGATGACACTGCTTGTGAAGTGGAGCCGGACTTATATGATGATGAGGAGGACTTCTCCTCCGTGTTCTGATCGACGGGATTACAGGGAAGTTGATTAGACGCCTTGACACTTGTCATTTTATTTTTGGAGCACTCATGTATATTCTTTTCTTTCCGTTTTTGAAGTATACATGTATTTAATTAACCTGGTAACATGTTCACACTCTAGAGACTTACAATCAATTATATATTTTATGTATTTATCAGTCTTCCGCTTGCTAATTTAACTGTCTCTGGAGTATGATATGCTGTTTTGGCTTAGTCTCAATCTTGTTTAATGTCATTCTACAGATAACATGCATTTATTATTATCTATGTTGCATAAGTGACGTTCTGGAACTCGGGTGTTGGGTTTCTACCCAATCCCCGATTTTCGGGGTGTTACAACAAGTGTCCTCTGGACTCTAGATACTTACAAATAAGTTGATGAGTCTCATTCAGCGCAATGTTGAAGATCTCCTCCTTGATGTTGAAGGGTCTTTAACTCCCTTGATCCGCAATACAAAGATGTATCTATACTAGGCTTTAGGTTGGGTCAAGGTTATGTTAGAATACCACTCTCTAAAGATTTTTCAATTAAGAAGATAGAGTGGTTCCAATCATCTATGCATTCAAGGCATCCCAGCTTAATGATTAAGGTTGTAGCTGGAGGATCCTTGAATGCGGAAGTTCATTCTCCAATCCACTCTATGAGATATCAATGATGAGGGTGGATTGGAGGATGAACTTCTTGAGAGAAAGGGCTTAGGTAAATGATAGGAAGGTTAGAACTCTCAAAAGTACTCTCTTCTTTCTCTACCAGCAATAAAGACTAATCTCTCTATATATAGGTAAAAGGTTCCAACGGATATAAACAGTCATATTTATGACAGAGTTCGATATCATCGAGCAGTCATCGATATGATCGAGCGTATACTCTTGATTGAATTGGCAGACCTCTCGATGATATAAACTCAATTGTCATTTCGCTTTTGAAAACCTTTTGCTTGCTGGTCGATGGGATCGAGACACACATTGATGTTATCGAATTTCAAACTCCGATTCCATCGAGCGATGGATCGATCTATCGACAGATGAAAACAAGAGAGAAGCCTTGAAGAATTTCAGGTTTAATAGATATGATCGGGGGACAGTCGATGTCATCAGAATTTATACATCGATCATATCAAAGACTATGTCGATGGGATCGATAAATCGTATAGATTTACCTTTAAGCTGCTGGACGATTTAAGTTCGGACTCGATCCAATCGACGAGGTCTCGATATGATTGATATATGAATATCGATTTATCGACTGACACCCCAATAAACATAAAAAAATAACCTAAAATTCATGCTGGTGATAACATGCGCCCACGATCGATATGATCGACTGTCTTCCGATATGATCGATATTTGAGTTTAGATTGAATCGGACAGTCATCGATATATCGAAGCATATGTTAGTTTTCTTTAGAAAAATAGGGGCGCCAGAAAGCAGTCTGTCGATATTATCGATCCACTTCAGATATGATCGATATTCGAATATCGATGATATCGACTACCGAGTGATTGTTTAATTACTGGACGCTTTTTGTCCTCACTCGATTGTATCGATTGAGATCCCGAGGACATCGACAGAGCTGGTCGATTACATCGAAGGGGTAATCGATATAATCGACAGTGTAAGAAAAACTTTAAAGATTTTTCTTTTTGATAATAAGTTTTTTTACACAAAAATCCTAAGATGTTCTAATTCTTTTTAAGGGTTTAATCACTTGGTGTTTTGGGTCATAGGATGTGAGGCTATGATTTACCTATGGCGAACTTCCACACATCCAGTTGAGGCAGACGCTTGACTTGATCTTCCTGTTAGGCACTGTTGTCCGACTGACTCAATTAACAACGTAATTGACAAACCAGGGCACGTAGTAGGTGCACTTTTATCCTTTCTACATCAATGACCTGCGTAGTAGTCTGAACGAGCTCGGGCCCTAACATGCTCCTTTCTCCGATTTTCGCCCAGCACTGAGGAGCTCGGAAAAGGCGACCATAGAGAGCCTCATGCGGTGTCATGCCTATGCTGGACTGGAATCTGTTGTTGTATGCAAATTCAGCTAGGGCCAAGTGATCGTCCTAGTTGCCCTAAAAGTCCAGAACACATGCTCTTAACATATCCTCTAAGATCTGATTCACCCTCTCAGTCTGTCCGTTTGTCTGAGGGTGGAATGTTGTGCTGAACTTGAGCTCTGTGCCCATCTCTTCCTGTAGCCTTTTCTAAAAGGCAGAAGTAAACCCGAAGTCTTGATCTGATATAATCTCTCGTGGAACTCCGTAGGATCGCACGACTTCTCAGATGTATAACTTTGCCAAACTATCGGTGGAATTTGTTGTGCAAATCGGGAGGAACCGGGCAGCCTTTGTCAACCTATCGATGATGACCCAAATCAAGTCGTGCTTCCTCTGCATCCTAGGAAGGCCAGATATGAAGTCCATAGAGATGTTGTCCCACTTCCATTCATCCAGCGGCAGTGGCTGAAGTAGGTCAGCGGGCTTGTGATGTTCAGTTTTGATCTTCTGACACACCATGCACTTCACCACAAAGCCCGCGATGTCCCTCTTCATGTTGTTCCACCAGTACTGTCTCTTAACGTCGTTATACATCTTCGTACCCTAGGTGAATGGATAATTTTGGAATGGTGGACTTCTACCATAACTTCCTCAGAACGGCGTTGTTTAAAATGCATACTCGCCCCTGCTATCGAAGACCACCGTCACTACCAACCCTCTAACCAGGCATTTTCTCATCCTTACACCTTCCTTTCATCTTAACAAGCCATTATCCTGGCCCTGAACGGAGATTATCTGTCGAACTAGTGTCAGCTCTGCAGTCAATAGAGCCACATAAGCATCGGCTTCGATGAGGGTAAGCTAGATGTCGAAGTCTTGTACGAATTCCATCATCTCCCACTCCTTGATCATTAAGGTGGCTATTACTTTGTACTTCTTCTTACGGCTCAGTGCATCAGCCACAAAGTTAGCCTTACCCGGGTGATAAGATATGTTGAAATGAAAGTCCTTGAGTGTTTCCATCCATCGACGCTAACGCATGTTCAAGTCCTTCTGTGTGAATATATACTTTAGGCTTTTGTGATCGTAGAATAACTGAAATTCCTCTCCATAGAGGTAGTGTCTCCATATCTTCAAGGTGAAGACTACTGCTGCCAACTCCAGATCGTGAGTCGGGTAGTTCTCTTCATGCTTCTTCAACTGCCTCGAAGCGTAAGTGATCACTTTATCATTCGACATCAGTACGCACCCCAGTCCCAACTTAGACGCGTTGTTGTACACCATGTACGTCTCTCCTTCTTGTGGAAGGGTGAGCACTGGCATGAAAGTCAGTCTCATTTTCATCTCTTGGAAAGTCACTTCCGTGTTCTCATCACACGTAAATCGGTTATTCTTCTTCGTTAGTTGGGTTAGCGGTCACGTGATCTAGGAGAATTCCTTAATAAATTGCCTGTAGTACCCCGCCATGCCTAGAAATCTCTGAACCTCAGTAATTATAGTGGGATGCTCCCACTTAGATACCACTTTCACTTTGGCTGGATCCACCGCTATTCCTTCCACTATCACCACATGCCTTAGAAATTTCACTTCTTCTTCCCAGAAATCTCACTTGCTTAGCTTGGCGTATAGCTGATTCTCCTTCAAAGTATTCAAGACTGTGCGCAAGTGCTGCTCATGCTCTTCTTGGCTTTTCGAGTAAACCAAAATGTCATTGATAAATATAATCACGAACCGATCTAATTAAGGCATGAAAACCCAATTCATTAGGTCCATGAAAATTGTCGGAGCATTTGTGAGGCCAAACGACATCACCAAGAACTTGTGGTGCCCATAGCGAGTCCTGAAAGCCGTCTTTGGGATATTTTCATCCCTAATTCTCAACTGATGTTATCCCAAGCGTAGATCTATTTTGGAGAAATACTTGGTGTCCTTCAACTGATCAAATAGATCGTTGATACGCTGTAGGGGATACCTGTTCTTGATCGTCACATCGTTCAGTCTCCTGTAGTCTATACAGAGACACAATGACCCATGCTTCTTTTTGACAAAGAGAACTGGTGCTACCCAGGAAGAAATGCTGAGGTGGATGGACCCTTGAGCGAGCAGCTCATCGATTTGACTCCTCAGCTCCTCCATTTCGCTAGGAGGCATGCAAAATTGGGGAAGTGATATAGGGGCTATCCCTGGTTTAAGGTCGATGTAAAAATCTACCGCCCGCTTAGGAGGTAGCCCTGGTATTTCTTGAAACACTTCGGGAAAGTCTCGGACCACGATATTCCTCTGATGGTAACTTCCACCATCTCGGCTTCCTCTAGAGCTGGCAAGCTCTCAAATTCTTTGTCTACCCCTCCCTTTCAAGGTGAAGGAGGCCTGCTCAGCAACGGATATAGTGATCATCTTGTCACGATAGTCCATGACTGCACGTACCAATGTAAGCCAGTCCATCCCTAGGATGGCGTCAAAGTGTCGGACGGGCATGACAATTAGGTCCACAGTCACTTTGCGATTTGTGAGGGTGATGAGACATGCTCTGCACATCTTGTTTGTTTCTATAAATTTATCCATAGGGGATGCTACAACTAAGGGAGCATGCATCCGAGTATATTCAGTTCCAGTCTAGATGCAATAGTAGAATCAATAAAAGACAGAGTTGCATCCAAATCGAATAAAGTGAGTACAGGGGTACCATTAATGTGTGCAGTACCGTGGATAGCCTGAAGGGGATCCTGCTCAGCTTTTGTGGTAGCAACTGCATATACTCATGCCGGGGGAGCTCTCTGCTGAGCTGGGGTGTTACAGAAGATCAGCTGAAGAACGTCTCCTTGATGGATGATTTGAGTCCAGTGTGCGAGCATAGACTAAAATTATAGTTAGGATTACCGGTTAGTATGTGTATCATTGATAGATATTGAGAATTAAGTCTGAAGAATTTTATCCACCTTAAAAAGATGAAAAGAACCAATTAAAAAATAGAGAGATTGACAAAAAGGTCATGTATGATGAAAAGACTGAAAATGAATGAAAAGTCTGAAAAGAATGAATAAATAAAAGGGATCATCGATATAAAATTAAAAACTGAAAAAAAAAGAAAATGTGATAAGTTTGGAATCATTGCTTGATTATTCAATAAAACTTGAGGTGATGAGCATGGCTAACATTATGAAATAGTAGTATGTTATGGAAAGTAAATAGAATTCACTAAGCACATTGAAAAATCTTGATATATGAACTTATGCTCTTAAATGATTAATAAAGAAACTTTTTGATTGATTACTCACGTGATTCGGTTCTATGTTTTCAAAATTGTACTCTCGCTTCTTTATATTGTGCTCATTCATACTTGATTGTACAAAAGATTGTTCTCTAAAAGTGATTTAAACATTGAAGATTGAATATCACTTCACGCATGTTTTACTTAAGGCTAGCAAAATGCTGTCTGGGGGGTGTGTTGAGTGTAAAATATTGCATATTTCCTCTATTTATACCTTAGTTTTATAAACATGAAAGTGCTTAATCGATTTAATTATGCATGTTTTCATGTGCGAGGTGATTTCGAGTGCTTAAGGTGAAATTGATGTCAAAAGGAAGGTTTATGTTCAAAAGATTACTAAATAAAGATTTGAAGATTTAAAAGTCATTAATGAAGAATTTGCATGTTAAAGATCCAAGAAAATCAAGTGAGGAATGAAGAGAATCAAAGATTTAAAGTGAAGAAAAGGAATTCTGAAATTATCCTGAATATAAACATATTCTTGAAATTGTCCTGAAAAAGCATATTCTGAAATTCTGAGTGTATTTTAGAAAATTGCGCGGTTTCTATATTTTTCCTACTTAGTGTGAAAGTTGGAGTTCCACAACTATAAATAGGACTTCGTAGGATGCTCCATAGCATCTTTTAGGGTTTGAAAAGGTCTCAATGAGTATAGCACAAAGGTGAAGCAGCCGTCAAAGAGTTTTTCTTCTTTTCTAATTTATTTTTCATGTTTTGTTTATGAGATTTGGTTTCAATCATGTCTTTGGTTGGGTAAACCTCTTAGCTAGGGCTAAGAGGTGAAGCTTGTAGCATGTTGGGATATTTATTTTGCTTTAATTTTTATTCTTATTAAACTTCATTGATTTCTAGTTTAATATTAAGGGAATATTTTTAATTTTTTATGATTTATTATGACTCAAATTACAATAAATGTTATGATAACTTTCGATATCTTCTTTTTCTGTTTTGAGATAGTGAGATTGGTAAATCCCATTATTCACCATCGTCTCCTGGGCATGGTAGGGTGATGGAATCCCTTCCAATCTTCACAATTCTCCTCCATTGAGAATTAGGTCAATGAAAAGTTCTGATTTGAGTTAAATTGCTTTATCTTCCAATTGGATAGGATGAGACTCTAATTCCAATTTTATTTATTGAATTAAACAAGGTAGCATCTTGATAGCTACAAGTGAATCCTTGACACCGTAGTTCCCACATTTAAATTAATAAGTTTTAATCAACATTATTCACCATTACTCTTAATTATTCAAATTTCAATTTAGATCTTTTTCTACTTATAGTTCTAGTTATTTTCAAAATTTGTACAAGTTTAGTCCTTGTGGATTCGACCTCGGTCTTACTGAGTTATTTATTGAGGGTCAAATATTGTATATTAGACCCCAGTTATTACTTGGTTTTATGTACATGATAATTGTCATGCCCCAAACTCAGAAATCAGGCTTACAAAATTTTCGATCACCGAATCTGGCGCTGATAGCCTCCATAGTACCCCATTTTCGTCTCTCGACACCCATACACCAGGTTCCAATCCTGGGATTGATGTAGAGAGGGTCGCGAACAATTTCATGGCCAAGATGGATCAGAAAAGGCACGGTCGGCGACAGAAGTGATCCGGACCATCGGACCTTAGATCGGGCGTATCTCACAATCCGGAATGAGTTATCCGACGTAAAATATATGAATTTGGGGTAGAACGAGCTACTTTAGCCAACCAACCCTGCTATGCCGGGTTTCGAAGCCCGGATTTGAGAGAAACCCCCTGATCGACGGTCATTTCCTCGTTTTAATTTTGTTTTTACTATAAATAGTAAGTTTTAGTTTGAGTATAACTTTTCATCCGTTGGGCTTTAGGAGTTGTGTCCAACATAAAAAGTGCTTAGGATAATTAGGAGAACAGTTTGGTGAAGCCAAATAGGACACTTACTATTTTTGGCTGAAAACCTTGCGCACTAGTAGACATCACCACCGTCTATAAATAGTAAGTTGCGAATTCTAGGAGTTTTAGTTGTAGTTTGAGTCTGATTTCTTTCTTATTGCTTAGTTCCCTTATTTAAAGGGTTGTGAACTCGATTTTGGGAATTCATTAATCAATTTCGAATTTATTAGAAATTATTTCTATTTTCCTACTTTCTTTCCTCGTGGATTCGAGAAGTCTCTGTGAGGAGTCCAGAGAAGCTCCGTGGATTCGGAGTAGTTATCCTTGAGGAAGACGGTGATCGACCTCATCACGTTCATCCCTTTGTCAATTTGGTATCAGAGCGAGGTTTTTCCTTGGGCCGATGGCAAACAACGAAGGTATGAATCAAAATCCTTTGGACGGTGATCCAGGGATTCGTTATCTTTCGGAAAGAATGGAAGCTTTCCATCTGGAGAGTCAGTTGACCATGCAAGGGCTGCAGGCAACCCTCGACCGTCTTGCGGATGCGCTACTTCCGTCCCGAGCCCTAGGCGGTGCTCCACCACCTATGGTCGCCCCACCACCCGTGGTTGCTGTACGACGTGACCCTGATTATCGTAGAGCACTACCAGCGGTAAATCATAGGGCTACACCAGATGATTCTAGTTCCAGTGACGAGGACATTAATGAGGGTTTTGACCGACGGCCAATCCATGGAGGCGATTGTTTAGATCGTGCTGAAAGAGACTATCGAGGTAAGGCTGAACTTCCTAGTTTTAACGGTTTATTACGTATCGAAGATTTTCTCAATTGGCTAGCCGAAGTAGAGAGATATTTCGATTATATGGATGTGTCAGATCATAAAAGGGTGAAATTGGTAGCGTTTAAATTAAAATCTGGTGCTTCTGCATGGTGGGAACAATTGCAACTCTCACGAGCCCGCCAGAACAAGGCGCCCATCGCATCATGGCCTCTGATGAGACGTCTTCTTCGTTCACGATTTCTCCCCAGTGATTATGAGCAGATATTATTCCAACAATAC
Source organism: Magnolia kwangsiensis (assembly GCA_037074715.1). Lineage (NCBI taxonomy): Eukaryota > Viridiplantae > Streptophyta > Magnoliopsida > Magnoliales > Magnoliaceae > Magnolia > Magnolia kwangsiensis. The sequence continues at coordinate 103,849,937 of CM073576.1, read as the reverse complement.
CAGAATTGTCGACAAGGAAATCGAACTGTTACAGATTACACTGAAGAATTCCAGCGGTTGGCTACACGAAATGATTTGTCAGAATCTGAGTCACAGAAAGTGGCACGATTTATAGGTGGGTTGCGACCGGTAATTCAAGATCGAGTTCAGATGTACCCAGTCGGGACTGTAGATAAAGCAGTTCAATTGGCAGGAAGGGCAGAACACAGCTTGCAAGAGCTCCTGCTCGTCCCTATCCTTCAAATTGACCCCCTATGACAGGTCCCACACAGGATCCAGTGCTGGCTCGAGGAAAAGATCCGGTAGGAGAACGTTCTCAACCTCCTCCACCCGCGAACCGTGATACGGGGAGCGGACCATGCAGACCTCAACGGGCAGCACCCACAACAGCGAGCCCGAGTAGGATTCCGAATCCTTATGCTCTGCCAAGGCCGAACAATTGTTACCGCTGTGGCCAACCAGGTCACTTATCAAACACTTGTCCTCAACGTCCGACAGCACACTTGACTATAAACGAAGGGGGCACTGAAGATAAGGCCGCAGAAGAAGATCATGACTTTGATGAATATGAACAAACCACTGAAGAAATAACAGGTGGCGATGAAGTGACAGGCGAGGATCGTGGCGAATCTCTCGTTGTGAGGCGACTACTGTATACCCCACGAAAGAAATTACATCCACAGCGGCACAATATATTTCGTACTCGGTGCACTGTCAACGGAAAGGTCTATGATGTGATCATAGACAGTGGTAGCAGCGAGAACATCGTCTCAAGAGTGATGGTGGATAAGTTGCAGCTACCAATGACGAAACATCCTTCCCCGTACTCAATTGGCTGGATAAAAAAAGTGAACGAGACCAAGGTAACTGAACAATGCACTATCTCGTTTTCAATTAGTAAACATTATAAGGATCAGATACTTTGTGATGTGGTTGACATGGAAGCCTGCCATATGCTACTCGGTCGACCCTGGCAGTCGGACCGTGATGCGACCCATCGGGGGCGAGACAATGTTTACATATTCGTCAAGGATAGTTGAAAAATAATCCTTGCCCCTATGGCACTAGAGAACCATCCTGAAGCCTCTAAAGTGGAGGGGAGTTCTCTCTTGACCATTCGGGATTTCATGGAGGAGTCCAAGGAAACCGGCGAGGTATATGCCGTAGTGGTGAAGGGCGAGAAAGAGAAACCCTCAAACATCCCTCCAAGCTTAAGACTGTTACTAAACGAATTCAAAGAAGTCTGGCCTGAAGATTTACCTGATCAATTGCCCCCCATGAGAGACATCCAACATCACATAGACCTCGTCCCTGGGGCTAGCCTGCCCAATCGCCCTCATTATGGGATGAGTCCGAAGAGTGTCAGATACTTCAGGGGCAAGTGGAGGAATTGATCCGTAAGGGTCTATTGAGAGAGAGCATGAGCCCATGTGCTGTACCAACATTATTAACGCCAAAAAAGGATGGAAGCTGGCGCATGTGTGTCGACAGCCGAGCAATTAACAAAATTACTATTAAATATCGGTTTCCAATACCACGGTTGGACAACATGCTCCATATGTTAGGAGGGGCTAAAGTGTTCTCTAAACTCGATCTAAAGAGCGGGTACCATCAGATTCGTATTCGACCCAGTGATGAATGAAAAATGGCATTTAAGACAAAGGAAGGGTTGTATGAGTGGCTGGTCATGCCTTTCGGCCTATCGAACGCACCAAGTACTTTTATGCGTTTGATGAATCAAGTTCTAAAACCGTTCACTGGTCGATTTGTGGTAGTACATTTTGATGACATATTGATATATAGCCAGGATGAGGTGGAGCACAAGAAACATCTCAGGCAGGTGCTGCAGGTCCTACAAGATAACAAGTTGTATCTCAACTTGAAAAAGTGTAGCTTTTTAACTGACAGCCTGTTGTTTTTAGGATTTGTTGTAACGTCCACAGGAATTCGGGTGGATGATGAAAAGGTGTGAGCTATTAGGGAATGGCCAATCCCGATAAACATTCATGAGGTGAGGAGTTTTCACGGATTGACGACTTTCTATCGTCGATTTGTGCGAGATTTTAGCACCATAGTCGCGCCAATAACAGACTGCATGAAAAAAGGGCCGTTCCAGTAGACCGATAAAGTTGACAAGAGCTTTCATGAGATCAAGCATCATTTGTCTACAACACCGGTCTTGGTGCTTCCTAATTTCGATAAATTGTTTGAGGTGGAGTGTGACGCTTCATATATTGGAATAGGAGGAGTATTATCACAGGAAGGCAGGCCGGTAGCCTTCTATAGTGAGAAGCTCAGTGAAGCCCGAAAGAAGTGGTCAACTTACGAGCTTGAGTTGTACGCAGTTGTTCAAGCGCTGCGACATTGGCGGCATTATCTGATTCAAAGGGAGTTTGTTCTGTACACCGACCATCAGGCATTAAAGTTTATTAATAGTCAGACTAACATGAATCGTGTGCATGATAGATGGGTTGCGTTTTTACAGGAATTTACGTTTGTTCTGAAGCATAAGTCAGGTCAGCAGAATAAGGTGGCTGATGCACTTAGCCGTCGTACGTCACTACTTGTTACGGTGAGCAATGAGGTGGTCGGCTTTGACTATCTCAAGGAGCTATATGCCGAGGATGAAGACTTCAAAGATTCTTGGTTGAAGTGCCAAGAAGGTCACCCCAGTGACTTTCATATACAGGATGGTTTTCTCTTCAAAGGGAATCGATTGTGCATCCCCCAAAGTTCTCTAAGGGAGCAGATTATTCAGGAACTACATGGAGGTGGCCTCGGTGGACACCTTGGGCGAGACAAGACGCGAGCTCTTGTGGAAGAGCGGTATTACTGGCTGCAATTAGTACGTGATGTGGGAAGAGCTGTACAACGTTGTCATATTTGTCAGACCTCCAAAGGACAATCTCAGAATACGGGCCTCTACACTCCTTTACCTGTGCCTGACGGTCCTTGGGAGGATTTATCAATGGACTTCGTACTTGGTCTTCCACGAACACAACGCGGTATGGATTCGGTGTTCGTAGTGGTCGATCGTTTCTCCAAGATGGCGCACTTTATCCCATACAAGAAGACCCTCGATGCAACACATGTGATGAATTTATTCTTCAGGGAGGTCGTACGGCTACACGGGGTCCCTAAGACCATTACTTCTGATCGTGACACGAATTTCATTAGCCACTTTTGGCGGACTTTATGGACTCGATTCGATACACGACTTCAATTCAGTAGTGCTTACCACCCACAGACTGATGGGCAGACCGAAGTTGTGAATCGCACTTTGGAAAACCTCCTTCGATGTATTTCAGGAGAGAAACCGAAGCAGTGGGATTTGACCTTGTCTCAAGCGGAGTTTGCATTCAACAACATGGTGAACCGCTCGACAGGAAAATCCCCGTTCCAGGTTATTTACGGACGAGTACCTCGCCACACACTAGACTTGGTCCCTCTGCCCAAGCTCCCAGGCATGAATATTGCAGCAGAACATATGGCAGACAGGATCATGGGTATTCATGCAGAAGTGCAGACTAAGCTACATGCCTCGAACGAAAAGTACAAGGAACAAGCGGACAAGCATCGTCGATAAAAGGTGTTCGAGGTGGGCGACTAGGTAATGGTCCATTTGCGAAAAGAAAGATTTCTGACCGGGACGTACAACAAGCTGAAGAATAAGAAGATTGGACTGGTACCGATCATCCGAAAGATCAATGACAATGCTTATGTTGTTGAACTTCCAGATGACATGGCGATCTCACGGACTTTCACCTTTGCGGACCTGACCGAGTATCATGAACCAGCGCAGGAGGAGAACTCGAGGACGAGTTCTTTTCAAGTGGAGGGGACTGATGTAGAGAGGGTCGCGGACAATTTCATGGCCAAGATGGATCAGAAAAGGCACGATTGGCGACAGAAGTGATCCGGACCATCGGACCTTAGATCGGGCGTATCTCACAATCCGAAATGAGTTATCTGACGTAAAATATATGAATTTGGGGTAGAACGAGCTACTTTAGCCAACCAACCCTGCTACGCCAGGTTGCGCAGCCCATATTTGTGAGAAACCCCCTGATCGACGGTCGTTTCCTCGTTTTAATTTTGTTTTTACTATAAATAGTAAGTTTTAGTTTGAGTATAACTTTTCATCCGTTGGGCTTTAGGAGTTGTGTCCAACATGAAAAGTGCTTAGGATAATTAGGAGAACGGTTTGGTGAAGCCAAATAGGACACTTACTATTTTTGGCCGAAAACCTTGCGCACTCGTAGACATCACCACCGTCTATAAATAGTAAGTTTACTATTTACAGTAAGTTGCGAATTCTAGGAGTTTTAGTTGTAGTTTGAGTCTGATTTCTTTCTTATTGCTTGGTTCCCTTATTTAAAGGGTTGTGAACTCGATTTTGGGAATTCATTAATCAATTTCGAATTTATTAGAAATTATTTCTATTTTCCTACTTTCTTTCCTCGTGGATTCGAGAAGTCTCTGTGAGGAGTCCAGAGAAGCTCCGTGGATTCGGAGTAGTTATCCTTGAGGAAGACGGTGATCGACCTCATCACGTTCATCCCTTCGTCAGGGATCCTATAAGGAGGATTTTAAATATGATTTGATTCATAATAAGCATAACCATAAGCATAACCCACGAACAATAACCACAAGAACACCATTAAAAAATCCACTATGATAAAAAATTTTGAGTACAATGCGTATGAAAGAGAAATACAAGATAATGAAAATAATAGAAACTCTAGAAGTTTGACTGCACACTCCAACTACGGCGAGGCTATGGCTGCATCCTGACGTCACCTGCATGCATCAATCATGCATAAGCTTATAGAAAGCTTAGAGATCGGTGTAAGTGTGTGAATAATATGAGCGTGCTCAGGATGTAAGGTTAGAGTAATGTGGAATCATTCTGATGAGTACATGAATGTAATCATCCATACCAAGGCTATGCGGTACAAGGTATGAATGTTATTGACCATATTAAGACCATATGATGTGAGATGCAACTCAGGCATGCCAATCATCATCCAAATCCATATATCAATACAGCTCATCAAATATCAGTATAGTTCTCATTCTGAATAATCATCGGGGTTTAGTACACTTCAAATGGCACTGCCCCTTTCTCAGGCGTGCAATCCAAGTGAGCGTAAGAAACCTCACTATCCGCCTAGCCAATAGTCTGCCAATATCTATCCGACACGTCGATAGCGGACCCATTCACAAGCTGGTCAAACTCAGCCTAGCATTGCCCCCCACCCTCGAGTGAGTAAGGCCACACCCCTTTCCAACCGACCACGACACAGTGGGAGATGTGATCTACTGGTATTCGGCTCTCGTGTGCTCATATATCCACTCAGTTTCGACGTTAGAGTCATCCTCTAGTACAATCGGGTTTAGAGATTTTCTCTCAGGGACATCTATGGTGTGCTGATGCTTAGTAACAATATTTTCTATGTTTGATCCTGCCTTCCATGATGTGTTTGTGGAGGTGATAGCCCTGATGTCGCTAGAGCATATAGAAATCATGTCATACAAATGCGAAGTGCATGAATCACACTACCAGTCATGCAACAATCCTGTGCGTACTGCGCACTCATGAGGGGTAACTCCGCCTATTAGGGATCTCATAAATAATCTATCCGAAGGCATATGCTGTGATCAATTACTCCTCATTTCAAGCATACGTATAATGCATGTGAGCATGAATCATGAAACTATACTAAACATGTTATGTGGTGATGGATTCTGTTCATAACGAAGATGGGCCTAGAGGGCCTACACACAACAAGTATGGGCCTAAAAATGGGCCCTAGGGAGAGTTATAATGTGGACATTTAACTAACATTATTCTCATAATGTGGATGTCAAACCATCATTACTTCTTAGGCATGGCCCGTCATAAACTTCATTACATAAACCATAGTGGAATCACACATTGCAATGGGCCTTATGTACATCTCGTTGGGCCTCGGCCCATGGGTCTCAAATGTATCTGATGGGCCGTATCACATGGGCCTCATATATATATCAAGGTGGGCCTCGACAATGGGCCTAGTTAAATGGGCTAAGTCGAATGTGCCGAGTTGAATGGACTAAGTCCAATACACCATTCATCCATGATCATTATAGAGCATACAAAAATGAATCATATCCAAAGAATCATCTGGACCATACCACAAATGACAGTGCTGGTAATGATTTCCACAGTTAAGTTTCTAGTGGGCCCACCATAGTATTTATTTTCCATCCATACTGTTCATAAGGTCACTAGGATCTAAACAGGGAAGGAAAACAATTATTGTATTGAATCAAACTTCTGTAACCTAAAGGGATATCAAGGGTGGGCGTTCAACACCACTGTTTTTTGTAGGGTGGTCCACTTGATATTAGATCTGCCTTATTTTTAGTCTCAAGCCTTAAAATTATCTTTTAAAATGGTTGGACGGTTTGGATGCAACACATGCATCAGCGGCCCTATATAGATGGACGACATAGATAAAGAATATACCTCAAGGTGGGGGCCACACTAATGGAATGTGTGGAGTACATACATCAGTGGGTCCCACGTGGGGCCCACTATAACGTTTATTTTCCACCCACCTGTTGGTACGGTCACACAGACCCATATAATAACAAAACAAAAATAAAAAAAATTAAATAAATTTTTATATTGATCCAGGATGTTTGGAACCGGGAAGGTTCCAATGGCAGACGTTCCATCCTCACTGTTTCTGGTGATGTGGGCCACCTAAGCTCCACATAAGGCTGATTTTTGGGGGGCCCACTGTCCCAAAGGGGACCTACCAAATGCACAGAGTGGATGTTCTTCACACATCATGGTGGGGCCCACGGCTAGGACCCAACGGTCCCTGGCCATTTTTTTCACGACGCTGACAGTAGCAACGCCTGCTGCTGTATGCATATATATATATATATATATATATATATATATATATATATATATATATATATATATATATATATATATATATATATATATATTTTTTTTTTTTTATTCCATTATTTTTCTTAGGTAGGGCTCGCATCCGAAAAATCCAACGCAGCCATTGGATTCTACGGCTCATGATCAACCAAATGAACCTAATATGCGATGTGTTTTGGTGTGAAGAAACATTAAGGTGAATTTTAATGGTAAAACTACTATTTCCTATGGTATGGCCCGCCTAATCAGATTGGCCTCATATTTCGGCTCAACGCCTAAAATGGGCCAAGAAATGTAATAGATGGTGTGGATTTGATTTGTACATCAAGGTGGGGCCTACATGAGTGGTCCACCCAAGGCTTGTTAAAATATTTATATTTTATTATATATATATTTTTTTGTTTTTACCTGGTCGGTACACTAGACTGTCAGTTCACACTTCATTGTGGGGCCATGTCCAGCGTCCCTGGATGCTGGACAGTTGGGATACAACACAAGCATTATGGTAGGTCCATATGGATGTGGCCCACCTGTTTAGATCACCTGATATTTATATTTTTCCTTCCGTCCAGGCCCGTTAAGGGGCTGGATGATGTAGATCCAACACATCCATCAGGCGGGTCCCACATGAAGGTGAATGGCATGGATAAAATATAGCTTCATGGTGGGACCACACACAACAGATGGGCCACACACCCCTTCATCATCATCATCATACAAAGAGAGAGAGAGAGAGAGAGACGGTGATAGAGGGACCCCGCCACTATGGGCCCCTCATGGTTACATCACATATATCAAAATGGGTCCCACCAATAAGTGGGCCCTAAAATAAGAATCAACGGTGGATCACCCACCTATCACACTCCTCCTTGATCCCTTGGACTCCTATGCTCCTTGCCTTCACTTTTGATGGAGGTTGATGGTAATTAAAAGGTTGAGATGGGAGATGAGAAGGTGGGCCATGCTTAGTTTTTGGGAGAGAGGAGTTTGGACATTGGAGCTCTCAAAGGATTTAGGAAATTGCTAGAGAATGAGAGAAATGATAGATTAAAGGGATAGATGGAGTGGTGGTTGTAAGGAAAGGAGATGGATAGGTAAGGTTTGGTTTGAAATTTTGTAAAAGAGGGATGGGTAGGGGAGAAAGAGAGTTGACTTCGGAAAAAGAGAGATAAATTTCTTGTACTTGAGGTATGGAGTGTACTTGACTTGATTGATGAGACATGTAGTAAATATTTTCTCAAAATTCACGACGCGCGGCATTTTTTTGGAATGAACGTTGGAATCGCGACGACGGCATGGTCACTAAGATACAAATTTCGGGTCGAGTCAACTTGGTTATGCAGGACTTGGCTTAAGATCACGCCAAACATTAGATACGGGTCGAGGGTTGTCGAAATTCGGCCGAAAGGACCGTGGAAGCCTACCTAACGATACTGACTAGGATATGGGTCTTAAAATAATGCTTAAATGCTCTATTTTAATCATGTTTATGTTATAAGGTGAATTTAAAAGCTTGGACTGAAAAGGGTGCTAAAGGCACGGATTTAACACTCAAGAATCATCAAGGCAAGGGAAAGATGTTAGATAGATCTTAGGGGACTGAGATCAAAGAATTTATATGCCAAAGATCTGAGAAAATCAAGTGATTGAAGATAAAAAGGAATGAAAATCACCTTAAATGCAAGATCACAGGGTTCCCACCATCCGTTTGGCTCAAAACTTTATAAGAGGCCTGAAGACCCTAAATCAACCATACATGTCGAAATTCAGCCCTTAGATCATTATGAAAGTGGTCCAACGGACAAGATCAGCCATAAATCACTGATTTGGGGGCCCACCTGATCTCTGGATATGCTTTAAACTTGTGCTCAACCCCTTAAATCAGATGGTAAAATGGATGAACGGAGTGGATTTCTCATAAGCATCACAGTGGACCCCACATGGGGATGTGAGAGTGCACAACCAGTGCACTCCTAAGCTGCATCGAACCAGCTAGTCCGGTCAACACGCCAAAGACCCGACTGATTTCCTTTAAAGCACCAATGTCCGCACGGTGGCTCGCTGGGGACTTGTAGTGGGCCACCATCATCGTCTCGATGGACGATCGAGGCCATTCATTTGATCCAGGGAGTGGCCGTGACCGTACCCATGAAGACCTTTTGGCCCATGCATGTGTACACACATATATCACTGTCAAACATAGGATGAATAACAGGACGACTTGAAATAGTGGGCTGCACCAAAACTTGATCAAAACCACCCCTTTCCGATCGAAATTTCACCAGAAACCCAATGAAGGGGGTGGATTTATCCGAAAACATCACTGTGGGGCCCACCGAGCATCTCAGTGCAAAAACCTTCCTATTATGCACTTCCGGATGCTGACGGCCTCCGTGGGACATTCAACGATCATGGCCATGGTCGGATGCGAGATCCAGACCATTCAAAACCTTCTTGTAGGGTGGTCGACCGCCACCAAGATGCCTAAATGGAATAGATTTCACATCAGGTTCTTGTTTTGTTGAAACTAATTGCGTCAGGCGATTTCACCGCGAAAGGAGGGATGTTGCTACATAACTTGTATCCCACTGACGTGGCCGACCTAGCCTCTATAAAAAGGAGTAGAAAAGAGAGAGAAAAGGGGGATCTTAGACATGGAAAGCTGGGGCTATGAGGTGAAGCTTGCAGCATGATAAGGTGTTTTCTACGACTTTGATTAATGTTTATTGAACTATCTTTGGTTTTGGTTTGATTATGAGGAATATTCATAGTTTTTAATGGTTTATTATGACTTAAATTACAATGGATCTGCGATAGCTTCAAGTTCTTTACATTACAAGGATTGTGAGGAGCTTGTTGTTCACCATCGTCTCATGGGCATGGTTAGATGATGGAATCCTTCTTAATATTCATAACTCTCTCAGATTGGTTGTGAATTAGTTAAATTTTGTTGTTTGCTTTGTCTCATGGGCATGATTTTGTGATTAAATCAATTCTAATTCTTATACCTCCCATCTATTGAAAACTGGATCAAAGGAAGTTTAGATGTGATTTTTAATGATTTATCCTCCAATTGAATGAAGATGGGACTTTGATTCTAGTTGAGTTCGTGAATCAAGCGTAGATCTTCCTGATCTCTACAAGTGGATCCTTGGTAACCTTAATTTCCCACCTTTAAATTTTATAAGTTTTAGTTAATTAGTCCACCATTATTCTCTTAAATTTACCTGATTTAGATTACATCTTCGTCTAGTTCTAGTTCTAGTTACTTTCAGATTACGTACAAGGTTTAGTCCCAGTGGATTCGACCTTGGTCTTTTCGATATTATTACTACATTGCAACCTTATACTTGGGGTGGTGAACATTATTACTACATCGTGACCCTACACTTGAGCCTGTGAACATTCTGACGGTTACTATAACTGCTCTCCACTACTCAACTTTTGGATGCTTCCCACGTTCTGCTTCCTTTACTTCTCCTTTTTCCACCTATCATGCAATCGTTCGATCTCGACAACCTTTCTCTCAGCCGCTTTAGTAACGCACGGCAGCACCTGATACGTATTAGATCCACTCAACGAGAAATCTCCTCTGTACATATCTACAGATCTTTGAGTGCACCATGCGCATCCATACATATCATACGTAAAGCCCTCTAATTGGTTGTGATAGGGTACGACCATCATGGGTACGAACATGGGGAATGGCATGTTCTCTCGATACTTGGCAGCGACACGATATAGCTAGCTTGCAAGATACTCATTTGATTACTCAACATCGGCTCCAACAATGACTGCCTTGGTTGTTGTAGATGTTTCAGGATGAGGTAGAATCTTTTTTGGTGAGGGGGCTCATCTCGGCGGGCCGCTGCTTTGGGAATAGTCTGCAGTACCTCATTTCGTTGTCTCGTTCCCTTGAGTTCCATTCATAGCCTTGGTTCTTCAATAGTCCTTTGTTTGAGTTTCCCTCCTGTCTTAGTTTCACTATATTCATTATAATATCTGACGTCTGTTAGGAATGACTCTGCGACGATATTAGGCCTTGGATCCGCTACCACCTGATATTTAATTCCTCCTTGATTATATTTAAAACATTGATGATAGGTGAAAGGGATCAAGCCTTATTGGTGCATCCAGGGCCTTCCCAACAACAACTTATATATGGTCACGACATTAGTCATTTGATAGGTGTCTTTCATAGCCAGATTTTTTATCTCCAAGATGATGGTGATGCATCCCAAGTTCGCTAGTTTTCGTGATTAAACCCTTGAATAATCATGGCATTGGGGCGAGGCGCTGACTACATGTATCCCAGCTTTTGGAGTGTCTTCAGTGGCATGAGATTAAAAGTAGAGCCATCATCGAGCATGCACCATCTGATCTCTATGCCTCGAACATACCCTGTGACCATTAGCGGGTGATTAAGATTTAATGCAACAATTGTTCGGTCTCTTTTGAAAATAAGATGAAAAACACGTAGTTGACTGATGCCCTGCACTTGGCCTATAGATCCGATCCTCCTAGCTTGTTATAATTTCTGTAATCATTACCTTTTGAACTTCTTCATTCATCAGTGTATTGATAAGTATTTCTCTGTATTGCTTGGACAATCATAATGTAAGGCCCGTATCCTAGTCTGAACTGTTCCTTAGACTTTTGCAATCCTCCCTGTCGAATTCCGGTAACCCGCGATCTATAATCGGTGTTTACGCGTCCCTAAGTTGTATCCCATAAATCTAAGTCAACTTTACCCAAGACTTGTACCATTGCGACTGTGCCTTCGCCACGGTTCCAATGCCACGTCTTACGCACCGATGCGATACCCAGGTCAGGAGTTGTAGGCCCACGTTTATCTCAAAGAAACACCGCACATTGCGAATCTCAAGAGAATCTCTACCCAAAATATCACATCAATCAATCAAGTACAACCCATCCCTCACCCATACCTCTCTTCGCCAAGTCAAATGAACCCATGCCTATCCTATCCATTTCTTACCAACAAGTCAAGGCAACCCATAACCCATGCCGCCTCATACCCTCATAAGTCAACAAAGCCCATACCCTCCATGTCATCTCCTCTTACAACACCCTCTCCTCTCTCATTCTCTTTACCATTTTCCAAGCAACCCAAGAGAGGACTGTCCAAGCATTTCCCCAAGGAGAACAAGTGTGGCCCACTTCCTACCCCCTCATCTCTCATCCTAACCCTTCAATCTTCATCATCCTCCATCAAAATCGAAGCCGAGGAGTTTAGCATTCCAAGGAGCCTAGAAGATTAACAATCGGTGGGTGATTTGTAGGATTAGATTGTGTTTTGATGATGGGCCAAGTGCGGCCTACCGATTGATGGTATGGATCTCACTTTAGACCATATGAGTGGTCAATGGCCCACCATGATTCACATGATTTTCCCATGATGGGGCCATCTTCCATGGACCCCATCGTGATGTTTACTTTTCCATTATGAATAAGTCATCTAGACCTTGCATTTTTGGTGGGAAAGGGATCTCCACCATTGATTTTTTTTTTTGAGTTATGGCTGGCATGATTTGGGACCCATTTTGATGTATTATGTATTGTATTTGCATGGCCCACCTAAGAAGGGCTCATGGTAGCGGAGTCCCTCTCCTTCATCACCGTCTCTATCTCTCTCTCTCTCTCTCTTTTCCTGTTGTGGCCCACCTTGATGAATAGATTAGATCCACACCATTCGTGCATAGCACGTGTGGCTCACACACACGTGGGACACCACCATGATTTAAGTGTTTCATTCGTCCGTCCAGCGGCCAAGACTAACCGTCCAGTGGACAGGTCTGGATGCAGGGAGAACACAAATATCAATTGATCCAAATCGAGTGGGCCACACTAACGTGGACCCCACTAGGACGTATATTCTAGTCAGATCGTCCATTAGGTGAACGTTTAGGGCTTGGATCTTAGCTACCAACTAAAAAGAGAAAATAAAACTAATAATAATATAATAAATATTAATAATATATATATATATATATAATATTATGGTGGGCCCCACGTGAGACGCACCTACTGTGGTAGCGGATTGGCTGGTGTATCTCACATTAACTATATAGCTGCTGCATTAACATTAGTAAGTTTCTGTGGGTCCCACCTGCATTGATGTCAGAAAGTTTCTGTGGGTCTCACCTGCATTGACGTCAACAAGTTTTATGGGTCCCACCTGTATTGACGTAAGTTTTTGTGGGTCCCACCTGCATTGACGTTAGCAAGTTTCTGTGGGTCCCACCTGTATTGATGTCAGCAAGTTTCTGTGGGTCTCGCTTATATTGACGTTAGAAAGTGCTGTGTGTCCCACCTGTATTAACGTCAGTGAGTTCTATGGCCCTGATCATGAGGTGTGTGTTATGTCCAAACCGTCCATCTCTGTGGCCCACGTGATATATGGGTTTTATCTGCATCGTCTGTGCTGTGGACCCCATCATGATATAAGTGTTTTATCCCAACCGTCCATCCATGAGACCACCCTGATGTATATGCCTTATCCTCACCGTCCGGATAAGCTGGAGGATGAGGCCTGCTGTGATGAATACGACTGTCCACACCGTCCAACACTCTGGATGGTGGGACCCACCCCACACGTGTTGCATGTGTGAAGGGTGGGGCCCACATTGTGATATGTGTTTTATATCTAGCCGTCCATCCGTTTGCTGGATGGGTGGGGCCCACCTTATGATGTGTTGTATATTCACATCGTCCATCCATGTGGCCCCCACGTGATGTACGTGTTTGATTCGAGCTGTCCATCTGTAGGGGCCCATTTGGAATGTGCAGGGCCCACCTCAATGTGATGTATATAAGGCCCATCTGGAGAGGCCCAATGTGATGTATATGTGGCCCATGAGTGAGGCCCATTATGATGTATATGTAGCCCATGTATAAAGCCCATGTGATGTATATGCGACCAATGTAATGAGGCCCAATGTGATATATATGCGGCCCATGTTTGAGGCCCAATGTGATGCATATGCGACCCATGTAATGAGGTCCATTGTGATGTATATGTGGCCTATGCATGAGGCCCATTGTGATGTATATACAGCCCATGTATGAGCCCCAAGTGATGCATATGTGGCCCTTGTGTGAGGCCCGATGTGATGTATACAAGGCCCTATTGTGATGAGTGATTCCACCATGATGTATGTGTTATATTCACCCGTTCATCCATTTCTCTAAGGTTGTGGGCCCCATTGCCTTGAGAGGCCCACCCTGATTTATGGGCTATATGCCCACCATGGGGCTGCCTTATGAGGCCCATCATGATGTATGTGTTACATACACGATGTCCATCCATTTTCCCAATTTGTATAAGGGTCATCGGGCCCCATAGAGAATTAGAGTCAGATTCCAAGTGGACCTCACCCTCGGAGATAATAGTGGTCAAATGTCTACTATTGAAATCCTCCTTAGGGCCCGTTGTTAAGCCCATTACCTTGGGAGCAATGATGGTTAAATGTCCACGTTGTAATCTCCCTAAGGCCCATTGTTTAGGCCCATTCTCATCTCCTCTTATTGGGCTTACCCCAAACCATTGGGCCTCCATTGATGATACCAATCTCACCCTACCGGGCTAACCTAAACCGTTGGGCCCCCATTGATGATACCCATCTCACCCTACCAGGCTAACTTAAATCATTGGGCCCCTGTTGATGCTAGCGAAACCCATCTTTCCCTTGTTGGGCTATCTCAATCTGTTGGGCCCCCATTTAATGATGATGCTTTTCACCATACCTTGTAGGATTATCCAAACCTTAGAGCCCACCTTGTATTCATACCGGGCCTTCCATATGAGATGTGGCCCACCTAGATACATGTGACTACCTAAAGTTTAGTGTCTATACCCCAGGCTCACTTAGATGTTGAGCGGACCACCCAACTCATTTAGAAGGACACATAGTGCTAGATGTATGGACCCCCACCAAAGCTCACATAGTGTACGTATAGGGCCTCATAGGAAAGCCCAGTTTATTACATAATAGAGAGGGTGAGGAGGCCCACTTATTGTACTTAGACTCATCCTCTTAACTCAGTTTGTTGTATACTCACTTGACTCCCTTATGAGGCATATCTTACCCTTGGATCCAGTTATTAGGACCACGGTATCTTGTATGTATCACCCATACCGTCCATTTACTTTTTAGGACAAGTGTAAGGTCCATCCTTGACATCAGTACATCATCATCACCTCCTTACATGCTGTAGATGGAAGAATATGTGGTATTAGGTGTATAGGACCTATCTCGACATATAGGCCGAGCCCACCATCCCCGTCTTGGATTATGCAGAGCCTTGGAAGGCTAATGTTAGACATGTCGCATGGACTCCTATAGTTGTTAAGGGAGTATGTTACTTGCTTTATACCTTTCATATGTGATATGCCGGAGAAGCTCGATTGTGGATTATTATCGTATGCCTTATAATCATGCTTATGTACTTTATTACATCATGATACATGCCCATACGCATCATATGTATGATCGTTGTGAGGAGTGAGTGACCATAACATATATCATTGGGCCGGTTGATTATGGGGCTCCCAGTGAGACGGAGTTGCCCTACATGCTCGCATGTTATGCGTAGGTTTGGTGCATGATCGGATGACATGACTCACACATCTCATTTTATGTGGTATAATCACTACTCGCCCTAGCGACATCAAGGTTGTGGCCTCCACAGGCATGTTATGGATGGCTAGATGGGACACCGAAAATGTTTGATTTAAGCATTTGAGCACATTAGTTATCCATGGGTGAAAATTCTTAAACCTCTAGACTGAGGGGATACATGAGCGCACGAGTGCCAACTACCAATAGGCCGCATCTCCCACTGTATCATGGTCAGTTGGAAGGAGGTATGGCCTTATCCACCCGAGTGAGGGGGTTGGAAGCTATGTCGAATTTGACCAGCTCACAAATAGGTCTGCTATCAATGAGTCGGGTACGTATTGGCAGACTACTGGTCAGGCGGGTAATGAGGTCTTTTCCTCTCGCTGGGTTGTGCAGCTAGGGAGGCGGTAACTAGTGTGGAGTGTACTAAACCCCAGTGATGTACGGTTCTGATATTGTGACACCCCGTCACTATTGTACAGGGCCTAAGGGTCTGGACGAGCTACCAGTGGTTGGTAGGCTAATGTGCATATAGTGGGGTGGAACCTTATTCCACATCAAAAGTGTTGAGGTAGTTATATGTGGATTTGTTGAGCAGGAGTTATGTACTCAACACTTATCTCATTCATTCATTCATTCACTATCTACTCGGGCTGGTAGTGCGTAACCAAATCATTATGTGTATCTTCGCAATGGCTGAGATTTTGATTGGGCTCGCGATCAACATGAGATTAGAAGTTTACCACATTGACTCCAGCTATCCAAATTTAGGTATGAGACTTGTTTAGATAGAGTCCTTTGTGATGGACCCCACAGCTTACATACTACATACTATTATCCCGACTCCACACTCTATCTTGGTCATTACATTCACACCACACATTGCATTGCATCCTCAGCACATAATATTTGGTTTACTATGCTTCTGTATTGCATAGCTTGAATAAGGTTGATAGTATTATGGACTCGCCAGGATCTGCATATTGCATTACATCCGGGGCATAGGTATTTAGGTTACTATGTTTCTGCATTTATATGACCTAGATGGGGCTGATGGTATTCGTGGTTCGTTTGTAATTGCATATCCTATTGCATCCTCGGCATTTGATATTTAACTCACCACGACTCCATTTTACATAGCCAATTTGTGTTGCATACTCTGACATTGAATGACTTATAGACTTGTATTTTCACTTACGATGATACTTGTGTGCTTGACACTTATCTTGCATACACACTTACACCACCCTCTAAGCTTTCTTTAAGCTTATGTACGATTGTTGCGTGCAGGTGACGTTAGGTCGCAGTAGCATTAAGGTAGGAGCTTGTGGCAGATCACTTTGGAGTTTTTATTATTTATGTATTTCCCTTCCAGCATTGTACTCGAATGTTTATATTAGTGGATATGTGGTGTTGATGTTGTTCTTATGATTTGGGGTACACTTGTGGATATGCTTCTTTACAAAAAATTTCTCATACTCAAAATTCTTATTGTAGGATCCTAGGATCAGAATCTGGCGCATGGGTGCCAAGAGCTGAGAATGGGGTATTACAGAGGCTGTCAGCGCCAAATTTGATGATTGGGAATTTTGTGATCCTAGTTTCCAAGTTTGGGGCGTGACACGCAAGGCATCATAAATGCTCAACCTTGCAGGTACTCTCTTCAGGTGTGCTATTACATCATACGTAACTGGCGTCACCTCTTGCTCCTATCTTGACTACCTTACTGTCGCTTTGTTTTCCATATTCATTCTTTCATGGCATTGAGATCATCTTATAAGCCCGTTTATGGTCACTTTTCCTTCTTAAGTCGTCTTGCCCCGGTACATGCAACTTTACTAACCACCTTCCTGATCACAGAGCCACCATGTTAACATCTTCATTAAACGCTTTAGGAGAATCAAGGGCCACTACAGGTGTTATCGCCGACATCATGTTGCATTGTATGTGTATTTGCCCAAACTGCATTTGCCCAAAATGCCTTTGCCCCACACAAATTTTCTTCTCATCTCCCCCTTAGTTGCGAGCGATCTGCCAAACCGAATAGGATACTTCCCTTTGATAACTTCCTTACCTTTTCCTTTCTATAAGCCTCCACTGGTTCTCTAACCTTTACTGTTTGCTAACCAACGTTCACAGCTGATCGGTTTCACAACGTGAGGATGTAGGTAGAGGTTTTGTTACAACTACTCCTGACGTAACTGGCACTACTGACACCACTGTGACTCCTCTTTTCTCATCCTCATCTAGGTCTAAGTTGATGACTCCATGGTTGATCATCCTTTAGATTATTCCTTTTAGAGTGAAGCAATCTTTTGTCTTGTGGTTGATCATCTAATGACATCAATAATATTTCGAGTCCTGAACACTCCCCACTACGTTTGGTTGGGGTGGCTCGGGTACCTTCAATATTCCTTCCTTGACTAGGCAATCCATTAGAGGAACTAATCCTCTAGTTGGAAAGTATATAGTTCATTGGCCCGATCCCTCTCTTCAATTGTGGTGGGGTGAGAAATCCAAAATGTTTTTTCTCTTTCAGATTGTGTGTGGTTCCACCTGCACCACTTGTGCACCTTGCTGGAAACGTGCGTGCTAGCAGCCTATTTGAGTGATTACAGCATTTCTGACCTCCTACTTTTATGGGTACTCACAGACCTGAGGAGGCCGAGTATTGGCTTAACCGCATCTCTAAGAAGCTGAAGCTGCTGCATTGCACTGAGGCAGAGCAGGTGGAGCTGGTCACCTATATGTTTGAGAAGGAGGTCAGTCTCTGGTGGGACAACGTCCTTCAAACTATTACTGTTGGCTATGTATGGATGTGGGTGGCTTTTAAGACACGCTTCCATGAGAAATACTATCCCCTCACGCATCACAATGAGAATGAGAGTAAATTTCTTTGCCTTCGTCAAGGAGGGATGACAGTGGCAGAGTACAAAACAAGTTTACAGAGCTGGCCAGATATGTTCTCCTGATATTAGCCGACTAGCTGATGCGAATGCGGTGATTTTCTAAGGGTCTGCGACTCGAGATACGCACGAAGATGTGTTGCACTAACATATCCAACTATGCTGAGCTAGTGGGTATGTCTCTGTGAGCTGAGCAGGATGGGGACAGGCTGTCCCGTACACGTGTTCCTATGGTTCCTAGGCCTCGATCGAATTTGCTGAGCAGACCGTTCCTCGGCAAGAGGCCCCGTGCAGACTTGCCCCCAGGCTTGCGGCTCCACCGACTTAGTTGAGGCGAGCGATCTTATGGTGCACCTACTGCAAGAGGTCTGGCCACGTTGATACACATTGTTTCACCAAGATGAGGGACAACAGCTTCGCACCGCCTCAGAGGATCAACCGCCAACTTACTCAAGTTATTGCAACCCCACCTCTACGGTCAACACTAGCATATCCATTTTTTTAGCTGAATGCACCTCGATTTAAGCTGCCTCAGCGACCTATGGTACTGCAGCCCAATCGTTCTCAACAGGCACGTGTACATGCTCTTGCAGCTGAAGCGTCCGATTCAGCAGCTACGGTGCCTTTAGCTTTTGAGGTCACTTCTCACATCTAAGGTACCCCCGTATTTCTGTTGGTGGACACCGGGTCCACTATTTCGGTGATATCATGTTCCGCAGTCAAGCGCTTAGGGCTGAATACGACCACGATGGTTGGGGTGAGAGTTATAGCAACACTAGGAACTTTTACAGATGTCGCCAAGTTGTGTGAGGGTTGCATGATAGATTTAGGGAGCAGGATGATATGCATTGACCTAATTTTCACCACGATATACCATTTCAACGTCATCCTTGGTATGTATTGACTTATTAAAATAAGGGTCGAGATCGACTGCGAGACCGATTGGTGACGGCGCATGGGCCCAAAAACACAGTCTTCACTTTCATCGTTCAGGTCAGTTGCCCCTTCTGAGTTCTTTGTTATGTTGCCCTATTGAAGGATTATAGCAGTCCGACACTTGAAAACACGTCAGTCGTTCAAGATTTTGAGGACATGTTTAGAAAGATACCTGGATTACCTCCTCAACGCGAGATTGATTGTACCATTGATCTAGTGCCTGGTGCGACACCCATTTCATTACCAACTTATTGCATGACTCCGTGTGAGATACAAGAATTGAGGAAACAGATCGATGAGCTGTTGGATGTTGGCTTCATATGATCTAGTGTATCTCCTTAGGGAGCACCCGTGTTATTTATGAAGAAGAAAGATGGATCACTGAGATTGTGTATTGATGACCGCAGATTGAACCAAATGACGGTGAAGAATAAGTACCCTTTACCTAGGATAGATGATCTATTTAATCAGTTGAAGGGAGCGCAGTATTTCAAGAAGGTCAACTTACAGTCAGGGTATCACCAGTTACGCATCAGGGATGAGGACGTGCAGAAGATAGCTTCCAGGACCAGTTTTGGGCACTACGAGTTTCTTGTGATGTCGTTTGAACTCACAAACGCATTGGCCGTGTTCGTGGACTTGATGAACCGGGTGTAATTATATATTCTAATTCGTCATCGTGTTTATAAATGACAACTTGATATACTCCAAGAGTCGGGAGGAGCACAAGGAACACCTACGAGCAGTCTTTAATACTCTTAGGGAGAATTAGTTGTTTACACAGTACAAGAAGTGAGACTTCTGGAAAGAAGAAGTCAAGTTCCTGGGACGTTGTGTCCAAGGAAGGGATAGCTGTGGACCTTGCTAAGGTAGCCACAGTTCAAGATTGGGAGCAGCCTGGTTCGGTTACTTAAGTGAGGAATTTTTTTGGTTGACAGGCTACTACCGTCGATTCAATAGAGATTTTCTAAGATAGCCAGGCCGTTGTCTCAACTAACTCGGAAGGATCTCAAGTTTGCCCAGAACAAGAAGGCAAAGCAGCCTTTCGGGAACCGAAGGACAAGTTGACATCCGCCCCCATGTTAGTATTGCCAGAGCAATGGGTCAAGTATACGATATACACAGACACGTCTCATGTTGGTTTTGGATTGTGTTCTGATGCAAAAGGACAAGGTTATTGCTTATGCATCGTGGCAGTTGAGGAAACACAAGGAAAACTATCCTACGCATGATCTGTAATTAGTGACCGTCATCTTTGCATTAAAGCTCTGGAGACATTACCTCTATAGAGAGGAGTTTGAGCTCTTTTGCAACCACAAGAGCCTCAGGTACATATTCACGCAGAGGGACCTGAATATGAGGCAACGACGATGGATGGAAACCTTGAAGGACTTTAAGTTCGAGGTCTCCTATTATCCTGAAAAGGCTAACTTTGTGGCAGACACGTTGAGCCGCAAGAAGACAATAGCATTTGCGGTTCCATTGATGATAGCAGAATGGGATATGGTAGAGTTTATGTGAGACTTTGAGCAGAAACTTATGGTAGAGGAGCCGTTCGAGAGCATCGCACATATTCAGGTTCAGCCACTTATCGATGACTGAATCATTGTGGCTCAGGAGGAAGATGAAGGGTTGGCAGAGTTGAGAAAGCGGGTTAGTGACGATAAAGACTCGAAATGGAGAGTTGGTACGGATGGAGGTTTACGTTATCATGGCTTCCTGTGCGTCCCAAACCTTCATGACTCAAGGAAGGAAGTTCTAGAAGCCGCTCACAATTCGAAGATGGTGATGCATCTTGATAGTACGAAGATGTATCGAGACATGAAGAGGTCATACTGGTGGGACAACATGAATGCCCACATAGCAGATTATGTGTCTCGTTGTCTCACGTGCCAACAGGTTAAGGTAAAGCATCGCCAACCTCCTGGACTGCTTCAGCCCATGCCTATAGCTAAATGGAAATGGGATTTCATCTCTATAGATTTTATCTCATGGCTACCGAAGACAAGGAAGGGACATGACTCCATATAGGTGATGTTGAACCTGTTGATGAAATTAGCTCATTTTCTCCTTATCAGAGTTTTGAACTTAGTAGACGATTTGGCCAAGCTGTACATCAAGGAGATAGTACGTCTACATGAGTTCCTATGGAGATCGTGTCAGACCGAGACACGTGATTCACATATATCTTCTGGACTCGTATCCAGGATGCTTACCACGTTTCACCCATAGACTGACGGGCAAATGGAATGGGTAAATCAGGTGTTGGAAGATATACTGCGAGCTTGTGTGCTTGATTTTAAGGATAGTTGGGATGACTAGCTTCCTTATGCAAAGTTTGCTTATAATAACACCTTTCAGGCAAGTATTGGCATGACTCTCTATGAGGCCTTGTATGGACGCCCTTGTCGAGAACCGCATTACTGGGCAGAGGTTGGTGAGAAGAGCTTGATTGGCCCAAAGTTAGTACAGGCGACTTTAGAGAAGATCAACATTATCAGGCGTCAACTTCTTGTAGCACATAGCAGACAGACGAGTTATACCGATACGAGGCGGCGACAATTACAGGTCGAGGTTGGGGACCATATATTCCTAAAGGTTTCCCCAATGAAGGGAGTCCTCCAGTTTGAAAAAAAGGGGAAACTCACGCCGAGATTCATTGGCCCATTCCAGATAGTAGACCGAGTGGGTGTGGTAGCCTACCGCTTTGCTTTGTCCACGTCGCTCATAGGTGTGCACAACATATTTCATGTGTCGATGTTGAAGAAATACATTCCTGATCCTTCTCACATTATCAAGTGGGAGTAGTTGCAGTTGAGTGAGGACGCTATTTATGTACTGCGACCGACGAGTATCCTAGATAGGAAGGAACAGGTGCTGCACAGTAAAGTGATTCCACTTGTGAAGGTTTTGTGGACATACCACACTGAGGAAGAGGCTACTTGGGAAATAGAAGCCGAGGTTTGCAAGAATTACCTTCAGATTCTCAAGAAGTACGAAAAGGTACTAATTTCGAGGATAAATTTTTTTCTTACGGGGGCTAGATAGTAACGTCCTGAAAAAATTCATACAAAGACCCGAGTAGCACCTCAGGCAGAACTCACTATGGACCGAATCCTTTATAAATTAGATAAAAATTAATTAAGTACTAAACTGAATTAAATAACAGATTAGCTTGAACTTCTTTTTATGCGATCTGTAAGACCTAAAACCAGTAGAATCGCTGACTCTACACTACCTAAAAACCTAAGATCAATCTCAAAACCCAGTTGCTCTTGGGAGCGCATTGAAACTCCATATCGGACTTGGGCCACACGTCGAAAGTCCGATTACAGCAAAAGTATACGGTTATGATCGCCTTGCTGGACTTGACCACCATTTCAAAAATTAAGTCCTAATAAAATCCAAAAATGCACAACTTGAGCCTGGAGCCAAGTGTGTGAGAAACGCGAATATCTTTAGAAAATGCACTCAAACTTAAATGATTTAAGTCGTTCGCTTGCAAGCCAAATCTAAGGTTTCAGACCGTCAGATTTTGACCCAAGTACACCCTCGGGTTAGGTAAATTTCCCAACATTGATCAATGTACTTGTGGCCCTGATCGAGTGTCGATGATCGTTGAACTGAGACTGGTCCTCCACGGTCGATCCACTGATCTGATCGGACCAAAAACTTATCCTAGCATAGATCCAATATTAGAGAACTTTTCCCGTACCGTATGCGGAAAGGGGGCCTCCAGATAAGCTTCGTTGGACTGAAACAACTACACTTTGGCTATAACCTAAGTATACCATAGCCCTGGGGCCATTTGCATCAGTTTTGGGCCTATTTAAGGACCTTAACCCACCTCTCTCTTATTCTATACAAATTTCCAAAACCCTAGGGAAGAGAAGAGAGAAAAGAGGAGAAAAAGTTGAGGAGAAGTGAGAGAGAGTGTGAGTTAGTTGCTAGGATTCAATCTGCCACTCCACTTGTTGAATCAGCCTTCCGCGTCGCTATTCCGGTGATTTCGTTTCCATTCTTAGATAAGAAATCCTAACCCTAATCTGTTTTAGATATCCAAATAGAGTAAATGGTGAAATAGTTAACCTATTTTATGCTATAGGTTGTCATTGTGTCGTAGACAAAGGCATTGTGATCAAACTGAGCTCGTTACGAGTCTACCGACTAAAGGTGCAGATTATAAATGTTTAAGTTATGGTTTTCAAGGCCTTCAATGTTAGTAATGAATTATGACTGACTTGATTGCTGTCATATGTGCTTAGATACGACGTTTTTCATATATTATATATATATATAAACTATGTTGAATATAATGCATTCTGTGTTTGTTGAAATGTTTGAATGACTATGAAATTATAATTTGTGCTTGTGTAATGCCCTGAAAAAATTCGTACTTGGATGCCCTGTAACGCCCTGAAAAAATCCCTGACTTGAGACGAGAGATTCTCGAGGCTGCACATTGTACCAGACTCGCGATGCATCCAGGCAGTACGAAGATGTATCGCGACGTGAAGAGGACCTATTGGTGGGAAGGTATGAAGACCCACATAGCAGAGTTCGTGTCCCGTTATCTTACTTGCCAGCAGGTGAAGGCAGAGCATCGCTAACCACCTGGACTTCTTCAGCCTATGCCGATCGCAGAGTGGAAGTGGGACTTCATTTTCATGGATTTCATTTCAGGGCTGCCGAAGACGAAGAAGGGACATGATTCCATATGGGTGATCGTCGACCGTCTGACGAAGTCGGCGCACTTCCTACCGATTAGAGTCACGAACTCTGCAGACGAGCTGGCTAGACTATATATCAGAGAGATCGTGCGTCTGTATGGAGTTCCGTTGGAGATCGTGTCGGACAGAGACACGCAGTTCACTTCTATTTTCTGGACTCGCATTCAGGAGGCTATGGGTGTGAAGTTGAAGTTCAATACTGCCTTCCACCCACAGACAGACAGAAAGACAGAGCGGATGAATCAGATCTTAGAGGACATGTTGCGAGCTTGCGCATTGGACTTCAAGGACAGTTGGGATGACTGTCTGGCATATGCGGAGTTTGCGTACAACAACAGTTTCTAGGCGAGTATCGGTATGACACCTTATGAGGCGTTGTATGGGCGACCTTGTCGACCACCGCATTGCTGGGCAGAGGTCGGTGAGCGCAGATTGATTGGCCCAGAGTTAGTGCAGGCGACGTCGGAGAAGATTGATATGATTAGACATCGGCTTCTCACAGCGCAGAGTAGACAAAAGTGTTATGTCGATACGAGACGGTAGCCGTTAGAGTTCACGGTTGGGGATCATGTATTTTAGTGAGTTTTTCCTATGAAGGGAGTCCTTCGGTTCGGGAAGAAGGGGAAGCTGGCACCGCGATTCATTGGTCCGTTCCAGATCCTTGATCGTGTGGGAGCAGTGGCTTACCGTTTGGTTTTACCCACGCCTCTCGCGAGCGTTCACAACGTATTTCATGTTTCTATGCTGAAGAAATATGTTTCTGATCCTTCCCATATCATCAGATGGGAGCAGGTGCAGTTAGGAGAGGATGTTACATATATCCTGCGACCGGCGCGTATCCTAGACAGGAAGGAGCAGGTACTACGTAGCAAGGTGATTCCCCTTGTGAAGGTATTGTGGACGCATCACTCTGAGGAAGAGGCTACCTAGGAGACAGAAGCCGAGATCAGAAAGAACTACCCACAGCTTCTCGAGGAGTACGAAAAGGTATAAATTTCGAGGATGAAATTTTATGTTAAGGGGGGTAGATTGTAACGCCCTGAAAAAATCCGCACTTGGACTCGAGTACCAACTCGACCAGAAATCGCGTAGGATTAATTCCTTTGGAAAATAAGTGTAAGTTAGCTAGCGCAACGATAGAGTAGCTGGGAAATAGTCCCTAATCACTTTAAATACGTTCTACAAGATCCAAAGCGAGTAGAACCAATGACACTATAATACTCTAAAATCTCGGATCAAACTCTAAACCGGTTTGTTCTCATGACCTCTTTGAAACTTTGTATTGGATCTAGACCGCACGTCGAAAGTTCGATACCTACAATCTTAAACCGTTATAACCGCCTAGCTGGACTTAACAATCATTTCGAAAATCAAGTCCAACCGACATTAAGAGGCTATTTCATTGAGCCTGGAGTGAAGAGAGTGAGAATAGGGTTAGATTTGAAATTTGAAATTTAAATCTGGCACACGGCTTGGCGCGTTATTATTAAGCATTCTGACTGTCAGAATTCAGCCAAATTACACCCTTGGATCAGGAAAAATTTCTATTTCATATCATGAGACTTGTAGACCTGATCTATGGGCGATGACCGCTGAACTGAAACTGGACCGCCACGTGCGATCTACGAACACTACTGGACTGAAAATGGGATGTGAGCGACATCCAACGTGCATGAACTTAAGTCCGATCGTGTTCGGCCAGGGGACCTCCAGAAATGTCTTTTTGGACCGAAACATTCCCGATTTGGTTAGGCATCAAGTAAACATTGTTCCCAAGCCTGTTTTGGGCATGTTTTAGGTTATAAAAGGGGCTTAAACCCTCACTTCTCTCACCCATCCGAATTTGCTAGAACCCTAGCTGGTGTGAGAGAAAAGGTGAGAGATTGTGAGAGAGAGTGGGAGAGATCTTCCTGCTGCTTGCACTACCTGTTGCACGTGCTTAAGCAACACACCTCAATCATTCTACCGACGATTTCGCTGCATTTCTAGGTAAGAAAAGACCTCGAACACTTGCTGATTTAAAGTTGCTTCGGTTCCTTAGCATGGTAGCTTATACATCTTGTAAAATAGGTTGCCTGTTCGCCATAGACGAAGCGTATATGCTCCGTTCGAATCAATACACTTCTAGGATAAAAGGTGCAGATTCTAGACGCTTTGATTGACTGTTTTCAACGCTTTCAATGTCGTTTAATAGTAAATTATCGACGGCAACGCCGTTTGACATGTACAACATGCTGTCCATTTCCTGTTTTATAAGCAGGCGAAAAATATGAGATTTAGGGCATTTTAGTCATTTGTAGGAAATACTGTTGTCATCCATATTTTGCTGATATGATTGACATGGCTTCTTGTCGCATTAGGATATTAGGAATGCGTGCATAATCAGTTTGGCGAAGAGATTCGCCCAAATGCGCACTTTGAGTCGACATACTATATATAGACTTAAGTGTGTAGACTAAGTGTTTGTATTAGTATGTATTGAATTAAATGGTGTTATGAATTAGTTTGAGATTGAATTCTCAAATAATAAGCTGATGTAAATGATTTCCTACATGTTCGCTATATGCATGAAGTGCATGTGTTAAATGATTTACTTAAGTTGTATGTTATAACATGTGTTAACATGCTCATATTGTTGTATTTCATTTCCATTACTCTTATATGATTGCTGATGTGAATTCATAAATGTTTGGGGCTATACCTAGTCCAGGCAGTCGGCAACCGAGTAAATTCGTGGTTGGCTTATCTTTGCCACGAACGACGCGTCGATGAACGCGAGTCGTGTTTTGGAGTTGGCGGCAGTGGTTAGGCCACACGAGGTATTTTATGCACTTCATGTCGTTCGACTTGAGATGCGCTCGTCCTAGTCGAGCCCGTCAAGTAACCCAACTGGCCATTGTATGTTCACCTTGTATGAGTCATAACTACTTGAACCTAGGGTACTGAACTTACCATTGTAAACCCTATTAACCATGGTACCTTGATCCATAAAGACTCATGAGCCGGGCATGGTGGTATGGGACACCGTGGTCGAGCTGTTGGCCTACGCTGGGGCCACAAACCTCCCCGTAGTGACCAGTGAGCACCAATGACTCGTGAGCAGATTATGGTGGTATGGGACACTATATTCTTACTGTCGGCCTACACTGATCAGGCGACGAGCCCTTTGTAGTGACCGCGAGCGTATTCTGAGTCTACGGGAGGCGACGACCCTTCCGTAGTAATGAGAGTACAGTAGGCCTGAATTGATAAGGTGATGGGGGAGGGGTGCAACGAGTGCGAGCAACAGCCCTGACAGCCCTTGCAGTGACCTACCAAATATACATCGTATGAGATTACTAGGAGTGACGACCCTAGACAAGATCTGTGTTAGGAGTAATATAAGGGAAGTACCTTAGTTTCCCAATCCTGCTGTATGAAAAGGACTAATAATAACTCGGTAATCATAGCACCATCACATTGCATGTGCCTGGAATATGTAGAGCACTGTGGAAAGAAAGCATGACGCGGGCGTAAGATGGTGCCGTATGAGGGAGATCGTCGGTGAGGGCATCCATCATGTCACGTCATATTGCATTAACAACAGTATTAAGAATGTTTGATTTACTGCTTTACTATTATCGCATGGTTGATTTGAGAACATGCTAATCTTTGCTCTATTATTCCACTGAGTTAGCTACTCACTCCCACGTTACGGGATGGTATTTGCAACACCCACCAGACCTTGTCTTAGATGCAGGTGAGGCAGCGATTCAGGAGGCAGAGCCGGATTATGATGAGGACTAGGGCGAGTTCTCATATATGCAGTACCACGACGGCTTTGCTTAGGTGGCCTGGATTGGCGGGACTTCTCAGTGGGACTCTTTTTGACATTTTGATTCTGTTTATTTACATGTATATGAGACTCAGAGATGTATTCATACTTTGGAGACAGTTGAGATCTATTTTGTTTTCCATACAGTGATATGTATATCCTTTAGTCTTTCGCTTGCTTTTATCACTGAATCTGGAGTATGAATTGTAGTTTTGGTATACTTTTACTCATGTGAATGCTTTAACTCAGACAACATTGAATCATAATCATTTTTGTTGCATAAGTGACGGTCTGGAACTCGGGAGTCGGGTTTATACACGACCCCCGATTTTCAGGGTGTTACAAGTTGGTATCAGAGCATGAATGAGATTATACCGGGCCTGGGTTATGGTCACGTGACGTACGCTGTCGCTTCCTTTGACATAGGTGGGTGCGAGAAAGGTCTAGAAACATTTATAGGATCACAGTTTCGCCAATAGGCGAAGTCTACTCGTATCGATCGCTTGATCGAGTTGGTAACGCATCTAGGGTCGCGTGAAGCGACCTAAGTAGCTCCTTGGTGGTAAGTAGGCGGGTTTGAGATGTTCTTTAAAAGCTTCCAAACCCAGAAATGTAAATTCTTGGGCTGTGGGGCAACCACAACCCTTACATTCAATCGCTAGGGCTTAAAAACCCCATTTCACCTAATTTCTTCAAAATTCTTCCTCTCACCACTCCATTCTTCAATTCTTTCTTTGAATTTTCATGTTAGGCACAGATCCTAATGTGAAAATGATATAAAATCATAATTCAATAAAATTTTACAGTGAATAGTAAAAATACATGAAAATTGGCCATTTGGCCATTCTAAATTTATAATATTTAGCAACTACTAGATGGATGTATTAACTCCTTCTACCCCAAAATCATATGCTACATGATAGGAGAATGTATTCAGGTTTATAGATTTACCCCGAAATGTCCCGGAGGGAAGTTTGGGCCTCCTTAGGCCAATCTATAATGAACAAAGGTGGGGCCCATATATATTTGGGGTCCCAAGGGCAGGAGGGACCCAACCCATGTGGTCCCACCGGCCGGATTGGTGACCGGTCGGCGATGTCATCGCCGATCGGTGGGCCCCAAGAGTATTAAAATTTTGGCGCACTGTCTTTTTTGGGTAGGGCATCCCTCCCATGTGCGGTCCGTCCGTCGAAAACCCCTAAAAGGGGTACCTCCTTCACAAACAGCCCCCTCCCAAGCTCCCTTTCACATTTTTCTTGCTGCCCATCTCAAATCGTTGCTCCAAATCCCTCCCAATCCCATTTCTTGCTGAAACCGAACCCATTCCATCCCTCCATTACTGTTTGAAACTCCTCCTCTTACAAATCTCGTCCGTTGGAGCTCCTACAACCTCCATTTATGGCTGAAATTGGGTGGAGCTCCATTCCCCTTTGTTCTTCTCCTTTCTTTTTGAAAATCTAGCCCTTGGGAGCTTGAAGCATCCCTCTACAACGCCTAGATTTCCTTCTGTCCGTTTGGGCAGCCATTTCTCCCCATTTCCCTCACTTTTCATGGCTATAGTTGAAGTCATTTTGGATCTTTTCTCTTTCTCCACCATCCTCTCTTTGATGGGAAAGTGAAAGACCGCAGCGGATGAGGCTGGGCCTAGTCGCCCGGCACAATCGAGAAGACCAAGGGGTGGTGCCGCTAGCTCAAGTGTCGCCGCAAGTCCAAGCACAGCCCGGGAGTTTCAAACAAAGCAGGATTTGGATCCCCATGCTCAAATTGGGCGAGTGATATTAGCAGAGATGCCTCATGGTGAATATACTGACCGTAAGGTGTTGTTTGAGGCGGACGTGGAAGGGCGACTCTTCAGTAAATTCCTATTATTCGAGTGCATTGAAGCTGCACATTGGGGTCCACTTTTTGAAGCCCGTTCTCGTGCTAATGTGAGTACCATTTGTGCCTTCTACGCTCGTATCCAAAATCCTACATTGGAGCCATTGCAGTTCAAGATTTCCTTTGGTAGAGACCGGATGGCTACGATCGATGTTCGGTTGATAGCGCGACTTCTGAACGTCCCCCTTGGTGATGTTCATCCCAGTGTGAAGAATTTGAGGAGTAAGCGTGAGCAAGATCACAGTACCAGGTTCCTATGCGGTAGTCTGGTTCCATGGCAGCCTAACAATAGCCTCAAGGCGTCTCATATGTTTGATGATTTGCGCCTGCTACACTACATTTGCACGTTCAACGTGTATCTAAGGTCGACAAATCGCATTGAATATACGCGCCTTATGGTTGATTTCTTATATCAGGTGGCCCAGGGAGAAAATGTGTGTATGGCCACTTTCATGTTGCAACAGATTATCCTCATAGCGAAATCAAGAAGAACGTCTGAGTTGCTTCCTTTTGGCTGGCTTATATGCAAGATCGCGCTTGAGTTTGCTTACAGACTTGGGCTGGAGTTGCCAGTTCTGATTCACTGTATTGATGAGTCTACCATGGTCAAGATGAAGATTGAGTCTCAGTACCGTGAGACTTAGCTTGATGAGGATAGCGAGGGCAATTTTGATGACGAAGAGTATCCAAGTGAAGGAGAACCTGGAGCGGAGGTAGAGTAAGAAGTCCAGGAAGAGGTAGAAGAGGAGGCTCAGGATACGAATGAGAGCCCTCCTCCTTCTACTCAGGCTACTAGTGATGTTCACATTGCCTGAATTGAGGAGAGTCAGGTCGCATTGCGAAGGGAAGTTCAAGATCTTCGGGCTGAGGTCGAGGATACCAAGGCCATTATGAAGAGGAAATTCGGTAAGGTGACTCGCACCTTGAAGGCGATCCTATGCTGCTTGCAGGATAAGGGTGCTCCTCCTCCATCACCCGACTCAGACTACCGATGAGATTTTAGATGTTGTTGGTATTAGCTAGTCGTTTCTTGCTTTATGTTGTGTAAGCCTGTTAAGGCTAGTAGTTTACTTATGTTGCTGTGGTAGCTTTAACTGTCTTAGTTCCCATGTACTTCTTGTCATGATGCCTGTAAGGAGATATCCCTTGTATTGTGATAATTTTGATTAAATGAAATGCATGGAATGCCTTTAACTCTTTATGTGAATGATTGCGGTGTGTTTGTGCTATTGAGACTGACAAGGTTGCGCCCTATTTTTAATATAGGGAATGCCGCCTAAGGCTACACGGAACACAGCTCGGCTTACATTGGGTGAGCCTATGGATCAGGTTCCCCTCCGGTCTGGTGCTCATATGGACCCTGCTGTGGGCCCGATTCCTGAGACAGCACGTGAGTCTCAGCTTCCTACTGATCCTGCAGTTGGACCACCGCCTTTCACACTGCCCATCAGAGAGCAGTACCGTGCTTCTTCTTCGATGCAGTACCTGCCACAGCCTGCTCCACCTCCAGATAGATTTGAGCAGATGATGACCATGATACAGCAGCAACAACAACTCCTGACTACTATAGTGGGAGCTCTAGCCCAGGGTGGGAGTGTGACTCCACCTGCACCACCTGCGCATCCAGCTGAAGATGCCGATACATATGCTCAGGATGAGGGCATGGCTCATCCTGCACCCCCTGCTTACCCTGCGGGGAATGCCGCAGACACACGGGGCTTACTAGAACGATTTCAGCGCTTACGGCCTCCCACTTTTACGGGTTCTCATAGACCCGAAGAGGTCGAGTATTGACTCAACCGTGTGTCGAAGATACTACGGATGCTGCATTGCTCGGAGACTAAGCAGGTTGAGTTGGCTACGTTCTTGTTCGAGCGAGAGGCCAGCTTATGGTGGAACAGTGTGTTGCGGACCGTTGCCGCTGATTACATCTGGACTTGGGCAGTGTTCGAGTTTCGCTTCCATGAGAAATACTATCCCCAGACATATAGGCATGAGAGGGAGAATGAGTTTTTACCCTCAGACAGGGAGGCATGACGGTGACTGAGTATGAGCATCGGTTCACTGAGTTGGGCAGATACGTCCCGACTATACTGGCAGATGAGCAGATGCGCATACGGCGCTTTTCTGAGGGTTTGCGACTGGATATTCGGTCGAAAATGTTTTGCCTGAGCATTCCCTCCTACGCAGAGCTGATTCACATGTCCATGCAGGCAGAGCAGGATGTGGATCGTCTTACGCGATCTCGTGGCCCTATTGCTCCTAGGCCACGACCAGAATTGCAGGACAGGCCCTTTTCGGGCAAGAGGCCTCGCGTCGACCATCCTCCTAGGGCTACAATGTACATTTATCTCGTAAGAAGCATAACCATAAGTTACCCAAATCATAAAGGCAACATCATCATCACATATCAACTAATATAATCATTTGAATACAATGCTGAAAGGGAAATACATATGTCAAAATCAAAGCTCCAGAAAACAGCTGCACGCTCCAAGCTCAATGCTGCTGCAACCTAACATCACCTGCACGCATATATCGTGCATAAGCTTATAGAAAGCTTAAAGGGTGGTGTAAGTGTGTGCACAAGGTAAGTGTCAAGTATTCAATATAAAGCCATAATAATACAATACCGAAAATACTGATAATCCATAAATGGTATAATGTCGGAATAAGTAGAAATACTAACAAGAGCATGAATTATCATAGTAAACAGAATATTGACAAGATCATAAATCATATGATAACAGAGTAAGTGAAAATACAGACAAGCCCATGAGTTAATCAATATCAGAATACGCATTATAGAACAACTATGCAAATGATGAGTCATAAAGAGCCAAATGTCAGATGCCGAGGACGCGATTCAGTACACAATTCCTGATGAGTCCACGAATAGTGTCAGCCGTATGTAGACCATATAAATGCAGAAACACAGTAACCCAAAATGCTACATGCTGCGGATGTAATGCAATATGCGGTGTGAATGGAATGACCATGCTGGAGTGTGAAGTCGGGATGATAGTACGTAGTATCGCAGGCTATGGGGTCCATCACAGGGGACTTCTATCCAAACCAGTCCCATACATAAATTTTGATAGTTAGACTCGATGTGGTAAACTCCTGATCTCAGGTTAGTCACGCGCCCAACCGAAATCCTTGCCATAATGAAGGTACACAATAATTAATTGCGCACCACCAGCCCGAGTGGATAGTGAATGAATGAATGGATATGCAATTCCTGCTCAATAAGTCCACATATCAGTACAGTTATTCTCTGAAGCAATCACCGGGGTCTATTACACTCTAAATGGCACCGCCTCTCTCCCTAGCCACACAGTCTAAGTGAGCATAAGAAACCTTACTATCCGCCTGACCAATAGTCTGCCAATACCTATCCAGCACGTTGATAGCGGACTCATTCCTCGAGCTGGTCAAACTCATCCTAGTAATGCCCCCTGCGCTCAGGTGAGTAAGGCCGCACCCCTTCCCAACCGACCACGATGCAGTGGGAGACGCGGCCTACTGTATTCGGCACTCGGGCGCTCATGTATCCACTTGGTCTCGACGTTGGGGCGTCCTCTGGTACCAAGAGGGTTTTAGGGATTTTCACCCAGGGCCATCTATGGTAGCCCGATGCTGGAACCAAACATTTTCGGTGTCCCATTTGGCCATCCACGATATGCCTATGGACGTTACGACCCTGATGTCGCTAGGGCGTACAGTAATCACAACACATAATGTAAGATGCATGTGTCATACAATCCAATCATGCATCAATCTCGCGCGTACCATGCGCTCATGTCGGGCGCTCCGTCTCATAAGGAGTCCCGTAAATCTCTCAGCCCAACGGCTTATGCTATGATCAAGCATTCCTAATATCAAGCATACATATGATGCGTATGGGCATGAATCATGGAGTTAAACTAAGCATTTTATATGATGATGAAATATCCTCACAACAAAGATGAGCCTTGATGGCCTACACACAACAAGTATGGGCCTATCAATGAGCCTTAAGGAGAATTATAATGCGGACATTTAACCAACATTATTCTTATAATGTGGACGTCAAACCAACATTGCTCCCAAGGCATGGCCCGCCATAAATGTCATTACATAACCCATGGTGGAATCACACTACAATGGGCCTCAACCCATGGGTTCTAAATACATCACACTGGGCCTCAACCCATGGGCCCTATACACATCATGGTGGGTCTCAACCCACAGGTCTTTATACATCACAATGGGTCTCAACCCATGGGCCCTAATGCATCGCAATGGGCCTTAACCCATGGGCCTAATACATCACAATGGACCTTAACGCATGGGTTCTAAATACATCATAATGGGCCTTAACCCATGGGCCTAATACGTCACAATGGGCCTCAACCCATGGCCCCAAATTCATTACAATGGGCCTCAACCCATGGGCCATCAACACACCAAAGGTGGGCCTCAACATCGGGTCTTAAACATGGTAAGTGGGCCACATCACATGGGCCATATGCATATCAAATGGGCCACACCAATAGATAAGTAGTGGTAATGATTTCGACCATTAAAATTCCTAAGGTCTCCTGTTAAAAGGGCCTAAAAACCCATCCAGAGTGTAAGATTACGGGGTTGTCACCATCCAATCAGCTCAAAACTTTATATGTAACCTTGAGACCACAAATTAGCCGTACACGTCAAATTTCAGCTCCTGAATCCTTCTGAAATCAGCCCTTGAAATCATGATTTGGGGCCTGCCTGATATCTGAATAAGCTTCAAATTCGGCCTCAACACTTTAAATGAGCTGACAATGTGGATGGACGGAGCAGATTTCTCATGATCATCACCATGGACCTATATGTACATTCCATGCACATCATGTATATACATGCATGACATTTTCTTATTTACGTAAACACACTGTGCATTTAAAATTTTTTTAGTACGGCCTACTCCACATTTAAATCATCGATCTGTACCGTCCATTGTGTTCAGAAGGAAGATTTAACCCTTGCCAAAGTGGCAATCTGAAACCATGTGGGCTGTTGCAACATCCTAGCCGTTAAATACAAGATGGATGACAAAGTAGACAAACCCATGGACTGCACAGATTTCACTCCAAAAATAATCCTTTTCGGATGATTTTTCATCCTGAAATCAATGGATGGAGTGGATAAAACACATATATATCGTGGTGGGTTCCACCTCATGATGGACGACATGAATGAAACACATACCATGGTGGGTTCCACCTGAACCTTAGATCTGACTCATTTTTTTTACTCTCAAGCCCTAAAATGGGCTTTCAAAATGGTTGGACGGCTAGGATGCAACCCATGCATCATGGTGGTCCCACTGTCCAAGTGGTGGACAGCATGCATTGACACATACATTATTGTGGGCTCCACCGTCCGCCTGGACAGTGGAAATAAAACCCATACATCACTGTGGGTCCCATGTGGGGCCCACCATAACGTTTATTTTCCATCCAATACGTTGATAAGGTCACTCAGACCAGAATGAATAGGAAAAATAAATTTTAAGATGATCCAAAACTTCCGTGGCCACCAAAAAGAGTTGCAATGGTAGACGCTCAATCAACACTATTTCCTATGATGTGGGCCACCTAAGTCTTGGATAAGCCTGATTTTTGGAGGGTGGCCCACTACCCTAAAGGGCCTACCACATGCACAATGTGGATGTTGACACACATCACGGTGGGGTCCACACATGGGACCACGTCCCTGCCCACGTTGCTGGACGCACGTCCAGAGGCGCTGCTGCCCTCTCTTCTTCTTCCTTTTTTTTTTATATTTTATTTTTGGGTTATCCTGGGGTTTTTCCTAGGTGGGGCCCGCTTATGGGAAATCCAACCCATGCATTATATTCTACAGCTTATAACAGTTCTAACAAGACCAATATTGATTATGTTTTGGGAGTATAGAAAAATTAAAGTGAATTTAAACGGTGAGAATCAGTGTTTTCAAAGGTATGGCCCACTTGATTATCAGATCGGCTTTATTTTTTGGCTCAACGCCTAAAATGATCTAAGACATGAAATGGATGGCTTGGATTAAAAGCATACATCAAGGTTGGGCCTATACGAGTGGCCCTTCTCCAATGCTTGGAAAGCCATGCTTATATCTTTGGTTTACATTGCACGTCCAGCGTCCAGGGACGCTGGACGGCTTGGCATAACACATACTCTAAGGTGGGCCCTGCTCAAGTGGGCCACCAAATGATGGATGGTTTGGGTACAACATGTATGCAAAGTGGGCCCTGCCTACAAATGGTTTTAAAAAAATACATGTTTCATGGTGAGGTCCATCCGGGTGGGCTACAAGGCCATAACATCTCATAAACACACAAAGAATGAGAGAGGGAGAGAGAGATTGAGAGGGACACATGTGATAGAGGGACCCTGACACTATGGGCCCTCCGTTGCATGATCTACAACATACATTAAGTGGGTCTCATTTCATATGGGCCCACTGGTCAAAATCAAAGGTGGAGATCCTTTCTCCACCGAAATGAACGGTCTAAATGACCATTTATGCAAAGAAATTAAACATCATGATGGGGTCCATGGAGAATGGCCCCATCATGGATTGATCTTAAAATCAAAGTGGGCCATTGGCCACATTTAGGGTCCAACATGAGATCCATACCATTGATCGGTAGGTCTCACTTGGCCCATCATCAAAATAAGAAATCTACACCTATAGAAGCACCCACCGTTCGATCTTCTTGATCCGTTGGAATGCCTGTCTCCTTGTGCTTCACTTTAACGGTGGAAGATGAGAAGTGGATGGCTAGGATGAAGGATTTGGGGTGAAAAGTGGGCCACACATGCACTCTTTTCTCTCATGAAAATTCATGGACGTGTGAGCCTCTTACTCTTAGTGTTGCTTGGAAAAAAAATGAAGAGAAAAAGAGAGAAATGGGATGGTTGAAAGAGAGGTGATGGATGGGTGTGATGGGTGAAAGGGTGAGTCATGTGTGATGTGAGTGATGGGTGAGGTGAGAGCTTAGTTGACTTTTAGGTTTGCTTAACTTGTAGAGAAAGGAAGCATGGGTGCTTTGTACTTGATATGAGAGGTGATTGATGGAACTGATTGATGGGATTGATTTGACATGTTGTAGATATTCTCTTGGGATTGCCAACGCGCGGCATTTTTCCTCGAACTGAACGCGGGTCCACATCACCTCGTCTGGGTATCGGATCGGTGCGTGAGTCGCGGCGTTGGAACTGCGGTGACGGTGCGGTCACAATGATATAAGTCTCGGATTAAGCCAACTCAAATCTATGGGATACGACTTAGAGTCACGCGCAAACATCGATTACTGGTCATGGATTGCCGGAATTCGACGGGAAGGATCGCGACAGTCGACGGAATAGTACAGACTAGGATACGGGTCTTACACAGACTGTAGAGCATCATAGGAAGACCAATTCAAAGCGTTTGCCTCAACCGGATGTGTACAAGCTCGCCATAAGTAAATCTAAGCCTCATATCCCATGACCCAAAACACCAGGTACATAAAACCCCTAAAATAAGTTAGAACATCATAAGGTTTTAAGTAAGAAAACTTTTTCAAAATCTGAAAATCCCTAAGTTTTCTTGCTTTGTCGATTGTATCGATACACATCTTGATATGATGACCTGTGCTGTCGATGTCCTCGATGATAAGTCGATTCTATTGGAATGAGAACAAAAGTGTCCAACGACCATATATATATCTGGACGGAATTATTGATGTATCGATATACCTATCGATATCATTGATATTTGAATCTCGAGCCTATCGAAGGTGGCTCGATAATATTGACACGCAGATCTCTGGTGCCCCTATTTTTTCTTTAAAATATCATATGTGCATCGATATATCGTTACACTCCTCGATACCATCAAAGTTCAAATCTCGATGATGTCGGAAGGGTCTCGATGATATTGGTCATGGGCGTGAAGTTTTCCTGCAATATATTTCAAGATAGTTTTTCTATGATCGAGGGTCACTTGAAAGAATCGATATTCAAATATCGATGATATCGGTACAAGTCTCGATGGCATCGAAGTGGGACAGAAACTTTCCAACAAGCTTAAACGAAAATCCTTTGGATTTACCTCGACACTTATATCGATATCATCGACATTTAAATTCTGATGATGTTGAAGGTCCCTCGATCATTCTTATAAATCTGAAATATTTCAATGCAAGTCTCTCTCATTTTTAAATCTTGAGGAATCGAACCTCACATCGATGAAATCGGAGTTCGAAATCCGATGACATCAACATGTGTTTTGATTCAATCGACCAGTTGGTAAGAGGTTTCAAAAGCGTATGACATTGAGTTTGTATCATCGAGCGGATCATCGATACAATCAAGAGTATACGCTTAATGATATCGAACTTTATCATAAATGTGACCGTTTTATATCCATTGGAACCTTTTGCCTATATAAAGAGAGCTTGTCTATTATTGCTAGTAGAGAAAGAAGAGAGTGCTTTTGAGTGTCTAACTTTAAATCATATACCCAAAGCCCTTTCTCTCAAAGTAGTTCATCCTCCAATCCACTCTCATCATTGATATTCAATAGAGTGGATTGGACAATGAACTTCCACATTCAAGGATCCTCTAGTTACTACCTTAATAGAAAATCATTAAGCTGGGATGCCTTGAATTCATAGATGATTGGAATCCCTCCATTTCCTTTATAGGAAAATATTTGAGAGTAGGATTTCATCATAACCTTGACCCAACCTATCATCGTATATTGGTACATCATCTGAGTTGCAGATCAAGGGAGCAGAAGACTCTTCATCAACAAAGGAGGAAATCTTCATCAAGAGCTAAAAAGGGATGAAATAGCGGTGAAGACCGCTAGAGTTGAAGTAGGAATATGTCAATATGTCCTAGAGGGGGTGAATAGGACTTTTTAAAGATTTATAAGTTATATTTCAATCCTATCACACTAATCCTCTCACAGAGTACAGATTAGGATCACTCAAAAATTAACTCTACTGGCTTCCAAGCCTGATAGAGGATCCAATCACAAACTACTTGTAAGATAAACAACTTTATGAAACAGATTGTGATGGATATGACTGTGTGTGCACAAGATATAATTTCATATAATCATATATAAAGGCATATAAAGCAATCACATAAATGAAAGATAATATTAATCTCAAATACAGTCATTTTATAGTGGTTCAACTACTTATCTACTCCACTACCGGCTTCCACACTCAACTCTTGAGTGACCAAATTTCACTAGGGAGGTTTCCCATGGTTCACCTTAAACCTAAGCTTTTAAATCAGGTTCACCTTCAACCTTTACGGAGGTTTCTACTCGGTTCACCTCAAATTTTGGAGTTTTACTGGCGCACTCCTAACCAGATGTTTATGCCCACACAGAGCAAGGGTCCACACAACACACCCAGATGTTTATGCCCACACAGAGCAAGGGTCCACATAACACACCCAGATGTTTATGCTCTCTACAGAGCAAGGGTCCACACAATGCACCCCACACGTACACTCCCATCGGAGGCCTCCTTTGAGGACTTCAAATGGTGAGCAACACCTACGACCCAATCCTAAAAAGGAATGATCATAAATGTCCTCTGGACTCTTAGTACTTACAGATAAGTTGATGAATCCCTTTTATCACAGTGATGAAGATCTCCTTCTTGTTGATGAAGAGTCTTCAGCTCCCTTGATCCGCAACACAAAGATGTACCTATACTAGGCTTTAGGTTGGGTCAAGGTAATGATGGAATACCACTCTCTAAAGATTTTCCTATAAGGAAGATAGAGTGGTTCCAATCATTTATGCATTCAAGGCATCCCAGTTTAATGATTTGCCATTAAGGTAGTAGCTGAAAGATCCTTGAATGCGGAAGTTCATTCTCCAATCCACTCTATTGAATATCAATGAGATGGGTGGATTGGAGGATGAACTCCCTGAGAGAAAGGGCTTAGGATAAAGGATATGAAGTTTAAAACACTCAAAAGTACTCTCTTCTTTCTCTACCAGCAATAAAGACAGACCTCTCTATATATAGGCAAAAGGTTCCAACGGATATAAAACGGTCACATTTATGACAAAGTTCGATATCATCGAGCAAGAGTCGATATGATCGAGCTTATACTCTCAATTGTATCGACTGACCTCTCGATGATACAAACTCATATGTCATTATGCTTTTTGGAAACCTTTCGCCAACTAGTCGATGGGATCGAGACATCCATCGATGTTATTGGATTTCGAACTCCAATTCTATCAAGAGATACACCGATCTATCGACAGGTGAAAACAAGAGAGATACGTCTTGAAGAATTTCAGATTTTACAGATATGATCGGGGAACAGTCGATGTCATCAAAATTTGTATATCGATGATATCGGAGACCTTGTCAATCGGATCGATAAATCGTATAGATTTACCTATAAGCTTGCTGGACGATCTGTGTCCGGACTCGATCCAATTGACCATGTCTCGATAAGATCGAGATATGAATATCGATTTATCGACTAGCCCCCCGATCATCAATAAAAACAACCTGAAATTTATGCTGGAAGAAACATGCGCTCACTATCGATAGGATCGACTGACTTCTGATATGATCGGTATTTGAGTTCAGATTCAATCGGACACACATAGAGGTTTTCTTTAGAAAAATAGGGGCGTCGAAAAAATAGTCTGTCGATATTATAGATCCTCTTCCGATAGGATCAATATTCGAATATCGATGATATCAACTGAACCATCGATATATCGATAAATCGTCCAGATGAATATTTTGATTGCTGGACGATTTATGTCCTCATTCGATTATATCGATTGAGATGCCGAGGACATCGATAGAGCTGGTTGATCATATCGAAAAGGTAATCGATATAATCGACAGGGTAAGAGAAACTTAAAGATTTTTCTATTTAGTACAAAGTTTTCTTACCCCAAAACCCTAAGATGTTTTACTT
The DNA here is from genome assembly GCA_037074715.1 of Magnolia kwangsiensis. NCBI lineage: Eukaryota > Viridiplantae > Streptophyta > Magnoliopsida > Magnoliales > Magnoliaceae > Magnolia > Magnolia kwangsiensis. The sequence goes on along the minus strand of CM073576.1, from coordinate 103,809,100 downwards.
ATTTTAAGGGTTTTAATCACCTGGTGTTTTGGGATATGGGATGTGAGGCTATGATTTACCTATGGCGAGCTTCCACACATCCAGTTGAGGCAGATACTTGATCTTCCTGTAAGGCGTTGTTGTTCGACTGACTCAACTCACAACGTAATTGACAAACCAGGGCACTTAGTAGGTGCACTTTCAAGGGACTCATCCACTTATTTACAAGTAATTAGAGTCCAGAGGACCCTTTTGATAATTCCTTTGTAGGATTGGGTCTAGGGTGTTTCTCACCCTTTACAAGTCCTCTAGGAGGCCTCTGGCGGGAGTGTACGTGGTGGATGCATTGTGTGGACCCTTGATCTGTGGAAAGCATAAACATTTGGTTAAAGGTGAACCAGTCAGAACCTTGGGTTTGAGGTGAACAGTGTGAAACCTTGGGTTTGAGGTAAATTGCGTAAAACCTCAGTTAGGGTCTTATGGAAGATCCTTGGCTAGTGTGCCTAAAAATGAGCGCGTTGTGTTGACCCTTGCTCGTGAGAGCATAAATAGTCAGCCTTAGTGTAGGTTATAAAGGTTGAAGGTGAACCTCATTTAAAACCTTAGGTTTGAGGTGAACTGTGAAACCTCCTTAGTGAATTCTGGTACACTCAAGGGTTGAGTGCGGTTATCGGGAGTAGAGTAGACAAGTAGTCGAACCACTATAAGAATGACTGTGTTTGAGATTGCTATTCTTTTGTCTGTGTAATTTACTTTAATATTTTCATATCTGAATATTTGAGATCACACCTCACACACATATACAGTCATATCCATCATAAACTAGTTTACATATTATTCACTTCTTGAATAGTTTGTGATTGGACCCTCTACCGGGCTTAGAAACCAGTAGAGTTACTTTTGAGTAATCCTGATATGTGCTTGTTGTTAGGATTAGTGTAATAGGATTTTAAATAGACTATAAAAACTTTAAAAGTCCTATTCACCCCCCTCTAGGACATATTAGCATATTCCTATTTCAACTTAAGCGGTCTTCACCGCTATTTCAATTGGTATTAGAGAGGGTCTCTCCTTAAGGGCTTCACCGCCTAGAGATTGATCTTGACTGATGTGTGAAATATGGCCAAATGAGAGGGCTCGCCAGTCACTAGGCCTCCAGTATTTGATGGTTCAAATTATGTATACTGGAATGCTAGGATGCACTACTTTTTGAGATCTTTATATCATGACTTCTGAGATATAATTGAAAGTGGACATGTGCCACCATCTGAACAAATTGTACTTGATAGTGGCACAACCATCACAAAACCCAAATCCAAAGAGATGTGGACAACGTTCGATAAAGAAAAGCAGACTGCTGAAGCTAAAGCTATGAACGCCATCTACTTTGTCGTGTCCTAAGATATATTCAATCAAATAAATGTGCGGGACATCCAAAGAAGCATGGGATCTATTGGAAACAACCCATGAAGGCACAAACACTATAAAGAGATCTAAAATTCAACTCTTGACTTCACAGTTCGAAAGTCTTAAAATGAAAGAGCATGAGACTTTTATGGAGTTTTTCACAAAGTTGAATATCATTTGCAACTCTATGGATGGATTAGGAGAGAAAGTTCTGGTACCAAAAATTTACAGGAAAATCCTAAGATCCCTGCTGGAATGATTTAATCCCAAAGTAACAACAATTGAAGAGTGTAGGAATATTGATGAAATGAAAGTAGAAGAATTGGTAAGTTCCCTACAAACTTTTGAACCACACTTCAAACAAATCCCAAAATTCAAAACAACTATCCTAAAAACTTCTAAGAAAATAATAAATGAGGACAGTGGAAGTGAAAAGGAAGATGAAGATAAGGAAGTGGCTTTGCTGGCACAAAGATTTAGGAAATTTTTTCAGAAGAACCGAGGCCGTCCCTCTAGAGGTAGAAAGGTGGATAACAAACTTTCTGCAAACAAATTTGGTAAAAGGACCAAAGAACTACAATGTTATGCCTGTCAAAAGTATGGACACCTATTTACTGATTGCCCCAACAGAAAAACTAAGGGCAAGGAAATGGCCGCCACGTGGGATGATACAGAGGAGTCAAACTCAGAAAACAGTGACTCAGAGAGTGATGAAGACTGGAAATCCTTGAATATCCTCATGGTCTCCACTAGTCAAATCATTCCCACGAAATCTGAAAGCAGAGAAGAAAAGCAAGCCACTGAATCATTTCCGTATGATAATGAGGAAACAGAAAAAGAAGAAGAGAAACAGGATAAACTACAGGATGCGTACAATCAGCTCTATATTTACAGCATCCACATCCTGAAAAGACTTGGAATGTCTGAAAACAAAAAGGAATTGTTGTAAAAAGACTTGGACAAAACTTTGGAAATCAATACACATTTAATCAATGATTTACAGCAATATCATTCAGACAATGATAAGTTAGAAAGAACCAATCTATCCCTAAAAATGGATTCATCAAAGATTATAAAACAAGTTAAGTTATTAAAAGTTAAAAATGAGCAACTCAAGAATGAGAATCACACACTCCATTGTGACTTAGAGAAATCCAGAAAATTTATAAAATTACTGAAATAAATTATAAGTTTTCTCAGAGTGGTGAAAAGCTAGAAAAGTTGTTAGGGATGGGAAGACGAGGAAAAGATAAAAGTGGCCTAGGGTATGATAAAACTAAGAAGAAAATAAAAAATGTAGCACCATCAACTGAAAAATCTGCTACTTCAGGTAATAATATGAGAACTACTCCAGTTTGTCATTTATGTGGTGATATGGGCCATTATAAGTTTAAATGCTTGACTCCTAGAAGGACTTCACATAACTCCGGTCAAAATCATATTGGTAAATTCAAATCAGCTGGAGAAATACTGAATGTCAAAAGTCCATTTAGGAGAAACACTCCTCCATCACCACCTAAAATGAAAGATAGAAGGAAGGAATCATTGGATCAAGTGGGTGAGATAAAAATAAAAACTAAATCTACCATAGTAAAGAATTCTGTCTCAAAATGGATAATAATAGAAAAATTGAACTCTATACCCTAAAATATCAAGCATAGAAAGACTAGTCCAGGTCATGCATCTAGATCTGGATGTTTGCTAAAATGATGCAATTTTTATTGAGCTTTAAATGATATATCTGAGGCTTCTCACCTCAACCTTTTGTATATAAACATTTTAATGTTTATAATTTTGATGTGTACAGTGGTTGTACATAATTTTACTGTGTATACTATTGATTCATAGAAATATTAAAACTATACATGAAGGGTCATCTAAATGCTGAAAATTGAAAATATTCATCCTTGATATGTCTGTCAATAAGCCATTCTTGATTAATCGATAAAGGGTCGATATAATCAATGCCTCTCTGGAATATGAAGAGTCATACGATCGAGAATGATATCAAAGACATGATCAATGAAATCGATCATGACCCCTCCATATCATTGAGATGAGGATCGATGATATCAACAGATGCCGCCCGATATAAGCCGGTGGAGCGTGAAAAAAGGGATTTTTGTTCCAGGGTTTCCTTTCCTCTTCCCTGCTCGCTCCTCTCAACCGGACGGCTCGGTACCTTATCAAATAGCCCCAAAAGTTCCACAAATACGGTAATACCCTTCTAATCACCAAGATTCCATTTTTTTTGTGGTATTCCGTTTCTATTAGGTTGTATCCTTTTTCCCAAATCCTTCAAATTCCTTTTTTGTCCACATGGGAAAAGATAAAGGAAAAGTATCCGGTCTGGGTGAGTCATCAAGATCCACTCGACAAAAAGTGGTTGCCTTTAAAGGAAGTGTAAGGGCCCCGAAACGTGGGACCCCCACAAGGCAACGCACGAGACAGGGTGGGTCTAGTCTGAGGCGCAGGCACCCCCACCGGTACAGGTTAATCCTGTCTTGGCAAAGTTCCCTGGTAGAAAGGTGATTCCTGAGAGAAAAGTCGACCAAAGCTGTCTGATTCCATATAATCTGGAACCACTATTTACTGCCATAGATTGGTTACCAATTCTTGACTTTGGGAGGCCATATCAACTTGAACGGACCTATAACTTCTTTACCTCCTTCCACTCTCCGATATCTGAACCCCCATCTATCACCGTATCTGTCAATGGTGATGATGTGCTGATCACCGCGGAGTCTATCGCGGGGATATTCAATCTTTCCTTATCTCCTGAAGGACTACCAGATATGGCCATGGAAGATCTTGAGGTTTGGTCCAAGGTCACCAAATTCCTTTGTCATGATTGTGACGTCCAGTGGTACCAAGGGAATGCCCTAAAAGTCAGATTCATGGAACCACGCTATCGGGTCTTGCATAGAATCCTTGCGTCAAACATTTCATCTAGGGGTTCCAATAGGGCAGATCTCACGGGCTTCATGACTATGATAGTTTATTCGATTGCTGCTAGGATCAAGATTGTCTGCCTACCCTCATCATGTATCAGTTGGTTTATGCTTTTCACTTTTCATAGGGCTTGGGATATTCACCTACCATATCCCTAGATCATAAATATGATTTGCAATGCCATAGCATTCCGAACTATAAGTGATCATATATTTCCTCTCCAAACCTTCAATAAAAGTAACATTCAAAAGATGGATTTGAAGTTTCATAAATATCCTGAGGATCCACCTGAGGAAGGCATTCAAGTAGAGAGGGAAAGTGGGGCAGGAGACGCTCCCATGGAAGGGACTAAGATGGCTGGAGAAGAAGCTTTTGGACCTCATCAAGCACCATCCACATCAGCTCCTGGGCATGCTAAATGATTTAAGTTCCACCAGGATCGGATTGGAGCAATTCAGAGGGATGTCCACTCGGTGCATGAGAGGTTTACTGTCTTGGAACGACTGGTCTAAGGAGTGCAACAGACAATACAACAATTGGTTGAGATAATCACTTGCCATCCAGATGATACGGCACCATCTACATCTGCTCCTCTGCTATAGTACGAAACTTTGAAAGTTATCACATTCACCAACACTTATCTCTGCGTATGAGCATAAGTATCTTTTTGATGCTCTACCCTCTCATGAGTGAATGTGATAGCCTCTTAACAGTTTGACAGTTTTTTTTTTTTTGATGTTGTATATGCCCCGTGTGGGCTTGCTATTGCTGGTTACTGCTGGGTGTCCATGCATGGGCTGAAAATTGATGATTGATTCTGGTAGCCCGTGAATGGGCTAGGTAGTTTTTTTTTCGGGGATGACTGTTAATCTACTGCCAACCTTAGGCAGTGTATGTTTCTTTTTGGATATTGATGAATGTGGCTGAATATAATTCTCAATTTTTTTTATTGCCATAATTGTGTTAAGATCCCCTAGTTTATCTAAGTTTCTGATATCTACTGTCTGATATGGAGTGCATGTGATTTTCATGATTATTTTATCTACTCTGATCACTGCTCTAATTGATCTAATATGCATCCATACTTTCTGCAAATGATGTATGCTTAAAACTAGTTTACACTTTATTCATCTATATCTATATGGTCTCCCATATGTCTTACAAACTTCAGTCAATATCTGTTATAATGCTATCTTTATCAATGACTGACAAAAGGGGGGAGAACAGCTCAAAGGGGGAGAACAGTTCAAACACCCCGAACAAAAAATTGTATATCTGCATGAATCGTGTTACAAGTGTTAGGGGTAGCAGCTGCATCAAGATAAGGGGAGTTTGTAGTCAGGGGAGCAGATTCTAGGTTGTGTACATGACTTCGATAAAAATTATAAAATTATGTAAAATGCATGTGCACACAATTTAAGATGTGTTTATCCAGATACTGTTCTAAGGTGTTTTGGTATTTTGTCACATAATTGACAAAGGGGGAGATTGAAAGTGCCCTGGTTTGTCAATTAGCATAAGTGTTGAGTCAGTCAGACTACAGAGCATCATAGAAATATCAATTCAAAGCGTCTGCCTCAAGCGGATGTGTACAAGTTCGGCATAAGTAAATCTAAGCCTCACATCCCATGACCCAAAACACCAAGTACATAAAATCCTTAAAACAAGTTAGAACATCATAGGGTTTTAAGTAAGAAAACTTTTTTAAAATCAAAAAATCTCTAAGTTTTCTTACTTTATCGATTGTATTGATACACATCTCGATATGATCGACTTGAGCTGTCGATGTCCTCGATGACAAGTCGATTCTAATAGAATGAGGACAAAAGTGTCCAGCAACCACATATATATCTGGATGGAATTATCAATGTATCGAATACCTATTGATATCATCGATATTTGAATCTCGAGCCCATTCAAGGTGGCTCGATAATATCGACGGCAAATCTCCAGCGCCCCTATTTTTTCTTAAAATATCATATGTGCATCGATATATCGATACACTCCTTGATACCATTGGAGTTTAAATCTTAATGATATCAGAAGGGTCTCGATGATATCGGTCATGGGCGCAAAGTTTTCCAGCAATATATTTCAGTATAGTTTTTTATGATCGAGGGTCACTCGATAGAATCGATATTCAAATATCGATGATATCGGTACAAGTCTCGATGGCATCAAAATGTGACAAAAACTGTCCAGCATGCTTAAACGAAAATCCTTTGGATTTATCGATGCCTCGACACTTATATCGATATCATCGACATTCAAATTCTGATGATATCGAAGGTCCCTCGATCATTCTTGTAAACCTGAAATATTTTAATGCAAGTCTCTCTCATTTTCAAATCTTGAGGAATCGAACCACACATCGATAAAATCAAAGTTTGAAATCTGATGATATCGACACGTGTTTCGATTCAATCAATCAGCTAGCAAGAGGTTTCAAAAGCGTATAACCTTAAGTTTGTGTCATCGAGCGGACCATCAATATAATCGAGAGTATACGCTCGATGATATCGAACCTGCTCGATGATATCGAACTCTATCATAAATGTGACCATTTTATATCCGTTGGAATCTTTTGCCTATATAAAGAGAGCTTATCTATTGTTGTTGGTAGAGAAAGAAGAGAGTGCTTTTGAGTGTCTAACCTTAGATCATATACCCAAAGCCCTTTCTCTCAAAGAAATTCATCATCCAATCCACCTTCATCATTGATATTCAATAGAGTGGATTGGATAATGAACTTCTGCATTCAAGGATCCTCCAGTTACTACCTTAATGGAGAATCATTAAGCTGGGATGCCTTGAATGCATAGATGATTGGAATCACTCTATATCATTTATAGGAAAATATTTGAGAGTAGGATTCCATCATAACCTTGACCCAAGCTGTCACCGTATATTTGTACATCATCTAAGTTGCGGATCAAGGAAACAGAAGACTCTTTATCAACAAAGGAGGATCTTTATCAAGAGCTAAAAAGAGACTCATCCACTTATCTGTAAGTAACTAGAGTCCAAAGGACCCGTTGGATCATTCCTTTGTAGGATTGGGTCTAATTAGGTGTTTCTCACCCTTTGTAAGTCCTCTAGGATGCCTCCGGTGGGAGTGTACGTGGTGGGTGCGTTATGTGGACCCTTACTTTGTGGAGAGCATAAACATCTGGTTAAAGGTGAACCAGTCAAAACCTTGGGTTTGAGGTGAACCGTGTGAAACCTTGGGTTTGAGGTAAATCACGTAAAACCTCAGTTAGGGTCTTGTGGAAGATCCTTGGCCAGTGTGCTTAAAAGTGGGTGTGTTGTGTTGACCCTTGCTCGTGAGAGCTTAAACAATCAACCTCAGTGTAGGTTGTAGAGGTTGAAGGTAAACCTGATTTAAAACCTTAGGTTTAAGGTGAACCGCTGTGAAACCTCCTTAGTGAAATCCGATACACTCAAGCGTTAAGTGCGGTTACTGGGAGTAGAGTAGACAAGTAGTCGAACCACTATAAAAATGACTGTGTTTGAGATTTCTATTCTTTTTTCTGTGTGATTTACTTTAATATTTTTATATCTGAATATCTGAGATCAGACCTCACATACATACATAGTCATATCTATCATAAACTAGTTTACATATTATTCACTTCTTGAATAGTTTGTGATTGGATCCTCTATTGGGCTTGAAAGCCAGTAGAGTTACTTTTGAGTAATCCTGAAATGTGCTTGTTGTTAGGATTAGTGTAATCGGATTTTAAATAGACCATAAAAACTTTATAAGTCTTATTCACCCCCTCTAGGACATATTGGCATATTCCTACTTCAACTTAAGCGGTCTTCACCGCTATTTCAACAACTCCTTTGTAAAAGGTACTTGCCATAATATATGTTATAACTAACATATTACATGTGTTGAAATGTGTAGCCTAAGTGTTTGGTAAAATGTCCGAATGGGTAAGTGTTTGATAAATTGTACTTTATAAAGGCGTCGAGATAAGATTCTCAACTACCTTAGCTATGTGTATAAATTTCTTCTTGTATCTTAAATCCAACTACGTGATTTATGTATGAAATGCATGTGTAAGATGCCATGTTTACTATGTGCCTTTCAAATTACTCAAATGATTCCTATGCTTGAATTGTTTGCTCAATACTGTTATAGCTATCATATGTGAATACTACTACATTGAAGTGTGATTGGACTACGACATAGTCCATGTAATCGATAACAGGTTCTGACTGAGTAACTGACTTAGCTTCGCCACATGGACATGTTCAAAGAATCCGAGTCATACGATGACTATTGACAGTGGTTATGCTACACAGAGTGCGTATGCGATCCATGTCGATTAGATTAGCATGTGCTCATACCAATAGAGCTTGTCAAGTAACCCGATTGGCCTAAATATAAGACCTGTATCCTAATCCGTACAATTTCGTAGGCTTCCGCGGTCCTTCTGGTCGAATTCCGGCAACCCTCGATTGTATCTAATATTTACGCGCGATCCTAAGTCGAGTCTCGCATACTGAAGTCGGATCGATCCGAAACTTATATCTTAGTGACCACGTCGTCGCCGTTGTTCCAACGCCCCGACTCGGGCACCGAACCGATACCTGTGCTAGAAGATGTAGACCCACGTTTATTTCAAGAAAAATGTCACGGATTGTGAATTTCGAGAGAATCTCTATAACATGTTACATCAATCAATCAATCAATCAATGTCAAGTACAAGCCATACCCCAAGTACATCACCCATCCCTCCCTTTTCACAAGTTAAATCTCTCTCTCCCCTACCCATCCCTATTTTACGAAATTTCAACCCAACCCATACCTCCCCATCCTATTCCTTACAACACTCATTCATATCATCCCATCACCTCTCTCTGTCTCATTTCTCAAACCTCCCAAGCAACACCACACGTCCAAGCTCTCTCTCTCTATCCCAAAGCCAAGTGTGGCCCACTTTCCCTACCCTCTCATATTTCATCCCCACTATCAAAAGTCCATCAACCACCATCAAAAGTGAAGGCAAGGAGCATAGGAGTCCAAGGGAGCAAGAAGGAGGCCAATAGGTAGGTGATCTGCAGTTGATTTTATTTTAAGGGCCCACTTGTTGTGGGACCCACGTGATGTACGCATTGTTTAAGGGAGGGCCCAATAATGGTGGGGTCCCTCCCCTTCTCGCTTCTCTCTCCCTCTTTCTCTCTCCCTTTCTCTTTCTTTGTGACGTCTTTGGCCACCACGGTGCAAGATAATCTTGACCGTCCGATCGTGAGGCCCACCTTGCAACAAGTCCATTGGACGGCCAAGATGAAGGAAAAACACAAGTATCAGATTGATTTAATTAAGTGGGCCATGTACATGTGGGACCCACCTTGATGAAACGTGGGCCGTGTACATGTGGGACCCACCACGATGCCTGTGTTTACTAATGTCGATGAGAATGGGTGTGCACTAACAACTTTTATATATATATATGATATATTATTCATATATTTGGTGTTTGGGGTGGGCTGCTCATGCAGGCCCCACCTTGAAGTATGAATTCAATCCATGCCACCCATCCAGTTCCCCAGATCATTTTAGGCATTGAGCCAAAAAATGACGTTAATCCGATTATCTGGTGGGCCATACCATAGAAAATAGTATGGTTACCATTGAGAACCCACCTTGGTGTTCTACTCGACAAAATATACTGGATATTCGGCTCTTTTGGATGGTATCGATCCATGGAATTTAATGGGTGGAGTAGATCCTCCCAATGTGGGCCCCACACTGAAAAAACCATAATAAAATAAAATAAAATAATTTGAGGCAGCAGCAAGCGCTGCTGCTGACCATCCTCTAGACGCAGCAGCGTCTTGAGCTGCTGTGTTGGGCTGAGACCCACAACCATGGGCCCCAAGTGATGTGTGATGAACATCACACCTTGCGCTTGGTGAGCCCTCCTCAGGGCAGCGAGTCACCCAAAAATTAGTTGTATAAACGACTCAGGTGGCCCACCTCACATGGAACAGTGTTGAATTGGACATCTGTCATTGAAACCCTTTCTAGGTCATGGAAGTTTTGTATCAATACGAAATTTATTTTTCCACTTCACCTGGGTCCGTATGACCTCGTGAACAGATTGGGTGGAAAATAAAAATTATGGTGGGCCCCACATGGGACCCACTGATGTATGAGGTGTATCCACACCTTTCATCAATGTGGAACCCCACCATAAGGCATGTGATTTATCTATGCCGTCCATTTCTATGGGACCCACCATGATTCATGGGTTGTATCCAAGCTGTCCAACCATTTTGAAAGCTCATTTTTAGGCTTGAGACTAAAAATAAGACAGATCTAGATCAGGTGGACCACATTTCAGGAAATAGTGGGTTTGAACGTCCACCATTAAAACCCTTGGACTACAGGGTTTTGATCAATATGATATTTATTTTTCCCTCTTAATTTAGGTCTTTAAGACCTTATGATTAGATTGGGTGGGAAATAAACCTTATGGTAGGACCCTGTGAATTGTTTAAACAGTGAAAATTATTTCCACTGTTACTTGGGGTATGGTCCAAATGATCCTTCAATACGACCTTTTTGGTATTGATGAGGCCCATCTTGATGTATTTATGGCCTGTTGTTGAGGCCCACCTTGATGTGTACGAGGTATGTTGTTGAGGCCTACTTTGATATATGAGGCCCACGTGGTGTGGCCCATTTAACGTATTTGACTCGGCCCATTCGACTTGGCCCAGTTCATTCGACCCATTGTTTCGGCCCATTTGATTAGGCTTGATGTGATATATGAGGCCCGATGTTGAGGCCCACCTTGATATATATGAGGCCCACATGATGCGGCCCATTTGATGTACCTGAGTCCATGAGTCGAGGCTCAACAGGATGTATATAAGGCCTATTGCAATATGTGATCCCACCATGGTTATGTAATGATGATTTATGGAAAGCCGTGCCTTGGGAGCAATGATGGTTTGACGTCCACATTGTAAGAATAATGTTGGTTAAATGTCCGCATTGTCACTTTCCCTAGGGCCCATTGATAAGCCCATACTTGTAAAGTCTAGGCCGTTTAGGCCCATCTTCGTTATGAACAGAGTCCATCATCATGTAACATGTTTACTATAGATCCATCATTCATGCTCATACGCATCATATGTATGCTTGATATGAGGAGTGACTGATCATAGCATATGTCTTCGGGTAAATTGTTTATGGGCTCCTTGATAGGCGGAGTTGCCCTTCATGAGAGCGTGGTATGTGCATGATTGTTGCATGTCTGGTAGAGTGATTCATGCACTTACATCTATGTGATTGTGATTATTGTATGCCTTAGCGACATCAGGGCCATAACTTCCACAGACACATAGTGGATGGCTGGATTGGATACCGAAAATACTGTTTCTAGCATCGGGGTGTCATAGATGTCCCTAGGTAAAAATCTCTAAACTCGATGGTACTAGAGGATGACTCCAACGTCGAGACCCAGTGGATACATATGCGTGCGAGGGCTGTATACCAGTAGGCCGCGTCTCCCACTGTGTCGTGGTCAGTTAGAAAAGGGTGTGACCTTACCCTCCTGAGTGAGAGGGCAATTTCTGAGTTGAGTTTGACCAGCTTGAGGAATAGATCCGCTATCGACGAGCCGGGCCTGATATCTGCAGGCGGATAGTGAGGTCTCTTCCACTCTCCCAGTTATGCATCCAGATTGGGGCGGTAAGCTGGCGTAGAGTATGCTAGACCCTGATGATTATCTAGAATGAGAACTGTTCTGATATTTGATGCTCTAGTGAGGAGCTGCATTGATATGTGGATAAGGATTGACATGCTTGACTTGCATTTCGCATCGCATGGCCTTGATATGGCCAATAGCATTCATATCTTGCATCGCATAGCTTTGGTACGGCTGATTGTATTCATGCACCCATCAGCATGATTCTGCATCACTCTGACATTGCATCCTGAGCATGTGCACATTACGCACATACTTACACCACCCTCTAAGCTTTCTATAAGCTTATGCACGATTGATGCATGCAGGTGATGTTAGGATGCAGCCGTAGTCTCACCGTAATTAAAGCGTGTAATCGAGCTTCTGGAGTTTTCTTTTATTTTCATTATCCTGTATTTCCCTTTCATACACATTGTACTCAAAAATTTTTATCATACTGGATTTTGTGATGGTGTTCTTGTGGTTAATGTTCGTGGGTAATGCTTATGGTTATGCTCATTACGAATTGAATTATGTTAAAAATCCTTCTTGTAGGATCTCAGGATTGGAATCTGGTGTATGGGTATCAGGAGCCGAGAATGGGATACTGTGGAGGCTATCGGCGGTGGATTCGCCAATCAAAAATTTTATGAGCTCAATTTCTGACTTTGGAATATGACTCTAAATGTGTGTTTACCATGTATGGACGTAACTGCTTGAACCTAAGGTACCACTTACCAATGAAAACTCGTTAACCTTGGTACCGCAATCTGCTAAGACTCATGAGCCAGGCATGGTGGTATGGGACACCATGGTGGAGTTGTCAGCCTATACTGAGATGTCGAGCCTCCCCGTAGTGTCCAATGATCAACCCAGACTTATGAGCTGAATACGGTGGTATGAGACATTATATTCGAGCAGTCGGCCTACAATCAAGTGATGAGCCTCTCATAGTGACCTCAAGCATACTCTAGGTCCGCGCCGAGGTAATGAGCCTTTTCATAGTAAACTAGAGTATAAACCAGGCCTATACTAAGGTGACGAGCCCCTCCGTAGTGACCTGGAACTATCTATCATATGTGACTAACTAGGATTGACGACTCTAGATGGATCATTGTTTAGGTAAGTGATAAAAAGGTAGGTACCTTAGCTTCCCGAATACGTTGTTTGGATAAACCTAATTAAGAATTTGGCTAACACGATCATACATGCATTTCAAGTGCTTTGGCGAGGAAGTGCACGTGTCCGGAGTGGTGCATGCCGCAATCGTGAGATGATGTCACTGAGGGAGTGTAGGCGAGGGCATACATCATTATCGCATACCATTGTTGCATTAATAAGAGTACTTAGGATATGATTGTTGTACTGCTTGATTGAGTTGATAACATGTTAACCTTTGCCTTATAGCTCCACTAAGTCGATCACTCCCACTCTGGGACGGTGTTTTAAAACACCAACCAGACCCTGTCGTAATTGCAGATGATGACGAGGCTTACGTGACGGAGCCTGACTTCTATGATAACGAGGAGTTCTCCTATATGCAGCTATCAAGCGGGGTCTATGTAAACTATGTTCTGATCGATGGGGTTACAAGGATACTAACTAGATGTCATTACACTTATTATTTCATATTTTGGAACACACATGTATATTCATTTTTTCTATTTTAGAAGTATACATGTATATATTTAACCTGGTAACATGTTCACATTCTGGAGACCTACAACAATTTATATGTTTTATATATTTATCATAGTCTTCCACTTACTTAAATTTAATCATCTCTGAAGTATGATATGTTGATTTAACTTAATCTCATTCATGTTTAATGCACTATGTAACACCCTGAAAATCGGGGGTCGTGTATAAACTCAACTCCCGAGTTCCAGACCGTCACTTATGCAACAAAAATGATTATGATTCAATGTTGTCTGATTTAAAACATTCACATGAGTAAAAGTATACCAAAACTGCAATTCAAACTTCAGATCCAGTGATAAAAGCAAGCGGAAGACTAAACAATATATATATCACTGTATGGAAAAACAAAGTAGATCCCATCTGTCTCTAAGGTATGAATACATCTCTAAGTCTCATATACATATACATGAACAAAATGTAATGTTCAAAATAGTCCCACTGAAGTCCCATCAATCCAGGTCGCCTACGCAAAGCCATCATGATACTGCATGTACGAGAACTCGTCCTGGTCCTCGTCGAAGTCTGGCTCTGCCTCCTGGATCTCAGCCTCACCTGCATCTACAACAGGGTCTGATGGGTGTTGCAAACACCATCCCGAAACGTGGGAATGAGTGATCAACTCAGTGGAATCATAGAGCAAAGATTAGCATGTTCACAATTCAATCATGCGATAATAGTAAAGCAGTAAATCAGACAACCCTATTACTGTTGTTAATGCAAGATGATATGACGTGATGTATGCCCTCACCGACGATCTCCCTCATACGGCACCATCTTACGACCGCGGCATGCAATCGACCCTCAAGTGCTCCACATCTTCCACGCACATGCAATGGCATGGTGATATGATTTCCAAGTTGTTATTAGTCCATTCAACCAGCAGGATTGGGAAACTAAGGTACTTCCCTTGTATCAATCCCAACACAGATCCTGTCTAGGGTCGTCACTCCTAGTAATCTCATACGATGTATATTTCGTAGGTCGCTGCAAGGGCTGCCAGGGCTGTTGCTCGCACTCGTTGCACCGCTCCTCCATCACCTTATCAATACAGGCCTACTGTACTCTACTGCTACTGAAGGGTCGTCGCCTCCCGTAGACTCAGAATACGCTCGCGAATATCTTCACCAAACTAATTATGCACGTATTCCTAACTTTCTAATGCGACAATAAACCATGTCAATCACATCAGCAAAATATGAATGTAAACTGTACTTCCTACAAATGACTAAAATGCCCTAAATCTCATATTCTTCGTTAATTTATGAAACAGGAAACGGAGAGCATGTTGTACATGTCAAACGGCGATGCCGTCAATAATCTACTATTAAACGACATTGAAAGCATTGGAAACTATCAATCAAAGCGTCTAAAATCCTCACCTTATCTCTTACGGATGCGTGATTTCGAACGGAGCGTGTACGCTTCATCTACAGCAGTAGGAGAACCTGTTTTATGAAGTACATTAGCTAACACGCTATGAATCCTAGTAAACCCTAAATCAACAACTTCTAGGGTTGTTTCATACCTGAAAAAGCGGAAGAATCACCGGCCAGGTGATTGGGATGAGTTGCTACAGCACGTGCAACAGGTGGCACGAAGGCGGGAAAAATCTCTTCTACTCTCTCTCTCAAACTCTCACCTTTTCTCTCTCCCAAAGCTAGGGTTTTGCAATTTCGGATGTGAGAGAGGAATGAGGGTTTCAACCCCTTTTATAAGCTTAAAAACGCCGGTAACAGGCTCCGGAACGAAGTTTACTTAGTGCATATCGAATTCGGGGCTGTTTCGGTCCAAAAGATGCTTTCTGGTGGTCCCCTGGTCGAATGCGATCGGACTTAAGCTCATGCGTACCAGATATAGCACGTAGTAAGTTTTCAGTCTGGCAGGGTTCACAGATCGCACGTGGCGGACCAGTTTCAGTTCAGCGGTCACCACACGTAGATCAGGGCTGAAAGTCTCATGATATAAAATAGAAATTTTTTCTGATCCGAGGGTGTAATCTGGCTGAATTCTGACGGTCAGAACGCTTAATACTGACGCGTCAAGTCGTGTGCCAGATTTGAATTTTAAATTCCAATTATGTCCCTATTCGTACTCTCTTTCGTCCGGGCTCAATGAAATAGCCTGTGATTATCGGTTTGACTTGATTTTCGGAATGAGTGTCAAGTCCAGCTAGGCGGTTCTAACGGTCTAAGATAGGAGGTATGAGACTTTCGACGCGCGGCCTAGATCCAATACAAAGATTCAAAGTGGTCCAGAGAACAAACCTGCTTAGAGTTTGATCCGATGTTATAGAGTATTGTAGAGTCATTTGTTCTACTCGATTTGGGTCTTGTAGAACGTATTTAATGTGATCAGGGACTATTTTCCAGTTACTCCAGCGTTGCGCTAGCTAACTTAGTCATATTTTCTAAAAGAATTAATTCTACGCAATTTCGGGTCGAGTTGTACTCGAGCCCAAGTATGGATTTTTCACGGGCGTTACAATCTACCCCCCTTAACAAATAATTTCGTCCTCAAAATTTGTACCTTTTCATACTCCTCGAGAAGCTGTGGGTAGTTCTTTCTGATCTCGGCTTCTATCTCCCAGGTAGCCTCCTCCTCAGAGTATGCGTCTACAATACCTTCACAAGGGGAATCACTTTGCTACGCAGTACCTGCTCCTTCCTGTCTAGGATACGTGTCGGTCGCAGGATATAAGTAACATCCTCTCCTAACTGCACCTGCTCCCATCTGATGATATGGGAAGGATCAGCAACGTACTTCTTCAGCATAGAAACATAAAATATGTTGTGAACGCTCGCGAGAGGCGTGGGTAAAGCCAATCGGTAAGCCACCGCTACCACACGATCGAGGATCTGGAATGGACCAATGAATCGTGGTGCCAGCTTCCCCTTCTTCCCGAACCGAAGGACTCCCTTCATAGGGAAAACTTGTAAAAACACATGATCCCCAACTGTGAACTCTAGTGGCCTCCGTCTCGTATCGGCATAACTCTTCTGTCTGCTCTGCGCTGTAAGAAGCCGACGTCGAATAATATCAATCTTCTCTGACGTCGCCTGCACTAACTCTAGGCCAATCAAGGTACGCTCACCGACCTCTATCCATCAATGCGGTGCGCGACAAGGTCGCCCATACAGCGCCTCATAAGGTGTCATACCGATACTCGCCTGAAAACTGTTGTTGTATGCAAACTCCGCATATGCAAGACAATCATCCCAACTATCCTCGAAGTCCAATGCGCAAGCTCGCAACATGTCCTCTAAGATCTGGTTCACCGGCTCTGTCTGTCCATCTGTCTGTGGGTGGAAGGCAGTACTGAACTTCAACTTCACACCCATAGCCTCCTGAATGCGAGTCCAGAAAATAGAAGTGAACCGCGTGTCTCTGTCCGACACGATCTCCAGTGGAACTCCATGCAGACGTACAATCTCTCTGATGTACAATCTAGTCAGCTCGTCTACAGAGTTCGTAACTCTAATCGGTAGGAAGTGCGCCGACTTCGTCAGACGGTCGACGATCACCCGAATGGAATCATGTCCCTTCCTCGTCTTCGGCAACCCTGAAATGAAGTCCATGGAAATGAAATCCCACTTCCACTCTGCAATCGGCATAGGCTGCAAAAGTCCAGGTGGTCGGCAATGCTCTGCCTTCACCTACTGACAAGTGAGACAACGGGACACGAACTCAGCTATGTGGGTCTTCATACCTTCCCACCAATACGTCCTCTTCACATCACAATACATCTTCGTACTGCCTGGATGCATCGCGAGTCTAGTACAATGCGTAGCCTCGAGAATCTCTCGTCTCAAGTGAGGGACATCTAGGACGCATAGGCGGCCACAATAACGTAAGCCCTCATCCATACCAACTTGCCAGTCGGCGTCAGCATCATCACTGGCCTGCTCTCAAAGCTCAGTCAGATGCGCATCGTCCCTCTGCGCCTCGATGACTCGGTCATCGATCTGAGATCGCACCTGTACATGTGTGATGAACTCAAACGGCTCCTCTACGGTGAGTTTCTGCTCAAAGTCTAGCAAAAACTCAACCATATCCCACTCTGCAACCATCAGCGGAGCTGCAAACTCTATCGCCTTCTTGCGGCTCAACGCATCAGCCACAAGGTTCGCCTTCCCAGGATGGTAAGAGACTTCAAACTTGAAGTCCTTCAACGTCTCCATCCATCGCCGCTGCCTCATATTCAAGTCTCGCTGCGTGAATATGTACTTGAGGCTCTTGTGGTCGCAAAAGAGCTCGAACTCCTCTCCGTAGAGGTAATGTCTCCAGAGTCTCAGTGCGAATATAACGGCTGCCAACTCTAGGTCGTGTGTAGGGTAATTCTCCTCGTGCTTCCTTAATTGTCTCGAGGCATACGAAATTACCCTGTCCCTCTGCATAAGGACACAACCCAAACCAACGTTAGACGCGTCAGTGTATATAGTGTATCTAACCCCTTGCTCTGGCAATACTAGCACAGGGGCGGACGTAAGTCTATCCTTCAGCTCCTGAAAAGCTGACTCCGCCTTGTCATTCCAGGCGAACTTCACGTCCTTCCGTGTCAACTGAGATAAGGGTCTCGCAATCTTCGAGAAGTCCTGAATGAAGCGCCGATAGTAGCCAGCGAGACCTAAGAAACTCCTCACCTCAGTGACAGAACCAGGCTGCTCCCAGTCCTGCACCGCAGCTACCTTGGATGGGTCAACTGTCATGCCATCCTTGGACACCACGTGTCCCAGGAACTTCACCTCCTGCTTCCAGAAGTCGCACTTCTTGTACTGTGCGAACAACTGATGCTGTCTGAGCGTATTCAGGACCAAACGCAAGTGCTCCTCATGCTCCTCTCGACTCCTGGAGTACACCAAAATGTCGTCAATGAATACAACGACGAATCGATAAAGGAAAGGTCGAAATACCCGGTTTATCAGATCCATGAACACGGCTGGTGCGTTCGTGAGAACGAACGACATCACGAGGAACTCGTAGTGGCCAAAACTGGTCCTGAATGCTGTCTTCTAAACGTCCTCATCCCTGACGCGCAACTGATGATATCCAGACTAAAGATCAATCTTCGAGAAGTACTGCGCTCCTCTCAGCTGATCAAACAAGTCATCGATCCTAGGTAAAGGGTACTTGTTCTTCACCGTGACCTGGTTCAGCCTGCGATAATCAATATACAATCGCATCGAACCATCCTTCTTCCTCACGAACAAGACTGGTGCTCCCCAAGGAGACACACTAGGCCGTATAAGGCCAAGCTCTAGCAGACCATCAATCTACGACCTCAACTCCTCCATCTCACTTGGTGTCATGTGATACGTCGGCAGTGAGACGGGCGTAGAACCAGGAACCAGATCGATAGTGAAATCGATCTCACGTCGGAGCAGCAAACCAGGGATCTTTCTGAACAAATCCCCGAACTCGGAAACGACTGGCACATGCTCGAGTACCTGGGCACCAGCGTCGCGTAATAAAGTGGCGTAACTAAGTATGCGGAAGGAAGATTTACCCGCACTGAAAATGTGAAGGATGCACCCTCAGGCTCGTACAGAGTCACTATATGAGTCTCGCAGTCAATCTCAGCCCTCGCTGCAGTCAACCAATCCATGCCAAGAATGACGTCGAGATAAACAAGAGAGGGGTCGACGATAAGATCAGTAGCCATCGTCCGGCCTCCCAAATCAACCAAACAACGCTCACACATCTGGGTGACATCTGAATAATCTCCGTGGGCTGCAAGGACTCGTACCCTATCCATGGTAATGGTCTGTAACCCAAGACACCTGACTACAGCACTCGATATCAAAGAAATCGTGAAACCAGTGTCCACCATCACAAGAATAGGAGTACCTCCAATATGGGCTGTGACCTCGAAGGCCGAATGCTGAAAAGTCGATGTCGCAGCTGCCTCAGCTGTCAATGCATGAACCCGAGCCTGCTGTGGCCGGTTCGGCCGCTGTGTCATGGGCCGTGGAGCCTGTCTGATCTGCGATACCGGAGGTCTGAAAGAAGGGTGCGCAGGAGCTAACCGTATAGGCAGTGCTGATATCGCCTGTGAACATGCACGGTCAATCTTCTGCGGCGACGAGAACTCACTGTCCCGCATCCGAGAAAAATAACTCTGCGCTAAGTGGCCCGTCCTCCCACAATATGTGCACGATAACTCGGGGTGCCGAAACGATGGTGCTGGCGCTATGGTCCGAGTAGGAGGGTTGATGCGAGGCCTCTTGCCCGCGAAGGGCCTGTCCTGCATGTCTGGTCGCGGCCTAGAAGCAACAGGGCCACGAGATCACGCAAGTCGATCCACATCCTGCTCTGCCCGCATAAACATGTGAATCAACTCCGCATATGAGGGAATGCTCACACAGCACATCTTCGACCGAATATCCGGTCGCAAACCCTCCAAAAAGCGCCGTATGCGCATCTGCTCATCCGCCAAAATCGTCGGGACGTATCTGCCCAACTCCGTGAACCGATGCTCATACTCTGTAACTGTCATGACTGCCTATCTGAGGTGAAGAAACTCATTCTCCCTGTCATGCCTGTAAGTCTGGAGATAATACTTCTCGTGGAAGCAGAACTCAAACGCTGCCCATGTCCATACAAAGTCGGTGGCAACGGTCCGCAATATGCTATCCCACCACAGGCTGGCCTCTTGCTCAAACAAAAATGTAGCCAGCTCTACCTGCTTAGCCTCTGTGCAATGTAACATCCGTAAAATCTTCGACACACGGTCGAGCCAGTACTCAGCCTCCTCGGGTCTGTGAGAACCCGTAAAAGTGGGAGGCCGTAAGCGCTGAAATCGCTCTAATAGGCCCCGTGTATCTGCGACATTCCCCACAGGGTAAGGAAGTGGCGCAGGATGAGCCATGCCCTCATCCTGGGCGTATGTATAAGCATCCTCAGCAGGATGCGCAGGTGGTGCAGGTGGAGTCACACCCCCACCCTGTGCTAATGTCCCCATGATGGTAGTCAGAAGCTGCTGCTGCTGCTGCATCATAGCCAACATCTGCTCAAATCTGTCAGGAGGTGGAGCAGGCTATGGCGGGTGCTGTGTCGAAGTAGATGCACGGTGAGGCTCTCTGACTGACGGTGTGAACGGCGGTGGTCCAACTGTAGGACCAGCAGCAGGCTGAGACGCACGAACTGTCTTAGGAATCGGGCCCACAGCAGGGTTCGCATGAGTGTCAGACTGCGAAGGAGTCTGATCCATATGCTCGCTCAGTGCATGCCGAACCGTGTTCTGCGTAGCCTTAGGCGGCATTCCCTATATTCAAAATAGGGCGCAACCTCGTCAGTCTCAATAGCACAAATTCACTGCAATCATTCACACAAGGAGTTAAAGGCATTCCATGCATTTCATTTAATCAAAATTGTCACAATACAAGGGATATATCCTTACAAGCATCATGACGAGAAATACATGGGAACTAAGACAGTTAAAATTGTAACAGCAACATAAGCAAAGCACTAGCCCTAACATGCTTACACACATAAAGCAGGAAATGACTAACTACTGACAACTACATTAAAGGTCGCATCGCTAGTCTGAGTCTGGTGACGAAGGAGGAGCACCCTTATCCTGCAAGCAACACAGGATCGCTTTCAAGGTGCGAGTCACCTTGCCGAATTTCCTCTTTGTAACGGCCTTGGCATCCTTGACTTCAGCGCGAAGTTCCTGAACTTCCGTTCGCAAGGCGGTCTGACTCTCCTCGATCCGAGCAATACGATCATTGCTCGTAGCCTGCGCAGAAGGAGGAGGGCTCTCATCTATATCCTGAGCCTCCTCTTCTGCCTCTTCCTGAACTTCTTCCTGAACTTCTGCTCCAGGTTCTCCCTCACTTTGATCTTCCTCATCATCGAAGTCATCCTCGCTGTCCTCCTCAAGCTGATTTTCACGGTACTGCGACCCAATCTTCATCTTGACCATAGTCGACTCATCAATGGTATGAATCGAAACTGGCAATTTCGGCCCAAGTCTGTAGGCAAACTCAAGCGCAATCTTACAAATCAGTTGGCCAAAAGGAAGCGATTCGGATGTTCTTCTTGACTTGGCTATGAGGATTATCTGTCATAAGATGAAAGTGGCCATGCATACATTCTCTCCCTGGGCCACCAGATACAGAAAATCAACCATAAGGCGTGTACATTCAATGCGATTCGTCGACCTGGGATAAACATTGAACATGCAGATATGGTGCAGCAGGCGCAAATCATCAAACATATATGTCGCCTTAAGGCTATTATTAGGCTGCCATGGAACCAACTTACCGCACAGAAACCTGGTGCGGCGATCTCGCTCACGCCTACTCCTCAGGTTCTTCTCACTAAGATGAACATCACCAAGAGGCACGTTCAGAAGTCGCGCAATCAGTCGCACATCAATCGTAGTCATCCGATCTCTACCAAAAGGGATTTTAAACTGTAATGGCTCCAAGGTAGGATTCTGGATACTAGCGTAGAAGGCACGAACGGTGCTCACATTAGCACGACCGCGAGCTTCAAAGATCGGACCCCAATGCGCAGCTTCAATGCGCTCGAACAACAAAAATTCTCCGACCAGTCGCCCTTCCACGTTCGCCTCAAACAACACTTTGCGATCAGTGTATTGGCCATGAGGCATCTCTGATAGAATTACTCGTCCAAGGTGAGCATGGGGATCCAAATCCAGCTTTGTACGGCACTCTAGGGCTGTAACTGGACCTGCGGCGGTGCTTGAACTTGCGGCACCACCCCGCGGTCTTCTCGATTGAGCAGGGCGACTTGGCCCAGCCTCGTCTGTTGCGGTTTTCCTTTTACCCATCAAAGATATGATGGAGGAGAGTGATAAAAGGCTTAAAATGGCTTCCACAAAAGCCATAGAAAATGAAGAAAATGCGGAGAAGTGGCTGTCCAACCTGGAAAAGGGAGATCTAGGCATCGTAGAGGGATGCTTCAAGCTTCCTAAAGATGTATTTTCAAGGAGAAATGAAAATGAAAAAGTGAAATGGAGCACCTCACGATTTCAGCTCGATTTGGGGGTTTTTGGAGCTCCAAATGATGAAATCTTCAAGAGGAAGGGCTGCCAACTTCAAAGGAACGATGGAGGGTGGTCATTTTTAGCCAAGGATGGATCTAGGGACGATTTGAAATCCTGAATTTTGGAGATGGTTGCTGGAAAACACAAATTGGGCTATGGGGAGGGCTGTTTGTGAAGGAGAGGTATGTTTTGGGGGTTTTCTTTGGACGGGACACCTATGGGGAGGGTGTACATGACATTTAAGGGCGTGCGCCCGAAAACCACTTCAAATGGGCCCACCTGTACGGCGATGCATCACCGACCGGTGATGCATCCGGCCCGTGGGGCCAGATGGGTTTGGTCCCCAATGGTCCAAGGACCCTAGATATGTATGGTTCGACCCTTAGTTCATTGTATTTTGACCTACATAGGCCCAAACATGTGTTCAGGGATTTTCGGGACCAATCCGCAATCCTGAATACAAAACCCTATCATGAAGCATATGATTTTGGGGTAGAAGGATCTGGTACATCCATATATACCCTTATCTGCTAAAGAAAGTGAATTTAGAATGGCCTTATGGCCATTTTTCATAAAATTTTACTATTCACTGTAAAATTTTGTGAAAGTATTATTTTGTGTTATTTTCACATTAGGTTTGATGCCTAACGTGAATTGGATAAGAAAGAAATGAAGATTAGAGTGGTGAGAGGAAGAATTTTGAAGATTTTTGGTGAAACGGGGTTTTTAAGCCCTAGCGATTGAATACAGGAGTCGTGGTCATCCCACGGCCCAAGGATTCACTTTCATGTGTTTAAAATCGTTCAAAGAACGTCTCAACCTGACTTCCTATAACCTAGGAGCTATTCGGATTGCTTTACGGGACCCGAGTTGCGTTACAGACTCGATCGTGCGATCGATTCATTAGACTTCGCCTATCGGCGAATCTGTGATCCTAGAAGTGTTTCTAGACCCTTCTCGCACCCACCTAAGTCAAAGGAAGTGACAGCGTACGTCGTGAGACCATAACCCAGGCCCAGTATACTCTCATTCATGCTCTGATACCAACTTGTAACACCCTGAAAATCAGGGGTCGTGTATAAACTCAACTCCCGAGTTCCAGACCGTCACTTATGCAACAAAAATGATTATGATTCAATGTTGTCTGATTTAAAGCATTCACATGAGTAAAATTATACCAAAAATGTAATTCATACTTCAGATCCAGTGATAAAATCAAGCGAAAGACTAAACAATATATATATCACTGTATGGAAAAACAAAGTAGATCTCATCTGTCTCTAAGGTATGAATACATCTCTGAGTCTCATATACATATACATGAATAAAATGTAATGTAAAAATAGTCCCACTGAAGTCCCATCAATCCAGGTCGCCTACGCAAAGCCATCATGATACTGCATGTACGAGAACTCGTCCTGGTCCTCGTCGAAGTCTGGCTCTGCCTCCTGGATCTCAGCCTCACCTGCATCTACAACAGGGTCTGGTGGGTGTTGCAAACACCATCCCGAAACGTGGGAATGAGTGATCAACTCAGTGGAATCATAGAGCAAAGATTAGCATGTTCACAATTCAATCATGCGATAATAGTAAAGCAGTAAATCAGACAACCCTACTACTGTTGTTAATGCAAGATGATATGACGTGATGTATGCCCTCACCAACGATCTCTCTCATACGGCACCATCTTACGACCGCGGCATGCAATCGACCCTCAAGTGCTCCACATCTTCCACGCACATGCAATGACATGGTGATATGATTTCCAAGTTGTTATTAGTCCATTCAACCAGCAGGATTGGGAAACTAAGGTACTTCCCTTGTATCAATCCCAACACAGATCCTGTCTAGGGTCGTCACTCCTAATAATCTCATACGATGTATATTTCGTAGGTCGCTGCAAGGGCTGCCAGGGCTGTTGCTCGTACTCGTTACACCGCTCCTCCATCACCTTATCAATACAGGCCTACTGTACTCTACTGCTACTGAAGGGTCGTCACCTCCCGTAGACTCAGAATACGCTCGCGAATCTCTTCACCAAACTAATTATGCACGTATTCCTAACTTTCTAATGCGACAACAAACCATGTCAATCACATCAGCAAAATATGAATGTAAACTGTACTTCCTATAAATGACTAAAATGCCCTAAATCTCATATTCTTCGTTAATTTATGAAACAAGAAACGGAGAGCATGTTGTACATGTCAAACGGCGATGCCGTCAATAATCTACTATTAAACGACATTGAAAGCATTGGAAACTATCAATCAAAGCGTCTAAAATCCTCACCTTATCTCTTACGGATGCGTGATTTCGAACGGAGTGTGTACGCTTCGTCTACGGCAGTAGGAGAACCTGTTTTACGAAGTACATTAGCTAACACGCTATGAATCCTAGTAAACCCTAAATCAACAACTTCTAGGGTTGTTTCATACCTGAAAAAGTGAAAGAATCACCGGCCAGGTGATTGGGATGAGTTGCTACAGCACGTGCAACAGGTGGCACGAAGGCGGGAAAAATCTCTTCTACTCTCTCTCTCAAACTCTCACCTTTTCTCTCTCCCAAAGCTAGGGTTTTGCAATTTCGGATGTGAGAGAGGAATGAGGGTTTCAATCCCTTTTATAAGCTTAAAAACGCCAGTAATAGGCTCCGAAACGAAGTTTACTTAGTGCATATCCAATTCGGGGCTGTTTCGGTCCAAAAGATGCTTTCTGGTGGTCCCCTGGTCGAATGCGATCGGACTTAAGCTCATGCGTACCAGATATAGCACGTATTAAGTTTTCAGTCTGGCAGGGTTCACAGATCGCACGTGGCGGACCAGTTTCAGTTCAGCGGTCACCACACGTAGATTAGGGCTGAAAGTCTCATGATATAAAATAGAAATTTTTTCTGATCCGAGGGTGTAATCTGGCTGAATTCTGACAGTCAGAACACTTAATACTGACGCGTCAAGTCGTGTGCCAGATTTGAATTTCAAATTCCAATTATATCCCTATTCGTACTCTCTTTAGTCCGAGCTCAATGAAATAGCCTGTGATTATCGGTTTGACTTGATTTTCGGAATGAGTGTCAAGTCCAGCTAGGCGGTTCTAACGGTCTAAGATAGGAGGTATGAGACTTTCGACGCGCGGCCTAGATCCAATACAAAGATTCAAAGTGGTCCAGAGAACAAACCTGCTTAGAGTTTGATCCGAGGTTATAGAGTATTGTAGAGTCATTTGTTCTACTCGATTTGGGTCTTGTAGAACGTATTTAATGTGATCAGGGACTATTTTCCAGTTACTCCAGCGTTGCGCTAGCTAACTTAGTCATATTTTCTAAAAGAATTAATTCTACGCAATTTCGGGTCAAGTTGTACTCGAGCCCAAGTATGGATTTTTCACGGGCGTTACAAGATGACATGACGTGATGCATGCCCTCACCGACGATCTCCCTCATACGGCACCATCTTACGACCGCTGCATACAATCGACCCTCAAGTACTCCACATCTTCCAGGCACATGCAATGGTATGGTGATATGATTTTCGAGTTGTTATTAGTCCATTCAAACAGTAGGATTGGGAAACTAAGGTACTTCCCTTGTATCAATCCCCAACACAGATCCTGTCTAGGGTCGTCACTCCTAGTAATCTCATACGATGTATATTTTGTAGGTCGCTGCAAGGGCTGCCAGGGCTGTTGCTCGCACTCGTTGCACCGCTCCCCCATCACCTTATCAATACAGGCCTACAGTACTCTACTGCTACTGAAGGGTCGTCGCCTCCCGTAGACTCAGAATACGCTCACGGTCACTACAAAGGACTCATCGCCTGATCAGTGTAGGCCGACAGCTAGAATATAGTGTCCCATACCACCATAATCTGCTCATGAGTCTAGGTGCTCACTGGTCACTACGGGGAGGTTTGTGGCCCCAGCGTAGGCCGACAGCTCGACCACGGTGTCCCATACCACCATGCCTGGCTCATGAGTCTTCGTGGATCAAGGTACCATGGTTAACAGGGTTTATAATGGTAAGTTCAGTACCCTAGGTTCAAGCAGTTATGACTCATACAGGGTGAACATACATCGGCCAGTCGGGTTACTTGACGGGCTCGACTAGCGCGATCGCATCTCAAGTCGAACGACATGAAGTGCGTAAAACACTTCGCGTGGCCTAACCACTGCCGCCAACTCCAAACACGACTCGCGTTCATCGACTCATCGTTCGTGGCTAAGACCAACCAGCCACGAATTCGCTCGGTTACCGACTGCCTGGACTAAGTATAGTCCCAAACAATTATGGAAACACATCAGCAATTTATATAGGAATATTGGAATTGAAATACAATCATGTGAGCATGTTAACACATGTTATAACATTCAACTTAGGCAAATCTTCAAGCACATATATTTCATGCATGTAAGGAAATCATGCATATAGTCAACATGTAGGAAATCATTTAGGCCAGCATATTAATTGAGAAATCAATCTCAAACTATCTCATAACATCATTTAATTCAATACATACTAATACAAGCATTTATACAAACACATACACTACACACTTAAGTCTACATATATTATGTCGACCCGAAGTGCGCAATTAGGTGAATCTCTTCACCAAACTAATTATACACGTATTCCTAACTTTCTAATGCGACAACAAACCATGTCAATCACATCAGCAAAATATGAATGTAAACTGTACTTCCTACAAATGACTAAAATGCCCTAAATCTCATATTCTTCGTTAATTTATGAAACAGGAAACGGAGAGCATGTTGTACATGTCAAATGGCGATGCCGTCAATAATCTACTATTAAACGACATTGAAAGCATTGGAAACTATCAATTAAAGTGTCTAAAATCCTCACCTTATCTCTTACGGATGCGTGATTTTGAACGGAGCGTGTACGCTTCGTCTACGGCAGTAGGAGAACCTGTTTTACGAAGTACGTTAGCTAACACGCTATGAATCCTAGTAAATCCTAAATCAACAACTTCTAGGGTTGTTTCAAACCTGAAAAAGTGAAAGAATCACCGGCCAGGTGATTGGGATGAGTTGCTACAGCACGTGCAACAGGTGGCACGAAGGCGGAAAAAATCCCTTCTACTCTCTCTCTCGAACTCTCACCTTTTCTCTCTCCCAAAGCTAGGGTTTTGCATTTTCGGATGGGAGAGAGGAATGAGGGTTTCAACCCCTTTTATAAGCTTAAAAACGCCGGTAACAGGCTCCGGAACGAAGTTTACTTAGTGCATATCCAATTCGGGGCTGTTTCGGTCCAAAAGATGCTTCTGGTGGTCTCCTGGTTGAATGCGATCGGACTTAAGCTCATGCGTACCAGATATAGCACGTATTAAGTTTTCAGTCTGGCAGGGTTCGCAGATCGCACGTGGCGGACCAGTTTCAGTTCAGCGGTCACCACAAGTAGATCAGGGCTGAAAGTCTCATGATATAAAATAGAAATTTTTCCTGATCCGAGGGTGTAATCTGGCTGAATTCTGACGGTCAGAACGCTTAATACTGACGCGTCAAGTCGTGTGCCAGATTTGAATTTTAAATTCCAATTATGTCCCTATTCGTACTCTCTTTGGTCCGGGCTCAATGAAATAGCCTGTGATTATCGGTTTGACTTGATTTTCGGAATGAGTGTCAAGTCTAGCTAGGCGGTTCTAACGGTCTAAGCTAGGAGGTATGGGACTTTCGACGCGCGGTCTAGATCCAATGCAAAGATTCAAAGTGGTCCAGAGAACAAACCTGCTTAGAGTTTGATCCGAGGTTATAGAGTATTGTAGAGTCATTTGTTCTACTCGATTTAGGTCTTGTAGAACGTATTTAATGTGATCAGGGACTATTTCCCAGTTACTCCAGCGTTGCGCTAGCTAACTTAGTCATATTTTTTAAAAGAATTAATTCTACGCAATTTCGGGTCGAGTTGGTACTCGAGCCCAAGTATGGATTTTTCACGGGCGTTACACACTAACACGGACGACATTAAATCATCATTTTCTATGTTGCATAAGTGAGGGCGTTACACCCATCCTAGCTATCCAAACTTCATCATCCTCCAAAATCAAAGGTTAGGAGTGCTAGGAGTTAGAGTAGAAGATGATCGGTGGGTGTTCATAGTACTAGGTCTTGATTTTTATGTAGGGCCCACATGGTTTAGGACCCATCATGATGTATCCATGTACATGGAGGAGCTCTTAGTGGCAGAGCTTCTCCCTTCTTCGTTGTTTCTCTCTCTCTATCTCTCTTTCCCATCTAGGGGCCCACCTTGATACATGATATTATCCATGTTGTCCATCATCCAGAAGGTGGAAATCTCACCTTAATGTTTGTTTTGTATATCAGCGCCATCCATTTAGATGGGTTGTGTGGGGCCTACCATGATGGAGATGTTGTATCCTCACCGTCCAATCTCTGGACGGTGGGAAGCAGACTGGCGGGAGTACCTCACACCAGCTATGTAGCTGCTATATTACGTCAGCAGCATGATGTATGTGTTACATCCAAACCATCCATTTGTGGACCCCATTTGTTGCACGTGTGTAGCATCCACACCGTCTATCTGCGCATCCCACGCAGCAGCACCCGCTGCTGGATCCATGTCAGCAAGTGCGGGTCGGATCATGAGGTATGGGTTTGATCCTAACCATCCATGTGGCACATGGGACCCACCTGCTATGGGAAGCAGGTTGGCGGTGTACCTATAGCAGTTATATAGCTGATGTAATGACGTCAGCAAGTTCTACACGTCTGAACATGGGGTAAGTATGATATCTAAACCGTTTATCCCCACTGTCCACTGTCTAGACAGTGGAGATCCCACCTGATGATGTGTTATATATCCGGGTCATCCACCTCTGGGTGTGGAGCCCACCTTGATGTAATATCCACACCGTCCAATCCACTGGACAGTGGTTGCTGGTTCTTTCAGTGTGTGTGTGTGTGTGTGTGTGTGTATCTTGAGGGGCCCACATGGGACCCACCTCTGTAGAAGAGCATTGGCTGGTGTACGCTTACACTAGCTAGATGGCTGCTGGATAGACGTCACAAGTTTTGTGGGTCCGATCATGATGTACGGGTCCTATCCACACTGTCCAGATGGCTAGATGGTGGGACCCATCATTGATATATATATTCTATATTCACACCGTCTATCAAGTGGACCACACTACAAATATTAGTGGAGGATGATCGACTACCATTGAAACCCATTTTGGGATCACAAAAGCTTTGAACCAACATGAAATTTGTTTTTCCTCCTAATTCAGGTCCTTGTGACCTTATGAATACATTGGATGGAAAATAAACGTTATGGTGGGGCCTGCGAGTTGTTATCAGTGAAAATCATTATCTCCACTGATATTTGTGGTATGGTCCAGATGATCTTTCAATATGATTCATTTTTTGGGAAATACTTTAAAATGATCTCTAGAATAGAAAAATGGTGTAGATGGACCGGCTAGGTCGGTGGGTCCATTGGTGCAACCCATGTGATGAAACCCACTTAATGTGTATGAAGCCCATTGGTGTGACCCATGTGAAGTGGCCCACTTGATGTATATGAAGCCCATTGGTGCGACCTATGTGATGTAGCCCATTTGATGTATATGAAGCCCATTGGTGCGACCCATGTGATGCGGGTCACTTGATGTATATGAAGCCCATTGGTGTGGCCCATGTGATGTGGCCCAATTGATGTATATGAGAGGTCCATTTGATGAGGCCCATTGTGAGGTATTTTTGGCCCTTGAATGAGGCCCATTGTGATGTATTTATGGCCCTTGAATGAGGCCCATTATGATGCATATGTGGCCCATTTGGCGAGGCCCATAGTGATGTATTTGTGGCCCATTTGGCGAGGCCCATTGTGATGTATTTATGGCCCATTTTGTGAGGCTATTGTGATGTATTTGTGGCCTTTATTAAGGCCTAATGTGGTGTATATGAGGCCTTTGTATGAGGCCATGGGCCCACCATATGTTAGGCTCTATGTGGGCCACTCCTTGGGAGCGATGTTGGTTAAATGTCCACATTGATGGACAATTATGGCTAAATGTCTACATTGTAGCCTTCCCTTAGGCCTTGTTAGGCCCATTCTCATCCTTCTCTAAATGAGTTGACCCAAATCATTGGGCCCCATTGATATGTGCATGATCCATCTATTCATATTGGGATAAGCTATAATGTTGGGCCCCCATTGGTTGTTAATAGGGTTGTTTTTAATCTTAAAGCTCATTTAGGACTTATTTGGGCCCCCTAGGGCATCTAGCGGGCCATATGATAATATGAAAAAGGAAGCCCGTTCTAGATCTTTAGACCATAGGTAGGCCACCTAGGCCCAATCTTGATATGAGGAAAGTTCATCATCACCGTAGACGGAAGGATCCGTGCTATCAGATTTGGCATGTCCACAATTGAGGATTAACCCTCATGTTATGGGTTTACTGTCTATCTATGGACTCCGCCTTGTGTATAGGCCGATTATTGATGCCGACTATGAGTATGTGCTAGTATAACATCATACAAGCCATTGAGATGGTATGAGGCCCATTGTGATTGTATTAGACTCATTCTCATTTCCCTTACTGGGCTATCCCAAATTGATGGGCCCCTATTATTATTTATATGATCCATCTCGCCTTATTGGGCTATCCTAATTCCTTGGGTCCCCATTGATGTTAGTAGAAATACCCAAACTCAGAAGCCCATGAGTAGGCCCATGAGTAGACCACATAGGCCCAACTTTGATATGAGGAGGATGCATCATCACTTCTGGCCATAGGTAAAAGAATTTATGGTATTAGATTTGGTATATCTACTGTTGAGGACCGATCCTCATGTTATAGATTAGATCTGTTGTCCTTCTATGAACCCCGCCATATATATAAGCCGATTATCGATTACGACTATGATAGATATACACACTGAGTATGTGTTAGCATAACATTGCAATTGTATGAGGCCTATTATGACTGAAACGACCGATGTTCACACGCTCCCTTTTCATTCGAATAGCTTCCTCCACCACCTGTCTTACCTCATCCCGTGTTACGGTTCTTATCGTCGGCATAGACCCTAATGACCCTACCCCCTACAGTTGAAGGCCTTCAGGTTGATTTTCTTGCCCATTCATTGCGTTCTGAGGGATTTTCATTCGGGTTACATTCTGTGCGAGGGTTGCCAAGGCCTCTCTGAGGTTTCGACATTCTTCCATCAATGCATTTTGGGCTTCTGCCATTTCATTGATTCGATCATCTGTAGTGGTTCCATGTTCCTAGTTTATCTACACCATATGTACCCTAGCTTCTTCACTCCTTGATGAAACAGTAACTGGAGTCAAGAAAGAATAGGCTGACGTGATGGGACTTATGAAGCTAGGAGAAGATGGGATTTCACCGGCTTTTCCTGTAAACCCCACATCATCAATCGATTGTGGTGATGTTAACCCTGATATACTAGCCTGAAGTGGCGTGGACATCAGTGAACTAATCACCAACGCCTTTCCTTCCTGCTCTTTCGTCCATTTAGCCTTTGAGGTACCCAAAGACGGGAAATCATACTTCATGAATTGCGGTACTATTGGTCCAGGGAATATTTCTGGCAGAGCGAGCTCAGGGTTCTTTTTAACTGCATTACGTGTTATTGGTCCTCTGATTCTTGGCAAGGACTGATTAACTCTGAGACTTCCTGCATTTTGCATCCTTGTCCTACGAGATGTTACAACAGTTCATACCTCATCGCCTTCCAGCGGTTCAGGCGAAGCAGATACTACTCCTACTGTTGCTAAGATGTTGCTTTTACCAGTTTCAATAATCTGAGTTGGGTGATTCGGGACTTGATCCAGAGTATATTCTATCGCGAATCCCATTGGAGTGAATTGAAAAATCATGTTTCTTACTGGAGTTGCCATGAGTAACAGGTTGTAGTTGGATTTAGAAACCTTCACACATGAAATATGGTTATAGTCAACATTTTTAAAGAATTAAATAATCTATCTTAGAGATGAAGGGGAGGATTTTCCCACCGAGAGTCGTCATTTTGGCGCCCGTAGGATGCCAAACTATGATAAGAGTTCATAATAATTTTACTGTTAATATTTAAATAAGACAATAAGTCCCTAGCAGAGTCACCATTTTGTTTCGATAAAGAAACAAATGCATTTGATTTGGGAAATTATCTTATTCAAACGTAACAGAGAAAGAGTATTGGGAACATTCATCACATTTCATTGATACTAAGTTCATTTACATCCTCTTTACATCCATTGATTCTAAGATAGATCATTTAGAAATAAATAACTTTTGCTTTAAGTATAAAAAATTCATTTTAGCAGCCTTTCGGCGCCTCTTTCAGTCATCCCCTAATACTTAGGGGGAATGTCGACCCGATCGACTAATCTTTCTTCCTTGAACTTGTCAATAGAAGAAGGCCTAAAGAAGGGAAGCCTTGCACAGATATTTCAGCATAACAGTCCCTTATCTTCACAGACTGTAGGGCAGTCTGGTTGCGTGGACCCGCGCAACTGATATCGGTTGCACGGTCTCGCTCAACTGATAGGAGACTCCTCTCCTACCTTCGGTCTTCTGCTCTACTCTGCTCCTCTTAAAAACCTTCAATTACCTTTAATGAAGGAGGGGAAGAGGTATTTATAGACCCTCGCATGTGTGAAAATCTTGATCTTAGCGATGTGGGATAAATATTTCAGTGCTTTAGATCATTCTGCAAAAGACGATTTCTGCAGCGTATTTTGGGGTCCTGCGCAACTGATATTTACGTTGTGCAGACCCGCGTAAGTAATATTTATTGTGCGGTTCCACACAACTGACATTGGTTACGCGGTCCAGCACAAACCATTTAAAGCGGTCTCTTTCTTCTTCTTTTTGAGTGTCCTTTCTATTTCCTTATCTCTTCTTGCTTCAATCCTTCGTCATTTTTTATGCCTCAACAGATGCCTCCTTGATCCTTTCTTTGTTTCCTCAAGAATCAAAGAAAAAGGATCAAAAACCTTTCATTTCACCTCCCTTGCGTGGACCCGTGCAACTGACTCGTGTTCATACTCGACCGCAGTAGCCTATAAATACCCCACCCGCCTTGTAGTCCACACTTCTCTCCCTCTGCAGCGAGAATTTTATCCCTGGTGATTTTCCTGCGCAACCGATATCATTTGCGGGGTACCGCGCAACTGATTTTCTGTTTGCACAAGTCTTTCAGGTGTTGTGACATTCCACGCAACTGACCTTGATTGCGTGGACCTGCGTAACCGGGACTTGGTTAATCTCCTCTACACTTAGTCCTTTTTCAAAACTTTAGCAAATTTCCTGACTTTCTCTGAACCTTTCCTGCAAACACCCTTGAGTCTTTAATTCCCTTTCCCTCATGGCCCGTACTAAGAGAACTTTTTGTCCTGTAGACCCCCTAACTGACAAGCCTTCTCATCTCGACTTGCCTAATACATCTTCTTATCGCCCTTCTCCTTCTGCTGATCAGCCACCAACCAAACGTACCAAAACCACTGTTCGTACCCCTGCATACTTCAAAGAACCTGTACTCCCCACTTTTAGCTTCATTGAACGCATTGAATCACTGCCATCTCCCATTCACCGAGCAATTGTACTAGGAACTGTGAAAAATCTCACTCAGCACGATCGAGAATATGACTGGGATGAGTGGTTAAAAACAACTGCTCACATCCATATAGATAGCCAAAGACCCCCTCCAAGAGAAGATACACCTCCTACTTCATGCTCCAAGAAGGCTCGTTGAAACAATGTGAAGGAGTTTGAAAAGAAGATAAAGGAGCATAACAAGAAAAAGCTCCAAAATTCTTGGGAATCGATCCGAGTGATTGAGGGCGTTATGAAGTTCGACAAACCCCATTCAGAAGGTATGATAGTAATTCCCATCAATGTCCATCGCCATCAATCCATTCTCGAATGTGAACCCAAGGATTACGTGGATGGGGAGAAGTTAATGTACACCGAATCGTGGGCAACAAGAGAACCCCACATTCTCGAGGGGAAACTGCAAGTGCAGAAGCCGTGACAAAATATTGGAGAAGTTCACTCTATAATCTTCTTCACCCCTTTTCACAATCCACATAATCTTTTTCCAACATACTTCTATGAGACCATCAGACAGCGTTACAAGGACTGCGACACTCTTTGGGGATCAGAGGATTTTCGGATAAGAGGCCTGTTGATTTCTCGCCACTACTATTCTGACTGGGCAGAGGCCATCTTGAAGAAACATGCAAGAACTCTTGCCAAAGTCAGTCTCTATGATGTTATAGAAGTCACGTCTAAGTACTTCTACAAGGAGCCCACCGTGCTTAAAGTCTTTCTTTAACATTTGTCACCCATTACCAATTCATTTCACTTACCATTTGGAGAAATGAGCATAACACTCTGGGACTTGCATAGCATAGCAGGTCTTCCATTAATAGGAAGATTTTATGATGAATTCATCCCATCGAATGCAAAGCTAGCATTCATATCTTCTCTAGATCGCAGACCCTCTATTTCTGAAACCACCATCGAACTCTTCAGAGAAATGGGAAAATTTTTGAATTTTCACAAACTTTCCCCTCTGCAGTGGCTGGCTCACTTTTCCAAAATGCTCAGGTATCCAGACTCAGAAATTAGCACTCTTCTTTCTATTACACATTCCCTTGTACTAACCTCTTACCTTACCCTGTAGATTCCATGACAGTCGATGCAAAGAACTGACGAATCTTCACGACGACATGAAGGAAAGAGCAGATTATAGTTCCTTCGGAGAACTTGCAGCTTTTCTGGCCTTCTAGTTAAGCATAGTAGCACTTCCTAGCTCTAAATGGGCAGATGTTATTCGCCCCACCACCTTTGTCGTTGTCGGTGCCTTAGCGGAAGGACAAAAATACTCCCTTGTACCTCCCGTACTATGCTCCATTTACAGGGCCTTTGGAGAAATATCTACGCACATCAAGAACCCCACCCTGGGATCTTCCTCAGCATACACTTCCTGGCACTATTTTATTGGATGGTTGGGAGTTTATTTCCCTTGGACCTTCGAAGCAACAGAGAAGGTGTATGTCAATCCTTCCCACCTTCCTCTTTGGTTTTTTTTACAAAGGGCAATGGCCAAAAGATCATACAAATGGGTAATCAACAAGATTCAAGACTTTGACCAAATAGATTTCTTCCAATTCCATCTCCACCGCTATATCAAAGACACAGATATGATGGACCAGGGAACACTGACCATTGCAGAAAGGGCTTTCTTTCCTTCCATCCGTTCCTGCAATCTGCCTCTCAGAGAAGGGACAGAGTTCTGGAGAGAGCCCTACTACCTCAGCCGCTTCACTCGCCAATTCGGCTATGACCAAGCCGTACCGGAAGACTGTGGGTTAGTCACCAAAAGAATGCGCTGCTATGAAACTGGTCCTTTGAACTGGGCCATGATATAGAAGCAACTGCTGGGTGGTCATGTCAATTCCTCTTTCATCATTCCTAGCTGCGACCAGATAGTCCATACTTCCTACAACTAGATGAGATGGTGGGACCATCAATCATTTTTGGTCGACAAACGCTTACCGGTGGACTCCCCTCTCTTTCTCCACCCACCTCGGCTCAGGGGGAAAAAACTTGAGAACGGAATTGGTTTCATTCCAGAGAAAAGTCGTGCGCCTCACCATGGTGAAATTTGCTGAAAAATATCAATGAAGAGCCGATTCATGAGAGAAAACCAATTAACACTTTAGATGGCTGGTTCGCTCACAGAATTCTGGAGGAATTTGAACATGTTCCTCATGACTTTGGCGGCTGAGTCACAGAAAATATCGAAGGAACATGCTCTCCCACTCCTGCAGAAATCGTCACTACTCCGGATAATTTAGCTTAGAATGAACCTGCTCCTTCCTTGTAACCTCCTCCTTCCAGCTCATTATCTTCGATAACCAGATCGTCAGTACGTTTACAAGCATCATCGCCTATTTCACAGGAAGGGATAAGGTAAACCTCCATATCTCCCTTAATTCTGGCTAGCAGGAAACTTCCAGAAGAAAGCAAACAGCCCGTCTCTTACATAGGAAACCAAGTTGTAATTGAGGAAGTAGATGAAGAGAGTTTGGAGAATGAAAGTTCATCTTCTTCATCAAAAGATTCCACTTCCATGGAGTCTAAAGATGATGATGATGAAGATGATGCAAGCGATGGAGCTCAAGATGATGACTTCGAAGAAGGAGAAGTCAATATAGATGAAGAGGAACATATAACCGTCGAAAATATAGAGGAAGAACATCTCCCTCTGGCTCTTGAAATCTCTCCTGCTACCTCTGTTCCTGGCAAGTCACATGTAGTAACTGAAGAAGACGAAGAACCCTTGGATTATGGGGAATATGGATATTCATCCGGTACGGAAATTTGAATTCCTTAAATATTCACACGCATGTCTAGTGATAATTATCTTATCATCATTGCTACTTCCTTTTCCAACTGTACTAACGACTTCACCACGAGTTCCCGTGGCTCCTCTAGTGGCACCAAAAAGAGTAGCCCGTGAAATTGTATTTTCCGTAGAAGCTACTGATTTGCCTACTCCTACCACCAGGGATTCAAGCACAGAAGCAAGAGCACCTTCTCTTACCTACATGCTAGGAGCTGGTACCTCTGCAGTCCCAGAAGTCCCTTCACTTGTCAGTCACACCTCTGCAGCAAGTATATATATCAATTTGAGGAACTGTATATTCTTCATCTTGCATTGCTTATTCT
This sequence comes from Magnolia kwangsiensis, assembly GCA_037074715.1. NCBI lineage: Eukaryota > Viridiplantae > Streptophyta > Magnoliopsida > Magnoliales > Magnoliaceae > Magnolia > Magnolia kwangsiensis. The sequence continues at coordinate 103,771,599 of CM073576.1, read as the reverse complement.
AACTTTATCTCCTATTCGTGTTATAGGAATTCTTCCCTGTAGCGGAGCGTCCATCTCCGAGTCCGTGGCCACTGTCTCTAAGCTATCATTTCTTTCAAAGATTCCCGCTCATAAAATGCTTTTAATGAAGAATTCTTTGTCAGTGGTAGTCCATATCTTCAAAGATCCTGAACAGTGGATAGACATGGATATCGCCATCAAGATTCTGAAAAGCTCTGCAAGGATGGTGAAGATTAACATTTCCGTTATACGTGACTCCCTCCTCAAATTCCGTGATTTGATAGTTTCTTTGGCATCAGCGAAAAATATCACAATTGCTCCCGAAATTCTGGAGTATGGGAAGCAATTAACTTTGTCCAAGGAGAAGGCTTCCCTTATTACCTCCACTATATCTGAATTAGACCAGGAGCAGTTAACTCTTCAAGAACAGCTGAAGACTCTCATTGATGACAGGGTACTTATTCAAGATCGGATTGCTGCTTTGAGAGAAGAAATCACGCAGCTAGAACTGAAAGGCCACGAGAGGAAACTGTCCATAAAGGAGGTTAAGGAAAAGATCTACGTCAATATTCAATTCGCCGATGCCGAAAAGTCTGAATTATTCAGGAGTCAGGAAATGATTACATCCTTAAAAGATAAACTAGCTGGCCTTCCTGACCAGGAAAAGATTATATTGAAGAGAAGTGAAAGCATGCTGCAGCTCAGATTCAGTTAAAAGAAGACTTGCAGCGATATATGAGAACAGTAGGAATTATGGAAAAACTTTAAGCATGCAATTCCTTTTTGTATATATGCTTTTGCTTCTTCTTTCTTTCTCTCTTTTTTTTTTTTTATAAACAAGTATTCTCTTTTGATTTTTAGTAGTAACTTTTAGAAACCTTTTTCATACATTTCTACATTACGCATTATTTCAGACATATTATCTATGCAGTAATCCCAACATCACTAGTTTTTTATGTTTGTTAGTGCAGGATTTCCTATATGACTTCATTCATTTATATTTTATTAGCGGCTTTAAGTTTCAATTTAGTCAGTCGCGCACACAGTTTAAGCTCTTGAGTAGTTGAGCCGGGTCTCACGTGATGGCCTCTATAACTCTTAGGAGTTCGCTGGACTTCTCACTGCTTAGGGAGTTCATAAACTGCGATCCATCAGAGGGGCCCATTGAAGCTACCGGGACAGTGAACTCGGTTGGAATTACGCACAGGGCTGGCCACAGTAACTCTCTAGAGTTTACGGGGCTCACGAGGTGACCTTTAGGGTACCAAATCCATGGTTGTCAGTCCATCAATGAGCAGGTTAAAGCCCTTCCTCATGAGTTAGTACCGAAATTGAACCATAAATCTGGGGTGTCTTACACATGATTGGCCTATCTAAAGCTCACACTGTGGCCCTTATTTTCTTCGTCTGCAAGGTCGAGCCCATTCACGGGAGGGTATTGTCCTCCATTCTCTGTGACGCTATCGAAAACCTATACAGATGGCATGGGGGTTATGCTAACTGACCATTTGAGGACTTTTGGCCCTTAGCCTTTTGGTCATTGGCTCCGTCAGCTGCCCGCATGGGTATGTGTACGATGGCCTTCACGGGCTTTTTAGGGCCACTAGCTTCTCACCGCTGCCCGAATGGCGATCTTGATAGGTCTCATGCGCAGCTGGCCATTGGCTTGACTGGGTTGCCTTTTTATGACCAGCAACCATCGTTATCATCAACTTTATACATGGTTGACTATATAGTTTATTCCACTACCAAAAATGGTAGATTAATAATTGATATTTCGCTACTGCTAATAATGTTATGAGGACTTTCGTATTATGTTTAAAATAGTGTATCAGCTTGGCGATGATAGCAATTTTAGCAAGTGATTGATCGACAACAGCGATAGTTGTTATTTATTTATTTTATTTGTTTATTTGCGATAATCATTGATACCTGGTGATCTTGATGAAAATCTTTGGCATCGGCGATAATCATTAATGCTTGATAGCAATCATTATCGCTTAACAGCGATCATCAACACTTTTCATTTGACGATGACTTAATACGCTTGAAAGCCTGCATTTCATCCATATACATTTTATAGTGAGAAATATATTTCACAGTCTTTTACTCACCTGTCTTGCCCCCTTTTGATGCAGGAATTATTATCCTGATAATTTGCTGGATCAAAAATTAATAGATATTTTAGAAAGGACCCCTTTTTTTGACCAAGCGAGCATCTATCGATACGTCGATTCATTGCTCATCTTAAGCGTACATCTCTTATCATGCGCCGCTTTCTCATTCGGACTTAAATTTGCCCCCTAGGGCTCGTTTAATCTTGGTAGCAAAGATGGCGCAGACGTAACCTCGTTCACTAATGATTCTGCCCCCAGCCCTTGAAACTTTTTCCGCTTATCTTGGTTGATTCCAATAGGGACTTGAACACCTTTCCCATGATTTAATCTAATGGGTTCTTCATAATCAAAGCCCATATTTTTCATTATCTTTCTACTTGCCAGACTATACTTCTTGAGATTATGCGGTGTCAACTGGCCACTGTATATGTTATTCTCATTTTCTTTTCCTATTTCCATTGGTTCAGGAACATAAAATTCTATTGGTTCTGGATATTTCATGCTTGCTTCAACTTGAAACCTCTTCGGAGCGGCCGGAAATGACTTATCCCTTTCAATATATGGCAATGGTATTGTAAAATTAGACTGCAAGACTTTCAACTGTTCAGGCGACAACAGAGTTAATGGGGGCTGTCTTGGCCGCCTCAGGTGCTTTGGCACAAAATAAAATTTGTTCCTTATTCTTGAATTCTCGAATGATTCTGCTTCTCTTATATTCACTTGAGCATCTTTTAAGACCCGTCCATTGTCATCTTCCTTTTCTTCTACAGTATACCCTTTATAGTAACTGGCATTCGCAAAGAAGGACTCGGCCTCTGTTTATGGTTTTGCATCGGCCATTACTTTATACTGTACTCCATCTTTACTATATTTAAAACATTAGTGGAGAGTGGAGGGTATGATATTATACTTATGTATCCATGGTCTTCCCAGAAGGAGATTGTACATTGTCACTGCATTGATAACATGATATACAACATTAGTAGTCAATTCTCCTATATCCAACATGACCATGATCTAACCCAGTACACATTGCCCATCTTGATTAAAGCCTTGTATCATCATTCCGCTAGGGCACAGATCAGAACGACAGTAATCTAATTTACCCAACATTGAGAGCGGCAAGAGGTTTACTGTAGACCCATTATCTATCATAATTCACTTAACTTTCTTTCCACGAATGTGACCTTCTATCATTAGTAGCCTGTTATGTTCCTCTCCACAAGTCAGATCATCATCAGAGAAGGTGTAAGACCCGTGTCTTACTTTTCACTATTCTGTAGGCTTCCGTGATCTTCCCGGTCGAATTCCAACAACCTTCGACCCTTAACCGGCATTTGCACGCAACCCTGCGTCACACGTCGTCGACCCGAGTCGACTCAACCCGAGACTTATACCCTAGCGACCGTGCCGTCGCCACGGTTCCAATGTCGCGACTCGTGTGCCGATCCAATACTCTGGCCAGGAGATGCGGGCCAACGTTTGGTGCAAGAAAACATCGCGCGTTGCAAAACCCTTGAGAATCTCTACGAGATATCACATCAATCCCATCAATCAATCAATCTCATCACATCACATGTCAAGCACATGTCAAGTATACATCACCTTTCACCTTTTCCCAAGCAAGCCTTAGAAGTCAAAAATTCTCTTACACTCCCATGCCTTTCTTACACAAAAGGCCACAATAGTCAAAAAGTTCTTACACCCATCACCACCACATCCATCACTCTCTCTCACCCTTTACAAATCTCTCTCTCTCATTTTCAAACCCATTCCAAGCAAGAAAGGAAAACCCCATACCTATGAGCCTCTCCCTCTCTTTCAAAACTCTAAGTGTGGCCCACCTCTCCATCCCAAGATCTCCCATCCTAGTCATCCATTCCTCATCTCCTCCATTGGAATCAAAGCTAAGGTGATAAAGAACCCATTGAAGCAAGAAGATCGAACGGTGGGTGCATGATAAGAGTAGTTTTTCATGTTTTTAAGATGGGCCAAGTGAGGCCAACCGATCAATGGTTTGGATCTCACTTGGGACCCTAAGATGTGGTCGATGGTCCACTAGGATTATCATGATCATTCCATGATGGGGCCATTCTCCATGGACCCTATCATGATGTTTATTTTCTTGTATACTTAGGGTAATCTAGACCATCTATTTTAGTGGAGAAGGGATCTCCACCGTTGGATTTTAATTTAATGAGCCCATGTGTAATGGGACCCACTTGATGTATGTTTCAAATCATGCAAGGGAGGGCCCATAGTGGCGGGGTCCCTCCATCACTCAATCTCTCTCTCTCTCTTTCTCCCTCTTTCTCTCTTTCCCTATTTTGTAGCTCACTTAATGAGTTGTGAGATGTCTAAACCATTCATCAAAGGGGCCTTACCTTGATGTGGGCCTCATGCCCACCATCCAATCATTTGGTGGCCCACCCTGAAAGCATGTATGAGGGTGGGGCCCACCTTCAATATATGTGTTATATACAATCGTCCAGCGTCCAGGGACGCTGGACATTGCCAACAAGTGAAGTGTGAGCTGACTGTGGGTGTACTGACGGCAGTAAGACAAAATAAAATTTTGATTTTTAGGAAGGGTTGTACATGTAGGCCCCACCTCAATATATGTTGTTAATCCAAGCCGTCCATTCCCTTCCCTGGCTCATTTTAGGCGTTAAGCTAAAAAATAAAGTTAACCTGTTCAGCGGGCAGGCCATACATTTCAAAATAGTGATTCTCACCGTTTAACTTTATTTTAAATTTTTCGACGGGCCGAAACGTATCCAATATTGGACTTATTGGGCTTGTCTTAAGCCAAGGGAGCCAATGAACGGGGTGGATCTACTTGATGTGGGCCCCACCTGTGAAAAACCATAGAAATCAGTATTTTTTTTAAAAAAATAATATCAACAGCAGCCTGTTGCTGCTGTTGTCAGTGGCGCAGCAGGCCGTGCAAGAGTCGCTGGCGGGCGGACGGGCAGCAGCCCCACGGCCCAGCCATGGGCCCCACCTTGTTATATGTTTTTTATATCCAAACCGTCCATTTTGTGGGCCCATAGGGCCGTAAGATGCCCTCCAAAGATTGGCCTAATCTAAGACTCAGGTGGCCCACATGATAGGAAACAGTGGGATTGAATGTCTACCTTGAAACCCTTTTTGGGGTTCACAGAAGTTTTGGATCAAGATGAAATTTATTTTTCCCTTTCATCCAGGGTTGTGTGACCTTATCAACAGGTTGGATTGCAAATAAATACTATGGTGGGCCCCACGTGGAACCCACCTAGATGTATGTGTTTTACTTCCACCGTCCAGCGGACGATGGAACCCACCTAGATGTATGTGTTTTTCACACCGTCCCCACTGGACGGTGGGACCCACCCCCACGTGTGGGACGGTGCGTGTGTGGGCAGTGTGTGTGTGTGTGTGTGAGCAGCATGGGTGTGTGTGTGTATATATATATATATATATATATATATATATATATATATATATATATATATATTATACTATATATAATATTATATTATACTATATATAATATTGTATTATATTATATATAATATGGTACATATTATATATATTATATATAGTTTATATTTCATATTATATAAAATATACATGATAGTGGGCCTTCATGTGGGCCCCCACCATGATGTATGGGTTGCATCCAATCCACTCATCCATTTGGAAAACCCATTTTTTATGGCATGGGCATAAAGAATGAGCCAGATCCATAGTCCAAGTGGACCCCACCTTGGCATGTTTTGAGGCCCATTTTAATGTATTCGTGGTAGTTTATTGGGGCCCACTTTGATGTGGATGTAAGGCCCATGTCATGGGGCCATTCGATGTAATTGTAGCTCATGGTTGAGGCTCACTTTGATATATATGTAAGGCCCACGGGATTGGGGCCATTTGATGTTTTAGGGGCCCATGGGTTAAGGCCCATTTGATGTACAATATGGGGCCCAATTGGTATGACCCATTGCAATGCACATAAGGCCCATTGATGTGGACCACATGATGAATATAAGGCCCATATGATATGACCCATTTGATGTATTTAAGGCCCAATGGGATATACCTAAGGTCCATTGCAATGTGTGATCCCAACACAGATTATGTGATGATGTTTACGACGATCGTGCCTTGGGAGTAATGTTAGTTTGACGTCCACATTGTGAGTATAATGTTGGTTGGATGTCCATATTACGACTCTCCCTAGGGCCCATTGGTAGGCTCATACTTATTAATAGATCATTACTTTATAACATACTTAGTATAACTTCATGACACACAGCCCATTTGTATCGGTCCATTTGATCGGCCTGCTTGTATCAGCCATTTGATTGATTTAGCCCATATGATTGATTAGGCCCATCTTGATATATTTGTGGCCTATTGCTGAGGCCATATATGAGGCCCATGTTATGAGGCCCACTCTGATATACTTGCAGATGGATATGTTATGAGAAGACCCACTTGCTGCTTGTGCAGGGCCCACCTGTCGTGTATATGAGACCCATTAATGCGGCCCACTATGATGTATAATGAGGTCCATGGGTCGTAGTCCATTATGATGTATATTGAGATCCATGAGTCATAGCCCATTATGATGTAACTGAGGACCATGGGTCGTGGCCTATGATGATGTATATTAGGCCCATGTATTCGACCCATTGCGATGTATATTCAACCCTTATATGAAGTCGTGGGCCCACGGTATGTTCGGCCCTGTGTGGGACACTCCTTAGAGCAATGTTGGTTGATTGTCCACATTGATGGGCAATGATGGTTAAATATCCACCTCGTGACCTTCCCTTAAGGCTTGTTAGGCCGATTATCGTGATCGATTGCAGATTTCGATTGTACAGGCCGATTCTGATTGTCGAGGTCGCGTATCGAGGCCGATTCTGATTGTCGAGGCCGCGTATCGAGGTCGATTCCGATTGTCGAGGTCGAGGCCGATTGTCGAAACCTATAGGATGTATGCGCGATCCGTAGTTAGACCCCATTATGGTGTATTTGTGGCCTATGGGCAAGGCCCATTTTGATATGCCGATGATGCATGACCCATTTGATGTATTCAAGACCCATGTGTAGGGCCCCCATGTCATGTATTTAAGGCCCATGAGCAAGGCCCACCTGTTGTGTATATGTGGTCCTTGGGCAAGGCCCATTGTGTTGCATATTAAGCCTTTGTGTGAGGCCGTGGGCCCATTATATGTAAGGCTCTATGTGGACCGTGCCTCGAGGGCAATGTTGGTTAGATGTCCACATTGTCGAGGCTGATTGTGGATACCGATTATGAGTATGTGATAGCATAGCATCATGATACATGCCCATACACATCATCTACATATTTGTTATGATGTGTGGTTGACCATTGCATATGTCATTGGACAGATTGTTATGAGACTCCCTGATAGGTGGAGGTTATCTCACATGAGCGCACGGTATGCACAGGATTGATGCATGACTGGATTGTATGACCTATACATCTGGCATTGTGAGTCATGATCACTGTACGCCCTAGCGACATCAGGGTCGTAGCCTCTACGGGCATATCATGGATGGCCAGATGGAACACTGGAAATCTGTTCGAGCATCGGGTTGCTATAGATGGCCCTGGGTGAAAATTCCTAAATACTCTCTTGGTGCCAGAGGATGCTCCAACGTCTAGACCAAGTGGGTAGATGAGCGTTGAGTACCGATTTCCAGATAGTTGCGCTCTTCACTGTGTCGTGATCGGTTGGGAGGGGCTGCGGCCTTACCTGTCCAAGTACAGGGGGCAAAGCTAGGCTGAGTTTGACCAGCTCACGGAATGGGTCCGCTATCGACGTGCCGGATAGGCATTGGTAGACTATTGGCCAGGAGGATAGTGAGGTTTCTTACGCTCACTTGGACTGTGTGGCTAGGGAGAATGGCAGTTCCATTTGGAGTGTTATAGACCCCGATGATTTTTCAGAGAGTAACCGTACTGATATGTGGACTTATTGAGCAGGAATTGCATACTCATTCATTCATTCATTCACTATCCACTCGGGCTGGTTGTGCACAACTATTTGTTATGTGTACCTTCGCATGGCCAGGATTTCGGTTGGGCGCACGACTAACTTGAGATCAGGAGTTTATTACATTGAGTTTGACTATCCAAATTTAGGTATGGGACTGGTTTGGATAGAAGTCCCTCGTGATGGACCCCGTAGCCTGCGATATTACGTACTATCATCCTGACTTCACACTTCAGCTTGGTCATTTCATTCACATCGCATATTGCATTACATCCGCATGCATATAATATTTTGGGTTACTATGTTTCTGCATTTATACGGCCTAGATACGACTGACGGTATTTGTGGACTCATCAGGATTTGTATATTGCATTGCATCATCGGCATCTGATAGTTAGCTTGTTGTCTTCGTATTGCATATTCGATTTACATTGCTTCATCAGTATATGATATTATTTTTATTATATTTTTACGTCGCAGAGCCTGAATGAGACTGATAGTATTTATAGGCCTATCAGCATGTTTTCATATTACTCTGAATTAGTATGATTATGGGTTTACCAGTATTTCCGCTTACTCTGATTACTCTGATATTGCTTACTTGGCACTTACCTCATACACACACTTTCACCACCCACTAAGCTTTCTATAAGCTTATGCACGATAGATGCGTGCAGGTGGTTGCAGCAACGTTGAGCTTGGAGCATGTAGCGGACCTCTGGAGCTTTAATTATATATATATATAATAGAGATGTATTTCCCTTTTAACATTGTATTCAAACAATTATATTAGTGGATATATGATGATGATGTTGCCTTTATGATTTGGGTAATCTTACGGTTATGCTCATTACGAGATAAATGTACACTGGAAAATCCTCCATGTAGGATCCCAGGATCAGAATCTGGCATATGTACGCCGGGAGCCGAGAATGGGGTACTACGGAGGCTGTCAGCACCGGATTCGGTGATCGTGATTCCTTCGAATCCGATTTCTGAGTTTGGTGCGTGACAGAAGGAAACAACCAGTAGACAATTTTCCTGCTCATTGCATTCTTCGCACTCTAGTTCTGCCATTAAAGCTTCTCTAATGTCGTGGTCGGATAGTGCCTGAACCAAACTCTGTCGGAATTCTTCAGACAATTTAAGTGCATCGTAAACACTTAGTCAAGCTGGTATGCCTTTTAAATGACCTACGACATCGTAAGTTATTTTCACCGCCTCGCTCTTCTTCTCTTTCTCACCATTGTTACTTTGTTCTTCCCCATTTTTTATTTTAACAATTTCTGGCTTTTGCCTCACAAGACTAACCGTTTTCTTTCCTGACCGTAACGTGATTACAACTACTTTTTTCGCCATTTCATCATCTTCTTTTCCACTTGTATCTCGAGCTTTTTCTCGAATTATAAACATATTCACTGTTGTCATGGAACTCTTTTCTTTTTCTTTACCAAGTATTATTTCGCCCCTATTTATCATCCGTTGTATTATGCATTTTAACGTGCAACAGTTCTCTGTCGGATGCCTGACCAGGCGGTGATAACAACAGAAATCTCTTTCTTTTATTCTCGTTACATCCTCAGGGTGTTTAGGCTCTAACAATTCTATTGTGCTGGCTTTTAACAACTAATTCATCATGGGAACAACATCTTCCTTATCGAATATAAATCCCTCGTGAGAATTGAGAAACCTGGGTCTCTTTCCATCATACCTATTTCTTGATTGGCCCCATCCTTCCCTTCTGTCCGATCTTCTCTCCCGCGTGTCCTTTGTATTCTTACCTTTTCTATCACGTTCAATAGTATTCACAGTCGTTCTGCTAGACATTCTCCTAGTTGTCTCGTGATGAAATGCTGGCATTTTGTGAGTCATTAATTCCAACATATGAGCTTTAGTAGCTAGATCACGAAAGTTCTAATATCAACGCTAGCAAGCCCAAATGCTATTCCTGTTCCCATAGAATTCAGACACATCTTGACTTGCTCTTTTTCTTCTGGTAACTGCCTGCACGCGGCCCCCAGTGTTTTCCATATGTCTATGAATTTTTCAACCAGTTCTGCATCCCTTTGCAGTACGGAAGCCAACTCCGTTATACTGACATCACGTTTCGAAGAGAAAAAGTTTGACATAAAAGCTTCTTGCATTTGCTCCCAGGTGCGTATAGATCCTGAAACTAAATTGGAATACCATCAAAATGCCTTGTGCATTAATGATGACCCGAACAACTATAAGCAGTATTGAGGGATTGTTGAGAAATTTTCCATGCTAGTGATAAAATGCATTAAATGCTCTTCTGAAGACCCTTCCCCATTGAATTTCTGAAAATTCGGGTGCTTAAAATTAGCCAGAAAGGGAATGTCTTCTACTTCCCTTGGATACGGTGTTTGGTATCTGAAACAACCGATGTTCTCACGCTCCCTTTCCATTCGAACAGCTTCCTCCACCACTTGTCTTACCTCGTCCCATGTTACAGTTCTTACCGTCAGCATAGACCCTAATGACCCTACCCCCTGCGGTTGAAGGCCTTTAGGTTAATTTTCTTGCCCATTCATTGCGTTTTGAGGGATTGTCATTCGAGCTACATTCTGTGTGAGGGTCGCCAAGGCTTATCTGAGGTTTTGGCATTCTTCCATCAATGCATTTTGGGCTTCTGCCATTTCATTGATTCGATCATCTGTAGTGGTTCCACGTTCCTGGTTTGTCCCCACCATATGTACTGTAGCTTCTTCACTCCTTGATAAAATAGTAACTAGAGTAGAGAAAAATAGGCTGACGTGATGGGACTTATGAAGCCAGGAGAAGATGGGATTTCACCAGCTTTTCCTGTAAACCCCACATCATCAATCGATTGTAGTGATGCTGACCCTGATATACTAGCCTGAAGTGGTGTGAACATCGGTGAACCAATCACCAACGCCTTTCCTTCATGCTCTCTCATCCATTTAGCCTTTGAGGTACCCAAAGACGGGAAATCGTACTCCATGAATTGCGGTACTATTGGTCCAGGGTATATTGCTGGCGGAGCAAGCTCAGGGTTCTTTTTAACTGCATTACGCATTATTGGTCCTCTGATTCTTGGCAAGGGCTGATTAACTCTGAGACTTCCTGCATTTTGCATCCTTGTCCTACGAGATGTTACAACGGTTCATACCCCATTACCTTCCAGCGGTTCAAGCGAAGTAGATACTACTCCTGTTGTTGCTAGGATGTTGCTTTTACCAGTTTCAATAATCTGAGTCGAGTGATTCGGGACTTGCTCCTGTGTATATTCTATCGCGAATCCCGTTGGAGTGAATCGGAAAATCATCTTTCTTGTTGAAGTTACCATGAGTAACAGGTTGTAGTTGAATTTAGAAACCTTCACACATGAAATATGGTTATAGTCAACATTTTTAAAGAATTAAATAATCTATCTTAGAGATGAAGGGGAGGATTTTCCCACTGAGAGTTGTCATTTTGGCGTCCGTAGGAGGCCAAACTATGATGAGAGTTCATAACAATTTTACTGTTAATATTTAAATAAGATAATAAGTCCCCAGCAGAGTCGTCATTTTGTTTCGACAAAGAAACAAATGCATTTGATTTGGAAAATTGTCTTATTCAAACATAACAGAGAAAGAGTATTAGGAACATTCATCACATTTCATTGATGCTAAGTTCATTTACATCCTCTTTACATGCCTTGATTCTAAGATAGATTTTTTAGAAATAAATAACTTATGCTTTAAGTATCAAAAATTCATTTCGATAGCCTTTCGGCTCCTGTTTCAGTCATCCCCTGATACTTAGGGGGAATGTCAACCCGATTGACTAATCTTTTTTCATTGAACTTGTTAATAGAAGAAGGCCTGAAGAAGGGAAGCCTTGCACAGAGATTTCGGTGGCATAACATCCCTTATCTTCACAGACTGTAGTGCAGTCTGGTTGCGCGGACCCGCGCAACTGATATCGGTTGCGTGGTCCCACGTAACTAACAGGAGACTCCTCTCCTACCTTCGGTCTTTTGATCCGCTCTGCTCCTCTTGAAAACCTTCAATTACCTTTAATGAAGGAGGGAAAGAGGTATTTATAGACCCTTGCACATGTGAAAATCCTGATCTTAGTGATGTGGGATAAATCTTTCAGTGCTTTAGATCATTCTGTAAAGGACAATTTCTGTAGCGTGTTTCGGAGTCCCGCACAACTGATATTTACGTTGCACAGACCCATGTAAGTAATATTTATTGCGCAGTACCGCACAACTGACATTGGTTACATGGTCCCACGCAAACCATTTAAAGTTGTCTCTTTCTTCTTCTTTTTGAGTATCCTTTCTATTTCCTTCTCTTCTTGTTTCAATCATTCATCATTTTTTATGCCTCAACAGAGGCTAGGGAGGCGACAACCAATGTGGAGTGTACTAGACTCTGGTGATGATTTTAGAGATGTACGGTATTGATATGTGGACTTATTGAGTTGGAGTTGCATACTCATTCATTCATTCATTCACTGTCTGCTTGGGCTGGTGGTTGCAACTAATTTATTATGTGTACCTTCACAAAGATTTCGGTTGGGGTGTGTGACAAACCTGAGATCAGGAGTTTACCACATTGAGTCTAGTTATTTGAATTTAGGTATGAGACTAGTTTGGATAGAAGTCTCTTTTGATGGACCCCATAGCTTGCGATACTACATACTATCATTCCGACTTCACATTCCAGTTTGGTCATTTCATTCGCACCGCATATTGCATTGTATCCTCGGTATATGATATTTGGCTTACTATGTCTCCGCATTGCATAACTGATCTACATTGTTTCCTCGGTATATGATATTGGCTTATTATGTTTTTGCATCCCATGGCCTAGATATGGCTGATGGTATTCATGAACTCATCATGATTTACATATTGCATTTCACACTCTGATATTGAATGACTTATAGACTTGCCAGTACTTTCGCTTACTCTGATATTGCATACTTGGTACTTACCTTGCGCACACACTTACACCACCCTCTAAGCTTCGTATAAGCTTATGCAAGATAGATGCGTGTAGGTAGTGTTAGGTCGTAGTAGCGTTGAGCTTGGAGCGTGCAGCTATCTTCTGGAGCTTTGATTTTCGATATATGTATTTTCCTTTTCAACACTGTATTCAAATTTTTATATTAGTAGATATGTGATGATGATGTTGCCTTTGTGATTTGGGTAAACTTGTGATTATGCTTCTTACAAGATAAATGTACGTTAAAAATCCTCCTTGTAGGATCCCAGGATCGGAATCTGGCGTATGGGTGATGGAAGCCGAGAATGGGGTACTACGGAGGCTGTTGGCATCGGATTCAGCAATCGAGAATTTTGTGAGCCCGTTTTTCGAGTTTGGGCTGTGACACAACAAGCTTCCTCTCTCTCTCTCGCACCTTTGATAGACCTAAACCCTTTAGCAAACCCTTGTAAAGATTTGGAAAACTCTCTTGCATTCCCTAGAATAACCCTAGGGGCCCATATTTATAGTTTAGGAAACTCTTTTTCACACTTCTGTGAAAACTGCCTCAAATTTATGCATGCCGCACAAAATCTGGACATGAATCTGTGTAATCTCGATTGGTCGAGCAGGGTCCTCGACCGATCGAGCGGACCCTCGACCGATCGAGCGGGGAGACTCCTCGACTAGTTGAGCAGTACGAAAGAATTATACAATTGGTCTCTGGACTTTGAGTCGAGCACCACCCTCGACAGGTTGTGCGAGGCACTCTACCAGTCGAGTCATGAGGAGAAAATCCTCATTAAACCTCCCCCTTTTCAACTCAGGAGGAATTCACCTTCTTCAAGCTAATCCGATTTCTATAAACCTCAAACTTGGCCTTGAACAAAGCCTTGGTCATCATATCTGACCCATTATTGTCCGTGTGGACCTTCTCAAGCTGTAATACCTTTTGTTCCAAAGTATCCCGGATCCAGTGATACTGAATCTTTATGTGTTTTGACTTGGAGTACTGACTTGAATTCTTACTCAAGTGTATAACACTTTGACTATTGTAATAGACCACGTGCTGCTCCTGCTTCAAGCTAAGTTTCTGTAGGAACCTTTTCATCCAAAGCAATCTTTACATGCCTCTGTGACTGCAATGTATTCAGCCTCTGTCGTCGACAATACTACGACCTTCTATAGCTTGTTCTGCCAGGAGACCGCTCCCCTTACAAACGTAAACATAAACTCTGATATAGACTTCCTGGAGTCTATGTCACCTGTCATATCTGCATCTGTGTAACCCTCTAACATAGATTTTTCGTCACCATAGCATAGGCTCAACCTGGATGAGTCTCTTAGATACTGCAGTATCCATTTCACCATATCACAGGTGTGGTTCTTATGTATGTATCTTCTCCTCTTGTATAACTTTTAACCACTCTCCCTTATGCTCGTCGGCTAGGGCCTCAGAATAATCTTCTGGCTCCCCCCCATCAGTGAGTATAATGTACTCATGTGGCAAGTACCTCTTGTACGATTATTTATCCCTAGATGACCTCCTTACTTGTGGCTCAACAGGTGGATCAGGTAGGGGCTTCTCCCCCAGTCCATCTTCTGTAAGAACTTCCTTGTCCTCTGCACCTTGTTGTACTCTCTCATCATTAGGCACTACGGGAGGAATCACCGAATCCATGTTCTCTAGCTCCCTTGAACTAGGTTAGTTTTTTTCTGGCTTACAAATATTTTTTATACATTGATCTTCAAAGAATACTATATCTCTGCTCCTAACGAGCTTCTTCTTGGTCGAATCCCACAAGCTGTAACTTAACTTTTCATCACCGTACCCAAAGCATACACATTGCCTGATCTTCATATCGAGCTTAGACCTCTCGTCCTTTGTTACGTGAATGAATGCCCTGCATCCAAAAACCATGAGATGACTGTACGATGAATCTTGTTCAGTCCATACCTTCTTAGGTACTTCTGCATTCAATAGGGCTGATGGAGACCTGTTTATCAAATATACTTCATGTGCATTGCTTCTCCCCAGAACGTCTTGGACAACTTCGCATGGAATAACATGCATCTGATTCTCTTAATAATTGTGCAATTCATTCGCTCAGCCACACCATTATACTGAGAGGTCTTGGGAACCGTCTGTTCATGTCGTATACTCAGGAACTTATAATACCCATGAAAGTCACCGATGTATTCACCACCATTGTTAGTGCGGATGCACTTTAATGATCTATCTGTCTCTCTCTCGACTATAGCATGAAACAATTTAAACACACTAAAAATCTCGTCCTTGGATTTCAAAGCATAAACTTAAACCCTCCTAGATGCATCATCTATTAAAGTGATAAAATACAATGCCCTACCCAAGGTTTTTGTCCTCATATGACCACAAACATCAGAATAAACCAAATCTAATGCATGCACTTTATTAATATGAAAAATAGATTTAACAAATGAAACTTTATGTTATTTCTCTGATAAATAATCAATACGGGTTTTGAGAGGTATACCTATCACGTCTGGAATGAGCCGCTTCCTCGCTAGTAGTTGAAGCCTTTTTTCACTCATGTGGCATAGACTCTTGTGCCACATGTAAATAGCTGAATCTTCTGTTGCGTTCAACCCACCCTTGCACATACCGACACTTGCCTTGTAAAGGTGAAACAATTTTTTTCTCTAACTGCGATCAACGAACCCTTGATGAGCTTCTAGCGCCCACCAACAAATCAACTTTCATAGCCATCATCATCTAACCTTCCCATTGACATCAAGTTGAGGAAAAGGTTTGAGATATGCCTCACATCCCTAAGAACCAATGTATAGCCCACATCGGTCTTCACACAAATATCACCGACCCCTACGATATTCGATATGCAAGAATTTCTCATTTTCACGGTCTTAAAGTCACTTGACTTTTAGCTTGTGAAGAAGTCCCTGCGTGGAGTCGCATGAAATAACACTCCCGAGTCTATCACTTAATTGAGGTCTTGACTCATAACCATGAGACAAATATCATGATCTACTAAAAGAATAACTACAATGTCGTCATCTGAGGCGACCGCAGTGGAGTCTGATTCATCTTCCTTCTCCTTTCTTTTTCCTTTCTTGTCGTTCTTCTTATTACGGCATTCATGATAGTAGTGGCCCTTCTTGCTACAATTCCAGTATTCAACATCCTTCATAGTATTCGGCTTACTTTTTGATTTATCTCGGGCCTTCCCACCCTTTCTGTTATTTTCTCTCCCTCGATCTTGTATCACAAGGGCATCTTGCTGAGTAGACCCCTGAGACTTCCTCCTTGTCTCCTCATTGAAGAGATAACTAGTTACCTGTTCCATGAACACCTTTTCGTCCGGTGTGGAGTTACTCAGAGACACCACCAATGTCTCTCAACTATCAGGCAATGAGCTAAGTAATAGTAAAGCCTGTAATTCATCGTCCAGGACCATCTTCATAGCGGAGAGCTGGTTCAATATATTACTGACTTCATTCATGTGCTGAGTCACAGAACTACCATCTTTGAACTTGAGATTCACAAGTCGTCTTATCAGAAATTTTTTTATTGCCGGCTGTCTTCCTCTTATACAACCCTTGCAATTTCAGCGATAGGTTAGCGGCTGAGGTCTCCGTAGACACATGGTGGAATACGGAATCGTCTAACCATTGTCTAATAAACTCAACCGCCTTCCGATCCAACTTCTTCCAATCATCATCTGACATATCCTTTGACTTTACTGATATACCTTGAATCAGAGAATACAAGTCCTTGCAATAATGCAAGTCCTCCATCTTAGCATTCCATATGGTTAAATCAGAACCATTGAGACTGATCATTCCTGATGAGTCACCTTCCATAATTCAAAACCGATCCCATTCCATTCAACCAACCTAAACCTGGCTCTGATACCACTTTGTTGGGGGCCGTTGCACAAAACTTTAGGATCTGGCCTCTTAAAAACACCAGAATTATGGGATAATAAAGAAATGAAATAAATCAAGGTACAAACCACACGACACAAGAGATTTTTATGTGAAAAACCCTCAAAGAGGTAAAAACTACGGGACCTCGTCCAGAGCAACAATCCACTATGAAGTAGAACGTTACAACCGATCACAAGCACACCTATCTTGGATCGAACCTTCTTCACTCACGCAGGAGTGAATAAACAATAAGAGAATAAATAAAACGGAGAGATCTCACTGATCACAAGGACGTTGAAGCGCTGAGATTTCGAGTGCACAGTAGATCACTTCTACGAGCAGAACCTCCCTTCCACAAGCTTCCTCTGTCTCTCTCTCACACACCTTTGATAGCCTAAACCATTTAGCAAACTCTTGCGAAGCTTTAAGAAACTCTATTGCATTCCCTAGAATAGCCCCAGGGACCCATATTTATAGTTTAGGAAACTCTTTTCCACACCTTTGGGAAAACCACCTCAAATTTACGCAGTTCGTACAAAATCTGGACATGAATCTGCGTAACCTTAACTGGTCGAGCAGGGTCCTCAATTAGTCGAGCGGACCCTCGACCGGTCGAGAAGGCTCCTTGACTGGTCGAGCAACGCGAAAGAATTAACACAATTAGACGTTGGGCTTTGAGTCGAGCGCCACTCGACTGGTCGAGAACCACCCTCGACCGGTCGTGCGAGACACTCGACCACTCGAGCCATGAGGAGAAAATTCCCATCATCAATGACACCTCTCTCCATAGAGAAGAATTAATTGGTAATAAAGATATCTTGCATTTGTTCCCAGGTCTTGATTGACCATGCCCACAATGTGGAGTACCATCGAAAGGGTTGTCCTGTTAATGTAAACCCAAATAGCCTGGGAGATATCGAAAGATCATGGCAAAGTTTTCCATCATTGTGATGAAGTGTGCTAGGTACTCCTCGAGCAATCCATGACCATCAAACGTCACAAAAGTCGGGGCGCTTACTTCCATTTCCTTTCGCTTTCTCTCTCGTCTTAGCACGTTGGACATTGTTTGAAACTACTTCTCCCCATGATTTGAAGTGGCTGAGCGGGTGTGCGTTCATGGGACATTGTTCTCGTCCGGTCATGTAGTTCTTTGGGCAGGAGACAATCCATGACCCTTGTGATTCCTCCATAGATTTGTGGGTTGGTGGTGCAACTGCCCTAGTGGTGTTCAAGGCGATTACCACTACCATCATCTCCTGCATTGCCTTGAATTTCTTCATGAGGTTAGCCTGAACTAGTGATATTTCATTTATATGTTACTACAATGACATTGCGTCTTCCTCCTCTGATCATGTTCACCATTACTTGCTCTATTGGTTGGACCTCTGGTGCTATAATTTTCTCAAAATCGTTGAAGTTTTGACGGTTGGGCAATTGGCGGCGGCACTTTAGAAGTCTTTTGAGCTACTGGCACATTCTTGTTAGCGTGAGAATTCACCATTATGGGAAGCGTAGAAAACTCCTCGACTGTCATTATGATTTCATTAATCTAATAACTAAATAACATTTCATTAGTTTATGTTGGTTTATGATTTATCTAAAGTGGGCCCAGTATTTGGACGGTTTAATTTGAATTACACATTTCTCATGTTTTTGGTTTATGAATCATTTAAAGTGGGGTTCATCAGTTCGACTAAAATTTGAGTTATATACTTCTCATGAGGGGTGGTGAGTAAGGTTGGAAATGAGTTGGGTGGCCAGCGTGCTTAATTTCCCTTTGGATCTGAGCTTGGACCAATTACCATGCATGGTCCAATCAATTTTCCTAGTTGAGGTTGAGCTAAGTCATTTTAGCCTGGCTTGTTGTCGCTCAGCTTGGCTTAACCCAACTTTATACGTCTTATGTCTTATATTGTACAAATGTCATTCTAATCTTCAATAAGGTAACCCATGCACTCTAAATTTTGTTTTTTGTTTTTTGTTTTTTCTTTTTAAAATATTTTTTAATGCACCTGTGAGCCACTTAATCAATGGATAGATTGGGAAGATTTAGGTCGGATATAAAGATTTTATTTATTTTTAGGTCAAGCTTTGTCTTATCCAACTAATTTTCTTGGTCTTGGGCATTGGCCCACTATTATAGGTCCGTGCTTAGGTCCGGCTGAAACCTCAGCCATTGCTGCCTCTAATCGTATATTTATGTGAGAGGGAGAGACGTATATTTGGATGAAAAGAAAAACCGTTATTAGAGAATTTAAAAAAAAAAATAATTTTAAATATTTTCTATTGAAATATGAATTAAAGTAAAAACCTTTCCACATTCCTTTCTTTAACCCATGGCGGTGGATCCCTAACTATGAGGCCTATTGTGATGCATGTTCCTTACATCCATGCTGTCCATCCATTTTGATAGCTCATTTTAGGGCATGATTTAAAAAATAAAGTAGATCCAAATCTTAAGTAGACCATACCTTAGAAACAATTGTGATTGAATTCCCACCAATAAAACCTTCATGGGGGCCATCGAAATGTTTATTTTCCATCCAACTAGTTGATGAGGTCATAAAGACTTGAATGAAGAGACCGCACGAATATTAGCTTGATCCAAAACTTTTGTGGCCTATGAGAAGTTTGTAATGATAAATTACCACAGTTTCATGTATTATGGTCCACCTGAGATTTAGATCTACTTCATTTTTGGGATCACGCACTAAAATGAGTTTTCAAAAGAGATGAATAGCATGGATATAAGGAATATACATCAAGGTGGGCCCCACAATGAGGGTTCCCACCCGTGGAAGCCACCCCCACTTTAACGAAATGAAAATTATTATCTTATAACTTAGGGGTCGGTTGGCACCACGAATTTAGGGGGATTTGAAGGATTTCATCGAATGTTTTTTTTTTGACACTATAAAGTAATTGGGAGTTTTAAATCCAGAGGTTTTAGATCCCCTCAAAAAAGAGTTTGAAATCTACTATAGAAGTTTGGATTACATCTAAAATCCTTCCAAAAGTTAGTTACATGTGTAACATGTGTGTCATTAGGCTATTACTCTATTGGGCACATGGCCCACTAATGATATTCCAAAATCATTAAATTATCAATTACATTACTATAATTAATTTAATATGATGATCAGCACAGTCTAAGCATTTTTTATGTAAATCAATGATTAAAAAATGTTAGTTAGTCACTCAGACATGATCTTACTCTTGTGGCCCATTTGAAATTAAAAATTTCATCATTTTTGGGCGAAACATATATTTTAACGGGCTTATTATAACTATTATGTCAAATATTATATAAGTTTACTACTCAGTGATATCAAAGTTGATTTGGTAATTAAATTCAAGCACCTGTAAATGTACATATCATATATAACGACTTTTAGATTAAAATCAAGGGTGTCAAATGGCATAAGAAGATTTCAAATTCAAGGGCTTCAAAAACAGGAGTTCCGAATCTACGATCGGCCTTATGGTTATGGGTGTAACCAATAGCCCTGTTGTTAATATCATTCCATTTCAAGATAGGTATCAAATACCCACCTGTCCTATCGTATAAGGTGCTATATATAGTTTAGAATATCAGAGTCTATGCCGCGTGCTAGGTGGAGCCCCCGGAGGGTGAGGAGTGGAACCGAGCAGCGGTGTCATCCTTTTCCACCGTCCCGTGTAACTCAATGCTCTGTGGGGGTCATTGAATTCTTCTTATAAAATCCGATCCGTGCATCGTTTTTACCCAATTAAGTTAAATTGTGGTAAAAAAATAGAAATGGATTCAAAAGTCAAATCAGAGACACCATAGGGAAAAGTAAAATGAAAACGCAACCATTAAAACATTCTAGAGAACCCACTGTGATTTTTACATGCTGTCCAAGCCATTTATATGGTAATTTCCACTCATATGTATGAAAATTACAAATATAATCTTGATGAAAAGCTTCTATGGGCTCAATAAGGTGTCAATGGTGGACATTCAATCCCCAGTGTTTCGTAAAGTGTTTACCAGTTGATTTTTTTTTTTTTTTTTTTTTTTTTTTTGATATATCATAATTTTGAGCCCACGGACTAGAATGATCTTTCGAAATTGATGGACGGAATTGATGTCACATGAACATCTCCGTGGGACCCCCACAGAGCTTTGGATTACTTGAAGCTCCGTGGAAGAGGGGTTACACGCAACTGATGTCCGTTCTCAGCTATTCACGGAATCTAGCTATTACATTCCAACCAGTGTCAGGGCGTACCTACTACCTGCCAGGCAACCGACGGGAGAGGGAGAGGGAGAGAGAGAGAGGGAGAGAATGGATGCACTGATTCAGGTCCCGTACAACGCTACCGTGCGCCTGATGCTAGCATCACTGGAGCGGAATCTGCTGCCGGACCTGGTGGTAAGGAAGCTGACGAAGCTCCTATTAGCAAGCCGCCTCCGTTCCGAGTACCAGCATTCGTCCCACCTCCAGCTCTCCCGCCTCCTCCATTTCGCCCACTGTCAGTCCTCTTCGCCTCCCTCTCTCTCTCTCTCTCTCTCTCTCTCTCTCTTCCTCTCTCTCTCTCTCTCTCTCTCTCTCTCTCGGAAGCGGATTGCCTGTGCCCCGACCACGGTGAGTTCCTGTGATCGGAAGCTATGTGGGGTCTTACAAAGATGACCGTTAGAAATCCACTCCGTCCATTAGTTTCTCAACGTCACAATAGAATAGGACTCTAAAAAATCAAGCAGATTCAAAACTCATGTGGACCAGACGACAGGAAAGAGTGAGAATGGAAATGCCAACCGTTGAAATTTCCTGGAGCCCAATATGATGCTTATATGACATCCAAACCGTTCATGATTTTATTAATTGTGGAATAAACTGTAGGCGCGAATATCATCCTGATTCAAAGCTTTTGTGGCCCCCAAAAAGTTTCCAATGGTAGGCGTTCAATCCATTCCATTGCCAAAAAGTTTCCAATGGTAGGCGTTCAATCCATTCTGTTTCCTTTCGTGGCTTACATGAGCTTTGTATCTGTTTGATTTTTGGATTACTGTCCTATTGCGAGGTTGAGAAATAAATGGACGGAGTGGATTTCTCATGGGCATCTCTATGGTCCCCACGTACCTTCCACAAACAGGAACTTCCTGTGGTCGGTGGCACAGGCAATCCGCGTACGATTAGGTGCGGCCACGGCCTCACCCACGCAGTGCGGCCCTGACTGTGGGCTCAAATTGATGTACGTGTAGTATATCCACGCCGTTCATTCGTTTTTTCAGATCATTTTAGAAAATTGTACCAAAAATAAAGCAGATACAAATCTCAGGTGGCCCTCACTAGAGGAAACAGTGGTGATTATAGCCCCAAGAAGTTTTTAATGGTCAATCACTGCTGTTTCCTCTAGTGTGGTTCACCTGAGATTTGTATCTGCTTCATTTTTGGGTTCATGCCCTAGAATGAGCTGGCAAAACAGACAGACGGCATGGATATAATATACATATATCAAGGTGAGCCCCATGGTCAGGCCTCACTGTTTTGGGTGAGGCCAGGGCGCACCTTATCTGCTTTGGTTTCTCTCTCTGTCGAGTCTACTTATCTACAGATTGAATTGTTGGGATCCTTTGTGGTGTCAAAGATTAGATACCTTAAATCTATGCTAAAACATAGGCCATTGACTGGTCGACAGGTCGAAGGATATAAAAAATATTCAGATTTTGGAAAACTCTCTAGACAGATTTTAGAGTTTTTGACGGATCGAAAACTCTGATCAACAGCTCGACCCAACCGATCGAGGCGTTTTGACCGGTCAACTAGACAGATCGACGGGTTGTGCAGTTCTCTGCGTTTTTGCGCAATTTGTTTCTATTTTCATTTTTTGCTTAAATATATAGGTGTAAACTGTTAGTGCACTGATTTGTGCATCTTGTTTGTCAATTATGTGAATCCTTGTGTTATGTAGTCAGTTGAGTATTTGAAAGCTAAAGATCGAAGACACGAGAGGACAAGAGCATTAATGAGCAAATAACAAGTAAATGAGGTGCCTTGGTAACCCTAACCCTTGACCCAAAACAACCCTTGAACCTCTAAATGATCTTGGCTTGATAGGAAAACCTTGTTGATTATCCCTTAGCCTTAGAAAACTAATTGAAACATGATAAGTAAGGCTAGAAGAGGTTTAAGTCTGCTGTGAAATTATACACAAAAAACAATAGACTTTCGAGGGGTCTTTGGTGGCATTGAAGATTCTCTCGATGGCATTGAGCAAATAAGTCAGATAGGTCCTGTAAAAATTGATCATTTTATTTGATTTTCTAGATAGCATCGAGGCCTCATTCGATGGCATTGAAGGCTCACTTTGATGGCATCAAAGCCCACTCGATGGTATCGAATAGGTAACTCAGATAGCATCGAAGACTACTCAATGACATCGAATATGTAACTCAGATACGTCTAGCAAGAATTAATCATGTTATCTTATTTTCTCGACAGCATCGAGGGTTCACCTCGATACCATAGAAGACCAATCGATGTCATCGACAGATCCATTATCTGCCCATTTTCTGACCGTTGGAACTCGAACTTCTTACAAAGTACATTCGGTTCTTCGGCATTTGCATGGGTTTTTGGTGCAATAAAAGGTTAGGTGATTCTATGAATATATCCTTCATCCCAAGCCTCTAAACCAATGAGTTTTAAGTCACCTTCCTTGAGCATTGCAAGTCTAATAAAGATTCCAACCTCCACCTTGAAGATAAGCTTGAATTCCACAATTTTCTAGAGATTAAGACTCAAGCTCTATAGATATATCATTGTCTAAATTTTTTGGAAGACCCATCTAGGTGAATTCCATAAGAATTATAACTTTCTATTAGTGTATGTGATTCAACCAACCTCTTATCACATTGGTTACCTCAAAGGAGCACACTGCATGTAAGGTGTTTGCTCTTGGAGCTAAAGCCTTGGAAAAACATCGGCATTATGATCGGGGGAGCTGATTGAAGCACGAGAGAGCATCAATTAAGCAACCTGAGATGACGCTACAAAAGGGGCTCAATCTGACAAGTAAGTTGTTAATTGTAAGAGTCTGGATACTCTCTTTCCTTGTATAGGATTGAGGCTAAGAGTTTGTTAACCAAACTCAGTTAGGTTCTTGTGTAGGACCTTAGCTCTTGTGTAGGGCCTAAATCAAGTCCTTGTGTAGGCTACCGGACACGAGTGCGTATGTGCTAGTCTCCGTGAGCCTCCTACGGAAGTAAATGTAGGTCCTTGGATTAGGACCGAGGTTGTTGGTTAGCCTATGGAAAACCAACTAAAGTCTATATCTCTTGCGGGAGCCTCCAACGGGAGTGTGCATCAGTAGGTTCTTGTGTAGGACCGAGGTTCGTAGCTAGCCTATAGAAAACTACGAAAAGTCGCTTGCTGGAGGCAATCCTTATGTAGGATTGTAAAGGTTAGAGGTCAACCTGATTTAAAACCTTTAATAGTGAAATTTGGTACACTCACGGGTTGAGTGCGTTCGCTGAGAGTAGAGTAGGGAAATCGAACCACTATAAATACATGATTAGATGAATATTAGGAATTGATAGTTAGCACATCCCCCACACACATGTACACTATTATGTTTATAGACTAGTTATTGCTATATCATTTGTAGTTTATGTGATTAGATCCTCTGTTGGCTTGGAAGCATTAGAGTTAATTTCTTTGCGTAGCTTAATTGTATGTTAGCTTAAGTAGACAATAAGGTACTCCCCCCAGGACATGGCCTTCATTCCTTAGCTCCGCCAAGCTTCCGCACGCGCAACCATGGTAATCCCATTGCACCACAGGTGAATTTTCATAAACGGGATTAGGGTAAAGGCTAAACGTGCTTAAGGGTTTGAAAGGGTTTTGAAGAGAGAAAAAGCTAGGGCTTTTCTCTTGAGGCTTCGAATCGATAAGGTTTCATCTCTTGTAACTTTGTTTTTCATAGTGCATCATCGATTTGTGTCGTAGTTTTTTTCCTACAACGGTTTTTTTATGTAAATTAGGAGTGTTATTTGTTGGATTTGCTTGTGCAATTGTGATTGCCTAGTTTGATTATTCTTTGTGTGCTTTTGCGAGTCCCAACAAGTGGTATTAGAGCTAACGTTGGGAAGTAGATGAAATCTAAAGACAAGGTATCTATGCATCTAACATGAAGTTCGACGTAGAGAAGTATTTTGAGAAAAAGAATTTTGAACTATTTTTTATTTATTTATTTATTATTATTATTATTTTTTTGAACTATTGAAGGTGAAAATAAAGGGCCTTCTAGTTCAGCAAGGATTGGAAGATGCACTCCTTGGAAAGTGACCACAAACAATGAAAGAAGAAGAGTGTAACAAGTTATATCAAAAGGCCAATATCTCAATCCAGTTGTGTCTAATGAATTTGGTCCTCTATAATGTTATGAGAAAGAAGACCACGACTCTGACACATGGGCAAAGTCAGAGAACATTGAGAATCATTGTATCTGAAACTACATTTGTTCAATTTGAAGATGACTAAGGGGGATGACATTGAGATCCACATTAGTAATTTTAATAGGTTTGTTTGCTAATTGTTGGATGTGGATGAAGATCAATCATGTATTCTGTTGAATTCTCTTCTAAAATCGTATGAGTCGTTTAAAGACTCTTTGTGCACCGGTAAGACGACAATTAGTGTTGAGACTGTTATCTCAGCTTTTCAGTTGAAGGCGATGAGAAAGAAAAGCGGTGATATGGGTGCTTATAAAGATGCACTAGTTACGAGGGGAGAAATTTTGAGCGGGATAGTAGATCTTTGCGATTAAGATCCAAACATGGCATGTTGCATCATGAAGATTAGAGTCATGGTGGAAATTGTTGAAAATCAAATGCCTCAAATCTATGCTGAAATAGGGGTCATCGACCAGTTGACAGGTTGAAGGATATCGAAAATATTCGGATTTTTGGCAAAACTCTCTGGACAGATTTTGGAGTTTTTGATAGGTCGACCCGATCAATCGAAGCATTTTGACCGATCGACGGGTTGCAAATTTTGCACGATTTGTTTCTATTTCTATATTTGCTTAAATATATGGGTGTAAACGGGATTAGGGTGAAGGCTGGACGTGCTTAAGGGTTTGAGAGGGTTTTGTTGAGAGAAAAAACTAGAACTTTTCACTTGGGGCTTTGAATCGGTGAGGTCACATCTCTTGATACTTTATTTTTTATAGTGCTTCATCGCTTTATGCCGTGGTTTTTTCTTGTAAGAATTTTTCCATGTAAATTCAGAGTATTCTCTATTGGATTTGCTTGTGCGATTATAATTACCTTGTTTGGTTCCTTTTTGTGTGCTTCCATGAGTCCCAACATGTGGATGGACCAAGTTTTGGAAATCTCCAAAACTAGAAGATCCCGACCTTTCATCTTATGGCAAGCAATTTACGGTCAAGAAGGAAGATGAAGTAATGCTCCAAATTGAACATGTTTCAATCCTGGAGACTTTGTGCGTGCTTCATACACTATGGAGCTCAACAAACCAATGGCATTGATCGCCCAACTTCTGGCATATGGCCGTGGGTCAAGATTGATCCTATTAGCTTCTTTGGATACATGTAATCCAAGGAAAAAAATAATTACTCCATGACAATTTCCATTAGAAACATTAAAACATTAAAACATGGATTCTAATTTTGACTTGTTTGGCAACAAATGGAAATCTCATATTCCTCTCATAGTTTCTTGTACTGGAATTCAAATAAGGGAGAAGTGTAATAATTGCTTGGTAGATTCTACCATTTTCTTTTCTTTGATATCTAAATGACAAAAATCATTAAAAAAAATATTTTTTCCTCTTTGATCACTTGGCATGGAATCCATAGTTTCAAAAGAAAGTGGCATGACTTGACCCAAGGTTTGTGGGCTTACTGATGATGCATTTGTTTCATCCACTTTGTCCATCTATTTTGCCAGCTTATTTTAAGGAATAAGCCCAAAAATGATGCAGATCCAAAGCTCAAGTAAACTTCCTAAGGCCCACCATTGAAAATAGTGGGGATTGAACACCCACCATTGAAAACTTCCTAAGGCCCACCTTGATGTTTTATTTGCCATCCAACTGGTTCACAAGATCACACAGACCTGGATAAAGGGAAAAAACAAATACAAGCTCGATCCAAAACTTTTGTGGTCTCCAAAAAGTGTTCAACAATGAGTCTTCAATCCCCACAGTTTTGTGTGGGGGTGGTCCACTTGAGCTTTGGATCTGCTCCATTTTTTTTATTTCATGCCCTACGTTATGTGCCAGAATAGATGACAATGTGGATGAAACACAAGCATCCCGATGGGCTGCACAAAGCCACGTTGTGGCATAGGCAGTTCGCTTCCGTTTCAAAACATGGAGGACCAAATAAAACAAGCCTCTTTCTTGGATAAAACACACACACACAAGTTTTCCAAATTAATCTATCACGCCTTCATGTGTGTATTACATATCCACGACGTCCATCCATTTTGCCAGTTCATTTTAAGGAATGGTTCGAAAAAATGGAGCAGATCCAAACCTCAGTTGGACTGCAGTACAGGAAACAACTGTGATTGACTGTTAAAGTTTGTTGTGGGCCATAAAAGTTTTGGATCAAGCTAATATTTGTCTTTTTCCTTGATTCAGGTTTGTGTGACGTTACCAACAGATTGGATGGAAAATAAACATTAAGATGGGCCCTAGGAAGTTTTTAATGGTAGGCATTCAATCACCACTATTTGTTGTAGTGTGGTCCACCTGAGATTTGGATCTACTTTGTTTTTAGGATCATGCCCTAAAATGAGCTAGTAAAACAGATGTATGGTGTGTATATATAACATATATATTGAGGTGGGTCCACAATCACAACCTAATCAAATTGAGTATTTCAACCATGCGTGGATAAGAGCCTTTCGGCTGGGTATTTAATAAACACGACTGTAATCTACACTACAGCCGTGCTTCTAGGATTACGTGTTTCTCTTTGAATGGCTTACCTGAGTCATGAATTGGGTTGATTTATGGGCTCTACCATTAAAATGGGGTGACTCACTTGGTGATCTAAGTGTATTTGAATTTCACTTAAACCCACTTCAGGCGGCCACATTTGAAGAGTTACTAAGGCCTTTGCCAACCAGCGCACATGAGATCATGACTCTCTCTCTATATATAAAGCTTTTTTATATCCTTCGTCTTCTTGACAAGGCAGTTACTACTAAATCCCTTAAAAAATGACCACATCTTCTGTAATTGCATTGTAGACTGTTGGATTCTTATTCATGCTGGAGAGGATCCATTATCAGAAAAATACAATGGTTTGAATGATGCGCTTAAAGGAATCCCTTTTAATACTAGTTGAATCTAACATAACATAATAGGCTTGGATGATTTCATTAACTAGGGAAGTGGATATTGCTAATTTTTTAGATCTTGAACATATATGCCTGTAGTTGTGGACTGGACACTGATAAACCAAAATCCCAACATTATGAATTCCCCACCTCCTTTTTAATGAATGGCTATTGTCTTGCAGCTCTTGAACATATGCCTATAGCTGTGGAGACTGATAAACCAAAATCCCAACATTATGAATTACCTACCTCCTTTTTCAAGTTAGTGCTAGGAAAGAATCTCAAGTACAGGTTGGTGTTTTCTAAACCTATCTTTTCCTTTATCTTATATCCATGCCTTTTACTTTTAATTTTCAAACAATGATTTTATGTTGTGATTTTAGATGCTTCATTGTTGAAGGAAATGGATGTTTTACAACTAAACCATCATTATTGAAACTTTTAATTATCTTGTTATTGCTTGAATTGTGGTTAATTAGCCACTACAATGCAGACTAAAGGGGGGAAAGAAAATAATGTTAGCCATCATAGTATCTTTACCTAACTAATAAAATAGTTATAACAATTCTACAAGTTGTTTATATTGTATGTCTAACTTATTTTGCCCACGTATCTTATTAGCATTTGCAAGGAGCCACAAGTAGCATGTTGGAGCATATATGCATCATAGCGCCATTTTTTCAGTATTTATATAACACTTTTGTTTGTTTATTTTACCTATATCAGGGGCATTGTAGTTCTTTCTCATACATAGGAACATTGGGCATGCAGATCAATTAGATGATCTATTACATGAAATTAAAAGGAGGAAAGTAAAACTAAAGTTTGATTTCTTGATGAATAAAAAATGCACTCTTGCCTTCGATTCTTTCTAATTTATCTTTACAACCATATTACAATGTAATTTAAAGAAATCATGGGTACAAGAAAAGTGGTCGTGCTTTTCTATTCTTCGATTTCTCAATCTGGTAGAGTATTGGTGTAGAAGTTGACTTCTTCTTAAAAAAAAAATTTTTTTTTCTCCTTGACAGGTGTGTTTATAAATGAGATCAAGGAAAAAAAATTGGCTTAGTTTTAACAATTGTAACCGATTGGAGGAAACCACTCAAAAAATGTGGGCTAGCCGCACGGTGCTAGTATTGTGGCCACGGTTGGCCACACAGGTCTGGCCACTCCATGCTATGGCATAAGTTTTCTTGGTCAAGATACCTTACTCATTGGTTCTCATTATTCTTCCTTGTTATCTGAAACTAAAATTCACCATTGTTGGCCTTTTGTTTGCATACTTTATCACGCCTAGAATCCGGTACCCGCATACACGGGCCCCGATACCACACCCATGGGCATGACTCAAATATCAATCACAATCATCCAAAATAAAGGAAACTACAATAGCATTCATTTCATATTTCAAATAACCAATACAATCATCCAGTAAAGATCCATAATATGAATTACATTGACACGTTTAATTCCATTTTCCCAACCTACTTAATACATAAATGTTCAATCTTGCACGAAACTAACTAAATAAATATTGCTCTACCTGTCAACCCAAGAATTGAGATTGGCAATTCCTTGAACGTCACTGCCTGTGATGAGAATATCATCAACATAGACCAATAAAGCAACAAGGCCTGAATTAGACTTGAGAATAAATAGTGATGAGTCATATTGGCTTTGAGAATAGCCCGCTGTGGTTAACACCCCATGGAAAATTTCAAACCATGCTCTTGGTGCTTGTTTGAGCCCATATAAAACTTTAGACAGCTTGTAAACTAAGCACGGATCCTTGGACCTATAACCGGGAGGTTGCTTCAAGTGAACTTCTTCCTTGCGATTCCCATGGAGGAAAGCATTCTTAACATCGAGTTGACTGAGTTGCTAACCTTTAGTTATATCAATCAAGGAACTGACCATTTTCATTTTTCCCACTAGAGCGAATGTCTCATCATAATCAACTCTATACTTTTGTTTATAGCCCTGGGCCACTAGCCGAGCTTTGTATCGATCTAAGATCCCATTAGATTTTAATTTCACAATATATACCCATTTGCTGCCTATCACTTGCTTCCCCTCAAGTAATGGAACTAACGTCCAAGTAGCATTCTCTTCGAGTGCCTGAATCTCATCATCCATGACCTTTACCCAACACGGTTGTGTATATGCTTGAGAATAAGTAGGGACAATCAAAGAATCTAATCCAGAAAACAAGGCATGATAAGAGGCAAAAAAGATTTAATCGACTGGGAGGAACAGACGGACGACTGGAATGACGTAAGTGGATCTCAGTGGAAGGCGGGACAGTTACCTGCACTATATGAGAAGAGGACACCTGATCGGAAGCAGGAATAGCTGTGGGAGACGACCCAAGAGAGATAGGCTTCACATGGCGTTGGTAGACCTGCAAAGGAGGAGAGGAAGAAGGAAGCATAAAACATTTTTTTTTCTTCAAAAGAGGACATCAGAAATGGAAGATGAAACAACGGTAACTGATGGAGATGCATGGACAACTTTATAGTATTGAAAAATTTCAAAGAATGTGACATGTCTAGACACACGAACACGATGAGCACATGGATCATAACAACGATATCCTTTCTGATGCTCCCCATAGCCAAGAAATACATATTTAGCTGCCCTGGGACCGAGTTTATCTCGTTCTCGTTCCGGAAGATGAACAAAAGCAATGCGTCCAAATACTCTTAACCGGCTATAATCTGGATCTTTATCATGAAGGAAAAACGTGGGAGTTTTTCGGTTGGCCAAAACACTGGAAGGTAATCGATTGATCGGAACACAACCGTTGATTTTGCTTCAGCCCAAAGAAATTTCGGGATGTGCATATTTCATCACGGTGGTTGCTACCTTAGTATGAAAGCAAAGAGAAAACGATTCTCCTTAGGTTTTCTGTATTTCAGACAACCCTAAAAGGTTGAATATATAGAGATATACAACATCTATATAAGGAAAAAGATAAAATCAGAATCAATTATACAAGGAAAAAGATAAAATCAGAATCAATTATCTATACATGGAAATAAGACACGTTTCCTGTCTAACATCCCCCCTCAAATTGATGCCAGTCATCGACAAATAATAGTTTGCCAACGAGATATGAGTGACGTGCAGAAGTGAGGGACTTCGTGAGAATGTCTGCAATCTGATCATGGGATGCGATATGAGGAAGAGAAATGAGCCGGGACTGAAACTTCTCTCAGATGAAGTGACAGTCAACTTTAA
Organism: Magnolia kwangsiensis; assembly: GCA_037074715.1. Lineage (NCBI taxonomy): Eukaryota > Viridiplantae > Streptophyta > Magnoliopsida > Magnoliales > Magnoliaceae > Magnolia > Magnolia kwangsiensis. Next base: position 103,740,005 of record CM073576.1, on the reverse strand, counting down.
TATGCTTTGTCCGTTCATGGAAAATACGGTTAGAGGCAATCTGAATGACACTCAGATTATCTACATGGAGTGGAGTAGGTTTTTGTAGATGAACACCCAAGTTGTAAAGAAGTCCACGTAACCAGATAAGGTCACTACATGCAGCTGACATCGCTCGATACTCGGCTTCCGTGCTTGATTTGGAAACAGTGGTCTGCTTCTTACACTTCCAAGAGAGGAGAGAAGTGCCAAGAAAAATACAGTAGCCTGTGGTAGATCTGCGTGTGAGAGTACATCCGGCCTAGTCAACATCCAATTAAGCACGAAGGTCCAGAGTAGCTGTGGAGGAGAAGAACAGTGATCGATCTAGAGTTCCACGTAGGTGCCGTAAGATGCGCAACACAACAGTCATATGAAGAGTCCGAGGAGTAGAAACAAACTGGCTGACAACGTGGAAGCGTAGGCAATATCAGGGTGAGTCATTGTTAAGTAAACCGGACTCCCAAACAAACGACAGTATAATGTGTGCTCCGCAAGGAGATCACCATCGTCACGACTATATTGAACATTAAGTTATAAGAGAATCTGAGCTGTCTTCTGATTCGTCAATTAGGCCAAGGCGAGAAGATCCTTGGTATATTTATGCTGGCTGACCAGGATCCCACGTTTAGAACTTGAGAATTCAAGTCTAAGAAAGTATGTCAGATGTCCAAGGTCCTTTATCTTGAAGGATGATTGCAAAACTTCCTTTAATGCCGAGATGCCAGTAGCATCGCTACCAGTCAGAAGTAGGTCGTCAACATATACGAGAACAATAACAATTCCACAATTAGTGGTGCGCAAGAATAAGGATGGATCATGACCACTTTGAGTAAAGCCAACACCTGTAACAACATCATGAAAGCATTGGAACCATGCCCGAGGGGCTTGTTTGAGATCGTATAGAGCTTTCTTTAGGTGATATAACTTATTGGCAGGGATTAAAGATCCAGTAGGAGGTTTTAAATATACCGTTTCTTAGAGGTCGCCATGAAAAAAAATATTTTTCACGTCCATCTGAGTGAGTGGTCAAGAAAGAACAAATGATATTGTCAGAAGAGTGCGAACAGTTTTCATCTTGGCCACATGAGCGAATGTCTCATCATAATCAATTTCGTGTTCTTGTTTATATCCCTGAGCGACAAGCCGAGCTTTGTATCGATCTAATGATCCGTCAAATTTGAGCTTTACAGAATAAATCCATTTACTCCCAGCTAATTGTTGGTCAGTGGGTCGAGTGACAATGTCCCACGTATGGTCATCATCCAATGCTTCCAGTTCCTCTGCCATAGCCTTCTTCCAACAATCATGAGTGGCTGCTTGATGGTATGAAGTAGGAATAGATACAGTATCCAGAGTAGCATTCATGGCAGACAAAGTATATGAAGCGATCAGGTTGTCGATGTACACGAGTGGAATGGCGTACCAAGGTAGGATTTGGATCGGTAACAGGTACAGTAGGTAGAGTAGTAGGTGGTGGATCTGTACGTGGTCGTCGTGAGTAAACCTGCAACGGACAAGGGAGTGTACTCGAGGCAACAGGAATATTAGGAAAAACAGTAAGGCCAGGAGAGTTTGGTGCGGGCGATGGAGGAACGGATGAATGAAAGGCAATATGCTCAAGAAAAACATGTCGTGACACCTGAACATGACGAGAGATCGGATTATAGCAGCGAAAACCCTTCTGAGTTTCTCCAAATCCCAGGTACATACATTTGACTGATTTTGGGGAAAGTTTGTTACGTTCACGTGATGCCAGATGAACATAACTTACACAACCAAAAACACGAAATGTGGAATATGTAGGAAGTAGACCGGTGAGAATAAAGTAGGGAGATTTACTGTTCAGAACTATGGTTGGCATTCGGTTAATCAAGTAGACTGAATGCATTATGGCTTTCGCCCAGAAGGAACGATGAATACTCATAGTTGTCATCAGGGTATTGGTAGTTTCAACAATATGACGATTTTTTCGTTCAGCCACCCCATTTTGTTGGGGAGTATCAGAACAAGTGGTCTGATGAATAATCCCATGATCCTGAAGATATGTACGAAAATTTGTGGAGAGATACTCTCCCCCTGAGTCCGAACGGAGAGTTTGAATTTTTACCCGAAATTGATTGTCCACTATAGAGTGAAATTTCTTGAATTTTTCAAAAACCTGTGACTTAAGAGTGTAGAAAGTAAATCTAGGTGTAATGTGTGAAATTATCAATGAATATAACATAATATTGTAGTCCAGAGAGTGACATAATTGGGGAAGGACCCCAGACATTCGTTTGCACTAGCTCAAACATAGATGATGATTTCGTAGTACTTAGAGGAAAATGAATACACCTACTTTTTGAAAGATAACAGGAAGAACAAAAATAATCCAAATTACTTTTATTAATAGAAATATTCCCTAACATGCCAGAAGAAAATAACTGAATTAACTGATCGGAATGTGGATAGCCCAGGAAAAAGTGCCATTGTTTCCACATTTTATTTGCTGAAGAAATATCCGAGGAAGATGGAGAAAAGATACAACGAGCTGGAGTGACGGATGGGTCAAAGTCCAACACGTACAGACATTCATGTTGCCTACCCTTCCCAAGTACCTTCCCCGTTGCCAGATCCTGCACAAAACAACAATTTGGAAGAAATATGACCAAGCAGTTATTAGATGTAAGTTGACCAATAGAAATTAAATTTGAGGAGAATTTAGGGACATGAAACACATCACGAAGGGTAAACTGACGAGGGGCAGAAGGAGAGAGTCAATGAACCAACAGACTGAATGGGTAATCTAGTGCCATCCGCAGTAGAAATAGCTTGATTTTCAGTGTAGGGACGAATGTCGCGAAGATGTGATACATCACTAGTCATATGATTGGAAGCATCCGAATCGAAGAACCATGTAGAAGATGAGGATATACCTGACATATCGGCCGCAAAAAGGGCCTGCACGATCTGCTGGAGCATCGCAGGAGTCAAAAGGTGAGGAAAGACCTTCAGCAGAAGTAGTAGATGCAGCATCACTAACAGAAGGCTCGGAAGAACTAGTCGTAGAAGTAGCAGAAAGAGCACGACCATGGCCTTGACCTTGACCACCATGACCACAGCCGAATGATAATGCATAGGCATGTGAACGATAGTCCTGAATACCATGACCAGTCCGTCGACAATAAGCGCACCAATCTTTGCACTGAGCGATGATATGTCCCACTTTGTTACAGCCGCGACAAGTTAACGGAATGGAACCACGGTTTGGTGCAGAGGTGGATACAGCGAGTACCAGATCAGATGGTCCCTAGAGAACTTGCAGTCGTTGTTTCTCAGCTAATAAATCATTAATAAGCGAATTCATTGAAGGAGTTGAGCTACGGTTCAGGAGAGCAGCCCTATAATGCTCAAATTTCGGACGCAGCTTCATAAGAAACTGTCTAACTCGCGCACTATCACGCATTGTTTGGGATATCTTAAAGTCATTAGGGAATTCTGGATCCATCATAGCCATCTCTATCCAAATTGTAACCATTGTAGAGTAGAATGTTTGAATACTTTTGTCACCCTGAGTAAGGTGAACCAGATCTTGTTACAGGTAGTATAACCGAGCCGCATTACTCTTTTGATAAATAGTCTGGAGATGCTTCCACATTGCCTTAGCAGTACGATGTGGCGTGAGACTAACAACAATTGTCTGATCGACCGAATTGAGAATCCAGGTAATAATCCATCCATTTTTCATTTCCCACTCAACCACTTTGTCGGCATTTGTGGAAGAGGGGACAGTAACAGATCCATCAATCAGTCCCCACAAACCATGACCCTTGAGAAAACTTTGAAAGTTGATGGCCCATAGGTTGTAGTTGGAACCATCGAAACTACATCGTGGTGCCTCTGTACGGTAGTCTTTGTCCATAGTTAGGAAGTGATATAAACTACGCCAAGGAAAAAGGTACCTCGCAGCAGGAGAGCCGGTTGTAGTGACAGAAATAGAACAACAACAACAACAGAGGTAGGGACCGTGCGCAGTACAGAGGCAGGGGCGTGCATAGAGGGTGATCGGATGAGGGAGGGATGTGCGCAGCAAAGTGTGCAGCAGGACCTGACAGGACGTGCAAGGGGACGTGATCGGACAGCAGGGGTGTGATCGGACGGGCCTGGGAATGGTCGGATGGGCCTGAGGATGGTTAGACGGGGGTCAGGGATGGTCAGAAGGGCCTGGGGATGGTTGGACGAGGGTTGGGGATGGTCGGACGCAGCAGTAGCGCAGAAGGAGGTGCCGGATTTTTTAGGAGGTGGTGCCGGCGATGAAGGAGGTGCCGGATCAGGATCGGTATAACTCTGATACCATGAAAGCAAAGAGAAAACAATTCTCCTTTGGTTTTCTGTATTTCAGACAACCCTAAAAGGTTGAATATATAGAGATATAAAGGAAAAAGATAAAATTAGAATTAACTATATAAGGATCAATTATCTATACATGGAAGCAAGACACGTTTCCTGTCTAACATAGTAATGTGCCGATTCTTTCGTTCTACTACTCCATTTTGCTCCAGTTTGTTAGGACACGTTTGCTGATGTATAGTACCATTTGAACTTAGAAATGTCTCAAACTCGGAAGACATGTACTCTCCCCCAGAGCCAGACCAGAGAACTTTAATTTTCTTTGCAAACCGTGTCTCCGCAGATGATGAAAATTGTCTGTAATATGAGCATGCTTCAGACTTGTGCTTCATGAAATAAATCCAAGTGTGCCTTGAAAAGTCAACTACAAAGATGATGTAATACAACGAACCACTGGTAGCCATGATGGGAGATGGATCCCAAACATCAGTATGAACGAGATCAAATAGATTTTGAGTACGACAGTTACTCAATGAAAAGGGCAGTGCAATAGATTTACACACTCTGCAACTAACATAGTTCATATCAATAGAAATGAGACTAATATTTATTTCATCATTCAAAAGACCAGATCTAAATAAGAAAAGCATGTTTTTAGAATTTGGATGCCTTAAACGACTATGCCAAAGTTTCCAGCATTTATTAGCAAAAGAAATATCATGAGAAGATGGAAGAAAAAAACAAAGCAATGAGACAACTCTGGGATCGAACTCCAAAGTGAACAACCTTCCTCTCTTATGGTCCTTCTCAATCAGCTTCCCTGTTTCCAGATCTTGTATGAAACAACCAGACTGAGAAAACAAAACCAAACAGTTATTTTCCACTAGTTGAGTAACCGAAACCAAATTGGCAGATAATTTAGGAACATAAAATACTTTTCGAAGGAAGAAATTGTGAGATGATGAAGGTGCGATTTTCAAGAAACCGATATGAGAGAGAGGTAAATGGTTCCCATCCACGATGTAGATGGAACCACTCCTCTATAGGGGACACAATCAGTTAGACAAGAAAGGTCATCGATCATATGATTAGATGCCCCCGAGTTAATATACCAAAGGTTTTTAGGATCAATATTACCTATCGAACCTGAAGAACCCATCGCTTGAAGGATTTGCTGAATTTGTTCGGGGGAAAGTAGATTAGGCTGCACCGATAGGGCTATAGATGATGAGTCAGGCTTCTCAGCAGAGGAATCCAAAAATGCATGCCCATGTCGCTGGTAGTGAGGGTTTAGAGGAGTGCGAGTTGGGCAATTGGCTATATCGTGTCCTTCTTGTTTGCAGTATCGACAAAACAGAGTACTTGGTCTAGAAGATTTCAGATTTGCTTCTTGTTAGGACAATGAGTAGCCACATGACCAAATCCATTACACTCAAAACATTTAACTTTCGACATGTCTCGCGACTTCCTTGAAAAATTGCGAGTAATGAGGGCAGCATCAGGAACAACCTCTCTCATGGAAGCAAGGGTCTTCAAACGTGTCTCTTCTGCCATTAAATCAGATAGAGCTGCCTCAAGAGATGGAAGTTGAGGCTGGTTCATCAAAGCGGCTCGGGTTGGTTCAAATTCCGGACGGAGTTTATATAGAAATTACATCAATTTACTTGTGTCGCGAAGTATCTTCACCGTCTCTACCGCCGCAACGGGAATAACTAGATCCATAAGTTGAATCTCATTCTAAAGGGAGGTAAGTTTAGAATAAAAATCTTGTATACTCATTGCTCCTTGTTTGAATTTTGACAGTTCATACTCTACTTGATAGCGACGGGCATGATTTTGATTCTTGATAACACATTTTCAAGTAAGCCCATATTTCGGATGCAGTCTTGAATGATGTGAGGTTAATTGCAATGTTGCTCTCAACACTGTTAAGGATCTATGTGACCACCTTCGAATTATTGGTGGTCCAAGGTAGGAGTTCCTTTTCATCATTTGGTTTGCCCATAGAACCATCCACATAGCCGTTGAGGCTCTTTTCTGCTAGAAAGTGCTTGAATTGAAACTGCCATAGGGAAAATTTTTTCCCATCCAACCTAACTTGGATAGTTTCGATCTTATCGGAGGGATCAATGGATGCCATTAAAAATTAACCACGATGAAGAAATGTACCACTGATTTCTGGTGATACCGTTGTTGTTGATGGAGAATAATCTATCGGGGGATTCGTCAAATCAAGCCGAAAGCAGCATGCCGGAAAATGGAATGGAACATATGGGGATTTGTCGAAGTTACTGTCGTCGGGAGATGAATAGTTCCGTCGAAACGGCAAGAGAATGCAATTTGCGGCGGTAGGATTTGTGCTGGAAAATGCAATCTCTGGTGAAATTGGCTGGAAATCTGCACAAAGGATATGATTTTCGCCGGAATATTGTTGGAAGATGACAGATCTATGACGGGGAGCACAATCTCATGCAGAGAAGACTGGAAACTGCATTAGATGATCTGATTTTGGACGGAAATTCGCTGAAAACGAGTAGATCTTTGCCGAAAAATGTAAGAACGACCCAAATTGCGTCTTCGAATTAGTTAGATATGGTACAGAAAAGGAAGAGAGGCCAAAAAGACGGACATTCGTGTCTGGAGGAGGTGTCGCTGGTGCTGGTTGGTGCGGGTCGTCGCTGGGTGTGGTTGTTGCTTGAAGAAGAGGGTTGGGAAATGGAGATCGAGATCAGATTTCACGATTTGATAGAGACAAGCGGTGGATCTGGAGAATGCACAACAACAATGGCCATTGTTGGAAGAGATGGGATCTGCAGAATGCGAATGGTAGTGATGAGTTGCGGCTGGATGATGGGTTCAGATGTGTGGCTCTGATACCATGTCAACCCAAGAATTTGGAGAATTTTCCTTGAGTATTTTCTGTATTGCTTCAACCCAAAGGTGGGTTTAAATAGCCATTCTACAAGACTATACAAGGAAGCTTATTTAGAGCTTCTCCGTACATAGTATATTACAACCCATGGCAACTCATATACAATATTCTCACACTATCCTTCAACGAGATCTTTGGCTTAAAATTTAAAATCCCAACAAGATGAGCTAATCTTTCCAAAAGGATGACAACCCCAAGCGCAGGGTTGCGATGTAGTTTTAATTCGTTGAGACCAAGATGGAATGCATAGGGAATGGGGAATACAACTTGGAACTAATCTAAAGGTAATGATTTATTTGGGTTTTTAATCCAGCGAGGTAAAAATGATTTTTAAACAAATAATAAAAATGCTAAGGATCTAGGAATCCACTTATCATAATATCTTATTTACTACTCCAACTTTTATAACTCAATTGGAATCGAATTCCTATCCTGTCCAATCGAAAAATAATTCTATTGAACCAATCATCAACACCAATAAAAATATGAATTCAATGGAATGATTCTCTCATGAAACACTCAGACATCAATCGCGGGAATCAAGAGTGTCTAAAGCAACCTTAGGCGAAAATAGATTAATCAATTATACAGATTGATTCATTCTCCAATTAAGAATTTTAATTGCTAAGCATCCAATGTGATCGGAGTCGACAATGGATCAAAGATGAAATAATACAAAAACATTAAAGTAAAATCCAAATATATTTTAATATACCAATCATCATTAAATACATTGTTATTGAATAAAATAAACTAAATATTGTAATTAACTACAAGCTTCATCCATTAGCCTTAGCTAAGAGATTAGCCTAGCGTGGCTAACATCCAAGAACAAAATAAAAATAAAAGATTTACTAGAACGCGTGAAGAAATTGAAGTAAAAGAACATTGTCGGCGCTCCACCTAAGCCTTCTCTCTCTTTCCAAACCCCAGAAGATACGTAGGAATGTCCTAAACAACTCCTTAAATACATTAGGAACTCCAGCTTTCACATCAACTTGAAAATTTTGCAAACCAACTTTGAATTTACGCAATCGCCCGCACTATTGATGGGTCTTCATTGGCATCAAACTCCCATTGAACATTTGTCGATGGCATAAAATATCTCCTCAAGGGATCAAGTAGGAACATAGAAATTGTCCAGCAACGGTTTTTCAAAATTCGAAAGTCTATTGATGGCATCGAAGCTCTTTCAATGGCAACGAGTAATGAGTCCAACAACTAACTTTGAAAATTCCATAATTCCTTGGTTTATGCTCAATGTCATCGACCTCCTATCGAAATTCACTCGATGACATCGAACTCCTAATAATTCCTTGTAAGGAAAACTTTATGCAAGTTTGGAAAACAAATGTAACTCAAAGAAATCCATTTAAAACTAAAACTTATTAGAAAATAATAATATCAAAAATAAAATGAATGCTAAACTGTGCCGGTGATATCTATAATATCTAATACGATTGGTTTCCTTGAACACCAGGGCCATCCTTACACCAGTTGGCCAAAACTCTCCCCAAAAACCCATCCGGCCATCCAAGGTGGCATATTGCAAATCAACCATGCTCATCCACCAACCATGAACAATGGGAAATCGATTTGTATGCCATAGGCTGGTTAGACCTTTTCCATTTGTCTATCGTAAGCGGGTCAAACCTCTACTCCATTGGTTTTTCCCTTGCTAACAATGATGAGGGTTCTAAATGGTACCGATTTGGGCTTTAGGGACTTTTACTCCAAAGGTTTCAATTGCCCCACCTATTTACTGCTTTAAAGACTTTCAACCCAGGGGGCTCGATCTCCCCACCTATTTTTCTAGTATTTTATTTCCAGTTTATTGTTTCCTTGATATATGATTTTCCTTTAAGTCATTCTCTCAAAACATCCATGATTGAAATATTTTCAATCATTCAAAACCACATTTAGCAGTAAGCTTTCTAAGTCGGTTCAAATGATACAATCCATTTGTAGACAAAGATGTGAACTAATAAAAAGATGAACTCGATGTTATATCCCTTGCATTAATCATGCAACACCATTCATTCCAACTAGTCCATTTTGTACCTTGTTATGGGACCCAACACCTGCTTATCTTTTCCACGAATTTTCATAAGGATTGGCAGCTAGTTATTGGTTGCATTTCCAAGATTTATTTTCATCCCACCTCCGTGACATTTTGAACAGTCGCAACCCACCCATCTTTTGTGGATTGATTGGGCACTTGAACCCATTAATTCTCAAGATACAATTGAAGGTCCAAGTTAGGAAGTTTTGGAGGCCATCCAATGATCCAGATTCATACAAGTTTTGTGGACCATTTGTAAGTACAATTTTGGAAAATTTTGAGGTCATTAAACTATCTAAAGATGGGTAAATTTGTGGACCTCTTTATGTTCCAAATGTGGGCATGTTTACAACCAATTCAGGGGTCCCAAATGGTAAGATTTGTGGTGATATTGATCCAACACACAAGAAAGAAAGAAAAAATAGACACAAGCAAGAAGTAGATAAAGAAAAAAAAGGAAGATCAATTACTTTGATTGAAAATGGAGGTAACGATACATTATAGATGGCTTGGGGATTCACTCACCTAAGGTGGGGGATGCACCAACCCAAATACAGAAGAACTCATTCACTCTCAATGATCAAGAGATCTCACAGAAAAGGAGAAATACACTAATGCATTTTTTCCACTCACAAAACTATATTTATAGAGAGATGGAGGGAGATTCAATGGGGTGGGTAGGAGAGACCGGGACATTAAATGGGGAGGGGCCCAAGGTGACCATTGGTATATTCAAAGCCACACTTGAGTATGATGTGGTACTTCTTGGTGTACCAAGGGCTACATCAATTTCCTCATAAAAAGAACTCGAAGACGATTGGTTGCGGACTAACATCTTCCATATGTGGTGCACATGTGATAGGAAGGTATGTAATTATTAAAGAATCGGCCCTGCAAAAGCACCTTAATCTGGATTGAAATAAACAAGAGAAAAAAATCCAAGCAACCACATAGAGAACACATGATTTTTTACATGGAAAACCCTTTGCGGGAAAAAACTGCTGCACAAAGTGACAATCAATCTACTATTCAGAGAAGATTACAGGGATGGAGTGAACTTACAGCAAAAAACCCTAACTCTCTTCCCTTAGAGGCTCTCACAATACCAAAAAATAACTCAAAATTGTAACTCTCTCTTAACCCTAGTATAACTAACCCTATAAGCCACCATTTTAAGAGGGAAATGTCAAAAATACCCCTCCAATAGTCCACTAACACTTGACCTTGTTAACATTGAAACATGGGTCATATGGGCTCATAAAAGTAAATAAACCCATAGTGATTTTGGTGTCACAATTTTAACAATCTCTACCTTGATAGTAAATCACTTCCTCGCCTTACCAATATTCTTCTAAGCATCACCATCATTGCTTTGTGCACACTCTCTGTTCCTTTCTTGTCAAGCCCAGACAAGTAGAGTAAAATTTGAACTTCTCTGTAGGAATGACCTTTGTAAGCATGTCTGTCGAGTTCTCATTGGTGTGTATCCTCTCAAGAGTAACATCTCCTTCTTCTAGCATCTATCGGATAAAGTGATGAGGAACATCAATGTACTTAACTTGGGAGTGATATAATGAGTTCTTCATCAAATTAATCGTACTCTCACTGTTACAATGCACAGTCAAGGCTTCCTGTTGAAGCACCCCAACTCATTCATTATCCCTTAAAGGGCTGTACACGAATCGAGTTAGCTCGGTTGGCTCGCTTAACTCGACTTGACTCGAAAAAGCTTGATTCGACTCAGTTCGAAACTGAGTTTGAGCCGAGTCGAGCTGATTTTTTGAGCTCGAAAAAGTTTCCAATCGAGTTCGAGCTTACCCGAGCTCGACTCGACTCTGATCGAACCCAACTCGAATCGAACTTGGATCGAACCAGTTTGGTGACTCGGTTGCTTTGATATTGATGTTGTTCACCAAGTATTTGATGAAATGACTCAACAAAGTGTTGGCTGGTGGCAAAGAAGGTATGTATATAAAATAAATACCCTTTTTTCTTGATTTTGATGTTGCCTGAAATACTTGTAAAATCACTGCTGCTGTTTTACATACAGTGAGAATTTGAAGGTGTAGTCCATATGTTTGTGAAAATGTTGCACAGGCGAACTCAGCTCGATCTTGGCTCGAACTAGTTTGAGCTGTTGACCAAACCGTGCCGAGCTGGCCAGTTAGGCTTGAGGAGCGAGCCGAGCCGAGTTCGAGATGGGGTCAGCTTGTGGCCGAGTAGAGTCGAGCTGTGCCAAGCTCGACTCGGTACACCTCTAATCCCTTTCAACCTAACATTTTCCTTGAATGCCTCAGTCACTGCCATGTATTCATCCTCGGTCGTTAAAAGTGTAACCACAGACTGAAGCTTCGATGTCTAATTGATAGCTCCACCCGCTAGCATAAACGAGTAACTGGAAGTAGACCTTCCATTGTCTACATTCCCTACATAATTTGAATTGACGTAGCGTACAAGTCTCTCCTCTGAATTTCCAAAATACAGGGCAGTCTGTCGTACCTCATATATACCAAATTAGCCATTTCATCGCTTCCCAATGTTGCTTGCCGATGTTTGACATGTATTTGCTCACAACACCAACTACATGTGAAATATCTAATCTTGTACAGACCATGGCATACATAAGACTGCCAGCTGCGCTCGAATAGGGCACACAAGACATACAACTTTTCTTCATTTGACATAGGACATAGTTATGAAGAAAGCCGAAAGTGAGCAGCGTGGGGAGTGCTAACTGGTTTTGCCTTTTCCAGTTCGAACTTGAATAAAATCTTCTCAAGATACTCCTCCCGAGACAACCATAGCTTGCTCGTCTCCCTGTCCTTATGTATATCAATGTTAAGGATCCTCTTCGCAATCCCCAGATCTTTCATTTCAAACGTACGGGATAACTGAGCCTTTAACATGTTGATTTTAGACATGTTATGACTGACAATAAGCATATGCTGCATATCATTAACATATAACACTAGAATGATGAATTCCTTGTCACTTAGTACTATAAAATAAACGATGATCAAATTCACTTCTAGTAAAACTCTATGTCAACATGAAAGAATCAAATTTCTTATACCATTGCTTAGCCAACTGTTTCATGCCATATAATGACCTCTTCAACCCACAAACAAGATCCATCTTTACCTGCACCTTGAACCCTTTCGGTTGCTTCATGTAAATCTGTTCTTCTAATTCCCCATGTAGAAATGTAGTTTTAACATCCAACTATTCCAATTCCAGATTATAGTGGGCAAGCAGAGCCAATATTAAGTCTGATAGATACCTACTTTACCATTGGAGAAATTTTTTTAAGTTGACACCTTCCTTCTGAGCATGTCCCTTTGCTACTAATCTGACCTTATACCTAACCAATTCCTTTCGAAATATCTACTTGCACCCGATCGTCTTCCTCCTAACAGGCAACTCAACTAGCTCCCACATTTGATTTTTATACAGATAATCCATCTCTTCATGCATAGTTGTCATCTACTTTTTTGCATCTTTATTTTCTAAAGCTTCTTGAAAAGTAGATGGACCCCCTCATTTGTAATGAGAGAAAATGCAACATTAGAGTCATTCATGTATCACAGTGGTGACCTGTGATCCCTCAGTGGATTTCTCTTGACAGGTGGCCGCTCCATCTTTTCCTGTACCTCAACTTGCAGCTCAGGTTATTCAAGTGTCTCACCATTGTCTAATTCCATATCAACAAATGACTTCTCCGTTTCTTTTTTCTCATCTTTCCGAAACAAGAAGCCCTCATCAAATTTGACATCCCGACTAATAATGATATTCTGTGAAACATGATTTAACAACCTGTAATCTTTCATGCCCATTACCATAGCCAACAAATGTGCACTTTTTTACTTTTTAGTCTAGCTTATCTCTCTCAATAGATGGTACATGAGAATTATCATCGCAACAAAAAATCCTCAAACCCAAGTAATCAATTTCCTGACGACTTCACACTTCCTCAATAATTTTACAATCAATATCTGTAGAGGGGAAACCTATTCACCAGATAAGAAGTTGTCAAAACAGCTTCAACCCAAAGCTATTTGCCCAACCTAGAATTGCTCAACATACTCCAAGCCCTTTTTAAAAATGTCTAGTTTAAATGTTTAGCACACCATTTTGCTCTGGCGCGTGCCTCACTAAGTTGTGCCTGACTATTCCATCATTCTTACAATACTGATCAAATTCTCTTGAAGTAAATTCCCCACCATTATCTGTCCTCAGAACTTTCACTTTCTGCCATTTCTGTTTTTTCAAGCATCACTTTCCATATCTTGAAAGTAGCAAACACATTGGATTTATGTTTCAAAATATAAAACCAAACTTTCCTAGAGAAGTCATCTATAAATGTGGCAAAGTAAGACGATCATCCTCCAAAAACAACGGGCGACGGCCCCCACACATCTGAATGCATGTAATCAAGTTACCCATTATTAATATGTTTCTCGGTTTTAAAAGGTAGCCTCGATTATTTCCCATATATGCAATGCTCACATATATCAAAATCAAAAGCTTTTAAAATTAGGAATTAACTTATGATCGAGAACTACCTTCATACCCCGCTCGCACATGTGGCCTAGTCGCGCATGTCATAAACATGCTGATGTAGAATCCACTATAGACACTGCAATTCCACCGGATATGTATTTTTGATCAACTGGTAAAGATTAATGCTCCGTTGTGCTTTCATTACTGTAAGAGCCCCCTTTGAAACCTTTAGGACACCATCATGAACGGTGAACTTGCAACCAATTGCATCTAGAGCTCTCAGAGAGATCGAATTCTTCTTCAAGTCTGGAAAGTGCCTCACATCTGTTAGAGTACACTCCACCCCATCAAACATCTTGATGCGAACCGAACTAATTCCAATAATCTTGCAAACATGATCATTGCCCATAAGAACTAGCTTACCATTATACTCACTATATGTAGTAAACCAACTCCGGTGAGGACATAGATGGTATGATGCCCTCGTATCCAAGATCCATTCCTAATAGAAATTCCTGATCTTGGTCATCGACAATACATCACAACCATCTAGGCCTTCACCGGATTCAACTGAATTAGCTTCCTTCGGTGAATCATCTGACTTCTCATCTTTCCATGCTTTGGAAAACTGACAGTCCTTTTTTAAATGTCCCATCCTCTGATAATTCCAACACGTCAACTTTCCTTTGCCTTTTGACTTAGATTTAGATCGCGTCTTTTTCCTTCTCTCGCTCAGACAATCTTTCCCGAGAAAATAACGCATCTGTAGAGGTGCCTTCATCTTTGCTTTGCTATTGCGTCTGCTTTGATTGAAGGGCTATGATGATGCTCTCTATGTTCAAAGTCTCCCTACCATAACAAAGAGTATTAACTGGATACTCGAACGACTTAGGGAGAGATGTCAACAAAATTAGGGCTTTGTCTTCCTCCTCAATCTTCACCTCAATACTTGTCAACTTGCTAACCAGTTTGTTGAACGTGTTAATATATTCAGATATATCCTACCCCTTTACTATTTTTAGAGTATAAAATTGCATCTTTAGAAATAGACGATTGTTGAGAGATTTCGTCATGTAAATACTCTCCAACTTTTCCCAAGCACAATTGAATCGTACTAATTGCCCTTTGATCCAGTTCATCACAATCTTCTTCCTTCACAGATTCCAGACAATGCACTTTCCCAAGGAGTGCATATTGCAGCTCTTGCTGAACTAAGAGAGCTTCCATCTTCAATCCTTATAGTTCAAAGTTATTTTTACCCGTGAATTTTTTTGTCTCGAACTTCATGTTCAATCTCCTTGACGTCATATTTCAAATCCAAACTAACAAACCAACCTAGCTTTGATACCCACTTGTTGGAGAAATTGGCTTTACGAAAGCACCTTAATCTGGATTGAAACAAACAAGAGAAAATGAAAAATCCAAGCAATCACACAGAGAACACACTATTTTTACATGAAAAAACCACGACACAAAGCGATGATCAATCTACTATTAAGAGAAGTTTATAGGGATAGAGAGAACTTACAGAAAAAACCCTTCTCCCCTTGGGGGCTCTTAAAACACTAAAAAAAAACCCAAAACCATAACTCTCTCTTAACCCTACCATAACTAACCCTAAAAGCCACCCTTTCAAGAGGAAAATGTCAGAAATACCCCTCTAATGGTCCACTAACACTTGAGCCTTGTTAGCATGTGAAACGTGAGTCATATGGGCTCATAAAAGTGAATAAACCCATAGTGATTTTGGTGTCACAATTTTAATAGTAATGTCATCATAAATAGTGACAGTTGAAAATTTGGTCTCCAAAGAGACGTGGACAAGCTTCACTTGAAAGTGAAAGAGTACCATAAGCCTTACAAGATATCGTGGTTTAAAAGGGATAAAAAGGTAGGCATTTTTAAGCGATGTCTCGTTTCTCATATTATTGGAAAATATATAAAGATGAAGTATGGTGTGATACGGTACCCATGGGTGCATGCCATTTGTTGCTGGGAAGGCCGTGACAATATGATAGCAAATGGTCTATATCGATTTGGACATTCTAAGAAAACAAACCATGGCGAATTGTCAAACTACACCATCAACTACCAAAGGTATCATTTCAAACTCTAAAGACGAGTTCTTTCAAAGAATTGGAGAATGATGCAGGCCAAATTCAAAGGGAAAGCTGGCCCATCAACCAGGCCCAAGCCTTGGTATTCGGTCCATTATTTCTAAACCAAGTGCATTCGTGATTCATGGCTTTGGGACCATGTTGCATGCATAGAAAATGGAAGAATTTGATATTTAAGTATGTCTTGGAAATGTGTTTTTGCATGGCTTAAAGGCTTGTATTTTGTCTTAGAAAGATGTAACATACATTGGGAACCCCATGGTTGCTATTATCAGATTTATGAGAGTGGTTGTAATTGGTCTACATAATGATCCATTTGCAATGAGAAAGATATCTCCTTTTGAGTTCTACCCAAAAACATATTGTTTCCTACAAAATTTCAGCAGAAGAGTTAAATGATTACTCTTCGGTTGTAAGTGATTCCAAACCACATCGGTTGAGTGATTTTAGGTCTATCGACAACTTGTCCAGTTTATCGGTAACTAGTAGTTGCAGAAATTTCAAGTTCTAACAGGATTGCTGCTTGTGACATTTTTGGCATTTTGGCTAACAAATTATTTCTACAATTTTTCTAGTAATTTATTATCAAGTCTACTTTCATCTCACAAAATTTCATCCGATTTTGAGTTCTAAAACAATTATTAAAATTTTGAAGTATAAGTTTCAAAACGTCCTAAAATCAGCTTCATTTGATTTTGAATTTTATTTTTTATTTATTTTTCCCTGAAACTATACTCATCAAGGTTTATTTTAGCTTTTGAATCACCACAATCGGAGTTGTATTCAATAAGATACAATATTTTGAAGTTACTATATTTAAGTCATCTATTGCGACTGCATCAGGCTGCATCATGTGGTCCACTCCAACAGTCCATAAAAATATATATATATATATATATATATATATATATATATATATATATATATATATATATATATTTATATATATTATTTTTTAGGATTATAAAATTGGACACCCCTATGGGCCATCCAATGATCCAATTTGTGAAAATTGTATGGACTGCCAAAAAGTATGAGTATGGACGGCATAGTGGCCTTCTCCCGGTCCAATCTTCGCAAATTTAGGGACCACTTCAACGGTCCAGTTTTGGACCCACTTAGGAGCCATTACATGATCAAAATTTTCAGACAACTTTGAAGCCATAACATGGGCGGATCTTCAGCCGTTTAATAGTCCAGATTTGTTTAATTTTCTGTGTAAAAAGATTAGCCAGATTTGGATGGATCCCAGACCGATCATGGTCCAGTTTTGAGAGATTTTCTGGATCATCCAGATGTCAAATTTGGATCAGATTCTGGACTGATTAACGGTCCAGTTCTGGTCAGTTTTAAAGGCTTTTCGTAGTCCAGACATGTGGGCCATTTTCTGGTCCAAAGATGGACAGTTTGGTAGGCTGTTTCATGGTCCTATGTTGGACAGATTTTCATGATCGAGGTAGTGACAGATTAAACAGACATCAGAGATCCAAATTGATTGATTTAATTACTTAAAATAGTGGACTAATTTGAAGGAATGGAAGCATCAAATAATGGGTTAAATTTGCATGCTACAAACACACAATCAGTGGACAGATTTTAGGTCGATCATATGTCAAATTAACGGCCCAGACTGGATCTTCTCTGGACAGTGTTTTGGTTTTCTATTATCTGTCCAGATTGGACAGATTCTAATCCCATCTTGCTGTCCAGATTGGACAGAATTTTAGTCCGTCTTTTTGTTCAGGTTGGACAGATTCTGGATGCCCAAGTGATGGTCCTGATATGACCTTTCCACCGTCCAATTCATTGGCCCAGATTTGCTGATTTTGGGCATCTAATTTATAGCCTCTTTTGGATAGTTTGGGCACTCATCATGTGGTGTAAAATCCTTGGATTCCGAAACCCATTTGCTCACTTCAATTTGAATAAAGTTTGAGCTCAATTTGAAAATTTGTGGCCTTCAATCAAATGTTCCAATTTGGACATATATATGGTTATCTTAAATACCCATATGCTAATGGTCTATGATTGTACACAAAAGAAAGAAGATGAAGATATATATCTCAAAAGAATTAATTAAAAGAAAATTTAAAGTAAAAGAGTACTAGGTGTACATGTGCATGTGAAGTGTGTGTGTGTGTAGCGTGTGAGTAGTATATATGTAGTGTACATAGCATATGTTCAAGATGTGTGGTGTACATGTGTGATGCATGTCTACACTTGGCGAAATGTGTGTGGATGTGAAAAATACAAGTATATATGTAAGATGGACAATGGATGGATGATGCTTATGGATACTTATCTAGGTATATGAACGGTCCCTACTCATGGCTCAGTGGTAGATAGGATGCGTTTCAACACTGAAGTCATGGGCTTGTGGTGTGTGTAAAAAAAAAATCTCTTTCAAAAAATTCTAGGTACATAAACAAATGAATGCTACCTTTAACAGTTGGATGTATGAATGGATGCTTTGGATTTCCTAAAAAAATTATAACACTAAAGTTGCTAGGGTCATTATGGATGGGAGCTTTGGATTTCCTAAAAAAAATTATAACACTAAAATTGCTAGGGTCATTACAAACTTGATGCTGAGGAGTGACTTAGTTACAGGAAATTGGTATTTGCTCATTGGAAACTTGATTGATCGTCCCCGAGAGGTATCCACCGTCAATATCTTCATGCGGCATATGCTTTTGATGTGATGAGGTCTATAGTAGTCATTTGTGGTCCTCGGGTTGATCTTTGTTTGCAAGCTTGTTGTAGGTTAATCTAGGGTGATCCAAACCCTTTAGGTGGTTCAAATCATGGGTTTTGAACTTTTTGAACCATTGACATAGGTAATTACAAGAATGCAAATTATTCTATGCTATTGTACCCTGAAATTTAGAATTGATAACTATTTTACAAGTTTTGATGACTTGCCCAATTCTAATACCTCTCCAAAACTGTTGATTTTTGTAAAATCAAGCAAGTTCAACTTGGCAAATGCAAGCAATTTATATTTTCATGAAATACTGGTCTCAAAACTCTCAAAACACCTGCCTCGGTATCTCAGCTAACATGTATCACTCTCCTAAAATGGCATAGCCCCAGGATCAACTCTTACCACAAGCGTTTGGTCAACGCCTTACTAAAAAATCTGTTAGTGGCACTAATATCACTTCTATAAGGCAAGTCATCCATCTACCTAGATCCAATATGAGATCACATGTTAGACATGTGTACCATGGAAAGGCAATGGTAATTTTTTTCATATATCTTTTTTATTGATGAGCACTAATTCAAAGGAACATACATTTGTTTTTTCTTCGTTAATTGTGTGTGGAAATTACAGAATAAATATGTTTAGTAGGTTATAAGGGTTGCTTATAGAATCTCTCTTGTGGGTCTATGGGAAAAGAATGAAGTAGACATAGTGGCCATCATGGCTAAGGGACACAATTAACCTAAATTCCATAATTAATTTATTGGGTTTGGGTGGCTTGAGATTAGTTTCATGGTTATCATGTGTTATGGAACTAATGACGAGTTAGGATGGATTAAACTCAATCATCGGGCACCTTGTTGCCATCTTCCACCACATGAGAATACGAGTGTTCACTTGCTTATGAATACTTGTCTTGGGCTCGATTGGACATTCTCATTGATGTATCGCATTAGGTCTCCCAATTGAAATTTCCATCATACTTGAATTTTATTAACTTTTGTGTGTGTTAACTTTAACTAATCTGTAGACCTAAGGTCATGGGTGGACTTTATGTCAGTGTTGTGGGCCTTGGGACACCTTTTGAAATTACATTGGTGGCCGACACATGGGTGTTATTAATGGGATCACACATTCGAATGGGATAGAAACCTTGCATGCACTAATAAAGGCTCTAGTAGTCTTGTCGAGACTTAGTTGTGGATAGATCTTGTCAATCAGACCGTCCAACAAGTATATTATAGTTGGCCAGTGCTCTCAATTTTTTTCAAAAGGTTTCTTGATCAAACTTGATGGACTTTCAACAATTAGATTATTTAGTGGTTCACCACTTGTGCTTGCATGGGATATTTGGCCAAGGATAGACAACATAGAGAGTAGAAGGATTCAGGTCAAGTTCAACACATGAATTGGTAGGATCAACGACTTTAGTGTGGGGAGTATACTAGTCTGCAGGGATGAGGACCGCCATATGGTGGTACTCCTACTAAACCCCAAACTCCTCCTATATGGTAGATCCTATCCCCAAAGATGATAGTCATAAAAAAGTAGGAAAACCCCAAACACTCCCAACGGTCCTTCCTACTCTCGATCACATGTTTGGTAACTTTGGTGGACAACTATCATCTTGACCTCACGCTAGTAGCCCTTGGGTGTGAAAAGGCTTTCTAGGCATCCCGTTATTGAAGATGGTCTCAGCCACTGGTTTACATCTTTTGGAAATTTGATGTCATCTAGATAGGAAGTAGATCCTAATCACATAGAAATTAGTTGTAAAAGTTTCAGGCTTCATCCAATTTCTAAAAGCCCTAATGTCAAATATGTTATAATCTCATTACTGTTGGAGGACATGTCTTGATGATCAGGGTGATTTGCTATTTCCAGAGTTGAGCTATTGATGTTTCTTGCACAATCACATCATTAGAGTTATCAGCAAAAAGAGAAAAGTTAGTTGATAAGATGTTAGGTGAAACAAATGGCTTTGTGTTTCTTTGAAATATTCTGCACTGCATTTCTGAGTTTAGCAGCTCAGACATTGGGTGGTGGCTACATTTCTTAACTATATTGTAATTTGCTTCAAGATGAGTTTGCTTCAGCTGTCATGTACTGCTAACAATTTAGAGGATAGGCATGATCCATTGCATTGATAAATGAATACAAGTTAGTTGTACTTTGTCCTGTTTGATGATTGCTCTAATGCTCTATGTTTAGCTCAAGTGGTGGGCCTATCATGTGGTAGTCCCTGAGAGGAACACTTGAATTAAGATCTTATCTAGTGTTCGAAATATCGGTATCGCACTATGTATCGCACCCTTGGGATACAGATACGTATCGGTTATCGCACGGGATATATCGTTTGTATCGCATAATTTATCGCACTTTTTGGGAAACATGAGGAAACATTGGGAAAATGGTTGAATTTTTTAATGAAACTTTGGAGATTGTTAAAAAAGCCCTTAATACGCACTTTTAAATCATAACATCTCAAAAAAAAAAGATGCACATAATAATTTTCCTTTGTATAGGGTCCTAAGCTATGCGATGTTTAACTGAACTAATGCAACTATATTTAAATTGGATGCATGATATTTATAAATATATCATAGTCATGTATGAAAATATAACCAATTCATTGAAAAGCAAAAGAAGAATTGAAGAAGTACAATTTGAGAAATTTACATATCAATGATGGGGACTAGTTGTGGTCTAGACCCACATAGAGTTGCGCGGTGGCTCGTAATCATTATCTCCATCTCAACGGGGCTGGGTGTAGTACTGCTGCTCCACAAATCGACAATATTGTGCCCAGGTCATAGTAGAGTGGTATCAGTTAAGATACTCCCTGACATAATGCTGGTACTCATCCTCTCCGACCAGAATTAATATGCCCATTCATGGTTACTGCGTAATCGTCAGAGTCTATAACTAATATAGATCTGGGAAGGGTACATATGAAGCTCCTTGGTATCCATATTGCTGGTCATATCCATACTGTTGCTCATACCCCTGCCCATATGCAGAAGTGAACTCCTGACTATGGTTGAAAAATGATGTGTCGTAACTGCTGGAGCCACTCGTCGCATATCCAATAGGTCCATATCCATGCCCATACTGTGGCACAGAACTCGAGCTAGTCTCTTGTGTTTGTGATCTAAATTCATGTTGTGGCTTGTAACTCGAGCTCCCCTTCCTCGTTCGTGATCCAAATCTAGAGCCACCTCGCTTGCCACGAACGCTTGTGTCCCTCATGCATTTTGCCAATAACTCAAAATCTAAAAGTTTGAGTCTGCTTTTTCTGCAGTAGCTTTTGACGCGTGTATGTCTTATTATAAATAAGATGGGGTTGTGGTTCTCCTGGACGAGAACCATGGTCAGGGTCCTGCGTGGAATGATCGAAATTTTTCTCCCCGGTGAAAGGGCTAAGAGGCATCATCATCATCATCATTCTTACTATCATTAGAGTTATCATCACCCTTATCGTCGCCATCATCATCACTGGACTCATTTCTCGCATCTCTCTGACTCAGTCTCGGTGTCAGACAATGTCTCCCGCCACGTGTCCCGCGTGATGGTAACTGCCACGGGCTGCCCTCCAGCCAGGGTGTCCTGTATCGGTTACGCATCGGCCGTATCGACCGATACGTAACGGAATCGGTAAGGGCCGATACGCGTATCGGGTCCGTATCGGCTGTTACCGATTTTTGTAGGCGTATCGGCCGATACGGGCCGTATCGGACCGTTACGGGGGCGTGACGGTCAGATAACGGCTCTTTTTTTTTTTTTGTTTTAAGCACTTTTTTTGCTGTTTTTTTCCAAACTTCTTGCTTTCAAACTGTTTTTCACTCCTTCTAATAGTAATTTCGACCAACCTTGGCTGGTTATTTGAGACAAAAACACATTATATTACGGATTTGGTTGAATCAAAGCTCGGTGGGCCATTTTTCAGAAATTCTTCAAAAATAGGTATTTACTTTTTTTAATATGTTTTGCTGTTTTAATCATGCCATATGATGTGTTAATCATAGTAGAACATGATAATGTGCATTTTACAGATTTGGGATGCCATTTAATATTTTTTTTATATTTTTTTCTATTTACGCATGAATTTTGGGCCCGTTTTTTAAAATTCGAAAAATCAATTTTTAATAGTTGTTTTGCTGTTTTAATGATGCCATATGATATGTTAATCATAGTAGAACATGTTAATGTGCATTTTACAGATTTGGGATGCCATTTTATATTTTTTTTATATTTTTTTCTATTTACGCATGAATTTTGGGCCCCTTTTTTAAAATTCGAAAAATCAATTTTTAATAGCTGTTTTGCTGTTTTAATGATGCCATATGATATGTTAATCATAGTAGAACATGTTAATGTGCATTTTACAGATTTGGGGTGCCATTTTATATATTTTTTATATTTTTTTCTATTTACGCATGAATTTTGGGCCCTTTTTTTAAAATTCGAAAAATCAATTTTTAATAGTTGTTTTGCTGTTTTAATGATGCCATATGATGTGTTAATCATAGTAGAACATGTTAATGTGCATTTTACAGATTTGGGGTGCCATTTTATATTTTTTTTATATTTTTTTCTATTTACGCATGAATTTTGGGCCCTTTTTTTAAAATTCGAAAAATCAATTTCTAATAGTTGTTTTGCTGTTTTAATCATACCATATGATGTGTTAATCATAGTAGAACAGCTTAATGTGCATTTTACAGATTTGGGGTGCCATTTTATATTTTTTTTTATTTACGCATTTATTTTGGCCTTTTTTTTGAAAATTCGAAAAAACAATTTTTAATGGTTGTTTTGCTGTTTTAATGATTGCATATGATGTGTTAATCATAGTAGAACATGTTAATGTGCATTTTACATATTTGGGGTGCCATTTTATATTTTTTTAATATTTTTTTCTATTTACCCATGAATTTTGGCCCCTTTTTTTAAAATTCGAAAAATCAATTTTTAATGGTTGTTTTGCTGTTTTGATGATGCCATATGATGTGTTAATCATAGTAGAACATGTTAATGTGCATTTTACATATTTTGGGTGTCATTTTATATATTTTTTATATTTTTTTTCTATTTACGCATGAATTTTGGCCCCTTTTTTTAAAATTCGAAAAATCAATTTTTAATGCTTGTTTTGCTGTTTTAATCATGCCATATGATGTGTTAATCATAGTAGAATATGCTAATGTGCATTTTACATATTTGGGGTGTCATTTTATAAATTTTTCTTTGTATTTTCGAATTAGTGACTTTATATTTTTATTTGCTTATATTGGACAGGTTTTGGAGCTTCTTAGGGTTTAGTTAGAACATAAAATTATCTTTATTAACATAGGTCATACACTCGTACTCATATTCTAAACCTAAAAAAATGTCTGGGTCTGGCCAACAAGAAGTGAGGATATTGGATGACAACATTGTGAGAGGGTTGGTGGTACTAGGCACCAAATGAAGTGCAAGTATTGTGATAGGATAGTGTCTGGTGGAATTACCCGTCTCAAACAACATTTGGCACATCGAAAGGGTCAAGTTGCGCCATGTGTCAGAGTACCGAAAGAGATAATGCTATTAATGCAAGCTAGTCTGGATGAGTCGAAGGGTAAACGTGCTGCTGTACAAAAGAAGAGATGATATTTTAGAAGCAGCTCGACATGAGGTGTTTGGTCCTGAATATATGGGCGTTCGGGATGAATATATTATTGATTCTGACGAAGATTCAGATCGGGAATTAACTATAGCTAGGAGAGAGAGCGTGCGTCTAGCTCGTGAAGAGGAAGAACGTCGCCGTATGTTTGGCACGCATGGGTCAGTGCGTGATACAGGAGGGGGCAGTGGGAGTGAGAGTGGGACAGGGACTGCAAATGCTTCTGCAGGTGGGACTGAGGGTAGGGAGGGTAGGTTTGGTGGGTTACGACGTGTATTTGGGAGCCGACGACAGACATCTTCACGTGATGCCTCTATACATTTGGATGAAGAAGTAAATGAGCCTAGGAGACCCTCTCTTGATCCAATCCTGTTTAGGAAAGAATCAACTAAACAAAAGAAGATAAAACAAATGTGGAGTAGAACTTCCGTTGAGAAATTAGGTAGAGCAGCAGCAAAGTTATTTATACATGCCAACATACCTCCTAACGCGGCCAATTCTCCATATTGGCAGGTGGTAATTGATGCAGCAGCAGAAGCAGGTGAAGGAATAAAAGCTCCCACGGAGAAGGAGATTATGGGGAAATGGACAGACGCAGAGTATGCGGATGTGAAAACATACGTGGATACCTTTAAACCTGTATGGCAAGCCAGAGGATGCACGATCATGTGCGATGGTTGGACTGGCCCAACCAGACGCAGCATGATCAACTTCATGGTGTACTGCCACTTGGGAACTATATATCACAAGTCAATTGATGCCTCAGAAGTGACAAAAAATTCTGATTATATTACTGGACTAATGGATAAAGTTGTGGATGATATTGGAGAGGAGAACGTAGTGCAGATTGTGACAGATAATGAAGCATCATATAAGCTTGCAGGACATGTTGATGGATAAGAGAAAACATCTTTTTTGGTCACCATGTGCTGCCCATTGTATTGATCTTGTATTGAAAGATATTGGAAAGAAAAAGAATGTTAAGGAAATGATCGAAAGGGCAAGGGAAGTAACGACGTTTATTTACAACCATAATCAAGTAGTCGCAATAATGAGAAAGTTCACGAAAGGACGAGAATTGTTGAGGCCTGCGGCGACTAGATTCGCAACAAACTTTATAGCATTAGAGAGTTTATTCCAGCATAGGGGAGAGTTGAGTGAAATGTTCGCTTCCCGACAATGGCTCAACACAAAACATGGGAAGACATCAGGGACACCGGTCGACGTTGTGAACACCATACGGGACAACAAATATTAGAAGAAGGTTAAGGTGATCCTAAAGGTGATGGAGCCACTAATGAGGGTACTCCGTCTTGTTGAAACCGTTGAAGCACCTACCATGGGCTTCCTATATGATGCCATGGATAAGGCAAAGCTTGCAATTCAACGTGATTGTAGAAGCTGAGAGACTTATTGGAAGATGATCAACAGGAGATGGACAAAACAACTCCATCACGATTTTCATGCAGCAGGTTATTACTTAAATCATAGGTATAGATATGCCCAATCATTTGTTGCGGATGATGAAGTTCGTGTCGGGCTAAAAAATGTGATAAAGAGATTAGAACCTGACTTAGATCTGCAAATAAAGGCGTTGAATGAATTAGATACATTTGAAAATCGCCTTGGTAGTTTTGGAGATGCTCTTGCACAGCATGCGGTATCTAGGTTGCAACCGGCCGAATGGTGGATTAATTTCGGAGAGAGTACGAAGGCTCTCCAAAAAATTGCAATTAAAGTTTTGAGCCACTAATGAGGGTACTCCGTCTTGTTGAAACCGTTGAAGCACCTACCATGGGCTTCCTATATGATGCCATGGATAAGGCAAAGCTTGCAATTCAACGTGATTGTAGAAGCTGAGAGACTTATTGGAAGATGATCAACAGGAGATGGACAAAACAACTCCATCACGATTTTCATGCAGCAGGTTATTACTTAAATCATAGGTATAGATATGCCCAATCATTTGTTGCGGATGATGAAGTTCGTGTCGGGCTAAAAAATGTGATAAAGAGATTAGAACCTGACTTAGATCTGCAAATAAAGGCGTTGAATGAATTAGATACATTTGAAAATCGCCTTGGTAGTTTTGGAGATGCTCTTGCACAGCATGCGGTATCTAGGTTGCAACCGGCCGAATGGTGGATTAATTTCGGAGAGAGTACGAAGGCTCTCCAAAAAATTGCAATTAAAGTTTTGAGCCAGACAACATCTTCCTCTAGCTGCAAAAGGAATTGGAGTTGTTTTGCGCTCATTCATTCAAAGAATATGAATAGATTGCAGACTAGAACATTAGATAGACTCGTCTTCATGCACTACAATATAAAACTAAGAATGCGACGACATCATAGGAGCATTACAGCTGCCGATGATGGAGACTACTGTCCAATAAATTTAGACAATATTTATGATGAGGATGACCCACTTTTACCTTAGTTAGAAACAAGGGAAAAGCAAATTGAAGAGGATAGTGAAGAATTGAAAATTGATGACCCAAAAATACGCAAAGCACAACAAGAGAGTCGTGTAGATGTGTTGGACCCAGTAAGAGGGGCAGCGTTTATGCCACGTACGAAAACGGCTCGAGATCAACAAAAGAGTACGAGCAGTGGTAGCGTGTATGTGTCGGATGATGGTGACGATGACCCCCCTGCCTCTGGTGCTGGCACTTCTGGTGTTGCTCAACGCCCTATTTAGCCGTCTACAGATCGCGATGCCGATGAACATCGACGAGGTGGTACACGAGGTCGAACCTACGAGTGTACCGAGTCACGATACAGCCAGCAAGAGGGTACATCTAGTGGTGCACCGCGTCCGGGAGGTCCGGAACATCAGCAGGCTCATGGTCTTGGTTATTATGATGGATATTCTTATGGTCAATTGGATTATAATTATGATGGTTATACTGAGCCTGTTCCATCACATTCATGTTGGAGTAGCCCTCTCGATCAATATCCATATGATTATAGATATCTAGATCCAAATCCAAGTTGCTCATCACAGCAGACGCATTCTCAATCTCAAGATTCTCAATAGCCTGAGTATGGTTACCAGTATGGCTATTCGACAGGCACTGGTGGATATCCTTACTCAAGGTCAGAGTCGTTACCTAGTCAGGATCAGTCATCCTCTGGTTTCGTTGATCTAGTATTTCCTTCTAGCACTGGATATTATGGATATGCAGAACCTACACCTATTGGACAGCCTCAGCCTGATGGTGACAATGACGATGAAGTGGAGGTCGAGCAACCAGAAAAAAGCAGATTTTCATTTTGGTGGTGACTTGTGATTGTGAGTATATATTTGTATTAAGGTAAGTATTTGCATTTTGCAACAGACAGCTCACAAGTATTATTGCAAGAAGCCATGCAATTATGCACACACTTGACACTGCCGAACTTGTATTTAAAATAGTTCCCCTGACAACCAATCAAGTAATCCTTAATCAAGTTGCAGGGGAGTATATCAGACACTACTAATTTTATTTTTTTTAATATTCTTGACTTGAGGATGGCAGGTCATAGACAGGAATCACAGTCACCTGCACACTGCACAGGTATGTTCGAGAAATTCCTCAAAAATAATTGCAAACACACAATGTAAGATATTTACATATTACATTCATTCTAATATATCTATCATTGGTAGTAGATAGTTAGAAAATTAAATATATGAATTTTGTAGTCAAATTCAGGTTATCTGGTTCATAAATTCATCAGACAGTCCGATACAACTTCTCACCAAAGAGTGGACTGTTACGCCCCCATAAACATGTTCCATTTTATAAATGAATGCATATTTGGAATGCTTAGAATATTCTGGATTTAATCCATATTTTTTCATATTTTTTTGGCAAAAAAAATAATTTGCGTCGTTACGCTCCCGTATCGCCGTTACGCCCCCATATCCGTATTGATTTTGGAGGTCACTGTTATGCCAACCGATACTGATACGGGACACCTTGCCTCCGGCCTCCTCGTCAATGGGTCGAACGCCTTGGCAGGAGACCTTTGCTGCTTCAAATGTGCGTTAACATCAATTTCTTGTGTCTTTGCTTCCGCTGCAACATGTGGCTCTGGTCACCCATCCGAGATATCCAAGTCATCTGACCTAACCCGCTAGTAAACTGGGTTATCCTCCACATCCTCAGCATACGCATGCTGTCCGATCGTCATTAGGTCCAGTGGGTCTTCCCGCGCTTTTCTTCTTCCTTCCGTGCGGAGCAGCTTCTCTCGTAACTTCATATTGTAGTGACAATACACTAGCTTCTGAAGCTTCTCATACCTTATTACGTTTATTTGTGTGGATGAGGGAGAATGTACTCCAATTCTTTTCACAGGGTGACGAGGACACCGTCTGTACAAGCACATGGGCAGGCTTATATTTTGTATGTATGGATCACTGGATGAATGGTAGATTTTACATTTACAGCATTTTTTGCCCTACAGAGCTGTAATTGTTTTATTCTTAGCATATTTTCACTTTATACAGGTGTATATGAACATATCAATGGGTTGGATGGAAAATAAATAACATGGTGGACCCTGAAGTGATGTCACCAAGTTCTGTAGGGTCCACCATGATGTATGTGCTGTATCCACACCGTCCATCCATTTGGAGATATCATTTTAGGCCATGAGAAAAAGAATGAGTCAGATCCAAAGCTCGAGTGGACCCCACCACAGAAAACAATGGAGAGAGTGACGCCCCCCATTAAAAATTTCTAAGGGCCAGAAAAGTTTTCGATCAAGCTGAAATTTGTTTTTTTTTTCCTCTCTTTCATGTCTGTCTTAACTTATAAACAGGTTGGATCTCAGATAAACATCATAGTGGACCTTAGGAAGGTTTCAACGGTGGGCGTCCCTCTCCCCACTGTTTTCTGTGGTGGGGTCCACTCCAGATTTGGATCTGACTCATTCTTTGTCTCATGCCTTAAAATGATCTAGCCAAATGGATGGACGGTGTAGATACAACACATCCATCATGGTGGGCCCCACAGAACTTGGTGACGTCACTTCAGTAGCCAGTTTGGCTATTCAACCTGTTAGTATCTAATCCGCATCCTACAAATCCGCGCGGGGAGACTGATTGGCTACTCCCCCTGACACCAGCCCCGTGGCTGGTGGTCGGTGCTCTGTGGGCCCCACTATAATGTATTTGTTTCATCCATTCCGTTCATCCATTTTTACGGATCATTTTAGGGATTGATACAAAAAATTATGGGGATATAAATCTCAGGTGGACCGCACCACAGGAAAACAATAATGATTGGATATCCACCATTAAAATCCTCCTAAGGCCTACTCTACTGTTTATTTGACATCCAATTTGTTGATTGGGTCATAAAGACCCAGATGAAGGGAAAAAATAAATATTAGCTTGATCTAAAGCTTTTATGGCTCCCAAAACGTTTTTAATGGTCAATGTTCATTCAACACTGTTTCCTGTAATGTGGTCCACTTTATATTTCGATATACCTCATTTTTTCTCATAACATAAAATGATCTATAAAAATAGATGGATAGCATGGATGAAACACATACATCATGGTGGGGCCCACAGAGCACCAACCACCAGCCATTGGTTGGTGGCAGGGGGAGTAGCCAATCCGTTTCCTCCGCACAGAAGCTGATTGCGTAACCTAAGTGCACCGAGTAAACTCTGTGGGGCTGACCCTGATTCATGCATGTTATCCACTCCATCCATCCATTTTAACAGATAATTTTAGGGCTTTAGCCTAAAAATGAATTCTATCAAAATCTCAAGTGGATCACACCAACGGAAACAGTGTGAATTGAATTTCTACTGTTGAAAGGTTCTTGGGGGCCACAGAAGTTTTAAATCAAGATGATATTTGTATTTTCCATTCATCCATGTCCGATTGATCTTATTAACAGGTTGGATGACAAATAAACATCACTGTGGGCCTTAGAAAGGTTTCAACGGTGGAAATTAATAGTTCCATTGTTTCCTGTGGTATGGTCCACTTGAGTTGTGGATAAGCTTCAATTTTGGGCTCAACACCTAAAATGATTAGTAAAAACGGATGGACGGCGTGGATAAACCTCGTGCATTCATGGTGGGCCCAACAGAGTTTACTTAGTACGATAAGAGTGTACTAAGTAACTCAGTACGCAATCCAATCACAAGCGACGTCACCACGTTTGTATGATCGACCCCTCATTGACGGGGCACAAGTGACGTCACTAAGTTGTGGGTCCCACCATGATGTATTTTTTGTATCCACACCGTCCATGCATTTGAAGAGATCATTTTATGGCATGAGCCAAAAAAATGGGTCAGATCCAGAGCTCGAGTGGACCCCACCACAGAAAACAGTGGAGAGAGTGACGCCCACCATTACAAACTTATTGAGGGCCACAAGAGTTTTTGATCCAGATGATATTTGCCTAAATGTTTGTGTCATGCCCTAAAAGAATATTTCCAAATGAATAGACGGTGTGGACATGGCACATACATCACCGTGGGATCCACAGAACTTGGTGACGTCACCTAAGTAAATGATCTCTGCGTAGTAAGTAACTCACTAAGCTTACCGTATTGATTAAGCTTTGTGAGGTCCGCCATGATTTATATTTTTTATCTGATCCGTCCATCCATTTTACCAGATAATTTTAGGGCTTTAGCCCAAAAATAAAGCATATACAATGTTCAAATGGGCCACACCTTAGAAAACAGTTGACTTGAACATCTACCGTTGAAAATTTCTTGAGGGCCACAAAAGTCTTGGATGATTGGATCAAGCTTATATTTGTATTTTCCCTTCATCCATGTCTGTATGATCTTATTAACGGTTTGGACGACCAATAAACATCACTGCAGGGCCAAGAAAGGTTTCAATGGTGGAAATCAGTATCACCACTGTTTCCTGTGGTATGATCTTTTAATATTCCTAAATTTTGGGATCAACTCCTTAAATTAGATGGGAAAACGGATGGACGGCGTGGATAGACCACATACCTTAAAGGTGGGCCCAAACGAGTTTTTTGAGTACGATAAGAGTGTATTGAGTAACCCACCACGCAATCCGATCCCATTTTCACCCCATCCGCGCCCCTCTCCTTCACTTTCCCTCTCCTTCATGAACGCAAGGGTTTTGGAGTGACGTTCGTGACGAAGATTCTCGTTCTGGAAGGAAGGGGTTCCTTAATCGGGCCTGATTTCTCACCGGAATCTTTGAGAAATCTCCACAGACACTCTCCAATCAGCGAAGAAAGAGGGAAATTGAAGAAAATAGCGAGAAAAATCATCGAAGAAAGAAAGAAATCGTACTTACTTGTCGAATGGCCCACCTCCGATCACCAATCTTCTCTACAGCCTATAGGTACTTTCCAATTTCTCTCTCTCTGTTTTTTTTTTTTTTCTAATTCATTTTTTTTTTTTTTTTTGATTCTTCACAACCCCGCATCGGCTTTTTATGGTCGTTGTGGGTTGTTGGCTACAGTGGGACTTGTGATTCCCCTGCAATCGATTTTGGTTTTTTTTTTTTTTTTTAAATCTTCCTGGGGTTATCACACGGGTTTCGTCTCGCTGGGGGTGATAACGATAATATCGGCCAAGAGTATCGATATTTCGAACACTGATCTTATCCAAATGCATCCTTTTGAGATGAGAGAATATGCCCATTCATTCAATTAATTATTTCAATACCAAAAGTTTTAAATGTAAAACCAAATGCATCCTTTTGAGATGAGAGAATATGCTCATTTATGTCAAATGGTTGTTTTGAATTCCATCTGCATCTGATGTTTTCTCTTAAAGTTTCACATTGATCTCCGCCTGCATATCCTGAACTGATTCTGATATAAAATTCTGCAGCTGTTGCTACTTCGTAGATAAGGCAAACACACTGGAGGATGCTGAGAAATTGATGTTGGATTTGTACTGTGAGAGGGCACAAATAAAGGATGGTCAAACTGTCCTTGATGTTGGATGCGGCTGGGGATCCCTTTCTTTGTACATTGCACAGAAGTATAATAACTGCAGTGTTACAGGGATCTGCAATTCCATGACACAAAAAGAACATATAGAGGAGTGTTGTAGGTAATTGCATGATTCATATAGTAGATTTATGAAGTTCATCATCTGAATTATTGTGTATGCACTTGTTTAACTAACATGTAATTTAGCTTTACTTATTTGAGAACTGTGACCCTCATTGAATTACTCATTCTCTATGCAGATACTCTAGTCACCACCAAATTCATTTAGTATTCGGACAACTTTCACTAAGAAAATTAATTACGATAATCTCTTACAAGGTAGTTTAAGTCTCAGAGTTAATATATTTTAAAAAAGATTTAAATGACTCAAATAGTTTTAGGATTTGGTTAGAAAAATCTTTGCTATATTCTTTCCATAATAAAATTAGATGATAAGAACAATGTGATTGTAAACCTTGTTTTTATTGAGTGATGATTTGAAAAGATTTGCAATTTTTTATGAATTACTAATATTTAGTTGCTCAATTTATTACATATATTCGAAGAGGCTTAAAAGAGCTAGTGACATTGAATAAAGAAAAATATTGGTTGATTCTTGCATTTTTTGCAAATACATTAGATTGAAATGTTCACTAATTTCAACACTTTAGTGAATGTGATTTGGCATGGTACAAGTGAGGGATGGGACACAACTGACATACAGCTTGACCATAAATTTTTTATGCACAGAGGCATGCGCACTTGTACACATGCACAGAGTTTGCAAAATTCCAAACTATAGAAATCATGGGCCCCAAAGTAGATGGACCACGTTCTTGGTTTCATATTGATTTGGTGAAACCAACTTCTTATGTTTGTTGATATTATATATCACTTGAGTACAACTAAAAAAAGGACCCGATCCAACACCATATCATATCTTTGCCGTACAGTTATCTAAAGATTTTATAATCTGGAGGATTGTCATAGGTGTTGCTTCTCCTATTTGATGCCTCTACTTGTATCTGGGTAAAGCAACACTGAAATTACCTACATATAGTTTGAAGATGATGATTAATAACCAATTTCATATTCAAATATCATCGTTAATAAATGTATAACCTGTTGTGTTTAGCTTTCATTATATTTTTTACGCACTTACACTGAAGATGCTTCTTTTTCTATGATGCCCAACATTGATTCCTTTCCAATAGAACATGGTAACCAATGAGTTCTGATTAAGAATCAAGACCCAGGAATTCAGGTAACTTCAAAAGGAGAGAGAGAGAGAGAGAGAGAGAGAGAGAGAGAGAGAGAGAGAGAGAGAGAGAGAGAGCTCTACTTGTATCTAGGTAAAGCAACACTGAAATTACCTACATATAGTTTGAAGATGATGATTAATAACCGTTTTCTGATGGGGACATCTCGCACACGTCGCCCCATGTACGCACGGAGTAGGAGGGCCCCATCGTTGATCTGGCTCGATGACGACGTCTAGGGAAGGCCTC
Organism: Magnolia kwangsiensis; assembly: GCA_037074715.1. Lineage (NCBI taxonomy): Eukaryota > Viridiplantae > Streptophyta > Magnoliopsida > Magnoliales > Magnoliaceae > Magnolia > Magnolia kwangsiensis. Next base: position 103,706,227 of record CM073576.1, on the reverse strand, counting down.
CTAGCTAGAAGACAAAGTTTGGTTCAAAAGAGTGGGCCCGATAGTCAAGAAAAATCCATCATGGGATCTCATGATCGTGGCCCGCTAGTCGGATTGATTTCATATTTTAGGTTTTGCTTATTGTTATTATTTAGAATATCATGAGCACTTTAGATTTTTTTGTTTGGTTTTTATTTTAGTTTACTTCATCGCCAAGTAATAGGTTGCGCATATGGCGTGAGTTTCGGGGTATAGGATTTTCTTATAAATAAGCATCCCTTGTAGCTTTCATTCATTCATTGAAGATTATTAAAAATTCTGCGTTTTTTTACTCTTTGAGTTGTGAAGCCTAATTGGGTGTGAAGCCCTCCCTTCATCGAAGGGTTAACCACCGTGGTGCGAAGCCACATCTATCCCGATTTGTCCCCATCCATCGCCATTTCTATTACCCATCTTCTACCATCCCTTCTTCTCATCTCACCCCATCATTTACACTTCGAATCAATGATCTATTGCAGCAATTCTCCTTCCTACAGCAAAATTTCAGAATCTGGAACTACAGGAGGGTTGAAACTTCGGCGGAGCACCATGCACAAATCGTACATCGGATCGAGCTGAGATTTGGGGGGTTTTGGAGTCCATCCCTGGCCGACTAGGGCCAAGGTGGCCTTTTTCTGAATAGTGGGCCCTACAAACGTGCGGCCGGGATCACACGCACGTGCGTCCAGGCCATTGTTGTTGTCCACGCATGCGGTACTTCTCTGGTTCGTCTCTCTCCTCTCTTTCACTCCGCTTTCAACTAAAATCCCTAAACCTAACCCTAAATTATTCAAATCTCTAATTTTATGCCCTTTTTCTTACCCTAGGGTTCCTTGCTTTGAAATTGGTGAATCCCTTGGATTAGGGACTGATTACTATGCATGTGTGGATGATTATTTCTTATCTTTGAGTATCGTTTGGTTCATAATTTTTATTGATCTAACCCTATCATGTGTAGGCCTGGACCCGCATAGATTCCCCTTAATTGAATGTTTGGACTTTCATGCGGGATATGGAATTTATGTAATTGTTTCTGAACTAACGTGATCTTAAGCCTAAAATCTCGCATATCATATTTAATTTTCATGTCCTGCATCATTTTCATATTCAAATATCATCGTTAATAAATGTATAACCTGTTGTGTTTAGCTTTCATTATATTTTTTACGCACTTACACTGAAGATGCTTCTTTTTCTATGATGCCCAACATTGATTCCTTTCCAATAGAACATGGTTACCAATGAGTTTTGATTGAGAATCAAGACCCAGGAATTAAGATAACTTCAGGGGGAGAGAGGGTGCAATTGTGCTAGAAAAATATTTCCGTCCATTTGGTGAATACCCAGTTTATATAGAGACTAAACAGGAGGCAAAGTATATATTTTCCCCTGAAGATCCTTGAGAGAATGGATAAATACCTAGCTGAAATGGGAAATGCAATAAAGGATAGAAGTACAAGTACTTGACAATGTATAACAATGGTAGAAAATTATATGTAATGGTTTGCAGGTACACATAATTATCTGTTTCACACTCCCCTGCAAATTGACATGGAGGATGAAGGAGTATTAATTCTCGAACTAAGAAATTATGATATCTCGAGTCATTGCCTTTGAGAAGATATCTATTGACTAGGGATGAGAAGAAACATGAAAGAGACTAATGATCTTTCCAACTATTCGCAAATCGAATGAGAATCAAGCTCAATGTGTTTGGTTCATTCGTGAAAGATCCGATTTGAGGTGATATATACTACACCAATGTTATCTGGGTGAGAAGTAGGCTTAGTAAGACAAATCCCCATCTTAATTACAAGTCATCAAATCCACTATCTCTGAATGTTGAAGGCATCGATTGATTCTTAAACCTGAGTTAAATTCTTTAGTCTTTTTATTCTAATTCGTTGAATGTTCCATCTGGCTCATGTCTCTTCTCTTAATCATATATTCTGTTGCAAAAAGGGATACATTGAAGCAGGCCGCTTCATGTTCAAAAGATCTGTTGTCAAAGACTTGCAAAGAAATCACAATTATTCAAGTAGAGATCCATGACCAACGAATTTGATTCTATTAGGCAATGAAACCATGGTCCTATTATTTGTTTTCTGCATCTAAACTTGTACGAATGGTTTCCCTAGGGCAAGCAATACATGCAAATTTCCAAGTTTTGTTTCTCTTTCTATATTTTTTCTAATGTTTAGTTTCTTCTAGTTCGGAAAACAATATAGTGAAAGTAAGAAAACCATTTCTGAAAATTCCACCAAATATAATCAAGACTTACACATTGTCATGGCCAAGTAGTTTTAGTATCTCTTCCTTTTATCATTTTCAACAATCAAAATGTGTAAACTCAAGAATCCGGAGAATGTTTTTCTGTATTTCTTCAACCTAAGTGTGGGTTTACATAACCACTCTATAGGACTATACAAGGAAGCTTATTTAAAGCTTCTCTATGCATAGTTATAACCCATACACAATCCCATATACACAATATTCTCACACCCCCCCTCAAACTGATGTGGGATAATGAGCCAACATCAGTTTGCCATGAAGAAACTTATGATGGGATGAGGTTATAGTTTTGGTGAATAAATCAGCAAGTTGTATCTTTGATGTCACGTGAGGAAGAGAAATGATTCCAGTTGTGTATTTTCCTCTCACAAAGTGGCAGTCAACTTCAATGTGTTTAGTGCGCTCGTGAAATGCTCGATTGGAAGACAACTGAATCGCACTGAGATTGTCATCATATAATGGAGTCGGCAAAGACAAATGAATCCCAAAATCTGTCAACAATCCCCAGAACCAAGTAATTTCACTACATGCCTCTCCCATTGTACGATATTCGGCTTCTATGCTGGATCTAGATACCATGGTTTGCTTTTTACACGTTCAGCTAACTAATGATTGTCCCTAGAAAACACAATAGCCAATGGTGGACCGTCGTGAAATGGGACAACCTGCCCAGTCTGCATCAGAGTACGCAGATAATTGTAGATCATGCGATGATGGAAAGAGAAGCGCCTGATTGAGGGTACCTCAAAGGTATCAAATAATGCGATGAACTGCCGTCATATGCAATGTGCAAGGTGCCTCAATAAATTAGCTAACAACATGAACTGCATATGAGATATCAGGACGAGACATAATGAGATAGACTAATGTCCCCACCAACTGCCTATAAGATATAACATTTGAGAGAAGGTCTCCATCATCTTTCTCATACTTGACATTTAATTCTGGAGGAGTCTCATGGGTCTTGTTATCTGTAAGGTTTGTTAGCTTGATCAAATCATAGATTTACTTTCGTTGAATTATGAGATAACCTTAAGTATTACAAGAGATTTCAAGACCCAAAAAATATGTTAACGGCCCCATATCTTTCATATGAAATGAGGAGTGAAGTAAGGATTTGAGATTGGCAATTCCTTGAGTATCACTTCCTGTGATGAGAATATCATCGACGTAGACCAATAAAGCAACAAGACCTGAATTAAACTTGAGAATAAACGGTGATGAGTCATATTGGCTTTGAGAATAGCCTGCTGTGGTTAACACCCCATGGAAATTTTCAAACCATGCTCTTGGTGCTTGTTTGAGTCCATATAAAGCTTTAGATAGCTTACAAACTAAGCGTGGATCCTTGGACTTATAAGCGGGAGGTTGCTTCAAGTAAACTTCTTTTTTGAGATTCCCATGGAGGAAAACATTCTTGACATCGAGTTGACCTTGTTGCCAACCTTTAGAAGAACTTATAGCGATCAAGGAATGAACTGTTTTCATTTTTCCCACTAGAGCAAATGTCTCATCATAATCAACTCCATACTCTTGTTTATAGCCCCGGGCCACTAGCCGAGCTTTGTATCGATCTAAGCTCCCATCAGATTTTAATTTTACAGTATATACCCATTTGCTGCTGATCACTTGCTTCCCCTCAGGTAACGGAAGCAGCGTCCAAGTAGCATTCTCCTCGAGTGCCTGTTTCTCATCATCTATAGCCTTTACCCAACATGGTTGTGTATATGCCTGAGAATAAGTAGGTACAACCAAAGAATCTAATATAGAAAACAAAGCATGATGAGTGGCAAAAAGATTTAATCGACAGGGAGGAACAAATGGATGACTGGAATGATGTAATTGGATCGTAGTGGAAAGTGGGACAGTTACCTGCGTTGTAGGAGAAGAGGACATTTGATCGGAAGCAAGAGCAGCAGAGGGAGAGGACCCAAGAGAGATAGGCTTCACACGATATTGGTAGACCTACAAAGGAGGAGTGGGAGGAGGCAGAGAATGACTTTCTTCAAATGATAACATATGAGAAATGGAAGATGGAACAACGATAACTGAAGGAGATGCATGGACAACTTTATAGTATGGTAAAATTTCAAAAAATGTGACATATCTAGACACACGAATACGATGAGCACATGGATCATAACAACGATACCCTTTCTGATGCTTCCTATATCCAAGAAATACACATTTAGTTGCCCTGAGACTGAGTTTATACCGTTCTCGTTCTGAAAGATGAACAAAAGCAATGCATCCAAACACTCTTAACCGACTATAGTCTGGATCTTTATCGTGAAGGAAGAACGTGGGAGTTTTTCGTTTGGCCAATGCACTGGAAGGTAATCTATTGATCAGATACACAGCTGTTGATTTTGCTTCAGCCTAAAGAAATTTTGGAACACGTGCATATTCCATCATGGTAGTTGCTACCTTAGTAATGTGCTGATTCTTTCGTTCTGCTACTCCATTCTGCTCCGGTGTGTAAGGACACGTTCGCTGATGTATAGTACCATTTGAACTTAGAAAAGTGTCAAACTCGGAAGACATACTCCCCCAGAGTCAGATCATAAAATTTTAATTTTCTTTGCAAATTGGGTATTCACATATGAGGAAAATTGTCTGTAATATGAGAATGCTTCAGACTTGTGCTTCATGAAATAAATCCAAGTGTGCCTTGAAAATTCATCCACAAAGATGATGTAATACAACGAACCACCAGGAGCCATGTGGGAGATGGACCCCAAACATCAGTCTGAACGAGATGAAATAGATTCTGAGTACGAGAGTTAATGAAAATGGCAATGCAGCAGATTTACACACTTTGCAACTAACACAATTCATATTAATGGAAATGAAACTAATATTGATTTCATCATTTAAAAGACTAGATATAAATAAGAAAAGCATATTTTTAGAATTTGGATGCCCTAAACGACTATGCCACAGTTTCTAGTATTTATTAGCAAAAGAAATATCATGAGAAGATGGAAAAAAGAAACAATGCGATGAGACAACTTCGGGATCGAATTCCAAAGTAAATAACCTTCCTCTCTTATGACCCTTTCCAATCAGCTTCCCTATTTCCAGATCCTGTATGAAACAACCAGACCGAGAAAACAAAACCAAACAGTTATTTTCTACTAGTTGATCAACTGAAATCAAGTTAGTAGATAATTTTGGAACATAAAACACTTTACGAAGGAAGAAATTGCGAGATGATGAAGGTGAGACTTACAAGGACCCGATACGAGAGATAGGTAAATGGTTCCCATCCGTAGTGTAGATGGAACCCATTCCTTTATAGGGGACACAATTAGTTAGACAAGAAGGGCTCCCAGCCATATGATTAGATGCCCTTGACTCAATATACCAAAGATTTAGAGAATTAAATTACCTATCGAACCTAAAGAACCCATCGCGTGAAGGATTTGCTAAATTTGTTCTGGGGAAAGTATAGTAGGCTGCACTGATGGGGCCATAGATGAAGAGTCAGGCTTCTCAGGCTTCTCAATAGAGGGAGCTAGAAATGCACGTTCAGGTCGTTGGTAGTGAGGAGATGGGGGAGGGCAAGTTGGGCAATTGGCTATATCATGTCCTTGTTTGCAGTAGCGACAAAACAGAGTACTTGGTTCAGAGGGTTTCAGATTTGCTTTCTTGTTAGGACAACGAATAGCCATATGACCAAATTCATTACATTCAAAACATTTAACTTTTGACAGTCTCGTGACTTTCCTAAATAATTGCGAGTAATGAAGGCAGCATCAGGAACAACCTCGCTCATGGAAGCAAGGGTTTTCAAACATATCTCTTTTGCCATCGAATCAGATAGAGCTGCCTCAAGAGATGGAAGTTGAGGCCGGTTCATCAGAGCGGCTCGGGTTGGTTCAAACTCCGGACGGAGTTTATACAGAAATTGTATCAATTTACTTGTGTCGTGAAGTATCTTTACTGTTTCTACCGCCGTAGCGGGGATAACTGGATCCAGAAGTTGAATCTCATGCCAAAGGGAGATAAGTTTAGAATAGAAATCTTATATACTCAGAGCTCCTTGTTCTAATTTTGATAGCTCATACTCTACTTGATAGCGACGGGCATGATTTGATTGTTGATAACACATTTTCAAGTAAGCCCATATTTCGGATGCAGTCTTGAATGACATGAGGTTAATTGCAATGTTGGTCTCAACATTGTTAAGGATCTAAGTGACCATCTTTGAATTATTTGTGGTTCAAGATAGGAGTTCCTTTTCATCTTTTGGTTTGCCTGTAGAACCATCTACATAGCCGTAGAGGCTCTTTCCTGCAAAAAAAAATGCTTGAATTGAAATTGTCACAAGGAAATTTTTTTCCCATCCAACCGAACATGGATAGTTTCGATCTTATCGGAGGGATTCATAGATGCTATAAGAAAGAAAAACCATGAAGACGAAATGTATCATTGATTTCTGGGTGAGTAGGACTGGATCTGACGAGCAGAGGTAGAGCTGCTGTCGTCGATGGAGAATAATTGACTTGATGGGTTCCGTAGATTTCAGATCAATGGATCCAGATGTGAAGACAGAGGTAGTGAGCCAGAGATGTGTTTCAATGCATCTAAGAAATTGGGAGCTGTTACTGAATCTGCTGCAATGGATCTGCTAAATGGATCTTGATGGGGGCCACTGGAATCTCGATGGGGGCCACTGGAATCTCGATGGGGGCCGCCGGAATCTCGATGTGGGAGCGCCAGAATCGATGATGGGTCGCCGGAATCAGTGGAGGAGTGCCGGTCATGCGGCAGATTCAGAAACCTCGCTCTGATATCGTGTCAAACAACCGTTTACTCCAAAAGCTTAAGCTGTCAGAGTGTGGTGTATCAATACATATCAAGGGACTTCATGACTTCAACACCCCCCCGCACGTGTGGGGTGGGAACTCCGTACGGGAACATACTGACGAGGGTGGAGGGAAATTCACACCATAAATAGGCCGGGCTTGATTTCCCGATCCCTGGGCCGTATCTGATTTTCTTGACCTCCCGTGGGAGAATAATATATTAACGAGGCATATTTGCTGCTATCGAGATTCGAACATAGGACCTTCCACTCTAATATCATGTAAACTCAAGAATCTAGAGAATGTTTTCTGTATTTCTTCAACCCAAAGGTGGGTTTAAATAACCACTCTACAAGACTATACATGGAAGCTTATTTAGAGCTTCTCTATACATAGTATATTACAACTAATAACCCATACACAATCCCATATACACAATATTCTCACAAAATGTATGTGCAATTTGTCTGAGTCTTATTAAGCATGTGATTAATTTTGTAGTCCCGAAAATGGGTTTTTAGACTTCATAGGCTACTCACTTGTACAGGGACCTTCAACTCTCAAATGTGGAGATCATTGTTGCAGATATCAGTAAATTTGAAATGCAGGCCTCCTTTGATCGAATTTTATCTATAGAAATGTTTGAGGTATGCAATCTTATAGATTGATCTTTCTCTTTTCCAAGGCTCACAGTTAACTGATGTTGGTCTGAGAGTTGAATTTCTTTTGCTTGGATAGCACATGAAGAATTACAAGGAACTTCTTAGGAAGATATCCAAATGGATGAAAGATGATAGCCTACTTTTCATTCACTACTTCTGTCACAAAGCATTTGCTTACCACTTTGAGGTATGCTCAGTTCTACTCCCATTATATGGCACGAAATGTGGACTGCTACTTGGCATGGCTAATATTTTGTAAGCCAAAATTTAAAAAAACACATAATGCTCCTCCCTCCACAATAACCATTCATGTGTATTATCTTGATGCTTATCAAAAGCTTTAACTATGGTTGTCATTTTCAGATAGATGTAACTACTATATTTATTTCAAAATTATTCAATTAAATATTCGCTTGTTGATAAAATATTTAATTGTTTATTCGAGGTATTATACAAGTCTTGAACAAGGCATATCTGTAGTTTGGCTCGGGTTTTCATTTTGTGTAGGGCCCTTTCATCATTGATCTAAACTTTTTTTACAGAATTGATTCCACCATGGGTGCTCTATGCACCAGTGTTTCGAATAGTGCCTGTAGTGTACGCTACGTAGCATAGCATGGTTGTAGTTCTACGTAGCATCCTAAATAGTGTAAATCCCTTGTAGCGTACACTACAGCTACGTAGCGTACGCTACAATGTTTTTTTTTTTTTTTTTTTAAAAAAAAAACTTTAAAAATAAAAAATAAAAAATGTTCTCTCTCTTTTAATTTTTTTTTTTAAAAATGTTTTCTTCGTATCTGATGTTGAGGAATGTGACACTTGTATTGTACTTGATAGTTTTAACCCATGTGATTTTTATTTCTTTTCATAATTGTGACTTGTGGTTTCAATTAGACATTATTAATTAAAGTGGTTTGCTTAGAAAGTTGTTGATGTGATAATTATTTGTTTTGGTCTATATATGTGGGTTGGGTTTTGGTAAATGATCACTAATAGCTTGTTTGAACATGCTTATAATTAATAAAATGAATCATCTTTTAGGCATTTTTATATTTCCCCCCTTTTTTTCCACTCTCTATTATATTTGTCCTATTTTTAAATTAAAAAATAAAAGTATCATGTAGCTTATGCTACACACTATGTATTTACACTACACGCTATAGAGGGCTAAGTGCTATGTATCACGCTACCACTATTTAAAACATTGCTATGCACCAATATTCCTCCAGATTAGATCCTAGCCACAGAAGCCTTGGCTTTTTTTGGTTGAATGTGGATAGTTGTTGCATTCTCTTTCTTAGCTGAATAATTTCTAGTCAACGAATGAAAAATTAGGAATTTAGGATTTTCCCATCTGAGAGATTTTGGTGCATGGGCCATCCACAGGGAGACCCATTATTTCAATGGTCTTGATCACTGAACCATAACCTCTACAAACTGAATTGTTGAGCAAACAATAGATAATATTCTCAGGAATTGTATGATATCTCTTGTTTATTCCATACTTCTTCCCCCAGTCTTGATTCTATCTTGATATTATAAACTTTGAGTTTATTTTGCAATGACAAGGATTGCAGGAAACATATTACATTCTTACTCAAATTAACGTGTGGACTTTAAGCATGGTTCTCATTCAGGACACAAATGAAGATGACTGGATTACAAGATACTTCTTCACTGGAGGGACGATGCCTTCTGCGAACTTACTTCTATATTTTCAGGTGAGGTTGGCAGCTTCCAATGTTGATATACTCATCATCATTGTCATCATCATCATCGCTAGAGTTGTACATGAACAGAATTGGCTCGATTAACTCGTTTGACTCGGCTCAAAACCGGGTTTGGGCCGAGTTGAGCTAATTTTTGGGAGCTCGAAAAAAATCCTAGCCGAGTCTGAGCTCAATTCAACTCGGTTCGGTCCTTGGCTTGAACCTAACTCGGTTTGATTCGGATCGGGTTCCACACATTTGACTAGGTATAACCCACTTAGCCACCCCACCCATTTGGGCCATTTCCCTCTCCCCCTTTTTGTTTAAAGTTCTGGTCCGATCAGACAAGCACCGAGGTACTCTTTCTCTCTCCTCCCCCTCCTCTCTCTCTCTCTCTCTCTCTCTCTCTCTCTCTCTCTCTCTCTCTGTTTGCCCCCTCCCCTTGCCGGCCGGCCATTGTCCATGGTAGCTGGGCCGACTACTTTCAGTTAGGCTTGAGTTGTTGACCAAACCGGGCTGAGCTAGGTAGTGAAGCTCGAGGATTGAGCCAAGCCCGACTCGGTTCGACTCATGTACAGCTCTAATCATTGTCATTATCATAATCTTGGGTTATCTTTTGAATGGTAGGTAGCCAAAAAACTTTACGAACTCATCATAATCATCATCTTAGTCCCTTTTCCCAACATTTTGGCATTGGATTTTAAATGGTAGGATGAAAAAATGTTTTGCAATCGACCTACCACTAGTGTAAAATCCTGAAAATCGGGGGTCGAGTAGAAACTCAACTCCCGAGTTCCAAAACATTACTTATGCAACATAGATAATGATGAATGAATGTTGTCTGTAAAAGGGCATTAAACATGATTGGGATTATACCAAAAACAGCATATCATTCTCCAAAGGCGTTTAAATTATGCAAGCGGAAGACTGTGATAAGTATATAAACTAGATAAGAGTGATAGTAAGCCCTCAGAGTATGAATGTCACTAGGTTAACCCTTACAAGTTTGATTACAAAATGCACAAAATGAGAAAAAATGTAATGTCTTCTATCCCAAATACTGAAGCCCCGTCGGTGCAACTCCAGGTCAAATAGACCCGCCAGAGAGTTACATGTAGGAGAACTCATCATCAAAAGCGAAGTCCTGCTCCACTTCACTAGCATCGCCCTCACCCGAAACTAAGAGAGGGTCTGGTTGGTGTGTACAACACTGTCCCGTAACGTGGGAGTGAGTAGCTAACTCAGTGGAACAATAGAGTAAAGATTAACATGTTATCAAATCAGTCAAGTGGTAATGATAAAGCAGTACAATCAAACATTCCTAGATACTCTTGTTAATGCAAGGATGAGATGCAATCATGATGCATGCCCTCGCCAACATACTTCCTCATGCGACACCATCTTACGTTTGCGGCATGCTTTCGTCCCTCAGTGCTCCACATCTTTCAGGCACATGCAGTGTGACATGGACATGATTACCGAGTTGTTATTAGTCCTTTTCATACAGCAGGATTGGGAAACTAAGGTATCTCCCTTATATCATTCCTAAACAAGGATCCATTCTAGGGTCGTCAATCCTAGATAATCTCATACGATGATGCGGTTCTAGGTCGCTGTAAAGGGCTGCCAGGGCTGTTACACGCACTCGTTGCACCACTCCCCCATCACCTTATCAATACAGGCCTAGTTTATACTCTGTTTACTACGGGAAGGCTCGTCGCCTCACCGTATATTCAGAGTATGCTCGAGGTCACTACAAAGGGCTGCCAGGGCTGTTACACGCACTCGTTGCACCACTCCCCCATCACCTTATCAATGTAGGCCGACTGCTCGAATATAATGTCCCATACCACCATATTCGGCTCACGAGTCTAGGTTGCTCACTGGTCACTATGGGGAGGCTCATGGCCCTAGCGTAGGCCGACAGCTCAACCACGGTGTCCCATACCACCATGCCCGGCTCATAAGTCTTACCGGATCAAGGTACCAAGGTTAACGGGGTTGCACTGGTAAGTTTGGTACCTTAGGTTCAAGCAATAGCGTCCATACATGGTTAACATACATCGGGCTAATCGGGTTACTTGACGAGTTTGACTAGTACGAACGCCCGTTGGGTTGATCGACATGAAGTGCATAAGCACCTCGTGTGGCCTAACCACTGTCGACAAGCAATGCACGACTCGGGTTCGTCAAACACGTTCTGCGTGGTGAATACACTCAACCACGAACTCAAGTCTGGTTACCGATTGCCTGGACTATGGTATAGTCCCAAACACTTACAATCTGAATCAGTAAGCATATGAACAAACAGAATCAAAATAATCAAGTAATCCAAGCATGATATCGAACATGTTAGAAGATACAACATGTACATGAAACCATACACAAACATTTCATAAGTAAACCGATTAAATCAAACACTTGCATAGAGGAAATCATAAACATCATTAAGATTGTTGAGAACCCTATCTCAACACCACTATTAAATTTAGTTCGCCACACAATTTCTCACACAGACATCTTATCAAACACTTAGACTACACAACTCCAACATACATGACGTATGTTGATTTCAACATAGAATATGACAAATCTTTATATCAAGGGGTTGTCTCATACACAACAATTATGTTCTTACATTCAATACATATGGTAGGCATAAAACATAAATCCATATTTATTTAGTCATTTCAATAAACACTTAGACTACACACATTAGCCTACATAAGCTATGTTGGCCAAAATGTGTATTAGGGCGAATCCTTTCACCAAACTGATCATGCATCCATAACTAGCATATATATACGGCAAATATTCATGGCAATCATATGAATAAAATTTATATGGATACGGTATTTTCTACAAATACATAAAATACACAAAATTCCATATTCTTTGTATTTAACCGAAACGGAAAACGGATAGCATGTTCTACATGTGAAATAGCATCCACGTTAGGAATCTATCATTAAACGACATTGAAAGCTTTGAGAAATGATAACCTAAACATCTATAGTCCGCACCTTATGCTGTAAAAGGGTAAAGAAGTCGATGGAATCTCTAAGTCTTCGTCAACGTTGATATGACGACCTATAACACGAGGTAAGTCAGCTATTTCGCTACTTGCAACTATCGAAACCCTAAAACAAATTAGGGTTAGGTTTCCTTACCTAAGAACGACGCCAGAATCGTTGGCATAACGATCCAAATACGGTAGATGTGCACGAAGAATGGCAGGAACAACTGACAAGAACAATCCTCACACTCCCCCTCACTTTCTCTCTCTCTTTCCTCCTCTTTCTTTCTTCTTTCTCCCTTAGGTTTAGGAAATTCGTATGGGATATGAGAGAGGGGCTTTAAGCCTCTTATATAGGCTCTAAATCGACGGAAATAGCCTTATGGCTAAGGTATACTTAGGTTATAACCAAATCGACCTTGTTCCGATCCAACGAAGCATTTCTGGAGGTCCTGTTACTAAATGCGGTCGGACTTAAGCTCATAAATGCTGGATCTTGATCGAGTTAAGTTTTCTGTCCGGTTGGGTTTCCAGATCGACCGTGGCGGACCAGTTTCAGTTCAGCGGTCACCGAAACTCGATCAGGGCCACAAGTGCTATGACATGTAAGGGCCACCTATCCTGATCCGAGGGTAAATTTGGGTCAAAATCCAACGGTCAGAACGCTTAGAAATAACGCGTAAGCGACACGTCTCAGATTTCTTAAAATTGTATTTAATTTCTTAAAAATCTTCATTTTCTCACACTCTTCACTCCGAACTCAAGGAAATTGTCCCAGAGCATCATTTGGACGTGATTTTCGCGGTGCTTGTCAAGTCCAGCTAAGTGGTCAATATCTTCTAAGTTTATCGATATTGGACTTTCGACGTGCGGTGCAGGTCCGATACGGAGTTTCAAAGTGCTCCCGAGAGTAAATGGGAATAGAGATTGTCCCTAAGTTTCTAGATAACATAGCGTTAGCAGTCCTACTCATTTTGGGTCTTGTAATTCGTATTTAAAGTGGTTCAAGTTAATTTTACTGAGTATTCAGTTTGATACTTAACCAAATTCTAGCCTAATTATGGTAGAGTACGGTCCTAGGACCATTCTATGCCCCATTTTGGGCACTTCTAGTTATCATATTATTTTAATTATTTTTCTAGTGGTTTATCATCCAATTTACCCTATCTCTACCAAATTTCATAAGATTTCGAGTTGTAGAAAAATTCTAAAAATTCTCGAAGCAGCAGCTGTGCAACAAGTGATTTTCGAACAGTTGTCACAACGTCCTACTTTAAACTATATTAAATATTTTATTATATTTTTCAAATATTTTTATATAAACTAGACTCATTTAGTTTCAATCTGGTTTTTGAATCACCTAAATCGGAGTTCTAACGAAGGAGATATGATTTTTCAAAGTTGGACGAAACGTGCATAAAAAATGCAGAAACTGGGCTGCCTGACCGCTGTACGGACGAGGCCTCGCCGGTCACTGGACTAATTGGCGAGGGATCGCCCCAGGGGCGAGGTCCCCCCCCCCCGGGGATGCTGGAAACATGTGGGACCCACCTCGGGTCCTTCCGAATTGAGACGTTTGGGCCCACGAGTCCGTCTAGGCATTTATCAAGTCTCATTTGCAAATCGGAATGAGTTACGCGAGTACAATATATGATTTTGGGGTAGAAGAAGCTAGTCCAACCAAATAACCTATCTACATCATGAGATTCCAAGAATTCCATAGTCAAAATCCCATTTTATGCATGTATGAACCATTTATAGTAAGCTTTAGTTTAAGTATAGTTCTTCACCTTTTAAACTTTAGGATTTATGTCCAATATGAAAGTACTTGGAGAAATTTGAAGAATGAGGTGGTGAAAGGTGAGATTTTGAAGGAAATGGGTTGAAAAGCGATGTTTAGACTTTAGGATTGAGCTCTAAGAGTGATATGGTTAACTCATTTCCTAAGGACGTCTAACTCCAGGTTGGCAAAAATCTAGGGTGTTACAACTAGAGATCAACTTTCCTCTTTAATGTGGTTTATGGGCATTGGCCATGGCAGAATCTCATGTTGATACTACTCATAAGCCAGCATGGTCCCGCCAAGTCCAACCTAACTATTGGGAATGTGAGTTGGGATTCACTAAGAACATTGGGAACTTGACGTTTGAATGCATTTTATTGATTAATCGATGAATGAGGACTTAATTCATTTGTTTACCCATGAGATTAGGCTTTAGATTGCCAAAATATCGTTCTTTCATCTTGAACTTTTACTCATTCATGCACGAATATATAGACTTATATTTTTTGGAAAAGATTTGAATTTTTGAAAGTTAGGAAGATTGTTTCATACATGTTTTGCTCGGGACTAGCAAAATGCTAGTTGGTTGAGTGTGAAATATTGCATATTTCCCCCTATTTATGCCTTGGTTTTATGAACGTGATAGTGTTTAATCGATCTATTCATGCATGTTTTGTCTTGCGGGGTGATTTTGAGAGCTTAAGGTGAAAAGGATACTAAAAGCATGGAATTCGATGCTTAAGAATTACCAAAGCAAGGATGGATCTTTGGAGACTAAGATTGAAGAATTCAAGAGTCCAAGATCTAAGAAAATCAAGTGAAGAAGGAAGAAGACCAAGTTTGCAAAGCGTAGAATTCAAGAGTTACTGAACTTGACTATTCGATGACATCGAACACACTTCGATGCCATCAAAGTAAGTGTTCGATGCTATTGAAGGAGGCTCGATCCCATTGGAAAATCAGAGAAAAATCAAGTTTGGTTGTTGGACAATTGGGAGTAATTCTCAATTCCATCGAAGAAGACCCTTCGATCCCATTGAAGAGGTAGTTCGATGCCTTCGAAGCCAGTTTGATGGCATTGATAATTTCAGGAATTTTGAACTCAACTCGCTAGACTATTTCGGATGATTCTCGATTCCATCGAAGCCAATTCGATGCCATCTTAGGAGGCTTGATTCCATCAAAGGCGTATAGAATACGCGTGGGACAGTTTCCAAATTCAATTCCAACTAGACTTCGATCATTCAATGACATCGAAGTCCCATCGAAGGTGTCATCGAAGCTGCGAAATGTGTGTAAATTTGAGGCGATTTGCAAAGTCGACCGAATAAAGCCTATATAAAGGAGTTCTCTGAGGCAATCTAAGCACGAATTAGGGTTGAAGGAGTAGAGCAAAGGGTGTAGCAACTTCCAAGGAGTTCTCTCTTATTCTCTAGTTAGTTTTTCATGTTTTTATTAATAGTTTTTAGCTTAATCATGTCTTTGGTTGGCTAATCTCTTAGCTAGAGCTAAGAGGTGAAGCTTATAGTTTATTTTAATATTTTTCTTACTTTGATTCAAGTTATGATCTTAATGTTGGATATTTCATAATTTATGGTTTGAATTTAAGTGGTATTTTTGGATTTACTTTGATCTATCGTTGACTCCGGGCACGGTAAATGCTTGGGAACTTCATGAATGCTTTCTCTCATATTTGTGATTGTTTGATCTATAAAATTATCTGATCTACCATTGACTAAGGGCATAGTAGATGCTTTGAACTCCCTACAATCAATTCCATGAGACTGTTATACTTGGATCATTATTATGAATGTCCAAACTTATATTAGAACTGTTTATGATGTTTTAACTGCTCTATCATCCAACTGGACAGATTAGGACTTGAATTCCAGTTGAAGTATTGATTGAATCAAGTAAGGATGCATTAAGATAACTGCAAGTGGATCCTTGGCAACTCTAGTTTCCATAATTTTGATAGTTTCAATTCACAAAATATCTCAATTACAGTTTTAAGTTTAGTTGATGGTTCTAATTCTTAATTAGTTCAAAAATTTACACATATTTAGTCCTTGTAGGTACGACCTCGGTCTCATTGATCACTACATCGCAACCCTGCACTTGGGGTACAAGCGAACAATTATCTAGGATAATCTCATAGGAAAGTTGTCAAATGCATATTTCGTTATCTCTAAGGAACTAAGGAGTTGATGTAGTGTTATGAAGGCACGAATCTCTAGCTTAAAGGATTTTAGACGTCACTTGAGGTAATGAGCCTGATGTGAAAAAGTCAACTTCAGGCTATGTATTCTTTTTTCGATAAGGTGTTATCTCATGCTCGAGTAAGAAACAACCATCCATAACCCTGGCATAGAGGTCGATTACATTGCATGTTATGTTACTATTCAGGAATGTGCATGGGTCAAGAGATTCTTACTAGGTCTAGGCATTGTATTAGGCATTTGTGAGCAACATTACTGCCATTGACTTAGTGAAGAACCCTAAACACTACTGGGAGTCCAATCAGATTGAGATAAAATATCATTATGCACGTGATCAAGCAAGAGTTAAAAAGGTCACCATTTGTTATATCCTCGCCAAAGAGATGTTAGTGGCCTCATGATGAAAACTATCACTAGAGACATTTCAAGCTCACGTCAGGCAAATGGAATTGAGAAGAGCTTGAGGAATAAATTTATAAC
This sequence comes from Magnolia kwangsiensis, assembly GCA_037074715.1. Taxonomy (NCBI): domain Eukaryota; kingdom Viridiplantae; phylum Streptophyta; class Magnoliopsida; order Magnoliales; family Magnoliaceae; genus Magnolia; species Magnolia kwangsiensis. Next base: position 103,689,237 of record CM073576.1, on the reverse strand, counting down.
CATTCATTTTCTTTAGTAATGAGCACTATTATTGGCTAAGTATATAGATCATCAATATTTATCTAGAGATTTTGAGGGATCTCCACTTTTGTTAGTAGGTCAATCGCTTATTGGCACTGGTAGTATAATCAAGGTGATGTTCATACATTGAGGTGTGAACCACCCTTTATCATAAAGAATAGAGGATAAGGATATAGTTGGTGAGATGTTGTATTCGCCTTCAACTCTAAGGGACTAAAGATTAAACAAATCAAAGTTGAAATAACATAATCTCACAATTACTCTTCTAATTAATGTTATGGCATAATTAAAAGCTAGATAATGAAAATATGAAATGAGTAATACCTCATGTGTGATGACTTGTATATTGTAGACTCAAGGTTGCCTATTATCATCTTCTTTACAACGTGGATTGTGACCACATACAGTGACTTATTACCTATAGATTGCTTTGATACAATATAATTATTGCAACGTGCGAGTAGCTAATCCTATAAGTGACTATTTGTGTCATCGTCTTGCCTCTTGTGTATAAGAGAATGAGATTGAGTATCACTACTTTAGTGTACAATAATGAAGGTCTGCAAATTGGCCTGATTCAATTGCGCAAGAAAAATGACTTAATTGATTCCAATTTACACATTTGTGTAGTAAAATTTCGATGACAAATATACCAAATTTCTAGAACTATTAATACACACAAAGACTTATCCACTGGTAATATAAAGTTTTTATAGCTTTTTACAAACAATATTATTTTAAAACTATGTATTATATTATTACTTTAAAAGAATTTAAATTGATGCTTGTGAGAAGCTATTTTTTATTTATTTATAATAAACTCAATAATTTGAATAAATAAGTATATTGGAAATGTACTCCAGGTCGAGAGTCAACTCCATCTAATGTGGTCATGTGAAATATGACAAGCATCGCAACGCTTAGGTTATTAATTGCTTGTTAGGTGGTCACTCAGTAGTCAAACACGTGTAAGAAAACAATATTCCAACTGGTCCCATGCCTTTTATTTTTATGATTATATGAGTTTTTGTTTTCATTATGTGAGACGAGGTAGATGGACATTCTATATTGTGCTCACCAACAATATGATTGATTGGGAGATGTTGGATATGGGCCTTTGGGGCCCACATGTGGACAACCACTAGTGGGTGGATCTCACACAAGTGTCCCTCTGAATTCTTCTTTTCGAAAAGTGGAGGGAGAGATAGCGAATGAGATGGGATAACCTCTGCCTTATCCAAAATCCTCCCTCACATTTTTATCCATTCCTTTATGAAAATGGGAGGCATTCCCCCATTAGGTGTATATGAACAATGAGAGAGTATCCTAGGGAGAGAAAATACTTCTTTTTAGCTCGAGTTTAGACGATCTAATCCATTAATTGAGTCAGAGGGGTCATCTTAACTGTAAAATCAAAGGACAAGATTCTCTTTGTTCCCATAGTGGTTCAATAGACCTCTAGACATAGACTATTGATCTTTGGCTTTATGCAAAGGTCCAAAGATTGTGCAGATTATTAGACCTGTAGACCCACCCATCTAGTCCATCTTTCAACTATTACATGCCCTCCCCAAAGGGTGAGTGAGCAAGGTAGGATCATGGAGGGGTAGTAGCTATGAATAGCATTAAGCATGAAGCTTCGTGCATGAAATGTCATGTTTGAGTAGTTGGCAACCAAAAATAGCATAAAATCCACCAATAAATGGTTGCCAGCATAAGACACATGCCAACATAGTAAAGCCTCACATATCATTGCAAAATGCTTTCATAGTGGTTTATCTTTGAAATTCATGCGCATTTAGCACCCTATTAATACTCTATTTCACTGTAATTTATTACATATGCTCTTAGCGTGAAAACTAAGCTTTCATCTGAGTTGGTCTTCCATCCTGAGGAATATCTTTGTTCTTAGTCATTTTCTCTTTGATATGCTTCATCGAACCAAACTTGTTTATTCTATTACATTGAAATGAAAGGAAAAAAAAAAGCACTATTATTTTATTTTCTTGCATTCACTTGTTTTTATTTTTAAAAATTGATGATAATCGTTGCATTACCTTGCTCCATACAAAAACCTGTAAACTGAATACTATTGCCAAATACCCTAATTTTATTATATTTAGCCTCACAGGCTGGATATTATTATATTGTAGTATTTTGCAGTGTGGGAATACCATGGTATTCTACCTCTGCTGAAATGGCCTTTTTTCTAGTCAAATACAAAAAGTTGTAAATTGAATACTAGTGCTAAATACCATAATTTTATTACATTTAGCCTCACAAGCTAAATATTATTATATTGTAGTATTTTGCAGTGTGGGAATACCATATTATTATATTTAAGTATTTTGTAGTGTGGGAATACCATGGATATTTTTATTTTATGTGATAAGCATTATTCTTCTAAACTTAGATTTGCTTCCATAATTGTTTAATGCAGGATGATGTTTCGATTGTCAATCATTGGCTTGTAAATGGGATGCATTATGCACGCACAAGGTATGAATATGATATGATACTATGAACATTAAATAATGATGACAGTGGAAAAGAATTTTGATGTTGATGCTGATAAGAAATAGAATTATATCATGAATGTTATTTTAAAATATCGAACTTTGGGCAATATCTTGTACTACCCTAAAGAAACAATGGAGATGCCTTAGATCACTAGTTTGAGAAATATAATTTAAGAAGCAGGTGTCGATTAAAAACAAAAAAAGAAGAGGAGGAGGTGGAAGAAGAAAAGGAAGAAGAAGAAATATTTAAGATATTCTTAGAAGAAAGCAATTACATATTCTTGTTACAAAGCTAAAAAGAAATCTTTAACCATGCTCTTATAGCCGCTAAGAGTATGGCAATTGCAGAATGAAGAAGCATCACCATATTGGCCTTTGAAGATTGGAGGCAATTTGAAACATGGAAATGAAAAAGTTTAATGGTTTTCTCTAGGTCTTGCGAGGCAGACAAATGCTGCGAGAATATACCCATGCTAAGAGGATTGTGTATTTTCTTTTACTATTCTAAAAATCTTAATCACCGGAGTAGGTGCTCGGATTTTCAATGGGCTACAACTAATAAGCTAGGGCTTTGGAGGTCTGCTTTGTTTATTATTGTGATTTATTGTAGAAACTTGGGAGCTAGGTGTTCCATTGCTCTAAAGGGATGTCAATTAGGTGCCTAATAGGCTCTCTAAAGAGAGTGACAAGAGAATCACTCACTATCTGTACCTTGATGTATCTATGATGATGCTTTTTTTTTTTTTAAAGGTTATTTAATAAAACTTTAGTAGCCTTTTAGAAATTTTTTTTTTTTTGTTGATAGGTGTCCCAGTAGTAGTAGTAGCAATTCTAGCATGATTAGTGAGATGATTGTTGACAAACACTTGTAGCCATAAGCAATGGAAAATAAGCATGAAGACATTGCTTCAATGTCAGCTAATAAAAAAAACTTGATATCATACTTCATTGAAAATATTAAGATAATGAAAAGTACCTTATTGTGTAGTGTTAAACAACAAACCAAAGATTTTTTTTTTTTTTTTTTTTTAAAGGCAACAAACGGAAATTCATTAAAGGAATAAACGAAAACAAAAGGGGAGAAGAAAAAGAAAACAGGAGGAAGGAAACAAGAAAGGAGAAACTGCTGAGGTAGCAGAGACTACCAATCAACCTAAGAAAGAAACATCAAAATTTGACAAAACCGTGACATTAGCTGCCCATTCCACCACCATGTTCCTAGCCCTAGCTCCCACCAAAGAGATCGACGAAGACTTGTCTTCGAAACACCTTTCATTACGTTCAGTCCAAATGGCCCACCACATAGCAAGAATCACCATGCGCCAAACCAGAGATTTAAGCTTCCCGAAATTAGGCCCATGCCAGGCCGCAAGAAGATCGGAGGCAGTTGCAGGACTGCACCAATAGATCGAGAACCTGTTGTAGATATCAGTCCATAGCTGATGAAAAGAAGGACAGTGAACGAGGAGATGGTCGACCGTTTCCGCCTCCCGCATACAACAGACACATATATTCACAATCTGCATACCCCTCTTAATCAAATTGTCAACCGTGAGAATTCTGTTCCGACCCACAAGCCACCCAAAACAGATGAATTTTGGAGGGGCCAAACATTTCCAGATGAACGGATTGGCTTGACGTAGAGGAGCAAAGGGGAGGAGCACGGAATATAAAGATTAAACAGAGAATACGCCAGATTTAGCAAGTTTCCACCCAACTTCATCGGGCTGATCGCCGTAAGGAACAGACTTAGAGATAAGATCTTGCAGATACGTAAATTCAATTATTTCTTCATCCTTCAGGTTCCTGAGACAGGAAATGGACCAAACGACATGCATCCCAACAGTAGAATAGCATTTGTTGACAGTAATGTCTTTGTGAGGGGTAATACGATAAATTTGAGGAAAACGGGACATCAGCGGAATATCCCCCACCCACAGATCTTCCCAAAAATGAATAGACGACCCGTTGCCAAGTGAATAGTTGCTGTTTTCGATCACCTGATTTTTAGCAGCTAAGATGCCCCTCCAAACATGCGAAGCCTTATAATACGCAGAATCATTTGGCCACCATCCGCCTTTGGAAGAACCGTATTTCCCTTTGACCACCAAGGTCCATAACGCATCCTTTTCGGTCGCAAATCTCCACATCCACTTACCGAGCAAAGCAGCGTTCATCACTTTCAGATTTTTAACATTGGCACCTCCCCCCTTATATAATTTGCAGACTTCGTTCCATTCCAAGAGATGAAATTTTCTTTGATTTTCCTTGCCGAACCATAGGAAGTCCCTCCTAATTTTATCAATTGCTTTCCTCACTTTAGGAGGACAACGGAAGAGGGACATAAAGTAGAGAGGGAGAGTAGAAAGGGCAGATTTAATCAGCGTTAAACGCCCACCCAAAGATAAATAACGGCATTTCCATGTCGTTAAGTATTTATGGAACTTGCAGACAACTAGATCCCACATGTATTTAGGAGGAGAGCCCACAGCCAGGGGGAGATTGACGAAAGAGGTCGGGAAGGAATCGACCTGACATCCGAGCAGCTCAGCGAAGGATTCTATCGACGACTGGGGCACGTTGATCCCATGGATCTTTGATTTACTCATGTTGCTCCTAAGACCCGACACTGCTTCATAACAGCGCAAAGTAGTAAGAAGATTTGTGATGCAACCCGAAGACACAGTGGAGAAAATGAGTGTCGTCGGCGAACTGAATATGAGTAATAGGGTTTGGCAATCCTGGCATCTTTATGCCGCATAAGAGACCGTTCGCCTGCCCTCTGATCAACATCTGAGACAATGCTTCGGCAACAATAAGGAAGAGGAGGGGGGAAAGGGGGTCGCCTTGGCGGAGCCCTCTGGTGCTTTTAAAAAAACCTTTAGGAGAACCGTTTAAGATGATGGAGAAATGTGCAGAACTGATACAAGCCTTAATCCACCTTCTCCATTTAATTCCGAAACCCATACGAGTCATCATGTAAAGAAGAAAGTTCCAATCAACATGGTCATAAGCTTTGGCTATGTCCAACTCACAAAAAATACCCTGGGAACTGGATTTATGACAAGAATGTAAAACTTCATTAGCAATGAGAGCTCCATACAAAATCTGTCTGCCCTTGATGAATGCATTCTGATGAGGAGATATGAGGCTGCTGATCACCTTTGACAGACGAGAGAAAAGAACTTTGGCTAGAATTTTATAAGGACTCCCCACCAAACTGATCGGACGAAATTGCGAAAAAGATGTAGCCCCTGGAACCTTAGGAATGAGAGAGATAAAAGAAGCACCTAAACCCTTCGAAAGTTTACCTTTAACTTGAAATTTGAGAACAAACGACATCACATCATGACGAACCACCTCCCAAAATGTGTGGTAGAAACTCATCGGAAATCCATTTGGCCCTGGCGATTTATCCCCCCCTAAGGCGTCGACAGCATCCTTGACCTCAGCCTCTGTGAACTGGACCTCTAACGAATCGGCCATAGACTTCTCCAAAGAGGGGAAAGGGAGACTATCAACGCGCGGTCTCTTCTAATTTTCATCAATAAGGAGATGATTAAAATGAGAGATGGCAATACGTTCAATCTCAGCTTTATCCTCGATTTTGTTCCCGTTATCCTCGATTCTGTTCCCGTTAAACCGAAGATTAAATACAAAAGTTCTATATTGAAAGAAGGGTTGGATGATAATCATAGATAGGATGATTAGGATTGATTGAAGTAATGCTTTATCTCGATACAAACTATAAGGAATGATATATAGGGCAGCATGCTTCATTTGGTTGGCATGTAATGCAGAACCTTTATCAATCTGTTCGTACCTCTAGCCGAAGCTTATCTCCGACAATTCAGGATTGAACACGTGTGAGTTGTATGTACGCATGTTCAACGGTCGCAGGATTTTCTGTGGATATGTATGATTGCATGTCAAAAGGAGGCAACAACGTATCAATTGCATTAAAAGCGATCGACATAGGTGCGACCGGGTTTGAGTGGCTAAGCAACAAGTAGCCAATGGCCAAGTTCACACGATTGCTGGACAAGTGTTTAAAGATCACAGAGAGCAAGAACGTGGGAAGTATTTGGAAGCAGAGCGAGGGAAGAAATAGTTACAATAACCGTCAAGACGTGGGAAGCATCTAGAGCAATGAAGCAATGTTGTAAATAGAAGATCAAGTAAGCCTAAAAATTCGTCTCACACCTACCCAAAAAAATTAGCAAATCCAATTATCTTTCATTTATCTCGTCAGATTTACATTCCATAGTGTAATCGTCTTTCCTTATCAGGTAAAGTCTTTTACTTAGCATAATTATTTACTTTCTGCACTTGCCATTTATATTTCTTAGCCTAATTCATAGTGCAAGTACAACAACTGATAATCATAGCTGTAATTGGAGCACTCTCCAGTGGTTGATAATGGCCGATTGTAAGTTTTCTTTCTTATTCCATTTCATTTGCATTGAGAAAGTCCTTTCGTACGGAAGGCATAAAGTAACCCATCATCGGAGGACGAACTCCACCCTCTAACTATCGCCTGATCCATTTACACTTTGAGCGAGTGGCTAAATAGGCAACCAGTCCCCTCAGACCTCGGTCATCCTCAGTGTCTGCCTACTTTGGCGCTCGGGGTCATTGTTGTTCGGTTTGAATTGTAATTGCAATCCCAATTCTGGCACGCCTGCGCACCGGCCATGTTAGGGAATAAGAAAACTGTGACGAACAATTTTTTGGCACGCTCGGTGGGACCATATTTAATTAGGCTATCGGTATAGCTGTTGCCAAGAATGCAGAGAAGAAGCTGTAGAATTGCCAGAAACGAACTTGCAATGCCAACCGCATTACCCCCGGGGGATGATGTCCAGTTTCAAGCACCCCCGAGGGAAATTAATTTGAATGTTAACTTGACCGGAAATCAAGTAGGGCCATCCACGGTTCATTCTATCCTTCTGAATGAAGTATAAATGGTACTCAAGGATGTTCATACGAGCTTCCAAATGGTGCAAGAATATGGAGAGCTCAAGCAGAGCAGTTCCGTCAACAGGTTAAAAGTGCTAATCGCTTCATGGCCAGTCAGACTGAAGCCATGCAATGATTGTTAGCAATCGTGATGGAGTAAACACAACCAACACAACAACATAACGGGAGTTCGGTCGGTAATGCTATCCTATTCCCACCGACACCACTTACAACGCAATTCTCCACATATTCCTCCCCTAGAGGTCAGGAATGTGCCACCCCCTATAGAGGTCAGGCGACCTGAGCAGGAGGTTGGGAATTTTGAAAATAGAAACCAAGGGCTGCCAATTGGGTTCTACCCGTTGCAAGGTCCTAGGTTTTAGGAGAATTTTAATTGATTTGGTCTGGATCATCCGCCAGCCATGGAGCCTTAACGGATCGATCATGACCAAATACTGTAGCTTGTGTAGGAAGTTTTTGGCCAAGTAATAGGCTGCAATACTATTCCTACGTATCATAAACCATACCCTAAATGGGTGGATTGACAACACCCATTACTGAGGAACTATTGACCAGATTTCACTTTATTTTCAGGCGAGCACGGTCAGTTAACTATTGAACATGTTCGCCGGTTTACTATGTAATGTGGTGAGCTAGCCAATAATGATTATTATAAATTGCATTTATTCGGTCACTAATTGACTGCCACGACCTTTACATGGTATTCGAACTTGTCACCAGATTCAATACATAGCTGGCATGAATTAGAGGAAAAATTTCATGCTCATTTTTTCTCAAGGAATAGGGATATAACCATGGTCGACCTCGCACGTTTTTGACAGCTATTTGGGGAATCCTGCGAAAGTTATATTATGCGATTCAAGTGGGCGAAAAGCTGCTGTAAGGTAGTCATGAGTCATGACCGAGGCTGAATTCATGTAGCTTGCACAAGATGGCCTAGAGTACAAACTCTGTAAAAAGTTCATAAGCATGGAGTTTGCTGATTTATATGACCTTACTAAGAAGGTTTCTCGATATGAGGAGTTGCTTCAAGAGGGGGCTAAACAAGAAAATTCGTCAATTGGAACGTATTATAACGATCCTAATTATGAAATTGCGATTGCCGAAGTAGTGGCTAAAAAGCCATTAGTATGCTTGGCATTTGTCAAGGCAGAATCAACTGCCCCAGCAGCTCAGAAAGCCTAGAAAATATATACCTTTGATATTACTTGGGCTGAAGAGATCTTTGATTTCATTTTAGAGCCAAGTTTATAAGGTTCCTATTAATCATAAGATACATTCAGCCGACGAATTAAAAAGGCTTGAGTATTGCAAATGGCATGGATTTCGGTCCCATTCTACTAACACATGTATCATTTTCAGGAATCTCATTCAAGATCACATTGACCGCAGATTACTGAAATTTTTGGAAAAAGAAAAGGAAGCCATGCTGATTGATACTGATTCATTCCTGGCCGGCATGGAGATAAACATTGTCACAACTGATTTAAGGGATTGACCTCGACTGAAAGTCGAACTTGTTCCCGAAAATTCGGGTAGAGCACACGGTCGATACACGCCAAGATGGCGATGACATCTCAGTATTAGGATATATGTGATCGAAGGAACAATAAAAAATCACAACTATGTGATTGCTGCGTTCGAGAAATCCCTTCATGACCAATAAATCATCCCAAGTTGGGAAATTCCAACCCTGGCCTCGGTCGAGACCATCAACGGTCGAAGTAACCAGTGTCCAACTGCCAATCGCCGTGATGGCCACCTTTGATTAGGATGGTCAATCCTCCTGCCACGCGAGAGGGAGTGTGGAAATGGCTCACGCACCCGAAGTTCCAGGAGGTATTGGAAGCTTTGACCAAAACCCAGAAATGCTGATGGCAGAGAAACAGAGCCGGAACAAGAAGGGAACAAAACACTTCCTCGACTGGAGCCCAGGCTACCATGTCCATTTTGGAAAGTACCCTCACCTAACGGAGTGACTGTAAACACAGTTGAGGCCATCATTCCGCTTGTTGATCAAGAAAGTGAAGATCCTCTTGAAAGCATGAAGGAGTCAGGGGGCCATAAAGAATAAGACAATGCTGTCAACCTGTCAGATTACTTCAGTGAGGATTGCTTCCCCACAGAGGAATGGTTGCCCAACGAACTTGTATCTACTGCAGATATGTTAAGGGATACGATGATCAATTTGTTAGACGAACTTACGGGCAACAAAACCCCTAGTCAGACTGATGATATCGAGTCTGATACTCTAGGGGGCGAGGTTTGCGCAGTAGCGTTGTGTTTGATTCTTTGCCACCTACAGTGTTCCATTACAATATGGTACTAACCTTGCTGTCTGATTTTCAAGCAAGGGTAACTCAACCAAACACAATGCCTGGGGATGTAGAAGAGTACACTCCCCCAATTATTATACAACATGCTTCTTTTCCTTATGAAGAGGAGAAACAAGACAAGGCGTTGCATGTTAACACAATCATTGTAGCGACCGACGGTACCACTGATAGAGTAATTATTGATAGAGCAACTACTGATATGACACAACATCTCAAATCACCGTACATATCGGCCCGTCTAGATGGTTGCCCTGTTACTAGAATTCTGGTAGACAACGGAGCAGCATTAAACCTAATACCAAAAAGAATGATGGCCAAATTAGGAAAAACTGCGGCTGATCTGATTCCGTCTGAAGTGATTGTTAGTAATTTTGCCAGTCACATTACCAATACACATGGTGTCCTACCGGTCGACCTTACTGTAGGCACCAAGTTTGTCCGAGCACCATTCTTTGTAGTTAACACGTCGTCAAGTTACAATGCTTTACTAGGGAGAGATTGGATTCATTCTTTTGCATGCATCCCATCTTCTCTTCACCAGTTAGTCATTTTATGGAATCAGGATAGGGTCGAGCTTGTCTTGGCTAATAATAAACCCTTTCTAGCCACATTAAATGCTAATGAGGTCTATTATTACGGTGAAGAAATAGGGTCCATTAGGTTCACTGGAAGGAATAAATATGGTCACCCGACCGACATTATAATAAAGAAGAATTAAGGCAGCATTGTACAAGAGATGCCGACTCAAGAAAACGAGGCTCAGCCGAAGGACGTTACAAGTCGTGTTATCGAAGAGATATCATGATTGTGACAGACAGCTGAAGGAATAGTATGCGAGGCCGACTTCGGGGCCAGAATAAAGAGGCTTCAAGAAAACCTGAGAGAGATTGACAGAAGAAGCAGAGGAGCATTGACCTTAAGTTCAAGACCCGTTGGACAAAATAAATATGGGGACGGATCAGAATCCAAGGCCCACATTTACAAGTAATTTGTTACGATCGCTTGAGCAGGACGAAATAATAAGGTTGCTACAAAATTTTGTAGATTGTTTTGCATGGGACTATCATGATATGCCAGGACTGGACAGATCTTTGGTCGAGCATGAATTGCCCACCAAAGAGGGACATTGGCCATACAAACAACCTCTAAGACGGATGACGTCCGAAGTTACTCTTAAGATCAAAGAAGAAATCGAACGACTCTTGAAAGCTGGGTTCATTTGGCTGATCAGATATGCTGAGTGGATGTCAAACATAGTCCCAGTAATGAAGAAGAATGGTAAGTTGAGAGTGTGTGTTGATTTCAGAAATTTGAATTTAGCCACTCCTAAAGACGAATACCCCATGCCTATGGCCGATCAATTAATCGATCAGGTTGCTCGACATGGAATTGTGTCTTTCTTGGACGAACATTCAGGGTATAATCAGATCTGCATAGCTTTGGATGATATGCCAAAGACAGCATTCAGATGTCTCAGACCTTTAGGGACTTATTGCTGGGTGGTAATGCCTTTCGGCTTGAAGAATGCAGGGGCTACATACCAAAGAGCAGTGAATGCCATCTTTCACAATATGATTGGCTGTTTTATGGAGGTCTACGTTGACGATGTAGTGGTTAAGTTGACCGATGCAGAAGAGCATCTGACCCACTTACGCCAGTCTTTTGAACGAATGAGACTCCATAAATTGAAAATGAACCCTATGGAATGTGCTTTCTGGGTATCGGCCGATAATTTTTTTTTAGGATTCCTTGTACGTCAGAGAGGGATCGAAATCGATCAAAATAAGGCTCATGCCGTGATCGATGCACGGCCACTAAGGAACAAGGCTAAGTTACAGAAGTTTCTGGGCCACCTAAATTTCTTACGACATTTCAAATCTAACTGTACAGGCATGACTAACGTTTTTTTCTTGTTGAAATTAAAATGGGGGACTGAGTTTGTATGGGAAGCAGAACATCAACTAGCTTTTGACTGAATCAAGGAATATTTGATGAAGCCGCTCGTGTCAATACTTCCTATCAAGAATCGGCCGCTCAAGTTATATATAGCTTCTTCCATAGGGTTGATCGGAGTCCTCTTAGCACAAGAGGACGATTTATGGAAGAGAGAGAATCTACTATTTGAGCCGAGTGTTGATTGATGTAGAAATGTGATATTCAGCTATGGAAAAATTGTGTCTATCTTTGTATTTCGTAGCCACCAAGCTTAGACATTACTTGTTGGGCAAAAGGGTTCATGTGGTATCTATAACGGATTTTCAAATACATGCTAAATCAGCCCATTTTAAGCGGCCGAATTGGTAAATGGGTTTTGGCGTTATCAGAATTCGACTTGCATTATCTGTCGCAGAAAGCAGTAAAGGGTAGAGCCATAACAGATTTTTTGGCTAGTCATCCATCTGATTTAGATGAACAAATCCCACCAAAACATTGTGTATTCATATTACATACAACTCATGCCTTGGAAACTAATCTTCGATGGGTCAAGGACCCATGAAACATCTGGGGCCAGCATAGTGTTGATCGCTCCCAATGGAAATCGGCAAGAGTTTGCATTTCAGTTAGAATTCGAGTGTACTAATAATTAGGCCGAATATGAGGCTGTGATAATCGGCTTGGAAACTTTGTTAGAATTACATGTGAAGGACGTGATGATTATTGGGGATTCACAATTGGTGATAAATTAGATGGACCAATTGCTCGAATGATTCAATGACGTCCAACTGATGCATGTCACTCGAGATAACAATGTGGATGCCAATGAAATCGTGCAATTGGCAGCAGGTCTTGAGGCATGGAAGGGAGCGGCCGGTCGGTTGATTACAATTCAAAAAAGATTCTTACCTTTTGTTTTCCTAAGGGGAAGTATTGCGGAAGTTTATTTGATTGAAGCAGATGAGGACGATTGGAGGGCTCCCCTTATGGGTTACTTGCAAAGTCCTCGAACCAAGGCTGATAGAAGTACAAGGAGATTGGTCATTAATTATGTTATGGTCGATAACAAATTATTTAAAAAAGGAGCCGATGGAGTTTTTCTTCGTTGTTTGTCAAAAAAACGAAGCCATGTCAGTCACGAAAGGAGTCCATGAAGATGTTTGTGGAGTTCATTGGGCAGGAAGGAAAATGAGGCTTATGCTTAGGTGTTACGGATACTTTTGGCTAGAAATGATGGCCGATTGTGTCCGATATGTGAAAGGCTGTGAGGCTTGCCAAAGGAATGGTCTAATTCAACGTGTGCCTGTGGCTGAATTACATCCTATCATAAAGCCATGGCCTTTTCGAGGATGGGCGATTGACCTGATCGGGCAGATCCATCCACCTTCAACCAAGCTGGATACGTTCATCATCGTGGTGACCGATTACTTTACCAAGAAGCAAAACCTATAAGGAAGGTCAGTCACGAAGATATCATTAATTTCATAAAGACTAATATCATTGATTGTTTTGGTGTGCTAGAAATCCATTACAATGGACTGAGGTGTTGCCTTCTTGGCCAAGGAAAAGAGTGCTATGGCCAACCGATATGGTATAAAAATCCTACATTCGACCCCATATTATGCTTAAGCTAACAGTCTGGCCGAGGCCAGCAACAAGGTAATCAAAAACATTTTGAGGAAAATGATAAGAGGAAATCCACGTGATTGGCATCTTAAGCTATCCGAGGCTTCGTGGGCTTACAGAGTATCACCTCGTACCAATATAGGGGTTAGCCCATTTATGCTGATTTACGGGCATGAAGCAGTCTTACCTTTGGAAATCATGGTCCCATCATTGCGAGTTGCACATCAATCTCTATTAAGCTCACCAGAGTTTACAGAAGCGATGTTGGTCGAGCTTGAGGGATTGGATGAGGCTCGTATCAAGGTGTTGAATTTCATCATGGCCAACAAAGCGGCCGTTGCCTAAGCATACAACAAAAAGGTTAAAGGAAAAGCCTTTAGGGAAGGAGATACAGTCTGGAAGATGGTCCTGCCTATTGGTCAAAAGGACCGAGCATTAGGAAAATGGTCTTATACATGGGATGGGCCATATACCATCGAACAGGTCCTGAGGGGAGGAGCTTACATCCTTAAGGATTTAAGTGGTAATGTTGCTCAAGCACCTATAAATGACTGATTTCTGAAATAATATTTCTCTCCATTATGGGAAGTCATTAGAAATCGGGCCGAGCTAGTTCAGTAGGAAAAATGAAGTTTTCATTTAATAAAAACCCTGAATAAGGGTCTGTTAAGAATGTTTGAATAAAGGCCTAGAGGCCACCCACTAGGCAAGAGAAAAATATAATAAGAGAAAAAGAGAGAGGCCAGGCAATGGAGCTATCCATTAGCCCATTTTGTAGGAGCAAAAGCCCGAGCAGCTTCAAGCTTTGTGTCCCTCGCCCGGTACCTCCTCTAGCTCCAGGATGCTCGCTGACTCACGAGCGCCTCTGGGGCGCATTTGATATAAGCTACGCGGTGGTTAATGTCCGCTTGTTCCAAGTCGGTCGATCGCTTCTCATCCTCACTGACCTCAGTGCGCCCTTGATAAAGAACTATCTGGGCCTCCACGAATGCAATTAGCTCAGTGCTCTCTAGCTGATTGTGGTTAGGATAAAGCCTGTTGGTATCGGCCAGATCTTCAAGCAGCCGGTCAAGCGAATGCTTCATTGTCCGCAACATTTTTTGATTGGACTCATGTTCACGAGTCTAGTACAATTGGTTTTTCCAGCCTGTTTCGGAGTGGGCTGGTGTTCTGTACTCAACACTAAGGGCTGACAACCGATTCAAAACGGCTGTACAATGCTCAACCTCTGCATCCACTGCTGCATATTCATCCCCGAGTCATCTGAGTTCAGAGAAGATATTCAAGATCTCCCGAGGAGGCCTTTCTTTCACAGGAATATTGTTAATATCCCTGAGAAATGAAAGTCGTTCATCTGCTAAGGAAGATGTTCATCTGGAGGAGCACGAGAAGGATTATACACCTTCATCAACGATTTCATCTAGAATTTTAAAGGATAAAGTGAAATGATCCATTGAAGATGGAAGCTCGCTTGCAAGAATGGTGGTTAAGGTTAGTTTATCTAATTCTTAACTTCTGCTTTTATAGACTAAGATTAATAGCAACATTTAATGTGCACGATTAGCCAAGTGACATTTGGTTACTCGATATTAAAGGAGCCATTCCCGAGATCATGGGAAGGTTGCGGGACAAGCGAAACTTGTTCATGAAGCATGGTGCGAAGTCCAGAACATTTAAATGTTGTGTCCACATTCTGAAGTGTAAGACATGCATCACATAAATTCGATGTGCATTGTTGAGGCATAAAAAAGTGAAGAAAGATTGAAGCAAGAAGAGACAAGGAGATAGAAAGAACCCTTGAAATGAAGAAGAAAGGGATAGCTTTGAAAGGGGTGCGCAGGACCGCACAACCAATATCAATTGCACGGGCCCGCGCAATCGATATGCCTTATGCAGGTCTACGCAATGGAAATATCAGTTGCGCGGGACCCCGAAACGAACTGCTGAAATGGTCCTTTGCAGAGTGATCTAAAACACTGAAAGATTTGTCCCACATCGCTAAGATTAGGATTTTCACACGTGCGAGAGTCTATAAATACCCCTTCCCCTCCTTCGTTAAAGGTAATTGAAGATTTTCAAGAGGAGCAGAGCGGAGCAGAAGACTGAAGGTAGGAGAGAAGTCTCCTGATAGTTGCGCAGGACCGCGCAACCGATATCAGTTGCACGGGTCCGCGCAACCAGGCTGCCCTGCAGTCTGTGAAGATAAGGGGCCGTTATGCTGTCGAAATCTATGGGCCGGGCTTCCTTTTTGTGGGCTTTCTTCTATTCACGGGTTTAGAGGAGAAAGATTAGTCGATTGAATCGACATTTCCCCCAAGTTATAGGGATGGTTGAAACGGGCGCTGTTATGCTGTTGAAATCTCTATTTCATTGAAGATTCGTCGATCCGATCGACATTCCTCCTAAGTCCTAGGAGATGATCGAAACAGGCGCCGAAAGGCTGTCGAAATGAACTCTTGATATTTGAAGCATAAGTCGTTTATCTTCAAATGATCTATCTTAGAATCAAGGGATGTAAAGAGGATGTAAATGAACTCAGTATCAATGAAATGTGATGAATGTTCTCAATATCCTTTCTCTGTTATGTTTGAATAAGACAATTTTCCAAATCAAATGCATTTGTTTCTTGTTCGAAACAAAATGGCGACTCTGTTGGGGAAATTCTTTATTGTCTTATTTAAATATTAACAGTGAAATTGCTATGAACTTTCATCACAGTTTTGGCCTCCTACAAACTCCAAAATGGCGACTCAGTGGGAAAATCCTCCCCTTCATCTCTAAGATAGATCACTTTAATTGTTCATTTACTAATTATAATTATGTTTTGTGTTGAAGGTTTTTAAAACTCGACTACGACTTACTGCTCATGGCAACTCTCATAAGAAAAGTGAACTTCCGATTCATCCCGACACGATTCGTGATAGAATACACACCAAATCATGCAAGTGAAGGTAGCATGGCTCAAGTAACAGCTGAGGTTGTTTCTGCTTCGCCCCAATTATCAAAAGGTGATGCGGGCTGGACCGTTGTGACATCTCATAAGGCAAGAGCACAAAATGCCAGAAGTTCTAGAATGAATCAGCCTTCGTTAAGAATCAGAGGGCCAATAACACGTACCACAGTTAAAAGGAATCCCGAACTTGCTCCTCCGGCGATCTATCCTGAGCAAATAGCTCCACAATTGACAGCGCGTGATTTCCCAGTTTTGAATGCTCCGGTAGCTAAATGGATGAGAGAATAAAAAGGAAAAGCACTGGTGATCAGATCACCAATGCCATCTCAGACAAATTCACTAGTATCAGCATCACTTCAGTCAATTGATGCCACAGGGGGCATGGAAAAGTCCAATGAAGCTCCATTCTCTCCCTCCGCTACGAGTCCTGTTACGTCATCATATTCTTGCTCTACTCCAATTACTGCTTCGTCAAAAAGTGGAGAAGCTGCAGCATATATGGCAAGAACAAATCCAGATTGTAGAGCAACTACAGAAGATCGTTTCAATGCAATAGCAGAAGCCCAGAATGCATTAATGAAAGAATGCAGAAACCTTAGAGGCACTAGCAACTCTTGCACACAACGTAGCTCGAATGGCGTTTCCCCAGAATGCAAAGGAAGGGCAAGAAAATCAACCTGACATCCTCCCACCATAGGGGGCAGGGTCATTGGGGTCTATTCCAGCGGCAAGAACTGTGACACAAGATGAGGTGAGGCAAGTGGTTGAAGAAGCGGTTAGAGCGGAAAGAGAACGTGAAAATATTGGACATTTTAGGTATCGAACGCCGTATCTAAGGGAGGTGGAAGACATCCCCTTTCTGGCCAATTTCAAGCATCCGAATTTTCAAAAGTTTAATGGAGAAGGATCCCCGGAGGAGCATTTAATGCACTTCATCACCAGTATGAGAAAATTTTCTACAATACCACAGTATTGCTTGCGACTGTTTGGTTCGTCACTAACACACAGCATTTCGATGGTATTCTAGTTTGGCACCAGGATTGATACGTACCTAGGAACAAATGCAAGAGGTTTTTATGTCAAACTTTTTCTCTTCAGAGCGTGATGTCAGTATTACGGAGCTGGCCTCTATACGGCAGAGAGAAGGAGAGCCGGTAGAAAAATTTATAGACAGATGGAAAACGTTGGGGGCCTCATGTAGATAGTTACCGGAAGAAAAAGAACAAGTCCAAATGTGTCTGAATTCTATGGGGACAGGGATTGCGTTTGGATTCACCAGCGCCGATATCAGAACTTTTCGTGACTTGGCCACTAAGGCTCACGGCTCACGGCTCGCGGCTCACGCTTTGGAGCTGATGACTCGAAAGATCCCAGCATTTCACCATGAGAAAACCATGAGGGTATCCGGCAAAATGGCCGTGAACCCTATTGATCGTGACAGAAGGGTAAAGATGTAAGGGACTCGAGGGAAAGGAGACCAGACCGAAGAGAAGAATGGAGTCAGTCAAGGAATAGATACAATGGAAAGAGGCCTAGAATGTTGAACTCTCATGAGGGGTTCGCATTTGATAAGGAAGATGTCGTCCCTATGATGGAACAATTGTTGAAAGCTGGCACGATAGAATTACCAGAGCCTAAACGCCCAGAATATGTGACAAGAACCAAAGAAAGAGATTTCTGTCGTTATCATCGCCTAGTGGGACACCCAACAGAGAATTGTTATACACCGAAATGTATAATATAGCGTATGGTCGATAGGGATGAGATAGTACTGGGGAAAGAAAAAGAAAGGGGTGCCATGGCAACTATAAATGTGCTTACAGTCCGAAAGAAAGTCCAAGATGTGAATGAAGAAGAAGATAGTAAGACGGCAAAGAAGGTTGCAGTAATCATGTTACGGTCAGGTAAAAAGGTGGTAAGCCCTATAAAGCAGAAAGCAGAAATTACTAGGAGAGAAATGATTGAAAGACAGAGTAATAGCGACAAGACAAAAGAGAAGAATGAGGTGACGAGAGTGACTTATGACATAGTAAGTCACCTAAAAGGAATACCGGCCCGATTAAGTGTTTATGACGCACTTAAGCTATCAGAAGAATTTCGACAGAGTCTGATTCAGGCATTGTCCGATCATGACATTAGAGAAACTTTACTGGCAGAGTTATAGCATGAAGAACTTGATGAACAAGAAGAGTGTCTCCCAGTTTCTTTCTCTGATGACGACTTGATCTGTGAGAGAGAACATAACAGGCCACTGATGATAGAGGGCCATATTCGGGGGAAGAGAGTCAAACGGATTATGATAGATAATGGGTTTGCAGTGAATCTTTTGCCACTTTCGATGTTAAGTAAGTTGAATTACCGTCGCTCAGAATTATGCCCCAGCGGAATGATGATACGGGGTTTAATCAAGATGGGCAACGCGCACTTGGCAAGATTACGGTAATGCTGGAAATAGGAGAATTAACTACTGACGTTGTGTGTCATGTTATAAGTGCAGTAACGACATACAACCTTCTCCTAGGAAAGCCGTGGATACATCAGTACAATATCATACCCTCCACTCTGCATCAGTGTTTTAAATACTTCAAAGACGGAGTACAACATAAAGTAATGGCTGATGCGAAACTGTATACAGAAGCCGAGTCCTTTGCAGATGCTAGCTACTATAAAGAGTTTGCTATAGAAAAGACAAGTAATGATGAGAATAGGGTCTTGAAGGACGTTCAAAAGAGCGCAATTACAGAAACGGCGGAAAAGGCAGGACCATCTGAAACCGCAGATATAAATAAAAAATTCTATTTTGTGCCGAAACATCTAAGGCAACCGGGACAACCGTCGTTAACCTTACTGTCATCTGAACAGTTGAAAATTTTACAGTCTAATTATACAATGCTGCTGTCGTATGCTGAAAGGAATAGACCGTTTTCAGCTTCTCCATGAAGATTTCAAGTCAAGGCAAGCGAAAAATACCCTGAGCCAATAGAGTTCTATGTTTCGGAAGAAGTAAAGACAAGAGGAGAGACTCAAAACAATGTGTACCATGGTAGGTTGACATCGCAAGACCTTCAGAAGTATAGTCCGACAAGTAAGAAGATTATGAAAAGCATGGGTTTTAATTATGAAGAACCCACCGGCTTGAACCATATGAAGGGAATTCAAATCCCTATTGGGATCAATCAGGATAAGCGAAGAAAATTTCAAGGGTTGGGGGCAAACTAATCACTAAATATTATCACAGTTATGCAGTCTTCTGCAGAAATACATTGCCTCAATATCTCCAAGAGGAAAGAGTATATCTCTAACAGCAGTCACAATCATATCAGATGGGCAAGATCAAGATCAAATGAGATAAGATGTACTTAATAAAAGAGGTGTACTTCAAAGGAGTAAATTGAAGCCCATGTTGGCCTATACTTGCGTTATCAAGAAGGAATTGCTCCTGAAGGCGCTACAGATTTTGATCCAGAAAATTATCAGAATAATGATTCTGTATCAGAAGGGGGCAAGATGAATAGAATGAATGAGGAAGAAGTTCGCAAGCATATCAAGATCATATGATAGCAAATATTATCATTAAAAAAAAGAGAAAGATGAGGAAGATGAGCGCCATCAAGCGAGCTCTACAAAATTTTGCCTGAAATTGATATCACCATCAAGTTAGTATATTGTGAACAATACAGACAAACGATACAGATAAACAGATGGGTATAATTGAAGACATTGGCAGAAGTCATGGTGTGTCAATTTCAGTCGGAAATACCTATCATTGTCTTCCAAGGCATTTTAAGATAGCATATTAAGTCATCGCCAAATGAAAAGTCTTGATGATCGCTGTCAAGCGATAACGATTGCTATCGAGCATTGATGATCATCGCCGACGCCAAAGATTCCTATCTCACTAGGTATTAATGACTATAAAATAAAAAGAGAGCAACTATCGCTGTTGCTGATCAATCGCTTATCAAAGTTGCCATCATCGCTGAGCTGATACATTATTTTAAACATGATACAAAAGTCCTTATGACATTCTCAGCAGCAACGAAATGTCAATTATTGATTAACCATCTGTTGACAGTAGAATAAATCATATAGCCAACTGCATATAAAATTGGTGACAACGATGGTTGCTTATCATAAAAAGGCAGACTAGCCAAGTCCCGAAAAAAAAAAAAAAGGAGAGGAGGGGCCAAGTCCTAAAAGGACCAAGTCTCTAAGACCTAAAAAGGCCAAGTCCTAAAAGGGACCAGCTACGCATAAGACTTGTGATTATTTAAGGCAGCCCAGTCAAGCCAATGGCCCGCTACGCATGAGACCTATGAAGATCGCCATTCGGGCAGCGGTGAGAAGCTAGTGGCCCTAAAAAGCCCGTGAAGGCCATCGTACGCATACCCATTCGGGCAGCTGACGGAGCTAATGACCAAAAGCCATAGGGCCAAAAGTCTTCAAATGACCAAAAGGCAAAGGGCCAAAAGTCGACCAAAAGCCTAAGTGCCAAAAGTCCTCAAATGGCCAGTCAGCATAACCCCCATGCCGTCTGTATAGCTTTCCGGTAGCGTCACGGGAAATGGAGGACATTGCCCTCCCGTGAATGGGCCTGACCTTGCAGACAAAGAAAATGAGGGCTGCAGTGCGAGCTTTAGATAGGCCAACCATGTATAAGACCCCCCAGATTTGTGATTCGATTCCGGTACTAACTCATGAGGAAGGGCTTAAACCTACTCATCGATGGACTGACAACCATGGATTTGGTACTCCCAAAGGTAGCCTTGCGAGCTCTGTAAACTCTCGAGAGTTACCGTGGCCAACCCTGTGCGTAAAACCAACCGAGTTCACCGCCCCGGTAGCTTCACTGGGCCCCTCTGATGGATTGCGGTTTGTGAACTCCATAGGCAGTGAGAAGTCCAGCGAACTCATAAGAGTTACAGAGGCCATCATGTGAGACCCGACTCCACTACTCATGAGCTTAAACTGTCTGTGAAATTGACGCTCCACTAATGCGCGTAAACTGTGTGTGAAATTGTCTGAATTGAAATCTAGCACCGCCAATGACAAGATATATAAATAAAGTCATGTAGGAAATCCCGCACTAACAAGCATAAAATACTAGTGCTTATATTAGTTCATTAATCAGTAAATATACTAAAGCTACCTTATAAGCAGCATAATGCATGATGTAGAAAATCAAAAGAGATTACTTGTTCAAATAGAAAATCAAAAGAAATTACTTGTCCAAATTGAAAATCAAAAGAGATTACTTGTTCAAAGAACATGTATACAAAAGGAATTATATGCTTAAAGTTCTTCTGTAATCCCTGCTATTGTCATATACTTTTGCAAATCTTCTCTTAATTGCATTTGAGCTGTAACATGCTTGGACTTTTCCTCAAGAATAATCTTTGTTTGGTCAGGAAGACCAGCCAGCTTACCTTCTAAAGACGCAATCACTTCTTTGTTCTTGAGCAGCTCGGACCTCTCAGTATTAACAGACTGAATGTTGACCTGAATCTTTTCTTCAGTTTTCTTTATGGCTAAGTCCTTCTCATGACTCTTAGATTCAAGCTGCGAGATCTCTTCCTTTAGGGCAGTGATGCGATTTTGAATACTCGATTTGTCGTCAGTATAGATTTTCAGTTGCCCTTGAAGGGATAGTTGTTCCTGGTCGAATTCGGAGATAGTGGAAGCAATAAGGGAAGCTTTTTCCCTGGACAAAATTAATTGCTTCTCATATTCCAAAATCTCAGTAGCAATTGTAACATTCTCCGCTGATGCCAAAGAGAGTATTGAATTGCGAAATTTAAGAAGAGAATCGTGTAGACCAGAGATGTTAATTTTTTCCATTCTTGCAGAACTTTCTAAAATTTCAATGGCAATATCTAGGTCTGACCACTGCTCGGGATCTTTAAAGATGTGGACTACTGCTGACAAGGAGTTCTTCATTAAAAGCATTTTGTGATCGGGAATCTTTGAAAGGAATGATAGCTCAGAGACAGTGGCCATGGACTCGGAGCTAGCTGCCCCACTACAGGGAAGAAATCCTATAACACAAACAGGAGATAAAGTTAGAATAAGCAATGCAAGATGAAGGATATACAGTTCCTCAAATTGATATATATACCCGCCGCAGAGGTGTGACTAATAGGTGGGGGAACTTCTGGGGCTGCAGAGGTACCAGCTTCCAGCATGTCGACAAGAGAAGGCGCTCTCACTTCTGTGCTCAAATCCCTGGTAGTAGGAGTAGGCAGATCAGTAGCTTCGACGGGGAATATAATTTCGCGGGCCACCCTTTTTGGTGTTATAAGAGGAGCCGTAGGAACCCGGGGTGAAGTCGTTAGTGCAGCTGGACGAAGGTCCACAGAGGGGGCATCGCTTGTCTTAATGTTAGCCACATGCGTACCTGAAAAAGGAAGTAACAATGATGATAAGATAGTTATCACTAGACAAGCACGTGAATATTTAAGGAATTCGAATTCCCTTATCAGGTAAATATCCATATTCCCCATAATCCAAGGGTTCTTCGTCTTCTTTAGTTACTGCATGTGGCTTGCCAGGACCAGAGGTGGCAGGGGAAATTTCAGGAGCCAGGGGGAGATGTTCTTCCTCTACATTTTCAACGGTCATATTTTCCTCCTCATCTATATTGACTTCTCCTTCTTCAAAGTCGTCATCTTGAGCTCCATCGCTTGCATCATCATCATCTTTAGACTCCATGGGAGTGGAATCTTCTGATGAAGAAGATGAACTTTCGTTTTCCGAACTCTCTTCATCTACTTCCGCGATCACAACTTGTTTTCCTTTGTAAGAGACGGGCTGGCTGCTTTCTCCTGGAGACTTCCTGCTGGCCGGAACTGAGGGAGATACAGAGGTCTGCCTTCTCTTCTTGGGGAATAGGTGATGATGCTTGCAGTCGTGCTCGTGATCTGGTCATCGGAGACGATGAGCTGGAAGGAGGAGGTTGCGAGGAAGGAATAGGTTCGTTTTGAGCTAGATTCTCCTGAGCCGTGAAAATTTCTGCAGGAATGAGGGAGGATGTCCCTTCGATATTTTTTGTAACTCGGCCGCCAAAGTCATAAGGGACATGTTCAAATTCCTCCAGAATTCCGTGAGCGAACCAGCCATCTAAAATATTAATTGGTTTCCTCTCACGAATCGGCTCTTCTGTTGATATTTTTCTGCAAATTTCACCATGGTGAGGTGCACGACTCTTCTTTGGAATGAAACCAATTCCGTTCTCAAGTTTTCTGTCCCTGAGTCGAGGCGGGTGGAGAAAGAGAAGGGAGTCCACTGGTAGGCGTTTGTTGACCAGGAATGATTGATGGTCCCACCATCTCATCCAGCTGTAGGAAGTATGGACTATCCGGTCGCAGCTAGGAATGATGAAAGAGGAATTGACACGATCTCCCAACAGTTGCTTCCATATCATGGCCCAGTTCAAAGGACCTGTTCCGTAGTAGTGCATTCTCTTGGTGACCAACCCACAGTCTTCCGGTACGGTTTGGTCATAGCCGAATTGGCGAGCGAAGCGGCTGGGGTAGTAGGGCTCTCTCCAGAATTCTGTCCCTTCTCTGAGAGGCAGACTGCAGGAACGGATGGAAAGAAAGAAAGCCCTTTCTGCTACGGTCTATGCTCCCTGGTCCACCATATTTGTCTTTAGTGTAGCGGTGGAGACAGAACTGGAAGAAATCTATTTGGTCAAAGTCCTGGATCTTGTTGATTACCCATTCGTATGATCTTCTGGCCATCGCCCTTTGTTGAAAAAACCAGAGAGGAAGATGGGAAGTATTGACATACGCCTTCTCTGGTGCTTCGAAGGTCCAAGGGCAATAAACTCCCAACCATCCAGTAAAGTAGTGCCAGGCAGTGTATGCTGAGGAAGATCCCAGGGTGGGGTTCTTGATGTGCGTAGATATTTTTCCAAAGGCCCGGTAGATGGAACATAGTACGGGAGGCGCAAGAGAATATTTTTGACCTTCCGCTACGGCACCAGCAACGACAAAGGTGGTGGAGCGAATAACATCTGCCCATTTGGAGCTAGGAAGTGCTACTATGCTTAACCAGTAGGCCAGAAAAGCTGCAAGTTCCCCGAAGGAACTATAATCTGCTCTTTCCTTCATGTTGCCGCGGAGGTTCGTCAATTCTTTGCATTGACTATCTCGGAATCTATAGGGTGAAGTAAAAGGTTAGTACAAGGGAATATGTGATAGAAAGAAAAGTGCTAATTTCTGAGTTTGGAATACCTAAGCATTCTGGAAAAGTGAGCTAGCCACCGCAGAGGGGAAAGTTTGTGAAAATTCAGAAATTTCCCTATTTCTCTGAAGAGTTCGATGGTGGTTTCAGAAATGGTGGGTCTACGATCTGGAGAAGAAATGAATGCTAGCTCTACATTCGATGGGATGAACTCACCATAAAATCTTCCTGTTAATGGAAGACCTGCTATGCGATCCAAATCCCAGAGTGTTACGCTCATTTCTCCAAATGGCAAGTGAAGAGAATTGGTAGTGGGTGACCAATATTCAAGGAAGCCTTTAAGCACAGAGGGCTCCTTGTAGAAATATTTAGATGTGACTTCTATCGCATCATAAAGGCCAACTTTGGCAAGAGTACTCGCATGTTTCCTCAAGATGGCCTCTGCCCAGTCAGAATAGTAGCGGCAAGAAACCAACAGGCCTCTTGTCCGAAAGTCCTCTGATCCCCAAAGAGGGTTGCAATCCTTGTAGCGCTGTCTGATGGTCTCGTAGAAGTATTGTAACATCCCGAAAATCGGGGGTCGAGCATAAACTCCACTCCCGAGTTCCAGAACATCACTTATGCAACATTTTCAATGATGGATGAATGTTGCTCATATTAGTGCAGAAAACATGAGTGAGATTAGACCAAACAACATATCATACTCCAGAGACAGTTAAGTTTCTCAAGCGGAAGACTGATAAATATATAAAATGTATAATTGATTGTAAGTCTCCAGAGTGTGAACATGTTACCAGGTTAACTAAATACATGTATACTCCAAAATGGAAAGAGAAGAATATACATGCGTATTCAAATAAAAGGTAAAATACCAAGTGTATTGGCATCTAATCAATAACCCTGTAACCTCGTCGATCAGAACCTGCATATAGGAGGAATCCTCCTCCTCATCATCAAGTCCGGCTCTGCCTCGCAAGCATCGCCATCATCTGCAACTAAAACAAGGACTGTTTGGTGTTGCAAACACCGTCCCGTAACGTGGGAGTGAGTGATCAACTCAGTGAAAACTATACGGCAAAGGTTAACAATCCAATCAAGCAGTAATGATAGGGCAGTACAATCAAACATGTCCTAGATCTCTTGTTAATGCAAGGATGACATGAAGAATGATGTGTGCCCTCACTACAATCCCCTCTGCGACATATTCTAACGATCGCGGCATGACTCACTTCCTCAGTGCTCTATCACCAACACCGTTAGCACATGCAATGCAGTGTTATATGCTTACCAAGTTCTTATTAGTCCTTTTCATACAGCAGGATTGGGAAGCTAAGGTACCTCCCTTGTATCATTACTCAAACGGTGATCCATTCTCGGGTCGTCAGTCCCAGATAATCTCATACGATATTACGGTTCTAGGTCACTGCAAGGGCTGCCAGGGCTGTTGCGCGCAATCGTTGCTCCTCTCCCCCATCACCTTATCAATACAGGCCTAGTTATATCCCACATACTGCAACAAGACTCGTCGCCCTTATGCACTATCAGGATATACTCGAGGTCACTACAAAGGGCTCGTCACCAATCAATGTAGGTCGACAGCAAGAATATAGTGTCCCATACCACCATAATCTGCTCACAAGTGTAGGTGCTCACTGGTCACTACAAAGGGCTCGTCACCAATCAGAGTAGGCCGACAACACGAATATAGTGTCCCATACCACCATAATCGGCTCATGAGTCTTAGTAGATCGAGGTACCAAGGTTAGAGGGGCTTTTCACTGGTAAGTTTGGTATCTTAGGTTCAAGCAGCAGTGACCAAACATGGTGAACAAACATCGGTCAATCGGGTTAGTTGATAAGCTCAACTAGGCCAGGCGCACGTTGAGTTGAACGACATGGAATGCATAAGCACTCCGTGTGGCCTAACCACTGCCGAACATCCCAAGCACGACTCAGATTCGTTAAACTCATCCTGTGTGGCGAGATCAACCTCAACCACTATTCACGGAACGTTTTCCGATTGCCTGGACTGTAGTACAGCCCCATTCACATACAAATCTAATAACTAGCATATGATTCATATCCTGCATTCATATAAACAATCATGAAGTATAACTTGAATGTAAACAGTACATGCAGGAATTCATACACACATTTAACATGCTTCAACTAAGTACACAATCCATGGAGGAAATCATACACTCATTTAACATGATTCAATTAAGTGCATAATCCATGGAGGAAATCATACACTCAAACATTATGGTTGAAATCCATATCTCAACCATCTTAGCGAGCACATTCTACTAACTACTATCTCATTTAGACATTTAAACAAACACTTAGCTTACACTATTCAACATACATCACGTATGTCAACACCGTCGCATATTAGGGCAAATCCTCTCACCAAGGACTTGCCGTATACATATCAGGCATATAACAACGACAATTTATCATGACAAGCAAATCAACAGATTTCATACGCATACGTGTATTCTAACATATACATGAAATACGGTATTTACAATATAAAGTATACGTATACGGAAATCAAAACGGATAGCGTAGTTAGCATGTGTAATTGCATTCACAACATGAATAAATCATTATCTAACATTGAAAGTCTTGAAAACCATAACCTGAGCGCATATATTCCGCACCTTAAACCAGAAAAGACATATTCAAGATGATTCAGACGATGTGTCTTCGTCAACGGCGGATACGCTACCTATGGCAAGAAACAGGTTAGCTAGAACTCTACTACAGCTAGTCTAAGCTTAAAAATAGGTTAGGGTTAGGATTTCTTACTTAAGAACGGAGTTGGAATCGCCAGAATAGCGATGCAGAAGGATGGATGAGGCACGCAGAGAGACTGGAAAGAATCCCTGGAAGAAAACTCCAACTTCTCCCTCACTTTCTCTCTCTTTTCTCTCTCTTGATTTTGGCTAGGGTTTGAAATTCGTATGAAATTTGTGAGAGAGGGTTTAAGCCCTTTTTATAAGCCCAAAAGCGACGGAAATAGACTTGGGGCTGAGTTATACTTAGGTTATGTCCAAATCGGGTCTGTTCCGATCCAACGGAGCATTTCTGGAGGTCCTGTTACTAAATGCGGTTGGACTTAAGCTCTCTAATATCAGATTTAGGTCAAGCTAAGTTTTCAGTCCGGTCGGGTTCCCAGATCGACCGTGGCGGACCAATTTCAGTTCAACGGTTACGGGAGCTCGATCAGAGCTACAAGTACTATGACATGTAAGGGCTACCTATCCTGATCCAAGGGTAAATTTGGGTTAAATTCTAACGGTCAGAACGCTTAAAAATAACACGCAAGTGAACCGTTCCAGATTTCATAAAAATATAATTAATTTTCTAAAAATCTTCATTTTCCTACCCTCTTTACTCCGGGCTCAATAAAATGGTCTCAGGACATTGGTTAGGCTTGATTTTCTAGGTGATTGTCAAGTCCAACTAGGCGGTCGTAATGGTCTAAGTTCATAGCTATCGGACTCTTGATGCGCGGTTTAGAACCAATACAAAGTTACAAAGCATTCCCGAGGGCAACTGGGTTTAGAGTTGGATCCTATATTTCAAGGTAACGTAGTGTTAACAATTCTAGAGGTTTTGGGTCTTACAGATCGTATTTAAAGTGGTTGGTGCTAATTTGGCAGGAAATCTAGTGTAGCGCTGACTAATTCACCCCAAATTTCTAAAGAATCAGGTTCTAAATGATTTTTCTGGCTTTGGGATTGAGTTCTAAGAGGTTACCAAGGTGTTATGGTTGACCCATTGCCTAAGGACGCCTAACTCCAGGTTGGTAAAAATCTAGGGTGTTACAAGTATGTTGGAAAAAGATTATGTGGATTGTGAAAAGGGGTGAGGAACATCATGGAATGAACTTCTCCAATGATTTGTCGCGGCTTCTGCGCTTACAGTTTCCCTTCGAGGATGCGGGGTTCTCTTATTACCCACGATTCAGTGTACATCAACTTCTCTTTGTCTACGTAGTCCTTGGGCTCACATTCAAGAATGGATTGATGGCGATAGACGTTGATGGGAATTACTGTCATACCTTCTGAATGAGGGTTTTCAAATTTCATAACGCCCTCAATTACTCGAACTGATTCCCAAGAGTTTTGGAGCTTCTTCTTGTTATGCTCTTTTTTCTTCTCTTCGAACTCCTTCGCCTTGTTTCGGCGAGCCTTCTTAGAGCGTGAAGTAGGGGGAGTATCTTCTCTTGGAGGGGGTCTGTCGCTATCTGTGCGGATGTGGGCGGTTGTCTTCAGCCATTCATCCCAGTCGTATTCACGACCGTGCTTCGGAGGCCGTTCTAAGTTCCCCATGACTATAGCCCGATGAACAGGAGAGGGAAGTGATTCAATGCGATCAGTAAAATCAAAAGTTGGGAGCACTGGTTCTTTGAAGTATGCAGGAGTTTGAGTAGTGGTTTTGGTACGTTTGGTTGGTGGTTGATCAGCGGAAGGAGAAGGGCGATAAGAAGATGTATTAGGCAAGTCGGGATGAGAAGGCTGGTCAGTTGGAGGGTCTACAGGACGAAAAGTTCTCTTGGTACGGGCCATAAGGGAAAAGGAATTAAAAGCTTAAGGGTGATTGCAGGAAAGGCTTGGAAAAATTGGGAAAAGGACTAAGTCCGGGTTGTGAGGGTCCGTGCAAGTAAGATGAAATGGAGGATTTTTTATCCTTTTTCGTTTCATGGGGAAACAAAGAAAGGATCAAGGGGGGCATCTGTTGAGGCATAAAAAAGTGATTTGAAGCAAGAAGAGACAAGGAGATAGAAAGAACCCTTGAAAAGAAGAGGAAAGGGATAGCTTTGAAAGGGGTACGCAGGACCGCGCAACCAATATCAATTGTGCGGGCCCGCCCAATCGATATGCCTTGCGCAGGTCTGCGCAATGGAAATATTAGTTGCGCAGGACCCCGAACTGCTGAAATGGTCCTTTGCAGAGTGATCTAAAACACTGAAAGATTTGTCCCACATCGCTAAGATCAGGATTTTCACACGTGCGAGGGTCTATAAATACCCCTTCCCCTCCTTCATTAAAGGTAATTGAAGATTTTCAAGAGGAGCAGAAGACTGAAGGTAGGAGAGAAGTCTCCTGATAGTTGCGCAGGACCGCGCAACCGATATCAGTTGAGCGGGTCCGTGCAACCAGGCTGCCCCGCAGTCTTTGAAAATAAGGGGCCGTTATGCTGCCGAAATCTATGGGCCGGGCTTCCTTTCTGCGGGCTTTCTTCTATTCACGGGTTCAGAGGAGAAAGATTAGTCGATCGAATCGACATTTCCCCTAAGTATTAGGGATGGTTGAAACAGGCGCTGTTATGCTGCTGAAATCTCTATTTCATTGAAGATTCGTTGATTGGATCGACATTCCTCCTAAGTCCCAGGAGATGATCGAAACAGGCGCTGAAAGGCTGTCGAAATGAACTCTTGATATTTGAAGTATAAGTCGTTTATCTTCAAATGATCTATCTTAGAATCAAGGGATGTAAAGAGGATGTAAATGAACTCAGTATCAATGAAATGTGATGAATGTTCTTAATATCCTTTCTCTGTTATGTTTGAATAAGACAATTTCCCAAATCAAATGCATTTGTTTCTTGTTCGAAACATGCATACAGCCAAGTTACATCTTATATGAAAGCCATGACCTTTTCAAGGATGGGTGACTGACCTAATCGGACAGATCCATCCACCTTTGACTGAGCCTGATATATTCACCATAATAACAACCAATTACCTTACCAAATGGGCTAAATCCATGAGGAAGATCGGTTATGAGTACATCATCCTTATAATTACAAAAAATATGCAAAAGGGTCATCGATCGATCAAAATCATTTTATTTCGTCATTGCTGGTTTTAAAACCGCATGGTTACATGGAATTGGAAAGCTTTTCTGTTAGTAAGGACAAGGCCGATTAATTACAAACTACAGGGATAAGGAAGAAGAGGATGGAGGGGACAAGCCGTTGATGAAGAAGATGGTCAAGATTATGACCTTACGTCCCCTCTCAGCTGGATGCTTCCGCCTCCCTTGCCACATGTTTTTTTGGTAACAGGCAAGCAGGTTTTTCCAACATAGTTTTATTCGGGACCTACGCGTTACGTTCTGCTGAGTCATCTCTCAACAGATTGGTAGAGCCCCACATGACCAAGGACCACAAGCGTCTATTCAGCCAATACATGATCAATCTCGCTGGAGATTGACTGGTCCTACCGAAAAGTTGCTGGGGATCTGGTCAATGAGACCAATCCCTTGATGTTTGGTTGGACTTGGCCTTAGTAAAGCAAATGAACTTGAGCTGAGTCGGTAGCCAAAGTGTTAAGGGAAAGCCCCATCGACCACTCATTATTAGCGTAATATGTGCGAGTCCCTAGCATTACGTTCTGCCGAGCCGTCTCTTGACAAAGTTCCATATTCTGGTATAAGGGAGAGAACGGTGAAACGATCGAGTCCGACCGCTACATCGTCATCTTAAATCATCGGAGTACTAGGGAAGCCTCCGTTACCGTCTGAGTGGACTGATTATCTATAGAAAGATCAACGATGCTTTGGATGAAAAAGGAACCAGTGAATGCGAAAGAATTTGGGAAGGGATCCAGGCCTAATGGTGATCTTCCCTCCATGGTTTCAGAGCCTAAGGGAGGAAATCCATCGTAGATGGAGATGGAATAGCGAAGGCTGTTGGTTTTGTGAGGACTTGGAGTCCGAAGCCTCTCTTTTATAGACGAAATGAAGTAAAGGAGCAGTTAACGCACATAAAGGAGTGGCGTCAATTGAGTTTTCCAAGATGTAAATGCAACTGTTTCTAAGGTGTTGGAATACAACAAGATTAATTCCTCCTGATGTGATATATTGCTACAAGCAAATATATGGCAAGTACGATTGAGGATGACTAAGTACCGAGAATCCATATTGCTATACAGAGGGTAGGTGAATCACAAGATGATCACTCATCCTATGTAGTGTTGTCAGGATAGAAAATACACGACATCTGAATGTTGACCAAGGGCTTAAAATTTTATTCATTATTATGCTAGTCATCGACCGCTTGGTTACAAGAGGAAGAAAGCAAGAATACTGAAGATGGGTAAACAAATAAGATCTTTAAGCTGTCAAATTTTGCTAAGGAGGGCCTGCATCTCTGCTTCATTCTTCTCTTTAGTGGCCCCCCAACAGTTTCCCTCAATGAAATGTGGCAAGAAGTGAAGTAATTGATTAACACGAACAAAAATAGAGTGTACTTCGCTCTCAGCCGCCTTTTTATCAGCATGGCTTGCCATCGACCAAGTTCGGTATAGATGAATCTGTTCATCTATGAACTCCTGCTCCACTGGGTCAACCATTTCTTTTGCATAAAAGGCGCTGCCTCGCTCTTATAATTCATCCATCATGTCGGAGTGGTAACACTAAAAAATCCTGAGCATCGATCGGTTGAATTGGTATGCCCGAACACAACGCCACTTATTGTACCAGTCACTTTCATATTTGCCACTCATATCGGCCAAGCCCTTCACGGCCGCTTCTTGCTGTTTTAGGAAACATGTGTGCACCCCATGGAGATAGCACGATGTCTCGTATTGAGTCTATCATTCATCTTGGCCGAAGGATGAAGGTCAAGTGAACATGAAGCATCAGTAATGAATCTCCTTACGTCAGATGGCAGAAAGGAGAAAGAGAAGTCTTTCAACCCTTAGTCGAAAATCTCTCGAAGAAAGGACTCAGCTCCAACAATGAGGGAAGGTAGCTCAATAGCCATGGGAACACTCGAATTTGAAAAAGTTATGATGATTTTGGAATTCAATGCTATTTAAATAATGGGTTCAGAAAGCCCACTATTCGTAGAAGATGTGGCTAGAAGAAACTACACGTTCCAGTTTGCTCGTGGTATGGGCGGTTGAGGCAAGATATTCGGAAGCAGTTCATGTTCAACTAAAAATTCGCGAATGTTCTAGAAAGCGTAATTGCAGACAATTACCCGAGGAAATGAAAGTCTCAAAGTGGCTCGAGGGCCATTCATCCACACAAAGAGTGTTACAGATTAGAGGATAAAAATTGTTGAAAGAATGCTTCGGCCATCACCATCCGCTTTCTGGCTGCTAATAGCGATGCTTCTCCCCTTACTGGTGATCGAGACGCCTGATTCATTTCTTCTGCTTGTGAATGTGTTGTAGCAACTAACCGAAAAATCTCATCCGCAGTCTTAAGCTGCTCCGCACGTTCGTTTGTTAATTGTTGTCTCGATATGATCAGTTTGGCCTCCAAAGCCGTAATCCTGATCTCTAAATTCCCGATCCTCGTTTCAGAAGCTCTCGCTGCAACATTTTTTGCAGAGAGTGTGCGGGCAACTTCTTGCACACTGGCTTTCTTGAGATCGGTCGCTTGTTTCTCAGCTTCAAGATGACCGACAACCGCCTTAGCTTGACAATACATGTCAAGCATACCCTGAAGATCTAGGAGAGACGATGCCTTGATTACCAAAGTTGGGTCTGGGACAACATATACGCTTTCGCACTTCATTTGACTCCCCTTAGTAGCAAACACATGTATTTGCTTATGTAGACCTCTTTTGTGAGATCTCCATAAAGAATGGTGTTTTTAATGTCAAGTTGGAATAGTACCAACCATGGTTAACTATAATTGAGAAAATAACTCAAATGAAATTGAGCTTATCAACTAGAGAGAATGTCTCGGTGTAATCAACTTCAAGAGTTTGTGTATTCCTTAGCATTGATCAATCTTTCAATTATTCCAAGTCGAAACTTAATTACATGCACAATGCACCCACTTATATTCAACAACATGCTTACCAGCCTTAAGATGGGCCAACTCTCTAGTATTGGTACAATGAAGAGCAGTCATCTCCTCTTCCATTGCCTACTTCCACTCCTTATGAGACAGGGCTTCCTGATGTGGTTTTAAAACAGAATAGAAGGAGATAGATAATACAATTTTTTAAAATTTAGAAGACAAACAATGAAAAGAGAAAATTCTAGAAATAGGATGTTTGGTACATTGACATCTACCTTTCCTTCGTGCAATAGGAAGACCAAAAGACTCATGAGGTACAAAATCTGAAGGCTCGAAAGAAGATGCGGTGGATGACAAGTCATGGGCAACTTTATTATCTGCATTCTTCTGTCATGAGTAAAGCTCGAGATGGGTTAAATTGTAGGAATAGACCTGACTTGTGAAAAAAAGTGCCTAGATAGAATGAGCCTAAAAGGGGAGGCATTGACATTGTATAAGAGTACTAAAAATCATCTATTGTAAGAGTTTTTGCTTCATCTAAAAAGAAAGGTGTCGATTTATAGAATGTAGCATCGACACACATGATTTGTTTACGAATATTGGGAACGTAACACTTATAACCTCTATATTTTGGAATATACAAGAGATACTATTTTATTACACGAGGATTTGATTGATCAAAATGTGACTTTAATTTATGGACAAAGCACACACACCCAATGACTCTAGAGAGAGAATAATGGACTCTTAGGAAGTAAAGCAAAATGAGGTGATTGACCTGCTAGAATGGTGGTAGGCATTCGATTTATCAAGTAGCATATAGTGATAAATGATATCACTCCAAAAGACCTTTGAAAATTTCATATGAATTAATAATGCGAAAGTGACAATTCTTCCTTTCAGTGATGTCGTTTTGTTGCAACATGTGAGCACATGATGTTTGATCCCAAATGGCATGTTCAAATATCTAGGAATTAAATGAATTTGATACATACTCTTTGTCATTGTCAGACTGAAGCGCACACAACTTAGAATTGAATTGATTTTGCACCTCGATATGAACTATTCTAAAAATTGAAAATAACTTGTATCGATCTTTCATTAAATAAACCCAAGTCATTTGAGAGAAATATCATCAACAGAAGTAATAAAATACTTATACCTAGGGCTGAAAGTCGGGCGGGTTGGGTCGGGTTGGTGCTCAACCCTAACCCAACCCAAGGTTCCTATACCTCAACCCTAACCCAACCCAACCCAATCTCGGGTTGGGAATTCTCAACCCAAGCCCAACCCAAGCGGGCTCGGTCGGGTTGATCGGGTTGGTCAGGTGTATACGTGTTAATATTTTCGTTATTACATTAGTTTATTATATTTCAATATAAGACTCATTTTTTGTATTTATGATTTTATTAACTATATATGTGATTATTCATCATAAAGAACTTCATTTTTTTTTTTTTTCCTTTAAAAAACCAAGCTAAAATATAGGACAACTACTCCTTTAAAACTCATGTAGCATTCCACACAGTATATTTGGGAGAGAGAAGTCCGGCATATCTTGTTAGCTTGAGTCCTTGAAAATGACCTGGACAAATGAGACCCGACATCACTAGTGTGCCTTCGACACAAACGATCCACACTCAATTATAATTTACAAGTAAATAATATATTGATCGGGTTCGGGTTGGATCGGGCAACCTGAGCCCAACCCAAGTTTTATCGGGTTGGTGTTTGTATAGCCCAAGCTTGAGATCGGACCCGATATATCCTGCAAGCCCAACCCAGTGTCAGGTCGGTCACGGGTCGGTCGGGTTGAACCCACCCAACTTTCAGCCCTACTTATACCTTGATATACTAGAAACTCAAATAGGACCCTAAATATCTAAATGAACTAAAGCAAATGGAACATTACTACACTTCTCCACTCACGGGAGAATAGAGACCATTTGGTGTTTACTCAACTCATTTACCTTACATTCTAACTCTAACACACTAGACAATGGTGGAGCACTACTATTGAGACTCCTCAAAGTGGTTGACCCAGACGACAATGCCACTAGCAACTTCGAGGAGAGACTTGTTACACGATTGCTCTAGCTAGCTCACAATCAAGATGGTAAAGGCTACTGCATTGATACTCTCCACCAATCCCTTTCTGTCCTAGATACTGAAAAACATAATGTGAAGGATAAGATGTTATATAATAATAAGAGATTTAGTGAGTTTACTAGCTAAGACTTAATGGGCAGTTAGGGACATAAAGAATAGAAGATACGAAAGTGAGGGACTAGCATGAACCGTACCCACTCTACTATTTTAGATAGGGTATCATTTGCCAAAGTAACAGAGGAACTTAACAAAGGTGTAGTGAAGGAAAAAAACACTGGATGCACCTGTCATGTGATTAGATGCTCTAGAATCATTCGGAATAGGAGAATGAGAAGCTAAATAAGTTATACCCATGTTTACAAATATTGCCAAAGAGGAAGTAAAGGCACTAAAGGTATGACAAGTCTTCAATAAGTTTGTGTACTCATCCTTAGGGAACATGACCACATCTCCTGAGGTAGTACATGACTAAGATGCAGTCATGGAACTAGTTGGACGAGCTCCACTATTATCTTCAGAATAAGAGGACTAATTAGTGATTAGCTCAGGTTGGTTTCCTATGGATATCCCAACACCTCTCCACTGTGTGATAAGTTATTTCATAATGAGTACACTTCCAAGGCCCAGGACCTCTATCATGATCCCCACCAAAATCATGATGACCACCTCTACCACTTTAATAACCTCATCCACCACGACCTCCTTCTCGTCCAGCAGACGACCACACTAATGTAGATTTGCCATCGGTTTGATATTAGAACCAACGGATACACGCTGAAGACAGGCAAAGACTTCATTTAATTATGAAATTATCTTTACCACCCAAGATTTATGCACGCACTGGCTCATATTTTAGTTTTAAACCAGATTGGAACTTAGCCACATGAAACTTTTCACATTGTTGTCTCTGCTTCTCTACATCGTTAGTAAGCATCTAATACACATTCAACTATTCCCACATTCCATGAGTTTTGAAAAATATTCGCCTAGGGATGTATCCCCTTGTTGGAATATGAAGATTTCTTTGAACAACTGATATGTAAGTGTGTTTGGATTAGCAAAATACATCAGTGTATTGTGATGCTTTCAAGTTTACAACATGCTGCTTGGATAAGGAGGGAAAATGCGGTCTTGCAGTCCCTTGATATGTTGGATGTAATGCGCCTGATTTTGGTGAATCCAGGGCTGCATTACACCTGAATTTGACATTCATTTGGAAATGATCATTGCTACTATTGGTGGTCCGGGGGTTTATGTTTATTCCTGTGCCCACTTCTCCCTCTATATAAAGACGCCATGTTGCAAACAAGTAAAAACAAAAGCCTTTTTCTCCATGATACCATGGTTGCAGTGGTATAGGACCGGCGTCAATACCTCAATATGGTTAATTGAATCTACGCAATGTCAGAGGAAGGGCCAGTAAGACCAAGGTATGAAATGCCACATCACCTTGCTCTGCTTTCTGAAGAAAATGGAATGAAGGTGTTAATAATGGGTTTTGTTCGACTGACTGTTAAAGTTTTTTTCATAACCAATCCAAAACGGCATGAACAAGACATCCTAATGGGTCTGGATTACAACGCTAAGAGGTGGACATCCGCATAGACCTTCATCGCACCATGAACTCCTACTCTGGAT
This sequence comes from Magnolia kwangsiensis, assembly GCA_037074715.1. Classification (NCBI taxonomy): domain Eukaryota; kingdom Viridiplantae; phylum Streptophyta; class Magnoliopsida; order Magnoliales; family Magnoliaceae; genus Magnolia; species Magnolia kwangsiensis. The sequence continues at coordinate 103,652,165 of CM073576.1, read as the reverse complement.
CAAGGCTTCTCAGCCCACGATTGATGGCTAATCGGATGCCTCTGCCATTACCTGGCCTATGACTGGCGATGTCGAAGTCATGGTAGGTGCTAGTTGATTGGATGCCACTGCCATACCACATATTTAACAGCTTCATAGTTAAATGGATAGAACACGCACATTATAAAGGGTTTTGGAACCATTGAAATTGACAATCAGGATTGTGGATTGTCAATGGTCATCTGGTGTTGACAATGTTAACAAATTCAACTTCTCATGTAATCTCTTCACATGGTCAAAATATCTTCTCCTACACAGTGGAACTGGCCATTGGGATGCTGAATAGGGATTTTTTGAATGGGAACACCATACGTAGTGTGAAATCATTTACTCAGCTTAAGAGCTTCCTGTCAAACCATGGAATGGTGGAATTTCATCTGGTTTCCCTCCATTTCCCTCCTATTTAAGTAACACCATACTAGGGCTTTGATACACCCAAATTTTAGACAATACTGGTTGACACCATAATCATTGCTTCATACGATCACATTACTGTGTATTCTGCCCAGCCGAGCATGCCCTAAGAGAGACGTTCTTCTCTAACAAATACATCTCTCGTGAAGTATCACAGACTTCTTTTGCCATTTCCAAAAATATCACATTCTTAGTCATGGATGATTCCATATTGTTTCATAGTTGTGTTATAATCTGAGAATTCTCGCGAATCCATTCATCATACTTACTATCCCTTTCATCCAGTTTCTACATGGTCAAATATTTTAGCTTTCCCTTGGCTGTCAAGAAAACTTATATGGATTTAGACCACTAGAGATGGTTTGCTCCATTTAACTTAGTAGGGCTAATTTGTGCCCCTAAATAGTCAAATGAACTCCCATAACTAGGTCTATGCTCTTCAGTATATATGGATTTAGACCACTAGAGATGGTTTGCTCCATTTAACTTAGTAGGGCTAATTTGTGCCCCTAAATAGTCAAATGAACTCCCATAACTAGGTCTATGCTCTTCAGTACCTCATCTTCATTAGAATCAAATAGGATAAAAGGACAAGAGAACTTGAGAAGTACCACTTACACTTCTCCCGAAGGGTTGATTACTCCGTTGGCATGCTTTAACATGGTGTACAGTTGATGCTTGAAGCACTAATCAGCTCAACACTTCCACGGTCTTATATTAAAATGTATAATAATCACCTACATATCGCCACATTTTTCACATGCAGACCATAGAAGAGGATGAAACACCAAAGAAAAGAAACCCTTGGTTTCTTAAGGGATTCTCAGCCAAGAGAGAATGAAAATGAGAAAAAGAAAGGAAGAAGATTTAATAAGTAAGAGAGTAGAAGAAGATCCGAACTTGATCAATTATTGCTTTGATACAATGAAAGTTTATGATAAAAGAGAAAAAGAGAAGGAAAGAGGAAAGATGAAAGAAAGGTAAGGGTTAGATGTCTCCCTCTTGCTTTTATTCACTTAAGAGTAATAAAAACGAAAATTTCAAAATTACCTTTCACTTTTACAATTTACACTATAAGCCACAAAAAATATAAAATATGCATAAGAAGAAAACAAAAGCACAAAAAAGGAGGATTAAGTGGGTCGTATTTTCACACCGCTCATATTAACCATCTTCAACAAATTTAATAATAAAATTACCTATAAAAGCTGGTGAGGAAAAATGTATATTCACAATGACTAAGGCTTTGTTTCGTAGACGCCTAAAAATGAGTTAATCCAATTTAATTAATAGTAATTATGTATTAGAGATCTTGTCTCAAATACATAATGACTTAATGTTAACAATATAATTGTGTATTAGATATCAAGATCTCTAATACGTAATTACTATTAACTAAAATGAGATGATCCCATTTTTAGGCATCTATGAAACAGGGTTTAAAGCTATCAAAAGATTAACTTAGGGGACTAAGCTCCCTCAGTCTTTACCGTGAGGATTCTAACCCTTTTGGATGATCACCATTGTCTTATATTTTTTTCTTCTTAGTTTGATAAATTTAGAATTGAGTAATAGTCTTATGATAATTAGAGTTGTATACGAACCGAGTTAGCTCGGTTAGCTTGCTCAACTCGACTCGAAAAAGCTCTATTCGACTCGGTTCGAAACTGAGTTCGAGTCGAGTCAAGCTGATTTTTTGAGCTCGAAAAAATTTCGAACCGAGTTCGAGCTTGCCTGAGCTCGACTTGACTTGGATCGAACCCCAACTTGAATTGAACTCAGATTGAACCAGTTCGGTGACTTGGTTATTTTGATATTGATGTTGCTCACCAAGTGTTTGATGAAATGACTCAATGAAGTGTCGGCTGGTGGCGAGGAAGGTATGGATGTGAAACAAATACCCTTGTATCTTGATTTTGATATTGCCTACTTAGTGTTTGATGAAATACCTGCAAACTGATGCTGCCATTTTACATACCGTGAGAAATTGAAGGTACGCTCCATGTGTTCGTGAAAATGACGCACAGGCTCGATCTTGGCTCGAACTGGCTCGAGCTGCTGACTGTACCAAGCTGAGCTGGCCAGTCAGGCTCGAGGACCAAGCCGAGATGAGTTTGAGCTGGGGTCAGCTAGTGGCCGAGCTGAGTCAAGCTATGCCAAGCTCAACTCGGTTCGACTCGTGTACAACTCTGATAATAATGATTCTTGATAAATGTTGATCTTTATGCATCATTTTAAGAAGGTCAAAACATGTTGTGTTGCAGTGAAGAGTGGCTTAAAAGAATGGACAAGAACTCAGCTTCCATAACACCAATAATGGAATCCACATACGGCAAGGAATCGGCTACCAAGTGGACCGCCTACTGGCGAACGTTCTTCATTTCAGTTGCTGAGCTCTTTGGATACAATGATGGAGAAGAATGGATAGTCGCACATTTCCTATTCAAAAAGAAGTAGAAAAGTTGTAGTCTCTTGTCGTGACATTCTCACTTCTTATTTGAAGCATATTCATTTCAATGCCCTTCCAGTGGCTTTTTCTTTCAGAACTTATGATGCCTTATGGAGAAGACATTCCTGAAAGTCCATTTAAAAATAAAGAGACTAGTTCTTTTAGAAAAGACTAGATGACCAATGGTCTAATAGAAGTTATGACCCTTGATAGTGGAATGGTGGAACCAGATTCATGCAACTGAGCCCAATTAGTTGGGATAAGACTTGAATGTTCTTGTTGGTGATGAAACTTCCTTTTGAAAAAAAAAAATATATACATCTGGCAGCTTAGGCTTTGATATTAAGTAAAAAATATGCTATGTTTTTATTTATTTATTTATAAATTATTTTTTAAACACATGCACACACACCCCACACACTCACGCTAGTGGAATTTCACCACATATGGATACTCTAACCAACCGACCGGGTGTTGAAACTCCTGAGAGTCTACCACCTGAGCTATGTTAATCTTACTATGATGTGTGTGTGTGTGTGTGTGCGCGTGTGCGTGGCAATGAAAGCTTAGAAGCTGCTTTAAAGGGTTGCCAAAAATCTACTTCTCCAAAATCTGGCGAAGACTACCAAAAAACTACTGACTGATCTCGCTAGAAGTGAAAACATTCATAACCACAATCCTCCTTATTTAACTCTTAAAGGTTGTTGCTGCCTTCCCAAGAATTTGTCAAAAGAAAATGATAACCATCTATAATATAATAATAATAATAGTTCACAGAGAAGAGATGCAAAAAAATGAGCACAGCCCGCCAAATGAGTAATAAAAAAGGGAGAGACATGCACCAGATGCATAGCAAACAAGAGAGAGAAATGTTAAACCAATCCTTGCCTAAAAAAATTATAATCAGTCCATGCATTATCACTATAACAAGAAAAATTACATTTTCTGATAGGAATCAACATAACAATACTCTTCTTATTGTACCTAATACGCTACTGGAGTCGGGCACTATTTGTAAGACCTGTAACCTCACTAGACCTTCCATACACTTCAACTTTGGCATTGACATTGTTTAGGTGGACTAGATCAATGAGTTTTGATCGCGACCCTATATTAGTATCGCAACAACCTAAGAGTTGTATTCTATTGACTGTGCGAGCGCTATGATTCCAACGCCGCGCGACACGCCCCATTGTGACCCCATATTAGAAGTTACAGTTTTGGCACAATCCGAGGTCAGCCACGCAATGCATGCAGGCTCCACTTACACAAATTCTAAAGTTGTCCAATCAATCCATCAATCAATCAAGCCATTATTCAACCCATCCCCTCTCACTCTCCCTCGTCAGTCAAAGAAGCTCATACCCTTGCCCATGCCAAGCCATTCCTCTCTTCTTCTCCCTCACCCCATTCTATCCATCCATCTTTTCCTAATTTATGTCACAAATCCTATATCCACTTATTTCTACCACATTTCCTAGCAAGAGAGGAGAGAGAGAGAGAGAGAGAGAGAGAGAGAGAGAGAGAGAGAGAGAGAGAGAGAGAGGTTAAGAGGAAGAGAGAATAGAAAAGAGAGATTATATGATATTAGGAGTGGAGAGGAGCTTGGTGGACTGTCCAATCGCCGAACCAACCATTCATCCGATATTGTGAGTGCATGGGAAGATAAAAAAAAACCATTCCTTTCTTTGTGTTATCCCATTTTTTGTGGGCCCATAAGGGTGGGACTCACCTGAGCATGTACTAAGTGTATAGTGGATCCCATTGTGGCGGGGTCTACTTTGATGGCTGGATCTTCTTCCTTTATTTTTATTCTTTCCCTTTCATTTCCCTTTCTCCTTCTTCTTTTGATGATGTTGTGGGGCCCACAAGTGGGCTACACTATTGGAGAGCATGCTCCACACGCTATCATACTAATTTATGTGGGCTACTATGATATTTATTGAGAAATTTACAACTGTACGACCCATTTAAGGCCCATTTACATTTCTAAGCCCACTTCATTTTTCCTATCAAAAATACGCCCCATACGTACGGACGGCTTCGCAAAGGTCCAAAATGCCCCTCCTATATCAGACGCTTATTCACGCTGCCAGACGCTTCTCCACCCAAAAAAAACCTGATTTTTTTCTTCTTTCCTCTCCCTCATCCTTCATCGTAGCTGTAGATAATCATTTTCTGATTACTTCTCCCCCTCTCTAACTGTCCACCGTAGCAGTGAAACCCTCATTTTACCGCTTTCTTCTTTTCCCTTTATCTGGTGGAGAATACACACCCCACAGACGTCCTTTTCGACTTTTTTGAGCCCAAGATAGGACGAAAAATAGTCCCCCCAGCTAAGAAGCTTCGAATGACAGGTATATTCAGATCCCTGCTTTCGTTTTGTGGACCCTACTGTATATTATACTATATGTGCGCATGGTCCACAATCCATTTTCATTTTTAAAAAATACTGAGCTTTATTTGCGTGGACCCCACTGTATATTATACTATATATGCCTACGGTCCCCAATCCATTTTCATTTTAAAAAAATAGTGAACGGTATGTCATGTCCCGATAAATGAGCAAAATCAGGACTCAAATGGCCCCCATTGAGGGTTTTTTAAAATTAAAATGAAATGAGATGTGAAAGTAAACGAAGACCGTGAAAGAGACCGAGCATCGTCTGATTTAACAGATCGAGGACCCACTGAGTTATTGATGAGGACCGTGAACTGAGCTAAAATGACCGTGAACTGAGCTGAAATCACCGTGAACTGAGTTAAATTGACCGTGAACTGACTTAATTTGGGTCATTCCCCGTCCATTCATGCATTTCACGGTTAATTCCCTTCACTTCACGGACAATTCCATGCATTTCACGGTGAATTCCGACAATTCCACTTCACTTCACGGTCATTTCCATGCATTTCACGGTCAATTCCCTTCATTTCACGGACAATTCCTTGCATTTTACCATCAGTTTCCTTCACTTCACGATCATTTTCATGCATTTCACAGTCATTTCCATGCATTTCACGGTCATTGTCCTTCACTTCACAGTCATTTTCATGCATTTCACGGTCAATTCCAACGATTCTGCTTCACTTCACGGTCATTTCCATGAATTTCACGGTCATTTCCCTTCATTTCACGGACAATTCCTTGCATTTCACCGTCAGTTTCCTTCACTTCACGGTCATTTTCATGCATTTCACGGTCAATTCCGACGATTCCGCTTCACTTCACGGTCATTTCCATGCATTTCACGGTCATTTCCCTTCACTTCACAGTCATTTTCATGCATTTCAAGGTCAATTCCGACAATTCCGCTTCATTTCACGGTCATTTCCATGCATTTCACGATCATTTTCCTTCATTTCATGGACAATTCCTTGCATTTCACCGTCAGTTTCCTTCACTTCACGGTCATTTTCATGCATTTCACGGTCAATTCCGACGATTCCGCTTCACTTCACGGTCATTTCCATGCATTTCATGGTCATTTCCCTTCACTTCACAGTCATTTTCATGCATTTCACGGTCAATTCCGACGATTCCGCTTCACTTCACGGTCATTTCCATGCATTTCACGGTCAATTCCCTTCATTTCACGGACAATTCCTTGCATTTCACCGTCAGTTTCCTTCACTTCACGGTCATTTTCATGCATTTCACGGTCAATTCCGACGATTCCGCTTCACTTTGCGGTCATTTCCATGCATTTCACGGTCAATTCCCTTCACTTCACAGTCATTTTCATGCATTTCACGGTAATTCCCTTAAGTTCGCAATCATTTCCATGCATTTCACGGTTGATGAAGGCGATTTCACTTCACGGTCATTTCCATGCATTTCACGGTCAATTCCCTTCACTTCACGGTCATTTCCATGCATTTCACGGTCATTTCCCTTCACTTCACAGTCAATTCTATGCATTTCACGGTCAATTCCCTTCATTTCACGGTCATTTCTTCACGGTCAATTCCGGCGATTCCGCCTCACTTCACGGTCAATTCCCTTCACTTCACGGTCAATTCCCTTCATTTCATGATCATTTCCATGCATTTAACGGTCAATTCCGGCGATTCCACCTCTATTCACGGTCATTTCCATGCATTTCAAGATCAATTCCCTTCACTTCACGGTCATTTCCATGCATTTCATGGTCATTTCTGACGATTCCGTGCACTTCGAGCGTCCAACCTTTCCACATTTGAAACAAATCGAAATTGTCCGTGATCGACTACCCCTTGTCATCCAATGCCTTTGCTGGCCAGATTGGGAACATTTCCTTAGCTGTGCTACCACACCGTTTGTGACCCAAGTTCTTCGATATATTGATGATGGCCCACCTTGTCAACTTCACTTCCTATACTAGGCAACGGTTGGGATCCTTTCCCATTTGATGTATTGAATTTTGCACTCTCTCGTCCATTAACATCTCCTGCACCTCCATCTGTATGTAAATCAGGCTCCTTGCTAGGCTGATGGTGGGGAATCCTTCACCAGAAGATGATGACGGCCCTTTATCTGTGAATCCATGGAGTAACATACCCTCCAGTGCATTACCATTTCCTTCTGCCCCTTCATGTAAATTAAGACCCTTGATTGGTGGATGGTGGCCCACCTCCACTTCAAATACTTTTCAAGATGATGATAGCGGTTCGTTCTCTATCGACCCATGGAATAACACACCCTCTAAATCACTACCATCTCCTTCTCCCCCTCCATGCAAATAGATATTCTCAATTTTAAGATGGTGGCCCACCTCCTCCACTTCAGATCCTCCATCAGATGATGAAACTGGCCCTCTCTCTTTTGACTCATCAAATGACATATCCTCGTGTCTGTCATCATCTCCTACCCCTTGTTCATGTAGATTAAGCCTTTCGAACGGTGGATGGTGGTCCACCTCCACTTCAAATCCTTCACCTGATGATGACAGAGACCCTTTCTCTATTGACCGATGCAATATCACTTCCTCCAGTCCATTATCATATCCTTCTTCGAGCCCTTCGATCAATAGAGATTCTTTACCAGATGATGATCGACAGTCATTCTCAATTGACCCATACAACAACACGCCCTCCATCCTATCACCATCTCCTCCCCCTTCTTCATTTAAATCGAGCTTCTCGATCAGCGAATGGTGGCCCACCTCCTCCACTTGAAACCCTTCCCCAGGCAATGAGATTTTGGTGAAGTTCCTCACGCCATCTTCAGGACAATTCTCTTCATTTCACGGTCATTTTCATGCATTTCACGGTCAATTTCGACGATTCTGCTTCACTTCACGGTCAATTCCATGCATTTCACGGTCAATTCCATTCACTTCACGGTCATTTCCATGCATTTCACGGTTAATTCCGGCGATTCCGCCTCACTTCACGGTCAATTCCACGCATTTCACGGTCAATTCGCTTCACTTCACGGTCAATTCCATGCATTTCACGGTCAATTCCCTTCCCTTCACGGTCATTTTCATGCATTTCACGGTTAATTCCGACGATTTCGCTTCACGTCATGGTCATTTCCATGCATTTCACGGTCATTTCCCTTCACTTCACAGTCATTTTCATGCATTTCACGGTCAATTCCCTTATGTTCACAATCATTTCTATGCATTTCATGGTTGATGAAGGCGATTCCGCTTCACTTCACGGTCATTTCCATGCATTTCACGGTCAATTCCCTTAAGTTCATGGTCATTTTCATGCATTTCACGATCAATTTCGGCGATTCCGCTTCACTTCACGGTCATTTCCATGCATTTCACGGTCAATTCCCTTCATTTCACAGTCATTTTCATGCATTTCACGATCAATTCCCTCAAGTTCACAATCATTTCCATGCATTTCACAGTCAATTCCCTTCACTTCATGGTCAATTCTATGCATTTCGCGGTCAATTCCCTTTATTTCACCATCATTCCCATGCATTTCATGGTCAATTCTGGCGATTCTGCCTCACTTTACGGTCATTTCCATGCATTTCACGGTCAATTCCCTTCACTTCACGGACAATTCCATGCATTTCACGGTCAATTCCCTTCACTTCACGGACAATTCCATGCATTTCACCTCCACTTGAAACCCTTCCCCCAAGGCAATGAGATTCTGGTGAAGTTCCTTACGCCATCTTCAGGACAATTCTCTTCATTTCACGGTCATTTTCATGCATTTCACGATCAATTCCGACGATTCTGCTTCACTTCACGGTCAATTCCATGCATTTCACGGTCAATTCCATTCACTTCACGGTCATTTCCATGCATTTCACGGTCAATTCCGGCAATTTCGCCTCACTTCACGGTCATTTCCACGCATTTCACGGTCAATTCCCTTCACTTCACTATCAATTCCATGCATTTCACGGTCAATTCCCTTCACTTCACGGTCATTTTCATGCATTTCATGGTCAATTTCGACGATTCCGCTTCACTTCACGGTCATTTCCATGCATTTCACGGTCAATTCCCTTCACTTCACGGTCAATTCCCTTTATTTCACGATCATTCCCATGCATTTCATGGTCAATTCCGACGATTCCGCTTCACTTCACGATCATTTTCATGCATTTCACGGTCAATTCCCTTCACTTCACAGTCAATTCCATGCATTTCACGGTCAATTCCCTTCACTTCACGGTCAATTCCATGCATTTCACGGTCAATTCCCTTCACTTCATGGACAATTCCATGCATTTCACGGTCAATTCCCTTCACTTCACGGTCATTTCCATGCATTTCATGGTCAATGAAGGTGATTCCGCCCCACTTCACGGTCAATTCCCTTCACTTCCCGGTCCAAAACTTATGGAAATTCACTAATTTCGATTTCATCCTTGTAGGTGGTAAACCCTTGCATAAGGGATTTGGCGAGTTGACTTCCACCATCTCATGTAGATGTTCTTTGACCTGATAGTTTGATAGTGTGAAGAGTGGGTTGGAGAAGAATAACACTAGATCAACTATATATAGGCAGTCTCCATTCTCATTTTTATTACACATTCCATCATTTAGGTTTGTAGGAGCCATTTTTCACTCACTTATTAAGAGATATATATGCAATCTTGTATTCAAGATACAGGGGAAGCGTGTAAAATTTTCCAAAATGGTCTTCACCCTAATAACAGGGCTGAGAACAAGTGACCTCTCCATACCCAATATCCATCGTTCAAAGAAGTCATTAAGAGAAAAATATTTCAATGAATATCCTATCCTAAAGAAACATATACAGGAGGTGTTCAGTAGGATAGTTGATAACAATAAGCACGAAGATGTCGTGAAGGTAGCCCTAATATTATGTGTAGATGGTTTGTTAGGGGAACCGACACGAATGTTGTATACTGTACATAATTTATCGACCTTATTGACTCGTTGGAAGACTTTAATATCTACCCTTAGGGTAGTTTGGCATTCCATACGATTACGAAAGGGATCGAGAGTGCCTCGATTGCATCGTAGAGGCATCATTACAATGTCACCGGTTGCATATTTCCCCTACAAGTAAGGATTCTTTTCTTGTCTATTTTAATTCATAGTTATAGCAAACTATATTTATTTAAGATCGTCTTGTCATTTCATTGTAACAGATATGGGCCCTTGAGAGTACCAGCTCTCTGAGAATGTGTAATTTCATACATTCCCTTCCAAATTCCACGATTCATACAATATCGGGGATGGAAGGGTTGGAGGTATAAGAAGATTCATGAAATTCTAGAGAGTAAATATGTAAGTCAATTTCTATGAAGCTAAGTGGTCACTCATTCAACTATATATGTGTGTGTGTGTGTGTGTGTGTGTGTGTGTGTGTGTGTGTGTGTGTGTGTGTGTGTGTGTGTGTATATATATATATATATGTTTCTGTACATAATACGAAGATGTCTTCTTGCAGACTGAGATCGTTCTTATCTTAGAGCTTACCACTGAGGAGCTGGAGACGGAGGCCGTTCGTTTGGCCCATGATAGACTTGATGTAAGATGTCTGAAACGTCTTATTGTATGTTGATATTTTGTATTTAATTAGATATGTTATATAATATGATACATATATTGCCTCATTTTGTAGGGCACTAAAGATGGAGACGATGAAGATATGAAGATAGATCGGGACAAAGAGAGGGAGAAGAAAGGGGAGAGGAAGAGAGTACTGATAACGGAGAGGGACAAGAAGGGGGAGAGGGAGAAGAAAGGGGAGAGGAAGAGAGTACTGATGATGGAGAGGGAGAGGGAGCGGGATTGCAATTGACTGGGGAGTCGATGTATGATAGGGAGGAGCTGGAGGCGCTGAGGCTTCAGTTGCAGAGAGAGAGAGAGAGAGAGAAGTAATGCTGAAGGAGGTTGAACTAATGCTAAAACTGAAAGAAGCCTTGAGGCTAGAGAAGGAAGAGTTGAATGAGAGGGTGGTATTGAAGAAGGAGAGGAAAATGCTGGTGAGGGAGAGGGAAGAACTGAAGAAGGAGAGGGAAGAGTTGGATGAGGGTAAGGCGGAGTTGAAGAGGCAGATGGAGGTGTTTCGTATAGAGAAGATTCAGTTTATGAAGGAGAAGGAGTTAGAGAATGAGAAGGAGAATGATGATGCGTTAGGCGTTGATATATGCGAGAAATCACTGCATTCCATTCCGGTATATAAGAGGAGAGGTAAGAGGGTTGTGAAGCTGTCTGTCTACATGCGTTCTCCATTCACTTGCATCTCCACCGTGCAAACCACTCCAAGTAACGTCGCTGACAATGAGAAACGGAGAGAATTTCCTACTTCTCCGATACCCTTGGAGGCCAAGATCGATCCATTTAGGGTATTACCGAAGGAAGAACTCAATGAATTGGAAAGTTAGGCCAACACAAACAAAGAGTCACCAGAATTTTGTTGGTTCAAGTCCATATGGGAGAAAAACACATGGGTTGATGGCGTGGTAAGTAAATCACACACATGCATACATGGTTATTGAACACTTATATTAGAGTAGAGCTTAATTTTTCATCTTTCTTGATTAGGCGATCGACAAGTACGTCGATTACTTGGAGAGAAGACACCGATCATTTCCTACTTTATACACAAAGGATTGCAAGTTCTGTCCCACATTTTTTCAGGTAACTGTATGAATTGAATCATGGTTAATAAGTTATTTTATTATATGATTTTTGTTCTAATTTGGTATGTTGTCTGTAATAGCCATGCATTGACATGCAAATGACTGTATTGAGAATGTATCAAGATGTTGTTAGTGACGAAGCGCGTTTATTATTCGAAGGCCTAGAAAAACTCATTGCGATCAGCATTGTCAAGCCTCGTGACGGGCATAAGGCCATGTGGCAGCATGAAGAGGTAATGGTGTCATTATTTTTGTTATCAATACTAGGTATACCCATTTCTATAAGTTGAGGATATTGATATCTTATCTTGCCAAATATGGAAAGGCATACGTACCAGTCAATCATGCCAACAGTCATTGGTACCTGATGGTCATCCACCCTCGAGACTGAGAAATCATTATACTTGACAGTTTATACTCGAGGGCACTCGGTCGATACAGGGAACATATCGAGCTGATGAAGGAGGCCTTGCCCATATTATTCTATGCCAAAAGAGATATGTCTGCGTTGGAAGGAAATGATTGGACGGTCAGAGAAGATACTTCTACACCAAAGCAGACCAACGGACATGATTGTGGCATTTTTGTCATGAAATATATGGACATTTTGTGCAGTGATGAAATTTTTTCAGGGAGAGACTTGCAGCAATTCACTTCCATTTTTAGGAAGTCAATACCCTATGATTGCCTGAGTGACCTGAAAATATGATATATTTGTCTAAGGGATGAGAGGAATCGAAAATTTTTGTGAAATGTTGTAAATTGGGCTGAATAATGTATTGTAAAACATACATGGTGATATGGTGTAAATGATGTGTTGTATATTTTCTCTAAATTTTGTAGCAAATGATGTCTTCCTAATAGTGATTTCATTACGAATGGTGTAAATGATGTGTTGTATATTTTCTCTAAATTTTGTAGCATTCCCTTAACTTCACAGACATATTCATGCATTTCATGGTCAATTCTCTTCACTTCACGGTCGATTCCATGCATTTCATAGTCAATTCCCTTCACTTCACAGTCATTTTCATGCATTTCACGGTCAATTCCCACGATTCCGCCTCACTTCACGATCAATTCCATGTATTTCACGGGTAATTCCCTTCACTTCACGGTCATTTCCATGCATTTCACAGTCAATTCCCTTCACTTCACAGTCATTTTCATGCATGTCATGGTCAATTCCCACTATTCCGCTTCACTTCACGGTCAATTCCATGCATTTCACGGTCAATTCCCTTTACTTCACGGTCATTTCCATGCATTTCACAGTCAATTCCCTTCACTTCATAGTCATTTTCATGCATTTCACGATCAATTCCCACGATTCCGCCTCACTTCACGGTCAATTCCATGCATTTCACGGTCAATTCCCTTCACTTCACGGTCATTTCCATGCATTTCACAGTCAATTCCCTTCACTTCACAGTCATTTTCATGCACTTCACGGTCAATTCCCACGATTCCGCTTCACTTCACGGTCAATTCCATGCATTTCACGGTTAATTCCCTTCACTTCACGGTCATTTCCATGCATTTCACAGTCAATTCCCTTCACTTCACAGTCATTTTCATGCATTTCATTGTCAATTCCCACGATTCTGCCTCACTTCACAGTCAATTCCATGCATTTCACGGTCAATTCCCTTCACTTCACGGTCATTTTCATGCATTTCACAGTCAATTCCCTTCACTTCACAGTCATTTTCATGCATTTCACGGTCAATTCCCATGATTCCGCTTCACTTCACGGTCAATTCCCTTCACTTCATGGTCATTTCCATGCATTTCACAGTCAATTTCCTTCACTTCACATTCATTTTCATGCATTTCACAGTCAATTCTCACGATTCCGCCTCACTTCACGGTCAATTCCATGCATTTCACGGTCAATTCCCTTCACTTCACGGTCATTTTCATGCATTTCACAGTCAATTCCCTTCACTTCACAGTCATTTTCATGCATTTCACGGTTAATTCCCATGATTCCGCTTCACTTCACGGTCAATTCCCTTCACTTCACGGTCATTTCCATGCATTTCACAGTCAATTCCCTTCACTTCACAGTCATTTTCATGCATTTTACGGTCAATTCCCACGATTCCGCTTCACTTCACGGTCAATTCCATACATTTCACGGTCAATTCCCTTCACTTCACGGTCATTTCCATGCATTTCACAGTCAATTCCCTTCACTTCACAGTCATTTTCATGCATTTCACGGTCAATTCCTACGATTCCGCCTCACTTCACGGTCATTTCCATGCATTTCACGGTCAATGAAGGCGATTCCGCTTCACTTCACGGTCATTTATTTCTATGCTGGCCCACCTAATGATTGAACCACCCCAATTCTTAGGCTGAGGGATCTACTACCAAATACAATATGATTCTACAGAATCAATACATCTCAGTTCAATAGAACTATGACTCAACATAAAAACATCTGATCAAGTTCAAATAAGATTGAGAAATAGAGATTACTAGAACACTAAAACAAAACCCCCTGTTTTGATGCACAATCAGATTGAATTGCAATTACTAGTTTCGTTAAGCAGCATACATATTGAGAATTTAGGATCCAAATTACAAATATGTTTCTTCCAAGCTGTTTGATTTTTTGTACATGCTAAATGGGTGATCTTCTTCCACTGAAGATTCAATCTTTGGATTGTTTTTCTACCAATCTGGCAGCAGGTTTGGTGCCTGCCCTTGATTTTGCTTGTTGAATTCTTCCGGCAGGTGTTTCTTCATAGGAGTTGTACTCACCTTCCTACTATTCTGTAAGCTCCGATGGGCCTTATTTTCTTTGAGCGGTTGTTGTAAGATTTCTTCATTCTTGAAAACTGGACTCTATTGAAACGGCTCGAAGGATTTGAATTCTCCATTTCCTTATCTTGATTAAAGGAGCTGAAGATCTCTTTGTTCTGTTCATTTCTTTTGTCCTGCTTGATCGAACTTCCCTCTTTCAAGGACGAAAGTAGATCTTCCTGTCGGCTGTAACCAGAATAATGAGAATTACACCTCCCATAAGTATTGAAATACTGTTCTTTGTCTGCATGATTCCAGGTGGAGTAGTGGGGGTGGATAACATGGAGTGTGTACCGACATGGGTGTGTACTAACAAGCTAACCTAAAAAAGAAAACAAAACAAAAAAAAGAAAAAAAAAAGGAAGAAAAAAAGGAAGAAATTTCGATATCAATCGAATAACACTCGATTGTAAAAACAGAATCCACTGAAATTTTGTAAGGAAAAAACAAAAGTTCGCGTCGATGTTATCGAAGTTTATAGTTGGCTTAAGTTGTCGATTATATCGAACTATATTCGATGTTATCGAAATAAGTAGTGTCGATATATCGACTATATTTCGATTTATTAAAAATGGTCGGAATATGTCCAAAGACAAAATACATTTAAAAAGGAATTATCGATAGTATCGAACCACTTTCGATATATCGAAAAACTATTTATTGACTAAACTTCGATATATCGAAAATCGTCAGAAAATGTCTAGAGACAAAATGCATTTTTACAAGGAATTAGAGTAATTATCGATAATATCGAACACAGTTTGATATATCGAAAGGACGTTATATCGACTAAATGTCGATATATCGAAAATGTTCCTCAATTGTCTAGAGACGCACTGCTCTACTGAACGAATTATCGATAATATCGATACTGATTCGATATATCGAAGAACGATATATCAATTAAACTTCGATTTCTATGTTTTTATATATCGAATGGTTTACGATATATCTAATAACACCAAAATCTGTCCAGGGGTAAATGCTTATTTAAAATGAATTGTCGATGGTATCGATTAATATTCGATATATCGAACTACTTCTCGAGATATATCGAAGTGTTATCGATTGAAAAATATTTGAAAAGGCCATAAACTCTTTGCCTGACCGTTGGGCTACTGTCGATATATCGATGTGCATTCGATATATCGAATTTGATTGCGTATATAAAATACGCGGCCTCCATTCCATTTCATTCCTTTCATTTTGTTCTTCCTCTGTTCTTCCTCTACGACAGTTCCTCTCCAAGAAGGCGGAGGTGGTGAAGTTTGGCCATTTTGGTGGAGCTTTTTCAGGTTTGTAAATCATTTTTATTATTCATTCATTCAAAACCCTATATTTTCTGCCCTTTTTTTTTCCTGTTCATCCCTACTTGCTCTCCACTTCTTTAATCTCCTTGATTTCCATTTCTTTTATCAGGATATCCTCTTCAAGTTTTCATCTACATGGGGAAAGAGAGGCGTAAATCGGTTCAACGGGGAGAATTGTCTAATCCTAGGCCAAAACGTGCTAAAACAGTTGCCAGGAGAAAAAATGCTCAGCCCACAACCCAAAATGTCTCTCCACCACCTACAAACATTCCGCCACCCGAACTTCTAATCCCTGATGTGCCACCACCTCCTGATGATCTATATTAAAAGTTTTTCCAAAGGAAGATGGACTATGAAATACAAGTTGATAGGTCTTGTCTAGCTCCATATGGGATTGTACCCATGCTCGAGGCCATTGACTGGTCTCGTATGCTTGATTTTGGTGGAGTGACACGGAATGAAAAAATATACAAGTTTTTAGCTTACTGTCATTCCCCTGTATCTGACCCCCCAGCCATAGATGTCACCATTGGCCAAATCACAACTCACATCACTCCTGCCATTATTGGTCAGTTAATTGGAATTCCATGTAAATCCCAAGGCTTTGCAGACTACAACTTCGACTCACTTGAAGTTCGTTCAGAAATTACAAAACATGTATGCAATGGCCAAGACATTCCTTGGCATGAGGGTAACTCTCTGCGTGCATCCCACATGTCTGCACAATTCCGCATTCTTCACGTAATTTTTTGTATAAACGTGTATCCCAGGAGCACCAACAGGTCTGATCTTACCCTATTCATGTTGGGGATTCTCTATGCCGTCAGCCAAAAAGTGGAACTATGTTTGCCTACGCTCATGTTGCATCAGCTGGCTGTGGCAATCCAATCCAGTAGAGATGTGTATATTCCATTCCCTCATCTTATCTGTCTATTGTCTCGACATGTGGGATTTCTTCCCACCACTGACCGTCCCTGACAGCCTCACAAATTTACTAAAAAAAACATAAAAAGAATGAAATTGCTTGACACACCAGCTTCCTCTTTCGCTCCATTTGACACTATGGCCGAAACCGAAGCTGAAGGAGCTGAGACTGATGCGATGGACACCGAGGCAGCGGATACTGGAGATGAGAGGCCCCAACACACTGACCCGACTTTCTCGCCAGTCCCACATACTCGTCATCATGCTGGCCACTGAGATCGTCGAATATCGATTATATAATGTCTTCACCAGCAAGATGAACAACTTCGCCAGCATGATCAACGATTGTCGCAGATCGAGAAAATCGCACTTGCGACGAAAGAAGCTGTCGAGCGAGTGGAGAAGAAGCTGCTGGACCTAATGGCAATGAGCACATGCAGACGAGATGACACCGTGCCACACGGTGCCGGTCCTTCAGCCCAGCCTGATGCGTAGTTGCAAAATATTGTTAATTGTAAATATTTGGATTTTGTATGCCCGAAAAGGGCTAGGAATTTCTTTTTTTGGATGATGATTATACTATCCAAACTTGGGGTAGTAATTTTGATATGTTCTTCGGTGAATCAATGAATGAAGGGGTAGTAATTTTGGTTTTCAACTATTAAATGATATTTAAGATTCACTCATAATTTGCATGGATTGCCTGGACCCCACCTATGAAAGTATTTGACATGCAGATCAGTTGGAAGGTCTTTCTATAAATAGATTGAACCTACCAAGTTCTGAGTCTACTCCTTAGAGAGATTTTGGATCATACTCTGTTCAGTGTGTGAGATCCAGACTGTTTATTAGGTGGGTTTTACCATGTATGTGTCTTGGCTTGAAAATCAAGACACTTTAGGAAGCAGGGTTGCCTGTGAAAGGCTTCCCCACTCTTTGAATTTTGATTTACTTCATAACCCCTGTGATCTATTACATGGTTCATTTTCACATAATCAGGTGCATATATATTATGAGGGACTGTATACATCTGCCTGAATTGCCTGACATGTTTAATTTTCTGTTCCTATGCCTTTAGCTGTTTGTCTTTTTTGTTTCTTCTTCGTTTTCTTTTCCTGTTTTCTGCCACCTGGCAGTTGTTGTTTTCCTTTTTTCTTTTAATGAAATCGTTGTAGGTTATTGGCTAATTCATTGCCATTAGGTCCAGCAGCTTCTTCTCCACATGCAAATAGGTGTAGGTTATTGGCAATTCCATGTTTCTTTTCATAATCTCCTGGTTTTGCACAGGCTTTGAGAAACAACAGATATGATGAGGATGTGATGCTTTCTGCTTGCGGTGTTCTTATTGGCAAACAACTTACTCCAGTGGATTGTCTGTGAAATGGAATTGTCCATGAAATGCATGGAATTGTCCGTGAAATGCATGGAAATGTCTGTGAAGTGAAGGGGATTGACCGTGAAATGCATAGAATTGACCATGAAGTGAAGGGAATTAACTGTGAAATGCATGGAAATGACCGTGAAATGAAGGGAATTGACCGTGAAATGCATAAAATTGACTGTGAAGTGAAGGGAATTGACCGTGAAATGCATGGAAATGACCGTGAAGTGTAGCGGAATCACCTTCATTAACCATGAAATGCATGGAAATGATTGTGAACTTAAGGGAATTGACCGTGAAATGCATGAAAATGACTGTGAAGTGAAGGGAATTGACCGTGAAATGCATGGAAATGACCGTGAAGTGAAGTAGAATTGTCGGAATTGACCGTGAAATGCATGAAAATGACCGTGAAGTGAAGGGGATTGACCGTGAAATGCATGGAATTGATCGTGAAGTGAAGGGAATTGACTGTGAAATGCATGAAAATGACTGTGAAGTTAGGCGGAATCGCTGGAATTGATCGTGAAATGCATGGAATTGACCGTGAAGTGAATGGAATTGACCGTGAAATGCATGGAAATGACCATGAAGTGAAGAGAATTGTCCTGACGATGGCGTGAGGAACTTCACCAGAATCTCATTGCCTGGGGAAGGGTTTCAAGTGGAGGAGGTGCACCACCATTCGCTGATCGAGAAGCTCGATTTAAATGAAGAAGGGGGATGAGATGGTGATAGGATGGAGGGCGTGTTGTTGTATGGGTCAATTGAGAATGACTGTCCATCATCATCTGGTAAAGAATCTCTATTGATCGAAGGGCTCGAAGAAGGATATGATAATGGACTGGAGGAGGTGATATTGCATCGGTCAATAGAGAAAGGTTTCTATCATCATCAGGTGAAGGATTTGAAGTGGAGGTGGACTACCATCCACCACCATCCACTGTTTGAAAGGCTTAATCTGCATGAAAATGATAATGGACCATGAAGTGCATGGAAATGACCGTGAAGTGAAACAGAATCGCCTTCATTGACCGTGAAATGCATGGAAATGACCGTGAAGTGAGGCAGAATCGTCGGAATTGACCGTGAAATGCATGGAAATGACTGTGAAATGAAGGGAATTGACCATGAAATGCATAGAATTGACTGTGAAATGCATGGAAATGACCATGAAGTGAAGCTGAATTGACCATCACAATTTCAAAGAAAACAACATATGTATTACAAGAAATGTATAACATTGCCATATGTATTACAAGAAATGTATAACAAATGTATAACATTGCCATATGTATTACAAGAAATGTATAACATTCACAGTCGTGTTACAAAAAATGTATAACATTCACGGTTGTATTACAAAAAAAATGTATAACATTCATAGTCGTATTACAAGAAATGTATAACATTTATAGTCGTATTACAAAAAATGTATAACATTCACAGTCGTATTACAAAAAATACACTACAACAGACATTATTCCGAAGGTATTGAAAATTTGCAACTCCGACGATTATGCCTTTATTTTTCCGCAACGTCCACATATTTTTGTTGTTCGTTCCTCTCCATGGGAAAGGATCAGTGCCTTCTTCGGTCTTCCAGCTGACCTCGTCTATAGTGGGGGCTTGATACTTGAACAATACTCCTTGAATCTATCAAAAATTTCCCATTGACTCTTATCCCGTACTGGGTAGACGGACTCTGCGTACGTGATCTGATAATTCCTGGACGTGTACAACGAGGAGCAATATGAATAATGAGGAAGATTATAGTTTATACATGTCGAGAGAACATGAAAACAAGGGTATCCCTTTACTTCAAACTCGCGACATGTACATGAAAGCTCGTTGAGCTTGACAGTATCATTGTAGTCTCCCACAATATAGTATTCATCCAGAGAAATCGCGTGGCAACGAACATCTCGTGCCTTCAGTATGAGATCCTTTAATTGTTTCTCCGCCCACGGTGTCAACGGGCCAACGAATAATGATGCTGATTCTCTTCTCTGATAGAACATCTCCTGAATTTTTATTCTGACCATCTCTATCAGCATAGTAACGGGATATTCTCGTGCTTCTTTAAACAGAGCATTAACACACTTAGCTATATTTGTAGTGACCAAATTGAATCTTTTTCATGAAAAGTGTGAAGATATCCACTTTTCATACCCTATTTCCCTTAGCCATGCATGTACCGGGGGGTTGCCGTTTTCGATATCATGCATTAATTTTTCAAACTCAGCCCTCCTACAAGTCTTTACAATTTGCCAGTAGTACATTTCTAACGAATTGTCTTTGAATGTGTCTACCAAGTTTTGGTATATATGGTACGCACAGTACCCATGGATTGCTGCTTGGAAGACCTGTGGAACTTCTTTCATTAGACCTTTTATGCCGGTCTGATATGATCACAAGACAAGGGCAATCCCCTAACGAATCGCTGAGGTAGGTAAGGAACCAGTTCCAACTGCTGTTGTTCTCTGATTCTCCGATACCAAAAGCTACTGAAAAGATATGATTGTCGCCATCCAAAGCCGTAGCAACGAACAAAACACCCTTGTATTTACCTTTTAGATGTGTCTCGTCAACGGCCAAGACCCTTCGTAGAGATGTTTGAAAACTTTTAACGCACTGTCCGAGCACAACAAAACATCTCTCGAACCTCATCGTTTGTTTATTCACACGCAGGGCAGTCACTGTCCCCGGGTTCGCCATCCTCAACTCATGCAAGTACATCGGGAGTTCTTTGTAAGAGTCTTCATAAGACCCCATTACGCAATCGATTGCAATCTCCTTGGTGTGCCATGCCTTCTGATAGCCAATAACAATATTATACTTCTCTTGCATTGCGAATATAATGTCCTTCGGCCTTAACCCCAAGCGTTGCTTAATGCGATTGACAACCAATTCACTGGCCGGATTACTGGTTGCTTGCCGATGATCGCTCTTCATCCATGACATTCCACATGTATGTATGGACCTAACTGTTTTAACTTTGAATATTCTCGCTTCATTCACCCTAGATGCATGTACCCTCCATTCACACTTATCTTTCATACACACCACAGTGAATTTCTTGGATGTGGAAACTTGGACCTTGTATTGAAAGTTGTTACGAATTGCATATTGGCTTAAAACATACTTACACCGGCTCTTATCCTTAAACGTTTCGCCAAGGACTATATCAATTGGGTCATCAAGTGGATATGAATATAGTGACAGGTCTGCATTGGTGCAACTAGCATCCTCGAAAGGCACAATGGGAAGCCTGATGGTGAATTCTGATGTTGGAGCCTGTTCGGGTAATGGAATATCGTTTCCACTTATGTTTCGGGCGTTAGATGTCGAGGAAAAGTCTACTCTTGTAAATGAAGGGGATGCCGTATATTCGCTTCTGAGATTCAGGTCAATCGATACCCTCACTTGACTTGTCGTGAGGTTTGATGTCTGAGCCGGCTCGGGTATTGGAATATTGCTTAGAGGAACCTGTGAAGGTGATGTCATGTCTTGATATTTCCATCCATGTTTCTCACCCAAACTTATAGTAGCTGGGGCGTTATGTTTGAACGCACTGTAAGCCACCGGGTCTTCGAGTACTGCCTCATTAACGCGCTGCATTGTCTCGATGAATAGAGGGATGTACTGATCCGGATGCTTCAGCTATGCTGCCAAGAACATTCTCACATCTTCATCATCTTCAAGTATAGTAGGAGGGGCTAATTCGTTGGTGCAAGGGTACAATACTTTCAACCTTATATCGTAATGCTCAGGTATAGTCTTCGCAACTCGGGGTATTTTCGATACAAGCTGTTCATATGTAGTCTCGACTCCCACCATTGAAGGTTTGGAGTAACCACCCTTGTACATGTATCAATTATTTTCGTAAACTAACTCCCCACCATATGAGGATATGATCATCACTAAAGCCATTTTTTGAAAACAAACACAATAATAAAACTCGATTAATATTCACATGTATAAGGTGGATTTTTCGAGTAGTATGCAACCCACCATTGTACTGTCTCAAATATAATCGACTTAGCGGTAACATTTTTAAAGTTCTCAAATATGCCACTCAGTTCGCGATGATTTTCCCTCGCTTTGCAGTCAATTTCACTCACTTGTAGGGCAAATTCACTCACTTCGCATTGAATTTCACTCACTTCTCGATCTTGAAGTGATTGGAAATGAGTGCAGAGTGAGTGTGTGTGTCTTAATTTTGGGGTCAATTGTAATTACCATGTAAATGGGTAACAATTATTCACCTAGGTAATTACCACATCTTTCCCAATGTAGATGTGACAACTTACTTTTTTGACACTTAAATTGAGAAATTTACAAAATCAATGTGGGGCCCACCGTGATGTATGTGACGTAACCACACCGCTCATTTGTTATGCTAGCTGAATTTAGGGCATGAGCAAAAAAATGGGGCAGATCCAAACCTCAAGTGGACCACACCATTGAAAACAGCGGGAATCAAACACCTACCATTAAAAACTTTTTTGGGGCCTTTAAAAGTTTTGCATATAACTAATATTTGTGTTTTTCCCTTCTCCATGTCTATGTCACCCTATGAACAGGTTAGATGATGAAAACGCCTAAATGTGGGCCTAGTTAAGGAAATAACTTTCAACAGTATAAGAATTAAGGTCATTGTTTCCATTCGTGTGAGCCATTTGAGTGTTGGATCAGCCTCGTTTTTTGTCCAATGCCTCAAAATGTTATAATAAAATAGATGGGCGGGTGTCGATATATCATATACATTACAGTGGGGTCCACATATTCAATTCCATGCATTTTTTTGTGAAAGGAATTGATCATGAAATGCATGGAATTGTCCATGAGGTGAAGAGAATTGATCGTGAAATGCATTGAAATAACCGTGAAGTGAAGGGAATTGACCGTGAAATGCATGGAATTGACCGTGAAGTGAAGGGGAATTGCCGGAATTGACCATGAAATGCATGGAATTGACCGTGAAGTGAAAGGAATTGACCGTGAAATGCATGGAAATGCTCGTGAAATAATTGAATTGACCATGAAGTGAAGGTCATTCGCATGGAATTAACCGTAAAATGCATGGAATTGACCGTGAAGTGAGGTGAATTGACCGTGAAATGCATAGAATTGACTGTGAAATGAAGTGATTTCACTGTGAATTGCATAGAATTGACTGTGGAATGAATGCCTTATTGGAATTTTGAATCATAGTGGTAAGAAATTCGCAATTTCAAAGCAAGCAACAAATGCATTCAATATATAACATTCACAATCGTATTACAAAAAAAATACACTACAAATTCATAGTCATATTACAAAAAAGTACGTCAATTTGACTGGTAAAATACGTGAAATTGACCAAGTACGACATGAAGTTGATCGATCAATTGAGTATATTGACCGGGAATAAGGTGAAATTGACCATGAAACTTCGTCGATTTGACTGCGAACTTCTTCAGGTTTATTGGATAGCCACGTAAAATTGACTTAGCAATGCATGAAATTGACCACTGAAAATTGACCACAAACTTCTAGGTTAACACTTAAGAAATTACTAAGAATTTAAAGTTCAAGGTAATTGACCGTGAACTCCAATCACTCCTTAACACACAGTGAAATCAATGTTCGTGAAAGAGAATAAGAATGCATTGGTGTGAAATGTTGACGTGAAACATGTTCTTCGGAGAAAGGTCTTCAAGATTTCACGTCTATCAATGCATTGGCATCCTTTTAGAAAAAGAATGCACTTAGGCTTCATTAGAATGCTACATGGAAGATGTAATGTGACAGTATGATGGAGATTTAGTGAAGAAAATGGGTCAATTTAAGAAATAGGGATGATACAGGTGAGTCTGGACGTGTATTTGGGTGTAAAAAGGGGAAACGGATTACGTACCGAGTAACTCAGTTCACTTAGCGTACTACTGAGTAAACTCTGTGGGTCCCACAGTCATTCATGCATTTTATCCACTCCATCCATACATTTTAGAAAATAATTTTAAGTCTTTAGCCCAAGTATTAAGCATATACAAGGCTGAAATGGACCACACCACTGAAACAGTGTGAATTGACAATCTACCTTTAAAAATTTCGTGGGGGCCACAGAATTTTTTAGATCAATCCTATATTCGTGTTTTCACTTCATCCATGTCTTTGTGATATTATGAACATGTTGGATGACAAATAAACATCACGGTGGGCCATAGAAAGGTTTCAACAGTGAAAATCATCATTCCCACGGTTTCCCATGGTATTGTCCACTTGAGGTTTAGATATACCTCGATTTTGGGCTCCCCCACTAAAATGATATCAAAACACGGATGGATAGAGTGGATAAGACAAATACATTCACGGTGGGCCCAACTGAGTCTAGTCAGTACGATAAGAGAGTACAACACGCAATCTGTTTTGTGTAAAGGAGAGAATGTAGTGAAAATGATAGAGGAGGGGCATTTTGGACCTTTGGGAAGCCGTCCGTACATATGGGGCGTATTTTTGATAGGAAAAACGAAGTGGGCTTAGAAACGTAAATGGGCCTTAAATGGGTCGTACAGTTGTGAATTTTTCATATTTATTCTCCATTTAACCCATGGATTTGATCACATGGTTTTAAATGGTGGAAAAACACTAAGATCGTGTTGATCCAAAGCTCCTTAGCCCACCATGAGCTGGCCAATCTGATGGGACGGAGTGGATTCCTCTAGGTGGGGCCACCACCATTTAAACCAGAGAGAGAGAGAGAGAGAGAGAGAGAGAGAGAGAGAGAGAGAGAGAGAGTCGGAAGTTGGAGCACGTTCGCTGGACGCTGCGTCCTTGTTGACGCAGCCCTTCCGTGGGTGTTGGGAGGTGGTCCACTCATGGGTCCCACCATGGTGTATAAATCACATCCACGCCATCCATTTAACTCCCTAGCTCATTTTAGTACTTGAGCCCAAAAATGAGGCCAATCCATTTCTCAGGTGGGTTAACCCTGAGTAGTAATGGGCCGGAGAGCCCAAGCGTCAAAGACGCTGTGCTTCACTAAACAAAATTTACATTGCGGGGAGTTGGGAAGTGGGTTCCCACACTTGTGGGACTCACCTTGATTTATTTCTTATATCCACACCGTCCATCTGTTTACCCACCTCATTTAATGGGTTGAGACAAAAATTGAAGCTGATTCAACCCTCAGGTGGACCACACTACAGGGAACGGTGGAACTGGGAACACCCACGTCAGATGCATGCAAACATGGGAGGGGTGTCCCTCTCGTGGGACCATATCGGTGTATTTAATAGATCCACACCGTTCATCTGTTTCTAAAGATCCCTTTTGGCCATAGACCGAAAATTGAGAAAGATCCGAAATTTAGGTGGGCCGCATCGTGGGATATAATACCTGCTGTTGAAACCTTTCAAGGCCCATCGTCGGATTCATGTTCCTCCAAACCAGCCCAAGCCAGGGCCTATTAGACACCACTCGAGCTGGCCATTTCGGTGGACGAAGTAGATCATCCAAATGCGCCCCAACTGTGTAATAAAAAATAATAAACAAAAAATACAATGCCAGCAACAAACTGGAGCTATTGAAAGCGTCCAAAGGAGCGGACGCCCTCCAGGGGCGTGGAGTCGGGGCCCATTCGTGAGACCATCATGGTGTATATGTTTCATCCAAGCCATTCATCCTTTTTGCCAGATCATTTTAGGCCGGGATCCCAAAAACCAGGCCGATCCTAATCTCAGGTGGACCTCACTGAGGGGAATAGTTGGGGAGGGGAGGGCTGCCCCTTTTTGCAACAATTGGTGGGACCCACCTTGATGTTTATGTGCGATCCACACTGCCCATCCGATTTGTCAGATTGTTCTAGGCCTTGGGCCCTAAAATGAGACCGATCCAAATCTTACCCCAGCTCGAACTCGGCTTACTTCGGTCAGCAACTCGGCCCAGTTTGAATTAAGTTCGAGCCTGTGCGACATTTTCTCAAACACAGAGTGCATATTTAATTTCTTACATAATGCAAAACAATAACAACAATTTATTGATATTTCACCAAACACTTGGTGGGGCAGCATCAAAATCAAGATATAAGGGCAATTTTATAATGTAAAGTTTTTGTTGTTGTTGTTGTATTATTGTTATTGTTGTAGTGATTTGTTTCATATCTATTCCTTGCAACCATCCAATCCGGTAAAGAATGTATACACCCGAAACAACACTTTGTTGAGTCATTTCATCAAACACTCAACAAGCAACGTCAATATCAAAATAACTGAGTCATCGAGGCGATTCGATTTGAGTCAAGTCGAGCTCAGGCAAGCTCGAACTTGAGCTCCAAAAACCAGCTCGACTTGGTCTGAATCTAATTTCAAGCCAAGGTGAGTTAAGTTGAGCAAGCTGACCGAGCTAACTCGACTCATGTACAACTCTAATTTTAGGTGATCTACACCACAGGGAACTGTGGGGGTGGAAATCTGATTGTTTTGGGATTTCCTTAAATTTGGAATTCCTTAGATTTGGGAATCCCCTGGATTTTGGATTCTTTAGATTTGAAATTCCCTTGGACTTGGGATCCCTATATTTCTGGAATCCCTTAGCTATATTTGGCACCCCAGATTCAAAATCCTTATAATCCTAAGGTGATATGCATAATATATTTACAAGGGTTTGTATTTAATTATTAAATCAATGTTAATATTTCTAATTAGTGTACGTATGTAATGTTGACACTATAGTTGTAATAAATCTGTTAAAGCATTTACTTTGCCTAAAATGATGAAATCCCAAGACTCGGATGTGCCATAAGCACAGGATCACATCCTAATGACTAACCAACGATCTATGACCGTTGTTTACGTTATGTTTAGACAGTACAGATCATACTATTAAAGTAATTATAGTGATGTTGTTGATAATCTGATTATTTAGGGATATCGTCAATGAGCCATGTGCCCAATAATTGGTAGCCTAGTGGCACACATGTTGCACATGTGGGTGTCCACCTTGAGTCATTCCCAGTGGGCCTCACCTTGGCATATGT
Source organism: Magnolia kwangsiensis (assembly GCA_037074715.1). Taxonomy (NCBI): domain Eukaryota; kingdom Viridiplantae; phylum Streptophyta; class Magnoliopsida; order Magnoliales; family Magnoliaceae; genus Magnolia; species Magnolia kwangsiensis. Next base: position 103,624,736 of record CM073576.1, on the reverse strand, counting down.
ATTTTATCCATGCCTTATATCCGGTTACTAGAGTTTTTATGTACAAGCTACATGAAGAGCCGATGTTAGTCTAACGTGGGCCACACCACATAAACCTTTATTTTTTTAGTGGGGCCTGTTATTCGGGTTTCAATATTTGTATATGTTGTGCCAATTAAGGTCGATTATCTCATGATATGTTTGAAAACATACTAGTGTACTTGGCCTGATAGGTCACACTGATAATATGCTTAGTGCAATCATATCATGTCAAGTTATATGCTCATACACATCATTTGTATACCTGTTGTGGATAACAATTATTCATAGCATATGCCATTCAACTTAAGACACTTAGGCAACTCTATATGAGATAGGGTTTCCCCACATGATCGCGCAGTACGCGCATGTTTGGTGCATGACTTGGATAGTATGACTCATGCATTTCGTATCTTGTATGTAATGATCACTTTTAAACCCTAGAGACATCGGGGTAGTGGGCGCCACAGACATGCAGTGGATGGCTGGATTTGGATAAATATGTGTTCTAGCACTTGGCCGCTATGGATGTCCTTGAGTGAAAGTCCCTAAACCCCATGGTACTAGTAAAATGCTTCAACGTCGAGACCGAGTGGATAATATAAGTGTCCAAGTGCTAAATACCAGTAGGCTACGTCTCTCACCGTGTCAAGGTCGGTTGAAAAGGGATGTGACCTTATCCGCTTAGGTATAGGGGGCTATAAGTTAGGTTGAGTCTAGCCAGCTCATGAAATGAGTCCGCTATTAACGAGCCGGGTGAGCATTGGCATACCACTGACGAGGTGAATAGTGAGGTCTCTTCCACTCACTTGGTCATGTGCACAATGGGCGATAACCAATGTTGAAGTGTACTAGACACAATGATATTTTCGGTAACGAACTGTTCTGATATGTGGAATAGATGAGGATTGACTTATTTGCGTTGCACCTCTCATTCGTGTAATAGACCATAATGACACTCGACCATAGGCCTTGTATTGCATAGCTTTGTAATGGCTAACAACATTCATGGACTTGATAGGTTAGCCCTCCATCGTCTTCTACATACTCTGATATCTGTATTTGTAAGTGCTTATATTTGTAATACACATCAAATTGTCAAATTTTGTAAACAAAGATACCAGTCAGATTGCAAGTATACTACATTAGTCTATGACAACTCGTGAAGATCGGCTCAACATTTTAAGACTTAAACGACGTTGCTCGGTTTCAAGTTTATCAAGATTAGAAGATCTCCATATATGCCAACGACCAGGTAGAATGACCCTAGAAAGACCCTAGGTTAGGTGATTTTGAAAAATGATTAATGTGGGCTAACTTCTGTATAAGTTCACTGAAGTTCGGCCAACCTAACTTCAGGTTCAGCCAGTTCAACTTACTTCGTCTAACCTAACTTCAGGTTCGGGTAATTTATCAGATTTGAAAATTTGAAAATTTTGTTACAAATTCAACTAGCCTAATTTGAAGTTCAACCAACCTACCTTGAATTTTGGCTAGCCCGAGGAAAGTTCGAGTCATTTTCCAACAAAGGATTCTCGAATTTTTGAGGAAATTCAGCCAGTCGAATTTTGGATAAATCTTATCCCACACAATCCAATAGCTGTTGGAACAGAATTGTTGGGATTCGTCCAGTCGAAGTTATTTATAAGATGACTGAATTTTCATATCCATTGGCTATAAATAAGGACTTTCTCTCATTCTATTCCATAATGAAATTCACTCAAAAATATTTTGCAAGTAAGAGAAAAGCTCAGGTCCTCATTAAGTTATTTGTGAGGTATTTATAATTTTTATCTAGCTTATTCAATTCCCGTTCTCAAGATGATTTCAAATATATTTTAGAGAGTAATCTATACTCCACTTGAGAAATAGATAATTGAATCTGCACATTAGGGTTTACATTTCTCGAAATACATTAGATCCCTATATTCTTTCTGGTTGAGCATATACTACCTCCTCGACACTCAAGAAAGAAGATCGTTACTTCAAGGTTCAACCACATCTTTGAATCGTCATTTGAAGGTAAGTACAATTGTCAATTATATTCTTTATTTGAGTTTTTCTGAGATAGCCTGAAAATCTCTGTGAGTTGATTTGTGATAGCCTGCGAAAATCACAAAAGGGGTTAATTTGTGATAACCCATGAAAATCACAAGAATTGTAAGAGGTTAAGGTGAATATTTGAAAACCTTGGTATAGTGAAATCCAAAATTACAAGTGGGTGTGGGTTTAAGCATCGAACCACTACAACCCCTTGTGCCTATGTGGTGATTATTCATTTCATTACTTTTTGTGAATATTATATTTATTGCATTCTTTGTGGTAAATGCTATATTTATTTAATCGTTACTTGTTAATTTGAAAGTTTGATTTCAAAGGCATCGTGATATAAGGTTGTCTTGCCTAAAATATTAGGTGAATGTTGTCCTACGAATTATTTGGGATCAAGGTTTCAATACTTTGGGTGATTAAGATTATTTATTCTGCATTATTTTGAAGAATTTGGTATTGTCCTATTCACCACCACCCCTCTCCCCTCTAGGATATCGATAACTCATCTTTCAAGTGCTATCAGAGAGAGGTTGCTCTTTTTGTGATTTACCTCATAGAGTTAGATCCAGAGCTATAAGATGTCAAATTTTGAAAGTTTATCCATTATTAGGTGTAATGCCCTAAAAATCGGGGTCGAGCAGGAGCCCAACTCCCGAGTTCCAACACATCACTTATGCAACATAAATAATGATGATTAAATGTTGTCCGTATTAATGCATTAAACATGAGTGAGATTATACCAAATTAGCATATCATACTCTAGAGACAATTAAATTATGCAAGCGAAAGACTATGATAAATATATATAAAGCATATAAGTGATTGTAAGTCCCCAGAGTATGAATGTCACCAGGTTAAATAATTACATGTATGATACCAAAATTCACAAAATGATAAAGTGTAATATCATCTAGTCCATATCCCTGTAGCCCCGGTGGCGCAACTCCAGGTCTACGTAGACCCGCCAGAGAGTTGTAAATAGGAGAACTCCTTTTCATCATCATAAAAGGCAGGCTCCATTTCGTATGCCTCGCCGTCATCTGAAACTACGACAGAGTCTGGTTGGTGTTTTAAAACACCGTCTCAGCGTGAGAGTGAGTGATCAACTCAATGGAACTATAAGGCAAAGGTTAACATGTTATTAATTCAATCAAGCAATAATGATAAAGCAGTATAACAATCATGTCCTAAGTACTCTTGTTAATGTCAGAATGGGATGTGATGATGACATATGCCTTCACCTGCACTCCCTCTGCGATATCATTTCACGGTCGCGTATGCAACACTTCCACTGTACTCAACTCCAATGCCAAAGGCACATGTAATGCGGTGCATCTGCATGATTAGCCAAGTTCTTAATTAGACTTATTAATACAACAGGTTTGAGAAGCTAAGGTACCTCATTTTATATTATTGACCCAAAAATTGATCCATCTAGGGTCGTCAATCCTAGTTAATCACATACGTTGGACAGTTCCAGGTCGTTACGGAGAGTCTCGTTACCTTAGCTCAGTCCTAGTTCATACACGAGGTCACTACGGAAAGGCTCGTTACCTTAGCGTAGTCCTAGTGTATACTTGAGGTCACTATAAGAGACTTGTCACCTGATCGTAAGCCAATAACTTGAATTCATTGTCTCATACCACCGTATTCGACTCACGAGTTTGGTTTGCTCAATGGACACTACAAGGAGGCTCGTCACCCTAGTGTAGGCCGACAGCTCGACCACGGTGTCCCATACTACAATGTTCAGCTCATGAGTCTTGACGGATCGAGGTACCAAGGTTAACCGGGCTTTTCAGTGGTAAGTGGTACCTTAGATTCAAGCAGTAGCATTCATACATGATGAACATACAATGAGCCAATCGGGTTACTTGACAAGCTCAACTGGTATAAGCGTATGTTGAATTGATCGACATAGAGTGCGTAAGCATTCCGCATGGCCTAACTACTGTCGATAAGCAGCGTACAGCTCGGATTCATCGAACGTGTCTTATGTGGCGAAACGACCTCGACCACTAATTTGGGAACCATTACCGATTGCTTGGACTACGCAGTAGTTCCAATCATATTTAAATACAACAGGCATTCATGTGTGATAGTCAAAACAACATGTGACAATTGATTCAATTATAAATCTCATTTGGTCATTTTAACAAACACGTGGTGCTATGTTATCGTACATAGACATTCTTCCATAAATCACGTAATAGCGAGATAGATTTTATGAAGGAAACAATAACTATAGATAAGGTTATTAAGAATTCCATCTCAATGCCCTCATTAAATACATTTCAACAAGCATTTTATCAAACACTTAGACTACACATAACAAACATACATATAATAAAGTAGTTATAACAGGTATTATAACCAATCCTTTCACAAAGGATTCACCATACGTACAACAATCATGTATTCTTAATCAATAGACATAGCAAGCATAAATCATAATTCCATTCTCATTCAAACGTTTCAACAAACACATGAAATGCATTAAAAATCAACATAGTTTATATATATGTGTAGTGCATAGAAAACATCGTATCTAAGCACATGTGATAATAATCAAGTCAGTCATAAATCATTAACTGACATTGAAAGCCTTGAAAACTATAACCTAAACGTTTATAGTCCGTATCTTTCCTTGGTAAACCCGTAACGAGCTCAGTTTGAACACTACGTCTTTGTTTACGGCACACGGCTACCTATATCATGAAATATGTTAGCTATTTCACCGATCTGCCTATTTGGATACCTAAAACATATTAGGATTAGGATTTCTTACCCAAGAACGGAGTCGAAATCACCGATGTAGTAATACGGGTAGGATGATTCGGCACGTGGAGCGGCGGGATCAAATCCCAGCAACTATCTCTCACTCTCTCTCTCTTCTCCTCCTTTTTTTCTCTTTTCTCTCTCCTAGGATTTAAAATTTCGTATGGAATGAGAGAGGGGTGAGTTTAGGTCCTTATATAGGCCCAGAACTGATGAAAATGGCCCTAGGGCCATGGTATACTTAGGTTATAGCCAAAGAGTGGCTGTTTCGGTCCAACGGAGCTCATCTGGAGGCCCATTTCCTGCATACGATCTGGAGAAAGTTCCCTGACATTGGATCTAGTCCAGGTTAAGATTTCGGTCTGATCGGATCAGTGGATCGACCATGGAGACCTGTTTCAGTTCAACGGTCACTATTACTCGATCGGGGCCACAAGTACATTGACATGTGTAGAAAATTTTTCCTGATCCGAGGGTGTAGTTGGGTCAGAATCTAATGGTTTGAAATGTTAAATTTGGCCTGCAAGCGAACGACTCAATTCACCTAAGTTTTAGTTCATTTTTTAAAGATATTTGTGTTTCTCACACACTTCGCTCCGAGCTCAAGTTGTGCGTTTCGGGATACTATTTGGACTTGATTTCTGAGATGATTGTCAAGCCCAGTAAGGCGGTCATAACCATATAGTTTCGCAGTAATCAGACTTTCGACGTGCGGTCTGAGTCTAATACGGAGTTTCATGATGCTCCTGAGAGCAACTGGGTTTTGAGATGGATCCTAGGTTTTTAGGTAATGTAGCATTAGTGATCTTATTAGTTTTGGATCTTGCAGTTGGTATAGAAAGCAGTTCAAGCTAATCTACCGATTAATTTAGCTTAATACTTAATTAACTTTTGTCTAATTTCTAAAGAATTTGATCCTTAGTGATTTCTGCCTAATGTGATACTTGGGTCTTTGTACAGATTTTTTCGAGACGTTACATCAGGCTACCTCCCTTTGATGGCTCAAAATATTCATATTAGAAAGGCAGGATGAGGATTTTCCTTAAATCCTTTGATGAGAGTGCGTGGCAAGCTACTCTGGCACAATGGATCCCTCCTATGATACAAGTATTAGCTAAGAATGGAACCACGTCCATGAAAGAAACCGCTTATACTTTTTGGATGACTGTTCAGAAAAGTGAAAGTAGTGTTAATACAAAAGCCTTAAATGCAATAGTTTGTGCTCTATCCGTAGATGAATTCAAAAGAATCATTTCGTGTGATACAACTAAACAAGCATGGGATATTCTTAAAATGACACATGAAGGAACTAACATTGTCAAAAAGTCTAATATTCAAATCCTCAAAGCTAAATTTGAGGAAATCCGTATGGAATAAAATGAGTCTTTTATGGACTTCTATAAGAAATTGAATGACATAGTTAATTCTACATAGGGTCTTGGAGATAGAATCCCTAAAAGCAAGGTTTGTGCAAAAATGCTGCGATCACTTCTTGATAGGTTTAATTCGAAAATTACTTCTATACAAGAATTGAGGGATATTGATACTATGAAGGTTGAGAAGTTAGTTAAATATCTTCAAACTTACGAGTTGAATTTCAAAGCTCCTAAGATCAAGTCCATTGCCCTTAAATCTTCTAAATCAAAATCAAAGAATTCTAATGTAAATTCAGATATTGAGGAAAATGAGGACAATATGGTTATGTTCACAAAGAAATTCTATAGATTTTTTTTTTAAAAAAAAGAAAAGAACATATTTTAAAAAATAGTTTAACAAAAGAAAAGAAAATTCAAACTATTAGAAATCTATAACGAAAGACACCCAATGCTTCAATTGTTTTGAATATGGGCATATTGCCTCTAAATGTCCTAAAAAGGATAAATCAAGAAGAAAAGGCATGATAGGTACTTGAGATGAGTCATCAGAATCTGAAACTAATTTAGAAACTAACGAATCAGACAAGGAAGCTACAAATGATTTGAAAGCCTTTATGACTATAGCCAGAATCACTTCCTCAGATGATTGCGAAACATCTGATTATGAAACTCCAGGAAGTGACTCTTAAGATGAAGATGATCTTCAAGTTGTATATGATGCCCTATATGGAGAAAGTTGCAAGATTGCAGCCAAACTGAAAATTTAAAAAGAAAATTGTGAACTTGAAAAGGTTGTTTTAGAAAAATCTCATTTTTCTGATTATTTTGAAAAAGCTAAGTTAGATTTAAGTCTAAAAATTTCTGAATTGCAAAAACTTAAATTTGAAAATGAGATATTAAAACTTGAAGTTTTCTCCCTTTAAAGTTCAAAGGATACTTGGAAATATACCCAAGGTGATCAGAAACTTGAAAAGTTGTTAACCTCATCTTGGCGATGTGGTGACAGATTTGGTCTGGGTTATATTAAAAATAACATTTTAAAGTCTAAGGATTTTTCTTCCTACTTTTGTATAAGGAGAATTCTCGAACTTTAAAGTAGAAACTCTAAAAGAATTAAACTGTATAAATAATAACTTCAAAAATACAAAACCCTTTCAAGTCTCTGATGTAAAAAATTGTGCTAACTACCACAAATATCAAAGAAGTGTAATAATAGAAATCCTTCTTTAGCTGATAAAATTGTGGACTTGCTCTATTAAAATCCAACTCAGGTAAGAAATGAGTAAATAGAAACATAAGAAATTCTAACTCCCAAACACAGCGAAAGGTAAGAGACCCTCCTAAACCTAGAACCATAATAAAATGGGTTCCAAAAGTTAAGTGTCTTGTTATCCACACAGCTTTCAAAGCAAATAGCCATTCAAGATGATACCTAGATAGTGCATATTTTAGACATATGATAGGTAATAAAGCTATTCTATCAAATATCAACCAAATCAATGACGGCTTAGTTACATTCAGAGATAGTAGCTACTACAAGATTATTAGCAAAGGTAGTGTACAACTTCCCAACTTACCTATCTTCGAAAATATTTTATATGTTGACTGCTTAAAATATAATCTTCTGAGCATATCTCAATTATGTGATAATAAACATAGTGTGATATTTTTGAATCACGGATGTGAGATAATTAATCATAAATGATATGTAATATTAAATGGTCGTAGAACGTCTGAAAATTGTTATATAATTGATGATTCTAGCTTAACAAATCATTCATGCTACATGGTCTAAACAGACGAGACTGAAATATGGCATCAACGTCTTGGACATGTAAACTTTAGAGATCTATATAAATAGAGTAAAAGAGATCACTTATGTGCCTTACCGAAATTGAAAAAGATAGAAAATAAAGTATGTGGTTCCTATCAGATTGACAAGAAAATTAGGAGTAGTCACAAAAAAATGAACTCCTTAGCCACTACAAGACCTTTTGAACTACTCCATATGGATTTAATCGGACCAACTAGAATGGAGAGTAAAGGCGGAAAGAAATATTTCCTAGTTATAATTGATGACTACATTAGATATTCATGGATAGCCTTTTTAAGAGAAAAATTAGATGCTCTTGATGAAGTAAATCCATACTAAAAATGAATTATATGTGATCAGAATAAAGAGTGATCATGGAACTGAATTTGAAAATAACAATTTTGAGAAATTCTATAATGACCATGGTATACTGCATGAATTTTCTACTCCAAAACACCTTAATAAAATGGAGTTGCTGAAAGGAAAAATAGAGTTTTACAAGAAATGGCTACTGTAATGCTAAATAATATGAATTTGCCTAAATATTTATGGGCTAAAGCTGTGAGTACTGCATATTATATAATAATCATGTTTATATTAGATCAGCTAAAAACATAACAACTTATGAAGTATGTTTTAACAAATAACGTACTGTTAAATATTTTTGAACTTTTGTAAACAAATGCTTTATTTTACAAGGCTGAGAAAATTTGGGCAAATTTGAAGCTAAAAGCGAAGAGGGAATATTCCTAGGTTATGATTTAAACAGTCCAGCATACTGGGTTCTAAAGAAAGAACTAGAATTATACAAGAATTAATAAATGTAGTAATTGATGATTAGCCGATCATTCTTAGTTTTGATCAAGATGATGATGATAATGATATCATTTTGGTTAATCAACCAGAACCATCATCTAAATCAAATACTACTAAGTTAAGGTTTGTCAAAGATCATCCGACTGATCAAATACTTGGTGACCCACTGTTTCGACAAAGAAACAAAATGCATTTGATTTGGGAGATTGTCTTATTCAAACATAACAGAGAAAGGGTATTAGGAACATTCATCACATTTATTGATACTGAGTTCATTTACATCCTCTTTACATCCCTTGATTTTAAGATAGATCATTTAGAAATAAAGGACTTGTGCTTTAAACATCAAAAGTTCATTTCGACAGCCTTCCGGCGCCTGATTCGATCATCTCCTAGGACTTAGGAGGAATGTCAATCCGATCGACGAGTCTTTAATGAAATAAAGATTTCAGCAGCATCACAGCACCTATTTCAACCATCCTCTGGGACTTAGGAGGAATGTCGATTCGATCGACTGATCTTTCTCCTTTGAACCCATGAATAGGAGAAAGCCCGGAGAAAGGAAGCCTGACCCACGGATTTTGGCAGCATGACGGCCTTTGGACTTCACAGACTGCAGGGCAGCCTGGTTGCGTGGACCTGCGCAACTGCCAGGAGAATCTCTTCTACCTTGTCTTCTGTTCTGCTCCGATCCTCTTAAAAATCTTTAATTTTTTCTTAATGAAGGAGGGAAAGGGGTATCTATAGACCTCGCACATGTGAAAATCCTGATCTTAGCGATGTGGGACTATTTTCAATGCTTTTAGATCATTCTACAAAGAACCGTTTCTGCAATTCATTTCTGGGACCTGAGCAACTGATATTTTCATTGCGCAGTCCTACGCAACTGATATTTCCGTTGCGTGGTCCTGCGCAACTGGGATTTATTGCGCGAAACCGCGCAACTGATAGTGGTTACGCGGTCCTATGCACTCTCTTGAAAACTATCTCTATTTTCTTCTTTTCAAAAGTTCTTTCAAACTCTTTATCTCTTCTTGCTTCAATCCTTTGCCATTTCTTGTGCCTCAACAGATGCCCCCTCGATCCTTCTTTGATTGATTCCTGAAATCAAATGGAGGATCGATCTTCCTCTGCCTGAAGAACTAGAATAAACTGCAACTGAAGGATGACCGAATGATCTTGCTTTCACGGAAGACTGGATAATCATCCCTGTATAGCAGACCGGATGATCATGCTTGTCCAGAAGATTGAACGATCGCATTCGATCGGAAGACTAGAATGCTCGTATTCAAACGGAAGACTGTGTGATTGTGCCTGAATAGAAGACTTGAATAACGACACTCGAACAGAAGACCGGGAGGCTCGTGCTTGAACGGAGGACTCTTGTGCTCGAATAAAGGGCTTGAATGATTGCATCCGACTGGAAGACTTGAAGGAGGACACTCGAGCGAAAGACTAAAATGATGATACTCGAGCTAAAAAAAACTTGAATGCCCCCAGTCAACAGTGTCGAGCAGATGCTTCACTTAGAGAGGATAAAATTCTCTTTTTATTGAAGCACGCTTCTTCAACAGTCCTGACGGCTTCATCTTTGAGCGACTTGATCAGAGAGCTTTCTTCCAACACCGTTGCTGTTATAATGGTCTCTTTGATCAACTCTAGCAATTCTTTCCTCTTGATCAACTCCAGCGATTCTTTTCTTCAACTTTATATCCAGAATTTCCCTTTAATGATGCTCCTGCTGCAACATCCTTTTTCGATTGTTTCCTTTATTCACGATCTGCATAACTCAAGCTTTCAAGTGATGATCTTTCCTGCCAGATTAATCGGAATTAGTATTTTAATTCATTATAATTTTTAATGTAACTTTATGAAGTATTGATAATTTTTTGAAATAGATTGAAAGTTTCTTCTCTTTTTAGACTGAGTGTGGTATTTGTAATATGATTTAAGCAATCTTTGAACTTGTCATCATGCTTCACGTTGTATTCTTTATATCGTACTCTTGGACATTTGAGCTCTTACATAGATAATAACCAATATCTTGGGGGCATTTACTGTCGATGTAATTGGGAACCTAATTCCAGAGAAATGCATTCTTGCATATTGTCTAATCAATGTTTAAAATTTTCATCAAGCCATTGCACATTTGAACATATCTAGAGTGAAACATGGATTTGCTATATTCTAAATATCGCACAGTTTATGCTTTGCATATTTGAACAAACATATATATATATATATATATATATATATATATATATATATATATATATATATATATATATATAAATGAGATATATGTCTATAATGTTGCACCTAGTTTATCATGATATTTAATAAAGCACTGATTATAAAAACATCAACATTTTATGCTTGTTAGTACGGGATTTCCTACATGAGTTTATTCATTTATTTTTATTGGCGGTGCTATGTTTCAATTCAGTCAGCTACACATAGTTTAAACTCTTGAGTAGTAGAGTGAATTTACTTGGCGAATTTACTTGGAATCTAGTTAGAGTCGGGTCTTACGTGATGGCCTCTGTAACTCTCTAGAGTTCGCTAGACTTCTCACTGCCTAGGGAGTTCACAAACTGCGATCCATCAGAGGGGCCCAGTGAAGCTACCGGGGCGGTGAACTCGGTTGGTTTTATGCACAGGGTTGGCCACGGTAACTCTCTAGAGTTCACAGAGCTCACAAGGCTACCTGTAACACCCCAAATTTTTGCCTACCTAGAATTAGGCGTCCTTAGGCAATGAGTCAACCATAGCACCTTGGTAGCTTCTCAAAGTTCGATTCTAAAGCCAGAGAAATCATTTAGAACCTAATTCTTTAGAAATTTAACGTGAATTAGCTAGCGCTACACTAGATTTCCTGCAAAATTAGCACCAACCACTTTAAATGCGATCTGTAAGACCCAAAACCTATAGAATCATTGAAGCTATCTTACCCTAAAATCCAAGATCAAACTCTAAACCTGATTGTTCTCAGGAACCCTTTAAAACTTTGTATTGGATCTAGACCGCGCGTCGAAAGTCCGATATCTATAATCTTAGACCATTATGACCGCCTAGTTGGACTTGACAATCATTTCGAAAATCAAGCCCAACTGATATCCTGACACCATTTTTCTGAGTCCGGAGTGAAGAGAGTGAGAAAAAGGAAAATATTTAGAAAATTAAATACATTTTTATGAAATTTGGCACAATTTTCTTGCATGTTATTTTTAAGCGTTCTGACCGTTGGAATCTGAGCCAAATACACCCTCGGATCAGGGAACATTTCTCACTTAGGTTAGTATACTTGGAATCCCTGATCGAGTCTCAGTGACCGCTGAACTGAAACTGGTCTGCCACGTGCGATCTGGAAACCTGATCGAACTGAAAACTTAACTTGATCAGGATCCAGCATCCGTGAACTTAAGTCCGATCGCATTTAGTAACAGGATCTCCAGAAGTGCTCCGTTGAGATGGAACAGTCCGTATTTGAACATAACCTAAGTATACCTTGACTTAAAGTCTATTTTGGTTATGTTTGGGCTTATAAAAGGGCCTTAAACCCTTAGCTTTCTAACCCATACGAATTTAGGGAAAACCTTAGGAGTGAGAAGAGAGAAAAGAGAGAGAAGTGAGGGAGAAGTTGGGGATTTCTCCAGGGATTCTTCCCTGCTGCTCCACGTGCCAAAGCCATCCGCCTGCATCACTATTCTGCTGATTCCAACTTCGTTCTTAGGTAAGAAAAGCCTATCCCTAACTTGTTTTAGGGTTTCCATTGATGCTAGTAGCTAGATAGCTAACCTAGCTTGTATTACAGGTTAATATTCCACGTATACGAAGACTTAGAGATTCCATCGACTTCTTTACGCTTCTACGGCGTAAGGTGCGGATTTTAGACGCTTAGATTACCTGTTTTCAAAGCTTTCAATGCCGTTTAATGGTAGATTACTGATAAGGATGCTGTTTGACATGTAGAACATGCTGTTCGTTTTTTATTTCGAATACGTACGAAGAATATGAGATTTAGGGTATTTTAGGTATTTGTAGGAAATACTATATGCGTACATATTTTGCTAATATGATTGCCATGAGTATTTACCATGTACCTATACTAGTTATACGCGTATGATCTGTTTGGCGAAGAGATTCGCCCTAATGCACATTTTGGCCGACATATGCTATGTGGACTAATGTGTGTAGACTAAGTGTTTGTTGAAATGCCTAAATCAATATGATTTATGCCTGCCATATGCTTTGAATGTAAGAACATGATTGTTGTGTATTAGACAACTCCTTGATATAAGGGTCTGTCATATTATATGTTGAAATCAACATACGTCAAGTACGTTGGAGTTGAGTAGTCTAAGTGTTTGTATAAATGTATGTATTAGTAAGTATTGGGTAAATGGTGCTGTAGATTAGTGTTGAGACTGGATTCTCAACTAATTTGATGATGTACATGATTTCCTCCATGCTTGTTGTATTTCAATTGATTACCTTATGTATGAAGTACTCGTGTATGGTTAACTGCTTATAATGTATGTTATAATATGCTGATAACATGCTGGAATTTCTTGTATTTCAATTCTGTCTCTCTCATATGATTATTGATTTAGATTACCAGTGTTTGGGGCTATACTTTAGTCCAGGCAGTCGGTAACAGATTAGAATTCGTGGTTGGATTCTATTCGCCACGAAGGATATGTATGACGAACCTGAGTCGTACTAGAGTCGTCGACAGTGGTTAGGGCACACGTAATGCTTGTACACTTCATGTCGGTCGATTCAACGTACACTCATGCTAGTCGGACTCATCAAGTAACCCGATTGACCGTTGTATGTTCACCTTGTATTCGTCATAACTGCTTGAACCTAGGGTACTGAACTTACCAGTGATAATCCTGATAACCGTGGTACCTTGATCCACTAAGACTCATGAGCCGGACATGGTGGTATGGAATACCGTGGTCGAGCTGTCGGCCAACGCTGGGGCCATAAACCTCCCCGTAGTGACCAATGAGCAACCCAGACTCGTGAGCAGTTATGGTGGTATGCGACATTATATTCTTGCTGTTGGCCTACACTGATAAGGTGATGGGGGAGCGGTGCAACGAGTGCGTGCAACAACCCTGACAGCCCTTTGTAGTGACCTCGAGCGTACTCTGAGTCTACGTGAGACGACGACCCTTCCGTAGCAACAAGAGTACAACTAGGCCTGTATTGATAAGGTGATGGGGGAGTGGAGCAACAAGTGCGTGCAACAGCCTTGTCAGCCCTTGCAGCGACCTAGAAATATATTATCGTATGAGACTACTAGGAGTGACGACCCTAGATAGGATCCTTATTGGGAATGATATAAGGGAAGTACCCTCATATCTCAATCCTGCTATATGAAAAGGACTAATAATAACTCAGTAATCATATTCATATCGCACTGCATGTGCCTGGAAGATGTGGAGCACTGAGGGAAGAAAGCATGCCGCGGACGTAAGATGGTGTCGCATGAGGGAGTATGTCGGTGAGGGCATCGATCATGTCATTTCATTCTTGCATTAATCATAGTGTTTAGGAATGTTTGAATGCTTGCTTTACCATTATCGCTTGATTGATTTGATAACATGTTAACCTTTGCTTTATGATTCCACTGAGTTAGCTACTCACTCCCACGTTACGGGACGGTGTTGCGCACACCAACCAGTCTCCATTTTAGTTTCAGATGGTGGCGATGGTTGCGAAGTAGATCCGGACTTGATGATGATGAGGAGGATCCCTCCTATATGCAGGTTCTGATCGACGGGATTACAGGGAGGTTGATTAGACACCATGACACTTGTCATTTTATATTTTTGGAGCACTCATGTATATTCTTTTCTTTCTATTTTGGAGTATACATGTTTTTAGTTAACCTGGTAACATGTTCACACTCTGGAGACTTACAACAGTTCATATATTTTATGTATCTATCACATTCTTTCGCTTGCTAATTTAACTGCCTCTGGAGGATGATATGCTGTTTTAGCTTAATCCACCTCATGTTTTATGTACTATTACCGTGACATTCATCCATCATTGAAAATGTTGCATAAGTGATGTTCTGGAACTTGGGAGTTGAGTTTCTACCAAACCCCCAATTTTCGGGGTGTTACACTACCTTTGGGGGTACCAAATCCATGGTTGCCGATCCATCGATGAGTAGGTTTAATCCTTTCATCATGAGTTAGTACCGGAATCGAACCTTAAATCTGGGGGGTCTTATGCATGGTTGGCCTATCTAAAGCGTATACTGCAGCCCTCATTTTCTTCACTTGCAAGGTCGGGCCCATTCACGGGAGGGCTTGTCCTCCATTCCCCGTGACGCTGTCGAAAAGTTATACAGACGGCACAGGAGTTACGCTGACTGGTCATTTGAGGACTTTTAGCACTTTAGCTTTTAGTCGACTTTTTGGCCTTTTGCTTTTGGTCTTTTGGTTGTCTTTTGGCTCTTTTGGCCTTTGGTCATTTGAAGACTTTGAGCTCTTGGCTTTTTTGTCAACTTTTGGCCTTCTGGCTTTTAGTCATTGACTCCGTCAGCTGCCCGTATGGGTATGTGTACGATGGCCTTCACGGGCTTTTTAGGGCCACTAGCTTCTCGCCGCTGCCCGAATGGCGATCTTCATAGGTCTCATGCACAGCGGGCCATTGGCTTTACTGGGCTACCTTTTTACATAGGTCTTATGCATAGCCGGTTCCTTTCAAGATTTAATCCTTTTAGGATTTGGCCTTTTTTTTTTTCTAGGACTTGTGGCTAGACTGCCTTTTTATGATCAGCAGTCATCACTGTCTCCAATTTTATATAGTTGGCTGTATGATTCATAATATGGTTGAACAAGAATTGACATTTCGCTGCTGCTAACAATGTCATAAGGACTTTTGTATCATGTTTAAAGCAATATATCAGCTTAGCGATGATGGCAATTTTGATGAGCGATTGATTGGCAACAGTGATAGCTGTTCTCTTTTCTTCATCGATACCTCATGATTCTAATTTTGATGGAGATTTTCTATCGACGATGAGTGTCAATGCTTGATAGTGATCATCGACACTTTTTTGTTTGGTGACGATTTAATATGCTATCTTCAAATGTCTTGGAAGATTGAAGACTTTTGGCGATGATCTAGAATGCTGTCTTGGAAGACGATGATGGGTATTTTCTCCTGAAATTGCTTATCTGTATCGTTTGTCTGTATTGTTTGTAATATACCAGCTTGATAGTGATATCAATTTCAGGTAAAATTTTGTAGAACTCTCTTGATGACGCTCACCTTCTTCGTCTTTCTTTATTTGCTATCATATGATCTTGACATGCTTTTTCATATGATTTTGATATGCTTGCGAACTTCTTCCTTATTCATCCTATTCATCTTGCCCCCTTTTGATACAGAATTATTATCTTGATAATGTTCTGTATCAAAATCAGTAGCGCCTTCGAAAGCAATTTCCTTTTTGCCAACGTGAGTATAGGCCAACATAGGATTTCATTTACTTCTTTGAAGAATTTTGCTTTCATTGAGCACACTTTATCTCATTTGGCTTTGAACTTGTCCCCTGGATATGATTGTGACTGTTATTGGAGATATATTTTCGTTCTTGGAGACATTGAGGCAGTATATTTCTGTAGAAGACTGTATGATTTACGGTCATATTTATCGATTAACTTGCCCCCTTTTGATTCAGGATCATAACTCTGATAATTGTCTGGAGCAAAATCAACAAATATATTTACGGACGATATCTCTTAAGGAAACGAGCGTTGACTGGTATATTGATTCCCTGTCCGTCTTGATCTACAACTCGATACGCTCCATTAGAATATATTTCTTTTATTACGTAAGGGCCATCCCATTTAGGCTCAAACTTGCCTCCTGTTCGACGGGTGACCACGATTGGTTTTTTCAACATTAGCACCATATCTCCCTTTTTAAAAGAGCGATATTTAACTCGCTTATCAAAGGCGGCTGATATTCTTGCTCGGTATGCTTGCAAACGCTATTGTGCAGCCAGGCGTCTCTCGTCAAGCAAATCCAATTCCTTCAATCTTATTTTTGCATTATCATCATCAATTATAGATTGATGCACTGCCACTCTTAGTGACGTTAATTGTATTTCAATTGGAATTACTGCTTCCACACCATAGACTAATGAATACGGTGTTGCCCTTGTGGCTGTTCGATGAGTAGTTCTATATGCCCATAGCGCTTCCTGTAACCTTTCATCCCAATCACGTTTGTTTCCTGTCACTGTTTTCTTCAATATTTTGACTATTGTTTTGTTGAATGCCTCTGCTAATCCGTTAGCCGGCGGATAGTAAGGCGTTGAGAACGAGTGATGGATATTGAACTTCTGACATAATTTTTCCATACCTTTATTTTTGAAAGGAGTGCCATTTTCTGTAACAATTTTCTTTGGGATACTATGTCGGTATATTATAGCGTGGCGGATAAAATTAACCACATCTTTTTCTTTAACATTTCGCAAAGCAACTGCTTCAGTCCATTTGGAGAAATAATCGGTTGCTGCCAGAGTATACTGTTTTCCTTTGGATGAAGGCGGGTTTATAGGACCGATTACGTCAAGTCCCCAAGCAGAGAAGGGCCAAGAGGCAATAGACTGGTGCAAGTCTTCCGGAGGCATGTGTATAACATCTCCATGAATCTGGCATTCATGGCATCGCTTCGCATAGTCTATCGCGTCTTTAAACATAGTGGGCCAATAATATCCCATTCTATGTACTCGATAAAATAAATTTCGACCAGCTTGATGTGCCCCACACTCCCCAAAGTGTGCTTCCTGCAGCACCTGGATCGCTTCTTGCTTATTTAAACAATGTAGCAACACTCCGTTGTAAGATTTTTTATATAATACTTCACTACAGATAACGAATCTTCTTGATCGCTGTCTGATTTGCTGCCTTTGCGCGGGCTCTTCTGGCAGGATGTTGAATTTGAGATAATCAATGAAAGGCTGATGCCAATCATCTATTGTAATTTCCAAGCATGTTACAGAAAGGGGTTCAATAACTTCTTCAACAACTTCTGTTGATGGTAAAAATCTTCTTTCCTTTATAGTTACTTGAAGAGGGCTTCGATTAGGGCAAGACAAAGCTGCTGCCAAACTGGCTAAGGCATCGACTTTCGCATTCTCTGACAGGGGAATATGCTTGATTTCAACATAGGAAAAATATTTCAACAATTGTTGTGCCTTCCGACAATATGGCAAAAGTTCTTACTTTCGTATTTCGAATTCAGTCATTAATTAATTTATAATCAATTTAGAATCCCTGAAAATATGCAATACTCTTATCTCCATTTCTTTAGCCATCTCCATTCCAATAATCAGGGCTCTATACTCGGCCTCATTGTTCGTGCATGCAGTTCCTAATGTAAAGAAGTAAGGTAATAAATCACCTTGGGGAGTAATGACTATCGCTCCTGCCCCCGCTCCTGATGTTCGAGAAGCGCCATCAAAATACATCTGCCGCGGATTCTGTGATTCAGTCAGCATGACTTGCTCATCCGAAAAATCATTATTGATGGCTTCAGATTCTGCCACGGGGTGCGCTGTTAAGAAATCTGCCACTGCCTGCCCTTCACAGCTTTTGGCAGTTCATATGTAATAGCATACTCTGAAAGTAACAACATCCATTTAGCGAACCTTCCAGACAACATCGGCCTTGTCATCAGAAACTTTATCGGGTCAGCCCTAGAAACCAATGTTATATCGTGCGATAGACAATAATGTCTCAACTTCTGTACTGCGAATATTAATGCCAAGCATTCCTTCTCAATTGAGGAATAATTGCACTCTGCACCTATTAAAGTTTGACTTAAGTAATAGAGGGTTGTTTCTTTTCCAAATTCATTTTTTTGTGCCAACAGAGCTCCTAAGGAATGGTCGGCTGCAAACGTGTACAAGATAAGCGGCTTACCTTTTATTGGAGCTGCCAGTACTGGTGGCTTTTTCAGCAACTCCTTTATCGAGTCGAATGCATTCTGACAGGCTTGACTCCACACAAATTCTGTATCCTTTTTCATCAAATGAGAAAACGGCTGACATCTTCCAGCCAGATTTGAAATGAACCGACGGATATATGCTAATTTTCCTTACAAACTCTTTAATTCCTTTAATGTCTTTGGCGGTGGCATATCCTGAATAGCCTTGACTTTCCCGGGGTCAATCTCAATGCCTCTATGTCGAACAATAAAACCTAAAAACTTTCAGGATGACACTCCGAACGCGCACTTAGTGGGGTTTATCTTTAACTGTTTCTTTCTAAGTCGCTGGAAAACCGATACCAAGTGTTTGCGATGTTCCTGATGACTTCCTGACCTGACCACCAAGTCGTCAACATAACATTTAACGTGCTTATGCATCATATCTTAAAAAATATTTTACATCGCCCTCTGATATGTTGCCCCCGCATTTTTAAGCCCAAACAACATCACCTTATAATAGAAAATTCCCAGTGAAGTTCGAAACGCCGTCGCCTCTTCATCCTCAAGAGCCATTCAAATTTGATTATATCCCGCATAACCATCCATAAAGGACATAACAACATACTGAGTCATAATATCAATTAGTAATTCAGTTATCGGGAGTGAAAAATCATCCTTCGGGTAGGCTTCATTTAGGTCTCTAAAATCGACGCACACTGTCACACCCCAAACTCGGAAACCGGGCTCACAAAATTCTCGATCGCCGAATCTGGCGTCGACAGCCTCCGTAGAACCCCATTCTTGGCTCCCAGCTCTCATTCGCCAGGTTCCGATCCTGGGATGCTACGAGGAGGATTTTCAAGGTTAGTTTGAATCGTGATAAGTATAACCAAAGGCATAACCCACAAACAACAACCAAGAACTCTATTATATTTCCACTATGATAAAAAACTTTACAAGTACAATGAGCATAAAGGAAAATACAATGGTAAGGAACAAAAACTCCAAAATGATCTGCAAGTGCTCCTGTCTCAGCGCTACTGCGCCCCAACGTCACCTACACGCAACGGTCGTGCATAAGCTTATAGAAAGCTTAGAGAGTGGTGAAAGTGTGTGCGCAAGGTAGTAATATGCTCATGCAATATCAGAGTAATGCAGAATATGCAGATGGATCCATAATATCATGACCCGTACCAAGGCTATGCGATGCAAGATGCAAGTCAAGCATACAATCCTCATCTAAGCCCACATGTCAATATAGCTCAACTCTGGGATATCACCGAGGTCTAGTACACTCTAAACCAGATCGCCGCCATATCGCGCGTAATAAGGTAAGTGGAAGAGACCTCACTATTCGTCTTCCAATATCGAGCTCGACTCGTCCATAGAGGACCCATTCCTTGAGCTGATCAGACTCAGCCTAGCATTGTCCCCTACTCTCGGGCGGGTAAGGCCGCACTCCCTTTCAACCGACCACGACACAGTGGAGAGCGCAACCATCTGGTAATCGGCACTCAACGCTCATCTACCCACTCGGTCTAAACGTTGGAGCAACCTCTTGGTACCATAAGGGTTTAGGGACTTTCACCTAGGGATATCTATAGCACCCCATGTAGAATAAGATTTTCGGTATCCAATCCTACCAACCATGATACGCCTGTGGAGGCTACAGCCCCGATGTTGCTAGGGCATACAATAACTATGTCACACAAATGTGAAATGCATGAATCATGCTATCCATTCATACAACAAATCCTGTGCATATAGTGCGCTCATGTAGGACAACACCGCCTAACCGGGAGCTCATAAACAACCTATCCGAAGGCATATGCTATGATCAATCAATTCTCATATCAAGCATACATATGATGCGTATGATCATGAGTCATGAAACTATACTAAACATGTAAATAAGTGATGAACTATTCTTACAACGCAGATGGGTCCATGCGGCCTATACACAACAAGTATTGCCTATCAAAGGGGCCTTAGGGAGAGTCGTAATGTGGACATCCAACCAACATTACACTTGCAATGTGGACATCAAACCAACATTGCTCCTAAGGCACGATCATCGTAAACATCGTACATAATCTGTGTTGGGATCACACATTGCAATGGACCTTAGGTACATCCCATTGGGCCTTAAATACATCAAATGGGCCATGTCATATGAGCCTTTTATTCATCAAATGGGCCACATAAATGGACCACACCAATGGGCCTTACGTGCATTGCAATGGGTCATAACCCGTGGGCCTTAGATTGTATCAAATGGTTCTCGACCCATGTGCCTTATATATATCAAATGGGCCACACCGACTGGGCCTTACCTATCAAATGGGCCTAATCCCATAGGCCTTGGAATACATTAAAGTGGGTCCAGTCCCATGGGTTTCATACATATCAAATGGGCCTAATCCTATAAGCCTTATATAAATCAAATGGGCCTAAACCCATAGGCCTTGAAATGTATCAAATGGGCCTAATCCCATGGACCTTATAACATGCTAAGATGGGGTCCAATCGGACTATGGATCTGGCCCATTCTTTAACTCATTTCATAAAATGAGCTTTTTAAAATGGATGGGCAGATCAGATGCAGCATCTACACCAAGGGTGGGGGCCCACAAGAAGGCCCAACATCAAGAATATAATATACAAAATATATATATATATATATATATATATATATAATATATACAACATTATGTATAATATAATATTATACATAATATATATATATAAATACATACACACACGCTGCACACATGCAT
Organism: Magnolia kwangsiensis; assembly: GCA_037074715.1. Lineage (NCBI taxonomy): Eukaryota > Viridiplantae > Streptophyta > Magnoliopsida > Magnoliales > Magnoliaceae > Magnolia > Magnolia kwangsiensis. Next base: position 103,603,137 of record CM073576.1, on the reverse strand, counting down.
ACAGTACACACACGCACACACACTGCCACACTCACACACGCGCGCACGCATGCACCCACACCACCGTGGCTCCAGCTCCACCGTTAACACAAACATCATGGTGGGCTTCCACCGTCCGCTTGGATGGTGGATATAAGACACATACATCATTATGGGTTCCCATGTGGGGCCCACTGTAATGTTTAAGCACCATCCAAACCGTTCATAAGGTCACACGGGCCCGAGTGAAGGAAAAACACAAATTTCATCTTGATCTAAAACTTCTGTGGCCCATAGAAGGGTTCCAATGATAGACATTCAATTACACTGTCTCATATGATGTGGGCCACCTGAGCGTTGGATGAGGCCCATTTTTGGAGGGGGCCCACCTCAGGGGGTGGCCCACATTATGAACGGCGTGGAGATTACATATACATCATGGTGGGGCCCACGACAAGGCCATGGGACGCTGGCCCGCCCGCCCGCTGCACGCAGCAGCGGCTGCTGCTGCGTGTCAGAGACAGAGGCTTTACCTCTTTGCTATTTTTTAAAAAAATAAAAAATAAATTGAAAACCCATTTTTTTTGGGGTTTTTCACATCTGGGGCCCGCATCAACTAGATCCACCCCACCCATTGGCTTCCTCGGCTCGGAACAAATCTAACGAGTCTAATGTAGAGTAATTTTTGTGTTTAGAAAATAAAATAAAATAAAATAAAGACCTTTGAATGGTAAGGGTGCAAATCTCCAATGCTATGGCCCACCAGACCTTCCAACCAGCCCCGTCACTTGGCTCAACGCCTAAAACGACCCAGAGAAGTAGATGGACGGCCTGGATCATACTCATACATCAAGGTGGGGCCTATACAAGCGGTTCACCAAAAATAAAAACTCTCTTTTCTTTCTTTCTTCTTTTTTTTTTCTTCTTCCAGTGTCCAGGGAACGTCCAGCGTCCCTGGACCATATCACGTACATTGAAGTGGGCCTTGTTGAGGTGGGCCACCACTGATGGATGATGTGGGTACAACATATAAGGTGGGCCCCACTTGAAGATGGCTTGGATAGAGTACATGCCTCATGGTGTGGTCCACTCGGATAGGCCACACAACCTTATCATAATCTCATAAAAAAATGAAATAAAAAGGGAGAGAGAGAGATGGAGAGTGGGACACGCTTGTGATGGAGGGCTCCGCTACTATGAGCCCTCCCTTGTAAGAGATCATACAATAAAATGGGTCCCTCTACACATGCAACTAACAAAAATTGAATTCAACGGTGGAGATCCTTTCTCCACCAATATGGACGGTCTAGATGACCTTTAAATGTAATGAAATAAACATCATGATGGGGTCCATGGAGAATGGCCCCATCATGGATTATCATGATGATCAAAGTGGCCATCGACCACATCTTAGGGTCCCAAGTAAGATCCAAACCATTGATCGGTTTGCCTCACTTGGCCCATCTCAAAAACATGAAAACTAACATCATCAAGCACCCACCGTTCGATCGTCTTGCTCTTATGGGTTCCTTAGCACCTTAGCTTCAACTTTAATGGAGGAGATGAGAAATGGATGGCTAGGATGAGAGATTTTGGGATGGAGAAGTGGGCCACACTTAGAGTTTTTTTGGAAGAGAGGGAGAGGCTCATACGTGGGATTTTTTTTTTTTGCTTGGAAGAGAGTTTGAAAATGAGAGAAACTTGTAAAGGGAGAGAGAGATGGGTGATAGATGTTTGATGTGGTGGTGATGGGTGTAAGAGCCACTTTATTTGACTTTGGTGGCATTTGTATAAGAAAGGCATGGGAGGTGTAAGAGATTCTTAACTTTTGAGGCTTGCTTTGGAAAAAGGTGAAAGGTGATGTGTACTTGACATGTACTTGACATGTGATGTAATGAGATTGATTGATTGATGGGATTGATGTGACACCTCGTAGAGATTCTCTTGGATTACGCAACGCGCGGCATTTTTTTCACACCGAACGTTGGCCCACATCTCTTGACCAAGGTATCGCCTCAGCGCGCAAGTCACGGCATTGGAACTGCAGCGACGGCGTGGTCGCTATGGTAATGGTCTTAGGTTGAGTCGATACGGGTTGATGGCATACGAACCAGGGTCGCGCGTAAATATCAGTTAAGGGTCGAAGGTTGCCGAAATTTGACCGGTAAGACCGTGGAAGTCTACGAAACGGTACGATCTAGGATACAGGTCTTACACACACTCTGACCTGTCCAGTTTTCTTTCTTATCGGGACGATATTCGATATCCACTTAGGATACTTGACTTCCCTAATAAATCTGACCTTTATCAACTTATTAACTTCTTCCTCGATGAGCGGAACTAGCTCTGGATGAAATCGCCTTTGCGCCTGTTTAACCGGCCTCTTCTCCTTAGAGATATTTAGACGGTGTAACGCCATGGAAGGCTCCAATCCGAGCATTTCTGTATACGTCTAGGTGAATACATCTTTATTTTCTCTAAGAAGCTGAACGTATTCTGCCGACTCTTGTTCAGAGAGGTTGGCGCTAATGAACGTATTTCGTGGTTCCTCTTTCGTACCCAAGTTTATTTCTAATAGGCTATCCGTCGTTGGTTGCCCCCTTCCTCCATTTGCTTCGGAGCTGCCTCAGGATGCTCCATTACCTTGGTATCTTCTTTCACTGGCTCCTTTGTCGTAACCATGTTTGCTGACGACCTTGCCCCCATGTCTTTAAATTTTCTCCACCTTTCCTGGCCGATCCCAATTGAAATTCCTTTTTCATGATTTAGGCCATTGGAGTCTTCGCAATTGAGGCCCATACCTTTCATGACCTCCTTGCTTGTCCTATCTTCAATAATTATCTGATTCCTGTCTATCATCCGTTATATAATACACTTCAATTAATAGCAGTTCTCCGTTGGATGTCCCACTAGACAATGATAGCGATAAAACTTTTGCTCTCCGGGTCTTGTCGCCTCCTCGGGGCGTTTAGGCTCTGGTAATTCTATTGCGCTAACTTTCAATAACTGTTCCATCATTGGAATGACATCTTCCTTATTAAAAGCAAATCCCGCATGCGAATTAAGCTTTCGGACCTTTTTATTTCTTCATGATTGAGCCAAGTCCTCTTTTCGCCTCGTACTTTCTTCCTTGAAACCTTTCACACTTTCACGTTGGTGATAGCGATCACTAGTATTTGCTGTTATCCTTCTAGGATCCCTTCGAGCCGCATCATGGTGAAATTTTGACACCATCTGATTTACTAATTCCAAAGCATGAGCCTTTGCAGCCAACTCATGAAGAGTGTTGATGTTGAAATTGGCCAGTCCCATTATGAATTCTTTTTTCATAGAGTTTAAATATATCTTAACTTGCTCAGTTTCTTTTAGCAACAGTTTGCACAAAGTTCCCAATGCCTTCCATCTATCTACATAGCTCCTTGCCGACTCGTCTTTGCCTTGTCGTACAGAAGCCAACTTAACAATATTAATGTCGCGACTTGGGGAGAAAAACTGAGATGTGAAAGCATCTTGCATCTGCTTTCAAGTGCGGATAGAACCCGGAGCCAAATTGAAATACCATCGGAATGCACTACCTGTTAGCGATGTCCAGAACAATTGCAAACAATATTGTGGTACTGCAGAGAGATCTCCCATACTGGTAATGAAGCGCGTCAAATGTTCTTCAAGGGATCCTTTCCCATCAAACTTTTGAAAATATGGACACCTGAAACTGGCTGGGAAGGGAATGTCATCCACCTCTCTTGGATATGGCGCACGGTATCTAAAATGTCTAGTATTTTCTTGCTCCTTTTCCATTCGGCCATCCTTTTCAATGACTGTTATTTGAGCTGCATTATGCATGAAAGTCGCCAAGGCTTCTTTGAGACTTCTACATTCTTCCATTAACGCATTATGGGCTTCTACCATTTCATTGAAACGACCCTCTGTAGTTGTTTTATAATCTGGATTTGTTCCAGTCATGAATACTGCAGCTTCACTTTTTGATGAAGCAGTAATTAAAGGATAGCAAGAGTACGCTGATATAACAGGGCTCGCAGAAAAGGGAGGGGACAGAGTTTCATTGGGCCTTTTCGTGCTCCTTATGGCATCAATTGACTGAGATGATGCCGTTACTGGTGAATCTTTTCGGGATGATATTAGCGATCTAATGACCAAAGCTTTTCCCTTTTGTTCTCTTGTTCGTTCAGCCATTGAAGCATTTAAAGCTGGGAAGTCGCATGCTGTCAACTGGGGAACTGTCTGCGCTGAATAAATCACTGGAGGAGCAAGTTCAGGATTTCTTCTAACTGTGCTTCGCGTTACGGGCCCTCTGATTCTTAATGAAGGCTGATTCATTCCCAAATTTCTGAAGTTTCGTGTTCTTGCCTTACGAGAGGTCACGACGGTCCAACCTGCATTGTCTTCTGATGACTGGGGCGAAGCAGAAATGACCCCAACTATTGCTTGAACCATGCCTGTACTCGGATGACTTGGTGCGTATTCTATCACGAACCCTGTCGGGGTGAATCGGAAGTTCACTTTTCTTACAGGGATCACCATGGGTAATAAGTCGTAGTCAGATTTTTGAAACCTTCAATCATGAAACATAGTTATAATTAGTAATTGAACGATTAGAGTGATCTATCTCAGAGATGAAGGGGAGGACTTCCCACTGAGAGTCGCCATTTTGGCGTCCATAGGACGCCAAACCGTGACGAATGTTCATTACAACTTCACTGTTAATATTTTAAATAAGACAATAAGATAATTCCCCAGCAGAGTCGCCATTTTGTTTCGACAAAGAAACGAAATGCATTTGATTTGGGAGATTGTCTTATTCAAACATAACAGAGAAAGGGTATTAGGAACATTCATCACATTTATTGATACTGAGTTCATTTACATCCTCTTTACATCCCTTGATTCTAAGATAGATCATTCAGAAATAAAGGACTTGTGCTTTAAACATCAATAGTTTATTTCGACAGCCTTTCGGCGCCTGATTCGATCATCTCCTAGGACTTAGGAGGAATGTCGATCCAATCGACGGGTCTTTAATGAAATAAAGATTTTAGCAGCATAACAGCGCCTGTTTCAACCATCATATGGGACTTAGGAGGAATGTCGATTAGATAGACTGATCTTTCTCCTTTGAACCCATGAATAGGAGAAAGCCCGGAGAAAGGAAGCCTGACCCACGGATTTCGGCAGCATGACGGCCTTTGGACTTCACAGACTACAGGGCAGCCTGGTTACGCGGACCCACGCAACCGATACCAGTTGTGCGGTCCCGCGCAATTGCCAGGAGACTCTCTTCTACCTTGTCTTCTGTTCCGCTCCGCTCCTCTTGAAAATCTTCAATTTTTTCTTAATGAAGGAGGGGAAGGGGTATTTATAGACCTTCACACGTGTGAAAATCCTGATCTTAGCGATGTGGGACTATTTTCCAATGCTTTTAGATCATTCTACAAAGAACCGTTTCTGCAATTTATTTTCGGGACCCGCGCAACTGATATTTTCGGTACGCGGTCCTGCGCAACTGGGATTTATTGCATGGAACCGCGCAACTGATAGTGGTTACGCGGTCCTGCGCACTCTCTTGAAAGCTATCTCTATTTTCTTCTTTTCAAAAGTTCTTTCAAACTCCTTATCTCTTCTTGCTTCAATCCTTTACCATTTTTTGTGCCTCAACACCCACACACTGGTGTCTAGACTAGAAGATAGCTTGAAAATATAAGCAATCATGTTTTCTTCACTTCCTATATTGAACCTGCTAATGTAAATGAGGCACTAGCAGATGAAAGTTGGATCTTGGCTGTGCACGATGAATTAAACGAATTTGTAAGAAATAATGTTTAGTATCTTGTTTCGAGACAAATTGATAAACATGTGATTAAAACAAAATGAATGTTCAAAAATAAATCTGATGAATTAGGTAACATTATTAGAAATAAGGCACATCTGGTTGTGCAAGGTTATACTCAAATTGAAGGTACTGATTATAATGAAACCTTTGCGCCAGATGCGCGTCTTGAATCTATCATACTATTTATTTCCATTGTTTTTTTAAAAAATTTCAAAATATATCAAATGAATGTTAAAAGTGTTTTTTCTAAACGGTGACTTAAGTGAGGAAGTTTATGTTGAACAACCAAAGGATTTTGAAGATCCCAAACCTCAAGATTATGTATACCGTCTTAAAAAGCTACTGCATGGTTTAAAACAAGCCCCTAGAGCATAGTATAAAAAATTGACTAAATTTCTGGTTAGTCATAATTTTCTGATGGATACTGCTGACAAAACTTTGTTTATTAAAAAATATAATGATGATATCTTTATCATTCAAATTTATGTCGATGACATTATCTATGGATCTACTTGTGCTAATCTTTCTTCTAATTTTGAAATGAGAATGGTTAGCAAGCTAAACTACTTTCTTGGACAACAAGTCAAACAACTCAAAGATAGAATATTCATCTCTTAGACCAAATATGCATTGAACTTGGTAAAGAAGTTTGGTTTTGAAAATGTTAGGAATTTTAACACTCCTATGAGTTCAACACTTAGATTATCAAAGGATGAATCAGGTAAGAGTGTTGATTCTCAACTTTATTGTAACCTAATTGGCAATCTACTTCACTGCCAGTAGACCTAATATTTCTTTCAGTGTCGGCATTTGTGACATATATCAATATCATCCTAAGGAATCTCATTTATCTGCTGTTAAACGGATAATCAGATATATTGCGATTACTGTTAACTTAGGTTTGTTGTATTCGCATGATATGTCTGTACAAATTGCAAGATATACTGATACAGACTGGGCATGTAATTTGGATGATAGAAAATCTACTAGTGGTGGATGTTTCTATATTGGAAACAACCTTGTATCATGGCTGAGCAAGAAACACAATTCTGTATCATCATCCACTGCACAAGCATAATATATCGTTATAGGAAATCCTTGCACTTAGCTTATGTGGATGAAACGAATGTTAGCTGATTGTGGAATTGCTCAAAATACGATGAATTTATATTGCAATAACACTAGTGCGATAAATATATTGAAAAATTCAATTTAACATTCTCGTACAAAACATATTCACATAAGTTATCATTACATACAAGAATTAGTTGACGATAATACTATCATGCTAGAATACATTCAAACTGAAAAGTAGCTGCAGGTATCCTGACTAAGCTACTTGACAGTGTCATGTTCTCAAATTTAAAGCATGATATTGGATTATGTGTTATTAAATAATTATTTTGTTTTTACTTTTATTTTTGCATTTATTTCTTATTGCTTATATGTAGATAATGTATGTATGAAAAGAAAAGAAAAATGAAAAAAATAGAAATAAAAATAATATTAAAAATTTTGGATTTTCGGCCAGCCTGGTACTAATCGAGCAACTCGGGCTAGCCGAACAACGCATGAATGTATAAAAAGGGGGGAAAACCCCATTTGCTCATTTCACCATTCTTCTTCGGTCTGCTGATGCTTCATTCAGCCAACCCATTTTCCCATCTCTCTTGTAAGTCGATTTTAAGCATTTTTCTTCTAAATTTAAGTTCTTTGTTGCATAATTATATACATTTTGTGGTTTTTCTTGAATCTAGAAACCATTTTCTTGGTGAGTTTCTTCCAAAATCTGATCTTCATTATTCTTGTTATCTATTTGTGATTTTTCTTTATTTTAAAGCATGGACCCAAGATCTAAATGTGTTATATGCAAGGTTCAATCGGGTTCCTCTTCCTGATCGGGTCCTCGTGATGTGCAGACCCTATGTGCACCAAAGGATGACTCGAAAAATGTGAGAGAATTTAGAATAAGGAGTATAATCATAGATAGATCAGTTAATCACATTGCTCAGTTTGTTTTGGTTGAACTCCTTTCTGAGGTTGGATGGGAGAAAATTTTGCAATGGGGCAGAATGACATTGTTACGTCCAACCCGAAAACTGCACTCATAGAATTCTCGATCTCCGAATCCGGTGCCGACATCCTCCGTAGTATCCCATTCTCGACTCCTGAATGCCGGATTCCGATCCTGGAATCTTATAAGGAGAATTTTTAGTATAATTTTTTTAAACGGTTGATCTGTTTAGGCGATTACACATTTTGTACATGGTATCAATGTATATCGAAGAGATGAACCTGTTTGATATATCACACATACTATGGTGCACCAGCTTAATAGCAATGAGGGAAACAATAACAACTTTAACAGCTCTTGCATGCATTCTGAAAAAGTGTAAGTCATCTATATGAGTAAACCTCAGCTCGTGAGTCTACTGCGTACCAGGAGTAAAACATGGCTTATCAGGGCGCTCCCGTAAAGACATCCAAAACAACCATAGACATATTATCAACCGAGCATGTTATCATATGTGAGCAGGTTATCAATTAAGCATGTCGTATAACTGCATAGGTTATTATGAACATGACATCAATAATAAGCATGTCACTCAATAAGCGACCATGAATCATTAAAATAGCCAATCATTATGAACAAGATATCAAATTCCAAATTTCTACTCTATGACGTACGATGGAAAGACAATGGCGGAGTTGGCATGTGGAGTCATAGTAAGCCAAATGTCATATGCTAAGGATGCAATCTAATATGCAATTCAAAAGAAATAATGAACTGGAGTGTGTAGTCAGGATGATAGTACGTGGTATCGTAAGCTGTGGGGTTCATCACAAGGGACTTCTATCCAAACCAGTCCCATACCTAAATTTAGATAGTTAGACTCAATGTGGCAAACTCCTGATCTCAGGTTGGTCGCACCCCCCAACTGAAATCCTGGCCTTTGCAAAGATACACATAATGATTTGGTTGTGCACCACCAGCCCGAGTGGATAGTGGATGGATGAATGAATGAGTCAAGTACTGAGTATGCAACTGCTGCACAGTAGCTTACTAGCACAGTAGCCTGCCAGCCACTGGTAGCTCACCCAAGCCCTTAGGCCCTACCCACATCAGTGTCCGCCCACATGAGCAACAACGACGGGATGTCATTATATCAATACCATACATCTCTAGGATCATAATCGGGGTCTACTACAATGTTGTCAGCTATACTAAGGCTATGCGATGCAAGGCATGAATGCTATTTGTCGTATCAAGGTTATGCGATGCAAGGCATGAATGTTATTTGTCGTATCAAGGGTACGCGATGCAAGGCATGAACGTTATCGACCACACCAAGGTCATACGATGCGATTCAAGGCCTACATAGCCAATATCATATGTAAGATGCAGCTCAAGCATACCAATCCACATATCAATCTAGCTCATCTCTGGAGCATCATATATCAGTACAGTTCTCTCTGGATAATCACCGGGGTCTAATACACATTGCCGCCCTACACTAGACACACAACCGTGCAAGCGGAAGAGACCTCACTACCTGCCTGACTAGTAGTTTGCCAATATCTACCTGACACATCGGTAGCAGACTCATTTATGAGCTGGTCAGACTTAGCCTAACAATTTCTCCCTACCCTCGGGTGGGTAAAGCCACACCCCCTTCCAACTGACCACAACATAGTGAGAGATACAACTTACTGGTATTCGATCCTCATGCGTTCATACATCCACTCGGTCTAGACATTGTAGCATCCTCTATGGTACCATAAGGGTTAGGGGACTTCACCCTAAGACATCATTCATGCCGCCGTGCTTAACAAGAATTTTCGGTGTCCAATCCTGTCATCCACTCTATATCTGTGGAGGCTACAGCCTTAATGTCGCTAGGGCGTACAGTAATCATAATCACACAATGTATGATGCATGAGTCACTCAATCCAATCATGCATCAATCTTACGCATATCGTGTGCTCATGTAGGATAACTCCGCCTATCAGGGAGTCCCATAAACAACCTGCCTAATGACATATGAAATGGTCAACCACATCTCATATCAAGCATGCAGATGATGTGTATGGGCATGAATCATGGTGATGATGTACTCTCCTCATATCAAGGATGGGCTTAGATGGCCTACTCATATTAAGAATGTGCTTAATAATTATGGGGGCCCAAAATTTTGGGTTGGCCCACTAAGAGGAGATGATAATGGGCCTAACAACAGGCTTTAGGGAGGGTTACAATGTGGACATTTAACCACCATTGCCCTTACAATGTGGACATTTAACAATCATTGCTCCCAAGGTATGCCCCATTTTAATACCAGCTATGAAGATGAATGGGCATCATAAACATCTTTATATATATCATGGTGAAATCACACATCACAATTGGGCCTCATATACATCACCTTGGATATGAAGCATAGTGGTCAACTAGCATGTTTTGTCATTATGCATATATATATATATATATATATATATATATATATATATATATATAATATCATCATCATTACCATGAGGATCATTTTCACTTCATGATTAACATAAACATGTCATAATTGTTATAAATAATTACTCATCCATAATCAATGCATATGTTATAATTCACCATCCATTAAATCATATCTATCATTTCAACCAACAACTCATAATCATCATTGTCATGTTACCATACATGTATCATCACCTCGCCCATCACTAGGTGCGCCCTACCTAGTGTGACTTCCACACTGGACTTAAACTACATGCAAGGCATGGGGTTATATAGGTCAAGTGTGAGTCCCACTTGGTGAACCAATAGGCCAAGCGAAGGGCATAAATGTCCAACCACTACGCTTTCAATGGTGTGGATCTAATTTCACAACTAAGGGGGCTCCATACATTCCACCAACTAGAAACAATGCACAATCTCAAACACAAAGGATAACATGCTAACATCTTTCATGTCATATATCATATTGGGCCTACTAGCCACATACACAACAACTAAGAAAAAGCCCAATTATCCAGTTTGTGCATTATAAAATAAGCCTCTCTAAGCATGGTCTACTTGACTAGAGGTAGTATACAAGACACACTGCCCAGTAGGCAATGGGCCTGCCCAATGGGCTCAAGGAAGGTTACCTTAGTGGGTTTCTCATTCCCCAACGATTTCTCCTAGTGTTGGGCTTGCTTGGGCCTTAGGGTTGCATCATTTAAATGGGCCCAAGGCCACCTATGTCTTAATAGAACATTTGGACAGCAAGATCTGTCCACTAAATATTCTACAAGTTATATAACACCCATTTACAAAACATGCCAGGTGGACCTCATTACATGAAATGTAAGGCCCATTGAAAGACAGCCCATACTAGATGGCCCACATAAGGTCTTTAAGCTCAGCAATATCTGAGAGTCATTTTTTAGAGTTTAGATGCTGAATTAAATGCTTTGGGAAGGTGGTAGACCCCACTGATGTGGCCCCACATAAATTTTACATCAAACAGATTTTTGTGCAATGTTGGTTCTAGGCCATTTAAGAGTCAGATTCATGATCACGTGGGGCCTACATATGATGAAAGAGAATAATCACCTGGTAGCTCTATGTATGGGCTTTATAAATTATAAGGCAAGCCTCATTGGTTGGGTGAGTATAGTTTACGGTGATGGCCCAAACATGGATACTTGGAGAAACTGTGCAAGAAATATAGTGCATAATTAGTTTTTGCCCAATTTTAAGTATATCCCATGATCACAAGGGAGCACATTTTAGTGTTCCCATCAGGTTCCCTTGGTTTTACTATATATGCACTTCAAAAATTATAAGTTGGGACCACTGGTTGTGCACACATAATATTTAGTATAGGGCCAAACATAGGCACTTTAATTTTTTGCACAACCATGCCTGACCACATTTTGGGATCTACTCCCTGATCATATGGGGTCTGATATGGCCCAATTAAAATATTATTTATCTATTCATTAGTGTACGTTAGAGGTTCCAAGTGGTGGCCTACTCAAACCTCTAGTGTGTGGTCCACTACAGAGGCCCAAAGTTGGTACAAAACACAAATAATCAGACAGTTTTCAGAAATGGAGTCTGTCACAACTTAGGACCCAAATTTTTAAACATTAGGGATCATTCCTGACAAAAAGGTGGGACATCTTAGCTCACTTATATAAAGATTAAACATCCCCCAAAGTGTGACCCTTAACTACAGAGTGTGGGGCCTAGTACAAGGTGCCAAAGAGGCCTACATGCAAAACAGTTAAGTACTTAGGAAATTTTTAGCAATAGAAAGTGTAAAGGGAATGAAATAGATCCAATCGGAAGTGGGGCTGACATACTAGCAAACCATAGATAAGAGACACAAAAATATACACGGGTTCCCAGATTGGATGAACTAATAAAATGCATAAATCACAAGTGATCCCACACCCAAGTGGGTCAATGAGAGTATAATTGTTATGTATAACATAGGTCCAACATATTCATCAAATAACACATGAAATATATATTGATGAAATCTATATGATCAGATTCTCTGTTGGGAGATCTGATCCAATGGATGGTTTGAGAACAAGTCATTCAGGCCGTTTATAGGTTTCCAACCATATAGAGCCTTGTATCCATCAGGACCACACATAGAAATTCAAGATTTGTCCTTATCAAAGTATCTATCGGTCTAGAATTTTCTAAATTTATCATGAAAGAATCTGACCATAGGGACCATATATATGATTATTAACTATCTCAAGTAAGTTAAGAGTAGATATCAAATATATCTGACCATTGGAATCATGGATATGACACAAACAAGAATGGTCATAATATGCTCACCTATACATCTTTCGTATAAGGCCAAGATCTCTACCGTCTGAACTCCGATTGAAGCTAATATACTATTGGAAAGATGGTTCAATTTTCTATGAATCCAATAGGACGTATATTTTTAATACATTCATTAAAAGAGTTTAAAAATGGATCCATTTAGGCAAATCGGAATCTTGCATGTGCTGTTGGACAATAGCCAAGTAAACTTGATGTTAAGGATGATTGGACCGTTGGATGGCTACGAAATTTGGTCCAAAGTTAGTCCATATTGTGATTCATAATATCTCCAAGTTTCAACTTAGATCTTAGCTTGGTTGATTTTATATGATTTTTAGAACTTGCTTTCCATAAATAAAAACATGATTACAAATGAAGGGTGTAGATATGATGTTCATCATGGTGGACCATAGTGACATGGGCCACTTTACTGACTACCATAGATATAAATACATGCACAAAAGAACTCCACACTAGTGAGGCCCACACATATCAAGAAAATAAAAAGAGGAAGAAATAGGAGGATGAGGAGGATGGGAGGAGGGGTGTAGACTCACCTTAATGGATCGATGGTTAGATGATGATGTGTGGTCCACTCCCTCTAGGTTAGATGATGGGCCACACCTTGGCCCCACTCTCTCTCACTTCCTCTTAAAATCTCCAAAATTTTCTAAGTATAAGAAAATAATAAGTGCAAGAGAGCTCCTACTCTTATATAGGGAATTGGGGGTTGAGGTGACAAGATGATGTGGCAAGTTTATGGGATCTTATTGGTGTTAAAAGTGAGGTGGAAGGTGGTGTATGACATGGGTAGTGGATAGATGAGGTGGATGGTGCCAAGTATGCATTAGCCAAGGTGGAAGAAAGCTAGACATGCATTAGTTAATGGATGGATAAGGGTTATGGGTTGTAGGTGATGCATAGTGGATGATGAAGTGGAGTGTTGTAATTGGCTGTTTGAAGTGATGTGGCACAAATCAAGACATACATTGGATGCATGTATAGGATGAGGTCGACATGAGTCATGATTAGTTTCTAAGGCATGAGAAGAGAGCTAATGATGAGTTTTGGGAGAGAATCCAATTTTGTCTTATAGTGCTTATCTTATATTTGCTAGCTTCTTATTTTGTCATGTAGCAATTGTCCTATTTGTTGGTAATTTCCATGTTCTCAAAGTGGACTTTAGGCCCACATGGGCTTAAGTCCAATGGGCCTAGCCTAATAAAGGTTGCTTATATTACTAGATACATAATTTGGCCTTACATTCGATGGGTCATATCTCACTAACGAAGCGTCGGATTGACACACGGTTTTCACAATTTCACTGTAACGATGACGCTGTCCACATGATATAGGTCTTAAGGTCATCTAGAACAAATCACTTTGGTGAGTTTTCTAGTTGCACTAGGGTGTAGTGTATGGTCTATCAGTGGTGCAATTGGGACACGTGTCCATACGAGCGATGTTGCAAAAGACCCAACCCATTATTCAAGGCATGTATGCCTCTATTTTTGAAGTTTCTTTGGGTGATTTATTCTTTTAAATTATTTTTTTAAAAGAAAAAACTGTCACCATAACATAATCCACCATTTCTTCTCTAATGGAAATTGAAATGGCGGAAGAAGGGATACCTATTTCCACTCTTTCAGATAAAATGAACAATTCTGAAAAAGAGTCCATTACCCGTGTGTTGTGTGGCTTTAATGCTGAATGGAGGTCCGATAACGCCTTACCCAGTAATAAATTGTTTCCCAAATATCGTATCCTTTATCGTATCTTTACTTATAACATCTATCCAAGGGCAGGGAATATGTAACGTCTCGAAAAAATCTGTACAAAAACCGAGTACTAACTCAGGCAGAAATCACTAAGGATCAAATCCTTTAGAAATTTGACGAGAATTAACTAAGTGCTAAACTAGATTACCTGTGAAATTAGCACCAACCACTTTAAATACGATATGTAAGACCCAAAATGAGTGGAACCGTTAACGCTACGTTACCTAAAAACTTAGGATCCATCTCAAAACCCAGTTGCTCTTGGGAGCACCATGAAACTCCTTATCAGACCTGGACTGCGCGTCGAAAGTCCGATTACCTTGAAACTATACAAATATGACCACCTTGCTGGACTTGACAACCGCCTCAAAAATTAAGTCCTAATAGTGCCTAGGAACACACAACTTGAGCCCCGAGCGAAGTGTGTGAGAAACGTGAATATCTTTAGGAAATGGACTGAAACTTAAGTGAATTGAGTCGTTCGCTTGCAGGCTGAATCCAAGGATTTAAACCGTCAGAACCTGACCCAATTACACCCTCGGATTAGAAAAATGTCCAACACATGTCAGTGCACTTATGGCCTTGATCGAGTATCGGTGACCATTGAACTGAAACTGGTCCGCCACAGTTGATCTGTAAATCTGATCGGATCGAGATCTTAACCTAACCTAGATCTAATGTCAGGGAGTTTAAGTCTGACCGCATGTAGAAAAGGGGCCTCCAGAACAGCTCCGTTGGACTAAATAAGTGCCCTTTGGATATAGCCTAAGGATACCTTGGCCCTGGGGCCATTTCCATCAGTCCTGGGCCTATATAAAGGCTTAAAACCCTCTCTATCTCACTCCATACGAATTTGCTAACCCAAGTGAGAGAAGAGAACAGAAAGAGAAGGAAAGAGAGAGAAAGTGTGAGGGAAGTTAGGGTTTAGCTATAGAGATAGTTCCCTGCCGCTCTACGTATCGAAATACCGCTACCGTATCGCTATTTCAGCGATTCTGACTTCATACTCAGGTAAGAAATCTTAACCCTAACCTGTTTTAGAAATCCAAATAGAGTAATAGTGGAATAGCTAACCTATTCCTTGTTATAGGTTGTTGTGGTGCCATAGATAAAGACTTAGCTTTTAAACTATGTTCGTTATGAGTCTATCGGCGAAAGGTGCAGACTATGAATGTTTAGGTTATGGTTTTCAAGTCTTTCAATGTCAGTTAATGATTTATGACTGATTTGAATGCTATCACATGCTTAGATACGATGATTCCTACGTTTTACACATATATATGAACTATGTTGAATATAGTGTATTATATGTTTTTATAAAAATGTCTGAATGAATATGGAATTTGGATGTGTTCTTGACATGATTATTAACTATAGATATTTACTTGATGTGTATATGGTAATTCCTTTGTAAAAGGGCTTGCCAGGATATACGTTATAACTAGTCTAATACATGTATGTTGAAATGTGTAGTCTAAGTGTTTGATAAAATGCCTGAATGAGGAAATGCTTGTTTAAATGTATGATAGAAGGGCGTTGAGATAAAATTCTCAATCCCCTTATCTACACTTATAGTTTTCTTTATGTAACCTATCTTACTATTACGTGATTTGTGATAAAATGCCTATGTAGGTTATCATGTACACTATGTGTTTAACAAAATGCTCAAATGAGATCTCTCTGTGGTTTGGTAGTCACATGTTGTACTTGACTATCACGTGTGAAATGAATTATTTTGGAGTGTGTTTGAGACTATAGTATAGTCCAGGTAATCGATAACAGGTCCTGGTTTGGTGGCTAAGGTTGTTTTGCCACACTGGACGTGTTTGATGAATCCGAGCTGTACTTGGGTTGTCGACAGTGGTTAGGCCACACAGAGTACTTACGCACTTCATGTTGATCAACTCGACGTGCGCTCGTATCAGTCGAGCTCGTCAAGTAACCCGATTGGCCCAATGTATGTTCACCATGTATGGACGCTACTGCTTAAATCTAAGGTATCAAACTCACAAGTGAAAAGCCCGTCTAACCTTGGTACCTCGATCCGCTAAGACTCATGAGCCGAGCATGGTGGTGTGGGACACCGTGTTCGAGTTGTCGGCCTACTCCAGGGTGACGAGCCCACCCGTAGTGACCAGTGAGCAACACTACCTTGTGAGCTGAATACGGTGGTATGGGACACTGTATTCAAGCTGTTGGCCTACACTGATCAGGTGACGAGCCCTTTGTAGTGACCTCGAGCATACTTTAAGACTGCGCTGAGACGACGAGTGGTTCCGTAGAAACTAGAGTATAAACTAAGCCTACACTGATCAGGTGACAAGCTCTTTGTAGTGACCTAAAACCGTAACATCGTATGGGATTTGCTAGGACTGACGACCCTAGAATGGATCATTGTTTGGGAATTGATATAAGGGAGGTACCTTAGCTTTCCAATCCTACTATATGAAAAAGGTCTAATAAGAACTCGGTAATCATGTTCATGTACCACATCGCATATGCATTTGGCGTTGGAGTTAAGCATAGTGGAAAGTATGCATGCCGCGACTGTGAGATGAAGTCGCAGAGGGAGTGCAGGTGAGGGTATACATCATTAATGCATATTATCCTTACATTAACCAGAGTACTTAGGAATGCTTGATTATATTGCTTTATCATTACTGCTTGACTGAATTGATAATATGTTAACCTTTGCTTTAAGCTCCACTGAGTTGATCACTCACTCTCACGTTCAGGGACGGTGCTTTAAACACCAACCAGATCCTGTCTTAGCTGCAGGTGATGGCGATGCCTACGAGGTGAAGCCAGACTTCGAGGATGACGAGGAGGCGTTCTCCTACATGCAGTTGTCAGGTGGTGTCATGTGAGCCATGTCCTGATCAACGGGGATTACCAGGATTTCAAAAATACAACTAGTTGAACATTATACTATATCATTTTGTGAATTTTAGAACGATATATGTAATCATTTAACTTGATAATCTGATCATACTCTGGGGACTTACCACCATTTATATGTTTTATATATGTATCACAGTCTTCTGCTTGCATAATTTAACTGTCTCTAGAGTATGATATAATGTTTTGGTATAATCTCACTCATATTTAATGCACTAACACGGACAATATTTAATCATCATTATCTATGTTGCATAGGTGATGTGTTGGAACTTGGGAGTGGAGCTTATTCTTGACCCTCGATTTTCAGGGTGTTACAGAATAAGACTGATCTTACTCCCTTTATGCTTAGAGTTGTTCATGTTGTTGCCATAGAAATTCTATTTGTTTACCTTCCTTGATCTTTTATATGATTATTTAGTATAGACTGCATCCCAAACATGGCTCGATTATATTTGGACGCCTTATGTCTTTCCCTTGCATTACAATTTCATCTTCAAATTCCTTCGTTTGAAGCACCAGAATCTAAACTATCATTCAATAATGCAAATCTTAACATGATGTGGCTAACTCCCCTTTCTGAACAAAGAGGTGATCAGGAAGAAATTTCGGAGGAAGACATTATTATGGACGATATTTTTTTATAACTTGGAAGCTTTTAAAGATACGACTGACTCAGACTATCACCCCTCTCAATTTCATGAGAGGTTGTCAACATTAGAAGAAAAAGTGGATGCTTTGCAAGTATCTTAAGAACCATTAGTCTAAACTCAGAAAAAGAATTTGAAGTACATCAAAAAGTACTTTAATAGATTTAATAAGAGTTTGAGGATTAATGATCCTATGATGCCTGCTCCATCCTCTTCTAAATCAGAGTGAGATTATTTTTTTGGTTATTGCTAGGTCTGTAATGACTTTATATTATGATGGTTTGGTCTGACTAGAAACACTATTAGATACACTATTTTATACAGTGTCTGCTACTTTTTATATGATGCTATGCTTCTTTTCACTTGCATTGATGAAATTCTTCCATTTCATTCATATTGTCAATGCATCTATATTATGAATTCTTCCTTTGTCAACTTGTGACAAAAAGGAGGAGAAATAAATGATATACATATGTAATGTGATGCTTGTAGAAATTTGTGGAATTTATTACTAATATGTGAAGAAATTGAATACACACACACATACATACACACTTGAGAATATATTAGGATGACATAATACTTGATATATTTCTCAAGGGGAGTTATAGGTGGAGTACAGATGATTGTTTAATCTACAGTTGAGCTAGAGCTTCATTTTTTTATGGTTGGGATCATGAGTTTGATTGTTTGATATGTATGTTTCGACAAGAAACAAATGCATCTGATTTGAGAAATTGTCTTATTCAAACATAACAGAGAAAGAGTATTGAGAACATTCATCACATTTCATTGATACTGAGTTCATTTACATCCTCTTTACATCCCTTAATTCTAAGATAGATCATTTGAAAATAAACGACTTATGCTTTAAATATCAAAAGTTTATTTCGACAGCCTTTCGGAGCCTGTTTCAATCATCTCCTAGGACTTAGGAGGAATGTCGATCCGATCGATGAATCTTCAATGAAATAGAGATTTCAGTAGCATAACAGCGCCTATTTCAACCATCACTAATACTTAGGGGAAATGTCGATTCAATCGACTAATCTTTCTCCTCTCAACCCGTGAATAGAAGAAAGCCCGAAGAAAGGAAGCCTGACCCATGGATTTCGGTAGCATAACGGCAGGACAGCCTGGTTGCGTGGACCTGCGCAACTGATATTGGTTGTGCGGTCCTGCGCAACTGACAAGAGACTCCTCTCCTACCTTCAGTCTTCTGCTCTGCTTTGCTCCTCTTGAAAATCTTCAAATTACCTTTAATGAAGGAGGGGAAGGGGTATTTATTGACCCTCGTACATGTGAAAATCTTGATCTTAGCGATGTGAGACAAATCTTTCAGTGCTTTAGATCACTCTTCAAAGGACCATTTCTGCAGTACGTTTCGTGGTCCTGCGCAACTGATATTTACTTTGCGAGGACTCGCGCAAGGCATATTGGTTGCGCGGTTCTGCGCAACTGATGTTGGTTGCGTGGTCCTGTGCCAACCCCCTTTAAAGCTGTCTCGTCCTTCTTTTTTTCAAGTGTTCTTTCCACCTCCTTACCTCTTCTTGCTTCAATCCTTCATCATCATTTTTTTATGCCTCAATAGATGCCTCCTCGATCCTTCTTTGATTAGTTTATGAAATTAAATGGAGGATCGATCTTCTTCCTCCTGAAGAATTTGATTGAATTGTAACTGAAGGATAACTGAGTGATGATCACACTCGCATGGTAGACTAAATGATCATACTTGACCAGAAGAGTGAATGATCGCGTTCGACCAGAAGACTGGAATGCTCGCATTTGAATGGAAGGCTTGCATGATTGCATTCGTCCAAAAGACTTGAATGATGGCACTCGAGAGGAAGACCAGAATGCTTGTGCTCGAACAAAGGGCTTGAATGATTGCGTTCGATCAGAATACTTGAATGATGGCGCTCGAACGGAAGACCGGAATGCCCCCAGCCAGCAGTGTCGAGCAGATGTTTCACTAGAGAGGATAAAATTCTCTTTTCATTGAAGCACGCTTCTGCAACAGCTGTGACAACTTCATCTCTGAGCGATTTGATCAGAGAACTTTCTTTCAACACCGTTGCTGCTGTAACGGTCTTTTTGATCAACTCCAGCGATTCTTTCCTTCAACTCTATATCTGAGATTGTTCTTTAATGCTGCTCCTACCGCAACCCCTTTTTCGATTGTTTCCTTTATTCATGATCTGCATGACCCAAGCTTTTAAATGATGATCTTTCCTGCTAAATTAATCAGAATTAGGATCTCAATTCATTATAATAATAATTTTTTTAATTTAGCTTTATGCAGTATTCATAATTTTGAAATATGTATTGAAAACTTCTCTCTTTTCTCTTTTTTTTTTAAGGATAATTGTGATATTCGCTCTGTCATCACGCTTCGCATTATATTCTTGGCTCGTTAAATCACACTCTTAGATATGTCACCTCTAGTTTGTGCTTCTTAACATTTCTTCATAGACTTTTCCTTTAATCTTCATTGATTTTTTGAAGACAGAGATCCTGCCCCCCTTTCCCAGTCAATGTCGTAGAAAGATTTCTTCAGAAGATAATATTTCCGCAGTGAAGCCTGCTGATACCGTTGAAGGATGGATAATCTTTGCTAATTTGAAACTGATTCAAGAGAAACACATTTTTGCATCTTGTCTACTTAATATTTAAAAATGTTCATCAGGCAATTGCATATTTGAGCACATATCTAGAATGAAATATGTATTTGCTGCATTTTGAATGTTACACATTTTATGCTTTGCATATTTGAGCATATATAAAGCGAAATATGTATCTCCTGCATTTTGAATGTTGCACATAGTTTAACATGATATTCAATAAGAACTAATTATAAAACACCAACATTTTATGCTTGTTAGTACGAGATTTCCTATATGATGATTTTATTTATATTTTATTGGCGGCGCTAAGTTTCAATTTAGTCAATTTCACACACAGTTTAAGCTCATGAGTAGTGAAGCCAATTTCACACACAGTTTAAGCTCATGAGTAGTGGAGCCGGGTCTCACATGATGGCCTTTGTAACTCTTAGGAGTTCGCTAGACTTCTCACTGCCTAGGGAGTTTACAAACCGCGATCCATCAGAGGGGCCCATTGAAGCTACAGGGGCGGTGAACTCGGTTAGTTTTATGCACAGGGTTGGCCACAGTAACTCTCTAGAGTTCATAGAGCTCGCAAGGCTACCTTTGGGGTACCAAATCCATGGTTGTCAGTCCATCAATGACTAGATTTAAGTCATTCCTCATGAGTTAGTACTGGAATCGAACCACAAATCTGGGGGGTCTTATGCATGGTGGCCTATCTAAAGCTCACACTACAACCCTCATTTTCTTCGTCTATAAGGTCGAGCCCATTCACGGGAGGGCATTGTCCTCTATTCCCCGTGATGCTACCAAAAAGCTATACAGACGGCATGGAGGTTACGCTGACTGGCCATTTAAGGACTTTTGGCCCTTAGGCTTTTGGTCGACTTTTGGCCCTCAGGCTTTTGGTCATTGGCTCCGTCAACTGCCCGCATGGGTATGCGTACGATGGCCTTCATGAGATTTTTAGGGCCACTGGCTTCTCACCGCTGCCCGAATGACGATCTTGATAGGTCTCATGCGCAACGGGCCATTGGCTTGACTAGGCTGCCTTTTTATGATTATAGGTCTTATGCGTAGCTGGTCCCTTTTAAGATTCGGTCATTTTAGGACTTGGCCTTTTTAGGTCTTGGAGACTTGATCCTTTTTCTCTCTTTCTTTTTTTTGGGGAACTTGGCTAGACTACCTTTTTATGATAAGCAACCATTGCTGTCATCAATTTTATATGCAGTTGGCTATATGGTTTATTCTACTACCAACAGATGGTTGATCAATAATTAACATTTCGCTATTGCTGATAATGTCATAAGGATTTTTATATCATGTTTAAAATAGTATATCACCTTAGCGAAAATGGCAATTTTGATAAACGATTGATCGGCGACAGAGATAGTTGTTCTCTTTTTTTTTTTTTTTTATAGTCATTGATACCTGGTGATTCTGATGGAAATCTTTGGCGTCGGCGATAATCATCAATGCTTGATAGCAATCATTATCACTTGACAGTGATCATCAACACTTTTCATTTGGCGATGACTTCATATGCTGTCTTAAAATATCTTAGAGGACGATGATAGGTATTTTCGACTAAAATTGACACACCATCGCTTCTACCAATATCTTCAATTATACCCATCTGTTTATCCGTATTGTTTGTTTGTATTATTCACAATATACCATCTTGATGGTGATATCAATTTCAGGCAAAATTTTATAGAGCTCACTTGATAGCGCTCATCTTCCTCATCTTCTTTTTTTTTTATGATAATATTTACTATCATATGATCTTGATATGCTTGTGAACTTCTTCCTTATTCATTCTATTCATCTTGCCCCCTTTTGATACAGAATCATTATTCTGATAATTTTCTGGAGCAAAATCAACAAATATATTTATGGACGATATCTCTTAAGGAAGCGAGCATTAAGTGGTATACTGATTCCTTACCCATCTTGATCCACAACTCGATATGCTCCATTAGAATATACTTCTTTTATTATGTAAGGGCCACCCCATTTGGGTTCAAACTTGCCTCCTGTTCGACGGGTAACTACAATTGGTCTTTTCAACATCAGCACCATGTTCCCCCTTTTAAAAGAGCGATATTTGACTCGTTTGTCAAAGGCGGCTGATATCCTTGCCTGATATGACTGCAATCGCTGCTGTGTGGCCAGGCATTTCTCGTCGAGCAAATTCAATTCTTTCAACCTTATCTTTATATTCTCATCCTCCGTTATAGACTGATGTATCGCCACCCTGAGCGATGCTACTTGTATTTCAATCGGGATGACTGCCTCAATGCTTCTTGTAATCTGTTGTCTCAATCACGCTTATTCCTCGTCACTGTCTTTTTCAGTATTTTGATTATCGTTTTATTAAATGCCTCTGCTAGTCGATTGGCCAGTGGATGGTAAGGAGTTGAAAATAAATGCTGAATGCTGAACTTTTGACATAACTTTTCTATGCCCCTATTTTTGAAGGGAATACCATTATCTGTAACGATTTTCTTTGGAATATCGTGTCAATATATTATAGCGTGACGGATGAAATTAACCATATCTTTTTCTTTAACATTACACAAAGCAGCTGCTTCAGTCCACTTAGAGAAATAATCGGTTGCTGCCAGAATATACTCCTTTCCCTTGGATGAAGGCGGATTTATAGGACCAATTGCGTCAAGTCTCCAAGCAAAGAAGGGCCAAGAGGCAATAGACTGGTGCAAGTCTTCCGGGGGAATGTGTATAACATCTCCATGAATCCGGCATTCATGTCACCGCTTCGCATAATCTATCGTGCCTTTTAACATGGTGGGCCAATAATATCTCATTATATATACTCGATGAAATAAATTTCGACCAACTTGATGTGCCCCACATTCTCCAGAGTATGCTTCTCGCTACACCTGATCTACTTCTTGCTCACCTAAACAACGTAATAACACTCCATTGTAAGATTTTTTATATAATACTTCACCGCATATGATGAATCTATTTGATTGTTGTCTGATTTGCTGCCTCTGCGCAGATTCTTCTAGTAGGATGTTAAATTTGAGATAATCTATGAAAGGCTGACACCAATCATCTATTGTAATCTCTAGGCATGATACAGGAAGGGCTTCAGTAATTTCTTTAACAACCTCTGCTGATGGTAAAAATCTTCTTTCCTCTATAGTTACTTGAAGAGGGCTTCGATTAGGACAAGACAGAGCTTCTGCCAAACTAGCCAAAGCATCGGATTCTGCATTTTCTGACCGGGGGATATGTTTGATTTCAACATAGGAAAACTGTTCCAACAACTATTGTGGCTTCCGACAGTACGACAAAAGTTCCTGCTTTCTTATTTCGAATTCAGTTGTCAATTGATTTATAATCAATTTAGAATCTCTAAAAATATGCAATACTCTTATCTTCATTTCTTTAGCCATCTCCAACCTAATGATCAGGGCTCTATACTCAGCCTCATTGTTCGTACATGCAGTATCTAATGTAAAGGAGTAAGGTAGTAAATCACCTTGGGGAGTAATGAATATCACTCCTGCCCCCGCTCCTGATATTCGAGAAGCGCCATCAAAATAAATCTGCCACAGATTCTGTGATTTAGTCAGCATGACTTGCTCATCCGGAAAGTCATCACTGATGGCTTCATACTCTACTATAGGGTGCGCTACTAGGAAATCTGCCACTGCCTGCCCCTTTGCTGCTTTCGCCGGTTTGTATGTAATAGCATATTCTGATAGTAACAGTATCCATTTAGCCAACCTTCCATACAACATCGGTCTTGTCATCAGAAACTTTATCGGGTCAGCCCTTGAAACCAATGTTATATCGTGTGACAGACAATAATGCCTCAACTTCTGTATTACGAATATTAACGCCAAGTATTCCTTCTCAATCGGGGAATAATTACATTCTGCACCCATTAAGGTCCAACTTAAGTAATAAAGATCTGTTTCTTTTCCAAACTCATTCTTTTATACCAACAGAGCTCCTAAGGAATATTCGGCTGTAGATGTGTACAAAATAAGCGGTTTCCCTTTCATCGGAGCTGCTGGTACTGGTGGCTTTTTCAGTAATTCCTTTATTGAGTCAAATGCATTTTGACAAGCTTGACTCCATGCAAATTCTGTATCCTTTTTCATCAAATGAAAAAACGGCTGACATCTCCCTACAGGATTCGAAATGAACCAACGGATGTATGCTAATTTTCCTTGCAAACTCTTTAATTCCTTTAATGTTTTTTGGTGGTGGCATATTCTGAATAGCCATGACTTTCCCGGGGTCAATCTCAATGCCCCTATGCCGGACAACAAAACCTAAAAAATCTTCGGAGGACACTCCGAATGCGCATTTAGCGGGATTCATCTTCAATTATTTCTTTCTGAGTCGCTGAAAAACCGACGCCAAGTGTTCACGATGTTCCTGATGGTTTCCTGACCTGACCACCAAGTCGTCAACATAACACTCAACGTGCTTGTGTATCATGTCTTGAAAAATGCTTTGCATCGCTATCTGATATGTTGCCCCAGCATTTTTAAGTCCAAACGGCATAACCTAATAATAGAAAATTCTTAGTGACGTTCTAAATGTCGTTGCCTCCTCGTCTTCAGGGGCCATTCGAATTTGATTATATCTCGCATAACGACCTACTGAGTTATACTATCAATAGTAATTCAGTTATTGGGAGCGAAAAATCATCCTTTGGGCAGGCTTCATTTAGGCCTCTAAAATCAACGCATACCCTGACCTGTCCATTTTTCTTCCTTACCAGGACGATATTCGATATCCACTTAGGATATTTGACTTCCCTAATAAATCCGACCTTTATCAACTTATTAACTTCTTCTTCAATGAGGGGAACCAGATCTGGATAAAATTGCCTTTGCCCTTGTTTAACCGGCCTTTTCTCCTTAGAAATATTTAGTCGGTGTAACGCCACGGAAGGTTCCAATTCGGGCATCTCTGCATACGTCCAAGCGAACACGTCTTTATTTTCTCAAAGAAGTCAAATGTTTTCTGTAGACTCTTGTTCAGAGAGGTTGGCGCTAATAAACATGTTCCGTGGTTCCTCTTTCGTACCCAAGTTTATTTTTAACAGACTATCCGTCGTCGGTTGCCCCTCATCCTCCATTTGCTTCGGAGCTTCCTCAGGACGTTCAACTACCTCAGCACTTTCTTTCGCTGGCTCTTTTGCTGTAACCATATTTACTAACGACCTTACCTCCATGTCTTTAAATGTTTTTCGCCTTTCCTGGCCGATTCCAATCGGATTTCCTTTCTCGTAATTTAAGCCATTGTAGTCTTCGCAGTCGAAACCAGTACTTTTTTTTACCTCTTTGCTTGTTCTATTTTCGATAAGTATCTCATTCCTGTCTACCATTTGCTGTATAATATATTTCAATGTATGATAATTCTCTGTTGGATGTCCCAATAAGCAGTGATAGCGACAAAAATTTTACTCCCCGCGTCTTGTCGCCTCCTCGGGGCGTTTAGGTTATGGAAAATTTATCGTGCTAACTTTCAACAACTGGTCCATCATTGGAATGACATCTTCCTTATCGAATGTAAACCCCTCATGTGAATTGAGCGTCCTGACCTTTTTATTTATTCTTGATTGAATCAACTCTTCGTTTCGCCTCGTATTTTCTTCCTTTAAACCTCTTACACTTTTATGCTGCTGATAGCGATCAATAGTATTTACTGTTATGCTGCTAGGAGCCCTCTGAGCTACATCATGGCGAAATGTTGGCACTATCTGATTCACTAATTCCAAATCATGAGCCTTAGCAGCCAAATCATGAAAAGTTTTGATGTCGGCACTGGCCAGTCCAATTACGAATTCCTTTTTCATAGAATTCATACACATCTTGACTTGCTCACTTTCTTCTAGCAACGGTTTGCACAAAGTTCCCAATGTCTTTCATCTGTCTATATAACTCCTTACCGACTCGCCTTTGCCTTGTGGTATAGAAGCCAACTTAACAATACTAACGTCGTGACTTGGGGAGAAAAATTGAGATGTAAAAACACATCGCATCTGTTCCTAAGTACGGATTGAACCTGGAGCCAAACTGGAATACCATCTGAATGCCCTACCCCTCAGCGATGTCCCGAACAATCATAAGCAATACTGTGGTACTGTAGAGAGATCTCCCATACTGGTGATGAAGTGCATTAAATGTTCCTCTGGGGATCCTTTCCCATTAAACTTTTGAAAGTCCGAACACTTGAAACTGGTTAGGAAGCGAATATCATCCACCTCTCTTGGATACAGCGTTCGATACTTGTAAGGACTAGTAGTTCCACGTTCCCTTTCCATTCGGACAACTTTTTCAACAACTGTCATGCGGGCCACACTATGCATGAAGGCCGCCAAGGTCTCTTTAAGGTTTCTGTATTCTTCCATTAATCCATTTTGGGCTTCCGTCATTTCATTGATGCGATCCTTTGTAGTCGCTTCTCGTCTTTGGTTCGTTCCTGCCATATGCACTGTACCCTTTACATTCCTGGATGGAACAGTAATTGGAGTCAAGCAAGAATAGGCTGACATAATAGGACTCATGGAAAAGGGAGGAAATTGAGTTTCATTGGTCTTTTCTATGCCCCCTGTAGCATCAATTGACTGAGGTGATGTTGATACTGGTGAATTTGTCTGATATAGCATTGGTGATTTGATCACCAGCGCTTTTCCTTTTTGTTCTCTCGTCCATTTAGCTCCCGTGGCATTCAAAACAGGAAAATCACGCGTTGTCAATTGTGGAGTCATTTGCTCAGGATAGATCGCCAGAGGAGCAAGTTCGAGATTCCTTTTAAATGTGTTACGTGTTATTGGCCCTCTGATTCCCAATGAAGACTGATCCATTATATAACTTATAACATTTCGTGCTCTTATCTTACGAGATGTTACAATGGTCTAGCCTGCATCATCTTCTGATGATTGGGGCGAAGCAGAAATGACCCCAACTGTTACCTGAGCCATGCCACTTCCACTTGCACGAGGTCGAGTCAGATACTTCGGAATTCTATTTGGCATGTATTCTATCACGAATCCTGTTGGGGTGAATTGAAAGTTCATTTTTCTTATAGGAGTTCCCATGAGTAGTTTCTTATAGGAGTTCCCATGAGTAGTAAGTCGTAGTCAGGTTTTAAAATCTTTAAACACAAAACAAATTATAATTAGTAGATGAACAATTAGAGTGATCTAACTTAGAGATGAGGGAGAGGATTTTCCCACTGAGAGTCGCCATTTTGGCTTCCGTAGGACACCAAACTATAATGAGAGTTCATAACAATTTCACTGTTAATATTTAAATAAGACAATAAAGATAGTCCCCAGCAGAGTCGCTATTTTGTTTCGACAAGAAACGAATGCATCTGATTTGGAAAATTGTCTTATTCAAACATAACAGAGAAAGGGTATTGAGAACATTCATCACATTTCATTGATACCGAGTTCATTTACATCCTTTTTACATCCCTTGATTCTAAGATAGATAATTTGAAAATAAACGACTTATGCTTTAAATATCAAGGGTTTATTTCGATAGCCTTTCGACGCCTGTTTCGATCATCTCTTAGGACTTAGGAAGAATGTCGATCCGATCGACGAATCTTCAATGAAATAGAGATTTCAGCAGTATAACAGCGTCTGTTTCAACCATCCCTTATACTTAGGAGAAATGTCGATTCGATCGACTAATCTTTCTCCTCTGAACCCGTGAATAGAAGAAAGCCCGAAGAAAGGATGCCTGACCCATGGATTTCGATAGCATAATGGCTCCTTATCTTCACAGACTGCAGAGCAGCCTGGTTGCGCAAACCCGCGCAACTGATATCGGTTGCACGGTCCTACGCAACTGACAAGAGACTTCTCTCCTACCTTCAGTCTTCTACTCCGCTTTACTCCTCTTGAAAATCTTCAAATTGCCTTTAATGAAAGAGGGGAAGGAGTATTTATAGACCCTCGCGCGTGTGAAAATCTTGATCTTAGCGATGTGAGACAAATCTTTCAGTGCTTTAGATCACTCTGCAAAGGACCATTTCTGCAATACGTTTCGGGATTCCGCGCAATTGATTTTTACTTTGCGCAAACCCGCACAAGGCATATTGGTTGTACGGTTCCGTGCAACTGACGTTGGTTGTGCGGTCCTGTGCCAACCCCCTTTAAAGCTGTCTCTTCCTTCTTCTTTTCAAGTGTTCTTTCCACCTCCTTACCTCTTCTTGCTTCAATCCTTCATCATCATTTTTTTTATGCCTCAACAATGTATGTATAGTATGATGTGATGTGTGTGTATTTTGTCACGAAATTGACAAAGGGAGAGATTGTAAGTGCTTATATTTGTAGCACACATGAAGTTGCCAAATTTTGTAGATAAAGTTACCAGTTAGATCGCAAGTACACCACAATAGTCTATGACAACTCGTAAAGATCGGCTCAACATCTCAAGACTTAAAAGACGTCGCTCGATTTCAAGTTTATCAAGATTAGAAGATCTTTGTATATACCAACCACCAGGTAAAATTGTCATACCCCAAGCTCAGAAACCGGGCTCACAAAATTTTCGATTGCCGAATCCGGTGCCGACAGCTTCCGTAGTACCCCATTCTCGGCTCCCAATGTCCATATGCCAGATTCCGATCCTGTGATCCTATAAGGAGGATTTTTCAACTTACATTTAACTTGTAATAAGCATAACTACAAGTTTACCCAAATCACAAAGGTAACATCATCATCACATATCCACTAATATAAGCATTTGAATACAGTGTTAAAAGGAAAATACATATGACAAAATCAAAGCTCTAGAGGTCCACTGCATGCTCCAAGCTCAACACTACTGCAACCTAATGCCACCTGCAAGCATCTATCGTGCATAAGCTTATAGAAAGCTTAGTGAGTGGTGAAAGTGTGTGCACAAGGTATGTGCTAAGTAAGCAATATCAGAGTAATCAGAGTAAGCGGAAATACTGATAAGCCCATAATCATACAATATCAGAGTAAGCGGAAATATTGATAAGCCCATAATCATACAATATCAGAGTAATGTGAAAATATGCTGATAGGTCCATAAATACCATCAGCCTTATCTAGGCTATGCGATGCAAAAATATAATAAAAACAATATCATATATTGATGAAGCAATGTAGATTAATTATGCAATGTGGAGATAATAAGCCAAATTTCATATGCTGATGATATAATACAATATGCAGTGTGAATGAAATGACCAACCTGGAGTGAAGTTGAGATGATAGTATGTAGTATCACAGGTTATGTGGTCCATCACAAAAGACTTCTATTCAAACCAGTCTCATACCTAAATTTGGATAGCCAGACAATGTAGTAGACTCCTGATCTCAGGTTAGTCGCGTGTCCAACTAAAATCCTTGTCATTATGAAGGTACACAACAATTAGTTGCGCACCACCAACCCGAGTGGATAGTGAATGAATGAATGAATATGTAACTCCTACTCGATAAGTCCACATATCAATACGGTTTCTCTCTGAGGTCAGCACCGAGGTCTAGTATACTCTACATGCAAATCATCGCCCACTAATGCACGACCATGCAAGTAGAAGAGACCTCAGCATCTGCCTAGCCAGTAGTCAGCCAATATACCTGGCATGTCGATAGCAAACCTATTCACGAGCTGGTCAAACTCAGCCTAGCAATTCCCCCTACCCTCGGGCGGGTAAGGCCACACCCCCTCCCAACTGACCATGACACAGTGGGAGACGCGACCTCTTGGTATTCGGCCCTCATGCACTCATATATATCTACACGGTCTCGATGTTGGGGCGTCTCTTAGCCACAGAAGTTTAGAGATTTTCACCTAAGGACATTTATAACGCCCGTATGCTAAAACCAAATATTTTCGGTGTCCATCTGACCATCCACGATATGCCTGTGGAGGCTATGACCTTAATATTGCTAGGGCGTACAATAGTTACAACACACAAAACAACATGCATGAGTCATACAATCCAGTCATACATCAATCCTGCGCATATCGTGCACTCATGTGAGATAACCTCCGCCTATCAGGGAGTCTCATAACAACCTGCCTAATGACATATGCAATGGTCACCACATCTCATAACAAATATGCAGATAATGCGTATGGGCATGTATCATGATGCTATGTTGTTACATACTCATAATCGGTATTAACAATCAGCCTCGACAATGTGGACATTTAACCAACATTGTCTACAAGGAATAACCCACATCGGGCCTAACATATAGTGGACCCATGGCCTCGCACAAGGGCCTAATATACAATACCATGGGCCTTACTCAAGAGCTTAATACACATCACGATAAGCTTAATATACATCACAATGGATTTCATCGTCGAGCCCTCAAATGCATCACAATGGGCCTTATCACATAGACCTCATATTCATCACATTAGGCCTTAAACACGGGATGAATATACATCCTAATGAGCCTTAAATACGAGCTGCATATACATCACATTGGGCCTCAAACACAGGCCTCATATACATCACATTGGGCCGCGACAATCTGCCTCGATATTTGACCTTGACAATCGAAATCAGCCTCGATAATTGACATTGACAATCGGCCTCGACAATTAGAATCGGCCTCAACAATTGGAATCGGTCTCGATAATCATAATCGGCCTCAGTAATCGGCCTCGACAATCGGAATCGGCCTAACCGGACTACACAATCGGCCTCAACAATCGGAATTGTTCTCGATAAATGGAATCGGCCTTGACAATGGGAATCGGCCTCGATAATCGGAATCGGCCTCGACAATGAGAATCGGCCTCGATAATCAGAATTGGCCTCAATAATCGGCCTCGATAATCGGAATCGGACTCAATAATCAGCCTAACCAAAAAGGTCCTAAGGGAAGGTCACAATGTGAACATTTAACCATCACTTTCCATTAATGTGGACATTCAACCAACATTGCTCTCAAGGAGTGGCCCACATAGACTCAAATGTATCGTGGGCCCATGGCCTCACACGAGGGCCTAATACACATCACTATGGGCCTCACTCATGGGCCGCATATACATCACATCGGGCCTCACACATGGCCGTATAAATGTCACATTGGGCACCACTACATGGGCCATGAATACATCACTTTAGGCCTCCTCAATGAGTCATAAATATACCACATTGGGCCTCATCATATGGGCCGCAAATACATCACTACGGGCTGCACAAATGGATGTCATGGATATACAATACATACAACACGGTGGGTCACACGAATGGACAACATAGAGACACAATACATACATCACAGCGGGCTGCATACACGGGCCTAATATACATCACTAAGGGCCACGACTTATGGGCCTTAAATGCATCACAAAGGGGCTATGAGCCATGGGCCTCATCATAAATCACAATGGGCTACGATGCATGGGCCTCAACATACATCAAGTGGGCCACATCAATGGGCCATAAATACGCATCAGGTGGGCCCCACTCATGGGCCATAGATACATCATGATGGGCCTCATGGATGGGCCGCACCAATGGGCCTTATACACATCAAGTGGGCTACATCAATGGGCCGCACTAATGGCCTCATAGCAGGTGGGCCTTGTACAACCAGCAGGTGGGCTTGCACCTCCCAAATGGGCTCCACTAGATGAATACGGACAACGTGGATGTAAATTGCACAGCAGGTGGGCCACTTTGGATGGTCAGCCCAGCTGCATGCTGGACCTGATTGGTGCACAGACAGGTGGGTGACTTGATATACAAAACATACATACAAGGTGGGCCACATGTGCAATCAAGGTAGGGCCAACCATAACGTTATTCTCCATTCAATCTGATCATAAGGTCACTTGGACCTGGATTAAGAGGGAAGACAGATTTCATACTGGTCCAAGACTTATGCACTCCAAAAAGGGTTTTAACGGTAGACGCTCAATCTCTACTTTTTCTACAGTGTGGATATAGAATAAATACATCAGGGATGGGTCCCACCATCCAGCCATCCGGACAGTGTAGATAATAAATACCTTACAGTGGAGTCCACACTGATGGACGGTGTGGATCAAATCCGCACATCATGGTGGGACACATACAAATGGACAGTGTGGAACAACATATACATTATACTAGAAACCCACCGTCCAGATAGTGGACGGCGGGGGATAAAACATATATCTCATGGTGGATACCCACACATGTACGGTGTGGATCCAAAGGGGATTTCCACTGTCCAGAGACTCTGGACGGTGTGAATAAAATACATGCATCATGGTCAGGGGTCCACGGACCTGCTGACGTCAATACTCAGATATAGAGCTGGTGTGTGCGTTCACCAGCCACTCCCCTTTACTGCAGGTGGGTCCCACGTGGGGCCCACCAGATATATATAAAATATATTATTTTTAATAATAAATTTTTTTAAAGGATGCAGCGTCCAACATCTATTCTGGATGGACGGTGTGGATTAAATCCATACATCACGGCTAGCTCCACGTGTGGACGGTGCAGATACATACATCCATGTGGGCCCCACACGTATAGGCGGTGTGTATAAAACACTCACATCATGGCAGCCCACAGCTGTTGACGTCAACCAGCCGAGGGACCCACCGTCCTATCATTGGACGGTGTGGATTTATAATTCATAAATCAAGGTGGTTTCCACGAAACTCATTTACGCCAATACATCAGCTATGACACGTGTGAATGCCTCAGCCCACCACATATATATATATATATATATATATATATATATATATATATATATATATATATATATATATATATTATAATATTATAATATTTTTTTTAAAAAGGGTCCAGCGTACTCTGGACGTTGGACAGACGGATGAAACACATGCATCATAAGGGGGGCCCATGGCCACGCGATGGCTGGATGGTCTGGATAAACAGACACATCACGATGGGCTCCACGTAGGTGGGCCATGGATAAAACATGGGCATCACGGTGGATGCCACACATGTGGGAGGTAGGCCACACCGTCCTGGCACCTGGACTGCATTGATGAAACGTATACATCAGGTGGGTCCACACGTGTGGCCCACCTGCTTTAGAGAAAGCTGATTTTTGTTTTTCCTTTTTATACGGTCGAGCAGCAGCTGCTGCCGGACGTCCAAGGCTGGACCGTCTGGATAACCCAGCACAAGGTGGGGCGTGATCTGGCAAAAAAAATGGATGGACTGTGTAGATCACATCATGGTGGGGTTTTCACTTTCCATGATATGGATCTAATCCATCCTTCAAGGTGGGCCGTAATAGGAAAAGTAAAGAGAGAGAGGGAAAGATAGAGAGCAAGAGAGAGAGATCAGAGTAGCAGAGGGACCCCGCCACTATGGCCCCCTCTCAAATACAAATTGTACATCAATATAGGTCCCACCATATGTGGGCCCTTAAATCACAAAAAAAATAACCGTTCTTACTTCTTCTTGCACTCCTTCTCATCTTAGCTCCAATGAGACATGATTTAACGGTTGAGATTGATTATAGAAGGTGGGATTGGGTGGTAGTAAGTGGGCTACACTAGCTTCTCTCCATGGGAGGCTCTCTTGCTTGGAGAATGAGAGAGAGATGTGATGGGAGAGAAGTGATGGGAGAGAGGGATGGTGGACTGACATGAGAGGTAAGATGCTTGTTGACTATAGGATACTTGTGTAAGAGAGAGGTAAGGGTAGGGTATAGGTTGCTTGCACTTGACTTTGATTGATGAATTGATGTGACATTTGATGTGATTGATGGGACATTCTCTTGGAATATGCAACGCTTGGCGTTTTCCTCGAACTGAATGCTGGCCCACACCTCCTGGCCCGGGTGTCGTCTCGGTGCTCGAGAGGCGTCGTTAGAACCGCGATAACGGTGCGGTCGCAAGGATATAAGTTTCGAGTCGAGTTAACTTCGATATGCAAGACTTGGCTTAGGATTGTGCGCAAACGTCAGATACAGGTCGAGGGTTGCTGAAATTCAACTGAGAGGAGTGTGAAAGCCTACAGAACGGTACGGTATAGGATACGGGCCTCACAAAAATGACCTTAAAAAGACCCTAAGTTAGGTGCTTTCAAAAAATAATTAAAATTGGTTAACTTCTGTATAAGTTCACGGAAGTTCGGCCAGCCTAACTTTAAGTTCGGCTAGCCCAACTTACTTCGGCTAACCTAACTTCAAGTTCAGGTAATTTTAGCCTAACTTTAGGTTTGGCTAGTCCGAGGAAAGTTCGGGTCATTTTCCATCAAAGGATTCTCATATTTTCAAGAAAATTTGGCCAGCTGAATTGGAGATTAGGCCAGCCGAATTTTGGATAAGTCTTATCCCGCGCAATCCGATAGTCGTTTAAACAAAATTGTTGGAATCCAGCTAGCCGAACTTATTTATAGGCTGACCGAATTTCCAAATCCTTTGCATATAAATAGGGACCTTCTCTCATTCTATTGTATAATGAAATTCACTCAAAAACCTTCTGCAAGTAAGAGAGAAGTTCAGGCTTTCATCAAGCTATTTGTGATGTATTTATAATTTTTATTTAGCTTATTTAATTCCCTTTCTCAAGCTGATCTCAAATACATTTTATAGAGTAATCTATACTCCACTTGAGAAATAGAGAATTGAATTTGGAGCATTAAGGTTTACATTTCTCGAAATACATTAGATTCCTATATTCTTTCTAGTTGAGCATATACTACCTCCTCGACAATCAAGAAAGAAGATCACTACTTCAAGCTTAGATAAGTACAATTGTCAATTATATTCTTTATTTGAATTTTTCTGAGATAGCCCAAAAATCTGTATGGGTTGATTTGTGATAGTCCATGAAAATCACAAAATGAGTTAATTTATGATAGCCCATGAAAATCACAAAGGAGTTTTGTTGTGATAGCCGGTGAAAATCATAAAAATGGTTAGAGGTTGTTAAGGTGAACTTGTGAAAACCTTGGTATAGTAAAATCCAAAATTATGAGGATAGTAATTTTGGGAGTGGAGTAGGTGTGGGTTTAAGCATCAAATCACTATAACCCTTTGTGCTTATGTGGTGATTGTTTATTTCATTATTTGTGGTGAATACTATATTTATTTTATTCTTTATGGTGAACACTATATTTATTTCATTGTCTCTTGCTAGTTTAAAAGTTTGATTTCAAAGACATCGTGATATAAGGTTGTCCTACCTATAATACTTGATGAAGGTTGTCCTACGAATTATTTGGAATCAAGTTTTTAATACTTTGGACGATTGAGTTTATTTATTCCACATTGTTTCAAAGAATTTGGTATTGTCCTATTCACCCTCCCTTAGGACATCAATAGTTTATCTTTCAATATTCTTGTCATATGCATTGTGCATGCACACACACTCTATTGAACTTCGTAGGGGGCTTATGTGCATTTGTTTATGCTATAGGTGATGCTAGGGCGTATCAGCAGCATTGAGCCCGAAGCATGAGCTTGATTTTTTGAGTTCTTAATTATATCTTGCATTTTCCTTTCTAGCACTCTACTTAAAGATTTTATTAGTGGATATGTGGTGATGATTTTTTGTGACTTGGGTACACTTATGGTTATGCTCATTTTTATATAAAAAAAAATCACCATGAAAATTCTCCTTGTAGGATTCTATGATTGGAACCTGTCATACGCGAGATAGGAGCCAACAATGAAGTAC
This sequence comes from Magnolia kwangsiensis, assembly GCA_037074715.1. NCBI lineage: Eukaryota > Viridiplantae > Streptophyta > Magnoliopsida > Magnoliales > Magnoliaceae > Magnolia > Magnolia kwangsiensis. The sequence continues at coordinate 103,566,887 of CM073576.1, read as the reverse complement.
TACAGAGGCTATCCGCACCGAATTCGGGGGGCGAAAATTTAGTGAGCCCGATTCCTATGTTTGGGGCCTGACACTATTACCATGCCATACGTTGGACGTGCTCAATTTCATCAACTGATGTGTAAAGCTCGACTTTGAAATGTCGCTTTGGCTTTATTCATATGGTGTATTCATTTTTACTCTCTTCAACACCGTTGCAAAAGCAGGTCTATCATTGAGCTCTTTGTGAACTTAGGTAAATGGTGTATCCTTTATTTATGTGAAGGCTTCTGCTAAGTAATTTAAAAAAATAAATCTTAATGAGGTCAATGTAAGAACTCATTGCAAATGTAGGACATTTATAGATATATCTTCATTAAAAAAAAAAAAAAAACTATTTGGACCTTCATCACCCCGCTCCAGATGAACAATAACAATGTGAAAATTTTCCATCCATGGGTTGGCTATAAAAGTAATATATATAACCAATTATCCTATGGTGTTACTCATAAAATAAAACGAGAAGAAAAGAGGAGAGAATGGAGGAAGAAAAAAAAATAGATATTAAGGTATACATGCCCCCCTTCTCTCTTATTTATTAACATGATTTTCAATAATTACAATAATATTATTAGTAATAAAAGTAAGAATATTCATTATCTTAAACATAAATGGGTTGTAGGTAAAAGAATATTCATTATTTTAAACATAAATGGGTTGTAGGTAAAAAAATATTCATTATTTTAAGCATAAATGGGTTGTAGGTAAACTATAGAACAACTCATATCTGATAACACTTTTCCTAAAGTTGGAGAATATATATCATGAACGCCTACCTTTACAAAGAGACTATCTTGATGAGCACGACCTAGAGCTTTCGTGAACATATCTGTCGATTAATATCCGAACTTGACCAATGACATGCAAATCTTCTTATAGCAACTTTTTTTCTAGATGAAATCGTAGTTGACGTTAATGTATTTGGTCCTCTTATGATAGACAAGGTTATTATCAATATGAGAAACTGCTTAATTATCACAATACAACCTCAAAGGAACTTAAACTATAAGACTAAGTTTGCACATTAATGTCTTTAGTCAATTGAGATCACATGCCGCCTGAGCCATCGCCCCATATTATGTCTAAGCATTTAAATGGGACAACACTTTGCTTCTTATTCTTTCAATTAATAAGGTTGTCATTTACAAAAGTACAATAGACAAATATAAATCACATATTAGATAGAGAATCAACCCAATATGCATTAAAACATCCTTCCAGTCGAAGATGACCATTCCATTTCTAGAGGATACCATAACTAGGAGCTCCCTTTAATACTTGAAGATACGAAGAAAAATCTCCATATGAATGGCCCGAAGAGTCAGCATAGATTAACTAACATGCTGACAAGAATGTAATATCAGGTCGGGTAATTGTTAGATAAAATAATTTTTTAATAAGTTGAAATCTTCCTGAATCATTAATTAAATCACACGATTGACACTAAATTTTTTATTTGTATTCATGGGAGTTTCAACATGCTTGGCTCCTATTAAGATGTCCCATCTAGTAAATTCATTATATATTTTTTCTATGACAAAAAGATGCCCACCTTGAACTGACCACCTCAATGCTAAAGAAGTATTGAAGACGGCCCAAGTCATTCATATAGAAATTTCGCTGTAAGAATTTCTTAAACTTGTTAGTATTTGTCCTATCATGATGATGTCATCTACATATACAATGAGTATAATACTACATGCCTCACTTCACCTTATAAAAATAGAGTGGTTGGCTTATCTATTTTTTATCCCAAATTCGAACAACAACTTACTAAACTTGTCGAACCAAGCTCTTGGAAAATTTCAACTCATAAATTGATTTCTTGAGATGACATACCTTATCTGACTCTCCTTGAGAAACAAACCCAAGTGGTTGTTCCATCTAAACTTCTTTGACTAGATTTTCATGAAGAAAAGGATTATTCACATCAACCTGATATAATAGTTAATCCATATTTGCAACAATAGAAACAACCACACATACAGAGTGAAGCTTTGTCACACATAAGGTCTCTAAATAGTCATCAATATTTTATTTTACTATATACATACATCTGCACCCAACTACATACATTCTAACATGTAATTCAACTAATTTTCAAGTTAGATTCTGATAAAGTCTAATAATCTCTTCTTCTATAGCTAGTTGCCACTCATCACAACTCAGAGCCTCCTACAAAGAATGGGGAATAAACATAAACGACAGAAACTAAGCAAATTATCAAAATGAAGGAGATAGATTACTAAATAAAAAATAAAATAAAATAGGATGCTAAGTACATGAACGGATATCCTTACAAAGAGCAATACGTAAATTATCTTTACCTAATAGTGTAGGAAAATGGACTTAAAAGAATGACGATCTTCTGATGAATTAGGAGGACTAGTAGAAGTCACACTTATATGTTCTCTATCTCCATGTTTGGAACATTTGGAGTAAACCTGTAAAGGCTAATCTACACATTACACAAACAACTCCCTAATTCCAATTGCAGTATTAGGTATAATGAGAATAGTAGTTATGGAGCTCTTTCTAAACTATAAAGAAAGGTGAGAGATTGGATAGGCTAGTGCAAGAAAGGATTCTTCATTCTCTAGACTTTTTCTACTATAAAATATATGTTAATTATATTAAGGGTAAATAGACCAGAATTATAAAGAAATGTGCAACAAGGAGTGTAAGACTCTTGGAGGTGATACACACGAACATTTATGGGTCATTCCCTACAGCATCCTGGAATAAGCACAAATCTTTTATCACCTTTATAAATGACTAATCTCATTTTAGGTATCTTTATTTTATCACTGAAAAATCAGATCCCCTGGATGCTTTTAAAATCTATAAGGCTAAAGTTGAAAATCAACTTGATTAAAAGATTAAGGTTGACCGGTCTGACTGTGGTGGTGTATACTATGGCACATATGACGAATCAGGTCACAATCTAGGACCCTTTGCTAGATACCTACAAGATTATGGTATTGTCATCCAATACACCATGCTTGAGACCCTAGAGTAGAATGGTGTGGCTAAAATACACAATCGTACCTGGATATGGTGCATAACATGATAAGCAATTCGAGATTGCTAGAATCTTTGTGGGGTGACGTGATAAAAACTGCAGTTTATATCCCTAATAAGGTCCCTAGTAAGGCTGTAAGTAAAACCCATTTTGAGTTATCGAATGGGAGAAAGCCAAGTCTCTAATATTTATATGTTTGGGGATGTCCTACTAAGGCCAAAATTTATAACGCACATGAAAGATTCTTTATGGGATACCCGAAGAGGTCAAAAGGTTATAGATTCTATTATCCTTCCCACTTCATCAGGATTATTGAGACTAGGAATGCCAAATTCATTGAGGACATTGAAAATAATGGGAACATGAACATTAAGGATTTTGTATTCAAGGAAAAAAGGATTGTGACTCTTGTCGCGGTCATTCCAAATGTCGTTAGTATGAATCCTATTGTTGAGTCTGTAGTCACTGCAGATCACCACGATGAACCTCTTATACAACCCACTGATAAAGGAAATCAAAACCATACTCAAGAGGGTGAGCCATTGAAAAGATATGAAAGAGATAGAAGACATGTGATTTGAGAAGATTATATCGTATATTTGCAAAAGCATGAGTTTAATATAGGGGTGGAAAAGGATCCTGAATCCTTTACACAAGTCAAAGAGAGTGCTAACTCTTCTTGTTGGATTGATGCCATAGAGGATGAGTTGAAATTCATGAAGGACCATAAAGTATGGGATCTTGTTGATTTACCCCAAAGAATAAAGCCGATTAATTATAAATGGGTGTTTAAAACCAAACGGGACTCCCCAAGGATAATGTCGAAAGGTATAAAGCCAAACTTATTGTCAAAGGTTTTAACCAATGTGAAGGCATTAATTTTAAGCAGACTTTTTCATTAGTATCTAAGAAAGACTCATTCAGGATCATAATGGCTTTTGTAACTCATATGAATTTAGAGCTACATTATAAGGATGTAAAGACTGCGTTTCTTAATGGAGATCTAAATGACAACATATATATGTTGCAACCTGAAGGTTTTGTAGCCAATGACTCAGAACATATGGTTTGTAAACTAAAGAAATCCATCTATGGGTTGAAACAGGCATCACGATAATGGTATCTGAAGTTTCATGAAGTGATTTCCTCACATGGTGTTCACAACCCCAAGTGTAGGGTCGCGATGTAGTAATAATCTCGGTGAGACTAAGGCCGAATCCACAAGGACTAATCTTGTGTGTATTCTGAAAGTAACAAGAACTAAAACTAGAAGAAGATGTGAATCTAAATCTGAAATAATTAAGAGAGTAATTGTGATTAAAGTGATTAAAACTAACAAATTCAAAGGTGATAACTAGGGTTTTCAAGGATCTACTTATGGAGATCAGAGAGATCTATGCTTGATTCAAGGACACAACTGGAATCAGAGTCCCATCTTATCCAATGGAAGATATACAATTAAAATCAATTTGAACTTTCCTTGACATAATTCTCAATAGAGGAGAATTGTGATAATTGGAAGAGATTCTATCAACAAACCATGCCCATGAGACGATGGCTAATAATAAGATTTATCAATCTCATAATCTCAAAACTAGGAAAAGAAGATACTCAAAGCTATTATAGATCTACTGTAATTTGAGTCACAATAAACCATTAAGAACTGAAAGTATTCCTTTAAAATTAAACTAGAATCAAAGAAGGTTCAACATAAACATGAATCAAAGTAAAAGAAACATCCCATCACGCTACAAGCTTCACCTCTTAGCCCTAACTAAGAGGTTTATGAAACCATAGACATGATTGAACTAAAATCTCTTAAGAAAAAGCATAAAAATGACTAAGGAAAAGGAAGAAAAAACTCTTGGTGACAACTTCTTCATGCTTTTGCTCCACTCTTCAAACCCTAGAAGATGCTTAGGGATGCCCTGGGTACTCCTATTTATAGTTGTGCATCACCTCCTTTTGCACCGACTTGGAAAATTTCAAAAATCGCATCAAATTTATGCAGTCTGTGCAACATCTGTGTAACCCTCGACTGGTTGAGGATAACCTTCGACTGGTTGAGGATCACCTTCAACTGGTCGAGGATCTCCTTCGACTCGTTGAGGTTGACTGGAATTTAGTTGATTTTGTAGTTAGAATTCAAGTCGAGGAATCTTCGACTAGTCAAGCAGGGGCCTTCGACTGGTCAAAGATGGGCTTAGACTAGTCAAAGGATGTAGATTTTTAGGGTTCTTTTTCTTCACTTCAAGTCTTCAATACTCTTCATTCCTCACTTAGTTTTCTTGGATGTTTGGTATATGAATTCTTCATTCTTGATCTCATAAGATCCATCCTTGGCTTTGTTGATTCTTGAGCATTAAATCCATACTTTTAACATCCTTTTCAATCCAAGCTATTAAATTCACCTTGCAACATAAACATGATTAAAATAAAACATTAAGCATTATCATGTTCATAAAACCAAGTAATAAATCGGGTCCAATATGTAATATTTGACCCTCAACACAATCTCCAACCAACATTTTGCTAGTCCGGAGCAAAGTATGTGAAACATAAACTTTAACGCGTAATGTTCAAACCTTTTTCAGAAAATAATCTTTTGTGTAATCAAGTGTGAATGAGTAAACTCAAGATTAGAAAGTGAGATTTTGAAAACCTAGAGCCAAATCACATAAGAAATCAACCAAATAAGTTCTTTATCCATTAAGTCAGAGCATAGTTCCTATATCAAGTTTTTTAACGTACTCAGTGAAAATACTATCTTTTCATAATGTTAGTCATGCTCATCACTTCAAGATTGGTTGAAAACTAAGTACTGATTCCGAACTTATCCCCTTTTCCTTATTTTTTAGTTTTTTATTTTATATCGACGGTCATTTGTGTTCATTCAGTCTTTTCATCTTTTCTCTTTTTTTCAGATCTTTCATTCTTTTTCAGACTTTTTTAATCTTTTCACCATACATGACTCTTTTTGTCGATCTCCTATTTTTTAACTGGTTCTTTTCTTCTTTTAAGGTGGATAAAATTTTTCAGACTCAGTTCTCAACATCTTTTAATGATCCTCATACTAACAATTAGAAAATCTAAAACTATTCACAGAAAACAATTTGAATATGTCTTGTGATTTAGATTAACATAATATTCATATGAGTGCAAGGACCATAAGTGATAGGCTACTTAGTTGATCAAACTCCAATAATTCAAAATTCGCTTCCTATCTTATCTTCATACTTAAAACAGTCTTAATTACAAAACTTATCTCTTTCCAAACAAATAAACATTGAAGATTTTTTGAAAATTTTGCAAATTTTGCTTAAAACTGAGAAAACCTGAGAAAACATTGATTAGTTTACCTAATCTCCCATTCCCAACCTAAAATCTACATTGTCCTCAATGTAAAAGAAATAAGCATGATTTGCAAAAGAGACGATGTAATTGAAGAAGTGATGGAAAGATAGTACCTGATGAAAGAATTTTGAGGCTTTTTTCAAAGGATCTCAGCATGAAAGTGGGTTAGCATAAGAATTAAACAACCAAAAAGAAAACTATCATAAACAAACAGAAAGTAAACTATCCTAAAATAGCAGAAGTAAACTATCTTAAAACAGCGGAGGCAAACTATCCTAATCCTAAATTTTATAAAAGTAATAAACCTAACTATACCTCCGTCATACTAGGAGGTCAATCCTGGTATATAGGATCAGTCAGAGGTATGGACATGTCCTCTGAATCAAATTTCTCAAAAAATGGCTTTAATCGATGTCTATTTACTTTGAATTCATTGCCATTGTTTGGATTCTTTATCTCAACAGCTCCATGTGGGTAAACATTGGTAATAGTGAAGGGACCGGTCCAACGAGATCAGAGTTTACCCAGAAAAATATGTAACTGAGAATTGTACAAAAGAACTTTTTGACCAACTAAGAATGATTTTCAAAGGATGTTCCTGTCATGGAACACCTTCATCCTGTCCTTGTAAATTCTCGAGTTTTCGTATGCATCATTCCGGATTTCATCGAGTTCATTTAATTGTAGTTTGCGCAGCGAGCCAGCATTATCCAAATTGAAATTTAAAATTTTAATGGCCCAGTAGCCTCTATGTTCCAACTCCACAGGTAAGTGGCAAGCCTTCCCATAGACAAGTCTAAAGGGAGAAATTCCAATAGGGGTCTTAAATACAATACGGTAAGCCCATAAAACATCGATCAATCAGATTGACCAATCCTTTCGATCACGGTTAACCTTCTTTTTCAAAATGTGTTTAATTTTTCTATTGAAAAACTCAGCTTGCCCACTTGTTTGTGGGTGATATGGAGTGCTCACCTTGTGAGAGATGTCATATTTCTTCATTAAGTTTATGAATGACCTATTATAAAAATGTGAGCTCCCATCACTAATGATGACTTAAGGCATTCCAAACAGGGAAAGTATGTTCTCTTTTAACAATTTAATGACCGTTTGATGGTCATTGTTCTGGCACGAAATCGCTTTAACCCATTTAGTGATATAGTCTACGGCTAATAAAATGTACAAGTTTCCAAAGGATTGGGGGAATGGTCCCATGAAATCGATGCTCCAACAATCAAATGTTTCAATGATTAGAATGAGTTTCAAGGGAATCATATTTTGACGGGATAATGCTCCCAATTTATAACAACGCTCACAAGCTTTACAAAACTCATTAGTGTCCTTGAACATAGTGGGCTAGTAAAAGCCACACTATAGAATCTTGGCCATGGTCTTTTTAGTAGAAAAGTGACCACCACAGGCCTGAGAGTGACAGAGGAAATGACACTTTGGTATTCATTGTCTGGCACACATCTCCATAGGATTTGGTCTGGGCAATATTTAAACAAATACGGATCATCCCAGAAGAACTGATAAACCTCGGCGAAGAATGTTTTCTTATCTCACGCGGTCTAATGTGTCGGCATGAAACCTGTGGCAAGATAATTAGCAATATCAGCATACTAAGGTGAATGAGAGACTTTGAACAATTGTTCATCAGGGAACATGTTATTTATATGTGTCGTCTCAAGGGAATAAGAGAGATTAAGGTGGGAAAGATGTTCAACCACTACATTCTCTACTCCCTTTTTATCTTTTATTTTCAAATGAGATTCTTAGAGTAGGAGGATCCATCTAATCAGGCGGGGCTTAACATCATTTTTAGAAAGAAGATACTTGAGCGCCGCATGATCTGTGTAAATGACGATATTGGATCCGATCAAGTAGGACCTAAATTTGTCTAAAACGAATACTATGGCTAAGAGTTCCTTTTCCGTAGTCGAGTAGTTCACTTGGGCAAGATTTAGGGTTCTACTCGCATAATGAATAACGTAGGGCTTCTTTTCTTTTCTCTGACATAAAATCCCCCCAAGATCATAGTCAGACGCGTCGTACATAAGTTCAAAAAGAAGGCTCCAATCGGGTGGCTGCATGATAGGTGCAGTGGTTAACATGCCCTTTAGCTTAGTAAAAGCTTCTTGGCATTGCTCAGTCCACTCGTATGGTGCATCCTTTTGAAGTAGATTACATGGAGGATGAGAGAGGCGACTAAAGTCTTTTATGAATCTTCTGTAAAATTCGGCGTGTCCTAAGAAGGATCGCATGTCTCGTATGTTCTTGGGTGGAGGTAGACTAGAGATAAGATCAATTTTAACCTTATCTACCTCAATTCTCTTGGACGAGATGATGTGTCCAAGGACAATTCCCTTACGAACCATGAAGTGACACTTTTTCCAATTTAGTACCAAGTTCTTTTCCTCACATCACTTCAACACATTTTTTAAAATTTTCAAACATTTGCTGAAGGATGGACTAAAGATCGAGAAGTCGTCCATGTAGACCTTTAAATATTGCCCCATCATGTTAGAAAAATACTCAACATGCATCATTGCAAAGTGGTGGGGGCATTACATAGTCCAAATGACATCCTTTGGTAAGCAAATGTGTCAAAAGGACATGTGAATGTGGTCTTTTCCTAATCTTCAAGGGTTATCTCTATCTGGTTGTATCCCGAATACCTGTCAAGGACACAGTAATAGGAATGACCAGCTAGCCTTTTCAAGATTTGATCAATAAATGGCAAAGGTAAGTGGTCCTTCCTCATGATGGTATTCAACTTCCTGTAATCAATGCGCATTCTCCAACCAGTAATAACTCTAGTTGGCACGAGTTCATTATTGGCATTGGTTACGATGGTGATTCCGGACTTCTTAAGAACTACTTGAGTTGGACTCACCCATTGACTATCGGATATAGGGTATATGATACCCACATCCAATAGCTTAAGAACCTCGGCTTTAACCACTTCCTTTATGTTTGGATTTAGTTTACGTTGTGGTTGTCGTGAAGTCTTCACATTATCCTTAAGATGAATGCGGTGAGTACAAATCGAAGGGTCAATTCCCTTGAGGTTTGTAATGGACCATCCAAGGGCTCCCTTATGCTTAATGAGAGTAGAAATGAGCATACTCTCTTGTTCTTGCTCAAGATGGAAAGAAATCACTACTGAGTATGTCTCATCTTGACCTAAATAGACATATTTCAAATAAGAGGGCAAAGGCTTTAGGTCAAGCTTCGATGCCTTGAGGTTAGACGGTAGAGGTAACGTCTTGGAAAAATTCGTACAAAGACCCGAGTACCACCTCAGGCAGGAATCATTAAGGACCAAATCCTTTAGAAATTTGACGTGAATTAATTTAGTGTTAAACTAGATTATCTGTGGAATTAGCACAAATCACTTTAAATACGATTTGTTATACCCAAAACGAGTAGAACCATTAACGCTACATTACCTAAAAATTTAGGATCCATCTTAAAACCCAGTTGCTCTCGGGAGCATCATGAAACTCCGTATCGGACCTGGACCGCGCGTCGAAAGTTCGATTGCCCAAGAACTATATAGTTACCACCACCTTGCTAGACTTGGCAACCACTTAAGGAATCAAGTCCTAATAGTACCCAGAAACGTACAACTTGGGCCTAGTGTGAAGTGTGTGAGAAACACGAATATCCTTAAGAAATGAACCGAAACTTAAGTGAATTGAGTCGTTCACTTGCAGACCGAATCTAAGGATTCAGATCGTCAGATTCTGACCCAATTACACCCTTGGATCAGGGAAAATTTTTAACATAGGTCAGTGTACTTGTGACCTTGATCGAGTATCGGTGACTATTGAACTGAAACTGGTCCCCCGTGTCCGATCCACTGATTCAATCGGGCCGAGATCTTAACCTGTGTAATGACCTAGAAAAATTCATACTTGGGCCCGAGTACCATCCCTAGCAGAAATCATCTAGGCCTTAATCCTTTAGAAATTTAATGTGTTTTAGCTATTGCTAAACTAGATTACATGTAACAATAGCACCAATAACTTTCAATACGATCTGTAAGACCCAAAACCTACAGAATCATTGACGCTATATTACCCTGGAATCTAAGATCCAACTCTAAACCCAGTTACTCCCAGGAATACTTTGTAATTTTTTATTGGATTTAGACCGCACGTCAAAAGTCTGATAGATATGAACTTAGACCATTACGACCGCTTAGTTGGACTTGACAATCACCTCAAAAATCAAGCCCAAACGATGTCCTGAGACTATTTTATTGAGTCCGGAGTGAAGAGAGTAAGAAAATGAAGATTTTTAGAAAATTAATTATTAAGTAATTTGGAATGTTTCACTTGCGCGCTATTTCTAAGCGTTCTGATCGTTAGAATTCGACCCAAATTCACCATCGGATCAGGAAAGATGGCCCTTACATGTCATAGAACTTGTAGCCCTGATTGAATGCCGGTAACCTTTGAATTGAAGCTAGTCCACCACGGATGATTTGGAAACCCGATCGGACTGAAAACTTAACTTACTAAAGATCTGATGCTAGTAAGCTTAAGTCCGACCACATTTGATAAGAGGACCTCCAAAAGTGCTCTGTTGGATCAGAAAGAGCCCGATTTAGTTATAACCTAAGTATACCTTGACCTTAAGACTGTTTTCATCGAGTTTAGGCTTATAAAAAGGCTTTAAACCCTCATTTCCAAATTCTATACGAATTTCCTAAATCCTAGCTTTCTAAGAGAGAGAAAGGAGAGAGAAAGTGTGGGAGAATCTGTTGAATCTCCGTAGGATTCTTCCTAGGTCATCTATACATCGAACTTGTGTATCTGAATCGTTCTTCCGGCAATTCTGATTTTGTTTTTGGGTAAGTGAAGCTAACCCTAACCAGTTTTGAAACCTAGAATAGTTCTAATGATGTTATAGCTAGCCTGTTTTATGCCATAGGAAGCGTATCCGCCGTTGATGAAGACATATCGTCTGAATCACATCTCATACGCTTTTTCTGGTTTAAGGTGCGGACTATATTCGCTTAGGTTATGGTTTTTAAGGCTTTCAATGATAGATAATGATTTATTCATGATATGATTGCTATTACACATGCCAAATACGCTAGTTGTTTCGATTTACGTATGTGTATACCTTATGTGATAAATAACATATTGCATATATGTGTTAGAATACTTGTATACATATAGAATATGCCGTTTTGGTTGCCATGATTAATTGTCATTGTCATATGTTTGATGTGTACGCGGAAACTCCTTGGCGAAAGGACTTGCCCAAATATGTAATGGAATCGACATATGTGATGTATGTTGAATGGTGTAATCTAAGTGTTTGTATAAATGCCTAAAAGAGTTAGTAGTTTGTAAAAGTGTGATTACTAAGGTTGTTGAGACATGAATCTCAATCATAATATCTGTGTATGATTTCCTCCATAAATTATGTAACTTAGATTATTCATGTTGAATGTGTGTATGATTTCCTCCATGAACTGTATTTAAGTTCCAGTTATACGTCATGCATGATTATATGAATGTAGGATACGATTCATATGCCTGTTATTGCGTTTGTACGTGATTGGGGCAGTACTACAGTCCAGGTAATCGGTAACCGTTTTGTAAATAGTGGTTGAGATCGTTTTCGCCACGTAGGATGAGTTCAACGAATCTTAGTTGTGCTTGGGATGTCTGACAGTGGTTAGGCCACACGAAGTGCTTTTGTATTCCATGTCATTCAACTCAACGTGCGCTTGGCCTAGTTGGGCTTATCAACTAACCCGATTAATTGATGTTTGTTCACCATGTTTGGTTACTACTGTTTGAATCTAAGACACCGAGCTTACCAGTGAAACTCCCGTTAACCTTGGTACCGTGATCCCCTAAGACTCATGAGCCGGACATAGTGGTATGGGACACCGTGGTCGAGCTGTCGGCCTACGCTGGGGCGACAAACCTCCCCGTAGTGACCAGTAAGCACCCTACTCTCGTGAGCAGATTATGGTGGTATGAGACACTATATTCTTGCTATCGGCCTCATTGATTGGTGACGAGCCCTCTGTAGTGACCTCGAGTATATCCTAACACTGTATAAGGGCGACGAGTCTTGTTGTAGTATTGAGGATATAACTAGGCCTGTATTGATTTAGTGATGGGAGAGTGGTGTAACGATTCCGCGCAACAGCCCTGAAAGCCCTTGCAGCGACTTAGAAACATAATATCGTATGAGATTTCCTAGGACTGACGACCCTAGAATGGATCAATGTTTGAGGATTAATATAAGGGAGGTGTCTTAGCTTCCCAATACTTCTGTATGAAAAGGACTAATAAGAACTTGGTAATCATATTCATGACATCGCACTGCATGTGTCATTGGTGTTGGTGTGAGAGCACAATGGTAGTGATTCATGCCGCGATCGTTAGATGATGTTGCTTGAGGGAGTTTGTGGTGAGGGCATGCATCATTATCTCATTCATTCTTGCATTAACAAGAATATCTAGGACATGTTTGATTATACTGTTTTATCATTACTGCTTGATTGACTTGATAACATGTTAACCTATACTATATAGTACCACTGAGTTAATCACTCACTCCCACGTTCTGGGATGGTGCTTAAACACCAACCAGACTCTAATATAGTTGCAGGTGATGGCGATTGTTGAGGCATAAAAAATGACGAAGGATTGAAGCAAGAAGGATTAAAAAAAGGATGGGATACTTGTAAAGAAGAAGAAAATGACAGTTTTAAAGGGTTTGCACAGGACCGCGCAACCAGTGTCAGTTGCGCGGTACCGCGCAATCAATGTTATTTGCGCTGGAGCGCGCTGTAACACCCCGAATTTTGGCCAATCTGGAATTTGACGTCCTTAGGCAGTGGGTTAACTAAAACACCAGGAAAATCGCTCAGAACCTACTTCCATAGCCAAAGAAACCACTTAGGACTAATTCCTTTAGAAACTAAGCATAAGTTAGCTAGTGCAACGCTGGAGTAGCTGGGAAATAGTCCCTGATCACTTTAAATATGCTCTACAAGGCCCAAATCGAGTAGAACCAATGACTCTATAATACTCTATAACCTCGGACCAAACTCTAAGCAGGTTTGTTCTCTGGACCACTTTGAATCTTTGTATTGGATCTAGACCGCGCGTCGAAAGTCCGATACCTCCTATCTTAAACTGTTAGAACCGCCTAGCTGGACTTGACACTCATTTCGAAAATCAAGTCAAACCGATAATCACAGGCCATTTCATTGAGCCCGGACCGAAGAGAGTGCGAATAGGGACAGATTTGGAATTTGAAATTCAAATCTGGCACACGACTTGACGCGTCAGTATTGAGTATTCTGGCCATCAGAATTCAGCCAGATTACACCCTCGGATCAGGAAAAATTTCTATTTTATATCATGAGACTTTCAGCCCTGATCTACGTGCGGTGACCGCTGAACTGAAACTGATCCGCCACGCGCGATCTGTGAACCCTGCCGGACTGAAAACTTAATACGTGCTAGATCTGGTACGCGTGAGCTTAAGTCCGATCGCATTCGGCCAGGGGACCACCAGAAAGCATCTTTTGGACCGAAACAGCCCCGAATTGGATATGCACTAAGTAAACTTCGTTCCCGAGCCTATTTCGGGCATTTTTAAGCTTATAAAAGGGGTTGAAACCCTCACTCCTCTCTCCCATCCAAAATTGCAAAAAGCCCTAGATTGGGAGAGAGAAAAGGTGAGAGTTTGTGAGAGAGAGTGGGAGTGATTTTCCTGCCACCTGCTGCTGCTACTGCACGTGCTTAGGCGACGCACTCCAATCACTTTCCCGGCGATTCCAACGCACTTCTAGGTAAGGAAAACCCTAACCACTTGCTGATTTGGGGATTTCTTCGATTCAAATAGAATAGTAGTTGATGTACATGTGTATCAGGTTATCTGATCGCCGTAGACGAAGCGTATACGCTCCGTTCGAATCACTTCACCTATAAGAGAAAAGGTGTGGATTTTAGACGCTTTGATTGACTGTTTCCAAAGCTTTCAATGTCGTTTAATAGTAGATTCTTGACAGCAACGCCATTTGACATGTACAACATGCTGTCCGTTTCCTGTTTCGTAAACCAACGAAGAATATGAGATTTAGGGCATTTTAGTCATTTGTAGGAAGTATTGTTTTTACTCATATTTTTCTGATGTGATTGACATGGTTTATTGTCTCATTAGAATGTTAGGAATACGTGCATAATTAGTTTGGCGAAGAGATTCGCCTAAATGCGCACTTCGGGTCGACATACTATTTGTAGACTTAAGTGTGTAGTGTAAGTGTTTATATAAATGCTTGTATTAGTATGTATTGAATTAAATGGTGTTATGAATTAGTTCAAGATTGATTTCTCAATTAATATGCTGGTGTAAATGGTTTTCTACATGTTAGCCATATGCATGATTTCATGATATGAATGAAATGCATGTGCTTGACGATTCGCTTAAGCTGTATGTTATAACATGTGCTTGATGATTTCATTTTGATTTAGTTTGAGATTGAATTCTCAATTAATATGCTGATGGAAATAATTTCCTATATGTTGGCGATATGCATAAGTTCATTATATGTACGAAAGGCATGTGTTAGATGATTTACTTAAGTTGTACGATATAACATGTGTTAACATGCTCACGTGGTTGTG
This sequence comes from Magnolia kwangsiensis, assembly GCA_037074715.1. Taxonomy (NCBI): domain Eukaryota; kingdom Viridiplantae; phylum Streptophyta; class Magnoliopsida; order Magnoliales; family Magnoliaceae; genus Magnolia; species Magnolia kwangsiensis. The sequence goes on along the minus strand of CM073576.1, from coordinate 103,551,800 downwards.
TTTCATTTCCAATACTCTCACATGATCGCTGACGTGGATTCATATGTGTTTGGGACTATACTTGATGATTTCATTTTGATTTAGTTTGAGATTGAATTCTCAATTAATATGCTGATGGAAATAATTTCCTATATGTTGGCGATATGCATAAGTTCATTATATGTACGAAAGGCATGTGTTAGATGATTTACTTAAGTTGTACGATATAACATGTGTTAACATGCTCACGTGGTTGTGTTTCATTTCCAATACTCTCACATGATCGCTGACGTGGATTCATATGTGTTTGGGACTATACTTAGTACAGGCAGTCAGTAACCGAGCGAATTCGTGGTTGGCTTATATTTGCCACGAACGACGTGTCGATGAACGCCAGTCGTGTTGGAGTTGGCGGCAGTGGTTAGGCCACGCGAAGTGTTTTACGCACTTCATGTCGTTTGACTTGCGATGCGATCGTGCTAGTCGAGCCCGTCAAGTAACTCGACTGGCCGTTGTATGTTCACCCTGCATGAGTCATAACTGCTTGAACCTAGGGTACTGAACTTACCATTGTAAACCCTGTTAACCATGGTACCTTGATCCATAAAGACTCATGAGCCGGGCATGGTGGTATGGGACACCGTGGTCGAGTTGTCGGCCTACGCTGGGGGCACAAACCTCCCCGTAGTGACCAGTGAGCACCTAGACTCGTGAGCAGATTATGGTGGTATGAGACACTATATTCTTGCTGTCGGCCTACATTGATAAGGTGATGGGGGAGCGGTGCAACGAGTGCGAGCAACAGCCTTGGCAGCCCTTTGTAGTGACCGTGAGCGTATTCTGAGTCTACGGGAGGCGACGACCCTTCAGTAGCAGTAGAGTACAGTAGGCCTGTATTAATAAGGTGATGGGGGAGCGGAGCAATGAGTGCGTGCAACAGCCCTGGCAGCCCTTGCAGCGACCTACGAAATATACATCGTATGAGATTACTAGGAGTGACGACCCTAGACAGGATCTGTGTTGGGATTGATATAAGGGAAGTACCTTAGTTTCCCAATCCTGCTGTTTGAATGGACTAATAACAACTCAGAAATCATATCACCATAACATTGCATGTGCCTGGAAGATGTGGAGCACTCTAGGGAGTGTGGCATGCCGCGGTCGTAAGATGTTGCCGTATGAGGGAGATCGTCGGTGAGGGCATACATCACGTCATATCATATTGCATTAACAACAGTATTAGGATTGTATGATTTATTGCTTTACTATTATCACATGATTGATTTGAGAACATGTTAATCCTTGCTCTATTATTCCACTGAGTTAGCTACTCACTCCCATGTTACGGGATGGTGTTCCTAGACACCCACCAGACCCTTTTGTGATTGCAGATGATGGCGCGGCCTGCGAGGCGGAGCTAGACTTGATGATGATGAGGAGGATTCCTCCTTTATGCGTGTTCTGATTGACGGGATTACAGGGAGGTTGATTAGATACTTTGACATTTGTCATTTTATATTTTTAGCGCACTCATGTATATTCGTTTCGTCTACTTTTGGATTATACATGTATGTGTATAACCTGGTAACATGTTCACACTCTGGAGACATACAACAGTTTATATATGTTATACATACTATCACAGTCTTCCGCTTGTTAATTTAACTGTCTCTGGAGTATGATATGTTGTTCTAGCTTAATCTCACTCATGTTTAATGCGTTATCACAGACAACATTCAATCATACATATCTATGTTGCATAAATAACATTTTGGAACGAGGGAGTTGGGTTTTTGCTCGACCCCCTGATTTTCGGGATGTTACACGCGCAATGAGGATATCATTTGTGCAGGAAACGTTGCAGAAATGGTTTTGTGGAAAGATCTAAAAGTACTAAAATTAGTCGCACATCGCTAAGATTAGGATTTTTACATGTGCGAGGGTCTATAAATACCCCTTCCCCTCCTTCATTAAGGTAATTGAAGATTTTCAAGAAGAGCAGAGTAGAGCAGAAGACAGAAGGTAGGAGAGAAGTCTCCTAGCAGTTGCGCAGGACCGCACAACCGGTATCAGTTGTGCGGGTCCGCGCAACCAGACTGCCCTGCAGTCTGTGAAGCTCGAGGGCCGCTATGCTGCCAAAATGTCCGTGTAAGGCTTTTATCCTTCCAACACTCTCCCCTTTCCTATTGCAGAGGAAGAAGATTAGTTGATTAAATCGACATTTTCCCTAAGTATTAGGGATGACTGAAACAGACACCGTTATGTTGCCGAAATCTCTATTTCATTGAAGACTCGTCGATCTAATCGACATTCCTCCTAAGTTCTAAGAGATGGTTGAAATGGGCACCGAAAGGCTGTCGAAATGAACTTTTGATACTTAAAGCATAAGTCATTTATTTCCAAATGATCTATCTTAGAATCAAGGGATGTAAAGAGGATGTAAATGAACCCAATATTAATGAAATGTGATGAATGTTCCTGATATTCTTTCTCTGTTATGTTTGAATAAGACAATTTCCCAAATCAAATGCATTTGTTTCTTTGTCGAAACAACGATGCTGGCAAGGCAGAGCCAGACTTTGATGAGGACGAGGAGGCGTTCTCATTTATGCAGTTCTCAGGCGGGTTCATGTGAGCCTTGTCCTGACGAGTGAGGATTTCTGGGATATGTATATGACGATTTTGCACAGTTTGATACATGTATTTTGAGACACAGTTGTATATATTTCTCTGGGCAGAGCATGCATATTTTGAGGATTATTTTTGAATTATATATGTATTTAAGTCTTCCGCTTGCATTTCCTCTATATCCCTGAATTGTCTGCTGATCTGGCTTGATCTATTTCATGTTTTATGTACTAACACAGACAACATACATCTATCATTGTTTATGTTGCATAAGTGATGTTCTGGAACTCGGGAGCTGAGTTATGCTTGACCCTCGAACTTCAGTGCGTTACAATCTGACCTAAATCCAATGTCAGGAAGCTTAAGTCCAACCGCATGCAGAAAATGGGCCCCCAGAACAGCTCCATTGGACCGAAACGGCCAGTCTTTGGCTATAACCTAAGTCTAAATGGCCCTGGGGCCATTTCCATCAGTTATGGGCCTATATAAGAGCCTTAAACCCTCTCTCTCCCTTCACATACGAATTTCTAAACCCTAGAGAGAGAAGAGTGAAGAAAGAGAAGGAAAGAGTGAGAAAGTGAGTGAGAAAGTTGGAGTTTATTCCTGGAATTCAATCCTATCACTCCACGTGCTTAACTACCATTCCTGTATCGCTATTCCAGTGATTCCGACCCCGTTCTTAGGTAAGAAATCCTAACCCTAATCTGTTTTAGGGATTCAAATAGAGTAAAAAGTATAGTAGCTAACCTATTCCATGCTACAGGCTGCCGTTGTTCTGTAGGCGAAGACTTAGTATTTAAACTGAGTTCATTGTGTGTCTACTGGTGAAAGGTGCAGATTATAAATGTTTAGACTATGGTTTTCAAGGCTTTCAATGTCAGTAATGATTTATAACTGACTTGATTGTTGTCACATGTGCGTAGATGTGACGTTTTCCATATATTACATATATATGTAGAGTATGTTCATTTTAATGCATTCCATGTGTTTGTTGAAATGTTTGAGTGAGTATGGAATTATGATTTATGCTTACCATGCTCATTAACTAACAACACATGTTTGTTGTACGTATGGTGAACCCCTTGTAAAGGGATTTGCTATAATACCTGTTATAATTACTTAATTGCATGTATATGATATGTGTAGCCTAAGTGTTTGATAAAATTTCTGAATGTAAAAATGTTTGTTTAAATGCGTGTAATGAGGGTGTTGAGATGAGATTCTCAACTCCTTTATCTACGGTTATAGAATCCTTTATATAACCTATTTTACTACTATGTGAGTTAAGGATGAAATGCTTATGTACGGTACATGTGTAGTATGTGTTTTGTCGAATTGCTTAAAGTAAGATTTATATTTAATTTTAATTCTCATATGTTGTCTTTGGTTACTACATGTGTATACTGTTATTTAGAGTGTGTTTGGGGCTACGACATAGTCCAGGCAATTGGTAATGATTTTCGAGTTAGTGACTGAGGTCGTTTCGCCACACCAGATAGGTTCGAGGAATTCGAGTCGTACGCTGCTAGTCGACAGTGGTTAGGCCACGCGGAATGCTTACGCGCTCCATGTCGATCAACTCGACGCACGTTCGTACTAGTTGAGCTGGTCTAGTAACCCGATTAGCCCAATGTATGTTCACCATGTATGGACGCTACTGTTTGAATCTAAGGTACCAACTTACCAGTACAAAGCCCGTTTAACCTTGGTACCTTGATCAGCTAAGACTCATAAGTTGGGCATGGTGGTATGGGACACCGTGGTCGAGCTGTCAGCCTATGCTGGGGCGATGAGCTTCCCCGTAGTGACCAGTGAGTAACCCAGACTCGTGGCCGAATACAATGGTATGGGACATTGTATTCGAGTTATCGGCCTATGATCAGGTGACAAGCCCGTAGTGACCTTAAGTATACACTAGAAACTACGTTGAGGTGACGAGCCTTTTCGTAGTAAACTATAATATAAACCAGGCCTGTGCTGAGGTGACGAGCCTCTCCGTAGCAACCTGAAAACTGCCTATCGTATGTGAATACTAGGATTGACGACCCTAGATGGATCAACGTTTGGGTGTATGATATAAGGGAAGTGCCTTAGCTTCCCAATCCTGCTGGATGAATATGTCTAATTAAGAACTTGGCTAACACGACCATGCATCGCATTGCACGGTGCTTTGGCGAGGAAGTGCACAGAGGAAGGGGTGCATGCCGCGATCGTAAGAGGGAGTGTAGGTGAGGGCATGCATCATTATTAGATACCATCCTCATATTAATAAGAGTACTTAGGACTTGATTGTCGTATTACTTTATCATTACTGCTTGATTGAATTGATAACATGTTAACCTTTGTTTCATAGTTTCATTGAGATGATCACTCACTTCCACATTTTGAGACGATGTTTTAAACACCAATCAGGCCCTGTTGTAGATGCAGATGATGGCGATGCTTGTGAGGCAGAGCTGAACTTTTATGATGTCGAGGAGTTCTCCTACATGCAGCTATCAGGCGGGTCTATGTAGACTGTGATCTGATCGACAGGGTTACAGGGATGCTGATTAGATCCCATTACACTTATTATTTTGTTACACTTTTGGAACACCCATGTATATTCATTTTGTTCATTTTTGGAGTATACATATATATACTTAACCTAGTAACATGTTCACACTCTAAATACCTACCTCAGTTTATATATTTTATATATCTATCACAGTCTTCCGCTTGCAAAATTTAATTGTCACTGGAGTATGATATGTTGTTTTGGTATAATCCCACTCATGTTTAATGTACTAATATGGAAAGCATTTAATCACCATTATCTATGTTGCATCAGTGATGTATTGGAACTAGGGAGTTGGAATCCTGCTTGACCCTCAATTTTCAGGGCGTTACAAGACACTACATCAGTTTGGGGTAATTCTTCAAATTGTTACCTCCACCGATTAACTTCAAGTACCAGCACAGTATCAAGCATTGCACCCATTTCCCTAGTCATATCATCATCTAAATCATGGAAGTGGGTCAAGCACGTCTCTAGAGGGTATGAGGATAAGGTCATCAGAGTTCTATCTTCCATAAAAGAATCAATTAAGTTAACATCGTGGGCATCATCATCATCCTTTACCTGTTTGCCTGTATTAAAAAAGATATTCAACTCCAATGTCATATTTTCAAAAGATAAACTCATGACTCCATTCCTGTAATTAATGATTGCATTTGATGTGTTAAGGAATGAGCGACTAAGAATGACAAAAATTTGAGTGCTCATGTCCACGATGGGTTGAGTATATAGGATGATAAAATCTACCGGGTAGCAGAATTTGTCAACCTGAACTAACACATCCTCAATTATCCCTCTCAGTACATGAACTGAGCGATCGGCAAGTTGTAATATGGTCCGGGTGGGTTTTAATTCACCTAGACCCAGTTATTCATAAACCGAGTAAGGAATCAGATTTACGCTCGCTCCTAAGTTAAGAAGTGCATGCTCAATGCGGTAATTCCCAATTACACAAGCAATGGTTGGGCTACCAGGATCTTTGTATTTTTGTGGCACATCTTGCTTTAGGATGGTATTCACTTTTTCAATTAAAAAGATTTTCTTTTGAATATTTTACCATCTTTTGGTTGTACACAAGTCTTTCACAGAAATTTGGCATATGAAGGTATTTTTTTAACCACATTCAGTAATGGAATATTGACCTTCACTTATTTCAACACATCTAGAATATCTTGAGAATTAGAGAGAGGTTTTGGTGCAACCAACCGTTGGGGAAATAGAGCAATTGTCTTGCCTTAAGCTTTCGGTTCTAACTCTTGTGGGGCATGGATAGATCTATCATTGTTGTCCTCTTCTAGGTCCTTAGGCTTTTCAGCTATAACTGAAATGATTTTGTCAATGGTCTTTCCACTCCTAAGAGTAGTGATAGATTTAACTTGATCTATCTAATTTGAAGAGCTCGGATCGCTAAGTTCATATTACGGTATTGGGATTGGGGAGAGGTTGAGCAGGAAGCATCCCCTTTTCCCCAATTGTTAAGTGCGACTTTATCCTTTGAATAGATGACGCAAGCATTCCCAATGTTGATCTGATATCCTGGTTGAGTAGCTCTTAGTCTCGAATATATTTTTGAACTGGATCCTCTTGAGGTTTCCCTTGATTTGAAATTTGATTAAAGAATCACCAGAGGAGTAACAGTTTGTCCATTCCTCCAACCGAAGTTTGGATGATTTCTTTAACTAAGATTATATGTATTGGAGGTAGGTCCATTGAAAGGTCTTTGGTAATTGTTCACGACGTTAGATTGCTCATTTAGCACCTCTTGAAAGGCAGGTATTGTTGGACAATTTTCAGTTTCATGCACGTTGCAAGCACAAATACCACAAACAGTTTCCTTAACCTTATCATTCTTTAGTTCCATGGCCTCGAATTTCCTTATGAGATTAGACACTTTAGCATTGATATCATCATCCTCTTTCAGAAGTTATAATCCGCCCCTCCTTTAATTGAGTGGGTCTAGAAGTGGTGCTTGATTTGGGGAGGTGTCCCATGATTGTGCGTTTTCAGCAAGTCTGTCCAAGTAATCCCACACATCATCGACATTTTTATTCATGAATTCCCCATTACACATTGTCTCGACCAATTGACTCATGAAAGATGTTAGACCATTATAGAAAAAGTGTGTAATGTACCACGTTTCAAAACCGTGTTGTGGGCATGAGCTGACAAGATCTTTGAACCGCTCCCAACATTGGAAGAATGTTTCATCCTCCTTTTGGGCAAAGTTCATGATTGACTTTCTGAGGGTGTTCATTTTATGATGTGAAAAAAATTTCTTTATGAACTCCCTTATCATGTATTTTATGTGTCAATAGATCGGGGACGTAATGAATGCAACCATGTCTTAGCTTTCTCTTTCAAAGAAAATGGAAAGAGTTTCAGTCTGACCATGTCCTCAAACATGTAGGAAAATATAAAGTGGATATAATCTTATCAAACTCTTTCAAGTGCAGATATGGACTTTCAGATTCAAGTCCATGGAATTTTGGAAGGAGTTGAATCACCCTTGACTTAATATTCATATGTCCTGTATTTTCTGAAAAAACTATGCATGAGGGCATGCTCACCCCTTTCGGTTGTAAATAGTCTCGCAAAGTATGAGGCGGGTGTGCTTGATGTACATTATTCCCATCCTGGACTTCCTTAACCCGAGGTTGAGGTTATCTTCTCGGTTGATTGGCAGCCATCACTTCAATTGACTCTGAGAATTTCGAGTGGTGTTTAATCCTATGATGGATAGATAACCCCTCAACCAATCCTTCTTCACTCAAAATACGTTGAGTGTTGTCACAGACCCATTTGGGCATGAAACACTCTCAGCCCTCAATTTCAGACTCTAACCTAAACCTAAAAGAAAGAAGAAAAATAGAGATCTAGAAATATAAAGAGAGGGAATTAGAAAGAAGTTACTAAATTAGAAGTTCCTAAGTTAAGATCCTGCAAAACAAAACAAAACAAAACAAGTCATTTTTTAAAAACAGAAATTCTAAAATTAGAAAGTTTCATATAAACAAAAATAGAAAGACGAGTTAGTTTCTAAAATAAAACAGAAAAGCCTTATTCCTCAAACTAGAAAACAGAAAAAACCATAATCTTAACCTAATTCTAAAACTAGCTAATCTCAGAAAAATGCAACCGTTAATCCCCAGTAACGGCGCCAAAAAATTTTTCACAACCCCAAGTGTAAGGATGCGATGTAGTAATAATGTTGATGAGATGGAGGTCGAATCCACATGGACTAATCTTGTGTGTATTCTGAAAGTAACTAGAACTAAAACAAGAAGAAGATGTGAATCTAAATCTAAATTAATAAAGAGAGCAATTGTGATTAAAATGATTAAAACTAACTAATTCAAAGGTGGTAACTAGGGTTTCCAAGGATCCACTTATAGAGATTAGGGAGATCTATGCTTGATTCAAGGATACAACTGGAATCAGAGTCTCATCTTATCCAATTGGAAGATATACAATTAAGATCAATCTGAACTTTCCTTGACATAATTCTCATTAGAGGAGAATTGTGATAATTGGAAGAGATTCCATCACCAAACCATGCCCATGAAACAATGGCTAACAACAGGATTTACCAATCTCATAATCTCAAAATCAGGAAAAGAAGATACTCAAAGCTATTGCAGATCTACTGTAATTTGAGTCACAATAAACCACTAAGAACTGAAAGTATTCCTTTAAAATCAAACTAGAATCAAAGAAGGTTCAACATAAATATGAATCAAAGTAAAAGAAACATTCCATCATACTACAAGCTTCACCTCTTAACCCTAGCTAAGAGGTTTAGCCAACCATAGACATGATTGAACTAAAATATCTTAAGAAAAAGCATAAAAATGACTAAGAAAAAGGAAGAAAAACTCTTGGCGATGGCTTCTCTATGCTTTTGCTCCATCCTATTTATAATTGTACATCACCTCCTTTCGCACCGACTTAGAAAATTCTGAAAACTGCCTCAACTTTATGCAGTCCACGTAACATCTGCATAACCCTCGATTGGTCAAGGACAACCTTCGACTGGTCGAGGATCTCTTTCGACTAGTCGAGGCTGATTGGAATTTAGAGAATTTTGTCGCTGGAGCTCGAGTCGAGGAATCTTTGACTAGTCAAGCAGGGGCCTTTAACTGGTCGAAGATGGGCTTAGACTAGTCGAAGGATGCAGATTTTTAGGTTCTTTTTCTTCACTTCAAGTCTTCAATGCTCTTCATTCCTCACTTGGATTTCTTGGATTTTTGGTATGTGAATTCTTCACTCTTGGTCTCATAAGATTCATCGTTGGCTTTGGTAATTCTTGAGTGTTAAATCCATGTTTTTATCATCCTTTTCAATTCAAGCTCTTAAATTCACCTTACAACATAAACATGATTAAAATAGAACATTAAGCATTATCATGTTCATAAAACTAAGTAATAAATGGGGTTTAATATGCAATATTTGACCCTTAACACATGGTTTTATAGAAAACACTGCAGATGAATGTATTTACGTTAAAATCAATGAGAGTAAGTTCATCATATTAGTTTTTTATGTTGATGATATTTTGTTGGCTAGTAGTGACATCAGTATATTGAATGACACCAAGAAATTTATATCTTAAAGGTTTGAGATAAAGGACCTTGGTGATGCCTCTTAGTAGTCAGCATTAAGAATCGTCTAGTGTTTCTAGAGTTCATTGGCACTAAGTAAATGATTGTGGATTCACCCACTAAAGGGCTCCATATCACGCCATTTCATGAGCATGTAATATTCATGAGAATCATTGATCCCATAGATGTATTCAGTTAGTGAGAGTTGAGTGTATTTTATTCCTATAAATATTGAAGAGATCTTATTAATAAAGTTTTGATGATTCTGATATAAAGTTAATTTTTGCTTCTCCCTATATATGCACAATTTGTTATGAGTAAGCAGAACTAAAAATGTGTCTCACTGGAGACATTTGAAAGCTCCATAATCTCTTAAGGATTGACACATATCATCACACTACTTGTGTAATCCTTACACCACACTTCCTAGTTTTTTTTATCTATGTCATTGGGATTAGTAGTATTTGTGACTGCACGTAGTCTTACTTCACTTAGATTAAATATTGTGATGGCTACTGCGATCTAATACTAGTGGTCTTGATGGACCAAATTGTAATAGCATTGGCCGTATTATCCAACAATTATATTGGTTAACCATTTGAATGTTTTCTTCAAAATTAAAAACATGTTTTTAAAGATTAATAGATGATATTGATCAATATGGCCCAAGTGGGAGAATGTAAGAATTCTATAAGGTGAGCCTTATTGATCAACGGTCTGGATTTCTCTAAGGGTTGGATAGTGTGATCGAGAGTACGAGTAGACCCCACTCAGTTGTGATGCATCTAAAATCGTGTAAGGGGTGGTGCGGTATAACTGTGTCACACACACAATGTTCTAGTTGAACTGGGATTACCAAATTCGTGTGGAGCCATAGAGAGAAGAGTTTCGATGGGTTTCAAACTCATTAACCCTCGAAACTATATAAACAGGGTTGGGTCCCCAAGCCTACATACGACTGAAGCTTCATTCACATCCCAGTGCTTCTCTAAGAGTGTAAGGTGCGGAAGACTATGACATTAAGCCTATGGCGATGGCATCTCAATAAGGTACGCCATGTATTCAGTTTACTTGATCTCCATACTCGATGCATACTATGGACCTTTGCAATTATGCATATAGTTTACAAAAGTTTGTTTAAAGAATATGACATCAACTAGCATAAAATGTCTTCGGAAAACAAATTATAACATTTACCTTAAAAATACCCTTGATAGCAATTGGTTCAAATTTGTCAAAAACATGACCAAATTCATGCATGAAGAACACACAACCAAACACCTTTAGAGGAATACAATATGAATGAATTTGAGAACATAAGATAGAAAGAAGCTACTTTCCATATGAAGCATGTAGTTAAGACTGCATCACTCCAAAATATTTCTAGAACCTTAATATTCAACGACAACGCTCTAGCAACCTCAAGTAAATGACAATTCTTATGTTTAGCTACCCCCATTTTGTTATGGTGTATGCACACACAAAATTTGGTGAATAGCGTCATACAATGAAGGATATGAGTTGAAATAATAAGATAAATATTCAAGAACATTATCTAAAAGTAGAACATAAACTTTAGAATTAAATCGAATTTGTGCTCTATATGAAATCTTTTAAAACTATAAAACATTTTATTTATTTTTACTGATCTTTCATCAAATATAACTATATTATACAAGAATAATCATTCAAAAAATAATAATAAAGTACTTGAAGGCAGCTAAACTAGTAAGATGAACTTGACCCAAAATATCAAAATGTACTAAATAAAAAGATTTTCACTTCTTTTATTAACATGAAGAAAAAATGACACTTTATAGTGCTTAACTCACAAACCTCACACTCTGACCCAAACATTTGCGATAATAATGAAACTAGACTCTTCAAACTGCTTAAGAAAGAACAATCAAGCCTAGAATGCCAGTCATGTGTAGAGATATCTATCTGTAATGCCCCGAAAATCGGGAGTTGGGTAGAAACCCAACTCCCGAGTTCCAGAACATCACTTATGCAGCATTTTCAATAATGGATGAATGTCGTCGATAACAGTACATAAAACATGAGGTGGATTAAGCCAAAACAGCATATCATACTCCAGAGACAGTTAAATTAGCAAGCGGAAGAATGTGATAGATACATAAAATATATAAATGATTATAAGTCTCCAGAGTGTGACATGTTACCAGGTTAACTAAATACATGTATACTCCAAAATAGAAAGAAAAGAATATACATGAGTGCTCCAAAAATATAAAATGACAAGTGTCATGGCATCTAATCAACCTCCCTGTAATCCCGTCGATCAAAATACGGAGGAGAAGTCCTCCTCAGCATCATACAAGTCCAGCTCCGCTCCATAAGCAGCGCCCTCATCTGAAACTAAAATATGTACTGGTGGGTGTCCGGAACACCATCCCGGAACGTGGGAGTGAGTAGCTAACTCAGTGGAATCATAGAACAAAGATTAACATGTTATCAAATCCATCACGCGATAATGATAAAATAAATAAAACAAACATTCCTAAATACTGTGATTAATACATGGATGAAATGACATGATGGATGCCCTCACCGACATACTCCCTCATGCGGCACCATCTGCGTCCGCGGCATGCTTTCTTCCCACAGTGCTCCACATCTTCCAGGCACATGCAGTGCGATTGGATATGATTACCGAGTTGTTATTAGTCCATTTCATACAGCAGGATTGGGAAACTGGGGTACTTCCCTTATATTAATACCCAAACAATGATCTTGTCTAGGGTCGTCACTCCTAGTGATCTCATACGATGATATATTTCTAGGTCACTGCAAGGGCTGTCAGGGCTGTTGCATGCACTCATTGCACCACTCCTCCATCACCTAATCAATACAGGCCTAGTTTTTATCCTTAAGACTGCATCAGGACTTGTCGCCCCCATGCGGTGTCAGGATAAACTCAAGGTCACTACAAAGAGCTGTCAGGGCTGTTGCTCGCACTCGTTGCTCCACTCCCCCATCACCTTATCAATGTAGGCCGACAGCAAGAATATAGTGTCCCATACCACCATAATCTGCTCAGAGTAGGGTGCTCACTAGTCACTAGTGTAGGCCGACAGCTCGACCACGGTGTCCCATACCACCATGCCCATCTCATGAGTCTTAGGGGATCAAGGTACCATGGTTAACAGGGTTTCCAATGGTAAGTTCAGTACCCTAGATTCAAGCAGTTATGATAAATATAAGGTGAACATACAATGGTCAATCGGGTTACTTGATGAGTCTGACTAGCACGAGCGCACGTTGAATCGACCGACATGAAGTACACAAGCACTTCGTGTGGCCTAACCACTGCCGACGACTCTAGTACGACCCGGATTCGTCATACACATCCTTTGTGGCAAATAGAATTCAACCACGAATTCTAAACTGTTACCGACTGCCAGGACTAGAGTATAGCCCCAAGCACATGAAATGTGAATCAGTACTCATATGAGATAGACAGAATTGAATAACAAGTGATTCAAGCATGTTAGCAACATGTTATAAGATACAACATATGCAATTTAACCATACACAAGTATTTCGTATATATAAGGAAATCAATTCAAATAAACAAACATGGAGGAAATCATATACATCACCAAAAGAGTTGAGAATCCTATCTCAACGCTTATCTACACCCTCATTTACTCAATACTTACTTATACAAACACTTAGACTACACAACTCCAACGTACTTGACGTATGTTGATTTCCACATATAATATGACAGATCCTTATATCAAGGAGGTGTCTAATACACAACACTCATATTCTTACATTCAAAACATATGGCAAGCATAAATCATATTGATTTAGGCATTTCAACAAACACTTAGTCTACACACATTAGTCTACATAGCATATGTCGACCAATATGTGCATTAGGACGAATCTCTTCGCCAAACAGATCATACATCCATAACTAATATAAATACACGGCAAATACCCATGGCAATGATATCGGCAAAATACGTACGTATACAGTATTTTCTATAAATACCTAAAATACCCTAAATCTCATATTCTTCGTACGTATACGGAATGAAAAACGGACAGCATGTTGCACATGTCAAATAGCATCCTCATCAGCAATCTACCATTAAACGGCATTGAAAGCTTTGAAAATAGGTAATCTAAGCATCTAAGATCTGCACCTTTCGCCTTAGACGTGTATCGATTCGAATAGAACGTCTACGCTTCGTCAACGTCGATATGACGACCCATATCACAAGTTACATAAGCTACACCACTACTCGCATCAAAGGAATCCCTAAAACAGTAAGAGGGTAGGGTTTTCTTACCTATAAGTGAGTTGAAAATCACCGAGAAAGTGATTTGAATGCGGTGCTTCGGTACGTGCAATAGCTGGTGCAAGTGGCAGGAAATCTCTCCCACAACTCTCTCACAATCTCTCTCTTTCTCTCTCTCTCTTTCTAGGGTTTGTAGTAAATTCGGATGGGAGAGATATGAGAGGGTTTAAAGCCCTTATATAGGCTAAAATCTAACCTAATTAGACTTGGGACAAAGGTATACTTAAGTTATAACCAAATCGAAACTTTTTCGATCCAAAAGAGCATTTCGGGAGGTCCCCTGGCCGAACGCGGTCGGCCTTAAGCTCATGTGCATTGGATCATGCTCACATCAAGTTTTCAGACCGGTAGAGTTCCCATATCGCACGTGGTGGACCAGTTTCAGTTCAGCGGTCACGGAGACTCGATCGAAGATTCCAAGTACACTGACCTGAGAGAGAAATATTTTCTGATTCGAGGGTGTATTTGGGTTAGATTTCGACAGTCTGAATGCTTAAACTGATCCCGCAAATGAAACGTGCCAGATTCATTTAAATCCCATTTAAATTTTTATGAATTTCACTCTTTCTCACACTCCCTGCTCCAGGCTCAATGAAATTGCCTCAGAACATCAGTTGGGCTTGATTTTAGAAACAATTGTCAAGTCCAACAAGGCGGTCCTAATGGTCTAAGATTGTAAATATCGGACTCTCGACACACGGTATAGATCCAATACAAAGTTTCAAAGGGTTCATTTGGGCAAACGGGTTTAGAGTTTGATCCTATATTTTAGGGTAACGTAGCGGTAACAATTCTAGAGGTTTTGGGTCTTACAGATCATATTTAAAGTGGTTGGTGCTAATTTCGCAGGAAATCTAGTGTAGCACTGGCTAATTCACGTTAAATTCTATAGAATTTCATTATAAACGATTTCTTGGCTTTGGAATTGGGTTCTGAGAGGTTACCAAGGTGTTATGGTTGACCCATTGCCTAAGGACGTCTAATCCCAGGTTGGTAAAAATTCGGGGAGTTACAATCTACCCCCCTTAAAATAAAATTTCATCCCCAAAATTGGCTAAGGGTAATGAGTCCCTAAAGAGACTTTAGTATTGGCATTTTATGGATGGTTCAAATTCTATTTAATGACCTAGCCTTACGTATAACCTAAATCAACTGTTTCGATCCTAGGCCAGTGGGGAAGAGGCCAACCATGCTTCCGCTGCGCCACTCTGATCTAACGGTTGCATTGACTGACGTAACTAGATTGGGCACAAAATGTTCTACTCCCCTTAAAACTTAGTTCTACTTAAGGCTCAAGAATCTATGTCTCAATCCGTATATCGGAACGAGGTGTAACTTAGGGCCTATCTTTAACATGAAATGGTAAACAACCTCTCACTACATTGGTCTTCCTTTGCTAACGATGAGTTCTATGGCATTGGTACCTATAGTTGTAGAAAAAAGCTGAAGTGATGGGTGTTGTGGTTGATTTCAAGGACGGATGTGAGTTTGTGGCAAGAGGTCCAATCTCTATTGGTTATATGTCTTCAACATTTCCCAAAGGCAAAACAATAACTTTTGGTTGTAGGTGGTCGGGCCAACACGGAAGAAAAGTTGTGTAGTGGGTCTGAGCCGGATACATTGAACCTTCTATCTAATCAGGACAGAAAACTCGTTGTATCAGTTCTTAATCCGAGTCGATGCCGATCTTCTGCTTGATCAGAGCATTGGATTCATTGGTAACTACTAGGATTAAGAAATCGATTCAAACTACGAATACATCGCTTACATATACAGTTCCTTTACTCTGTGTTCCCGAATGCAATAAGTCTTTGGGAAGGCAATTCTAAGGAGAATTATAAGGGGTGTGCTGGTCTATTCTAAGTTCAATCTGAGGGATTTATAAGTTTTCCCTGAGAGTGAATGGTTCTAAGTTAAATCAACTTTCCTAAGGGTTATAACAGAAGTCTATAAGTATTAAGGGGATCTATCGAAGGAATGAGGTTCTACTCCAACCAAAGCTAACCTACTATCCTTAGCATGTCTGTAACACTAGCTGCCTAGTCTGTAACACTAGCTGTAATCCAAAGTTTAGGCTCATACGCTAGATGGTTTCATACCATTTCTAATACAGGGAATTGTTCTATCGCTTAGGGTCACAATTGTCTAAATGGAATTGGATTTCTTATATCATCAGATCTTTTAAATCTAGGAGTACTAACTCTAGGTCCAAAACGCCAAGGGCCTATATGGCCAGTGGTCTCAAGTTGTGTTAACTGGGACCGCATTACTAATCCCATGTTGGGATTGGGAGTGGCATGCTTGGTAGGAGGGTGGGGTGGGATAAAAATTTATTTGTAAGCTTAATCCTGGGATTTACTTTTAATCGTATACATTCCAATCATGGTAGTGGAAACCATAGGATATACCCAATCTAGGGACAATACCTTACAGCGAACGAAACGGCATGCACTTCATTTAACAAAATTTGCCACAATACATGGAATAAAATTTCACATGCATTATGACGAAAACGACTGCGACTATGCTAAGCCCAAACCACTAAACACAACACATTTTCTACCTATGACATCACTAGACCCAACAGCAACAAAACACAGAAATTCTTAAAACGGTAATCAAACAATCTACAGGACAATGGCATAGATGCCTAAGTCTACCAAAGGACTTCTACCATGGTCCCGACTTACCTTCTTTAACACCGTCTAGTTTAATACTGTCCTTTGCCTATTAGAGCTCTACCAACCATGTATTCTCATTACTCCTTAAGCGAAGAAAGTGGAGAAATGGGATGGGTAAGTAGGTTTCCACGAGTTTGAGGCTCAAATGAGAGATTAAGAGCTCAAATGAGCCATGGAAAGTGAAGGAAATGAAGAAAAAGGACTGACCTAGTGGGCTGCCACGAATCTAGGTCCTATAGAGGAGGGAAACAGGTCCCAAAAGGCTGGGATTTGAAAGGAAAAGGAGAAAACGTGAGGGGTTAGAAGCTCACCTGATTTTAAGCCTCAAATGGGAGCTTGGGAGCTCCAATCTCAGAAAATGGAGAGTGTAGGTGCATGAGGTTGGCTATAAACGATAGAGGGGCGTGGGTCATAGCAGAAAATGTTGGAATGGATGATTGGAGGGACGGTTTGAGAGGAAAGACAGCAATTGTGAAGGAAAGGGAGAGCTTAGAGGGTCGATTTGTGAAGGAGGTAGGGGATTGGAGGGGATTGAAGGTGCAGCCCACCTACCAGGGGGCCATACAACACCCCAAACTTAGTCGGCTCGAAGCCCGGCCCGAGTGGGGCCCACTATACGGCGAGGCCCTCGCCAGCCAAAGTTAAATCCGGCGAGGCCCGGCCTATGGGGCATGGTCCCCCCACCACCTAGGTCCCAAATGTACGTGGGGCCCACCTTAGATCATTGTGGATTAGCGTGGGTAGGCCCACGACTCCGTTTGAGGCGTTTCGGGGCCAATTTACGAACCAGAATGAGTTTATGCGACGTGTAGCATATGATTTTGGGGTATGAGACACTAATCTATCCAACTAACTCATTCATTCCATGTGATTCCCTAATCGGAATGGCCAAAAGTCCAATTTTCACATATATTTACTATTTATGGTAAATTTTTGTTTAAGTATGATTCTCCATCATTTACACATTAAGATTTATGTCTAGTGTGAAAGGACTTAGAAAAAGTTGAAGAATGGGGTGGTGAAAGGAGAGATTCTGAAGGAATTGGATGAAAAGGGGTTTCAGGCCTTGAGACTGAGTGTAAGGGTTGTGGTTGACCTACCACCTAAGGACATTCATTTCTAGGTTTGGAATGGAATGAAACATGGCCTAAAACCTTCGATTGACGGTCAAGAAGTGATTTGGGGTCGTTTGGTGTGATCAGGAGTGTGAACGGACTCGATCTCAGCGACCGCTTTCAGTAAACTTTCGCTGACAAACAAACTAGGGGTCCTAAACTTGTTTCTAGATCGTTCTCGCACCCTCCTATATTAAATTGGCGTCAGCGTGCGGTGTGTGACCATAACCCAGGTCCAGTTTAATCCAAATCATGCTCTGATACCATCTGTAACATCCCAAAAATTGGAGGTCGGGTAGAAACCCAACTCCCGAGTTCCAGAACATCACTTATGCAACATTTTCAATAATGGATGAATGTCGTCGGTAACAGTACATAAAACATGAGGTGGATTAAGCCAAAACAGCATATCATACTCCAGAGACAGTTAAATTAGCAAGCGAAAGAATGTGATAGATACATAAAATATATAAATGATTGTAAGTCTCCAGAGTGTGAACATGTTACTAAGTTAACTAAATACATGTATACTCCAAAATAGAAAGAAAAGAATATACATAAGTGCTCCAAAAATATAAAATGACAAGTGTCATGGCATCTAATCAACCTTCCTGTAATCCCGTCGATCAAAACACGAAGGAAAAGTCCTCCTCAGCATCATACAAGTCCAGCTCCGCTCCACAAGCAGCGCCCTCATCTGAAACTAAAATATGGACTGGTGGGTGTCCAGAACACCATCCCATAACGTGGGAGTGAGTAGCTAACTTAGTGGAATCATAAAACAAAGATTAACATGTTATCAAATCCATCACGCGATAATGATAAAGCAAACAAAACAAACATTCCTAAATACTGTGATTAATGTATGGATGAAATGACATGATGAATGCCCTCACCGACATACTCCCTCATGCGGCACTATCTGCGTCCGCGGCATGCTTTCTTCCCACAGTGCTCCACATCTTCCAGGAACATGCAGTGCGACGTGGATATGATTACCGAGTTGTTATTAGTCTATTTCATACAGTAGGATTGGAAAAGTAGGGTACTTCCCTTATATCAATACCCAAACAAGATCTTATCTAGGGTCGTCATTCCTAGTGATCTCATACGATGAAATATTTCTAGGTCGCTGCAAGGGCTATCAGGGCTGTTGCACGCACTCGTTGCACCGCTCCCCCATCACCTTATCAATACAGGCCTAGTTTATATCCTTAAGACTGCATCAGGACTCGTCGCGCCCATGCGGTGTCAGGATAAACTCAAGGTCACTACAAAGGGCTTCCAGGGCTGTTGCTCGCACTTGTTGCTCCACTCCCCCATCACCTTATCAGTGTAGGCCGACAGCAAGAATATAGTGTCTCATACCACCATAATCTGCTTAGAGTAGGGTGCTCACTGGTCACTACGTGGAAGTTTGTGGCCCCAGCATAGGTCGACAGCTCGACCACGGTGTCCCATACCACCATGCCCGGCTCATGAGTCTTAGGGGATCAAGGTACCATGGTTAATAGGGTTTTCAATGGTAAGTTCAGTACCCTAGGTTCAAGCAGTTATGACAAATATAAGGTGAACATACAATGGTCAATCGGGTTACTTGATGAGTCCGACTAGCACGCACGCACGTTGAATCGACCGACATGAAGTGCACAAGCACTTCGTGTGGCCTAACCACTGCCGACGACTCTAGTACGACCCGGGTTCGTCATACACATCCTTCATGGCAAATAGAATTCAACCACGAATTCTAAACTGTTACCGACTGCCAGGACTAGAGTATAGCCCCAAGCACATGAAATGTGGATCAGTACTCATATGAGATAGACAGAATTGAATAACAAGTGATTCAAGCATGTTAGCAACATGTTATAAGATACAACATATGCAATTTAACCATACACAAGCATTTTGTATATATAAGGTAATCAATTCAAATAAACAAACATGGAGGAAATCATATACATCACCAAAAGAGTTGAGAATCCTATCTCAACGCTTATCTACACCCTCATTTACTCAATACTTAACTTATACAAACACTTAGACTACACAACTCCAACGTACTTGACGTATGTTGATTTCCACATATAATATGACAGATCCTTATATCAAGGAGGTGTCTAATACACAACACTCATGTTCTTACATTCAAAACATATGGCAAGCATAAATCATATTGATTTAGGCATTTCAACAAACACTTAGTCTACACACATTAGTCTACATCGAATATGTCGACCAATATGTGCATTAGGACGAATCTCTTCGCCAAACAGATCATACATCCATAACTAGTATAAATACACAACAAATACCCATGGTAATGATATTGGAAAAATACATACGTATACAGTATTTCCTACAAATACCTAAAATACCCTAAATCTCATATTCTTCATACGTATACGGAATGAAAAACGGACAGCATGTTGTACATGTCAAATAGCATCCTCATTAGCAATCTACCATTAAACGGCATTGAAAGCTTTGAAAACAGGTAATCTAAGCATCTAAGATCCGCACCTTTCGCCTTAGACGTGTATCGATTCGAATAGAACGTCTACGCTTCGTCAACGTCGATATGACAACCCATATCACAAGTTACATAAGCTACACCACTACTCGCATCAAAGGAATCCCTAAAATAACATGTGGGTAGGGTTTTCTTACCTAAATCACCGAGAAAGTGACTTGAGTGCGGTGCTTCGGTACGTGCAATAGCTGGTGCAAGTGGCAGGAAATCTCTCCCACAACTCTCTCACAATCTCTCTCTTTCTCTCTCTCTTTTTAGGGTTTGTAGTAAATTCGGATGGGAGAGATATGAGAGGGTTTAAAGCCCTTATATAGGCTAAAATCTAACCTAATTAGACTTAGGACAAAGGTATACTTAAGTTATAACCAAATCGGAACTTTTTCGATCCAAAAGAGCGTTTCGGGAGGTCCCCTGGCCGAACGCGGTCGGACTTAAGCTCATGTGCATTGGATCATGCTCACATCAAGTTTTCAGACCGGTAGAGTTCCCAGATCGCACGTGGCGGACCAGTTTCAGTTCAGCGGTCACGGAGACTCGATCGAAGATTCCAAGTACACTGACTTGAGTGAGAAATGCTTCCTGATCCGAGGGTGTATTTGGGTCAGATTTCGACAGTCTGAATGCTTATACTGATCCCGCAAATGAAACGTGCCAGATTCATTTAATTCTCATTTAAATTTTTATGAATTTCACTCTTTTTCACACTCCCTGATCCAGGCTCAATGAAATAGCCTCAGAACATCAGTTGGGCGTGATTTTCGAAATGATTGTCAAGTCCAACAAGGCGGTCGTAATGGTCTAAGATTGTAGATATCGGACTCTCGACATGCGGTCTAGATTCAATACAAAGTTTCAAAGGATTCCTGAGGACAAATGGGTTTAGAGTTTGATCCTAGATTTTAGGGTAACGTAGCGGTAACAATTCTAGAGGTTTTGGGTCTTACAGATCGTATTTAAAGTGGTTGGTACTAATTTCACAGGAAATCTAGTGTAGCGCTGGCTAATTCACGTTAAATTCTAAAGAATTTCATTATAAACGATTTCTTAGCTTTGGAATTGGGTTCTGAGAGGTTGCCAAGGTGTTATGGTTGACCCATTGCCTAAGGACGTCTAATCCCAGGTTGGTAAAAATTCGGGGTGTTACACTATCTGTAGTGTAGTTCTAGTTATTTACTATTGAGGTAATAGAGTCCATTCATTCTATGCCCTCCACCAATCATCATCCATGTCTTTAGATCCTAGAATTCACAACAAGAAAGGGTAAATTATGAGAAAAAAAATTTAAGGATTTGGTTAGCTTACTTATAGACAATAAACTCAAAGGAAATTTAGGGATGTAAGGTACTAAAGATAATGAAAGTGATGGGTAGGGCAAGTGGTACCCAATCCAAACACATGTTGAAGTATCATCTACTAATATCACAGAAGAAATGGACGACAACTGTACTCTCAAAGACAATACGCTATGCTTACCGTTCATATAATCAAAAGAAGCTCTTAAGTCAATGATGTAGGGGTCACTATTAGATGATGCAAGATAAATAAAACTTGACTACATGAGAATAGATGTACATGATGGTACATGCGTAGAACAATCTTTCAAAATGTTGGCATATTCTTTCTTGGACAGTGTAACTTGTTAGTGAACTGATTTTTACACATTATTTGTCAATCATGTGAGTCGTTGTGTCCTAGTCGGTTGAACCTTTAGAAAGTGAAAACCAAAGACATAAGTAAGGACGGAGCATCAAGAAGCAAAGAACAAGTAAAATAGGTGCCTTGGTGACCCTAAACCTTAACCCAAAACAACTCATATACCTCTAGATGATCTTGAACTAATAAGAATACCTAACTGATTATCCCTTAGCCTTAGGAGACCAAGAAAAATATGATAAACAAAGTTAGGAGAGGTTCAGAGCTACTCAGATACCCCAAAACACCAGCCTTCGATGAGTCTTCAATGACATCAAGCTTCCATTGAAGTGTCTTCAATGGCTGCTTGATGACATCGATCGAGAGTCGGAACTGTCCAGTAAGATTTGGCATTTATTTTGATTTTTTCGATGGCATCGAGACACCTTCGATGACGAAGGACATTTGATGACATCGAAAATGATCTAAATATGTCGAGCAAGAGTCGGAACTGTCCAGTAAGATTTGGCATTTATTTTGATTTTTCGATGGCATCAAGACACCTTCGATGACGAAGGACATTGATGACATCGAAAATGATCTAAATATGTCGAGTAATAAATCAACAAAAATGTTTGGATTTTATCAATGGCATCGAGGACACCTTCGATGACATCTAAAGGGTTAGTTCGATGATATCGGAGATGGTCTAGACATGTCCAGGAAGAAATCATCATAAATGTTTGGATTTCTTTGATGACATTGAAAGAACTGTTTTTTTTTTTTTTTTTTTTTTTTTTTTTAACCGTTGGAGCTCGAACTGTTTATAAAGGGCAATCAGTTCTTAGGCATTTTGATGGATTTTTTTAGCAACAGAAGGTAGGGTGATTCCGTATTCATATCAGTCATCCCTAGCCTCTATTTCATTGTGTTCTAAGCAATCTCCCTTTAGATCACAATTCTAATGAGGATTCCAACCTCAATATTGAGATGTGCTTGAACTCTTCCATTTCTTAGAGATTATACTTAAGATATCTTAGCAAACCATTATCCAAATAATCTAAGAGACCCATCTAGGTGAATCCCCTAGTAAAAACAACTTCCCACTAGTTGTAAAAGATTCAACCAACCTCTCATCACCTTGGTCACCTCGGAGGAGCACCACATGCAAGGTGATTGATCTTGGAGCTAAACCTTTGGCAAAGCAGTGACATCATGATCAGGGGAGCATCAAGGAGCTGATTAAAGCACAAGAGGGAGTATATCAAGCAACCCAAGAAGGCGCTACAAAAGGGGCTCAATCCAACAAATAAGTTGATATTTTTAAGAGTCCAAATTTAGTCTCTTTCCTTGTGTAGGATTGAGACTAAGAGTTTGTAAAACCAAACTCAAACTAGGTTCTTTTGTAAGACTTTGGACTTTGTATAGGGCCTAAATCTTAGGTTCTTGTGTAGGGCCTAAACCTTGAAATTCTTGTGTAGGACCTTGACCCAGGAGTAGAGTCTAAATTCCAGGTTCTTGTGTATGACCTTGGCTCGGGAGTAGAGCCTAAATCTCTAAGTTTTTATGTGGGACCTTGGTTCAGGAGTAGAACCTAAATCTCTAAGTTTTTATGTGGGACCTTGGCTCAGGAGTAGAGCCTAAATTTAGAGTCTTTGTGTAGGGCTGTAAAGGTTAGAGATGAACTTAATGTAAAACCTTCAATAGTGAAATACGGTACACTCATGGGTTGAGTGCATCTACCAGGAGTGGAGTAGGAAAGTGTAGCTGAACCACTCTATATGATTGTGTTTTGGATTTTCATTTGTGCACTTGTTTAATTATACTTATTTATTTTAATGCTTAATTATGTATGCATGATTAGATGAATGCTTAGTGTTGATAGGTAGCACATCCCACACACACATATACACTATCTTGATATAAACTATTTGCTTATCTGCATATCTCTTGTAGTCTATGTGATTGGACCTTTTATTAGCTTGAAAGCCTTAGAGTTATATTGCATTGCTTAGTTTTATTGTTAATTAGTTTAAGTTAGACAATTATTGTTTTAAATAGGCATAATTTTTAAATATGTCATAATCACCCCTCTCTAAGATATAGTCTTCATTCCTTGCTCTACCAAGTTTCCTCGAGCACAACCGTGGTGATCCCATTATGCTATAGGCTCATAATTTCATAACTATATCACTTGTAGTATTAGGCCAAAAAATAGAAGAAATAAGACTTAGAGACATAACTATCAGTGCCATCATCGAAAGAACGAACCTAATTAGCCTAAGCAAATTTACAAATAAGGTCTCAACACATATCATATGTGCGATTACTAAGACCATAATAAGTGTACAACCATGACACCCTAATCCATAGCTCAAGTGGTAGAGTAAGTGAAAGATACCTCATTTCAACACTGAGGTCTTGGTATCAATTCCCTAGTGGGGGTGGCTCACAATGAAGTGTGAACTGACAGTGGGTGTACTAACAAGCTAACAAAAAAAATGACCACAACCACGACTATCATTAAAATCTATAACACGAACTCTCTGATTATTTTTACCTTTAAAGTGACATTTCTCTAAATCTCCACCACCAAAATGGCTACCACAACCACGAATACCACGACCACGACTACCATATATAGAATGATCCGATGAAGGTGAACTTTGTAAATTATCTCCATGCTAAATGTGAGTGAATCTTCAATGGTGGATGAAATTTCATTACCTTTAAGGATCTGTGCTCGAACATGCTCAAACTCAAGACCGATCAAACAGGAATTTAACAACAAATAATTCCTCTCTGTTATCTCAGTCTCATAATTGATAAACAATGGCTAATATATGTTCAATTCTTCCCACATGCCTTATAAGACTGAATAATATTTCCAAACACTATCTTCCTATTGAAAAGCAATTTAAATTCTTTTTGCCTGAGTACATCTCTCTCAAATTATCCCAAACTTTCTTTACTATCTTAAGAATGATAAAATTCAGATCCATACTATTTCATAATAACGCCTAATTTTAGCATCCTCTACCACCTAATCTTATTATTTTATTGAAACTTTTTCAGATTTGGGAGAAATCAAATGCCTTAATTTTCTTTTTCCCATGAGAAATACTTTTACCGATATGACCCATTTCAAGTTATTTACTTTATTGATTTTAGTTAATGAAATCTAAAAGTTTATTGACTCAAATGGAGACAAATGACTAACCTTTACTTCATTCTTAACATCTATTGATGTATGCCAAATTATATACATAAAGGAAGATGTTTAACTTTAACTTACCCAATACATATTCCAAAAAACCACATATATCAATAAACATGATCGTTTGGTAGCACTACTTGATCCAAAACTTCACATATAGTTTTTCACACATACTTTAGATCTCAGATCTAGCCACATGCGCAAATCTGACCACACACGCACGCGCACGAACTTTTATTCAACAAATGGTGTTATAAGAAAGCTTCACACACATTCATGATACATGATTATATAACCCACCATATGGTGGTTGGAAGAAAACTCATGTAGATCAGTCCCCAACAACTTTAAAAATTATACGTTAAATAGAAGACGAAAAAAGGAAACTGAGGAAGTTGATGGAAGAGATCAATGCCTGAATTAATTTTGCACTGATACTATAGGGATTTCTTTGGCTGCTCGTCCCGACGCATGCTCGATCTCCTTGACGGGATGAGGCTATAATTGCTCCAACATTTGTTTCTGAAATTGCGGTTTACACTTTTGATATTGAAGAAGGAATCTGAGCTAAGGTCCTAGAGGGGGGTGAATAGTACTTTTCAATTATTATTATTATTTTTTATTTAAAGTCCTAATTTTCTAACTTAAATAATCATTCAATTTTAACCAAGTTAGGCAAAATAACTCCAATGGCTTCCAAGCCAGTTAGAGGATCCAATCACAAAGGCTATTAGAGATATGCAGATATAATAACTAGCCTAGTGTTGTGTGCTTGTGTGTGAAATGTATTTCCTATCAATGAATAGCATTCATCCAATCATGTATACAAAATTAAATATTTAAACATATATAAACATGGTTAAACAGATGCACAAATGACAATTCCAAATACAAACATTTATAGTGGTTCGGCTACGTGCCTACTCCACTCCAGCATCCACACTCAATCCCAAAGTGCACCAGATTTCACTATCAATGGTTTTAAACAGGTTCACAAATAACCTTTACAGTCCTACACTAGGGACACAATTTATGCTCTTCGCAAGAGCAAAGGTCGTACACCTATAACCCACGTTTAGGCCCACCGGCCAAGGTCCCACACTAGGCACCTACCGTTTAGGCCCACTGGCCAAGGTCCCACACAAAGCACCTACTGTTTAGGCCCACCGGCCAAGGTCCCACACAAGGCACCTACCGTTTAGGCCCACTGGCCAAGGTCCCACACAAAGCACCTACTGTTTAGGCCCACCGGCCAAGGTCCCACACAAGGCACCTACTTTTAGGCCCACCGACCAAGGTCCCACACAAGGAACCTATTTTTAGGCCCACCGGCCAAGGTCCCACACAAGGAACCTAAACGAGTTTGTTGATAGTAAACTCTTAGCCCCAATCCTACACGAGGAAAGAGACTAAACTTTTGAACTCTTATAATGACACTTGTCGAATTGAGTTCTCTCTTATAGCTTGTCTCAAGTTGCTAGATCTTCGCGTTCTCGAGCTTGAATCAGCTTCCCGGTGCTCCCCTGATCGTGTAGCTTAGATTTACCTGTTGACTCAGCTTCACGATAAAAAACCTTACATAAGATGTACCTAAAAGGTGGCTAAGGTTATGGGAGTTGGTTGAATCTTCTATCTAGGATAATGAATAGATTTCCTAAGGGGTTCAACCTATAGACGCTCTAGAGTATCAAAGAACCAAGGATATTCCTATTAGTTTGGTCTTTGTACTCTGGAGAAGGCACAAGTTCATATTCTTCATTAAATAGGAGCTTTGAATGCTCATAGGAGTGAAAGATCACAATGAAGAGAACATGAATTTGTATGGATATAGTCTAAAAGGGCTAAGATAAGCTTGAGTACACTAGAGACTCTATGATGCCTATTTCCACTAATTTTACAAATTTCTACAAGCCACTTTTATAGACAAAAACTTCCAACAGATAGAAAATGGCTAGTTTACAGTGCTATCGAAGTGACCTTCGGTATCACTGAACTTGCTTCGGTGGTACCGAATTGTCTATCAGTAATACCGAATTAAATTCCCAAGTTGCTGGTTGAAAACAGTCTTTTTCGGTGGCAGTCGGTGTCACCGAAATATCCAGTTGGTGTCACTGAATTAACGTTGTAAGCCTACTCGACTATTTTGAGCCCCTTCGGTAACACCGAAGGTATCTTCAGTGGTACCTTCGTCCTACCGATAATGGACAGATTTTTCTGTTTTGTCCAATAAACCATTCAACAACTTGGGATATGCAAAAGCCAAGACTATAGGATATAAAATATGAACTTGGGATTGACTTAGAATAGATGACCTAAGTAGGTATTCCTATTTGGGTTGGGATCATTTATTTGCAAAGTGAAGATCTCAGAAGCAATTCTGTCTTCACTATGGCTTTTGATACTTCTGATCCAGTTGCGTCACTAGTCTTCTCTTGCCAAGAACTCATTCGACTACAAGACACAACTAGTCACGTAGTTGACAAACATGAGTGTAAATAAGTGCACTGATAGTTTCATCGAGTTCATGTTGTTATTCAATGTCTCAACTTGTTGCTCAAGGGATACAAGTTGTCCTCCTCGATTCTGGGATCGTTGCATTAGCCCTGCAAGCGCAAAATTAGGAGTTGGGAAGAGGAATCTTGATGGCTGACAGACTGCTCTGGTGGTGCGAGATTGGGCGCAGCGGTGGAGGCCAGAGCTTTCTTTTTCCCCTTCACCATCATTGAGTTGTAGATAAAGAGAACGACTTTGATGTCATTCCCACAGATGACACCAAACTGTTGATGTAGAAAATCAGTTAGCCTTCTCAGGACCCTTGAACACCTGCATAAGAAATGGACAAAGGAGACCTTGGCTTGAGCAAGGGACCCTCCGATGCTAAAGTCAGGCCAAGGAATCTTGATCTAGTTGAGAATAGGGTTTCAAGCTTAAAATTGTGCATACCTTTCCTTGCAGAAGGGGCATGTATATATAGATTTCTCAGAGGTGATGTTGTTTATAGCATTGAATCTACCACCCGATGTCGTATCATACTAGGAAGCTGATTTGGAGGGGGTGCAATCATTCTTCTGAGATTCTTGGAGAAAATCTAGGGGATATTCTGGTAGACTCCAGGTGGTGGATGGTTCACTAGGCTAGGGTGTAGGGCCGAGCTCGTCCCCAAACTTAGGCAAACCGTAGTTGAGATTGGACAGACCAAGCTCGAGGTTGGTCTCGAACTAGGGTTGTAGTTGATGATGGTTGGATCTAGTTTGACTCTGAGGTCAAGTGGGCCATGGCTTAGCAATCCTTTTGATGGAAGTTGTCCTCTCATCTTGAGTCATCCTGGTCGGTCCATTTTTACCCACAACATATGCCATACACAACACGGTAAGATCCACAAGCGACGCTTTAAGAATAAACCTATTGCACAAGGACATGTAGAGGAACCCACCCGCTAAATTTTGCCACTTTTCTGCCTTTTCCCCTTCCTCTACAAGGGGTGGAAATGTATCAGGTTTGTCTCGGGTCAGGGCACGTGAGCTGGACCGTTTACTAACTAGACCAAGAATTCGAGAGTTAAAGGTATGTCCAGAATGGCCAATTAATGGATATATACATTCATGCATAACCAACCGTATGTGTGAACTCTCTCTCTCTCTCTCTCTCTCTCTCTCTCTCTCTCAGGGCTGGCCAGACCAGGTAGTGAACCATAGCCCAACGCATGTACTTAAATGTCCAACCTTTTTAAGCACAAACCAAAACTGCTACCCACTTGGCATGGGTGAAACCCACCTCATAAACAGGTCAGGCCAGTTGACCCACAGGCCTGCCCAACCATTGGCCGCTGTACTCTTTATGTTCAAAACAACAGTACCATCATCAGCCATCAGAGACCATCGTTGGGCATTGCTATCTAACTTACAGCGACCAGGAGGACGAGATAACAATGGTGTGATAGTGGTGATGAAAATGGCATTGATAATGATTTTGATGATGATGAAGATGATTCATATGCATGGATATTTCAAAAAATAAAAAATAAAAATACAATAAAAGGGGGAACTTTTCCAAGAATTCTTGTCCTGGTCTTTTCTTTTCTACAAGCATTCATGTATGCAAGCAGCCACTTAAATTTGTGGGGAGGGAGGATAGCCCACATGTGCTTGCCAATATGAGGTACAAATCTTTCATCAGGTGCGGGGAATGTGGCCCAACAAATATGATTTTTGGGCCACCATAAATGCATACACATTAAGGCTCACCTGATAACCCAAAGATCAGGCATGATGATGGATCAAAAATGGCTTTGATCAAAGTTATAAGATGAAGTTCCGTTCACATAACCCTTTAGAATAGCCACATATTAGATGGTGGAGAATTAAAAATAAAAAAATAAAAAAAATGGTCCACATCCAATGAAAAATATGACCAAAGATCAAATGCGTAGGATCTTCCAATGGGGAAAATATTGGAGCACTGCAAAACAGCAGTGGCATTCAGATCAATAATCTGGACCACTGAAACAAGGTCCTCACATGAATGGAAACTTGGACAGCAAGGGAGTACACGATAATTCATTTACAAGTCCAAACTAGGGAGGTGGTTGTGTGGCCCTGACTGTCAGTTTCAACGCCCAACTCCATCCTCCTGTGAGCCAATCCAATCAAATAGCCTAAATCAACAAACCATAAGTACAGAATTATGATTGAACCCGAGAAGCTAAATGGCCCTACTATTCCTCAAAGCATCTCAAATAAATGTCCATTGAAGTGAGGGAAATTACAGGAAGATCTCATTTAAGGGGTCTCAAGCTGAAACAGGGAGAGTTAATGATCCCCTCAACAGAGATCTTCCCAAGTAAACAGTTTGGACAAATTCAGCTCTCACATCTTCTAAAATAAAAATTAAAAAATAAATAAATAATGTGAGACGATTCATGCGCATTAAAGAACTGAATTGGACACTATACCATGTTGGGTACCAACAATTCAAAAATGACCCGCTCAATGTGGAACCTGCTCTGAACCATCAAATCCAGGGTGAATTAACTTCAGCACTTTTTTTTAGTACTGGATATTTGTTTCGAAAAGCCAATAAATACAATGGAGACAAATTACGAAGATAATGGCAAAGCAATTCTGCAATATCAGATGAGAGATTTAAAAGTCCTTTCCTAATCAAGATTACTCAGAGTAGGTGGAAAAACAGTTGGACGTGTCTTCCAGTTGGCTCTGTGTCTGCCTGGTAGTTTATACATAAGTAGTTAAGCAAATGCCAAGAGGAAACATAGTACCACAAGGACACAAATGAAGAACAAGTAAACATACTCAAGTTGCATGATGGTGATGTTAAGTGAGTTCAATCTTCAATCGGCAAACCAAAGTGCTCCTTTAATATAGCTTTTGGAGTCCTCCCAAACCCATTAGCAATTTCCACCATATGCCTGAGCTTTATGACTTCTCTCTTTATTTGTTCCACTCTACTTAAGACATTGGCAAGAAGGGCATCCGAGTCATTGCCAGCAGGTGATGCTGTATGCTTTGCAAGTTCAGACCTCTCCATATCAAGCTTTTGATACAATCCAAGAAGGTGATCCTTGTGGCCATACAGCTTTTGCTCTGCAACTTTGTACTCCTCTTCCTGTGATTTTCTCAAGGATTCAAGAGCCCTATCAATCTCATTCTCAAACTTCAAAGAAGCAATATGATGATCAGAAGTTATGTATACAGGTGTTTGAGCTCCTCTTCCACGTGTGTCATCAAGCTCATGTGAAGGTTCAGATCCAGCAATGAAATCCAAAGAAACTTGATTGCTTAGAACATCCAGTGGCCCTGACAAGGCTGTGCTATTTTCAGGATGAGATTAAGATATAACAGTCACTACACATCTGGACAGAAATTACAAAATCAAATCTTCAAAACATAGCAGGGAAAGGTTCTTCACAATTCCCAAAGGGTCACATTAAAGTATGATATTATAGTTTTCCTCATGATAATCCAGCTTTTTAATTCTCAGTGCCCAACCTTGGGTACATACACCGTGCAGGCCACAGTGTAAAACATGTAAAGGAGGTCATCCCATCTAAAAAAATAAACTAAATGGGCACACACATTGGCATGGCTAACCAAATTCCTAGCTTTTCTTCTTGCACTTGGCATGGGAAAACCTGACTAAGCACAGCATACCTATTCTTAGAAGGTTTCAGGTTTTCTAGCGTTGATGCAAAGAATGGAGTGATTTTTGGGATAAGTGGACAAATGTGAGCCGGATATGGGAAAGTATTGGAAACTCATCCAATAATAGCAGGTTTCTTTTGTAGGATTAGAAAAAAGATTCTAGTTTTAGGAGAAGTCTCAGTGTTGAGAAGGAAATAGCCAATGGGAGTGCTTAGGGAAATTAGGTATTTACGATTAGTTTTGGGATACTATGGAAAAAAGTGTCTAAAGAATAGGGATGGTTATTAACAATTTTAAAACTTCTCTTTATACAGGTGAACGTGGATGCGCATAGAGCCTTGTAAAGTAGGCATTGAGACATTTGAATGAGAGAAAAGTGCCTCTCTGGGCACAATTACTTCATACTCACACACGCATGGATTAAGGTCTCTACCATGCAATAGCAAACAAGGGATTTAGATTAAAAAACTGAGTCCTTTTGAAAACTCCTGCAAGAAGCTCCCATGGCGTGAAGTTCCTTCTATTGTGCTCCTT
Organism: Magnolia kwangsiensis; assembly: GCA_037074715.1. Classification (NCBI taxonomy): domain Eukaryota; kingdom Viridiplantae; phylum Streptophyta; class Magnoliopsida; order Magnoliales; family Magnoliaceae; genus Magnolia; species Magnolia kwangsiensis. The sequence continues at coordinate 103,519,834 of CM073576.1, read as the reverse complement.
CCATAGTGGAATCTATTGGCACTGGTGGCAACGTAAAAGGCCCTTTCAGTCTTAGTTAGAAATATCCCTTTCTCATAAAATCAGGCAGAGGTTTTTGGTTGATATGGTAACCTAACAGATGTTATTATCCCTATGTATAGAAACTCAGGCAGGAGTTGTGGTTTGCTTTCAGTTGGTAATTGATAGCAAGATGAGGCCCTGAAGCCCATCTTTATCCTTGATGGATGGCAGATTGGAAGAAGCATCACAAAAGTCTGTGGAGGGTGTGTGGAAGAAGCAAGGGCCACACCCCAGTTCGTTTTTTAGAGAGGGGCATCAAAATAATGCTCCCAAGGGTATTCAAAGTGCTGGAGTATGTGGCAGATCTTTTGGAGTCTCAATGTGTACAAGAACGACGATTCGCAGTGTCTGACATTCGGTGGGTTGAAATTTGATATCTTGTTAGAGTCAGAGGTGATTATGCTGGAGGAGCCTTTCAATATCAATAAAATTCAAGAGGCAATGTTCAAATTCAAAAGGGGGCATTGCCCCTGCTCAGACGGTTCCAATGTTTTTCAAACAATTCTATTGGAATTTTACCCACGAAGAACTACCAGTAGTTGAGGATTTATACATGAAGATCTAGAGGTGGTTGGGCTGTTGAGGTTGCTTCAAGAAGATTCAGCTGCTTGATGTCGTGCGTGATTTCTTCAACTCAGACTTTATTCTCTAGCGGCTCACAGTTCCAAGTTAGGAAAGATGACAAAGTTAATTTCTGGGAGGATAAATGTAGGGATCCTTTTGCTAGTAAGTTTAGCCCTTGTTCCAACTGGCTACTCAAAGGGGAGAAGTGAGTCATTTCTTCAGTCAAGAGGCTCCAATTTGCTTTGTCCAGCCATCACCTGATTTGCAACGGCCCTTTTAACACTACAAAGGTTGTATAAAAAAATTTAAAATTTTTTTTTTATTTTTTTTTTTTTATTTTTTATTTTTAAAAAAAAAGAGCTTAGAAGCTTTGTCGTGCCGGCCAATTGGAATAATAGGCCTTAGTCAAAGAAGGTTGATGGAAAACAAACTATCTTTTTGCAATCGTTCTAGACAAAGTACTGAAGGCACTGAAATCTTCAGAACCCTTAGAAGGTGTGATGAGATTGGTGCACGGTAATGAGAAGCCAACAATGGGATATATCTACAATGCGATGTAAAGAGCTAGATCAAAAATCATGGAGCACTTTAATTTTAAAGAACATGATTATAGGCCTGTATTAGATATTATAGACAAAAAATGGGCAACCAAATGTCATCTACTTTGTATTCAGATGCCTACATTCTTAATCCAACCGTATTCTTCACTTTCGCCAATTGGAGTGACGTAGAAGCGATGCCTATGGTTGGATTTCTTAATGTTTTAGATAGATGGTTCCAAATAAAGACGAACAGAATAGGATCTCTAAATTTCTGAACTTCTACTTGAAGAGTGCAAGGATCTTCTCATAGGATAGTCATCAATCATAGAATTTTGAAATTGCCAAGTATGAGCGTCTTGGCGAGTTACTCTAATTTAGAGGGATTTCTTGCAATCAACAAAGTCTGACTTACTCCAATTGTTATTTGGACACCTGATTAGTAGGGAACGTACAAAGTGGACCCGAACAGGAAAGATTCATCACTGAAAAATTTAGCCATGCAAATTCTTGGCCTTACAGTTCAGCAAGCGATTGAGAGCACAACTGGAGGTACGTTCAAGTCAGTAACATTTTCAATTCACTCTTCAAATGTTGGATTTACAGTGAATATTAAAAGTAGATAATCAGTAATCACTATCACGATTCATGAATTCACTTCAATTCAAATGTGATATGGATTCACAAAAAAAAGTCTTCAACAAAAGAAGCCAAAATGAGCTAGTCTTTGTCCAATACAACCAAAAGCTACAGAAATGATTCCAAGCTAAGCGACATAACCCTGGTTTCTATGATCCCATCTGCTTAGATGATCTAGAGGCAGACGATGTGATGGAAGACTAGGTGTTTGCAGGAAAGGACCTAACATGGGCCCAAGCTGAAAATGTCACAATTGAATCAGCACCTGAAGAAAGTTCTTCACGTCAAAGATAGAGAAGATCAACGAGGACAGTCAAGGCCAAGAAGAAGACAATATTTAGGAGATATAATAAGAAAATGATCAACCATTGGATGTAGATCAAGAACTCATGAGAACCGATGACAAAGAAACAGAAGAAGAGGAAGTTCATGTCGAAGGAGGTGGTGGCGGCGGCGGCAATGATGGTAAAGATGTGTCACAATGGATTAGGGAACAAATTGTATAACTTATTTTTGAAATTTTAAATTTTGATTTTGTACTTTGTAATTGTAACTTTATAGTTTGTAGTTTGTACGATGTATTTTTTATTTTTACATCAAGCCATCTGTTGAAAGGAACATTATTGAATAAGTTTTACACTTGAATAAGGTCAAAGCCATCTCTTGCTGCCTCCTATGGACTATCACCTTGGCTGATCGACTCAAGAGCTACCTACCATATGACAGGTTCATCTTCCCTCCTCTCATTTCTCAATACATTTGTTCGTTGTTCCCTAGTTTTCCTAGCTAATGGATCTTTGTTAAAAGTTCTTCATCAGGGAGCTGCTTCACCTAGTCCTTGCATTATACCTTGTCTTCGGTTTACTCTTTGTGAGTAAACTTACTAACATATTTAACTGCTCTGTCACCTTTTACCCTTCCCATTATGTGTTTTAGGACCTCAAAACAAATGAGATAATTGGTGGGGGTGAACTGCATGGATTCTAGTATATAGAACCTCGAGTCATTACTTTTGCCCTTAGTGTCACCACCACTCCATTACAGTGGCACGCACGGTTTCGTCACCCCTCAGACTCTTTAAAAATTTATTGTTTGTCTTATGTTTATCAACTATACTAGACTATATTGAGGGATGTGTAATCTTGGGAAGGAGTTTTCATTGAATTGGCCACTTACCATCACAATATTTGAAAAACAACCACAGGTGCAGGACTAGAAGAGTACGACGATGTGCCTAAAGAATCGATCGAGTGGATGAGTTGTCATACCTAACTTGGAATAGTTAGATTTGTACTTTGATAATTGATGGATTATTTACTTTTGTAATCAGTCCCCAGCTGAGTGGACAAGTAGCTGAAGTATGTAATGTTTAGAACTTTGATTATAAAGTTCTATTTATTTTACTTTTGTGTGATGTATACCATACGAATGTGAGAAGTGTTTCAAAAAAAAATTGACGTGTTACGAAGAAACATTCGTTTATTACTTCACTAACACCTGGAATTCTCAGGCATGTGTAATACTCGGGCTGCGAAAATTCAGGGCGTTACAAGCAAGGACTATGGAGGTTATCTTGCTTGCTAGATGAAGTGGTTAGCTTTAAAATCAAATTGCAAGTCCCCCTTCAGCATATCCTGCTTCTAGTAACCAGAGAGCATATGCTCTAGCCAAGGAAGGAATCAATCACGCATCCCATGTGGTTGCAGATAAGAGGCTGTGATATACTTTGCTGCCTCCAGATGGTGGTATATTTGCATATTTGTGGCCGTTCCGTTGGTCCTGGGCCCTCCTCTTTTGAGCCCTGGCTTTGTATTTTCTTTTCTTTTCTCTTAATAAAATTTTAACATTAAAAAAGGAATAAGAAGGGGACATGCACACGCTAAACCCAAAACTAACCATCAAGGCACATCTTCATGGGGACATTAGCAATGCTCCTAGAGCTTCAATGTGGGGTGGCCAATCATCAATCCAGATCGTCCATTCATTCATACTTACAAGGTGGGCCATGGTGCAAAAATCACGCCATTCAGATGATTCGAACCATCTTGATCAACAGCTCAGCGTGCTGCTTTGTTTTCGTCAATGGTTCACTAAAAGGATTCTTCACGGGATCTAAGGTGGCTACTCCAAGGGTATCCTCTACCCATTCCTCTTCGTAGTTGTTGCTGAAGCTCTCAGCAGAATGCTAGAGAAAGCTAGGGAGGAAGGATTAATTAATTGCTTCCAGGTGGGGAAAGCAAATTTTCAAGTATCCCACCTTTAGTTCACAGACAATTCTCATTAGTTTTACAATTCCGATGAGCCAAATCGATAACTTGAGGAAGGTTCTGGGTTATTTTGAAGAGGTCTCGGGTCATAAGATTATTATTCTAACAAGTGAGCTCCTGGGAGTCAAATTGGAGAGAAGAAATTGGATACTTGCTAGGGTGCTCAGGTATAATTGGCCACACGAGCTTCCAAATCTTACCTAGGTCACCTGTTGTGCTCTAGAAAGCCAGCAAAGCATCCATGGGCTTCGGTGGTAGAGAAAAAAGAAAGGAAACATTCAGGTTGGAAGAGTAGGTGGAGTAGAATCATGCTGATCGAGGCAGCTATGTCAGAAATGATGATTGATTTTTTGTCCCTGTTCCAGTGTCTTGCAAGCATCCTAATAGACTGGGGGGGGAATCCAAAGAGACTTTGTTTGAAGGAGGAAAGGGAAACAAAAATTCCATTTCATGTAGTACAGTGAGGTGTGTAAACCAAAAAAGCAGAGGTAGAATAGTGATGAAATCATCAAAAACCATAAACACGGATTGCTGGGGAAAAAATGGTTGTGGAGGTCCAAGGTGGAGGATAATAACTTTGCAAGTTATATCGAGCAAATCATTATCACTAAGCCTTATGCCAATTAATTTGTGTTGGCAAGTTATATGAAGCAAATATGGTGAGAATATGGACAGATGGCTTCCTGAAGCCTCATTGTGGGACAGCACCGAGAGTGGGCCACGACATCCTTGAGGCAGCTCACTAACTTTTCAAAGGGGGATCTCTTCCGAGGGCCTTCACTACAACTCTTATCTGTCTAATTCCCAAAACTCCGTCCCCGACCAAAATTTCTGATTTTCGCCCTATTAGCTTGTGTAACTGCATTTACAAAATTCTTTAAATTATTTGCAGACAGGCTTAGCAGATTCCTTCCCAAAATCATCTCTTCCGAAACAAGGGGCTTTTGTTCAAGGGAGAGCAATAGTAGAAAGCTGTGCTCTTGCGCAAGAGGCCTTCAGGGACATTGACAGAAAGGTTCGTGGCGGGAACATCCTCATTAAATTAGACATTGAGAAGGCTTACGACAAGCTTGATTGGGGCTTCCTAAAGGCGGTCCTTCGGTGTTTTGGGTTCAGGCCTAATTGGGTAGATATGATCGAAAGATGCTGCTGCAACTCCTGGTTCTCGATTCTTGTAAATGGTGAACCATGTGGCTTCTTCCGGTCAACCAGAGGTCTCCGCCAGGGGGATTCCATCTTGCCTGCGCTTTTCATTCTCGCGTCTGAGGTGCTAAGTAGGGGCTTCAGGCAGCTGATTATTGGCAGTTGCTGCCAACCTTTCCAAACCTGAAGAGGTTGTCCTCCTATCTCCCACCTACTCTTTGCAGACAACACGCTCCTTGCAAATGGCCGGCGGCCGTAAATCACTAAAACAGATAACGGAGTTTCTTGCCCGGTATCAAGGTGCTTCCGATCAAAAGATCAATCCCCGTAAGAGTTTCTTCATCCTCTCAGCCCATCAATCCGACTCCCGGGTCAGGTCAACTCATAGGACCCTCAGTTTCCAGCAGGGTGTCTCTCCTTTCTCCTATTTTGGGGTCCCAATATATAAGGGGAGAGCCAAGAGGGCCTATTTCCAGGGGATTCCAGAGAAACTTCAAAGCAGAATTTCAGGCTGGAAAGGGAAGATCCTGTCCCAGGCAGGTCACAGGACCCTCATCAATCATGTCCTAAACAGCATACTGGTCCACTCCATGGCAGCGGCTGACATTCCTCTCCCCTTACTCGGGGAACTAGAAAGAACTTGGGCTGATTTCTTTTGGGGCTGGGAGGGTGATCGGAAATGTTACCATTGGGTGAATTGGAAGCGGATTGCTTGGCCGAAAGCGGAAAGCGGCTTGGAAGTCAAGAGCCTGACTAGTGTCATGCAGGCCCATAGGATGAAACTGGCGTGGACAGTTAAGTGCAGGGGAAATAGCAGCTGTTGGGCAGATTTTGTCAATAGGAAATATCCCATGGATCTCTACTCATCAGTTGGTTCGAGCGTGGCTGCCTATGCGTCACCCATGTGGAAACATATTTGCAATTTCTTCCCGACAATTGCTGCCAGGTCAAGGTGGATAGTGGGCTAAGGTGATTGCAACTTCTGGGAAGATGACTAGTCCGGTTTAGGGCCGCTATCCAACTGGAAACTGCAGTCTGCCAAGTTGCAGCCTGCTATGTCACAGAATCAGCGCGTTCGTTTCTTCATCGGGCCCAACGGCTGGAGGGATCCAGAAGGAGTGCGCCAGCTTCTCCCTCAAGTCGTCATAGACCACATCACGGATGAGAGGACCTACAACTCCTTCGACGAGGACACTTAAATTTGGGTTCCATCTGTAATCAGGGAATTTCAGATCAGGTCAGCGTGGGATTTAACTAGATCTAGAGGGGATAGAGTTTCGTCATCCAAAATGGGTGTGGCACCCAAACTGCTGCCTAAAATCTCGCTTCTTACCTGGAAGATTATCAACAAAGCAATCCCCATGGATGCTAGAGTTCAAGCCAAAGGGATCCACTTGGCCTCAAAATGTGATTGTTGTCCTCCTCCGCTTCGGCCCCACACAGAAACGATTGACCATATTTTCTCCTCGGGAGGCATAACAACAGCGGTGTGGGGCCATTTTCAAACCCTCTTCAATCTCAGGTCGTCGGCCCATGATACCACGGTGGGCGGTGGCTGCCCCATCCAATCATCTTCACATCTTGCGAGGTCTCACCTTGGGGCTTGTCTTCTGGGAGATCTGGAAGTCCAGAAACGCCTCTCACTTCGACACCTCCGTCAGCACCTCAGCCAAGATCATTACGTCGGTCCACCGGCAGATCTCCACTCTCGGCCCTTCCCTCCCCCTCCCCAAGGTGGTGAAGCGTGCCTCTGCTCTAGCCCTTAGAAACCTGGGGATCGATGGAGCGTCGATGCAGCTGAAGAAAATCCAAGTTGTCAAATGGATTAGCCCAAAGAGGGATTGGGTTAAAATCAACGTTGATGGGTCCTCCCGTGGAAATCTGGGCCCTGTGTAGTGGAGGAAATTTCCTCTTTGCCTTCGCGTCAGGCTATGGTATTGGCTAAAACACTCGCGCTAAGATCTGGGAGATCTATGAGGGGTTGTCTCTTTGCGCAGGCCTGGGCTTCTCCAAGGTGGAGGTTGCAAGTGACGCCAAATGTATTGTTTCCTCAATCTCCTCAAACCAGGAACCCTCCTAGCCCTTGTGGTACTGGAGGTCCAGGATTATAGCGCTAATGGGCACTATGGAGATTTCTATCTCCCATACCCCTATGGAGGCAAATGTAGTTGCCGACCACCTTGCGCGGAAGGGCAGCAGTAGTTAGTCAAGGGCTTTCTTCACTTCGCAAGCCGATCTCCCCGGCATTACCAAAGGCCTCTTATTTTTGGATAGGGATGGGTTGGGGAATTTGAGAGAGATGATCCTCTCTTTTGAGCCCCTATTTTTCTCCTTTTTTCTCTTTTTCTGTTCTTTTCTCAGGATAGGCGGGCCTATCATCTTTTATTGGGTAGGCCCGCCCGAAATATCTCTTTGTACATCCTTTGCCTGTTGAATGGAAAATCCTTAAGAAAAAAAAGAAGAAGGTTTGAACGGTAAAAAAAAAAAAAAAAAAACAAAAGAGTATGGAAAGTGGTATTTAAAGTTGAAAATCATTCCAAAAGGGAGATTTATCTTCAGTGTTGGGAATGGATCTCGAATTCAAATATGAGTGATTTTTATAAATATGTATTGGCGGACATCCTGCTATTCCAATTCATACATTCGTTTGTCGTCATGGCCTGGCAACTTCCCCTCCATGACCATACCCAGCTTGCTCATCATTTCAGGCATACATGTAATAGACTTATTGTTGGATTGGAGGCAATACTGGCTGGATCATGTTGGCATGTAAGTGGTGTCATAGCGTGCCTCTGCCATGGCCGGTTCTAGAAGAAGCCTAGGAGAAAAAGGAAGGTTAATGTCTGGGGGCGGCCAATCATAAAACTTTGCCAATCTACCATTTAAAAGAAACCCCAAATTGCTAGGAGAACGACTATGATGGCTATGACATCTTGAAAACTGTGTGCATAAAAGATGATGATGATGATGAGGGCACATACATTAAAGAAGTCACATGAAATGGAAGAAATAAGTTTCGAGAAAAAAAAAATTGTGGGGAATTAGCACCAAAACACCAGTCTGCAGAAATGACATTTAAAGGCAACTAACCTGCAGAAAACCTTCGACTATCGTCATCCACCTTCCAAATGTCTTCAACGTAAATTCCACTCTTAAGCTGATGTAAATATCAAAGGGTCATGATGTAGGTTGAGAAACCCTAAAAAGAGACTAGGATGACTTTGGGAAAAGAAGTTGCAATTTCCATGACTGAAGACGCCACTAGTTACAAAAATAAAATTAAAAATTGTACCTTTGTTAAAACCAGCTCGATATGATTCAGCAAGTTCTTTGCGCTTGTCTGTTGGGAGCCACGCAAGATGCACAAACCAAGGTTTAAAATCTTCTCAATGCCATCCCTGGAATCAACAGATTGGCATGTTTCTAGAAACCTTTCAACATGTGAAATGAGGTTTGTCTTGTTGTCACATCGTCTACAATAGTACTCAACATCCAAGCCAATGCTTCCACCTACAGTCCCAGCCATGTAAGATCGGAGAGCACAATTCACATGGGCAATGTGCCCACAGATATAGTTTCCCTTCACCCTTGCTTCACATTTTACAAAACTATACCCTCCATACTCCCAGTCAATAGTCTTGCAACATAGAATACAGCAACAATCACGACAAAAGCCAGATTCAGTGCAACAGATATCACATGCCATCGCTTCAAGGGAGTTAGTCCTTGGTTGTACTCGAAGACTACACATCTTGTTTCCAGCTTTACAATCATTATCTCCAAATGTTGATTCAGATCCGGCATGTTCATTTGCCAAGAGTTGTACAGGATGCATGTCAGAGGAGTCATTACCTGCTATATATGCCACAGTAAAACAAAACCACCACCAAGACATCAGATATCCATGTTTACAACTACTCATATGCATATCTACATATCTATAATTCTAAGAATATTACTTTTTTCGTAACTACAGATATCAGATGCAAAAATGTTAATATATATAAAGATCTTGAGCTGGAGTGTTCAAATTCAAACAATCTATAGGAAGGAAAGTATGAAAAACTCCAATGCTGAACTGGTTAATCATTATTAATAATACAAGAATGCGTGAGAGAATAATTACGTAGACAAGATGAGATTACGTGATCTGTATTTACTGATAATATTCAATTTAGCTTCTGGAATGCAGAAACTACGTGAATGATATATGGTACATAGCACCTCCAAACTTGCCAAGAAAATATGAACCAATGTTCTCATTCCTCATGACAAGAAAGAGAATTTAACTAATATAGTCCTATCCCTTGTCATCAAGCGTATCAAAAATCCGTCTTCCATAACTTGGAATGGAATAAAGAGATGGAGTAAAAGGAATTGACAGTGACAACACTTTATTGTGCACAATGTTTTCCGTATGCTTTCAAAGCAAACAAAATGACTGCTTAAACTCAATACCAGAGTCGTCACAAATAACTTAATATTTGCCATCAAATACGATGTGGATTTAAGTAATATTTTGGTTCAAAAAGTTGTTCAAGAAGAATGTAAGATCGAAGAAAATGCCAAATGAATGGAGGAGAGGTATCATCGGACCTATTTATAAGAATAAAGGAGAGATAAACCTGCCATGGGACTGCACTTATGAGCCATGCTATGAAACTTAGGGAAAGAGTGATTGAGCAAAGTCTAAGGCATGAAACAAATGTATGAGAAAATCAGTTTAGTTTCATGCCAAGGAGGTCTACCATTGAAGCTATCTTCCCATTTAGACAATTGATGGAGAAATATAGGGGGATGGGGAAGTATTGCCACATGGTCCTTATTGACTTAGAGAAAGATTAATATAGGGTCCCTAAAGAGTTAATCCAGTGGGTGTGGGGAAAGGAGTTTCAAGAGGCATTTTGACATGATTAAGAATATGTATGAGGGAGCAATAACAAATGTGAGGACCACTAGTGGAAACACAATTGAGTTCCCAATTATGGTGAGCTTACACCAGGGGTTGGCACTAAGCCCATACCTCTTCGCATTGGTTATGGATGAATTAACAAGACATTTGCAAGAAGAGATCCCATGCATCTGCAAATTGAAGATGAAATATGTGAAGATTGCTGCAATCCACACTAAACCTCCTCAACAAACCTTCCACTTTGGCCTTTTCAATCATCCACCTCAGCAACAATCACAAATAAATAGGTAAGAGCACATCCCCATTGTTTGCAAATGACCAATGTTGTCCAATGGCATAAGTGATCCTAAACGATCGCCAGTGTGAGATCACTTATGTGATCGCACAAGCACATAAGTATCATACACAATTTTATTTTATTTTTAATTAAACTACAAAATTAAGATAAACTTTATGTAATTAGTAGAAGTGATAGAAGTTTTCTTTTTTAAAAAAAAAAATTATTTCATTAAAATTTGTGCAATTAGTACCTAAGTCACATAAGTATTATAATCAACAAGTCACACTTAACGCTAAGTCATCTTCTAAGTTCTAATTCATTAACAAGTAATAAATAACAAGTCAACAACTTATTAAAACTTTAAAATTTTTATTGAAAAATAATATCTTGATGACTGATGAGTCACTTCACTTGATATAATAAATGGTAATTGGTACCAAACTACCAATACCATACAAAGTATAAAGAACAAACTGGGTAAGAAAAAATAGTTGGAAGAAAAAAAAAAAAAAAAAACTCCAGTTACAAACTTACAACTAACAAACTTTAAAATTTCAATTTACATACCTAACAATTTATACTATAATATATATTGATCACTCTCTCTTTGTGGCACATCACTACCATCGTCGTTGTCGTCGTCATTGGAGTCATCTCCTTCTTCAACATATACTTCATCTTCTTCTGTTTCTTCATCGTAGGTTCGCACAAGTTACCCTACCACATCTAAAAGTCAATCATCTTCTTCTTGTACCTCTTCAATCTCATTCTCATCATCTTGGCCTTGGCTATTACTAAGCCTCGTGCTACTACTCGTCCCTCTTCTCCACCTATGAGTTGAAGAATCCTCTCCAGGTGCCAATCCAAAAGTGGCATCTTAGACTTTGACCCATGTCAGATCTTCGCCTGGAAAGACAGAATCCTGTCTCCACAAGCGACTCACTATCTGCCTCCACATCATCTAGGCAAATAGAATCATAGAAACTAGGCTTTTCTCACCTAGCCTGGAATCATTCTCATAGATTTCGGTTGTAATAGACAAAGACCAAGTCATTGAGCTTCTTTTGATCAAAATGATTCCTTTTTTAATGTGAATTTGCATAAGATTCCAAAATTTCCATTGAAAGTGAATTAGCGATAAGTTGATGATGGTCGTTTGCTTTTATGGTTAGTGAACTAAAAGTGAATTGTAAACTTGAATGTACTCTAATTACGCTCACAATCGCTAGTAGAACATGTGCTAGTAGAACATGTAAGGCCAAGAATTTTCATGGCTAATTTTTGTAGTGTCGGATCATTCTTGTTTTAGTCAGCTCCATACATTGACCATCAGTAAGTTGTGCAAATAACATTTTGAGTTAGATTTTTAACATTGTAAGCAATGTTTTAAATATCAACAGTATTGGTCGATATATCTTGTATCGCACTTGTGCGATACGATATGCACAAGTAGTGCCGATATATCCCACATGTTCGATTCAGTGAGCATTTTCAATTTTCGATCCTTTTAATATATATATATATATATATATGTTAAATCAGTGTCAAATGGTTACAAATCCATTGGTTCTCTGTGTTTTTCTTGAAAAAACATGGAGTTGGAGCTTTGATTGTGATATCCATTGGTTCATCATGTTCTCCATGTTTTTTTTCGAAATTTTCCTTTAACCAGCTGTCAATTGAGATTAATTTCAAATATTTAGGAGTGTATTTGATGAAATAATCATCACATACACTCGAATTTCGAAATTTGAGTGTATTTGGTTGGATTTGGGGGAAATTCAAAATTTCCCCAATTTCTCTCAAATTGCTAGCAATGTTGCACTCTAAACATGAAGCATGTATGAGGGTTGATCTACTGATTTGTTAAATCCTTGTAAATTTTTAGAAATTAAAAATAAATTTTTTTTTAATTAAAAATTATTAAATTTTTTTTTTTTTTTCCGAACCTTTCAACCAGCTATTAATTGAGACTTATTTCGAAGTATTTAGGAGTGTTTGATAAAATGATCAACACGTACACTCTAAATGTTATGCATTCAATTTGAATATAGTAGTATTAGTTCAATCAGTAACGCATAGCTTAGGACCCTATATAGGGGAAGCCTACTATGTGCACTTCGTTTGAGATGTTATGATTTAAAAGAGTGTATTAATGTCTTTTTTAACAATCACTAAAGTTTCATTAAAAGATTCAACCATTTTCCAAATGTTTCCCAAAAAAGTGCAATAAATTACCTGATACAAACGATATATCCCATGCGATAACCGATACATATCTGTATCCCAAGAATGTGATACATAATATGATACCGATATTTCGAACACTGATTGTAAGAAACTATTTTTAAGTTAGACCAATTCAATGGCTTTCATTTAAGAAGGAAACTTAAATATCTCAAAGATAAAATTAACTCCTGGAAGAAAGGTTTTGGGTGCTAGGGAGCGGAATTCGACTCTATTGCTGAAGAGATCATGGAACTTGATCTTTTAGAGGAAAGAAGTGGTCTCTCATTAGAAGGCAAATAGAAGAGAAGAATTGTCTATGAAATACGCTCAGTGCTCCAAAGAAAAGGAACTCAAGTGACGGCAAAGATCGAGGGTGAAGTGGTCTCTCGTTAGAATTGTTAGCGCTCGGGCTCGAGCTAACAAAACTTCTTCTCTTGTAGTCAACAGGCCGAGAATCTCATATAAGAGTCAGATCTGTGACGCTATTGTTTAGCTTTATTCAAGCCTTCTCTCGAGGGAGAACTAGAAGCGACCGAGATTGGAGAGTATTGATTTCCTACAGCTTCCCTCTGCCAATGCTTCTCTCTTAGAAGCACCATTTTAGAGGAAGAGGTTCATGCAACCTTGGGTACTGTGTGCAGAGATAAAGCGTCGGGTCCCGACGTTTTCCCTATGTTATTTTATCAAAAGTTTTGGCATATTATAAGAAAGGATGTTATGGATTACTTGGCAAAATTCTAGCGTCGTGGTCGCCTATCTAGAGAACTCGGAGCTAAGTTTATTGCTCTAATCTCAAAAGTTAAAAGGGGCAATTCAGCTCAAAGATTTTAAGCTAATAAGCCTTATATGTGGTCCTTATAAACTTTTGGCCAAGATTCTCGCTCTTCGTTTTAAAGGTGTCCTTGCAAAAGTCATTTCAAACTCTCAGAGTGCATTTGTAGAGAGGGAAGACAGATTCTGGATAGTACGCTCATAGCCCATGAATGTATTGAGTCAAGATTCGAGAAGAAGAAAAGGCATATGATCACATCGATTGGGATTTCCTACACTATATGCTCGGAACATTGGGATGCAGCCTAAGTAAAGAAGTTGGATGAAGGCTTGTGTTCAATCTGTGTCTTTTTCTGTTTTGGTCAGCGGCTCATTGAAAGGTTTTTCAAGGCATCTAGAGGTCTTAGACAGGAGGATCCTTTATCCCCATATTTGTTCGTAGTGTAGGATGCTTCAAAAGGGAGAAGAAAATGGGTTTTTCAATGGGTTCATGACCTTGACGAATGGTTGTCAAATTAGTAGTCTTTAGTATGCCGATGACACATCTTTTCTGTGATGCAGAGGATTCCTCGATGGATAAATCTCCAGAAATTATTTGTTTTTTTGAAGCTATGTCAAGTTTTAAGATTAATGTGGCCAAATTTGAGTTGTTGGGGATAAATGTTTGTGATGGCGATCTTCGCCGCTTGGAGTATTTTTGGACGCATATTAAGGTCTTTCTCGTCGACTTATTTCGAGCTCCCCTTGTGCACCAGGAAGCCGGCTAAGCACCTTTGGGACCGGGTTCTGGAAGGGATAAAAAGAAGCTTGCTTCTTGGAAATGTCGATATCTTTCTATGGGGGGTCATCTTGCCCTAATCAAAATAACTTTTTTCTAATATGCCGGTTCAGTTTATGTCTCTGTTTAAATGTCCCAAGGAGGTGTCAGATAGGTTGGATAAGATGAGGAGGGATTTCCTCTGAAAAGGTGCTTCGGATGATAAGAAGTTCCACCTTCTCAAACGGTTCAAAGTGTGCAAGGCAATTAAAGAAAGGGGGACCAAGATTAGAGGTTTAGGAGATACGAATTTCACTCACCTTGGCAAATGGATCTGGCGATTTGCATCGGAGGGGAGATTATGGAGAGATTGTTGCTAGGAAATACGAGGTTCAAGAGGGTGGCTGGTTTGTAAAGAGATCTTCGCTCTATAGAGCTTCTCGTGTGTGGAAAGTGATTGCGACGATGGAGCATCTTATTACACGGAGGATTCCATTTTCTTTTGGCCATGGTCATTGCTTTCGTTTCTAGGTTGATAGATGGCGTGGAGATCGAGCTCTTCAGGACCTTTTTCGAAGAGTGGCAAACAAGATCTAGATCGATTCATTTCGGTTGCGAACTATTTTGCTACGATCAATAGATCAATGGTTCGGAATCCCCCTTGTAGGAGGCATATGTCGGATGGGGAGTTTGATGATTTTGTTGATTTGTTGGCCCATCTGTTGATGGCTTCCCCTCCTCCTTCTAACTCAAACTCTCTATTTCAATTAGGCCCCCCTTCTGGAAAATTCTCAATGCATTCTTTTGTGAAGTGTCCTGGTGAGGTTGGTTCCTCTTCGATGGCTCCTCACTCAATTTCATTGCTAGTTTTACAGAGCTCATCCGAGGGTTGCGGTTTTCATTTGGCTTGTGGGGCACAATAGAATTCTCACCTTGGACAATCTTTAAAGGAAAGCATTGATATTACCCAATATGTGTCTAATGTGTGAGTAGAACGCGGAATCAGTTGATCATTTGTTTTTGCATTGCTCCTTTGCCTCTGTAGTATGGGCCCATTTTCTTCATTTGCTTCATGTAGATTGGGTTATGCCAAAGTCAGTAGAAGATTTCATGTGGACCTAGCATGGAGAAGTAGGCAAATTAGAGAAAGCCAAATGATAATTGATTTTGATGGGGGGCTTTTGGGCTATTTGGGGAGCAAGAAATGGTCATGTTTTTTGGAATGAAAATGTGGGGGAAGAGGATCTTATTAAGCGGATTAAAAGGCTTGCTTCGAGTTGGGCATCATATGTTAAAGCCGATGTGTCCAGCAATCTTTTCAACGTTGTTAAGTGCTTTCTTGGTTGTATTCTTTTCCCGATTTGTCGATTATTAATATATATATATATATATATATATATATATATATATATATATAAAAGGGATTAGTTTGGAAGACCAAAGGTGACGCAAGACCATGCAAATTAACGTTAAAATAAGATGAACCTAGAGATGGATCGTAAAAAAGTAGAAGAAAGATATAACTAATCTACCACGGTTAGATGGCATTCAATAGGGAAATAAAGCATGTAAATTCAAATAATCACTGCCCCGCATTGATAACATCCACAATTTACGAAGAAAACTAGGATCCCAGGGTCCTAGAAGCCCTCCAATTAGCATAGGTTTGATTCTATCGGATTATTGACTTCTAGGGTTAGGATTTCTAGGGAATAATCAACTGGGGTTGTATGTGATAGGGTAATTTAGGACTTAGGGTTTAGGAAATTAGGAATTTGGGAACTAGGGTTAAGGAAGTGGGAGTTTTGATTTAGGGTATATGCTAAAGGAAAAGGGAATTTGAGAAATTAAGAGGGAAGAAGAAAAGATGTGCGAATGGATTCCTATAGGACTGTACGCTTACCGTATGAACGACAACATATGGTTAAAGGATTCTTGGTGTTGGGTTTGATGGGTGGATTTAAGAAGGTTTGGGTTTAAGGAGGTTTAGATAGAAGCAAAAGAAAAGATGGGTGATGGAGAAGAGAAGATGAAGATTTGAGTAGGCAACTTAAAAGAAGATGATCTCCCTTGAAAGATGTAGGGATCACTCCCACTATGGCTTCGCACCACTTCCCTTCACAGGAGAAATAAGCTTCTTCACAAAGCAAAGAGAAAAAACTCAAATCTTAAACAAAACTAGGGTCAAGGTTGGATGTTCACCACAACCCCCTACTCCTTAACAAAGTTACAAATAACCCCCCTTATTTCTAGCAAAAGTCAAATTAAATGCTTCAAAGTTCCAAATCTAACAAATAAACACCTAAATATCCACAAATTTTTTAAAATTAATAAATAAAGCAAATAATAAATCCTACAACTACAATCTTATTCTTATGATCAAGGGTCTACGTATCCATCCATCCAATCAACGTGTGATCCCACATGATCCAATGGTTTGATTAACGTGATATTGCACATGATCTAACAGTAGGATCCATGTGTGACAACTTGATCTACGGTCCAAAACTCCTTTGGGGTCCTCAACATCCATCCATCTGGTCTCTAAGCCAAAGAGAAAGTGGGGTTGATCTCCTCCTCCTTTGGTACACCGTGATGGTATGATGTCCTTATCAACTCTCCCCACCTAAGAAGAATTTGCTTCTAGCAAAACAATACCGCGATATTGCTTGAGAAGGTCTGGGTTGAGTCGTTGGAACACCGCCTTTGTAATCCATGTATTATCTGATACCAGCTTGTTCTTCCACTTAAATAAAGTTTTTTGAATTCCACCAAGCCAAGTGGAAACTACCTGCGCATCTAGAATATCTTCTATCTCCTCTCTTTTTTTTTTTGTATGGGTAGTAAAGGTGGTAGAGGCTTAGAAGAAATATTTGGTAAGGGCCAATGGTCATATGTATCATCAACAGGGTGCAAATGAGGGCCAGGACGGCCTTGGAAAGGCACAAGATCTTCCACATTGAATGAAGAATCGATGCCCATACTATTTGGAAGATCGATCACACACACATTGGGACCTAGTTTCTTCAATATCTTACAGGGTCCAACGTTGCGGGCTTGTAATTTCTTCACGGTTCCATGGGAAAAACGTTCAAGGCGCATTCTTTTTTTTTTTTTTTTTTTGAACACACGCACACACACCCCACACACTCACGTTCAAGGCGTATTCTTTTTTTTTTTTTTTTTTTGAACACACGCACACACACCCCACACACTCACGTTCAAGGCATATTCTTATCAAGACTTCATCACCCTCTTAAAATTCTTTAACCTGCGGTGAGAATCAACAAATATCTTGAATTTCTCATTGCTTACGTTAATCCGTTTCCTAATTTCATCATGCAAATCATGGATGTGACGTGTGAATGCATCTAATGGCCTATGAGATAATGACATGGGAATGAGGTCTATGGGCTTTCTAAGCTTATAAATTATAACCGATGTTTTAAATATTGACGATAATGGCTGATATATCCCACGATACATCATGCATCCCACCTATGCGATACGAAACACATAAGTAGTGCCGATATATCCTACATGTTCGATCCGGTGAACATTTTCAATTTCCGATCTCTCTTTTTAAAAAAAAAAAAAAAAATTATGTTAAGTCAGTGTCAAATGGTTATAAATCCATTGGTTCTTCATGTTTTGCATGAAAAATCATGGAGTTGGAGTTTTGATTTCGATATCCATTGGTTCTTCATGTTCTTTATGTTTTTTTTCAAAATTTTCCTTTAACCAGCTATCAATGAATACTAATTTCGAAGTATTTAGAAGTATTTGATGAAATGATCATCACATACACTCTAATTTCGACATTTGAGTATAGGTGGTCTGATTTGGGGAAATTTGAGGAAAATTCAAAATTTCCCAATGCTGCACTCCAAACATGAAATCAAGCATGTATGAGGGTTGATCTACTGATTTGGTAAGTCCTTGTCAATTTTCAGAAAATAAAAATCATATTTTTAGGAAAAATTAATAAATTATTATTATTTTTTCAAAATTTCCCTTTAACTAGCTGTCAATTGAGACTAATTTCGAAGTATTTAGGAGCGTTTGATGAAATGATCATCAAATATACTCTAACTGTTATGCATTCAGTATGGATATAGTTGCATTAGTTAAGTCAGAGAGCGCAAAGCTTAGTACGCTATACAAAGGAAACTTATTATGTGCACTTCTTTTTTGAGATGTTACGATTTAAATGTGTGCATTAAGGTCTTTTTTAACAATCCCTACGGTTTCATTGAAAAATTGAACCATTTCCCCAATATTTCCCAAAGAGTGCGATAAATTACCTAATACAGACGATATATCCTGTGAGATAACCGATACGTATCTGTATCCCAAGGATGCGATACATAACGCGATACCCGATATTTCGAACACTGCTTATAACCATGCACAACCTTAATCAGACTCATACTTGTGGACCTATTAGCAGACAAGTTGTACGCGAACTTGGCGATAGGAAGAACAACAGCCCAAGTCCTAATGTTGTCACCCACGAGATACCTCTATAAATTCCCTAGACTCCTATTAACCACCTCAATTTGACCGTCGGTCTGAGGATGGTACGCCGATGAGAACTAGAGTCTCATGCCCATCATGTGCCAAAGTTTCTTCCAAAAATAACTCATGAACCGAAAGTCTTGGTCAGACACAATGGTTTTGGGCAAACCATGCAAACGGCCTACCTCCTCAAAGAATAGTTTCGCAATGTTAGAGGCATCCAATGTCTTGAAACATGGAAGAAAGTGGGCCATTTTAGAGAAATCGACAAAGATGGAATTGTGCTTCTTGATAGTCTTGGGAAGCCTAAGCACAAAGTCCATGCTAATGTCTTGCCACGGTGCATGTGGCACTAGCAAAGGTGTATATAACCCCATGTTCTGCTTCTTCTATTTTGCCAGCTAAGAAGTACGGCATTGCCCAATAATTTTGGCTCTGTCTTGCTTGAGACATAGCCAATAGAATCGATCTTCCGCAAGGGCAATAGTCTTGTCACGACCAAAGTGACCTGCTACTCCGACATAAAGCTCCCAAACAAGGAAATCCCACAGAGAGGTACAGGGAATACAGAGTTTGTCACCTTTATATAAGAATCTATCAGTCGGGACAAATCCATTATCACTCCTTGACGGGTCAACCAAGAGCGACGCACATAATTTCCTAAAATCTGGGCAAGCAGGGTATTCATCCCTAAACTGGTCAAACCCAGTAACCTCTACACTCATGGACTGTAGAAGCATCACTCTACGACTAAGGGTGTCTGTAGGTTTGTTTTCGACCCTGGCCTCATGTTTCAATACGAACAAGTACACCTGAAGAAACTCAACCCACTTAGCATGCCCTGGGTTCAGCTTCTTCTGGGAGCTAAGATAACGTAAGGCCTCCTTATTAGAAAACAGGACATTCTTACAATAACAAATAGTGTCACCAATGTCTCAAGGACTGGACTACCGCATAGAACTCTTCGTCATGGTAGAGAATTGTTGTTTTGCATCATTCAACTTCTCACTAGAGTAAGCAACGAGGTGCCCTTCTTGACTAAGCACTCCACCTACACCTATACCAAATGCATCACACGCAACTTTAAAGACTTTAGAAAAGTCTGGAAGACGCATGATAGGAGCTTGGCTCATTTTGCCCTTTATCTCCTTGAATGCTCTAGAGGCTGCTTTAGTCTATGTGAACTCTCCTTTCTTTCTTTATGCAATCTATAATGGAAGCCATGATGGGACTAAATCCTCTAATGAACCGCCTATAGAAAGTTGTTAAGCCATGAAAGCTTCGTACCTCATGAATGTTCCGCAGTTCAGGTCACTCTACTATGGCCTTGACCTTCTCAAAGTATGCTCTCACGCCCTCAGATGATACAATGAACCCCTAAGAAAATAGCATTCTCTGACATGAATGTGCACTTCTTAAGGTTGGCATAAAAAATTTCAGTTCTGAGGACCCCGCAAACTTGCCTCGGATGGTGGAGATGTCGTTCCTTTGATGTGTTATATATGAGAATGTCTCGTTGAAGTACACAACAAAGAACTTGCCCATAAAGGATCTCAACACCTGGGTCATCACTCTCATAAATGTGCTCAAGGTATTAGTCAAGTCAAAGGGCATGACTAGTCACTCGTACAGCCCATCATTCGTCTTGAAGGCTATCTTCAATTCATCCCCTGGGCATATACATATCTGATGATACTGGCTCTTGAGATCAATCTTTGAAAAGATGGTGACACCCGTCATCATGTCTAGCATATCATCAAGACGCAGTATGGGAAACCGGTACTTGACCGTGATCATATTGATGACTCTTCTATCCACACACATAAGCCATGTGCCATCTTTCTTGGGTGTAAGATGTGTTGGCATGGCACGCGGACTCAAACCCTCTTGAATGAGACCCTTCCTAAGATACCCATCTACTTGCCTCCTCAACTCTGCATGCTCCGTACTCCGTAGCGTTCATTCAATAATGAGGAATGTTTGGTAGAGTCGCCCCATGGACAAGGTCAATGGCATATTGAATGTCCCTCATGGGTGAAAAGCTCATCCGCTAAGTCATCTAGAAATACATCGCGAAACTCGTCCAGAATCACATTCACCTAAAGGGGTCCCTCTACACTAACCTCGAGTGTAACTTCCCTAGCCACTAAGGCGTACACCATCGAATCCACCTTAGTCTCTCACTCAAAACTCCTTGGCGTTTATGACATGGAGAGATTTAGATTAGAACTTCCTCGTATCCCTTGGATTATCCGACTTCCCCTCAACTTTCTTCATTGCATTGCTTTTTGGTGGAGAGGAACTAAAGTGATCTTCTTGCCCTTATGCATGAATGAACACACATTTGAACGGCCATATATCATTACGCATCGGTCAAATAAGCAAGGTCGACCCAAAATGATGTGTCTGACATCCATGGCATGACATCACACCACAGTGAGTCTATATAGGACCCAAAATGAATAGGCACAAGACATCGCTAGGTGACGGGCATGGAAGATGCGTCAACCCAAGAAACTCTAAAAGGTTGAGGGTGAGGTTCATGTTTCAAACGCAAATGGGATAAAGTGCTAGTGGAGATCACATTTGTACAGTTGCCACTATAGACGATCACCTTGCAATTCTTTTCTCCACATTTTGCATAGGTGTAGAAAATCATAATCCAACGCCAGTCATCAGTATCCTTTGCATGGGCTAAGGTGCACCTGGCTACTGCAAGTGGTGTGGTCTCATCTTCCTCTACCATCTCATCACTAGCACTAGTGACATTTGGCTGATAAACTTCTTCTTCATACTCACCCGACTCCTGTACCCCATCGTCACAATCACCAACCACAAGGGTTTTGTTACTTTCTCTTGATGGACATTGAAGTGCTAAGCGTCCAAATCCCTAGCAATTGTAACATCGCATTGGATTGCCACCCATAGAGTTGGTACCTACTATAACTTTTCCTTTCGCATCTCTAGGGTGGGATGGTGGACCATTAAGGCCTTTGGCCAAACTCTTAAAGCTAGACTTAGCTCCCTGGGGAGTAGTCCTAAAATTGCGGCTTTAAGTACAACTCCAAATCCTACACTACGTGGTACATCTGTTCCAAGGTGCTAATGTCGCAAGAGTGAAGCTCTCGTTGGATGTTAGATCGGAGGCCCATCCTAAATCTAGATAGTGTGATCATCGGGTCCTCAATGTCACACCGCATCATATTCCTCAAATTTTGAGATGTAATTTGACACGGTCATTTAAGCTGGGCATGAGACGACTCAACTAACTTGATTCGTCTAACTCGTTCGGACCCGACTCAATCCGAACCGAATGGGTGAGTCGGTCCGAACCGAGTAGGCTTCGCCTAATCCAAACTCAAATCGAGTTGAGTCCGAGTTACCCAGTAACTCGACCCGACTCGACCTGAAACTTGATTCGTTAGACTCGACTCGATCCGAAACCCAACTCGACTCAGATTCGAGTGTGTGTGTGTGTGTGTGTGTGTGTGTGTGTGTGTGTGTGTGTGTATAACCCTAGTTTTTAAGTATCTTTAAACTTACCCACCACACCCAACCCTGATCCGAACCCAAACTCTCTCTCTCTCTCTCTCTCTCTCTCTCTCTCTCTCTCTCTCTCCCTCATCCTCCCTCTTCCAAATCCGGCAACTACCCACCACCATCACCACCCTCCTCTCTCTCTCTCTCTCTCTCTCTCTCTCTCTCTCTCTCCGACTTGGTGCCAACTCGACTCGACTCGGTACTTTTGACCGGTTCGGACTCGGTCTGAATCAATCCAGGGTATACCAGACTCGGATCGAGTCGGGTCAACCCTGACTTGGTCCAACTCGACTCGATGCCCAACTCTAACGGTCATGGATCCCTGGCCCAGGGACTGCCACTAGTCTAAGAGCCTCTAGCAGTAAGAGAGGGAGATATTTTTCCTTATCTCTTTCATCTCATCCCAATGCGCAACCGGGGCATCTCCCGATCTCTCCATGTGCCACTCTATGTTACTCCAAAATAGCTTAGCCTAGCCTATCAACTTCATCTTGGCAAACCTTACACGCCGGGCATCAAGCATAGCATACCACTCAAAATAGTGGTCCATGTATACCATCCAGTCAAGAAATGCCTTCAAGTCCAGTCGACCGTCAAAGCTAGGGGCCTCGACTTTAACACATGTAACTACATGCTCATTAGGATCATGGCAGCCCTGACGCTCTTGGACCCTAGCTCAACCACCTACATGGTCATGTGCCCCCCTATGGCCTTCCCCACCATCGGGTTTCGCCTGAGATTGTGCATCTTCCCCATTAGTGGGGGTTGCCTGCAAAGATGTTTCTATTTGGGTTACAGAACTACTGGTCACGGTCAGCTGTTGAGCAATAGCCCTATTTTGCGTCTCAATGGTCATCAGTCTTTCCAAGATGGTCATAAGGGTCTCGGCAATCTGTTCTGGGTTCATCATGGTGAAGTCCAAAACCTCGCCCAATACGAGTGGGCATGAACCAAAAACCTAAGGTGATGACTCGACAAGACCCTAGATAATCCTATACGACTCTATATGCAGGAATTCAACACGTGTACTAGAATTCAGACGTACTGAGAATTCTGTTGTCTGCACAGAATTTCAGGTAAATCAGAAATTCAGCTATCTACACAGAAGTTCAGATGTAACAGAAATTTCGGATTTAACTGAAAACTCAGATTGAACAGAAATTTCAGATTGTGAGCAGAATTTTCAGCTATTAGAAATTCAAATTTCTGAGCTGAAATTTCAGGTACAAGGATTCATATTCCTTCGCTGAATCTCAGATGTGCACACTGAATTTCAGGTATGCACAGAATTTTCTAGACACATGCAGAATTCTGGATCTGAATAAATTCCAGTTGCCTAAACAGAAACTTCAGATTTACACGCACATAATAACAGAATCAAACATATATGCTGAAGCTATTCATGCAAGATTTCAGACATATGCAAGAATGAAACAGAAAATCAACCTAATTGCAGGAAAATCAACTCTCTGACATGTGAATAATGTAGGAATACCAAAACGGGTTTAAACCTAAAACCTATGTCTCTGATACCAAAATTTGACGTAGGACCATGCAAGTTAATGTTAAAATAAGATGAAGGAATCTAGAAACAAATCGTAAATAAGTAGAAGCAAGATATAACTAATCTACCACAGTTAGATGGCATTCGATGGGGAAATAAAGCATGTAAATTCAAATAATCACAGCCCCGCATTGTAACATCCACAATTTACAATGAAAACTAGGTTACAAGGGTCATGGAAGCCCTCCAATTAGCATAGGTTTGATTCTATTTCAATTTGAAAGGCTCTTGACTTCTAGGGTTAGGGTTCTAGGGAATAATCAACTAGGGTTGTATGGGATAGGGTAATTTGGGACTTAGGGTTTAGGAAATCAGGGATTTGGGAACTAGGGTTAGGAAAGTGGGGGGTTTTGATTTAAGATACATGCTAAAGGAAAAGGGAATTGGCGAAATTAAGAGGAAAGAAGAAAAGATGTGTGAATGGGTTCCTACAGGACTGTACAGACGACCATATGAACAGCAATGTACATTGTCCAGTTAAAGGGTTCTTGGTGTTGGGTTTGATGGGTGGATTGAAGAAGGTTTGGGTTTCGGGAGGTTTAGATAGAAGCAAAAGAAAAGATGGGTGATGGAGAAGAGAAGATGAAGATTTGAGAAGATAAATTAGCTTGAAAGAAGATCTCCCTTGAAAGATGTAGGAATCGCTTCCACTATGGCTTCACACCACTTCCCTTCACAGGAGAAATAAGCTTCTTCACAATGCAAAGAGTAAAAACTCAAATCTTAAACAAAACTAGGGTTAGGGTTGGACATCCACCCCACTTCTCTATTTATAAAGTAATTTCTGGAAAATTACAACCAACCCCCTACTCCTTAACAAAGTTACAAATAACCCCCCTTATTTCTAGCAAAAGTCAAATTAAATGCTTCAAAGTTCCAAATCTAACAAATAAACACCTAAACATCAATAAATCTCTAAAAATTAATAAATAAAGCAAATAATAAATCCTACGACTATGATCTTATGATCAAGGGTCCACGTGATCCATCCATCCAATCAATGTGTAATCCCACATGATCCAATGGTTTGTTCAACGTGATATTCCATATGATCTAACGGCAGGATCCATGTGTGACAACTTGATCTACAGTCCAAAACTCCTCTGAGGTCCTCAACATCCATCCACCTGGTCTCCAAGCCAAAGAGAAATTGGGGTTGATCACCTCCTCCTCCTCCAGTACACTATGTGATGGTCTGATGTCCTCATCTAAAGGACACAAATGTCATGGTACTCATTCCCTCACTAAGACTCCCCCTGAAGTTGGAGAGTAGATATCAGTCATGCCCAACTTGTTGGTTATTTAGAAAATTTGAGAATTTTGGAGAGACCTAGTGAAAACATCATTCAATTGATCCTTAGACTTGGTGTACAGAGTAAGAATTTCCATATGATGCAATTTTTTCTTGAATGAAGTGACAGTCGACTTCAACATGCTTAGTTCTTTCATGGAAGCTTTGATTTTGTGATATGTGAATAGTTGTTCGAGTCTCACACTCCATTCCATGGGCTCCTAAACTGGGAAGCCTAACTCCTCCATCAACTTCTTCAGCCATAGTGACTCACAAGTCATATGAGCCATGGCCATATATTCAGCTTTATACTAGAGTGATCAACTATGAATTGTTTTGACCAGATTCCAGCCAACAAATGTACAGTTTGCAGAGGCAGAATGACCTTCATTTGGATCTCCATCCCAATCAGCATCAAAATAAGCTCCAATTTCAAGTTTCCATGAGAAGAATAGAGAATGTCACGTCCAGGTGACACGCTAAACAATGCAGAATCTGTTTGGTTAGCTTCAAGATGAGCAATGTATAGCCAAGTAACGTTGAGATGAATCAATTTGCTAATGATCTTCTGATAAGCTTGGGAATCTAGAAGACAGTCACCCTCATTGAGAAAATTTATAGTGTGGTTCTAGTGGTGAATCAACAAGCTTACAACCAAAGAAACCAATCTTGTTCCGTAAATCCAGAGTATTACTTCACTGGGAGACGACTATCCCATGCTTAGACATGATACCTCAACACCGAGAAAGTATTTTAGAGGCCCCAATTCCTTGATAACAAAGCAATTCCAGAGATTAATTTGTACCTCAATGGTGTTTTGATCGTCTCCACCGAGAATAATATCATCGACATAGACAATGAGAATAGTGGCATTGTTGGAATGCCTTTTGACAAACATAATGTGATCAACATTGCAACAGTGAAAGCCAATGTTGAGAAGACCACTACCGAAACTGTAGAACCGGGACCATAGAGATTGTTTTAGCCCATATATTGTCTTCCAAAATCAGCACACCTTATGCTTCTCCCCCTTATGGGTAAATCTAGGTGGTGGCAACATGTAGACATTGTTATGCAAATCACTGTTCAAGAGGGCGTTTTTAACATTCAGTTGATGCAAAGACCGATTAAAATGAGTAGCAAGAGAGATGAGAACTTGGATGTAATTGAGTTTGGTGACGAGAACAAATGTCTCCAAATAATGAATGCCATAGGTTTGCGAGAATCCTTTTGCTACCAACCAGACCTTGTATTGAGAGATGCTTCCATCAGAATTATGCTTTAGAGAGAACCTATTTGCAACCAATGAGTCATTTCCCTTTTGGTAGTTCAATCATCACCGATGTGTGATTTTTCTCTAGTGCTGCCACCTGCCATTTGTTCTTCCATGGCCACTCTTTAGGATGGTTTCCCAAGGGCCACATCAATTCTTTTGGGAAGAGGAACTCAATCAAGGGAGGCAAGAATGACCTATGTGACAATCATAAACATTGAAAGGAGACATCTGTCAATAGTGAGCAGTGCAACTGCGTGTTCGTTTTTGAAGAGCACTACGAAGATCCAAGTTCAGATGAAGAGATAGTACCTTTGTGAGTTAGGAAGATCAAGTCCAGACTCATTCCCAATCTCTTGCAGGTAAGTTGGAATTCCTTCAACAGATACTCCCCCTCACTCTCGTTTTGTGAACCTGAATGGACAGGTTGGTTGAGACTTAGCCCCATTCTTTTGAAAGTTTGAAATTCCTTTGACAGATACTCTCCCTCATTGTCGCTTTGAAGGATTTTTATGTGAACCTGATACCAATTTAAAACCTATTTGTGGAACAGGCTGTTGAGAGACTCAACCCATTTTCTTGAAAGTTTGGAATTCCTTTGTCAAATACGCTCCTCCACTGTCGCTTTGAACGATTTTTTTGTGCCCCACTTCGAAGGATTTTTATGTGAACCTATACAGACAGGTTGGTATGGACTCAATCCCAATGTCTTGTTACGAAAGATGGAATTCCTTTCGTAGGTACTTTCCCCCGCTATAGCTTTGAAGGATTTTTATGCAAACCTAAAATACTTTAATACCATTTTTGGAACAGGTTGTTTGGGACTCAATCCCATTCTGGAATTCCTTTGACAGATACACTCCCCCACTGTTGCTTCGAAGGATTTTTATGTGAACCTAAAATTAATTTTGAAACCCATTTGTGGAAAGTTTTGCAGTAGTGGGAGCTCCACTCTTATGCTCCATTAGGTAGATCTGAGTCATGTGAGATGAGTCATCGATAAATGAAACAAAGTATCAAAATCCGCAAGTAGCAATAATAGGTGCAGTCCAAACATTAGAATAACCCAGAAAGCAAGTCATAATGTCTTTTAATTAAATTTATTGCTAGGAAAAGTACTGCAATGATGTTTAGATAGTTCCTAGGTTGCACTCCAAACAAATCAAGAGCAACAAGACTAAAATAATGCGGGGGCATTTTCACACCAGGCTCGAGTGGGGTGGCTTGTGGGATACAAGGGCACACTCGGGGTGGGCGGCCCGCGTAACCCAAGGATTTGGGGTCCGTGTGAGGCAAAATCCATAGATTTGGGGCCCACGAGGGGGCGAAACCCATGGATTTGGGGCCCATGAGGAGGATCCGGCCGAGGACCTAACCCATGGATTTGGGGCCTGGGCTATGAGATAAATGAATTAATTCATCATGCTTTATCAGTTAGAGCTTTTAAAGCAAATGGCTTATTCTCCTACATCAAATTGGTAACAGGGCGGGTGATCTCGTGTTCGAGACTCCTCACCAAGGGTGATTAATGCAGGGGCATTTTCACACCAGGCTCGACTACGGTGGCTTGTGGGATGCAGGGGCACACTCGAGATGGGTGGCCCGCATAACCCATGGATTTGGGGCCCGTGTGAGGCGAGTGGCTCGTGTGAGGCAAAACCCATGGATTTGGAGCCCACGAGGGGGCAAAACCTATGGATTTGGGGCCCATGAAGAGGGTTCGGCCGAAGACCTAACCCATGGATTTGGGGCTTAGACTATGAGATAAAAGGATTAATTCCCCATGCTTTATCAGTTCGAGCTTTTAGAGCAAGTGGCTTATTGTCCTACATCATAAAAGCAATAGGAAGAAGCCATGGAAGAGTGGCCAAATTGACAGTGCCACATATGAATATCATCCTTATTCACATTTAGGGGTCATTTGGATGTCTGTAAATTGTTTAAGTGGTAAATGATTTACAGTTATAAACCATTTACAGCCATGGATTGAAATATCGGTACCGTATCGGTCAATATGAGTGTATCGTATCCATATCGGCTCGATACAATATGCGATATGGCCCTATATCGGCCGTATCAGTTATGTGTGGGGGCTGTATCGGGGCCATATCGGCCCGTATTGGCTGATACAAGCGTATCAGGTTTGATATGCACACGTATAAGTCAGACCCGATATGCGTATAGAAGGCTCAAACCGGACCTTTCTTTCCCCTTTTCGATCTCTCTTTCTCTCCCTCATTTCTACTCCAATCTCTGCAATACCTAGATTAAATCATTCCTAAGTGATTTTTGACACCATTAAAAGCAACTTGGAGGATCAAAATATCCAATTTCAACCAATTTGAAGGATCGAAACATTTTAGGGCTGGTTTTGAAAAAATCGAAAAATAAGTATTAAAAAAAAAAAAAAAAACTCCATTATTTGTTGTCGATCCTTCTAATCCATTGTTATGTTTATTAGACCTCTATATCTACCGAAAAACTTTAGTTTTAAAGATCGATTTGAGCTTTTTTGGGGCTTTTATTTTTGGGCATTTACACCCGATTTTTTTATATTTTTCAAAATTCGGTTAAAAAATTAAAAAAAAAAAAAAATGATCTTTGATTTGTTACATCTGTAATCTCCAGCCATTTTCAATCAGAGATATGTAGATCTGATCTTCTTTTTTTTTTATCTATTGAAAAATATATAAATTTCGGATTTTTTTTAATCTAATGTTTCTGATCACAAATCTGGAGAGGTTGTGCATTTTTTAACAAATCTACATCAAATCTCATAAAAATGTTTTTTTTTTTTTTTGGAATTTTGAGATTTATGGAAATTTTGAAAAAAAATAAATTCAAATGAATTGCTTTGGGAGGGTGGCTAAGTTTATTGTTTTGGTTTTTTGAGTTGTTTTATATCATATCGAAGTAGTTTGGTCACCATTTTTCAAATATTATGTCTAGTTTTTTAATTTTTTAAGTTTTTGTTATTTTCTAAAATATGTTGATGCCTTAATGATGCAAATTGATAATACATTTTTTTTTATTGTTTGTGGTGTTTGTTTGGACTTTGTGGCTTGTGCAAATTGTAAAGTACTAGGGTAGCCATTGTTGTGTAAATTATAATCGTATTTGTTAGTGGCTGGAACTGGAAATGGGAATGAAGATGTAGGGTGGAAGTATGGTGTACGGATAGGTGGGAGTAGACAACAAATAATGTGCATATTTTGCAGGAGGAGTGTGAGTGGGGGCATAACCCGATTAAAACAACACTTAGCCCATCAAAATGGTCAAGTTTCAGGGTGTCCAAGTGTTTCTCAGGTAGTAAAGGAGAAGATGAAGAAGAACTTAGAAGAAATTAAGGGTAAAAAGGCAATAAGGGAGAGAGAAGGAAGGCAACGCTTGACCAATGTAGACCAGAGATGTTTGGGGATCCTACACTGTTGCCTGATGAGGTCATTGAGTCAGGGGAGGATTCAGATAGGGAGATGATGATTGCGAGGAGGGAAAGTTTATGAGCTCACCGTGAGGATGAGGAGCAGCATCGAACGTTTGGGAGGACTTGTTCGGTCCATGATGTGGGTGGTGGTGGCGGTAGTGGGCATGTTAATCACTATATGTAACTTATGTTTACTTGCCGCGTGGAGATCATGATGAAGTTGTCTATTCTAGCGCCTATCTATGAGGTTCCAATATTCCTTGTAGTAGAGGATTCTTTGGATCTTTATTTATTAATTTTCCTTTGGATCTTTATGTAGTGTTGAACATTTGATATGTTCTATTGTTCTCCCTTTCAATCAACTTGTAGGCTTCTTTTTAAACCCACAATTCCGATATGCAACTACATATAAAGATGTTATGAGATTACTATTGGTTTGAAGAATGCTATAAAAAGGTTGGAGCTAGACATTAACTGACAGGTTGATGCTATTAATGAAGTTAATAATTATTTACATATGTAGATTGTAGAGTCTGAGACTTGTGGTACTTATTATTACCTACTATTTCACAGGTAGAAGTGCATGAACTAGCAATGGGCAGCTTTGGAGACTCACTTGCACGAGCTGCAATACAAAGAACCAATCCAGGTAGGTGAATTAAGTTATAAGATAAAAAAGTATGTTTTTACAAATTTAATAAACTAAATAACTAATATATGATATTAAGATATATTTCTTTGTTATTTATGCAGCTCAATAAAGTACACCTACACTACGGAATATTGCAATAAGAATCTTGAGTCAATACACATTTTCTGCTAGTTGTGAAAGAAATTGGAGCACATTCGCCCACATCCACAATAAGCAGCGGAATCGATTGAAGGAGATAAAGGTGCAAAG
The DNA here is from genome assembly GCA_037074715.1 of Magnolia kwangsiensis. Classification (NCBI taxonomy): domain Eukaryota; kingdom Viridiplantae; phylum Streptophyta; class Magnoliopsida; order Magnoliales; family Magnoliaceae; genus Magnolia; species Magnolia kwangsiensis. Next base: position 103,489,162 of record CM073576.1, on the reverse strand, counting down.
AAATGTATTTATCCACTATGATGTAAGGTTACATTTGAAAAACATTAAGAAAGCAAGAGATCAAGCTGACAATCAAGCGCAATATTGTCCAATAATTTTAGATTATATTTTTGTTGAAGACGACCCTCTTCTTCCATGGCTTGAACAAAGGGAGAAAGGCAAAGAACCAGCTAAAAATGAGGATCTTGAATACCCAGAACTCGTTGCAGAAACCGCTCAAAGCCATCCTCCAAAGCCGATTATTGAAGAAGCTGACGAACGTGAATGTAGTAGTAGTGTGACTCAAACTGATACCCATAGTGGTGACAACAATGGTGGTGGTAGTGATGCACTTGCTGCTCGTGTTGTTATGCACACCATACAACCGTCTACAGATCGTGAGGCAAATAAGCACTGACATGATACACAAGGCTAGACTTATGAGTGTACTGAGTCAGGATACAGCCAGCCAGGGGGGGAGGAGCACCATGGAGAGGCTCGCGCCACTGGCACTCATGAGCACTGGGACATCAGGAGGCTTACGGACATTATGGATACGGTCCATACGGATACACAGAGCCTATTGCACTACTTTCATGTTGGAGTATTCCTCTTGATCATCAGTATGGATATGGATATGGATATCCGGATCCAAATCCAAGTTATTCGTCATCGGTATCACAGTCTTAGCAGTACGAGCAGCAGTATGTCGATTCGTCTGGCGCTGGTGGATATCCTTACTTGGGATTAGGGTTGGTTCCTAGTCAGGATAAAGTCTTCCTTAGGTTTTGTTGACCTACTCTTTCCATCCAGCCCTGGTTATTATAAATATGTAGCAGCAGTAGCAGCAGCAGCAGCACCTGTTGCACAGCCACAAGCACAGTCGGATGATGACGAGGATGTGGAAGTCGACCGACCACAAGCAACCAGATTTTCATTTTGGTGGTGATTGGTGAGTTTTTATTAAGAATTAAGAGTAATGTATTTTTAGATATTATTCACATTTAAGGAAATTGATAAGTACCAATTATTTCTACACTTACATTGTTTGTTGTTAAATACACCTCACCTATCACACACATTCTCCAAGCAAACACGTACAACGTACGTACTAGTGAATAGACTAGTGAGTAGTAAGTACTGAGTGGTGATACTTCTTGAGTTCTTGGACGTGTTAGAATATTAGCAATATATGATATCAATTTATGTCATATATCAACAATTTATATAAAGAAAAAATCAACACCAAAACTTATAGTAGGTCAACCCGTCGGGACAGTATTCTTACCAAAAAATGGTCCAATACACTATTGAATACATGGTCAAAATACAAAATACATAAAAATAAATAAATAACTAAAATAATGATAAATCCGTAAATATCTCATTTTATCCTATTTTTCATATTTTTTTTGCTATAAAAAAAATCTAACTGATACAGGCCGATATGGGGCCCGATTTCGATATGCGATGCCGTATTGTATCATTTTTTTGAGGGGCCGATATGGCGGCCGATACCATCATTCAGAACCATGTTTACAGCTTGTCTTGTTTGGTTTTAAGCTGTAAATGATTACCTATGTTTGGATAGCCCGTAAATTGTTTGAGTCTTGTAAATGGAGAAGCAATCTTTGAAAATACAGCCATAAGGCTATAAATGGAGAGTTGTAAATGAAATCGCACCTTTTTTGCTTGTAAATGAGATGGGGGTAGATGCTACAAATCATTTCCCGTAAATGATTTACAGGCAAAAAAGGTCATTCAAACACAATGATGCAGGACATGAAAATTCAAGTATGATGTGCGAGATTTCAGGCTTAAAATCACGTTAGTTCAGAAACGATTACACAAATTTCATATCCCACATGAAAATCCAAACATTCAAGGTGAATCTGTACGGGTCCAGGCCTACATATGATAGGTTTGGACCAATAAAAATTATGAATCAAACAATACTCAAAGATAAGAAATAGTCATCCACACATGCATAGTAATCAGTCCCTAATTCAAAGGATTCCCTAATTTTAATTCAAGGAACCCTAGGGTGGGAAAAGGGGCAAATAAATTAGAGCTAATGCAAACTAGGGTTAGGGTTTATGAAATAGTAATGAAAAGAGGAAAACAAAAGGAAACCTGACCCAGAGAAAGCTTTTGCGTGCAGACGGTGACCCGGGGATGATGCACGTGTGCAGGTGGGCTGGACGCACGTGTGATGGAGGCCCGCCCTCCCAAATCGACACCTAGGCCTTGGTCGGCCAGGGGAGGTCTCCAATCCCTCCAAGTTTGACAATGATCCGACATAAGGTCGAGGCATAGTGCTCCACCAAAGTTTCAACCCTCCTACAGGTCCAGATTCTGGAAACTAGCTGTAGGGGGATGAATAGCTGTAAAAGTTGAAAAATTCAAAGCAATAATGATGATAGAAGATGAAAGATATGGATGAAAGAGGGTAGGGGCGGATGGGGATAGATGTGGCTTCGCACTATGGTATTTAGCCCTTCGAAAAGGGAGGGCTTCACACCCACTTTTGAATTTTTCCACAACTCACTAAGAGAGCAAAAAAATAAAGCCGGAATTTTTATGAAACTTTAATGACTGAAAAGAACTACAAGGGGTGCCTATTTATAGAGAAAACCCTATACCCCAAAAACTCGCATTATGTGCGCAACCTATTACTTGGCGATGAAGTAAACTATAATATAAATCAAACAAAGAAATCTAAAACGTTCACGGTGTTCTAAATAATAACAATATGCAAAACCTAAAATATGAAATCAATCCGACGAGTAGGCCACGATCATGAGATCCCATAACAGGATTTTCTTGACTATCGGGCCCACCCTTTTGAACCAAAACTTCTTCTATCTAGGAGGCCCTCCTTGGACGCCATCATCGAGCTAGATCGATGGTGAGACCCTCCTGCGTACGTACGTGCGTTTTGGGAGGGGGGGAAGGTGTGCATATGATGTCTCCATCAATTCTCCCCGACTGTGAAGATTTTGCCACTGGTGAAATAAAACTCCTGAACCGATCCAGAATGTCAGGATTAAGTCACTGAAGCTCCTCTTCAGTGAGCCACGTGTTGTCTGAAGCTAGGCGTGACTTCCATTTAACCAGGAACTTCTGAAACCCGTCGTCCGACGTGGATATTATATGATGGTCCAGAATATCCTCTATTTCCTCTCTCGGTGTGGGAAGGATAGGTATGTAAGGTAGAGGCTAAGAAAATGGGTCGGAAATGGTAGGTATGAGACGTAGTAGCTAGGAAGATGGGTCAGGACAGGTAGGTATGGGAGGTAGAGGCTGAAAAAATGGGTCAGGACGGGTAGGTATGGGAGGTAGAGGTTGGAAAAATGGATCGGGAGGGGTAGGTATGAGACGTAGTAGCTGGGACGATGGGTCGGGACGGACAGGTATGGGAGGTAGAGGCTGGGAAAATGGGTCGGGAGGGGGTCATGGATCAAGGAAAAGGTCTGATGAATCAAGAAGGTTAGGCGAAAGACTGGACAATGCATCAATGGCCCCTTGAAATGCAACTAGATCCTCCACATTAAATGTGGAATTAATTCCCATGGAGGGTGAAAGATTTGCCACATAAGCATTGAGACCATTTCGTTTTATAATTTTGACGGGTCCAGCGCTACACGCGTGTAACTTACAAACGGCCCCCGGAATATACCGCTCGGGCCTGATGCGGACCATCACAAAGTCCCTTACATTGAATTCCTTAAAACATTTATGCTGGTCTGCAGAAAATTTATAATGTTCATTACTAGTAGTGATCTTCTGCCTAATTTCTTGATGTCATGAATGAATGTGATACACAAAAGACTCTGCAGGCTCTGATGGCCTATGGGACAGTGACATAGGGACAAGATCAATAGGTTTCTCAGGTTTATAACCAGTAACGACTTCACAAGGACTGAGACCTGTGGACCTATCGATAGAACTATTAAATGCAAACTCAGCTGTAGGTATTACAATGTCCCATGTTCTGGTGTGCTCTATATCCCTCCTAGGGGGAGACTCATCCAGTGGATCATCAGGAAAGACATCATGAAACTCATCCACTTTCAGAATGGCCTCAGTAGGTAACTCTACACTAGCATCTGGTGCACTCTCTCTAGCCACGAGGCCGCACATGTTGTACCCCTCAAAATAATGGTCTTAATGTCCCTCATAGGGTGGGGGTACAGGTGCACGCCCATGACTGATTCCTTGGCCACTTCCATTCATTGGTCTATCCTCCTGGCCACCTGCCTGAGATTGACCATCTTCCCTAATGGTGGTGTTTGTCCTAAGGGAGGCCTCTATTTGGTCAAGGCGTTGATCTATGTCTTATTCCAAGCGCTTACCAGAAGACTCGATCTGCTAGGACAGCTTGTTTAGTGACTCTAGCAGTTATTCCATGTTTAGTGTAGGGTGCTAGCCAAAACCATGACCCATACATATGGGCATACAACTTGCAACTCCACCTAAGGACTTTCTACGACAACTATATGTGACTAAATGATCCTATGAGACTATATGAGGGAAACTGCGCAGTGCTACTAAAATCCAGCAGTATAGTTGTCAAAATAAAGGAATAACAGAAAGTTACAGCAATGTAAATTGCTAACTTCCTACTAACTGAAATTTCAGCAACTAATATCAGGGACTATGGACTCCTAAAAGCTACATATGATGAACTGAATGCATGATGGACTCAAACAAACCTAAACACGTAATATATTCCCCTATAAGAACCCTAAGTTCTGATACCAAATTTAATGCAGGGCATGAAAATTCAAATATAATGTGCGAGATTTCAGGCTTAAAATCACGTTAGTTCAGAAACAATTACACAAATTCCACATCCCACATGAAAGTCCAAACATTCAAGTAAAGAGGAATCTATACGGGTTTAGGCCTACACATGATAGGGTTGGACCAATAAAAATTATGAATCAAACGATACTCAAAGATAGGAAATAGTCATCCACACACGCATAGTAATCAGTCCCTAATCAAAGGGATTCCCCAATTTCAATTCAAGGAACTATAGGGTGGGAAAAGGGGTAAATAAATTAGGGTTAATGCAAACAAGGGTTAGGGTTTATGAAATATAAATGAAAAGAGGAAAACCTGACCTAGAGAAAGCTCCCGCGTGCAGACAATGACCTGGGGCAAACGCACATGCGTAGTTGGGCTGGCCGCACATGTGATGGAGGCCCACCTCCCCAAATCGACACCTAGGCCTTGGTCGGCCAGGGGAGGTCTCCAATCCCTCTAAGTTTGATAATGATCCGACGTAAGGTCGAGGCGTAGTGCTCCGCCGAAGTTTCAACCCTCCTACAGGTTCAGATTTTGGAAACTGGTTGTAGGGGGATGAATAGCTACAAAAGCTGGGAAATTCAAAGCAATAATGATGATAGAAGATGAGAGATATGGATGAAAGAGGGTAGGAGCGGATGGGGATAGATGTGGCTTCGCACCACAGTAGTTAGCCCTTTGAAAAGGAAGGGCTTCGCACCCACTTTTGAATTCTTCTACAACTCACTAGGAGAGCAGAAAAATAAAGCAAGAATTTTTATTAAGCTTCAATGAATGAAAAGAACTACAAAGGATACCTATTTATAGGGAAAACCCTATTCCCCGAAAACTAGCATTATGTGCGCAACCTATTACTTGGCGATGAAGTAAACTAAAATAAAAACCAAACAAAGAAATCTAAAGCGTTCACGATGTTCTAAATAATAACAATATGCAAAACCTAAAATATAAAATCAATCCGACGAGTGAGCCACGATCATGAGATCCCATGATGAGCTTTTCTTGATTATCAGGCCCACCCTTTTGAACCAAAACTTCGTCTTCTAGCTAGGAGGCCCTCCCTGGATGTCGTCATCGAGCCAGATCGATGGTAGGGGCCTCCTCTTACGTTCGTACGTGCGTAGGGGGTGGTGTGCGTGCGCATGTGCGCATGATGTCCCTATCACACAATACAAATGATTTCCCTGTAAATCATTTACAACTTGTCCCATTTATAGGCATCCAAATTGGGCTAGTGGTATGGCCTTTCTTCCTTTTAGATGGAATTGTGGGAAAAAAGAAAAAAGAAACACATGTTAGTTCAATTCGAGGTGAACCGGCCCTAATGATTTTATAGATAAAATAAAGGATTCAGTTGTTTCTTTCTTCATTGCTCAATCACAAATAAATAACTACATAACTCAACCAACCACAACCCACACAACAACTTAGTTACATGACATGTGTCTCATACCTACAAAACTACCTAGACATGGAATCATGGATAACTCTTTACATGCAATGTGTCCCATACCTACAAAACTACCTAAACATGGAAAGGCCCCATGATCCATGTAGGCACATATCAATCCTCCCTGTTCGAAGCGACCTTGTCCTCAAGGTCAACATTAGGAAATTGCTCCAAGAGTGTATGATACCTCTCCCATGTGGCGTCTTCTGGTTGCGTGCCCTCCCATTGAACGAGTACTTCTGTAATAACGTAGTTGCCTCTCTTCACCATCTTACATCCAAGAATGGTCTATGGCCTTGGCTAAATAACTACATCTTCAATGAGGGGAGGATGGGAGTTGCAGATGCACATGAGTTCCCAAATTCTTCTTTAGGTGCGAGACATGGAAGATGGGGTGAACTTTGGATCCCATTGATAGTTCCAATTTATAGGTAACTTATTTGATTCGTTGTAGAACCTTGAATAGACCAAAATAACGAGTAGATAGCTTCATGGATCTTCTGAATACGATCGACTCTTGACAGTATGGTTTGAGTCGTAAATACACCCAATCGACAACTTCAAACTCCCACTTAGTACAATGTGAGTCTATTAGCCCTTTCATTCTCTCCTGTGTTACCCATAAGTTCTCCTTGAGGAGGGACAGAATGCAATCCCGATTGCGTAGCTCGGCCTCTACTGTTTGAACTTGAGTGGTCCCCGGCACATAACTAGGAAGTTGGGGTGGGGGCACAACATAGACAACTTCATATGGGGTTACCTTGGTAGTTGAATGAAAAGAGATGTTGTACCACCACTCTACCCATGGTAGCCACTTCACCCATTCTTTCAGTCATTCACTAAAGAAAAATCGTAGGTAATTTTCCAAGCATCAGTTAACCACTTCGGTTTGGCCGTCAGATCGAGGATGGTAAGTTGAGCTCATGTTCAACTTAGTTCCTTGTAAACGAAACAATTCCTACCAAAAAATGATGTTGGAGATGGCATCACTGTCGCTAACAATGGCATGTGGCATACCATGAAGCTTAAAGATGTTATCAATGAAGAGATGGGCCACCACACCACCGAAGCTATATAGGGGTGCAACGTTGCTACAAAGTATGCGTACTTAGATAAGCAGTCCACCACCACCAATAACACGCTCTTACCATGTGAGAGGGGTAACCCATCTATGAAATCAAGAGAGGTGTCTATCCAAACACTCAGAGATGGGAAGTGGTTGTAATAACCGCGGTGGTGCCACATTCTCATTTTTGTGGCATTGACACACGTCATACTCTCTTATATACTGGCGAACACAACGTCATAGCCCGGTGGTCCCACACTCTCATATTTGTGGCATTGACACATGTCACACTCACTTATATATTGGTGAACATAACATCATGGCCCTGGCCACTAGAATGATGAGGTTACCTGATGAAGGGCCTTGTGAAACCCCGAGTGCCCAGTGACTAGACTCTTTATGAAGTTCCTTATGAACCTTGGCTCATAAGGGCGAGGAGGCGGTGAGCATTAGATGCCCATTACAGTATGGGATCTCGTCAATCATCGCAAAGCATGTGTTGTCCAACTGGCCTTTCTGCCAACGTTGAAACAACAATTGTAACTCAGCATTGACGTTGTATTCAGCCCGAACCTCATCAAGCCATGTAGGAATGGGTAGTGATATGGCTAAGAGGCTTCCTTCTTCAGCCCTTCTGGATAAGGCATCAGCTACTTTAATATCACGTCCGCTCTTGTAGTCTATTTCATAATCATATCCAAGGAGCATTGTTAACCACTTTTGTTGTGTCGGAGTGGTTATACACTGCTCCAAGAGATACTTTAGACTTCTTTGGTCAATTGTAATTTTGAATCGCTTCCCCAATACAAGGATGCCATTTTTGGACTACAACAATTATAACAAGGAGCTCCTTATCATAAGTGGAGAGTTTAGACTTTTCCCTTTTAATGCTTAGCTAATGAATGCCAAGGATTTCCCATCCTGCATCATTACCGCGCCAATTCTGTTTCCTGACACATCACACTCCAAGACGAAGGTTTTAGTGAAGTCGAGTAGGGCCAAGACAGGTGCCTGCATCATGGCCTGCTAAAGCAAATGAAAGGCCTTTACAGCCACCTCTGCCTAGTCGAAAGAATTCTTTTAGAGAAGAGAGGTGGGTGTGATACGATCTTGCCACAGTCCTTTATGAACTTTCTATAGTATCTGGTGGGGCCCGAAAATCCTCACAGGGCCTTTGGAGTAGTGGGACGAGGCCAGTGGAGCATGCAAGCAATTTTATCACGGTCGACAGTTACTCCCTTTTGCAATATTATGTGGCCCAAGTATTTGCATTCCTCTATCTTGGAATAGAACTAGTGAGTATGTAGGATCTCCAAAGTAGCCTAAAGATGGGCTAAATAACAAGGTGTTCCGTATCCGTTACGATACGCCCGTAAAAGCTGATACGTATAGGTAACGGCCATGACCGTTACGTAATACGGGGGGTGAAAAGGGGCAATTAGTTTTTTTAAACCATATCAGCCGTTACAGTGGTCGTAAAGGCCGTTACAGGGCATAACGACCGTTACTCCTGTAATGGTCGTAAAACAATCACTTTTTTTTCTATTTAAATTCATTTTTCCCCTATTTTTCACTTTTCTCATTCCAAAAACTCTCATATATCATTTTACAACAGATTTCGACCACTCTTACTATAGCTTTTAATATTAAAATTGTGGATTGAAGTGATTTGAGCGAATAAAATCTCCGAGGGACTTTTTTCAAAAAATTGAAAAAGCAGCATTTATGCTTTTTTCTGATTTCTAGTTCTAATGCTTGATTGTGATATGTAAACATTAGAGACATAATCATATTAAACAATTCACTAGACAGCTCGATACAACACTCTCACCAAAGAGTAGACTGTTACAGTACCATAAACATGTTCAAAACAAAAAATGAATACATATTTGAAATATTTACATTATTCTTGATTTTCTATATATTTTTTCAGAATTTTTCGGGCAAAAGAAAATTTTCGACCATTACGAGGGTTGTAACGGTCGTTACGCCCCCGTATCGGCCGTTATGGCCGATACCCGTATCAATAATGGTGGTGACCATTACGGCCATCGTTACCGATATGGAATACCTTGCTAAATAATCTCCCCAAGTTCGACTATATATTAATAGGGTTGTACATCAAGCCAAGTTGAGTCGAGGTGGGCCAAGCTCGGCTTGACTTGTCCATGCTCTACTCGAGCTCAACATTGGAGCTTGGCTTGTTTACCAAAGATTTTGAGTCGAGCTCGAGTTGAGCCAGTGGATTGAGTCGAGTCAAGCTTACCTCGAGTTGAGTCGAGCCTGTTCCCACGTCAATTTATGATATGTTTTGCTAAAAAATACAAATTAAAAGTCAACAATATTAAGTCTAAAATGTCTCACATGCCACATTACTAAGACAAAAAAAAAATGTCACATATATGATATACCTCTATATACCACATGTTGGTCCTCAACATCAAATCCAAAAAGTGAAAATACATTACAAAATATAAAAGCTTAAATAAATTTTTAAAAGTTTACATTCCTTCAAGCAATTTTAGATACATTTTGAACCTCGTCTTCACTTCCATTCTCGTCCTCATACTCTTCAACATCGAAACTGCTACCGCCCCAAACTGGATGCAACCAATCTTGCGTACATATCAGTGCTTCAACTATTTTTTAGGCGAGTGAACTTCGATACTTGCTAACAACCCTGCTTCCCATGCAAAAAGTTGATTCTGATGCCACAATCGAAATCGAAATTGATAATATCTCGTGCCATTACCGAAAGTTTAGGGTATTCACGAGCTCTCAACTTCCACCACTACAAAACATCAAAATCATCTTCTTATAACCTTATGACCAACTCCTTTAGATACTTCTCCACTTTTGATTTAGTTTTATATGTCTCTGTTTCTTCTTCGTTTAAAAAAGACAAAGTCACAAAGTCGCTTTCCTCCAGTAGAAGAATTACCCGACCCCGTAGATTGAGAAGTAACTATTATACTAGATGTTGCGGCCAAAGTACCAATATATGAAGTGAACAACTCTTCAACTACAGCATGAATAATGACGGTCTCTGCTGAAACTCTTTTAAAACTGGAATAAAGTGATCTAAAAACATACCTAACCATTGACATCTTGTACCGTGGATCCATAAAAACTACAATTGTCATTAACAAGTGGCAGTCAGACCAATACTTATCGACTTTCATCTGCATTCCTAGAGCAATCGCCCATAAAAAATCCGGACCCTCATTAGCACACTTTTTTTGCGCATCCATAATGAAAAAATTTCTGGAAGAAATTGATTTGTCGTAGGATACTTATTCACTAAAAAAATCTTCTTGCAGTAGTAAAAAACTTTAAGAAATTGAAGAACATGTTTAGCTTTCGTCCAATCTTCATCATTAGGCATGTATGTGTACATTTTATTGCGCGTCGCAAGTTCAGGGAATGCAACTTTAAATTCTAAAATTGTATCCAACATTTCGTAAGTTGAATTCCAGCGCGTGCAAACATCCAACTTCAAATGCTTTTTAGATTTCAATTCCAAACGTTGGATTATATTATTCCACGTACTTATTCTTATAGGTGAGCCCCTTATATATTTAACACTATCTCGTATGTTGGCGATCATGAAGTCAATTGCTTTCAGCCCTTCTTACACAATAAAGTTTAGTACGTGGGCACAACATGATGCAGGACAATTAACCACTTGCTCTAAAAGCTCGAACTGTTAGAGTATGGCGAATTAATCCCTTTATCTCATAGCCCAGACCCCACATCGCATGGGTTAGGAACCCGACCAAACCCCCCTCATGGGCCCCAAATCACATGGGCTGCCCACCCCGAGCATGTCCCCGCATCCCACGAGCTACCCCACTTGAGCCCTGTGTGAACTGTGCATTAATCACCCCTGGTGAGGAGTCTCGAACACGAGACATCCCCCGTGGGCCCCAAATCAGATAGGTCACCCACCCCGAGTGTGTCCTCGCATCCCACAGGCTACCCCACTCGAGCCCAGTGTGAAAATACTCCTGCATTACAACATCTGACTTGGAATATTTTACCCTCAAAGAATAAATTTTCGACTGCCTTGAATTGACTACGTAAGAAAGAAACTAAAGTGTCTTTGGAAGAGGCATTATCTAAAGTTATTGAAGAAATTTTCTTTTCAATGCCCCGCTCAACAAGACAATTGTAAATGTAGTCGGACATTACCACACCAGTATGAGGAGGAACGTAGCGGAATTTTATAATCTTCTTTTATAGTTTCTAATCCGCATCAATGAAGTATACGGTTAACGACATATATCCCTTTCTTTGATTCGATGTCGTCTGCATATCCAAAGTCAAACTTATTCTTGATACGGATGTTAGAAGAGCTTTCAAGTTTGTTTTCTCAATCGCATACATCTTCATGCACTCTCTTTCTCAATCGCATACATCTTCATGCACTCAACAACTGATCTTTTTTTTTCCCTTTCACTGAACCTGAAATTGTTTCAACCTTGTTTTCCAATATTTCTCCCTTCACGATAAGAGATGTGACTGACACACCAGCACCAGCAGTACTTGGATTTTCCTCACTAGTCATCTAAAATTCAAAAGATAACAAGGATAAGGTAAAATCAAGGCTTTATAAGTAGAAGTAATCAGTCAATCACATTTATATGAATATATAAATATATAGTACAAACAATATTGGGCCCCTCCATAAACTGCAAGACAAGTGTCTCAAATAATCCCCTAATAAATAAATCCATCGAGGTACATACATATACATAACTATATATTGTCCATAATTGTTTCAAATTTTGTTTATTAATTGTCTCCAAATATCTCATATATTGCTATTTGCCTCTACCTAGAGGTGCTAATTCTCTTTATCCCAATTGGTAACATACCATGTACTGTCCTCATATAGTTTAAATGCGAGCCGAAATTTCAGCAGCACCTCCCCATATTCTCCAAATATATGTAAAATTCAATACTAATTAGTTACCACATATAATCCATTACACATGTATAGTGGAAACCAACTAGTAAAAAACCACATATCCAGAAAAAATATAAGGAGACTACCGAAATTTCAACTACATGTAAATTGAAAATGAGGACAACTTAAGTACATGGTATGGCGTCGAACTGTCCAAAATGAGACGATTTAGGAATTGATAAAGAACAATATTTTCAATCGAATGATTGTACTTGTTCAATATAAGTTCCTAAACAAGGGGTACATTGTTAAACCACTAGGTAGCCTAAATATTAATTAACAACATCAAATGACAAAGAAACATAAGCATCAACATATAAAGAACAAATATCGAAATATATAAGAAAAGTTAACTACATACAACTACAAGTTTACAAGTAAAAAACTTGAGAACAAATAAGAAGATAATGCATTTATAGTAGACAAGTTAGTTCATTATAGTAGGAAAGTTAATGTATTTATTCCATACAACTACAAGTCTACAAGTAAAAAACTTAAGAACAAATAAGAAGATAATGCATTTATAGTAGGCAAGTTAGTGCATTATAGTAAGAAAGTTAATGTATTTACTTCATACAACTATAAGTCTATAAATAAAAAACTTAATACATCAAAATTAAGTTTTAATATTCTCCTGATCCTGTATCGGATCCACAATTTTCGTCGTCCAAGCTCGGGTTGGTGGTATCCTCTCCAATATGCTCATTAACCTCTCCTGAATCAGAAGGTGGGGAGACTTTTCCACCATGCTCTTGTATACATTCAACTAATTTTTTCAAACTTTTTGTGAGCTGATTTATACGGAATACCCAAGATCTTGTAGAATAAGGCAAGTTTGGAAATAAACTTTGATGGCTTCTTGCTTGTCAAGCTCGGTCCTATTTTTGTGTCATGTTGTCGAGTACATCGTTGATGTCTAGATGCCTCTGCCTCTTCCTTGCTTAACTTCAAGGCTATTTGTAATTGCTCTTCTTCCAATCTTCTTAATCTAGCTTCATTCTCCTCTTCCTCTTCCTCTTCCCTACTAATTCTCTTCACTCTCTATTTCAGATTCTTCATTGATTAGAACAGCTCTTTTATGGTATATCTTGTAGCTAGTTGTATTCGATGTAGAGGAGGAGGTGGAAGGCTTCTTGTTGGATGTACAAGAGCCTGGAATAAAAATCGTACCTCCCCTGATGCTTTGGGACATGGTTTTGCATCTCCTCCAGACTTGTAAGTGTGGTCTAAGCCGATTTGTTTGTTAACAAATTTGGCCCCACACAAATTGCATCGAATCTTCATTCTTCCAGAGTCTGAGGAGTAGACTTCAGATCCATAATCCCAAATATTGGTGGATGGATCATCTAAAGACATTGTTACACACCATTTTGTATTAAGAAAAATATTGTTGTAAGCAAATTTAAAAAAAAAAAAAAATCATGCAAATGTAATCTATAATATCTATTCGTTCAAACTCACAATGATTATGTATTAGATATTAGATGGAATCATTTTTACTACTTATTATAATGAGATGGAATCATTTTTTAGATTAGGTATTTTTCATGAGGTTTGGGCTCCAACAAATGCTTGCCATATTCATATGTCAAAGAATGCAAGTGCTTCCTGCTTAGGAAGCAATTGCCACCACCAATGAAAAGGAAATAAAATCAGCTTAAGTGAAGTTATCTAATACTTAATTTACTAAACTAATTTACTTATTTCCATTAGAATGTGTTGTAGTGATAACTAAAATTTTATTAAATAAAATATCAACGTAGGGAAGAATTCCCTAAACAACAAACACCTTCGTAATGTTAATGTAGACATTATTATGTGATGTGGTAGACAGGGTGGTAGTGTTACCAAATAATCATCGAACATGATTATGTTTTAGAGATAATACTTCTAGAGCCCAACCCTCGTGAAAAATACCTAATCTAACTAGCACACCCGACTCAACCTAGCGCTCAACCCGACCCAAACCCGCACCCGACTCAACCCAGTGCCCAACCCGACCCAAACCCGCACCCAACTCAACCCAGTGCCTAACCCGACCTAACCCAGCACCCAACCCAACCCAAACCTGCACCCGAACCAACCCAACCCAACCCGAGACACAACCCAAATCAAACATAAAAATTCATACATTCATTGATATATATATATATATATATATATATATATATATATATATATATATATATATATATATATATATATATATATATATATATATATATATCATTCATGAATCATGATTGATAGAGGAAGGTAATCTACCTTTGTGGTGGCCGAGTGGGCTAAGACGGGTGGCCGAGTGTGAAGCTAGGCTGAGACGAGTTAGGCTGAGACAAGTCGGGTTGGGCACGGGCGAGTGAGGATCAGGGGGAGAGAGAGAGAGACAAAGAGAGAGAGAGAGAGAGAGAGAGAGAGAGAGCACGGGCTATGGCGGGCGGTTGGGTAAGGGAAGAGAGGAAAAGAGATGGGAATAAGTTGGGTTTTGACTTTTGATTTATTAACTTCTAAATTTTTAAGTTTTTCTTTTATATGTGTGTGTGTGTGTGTGTGGAAAAGGTACTATGCGCTTGACCGCATGTTACCTTCCCATGAGGTCGAGTGCTGGCACTATGCTAGCGGTCGAATGGTGAAAGTTTCAAAAGAACAGTGAGATTTTATAGGTAGAGGTGAGATTTTATAGGAGAGTGGAGAATCAAATTCTCAGCGGCATTAGGATGAAAGGCATGATCAACCTGATATCGCATGTTCAGTTTGCCGACGACATCCTCATCTTCTCAAATGCCTCCTCAATAACGATGGACAATCTGTGCACTGCAATTCGATGTTTTGAAGTGGTTTCTGGCTTGAGAGTGAATATGGGCAAATCAAAAATTTATGGGGTAAATTTGAAAGAAGAGGAGGCCCTAGCTTTTGCATTTCGTTTTGGCTGCTCTACAGGCTCCTTCCCTACCTCCTTCGTAGGCCTCCCGTTGTGCGTCGGCTCTCCCCTCCCAAATCGACTTGGAACAAGGTTCTTCATAGGGTTGACAAATTCCTTGCCAAATGGCAATGCCGGTTCTTATCGCTAGGAGGCCGCTTAACCCTCATCAAGTCCGCTCTCTCAAATATCCCTTTGTATTTTATGTCGCTCTATAGATGCCCGTCTTCTGGTCTAGCTTCCTTAGACAAACTAAGGCGTGACTTCCTGTGGCACGGCAAAGAGGATAAGAAAAGATTCCATTTGGTGGGTTGGAACCAAGTTTGCAAGCACCTCAAAGAGGGAGGAGCAGGTATTAAGGATCTCAAGAAGATGAACAGGACCCTTCTCGGGAAATGGATTTGGAGATTAGGCTTGGAAAGCGATAGTCTTTGGAACACTATCATCAAGTCCAAATACAGTAGATCCCCAAGGGGATGGTGGACAAATCCCTCATCAGCTTATAGGGCTTCCACCATCTGGAAGGGCATTACTCATCTCAACAAAGAGGTCCTCAAAGGTGTCGTCGGGTTTGAGTTGGGCAAGGGCGACAGAATCAGATTTTGGAAGGATCACCGGGCTGGACAAATTCCTCTTAAAGACATCTTCCTGTCGATATTTCGATTGGCCCCCAATCAAGATATCCTTGTCGCTAACTGCTACTGCTTCAAAGATGGTAAGATGGAATGGAATCTCCGTTGTAGAAGAAACCTTGAAGATTGGGAGATTCCCGAGCTCGTGAATCTACTGGAGTGTATCTACAAGTTCAGTCCCAACATCGACGTTGCTGACAGAATCATTTGGAGTCGGGAGAAGTCTTCTATCTTCTCAGTTAAATCTTTCTACAATCAAATCCTCTCCTCTCAGAACCCCATCGCTGATAACTCCTTAGCCCATTTATGGTTTTATTCAGCTCCTAATATAGTGGCCTTTGCTTGGTTGGCTATTAACAAAAAGATCCTGACTATTGACAACCTAAGGAAAAGAGGGATGGTCCTGCCTAATATATGCCTATGCTTCTTGAAGAACGCAGAATCGGTTGATCACCTCCTCCTACATTGCCCCTTTATCTCTCATGTTTGGGCAGATCTTGTTGGGCGATTCTACATCAACTGGTGCGTATCAGGCTTGGTGGTTCTCTTTCTCAAAGCATGGCATGGCATTGAGATTGGGAAAAAGAAGACTCGGTTATGGAGAATGGTCATTCTCGCTATTTGGTGGTCCATTTGGTTAGAAAGAAATGATAGGTGCTTTAGAAATCTCTCTTCTTCTGCTAAGGCTGTAGCGTCCAATTCCAAACATCTGGTGATAGAATGGGCCACCCACGTTGATTCCTTAAGGGTTGTAGATTTGCTTTTTCTTGATATGCAAAGGTTTCCGCTATCTCAACGAAGCCCTTTCTGTTTTTTCTTTGTTTTGCTGTAATGCCGTTTTTATATTCTCTCTTATTTATATATAAAATCGTTATCTTTCACAAAAAAATAAAATAAAAAATAAAACAAAACCAGTGAAACCGGCTCTCTCTCACATATATTTCCCACAAAAGCCTCCCCCATGAAGGTCCTGCCCTAGAAACCTAAGTGGGGCCTACCATGGGGTTTTTTGAGAAAGTCACCTCGCCCATCCGTTTTTCTTATATCATTTTAAGATATGATCCAAGAAATGAGACATGTCTAAGGATCAAGTGGACCACAAGTTGGGGATTGAACGTCCACATTAAAAACTTCTTGGGATATGGAGAAGTTTCGGATCAATCTGATATTTGTGTTTTCACTTCATCCACGTCTACATGACCTTTTGAATAGGTCGATGCTTAAAAAAACATCACGGTGGCCCTTAAAAAGGTTTCAACGATGGGTATCATTATCACTGCAACTTCCTTTGGTGTGGTCCACTGGAGCGATGGACCTGCTTCATTTTTAGGATCATACCTTAAAATGAAATGAGAAAAGCAATGAACAACGTGGATAAAACACTTACATCACGTTGGGCCTCACAGAGCCCTACCCAGACGGATGGGGGTAGGACGCAATCCGCGTCCTCCTTCTTTTGCGTCAGTGCAGAACGGGCTGAAACGGATTGGCTACTCTCCATGCCACTAGCCCGGTGGTGGTGGTTAGTGCTCTATGGGCCCCACCATGATGTATGTGTTTCATTCATGTCGTTCATCCATTTTTACATATCATGTTGCTTTATCCCAAAAATGAAAGGGATATAAATCTCAGGTGGACCACACCACAGGAAAACAATAGTGATTGGATATCCATCATTAAAATCCTCCTAAGGCCCACTGTTGTTTATTTGACATCCAATCTATTGATTAGGTCATACAAACATAAATGAAGTGAAAAAACAAATATCATCTTGATCCAAAACTTTTTTGGATCCCAAAAAGTTTTTAATGGTCGATGTTCAATCAACACTGTTTCCTGTAATGTGGTCCACTTGAGATTGGGATATACATTATTTTTGGTATCATACCCGAAAATGATCTAGAAAAATAGATGGACGGCATGGATGAAACACATACATCATTGTGGGGCCCATAGAACACCGACCACCAGCCATTGGTTGGTGGCAGGGGAGTAGCCAATCCGTTTCCGAAACGGGGCCCTATTTGACGTACGCGGATTAGATACTACCAAGTTGAGTAGCGAGTCCGCTACTGAAGTGACATCACCAAGTTCTGTAGGCCCCACTATGATGTGTGTGTTGTATCCACACCATCCATCCATTTTGAGATATCATTTTAGGGCATGAGCCAAATAATGAGATAGATAAAAATCTATAGTGGACCCCACCACAAAAAACAGTGGGGAGAGTGATTCCCAGAGTTGAAACTATCCTAAGGCCCACCATAATGTTTATTTGAAATCCAACCTATTCAAAAGTTAAAAAAGACATGAAAGAAGGGAAAACACAAATATCAGCTTGATCTAAAACTTTTGGGGCATTTAGAAGTTTTTAATGGTGGGCGTCACTGTCCCACTGTTTTCTGTGTCGGGGTCCCCTGGAGCTTTGGATTTAACTCGTTCTTTGGATATCGCCCTAAAATGATCTCTCCAAGTGGATGGAAGGCATGGATACAAAACACACATCATGGTGGGGCCCACGGAAGTTGGTGACATCACTTCAGTAGCGAGTCTCGCTACTCAACCTGTCAGTATCTAATCCGCGCCCCTGTTTGACGGAAGCAGACTGTGCAGTGAGTAACTCACTACGCTTAGGGCCTGTTTGGCCGGGCAGATCCCATGGTATTAGGAGAGATGGGATCAATTTTAAGGTAATGATGGTGGTGTCAGTGGATTGTCTTAAGATCCATGGGATTCCTTATATCCCGGGACAAGTTCACTGGGTCTGTTTGGTACGCCCCCATATCCCGGGATTTTACCTTCCAATCCATTCAACCAAGGGATAGGATCAATTTTAAGGTAATGATGGTGATGTCAGTGGATTGTCTTAAGATCCATGGGATGGCTTATATCCCGAGACAAGTTCACCGGACCTATTTGGCTCGTCATGGCTATTCGAGGATATTGCCAATCCCATCCCTCCTTATGCCATGGGATCTGCCTGGCCAAACAGGCCCTTAACATACTGAGTAAGCTCTGTGTAGTCCACCATGATTCATGTATCTAATCCACTCCGTCCATCCGTTTTACCATATAATATTAGGGCCTGAGCCCAAAAATTAATCATATAGAATGTTGAAATGGACCACACCACATGAATCAGTTGAATTGAACGTCTACTGTTGAAAAATTCTTGGGGGCCACGGAAGTTTTGGATCAAGCTTATATTTGTTCTCTCTTCATCCATGTCTATATGATCTTATGAACAAATTGGATGACAAATAAGCATCACTGTGGGGCCTAGCAAGATTTCAATGGTTGAAATCATTATTCCCACTGTTTCCTATGATATGATCAACTTGAGACTTGGATTTGGTTCAATTTTAGGCTCAACCCCTAAAATGATATGGAAAAACGGATGGACAGGGTAGATTTCTCAAAAAATCCCATGGCAGGCCCCACCTAGGTTTCTAGAGCCGTACTTCATGCTAAAGGCATTTGCAGGAAATTCGCGGAGTCATATTTTAATAACCGGTTTCATCGGTTTTGTTTCTCCACTCACCCTATAAAATCTCACCATTGGTTTGGAATTTTCAACATCCGACCGCTAGTGTGTTGCCAGCTCTCGACCTCATAGAAAGGTACTATGCGATAGACATATATATATATATATATATATATATATATATAATTTAATAGTCAAGTCAAGCTCGAGCTTCGTGTCGAGTTGAGTCGAGCTGCAATATGCTCGAACTCGGCTTGATTTCAAATCGAGTTGGATAGTAAGGAGCTTGACTCGCCCCGAGTCGGCCCTTCAAGCCAAGTCGATCTGAGCTAACTCAAGCCGAGTCGAGCGAGTTGTTCGAGCCAGCTCGACTCGTGATATATATTAATATATCACAAAAAAAAAAAAAAAAAAATCAAAACAAATTTGCGGAGATATGGCCTAAAGACCTCATTCATTAGGCTTTGAAATGTAGAGGGGGCATTTGTAAGCCCAAAGGGCATAACAAGAAACTCATAATGCCCTTAATGGGTTCGATCATCAAGATGAACTCGAATCTGGTGGTATCCGTACCGAAAGTCCAAATTGGTAAAGTATTTTTCCCCATATAGCTCATCAATTAACTCATCAATAACAGGGATCGGAAACTCAAATTTGATGGTTTCCTTGTTGAGAGCATGTTAATTCACACAGACACCAACTGCCATCGCCTTTCCAAACTAGTAAAACAGGAAATAAGGGTTGGAGCTCAGTCTAATGATCCCTGTATCAAGCATTTCTTGAACTATCTTCTCAATTTCATTTTTTTGGTAGTGTGGGTACCGATACAGTGTCACAGTAATAGGTTAGCTTCCTTCAGGTAAGGGAAATCGATGGTATAGTGGACGCAGTGGCAGCAGCCTGCGCAGCTCCACGAACACATCCTTGAAGTTGTTGAGAAGAGACTTCAGTTGACCTTTTAAGGGGGTGGTTTTGGTTGGCCGGTCAAATTGCTAATGCGCAATATCGCCCCCTTGCCTTGTTTCTGAATCAGCTTATAATGCTTTTACACTCAAGCACCTAAGTCCCACTTAGCGAAAATCCCTCAAGTTCATGCTCCCTTCCTTTAATGGAAAATTGCATAAGCATCTTTAAAAAATCACCAAAAAAGGGTCCTAATGTGTGTAGCCAATGAGCTCCATGGACGACGTCACACCCACCCAAAGGTAGGAGGTACACATCAGTGTGAATAGGTAATCCTTGGACGGTGATGTCCAGCCCCTTGCATTTTCCCCCACTAGTAAGCCTTTCACCATTGGAAACTATCACTTCAAACTAGTCACCATGTCACACCTTGATGCATGCCCTTTTGATCACGGTTGGGTCCACAAAGTTGTGTGCTACCGAGTCAATCAAAATGGTCACTAACTGCTTGTTGATGCAACCTTCAAGTCTCATGGTCTGGGGTGCCGGAGACCCTGCAGCAGTGTGTAACGAGATCTTGGAGAGGGTTCTTTAGGCTCTTCCATCACGATTCAACTTCATCAAGCTGTTTACTGATCTCTTCCTCCTCATTCGGCCAGTTGCCTTCCATAAGGAAGAGTGCTTGTGTCTTACAATGATGGCCTATATGGAATTTCTCACGGCAATTGTAATAGAGACCTCAGTCCCTTCTTTCTTTGATCTCAATTGGTGTCAACCGTTTGATTGGTGGTGTGGTTCCCCGGGACATCCTTGTACTAAACGTGGTGGAGGTCTTGACCCCTTAGGTTGCATCATCTTCCCTTTTGCAATTAGTTTTTCCTCTTGAAATCTAGCAAACCCGATTGTCGCTATAAGGGACTTAAATTGAACATCTGAATGTCTGAATGTCTAGCCTGAGTTCATCCTTAGGCCCACAAACAAAACAGCTCACTAGGAAGGACTCGCTCAAACCTTCAGTGTGATTAGCCAACCTTTCGAACTGAGCTTAATAATCCCACAATGACGTGGTTTGATGTATCTTGGCTAGAGCTCCAGCATGGTCCTTGAACTTGATGGGTCCAAACCCAGCATTCAATGCCTTAACAAACTCGTCCCACGACATGGGGCCTTGGGCCTTCTTCAACCATCGAAACCACTAGAGCGCCTTTCCCTTCCATGTGGACGGATGCAATGATGAGTCATTGATCAGGTGTTGTTTGATGATAAGCAAAGAATTGCTCGACACTATAAATCCAGCCAGATGAGTGTTTCCCATTGTAGCGAGGAAAATCCAATTTGAGAGGTCTTGTTTGGATGATCCTAGTCGAACCAGATTGTGAAAAATCCCCTCTCGCTTCGGCTCATGAAAGTTCTGAATGTGGGTATCGGTCGGCATATCGGCCCAGCAGAAAAATGATACGATATGGCATCACGTATTGGTATCGGGACCGTCTCGACTCATATCGATTATAATTTTTTTTTAAAGCAATATATATATGAAAAATATTAGAAAATAGGGAAAAAATGAATATCCAAGAATCCATCATTTTTTGTGTTTTGACCATGTATTCAATGGTGTATTAGACCATACTTTGATGTGAATGTTGTCTGTCGGTTTGACTTGTTGAAGGTCAACTAAATGGGCCCTAATTGAATACAAATCAAGCATGATTTGATTAACTAGGACCCATTACATTGAAATACAACAAAAAAGAAGATGAATTTTTTTATTTTTATTTTTTGAGTGAAGGTTTACCTTTTCTTTTCAATTTTTCCCATGATAGCCGACTTTACTTCGATTTGTTGAATCCCATTCAAATCATTTGTTTTGATCCCAAAATAGGTCTAGATCAAACCTAAAATGAGTTTTTAAGCTTCTTCCATGGTTTAAATGAAAAAAGAAGAGGAGACGAGTGAAATTTTGAAAAACAAATAAAATTAAATTTGGGCTTTTATGGGCGTATCGATCTGTATTGGTTGTATCAACCCTATATCGATGTCGATACGAGGCAAATCGGCCGATACGAGCCAATACAAGCCGATATGGATCAGTTTTTTTCATTTCAGATCGATACGGGTCAGTTTTTTTCATATCAGGTTGATACAACCCCGTATCGCGTATCGTCTCATGCTGATACGGATACGATACGGTTGTATCGACCGATATGATACTGATATTCCTATCCATGATATGGGAACACCCTTTAGACCTCTTGCTCCTATCCTTCTGGAGAGTTACAAGTTGGTCATACTTGATATTTATGGCCATCCGCTTCCGCAAGATGTCAGCCAACATTAGCTCCTATTTGGTTGATGTTCATGTAGACACCAAATCTCAGCCTTGTGCTCAACTCAAGGGTTAGCCATTGCCGAAGGTCACTCTAATACTATTCTGATATGGCCTTTGTTCCTTTTAGGTGGATGTGTGTGTGTTTGTGTGTGTGTGTGTGTGTGGGGTGGGGGGGGGGGGGGGGGGGGGGGGGGTGCACGAAACACAAGTTGGTTCAATTCGAGGAGAACCGGCCTCCAACAACTTCATAGAGGAAACAAAGGATTTGGTGGTTTCTTTCTTCACTGCTCAATCACAAATAAATAACTAAATAACTCGACCAACCACAACCCACACAACAACTTAGTTACATGACATGTGTCTCATACCTACAAAACTACCTAGACATGGAATCATGGATGATGCAATGTGTCCCATACCTACAAAACTACCTAAACATGGAAGACTCTTAACTTAAAGAGGGAATAACTGTAAAGACATGGAAAGGCCCCATGATCCATGTAGGCTAGTTGTAAATGAAATACAGGTAAATGATTTAAGAGTTCATCAAGTACCATGTACATGGATTACATGGATGCCTGTGCATGTTGTGTTTATGCAGAGCGATGGCAGGTCAAGACCAAAGACGAGATATGGTTAGGCAAAAGAACATGCTATTAAGGGGAAGAAGAAATTAGAAAATAATAATAATAATAATAATAATAATAATAAATAAATAAATAAATAAATAAATCAATCAAACCCAACCGACCATTCACTGGAGAAGCAGAAGCACATCTGGTGCAAGGAACCTTCCAAGAGAAAGAGGCAAAGAAAGCATCGACATCAGCGCCAGGGAATTCCTTTTTCAAAAAATTTATAACAGCAGGGCGGCTTGCAAAACGCTGACTGCGAGAGTGGGCTTTCTGAATGCGGTCGGGAGGAGAGAGGTATCTGTCGATCCAGAAGCCAGAGGCGGATTTCCGATTCCCGACCTTCCACTTCCATTTATCTCCTGGATTAGGCCAATCTTGAGGAGCAAATGGCAAACCCTCCCCAGATTCCGACGGGCCTACAGTTTCAGCTATTTTGTCAACATCCATACTAGTCTTCTCCTTTACTATTCCTTGATTCTTCACTGTCTTTTAGTGCTCGCTTTGACTGCCTACTTGTTCATCACAGAATCAAAATGACATGCATTGCAGCTGGAGAGAAAAATACATGCACAGAGAGAAAGAGATGATCTACTGCTTCACGACTCGCAATATTGCAGGAGCAAAGGGTTTAGTGAGAAAGGGAGAGAGGAGAAAAGAGGGTTTATAATAAAGAGGAGGAAGATCATGTTTATGGAGATGGATCACGCATGGAGACGGACGCACTCTTCGGGAATTTTCTTTTCCGCCCCCTCAATTGTTTTTTTTCTTTAAAATCTTTCCTCCGTTTCGGTTTCCGTTTCCACGGGAATTTTTTTAAAAAATAATCTTCTCATGTTAACCGGAAGGTAGCACTCGCTTGAAGATAATTGTGGTGGTGGGGACATAAGACACATGGAAAGGCCCCATGGACTAAAACGTCCTGCACGTCACATGTGTGACATAAGTGAGGCGCTCGAAGTAAAATCTTAACACGTGGGATGATGTGGGATAGTGTGGCACATTGACCATTATAATACATGAATGTTACTTATGGCCCGCTGTTGGCACACGGTGTTGCTTGAAGAAAATGGTGCGCAGATGTAGCACATTAACATTGTCGTGTGGCCCTATATTTGGTTGGGTGAACGTGTGTTATAATTAAAATTGTGACTTCAATTCAAACCGCGTAACTATGACCTCAAGTGTTAAAATAGGTAGATGTATAGTATATGACCAAGATCTGATTAGATTGGTTGTCTATTCAACCATTCATTCAATGTGTAAATAGGATCAAGTGACATTTATAAGATGGGGTTTGTTCATACGATGGGTTGTACCTTTGCCTTCCATACAAATATATCAAACTATCTTTCTGAATATTTCCCCAATGTTCCTCTACTCCTTGCCTTATCATCATTTTGGAATATATCTACCAATACCTTTATGTTCGAATGTGGACCGATGAGCATTTTCATTAAGGACATTTGTCATCTGACCAAGCTTACCCCCTTCGAAATAACTTATCATGCAAAGACTAAAGCTAGGCAGCATAAGAATTTTCCCAATAAGAATGCTAAAGGATATATTAACTTCATGAACTCCTACCACAAACTCACAAGACCAGTTGAGGAGCTTGAGCATCTTGTTTTTCTTCTTTTTTGGATCTTTCGCCATCTCATATATGTCAACGCTCAACAAGTTACAACTGAGTACATCACACTAGTCGAATGCCTTGTATAGGGTCAATGAGTAGCATTGGCGCCATTTGTTCTCAGTCACCTGTACAGAGGTCTATATGAAGTTAATTCGAGAGGATTATATTCAGCCAAAGGTCCTATATGGCTTGTATAAATGTGGTTCATCACGTATTTTCAATCCCAACTCTTCAGTCAAGAGCATATCGGTCGGTCGTTCTCTTTGTATAGCGATCGAATTTTCCATATCCCTATAGAAATTGCTACAATCGACGAATATCTGCAAGGATTCTTCTCTTTTGATCATCCCGACAATAATTTGCCCTTCATACCATTCGCAAAAGAAAACACCTACGGACCAAAGTGGCTCATAGGACAATTTGATCCTACTAACGAACATTCGGTCGACCGACTTCGTCATGCTTGAAATTGTTTTGTTGTTATCCGAGATTTGGCTTTCAGAGGCACGATCGAGAAAAGAAAAAATACGAAAGCTGATATTGAACAATATCATCTTTCTCTATTTGCTCAGCAATTAGGCTTCGTACAACACATTCCCTACCATCTTATTCATGTAACCAACAACCAACCCCCATTCGACCATGTGATAGTCATTGACAAAGAATTTTACATCTCTCTTAATTTATCTTATCATAAAGAAACGGTCGCTCTACAAATGCTAGTGTATCCAGAATGCCCTGCGACACTGGAAAACATTGTCTCTTGGTGGAAACGTCAGTATGACAAGTTTTTTAGGCAGCTAAAGTAATGTAAAACTTTTGCGCTAACTTTGCTCTCACTTAGGCCTAATAGAGAGTAAGAAGAGAAGTCTTCCTACTCCCTCAGTTACAACTGCCAAGAGGACGACAAGGGCGAAGACACGGTTGACTAGTACAATCTCTATTTCCGCCCCTGCTTCGATAGCTGAACTTTCAAATCCAAATGTTCCACAAATCACCCAAGAACATCTCGACATTTTGACAACTGCTCGGCCGCAACGGATGGCTCCGAGGAAGATTTCTGACCTGGGAGGTATCAGTCCTCCCCCAAATCGTCCTTTTCAACAATCAAATCCTTCAAAACACTCTTTTGCCCATACAACATTGGTCATAAACGAGAACTAAGAAATCGATAGATACTTATTCTACTAAGGCCATCTGAGCATTTGAAAAATACTTTAAAATAAAGTATTAGCCTCACCATAACGAAGCAAAATATTCTGAAGAAAGAACCATGGGCATTCAATGGCATAAAGAAGCTCATATCAATAAATGCTTTAACAAATGGATCTAAGATAAGGAAAGATTGGACGATCTTGATTTCCTGATTGACAAATACCTTAAACCTTACCACCCGCAACCTCCACCATTACCCACTGCAACCCTGACATTTTCAACTACAATAAAGGATCCCACATCTATACAGGGAGAAAGAGTCTGAACTGTAATTCCTTTCGGCTTAGGTGGAAACTGCCTGCTTTTTATTCTCATTTAGCCTGATATTCTCAATTTTGCACTTATTTATTCTTGTTTTGATTTTATAGTGACTCAAAAATCACTTAACCAACAACCACTCAAGGGCAGAACATGAAGCCGATATTAGCAATTCCGTTGGCCGCACTTCCTCCTGTATCCTACACCCTCACTGGCAAAATGACGATAGCAATCATCACTCCCGTAATTCTTGAAAATCCCACTCCAGCAACTACCGTAGTGATAGATTCAAACATTACAACTAGCACGGAGGATACCTTCTCAAGTGAAGTGCCCATGACCAGCATTCCATCCGGTGACACAGAGTGCGCTCAATAGGATCCATCTCCTTCTTCATTGACTACACAACAAAGGGTCCTGATTTCTCCTACTCGACCATTCAAACTAGTTTTAGTTCCAACAATTCCTTCGCCATCTATCACTATTGGCAACTCTTTAACTCTGACTGAGTCAGCAAGGGCCGACGTGCCAACCAGGCCTGAGTAGACAGTCGAGGCCGAGAAAATAGCTTCTGGCACGGCGACGGTTGTAGATACTCATGTGAAGATAGTTGAACAAGTCACAACAACTATTGAAAAACATCGATCGGTCGAGAACGGTGGACAGTATTATATTATATTTAATATATTATATTATATTATATTCAATATATTATATATTATATTATAAAGCATGCTGCTTGAATGTAGTGGTGGGCCCTACATGGACTCACCTCTCCCTTTATTACATAAAAGCTGCACGACGGCAACAAATGTATTCATCAAATATATTAAATATACATAAGGGTGGGCCCTACGTGGGACCCACCTCTACTGTTCTTTTAGCCGTCTATGCTGCACGTACCATAGCATTAGATGTCCTATGGCGTGTGAGCTTGCTACTTCACACAGCTGCAAATCCCGTGGGTCCCACCTATTCCATCCATGTTGTCTATCTATGGGACCCACCATGATGCATGTGTTGTATCCATGCCGTCCAACCATTTTGAAAGCCCATTTTAGGGCTTGAGGCTAAGAATGAGCCAGATCCATAGTCCAAGTGGACCCCACCTTGCCATGTTATGAGGCCCATATTGACTTATCTAACGTAGTCTATTGAGGCCCACTTTGATGTGGATGTAAGGCCCATGTTATGAGGCCAGTTTGATGTATTTGTGGCCCATGGTTGAGGCCCACTTTGATATATATGTAAGGCCCATGGGTTGAGGCCCATTTGATGTATTAGGGGTCCATGGGTTGGGGCCCATTGAGATGTATTGGGGCCTATGGGTTGAGGCCCATTTGATGTGCATATGGGGCCCAATTGGTGTGGCCCATTTGTCACATATAAGACCCATGAGATTAGGCCCATTTGATATATTCTAAGGCCCACAATTCATGACCCATTGCACTGCACATAAGGCTCATTGGTGCGGCCCATTGATGTGGCCCACTTGATGAATAAAAGGCCTATATGATATGGCCCATTTGATGTATTTTAGGCCCAATGGGATGTACCTAAGGTGCATTGCAATGTGTGATCCCAACACGGATTATGTAATGATGTTTACGACGGTCGCGCCTTAGGAGCAATGTTGGTTTGACGTCCATATTGCAGTACAATGTTGGTTAAATGTCCGCATTACGACTCTCCCTAGGGCCCATCGTTAGGCCCGTACTTGTTGTGTGTAGGTCGTCTGCATTGTAAGGATAGTACGTTATTTCATAACATGAATAGTATAGTTCTATGATTCATGATCATACGCATCATATGTATGCTTAATATGAGAAGTGACTGGTCATAGCATATGCCTTCGAGCAGATTGTTTAGGGGCTCTCGGATAGGCGGTGTTGCCCTACATGAGCGCACGTTACGCGCAGGATTGCTGCATGACTGGATAGTGTGAATCATGTATTCGTATTGCGTGATATGGTACGCCCTAGCAATATCAGGGCCGTAGCCTCCACATGTGTATCATGGTTGGCAGGATTGGATACCAAAAATCTTGTTCTACATGGGGTGCTATAGATATCCCTGAGTGAAAGTCCCTAAAGCCTTATGGTACCAAGAGGTTGCTCCAACATTTAAACTGAGTGGGTACAGAGCGCCGAGTGCTGATTACCAGAAGGTCGTGCTTTTCATTCTGTCGTGGTCAGTTGGAAGGGGGTGCAACCTTACCTGCCCAAGAGTAGGGGGCAAACCTAGGCTGAGTCTGACCAGTTCGAGGAATGGGTCCGGTATCGACGAGCCAAGCCCGATATTGGCAGGCAGATAGTGAGATCTCTTCCACTTACCTTATTACGTGCGAAGGGGCAACGATCTGGTTTAGAGTGTACTAGACCCCGGTGATATCCCGGATCTAAGCTGTATTGATATGTGGACTTAGATGAGGACTCGTATGCTTGATTTGCACCTCGCATCGCATGGACTTGGTATGGCCGACATTATTCATGGATCCATCAGTATACTCCGCATTACTCTGATATTGCATATTATATTACTACCTTACGCACACACTTTCACCACCCTCTAAGCTTTCCATAAGCTTATGCACGACTATTGCGTGTAGGTGACGTTGGATCACAGCAGCGCTGAGGCAGGAGCGCATACCAGATCAACTTGGAGTTTTTGCCCATTATCATTATATTTCCCTTTATGCTCATTGTACTTGTAATGTTTTTTATCATAGTGAAAATGTAATGGAGTTTGGTTGTTGTTTGTGGGTTATGCCTTTGGTTATGCTTATTAAGAATCAAACTGATGTTAAAAATCCTCCTCGTAGCATCCCATGATCGGAACCTGGCAAGCAGTGAATGGGGTTCTACAGAGGCTGTTGGCGCCAGATTCGGCGATCAGGAATTTCGTGAGCCCGGTTTCCGAATTTGGGGCATGACAGAAGTTGGTATTAGAGCATAACTTGGGAATAACCTAGAACAACATTACAAGTCTGCTATGAGTTTAGAATGACTAGGTCCCGAAGTTCGGATAGCTTATCGATCTTTTATTATCGACCCTTAACGTGCATGCCTTCGAGAGCTTTCAAAAGTTGATAGGCGTCTTCGCTCTTTCCTGTAGGACATGGTGCGTGGGAGAGTGACTCAATCGACTCCCGCACCACCACCTGAGACTCCCGCTCCACCACCTGTGGCTCTCGCCCTACCACCTACGATGCCCGCTCCACCACTAGAGGTTCTTACCACCCATCCTGAGGATGCTGTTCCTTCACCAGAGATCGGTGCGGACCTGACCGTATCCGTGAGTGCCTCTCAGTTGCAGGAGATGTTATAGGCTGTGACGGCTACACTTCAGGGGCAGGGTAGACACCCCGTTGTTTCGGCCCAGGCAAAGTAGGAGCACTCGAGCGCCCTCCTTCGTGAGTTTCAATGGCTCGATCCCCCGCATTTTCAGGGCGAGACAGACCCGACAGTAGCTGAGAGATGGCGCACCGATATGGAGAAGATATTTGAGATGATGGGATGTATGACTGAGCGGTGAGTTCGATTAGCCGTATTTCTTCTCCATGGTGAGGTTGAGCATTGGTGGACATCAGTCTCTCGAGCAGCAGGCGCCAATTTTGTATGGACATTAGAGGATTTTATGGATCAGTTTGACTGACAGTATTTTCCTAATCACATGCGACGACAACGAGCGTTAGAGTTCGAGGCCTTGGTGCAGGGTGATATGACAGTGGCCCAGTACGCGGCTCGCTTTATAGCACTGTCCAGATTCGGACCTTACTTGGTAGATAATGAGGAGAGGAGAGCCCGCCGCTTCGAGGACGACTTGCGTTACAGTCTTCGAGGCCGTGTTATTGGGCATGAGCTCTCAACTTTTGAGGGAGTGATATGGAAGGCCTAGATTTTTGAGGCTGAGTGGGCTGGTTCTCAATCTGATCACGGTCAGAGTAGAGACTGGAAGAGGAAGGCTCCTTCCAGTGATTCTCAGCAGCGTCGATCACAGCAGAGGCACACAGGTCGCTTAGCCTTTCGAGCGCCAGCAACACCTCCAGCACCACCCCCAAGGCAGTTCACAGGAACTTATTTTAGGTACAATGTGATGGGACACCGTATCTGGGAGTGTCCTAGCTCGCAACAGCAGCAGAGAGGTCCATAACAGCCTCCACCACAGCCGCAACAGAGACCTCCATAGCAGCGGCCACAACATCCTCCACCACCAAGGCCACCTCAGCAGCAGCATCAGCATCAGCCTCCGAGGCCGCAGTAGCAGAGGCAGCAGTTTCGACCGCCTCAGCGACCCTAACAGCAGTAGCAGCACGCTCAGAGGGGACAAATACTTCCCCAGCCGGCTCAGGCTAGGTTCTATGCGGCTCAATAGGATCCGCAGTCATCTGGAGGAGTTGTTGAGGGTATATTTCCAGTCTCTGCATGCATCGCTTGAGTTTTATTTGATTCTGGTACTTCGTACTCATTTATGTCTGAGGGATTCTATCGTTTGACTGGATTGCCGACAGAGTCTACTTGCGAGGGGTTGACCGTATCGACCCCCTTAGGAAAGACTACAGTAATAGGCCGCTTCTGTCTGTCTTGTCCCGTGTTAGTAGGAGAGGCTTTCTTACCCGCCGACTTATACGTACTGCCGATATCAGATTTTGACGTTATTCTGGGCATGGATTGGCTTACTGAGTACTATGCCATATTGGACTGCTCCGTGAGGACAGTCACGTTCTGTATACCCGATATGCCGCAGTTTCAGTTCATTGCAGAGCTCAGAAGAGAGCCGTTGTCTTATTTGATGTCCTGCGCTGTTGAGGAGCCTGTTGCTGCTTGTATCGACCATTTGCCTGTGGTTTACGATTTTCTCAATGTGTTTCAGGAGATTTTGGGATTACCGCCTTGTCGATTCATCGAGTTTCAGATTGATCTCATGCCCGGTACCGCGCTTATTACGAAAGTCCCGTATCGTATGCTACCGTTGGAGTTACGAAAACTGCAGAAGCAGTTGGACGAGTTACACAAGTTAGGCTTTATCCGTCTAAGCAGTTCGCCGTGGGGAGCATCGGTACTCTTCGTGAAGAAGAAGGATAGCTCATTGAGGCTCTGCATTGACTACTGCGAGCTCAACAAAGTCAACATCAAGAACAAGTACCCGCTTCCGAGGATTGATGATTTGTTTGATCATCTGCAGGGTACACAGTTCTTTTCGAAGATTGACCTGCGTTCTGGTTATCATCATATTCGGGTCCGAGATGAGGACATTTCGAAGATGGCATTCAGGACGCGTTACAGTCATTTTGAGTTCCAGGTCATGTCCTTCGGACTGACCAATGTACCTGCGGTCTTCATGCAGTTGATGAACGAGGTCTTCCGCCCTTATCTCGATTAGTTTGTTGTAGTCTTCATCGACGATATTCTGATCTATTCGAGGACTCGTGAGGAGCACGAGCAGCACTTAGAGATTACTTTACAGACCCTCCGTGCACACCAGTTGTATGCGAAGCTGGAAAAGTGCAAGTTCTGGTAGGAGGAAGTGAAGTTCCTCGGTCACGTGGTAATGAGGGAGGGTGTCGCAGTGGACCCCTCGAAGGTTGAGACAGTGCGTCAGTGGAGCCAGCCCATGAATGCGTCTGAGATTCGCAGTTTCCTTGGTTTGGAGGGCTATTACCGGCGTTTCATTGAGGGCTTCTCTCGTATTGCAGCCCCGCTAACCAGGTTAACTCGGAAGGGCGCAAAGTTTATTTAGAGTGACGCCTGCGAGCGAGAATTTATGGAGTTGAAGGACCGTCTGACGTCCACTCCTGTCCTCACTCTTCCCTCTGGGAACGACGAATTTATTGTATTCACCGATGCCTCGCATATTGGTTTGGGTGCTGTCCTGATGCAGCACGGGAGACCAGTGGCCTTCGCGTCTCGTCAGCTTAAGGTCCATGAGCTGAATTACCCCACGTATAATTTAAAGCTGGCCGCAGTTGTCTTCGCACTGAAAGTGTGGAGGCACTATCTCTATGGGGTTAGATTCGAGCTCTTCTTGAATCGCAAGAGCTTGAAGTACCTCTTCTCGCAGTCTGAGTTAAATATGAGGCAGAGGCGCTGGATGGAGCTCCTGAAGGAATATGATTTCGATCTTCAGTACCACCCGAGTAAGGCGAACATGGTGGCAGATGCCCTCAGCCGACAACCACGTGGTCTGGTGGCGCATATGATGGTCCAAGAGTAGAGGATACTTAAGGATATAATAGAGTATGATTTTGAGTTCGGCCTGCAGTCTTCTATCGTGCAGTTATCGAGCCTGTCGATTCAACCTTCTCTTGTCGTAAGGGTGATCGAGGCTCAGCAGGCTGATGAGTCGTTACAGAGTTATATGGCTGAGGCTACACCTGAGAGTTAAGCAGATTGACAGATTGGTACAGACGGTGGACTTCACTTCAGAGGCCGATTATGTGTCCCGGATATTATTGAGTTATGTAGAGATCTTATGACCGAGGCACATCGATCGTGATTTTCTATCCACCCTGGCTCGACGAAGATGTACTGTGACATGAGGCGATAATATTTTTGGGTGGAGATGAAGCGCTAGA
The DNA here is from genome assembly GCA_037074715.1 of Magnolia kwangsiensis. Taxonomy (NCBI): domain Eukaryota; kingdom Viridiplantae; phylum Streptophyta; class Magnoliopsida; order Magnoliales; family Magnoliaceae; genus Magnolia; species Magnolia kwangsiensis. Next base: position 103,456,303 of record CM073576.1, on the reverse strand, counting down.
TTGTCAGTTTTGTGGCCGAGTGTGACACGTGCCAGCATGTCAAGGCCGATCATCAGAGACCCCCTAGTCTATTGCAGCCGTTGAGTGTCCTGATGTGGAAGTGAGAGCACGTGTCGATAGATTTCATTATGGGCTTGCCGAGGACGTAGCGCGGTCAGGACGTCATTTGGGTTGTTATGGATCATCTGACCAAGTCGGCACATTTCCTTGCGATGCGTACGACTTGGTCTATGGACCGGCTTGCGAGGTTATTTATCGAGGAGGTTGTGAGACTGCATGGCGTTCTAGTCTCAATGATTTCTGACCGAGACTCGAGGTTCACATCTCAATTTTGGGGGAGCTTCTAGAGAGCGATGGGGACTAATTTGTAGCTCAACATTGCGCACCATCTACAGACCGATGGCCAGACCGAGAGGGTCAACCAGATCCTTGAGGATATGCTTCGGGCTTGCATAATTGATTTCCGGGGTAGCTGGGATGAGCATCAGACTGAGTGAAGGAGGCCTCGTTTCAACGCTTGAGGTCATGGTATCGATCCCTATGGAGGCGGCTACATGGATTGTGTGTCCTGACATGGGTGTGTACTGACATAGGGGTGTATCTGACGATGGGGTCCAGGGGAACCATCCACGCCGTCCATCCATTTAGAATGGCCCCACCATGATGCATGTATTGTGTCCACCGTCCATTTGACGGTGGGACACACCCCATGTGTGGGGCCCATCCTTGATGTGTGTGACTGTCCAGGCCATCAAAGGGCCTGGACGTCAGCACCTTTCATAGTATGTATTTTATATATTATAAATATGAGGTGGTGGGCCCTACGTGGACCCACCCACGTGTGATGTATGCCGTCCAGGGTCTGGACATGGTTGAGATATTAGATATAATTTTAATATATTATATTATATTATATTATAAAGCATGCTGCTTGAATGTAGTGCTGGGCCCTATGTGGACTCACCTCTCCCCTTTATTACATAAAAGTTGCACGACAGCAGCAAATGTATTCATCAAATATATTAAATATACATAAGGGTGGGCCCTACGTGGGACCCATCTCTGTTGTTCTTTTAGCCATCTATGCTGCACGTACCGTAGCATTAGCTACCCTATGGCGTGTGAGCTTGCTACTTCACACGACTGCAAATCCCGTGGGTCCCACCTATTCCATCCATGTTGTCTATCTATGGGACCCACCATGATGCATGTGTTGTATCCATGTCGTCCAACCATTTTGAAAGCCCATTTTAGGGCTTGAGGCTAAGAATGAGCCAAATAATGAGCCAAATCCATAGTCTAAGTGGACCCCACCTTGCCATGTTATGAGGCCCATATTGACTTATCTAAGGTAGTCTATTGGGGCCCACTTTGATGTGGATGTAAGGCCCATGTTATGAGGCCAGTTTGATGTATTTGTGGCCCATGGTTGAGGCCCACTTTGATATATATGTAAGGCCCATGGGTTGAGGCCCATTTGATGTATTAGGGGCCTATGGGTTGGGGCCCATTGAGATGTATTGAGGCCTATGGGTTGAGGCCCATTTGATGTGCATATGGGGCCCAATTGGTGTGGCCCATTGATGTGGCCCACTTGATGAATATAAGGCCTATATGATATGGCCTATTTGATGTATTTTAGGCCCAATGGGATGTACCTAAGGTGCATTGTAATGTGTGATTCCAACACCGATTATGTAATGATGTTTACGACAGTCGCGCCTTAGGAGCAATGTTGGTTTGACGTCCACATTGCAAGTAAAATGTTGGTTAAATGTTCGCATTACGACTCTCCCTAAGGCCCATCGTTAGGCTCGTACTTGTTATGTGTAGGCCGTCTAGGCCGTTTACATTGTAAGGTTAGTGCGTTATTTCATAACATGAATAATATAGTTCCATGATTCATGATCATACGCATCAAATGTATGCTTGATATGAGAAGTGACTGATCATAGCATATGCCTTTGGGTAGATTGTTTAGGGGCTCCCAGATAGGCGGTGTTGCCCTACATGAGCGCACATTATGTGCAAGATTACTGCATGACTAGATAGTGTGATTCATGCATTCGCATTGTGTGATATGGTACTATACGCCTTAGCGACATCAGGGTCGTAGCCTCCACAGGCGTATCGTGGTTGGCAGGATTTGATGCCAGAAATCTTGTTCTACATGGGGTGCTATAGATATCCCTGGATGAAAGTCCCTAAAGCCTTATGGTACCAAGAGGTTGCTCCAACGTCTAGACCGAGTGGGTATAGGAGCGCCGAGTGCCGATTACCAGATGGTCGCGCTTTTCACTGTATCGTGGTCGGTTAGAAGGGGGGTGCGGCCTTACCCGTCCGAGAGTAGGGGGCAAAGCTAAGATGAGTCTGACCAGCTCGAGGAATGGGGGTCCAGTATCGACGAGCTAAGCCCGATATTGGTAGGTAAATAGTGAGGTCTCTTCCACTTACCTTATTACCCGCGATAGGGCAACGATTTGGTTTAGAGTGTACTAGACCCCTGTGATATCCCATATCTGAGTTGTATTAATATGTGGACTTAGATGAGGACTCGTATGCTTGATTTGCACCTCGCATCGCATGGCCTTGGTACGGTCTACATTATTCATGGATCCATCAGTATACTCCGCTTTACTCTGATATTGCATGATTATATTACTACCTTGCGCACACACTTTCACCACCCTCTAAGCTTTTCATAAGCTTATGCACGACCGTTGCGTGTAGGTGATGTTGGACCACAGCAGCGCTGAGGCAGGAGTGCATACCAGATCAGCTTGGAGTTTTTGCCCATTATAATTCTATTTTCCTTTATGCTCATTGTACTTGTAAAGTTTTTGAACATAGTGGAAATGTAATAGAGTTTGGTTATTGTTTGTGGGTTATGCCTTTGGTTATGCTTATTACGAATCAAACTGATGTTGAAAATCCTCCTCGTAGCATCTCAGGATCGGAACCTGGTAAATGGGCGCTGGAAGCCGAGAATGAGGTTCTACGGAGGCTGTCGGCGCCAGATTCGGCGATCAGGAATTTTGTGAGCTCAGTTTCTGAGTTTGGGGCGTGACAATTATCATGACTCCTCCTCCTCATCCGGTGGCAGTTTCTGAAGGCGAAACTTCTATTCCTGCCAATCTCTCTTTAGTTGATGAGACTCTTTCTATAACAGAGATGGCTTTGGTTGGAGAGATGTATAGAAAAAAATCCCCTCTTTGCCACAATAACTTCTAAATCTTACTGACCGAGCTATATGATCTCCTTGGAAAAGAATTGTTTGAATCCTTTGATGTCGAACTGACATATAAGATCAGTCGGCTAACTAATTTAACCTACATACTATCTCAGTCATATCTAACTCTCACAGTCAAGGCATCATCACTTCTAGATCTCCAAGGCATACTTGATATGTATTGCCGTGCTTGGACAGTTGTCAGTCATCTTGAGGCTGAGAAGCAACCAACCAATCTCAAGAAGGTTAGCGTACAAGAAATTGCTAGTACTTTTTTGGCCCAAAATACTGCTGCAAGATCTTTTAAAGCGAAGATTGAGAACCTTGAAAAGAGGATTACGACATTGAAAGCCAAACTGATAACGTTAAACTAGCAATTAGAGGATGAGCGTGCATAGCGGGTCACGACTGCGGATGCAATATCTCGGTTGGTCGATGCGGCCCATTCACAAGTGGAAGAAGTGAATCAAGCATCCCGCTCCTTAGCTAAAGAAGAGGCATCACTGATGGTGGCTAGAAGACGGATGACGAATGTTGAAGAATTCTTTCGAGAATTTCAATCTTCCAGTTTGTAATATTTCTATATAAATAAATGGCTTTTAAGCCACTTTTGAAAATTTTAATTTGTTACCTTGCAAAATGATTTGATATCTAGCGTGTTCCCTTAAATTTTACTAAACACGGCGTGTTTTCGCAAAATCTGCCTTAACCGTCAATATTGTGAATGAACTAAAACTTGCAGCTTTCGTAACCACGCACATTATGAGTAATGGGCTCTCCGATTGGACTATTTAAACAATACATGCCTCTCGATCTTCACCATTACTCCCAATGACATCATGGCCATTGAATTACCTTCTTTGATCGCAGGGGCCGACTCATTTCTTCAAGATATTCTAAAGGAAGGATTAAAGGATTTCTTTAAGAGATTTGTTGTCGATGCCTCTTGCTTGCTCAACCTTCATCCTTTAACCAAATTAAATGAATGGTTGAAAGGACTACTCGAGAAATTAAAATGGCTAGCCACGATGGCGGACCGCTTTGAAAGAGCTTTCTACTGCCATGACATAAATCAATGCTACTTAAATCTATAAAAAGCAGCCATAAAAGACTCGGCCGAGATGAATGACAAATATGAAAGAGCTTGGTACCACAAGTTATATTGTGTTCAGGTTCATCGATTCAACCGGTCGATGCTTCGAATGTTACAATCATACCATTTTGGCATGATGGAAGAATTACAAGAACAGGGTAGTGCCTTTTATACAAAAGACATGACCAACCCAATAGACTTAAAATTTATAGACAAACATATTTGTATATATCTGTAAGTGCTATGATTTTATATTCCTTTGGTTGTCAAATTTTGTGGTGCGAAAACCTATATATATGTCTTGTATATCTTGTGTTTCATGTTTGAGACTATTCATTGCTTCAAGACATCGTATTTCAAGACAAGAACTTAAATGAAGAAAGTTTCAAGTCTAGTCATGGATGAAGAATACAAGAATAGAAGACTTCAAGTATGCATGTTCAAGATTCTAACAAGTATAAGAATAGAAGAAGACTTTATCAAGTCAAGAAATGTTCAAGCTCGAGAAGGCCTACAACAAGATTCATAAATTCTCAAGCTTCTCTTAAGGGTCATCTGAGTGTACAGACTATCAATGTCCATCTCACTTTTAAGGTTTGTTTGACCTTAGATTGACCTGAGGATGGGCTTTACTGTAGGTCATTCTGGATACATAATTCGTATATTTTAATATGCTTGTTCGGGCTGTTCTAAGACCAGTCCTAGGGACTTCAAGACCAGTCCTAGCTCTTCTACGACCAGTCTTAAGTTTTTCAGGACCAGTCTTAGGTTGTTGAAGATTTTTGAATTTTTCTGGTTATCCTACGACCAGTCCTGGACATCCTTCGACCAGTCCTGTGATCTGTACGACTTATCCTTCAACCGGTCTTAGCCCTACGACTCAAACTCCAGCAACTAATCTGGGAGTCCTACGACCAGTCGTAGGTGACCCACGACCAGTCATAGGTGACCCACGACCGGTCGAGGCTACCCAGGACCAGTCGTGGAACAACTAATCCTTATCCCGTGAAAATCTTTGAAGCTACGACCAGTCCTAGGATCCTAAGACCAGTCGTAGATGGGATTTTTCAGGCTATAAATAGAGCACGAACTTCAGAGTTTTTCAATTCAATTCAACTCAATTCAAGCAATTTTAAGGCCATTCTCTGAGATAAGTTCGTGTTTATTTTTAAGCTACTTTGTGCTCATTTAATATTCCTTTTTCTAGCTTATTTATTATTTGATTTTGATCTACATTCCAATCTTATTTGAAAAGGGGAATTTCTGATATTCCTTCTTCTTGGATTCAAAATCAAATAAAACTAGCCCTTTTGATTTAAAATCAATTAGACTTAGAACCATTGTTAAAGTGAGTATTGGACTTTGAACATTGAATCAAACTTCTACTCCGATTGGTTCTACCGAGCTACTTCAAAAGGAGATTCAGGTATTTTACATTTGTGTAATTTATATTCTTTGGTTTTGTTTGAGATTTGCCAGAAAAATCTCATTGTTTTGGTTATCTGAGGAGAGCCAGAAAACTCAGATTGTGTGGGTTTTTGGATTGTGTAAGCCTGAGATAAAAAGATACAATTATGAAGGTTTTAGGTAAACCTGTGAAACCTATTTTGATAGTGCATGCTAATATCCCCTGTGTGAGGATATTAGGAGTGGAGTAGCATTCTGTGTGGCAGTTGGATAACAGTTGGTGTACACACAGGCGAACCACTATATATCGTTGTATTGTGGATGTGCGTTATTCTTTCATTTCTTTATTCATTCAGTTTTATGGATTGTATTTGTGGATGAATGTTGTAATCATTTTATTTCAAGCAAGTGTGGGGAATGTTGTAATAACTTAGGATTTATTTCTACAAGTTATTTTGGTTGCTTTGCTTTTTATTCCTCATTGGTTTGTGATACAAAGGACGTTCTAGAAATAAGGTTGTCCTACCTTAAACCTTTGGTTTTTGGTGTAAGGTTTTCCTTAGAACTGATATAGTATCATTCTCTTAAATCTAGTTTGTTGATATTAATTTTTAATTCAGCATTGTGCTTTATTTCTTTTATTATTCCGCTGTTTTAAGTTTTATTTGGCATTGCCCTATTCACCCCCCCTCTAGGGCCTATAGCTAGGCCCTTTCAATATTGGACTTGGTCGACGATGAGCTATTCTACAAAAAGGGCAACCGAACTTGAGGTTCACTCAATTGCTATCTGCGTCGACCAATTCTTCATTTCCTACCACTTTTCATTGAAGAAAGGAACTGTTGGAGGCCTACTAGGGAAACAGATGAGACAGTAATGTAAACTCTTCTAGAAGAATTAACAAATATAAAGGCCTAGTTTAATCAGCCTTTATCACTTTTAAATTTTCATCTTTCTTTATATAATAATGCAGTCGATGACCGACAATGCAATGAAATAAACTTTTTGAAAGTTTTCAGCCAGTATTCAGTCCTCACACATTTCACATCCCAAGCACACCATCATACATGGATAGGTGACCATTCACACCCTTTGCCTGCCTCCACGTAGTAGTGTGGCTACCTATACTTAGCCATATCCAAGTGTACTTCATATATCTCCTCTTGCAGTGAAACATCACGTCAAATGAATCAACTTTAGCTACCTTTCAATGCATCCATAATAACTACAGTTACATCTCAAAAAGCTCATCTAATGCCCATCCTTTATGTGCATTAACTCCCCTTTGCTTCATCTCATCTATAAAAGAGGAGCTATAGGCTTCAAATTTTCACGACCCAACAATCCTCGCCATACTTATCCTTGTCCAATATAGTTTTCCTCTCTCAGGTTGCGAAACCATAGAGGAGAAAACTACCTTCAATCCTAGTTCTTTTCTAGATCTTTCCATGCCCATTACCTCTTCTTCCTTCAGAATATCACCAACCACTCTGTAAATGATTAGTCAACATTGGTAGTCATGGAGACTTCTCGAACACCCGACAGATCAAAGACACTGATGCAACAGTCGAATGTTGACCGCTTCCCCATTTCCTTTCTTCCTTTAAACTATGGAATTTCAACAGTCCATCTAGAAATGGCTTGGCAGAACATAACAAGGAGGTCTCATGATCATGACCCTATTAATAAGAGGCCATGGTCAATGGGGCTTTCCCTGAACATGGAAGCTAGTGACTCGACTCAGATCCATCTATGTTGCCCAAGCCAAGCACAACTATACATCAAAGGGTTGGTCTCATCGACCAGGTCCTTGGATTCCCTACGACCAAAAATTTTAATCTTCAGCGAGATTGATCATGTATCAGCCGAATAGGCGATCGGGGACCAAGCCATCTGGGGCCTTATTAGTTTTGTCGAGGAATAGCTCGACAAAGCATAATGTATAAGGTCCCGAATAAAACTATTTTAGGGTTAACATCACATGTGGTAAGGGAGGTGGGTTGATATATGACCGACCAGAGACGCGCGGTCGTAGCATTGACCATTTTCTTTGCCACAACTTGTCCCCTCCATCCTCTTCTTTTCCATTTAGGTATCTTATAATGAATAGGGCTGGGCCTTGATGCCATCCTTACTATCAAAGGAGGTTCTCCAATCTTATGTAATTATGCGGTTTGAAACCAGTAAAGTAATGAAATGATACGATCCTAACCGATCAAAAACCTTTTCATCCATTTTTCTCTTTATATGTATGTTTGCCATATAACCATGATGATGAAACGATCACACTTGATCCTCTCATAACTCGGCTTGATTGATAAAATAATTGGGTGCTACTATGATAGATGTATCTAATTTTAATCGAAGGTTACACACAACCACTGACTTTGCAACACACATGTTTGATATTCTAAGCCATGAATGCAACACTTGAGCATTTTAACACTTGAACCATCATTTACAAATAAAGCTTCGACTGTTCAACTACCCTCCACGACTCTAAGAATAACTCCTTTATTATCGAGAACCCAATCGTGACTCAATAAATCGTACACATTAACTACCGCTTTTAAACTTAATATATAAAGAAAGACTTAAGCATCAAATAAACTAACCTTAATCAACACCTCTGCAAGAGAGATTATATATTCAATGTATCAGTTTAAACTTCTAGATGAAATTGTTAATGAAGGTATAAAGACTTTCTTGCATTCTTCTTCAACGGATAAATGATTCTCTTTTTTTGAAGATATCAATGAGGTTCCTAAGTTGGAGCGGCCTTCCTGGAATTTTAAATATCTTCTTAGAACTCTAGCGCCTTAGACATGTGTTTGCTGAAGTAGATGCTGAATTTAACCACTGCACGAATGACTTGAGATGCCTATCGGCTCTCGGTAGAGAATGTCGTGCTCTGCCAGCTTGCTCTGAAGCAGCTTGGAAGAACTGGCTACATTGGACTCGCAAGCATGAGTTCAACCAAAAAATGTAGTGGACACTGATCCGTTCCAGTGACTGCATACTTCACAACTTGGCCAAGACTAATCAGCTATTTCCTGAGCGTGATTTGCCAGTAAGCACTAAGCTTGTCACTTTTGTGGATGGCCAGCTGGAACTCTACCAAGGTCATGCCGATATCAGTGAAGCCGAAGAAGGATCGGCTGAGATGGAGAAAACGACCTTAGACAGCCGCCTAACCTATATTGAGTGCTCCTCGACTGAGCTCGTGAGTAAGAAGGCATCTTGGAATGAAAGGACGAACCGGGTGAGAGACGCAAACTTTAATGCTGTCCGGACCTTCGCTCACGCCAAGCGGGCTAGGGGGTGACTTAACCGTCTGACCCTTCCCCCTTTTTTTATATATTACATTTCCTACCCCAATGTGGGTAGAACTCATGGCCTCCAGCCCTTCTTTTCAAGTAGATTAACTAGGCTCCATCATTTAGGGCTTTTATTTAATTACAATTTTATTCTTTTTACTGAACTAATTCTGCCCAATTTCTAATAACTTCCCATAGTGGAGGGAAGTATTGCTTCAGAAATTGGTCGTTTATAGGTGATGGAGCAACATTACCATTTAAATCTCTAAGGAGATAAGCATTACCCTTAGAACTTACTCGATAACATATGATCCATCCCACGTGTGACTATTTTCCTAATGCTCGGTCTTTCTGACCGATAGGAACGACCATTTTCCAAAATTGCGTCCCTTCTTAAAGGCTTTTCTTTTAACTCTTTTGTTGTATGATTGGGCCTTGACCGCTTTGTTGGCAACAATAGAATTCAATGCTTTGATGTGAGTCTCATCCATCCCTTCAAGCTTAACTAATATTTCTTCCGTAAATTCGAGTGGGCTCAACTGAGATTGATGGGCAATTTGCATTGAGGGTACCATGATTTCCAGAGGCAAGATTATCAACATGATGGACTGAACCTTGTACTATTGCGAGGTGACACCCTGTAGGCCTATAGATTTTTAAATAACTTAAGGTGTCATTCTCATGGGTTTCCTTATATCAATGTCCTCATGATATTTTTGATCACTTTGTTACTAAATTCAGCCGAGCATTAGCCTAAGCATAATATGGGGTTGAATGAAGGATTTTTATTCCATATTGATTGGCCATAGCCTTTTTCTCCTTAGCTGTAAATGTCGCACCTTGGTCTATGGTAATGGATTCCAGAATACCAAAGCAAAGAATGATGTTAGTTTCTATAAAACTAATAATGTCCACTTGACTGACCTCGGTCCATGGGTTTTGCCTCTACCCATTTAGTAAAGTAGATGGTCATTACAATAATAAACGTATCCATCTTAGTTGAGGGTGGGTGGATCTGCCCAATCAAGTTGATCGCCCATCCTGGAAATGGCCAAGGCTTTATAAGGAATGCAATTCGTCCGTAGGTACATGTTGAATTGGCCCATTCCTCTGACAAGCCTCATAGCCTTTTGTATATTGAACATAATCACCCATCATTTCCAACCAAAAGTATTCGTAACACCTAAGCATAAGTCTCATCTCCCTTCCTACTGGGTGATCCCCACAAACATCTTCATGGACCCCTTTCATGACAGTCATTGCTTCATTTTTCGACAAACATTTGAGCATAACTCCATCGACCCCTTTATGATAAAGTTCGTCATCGATCATGACATAATTTATTGCCGACCTTCTTGTGCTTCTTTCGGCTTAAGTTTGAGGACTTTAAAAATAACCCATAAGTGGGGCCCTCCAATCATCTTCCTCAACCTCGATTAAACAAACTTCGGCTATGCTTTCCCTTCATAAGACAAAAGACAACAATCTTTTTTAAATCATGATTAATCGACAGGTTGATCCCTTTCATATTTCCAAGCTTACAATACTGCCAGTTGTGAAATTTCATTGGCATCTATATTGTAATTTCGAGTAACATGCGTTAGTTGGACGTCATCAAATTATTCTAAAAGTTGAATGGCCATCGCATAATACATTAATAAGGATGGGCTAGTGCACTTAAACAAACCAGCCATCTGATTTATCACCAGTTGAGAATCCCCGATGATCATCACATACTTTGCCCATAATTCTAACAATATCTCTAGGCCGATTATCATAGCCTCGTATTCGGCTTGATTGTTAGTGCACTCAAATTCCAACTGAAACGCGAATTCTTGTCGATTCCCATTGGGGACAACCAGTACTATGCCAACACCAGATGTCTCGTGGGTTCATGATTCATCAAAGATTAATTTTCAAGGCTCGATTTGCACAACATATAAATCCATAATACCCAAAGGAATATGGTCCTTTAGGTCTGACGGGTGGCTGGCCAAGAATTCCGCTATTGCCCTTGTTGGAGCATAAAAATGATCATCACAATAGAAGTGAAGAAGAAAGAAATTGAGGAAAAATATGAGGAAGACAACAAGTTGCGCGAATATATGAGTTAAGTAGGAGCAACAAAATTTCAAAGAGATTATGAGTTGCGCTGGACTGCGCAACTCATCATAGTTGCCCAGGTCTGTGCAACTCATGCTTGGTGGATACACATGAGTTCTTGTCATTATGCGAAGTGGGTCCCATGACACAAGATTCAAGTTCTCACACGTGTGAAAGTCTATAAATACCCCCTACCCCTTCATTTGAGGGATTGGATCGGCCAAAGAGAGAAGACTTCGATACCTCTGACAGGTATTGGAGAGAACAAGGATGGACGCGCAATCGAGACGAGTTGTGCGGGTAGTTTAAAGCGGGGCTCATGAATCATGATGTTTTCATGATATTGTAGTTCTCTGAAGATTTCAATATTCCTTTACATTATTCCAAAAGGATATGCAGATCCTCGATCCGCACAACTCTTCTCTTATGAAGACTTGAATAATATGAGCCGAAATGCTGCCGAAATCGACATTAAGCACATTCGATATTTGTATTCTTTGGCTATAAGTATTTTATCTTGGAATCAAAGGATACGAAGGATGTAAAATGAAGACAAAATAAATGAATAATATATAATGGTCATTCCCTTCATTCTTTCTTTGTTATTATTTAGTAAGATAATTCCCAAATCAAATACATTTCGATTTTGGTCGAAACAGCCCTACCCTTCACCGCTTTCTACGGCACGTAATGTAAATCAAATTCAGATAATGCCATACCCATTTACCAATTCAGCTACTTAGAATATGCCAATTTAACATGTATTTGATTAGATCAGTGATTGAAATTACATTAACCGTTTTGGCCAACAAATAATGTCTTAACTTAGTAGCTACAAAGTACAAAGACAAACATAATTTTTCTATGGCCAAATACTGAGTTTCTGCATCGAGTAATACTTGGCTTAGGTAGTAGATTGTTCTCTCTTTTCACGAATCATCTTCTTGTGCTAGGAGGGCTCCGATCAACCATGTAGAGGCAGGTATATATAACTTAAGCGGCCAACCTTTGATAGGAGGCATCAACATGGGTGGCTTCATCAAATACTCCTTGATTCTATTGAAAGCCAATTAATGTTCTGCTTTCCATAAAACTTCAACCCCCTATTTTAGTTTCAATAATAGAGAAAAGATGTTAGTCTTACTGGCGCAATTAGATATGAACCATCGCAAGAAATTAAGGTAGCATAAAAACCTATGTAACTTGCCCTTACTCTTTGGTGGCCTCGCATCAATCATAGCCTGAGCTTTATTTTGATCAATTTTAATTCCTCTCTGATGTACGAGGAACCCTAGAAAAATACCGGTTAACACCACAAAGCACAATTCTTTGGGTTCATTTTCAATTATGGACCCGCATCCGCTCGAAGGACATGTGCAAATGAGCCAAATGATCTTCCGCATTGGCCAACTTGACTACTTAGTTGTCAATGTAAACCTCCATAAATCGGCCAATTACATCATGAAAGATGGCATTCATCGCCCTTTGGTATGTCGCTCCGGCATTTTTTAGGCCAAAAGGCATTACTACCTAATAATAAGTCCCCAAGGATCTAAGACACCTAAACGCGGTTTTTGATACATCATCCAAGGCTATATATATATATAATTATACCCTGAACGCCCTTCCAAAAATGACACAATCTCATGCCCAACAACTCGATCGATTAACTGGTCAGCCATAGGCATAGGATACTCATTTTTTGAAGTGGCTGGATTTATATTTCTAAAATCTACACACACTCTTATCTTACTAGTCTTCTTCATTACTAGGACCACATTTAACATCCACTTCGCATACTTGATCGGTTAGATAAACTCGGCTTTCAAAAGCTGTTCGATCTCTTCTTTGACTTTTGAGAGTGACTTCAGCTGTCATCCTCCTTGGAGGCTATTTATGTGGCCGATATCCTTCTTTGGTTAGTAACCTATGATCAACCAAAGAAATGTGTAGTCCTGGCATGTCGTGATAGTCCCATGCAAAACAGTCCACGAATTCCTGTAATAACTTTATTATTTTGTCCTACTTGGGTGGTTGTAACAGATTGCTTATAAATGCGAGCTTCAGATCTTAATTCATCCCTAGATTTACATCATCAAGTGGGTTTTGGACTTGTGGTTGATGTTCTTCCACTTCCTCTAGCAAATCTTCTATTTTAAAACTGTCTTTTTTGGCCAACTCATTTAACTTGGCTAAGTTCAAAAAGACTCCTTCATCACTTCCTTTTAAGTTTCCTTCAAGCCTTTTTATCCTAGATGAAAAATCATCTAGGAACACTATCGAGACTCAAATATTGCATATTTTCCCCCGTTTATATCTTGGTTTTATAAACATGATACTAAATGTTATGTTTTATGCATGTTTGTGTTGTAAGGTGAATCTGAGAGCTTAGATTGAAAAGAATGCTAAAAGCATGGATTTAGTGCTCAAGAATCACCAAGGCAAAGGATGGATCTTAGGAAACCAAGTACAAAGGATAGAGAAAAGATTGGCAAAAGCACAAGTTAAACAACAGAAAAATAGGATATTTTGGTGCCACCTAAGTCAATTTCAGTGCCACCTAAAGTGTACAAAATAGTCCAACAAGAAAATAGCTTAATTTGTTGCCACCTAATTTTTATTCGGTGCCAACGAAACCAATTTTTGGTACCAAATTCGGTGACGGATTTTTTCGCTTAAGTACTTTGCACATATAATTTCAAATGCGATAAAATGTAGATTTTGATGCCACCGAAGCAGATTTCGATGCCACCGAAATCACGCAAAGTGTAATGTGGTGTCTACACGGATTGCGTAAATAGAGTTTGTTTTTCAAAAGTAACCAAGGTAGGCTATAAATAAAGGTTTCCTATGGACTTCTAAAGCATACCTAGGGCTTTTTGAAGCAGATTTAGGGTTTTTAGAGAGCTTTCTAGTTTTTTTAGAAAAGTTTCAAGTTTCATAGTTTTAGTTTTAATTTTTCTTTACAAGTTTTTTTTAGATCTTTATTTTTTTATGTAATTCCTTTTTATTTTCTTTATTTTAATTATGTCTTTTTAGTTCTCGCTAGCCCAAGCTAGAAGGGAAGCATATGAGTTTAATGATTTATAAGTTATGATTGATTGATTTATTTTTAATGATGAGATGAATGGTGTATGCATGTTATCAATTATCTAGGTTTAGGTTTTTTATCCTCACGTGAGATCCATATGTTTCTATCATGTGAGATCCATATTGATGGATAGGCTTAACTTGGATCACTAGATTTCCTAGATGGGAGATAATTTCAACCCGTTACATTGTTTGATTCATTGTCTCATGGATAATGAATGCTTACAATCACTGGCGCTTGAGAATATATGTTAATGATGTAAATCCATGATTCTCTAACCTCTCATGTCATTTATTAAAAAGATTTGAACTGTTTTATTTTTCAATTAGGCAGACCATAGTGCTCAGATCCTAATTGTGTTATCAAAATCGTCATGATTTATGGATTATTAACCTATGTGTGGAAGTTTGAAGCTTGAGTATTATTTTAAATTTAATTAAATTCTATTTAAAAATAAAACCCTCAAAATCATTGCATCTATTAATTAGAATTCTTATAGATCAGTTTCCCTTAGTTTTGCATTTAATTTATCATTTTCCTAAACCATCTCCCTGTGGGATCGACCCTGTATTCACAGGATACTACTTGTGAGCCTCTATACTTGGAGGCAAGCAAACAAGTTTTTGGCACCGTTGCCAGGGAGATGGCAAGAGATTGGATCTGTGCAAGATAGCTAAGGTAAGTTCTTTTCTAAAACCTCCAAAATTTCTGTAGATTTTTTGAATATTTATTTTACTTTGAAAGTAAATTCAGTTGGCTCTTTCAAGAACTAACTGTGATATAAGGTTGCTCCTACTTGGGATTTCATCACTCAAGTGCTATAGTTGTCCTACAGTTGTTGTTTGACTACGAAGATCATCAGTTGAATCTATTTTCCAGATTAGTATAGTTTAATTTCTACATTAGTTTTACTTTCTTTTTATTTATTTTGATTTGTGGTTTGAACCCTTATGGTCGGCTCTGCTGCCTGAGTTGGATAAGTTTTTGTTTTTACTCTAAGTATCATACTTGCAATTTGAAGTTGTGATTTTTATTGTTTGGTGTGGATGGTTTATGTCCCATTAGAGTAGAGATCAAAATAATTTACTCTCCTCTGAAGGTGGACTAGTCCCAGGCCTTGATCATTCATTTAGGAAAGGCAGTCAACACCACTTGGATTCCATGGAAAACCCAGTTGATACTGCAAATCCAAATTTGTTAGATC
This sequence comes from Magnolia kwangsiensis, assembly GCA_037074715.1. NCBI lineage: Eukaryota > Viridiplantae > Streptophyta > Magnoliopsida > Magnoliales > Magnoliaceae > Magnolia > Magnolia kwangsiensis. Next base: position 103,440,859 of record CM073576.1, on the reverse strand, counting down.
CAACTCTAATCCAAAACAGAGAAAATCGACGCAATCCTCCTCTTGAGGATGAGAATGACGTTCATAGGAATGTGTTAAACCAACCATGGACTTTACGTGAACATCTACACCTTGAGAGATCAACTTTACCATCTTGCATTGTGTTCCCTACTCACATAGGGAACATTGATTTTAAACTAGGTGTGCTTCAATTGATTCCTAAATTTTAGGGCTTAGATTCTGAAAGCCCCTACTTGCACCTCAAGGACTTTGAGGAAGTGATTGTAACATTATAAGTAAACAATGACAATAGAGATGCATTTAAACTTAGTTTATTCTCATTTTCTCTAAAGGATTAGGCCAAAGCATGACTTAACTCTCTAAGACCTCATACCATCACTACATGGCAAGCTTTAAGTAAAGAGTTTTTGAAAAAATTCTTTCTCGGGCATAAAATAAAGGCACTGAAACAGGAAATCATGTCGTTCTCCCAAAATGGGGAATGAACTATTTTTCCAAGCTTGGGAGCCCTTCAAAGACCTTCTACTCACTTACCCACATCATGGTTATGAACCATGACACTTGATTGATGCGTTCCGAAAGGGGCTCACTATAGATACCTGTCAGTTCATAGAGATGATGTGTGGTGGAACCTTTTTTGACAAAGATGATAATGAGGCTTGGGATTTTTTAGACATGTTGTAGAAAATACTCAGACATGGGATGTCTCTACTAAACCGGACCAAACTATACCCATTTCTAGAGAGAAAGCAGGGATGTATGTCCTAAGAGAGGAAGATGACCTTAATATAAAATTCGCTACATTGGCTAAAAAGGTTGAAACCTTTGAAATTAGGAAGGTTGATGTGATTAAAGCAAACACCTCCTTAAGTAATTTTTGTAGCATTTGTGGTGGTGCCGACCATGACACAGAGGATTATCCAACAATTCGAGTCGTACAATATAACAGCTCAAAATTTTCATAGCCAGAGTATGTAATCGTGTTCGAGGAAACCGGGTGTTAATAATGTACAACTAGATATTTTGAAATTGCACCCTATTTTTTTTCGTTTGTTTACATCTAGATACATTCATGAAGGTAACATTCACTAGGATCAAATCGACTGTATTGATTATATATCATCAGCGTAAATATAATAATCAAATGGCCTTATAATGGGAGGTTTATTACAACATCAAAGTTTACAGCGGAAGTATAAAACTAAATCGTAAAACTGTCTTCTTAGTCTTTTGAGATAATCTTCTATAGGGAAGTAGTCCTCCAAGTCTTCAATTTGTACGTCACCTACATTATCTGTTTAGTTGGGAGAGGGTCAATGCCCTACTCATAGTGATGGTTATCCTTTAAGATTAATAATAATTCAAGAGATTCATAAAAGATAAAGTAAGTGTACTGATACGTCTCGTACTCCACTAATACATGAGATATCAGTATGCGCAAACAACCTACATGAAATGCATGCCTAGTATAGTGTGTGTGACTCATCATACATAGTGATCATCACAATGTGGAATATAATTCATAGAAAACCTGACTCGACCCGCATCCCATAACTACGGATATTCTCCGGCATGGCCAACATTAACATAGATTTATGCAAATATCTCAAGGCAACACAACATGCGATTGAGGGATTTACGTAACACGATGTGTGCATGGAGCGACTAATTGTGACATCCAATCCTAAAAAGTTGATGTAACACATATGTCGATTTACATACATCGATGTGCACCACACCAACCAACCCATGGAATTACGTGCCGACTAAGAGAGCCGCTACCCGTAACGCATTACGTCCATAATAAGATAATCGATTCACTAGTTGTGATACCTCATAACACATCACTTGCACTTAAGAGAATATAGCTGAATTATGAAGAATATAAACTGAATCATGGAGGTTCTGGAATAACAAGACACATGCCCATACCTTTAAAGATAGACGGCATAAGGCTAATATAATAAGAGAAGAGTGACAATGGTCAATTCAGCAAAAGTGGCAATGGTCAACATAACAAGAGAAGAGTGACAATGGTCAACTCAACAAAAGGAGAGTGGCAGAGCTAACTCAAATATAAAGACGAGTGGCATAGCCAACTCAAATAAAGAGACGAGTGGCAGAGCCAACTCAATAATAGATAAGGCAGGGGCAAGACTTGTACCCATGACCTCACATAAATTCAGAGAAATTCTCTTATGTTTGACATCATGTCATAATCCCAAAAGGGCTAATAAATCAATTGATAGAATAATTCTCAAGGAACATGTAAACATGGAATACATGATAAGTCATATCGTAAGAGGCACGAAAAGGCCATAATTGATGGTGAAACATATAATAACATGGAAGATTCAAATTGATGTATAAAAGGAATACATGTAAAGACAATATCAAATTCATGAAAGCATGTATAGAAGTCAAGATAAACTAGTATGAAGACAGATAAAACACAGGAAGGCATGTAAAAGGCAAGATAAATAAATCAACTTAAATTATTATAAGCTTAAAGGATAAAACCCTCATTTTTTGAATCCAATAACACCCTATGCTGCCAGACTCGAATGAATGCGTTATATTACCTAATTTTAGTACAATTAATGTGATCCTCATGGTTAGATCGTCATAATACTAGAGTTAAACTATAGATGTAGGCTTAAGAATTGGTTTGTACTACTAGTTAATGTCAAGAGAACTTGGGTTGGACGTTATATGGATGAAACTTACCTTATTCAGTTGCTCGTCTCTATCAGTGCAGCCTGAAAAATACCTCAGTTGAGTCGACTTACTGAGTCAACTCGGCCCAACTCTCCTTTCTTTCCTTCTTCTTCCCTTTCTTCTCTTTCTTTTCTCTTTTTTTCTTCTTTCTTGGCAGCTGGGTGGATGGCCAGTGCTTCCTTATTGGTCAGCTATTCTTACAGTGAATGGGGCATTAGCCAATCTCTCTCCCTCTCTCTCTCTCTCTCTCTCTCTCTCTCTCTCTCTCTCTCTCTCTCTCTTTCTTCGTCACTATGCTCCTACATCGGTGGGATAGGGTAGCTTTATATAGGTGTGGAGGTTTCTTGAACCTTTTGTGCGTAACTCTTACTTACAACGTGTATCTTACGCTGCCCTTACGCAGCAAGAAGTCACGCAGCGTCGCAGAAACTTCTTATGCGTGATTACGTGAGGACGTTTGGCCATCTATATCAGACCATGGTGTTGTCCCTGATCTTTCCAATTTTTCACTGGTTATCTTTTGTTTAATGGGCTAGGTTGTGGTCGGATGGGATCCAAAAGCAGTGACTAGATGTGTTTCTACGGTCGCCATCTCCTTGTGAGGAAGACGACTTGCACTAATGGCGAGTTTGGATTAGTACTTCCTCTCCCTATTCCAATTTTGGTGGAGGGTTCGGATTTGCTTCATTCCCTCGGTAGTGGGCCCCACTGAGTCCTTGAATGAGGTTGGTTCGAACACAAGGATGCGGGAACAGGAGTGCGAAAATAGGGACTGGAACCGCTACAGACGGTTTTGTATGCGCATGAGGGTAATCTCTGGGTGCGAAACTAGCCATGGTGTGGTCAGATTCATTCTCTGGTCATGATTGACGGTCCGGATCGGCTCATCCGATCATAGATGTGGGCCACAATGATTCACAACGGAGGCAGTCCATTGCGTGCATGGTGAAGAATCCAACTGGCTTCGGGATTTTAAATCTCGCTGGCACGTTGAATGTGTTTGTGGTTATGGTGCGGGGTGGTGTATTCGCACTTCATGTGCTCCCACTTGTACATGGGGTCCACAGGGGTTTTGGGGTAAGTCCTTACCATCCACTGTCCTTGGTTGGTTCTCTTTAGTGTTTATATTTGAGTAGAAGATGAAGTCCGGCCCTAGATGAGTCGTTATAGTGACTGTTCCGATTAACCTTTGGTCTTGCTGGTTCTATGGTTGAAATTGGTTTTGTCAGGTAAGCTTAATTAGGGTGGTTATTCTTGACGTAAGGTTTTTACATGATTCGAGTCATGGGACCCATGTGTTTTAAATTTTAGGGATCCATGGTGATGGCCTTTTTTTTTGTTGGAATCAAATATGGATGTAAGGATCATCTGCATGCCTACAAATGGCCTAGATCGTATGGCTTACGTTTCCATATCAGGAGAAGGTTTCCTATTTAAAATAATTTTGGGTAAGTGAGTGAAACACGGTAGCTTTCAAGTTTAGGATTCATTTATTCGCATAGGGTTTTACAACATATTGTGAGGTCCACTGTGATGTTTGAAAAGAAAATTTACTCCGTCCACCAACTTTAAAAGATCATGTTTGGCCTAGAGCCAAAATCTAAAGTAAATCGTAATCTAAAGTGGCCCACACGTTTGCAGGAACGAGTGGGTGGAATTCCCACGCCAAAACATCTATGATGCCAGAGAGGCTGCTGTGTATATGAGTCTTGGTTTATAATTTACAAATTTGCCCTTTTTAATGGTTATCCCATCTATCATACGTAACTCCCAACTGCACCATCTAAATAATACAAAACTTCACCGTTGAGTGTTATTTTTCATGCTCTTTCATTCACTTCAGTTTGGGCCCCGATCTCTCAAGAATGACCAAGATGCTTTTTCAATGGCTAAGTCTTTCCCAATTTCAAAGTAATATTTGTACATACATAAATAACGAGCTACTCGGTAATATAAACTTAAATCCGAAGATCTTTATAATGACTAATTTACCCTAACATTTAGATGGCCCATTTGGTGGATCCAAACTTGATGGATGGTCAGATGACTTGTTAAAAATAAGAAAACATTATGGTTAGCACTTTGAATATGTATATAGGTGGATGTACAATCAGTTTTGTAAATGGATGGACATAGAGCGAGTTTCAGTAGTGATTAATGGTAGGACATGTATACAGTTGTATTTGAGTGACGTATTCACATGTGTAAGTTCCTCCATTTGTAATTCTAATGGTGGGTTCATCATTAGAATTACAATTGGAGGAACTTATTACATGTGTAATTCCAATTGTAATTCATGTGGGGTGAATAAGATGAACAGATCGAAATTTTGATCTGATAAGTGTACGGACAGATGTAGAGGCCAAGTAGCTGATTTTACTACGATCTAAGGGTTGAAATTCGACATGTACGGTTAATTTATGATAATTAGGCATGGTATAAATTTTTATATGGAACGGATAGTGGAAACCTTGTGATCTAGAATTCAGGGGTATAGGTCAATGACATTTTCGTAATTATTGCTGATCTGTGAGTTTTAGGAAATCTAATGGCTCTGCATGGTTATGGACACGTTTCTAAGCAATTCTTACAAATAGACGTATATCTAAATCATTATGAATAGGGAGTTATTCATTAATTCATTTAAGGGAAAACATATATGTTAAATCACATGATGGAGAGTCTTACCTTGACATTGACGGTCAGATGGCTTGATCTATGAATGGAGATCATTCCTAACAGTTAGGTTTGTATTAGGGCAAGGATGTAAGGCTAGGATAGTCGGAGTGGTATTATACTCATGTACATAATAGGTTAGATTTTAAGGTAACGTTCGAGAACTTTCAATACTCGGTATTGAAAAGTTTGGGGCATTACAAGATATCATGCATGAGCATAGGTAAGAGAATGCTATAAATAACTACCAAAGGCCAGTTGTACAACTAAAGGGAAACACATACAATCCAAATTGACGTAACTATCCTAATCTTAGTTGGAGGAGTGGACCACAAATTAATGCGCCCAATGCACCTCAAGGGCCTCCACAAAACTTCTTTGAGGCATTAACAATGCACCATATGTACTCCTAACAAAGAGATCATCTGTGGAGGATGCATTGACCGTATTCATGAACTCTCAAGCTTAAATGAATCAGTTTTTAATCAAATTAAATCAAGAATTAAAGACAGCCATAGCTAGGATTGAGACTCAACTAAATGCTAGGGAAAAAGGCATAGTTCCTTCTCAACCTGTGCCAAACCCTAGAAATACATATTTAATTAGAGACGCAAATCCAAGTGATCTACATCATGAACAAGCTAAGACTATTATTACCTTGAGAAGTGGAAAAGAGGTCAATAACAAGATAATGCAACTAGTAGAAATACCGGAGGATGATCTACCTTCTCAAGAGAATGATGAACCGGTTATAGTTCAAGAGCCGCAATAATAAAAGGATAAAGAGACTAAGTCACATGAGCCTCCAATTCTGTTCTCATCTAGACTTTGAAACTGACTATTCCCATGAAATATCAAGAGGTGTTGGATGTGTTCTAAAAGGTAACTGTCAATATTCCTCTACTTGTGTAAGGCCCGTATCCTAGACCGTACCATTCCGTAGGCCTCTGCAGCCCTTCCGGTCGAATTTCGGCGACCCTCGACCTGTATCCGACATTTGTACGTGATTCTAAGCCGAGTCCTGTATATCAGAGTCGGCTCAACCCGAGACTTGTACCAGTGCGACCATGCCATTTCCACAGTTCTAATGCCGCGCCACGCATGCTTATGCGATACTCAGCCTGGAGATGTGGGCTCATGTTTAGTTTGAGGAAAACGCCGCACTTTGTAAAACCCAAGAGAAATGTCCCATCAATCAATCCCATCAATCACCTTACATGTCAAGTATTACATCTCATCCCCAAATACCAACACCCATCCCTAAAATCAACATTCTCCCTTACATGTCAAGTACACATCACTCCATCACTCACCATCCCTCTCTTCCATCACCTCTCTTTCTCTCATTCTCTCTCTCCATTTTTTAAAGCAAACTCCATGAGAGGTGGACGTCCATGGCTTCCATGAGAGAAACTAGGTGTGGGCCACTCTTTACCACCAAATCCCACCTTCCAAAATTGATCCCAATCGTTGAAATTGTACCTTTAGAGCTCCAACATGCATTGGTGGAAGAAGGAAGGGGAGATCAAAGGTGGGTGTTCTTCTAGGATTTAATTTGTGTGATTTTGATTATTTGAGGGCCCACTTATGGTGGGATCCATCTTGATGTATGTTTTGTATTTTGGAGGGGCCCATAGTGGTGGGGTCCCTTCCATTTTCACCGTTTCTCTCTCCCCCCCCCCCTCTCTCTCTCTCTCTCTCTTTCTCCCTTGTATGATGTCCCGCCTTGATGGCATGTGGTGTCCACACGTATGGACCCACTTAATCTACACCGTCCATCTGTTGAGCTACTGGGCAGCAGCCAAGCAGTATATATCTGCTACAATTGGTGTTAGTAAGCTATGTAGACTGGCTGATGTATGTGTATTATTCACACCTCCATCTATGTTACATGGGCCCCACCACCAATCATGTATCTCATGTATGGGTGGCCACTATGTACGTGGACCCCACCTGAAGCATGCGCCCCTCCATGCTCTCGTGGAGCCCACATTATATATGTATTTCATGTTCACACCGTCCATCGTCCGGTGTCTGGACGGTGGAACCCACGTGTAATAGGTGCTGTATTCACACTGTCCATCTGTTTTTCCTTGACATGGGACCCCACCCAGATAAATGTTATATCTTCAGCGTCCATTCAATTTCCCCACTCATTTTAGGCGATGAGCTAAAAAATGAAGCTAAACTGAATCTCTAGTGGGCCACATTACAGAAAACAGTGGTTTTTGTGATATAGATTGTTAGGGCCCACTATGATGTTTCTACATACCAAAAAATGCCAAATATGAGGCTTGTTAGAACCGTCACGAGTCAGAGAACCTAATCAGTGGAGTGAATCCTCCTGATGTGGGCCCCATCTATAAAAATCCTTTGAAAAATTTTTTAAAAAAAGAAAGAAGAAGGCCAGACACTGCTGCCAGCATCCTCTGGACGCTGCAGCAGGTAGTATCCAGCTGCTTTAAAATGGCTGGGTCCGTGGGACCCAGTAGTAGGCCCCACCATGAGGTATGTCAAACATCTGCACCGACCATTCCATGGGTCCCCTTTAAAGATTGGGATACACCAAAGATCTGCTGTATACAGGACTCAGGTGGCCCACACCATCTAAAATCATGTGAATATATGTTAAATCATATATATACATTTGCTGGGGCCCACCTGAAATTTGGATGCTTTTGAAACTCAGTTTGCCCCCTAACCAAATGGGACACACTAAATGGATGGGCTGGATTTGTGAACCACAGCTTGGTGGTTCCAACTAATGATTGTGAATGTTTTAATGGAGGCTAACCTCTTAATTGTGTACCTGGTGTGGCCCACACAAGTCATAGATTGACTTAATTTTAAGTCTTAGGCCCCACCATGATGTGTGTATATAACCACACTTTTCAGCTATTTTATTAGGCCATGGCCCTATTGCGTTGTATGGCACACCATGTTGCACATGTTTCATATATGTTGTTCACTTATGTGGCCCTTGCTGTGTGTATAGCAGACACACTGTCCATCTGATGAGGCTCATTTGGAATGTGCAGGGCCCACCTTGATGAGTTGTACATGCAACCCATTTGATGAGGCCCGACGTGATGTAATTGGCGCCCAGGCATGAGGCCCATTTGATGTATTCGGGGCCCCAGATGCATGGCCCATTTGATGGATATGAGGCCAACGTGCAGGGCGACTTGTGATGTATAAAGGCCCATGCATAGGGCCCACCTATTGTGTAATTGAAGCCCAAGGGTTATGGCCTATTGTGATGTATTTAAGGCCGTGGGCAAGGCCTAATGTGATGTATTAGGCCCACGTCATGCGGCCCATTGTGATGTATATCAGGCCCATGTGAGCAGCCATTATAATGTATATAAGGCCTATTGGTGTGACCCGTTGATGCGGGCCACTTGATGTATATGAGGCCCATTGGTGCGACCCGTGTATTGCAAACCATTGTGGTGTATATGAGGTCCGTGAGCGAGGCCCAATGTGATGTATATGAAGCTCATGTGACGCGACCCAAATGTATTTGGGCCCATGGGTTAAGGCCTATTATGATGTATTTGGAGCTCATTAGTGTGGCCCATTATGATATATTTAAGACCATGGGATGTGGCCCTTTATGATGTATTACGGCCCATTCGATAAGGCCTAGTGTGATGTATATTTAACCTTTGAGTGAGGCCCATGATGATGTACATTAGGCCCTTATGTGAGACAGTGGGCCTACTGTACGTTTGGCCTTATGTGGGCCACTCCTTGGGAACAATGTTGGTTGAATGTCTACATTGATGGGTAGTGATGGTTAAATGTCCACATTGCGACCTTCCATTAGGCCTGGTTAGGCCCATTCTCATCATTCTCTAGTGGGTTAACCCAAATTATTAGGCCTCATTAATATTCTTGATCCATTATTGGCCATCCAACAATGGACCCTGCCTTGTATCGAGGCTGATTCTGATTATCAAGGATGATTTCGATCGTCGAGGTCGATTGTTGAGGCCGATTCTGATTCTGATTAGGCTGAATCCGAGTATCGAGGCCAATTTTGATTTGTCAAGGCTGATTGTATAGGTTGATTCTGATTATCGATGCCAAGTATCGAGGCCAATTTCAATTGTCAAGGCTAATTGTTTAGGACGATTTCGATTTGTCGAGGTAGATTGTATAGGCTGAATCCGATTGTTGAGGCCGAGTATCGAGGCCAATTTCGATTGTCGAGGCTGAGTATCAAGGTCGATTCCGATTTGTCGAGGATGATTGTATAGGCTGATTTGATTGTCAAGACCAAGTATCGAGGCCGATTTTGATTGTCGAGGCCGCGTATTGAGGCTGATTCCAATTTGTCAAGGCCTATTGTACAGGCCGATTCCGATTGTCGAGGTCGAGTGTCGAGGCCGATTATATAGGTCAATTCTGATTTGTCAAGGTTGATTGATAGGTCAATTTTGATTGTCGAGGTCGAGTATCGAGGACGATTCTGAGTGTCGATTCTAATTGTCGAGGCCGATTTCGATTGTCGAGGCCGATTTGATTGTCAAGGCTGATTGTCGAGACCTATATGATGTATATGTGACCTGTAGTTGAGGCCCATTGTGATGTGTATTCGGCCTGGTGATGTATATGCAACCTGTGTTTAAGGCCTAATGTGATGAATAGGAGGTCTATGTGATGGGGCCCATTGTGATGTATTTGAGGCCCATGGGCAAGGCCCATTATAATGTATTCATGGCCTATGAGCAAGGCCCATTGTGATATGTATTAGGTCCATGATGTATGGCCCATTTAATGTATTCAAGACCCATGTATAGGGCCCACATGTTATGTATTTGAGGCCCATGAGCAGGGCCCACCTGTTGTGTATATGTGGCCCTTGAGTACAGCGAATTATATATTAGGCCTTTGTGTGAGGTCGTGGGCCCATTATATGTTTGGCTCTATGTGGGCCATTCCTTGGGGGACAATGTTGGTTAAATGTCCACATTGTTGAGGCTGATTATGAGTATATGACAACATAACATCATGATACATGCCCATACACATCATCTTTATGTTTGTTATGAGATGTGGTTGACCATTGCATATGTTATTGGGCAGGTTGTTATGAGATTCCCTGATAAGCGGAAGTTATCTCACATGAGCACACGGTATGCGCTGGATTGATGCATGATTGGATTGTATGACTCATGTATCTTGCATTGTGTGTTGTGATTACTGTACGCCCTAGTGACATCAGGGCCGTAGCCTCCACAGACATATCCTGGATGGCTAGATGGGACACCGAAAATATGTTATTAGCATCGGGTTGCCATAGATGGCCTTGGGTGAAAATTCCTAAACCCTCTTGGTACCAGAGGACGTCCCAACGTCTAGACTGAGTGGATATATATGAGCGCATGAGAGCCGTATACCAGTAGGCCGTATCTCCCACTGTGTCGTAGTTGGTTGGGAGGGGGTGTGACCCTACTCGCTTGAGTGAGGGGGCAGTATCTAGGTTGAGTTTGACCAGCTTGAGGAATGAGTCCACTATTGATAAGCTGAGCTCGATATTAGCAGGCGGATAGTGAGGTCTCTTCCACTTACCTAGTTGTGTGCTCGGATAGGGACGACAAGCTGGCGTAGAGTGTAATAGACCTCGTGATGATCCCAGAGATAAACTGTATTGATATGTTGACTTACTGAGCAGAATTTGTATACTCATTCATTCATTTATTCACTATCCACTCGGGCTGGTGGTGCGCAACTATTTGTTACGTGTACATTTGTAATGGCTAGGATTTTAGTTGGGGCGCGTGACTAACTTGAGATCAAGAGTTTATCACATTAAGTCTGACTATCCAAATTAGGTATGAGACTGGTTTAGATAGAAGTCCCTTGTGATGGACTCTATAGCCTGTGATACTGCGTACTATCATCCCGACTTTACATTCCAGTATGGCCATTCCATTTGCACCATATATTGCACTACATCCGCGACATATGACATTTTGGGTTACTGTATTTCTGCATTTATATGGTCTAGATACGGCTGACGGTATTCATGAACTCATCAGGAATTGTATATTACATTGCATCCTCTGCATATGATTTTGGCTCTTTATAACTCCTCATTTACATAGCTGATCTGTATTGCGTACTCTGATATTGTTTGAATCATGGACTTGTCAATATTTTCGTTTACTCTGATATTGCATGATTCATGATCTTACTAGTATTTCTGACATTGTACGATTATGACGTTGTATTTGTGTGCTTGACACTATCTTGCACACACACTTACACCATCCTCTAAGCTTTCTATAAGCTTATGCACGATAGATGCGGGCAGGTGATATTAGGTTGTAGCAACATGGAGCTTGGAGCATGTAGCTGACTTCTGGAGCTTTGATTTTGACATATGTATTTCCTTTTAACATTGTATTCAAATGTTTATATTAGTGGATATGTGCTGATGATGTTGCCTTTGTGATTAGGTAAACTTGTGGTTATGCCTCTTACGAGATAAATGTACATTGAAAAATCTTCCTTGTAAGATCCCAGGATTGAAACTTGGCATATGGGCACCGGGAGCTGAGGGATACTACGGAGGCTGTCGGCACCAAATTCGGCAATCAGGATTTCTGTGAATCTGATTTTCGGGTTTGTGGCGTGATAAAAGATGGTATCAGAGTATAACTTGGGAATACCTGAAGATAACATCACATATCTGCTAATAGCTACCCTATATTATATGATTGTTGAGAACTTAGAATGGTTAGATCCCCGAGTTCGAATAACTTAGAGATTTTCTGATATACCTCCCTACCGTTGAGATTATGAGGCTGCATAGTATTCCCGTTTCGATCGTTTCTGATTTGGGATCCGAGGATTAGTGTGCTTCACCATTCTATTAAGGAGGCGTCTTAGGAATGCAAGACTGAGATTAGAGAGCACTATCTTCATCCTTTGGTAGATTGTTTGTGCCTTAACTTAAATACTTATTGATGTTTCCTCCTCTCTTGTCTATTCTGTTAGTTTTAAGGACCAAATTTTATTAGGTGGGGAGAGCTATTAGGCCCGTATCCTAAACTGTACCGTTCCATAGACCTCCGTGGCCCTTCCGATCGAATTTCGGTGACCCTCAACCTGTATCCGATGTTTGCATATGATCCTAAGCCGAGTCTTACATATCAGAGTCGGCTCGACCTGAGACTTGTACCAGTGCGACCGTGCCATCACTGCGATTCCGATTCCGCGTCTTGCCCATTGATGCGTACCCAGGCCTAGAGATGTGGACCCACGTTCAGTTCGAGGAAAACACCATGCTTTGTAAAACCTAAGAGAAATGTCCCATCAATCAATCTTATCAATCACCTTACATGTCAAGTACAACATCCCATCCCTAAGTACCAACACCCATCCCTAAAGTCAACTCTTTCCCTTACATGTCAAGTACACATCACTCCATCACTCAACCTCCCTCTCTTCCATCACCTCTCTATCTCTTATTCTCTCCATTTTTTTAAGCAACCCCCATGAGAGGTGGACGTCCATGGCTTCCATGAGAGAACTTAGGTCTGGCCCACTCCCTACCACCCAATTGTCACGCCCCAAACTTGAAAAACTGGCTCACAAAATTTTTGATCGTCGCATCCAGCGCCGACAGCCTCCGTAATACCCCATTCTCGGCTCCTGGCACTCACATGCCAAATTTCGATCTTGGGGTCCTACAAGGAGGATTTTTAGCATGATTTTTTTTATAATGGAACATAACCACAAGCATAACCAAGTCACAAAACAACATTACCATATATCCACTATATCAAAAGCTTGAAGTACAATGCAGGAAGGGAAATACAGGGTGATCAAAAACTCTAAAATAATCTGATGTGCGCTCCTGCCTCAACCCTGTTGCGGTCCAATACCACTTGCATGCAACAGTCGTGCATAAGCTTACAAAAGCTTAGAGTATGGTGTAAGTGTGTGCGCAAGGCAAGCGCTAAGTGTACAATATCAGAGTAATGTAGAAATATGCGGTAAGTCCATGAATGCTATCAGCTGTACTAAAGCTATGTGATGCAAGGCATGAATGCTATCGGTCATACCATGACCATGCGATGCGAGGACTATGTAGCCAAATGTCATATGCAAGATGCAAAGCACGCATGCCAATACTCATCAAGTATAAATATCAATACAGTTCCTCTCTGCGATATCACCGGAGTTTAGTACACTCCACACTGACTGCCGCCTCCCTAGTCACACAGCCTAGTGAGTGGAATAGACCTCACTGTCCGCCTGTCCAATAGTTTGTCAATACTTACCCGGCTCATCGATAGTAGACTCATTTACGAGCTGGTCAAACTCAGCCTAGCTTATAACCCCCTCACTCGGGCAGATAAGGTGTAACGCCCTAAAAATTGGGGGTCAAGTAGAAACCCAACTCCCGAGTTCCAACACATCACGTATGCAACATATGTAACGATGATTGTATGTTGTTTGTATTAGTGCATAAAACATGAATAAGATTAAGCCAAATCAGCAAAACATAATCCAGGGACAGTTGTAATATGCAAGTGGAAGACGAAAACGAAAATACATAACTTTATAAACCAGTATAGGTCTCCAAAATATGTATGCGTTGCTAGCTCAATAATTACAAGTATTGTTTCAAAATACAAAATGTCAAAAAATGTGATAGTCCACTACAAGTATTAGCCTGAAGCCCTGTCGATCAAAATGGTCTATATAAACACGCCTGAATATTGCATATATGAGAAAGCATCCTCATCATATGCGAAGTCTGGCTCCACCTCATCAGTCGGGTTTCCATCTGCAACTAAGACAGAGTCTAGTTGATGTTTAAAACTCCATCCCAGAATGTGGGAGTGAGTGATCAACTCAGTGGAACAATAAAGTAAAGGTTAACATGTTATCAATTCAGTCAAGCAGTAATGATAAAATAATACAATCAAACATCCCTAAGTACTCTGATTAATGCTGGAATGGTATGTATAAATGATGCATGCCCTCGCCTGCACTCTTTCTATGATCTTCATCGAATGGTCGCGCATGTCAGTCACTTCCTCAGTGCTCTTTACTCAACGCCAAATGACATATGTAGTGCGATGCATGAGCGTGATTACCAAGTTCTTATTAGTCCTTTTCATACAGCAGAATTGAGAAACTAAGGTACCTCCCTTATATCAATACCCAAATAATGATCCATTCTAGGGTCGTCGGTCCTAGTAAATCTCATACGAAGCTACGGTTCTAAGTCACTGCAAAGGGCTTGTCACCTGATTAGTGCAGGCCTAGTTTATACTCTAGTTGATACGGAAAGGCTCGTTGCCTCATCGCAGTCTCAGAGTATACTCGAGGTCACTTGTTGAGGCATAAAAAATGATGAAGGATTGAAGCAAGAAAAGGAGATAGAAAGAACACTCAAAAAGAAGAAGAAAGAGAGCTTTAAAGGGTCTACACGAAACTGCGCAACTAATGTCAGTTACGCGGTACTGTGCAATCAATATTCCTTACGCGGGTCCGCGCAACGTAAATGTCAGTTGGGCGAGACCCCGAAACATGCTGTAGAAGTGGTCCTTTGTAGAACGATCTAAAGCATTGGAAGATTTGTCTCACATCGCTAAGATCAGGATTTTCACACATGCGAGGGTCTATAAATACCCCTTCCCCTCCTTCATTAAAGGTAATTGAAGGTTTTCAAGAGGAGCAGAGCGGAACAAAAGATCGAAGGTAGGTGGGGAGTCTCCTGTCAGTTGAGCGGGACTGTGCAACCGATATCAGTTACGTGGGTCTGTGCAACCAGACTGCCCTGTAATATGTAAAGATAAGGGGTTGTTATGCCGTCGAAATATCTGTGCAAGGCTTCCCTTTTTCAGGCCTTCTTCTATTGACAAGTTCAGAGGAGAAAGATTAGTCGATCAGGTCGACATTCCCCCTAAGTATTAGGGGATGACTGAAACAGGTGCCATTGTGCTGCTGAAATCTCTATTTCATTGAAGATTCGTCAATCAAATCAACATTCCTCCTAAGTCTTAGGAGATGATCAAAACAGGTGCCGAAAGGCTGCCGAAATGAATTTTTGATACTTAAAGCATAAGTCATTTATTTCTAAATGATCTATCTTAGAATAAAGGGATGTAAAGAGGATGTAAATGAACTTAGTATCAATGAAATGTGTTGAATGTTCCCAATACTCTTTCTCTGTTATGTTTGAATAAGATAATTTTTCGAATCAAATGCATTTGTTTCTTTGTCGAAACAAAATGATGACTCTGCTGGGGATTTATTATCTTATTTAAATATTAACAAAGAAATTGTTATGAACTCTCATCATAGTTTGGCGTCCTACGGATGCTAAAATGGTGACTCTCAGTGGGAAAATCCTCCCCTTTATCTCTAAGATAGATTATTTAATTCTTAAAAAATGCTGACTATAACCATGTTTCATGTGTGAAGGTTTCTAAATATAATTACAACCTGTTACTCGTGGCAACTCTAGCAAGAAAGATGAATTTTCGATTCAGTCCAATGGGATTCGTGATAGAATATACGCCGGATCAGGTCCCGAATCACCCAACTAAGATTATTGAAATTGGTAAAAGCAACATCCTAGCAACAACAGGAGTAGTATCTGCTTCACCTGAACCGCTGGAAGGCGATGGGGTATGGATCGTTGTAACATCTTATAGTACAAGGATGCAAAATGTAGGAAGTCTCAGAGTTAATTAACCCTTGCTAAGAATTAGAGGACCAATAACACGCAATGCGGTTAAAAAGAACCCTGAGCTTGCTCCGCCAGCAATATACCCTGGACCAATAGTACCGTAAATTACAGAGTACGATTTCCCGTCTTTAGGTACCTCAAGGGCTAAATGGACGAGAGAGCAGAAAGGAAAGGCGTTGGTGATTGGTTCACCGATGTTCACGCCACTTCAGGCTAGTATATCAGGGTCAGCATCACCACAATCGATTGATGATGTGGGGTAAAAGCTGGTGAAATCCCATCTTCTCCTATCTTCATAAGTCCCATCATGTCGGCCTATTCTTGCTCGACTCCAGTTACTACTTCATCAAGGAGTGGAGAAGCTACGGTACATATGACGGGGACAAACTAGGAATGTGGAACTACTAGAGATGATCAAATCGATGAAATGGCAGAAGCCCAAGATGCATTGATGGAAGAGTGCCGAAACCTCAGAGAGGCCTTGGCCACCCTCACACAGAATGTAGCCCGAATGACAATCCCTCAGAACGCAATGAATGGGAAAGAAAAATTAACCTGAAGGCCTTCAACCGCAAGGGGTAGGGTCATTAGGGTCTATGCCGACGGTAGGAACCGTGACACGGGACGAGGTAAGACAGCTGGTGGAGGAAGCTATTTGAATGGAAAGGGAGCGTGAGAACATCGATAGTTTTAGATACCAAACATTGTATCCAAGGGAAGTAGAAGACATTCCCTTTTTGGTCAATTTTAAGCATCTGAATTTTTAGAAATTCAATGGGGAAGGGTCTCCAGAAGAGCATTTAATGCATTTTATCACTAGCATGGGAAATTTCTCGACAATCCTGCAATACTTCTTACGGTTGTTCGGGTCATCATTAATGCACAAGGCGTTTCGCTGGTATTCCAATTTAGCGCTGAGATTTATACGTACCTGGGAGCAAATGCAAGAAGCTTTTATGTCAAACTTTTTCTCTTTCGAACGTGATGTTAGTATAACGAAGTTGGCTTCCGTACGACAAAGGGATGGAGAACCGGTTGAAAAATTCATAGACATATAGAAAACATTGGGGGCCGTGTGCAGGCAGTTACCAGAAGAAAAAGAGCAGGTCAAGATGTTTCTGAATTCTATGGGGACAGGAATCGCATTCGGGCTTGCTAGCGCTGATATCAGAACTTTTCATGATGTAGCTACTAAAGCTCATACGTTGGAATTAATGACTCGTAAAATGCTAGCATTTCATCACGAGACAACTAGGAGAGTGTTTAGCAGAACGACTGTGAATACTATTGAACCTGACAAAAAAGGTAAGGATACAAAGGATATGTGGGAGAGAAGATCGGACAGATGGGAAGGATGGGGCCAGTTAAGAAATAGGTACGATGGAAAGAGAACCAGGTTGCTCAATTCTCATGAGGGATTTGTATTCGATAAGGAAGATGTTGTTCCCATGATGAATTAGTTGTTAAAAGCCGGTACAATAGAATTGTTAGAGCCTAAACGCCCTGAGGATGTAACGAGTGCAAAGGAAAGAGATTTCTGTCGTTATCACCGCTTGGTCGGACATCTGACAGAGAACTGTTACACATTAAAATGTATAATACAACGGATAATAGATAGGAGCGAAATAATACTTGGTAAAGAAAAAGAAAAGAGTACCATGACAACAGTGAATATGTTTACCATTCGAGAAAAGGCTCGAGATACAAGTGGAAAAGAAGATGATGGAATGGCAAAAAAAGTGGCTGTAATCACGTTACGGTCAGGAAAGAAAACAGCTAGTCCTGTGAGGCGAAAGCCAGAAATTATTAAGATAAAAAGTAGGGAAGAACAAAGTAACAATGGCGAGAAAGAAAAGAAGATCGAGGCGGCGAAAGAACTTACGATGTCGTAGGTCATTTAAAAGGCATACCAGCTCGACTAAGTGTTTACGATGCACTTAAATTGTCTGAAGAGTTCCGACAGAGTTTGGTTCAGGCATTGTTTGACCACGACATTAGAGAAGCTTTACTGGTAGAACTAGAGTGCGAAGAATGCAATGAGTAGGAAAATTGTCTACCAGTTGTTTCCTTCTTTGACAATGATCTGACTTGTGGAGAGGAACATAACAGGCCGCTAATGATAGAAGGTCACATTCATGGAAAGAAAGTTAAGCAAATTATGATAGATAATGGGTCTGCAATAAACCTCCTGCTACTCTCAATGTTGGGTAAATTAAATTACTGTCGTTCTGATCTACGCCCTAGTGGAATAATGATATAGGGCTTTAATCAAGATGGGCAATGTGTACTGGGTAAGATCACGGTCACGTTGACTATAGGAGAATTGACTACTGATGTTGTATGTCATGTCATCAATGCAGTGACAATGTACAATCTCCTTCTGGGAAGACCATGGATACATAAGTATAATATTGTACCCTCCACTCTCCACCAATGTTTTAAATATAGCAAAGATGGAGTACAGTATAAAGTAATGGCCGATGAAAAACCGTATACAGAGGCCGAGTCCTTCTTTGTGAATGCTAGTTACTATAAAGGGTATACTGTAGAAGAAAAGGAAGATGATGACGGACAGGTCCTAAAAGATGCTCAAGTGAATACAGGAGAAGCAGAATCATCTGAGAATTCAGGAATAAGGAAGAAATTTTATTTTGTGCCGAAGCACCTGAGGCGGCCAGGACAGCCCCATTAACTTTGTTGTCACCTGAATAGTTGAAAGTCTTGCAATCTAATTTTACAATACCATTGTCATATATTGAAAGGGACAAGCCATTTTCGGCCGCTCTGAAGAGGTTTCAAGTTGAAACAAGCATGGAATATTCAAAACCAATATAATTTTACATTCCTGAACCAATGAAAATGGGAAAAGAAAATGAGAATAACGTATACAGGGGCCAGCTGACACCACAGAATCTCAAGAAGTATAGTCTGACAAGTAGAAAGATAATGAAAAATATGGGCTTTGATTATGAAGAACCCGTCAGATTAAATCATGGTAAAGGTATTCAAGTCCCTATTGGAATCAACCAAGATAAGCGGAAAAAGTTTCAAGGGCTGGGTGCAGAATCATTAGTGAACGATACGTTTGCACCATCTTCGCTACCAAGATTAAACGAGCCCTGGGGGCGAATTTAAGTCCGAATGAAAAAGTGGTGCATGATAAGAGATGTACGCTTAAGATGAGCAATGAATCGACATGCCGATCGATGCTTGCTTTGTCAAAAAAGGGGTCCTTTCTGATGTGTCTATTGATTTTTGATCCAGCAAATTATTAGGATAATAATTCCTGCATCAAAAGGGGGCAAGATAGGTGAGTAAAAAACTATGAAATATATTTCTCACTATAAAATGTATATGGATGAAATGCAGGCTTTCAAGCATATTAAGTCATTGCCAAATGAAAAGTGTTGATGATCGCCGCCAAGCGATAACGATTGCTATCAAGCATTAACGATTATCGCCGACGCCAAGTGATAACGATTGTTATCAAGCATTAACGATTATCTCCGACGCCAAATATTTCCATCAAGATCACCATGTATCAATGATTATAGTAAATAAATAAATAAAATAAATAAATAGAAACTATCACTGTCGTCGATCAATCACTTGCCAAAATTGCTATCATCGCCAGACTGATACACTATTTTAAACATAATACGAAAGTTCTCATAACATTATCAGTAGCAGTGAAATATCAATTATTAATCTACCATTTTTTGGCAGTGGAATAAAGTATATAGTCAATCACATATAAAGTGGATGACATCAATGGTTGCTGGTCATAAAAAGGCAGCCTAGTCAAGCCAATGGCCAGCTGCACATGAGACCTATCAAGATCACCATTCGGGCAGTGGTGAGAAGCCAGTGGCCCTAAAAAGCTCGTGAAGGCCATCGTATGCATACCCATGCGGGTAGCTGACGGAGCCAATGACCAAAAGCCTAAGGGCCAAAAGTCGACCAAAAGCTTAAGGGCCAAAAGTCCTCAAATGGCCAGTCAGCATAACCCCTATGCCATCTGTATAGCTTTTCGGCAACATCACGAGGAATGGAGGACAATGCCCTCCCGTGAATGGGCCCAACCTTGCAGACGAAGAAAATAAGGGTCACAATGTGAGCTTTAGATAGGCCAACCGTGTGTAAGACCCCCTAGATTTATGGTTCAATTTCGGTACTAACTCATGAGGAAGGGCTTAAATCTACTCATTGATGGACTAACAACCATGGATTTGGTACCCCAAAGGTCGCCTTGTGCGCCCCGTGAACTCTAGAGAGTTACTGCGGCCAACCCTATGCGTAATTCCAACCGAGTTCACCGCCCTGGTAGCTTCAATGGGCCCCTTTGATGGATTGTAGTTTGTGAACTCCCTATGCAATGAGAAGTCCAGCGAACTCCTAAGAGTTACAGAGGCCATCTCGTGAGACCCGGCTCCACTACTCAAGAGCTTAAACTGTGTTTGCAACTGACTAAATTGAAACTTAGTGCCTCCAATAAAATATAAATGAATGAAGTCATATAGGAAATCCCGCACTAACAAACATAAAAAAACTAGTGATGTTGGGATTACTTCATAGATAATATGTTTGGAATAATGTGTAATGTAGAAATGCATGAAAAAGGTTACTGAAAGTTACTACTGAAAATCAAAAGAGAATACTTATTTTTTTTAAAAAAAAAAAGAAAGAAAGAAGAAGTAAAGGCATATATACAAAAAGGAATTGCATGCTTAAAGTTCTTCTATAATGCCTACTGTCCTCATATATCACTACAAGTCTTCCTTTAACTGAATCTAAGCTGCATCATGCTTTGACTTCTCTTCAAATATAATCTTTGCATGATCAGGAAGCCAACTAGTTTATCTTCTAATGACCATTTCCTTACTCCTGAATAATTCAAACTTTTCAGCATCGGCGGTTTGAATATTGACATGCATCTTTTCCTTAACCTCCTTTATGGATAGTTCCCTCTCGTGGCCTTTCAGTTCTAGCTACAAGATTTCTTCTCTCAGAGCAGCAATACGATCTTGAATAAGTACCCTATCATCAGTGAGAGTCTTCAACTGTTCTTGAAGAGTTAACTGCTCCTGGTCTAGTTCAGATACAGTGGAGGCAATAAGGGAAGCCTTCTCCTTAGACAAAGTCAACTGCTTCCCGTACTCCAGAATTTTAGGAGTAATTGTGATATTTTTCGCTGATGCCAAAGAAACTATCGAATCACGAAATTTGAGGAGAGAGTCACATAGAATGGAAATGTTACTCTTCGCTATCCTTATAGAGCTTTCCAGAATCTCGTTGACGATATCTATGTCTGGCCACTGTTCAGGATCTTTGAAGATATGCACTACCGTTGACAAAGAATTCTTCATTAAAAGCATTTTGTGAGCGGGAATCTTTGAAAGAAATGATAGCTCAGAGACAGTGGCTACGGACTCGGAGCTGGTCGCCCCACTACAGGGAAGAATTCCTATAACACGAATAGGAGATAAAGTTAGAATAAGCAATGCAAGATGAAGAATATATAGTTCCTCAAATTGATATATATGCCTGTCGCAAAGGTGTAACTGACAAGTGGAGGGACTCTGGGGTTGCAGAGGTACCAGCTCCTAGCACGTCGGCAAAAGAAAGTGCTCTTGCTTTTGTGCTAGAATCCCTGGTGGTAGGAGTAGGAAAATCAGTAACTTCTACGGGAAATATAATTTCACGGGCTACCCTTTTTGGTGCCACTAGAGAAGCCGTAGGAACCCGCGGTGAAGTCGTTAGTACAGTTGGACGAAGGTCCAAAGAGGGGGCATCGCTCGTTTCAATGTTAACCACATGCATACCTGAAAAAGGAAGTAGCAATGATGATAAGATAATTATCACTAGACAAGCGTGTGAATATTTAAGGAATTCAAATTCCCTTACCGGGCGAATATCTATATTCCTCATAATCTAAGGGTTCTTCGTCTTCTTCAGTTATTTCATGTGACTTACCAGGAACAGAGGTAGTGGGAGAGATTTTAGGAGCCAAAGGGAGATGTTCTTCCTCTATATTTTCGACGGTTATGTTTTCCTCTTCATCTATATTGACTTCTCCTTTCTCGAAGTCATCATCTTGATCTCCATTGCTTGCATCATCTTCATCACCGTCATCTTTAGATTCCATGGAAGTGGTATCTTTTGATGAAGAAGATGAACTTTCATTCTCCAAACTCTCTTCATCTACTTCCTCAATTACAACTTGTTTTCCTTTGTAAGAGACGGGCTGGTTGCTTTCTCTTGGAAGTTTCCTGCTAGCCGGAACTAAGGGAGATACGGAGGTTTGCCTTGTCCCTTCCTGGGAAATAGGCGATGATGCTTGTAAACATGCTCGCGATCTAGTTATCGGATACGATGAGCTGAAAGGAGGAGGTTGTGAGGAAGGAGCAGGTTCATTCTGAGCTAAATTCTCCTGAGCCGTGGCGATTTTTGCAGGAGTGGGAGAGGATGTTCCTTCGATATTTTCTGTGACTCGGCCGCCAAAGGCATGAGGAACATGTTCAAATTCCTCCAGAATTCTGTGAGCGAACCGGCCATCTAAAGTGTTAATTAGTTTCCTCTTATGAATCGGCTCTTCTGTTGATATTTTTCTGCAAATTTCGCCATGGTGAGGTGCACGACTTTTCTCTGGAATAAAACTAATTCTGTTCTTGAGATTTCTGCCCCTGAGCCGAGGCGGGTGGAGAAAGAGAGGGGAGTTCGCTGGTATGCATTTATTGACCAAAAATGATTGATGGTCCCACCATCTCATCCAGCTGTAAGAAGTATGGACTATCCGGTCGTAGCTAGGAATGATGAAAGAGGAATTGACACGACCGCCCAACAGTTGCTTCCATATCATGGCCCAGTTCACAGGACCCGTTCTGTAGCAGCGCATTCTTTTGGTGACTAACCCACAGTCTTCCGTTACGGCTTAGTCATAGTCGAATTGGAGAGCAAAGCGGCTGGGGTAGTAGAGCTCTCTCCAGAACTCTGTCTCTTCTCTAAGAGGCAGAATGTAGGAACAGATGGAAAGAAAGAAAGCCCTTTTTGCTACGGTCAGTGCTCCTTGGTCCACCTTATCTATGTCTTTGATATAGCGGTGGAGACGGAACTGGAAGAAATCTATTTGGTTAAAGTCTTGAATCTTGTTGATTACCCATTCGTATGATCTTCTGGCCATTGCCCTTTGCTGAAAAAACCAGAGAGGAAGGTGAGAAGGATTGACATACGCCTTCTTTGGAGCTTCGAAGGTCAAGGGAAATAAACTCCCAACCATCCAGTAAAATAGTGCCAGGAAGTGTATCCTGAGGAAGATCCCAGGGTGGGGTTCTTGATGTGCGTAGATATTTCTCCAAAGGCCCTGTAAATGGAGCATAGTACTAGAGGTGTAAGGGAGTATTTTTGTCCTTCTGCTAAGGCACCGGCAACGACAAAGGTGGTGGGGCGAATAACATTTGCCCATTTAGAGCTAGGAAGTGCTACTATGCTTAACCAGTAGGCTAGAAAAGATGCAAGTTTTTCGAAGGAACTATAATTTGCTCTTTCCTTCATGTTGTCGCGGAGATTCATCAGTTCTTTACATCGACTGTCATGGAATCTACAGGGTGAGGTAAGAGATTAGTACAAGAGAATCTGTAATAGAAAGAAGAGTGCTAATTTCTGAGTCTGGAATACCTGAGAATTTTGGAAAAGTGAGTCAGCCACTGCAGAGGGGAAAGTTTGTGAAAATTCAGAAATTTCCCCATCTCTCTGAAGAGTTCGATGGTGGTTTCAGAAATAGAGGGTCTGTGATCTGGAGAAGATGTGAATGCTAGCACTGCATTCGATGGGATGAATTCATCATAAAATCTTCCTGTTAATGGAAGACCTACTATTCGATGTAAGTCCCAGAGTGTTATGCTCATTTCTCCGAATGGTAAGTGAAATGAATTGGTAATGGGTGACTAATATTCAAGAAAGCCTTTAAGCACAGTGGGCTCCTTGTAGAAGTACTTAGATGTGACTTCTATAGCATCATAGAGACCGACTTTGGGAAGAGTGCTTGCATGTTTCTTCAAGATGGCCTCTGCCTAGTTAGAATAGTAGCGGCGAGAAATCAACAGACCTCTTGTCCGAAAATCCTCTGATCCCTAAAGAGGGTCGCAGTCCTTGTAACACTGTCTGATGGTCTCATAGAAGTATGTTGGAAAAAGATTATGTGGACTGTGAAAAGGGGTGAGGAAGATCATAGAGTGAACTTCTCCAATATTTTGTCGCGGCATCTGCACTTGCAGTTTCCCCTCGAGAATGCAGGGTTCTCTTGTTGCCCACGATTCGGTGTACATTAACTTCTCTCCATCCACGTAATCCTTGGGCTCACATTCGAGAATGGATTGATGACGATGGATGTTGATGGGAATTACCGTCATACCTTCTGAATGGGGATTGTCAAACTTCATAACGCCCTCAATCACTCGGACTGATTCCTAAGAATTTTGGAGCTTTTTCTTGTTATGCTCCTTTATCTTCTTTTCGAACTCCTTCACCTTGTTTTGGCGAGCCTTCTTGGAGCATGAAACAGGAGGAGTATCTTCTCTTGGAGGGGTTCTTTGGCTATCTGTACGAATATGAGCAGTTATTTTTAACCACTCATCCTAGTCATATTCTCGACCGTGCTGAGGGGGATTTTTCACAGTTTGTAGTACAATTGCTTGGTGAATGGGAGATGACAGCGATTTAATGCGTTCAATGAAGTTAAAAGTAGAGAGTACAGGTTCTTTGAAGTATGCAGAGGTACGAGCAGTGGTTTTGGTACATTTGGTTGGTGGCTGATCAATAGAAGGAGAAGGGCGATAAGAAGATGTATCAGGCAAGTCAGGATGAGAAGGCTAGTCAGTTGGGGGGTCTACGGGATGAAAAGTTCTCTTGGTATGGGCCATGAGGGAAAGGGAATTAAAGACTCAAGGGTGATTGTAGGAAAGGTTCAGAGAAAGTCAGAAAATTTGCTAAAGTTTTAGAAAAGGACTAAGTGCAGCGGAGATTCACCAAGTCCTGGTTGCGCAGGTCCACACAATCAAGGTCAGTTGTGCGAAATGTCGCAACACCTGAAAGACTTGCGCAAACAGAAAAGCAGTTACGCGGTACCGCGTAAACGATATCGGTTGCCCGAAAAAATCATTAGGGATAAAAGTCTCACTGCAGAGGGAGAGAAGTGTGGACTACAAGGCGGGTGGGGTATTTATAGGCTGCTGTGGTCGAGTATGGAACACGAGTCAGTTGCGCGGGTCCGCGCAAGTGAGATGAAATGAAAGATTTTTTATCCTTTTTTCTTTAATTCTTGAGGAAACAAAGAAAGGATCAAGGGGGCATCTGTTGAGGCATAAAAAATGATAAAGGATTGAAGCGAGAAGAGATAAGGAGATAGAAAGAACACTCGAAAAGAAGAAAGAGACAACTTTAAAGGGTTTGTGTGGGACTACACAACCAATGTCAGTTGCGCGGTACTACGCAATCAATATTCCTTATGCGGGTCCGTGCAACGTAAATGTCAATTGCGCTGGACCTCAAAACACGCTGTAAAAGTGGTCCTTTACAGAATGATCTAAAGCACTGAAAGATTTGTCCCACATCGCTAAGATTAGGATTTTCACACACGCGAGGGTCTATAAATACTCCTTCCCCTCCTTCATTAAAGGTAATTGAAGGTTTTTAAGAGGAGCAGAGCGGAGCAGAAGACCGAAGGTAGGAGAGGAGTCTCCTGTCAGCGCAACTGATATCAGTTGCGCGGGACCGCGCAACTAATATCAGTTGCATGGGTCCACGCAACCAGACTGCCCTGCAGTCTGTGAAGATAAGTGGCTGTTATGCCACTGAAATCTCTGTGCAAGGCTTCCCTTCTTCAGGCCTTCTTCTATTGACAAGTTCAGAGGAGAAAGATTAGTCGATCGGGTCGACATTCCCCCTAAGTATTAGGGGATGACTGAAACAGGCGCCATTATGCTGCTGAAATCTCTATTTCATTGAAGATTCGTCGATCTGATCGACATTCCTCCTAAGTCCTAGGAGATGATCAAAACAGGCATCGAAAGGCTATCAAAATGAATTTTTGATACTTAAAGCATACGTCATTTATTTCTAAATGATCTATCTTAGAATCAAGGGATGTAAAGAGGATGTAAATGAACTTAGTATCAATGAAATGTGGTGAATGTTCCTAATACTCTTTCTCTGTTATGTTTGAATAAGATAATTTCCTAAATGAAATGCATTTGTTTCTTTGTCGAAACATCACTACAAAGGGCTCGTCACCTGATCAGTGTAGGTCGACAGCTCGAATACAGTGTCTTATACCACCGTATTTGGTTCATGAGTCCGAGTTGCTCACTGTCACTACGGGGAGGCTCGTCACCCTAGCGTAGGCCGACAGCTTGAATACAGTGTCCCATACCACCATATTCAGCTCATGAGTCTTAGCAGATTCAGGTACCAAGGTTAACAGGGTTTCCACTGGTGATTTTGGTACCTTAGGTTCAAACAGTAGCATCCAAACATGGTGAACATACATCAGGCCAATCAGGTTACTTGACGAGCTCGACTAGCACGAGCGCATGTCGAGTTGATTGACATGAAGTGCGTGAGCACTCCGCGTGGCCTAACCACTGTCAACAACTGAAGCACGACTCGGATTCGTCAGGCACGTCCCATGTGGCAAAACAAGATCAGCCACCTATTCAGGATCTGTTACCGATTACCTGGACTATACATAGTCCTAAACACATCCAATTCCAACAAGTATTCATATGAAATAGTCAAAGCAGTAATAAACACATAATGCCAATCCTACAACTATTTGAGCATGTTATGAAGTACAACATACACAGGAATCCACACATGTGCATTTCATAAGTAAAGCAGACAATATGGTATAGGTTACATGGAGAGATTTATGCACATAGAGAAGGTAATTGAGAATTTTTATCTCAACACCCACATAAAGTACCTGATGCTAAGTACATGCTCATTTAGACATTTTTACGAACACTTAGACTACACTTTTTTTTTATTTTTTTTTTAATTTTTACATACACGACGTATGTTGGCCATAACATGTATTGGGGCAAATCCTTTCGCCAAGGAGTTGTTATACATACAACTAGTATAAACACATGGCAATTAATCATGGCAAACACACTTTTAAATTCCATACGTATACGATCCTTTCTACAAATACATGGAATATGCTAAACTCAACATAGTTCATATATATCTAAAACGTGAAACAAACATCGCATTTGGCATGTGAAATAGCACCCACGTCAGTAATAAATCATTAATCGACATTGAAAGCCTTGAAAACCATTACCTATATGTTTATAGTCTGCACCTTATGCTGGAAAATAATAACAGATTCGTTTTAGACGCTTAGTCTTTGTCAACGGTGGATTGGCGACCTATAACATGAA
Organism: Magnolia kwangsiensis; assembly: GCA_037074715.1. Lineage (NCBI taxonomy): Eukaryota > Viridiplantae > Streptophyta > Magnoliopsida > Magnoliales > Magnoliaceae > Magnolia > Magnolia kwangsiensis. Next base: position 103,413,304 of record CM073576.1, on the reverse strand, counting down.
TTAGGTTAGTTATTTCATAACTTACACTATCTAAAACCCTAAAACAGATTAGGGTTAGGTTTTTTTACCCAAGTACGTTGTCGAAAACACTGGATTTGTGATACAGATAGGGTGACTAAGTGCGTGGAGCAACAGGATCAAATCCTAGGATGAACTCCAACTCTCTTTCTCTTTCTCTCTTTCCTTTCCTTTTCCTCTCTTCTCTTCCTTAGGGTTTAAAATTCGTATGGAATATGAGAGAGAGGGTTTAAAGCCCTTATATAGACCCAGAACTGATGGGAATGGCCCTAGGGCCATGGTATACTTAGGTTATGTCCAAAGATCGGCTGTTTCAATTCAACAGAGTATTTCTGGAGGCCCCTTTACTAAATATGGTCAGACTTAAGCTCCCTGATATTGGATCTAGGTTAAGCTAAGTTTTCAGTCTGATCAGATTTACAGATCGCCCGTGGCGGATCAGTTTCAGTTCGACGGTCATCGGTATTCGATTAGGGCCACAAGTGCACTGGCATGTGTGAAAAATTTTTCCTGATCCGAGGGTGTAATCGGGTCGGATTCTGACGGTCTGAATCTTTATATTTTTTCGGCAAGTGACATGACTCAGTGTACTTAAGTTTGGTTTTATTTCCTAAAGATATCCTCATTTTTCACACACTTCGCTTCGGGCTCCAGCAAATAGCTTCGGGATACTATCAGAACTTGATTTCTGAGGTAGTCGTCAAGTCCAATAAGATGGTCATATTCGTATAGTCTCGTAGTTATTGGAATTTTAACATGCGGTCCAGGTCCAATACAGAGTTTCCAGATGCTCTTAAGAGTAACTAGGTTTAGAGATTGATCCTAAGTATTAAGGTAATGTAGCGTTAACGATTTCACAAGTTTTGGGTCTTGCGGTTCATACTTAAAGTGATTAGGGCTAATTTCACAGGTAATCTAGTTTAGCGCTAGTTAATTCTCATTTAATTTCTAAAGGATTTGGTACTTAGTGATTTTTGCCTGAGGTGGTACTCGGGTCTTTGTACGGATTTTTTTGGGACATTTTTCTAGGACGTTATATAAGGCTACACCCCCTCCCAACCGACCACGATACAATGGGAGACGTAACCTACTGGTATTCGGCACTCGGGCGCTCGTGTATCTACTCGGTCTAGACATTGGAGCAACTCTTGGTACCAAAAAGGTTCTGAGACTTTCATCCAAGGACATTCTAAGTGCCCATAGTGCTAGAACTAAGTATTTCGGGTATCCAATATGGCCATCCACAATGTGCTTGTAAAGCCACAACCATAATGTTGCTAGGGCGTACAATGATCAAGTCACTCATATGCGAGATGCATGAATCACACTGTACAGTCATGCAGCAATCCCGCGCGTACCATGCGCTCATATGGGGCACTCCGTCTCATAAGGAGTCTCGTAATGTCTCAGCCCAACGGCTTATGCTATGATCAAACATTCCTCATATCAAGCATACATATGATGTGTATGGCATGAGGCATGAAATTATACTAAGCATGTCATAAAGTGATAAACTATCCTCACAAGGAAGATGTGCCTAGACGGCCTACACACAACAAGTATGGGCCTATCAATGGGCACTAGGGAGAGTCATAATGCGGACATTTAACCAACAATACCTTACAATGTGGATGTCAAACCATCATTGTTCCCACGGCATAGCCCGTCGTAAACATCATTACATAAACTATGTTGGGATCACACATTACAATGGACCTTAGGTACATCCCATTGGGCCTTAAATACATCAAATGGGCCATATCACATGGGCCTTATATTCATCAAGTGGGCCACATCAATGGGCCGCACCAATGGGCCTTATGTACATTGCAATGGGCCATAACCCATGGGCCTTAGAATGCATCAAAATGGGCCTAATCACATGGGCCTTACATGTATCAAATGGGCCACGCCAATGGGCCCCATATATATAAAATGGGCCACACCCAAAATAAGTGTTGATAATGATTTCCATCCTTAAAATTCCCAAGGTTCACCATAACATTTATTTTCTGCCCAATCAGGTCATAAGGTTACATAGACCTGGATTAAGAGGAAAAACACATTTCCTAATGATCCAAACTTTCGTGACAACAAGGAATTTCAACGATAGGAACTCAATCCCCACTACTTTTGCTATGTGGACCACTTGGTCCTAAATCTACCTCATTTTTGAGCTCAAGCCTTAAAATGAGTTCTCAAATAGTTAGACGGTTTGGATGCAGCACATGCATCATGGTGGGTCCCACTCTCATTGGGTAGTATGAATAAAACACATACATCATTAAGGGTGCCACCGTCCATCACTGGACGGTGGTGAGATCAGTGGTTCCACCGTTCACTGTGGATGGTGTGAATGAACACATACATCCATTGTGGGTCTCATGTGGGTCCCACCATAACGTCTGTTTTCCATCCAACCTGTTGCTAAGGTCACGCAGACCTGGACACAGGAAAAATAAATTTCATAGGATTCAAAACTTCTATGAAAAAACCCCAAATGGGTTTTAATGGTAGGCATTCAATCAACACTGTTTCCTATGATGTGGGCCATCTGATACTCGGATCGGCCTGATCTTTGGAGGGGGCCAACTAAATGAACGGTGTGGATATATAGCATACATCATGGTGGGGTCCATGCATAGGGCCCCTGTCCTGCCCGCCCGTCTCTATGGATGCGAGTAGCATCCTGCTGCACAGCAGCAGCAGGCACTGCCGCTCTTCCTTATATATTTTTTTGAAAAATATTATTTTCCTATGGTTTTTCATGCGTGGGGCCTGCATCGGCCGAATCCACCCCGACCATTGGTTTTCATGGGCCGAGATGGACCAAACAAGCCCAATATCTGGTATTTTTTTGTGTATAGAAACGACAGGGTGGTTTTCAACGGTAGAAACTACTGTTTTATATACTATGGCCCGCTAGAAGATCGGATGGACTTCATTTTTTGGCTCAACGCCTAAAATAGGTTGAGGAATGAAATGGACGGTGTGGATTGAATACATACATCAAGGTGGGGCCTACATAAGTGGCCCACCCAATAAGCTTTAAATCAAGCTTATGTTTATTTTGGCGTCCAGCGTCCCTGGATGCTGGACTTTCTGGCTCACATGAACGTTCAAGGTGGGCCACCACATGGCTAGGTGGTGTGGAACAACACAGATAAAGTGGGCCTCACCTACAAATGACTTGGGTCCAATACATGCTTCATGGTGGGGTCCATCTAAGTGGGCCACACGACCATATATACAAAAATAAATAAATAAATAAAAAGAGAGGGAGAGAGAAAGAGAGTGGGACACATGTGATGGAGGGCTTCACCACTATGAGCCTTCCCTTACAAGCAATCATACATCAAGTAGATCCCATTACACGTGGGCCCATCAAATCGAGAATCAACGATGAAGATCCTTTCTCCACCAAATGTAAGGTCTAGATGACCCTACCCATACAAGGAAAATAAACATCATGATGGGGTCCATGGAGAATGGCCCCATCATGGAATGATCATGAGGATCAAGGTGGGCCATCGGCCACACCTAGGGTCCCAAGTGAGATCCATACCATTAATCGGTAGGCCTCACTTGGCCCATCATCAAAACATGGAAAGATCTAGCCTAATAAGCATCCACCTTCAATCTTCTTGGTCCGTTGGAAATCCAATCTCCTTGTACTTCTCTTTGATGGAGGGTAATGAGGTTTGATGGTTAGGATGATGGATTTGGGATGGGAAAGTGGGCCATACACAAACTCACTTTTCTCTCTCATATGGAATGCTTGGACGTGAGTTCTCTTGCTAGCTTAGAAGTTGTGTTGAGAAATGAGGGAGAGAGAGACGGTTGTAAGGGAGAGAGAGTGATGGGTGATGGAGTGATGGATGTGGTGAGTGATGGGTGTGTAAGAACTTTTTAACTTTAGGAATAGATTGTGTAAGAATGGTATGGGGTGTGTAAGAACTTTTTGACTTATGGGGTTTCTTGGCGATGGGTGTGAGGTGATGTGTACTTGACCTGTACTTAACCCTTGATGGGATTGATTGATTGATGGATGTGATACTCGGTAAGATTCTTTTGGGTTTTGTAACACACGACATTTTTCTCGAATTGAACATGGACCCACATCTCCCAGCCTGGGTATCGCCTCGGCCGTGAGACGTGGCATAGAAATCATGGCGATGGTGTAGTCGCAATGGTGCAAATCTCAGATTAAGTCGAATCAAATCTTCGGGATACGACTTAGGGTCGTGTGTAAATATCGATTATGGGTAGCAGATTGCCGGACTTCAAAGGAAAGTATCGTGGGAGTCGATGGAACAGTACAGACTAGGATATGGGTCTTACAACTCTCCCCACCTAATAAAAAATTTATCCTCAAAATTTACACTACCATTGTAGCTAAGACATAACTCATGAAGGAATAAAAAACATAACATCATATATAATCAAAACACCATACATCATATAATCAAACATCGAAAAGATGGGGATAGTGCTCTCGAATCTCCGCCTCACGCTCCCAAGACGCCTCATCCATACTATGATGGCCCCACTGCACCTTCACCAAGGGAATGACCTTGGTCCGCGGACCTTCTCCTTGCGATCGAGGATACGAACTGGCTGCTCAATGTAAGAAACGTCCTCATGAACCTCCAACGGCTGCCAATCAATAACAGGAATGATGTCTGACCCACACTTCCTCAACATAGAGACATGGAAGTCATTGTGGACACCAGAAAACTGAGATGACAAGGCTAGCTGATAGGCCACCGTGCCAACGAGCCCAGTGATCTCAAAAGGTCCTATGAATCTTGGGGCAAGCTTGCCCTTCGCTCTAGAACGAACCACACCCCTCATGGGTGAGACTTTGAGATACACATGGTCCCTAATGGTAAACTCCAAGGGACGACAACGACGATTAGAAAAACTCTTCTGCCGACTCTGAGTTATGCGCATCCTCTGCTTGATGATGTCAATAGCTTTGGACGTCTGCTGCACAAGCTCGGGACCTAGGAGAGGCCCTCTCTAACCTCAGTCCAACAACTTGGAGATCTGTATGGTCTGCCATAAAATGCCTCAAAAGGGGCCATGCTAATGGTCGCTTGATAACTGTTGTTGTATGCGAACTCAACCAATTACAGGTTCTCATCTCAGCTACCCGAGAAATCAATCGTGTAGGCCTGAAGCATATCCTCAAGGATCTGGTTGACCCTCTTGGTCCGGCCATCGGTTTGCGGATGATATGCGGTGTTGAACTGCAAATCAGTCCCCATCTCTCTCTTGAAGCTCCTCCAAAACTGAAACATGAACCTCGGATCTCGGTTTGAAATGATCGAGACAGGAACCCCGTGCAGTCTCATGATCTCATTAATAAATATCTTGGTGAGCTGGTCCATATGCCAAGTCTCACGAATCACAAAAAAATGTGCCGACTTCGTTAGACGGTCCACAGCAACCCAGATGGCATCATGACCGCGCTGAGTCTTCTGCAAACCCATGATAAAATTAGTAGATATGTGCTCCCACTTTCACATCGGGACACTCAACGGCTGCAATAGATCAGGGAGTCTCTGATGATCGGCCTTGACATGCTGGCAAGTGTCACACTCGGCCACAAAACTGGCTATTTAGTGCTTCGTCCCCGCCCAAAAATACTGACGCCTCATATCGTGATACATCTTCGTTGAGCTAGGGTGGATAGAGAACTGCGATCGATGTGCATCGGTCATAAGATCTCTGCTCAACTGAGGTATATCCAGGACACATAATCGGCTTCTGAAGCGAAGTCCACCATCAGAGCCACTCTATGATGTTGCCTCTACTCAGTAATCCTGTAACGAATCGTCTGTCTGCTGAACCTCGATCACCCTTGCAATAAGAGAGGGTTGAATCGACATGCTCGAAAGCTGAACGATAGATGGTTACAAACCAAACTCGAAGTCATACTCTCCTATATCCTTGACAATCCTCCACTCCTTAACCATCATATGTGCCACCAGGCCTCGTGGCTGATGGCTGAGGGCATCTGCCACCACGTTCTCCTTTCCAGGGTGGTCCTGGAGGTCAAAATCATAGTCCTTCAAGAGCTCTATCTAATGCCTCTGCCTCATGTTCAGCTCGGACTGAGAGAACTGGTACTTCAAGCTCTTGTGGTCAGAGAAGAGCTCGAACCTCACCCTATAAAGATAGTGCCTCCACACACTTTTAAGGCGAAGACAACTACTGCCAACTCCAAATCATGCATGGGGTAGTTCAGCTCATGGACCTTGAGCTGGCGAGACGCATAAGCCACCGGCTTCCAGTGCTACATTAGGATAATACCCAAACCAGCTCGCGAAGCATCCGTAAATACAACAAATCCATCACTCCGAGAAGGAAGAGTGACGACAGGAGAGGATGTGAGGTAGTCCTTCAGCTTCATAAATGCCTGCTTACAAGCGTCACTCCAAATAAACTCAGCACCCTTCCGGGTCAACCTGGTCAACGAGGCTGTAGTATGAGAGAATCCTTCAATGAAACGTCGTTAGTAACCAGCCAAACTAAGAAAATTGTGGATCTCAGATGCGTTCATGGGATGGCCCCATTGACGCACGACATCGATCTTCATGGGGTCCACTGTGACACCCTGCCTCGTCACTACCTGACCGAGGAACTTCACCTCCTCCTGCCAGAACTGGCACTTCTCCAGCTTCGTGTAAAGCTGGTGTGCATGGAGGGTCTGCAATGCAATCTCCAGATGCCGCTCATACTCCTCACGGGTCCTCGAATATATCAGAATATTGTCTATGAACACCACAAAAAACTGGTCAAGATACAGACAAAAGACCTCGTTCATCAATTGCATGAATACTGCGGGCACATTGGTCAGTCTGAAGGACATGACCTGTAACTCAAAATGACCATAGCGCATCCTGAAGGCTATCTTTGGGATATCCTCATCTCGAACCTAAACCCGATGATAACCAAACTGCAAGTCTATCTTCGAAAAGAACTGCACCTCCTGCAGTTGATTAAACAAATCATTGATCCTCAGAAGCGGGTATTTATTCTTGATCTTGACCTTCTTGAGCTCGCGGTAATCTATGCAAAGCCTTAACGAGCCATCCTTCTTCTTCATGAAGAGTACCGGCGTTCCCCATGGTGAACTGCTTGGATGAATAAAGCCTAGCTCGCGTAACTCGTCCAACTACTTTTACAGTTCTTGTAACTCCAATGGTGTCATATGATACGGGACCTTCGAAATAGACGCGGTACTGGGCACGAGATCAATCTGGAACTCAGTGTGCTGACGAGGTGGTAGCCCTGAAATCTCCTGGAACACATTGGGAAAATAACAAACGATTGGCAGCTGGTCGATGCTCAAAGCAGCTGTCTCCACAACGACACACGATAATAGACAAGAAAGCTGCTCTCCTCTGGGCTCGGCAACAAACTGGAACTCTGGTACGCTAGGTATACTGAACGTGACTGTCCTCACGAAGGAGTCCAATATGGCATGGTATTCAACGAGCCAATCTATGCCTAGAATGACATCAAACTCGGACATCGGCAATACGAACAGATCGACAGACAAAAAGATGTCCCCAATCAGAACGGGGTAAGACAAGCAAAATCGATCTAATACTGCAATCTTCCCCAAGGGCGTCAATACTAACAAACCCTCACGGGTAGACTCCATCAGCAAATCGGTCGATCAACAGAAATCATTGGCCACAACGGAATGCGATGCACCAGAGTTAAACAATACATGTGTAATGCATGTAGAAATAGGGAGAGTACACTCGACGACCCCTCCTGATGCCCTCGGCTTCTGCTGTTGTGGATGAGGACACTCATGCACATGATGTCCTATCCTATCGCATCTAAAGCAGGTACCTATGAACGGTCTCGAAGGTGGTGCTGGGGGTGCCGCTGGTGCTCAGAATGCTGGGTGGTTTGGGTGCCACTGCTGTGAACGACGTTGGTGGTGGGAACTATCAGAGGGTGCCTTCCTCTTCTAATCTCCCCTCTGGTCATGAGCTCTCTGCAAATCGACCCAATCTGTCTCATAGATCTGGGCCTTCTCCACAATCTGCTCAAATGTCAGAAGCATGTGTCCGATCACAGAGCTCCTGAGGGCAAGACGCAAACCGTTCTCAAAACAACGGGCCTTCCGCCCCTTATCATCAACAAGGTATGTAGCGAATCTCGACAGCATGACGAAACATGCCTCATACTAGGACACCATCATGTCTCCCTAGACCAGAGTCTCAAACTCTAATGCGCGTTGCTGTCGCACATGTTCAGGAAAGAACTTCCGGTCAAACCGATCTACAAAGTCCTCTTAGGTCCACACAAAATTGGCTGCTACCGTTCGGGCGACAGATGCCCACCAATGCTGAGCCTCACCCTGGAGAAGAAATACGGCTAATGGGACTCACTGCTGAGTCGTACATCTCATGGTGTTGAATATCTTCTCCACCTCGGAGCACTATATCTTTACTACATTAGGGTCTGGCTCACCCCGGAAACACAGGGGATCATGCTGTCGGAAGTCCTTAAGAAGGACACTTGCAAGCTCCTGCTCAGCCTCGGCCGGTGTCACAGTGGGACGCCTACTCTGCCTTTGAAGAATAGCAATCATCGCCTACAGCATTTGCTGAAGCTGGGTGGCACTCACGGGTATGGTTGGATCCACACTGGTCTCAGGTAAAGGAGTAGCATCCTCAAGTTAGAAAGCAGGAATATCTAGTGGTGGAATGGGAGTAGCAGGTGGTAAAGTGGGAGTCGCAGGTGGTGGTGCGGGAGTTACAGGTGGTGGAGCGGGATTTGCTTGGGTCGCTCTTCTAGGCGGCATGTCCTACAAGGAGGAACAAGGGCCTATCAGCCTTGAGAATTCTCGAAGGCATAAACGTTGAGGGTTTATGTCAGAAAATTGCTAAGTCATTCGGACTCGGAACCTATTTATAGTAGATATGTGATGTGATCCTCAGGTATTCCCAAGTTATGCTCTGATACTAACTTGAGGCACGCCCCAAACTCAAAAAATGGGCTTTCAAAATTTTTGATCACCGCATCCAACGCTGACAGCCTCCTTAGTGGCCCATTCTCGGCTCCCAACACTCACATGCCAGATTCCAATCCTGAGATCCTACAAGGAGGATTTTCAGTATGAATTTTTTTTTATAATGGAGCATAACCACAAGCATAAACAAGTCAAAAAACAACATCACCACATATCCACTATATCAAAAACTTTAAGTACAATGCGAGAAGAGAAATATAGGGTGATCAAAAACTCTAAAATAATCTGATGTGCGCTCCTGCCTCAACGCTGTTGCGGTCCAATACCATCTGCACGCAACGGTCGTGCATAAGCTTACAAAAGCTTAGAGGGTGGTGTAAGTGTGTGCGTAAGGCAAGTGCCAAGTGTACAATATCTGAGTAATGCGAAAATATGCGATAAGTCCATGAAAGCTATCATTTATACCAAAGCTATGTGATGCAAGGCATGAATGCTATCGGTTATACTAAGAGTGTGCGATGCGAGGCCTATGTAGCAAATGTCATATGCAAGATGCAAAGCAAACATGCCAGTACTCATCAAGTACAAATATCAATATAGTTCCTCTCTGGGATATCACCGGGTCTAGTACACTCCACATTGACTGCTGCCTCCCTAGCCACACAGCCTAGCGAGTAGAATAGTGTAAGTGCTATGATTTCATATCCCTTTGGTTATCAAATTTTTTGGTGCCAAAACCTATATCTATGTCTTATATATCTTATGTTTCATGTTTGAGACTATTCTTTACTTCAAGACATCGCATTTCAAGACAAGAACTTAAATGAAGAAAGTTTCAAGTCATGGATGAAGAATTCAAGAATAGAAGTTTTCAAGTATGCATGCTCAAGATACAATCAAGTTTAAGTATAGTAGAAGACTTTTTCAAGTCAAGATCAAGCTCAAGAAGGCCTACAACAAGATTCGTAAATTCTCAAGCTTCTCTTAAGGGTCATCTGAGTGTACAGACTATCAATGTCCATCTCACTTTTAAGGTTTGTTTGACCTTAAATTGACCTTAGGATGGGCTTTACTGTAGGTCATTCTGGATATATAATTTGTATATTTTAATATGCTTGCTCAAGCTGTTCTAAGACCAGTCCTAGGGACTTCAAGACCAGTCCTAGCTCTGCTACAACCAGTCTTAAGTTTTTTAGGACCAGTCCTAGGTTGTTGAAGATTTTCAGATCTTCCTGGACATCCTACGACTAGTCCTGTGAGATGTACGACTCGTCCTTCGACCAGTCCTGGACATCCTACGACTAGTCCTGTGAGCTGTACGACTCGTCCTTCGACTAGTCTTAGCCCTACGACTCAAACTCCAGCAACTAAACTGGGGGTCCTACGACCGGTCGTAGGTGACCCACGACCAGTCGTAGGTGGCCCACGACTGGTCGTAGGCTACCCAGGACCGGTTGTGGAACAGCAAATCCTTATCCCGCAGAAATTTTTAAGAATCTTTGAAGCTACGACTAGTCCTAGGATCCTAAGACCAGTTGTAGATGGAATTTTTTAGGTTATAAATAGAGCACGAACTTCAGAGTTTTAGCAATTCAATTCAATTCTATTCAAGCAATCTTTAGGCTATACTCTGAGATAAGTTTGTGTTTGTTTTAAGCTACTTTGTGCTCATTTAATATTCCTTTTACTAGCTTGTTTATTATTTAATTTTGATCTACATTCCAATCTTATTTGAAAAGGGGAATTTCTAATATTCCTTCTTCTTAGATTCAAAATCAAATAGAACTAGCCCTTTTGATTTAAAATCAATTAAACTTAGAACCTTTCTTAAAGTGAGTATTGGACTTTGAACGCTGAATCAAACTTATACTCCGATTGGTTCTACCGGGCTACTTCAAAAGGAGATTCAGGTATTTTACATTTGTGTAATTTACTTTCTTTGGTTTTTTTTGAGATTTGCCAGAAAAATCTCATTGGATTGGTTATCTGAGGAGAGCCAGAAAACTCAGATTGTGTGGGTTTTTGGATTGTGTAAGCCCGAGATCAAAGACACAATTGTGAAGGTTTTAGGTGAACCTGTGAAACGTATTTTGATAGTGCATGCTAATATCCCCTGTGTGAGGATATTAGGAGTGGAGTAGCATTCTGTGTGGCTGTTGGATAACAGTTGGTGTACACACAGGCGAACCACTATATATCTTTGTGTTGTGAATGTGCTTTATCTTTCATTCCTTTATTCATTTAGTTTTGTGGATTGTATTCGTGGATGAATGTTGTAATCTTTTTATTCCAAGCTAGTGTGGGGAATGTTGTAATAACTTAGGATTTATTTCTGCAAGTTATTTGCCTTGCTTTTTATTCCTCATTGGTTTGTGATACAAAGGACGTTCTAGAAATAAGGTTGTCCTACCTTAAACCTTTGGTTTTTGGTGTAAGGTTGTCCTTAGAACTGATATAGTATCATTCTCTTTAATTTAGGCTATTGAGATTACTTTCAATTCAGCCTTATCCTTTATTTCTTTTATTATTCCGCTGTTTTAGTTTTATTTGGCATTGCCCTATTCACCCCCCCTCTATGGCATATAGCTAGGCCCCTTTCAAGTGGTATCAGAGCCAAATAGCTCGTGCTTATTGTTTATTTATTGAATTTATTTCCTGAGCTAACGATCTAAGCTATATTAAGATGTCAAATTTTGATAGCCTATCAGTCACTAGGCCACCACCCTTTAATGGCACAAACTATGCCTATTGGAAAGCCAGGATGAGGATCTTTCTCAAATCCTTGGATGAAAGTGTGTGGCTGGCCACAGTGAATGAATGGAACCCTCCTATCACTGAAGTAACTAATGTCGATGGTTCAAAATCAATGAAAGTAACGGCTTATTCTCTTTGGACCACACTTCAGAAAAGTGAGCGTAGTGCCAATGCAAAAGTACTAAATGCAATTACTTATGCATTATCACCAGATGAGTTCAAAAGAATAATCTCTTGTGAAAATACAAAATAAGCATGGGATGTATTATAAATGACACACGAGGGTACATCTATTGTCAAGAAATCTAAAGTCCAACTCCTCACAACTAAATTTGAAGAAATTCATATGGAGGAGAATGAGATGTTTATGGACTTCTGCACTAGATTGAATGACATTGTGAACTCTATGTGGGGTCTTGGTGATAGAATCTCAAAAAGTAAAGTGTGCGCAAAGATACTATGCTCACTTCCTGAACGGTTCAATTCTAAAGTAACCGCGATTCAGGAACTTCGTGATACGGATACCATGAGGGTTGAGGAACTAGTTGGTTCACTTCAAACCTACGATTTGTCCTTTAAATCTCCTAAAGGAAAATCTATTGCTCTCAAATCATCTAAAAATGTTTCACAAGAGGGAACTTCGGATTAAAAAATTTTTAAAGATGATATGGCGCTTTTAGCAAAAAAGTTTTACAAAATTTTCAAAAGCAAGAAAAAAGTTAATTTTAAAAAATCAAATGATAAGAGACGATCTAAACATAGAGCTCAAAAATCTTTAAAAGATAGTCAATGTTACAACTATCAAGAGTTTGGGCACTTAGCCAACAAATGTCCTAAAAAGGACAAAATAAAAAGGAAAAGCATGATGGCTACTTGGGATGAATCATCTGATTCTGAATCCTCTTCTAAATCAGATGATTCTGAAATCGAGTTGGGCGATGATGTTAAAGCCCTTATGACTCAAGCCAAGATTACCTTTTCAGATAATGATGATATATCTAGTGAAGAAAATCTGAATAGTGATTGTGATAATGAAGATGATCTTCAGGATGCTTATAATGCCCTTTATAAAGAGAGTTGTAAAATTGCCGTCAAGCTTAAATTAAAAAAAGAAAAATTTTCTAAGCTTAAGGAAGATTATGAGTCTCTTGTTTTAGAAAAGTCTTATATTTCCGATTCTTTTAAAAAAACCAAATGTGATTTAGATTTTAAAACCTCCAAAATTGAAGATTTGAGATCCGAAAATGAGAAACTCAAAAATGAGGTAGCTTCTCTTCTGAGTTTGAAAGACACATGGAGATATGCCCAAGGTGATTCTAAATTGAAAAAATTATTGTCCGGATCAAGAAAATGTGGTGATCGATCCGGGTTGGGCTATGATAAGAATACATCTCCTAATCAAAAGAACATTGCTCCTAAATTTGTAAAAGGAGAGTCTTCAATCTCAAAAGAAAAGAATACTTATCAATGTTTTTCCAAAAAATCAAGGACTTTTCAAAAACCTACAGGTAGCCATGTCAACTTTAATTTTTAAAATCGAAATCCATTGGCTGAAAAATAATTGATCTTCTCAAGGAGCTATTAAAGTCTAACTCTGTAGGTTTCTCCTATAACAACAGACAGAAAAAGACCATCTATACTCCTAAACCCAAAACAGTTCTAAAATGGGTTCCTAAAGTTGCCTGCTTGGTTGCCCACAGTGCTTTCAAAGCTACAAGCCATTCAAAGTGGTACCTAGATTGTGGTTGCTCCAGGCATATGACAGGCGACAAGGCTTTATTCACCGATCTAAAAGATATGACTGACGGGTCAGTCACATTTGGTGATGGAAGCAATTGCAAGATTATTGGCCAAGGTACGGTTCAACTTTATAACCTTCCCTTATTTAAGAATGTTTTATATGTTGAGGGCTTGAAACACAACCTAGTAAGCATTTCTCAGATATGCGATAACAATCATAGTGTAAAGTTTTCTAATCAGGGTTGTGAGATACTTAATAAAAAGGGTTCTGTTATATTAACTAGTCGCAGAACTTCTGAAAACTGCTACATCGTTAGTGATGCAAGCTCATCTACTCAATCGTGTTACATGGTCCATACCGATGAGACTGAATTATGGCATAAATGCCTTGGACATGTACACTACCGGAACTTATTTAGATTGACCAAAAGAGAACTAATTAGAGGTCTACCCAAATTGCAAAGAATAGACAAAATATATGGTGAATACCAGTTGGGCAAACAGACTAGCAGCTCTCACAAGAAAGTGAACTCCAATACCACATCTAGACCACTCGAGCTTCTCCATATGGATCTTATTGGACCAACTAGATCGGAGAGTCGAGGAGATAAAAAATACATCTTGGTTATCGTAGATGACTATACCAAATTCACTTGGGTATCTTTCTTAAAAGACAAAACTGAAACCCTGGATGAAGTGAAAAAGGTCATCAAACGAATCTAAAATGAGAAAGGTTCTTATGTTAGTAAGATCCGTAGTGATCATGGATTCGAATTCGAAAACAGTAGTTTTGAGAAATTCTATAGCGATCAGGGAATATCACATGAATTCCCTGCTCCCAAAACACCGTAAAAAAATGGTATAGTTGAAAGAAAAATAGAGTGCTTCAGGATATGGCTAATGTTATGTTGAATAGCATGAAGCTCTCTAGAAATCTTTGGGCTGAAGCAGTTAATACCGCATGTTATATTATTAATCGGGTTTATACAAGTAAATCTGATGATAAGACTGCTTATGAATTATGGTTTGAAAAGAAACCTACTGTCAAATACTTTTAGATTTTTAGGAGCAAGTGTTATATTTTACGTGATCGTGAAAATTTGGGTAAGTCTGATACAAAGAGTGATGAAGGTATTTTTCTTGGTTATTCTTTGAACAATCGAGCTTATAGGGTTCTAAATAAGAGAACTGGTGTGATTCAAGAGTCCATCAATGTGGTCATTGATGATCATTTGAATACACCAGCTCCGAGTTCAGATGATGATGAAGCTCTTATTATCGACAAACAAGATACCTCATCAAATCAAAAAGAATCTGAAGCAAGGACTGTCAAAGATCATCCAACCAATCAAATACTTGGAAACCCTCTCACTGGAGTTCGTACTCGCAAACAACTTGAGAACATATGTAATTATGTTTGTTTTACATCCCAAATAGAACCGGTCAACGTGAAAGAAGCACTTTCTGACGAAAATTGGATAGTTGCTATGCAGGATGAACTTAATCAATTTGTTCGTAATGATGTCTGGTATCTTGTTCCTAGATCTAAAGATAAACACATTATTGGAACAAAATGGATCTTTAAAAATTAGTCTGATGAGCTTGGAAATATAATACGAAACAAGGCTAGACTGGTTGTACAAGGGTACACTCAGATTGAAGGCATCGATTACGATGAAACCTTTGCTCGAGTCGCTCGTCTTGAATCAATCAGACTTTTTATTTCCATCACATGCTTTAGAAAATTTAAGATTTATCAGATGGATGTAAAGAGTGCCTTCTTGAATGACAATTTACATGAAGAAGTGTATGTTGAACAACCTTCAGGGTTTGAAGACCCCAAGTTATCTGACCATGTATTTCGTCTCAAAAAGGCTTTCTATGGTCTAAAACAAGCGCCCAGGGCATGGTATGAGAAATTGACTAAATTCTTACTTAGTCATAGCTTTCTAGTAGGAAGTGTCGATAAGACGCTCTTTGTTAAGAAGCATAACAATGATATGTTGATGGTTCAAATTTATGTTGATGATATTATTTATGGATCAACTTGCACAAACATGTCTATTGAGTTTGCAGAGTTAATGAAATCAAGGTTCGAAATGAGCATGGTTGGCGAACTAAACTATTTCCTAGGGTTGCAAGTAAAACAACAACCTGATGGAATTTTCATTCCCAGACCAAATATGCTTCAAACTTGGTTAAAAGATTTGAATTTGAGAATGGTAAGAACTTTGATACTCCTATGAGTACAACGTTAAGACTCATAAAAGACTCTACAGGTAAAGATATAGATCCCAAACTATATCGTAGTATGATTGGTAGTTTGTTGTATCTAACTGCTAGTAGGCCTGATATCGCATTTAGTGTTGGTATTTGTGCGAGATATCAATCTAATCCTAAGGAATCACATCTTACTGCTGTTAAACGGATTATTAGATATGTCGCAAGTACTACGAATCTGGGTGTTTGGTATCTTGATACTAATGTTCAATTAGCCGGGTACTCAGATGCTGATTGGGTCGGTAATATCGATGATAGAAAATCAACCAGTGATGGTTGTTTTTACATTGGAAATTGCTTAGTTTCTTGGTTCAGCAAGAAGTAAAGCTCTATATCGCTCTCCACTATTGAGGCTGAGTATATTACAGCAGGATATGCATGTACTCAACTAGTTTGGATGAAACACATGCTAAGCGATTATGGAATTAATCAAGATTCAATGATCTTACATTGTTATAATTCCAGCTATAAATATTTTTAAAAATCCAATCTAGCATTCACGTACTAAGCACATTGACATTAGGTATCATTACATTCGTGAGTTGGTTGAAGAAAAAGTTATTTCCTTGGAATATATATCAACTGAAAATCAACTTGCTGATATTTTACTAAACTGCTCAATAAAAGCAGGTTTAATAAATTGAAATTTGGTCTTAGTATGTGCATTTTACATTGAGTATTCTTGTAGCATGTATCATAGTATATTATATTTAGTATTTTTTATGGTTAAATTTCAATTTTTTTTGAAAATGTATTTTTTTTGTCGATATTCGACCGGTCCTGGATGTACACGACTAGTCGTGGTATGACCGATCGTGAACCACACTCGACCGGTTGTGGAGCTCATGAATATGATATATTTTTGGGAAATATCCTTCTTCTTCATTTCCACTCCGACCTATGACGAGTCGTGGCTCGACTAGTCATAGGATTTCTTATATTTCTTCAAGGTTAGTCCTATTTCTTCATTTTTCTTGAAGATTCATGCTCTCTATGCTTTGATTTGATCATTATGTAGCTAGATTTAATCTCTTGTTGGGTTTTTCAAGGGTTTCTTCTCAATTTGCTGATCTAGAGAAAACCCATCCTTTCATTTGTGCATTTCTCTTGCTCTTTGTATATCTTTTTGAATATGGGTGCTAGAGGGAAGAAGAAAATATCTCGTGGTCCATCCTCATCTAGATCTACACCGATAACAAAATGGCACCTTCGGTCATCCAAAGATGATTCTCAAGATGTACGGGATTTGCGTGTCCGTAATGTTATTGTTGAGCATATTGCTGATCTTAATCACATTGCTCCATATGGTATTGTCCCTCTCCTTGAATCTGTTGGCTGGACTAACATTTTACTTTGGGGTGGGCCTGCATACCAGTCTATTGCCCAATCAATGGTTGCATGCATTTCAGAATTTTCTCTTGATAATTTAACTTTTTTAATTGATACTAGAGAAGAGAAATTTGATGTAGACCGTCATTTGATATCGGGTATTATGGATATACTCGTTAATGATGAAGGTATACCGATTCATACTCTATACGACAAACCATCTGAATCGAAAAAATGCATGTTGACAAGAGATTTATGCAAAATTGATTCGCAATGGACACACAAAGGGAATGCGCTCCCTTCAAAGTATCTCTTACCTAGATACAGAGTGTTACATCATTTTTTTATTTCAAATGTGTATCCTCTGTCCGGTAATAAAATTGAGTTGACTTCCTTCATGGTTCGTGTGTTGCATTCTATTGCTTCTGGTACTATGATCTGCCGTCCTTCTTTAATCTGTCATTTTATTATGCAGTTTCGTTTCCATCCGGGTCATAGTGATATTCCGTTTGGTTATCTTATGACTATTTTAGTCACTCACATGCTTGTCGATAAACCTATTAATGAGGCACCAATTCATCATCTTATTTTCAACAATTCCAATCTTAATAAGATGAAGTT
This sequence comes from Magnolia kwangsiensis, assembly GCA_037074715.1. Lineage (NCBI taxonomy): Eukaryota > Viridiplantae > Streptophyta > Magnoliopsida > Magnoliales > Magnoliaceae > Magnolia > Magnolia kwangsiensis. The sequence goes on along the minus strand of CM073576.1, from coordinate 103,395,561 downwards.
GGATTTGCTTCCTGGCCAAATTGATGAAAGTAGTGTTGGTGGTGGTGAAGCCGGAAATGAAAGGGAAGCGGGCGATCTTCCTCAACAAGATGTTAATATGGATGAGATATTTGATGAGATAGAAATTGATTCGCCAAATGATCCTGATTACGATCCATCTGGTTATGATGCACGCCTTCATGCATTGGAGGAAAAGGTTGATAACATGAGTATAGCCCACAATATGCAATTTAAGTACATGCGAAAATATCTTTGTCGCATCAATAGGGGCTTACACCAGATTGATCCGACTATCCCTGTTCCCTCCTCTGGATCTGATTAAGCGAATTATCTTCTGAATTGTATAACATTATCTTTTATTTAGGATATTGTATTGTCTTTTGGGATATTGTATTGTGGATTGATAATGGCTTGATGCTTCTGGTTTATATTTTGAAATATGCTATGTCCTTTCATAATTCTTTCTCATTATCTGCTTATTCTTACTCTCTATGTTGTTGTTCTCTTTCCTTTTGTGGCTTTCCCTTGTCATTTTGTGACAAAAAGGGAGAGTAGTAAGGTAAAAGGGAGTAGTACGGAAAGGGGGAGTAATGTGTTTGGATTGATTGATTGAGAAGGATATGTGGATTGAGAATATTGAGTCTTGATGTTTACATGTTGATTACTGTTTATATGAGCAGTACTCGTATTACTTAGGGGGAGTAGAGCAATCTATGCTTGCTTTTATGGTTCATGATTTTTTTTGGCAAATGTTGCTCTTATTCTTTATGCTATGTGTTTTGTCACAAATTTGATAAAGGGGGAGATTGTAAATGCTATGAATTCATATCCCTTTGGTTGTCAAATTTTATGGTGCCAAAACCTATATCTATGTCTTGTATATCTTGTGTTTCATGTTTGAGACTATTCTTTACTTCAAGACATCGCATTTTAAGACAAGAACTTAAATGAAGAAAGTTTTAAGTCATGGATGAAGAATTCAAGAATAGAAGTTTTCAAGTATGCATGCTCAAGATACAATCAAGTTCAAGTATAGTAGAAGACTTTTTCAAGTCAAGATCAAGCTCAAGAAGGCCTACAACAAGATTCATAAATTCTCAAGCTTCTCTTAAGGGTCATCTGAGTGTACAGACTATCAATGTCCATCTCACTTTTACGGTTTGTTTGACCTTAGATTGACCTTAGGATGGGCTTTACTGTAGGTCATTCTGGATACATAATTTGTATATTTTAATATGCTTGTTTGGGCTGTTCTAAGACCAGTCCTAGGGACTTTAAGACCAGTCCTAGCTCTGCTACGACCAATCTTAAGTTTTTCAGGATCAGTTGTAGGTTTTTGAAGATTTTTGGATCTTTCTGGTTATCCTACGACCAGTCCTGGACATCCTACGACCAGTCCTGTGAGCTGTACGACTTGTCCTTCAACCAGTCTTAGTCCTACAATTCAAACTCCAGCAACTAAACTGGGGGTCCTATGACCGGTCGTAGGTGACCCACGACCAGTCGTAGGTGGCCCACGACCGGTTGTAGGCTACTCAGGACCGGTCGTCGAACAACAAATTCTTATCCCGCGGAAATCTTTGAAAATCTTTGAAGCTATGACCAGTCCTAGGATCCTAAGACCAGTCGTAGATGAGATTTTTTAGGCTATAAATAGAGTACGAACTTCAGAGTTTTAGCAATTCAATTCAATTCTATTTAAGCAATCTTTAGGCTATACTCTGAGATAAGTTTGTGTTTGTTTTAAGCTACTTTATGCTCATTTGATATTCCTTTTGCTAGCTTGTTTATTATTTAATTTTGATCTACATTCCAATCTTATTTGAAAAGGAGAATTTCTAATATTCCTTCTTCTTAGATTCAAAATCAAATAGAACTAGCCCTTTTGATTTAAAATTAATTAGACTTTGAACCTTTCTTAAAGTGAGTATTGAACTTTGAACGTTGAATCGAACTTCTACTTTGATTGGTTTTACCGGGCTACTTCAAAAGGAGATTTAGGTATTTTACATTTGTGTAATTTACTTTCTTTGGTTTTGTTTGAGATTTGCCAAAAAAATCTCATTGTATTGGTTATCTGAGGAGAGCTAGAAAACTCAGATTGTGTGGGTTTTTAGATTGTGTAAGCCCGAGATCAAAAACACAATTGTGAAGGTTTTAGGTGAACTTGTGAAACCTATTTTGATAGTGCATGCTAATATCCCCTGTGTGAGGATATTAGGAGTGGAGTAGCATTCTGTGTGGCTGTTAGATAACAGTTGGTGTACACACAGGCGAACCACTATATATCGTTGTGTTGTGGATGTGCTTTATTCTTTCATTCCTTTATTCATTCAGTTTTGTGGATTGTATTTGTGGATGAATATTGTAATCTTTTTATTCCAAGCAAGTGTGGGGAATGTTGTAATAACTTAGGATTTATTTCTGCAAGTTATTTGCCTTGCTTTTTATTACTCATTGGTTTGTGATACAAAGGACATTCTAGAAATAAGGTTGTCCTACCTTAAACCTTTGCTTTTTGGTGTAAGGTTGTCCTTAGAACTGATATAGTATCATTCTCTTTAATTTAGGCTATTGAGATTACTTTTAATTCAGCATTGTGCTTTATTTCTTTTATTATTCCACTATTTTAGTTTTATTTGACATTGCCCTATTCACCCCCCCTCTAGGGCATATAGCTAGGCCCCTTTCAAATAGACCTCATTATCTGCCTGTCCAGTAGTCTGCCAATACCTACCTGACTCATCGATAGTGAACTCATTTACGAGCTAGTCAAACTCAGCCTAGCTTATAGCCCTCTCACTCGGGCGTATAAGGCCACAACCACTCCCAACTGACCACAACATAGTGGGAGATGCGGCCTACTGGTATTCGGCACTCGGGTGCTCGTGTATCCACTTAGTCTAGACGTTGGAGTAACTCTTGGTTTCAAAAAAGTTATGGGACTTTCACCCAAGGACATCTTAAGTACCCACAGTGCTAGAACCAAGTATTTCCTGTATTCGATATGGTAGTCCATGATGTGCTTGTGGAGCCACAACCCTGATTTAGATAGAGCGTATAATGATCAAGTCACTCATATGCGAGATGCATGATTCACATCGTACAGTCATACAATAATCCCGCGCGTACCATGTGCTAATGTGGGGCATTCCGTCTCATAAGGAGTCCCGTAATGTCTTAGCCCAACGACTTATGCTATGATCAAACATTCCTCATATCAAGCATACATATGATGCTTATGGCATGAGATATGGAATTATACTAAGCATGTCATAAGGCGATGAACTATCCTCACAATGAAGATGGGCCTAGACAGCCTACACATAACAAGTATGGGCCTATCAATGGGCCCTAGGGAGAGTCGTAATGCGGACATTTAACCAACATTACCTTACAATGTGGACGTTAAACCATCATTGTTCCCAAGGCATAGCCCGTCGTAAACATCATTACATAAACTATGTTGGGATCACACATTACAATGGACCTTAGGTACATCCCATTAGGCCTTAAATACATTAAATGAGCCATATCACATGGGCCTTATATTCATCAAGTGGACCACATTAATGGGCCGCACCAATGGGCCTTATGTACATTGCAATGGGCCATAACCCATGGGCCTTAGAATGCATCAAAATGGGCGTAATCACATGGGCCTTATGTGTATCAAATGGGCCACACCCAAAATAAGTGGTGATAATGATTTCCATCCTTAAAATTCCCAAGGCCCACCATAACATTTATTTTCTGCCCAATTTGGTCATAAGGTTACACAGACTTGGATTAAGAGGAAAAACACATTTCTTAATGATCCAAACTTTTGTGAGAACAAGGAATTTCAATGTTAGGAACTCAACCCCCACTATTTTTGCTATGTGGACCACTTGGTCCTAGTTCTGCCTCATTTTTGAGCTCAAGCCTTAAAATGAGCTCTCAAATACTTAGACAGTTTGGATACAACACATGCATCATGGTGGGTCCCACTCCCATTGGGTAGTATGAATAAAACACATACATCATTAAGGGTGCCACCATCCACCACTGGACGGTGGTGAGATTCGTGGTTCCACCGTCCACTGTGGACAGTGTGAATGAACACATACATCCATTATGGGTCCCACGTGTGGCCCACCATAACGTCTATTTTTCATCCAACTTGTTGTTAAGGTCACGCAGACCTGGAGACAGGAAAAATAAATTTCATAGGATCCAAAACCTTTGTGAAAAAAAACCCCAAATGGGTTTTAATGGCAGGCATTCAATCAACACTGTTTCCTATGATGTGGGCCATCTGAGACTCAGATTGGCTTGATCTTTGGAGGGGGCCCGCCAAATGAACGGTGTGGATATATAGCATACATCATGGTGGGGCCCACGCATAGGGGCCCTGTCCTGCCTGCCCGTCTCTATGGACGCGAGCAGTGTCCTGCTGCACAATAGTAGCAGGCACTGTCCCTCTTCCTTCTTATATTTTTTTTTTGAAAAATATTGTTTTCCTACAGTTTTTCATGCGTGGGGCCCGCATCCGCAGAATCTATCCCGACCATTAGTTTTCATGGCCTGAGACAGACCAAACAAGCCCAATATCTGATATTTTTCTGTGTATTGAAATGGCAGGGTGGTTTTCAATGGTAGAAACCACTGTTTTATATGCTATGGCCCGCTAGAAGATCGAATGGACTTCATTTTTCGGCTTAAAGCCTAAAACAGGCTCAGGAATGAAATGGACGGCGTGGATTGAATACATACATTAAGGTGGGGCCTACACAAGTGGCCCACCCAATAATCTTTAAATCAAGCTTATATTTATTTTCACGTCCAGCGTCCCTGGATGCTGGATGTTCTGGCTCACACGAACGTTCAAGGTGGGCCCTGCTCAAGTGGGCCACCACATGGCTACGTGGTGCAAAACAACACATATAAAGTGGGCCTCACCTATAAATGACTTGGGTCCAATACATGATTCATGGTGGGGTCCATCCAAGTGGGCCACACGGCCATATTATCATGCATAAAAATAAATAAATATAAAGAGAGGGAGAGAGAAAGAGATTGGGACACGTGTGATGGAGGGTTCCACCATTATGAGCCCTCCCTTGCAAGCAATCATACATCAAGTGGATCCCATTACATGTGGGCCCATAAAATTGAAAATCAATGGTGGAGATCCTTTCTCCACCAAATGTAAGGTCTAGATGACCCTACCCATACAAGGAAAATAAACATCATGATGGGGTCCATGGAGAATGGCCCCATCATGAAATGATCATGAGGATTAAGGTGGGCCATCGGCCACACCTAGTGTCCCAAGTGAGATCCATACCATCAATCGATAGGCCTCACTTGGCCCATTATCAAAACATGAAAAAATCTAGCCTAATAAGCACCCACATTCGATCTTCTTGGTTCGTTGAAAAGCCAATCTCCTTGTGCTTCTCTTTGATGGAGGGTGATGAGGTTTGAATGACTAGGATGATGGATTTGGGATGGGAAAGTGGGCCTTACACAAACTCACTTTTCTCTCTCACATGGAATGCTTGGACGTGGGTTCTCTTGCTAGCTTGGAAGTTGTGTTGAGAAATGAGGGGAGAGAGAGAGGGTTGTAAGGGAGAGAGAGTGATGGGTGATGGATGTGGTGAGTGATGGGTGTGTAAGAGCTTTTTGACTTTAAGGGTAGATTGTGTAAGAAAGGTATGGGGTGTGTAAGAAATTTTTGACTTATGGGGTTACTTGGGGATGGGTGTGAGGTGATGTGTACTTGACATGTACTTGACCCTTGATGGGATTGATTGATTGATGGATGTGACATTTGGTAGAGATTCTCTTGGGTTTTGTAACTCGTGGCATTTTCCTCGAACTGAACATAGGCCCACATCTCCCGACCTGGGTATCCCTTCGGCGCGTGAGATGCGGCATCGGAATCGCGGTGATGGTGCATTGTAATGGTACAAGTCTCGGATTAAGACGACTCAAATCTTCGAAATATGACTTAGGGTCGTGCGTAAATATCGATTATAGGTCGCGGATTGTCGGACTTCGACGGGAAGGATCGTGGGAGTCGACCCGTCGAAGTCCGACGGAACAGTACAGACTAGGATATGGGTCTTACACAATCCCACCTTCCAAAATTGATCCCAACCGTTGAAATTGTACCTTTAGAGCTCCAACGTGCATTGGCGGAAGAAGGGGAGATCAAAGGTGGGTGTTCTTCTAGGATTTGATTTGTGTGATTTTGATTATTTGTGGGCCCACTTATGGTGGGACCCATCTTGATGTATGTTTTGTATTTCACAGGGGCCTATAGTGGCAGGGTCCCTCCCATTTTCATCGTTTCTCTCACTTTTTCTCCCTTATATGATGGCCCGCCTTGATGGCATGTGGTGTCCACACATATGGACCCACTTAATCTGCACCGTCCATTTGTTGAGCTACTGGGCAGAAGCCCAGCAGCATATGGTTGCTACAATTGGCGTTAGTAAGATATGTGGACTGGTTGAGGTATGTGTATTATACAAATCTCCATCTATGTTATGTGGACCCCACCACCAATCATGTATCTCACGTATGGGGTGGCCACTGTGTATGTGGACCCCACCTGAAGCATGCGCCCCTCCATGCTCTCGTGGAGCCCACAATATATATGTATTTCATGTCCACACCATCCACCGTCCAGTGCCTGGACGGTGGAACCCATGTGTAATAGGTGCTGTATTCACACTGTCCATCTATTTTTCCTTGACATGGGACCCCACCTAGATAAATGTTATATCTCCACTGTCCATTCAATTTCCCTACTCATTTTAGGTGTTGAGCTAAAAAAATGAAGCTAAACTGAATCTCTGGTGGGCCACATTGCAGAAAGCAGTGGTTTTTGTGATATAGATTGTTAGGGCCCGCTGTGTTGTTGCTACACACCAAAAAATGTTGAATATGGGGCTTGTTAGACTCGTCATGAGTCGAAAAACCTAATCAGTAGAGTGGATCCTCCTGATGTGGGCCCCATCTATAAAAATCCTTAGAAAATTTAAAAAGAAAAAAAGGAAAGAAGTAGGCCAGACGCTGCTGCTGGCAGCGTCCTCTAGACGCTGCAGCAGGTAGCGTCCGGCTACTTTGAAATGGCTAGGTCTGTGGGACCCAGTAGTAGGCCCCACCACGAGGTATGTCAAACATTTGCATCGCCCATTCCATGGGTCCCCTTTAAAGATTAGGATACGCTAAAGATTAGCCTTTATACAGGACTCAGGTGGCCCACACCATCTAAAATCATGTGAATACATGTTAAATCATATATATACATTTGCTGGGGCCACCTAAAATTTGGATGCTTCTGAAACTCGGTCTGACCCCCTAACCAAGTGGGACACACTAAATGGATGGGCTGAATTTGTGAACCACAGCTTGGTGGGCCCAACTAATGATTGTGAATGTTTTAATGGAGCTAAACCTCTTAACTGTGTACATGGTGTGGCCCACACAAGTCACAGATTGACTTGATTTTAAGTCTTAGGCCCCACCATGATGTGTGTATTATAGCCACACTTTTTAGCTATTTTATTGGGCCGTGGCCCACATTATGTTGTTTGGCACACCATGTTGTACTTGTTTCATCTATGCCGTTCACTTATGCAGCCCACCTTATTTTGTGTATAGCAGGTACACTGTCCATTTGATGGGGCTCATTTAGAATGTGCAGGGCTCACCTTAATGAGTTGTACGTGCGGCCCATTTGATGAGGAATGACGCGATGTAATTGGCGCCTAGGCATGAGGCCCATTTGATGTATTCGAGGCCCCAGATGCATGGCCCATTTGATGGATATGAGGCCAACGTGCAGGGCCACCTGTGATGTATAAAGGCCCATGTGTAGGGCCCACCTATTGTGTAATTGAAACCCATGGGTTGTGCTCCATTGTAATGTATTTGAGGCCATGGGCAAGGCCTGATGTGATGTATTAGGCCTATGTCATGCGGCCCATTATGATGTATATCAGGCCCGTGTGAGTGGCCATTGTAATGTATATGAGGCCCATTGGTGGGACCCATTGATGCGGGCCACTTGATTTATATGAGGCTCATTGGTGTGACCCTTGTATTACAGACCATTGTGGCGTATATGAGGTTCGTGAGCGAGGCCCAATGTGATGTATATGAAGCTCATGTGACGCGGCCCATTGTGATGCATTTGGGCCCATGGGTTAAGGCCCATTGTGATGTATTTAGAGCTTATGAGTGAGGCCCATTATGATATATTTGAGACCATGGGATATGACCCTTTATGATGTATTACAACCCATTTGATAAGGCCTTGTGTGATTTATATTTGACCTTTGAGTGAGGCCCATGATGATGTACATTAGGCCCTTGTGTGAGACTGTGGGCCCACTATACGTTTTACCCTATGTGGGCCACTCCTTGTGAATAATGTTTGTTGAATGTCCACATTGATGGGCAGTGATGGTTAAATGTCCACATTGCGACCTTCTCTTAGGCCTGGTTAGGCCAATTCTCATCATTCTCTAGTGGGTTAACCTAAATTATTGGGCCCCATTAATATTCTTGATCCATCATCGACCATCCATTTATGGACCCTGCCTTACATCGAGGCCGATTCTGATTATCAAGGACGATTCTAATTGTTGAGGTTGATTTTGATTGTGATTTATCGAGGCCGATTGTATAGGCTGAATTCGATTGTCGAGGCCGAGTATCGAGGCCGATTCCGCTTTGTTAAGGCCGAGTGTATAGGCCGATTCTGATTGTCGAGGTCAAGTATTGAGGCCTTTATAATTTATCGAGGTCGATTGTATAAGCCGATTCTGATTGTTGAGGCTGATTCCAATTTGTTGAGATCGATTGTATTGGCCGATTCCAATTGTTGAGGCCTAGTATCGAGGCCGATTCTGATTATCGAGGTTGCGTATCGAGGCCGATTCTAATTTGTCGAGGCCAATCATATAGGCCGATTCCGATTATCGAGGCTGAGTATCGAGGCTGATTCTGATTTTTCGAGGCCGATTGTATAGGCCGATTCTGATTTGTTGAGGCCAATTGTATAGGTCGATTCCGATTGTCGAGGCCGAGTATCGAGGATGATTCTGAGTGTCTATTCCAATTGTCGAGGCCGATTTCGATTGTCGAGGCCAATTTCGATTGCTAAGGTCGATTGTCAAGACCTATATGATGTATATGCGACCCATAGTTGAGGCCCATTGTGATGTGTATTCAGCCTGTGTGATGTATATGCAGCTCACGTTTAAGGGCTAATGTGATGAATAGGAGGTCTATGTGATGGGGCCCATTATGATGTATTTGAGGCCCACGGGCAAGGCCCATTGTGATGTATTCATGACCCATGGGCAAGGCCTATTGTGATGTATTCGTGGCCTATGGGCAAGGCCCATTGTGATATGTATTAGGCCTATGATGTATGGCCCATTTAATGTATTCGAGACCCATGTGTAGGACCCACATATCATGTATTTGAGGCCCACGAGCAGGGCCCACCTGTTGTTGATATGTGGCCTTTAATTAAGGCCCATTGTATATTAGACCTTTGTATGAGGCCATGGGCCCATTATATGTTTGGCTCTATGTGGTCCATTCCTTGGGGCAATGTTGGTTAAATGTCCACATTATCGAGACCGATTGTTGATGCCAGTTATTGATACCGATTATGAGTATGTGACAGCATAGCATCATGATACATGCCCATATGCATCATTTACATGTTTGTTATGGGATATGGTTGACTATTGCATATGTCATTGGGCTGGTTGTTATGAGACTCCCTGATAGGCGGAAGTTATCTCACATGAGCGCATGGTATGCACAGGATTGTTGCATGACTGGATTATATGACTCATGCATCTTGCATTGTGTGTTGTGATTACTGTACACCCTAGCGACATCAAGCCGTAGCCTCCACAGCCATATTGTGGATGGACAGATAGGATACAGGAAATATGTTATTAACATCGGGTTACCATAGATAGCCCTGGGTGAAAATCTCTAAACTCTCTTGGTACTAGAGGATGCCCCATCGTCTAGACCGAGTGGATATATATGAGCGCATGAGGGCCGTATACCAGTAGGCTGCGTCTCCCATTGTACCATGGTTGGTTGGGAGGGGTTGTGACCTTACCCATATGAGTGAAGGGGCAATATCTAGGTTAAGTTTGACCAGCTTGAGGAATGGGTCCGCTATCAACGAGTCGGGCCCGATATTGGCAGGCGGATAGTGAGGTCTCTTCCACTTACCTAGTTGTGCACTCAGATAGGGGTGAAAATTTGTCGTAGTGTAATAGACCTCGGTGATGATCCCAGAGATAAACTATACTGATACATGGACTTATTGAGCAGGAGTTACATACTCATTCATTCATTCATTCACTATCCACTCGAGCTAGTGGTGCGTAACTATTTGTTATGTGTACCTTTGCAATGACCATGATTTCAGTTAGGGCGCGTGGCTAACTTGAGATCAGGAGTTTACCACATTGATCTAACTATCCAAATTAAGTATGAGATTGGTTTGGATAGAAGTCCCTTGTGATGGACTCCATAACCTGTGATTCTACGTACTATCATCCCGACTTCATATTCCAGCATGGTCATTCAATTCATACTGCATATTACATTACATTCATGGCATATTGGATTACTATGCTTCTGCATTTCTATGGTCTAGATACGACTAACAATATTCATGAACTCATCAAGAATTGTATATTACATTACATCCTCAGCATCTAATATTTGGCTCTTTATGACTCCTCATTTGCATAGCTGATTATATTGCATACTCTAATATTGTTTGACTCAAGGACTTGTTAGTATTTCTACTTACTCTAATATCGTATAATTCATGATCTTACCAGTATTTTTAGCATTGTACGATTATGATGTTGTATTTGTGTGCTTGACACTTATCTTGCGCACACACTTACACCACCCTCTAAGCTTTCTATAAGCTTATGTACGATAGATGCATGCAGGTGATATTAGGTTGCAACAACATAGAGCTTGGAGCATGTAGTTGACTTCTGGAGCTTTGATTTTGACATATGTATTTCCCTTTTAGCATTGTATTCAAATGTTTATATTAGTGGATATGTGATGATGATGTTAGCTTTGTGATTAGGTAAACTTATGGTTTTGCCTCTTACGAGATAAATGTACGTTGAAAAGTCCTCCTTGTAGGATCCCAGGATCGAAACCTGGCATATGGTAATTGGGAGCCGAGAATGGGATACTACGGAGGCTGTCAGCACCAAATTCAGCAATCGAGATTCTTATGAATTCGATTTCTGGGTTTATGGCATGAAAGAAGATATCATTTGTAAGACCCTATCCTAGTCCGTACCGTTCCGTAGGATTCCGTGATCTTTTCGGTCGAATTTCAGTAACCTTCTACCCTTAACTGGTATTTATGCATGACCCTAGGTCACACACCGTCAACCAGAGTCGGTTCAACCCGAGATTTGTACCCTAACGACCGCGCTGTCGCCGCAGTTCCGATGCCACATCTCGCATGCAGAGGCGATACCCAATCCAAGAGATGTGGGCCCACGTTCGGTGCGAGAAAAATGCCACGCATGCAATTCTGAGAGAATCTCTACGACTTTTCACATCAATCAATCAATCAATTAATCCCATCATGTCAAGTACATGTCAATTACACATCACCTCACACCCAACCCCAAAGTCAAAAAGTTTCTTACAAGCCCATACTTTTCTTACACCATTTGCCACAAAAGTCAAAAAGTTCTTACACATATCACTCACCACATCCATCACTCCATCACCCATCTATCTATCTCTCTCTTTACAACTCTCTCTCTCTCTCTCTCTCTCTCTCTCTCTCTCTCTTTTCAAACTCACTCCCAAACAACAATCCTAAGTAAAGAGAGGTGCTCATGTCCAAGCCCTTCCCAAGAGACAAAGTGATTTTTGTGGCCCACTTCCCACCCCAAGAACCATCATCCTAGCCATTCAAACCTCATCACCCTCCATCAAAGTGAAGGACAAGGAGACCGGTTTTCCAACGGACCAAGAAGATCAAACAGTGGGTGGTTCTAAAGGTTAGTTTTTATGTTTTCATGCTGGTCCAAGTGAGGCATACCGATCAATGGTTTGGATCTCACTTGGGACACTAAGAGGTGGTTGATGGTCCACTTTGATCATCACGATCATTCCATGATGGGGCCAATCTCCATGGACCCCATCATGATGTTTACTTTCTAGTTCATAAGGGTCATCTAGACCTTCCATTTTAGTGGAGAAGGAATCTCCACTGTCGATCTTTGATTTGGTTGGGCCCACATGTATTGGGACCCACTTAATGTATGATTGATTGCAAGGGAGGGCCCATAATGTCGGGTCCCTCCATCATGCGTGTCCCACTCTCTCTTTCTCTCTCTCCCTCTCTTTTTCATTTTTTTTCTTTTCTTGTGTTAATATGGTCATGTGGCCCATCAGGATGGACCCCACCATGGGGCAGGTATTTTATCCAAGCCATTTATAAGTGGGGCCCACTTTAAATGTGTTGTACCCACACCATCCATCATTTGGTGGCCCACCTAAGTAGGGCCCACCTCAATGCATGTGTAATGCCAAACCGTTCATCGTCCAGGGACGCTGGACAAAGGGGAAAAACACATCTTAGGTGGGCCCAGCGTGGAGGGCGGACGGCCGTGTAGGCAGGGACCCACGGCTCCATCTGTGGGCCCCACCATGATGCTTATTTGTTATCCAAACCATTCATTTGATGGGCCCCTCCTTGAAGTGGGCCCCCTCCAAAAATCAGCCAGATCTAGGACTCAGGTGGCCCACGTCATATGAAATAGTGGGGTTGAACCATTTGCCATTGAAACCTTTTGTGGCCCAAAAATTTTGGATCAATATGAAATTTGTTTTCACTCTTCATCCAGGCCTCTATGGCCGTATGAACAGATTGGATGGCAAGCAAATGTTACAGTGGGCCCGACGTGGGACCCACCTTCGCCATGTGAAGCAGCTGACGCTGCACTGTACAACAGCTCTATAGCTGCTATATTAACGTCAGTAGGGCAATGGGAATGGATGGGCTGGCCCCACAATGATGTATGTGTTTTACAGGTTGTCCATCATTTGGATGGTGGGGCCACCATGATGCATGGGTTGCATCCAATCCATCTAACCATTTTAGAAGCTCATTTCATGGCATGAGCTAAAAGAATGAGTCAGATCCCTAGTTCAAGTGGGCCTCCACCATGAAAAAATAGTGGGAACAGTGAAATTCACTGTTTAAAACTTCTTAAGGGCCACGGTAGTTCCATTCACTAACAGTGGGCCCTGTAGGATATTTTTAACGGTGGAAATCATTGTCACTACTATTTGGAGTGTGGTCCAGTTTATCTTTTGATATATTCATATATGTATATATATATGTATGTGTGTATATATATTATATGTATCTGGATATATTTGTGGCCATTTGTTGAGGCCCACCCTGATATTTATAAGGCCCATCTTGATGAATATAAGGCCCATGGGTTATGGCCTGTTGGTGCGGCCCATTGATGTGGCCCACTTGATGAATATAAGGCCCATGTGATTTGGCCCATTTAATATATTTAAGGCCCAATGGGATGTACCTAAGGTCCATTACAATGTGTGATCCCAATATGGTTTATGTAATGATGTTTATGACGGCCGTGCCGTGGGAGCAATGTTGGTTTGATGTTCACATTGTAAGAATAATGTTGGTTAAATGTCCGCATTATAACTCTCCTTAAGGCCCATTGATAGACCCATACATGTAATGTGTAGGCCGTTTAGGCCCATCTTCGTTACGAACAAAATTCATTTCCATATAACATGTTTAGTATAGTCCCATGATTCATGCGCATACGCATCATATGTATGCTTGATATGAGGAGTGATTGATCATAGCATATGCCTTTGGACAAATTATTTATGGGCTTGCACGATACGCACAGGATTGTTACATGATTGGATGGTGTGATTCATGCATTTTGCATTGTGTGACATGGTTACTGTATGCCTTAGCGACATCAGGGCCATAACCTCCACAGGCGTATCATGGTTGGTAGGATTGGATACCAAAAATCTTATTCTACATGGGGTGCTGTAGATATCCATGGGTGAAAGTTTCAAAACCCTTATGGTACCAAGAGGTTGCTCCAATGTCTAGACCGAGTAGGTACATGAGCACCGAGGGCTAATTATCAGATGGTCGCGCTTTTCACTATGTCATGGTCAGTTGGAAGGGGGTGCGGCCTTACCCGCCTGAGAGGAAGGGGTAAAGCTAGGCTGAGTTTGACCAGCTCGAGGAATGGGTCCGCTATCGATGAACCAAGACCAATATTGGTAGGCAGATAGTGAGGTCTTTTCCAATCACCTTGTTACGAGCGATGGGGAGACAATCTGGCTTGGAGTGTACTAGACCCCGGTGATATTCTAGAGTTGAATTGTATTGACTTGTGGACTTAGATGAGGATTTCTATGCTTGAGTTGTATCTTGCATCGCATGACCTAGGTATGGGCAACATTATTCATGTCTTATATCATATAGCCTTGGTACAGCTAATGGTATTCATGGATTCATCAGCATATTCCACATTATTCTGATACTGCATAACTGTATTACCACCTTATGCACACACTTTTACCATCCTCTAAGCTTTCTATAAGCTTATGCACGATCGTTACGTGTAGGTGACATTAGATCGCAGTAGTACTGAGGCATGAGCGCATATCAGATCAGCTTGGAGCTTTTGTCTATCATCATTATATTTCCCTTTATGCTCATTGTACTTGTAAAGTTTTTGATCATAGTAGAAATGTAATGAAGTTTTTGGTTGTTGTTTGTGGGTTATGCCTTTGGTTATGCTTATCACGAATCAAACCGACGTTGAAAATCCTCCTCGTAGCATCTTAGTATTAGAACCGGGCGTATGGGCACTGGGAGCCGAGAATGGGGTTCTACGGAGGCTAGCGGCGCCAGATTCGACAATCGAGAATTTTGTGAGCCCGATTTTTAAGTTTGGCGCATGACACCATTAAACAAATTTCATCATATGCTAAATATTTCAAGGACTTGTGCACTGTGAAGAGGAAATTAACCGTGCACAAGAAGGCTTTCCTCACTGAGTAAGTGAGCGCTATTATCCTGAGAAGGGCCGTACCCAAACACAAAGACCCGAAAAATTTCACTATTCCCTGTATTATTGGGAATTTCCAAATTGAGCATGTTTTACTAGATTTGGGTGCAAGTGTCAACTTAATACCTTATTTGGTTTACCAATAAATGGGGTTAGGTGATCTTAAACTAATCACGACTACACTCCAACTCGCTGACCGATCATTAAGGTATAAAGGGGAATTATAGAGGACGTGTTAGTCCAAGTGAAGAAATTCTACTTCCCTGTGAATTTTATTGTACTAGACACTGAACAATGTGTAAATGCTAACGCTCAAGTTTTCATTAATTTAGGTCACCCATTCCTAGCAACTTCAAATTCAATCATCAATTTTAGGAATAGAATGATGAAGTTGTCTTTTGGTAACATGACCATAGAGCTTAATATTTTCAATCTATGTAAGCATCCCATAGACAATAATGAGATCCATGAGTTGAATTTTATGGATTGCTTGATAAAGGAAGAGGAATTGAAATCTTACCTACCTAAGGAATTGGTAGAAGTTTTTGGGCACTTGGAAAATTCTGATTTAGAAAAAGCGTTTGCTGAAATTTATGATGATAATGAGAGCACTACCATCAAGGACATTAGTATGTACCGATGAAGACCGTGCACTCAAATCCTGTATATCGAGGACTTACAACCTCTGCTATCACTAACTAATGTTCCAAAGCTTGATCTAAAATCACTACCAAATGAGCTGAAGTATGTATACTTGGGTGAAAATGAAACTTATCCTATGGTGATCTCTTCTTTTTTAGATAAGGATCAAGAGATTAAATTGTTAAATGTTCTAATGGACCACAAAGGAGCCTTAGGCTGGACCATTTATGAAATTAAGGGTATAAGCCCTTCCATATGCACCTATCGGATCCACCTCGATGAGGATGCCAAACCAATTAGATAACCTTAAAGGCATCTCAATCCAAACATAATGGAAATTGTAAGAAATGAGATGATCAAATTGTTGGATGTGAGAATCATCTACCCAATATCTGATAGTATTTTGGTGAGTCCAACCCAAGTAGTTCTAAAGAAATCTGGAATAACTATTATGCAAAATTCTAATAATGAACTCATACTAACACGTATCACCACAGGTAGGCGTGTTGCATTGACTATAGAAAATTGAATACGGTTACAAAGAAAGACCATTTCTCTCTACCATTCATTGATCAAGTTTTAGAGAGGGTAACAGGTCACTCATTCTATAGCTTCCTTGATGGATATTCCGGATATAACCAAATAAAGATAACCATGGAAGACCAAAAGAAAACCACGTTCACTTGTCCATTTTGCACGTTTGCTTTCAAACAGATGCCATTTGGATTATGTAACGCCCCAACAACTTTTCAATGGTGCATAATAGGTATTTTTTCAAATATGGTTGAGAAATTTCTTGAGGTTTTCATGGATGACTTATGTATATTTGGGAGTAGTTTTTAGGAATGCCTTAACAATTTATCTCTTGTTTTATCTAGGTGTGAAGAGAAGCACCTTGTCTTAAATTGGGAGAAGTGTCATTTCATGGTTCAAAAGGGAATTATTTTGGGCCATGTTATCTCCAAAAATGGAATTGAGGTAGATCACTTAAAACTCGACATTATTTTCAATTTACTTATTCTCCGAAGTATTAGAGATAATAGATCACTTCTAGGGCACACCAGTTTCAGTAGAAGATTCATCAAGGACTTTAGTGTCTTTACTATACCCTTAACTAATCTTCCTCAAAAGGATATCCCATTTAAGTGGATAGATGAGTGTGCAAGTGCCTTTAATAAAATTAAATCATCCCTTACCACTGCACCTACCATGCATCCACCATATTGGACACTTCCTTTTGAACTAATGTGCGATGCAAGTGATTATACCATAGCGGCTATTTTGGGTCAAAGGAAAGATAAACGGCCCTACATTATTCACTATGCAAGTAGAACTCTAAACTTAGCCCAAGTCAACTACTCAACAACTGAAAAGGAGTTACTTGTAGTAGTTTTTGCTTTGGATAAGTTTAGGTCTTACTTGTTGGGATCTAAAGTGGTTATTTTCACGGACCACTTGACTTTGAAATATTTGTTATCTAAGAAGGATGGAAAGCTGAGACTTTTGAGATGGATCCTCCGACTCCAGGAATTTGACTTAGAGATAAAAGATAAGAAATGAATAGAGAACGTAGTGACTAATAACCTTTTTATATTGGTGTTAGATGATTCCACTGAGGAGAAGCATATTTAGGACACTTTTCCTGATGAACAATTATTTACAATCTCCAAATTACCTTGGTATGCGGATATGGGGAATTATCTTGTGACGAAAAAAATGTCATATCATAGGAAGTCACAAGATAGGAAACATTTTGAAACCGAGGTTAGGAAATTTTTATAGGATGACCCGTATTTATATAAATATGGGACTGATCAAATTTTTAGACGTAGTGTCCTAGAGAATGAAGTTTAGGGTGTTATTTCCTTTTGCCACATAGAAGCATGTGGTGGCCATTTTTTTGCTAAGAAAACCACTATAAAAATTCTATTGTGTGGGTTCTATTGGGCCACCATGTTTAAAGTCACCCACGCTTTCTATGTTACATGTGATAGATGTCAAAGATTGGGAAGAGTGTCCTGGTGCAACATGATGCCTTTATCCCATATTTTACTATTGGAGATTTTTTATTATTGGGGTATTGATTTTATGGGCCCATTTCCATCTTCTTTTGGATTTCTTTATATATTGGTTAGTGTGGACTATGTTTCCAAGTGGATTAAGGCTGTTCCAACTAGGACCAATGACAACAAAGTGGTCATATAATTTCTCAAGAAAAATATTTTTTTAGATTTGGAACTCTAAAGGCCACCGTTAGTGATGAAGGTCTTACTTTTACAATAGGACATTTGAAGCTTTGATGAAGAAATATGACATCAAGCATAAAGTGAGCACCTCATACCACCCATAAACAAGTGGGCAAGATGAGATTTCTAATCGAAAAATCAAACACATTTTGAAGAAAATTATAAGGCTAGATAGGAAGGATTAATTCCTCAGACTATTCGACGCTTTATGGGCTTATCGGGCTGCTTATAAAACCCCGATTGGAATGTCCCCATACAGATTGGTGTATAGAAGGCTTGCCGCTTGCCTGTGGAATTGGAACATAGAGCATACTGAGTAATAAAGAAATTAAACTTTGACATGGACCAAGTAAGTGGACAAATGAAATTAGAGTTGAATAAATTAGAGGAGCCGAGGAGAGACTCATATAAAAATTCTAAAATCTATAAAGAGAGGACCAAAGCTTTCCATGACAAAAACATCTTGAGGAAGAATTTTGAACCTCAGTAAAAGGTCCTATTGTACAATTTCCGTCTCCAATTCTTTCAGAAAAAGTTAAGGTCAAGATGGACAGACCCCTTTATTATGAAGAATGTATATAATCATGGGGCTATTAAAATTGAGAATCCACGTAATGGCAATGTGTATAAGGTTAATGGTTAAAGATTAAAGCCTTATATGAAAAATTTTCATTTGGGAGAGGAGTCCGTCCCTCTTCATGAGCCAGAATATATGGATTAATGCTCCTAATTTGATGAAGCAGTTGTGTATGATTAGTATAATATTCATTTTTTAGTGTCACCTTACAGGTCAGTTCTTCATGACAAGTGCTATCCATCCTGTAAGTCCCGTATCCTAGTCCATACCGTTCCTTAGACTCCCGTGATCCTCCCTGTTGAATTTTGGCAACTCGCGACCTATAATTGGCATTTATGCGTGACCCTAAGTCGCATCCTATAGATCTGAATCGACTCGACCCGAGACTTGCACCATTGCGACTGCATTGCCACTGCGGTTGTAACACCCTGAAAATCGGGGGTCGTGTATAAACTCAACTCCAGAGTTCCAGACCGTCACCTATGTAACAAAAATGATTATGATTCAATGTTGTCTGAGTTAAAGCATTCACATGAGTAAAAGTATACCAAAACTGCAATTCATACTCCAGATCCAGTGATAAAAGCAAGCGAAAGATTAACGAATATATATATCACTGTATGGAAAACAAAATAGATCTCAACTGTCTCCAAAGTATGAATACATCTCTGAGTCTCATATACATGTAAATAACAAGAATCAAATGTCAAAATAGTCCCACTGAGAAGTCCCATCAATCCAGGCCACCTAAGCAAAGCCGTCGTGGTACTGCATATATGAGAACTCGTCCTAGTCCTCATCATAGTCCGGCTCTGCCTCCTGAATCACCGCCTCACCTGCATCTAAGACATGGTCTGGTGGGTGTTGCAAACACCACCCCGAAACGTGGGAATGAGTAGCTAACTCAGTGGAATAATAGAGCAAGGATTAGCATGTTCTCAAATTAATCATGCGATAATAGTAAAGCAGTAAATCAAACATTCCTAATACTGTTATTAACGCAATATGACATGACATGATGGATGCCCTCACCGACGATCTCTCTCATACGGCACCATCTTACGCCCGCGGCATGCATTCATCCCACAGTGCTCCACATCTTCCAGGCACATGCAATGTGATGGTGATATGATTACCGAGTTATTATTAGTCCTTTTCATACAGTAATATTGGGAAACTAAGGTACTTCCCTTATATCAATCCCAACACAGATCCTGTCTAGGGTCGTCACTCCTAGTAATCTCATACGGAGTACATTTTGTGTCACCGCAAGGGCTGCCAGGGCTGTTGCTCGCACTCGTTACACTACTCCCCCATCACCTTATCAATACAGGCCCACTGTACTCTCACTGCTACGGAAGGGTCGTCGCCTCCCATAGACTCAGAATAAGCTCGCGGTCACTACAAAGGACTCGTCGCCTGATCAGTGTAGGCCGACAGCAAGAATATAGTGTCCCATACCACCATAATCTGCTCACGAGTCATAGGTGCTCATTGGTCACTACGGGGAGGTTTGTGGCCCCAGCGTAGGCCGACAGCTCGACCACGGTGTCCCATACCACCATGCCCGGCTCATGAGTCTTTATGGATCAAGGTACCATGGTTGACAGGGTTTTCAATGATAAGTTCAGTACCCTAGGTTCAAGCAGTTATGACTCATACAGGGTGAACATACAACGGCCAGTCGGGTTACTTGACGGGTTCGACTAGCACGAGTGCATCTCAAGTCGAACGACATGAAGTGCGTAAAACACCTCATGTGGCCTAACCACTGCCGCCAACTCCAAAACACGACTCGCGTTCATCGACGCGTCGTTCGTGGCAAAGATAAGCCAACCACGAATTTACTTAGTTGCCAACTTCCTGGACTAGGTATAGTCCCAAACAATTATGAATCCACATCAGCAATCATGTAAGAGTATTGGAAATGAAATACAACAATGTGAGCATGTTAACACATGTTATAACATACAACTAAAGTGAATCATCTAACACCTGCATTACATGCATATAATGAAATCATGCATATAGCTAACATGTAGGAAACCATTTACATCAGCATATTAATTGAGAAATCAATCTCAAACTAATTCATAACACCATTTAATTCAATACATACTAATACAAGCATTTATACAAACACTTAAACTATACATTTAAGTCGACATATAGTATGTCGACTCAAAGTGCGCATTTAGGCGAATCTCTTCGCCAAACTAATTATGCACGCATTCCTAATATCCTAATGCGACAAGAAGCTATGTCAGTCACATCAGCAAATTATGGATGAAAACAGTATTTCCTACAAATGACTAAAATGCCCTAAATCTCATATTCTTCGTCTGCTTACGAAACAGGAAACGGATGGCATGTTGTACATGTCAAACGACATTGCCGTCGATAATCTACTATTAAACGACATTGAAAGCGTTGGAAACAGTCAATCAAAGCATCTAAAATTCGCACCTTTTCTCCTAGAAGCGTATCAATTTGAACGGAGCGTATACGCTTCGTCTACGGTGAACTGGGAACCTAATTTACAAGATGCATCAGCTACTTTGCTATGGAAATGAGGGAACAGTAAATCAGCAAGTGTTTGGGGTGTTTTCTTACCTAGAAACGTGGTGAAATCACCGGAAAAGTGATTGAGGTGTGTTGCTTAGGCACGTGCAACAGGTAGCACAAGCAGCAGGAAAAACTCTCCCACCTTCTCTCACAAACTCTCACTTTCTCTCTCACTCTTGCTAGGGTTTCTAGCAAATTCGGATGGGTGAGAGGAGTGAGGGTTTAAGCCCCTTTTATAACCCTAAACATGCCTAAAATAGGCTTAGGAACAATGTTTACTTGATACCTAACCAAATCGGGGCTGTTTCGGTCCAAAAGGGCATTTCTGGTGGTCCCCTGGCCGAACGCGATCGGACTTAAGTTCATATATGTCGGATGTCGCTCTCATCCCATTTTCAGACTAGTAGTGTTCGTAGATCGCATGTGGCGGTCCAGTTTCAATTCAGCGGTCACCGCACGTAGATCAGGTCTGCAAGTCTCATGATATGAAATAGAAATTTTTCCTGATCCGAGGGTGTAATTTGGCTGAATTCTGACGGTCAGAATGCTTAATAATAACGCGTCAAGTCGTGTGCCAGATTTGAATTTCAAATTCCAAATCTAACCCTATTCTCACTCTCTTCACTCCAGGCTCAATGAAATAGCCTGTGAATGTCGGTTGGACTTGATTTTCGAAATGATTGCCAAGTACAACTAGGCGGTTATAACGGTCTAAGATTGTAGGTATCGGACTTTCGACGTGCGGTCTAGATCCAATACAAAGTTCCAAAGAGGTCCAGAGAACAAACCGGTTTAGAGTTTGATCCGAGGTTTTAGAGTATTATAGCGTCATTGGTTCTACTCGCTTTGGGTCTTGTAGAACGTATTTAAAGTGATCAGGGACTATTTTCCAGCTACTCTAGCGTTGCGCTAGCTAACTTACACTTATTTTCTAAAGGAATTAATCCTACGCAGTTTCTGGTCGAGTTAGTACTTGAGTCCAAGTACGGATTTTTCCAGGGCGTTACAGCGGTTCCAACGCCACATCTTGTCACCGATGCGATAGCCAGGCTAGGAGTTGTGGGCCCGCATTTATTTTGAGGAAACATCGTGCATTGCGAATCCTAAAAGAATCTCTACAATCCATCGCATCAATCAATCAATCACAAGTCAAGTACATCCCATCACAACTCACCACTCACCCATACCTCTCTCTTCACTAAGTCAAATGAACCCATACCTAGGTGGGTGGTATGGATGAAAGACATGCATCAGGTGGGTCCACACTTGTGGGACCCACCATCTTTAAATAAAGCTGATATTTATGTTTTCTCCCATCCATCCAGGCATGCTGGATGTCCAGCAGATGGATGGCCTGGAAGGGACACGTACAACATGGTGGGCCACGTCCAGGGGCTGGACGAATGACCTGGAAGCACTTGCATATGGTGGGCCATAAAATATGGGAGAGAGAGAGAGAGGAAGAAACGACGGAGATGGGAGGAGCTCTGTCACTATGAGCTACTCCATGGACATGCATAAATCAAGATGGGCCCTAAAAATCATGTGGACCCTAAATCACAACCAAGATATAGCGCCATGAACACCCACATATTTCGTTCCTTCTTAGCTCCTTGGAATGCTAAGCTCCCAAGCTCTCTCTTTGATGGAAGTTGATGAAGGTTGGATGGCTAGGATGGGAGATTGGGTGGTAGGGGTGGGTCACACTTGGCTCTTCTCCTGGAGAGCTTGGACATCCACACTCTTAGTTGCTTGAGAGTGAAGAGAGAAATGAGAGAGGAGAGGATGTGATGGGATGAAAGGGATGCTATGAGTGATGGGTGAGAGTAAGAAAGGGATGGGTGGAGAGAGAGAGGGTTGACTTTGGGGATGGGTTGTGTACTTGGGGATGGGATAGAGTGATGGGTTGTGTACTTGATTGATTGATTGATGTGATGGATTGTAGAGATTCTCTAAGAATTTGCAACACACGACGTTTTCCTCGAAATAAATGCAGGCCCACAACTCCTGGCTCGGGTATCGCATCGGCCCGTGAGACACGGCGTTGGAACCGTGGCGATAACATGGTCGTTAGGGTATAAGTCTCGGGTCGAGTCAACAGGGTGCAACTTAGGGTCGCGCGTAAATGCTATCTACGTATCGCAGGTCACTGGAATTCGACCAGGAGGACTAAGGGATCCTAAGGAATGGTACGAACTAGGATACAGGCCTTACAGGACCTACCGATTGATGGTATGGATCTCGTTTTAGACCCTCGGTGTGGCTGATGGCCCACCATTATTCATATGATTATTCTGTGATGGGAACATTCTCTGTGGACCCAATCATGATGTTTATTTTTTCCCATTTTAGAAAGGTCATTGCATCTTTTGGTGGAAAGGGATCTCCACAGTTGATCTTTATGATTTAGCATCCACATGATTTGGGACCCATTTTGATGTATGTATTGTATATACATGGCCCACTTAAGGAGGGCTCATAGTGGCAGAGCCCCTCCCCTCCATCACCGTCTCTACCTCTCTCTCTCTCTCTCTCTCTCTCTCTCTCTCTCTCTCTTTTTCTTTGTTGTGGCCCACCTAGAAGTATGTGATTTATCTATACTGTCCATCAGAGGAGGCTGTTAGACTGACGTCCAACAGTTGTGAGACCCACGTGGTATGTGTTATCCGCACATCGTTCATCCATGGGACCCACCTGAAGCAGTGGGGACCACCATGTTGTACATGTACCATGTCCAGGCCATCCATCAAGGGCCTAGACGTTGGCATATTCAAATAAAAAAATATAAATAATATAAATATTATGTGGGCCCCACGTGGGACCCACCTGCTGTGGAACAAGATTGGTTGGTGTATGTCACACAGCTATATAGCTACCGTATTGACGTCAGCAAGTTACATGGGTCTAATCATGAAGTACTTGTATATCCACACCGTCTAACATGCTGGACGGTGGGGGCCCACATGATGTAATGTTTCATCCATACTGTCCATTCGTCCATCCAGATCTTAGACATGGGGCCCAACCTTGATGTTTGTGTTTAATCAGCACCGTCCAGAAAGATGGACAGTGAGATCCACCTTGCCGTATTTACACTGTCCAACTAATGGACATGGACCCACCTATGATGTACGTGTTTCATACATAACGTCCCATGTGTGGTGGGACCCTTGATGTATTTGTTTTAAATCCACACACATTGGACTCTACCGTGATTTATGTGTCTCATCCTCACTGTCCAACAGGTCTGGACAGTGGGAAAATACAATACCAGTTTGATTTAAAAATTCTAGTGGTCTACTCACGTGGACCCCACCTTGATGTGTGTACTCTGCATACACACCGTCCATTTTGGGGAGATCATTTTTTGACATGGGCCTTAGAGCTGGAAAAATCTAGCTGAGAAGTGCTGTCCAGTGGCAGTAGGCCCATCTGAGATGTATGTGTTTTACCACCCAGGCCCATTATTTTAGGTGGAAGTGTGGGGTCGATCCACCTTATGGACGACCCACGTCCATGTGGGACCCACTATAATGTATGTATTTTACCCATACTACCGTTGGAGTTGACCCAAAGCTTAGACAGGCCCACCATCAGCTGGACTGTGCGTCCAACAATTTATAGGGCCTACTGTGATGTATGTGATTTACCACTCCAACCCATTTATTTCAGGGCCCACCTGGATAGGTTCCATGCCCCTGGCAGACTGTCTACAGGTGGGGCCCACCTTAAATAAATGTTTCACCCAGGTTATCCAGCTAGTTAGATGCCTAGCAGGGCAAGGATACTGCTGGACTGAACGTCCAGCAGCTAGCCCATCATGGTGTATGTGTTATATGTAAGTTGGCCATCCGTGTGGGGCCCAGTGTGATGTGTGAGGACTAGTGTGATTGTATGAGATCTAAGTTTGAGGTCCAATGTGATGTATACATGACCCATGTGTTGGGGCCCATTGTAATGTACATGAGGCCCATGTTTGAGGCCCAATGTGATGTATACTCGGCCCATGTGTTGGGGCCTATTGTGATGCATTTACGGCACATGTATGAGGCCCATTATGATGTGCATGCGGTCCATCTTTAAGGCCCATTGTGATGTATATGAGGCCTATGTGATGAGGCCCATTGTGATGTATATGCGGCCTGTGAATGAGGCCCAATGTGAGGTATGCAAGGCCCAATTGTGATGTGTGAGGCCCATCTTGATGTGTGTTTTGTATGCACACTATCTATTCGTCCTTCTAGATAGTTTAAGGGCTGAGGGCCCGTTGTGATTCCGATTCCGATCCTAAATAGTGTAAGTGCTATGATTTCATATCCCTTTAGTTGTCAAATTTTGTGGTGCCAAAACCTATATCTATGTCTTGTATATCTTGTCTTTTATGTTTGAAGACTAGTCATTGCAATCAAGACATATCAAGACATCGCATTTCAAGTCAAGATCTTAAAAGAAGAAAGTTTTCAAATCTTGATGAAGAAATCAAGAATAGAAGTTTTCAAGGTTATATGTTCAAGGGTTGATCAAGTTCAAGCTTACTGGAAGACTTTGTGAAGTCAAGATCAAGCTTATGAAGGCCTACTACAAGTTTTGAATATTCACAAGCTTCTCTAAAGGGTCATCTGAGTGTACAGACTTTCAATGTCCATCTCACTTTTAAGGTTTGTTTGACCTTAGATTGACCTTAGGATGGGCTTTATTGTAGATCATTCTGGATACATAACTCATATATCTTTATATGCTTGTTTGGAGTTTTCTAAGACCAGTACTAGGGACTTCAAGACCAGTCCTAGCTTTGCTACGACTAGTCTCAGGTTTTTCAGGACCAGTCCTAGGTAGTTGAAGATTTTCAGATCTTTCTAGCTGTCCTACGACCAGTCTTGTGAGTTCTACTACGACTCAAACTCCAACAACCATTTTTGGGGTCCTACGACCGGTCGTAGGTGTCTCATGACCAGTCGTAGATGGCCCACGACCGGTCGTAGACCACCCTCGATCGGTCGTGGAACTGAAAATCAAATCCCGTGAAAATCTTTCAAAAATCTTTGGAGCTACGACCAGTCCTAGGATCCCAAGACTAGTCGTAGACGGGATTTTTCAGACTATAAATTGAGCACGAACTTCAATCTGTGTGGCTGTTGGATAAAAGTTGGTGTACACACAGGCGAACTACTATATATCGTTGTGTTGTGGATGTGCTTTATTCTTTCATTCCTTTATTCATTCAGTTTTGTGATTTGTGTTTGTGGATGAATGTTGTAATCACTTCAAGCAAAGTGTGGATGAATGTTGTAATAACTTAGGATCTATTTTCCGCAAGTTATTTGAATTTCATTGCTTATTATTCCTCTTTGGTTTGTGATACAAGGATGTTCTAGAAATAAGGTTGTCCTACCTTAAACCTCTGGTTTTTGGTGTGAGGTTGTCCTTAGAACTGATAAAGTATCAATCTCCTTATTCTAGGCTATTGCAATTGTTTTATATTAAGCATTGTGCTTTAATTCTTTTATTATTCCGTTGTTATTAATTTTATTTGGCATTGTCCTATTCACCCCCCCTTTAGGGCATATAGCTAGGCCCTTTCAAGTAGTATCAGAGCCTAATAGCTTATGCTTATTGTTTATTTATTGGATTTATTTCCTAAGCTAATGATCTAAGCTATATTAAGATGTCAAATTTTGATAGCCAATCAGTCACTAGGCCACCACCTTTTAATGGCACAAACTATTCCTATTGGAAAGCCAGGATGAGGATCTTCCTCAAATCCTTGGATGAAAGTGTGTGGCTGGCCACAGTGAATGAATGGAACCCTCCTATTACTGAAGTTGCTAATGACGATGGTTCAAAAACTATGAAAATAACAGCTTATTCTCTTTGGACCACACTTCAGAAAAGTGAAAGTAGTGCTAATGCAAAAGCACTAAATGCAATTACTTGTGCATTATCACCAGATGAATTCAAAAGAATCATCTCTTGTGAAAATACAAAACAAGCATGGGATATATTAGAAATGACACACGAGGGTACTTCTATTGTCAAGAAATCTAAAGTCCAACTCCTCACAACTAAATTTGAAGAAATTCATATGGAGGAGAATGAGATATTTATGGACTTCTACACTAGATTGAATGACATAGTGAACTCTATGTGGGGTCTTGGTGATAAAATCCCTGAAAGTAAAGTGTGCGCAAAAATACTATATTCACTTCCTGAACGGTT
Organism: Magnolia kwangsiensis; assembly: GCA_037074715.1. NCBI lineage: Eukaryota > Viridiplantae > Streptophyta > Magnoliopsida > Magnoliales > Magnoliaceae > Magnolia > Magnolia kwangsiensis. Next base: position 103,368,145 of record CM073576.1, on the reverse strand, counting down.
CAATTCTAAAGTGACCGCGATTCAGGAACTTCGTGATACGGATACCATGAGGGTTGAGGAATTAGTTGGTTCACTTCAAACTTATGAGTTATCCTTTAAGGCTCCTAAAGGAAAATCAATAGCTCTCAAATAATCTAAAAATATTTCTCAAGAGAGCACTTCGAATTCAGAAAATACCGAAGATGATATGGCACTTTTAGCAAAAAGGTTTTACAAAATTTTTAAAAACATGAAAAAGGTTGATTTTCAAAAATCAAATGATAAGAGACGATCTAAACCTAGAACTTGTAAATCCTTGAAAGATAGTCAATGTTACAACTGTCAAGAGTATGGGCACTTATCTAACAAATGTCGTAAAAAGGATAAATCGAAAAGGAAAAGCATGATGGCTACTTAGGATGAATCATCTGATTCTGAATCCTCTTCTAAATCAGAAGATTCTGAAATCGAGTCGGGCGATGGTGTTAAAGCCCTTATGACTCTAGCCAAGATTACCTATTCAGATCATGATGATACATCTAGTGAAGAAAATCTGAATAGTGATTGCAATAATGAAGATGATCTTCAAGATGCTTATAGTGCCCTGTATAAAGAGAGTTGTAAAAATTGCTGTCAAGCTTAAATTATAAAAAGAAAAATTTTCTAAGCTTAAGGAAGATTATGAGTCTCTTGTCTTAGAAAAATCTCATATTTCTGATTCTTTTGAAAAAACCAAAAATGATTTAGATTTCAAAACCTCTCAAATTGAAGATTTGAAATTCAAAAAAGAGAAACTCAAAAATGAGGTAGCTTCTCTTCTGAGTTTGAAAGACACATGGAGATATGCCCAAGGAGATCCGAAATTGAAAAAATTATTGTCCGGATCAAGAAAATGTGGCGATCGATCCAAGTTGGGCTATGATAAAAATACATCTCTTAAACAAAAGAATATTGCTCCTAGATTTATTAAAGGAGAGTCGTCGACCTCAAAAGAAAAGAATACCTATCAAGGTTTTTCCAAAAATTCTAGGTCTTTCCAAAAACCTAAAAGTGGCCATGTCAACTTTAATTTTCAAAACTGAAATCAATTAGCTGAAAAATTATTGATCTTCTCAAAGAGTTATTAAAGTCAAACTCTATAGGTCGTTCTTACGACAATAGACAGAAAAAGACCATCTATACTCCTAAACCCAAAACAGTTATGAAATGGGTTCCTAAAGTTGCCAGCTTGGTTGCCCACACTGCTTTCAAAGCAACAAGCCATTCAAAGTGGTACCTAGATGGTGGTTGCTCCAGGCATATGACAGGCGACAAAGCTTTATTCACCGATCTTAAAGATATGACTGATGGGTCAGTCACATTTGGTAATGGAAGCAATTGCAAAATTATTGGCCAAGGTACGGTTCAACTTTATAACCTTCCCTTATTTAAGAATGTCTTATATGTTGAGGGTTTAAAACACGACCTATTAAGCATTTCTCAGATATGTGATAATAACCATAGTGTAAAGTTTTCTAATCAAGGTTGTGAGATAGTTAATAAAAGGGGTTCTGTTATATTAACTGGTCGCAGAACTTCTGAAAACTGCTACATTGTTAGTGATGCTAGTTCATCTACTCAATCATGTTACATGGTCCATACCGGTGAGACTGAATTATGGCATAAACGCCTTGGACATATACACTATTGGAACTTATTTAGATTGAGCAAAAGAGAACTAATTAGAGGTCTACCCAAATTACAAAAAGTAGACAAAATATGTTGTGAATGCCACTTGGGCAAACAAATTAGGAGTTCTCACAAGAAAGTGAACTCTAACACCACATCTAGACCACTCGAGCTTCTCCACATGGATCTTATTGGACCTACCAGATCGGAGAGTTGAGGAGGCAAAAAATACATTTTGGTTATCGTAGATGACTATACAAGATTCACTTGGGTATCATTCTTAAAAGATAAAACTGAAACCCTGGATGAAGTGAAAAAGGTCATCAAACGAATCCAAAATGAAAAAGGTTCTCATGTTAGTAAGATCCGTAGTGATCATGGATTTGAATTCGAAAATAGTAGTTTTGAGAAATTCTGTAGCGATCAGGGAATATCACATGAATTCTCAGCGCCCAAAACACCGCAACAAAATGGTATAGTTGAAAGGAAAAATAGAGTGCTTCAGGAAATGGCTAATGTTATGTTGAATAGTATGAAGCTCTCTATAAATCTTTAGGCTGAAGCAGTTAATACCGCATGCTATATTATTAATCGGGTTTATACCAGTAAATCTTATAATAAGACTGCTTATGAATTATGGTTTGAAAAGAAACCTATTGTCAAATACTTTCAGGTTTTTGGCAGCAAGTGTTATATTTTACGGGATCATGAAAATTTGGGTAAGTTTGAGACGAAGAGAGACAAAGGAATTTTTCTTGGTTATTCTTTGAACAGTCGAGCTTATAGGGTTCTAAATAAGAGAACTGGTGTGATTCAAGAGTCCATCAATGTGGTCATTGATGATCATTTGAATACACCAGCCCCATGTTCAGATGATGATGAAGTTATTATTATTGACAATATAGATATCTCATCAAGTCAAAAAGAATCTGAACCAAGGACTGTTAAAGATCATCCAACCAATCAAATTCTTGGAAATCCTCTCACTGAAGTTTGCACTCGCAAACAACTTGAGAACATATGTAATTATGTTTGTTTTACATCCCAAATAGAACTGGTCAGCGTAAAAGAAGAACTTTCTGACGAAAATTGGATAGTTGCTATGCAGGATGAACTTAATCAATTTGTTCGTAATGATGTCTGGTATCTTGTTCCTAGACCTAAAGATAAAAACATTATTAGAACAAAGTGGATCTTTAAAAATAAGTCTGTTGAACTCGAAAATATTATATAAAACAAGGCTAGACTGGTTGTACAAGGGTACACTCAGATTGAAGGCATCGATTACGATGAAACCTTTGCTCCAGTCGCTCGCCTTGAATCAATCAGACTTCTTATTTCCAACGCATGTTTCAGAAAATTTAAAATCTTTCAGATGGATGTAAAGAGTGCTTTCTTGAATGGCGATATACATGAAGAAATGTATGTTGAACAACCTTCAGGGTTTGAAGATCCTAAGTTATCTGACCATGTATTTCATCTCAAAAAGGCTCTCGATGGTCTAAAATAAGCACCCAGGGCTTGGTATGAAAAATTGACTAAATTCTTACTTAGTCATAGCTTTCAAGTAGGTAGTGCCGATAAGACGCTTTTTGTTAAAAAGAATAACACTGATATTTTGATGGTTCAAATATATGTTGATGATATTATTTATGGATCTACTTGTTCTAACATGTCTACTGAGTTTGCAGAGTTAATGAAATCAAGGTTCGAAATGAGCATGGTTGGTGAACTTAACTATTTCCTAGGGTTGAAAGTAAAATAATAACCTGATGGAATTTTCATTTCTCAGACCAAATATGCTTCAAACTTGGTTAAAAGGTTTGGATTTGAGAATGGTAAGAACTTTGATACTCCTATGAGTACAATATTAAGACTCTCAAAAGACTCTACAGGTAAAGATATAGATCCTAAACTATACCGCAGTATTATTGGTAGTTTGTTATATCTTACTGCTAGTAGACCTGATATCGCATTCAGTGTTGGAATTTGTGCGAGATATCAGTCTAATCCTAAGGAATCACATCTTACTGCTGTTAAACGGATTATTAGATATGTCGCAAGTTTTATAAATTTGGAACTTTGGTATCCTTTTGATACTAATGTTCAATTAGCCGGCTATTCAGATGCTGATTGGGCCAGAAATATTGATGATAGAAAATCAACCAGTGGTGGTTGTTTTTACATTGGAAATTGTTTAGTTTCTTAGTTCAGCAAGAAGCAAAGCTCAATATCACTCTCTACTGCTGAGGCTGAATATATTGCAGCTGGATATGCATGTACTCAACTAGTTTGGATGAATCGCATGCTTAGCGATTATGGAATTAATCAAGATTCAATGATTTTACATTGTGATAATTCTAGTGCTATAAACATTTCCAAAAATCCAATCCAACATTCTCGTACTAAGCATATTGACATTAGGTATCATTACATTCGTGAGTTGGTTGAAGAAAAAATCATTTCATTAGAATATATACCAACCAAAACTCAACTTGCTGATATATTTACTAAACCGCTCGATAAAAGCAGGTTTAATAAATTGAAATTTGATCTTGGTATGTGCATTTTACATCAAATATTCTTGCTTACATGTATCATAGTGTATTATATTTCACATTATAATTGTTTAAATTCTAAATTTTTCCATTTAAAATGCATTTTTGGTCGATGCTCGACCGGTCGTGGTTTTACACGACCAGTCGTGGTTCGACCAGTCGTGGATCTCGTGAACATCATATAATTTGGGAAAAATTTCCTTCTTCTTCATTTCCACACCCACCTACGATGAGTCGTGGCTCGACCAGTCAAAGGATTTCTAGTTTTTCTTCAAGGTAAGTCTTATTTAATCACTTTTCTTGAAGTTTCATGATCTCTATGCTTTGATTTGTTCATAGTATAGTTTGATTTCATCTCTTGTTGAGGTTTTCAAGGGTTTGCTCTCTATTTGCTGATCTAGAGAAAACCCATTTTTCATTTGTGCATCTTGCTTGTTCTTTGTATATCTTTTTGAATATGGATGCTAGAGGAAAAAAGAAAATATCTCGTGGTCCTTCTTCATCCAGATCTGGACCAATAACTAGACGGCATCTTCGGTCACCTGAAGATGATACTCAAGATGTACGGGATTTGCGTGCCCGTAACATTATCGTTGAGCATACCGCTGATCTAAATCACATTGCTCCATATGGTGTCATTCCCCTTCTTGAATCTGTAGGTTGGACTAACATTTTGCTTTGGGGTGGGTCTGCATACTAGTCCATTGCTCAATCAATGGTTGCATGCATTTCAGATTTTTTTCCTTGATAATTTAACATTTTCAATTGATACAAGAGAAGGAAAATTTGAAGTAGACCGTCATTTAATATCAGGTATTATGGATATACCTGTTAATGATGAAGGAATACCGATTCATACTTTATACGACAAACCTTCAGAATAAAAAAATGCATGTTAACTAGAGATTTATGCAAAATTGATGTGCATTGGACTCATAAAGGGAATGCGCTCCCTGCAAAGTATTTGTTACCCAAATACAGAATACTACATCGTTTCTTCATTTCAAATCTATATCCTCGATCCGGTAATAAAATTGAGTTAACTTCTTTCATGGTTCGTGTGTTGCATTCTATTGCTTCTAGAATCAAGGTCTGTCTTCCTTCTTTGATTTGTCATTCTATTATACAATTTCATTTCCATCCGGGTCACAGTGATATTCCATTCGGTTATCTTATGAATGTTCTAGCCACTCACTTGCTTGTTGATAAGCCTGTTAATGAAGCACCAATTCTTCATCTCATTTTCAATAATGCCAATCTTAATAAGATGAAATTGGAACTGCTTCCTAGACAATTTGATGAAGCTGGTGTTAGTAGTGTTGGTGGTGATGGTGGTGTTGCTGGAAACGAAGAGGAAGCTGGTGATCTTCCACAACAAGATGTTAATATGGATGACTTATTTGATGATATAGAAACTGATTCACCTAATGATCCAGATTATGATCCTTCTGATTTTGATGCACGCCTTTGTGCATTGGAGGAAAAACTTGATAATATGAATATAGCCCATGACATGAGATTCAAGTACATGCGAAAATATCTTCGTCGCATAAATAAGGGCTTACACCAGATTGATCCATCTATTCCTGCTCCCTCCTCTAGATCAGATTAAGTGAATTATCTTCTGAATAGTATAACATTTCTTTTACTCTGGATGTATTATGGATTTTGGTTTTATAACATTTTGGATATTGTACTTTGTGGTATGGATTATGTCTTGACACTTCAGATTATTTTATGTCCTTTCATATCACCTTCTCATTATTTTCTCTCTATATTCTCCTTTATATTGTTCCTTTCCCTTGTCATTTTGTGACAAAAAGGGGGAGTAGTAAGCATTGCTAAAAGGAGAGTAATACGGATAGGGGGAGTAATTTTGTTTATATTTATTGAGAAGGATATGTGGAATGATGGATATGTGGATTGAAGTTTTGAGGTTTTCATGTTATGTATTGATTATTTGAGCAATACTCGTATTACTCAGGGGGAGTAGAGTATTTTGTGGTTTTATGACTTATCATTCCTTATTATCTTTGATGCTATGTGTTTTGTCATAATTTGACAAAGGGAGAGATTGTAAGTGCTATTATTTCATATCCCTTTAGTTGTCAAATTTTGTGGTGCCAAAACCTATATCTATGTCTTGTATATCTTGTGTTTTATGTTTGAAGACTAGTCATTGCAATCAAGACATATCAAGACATCGCATTTCAAGTCAAGATCTTAAAAGAAGAAAGTTTTCAAGTCTTGATGAAGAAATCAAGAATAGAAGTTTTCAAGGTTGTATGTTCAAGGGTTAATCAAGTTCAAGCTTACTGGAAGACTTTGTGAAGTCAAGATCAAGCTTATGAAGGCCTACTACAAGTTTTGAATATTCACAAGCTTCTCTAAAGGGTCATCTGAGTGTACAGACTTTCAATGTCCATCTCACTTTTAAGGTTTGTTTGACCTTAGATTGACCTTAGGATGGGCTTTATTGTAGGTCATTCCAGATACATAACTCATATATCTTTATATGCTTGTTTGGAGTTTTCTAAGACCAGTCCTAGGGACTTCAAGACCAGTCCTAACTTTGCTACGACCAGTCTTAGGTTTTTCAGGATCAGTCCTAGGTAGTTGAAGATTTTCAGATCTTTCTAGCTGTCTTACGACCAGTCCTGGACATCCTACGACCAGTCTTGTGAGTTCTACGACTCATCCTTCGACCGGTCGTAGCCCTACGACTCAAACTCCAGCAACCATTTTTGGGGTCCTACGACCGGTTGTAGGTGTCTCACGACCAGTCGTAGATGGCCCATGACCAGTCGTAGACCACCCTTGATCGGTCGTGGAACTGAAAATCAAATCCCACGGAAGTCTTTCAAAAATCTTTGGAGCTACGACCAGTCTTAGGATCCTAAGACCAGTCGTAGACGGGATTTTTCAGTCTATAAATTGAGCATGAACTTTAGAGTTTTAGTACTTCAAATCAATTCTATTCAAGCATTCTTTAGGCTATTCTCTGAGATAAGTTTGTGTTTATTTTAAGCTGCTTTGTGCTTATTTAATATTCATTTTGCTAGCTTATTCTTATTTGATTTTGATCTACATTCCAATCTTATTAGAAAAGGGGAATTTTTGTTATTCCTTCTTCTGGATTCAAAATCAAATAGATCTAGCCCGTTTGATCTAAAATCAATTAGACTTAGAACCATTCTTAAAGTGAGTATTGGACTTTGAACGTCGAATCGAACTACTACTCCGATTGGTTCTACCGGGCTTCATCAAAAGGTGATTCAGGTATTTTACATGTTTTGTAATTTACTTTCTCTGATTTTTGTTTGAGATTTGCCAGAAAAATCTCATTGTATTGGTTATCTGAGGAGAGCTAGAAATCTCAGATTGTGAGGTTTTTGGATTGTGTGAGCCCGAGATCAAATACACAATTGTGAAGGTTTTAGGTGAACCTGTGAAACCTATTTTGATAGTGCATGCTAATATCCCCTGTGTGAGGATATTAGGAGTGGAGTAGCAATCTGTGTGGCTGTTGGATAACAGTTGGTGTACACACAGGCGAACCACTATATATCGTTGTGTTGTGGATGTGCTTTATTCTTTCATTCCTTTATTCATTCAGTTTTGTGATTTGTGTTTGTGGATGAATGTTGTAATCACTTCAAGCAAAGTGTGGATGAATGTTGTAATAACTTAGGATCTATTTTCCGCAAGTTATTTTGATTTCATTGCTTATTATTCCTCTTTGGTTTGTGATACAAGGACGTTCTAGAAATAAGGTTATCCTACCTTAAACCTCTAGTTTTTGGTGTAAGGTTGTCCTTAGAACTGATAAAGTATCTATCTCCTTATTCTAGGCTAATGCAATTGTTTTATATTAAGCATTGTGCTTTAATTCTTTTATTATTCCGCTGTTATTAATTTTATTTGGCATTGCCCTATTCACCCCCCCTCTAGGGCATATAGCTAGGCCCTTTCAAATAGAATAAGCCTAAGGACAATAGTGGTTAAAGGTCCATCGTTGTAAACTTCCCTAGGGCCCATCGATTAGCCATTTCCACCCTTACCCGTTGGGCTAACCCAAACCGTTGGGCCCCCATATGTTAATTGCGTTTTCCACCATGCCTTGTAGTAGTACCCAAACCTTGAAGCCCACCTTGTATTCACACCAGGCCTTCCATAAGAAGTGTGGCCCATTTAGATACTTATGCTTACCCAAGTTTAGTGACCATACCCAAGGCCCACTTAGGTATTGAGCGGGCTATCCAATCTGCTTGGAAGGACACATAGTCTTAAATGTATGGACCCCACCAAGCCTCCTTATGTACATATCAGGCTCCCCATAGGAAAGCCTAACTTATTACATAATAGAGAGGGTGAGGAAGCCCACTTATTGTACATAGATTCACCCTCTTAACTCACCTTGTGGTACACCCACTTGACTCACCCCATGAGACATATCTTATCCTTGTATACAGTTGTTAGGACCTCGGTGTCACATATATATATCACCAACACCATCTATTTACTTCTTTGGGACAAGTGTGAGGCCTATCCTCGACGTTAGTACACCATTACCTCTTGTTGTAGATGGAAGAATATGTGGTACCAGATTTAGGATATCCACTGTGTGGAGCCTATCTTGATGTATGGGTTAGATCTGCTGTCCTTCTAGTGGACTCCGCCTTATGATATATGATATATTAGTGCCTTGGGAGGTTAATGTTAGTCTAACATAGGACATACCACATGGACTCCTATAGTTTTAGAAGGGGCATGTCATTTAGCCCCTACTCTTGTAAGTGGCATACCGGCTAAGACCGATCATCACCTGTTATATCTGATAATCATGCTAGTGTACTTAGTCTAGTAGGACACACTGAGAACATGCTTAGTATTTCCTCATGACACATGTCTATATAATCATTTGTATGCCTATTGTGGGGAATGTTTGATCATAACATTACCGTTGAGCTGAGTTATTTAGGGGACTCCTTAAGAGATGGAGTTTCCCCACGTCATCGTGTAGCACGGACAAGTTTGACACATGACTAGATGGTATGACTCATGCATCTCGCATTTGTGTGACATGATCACTTGGCGCCCTAGCGATTTTAGGGCTGTGGCCTCCACTGGTACCTCGTGGATGGTCAGATTGGATATTAGAAATATTTGGTTCTAGCACTATGGGCACATACGTTGTCCTTGGGTGAGAGTCCCAGAATTCTCTTCGTACCAAAGGATACTCAGACGTCTACACCGAGTGGATACATGAGCACTCAAGTGTCGAATATCAGTAGGCGGCGTCTCTTACTGTGTCGTAGTCAGTTGGAAGGGGGTGTGGCCTTATCTGCCTGAGTGAAGGGGCTGTAAGCTAGGCTGAGTATGACCAGCTCATAAATAGGTCTTCTATCTACGTGCCGGGTAGGTATTGGCATACTAAGAGTTTTCCACTCATTAGTTGTGCAGCTAGGGAGGCGGCAACTATCGTGGAGTATACTAGACCCTGGTGATATCCTAGAGGTGAGTTATACTGAAATGTGGACTTACTGAGTAGGAATTGCTTACTCAGCATTTGACTCATTCATTCACTATCCACTCGGGCTGGTGGTGTACAATCAAGTCATCATGTGTACCTTCGCAGTGGCTGGAATTTTAGTTGAGGTGCGTGACCAACCTGAGATCAAGATTTTACCACATTAAGTTTAGCTATCCAAATTTAGGTATGGGACTGATTTGGACAGAGTCCCTTGTGATGGACCCAACAGCCTGTGATACTACGTGCTATCATCCCGACTTCACACTCCAACTTCTTCATTTCATTCACAGTACATATTGCATTGCATCCTCAGTATAGCATTTGGTTTACTATGCTTCTGTATTGCATTGATGGTATTATGGACTCGCTAGGATCTACATATTGCATTACATCCGGGACATATGGCATTTGGGTTGCTATGTTTCTGCATTTATATGGCCTAGATGAGGCTGGTAGTAATCGTGATTCATCAGGAATTGTATATTGGATTGCAACCTCGGCATCTGATAGTTAGTTCACTATGACTCCACATTTGCATAGCCGATCTACATTGCATACTCTGATATTGTATGACTTATGGATTTGTCAGTATTTCTGCTTACTTTGATATTTTTATGCTTAACACTTATCTTACGCACATACTTACACCACCCTCTAAGATTTTTATAAGCTTATGCACGACCGTTGCGTGTAGGTGACGTTAGGTCACAACAACATTGAGGCAAGAGCTCGTGGCAAATCACTTTGGAGATTTTGTTATTTATGTATTCCCTTTCAGCATTGTACTTAAATGCTTATATTAGTGGATATGTGGTGTTGATGTTGTTATTTGTGACTTGGTTATGCTTATGGTTATTCTCCTTTATAGAAAAAAAATTCAGATTGAAAATCTTCCTTGTGGGATCCCAGGATCGGAATATAGCATGTGGGTGCCGGGAGCTTAGAATGGGGTACTACGGAGGCTGTCGGCACCGGATTTGGCGATCGGAAATTATATGAGCCCGATTTTCGAGTTTGGGGTGTGACACATCCTTTCTTTTACTTTTATTTTTCTCATATTTTCTACATTATATGTATCATTACATTGGGGATAATGTAGATTTTAGGTTGGGGGTGTGGATAGTCATCCATGTGATTTTATATTTTAGGAATAGTAGTATATTTTTTTTCAAAATTTTCAAAATAATTTTTTTTAGAAGAATGTGAACATGATATTATATGAATTCCAAAGACAAAGTTAATACTTAGTCTAAGTTGATAGTAGTCAAATTCTGATAACTAAAAATTATAGACTTGAGTTCGATTATCTAATCACTAGTTTAGAGTGAGTTGTAATTTGATGTACTAAATTCACAATGCACCCTACCTAACTAAGTGATGAATATGATATGTGAACTAGAATAATAAATTTTGATTCAAAGAAGGTTGAATGAACTAGTACCATTGACATATGCTTAAAATAGAGAATATTGAAGAAAAAAAAGTGATGAAAAAGAAATTTTATGAATGTAATGACTATAACAATCGTGTCAGTGGTCCAGAGTAAGGATACCTAAGTATCCAGTATTGTTACTGTTACAATTACGATACCTTAGGTTATGAAGCAAACCCCATGGGAATCTTCATCTAAGGGTGGTCTATAATAATGAATATATGATGATATAAGAAGAAAGGGCATGAAGGAAATGAGATAACTAGAGATTTCATATTCTTTGGATGATTGAAAGGAGTTAGGATAGGGAACATGCATATTTCTCAAAGTTAGACTAGTGTCACCGAGCACCTAAGTACTTTGGATCATAACTATTTTAAATTTTGATTAGGTCTTTGAATTCAAGGATGTAATGGATTAGGAAATTGAGATTATAACTAACTTCAGACTTAGGACAAGTGTTACTTTGTTTTGGAATTCATATGATGAATGAAGGCATAATTGTATAAATTTTTGAATTTTAAACTATTTTTCATGTTTTCAATGTTTATGGGTAACATTTCTGGAAACCCTCATGAGACTATAACTCGTCCACTAGGGGAAACCTAGGGGTTTAAAGGCTTGTTGCATATGCTAAATACAATCGAGATTACCTACGAAAGTGTAGTTAGAAATTTTATTTTTATTTTAATTTTATTTTTATAATTAGTTTTTATTCTTATTTTTATTTAAAAATTTTCTTTGCTTGTTTTGCTCGGGACTAGCAAAATGTTAATTGGGGTGTGTGTTGAGACTCAAATATTGCATATTTTTCTCCATGTATATCTTAGTTTTATGAACATGATACTACTTAATGTTATGTTTTATGCATGTTTGTGTTGCAAGGTGAATTTGAGAGCTTAGATTGAAAAGAATCACCAAGGTAAAGGAGGGATCTTAGGAAACCAAGTACAAAAGATGGAGAAAAGATTGGCAAATGCATAAGTTAAACAACAAAAAAATAGGACATTTCGGTGCCACTTAAGCTAATTTTAGTGCCACCTAAAGTGCATAAAACAGTCCAACAGGAAAATAGCTTAATTTGGTGCCACATAAGTTTAATTTGATGTCACTGAAATCAATTTCGGTAGCAAATTCGGTGGTAAATTTTTCCACCTAAGTACCCGTACATATAATTTTAGATGCGATAAAATGCAGATTTCAGTGCCACCAAAATCAAGCAGAGTGTAATGCGGTGTCTACGCGGATTACGTAAATAAAGTTTATTTTTCGAAAGTAACCGAGGTAGGCTATAAATAGAGGTTTCCTATGGACTTCTAAAGCATACCTAGGGTTTTTTAAAGCAGATCTAGGGTTTTTGGAGAGCTTTCTAGTTTTTTATTAGAAAAGTATCAAGTTTCATAGTTTTAGTTTTTATTTTTCTTTACAAGTTTTTTTTTTTTTAGATCTTTATTTGTTTATGTACTTGCTTTTATTTTTTTTAATTTTAATTATGTCTTTCTAGTTCTCTCTAGCCCAAGCTAGAAGGGAAGCATATGGGTTTAATGATTCATAAGTTATGATTGATTGATTTATTTTTAATGATGAGATGAATGGTATATGCATGTTATCAATTATTTAGGTTTAGATTTTTTATCCTCGTGTGAGATCCATATGTTTCTATCATGTGAGATCCATATGTTTCTATCATGTGAGATCCATATTGATGGATAGACTTAACTTGGATCATTAGATTTCCTAGATGGGAGATAATTTCAACTTGTTACATTGTTTGATTCATTATCTCATGGATATTGAATGCTTACAAGCACTGGCGCTTGAGAATATATGTTAATGGTGCAAATCCATGATTCTCTAACCTCTCATGTCATTATTAAAAAGATTTGAACTGATTTATTTTCCGATTAGACAGACCATAGTGCTTGGATCCTAATTGTGTTATCAAAATCATCATGATTTAGTGGTTATTAACCTATGTGTGGAACTTTGAAGCTTGGGTGTTGTTTTTAATTTAATTAAATTCCATTTAAAAATAAAACCCTCAAAATCATTGCATCCATTAATTAGAATTCTTATAGGTCAATTTCTCTTACTTAGTTTTGCATTTGATTTGTCATTCTCCTAAACCATCTCCTTGTGGGATCAACCCTATATTCACAGGATACTATTTATGAACCTCTACACTTGGAGGCAAGCAAACACACACTACGCCTTCAGCCATCATGATCATGATATCTCTTCGATAGTGCAACTTGTAGCAGGCCGATAGAAGGTTAAACCCTTCGACTGGGTTTCGTTTTCTTGTATTAGCATAGCCCAAATTATGCTATATAGGTTCTTTTTTACCAAAATACCCATCGGCCGTCCATACTTATTCCTTCCAGTGAACTTGATGGACCCTATTTCCTAGCCATAGTAATAAGTTTGATTGGCATTTGATGTGGTGCCTTTAATTCAGATGGTAAATTGAGCACCATATTACAATGAAATACCATCGACGATAGTGAATCAAACACAAAACTACTATCGAAACCTTCCCCCCTAGTGTTTCACACTCGATCCCATCAGTTTGACTGGGAATTTCGTTCCTTGTGGAGTTAATTGGCGAATCAACCATCATATCTCCTGGCTTGTCCACCGTAGGCATGAATTCACTAGGCAACCATTCTTTTGTTGGGAGGCAATCCTCACTAAAATAATTCGACAAGTTTTTGGCACTGTCTTCTTCTTTAAACTCGCCCGATGTTTTGGTACTTTTGAGAATAGCCTTGCTCCTCCGATTAGTAGGTAGAGCAATAGCTTTGACGATATTCACTGCTATTTGTTCCTCTGGTAGAGGAATTTTCCAAAATAGATGTGGTAGCTTGGGTTCTGGTCGAAGAAGATCTTCATTCTCCTTTCTCTCTCTCTCTCTCTCTCTTATCATTGCAGCCATATTTCTCTACCAACGGCGTTTATGAGTTACGGTCATATTTTCCAGTACCATTAGGAACTTTGGATGTGTAAGCCGCTTCCATACCTCTTCTCGTGTAGTGGGGGGTTTGACCATCCTAGTTGAGGGCAATCTCCAATGTGGCTGGCGATTAGACGTTACCTGCTTCGGTTGCTAGCGATCTCGACCGTTGCTTTGATTGTGATTTTCCGGTCTGGCATGGTCTTTAGGTCGCTAAGGGATCTCTTGGGCATAGCAGTCACATAAATGATGGTTCTTCTGCCCATGTGTGTCTTGATACTAAGATGGACATTGCTGTCTGGGGACGTATTGACCGTTCGTTCTGTGCAAACTTCCTGAACCAAGTTCTATTTTTAGTCAAGGTTGATCCCTCAAGTCGGCTGTGATCATGTTTATCTTCATGATGGCCGAGAATGAATCGGTATCAATAAGAATGACTTCTTTTTTCCTTTTCCAAAAATTTTAGTAATCCGCAGTCGATGTATTCCTAAATAAGATTCCTGAAAATAACGGATTTGTTAATGGAATGGGAAAGAGATCCATGCCATTTACAATATTCAACCTTCTTAAGTTCCTTGGTCGAAGGTATCTTGTGATTAATAGGAACTTTGATGAACTTTGTTTCTAACATAAAGCTAAAAATTTCCTCGGTCTAAGTAATATCAAAGGTGTATACTTTCTGAGTCTTCTGAGCTGTTAGGGCGGTTGATTCTGCCTTAACCAACACTGAGCAGACTAGTGGTTTCTTAACCACTACTTGGGGATTGCAATTTCATAATTAAGATCATTATAATACATTCTTATTAATGAGTTTTCCTGCCTTGCCCCTGCTTGAAGTAACTCTTCAAATCCAGAGACCTTCTTGGTGATGTCATATAAATCGACAAACTCCATGCTTACAAGCTTTTTGCAGAGTTTGTATTCCAAGCCATCTTATGCAAGTTGCACAAATTCGGATTGGGTTAAATCACAAGATGTAGGTTTCACAGGATTCACCAGGCAATTGCCAGAATCGGTGAGATCAGCCATGTTTATCTCTTTATTTTTGGAAAAGAATTGAGCATGAAACCTTTCTTTCAATTCTTGCCAGTTATGTATTGAATCCGGCAACCAATTGGAATATCATGTGAAAGGCCGCGGTGGTTGGCAAGTGACCAAATAACTGCAATTTATAATAATAATTATTCGTGAATTTGCCACATTACATTGTGAATCAGCTAACATGTTCAATAGTTGATTGTCCGTGTCCTCTTGAGAATAAGGTGAAATCTGGTCAGTAATTTTTCAGCAATGGGTGTTGTCAATCCACCCATTCTGGGCATGGTTTATAATATGTAGGAATATCATTGCGGCCTAACACCTGGCCCACAACCTCCTGTATGAGTTATAGTATATGGTCACGATCGATCTGTGGAGTTTCCATGGCTGGCAGTTGATCCAGACCAAATCTATTAAAATTCTCTTGAAACCTAGGACCTTGCGGAGGGTAAAATCCCATTAGCGGTCCTTGATTTCTATTATCATAATTCCTACCTTCCTACTCCAGTTGTCTGACCTCTACAGGAGGTGGCATCTTCCTGACCTCCTAAGGAGTAGGTGTGTATTACGTTGCAATGGTGGTGTCAGTGGGAAATGGACAACATTGCCAACTGAACTACCATTATTCTATTGCGTTGGTTATGTTCATTCCGTCATAACGGCTAATACTTGTTGCATGGCCTCAATCTGATTGGCCATATAACGGCTGGTGCTTTCAGCCTATTGAAAGAGCTATTCTGCTTGAATTCTCACATTCTCCTGTACCATCTAGATGCTTGTATAGACATCCCTTAGTACCATTGATACCTCATCTGGAAGAATAGGGCAAGCCGTCGATGACCCTGCTTGGTTTCTAATCGGGTTGACATTCAAATTAATTTCACTTGGAGGTGCGTGAACTTACTTGTCATCCCCTAGGGGTGGTGTGGTTGGCGTTATGGGTTTGTTCCCAGTAATTCTACCACTCCTTTATTACATTCTGGAAATAACTAAATCAGTGGTTTGCAATAATGTCCCACTGGGCATGCGAGAAAATTATTCGTCGCTACTTTGACGATCCTTTCTCTAGCACAGGTGACAAATGCGTGGGTGTGCTAGAATTGGGATTACGGTTCCAATTTAAACCGAACAACAATGACCCTAAGCACTAAAGTAGGCATACATTGAGTATGACTGAGATTTAAGGAGATTTGTCACCTATTCAGCGACTTGCTCAAAGTGTAAATGTATCAAGCGATAGTCAAAGGGTGGGGTTCGTCCTCTGATGATGGGTTTCTTTTTAATTTCTATATGAAAGGACTTTCCTAATACATGAAGAGTGAAATAGAAAAATGAAAATTAAAATCAACCGCTAAAGAGCATTTTGATTACAACTCTAGTTATCGACTACTGTGTTTACACTATGAATTAAGCTAAAGAAACCAAGTAATAAATGCGGTAAGTAAATGGGCACTCTAAGGGAAATGATTTACTTGATAAAAGCAGTGATTACACTAAGGAATGTAAATTCGATAAGATAACTGAAAGATAATTGAAGATGATTAAAGATAACTGATTTGTTAATTTTTTTGAGTTGGTGTGAGATGACTTTTTAAACTCGCTTAGTTCTTAATTTAGATTTCCTTCATTCCTCTAGATGCTTCCCATTCCTGACGGTTATCATAACTGCGTCTGGCCTCATTTTTCTTCCAAATACTTCCTACAACCTGCTCCTTTGAATTGTTCTTCGACCGCTTACAATTTCTTGCATGATTTCGACCGTTAACCATTTATCGCTCGATCTTTTGAACTTATTCACGTGAATCCTGGCCAGGATAACACAATTGATATGTTATGGTCTCATGACTGTACATATCTTCAAAAAAATGTTGCATGCGTTCCATATATGATTATACGTAATCAACACCAATTAATTAAAACAGAACTTGGCCGGTGAGGGTATATACAACACCTTGCAAATTTTATATAAGTCATACGTAACCTACTCTGATTGGCTCTTAAGAGGAATGACGATAATGGGGATGATCATTGCTCCCCACGTCACTTCACCTTTGGAAAAAAGGTGAAAGCGACGTGCAACTCCTCATTAATGTAGTATTTATTGCCTACATGTGGCAGTGAGTTGACAACCATCTTCGACCGATTCATCGTAATATGTCAGCGATGATTGCACTTAATCGAAGTAAGGTTAAACCCCATGTTGACACATGTTCTTACATCATTTCTAATAAAATCGCAATGATACCCTAACAAATTCTTTCTTCCCTCGGCTAATATAAGTGTCATTTCGAATTCTCTTTCATTCTATGCTTTCATTCCTTACTCTCTTCTAAGAAACTCCGAATTCCAACTTTCTTTCGAGCAATGACTGCATCTTCATCTTCCACCTTATCATTTCAACAAAACAATCTAGTTACAGTGATGGACGCACTTGCTGATAAGTGCATTGATAAAACAATTTTCAATTGCCCATCGGTGATTACTACTGCTTGGGTCCAGTGTTTACTCCAACAACAAAAATTGAAGAAGTTAGCATGATAGATCATCTATTTCCTCTCTACCCTGGCAAAGCTATGTTGATCCAATATGATTCTGTCCCTGATCCTGCCAATGCCTTAAAGAATCCTCGATCATGGCCAAAGCCCCTTTTGGAATGGGATACTTGGTTTGCTCGTGTCTCATCTCAACATGAGGCATCGTGGAGAGCATTAGGCATCTACAAATGTATTAAGCTCTCTCTCTCTCTCTCTCTCTCTCTCTCTCTTTATAAAATTATCCATCATATTCATCCCTTCTCCTCATAGCTTCAACCTTCTGAAACTCATCAACCAACACCTTTTTCTTCAACTTCGGCCCCATAAGTCCAACTATTTTCGATATTACAGCTCTTACTTAGCTTCTTCCCTTTGGTGAAGCAGTTTATCTAGGTTTCGTGTAGAAAAACACCAAGTGCTTCTCGAACAAGGCTAGCAAAGCTTATTCTCATTTCATGCAAGCCTACCATAACAAACAACGGATCGGTCGACTATGAAGAACTTATAACTTTCCTGTTGCTTTGGATCTGTCGTCACCTGCTTTGTGTGAATGCCATGCAGATAATGACCGAATATGTCTCTCTAGCCGAGGCTCTTGCCTAAGGTTGAAAGCTTTCCTTGATGCCTTATGTACTCGACCACTTGTACAGAAGAATTTATGAAGTAACCACTAAGGGTCTGTATCTAAGAGGAAGGCCATTGTGGCTTCTTCAGATGTGGATCTACGAATACTTCTGCCCTTCTCTTGTACATCAATCCATTCATTCCGAAGAAACCTATATCTCATATGGCAAGTGTGTCATCAACTCTCCTCAAAAAGTTAGATCCTTTTTAGTGCACATGATATATTGTTTTTCTCTTTGGGTAGAAGCAGACAGAATTGATCATTTATTCCATTTCATGACGGAAACTCTAGTTAGTTTACTAGTTGATATGCGCAAGAGAACGATCATGAGGCATCTCAGACACATCTGGCTTGGGAAAGCTGCCTCATCGGCCAAAACCTCCCATATGGAGGTTCAATTGATTCCGACAAGAATGCCAAGGCCGAGATCGAATAATATTGCCCAAACTTGCTTACTCGACAAATCAGTCTGGTTCACTGTATCCCTTATCCATTTACCCAGAAGACATGCAACTAGCCCCCTTTCAATCAGTTGGTTGCCGATAAAGCTGAACTCTATTAGTCTCTCCATTCTTCTTTTCAAGAGGCCGGTTTAGCTCTTGATCTTCTCTGCTATCCAAACCAACATAGGCAATGGATGTGTTTCTTGTCTAGTGGTAAAGCCATTATCAGTGATTGCTGAATAAATCTCCAAAAGAGATCATAGATCAACTTTCTTCAAAACTTGAGCCTAAAGGAAAGAAGAGGGCATCACCTTCGTTGGCTAGTAAACTGAGCCGGAAAATAAATAATCTGAAGACAAGATTGGCCACTCAATCTTCCCCTTAGCCTTTGCCAACTGAAGCAGTGGTTGCTCCTCCTAAGCACCAAAAAATTATGGTGAGGATTCCTATTGCTCCAGCATCTCCACTGATCCACAAATCTCCACCAGCTTTGAAGAGAATAATTGATTTGGGAGCTTCGCTAGGTCCACCTCCAAAGCCTCCAGTCTTGGTTCTCTAGTGTGTCGACTCACCTCCTCAGAAAATAACTACGGATCGACCGTTGCCAGTTCCATTAAAGCAACAATGGACACTAGTTACTTCCTTGGCCAAGGCCATATCTTTCTTTGAAAAATACTTCAAAGCAAGTATTGGCCATGTCTCTCCATCACCAATTACTCAAAAGAAATCGAGTAAGGCTTGAAACGTCACCAAGAAACTCATTATAACAGATGCTAGAATAATGGTGGTAGGATAGGGAGAAACTAATAATCTTGATGTTTTCTTCGATGAAAAATATCTTACTCCTTATCATCCTAATCTGCCACCATTCCCTACTTCGAGGTGAACACTAGCAATGAGTATAAAAAATTATTGAGCTGTGGACACATGATCTATCACTTACGCCATCCATTCTAACTTAGGTGAAAATTACTTACCTATATAACTATAATTATCCTAGATTTTCTCAATTTTCATGATGATTATTGTGCCTTTTCCTTATAGTTACTTGGGAGTTATTGGCTACTGACAAACAAATTATAAGGCCCGTATCCTAGTCCGTACCGTTCCTTAGACTCCCGCGATCCTCCCCGTCAAATTCTGGAAACCTGCAACTTGTAATCGGCGTTTGCACATGATCCTAAGTCATATCCGGTAGATTTGAGTCGACTTAACCTGAGACTTATACCATTGCGACTGCGCCGTCACTGCGGTTCCAATGCCGCATCTTGCGCACCGATGCGATACCCAGGCTAAGAGTTGTGGGCTAGCTTTTATTTCAAGGAAAATGCTGTGCATTTCAAATCCTGAGAGAATCTCTACCCAATCCATCACATCAATCAATCAATCAAAAGTCAAGTTCACATCCCATCTCTAGCCCATGCTTTCTTTCTCCCCAAGTAAAGCAAGCCCCTAAGTCAACTCTCATGTCACTCACACCCATCACTCCACCCATCACTCTTACAACCACCCTCTCTTCTCTCTCTCTCTCTCTCTCTCTCTCTCTCTCTCTCTCTCTCTCTCTCTCTCTCTCTCTTTCTCAACCCATCTCAAGCAACCAAGGGAGGTGTAGACATCCAAGCTTTCCAATGAGAGGAAAACCCAAAAGTGTGTGGCCCACTTCCTACCCCCTCAACTCTCATCTCTACCATTCATTCAATCTTCATCATCCTCCATCAAAGTTGAAGCCAATGAGCTTAGCATTCCAATGAACCTAGAAGAAGCAGATTCAATGGGTGTTTTTATAGGATTATATTGTATTTTGATGATGGGCCAAGTGGGGCCTATCGATTGATGGTATGAATCTCACTTTGGACCCTAGGTGTGGCCGATGGCCCACCATGATTCATATGATCATTCCATGATGGGCCCATTCTCTATGGACCCCATCATGATGTTTATTTTTTCCATTTTGGAAAGGTCATCTAGACCTTGCATCTTTTGGTGGAAAGGGATCACCATCGTTGATCTTTATGATTTAGGGCCCACATGATTTGGGACCCATTTTGATGTATACATTGTATTTACATGGCCCACCTAGGGAGGGCTCATAGTGGTGGATCCCCTCCCCTCCATCGCATGTTTCTCTCTCTCTCTCTCCTTCTCGTGTATGATGGCCTACCTTGATGTAAGATCCACGTCGTCCAACCAATGGACCAAACCGGGGCCCATGTTGTAGCCACCATGTTGCCCGTTTGTGCAGACTTGGTTTAAAGAGGAAACACAAATATCAGTTTGATCCAAACCGTGTGGGCCATGCTGATGTGGATCCCACCTGGACGTATGTGTATTTGATATATATCGTCCATCGGCTGTCAGTGGGCCAGGAACTGCTGGACAGCCTACTGTCTAGATCATCCAGCAGGCCTGGACGTTGTCTGTTTTTCTATATATATATATATATATAAATGGTGGGACCCACGTGGGACCCACCTCTATGGAATGGATTGGTTGGAGTACCTTACCAGCTATATAACTGCTGTATTGACGTCAGCAAGTTCTTTGGATCTGATCATGAGGGATGTGTTATATCCAAACCGTCCATCCAGCAAGGGGACGTGGACCCCACCCTGATATCTGTGTTGTATCTCCACCGTCCAGCTTGTTCCCTGACACATGACCTAGGCCGTCCAAATTACTTGGGGCCTATTGTGATGTAGTGTTTTATCTACGATGTGTGACTAGGAGGTGGGACCCACTTGCGATGTATGTATTCTATCCACCCCGTCCATGCATGGGACATGGGGCCCACCTTGAGGACGTGGTGCATCCAACACATGGGACCCTCTTGGCATGGTGCTCGTCTGCACCGTCCATTCAATAGGGATGGGACCCACATGATTTATGTATGATTTATGTTTTGTATCCACACTGTCCAACAGTGGACGGTGGAGCCAATGATACATGTGTTTCATATCCTCATCGTCCACCGTCCAGCCATATACGGTGGGACCCCCCTCATAGAAGTGGTGTATCCATGCCATCTACGTGGGACGTGGGGCCCTGATGTATACATTTTATCTTCATCATCTAGGGATTTTTGGATGGTGGGGATCCACCTGATGCACATGCTGTATCCAGCACGTGGTCCCACCATAATGTAAGTATTTTATTCATCCTATCTATCTATTTTGCAGGACGCAGGCCTGCCAGCTGTACACGCAGGGCTCGCCTGCCATATGTACAGGGCCCACCTATAATGTGTGAGGCTGATTGTGATGTATATGTGGCCCATGTAATGAGGCTCATTGTGATGTATTTGAGGCCCGTATATGAGCCCATTATGATATATTGTAACGCCATGAATTTTGAGGGTCGAGCAAAGCTCTACTCCTGAGAATCAGCACATCACTTATGCAACATAGATAATGATGATAAGATTTATCCATATTAATGAGTTAAACTGTAACGCCCGTGAAAAATCCGTACTTGGGCTCGAGTACCAACTCGACCCGAAATCGCGTAGAATTAAATTCCATGGAAATTAAGCGTAAGTTAGCTAGCGCAACGCTAGAGTAGCTGGGAAATAGTCCCTGATCACTTTAAATACGTTCTACAAGACCCAAATCGAGTAGAACAAACAACTCTACAATACTCTATAACCTCGGATCAAACTCTAAGCGGGTTTGTCCTCTGGACCACATTGAATTTTTGTATTGGATTTAGACCGCGCGTCGAAGGTCCGATACCTCCTATCTTAGACCGTTAGAACCGCCCAGCTGGACTTGACAATCATCTCGATAATCAAGTCAAACCGATAATCACAGACTATTTCGTTGAACCCGGACTGAAGCGACCGCGAATAGGGACAGATTTGGAATTTCAAATTCAAATCTGGCACACGACTTGACGCGTCAGTATTAAGCGTTCTGACCGTCAGAATTCATCCAGATTACACCCTCGGATCAGGAAAATTTTTTATTTATTATCATGAGACTTTCAGCCCTGATCTACGTGCGGTGACCGCTGAACTGAAACTGGTCCGCCACGTGCGATCTGCGAACCCTGCCAGACTGAAAACTTAATACGAGCTACATCTGGTACACATGAGCCTAAGTCCGATCGCACTCGACCAGGGGATCACCAGAAAGCAGCTTTTGAATCGAAACAGCCCCGAAATGGATAGGCACCAAGTAAACTTCGTTCCGGAGCCTATTTCCGGCATTTTTAAGCTTATAAAAGGGGTTGAAACCCTCATTTCTCTCTCCCATCAGAAAATTGCAAACCCTAGGAAAAGGAGAGAGAGTTTGAGAGAGAGATTGGAAGGGATTTTTCCCGCTTCCGAGCCTCCGATTGCTGCTGCTTCAGCACCTCTTCCCAATCACCTGGTTGGTGATTTCTCCGTTCTTTCAAGTACAAAACAACCCTAGAACTTGCTGATTTAGGGTTTATCCAGATTTAGGGCGTGTTAGCTAACGTATTCCATAAGTCAGGTTCTCCTACTGCCGTAGACGAAGCGTACACGCTCCGTTCAAAATCACGCTTCCGTAAGAGACTAGGTGAGGATTTTAGACGCTTTGATTGACGGTTTACAACGCTTTCAATGTCATTTAATAGTAGATTATCGACGGCATCGCCGTTTGACATGTACAACATGCTCTCCGTTTCCCGTTTCGTAAATTAACGAAGAATATGAGATTTAGGGCATTTTGGTCATTTGTAGGAAGTACGGTCTACATGCATATTTTGCTGACGTGATTGACATGGTTTGTTGCCGCATTAGGGAGTTAGGAATGCTTGCATAATCAGTTTGGCGAAGAGATTCGCCTAGTTGCGCACTTTGGGTCGACATACTATATGTAGACTTAAGTGTGTAGTGTATGTGTTTGTATAAATGCTTGTATTAGTATGTATTGAATTAAATGATGTTATGTAGTAGTTTGAGAATGATTTCTTGATTAATATGCTGACCTAAATGATTTTCTACATGTTGACCATATGCATGATTCCATTACATGCATGGAATGTATGTGTTTAAAGATTTGCTTAAGTTGAATGTTATAACATGTGTTAACATGCTCACATGATTGTATTTCAATTCCAATACCTTTGCATATATTGTTAATGTGATTTCATAGATGTGTGGGACTAGACTTAGTCCAGGCAGTCGGTAACCGAGCGAATTCGTGGCTGACTGGTCATAGCCACGAACGACGCGTCGATGAACGTGATTCGTGTTTAGAGTTGGCGGCAGTGGTTAGGCCATGCGAAGTGTTTTACGCACTTCATGTCGTTCGACTTGAGATGCGATCGCGCTAGTCGAGCCCGTCAAGTAACCCGACTGACCGATGTATGTTCACCTTGTATGTGTCATAACTGCTTGAACCTAGGGTACTGAACTTACCATTGTAAACCCTGTTAACCATGGTACCTTGATCCATGAAGACTCATGAGCCGGGCATGGTGGTATGGGACACTGTGGTCGAGCTGTCGGCCTACGCTGGGGCCACAAACCTCCCCATAGTGACCAGTGAGCACCTAGACTCGTGAGCAGATTATGGTGGTATGGGACACTATATTCTAGCTGTCGGCCTACACTGATCAGGCGACGAGCCCTTTGTAGTGACCGCGAGCGCATTCTGAGTCCGCGGGAGGCGACGACCCTTCCGTTGCAGTAGAGTACGGTAGGCCTGTATTGATAAGGTGATGGGGGAGCGGTGCAACGAGTGCGAGCAACAGCCCTGGCAGCCCTTGCAGTGACCTACGAAATATACATCGTATGAGATTACTAGGAGTGACGACCCTAGACAGGATCTGTGTTGGGATTGATACAAGGGAAGTACCTTAGTTTCCCAATCCTGCTGTTTGAATGGACTAATAACAACTTGAAAATCATATCACCATAGCATTGCATGTGCTTGGAAGATGTGGAGCACTCTAGGGAGTGTGGCATGCCGCGGTCGTAAGATGTTGCCGCATGAGGGTGATCGTCGGGGAGGGCATACATCACGTCATATCATCTTGCATTAACAATAGTATTAGGTTTGTCTGATTTACTGCTTTACTATTATCGCATGATTGAATTGTGAACATGCTAATCTTTGCTCTATGATTCCACTGAGTTGATCACTCATTCCCACGTTACGGGATGGTGTTTGCAACACCCACTAGACCCTGTTGTAGATGCAGGTGAGGCCGAGATCCAGGAGGTGGAGCCAGAGATCGACGAGGACCAGGATGAGTTCTCGTATATGCAGTATCACGACGGCTTCCCGTAGGCGACCTGGATTGAGGGGACATCAGTGGGACTTTTTTGAACATTATTCTTTTGTTTATGTATATGTATATGAGACTCAGAGATGTAGTCATACTTTGGAGACAGATGAGATTTACTTTATTTTTCCATACAGTGATATATACATTGTTTAGTCTTCTGCTTGCTTTTATCATTGGATCTGAAGTATGAATTGCAGTTTTGGTATACTTTTACTCATGTGAATACTTTAAATCAGACAACAATGAATCATAACCATTTTTGTTGCATAAGTGACGGTCTGGAACTCGGGAGTTGAGTTTATACACGACCCCCGATTTTCAGGGTGTTACATAAACATGAGTGGGATTATACCGAAACAATATATCATACTCCAAATATAATTAAATTAAGCAAGCGGAAGTCTGAAGCATGTGTATTTAAATATGAAAGTGTTTCACAAACTCCGGAGTATGAGTATGTAACCGGGCTGAATATATACACGTGTTGTTCCAAAATGTATAAAATTTAGAAAGTAAATGTGTTCCACTAAGAAAAAAATCCCTGTAGTCCTTGCACATCGATATGAGATCTACAGACCCGCAAGAGAGATGAACGTAAGAGAACTTTTCCACCTCATTCATGAAAACCTGCTCCATCGCATAGACTTCGCCAATACCTAGATCTAAACCAGAGTCTGGTTGGTGTTTTAAAACACCGTCCCAAGGTAGGAGTGAGTGATCAACTCAGTGGTACTATAAGGTAAAGGTTAACATGTTATCAAGTCAATCAAGCAGTAATGATAAAGAAATACAACAATCACTTCCTAACTACTCCTGTTAATGCAGGAATGGTGTGCAAGTAATGATGTATTCCCTCACATAAAGGTCCCTCAAAAGCGAATCTGACAACCAATTTTGCGTATAACAACGCTCCCTAAAGTGCACCTTCCTCGCTAATAGCACATCTTAACTAATGCAATGCGATGTATGGCCGTGTTAGCCAAGAACTTAGTTAAGTTTATTCATACAGCAGGTTCGGGAACCTGAGGTACCTCCCTTTATATCATTAACCCAAACCGAAGGATCCATCTAAGGTCGTCAATCCTAGTTAAACACATACGATAGGCAAGTTATAGGGCATCACTCCTAATGAAAAGTAGTCGATAGGTATATTCAAAGTTTATACTCACGGTCACTATGGGGAGGCTCGTCACCTCAACCTAGGCCGACAGCTCGAACACGGTATCCCATACCACCATGCCCAGCTAATGAGTCTAGGTCGCTCACTGGTCACTACGGGGAGGCTTGTCACCCCAGCGTAGGCTGATAGCTCGAGTACAGTGTCCCATACCACCATGCCCGGCTCATGAGTCTTAGCGGATCATGGTACCATAGTTGAAACAAACTTTTACATTGGTAAGTGGTATCTTATATTCAAGTAGTGATGTCCATACATAGTAAACACACAACAGGCCAATCAATTTGTTTGGAAAGTTCGATTGGTACGAGCACACATCGACTTAATCGACATGGAGTGCATAAGCACCCCTTGTGGCCTAACCACTGTCGACAATCATCGTGCTACCCAGATTCGTTGAGTTACCTAATGTGGTGAGACTAATTTGGCCACTCGATTGGAAACTGTTATCGATCGCCTAGACTATCTTGTAGATACAATCTTACTCATATGTAATAGGTAGACACATGATAATCATGTCAACATTCAAGGAACAATCCAAATAAATTCCTCATTTGAGCATTTTATCAAACACATTGATTATATTACTTAACACTTGCATTTTATCCGTAAATTGCATAGACGTAAATAAGATTACATGAAGGAAATTCTACATATGAATAAGGTAACTGAGAATCCTATCTTAATACTCTTAATAAATATAAAAGAATTTCTCATTCAGATAATTTATCAAACACATAGGCTACACTTCACCAAATATATAGACTAGGTTAGTTACTCCATATATTTTGGTAATTCCTTACACAAGGAAGTCAGTATACATATGATAATGATGAATCCTAGATTAGAAATCATGGCAAGCACAAATCATATTTTCATGTTCATTCAAACATTTCAACAAACACATGAGATGAATCTTTTATTCCACATAGTTCATACATGTACAATATATTAAAACTGACGTATTTAAGATAATATGACAACAATCAAGTCAGGCATAAGTTATTAGATGACATTGAAAGCATTGAAAACCATACCTGAAATGTTTACAGTCCGTACCTTTCATCGAAATACTCGATTTGGACTCGGTTCGAATTCTATGTTCCTGAAAACGGAACGTCGGGCACCTAAACAACGAAATAGGTTAGCTAGTTTAACGATTAATCAATCTGGATCTCTAAATCATGATTAGGGTTAAGGTTTCTTACCCAAATCGTAGTCGAAATGGATCGTGTAGTGAAACGGGAAGGTGATTCATTGCACGAAGTAGTGGGAGAGAATCACAACAACGATCTCCCAAGATTTGTCTTCTCTCCTTCCTCTTTTCTCTTCTTTTCTCTCCTCTCTCCCTTAAGGGCCCGTTTGGTCAGGGGGATTGAAAGGGATTGAATGGTATTAGGGTGGATGGCATGGATTTCTAGGTAATGATGGAGTTGTAAGTGGATTGTCTTGAGATGCATGGGATTGCCATATCCCTCGATTGCTAAATCCAGTCTGTTTGGCACGCTTGACCAATCTGGAGATTAAACCTTCCCATCCCCTCTAATCCTACCAAGAAAACACATCTCAGGCAAATTTATTTTGAATGAATTAGGGTGGATTGGATGGGATTTGAATGTAATGATGGTCTTGTCAGTGGATTATCTTAAGATCCATGGGATTGGGATCGGATCACTGACTCTGTTTGGCATGCCTGGCCATTCCCAGGATTTGACTTCCAATCCCTTCCAATACCATCCAATCCCTTCTGATCCGACCAGCCAAACGGGCCCTAAGGTTATGAAAAATTCGTATATGAGAGGGTAGGGGTGATATAAGGGCTATTTATAAGCCCAGAAGTGATGCAAATGGCCCGAGGGTCTTGGTATACTTAGTTTATATCCAAAGGGTGACTGTTTTTGACAAACAGAGCTCACTGGAAGGCCCACTACTCACCTACGTCGTAGGGTAAGTTCCGTAACAATGGATCTGTGCCATGATGTGATTTTAGTGCAATCTGATAAGCTGATCGACCATGGAGGACTTGTGTTAGATTAACGGTCGTACTTACTCGATCCGGGCCACAGTTATATGGATATGTGTAGGGAAATTTTCTTTTCCCATGGGTGAAGTTTGGTCAGAAATTGACAGTCTGAAATCCTCAACTTTTCATGTGAGTGAATGGCCCAATTCACTTAAGTTTCATTACATTTTCTAAAGATATTCACGTTTCTCACACACTTTACTCAGGGCTCAAGTTGTGCATTTCTGGATACTATCTGGGCTTGAATCCCCCGATGGTTGTCAAGCCCAGTAGGATGGATGTAACCCTATCGTTTCTTGCTCATTGGACTTTCAACGTGTGGTCCAGGTCTAATACGGGGTTTCAATGCACTCCCGAGAGCGACAAGCTCTTGGAATTTTTCCTAGGTCTTTATTTAGTATTGAGTCAGTGGTATTAATGGTTTTATGTCTTCTCATTTGTAGAAATGGTGGTCCAAGCTTAATACACCGATTATTCAGTTTAGTACCTAACTTAATTCTGCCTTAAACGATAGGATACAGTCCTCAGGTGATTCTGCCTGAGGTGGTACTTAGGTCCTCGTACGGATTTTTCAGAGAAGTTACAATCTACCCCCCTTAAAGAAAAATTTTATCCCTAAAATTACTAGCTTTTCGTACTCCTTGAGGATCTGAGGGTAGTTCTTATGGCTTTGGCTTCCGTTTCTCAGGTAGCCTCTTCCTCAGTGTGATGCGTCCATAATACTTTCACAAGTGGAATAACTTAGCTGCTAGCACTATTCCTTCTTATCTAGAACACGTGTGGGATGCAATACATAAGTAGCATCTTCGCTTAGTTGCACTTACTCACATTTGATAATATGGGTAGGTTCAGGAACGTATTTCTTCAGCATCGATATGTGAAATACGTTGTGCATGCTTACGAGTGGTGTGGGCAAGGTGAGATGGTATGCTACCACACTCACTCGGTATAAAATCTGGAATGTGCCAATGAACCTTGGCGTGAGTTTCCCTTTCTTGTCAAAATGAAGAACTCCCTTCATTGGGAAAACTTTAAGGAATATATAGTCCCCAACTTCAAATTCTAACTTTGTCTCGTATTGGCGTAACTCTTCTATCTACTCCGGGCTGCAAGGAGTCAACGCCTGATAATATCGATCTTTTTTGAGGTCGCCTGAACCAAATCTGGGCCAACCAAGCTCTTCTTGCCTACTTCTACCCAATAATGTGGAGCTCGGCAAGGGCACCCATACAAGGCTTCATAAAGAGTCATGTAAATGCTCACTTGGAAGCTATTGTTATAAGTGAACTCGACATAGGGGGGACAGTCATCCCAGCTATCCTTGAAGTCAAGTATGCATGCTCGTAACATGTCCTCAAGTATTTAATTTATCCGTTCAGTCTACCCATCGGTCTATGGGTGGAACGTAGTACTGAACTTCAGTTTCACTCCCATTGCTTCTTGGATTCGAGTCCAGAAGATTGACATGAATCGTGTGTCTCGATCCGACACAATCTCCATAGGAACCCCATGCAGTCGTACTATCTCCTTGATGTACAGCTTGGCTAGATCGTCTACCGAGTTAGAAATTCTAATCAGGAGAAAATGGGCCGATTTCATCAACCGGTCCACAATCACCCAAATGGAGTCATGCCCCTTTCTCATCTTTGGTAACCCAGAAATGAAATCCTACTTCCACTCAGCTATGGGCATGGGATGTAGTAAACTCGGGGGTCGGTGATGCTCGACCTTGACTTGCTGGCATGTGAGACATCGAGATACAAAATTTATTATTTGGCCTTCATGTTGTCCCACTAGTACGAACGCTTCATGTCTCAATACATCTTCATACTTCCTGGATGCATCGCCATCTTTGAATTTTGTGCGGCCTCTAAAATTTCTCTCCTCAAGCCATGAAGATTTGGGACGCATAGGCGGCCACGATATCTCAAACCTCCATCTTAGCCAATCCTCCATTCAGATTCTTCACTGTTGCTCGCATGCTCTCTCATCTTCACCAACAGTTCATCTTCTTTTTGAGCTGTAATAAATCGGTCATCGATAAGTGGTTACACGTGGAAGTGTGTGAAGATCTCGAATGGCTCTTCCACTGTCAGCTTCTGCTCGAAATCTCGCATGAATTCCACATATTCCACTCTTCTGTCATCAGTGGGGCAGCAAATTCAATTGTTTTCTTGCGGCTCAATGCATCGGCTACAAGGTTGGCCTTGCCAGGATGGTAAGAGACCTTAAAATTAAAGTCTTTCAAGGTCTTCATCCAACATCGTTGTCTCATATTTAAGTCCCTATGCGTAAAGATGTATTTGAGGCTCTTGTGGTCGCAAAAAAGCTCGAACTCCTCTCATAAAGGTAATGTCTCTAAAGCTTTAATGTGAAAATGACTGCTGCCAATTCTAGGTCGTGAGTGGGGTAGTTTTCTTCATGTTTCCTCAACTGTCATGAGGTATAGGCAATCACCCTATCCTTCTGCATAAGTTCACAACCCAAACCGACTCGAGAGGCATCAGTGTTAATGGTATATTTGACCCCTTGCTCTGGAAGTACTAGCATAGTTGTAGACGTCAGCTTATCCTTTAAATCCTTAAAGGCTGCTTCCGCTCTCTCATTCCAGGAAAACTTAAGATCTTTTCGAGTGAGTTGAGACAATGGCCGAGCTATCTTGGAGAAATCCTAAATGAATTGACGATAATAACCTGCAAGTCAGAGGAAACTCCTCACTTCTGTAACTGATCTGGGCTGCTCCCATTCTTGCACCACGGTCACTTGGAAAGGTCCATGGTGATTCCTTCCTTGGAAACCACGTGCCCTAGGAACTTGACTTCTTCCTTCCAGAAGTCGCATTTTCGATATTGTGCAAATAATTAATTTTGCCTGAGAGTATCAAAGACTGCTCGCAGGTTTTCTTCGTGATCCTTTCGACGCTTGGGTATATCAAAATGTCATCTATAAATATAATGACGAATTAGTATAGATACGACCGAAATACTCGGTTCATGAGATCCATAAAAACGACCGGTGCATTTGTAAGTCCAAACGACATCACGAGGAACTTGTAGTGCCCGAACTGGTCCTGAATGCCATTTTCTGCACGTCTTCATTCCTGATATGCAAGTGATGATACCCAGACTGTAAGTCTATTTTAGAGAAATATCGTGCCCCCTTCAACTGGTCAAACAGATCATCTATCCTAGGCAGAGGATACTTGTTCTTCATCATGATGTGATTTAGCCTGCAATAATCTATACACAACCACAGCGATCCATCCTTCTTTTTCACAAACAACACAGGTGCTCCCTAAGGAGATACACTCGACCGTATAAAACCTAAATCCAATAAGTCATCAATCTGCTTCCTCAATTCCTCCATTTCACATGGAGGCATGCAGTATGTCGATAAAGAGACAGGTGTCGCACCTCGCACAAGGTCGATTATAAAGTCAATCTCGCGCGGAGTAGATAGTCCAGGGATCGTTCTGAACATGTCTGTGAAATCTTAGACTATTGGCATGTCCCCAAGTGATGGACCATCATAATTTTCCAATAGGGAAGTAAAACAACTAATGCGGTAGGGCCAACTGACTTAAACTGGAAAGTGAAGGTCGTGTTTTCGGGCCCATGGGCTGTCACCAATCTGGTTTCATAGTCGATCTCTGCCTTCATTTTAGTGAGCCAATCCATGCTGATGATGACGTCGTAATGATATATCGTGGTGACAATCAGGTCAATGCACACCACCCTGCTTCCTTAAGTCTATCGGGCAATTCTTACAAAGCTTGATGGTGTCTGTGAAGGTCCCTACTACTGCGATGACTCTCACCCAAACCATAGGGGTAGTGTTCATCCCTAAATATTTGACTATAGAGTATGTTATTGTTTCGAACAAGAAACAAATGCGTTTGCTTCGGGAGGCTATCTTATTTGAACATAACAGAGAAAAAGTATTTAAAACAATCATCATACTTTATTAATGCTGAGTTCATTTACATCCTTCTAGCATCCCTTAATTCTAAGATAGATTACTTGGAATAAAGGAATTATTATGAATTCAACTGTCATAATCAAATATTAAATTCGACAGCATTTCGTCAGTGATTTCAGTCATCTCCTAGGACTTAGGAGGAATATGCTCTTCTGCTGATTACTCTCCTTTAATCTCGAATAGAAGGAACTTGAAGGAGGAATATGCTCTTCTGCTGATTACTCTCCTTTAATCTCGAATAGAAGGAACTTGAAGACTCCAAATATTTCAGCAACATAAGGGCCCCTTATCTTCACAGACTGCAGGGCAGTCTGGTTGTGGGGACCCGTGCAAACTGCCATCATCTTCTTTCTCACCTTCGATCTTCCTCCTTGCTCTAGTTCCTCTCAAAATCTTCAATCGATTCAAATGAAGGAGGGTAGGGGGTATTTATAGGCCTTCACAATGTGCTACCTCGATTTTGGCACCATGGGATTTGCCTTTCAGTGTTTAAGACCTTTTATAAAGAATCACTCCTGAAACTCATTGCATGGACCTGTGCAACGACTATGCTGGTTGTACGGTCCTGCGTAACACTTATTTTGGTTGCGCGGTCTTGCGCATCGCATATCTGTTGCGCGGACTCATGCAAACCATCCTCAAGTCACATTATTCTTCTTTTTCTTCAATTCTCTTTCTCATTTTTAATCTTCCTCTTCTTCACCCCTTCATCATTTTTTATGTCTCAATAGAAGCCCCCTTGATCCTTTCTTTATTTTCCCAAAAATTAAAGAAAAAGGATCAAAATAATCCACTTTGCAGAGTTTGCGTGGACCCACGAAACAGAAACCAGTGTACTGTACTCGGCCTCTAGATATATAAATACCCTAGATTCTCTTTCATTCGCACGTTACTTCTACTTGCAGCAAACCTTCACTTCTCCGATTCTTTTTCGTGTAATGAATATTTGTTGCGCAGACCCGTACAATGACTTTCCTCGTTTGCGCAAGTCTCTCATCAGTTGCGCCATTCTGCACAAGAGGCTTTGGTTACATGAACTCGCGCGACCTAGGTCTTGGTGATTTTCCTGGTTTCAGTCCTTTTTCCAGAACTTAGATAAATTTTTAATCTTTAGGTATAACCTGCCCTTCAATCACCCTCAAGTTTACAATTCCTTATTCATCATGGCCTAAACCAAGTGAACATATCGCATTGTGGATGCCCCTACTGACTAACCTTCTCATCAAGACCTACCAAATTCATCTTCCTTCCGCCCTTCTCCTTCTTCGGATCAACCATCTGTCAAACGCACTAAGACCATAGCCCACAATCCCGCATATTTCAAAGAACCAGTGCTTCTAACTTTTGATTTTACTGACCAAATTGAATCACTACAATATCCCATTCACCGGGCTATAATGATGGGAAACTTAGAGCGGCCTCCGAAGCATGGTCGCTAGTATGACTGGGATGAATGGTTGAAGACAACTGCTCACATCCGCACAGATAGCCAAAGATCCCCTTCTCGAGAAGATACTCCTCCTGCCTCACGCTCAAAGAAGTCTCACCGAAAAAAGGTAAAGGAATTTGAAGAGAAGATCAAGGAGCACAATAAAAAGAAGCTCCAAAATTTGTGGGAATCGGTTCGAGTCATTGAGGGTATTATGAAGTTTGACAACCCTCACTCAGAAGGCATGACAGTGATTCCCATCAATGTGCACCGCCATCAATTCATCCTTGACTGCGAGCCGAAGGATTACGTAAATGGAGAAAAATTGATGTACACCGCTTCGTGGGCGACGAGAGAATCGCGCATCCTCGAGGGGAGATTACAAGAGCACAAGCCACGACAAATCATTGAGGAAGTCCACCCCATGATCTTTCTGACCCCTTTTCACAGTCGCATAACCTCTTTCCTACGTATTTTATGAGACCATCAGACATCGCTTCAGAGATCGCAATCAACTCTGGGGACAAGAAGATTTTTGAACAAGAGGTCTGTTGATTTCTCGATGCTATTATTCTGATTGGGCAGAAGCCATCTTGAAGAAGCATGCAAGTACACTGGCCAAGGTCGGTCTATATGATGCTATAGAAGTTACATCCAAATACTTTTATAAGGAGCCCACCGTGATCAAAGGTTTTCTTGAATATTGGTTGCCTAACACCAATTCTTTCCACCTACCATATGGGGAGATGAGCATCACGCTTTGGGACTGCATCGAATAGCAGCCCTTCCATTAACAAGAAAATTCTATGATGAA
Organism: Magnolia kwangsiensis; assembly: GCA_037074715.1. NCBI lineage: Eukaryota > Viridiplantae > Streptophyta > Magnoliopsida > Magnoliales > Magnoliaceae > Magnolia > Magnolia kwangsiensis. The sequence goes on along the minus strand of CM073576.1, from coordinate 103,333,706 downwards.
ATTATTCTGTCAAATAGAGAACTGGCATTTTGTAACGCCCTGAAAATTGAGGGTCGAGCATAAACTCCACTCCCGAGTTCTAGAATATCACTTATGCAACATTTTCAGTGATGGATGGATGTTGTTCATATTAGTGCAGAAAACATGAGTGAGATTAGACCAAAACAGCATATTATACTCCAGAGACAGTTAAATTAGCAAGCGAAAGAGTGTGATAGATATATAAAATATATGAACTGTTGTAAGTCTCCAGAGTGTGAACATGTTACCAGGTTAAACATATACATGTATACTCCAAAAATGATAAAAAAGAATATACATGAGTGTGTAAATAAAAGGAAAAATACAAAGTGTATTGGCAGCTAATTAGTAACCCTGTAACCCTGTCAATCAAAACCTGCATTTAGGAGGGATCCTCCTCATCATCATCAAGTCCGGCTCTGCTTCGCAAGTATCGCCACCATTTGAAACTAAAATAGGGACTGGTTGGTGTGAGAAACACCATCCCGTAATGTGGGAGTGAGTAGCTAACTTAGTGGAATCACAGAGCAAAGGTTAACATGTTATCAAATCAATCATGCGATAATGGTAAAGCAAGCAATCAAACATTCCTAAATACTGTGATTAATGCAAGAATGAAATGACATGCTGGATGCCCTCACCAACATACTCCCTCATGCGACACCATCTTACGTCCGCGGCATGCTTTCTTCCCTCAGTGCTCCACATCTTCCAGGCACATGCAGTGCGATATGAATATGATTATCGAGTTGTTATTAGTCCTTTTCATACAGCAGGATTGGGAAACTAAGGTACTTCCCATATATCAATCCCAACAAGGATCCTGTCTAGGGTCGTCACTCCTAGTAGTCTCATATGATGATATATTTCTAGGTCGCTGCAAGGGCTGCCAGTGCTGTTGCACGCACTCATTGCTTCGCTCCCCCATCACCTTATTAATACAGGCCTAGTTGTACTCTTGTTGCTATGGAAGGGTCATCGCCTCATGTAGACTCAGAGTACGCTCGAGGTGACTATAAAGGGCTGCCAGGGCTGTTGCATGCACTCATTGCACTGCTCCCCCACCACCTTATCAGTGTAGGCCGACAACAAGAATATAGTGTCCCATACCACCATAATCTGCTCACGAGTCTGGGTTGCTCACTGGTCACTACGGGGAGGTTTGTAGCCCCAGCGTAGGCCAACAGCTCGACCACGGTGTCCCATACCACCATGCCCGGCTCATGAGTCTTAGTGGATCAAGGTACCATGGTTATCAGGGTTATCACTGGTAAGTTCAGTACCCTAGGTTCAAGCAGTTATGACTAATACAAGGTGAACATACAATGGTCAGTCGGGTTACTTGATGAGTCCGACTAGCGCGAGCGCACGTTGAATCGACCGACATGAAGTGAACAAGCACTTCGTGTGGCCTAACCACTGCCGACGACTCTAGTACGACTCGGGCTCGTCATACACATCCTTCGTGGCAAATAGAATCCAACCATGAATTCTAAACTATTACCGACTGCCTGGACTAGAGTATAGCCCCAAGCACTTGTAATCTAAATCAACAATCACATGAGAGAGACAGAATTGAAATATAAGTAATTCTAGTATGTTATCAGCATGTTATAACCTACATCATAAGCAGTTAACCATACGCGAGTATTTCACACATAAGGTAATCAATTGAAATACAACAAGTATGGAGGAAATCATGTGCATCATCAAATTAGTTGAGAATCCAGTCTCAACACTAATTTACAACACCATTTACTCAATACTTACTAATACATACATTTACACAAACACTTAGACTACACAACTCCAACGTACTTGACGTATGTTGATTTCATCATATAATATGACAGATCCTTATATCAAGGACATGTCTAATACACAACAATCATGTTCTTACATTCAAAACATATGACAGACATAAATCATATTGATTTAGGCATTTCAACAAACACTTAGTCTACACACATTAGTCTACATAGCATATGTCGGCCAATATGTGCATTAGGGCGAATCTCTTCGCCAAACAGATCATACATGTATAACTAGTATATGTACACGGTAAATGCTCATGGCAATCATATCAGTAAAATATGTACGTATACAGTATTTCCTATAAATACCTAAAATACCCTAAATCTCATATTCTTCGTGCGTATTCGAAATGAAAAACGGACAGCATGTTCTACATGTCAAACAGCATCCTTATCAGCAATCTACCATTAAACGGCATTGAAAGCTTTGAAAACAGGTAATTTAAGCATCTAAAATTCACACCTTAAACCAAAAATTGCGAAACGGAGTTGATTCAGATGATAAGTCTTCGTCAACGGCTCAACGACATCCTATACCATGAAATAGATTAGCTATATTAACACTACAGCTACATGGATTACCTAAACAGGTTAGGGGTAGGATTTCTTACCTAAAAATGACGTTGGAAGCACTGAAAGAGTAACACAGATGGACGGCTTGGCACATGGAGCAGCAGGGAAGAATTCCTGGGAGAAACTCCGACTCTCTCTCACTTTCTCTCTCTTTTCTCTCCTCTCTCTCCTAGGGTTTTTTCCAAATTCGTATGGGTTAGAAAGATAAGGCTTTAAGGCCCTTTTATAAGCCCAAACATAACCAAAACAGACTTTAAGTCAAGGTATACTTAGGTTATGTCCAAATACGGACTGTTCCATCTCAACGGAGCACTTCTGGAGGTCCTGTTACTAAATGCGGTTGGACTTAAGCTCATGGATGTTGGATCCTGATCAAGTTAAGTTTTCAGTTTGATCGGGTTTTCAGATTGCACGTGCCAGACCAGTTTCAGTTTAGTGGTCACTGAGACTCGATCAGGGATTCCAAGTATACTGACTTGAGTGGGAAATGTTCCCTGATCTGAGGGTGTATTTGGGTCAGATTCCAACGGTCAGAATGCTTAAAAATAACGCGCAAGAGAACTGTGCCAGATTTCATAAAAATGTATTTAATTTTCTAAATATTTTCCTTTTTCTCACTCTCTTCACTCCGGACTCAGTAAAATGGTGTCAGGACATCAGTTGGGCTTAATTTTTGAAATGATTGTCAAGTCCAACTAGGCAGTCATAATGGTCTAAGATTATAGATATCAGACTTTCGACGTGTGGTTTAGATCCAATACAAAGTTTCAAAGTTCTCCCGAGAGCAACTGGGCTTAGAGTTGGATCCTAGATTTTAGGGTAATGTAGCGGTAACAATTCTAAAGGTTTTGGGTCTTACAGATCGTATTTAAAGTGGTTGGTGCTAATTTCGCAGGAAATCTAGTGTAGCGCTGGCTAATTCACGTTAAATTTCTAAAGAATTAGGTTCTAAATGATTTCTTTGGCTTTGGAATTGAGTTCTGAGAGTGATATGGTTGACTCATTGCCTAAGGACGTCTAACCCCAGGTTGGCAAAAATCTGGGGTGTTACACATTTGTATCTTCTCCCGATCGTAGACCTTCCATTTCTGAAACTACCATTGAGCTCTTTAGAGAGATGGGAAAATTTTCAAATTTCCACAAGCTTTCTCCTTTGCAGTGGCTGGTGCACTTCTCTAAAATGCTTAGGTATTTCCAAACCTAAAAATCAACTTTCCCTTTTCTATTATATATTCTTTCATACTAATCTTGTATCTTTCCCCACAGATTTCGTAACTACCGTTGTAAGGAACTAATGGAACTTCATGATGACATGGCAGAGAGAGAGCAGATTATAGTTCTTTTGAAGAACTCACAACTTTTCTAGCTTATTGGCTAAGCATCGTAGCACTTTCAAGTTCCAAATGGGTAGATGTTATTCGTCCCACAGTCTTTGTTGTTGCCGGTGCTCTGGCAGATGGGCAAAAGTATCCTCTTGCACCTCCAGAATTATGCTCTATCTATAAAGCCTTTGGAGAAATAGCCACACACATCAAGAACCCCACCATTAGATCTTCCTCGGCATATCTGGTTGGGAGCTTACTTCCCCTGGACCTTCGAAGCACTAGAGAAGGCATATATTCATCCTATGCATCTCCTATTATGGTTCTTTCAGCAGAGGGCTTTGACTAAGAGATCATACGAATAGGTGGCCAATAAAATTTGAGATGATGATCAAATAGATTTCTTCCAATTTTGTCTTCATCGCTACATTAAGGACACTGACATGGTGGATCAAGGAAAACTTACTGCAGCGGAAAGAGCTTTCTTTCTTTCTATTCCCTCTTACAACCTACCTCTCCGGGAAGGAACAAAATTTTGGTGAGAACCCTATTAGCCCAGCTACTTTGCTCGCCAATTTAGTTATGACTAAACCATACCGGAAGATTGCAGATTGGTCACCAAAAAGATGCATTGCTACATAATTGGTCCTATCAATTGGGCCATTATATGGAAGCAATTACTAGGCGGTCGCGTTAATTCTTCCTTCATAATTCCCAACTGCGACCGCATAGTCCACACTTCATATAGCTGGATGCGGTGGTGGGATCATCAATCATACTTGGTCAACAAATGTTTACTTGTGGACTCTCCCATCTTCCTTCATCCGCCTAGTTTGAGGGGTAAAAAATTTGAGAATGGAATTGGCTTTATTCTGAAGAAGAGCCATCCATCCCATCATGGTGAGATTTGGAGAAAAATATCAATAGAAGAGCCAATCTGCGAGAGGAAGCCCATTAATACCCCAGGTGGCTGATTTGCCCACGAGGTTTTGACGAATTTTGAGTAAGTCCCTCGTGACTTTGGCGGTTGGGCCATAGAAGATGTTGAAGGAACATCTTCTCCTATTCTTACAGAAACAACAACAGCTCAAGAAGGACAAGTTCAGGATGAACCAGCTCCTCCCGCACAACCTACTCCTCCCAGCTCATCGTCTCCTATGATTAGATCACGAACACACTTACAAGTGTCACCACCTATTTCTCAAGAAGGAGGTCAGCAGGCATCTACATCCCCTCCAGTTCCCACTGATAGAGAGCTAGCAAGTAGCCCGACTGCCTCTTATAAGGGAAAGCGAGTCATAATTGAAGAAGTGGATGAAGAGAGCTTAGGGGATGAAAGCTTGGCCTCTTCATCAAAGGGTACAACCTCTATGGAATATGAGGATGATGACGATGATGCGAGCGATGAGAACAAAGATGATGATTTTGAGGAAGGAAAAGTCAATATAGACGAGGAGGAGGATGTTATTGCCGAAAATGCTGTAAAAGAACACCCTCCTATGACTTCCGAAATCCTTCCTGGTACCAACATTCCTGCAAAGTCTCCTACAACGATTGAAGAAGAAGAAGAACCCTTAGATTATGGGGAATATAGATATTCACCTGGTAAGGGATTTATATATTTTAGGTTCTTTAGATATCTATATTCATATTTAGCGATAATTATCTCATCATCATTGTCATGTCTTTATTTCAGGTGCTCATGTTGCTAATACTAAAACAGGCGATACTCCTTCCTTAAACCCTCTTTCAACTACACTAGTGACTTCGCCAAGGGTCCCTCCAATTGCATGGACAGTACCAAAAAGGGTATCCTGTGAAATTATCTTTCTTGTGGAAGCTGCTGATTTACCTACTCCTACTACCGGAGATTCAAGCACAGAGGCCAGAGCACCTTCTTTTGTTGACATGTTAAGAGCCAGCCCCTCTACAGCCCAAGAAATCCTTCCTCTTGCTGGTCACATTTCTGTGACAAGTATATAGATATATATATATATATATATATATATATATATATATATATATATATATATATATATATATATTGATTTTTAGGAACCGTACATTTTCTGACTTGTATTGTATATCTTAGCTTTCTTCCTTCTTCATACCACAGGGACTCCTTCTCGTAGTGGAGCAAAAAGTTCTGAGTCCGTGGCCACTGCTTCTAAGCTATCATCCCTTGCAAAGATCCCTGCTCATAAAATGCTTTTAATGAAAAATTCTTTGTCAACGATAGTTCACATCTTTAAGGATCTTGAACAAATGGTTAGACCTGGACATTGCCATTGAAATTCTGGAAAGTTCTGTGAGGATGGAAAAAATTAACATCTTTGCCTTATGTGATTCCCTTCTCAAATTTCATGATTCAATAATCTCTTTGGCATCCGTGGAGAATGTTACAATTGCTCTCGAGATTCTGGAGGATGAGAAGCAATTAACTTTGTCTAAGGGAAAGGCTTCCCTCATTACTTCCACTATCTCTGAATTTGACTAAGAATGACTAGCTCTCCAACAATAATTGAAGATCTATACAGATGACAAAGTGTTTATTCAAGATCGCATCACTGCTCTGAAGGAAGAGATCTCACAGCTAGAATTGAAAGATCACAAGAAGGAACTAGCCATAAAAGAAATTGAGGAAAAGATTCAAATCAATATTCAGTCTGTCAACACTGAGAAGTCCAAGATGCTCAAGAGCAAAGATATGATTGTGTCTTTGGAAAATAAACTAGCAGGTCTTCCTGACCAAGTAAAGATTATACTGAAAGAAAAATCATTGCTGCTCAAATGCAATTAAAATAAGACTTGCAAAAGTATATGAGGATAGTGAGAATTATAGAAGAACTTTAAGCACGTAATTCCTTTTGTATATATGATTTTTGAACAAGTAATCTCTTTTGATTTTCAGTAACCACTTTCATGCATTTCTACATCATACATTATGTTTTCTATGTAGTAATCTTAGCATAATTGCTGACTGATGGATTAATATAAACACTAGTATTTTATGCTTGTTAGTGCGGGATTTCCTATGTGACTTCATTTATATATATATATATATATATATATATATATATATATATATATATTATTATTTTTATTTATTTTTTTATTTTTATTATTGGCGGTGCTAGATTTCAATTTAGTTAGTTACACACAGTTTAGGCTCTTGAGTAATAGAGCCGGGTCTTATGTGATGGCCTCTGTAACTCTTAGGAGTTCACTGGACTTCTCATAACTTAGGGATTTCACAAACCACGATCCATCAGAGGGGCCCAGTGAAGCTACAGGGACCATGAACTCAGTTGGAATTACACACAGGGTTAGCTGCAGTAACTCTCTAGAGTTCACGGGGTGCACAAGGTGACCTTTGGGGTACCAAATCTAGGGCTGCTAGTTCATCAATGAGTAGGTTTAAGCCCTTCCTCATGAGTTAGTACTGAAATCAAATCGTAGATCTGAGGGGCCTTACGCATGGTTGGCCTATCTAAAGCTCACACTGCGGCCCTCATTTTCTTCATCTGCAAGGTCGAGCCCATTCACAGGAGGACATTTTCCTCCATTCCATGTGATGCTGCCAGAAAGCTATATAGACGGCATGGGGGTTACATGTGATTGTCCATTAAGGACTTTTGGCCTTTTTAGACTTTTGGTCACTAGCTCCGTCAGTTGCCCGCATGGGTATACGTACGATGGCCTTCATGGGCTTTTTAAGGCCACTGGCTTCTCACCGCTGCCCGAATGGTGATCTTGATAGGTCTTATGCGTGATTGGCCATTTACTTAACTAGGCTGCTTCAAAATGACTTAAAAGACAATGATAGGTATGATCAGTTGTTGTGAGAATGATAGACATCTTTGATTGAAATTGACACATCACCACTTCTGCCAATATCTTTAATTATACCCGTCGGTCTGTTTGTGTTGTTTATAATATACCAGTTTGGTGACGGTATCAATTTCAGGCAGAATGTTGTAGGGCTCACTTAATGATGGTGATGTTCACTTTTCCTTTCATAATATTCACTAATACATGGTCTTGATATGCCCGTGAACTTCTTCTTTATTCATTCATCTTGCCCACTTTTGATACATAATTGTTATACTGATGATATTCTAGATCAAAACCAGTAGTATTTTTAAGAAAAATATCTTTTAAGAAAGCGAGCATTGACCGATATACACTTCTGTTTGCCCCATTGGAGTGTACTTCTTTCATCAGGTACAACTTGTCTCACTTAATCTTGAATTTGCCCCCTGAGATGATTGTGATTATTGTTAGGCGGCCAAGTATCTCTTATCAAACCAATCCCACTCTTCCGGCCTTATTTTCACATTTTCATCATTTGTTATGAACTGACGTACTGATGTTACTTTTACTTCAATCAGGATCAATGCTTACACACTGTACGATCAATGTGGCGCTCTCGGTATATTTGATCCTTCTGATAAATTCAACCTATATCAACTTATTCACTACTTCTATCAAAGGAACTAAGTCCTAACGGAATCGCCTTTGCATTTGTTTAATCAACTCTTTCTCCTTAGAGATATTGAAGAAGTGCATTGCTGCAGAAGACTGCATGGCTGTAATCATATTTACTAATGAGTCTGCCCTTAGTCCTTGAAATTTTCTTTGCTTATCCTGATCGATTCCAAAAGGGATTTGAATTCCCTTCCCATGATTCAAGCCAGTGGGTTCTTCATAATCAAAACCCATGTTTTTCATAATCTTCTTACTTGTCGGACTATATTTTTTGAGATCTTGCGATGTCAGTCTACCATGGTACACATTATTCTCGGCTTCTTCTCTTGTCTTAGCTTCTACTGAAACATAAAATTCTATTGGTTCCGGGTATTTTGCGCCCGCCTCGACCTGAAAATGGTTTATTCCTTTCAACATACGACAATGGTATTGTGTAATTAGACTGTAAAATTTTCAACTGTTCGGACGACAACAAGGTTAATGGCGGTTGCCCCGGCTGCCTTAGATGTTTTGGCACAAAGTAGAATTTCATCTTCACTTCTTCAGTTTCGAATGATTCTGTCCTTTACATTTTTTCTTTAATCACACTCACTTGAATGTCCTTTAGGACCTTTCTTTCATCATTCTTTCTCTCCTTTATAGCAAACCTCTTATACTAACTGGCGTTCGCAAAGAAGGACTCAGCCTTCATATATGGCTTTGCATCCGCCATTACTTTATACTGTACCCTATCTTTACAGTATTTGAAGTACTGATGCAGAGTGGAGGGTATAATGCTATACTGATGTATCCATGGCCTTCCAAGGAGGAGATTGTATGTTGTTATTGCATTTATAACATGCACACAACATCAATAGTTAATTCTCCTATTTCCAGCATTACTGTAATCTTACCAAGTGCGCGTTGCCCATCTTGATTAAAGCCCTGTATCATCATTCCGCTAGGGCGTAAATCTGAACGGCGGTATGTAACGCCCTGAAAATTGAGGGTCGAGTAGCAACTCAACTTCCGAGTTTCAGACCATCACTTATACGATATAAATAATGATGATTAAATATTGTCTGAGTTTGTGCATTAACATGAGTGATATTATATCAAAACAGTAATTCATACTCCAGATTCAGTGATAAAATGCAAGCGGAAGACTGGAAGATATATATATCACTGTATGTAAAACAAAAACAATCTCGATCTGCCTCTAAAGTATGAATATATCTCTGAGTCACATATACATATATCAACCAAAATCAAATGTCATATGATAGTCCAACTAACAAAATCCCACTGATCCAGGCCACCTATGCGAAGCCGTCAGAGAACTGCATGTACGAGAACTCGTCTTGGTCCTCGTAGTAGTCTGGCTCCGACTCCTGAATCGCCTCGCTATCTGTATCTAAGACAGAGTTTGATAGGTGTTGCAAACACCGTCTCGTAACGTGGGAGTGAGTGATCAACTCAGTGGAATCATAGAGCAAAGATTAGTATGTTATCAAATCAATCATGCGATAATGGTAAAGCAAATAATCAAACATTCCTAAATATTGTAATTAATGCAAGGATGAGATGCAATAATGATGCATGCCCTCACTTACGTACTCCCTCATGCGACGCCATCTCACGTTCGCGACATACTTTCTTCCCTCAGTGATCCATATTTTTCAGGCACATGTAGTGCGATATGAATATGATTACCGAGTTGTGATTAGGCCTTTCACACAGTAGGATTGGAAAACTAAGGTACTTCCCTTATATCATTCCCAACAAAGATCCTGTCTAGGGTTGTCACTCCTAGTAGTCTCATATGATGATATATTTCTAGGTCGCTGCAAGGGCTGCAAGGGCTGTTGTACGTACTCGTTGCACCGCTCCCCCATCACCTTATCAATACAGGCCTAGTTTGTACTCTTGTTACTACGGAAGGGTCATCGCCTCACGTAGACTCAGAGTATGCTTGAGGTCACTACAAAGGGCTCGTCACCAATCAGAGTAGGACGACAGCTCGAATATAGTGTCTCATACCACCATAATCAGCTTATGAGTCTGAGGTGCTCACTGGTCACTACGAGGAGGCTCGTCGCCACAGCGTAGGCCAACAGCTCGACCATGGTGTCCCATACCACCATGCTTGGCTCATAAGTCTTAGTGGATCAAGGTACCATGGTTATCAGGATTATCACTGGTAAGTTCAGTACCCTAGGTTCAAGCAGTTATGATCAATACAAGGTGAACATACAATGGTCAGTCGGGTTACTTGACGAGTTCGACTAGTACGATCGCACCTCAAGCTGAACAGCATGAAGTGCATAAACACCTCGTGTGGCCCAACCACTACTGTCAACCAAAGCACGACTCGGGTTCGTCGACGCGTCTTTCGTGGCGAATAGAATCCAACCATGATTTTTAATATGTTACCGACTGCCTGGACTAGAGTATAGCCCTAAGCACATGTAATGTGAATTAGTAATCATATGAAATTTAACCATATGAAATTCAAGCATGTTAGCAACATGTTATAAGACATAACATAAGAAATTTAACCATACACAAGCATTTCATATATATAAGATAATCAATTCAAATATAACAAACATGGAGGAAATCATATACATCATCAAATTAGTTGAGAATCCTATCTCAACACTGATCTACAACCTCATTTACTCAATACTTACTCATACAAACATTTATACAAACACTTAGTCTACATACATTAGTCTACATAGCATATGTCAGCCAAAATGTACATTAGGGCGAATCTCTTCGCCAAACGGATCATACACGCATAACTAGCATAGATACATGGCAAATACTCATGGCAATCTTATCAGTAAAATTCATACGTATACGGTATTTCCTACAAATACCTAAAATACCCTAAATCTCATATTCTTCGTACGTATTAGAAATGAAAAATAAACAGCATGTTCTACATGACAAATAACATCCTTGTCAACAATCTACCATTAAACGACATTGAAAGCTTTGAAAACGGGTAACCTAAGCATCTAAAATCCGCACCTTACGCCGTAGAAGCGTAACGAACGCGATAGGATTGTTAAGTCTTTGTCCACGATAGTGTAACAACCTAAACCATGAGCTATGTTAGCTACCTCGCCACTTGTATCAATTGAAACCCTAAAACAAGTTAGAGTTAGGTTTTCCTTACCCAAGAACGAAGGGGGATTCGTCGGGATAACAATTGTAAAGTGATGGTTAAACACGTAGATCGGCAGGGAAGAATAGTAAGAAGATTCTCCCACCTCTCTCACACTTTCTCTCTCTTTTCTCTCTTCTCTCTCCTAGGGTTTCTCTCAAATTCGTATGGGCTGAATGAGAGAGGGTTTAAGCCCTTTTTTATAAGCCCAAAACTCACTAAATTAGACTTAGGGCCATGGTATACCTAAGTTATGTCCAAACACGGACTATTCCGTCTCAACGGAGCACTTCTGGAGGCCCCTTTTTTGTGTGCGGTCGGACTTAAGCTCACCAACCTTGGATCTAGGTGGAGTTAAGTTTTCGTCCCAGTTGGACTTTCAGATCGCACGTGGCGGACCAGTTTTAATTCAATGGTTACTAAACTTCGATCAAGGCCACAAGTACTTTGACATGTAAGGGCCACCTATCCTGATCCGAGGGTGAATTTGGGTCGAATTCTAACGGTCAAAACGCTTAAAAATAACGTGCAAGTGAAACGTGCCAGATTTCATAAAAAATATAATAATTATTTTTTTAATATCTTCCTTTTCTCACTTTCTTCACTCCGGACGTAATAAAATGATCTCAGGACATCGTTTGGGAGTGATTTTCGCGATGCTTGTCAAGTCCAACAATGCGGTCAATATCTTCTAAGTTCATTGCTATCAGACTTTCGACGTGCGGTCCAGGTCCGATACGAAGTTTCAAAGGGTTCTCGAGAACAAACGGGTTTAGAGTTTGATTCTAGGTTTCAGGATGTTATAGCATCAATGATTCCATAAGTTTTGGGTCTTATAGAATGAATTTAAAGCGAACAGTGCTAATTTCACAGCTAATCTAGCTTAGCGCTAGTTAACTTACACTTAATTTCTAAATGAATTAATCCTAATTGATTTCTGCCTGAGGTGGTACTCAAGTCTATATACGAATTTTTCTGAGACGTTACAATGTACCCCCCTTAATAATAAATTTTATCCTCAAAATTTATACCTTTTCATACTCCTCGAGAAGATGTGGGTAGTTCTTTCTGATTTCGGCTTCTGTCTCCCAAGTAGCCTCTTCTTCAGTGTGATGCGTCCACAATACCTTCACAAGGGGAATGACCTTGCTACGCAATACCTGCTCCTTCCTGTCTAATATACGCGTCGGTCGCAGTATATATGTAACATCCTCACCTAACTGCACCTACTCCCATCTAATGATATGGGAAGGATTAGGAACGTATTTCTTCAGCATAGAAATATGAAATACGTTGTGTATGGTCGTAAGAGGTGTAGATAAAGCTAGGCGATATGCCACTGCACCCACACTATCGAGTATCTGGAATGGTCCAATGAATCGCTGTGCGAGCTTCCCCTTCTTCCCGAACTGAAGAACTCCCTTCATAGGGGAAACTCTCAAAAATACTTGATCTCCAATCGCGAACTCTAGCGGCTGCCGCCTCGTATCGGCATAACTCTTCTTCTTGCTCTGCGCTGTAAGAAGTCGACGCCTGATGATGTCAATCTTCTCCGAGGTCTCCTGTACTAACTCTGGGCCAATCAAACTGTGCTCACCAACTTCTGCTCAGTAATGCGGTGCTCGGTAAGGATGCCCATAAAAGGCCTCATAAGGTGTCATACCGATATTGGCCTGAAAAATGTTATTGTATGCGAACTCAGCATATGGAAGACAATTATCCCAATTGTCTTTGAAGTCCAACGTGCAAGCCCGCATCATGTCCTCCCGCTCTGTCTGCCCGTCGGTCTGTGGGTGGAATGCAGTATTGAACTTCAACTTCACACCCATCGCTTCCTGGATGCGAGTCCAGAAAATAGAAGTAAACTGCATCTCTATCTGATACGATCTCTAAGGGAACTCCATGCAGACGCACAATCTCTCTGATGTATGGCCTGGCCAACTCGTCTGCAGAGTTCGTAACTCTGATCGGTAGGAAGTGCCCCGACTTCGTCAAACGGTCGACAACCACCCATATAGAGTTGTATCCCTTCCTTGTCTTTGGCAGTCCCGAAATAAATCCATAGAAATAAAGTCCCACTTCCACTCAACTATAGGCATAGGCTGAAGGAGACCAGGAGGTCGATGATGCTCTGCCTTCACCTGCTGGCTAGCAATAGGACACAAAGTCTGCGATGTGGGTTTTCATGTCATCCCACCAATAGGTCCTCTTCACGTCATGATACAGTTTTATACTGCCCGGATGCATCGCGAGCCTAGAACTGTGCGCAGCCTCGAGAATCTCTCGTCTTAAGTCGGGGACATCTGGGATGCATAGGCGGCCATGATAACGTAAGCCCCCATCCGTTCCAACTCGTTACTCGGCATCTGCATCATCATTGGCCTGCTCTCGAAGCTCAGTCAGACGCTCATCGTCCCTCTGTGCCGCGATGACCCTGTCATCGATAAGAGGTCACACTTGAACATGTGTGATAAAATCAAATGGCTCCTCCACAGTGAGTTTCTGCTCAAAATCTCGTAAAAAATCAACCATGTCCCACTTAGCTACCATTAGTGGAGCAACAAACTCTATCGCCTTCTTGTGGCTCAAGGCGTCAGCCACCAGGTTGGCCTTGCCAGGATGGTAGGAAACCTCGAACTTAAAGTCCTTCAAGGTCTCCATCCATCCCCGCTGCCTCATATTCAGGTCCCGCTGAGTGAATATTTATCTGAGGCTCTTGTGGTCGCAAAAGAGCTCGAACTCCTCTCCGTAGAGGTAATTTCTCCAGAGCTTCAATGCGAAAATGACAGCTGCCAACTCTAGGTCGTGTGTAGGGTAATTCTCCTCGTGCTTCCTGAACTGTCTCTAGGCATATGAAATCACCCTGTCCTTCTGCATAAGGACACAACCCAGACCAACACTAGACGCGTCAGTGTATATCATATATTTAACCCCTTGCTCTGGCGGCAATACTACCACAGGGGCAGACATCAACCTGTCCTTCAGCTCCTGAAAAGCTGCCTCCGCCTTCTCATTCCAGGCGAACTTCAGATCCTTCCGTGTCAACTGAGTCAAGGGTCTGGCTATCTTCGAGAAGTCTCGGATAAATCGCCGATAGTACCCTACCAGACCAAAGAAACTCCTCACCTCAGTAACTGAACCGGGCTACTCCCAGTCCTGTACTGCAGCTACCTTAGCAAGGTCAATTGCAATCCCATCCCACTCCGTGTCCCAAGAACTTGACCTCCTCTTTCCAGAACTCGCACTTCTTATACTGTGCAAAGAATTGGTGCTGTCTCAGAGTATCTAGGACTGATTGTAAGTGCTCCTCATGCTCCTCTCGACTCCTGGAGTATATCAAAATATTGTCTATAAATACGATGATGAATAGATAGAGGAACGGCCGAAATACACGGTTCATCAGGTCCATGAACACGGCTGGTGAGTTCGTAAGACCGAACGACATCACGAGGAACTCATAATGGCCAAAGCCAGTCTTGAAAGCCGTCTTCTGCACGTCCTCATCCCTGATGCGCAACTGGTGATACCCTGACTGTAGATCAATCTTTGAGAAGTACTGCGCTCCTCTCAGTTGATCAAACAGGTCATCTATCCTGGGCAAAGGGTACTTATTTTTCACCGTAATCTGATTCAGCCTGCGATAATCAATACATAATCGCAGTGAGCCATCTTTCTTCATCATGAACAACACAGGTGCTCCCCAAGGATACACACTCGGTCGTATGAAACCAGCTTATGACAAATCATCGATCTGTTTCCTTAACTCCTCCATCTCACACGGGGCCATGCGATACGTCGGCAATGAGATGGGCGTCGAACCGGGTACCAAGTCGATAATAAAATCGATCTACCTAGGTATCTTTCTGAACACATCTTCATAATCACGGACTCCTAGCGTGCTTTCAAGTGTCGGGACATCAACATTCCTTAATAAGGAAGCATAACAAAGCACTCGAGAGGGGTGACCGACCTGCACCAGAAATGTAAAGGACGTGCCCTCCAATTTGTAAATTGTCACTAAACGGGTCTCGCAGTCAATCTCAGGCTTCCTTGCAGTTAGCCAATCCATGCCTAAAATGATGTCGAAATGATAGAAAAAGGAGTCGACAATAAGGTTAATGGTCATCGTCCTGTTCCCTAGATCTAGCAAATAACCCTCACACATCATAGTGGCATCAAAAAAGTCCCGTGTGCTAAAAGAACTCGCACCCCAACCATCCGAGTAGTCTGTAGCCTAAGGCGCTTGACTACTGAATAAGATATCAATGAGACAGTGGATCCAGTATCCACCAACAGAAATATAGGAGTACCTCCAATATAAGCTGTGACCTCAAAGGCCAAGGGTGGTGCGGTCTTTGTCCCGAATGCCTCAGCCGTCAGTGCATGCACCCCAGCCTGCTGTGGTCGATTCGGTCAAGGTGTTATGGGCTGTTGAGGTGGCTGAAACTGTAGTACAGGAGGTCTGAAGGAAGGATGCGCAGGAGCTGACCGTAACGGTGGAGTGGATAGAGCCTGTGGGTGAGGACGGTTGATCTTCTGCGGTGGTGAAAATCCGCTATCTCTCATCCGAGTAAAGCAGCTCTCTGCAGGGTGACTCGGTTTCCCGCAGTAAGTATAGGTCACACCTGGGCGCCTCATCGGAAGTACTGGCGCTGCGATCCTAGGAGGAGAGTAGATGTCAGGCCACTTGTTGAGGAATGGCCTACTCTGGATATCTGGTCGTGGCCTAGCAACCATAGGGCCACGAGAACGTGTCATTCGACCTCTGTCTTAGTCTGCTCGCATGGACACGTGCACTAGCTCGGCATAAGACGACATACTAACACAGCACATCTTCGACCGTATGTCAGGTCGCAAGCCCTCCGAGAAACGTTGCATCCGCATATGCTCGTCAGCAAGGATAGTCGGGACGTATCTGCCCAACTCTGTAAATCGATGCTAGTACTTAGTAACTGACATGCCTCCCTGCCTAAGGCGTAAAAACTCATTCTCCCTCTCGTGCTGGTAGGTCTGAGGATAGTATTTCTCATGAAATCAGAACTCAAACGCTGCCCATGTCCATATGTAACTAACCGCAACAGTCCGCAGTATGCTATCCCACCACAAGCTGGCCTCCTAACTCAACCTGCTCAGACTCTGAGTAGTGCAGCATCCTCAACATCTTCGAGATGCGATCGAACCAGTACTCGGCCTCCTTGGGTCTGTGAGAACCCGTAAAAGTAGGAGGCCTCAAGCAGTGGAATTGCTTAGTAGGCCTCTGGTATCAGCAGTATTCCCTATAGGGTAGGCAGAAGGTGCAAGATGAGCCATACCCTCAGCCTGAGTCAAAGTCCCAGCATCCTCAGCTGGATGCACAGATGACATAGGTGGAGTCGCACTCCCAACCTGGGCTAAGGCCCCTGCGATAGTAGTCAGAAGCTGCTAATACTGCTGATGCATCATAGTCATCAACTGCTCAAACCTATCAGGAGGTGGAGCAGGCTGAGGCATGTACTGCATCGAGGAAGATGCACGGTGCTACTCGTGAACCGGTGGGGTGAAAGGTGGCGGCTCTACTACAGGACCTGTAGAAGGCCGAGGATCAGGTACATCCTCATGAATCAGGCCCACACTAGGGTCCATACGATCACCACCCGGGGGAGGGGTTTGATCCATCGGCTCACCCAGTGTAAGACGTGCCGTGCTCCGTGTAACCTTAGGTGACATTCCTTATATTC
The DNA here is from genome assembly GCA_037074715.1 of Magnolia kwangsiensis. NCBI lineage: Eukaryota > Viridiplantae > Streptophyta > Magnoliopsida > Magnoliales > Magnoliaceae > Magnolia > Magnolia kwangsiensis. Next base: position 103,316,617 of record CM073576.1, on the reverse strand, counting down.
AAAATAGGGTGCAACCCAGTCAGATTCAGCAGAAGCACACATGCACAACAACAATCATTCACATATCAAGCCGAAGAAACTCCATCCATTTCATTTAATCAAAACTGTCACAATACAAGAGATATATCTTTACATGCATCATGATAAGAAACACATAGGAAAATAAGCTAGCCAGGCTTACAACTGCAACACAAATCAACTACTAAGCCTCCTAAGGCTCACACACAGAAAACATAAAACAACCTAAATATGACCAACAAGCATCTGTGATACGATCACTCACCCGAGTCTGGCGATGGAGGAGGGGCACCCTTATCCTTTAGGCAGCACAGGATGGTCTTCAACATGCGGGTTACCTTCTTGAACTTATTCTTCATGAGATCCCACAAATCCTCAATATCCTGTTGAAGAGCAGCCTGACCTCCTCGAGTCACGTAATACGGGCATCCCTATCAACCTGAACAGGATCAGGCTCCTGAGTCACAGGAGGAGTACTCTCATCAGTATCCTCAGCCTCCTCTTCTTCTTCGTCCTGCTCTCCTTCCTCTATCTCTGCCCCACCTTCTTCTTCACTATCATACTCACCCTTGCTGTCATCATCAAGTTGGGCCTCAAGCTGCCGAGGTCCCATCTTCATCTGGTTCAGAGTAGCCTCGTTGATATAATGAACTGGCACAGGCAACTCAGCCCCAAGTCTATAGGCAAACTCGAGCACAATCTTGCATATGAGCAGGCTAAAGGGAAGCGACTCAGACATCCTTCTCGATCGTGCTATGAGGATGGTCTGTCGCAGCACAAACGTAGGCATGCTCACATTCTCTCCCTGCCCCACTTGATACAGAAAATCTACCATGAGATGCGTGCATTCATTGCGATTGCTCCACCTGGGATAAACATTTAACATGTAAATGTGATGAAGCAGATGAAAATCACCCGACATATGGGTTGTTAGGAGGCTCTTGTTACGCTGTCACTCAAATAAACGACCACATAGAAACCTGGTGTAGCGATCTCTCTCTCGAACACTGTTCAGATTCTTAACCCTTGGATGTATCTCGCCAAGTGACACGTTCAGAAGTCGAGCTATCAACCGAACATCGATTGTGGCTTCCCGATCTCTACCAAAGGAGATCTTGAACTGCAGTGGCTCCAGCGTAGGGTCCCGGATATGAGCATAGAAGGCACGAACAGTGCTCACATTAGCACGAGACTCACCTTCAAATAGCGGACCCCACCCGGCAGCTTCGATACGCTCGAACAACAAATACTCACCAAAGAGCTACCCATCCACATGTGCTTCAAAAAGAACCCTGTGATCCGTATACGTGCCATGATCCAACTCTGCCAATAACGCCCTTCCAAAAGGTGCTTGGGGATCCAAATCCCACTTCGTATGCAACCCTCTCCCAATACTTAGACTCGCGATAGCTCCTCTAGGCCACCTCGAATGAGCAGGATGACTAGGTCCAGCCTCATCAACAACACCCTTCCTCTTTCCCATGAGAGAGAGGATGATGAAAATCGAGAACATGACCACCACGAACTCGAAGAAGGCCATGGAGAGTGTAGGAAAGGGGGAATAAAGGCTGGGGTTTTGATTCTCCACAAATGTGAGCCTCAACAGAGGTTGTAAAGGCCCACAATACAGAGATTGAAAAAGGGAAAATGAGGAGATGGGTTGGGTTGAAAGCTTACATAATTTTTTGCTTCGAATAGAGGATGTAAGAACCCAAAATGAGAGAGAATGGAGAGAGAGGGGAGTGTGTACCACTACAAATGATGAAGGGGCATGGGTTGTGGCAGAAAATGACGAAGGGAGTGATTGGAAGGGAGGTTTGAGAGAGAAAATAACAATTTGGGAGGAAAGGGAGAGCTTGAAGATGAGGTTTATGAAGGAAGTGGTCATTTGGGGTTGATTTAAGGGACGACCCACATACCAGGGGGTCACTCTAACCCCCAAATATGACCGGCCCGAAGGCCTGACCGAACCTGGCCCATTGACCAGCGAAGCCTCGTCGAGCCGGCGAGGTCCTCACCAACCTTTGGACTGTCTAGCGAGGCCTCACCATTTGGGTGAGGTCCTCCTGCCCCCCTATGGCTAAAAATATGTGGGGCCCACCCTAGGTCCCACTGGAAGTGTTAGATTTAGGCTTCAGCTCCGTTTCGAACCATTTCGGGTCGTTTCGGGTACTAACTATTGCACATTCATATTTAGCAATATTTAACAACTGGGATAGGATTAATAAGGGTCTAGACTCATCAATAAATGAACTAAAAGTGGTCTGGGGTCATTTCATGGGACCACGGATGCACACGGACTCGATCGAAATGATGGATTTGAGTGAACTTTGCCAACTGGCGAAACTGGGATCCTATGAATGTTTCTATGTTTTTCTCACACCCACCTAAGTCGAAGGGTGACAGCGTACATCGTGTGACCATAACCTAGGTCCGATTTAATTCAAATCATGCTCTGATATCAACTTGTAACGCCTTGAAAATCGAGGGACGAGTAGCAACTCAACTTCCGAGTTTCAAACCATCACTTATGTGACATAAATAATGATGATTAAATGTTGTCTGAGTTAGTGCATTAACATGATTGAGATTATACCAAAACAACAATTCATACTCCAGATCCAGTGATAAAACGCAAGCGGAAGACTGGAAGATATATATATCACTGTATGTAAAACAAAAATAATCTCGATCTGTCTCCAAAGTATGAATATATCTCTGAGTCACATATACATATATTAATCAAAATCAAATGTCATATGATAGTCCAACTAGCAAAATTTTGCTGATCCAAGCCACCTATGCGAAGCCGTTAGAGAACTGCATGTACGAGAACTCATCCTGGTCCCCGTAGTAGTCCAGCTCCAACTCCTGAATTGCCTCGCTATCTGCATCTAAGATAGAGTCTGATAGGTGTTGCAAACACCATCCCGTAACGTGGGAGTGAGTGATCAACTCAGTTCAATCATAGAGTAAAGATTAGCATGTTATTAATGTAAGGATGAGATGCAATAATGATGCGTGCCCTCACTTATGTACTCCCTCATGCGACACCATCTCATGTTCGTGGCATGCTTTCTTTCCTCAGTGCTCCACATCTTCCAGGCACATGCAGTACAATATGAATATGATTACCGAGTTGTTATTAGGCCTTTCACACAGTAGGATTGGGAAACTAAGGTACTTCCCTTATATCATTCCCAACAAAGATCTTGTCTAGGGTCATCACTCCTAGTTGTCTCATACGATGATATATTTTTAGGTCGCTGCAAGGGCTGTGAGGGCTGTTGCACGCACTCGTTGCACCGCTCCCCCATCACCTTATCAATACAGGCCTAGTTTGTACTCTTGTTGCTATGGAAGGGTCATCGCCTCACATAGACTCAGAGTACGGTCGAGGTTACTACAAAGGGCTCGTCACCAATCAGAGTAGGATGACAGCTTGAATATAGTGTCCCATACCACCATAATCGGCTCATAAGTCTGAGGTGCTCACTGGTCACTACGGGGAGGCTCGTCACCACAGAGTAGGCTGACAGCTCGATCATGGTGTCCCATACCACCATGCATGGCTCATAAGTCTAAGTGGATCAAGGTACCACGGTTATCAGGTTTATCACTGGTAAGTTCAGTACCCTAGGTTCAAGCAGTTATGACCAATACAAGGTGAACATACAATGGTCAGTCGGGTTACTTGACGAGTTCGACTAGTACGAGCGCACCTCAAGCTGAATGACATGAAGTGCATAAACACCTCGTGTGGCCCAACCACTGCCGTGAACCAAAGCACGACTCGGGTTCATCGACGCGTCCTTCATGGCAAATAGAATCCAACCATGATTTCTAATCTGTTACCGACTGCATGGACTAGAGTATAGCCCCAAGCAGATGTAATGTGAATCAGTAAGCATATGAGATAAACAGAATTGAAATATCAAGTAATTCAATCATGTTAGTAACATGTTATAAGACAAAGCATAAGCAATTTAACCATACACAAGCATTTCATATATATAAGATAATCAATTCAAATATAACAAACATGGAGGAAATCATATACATCATCAAATTAGTTGAGAATCCTATCTCAACACTAATCTACAACCTCATTTACTCAATACTTATACAAACATTTATATAAACACTTAGTCTACATAGCATATGTCGGCCAAAATGTGCATTAGTGCGAATCTCTTCGCCAAACGGATCATACACGCATAACTAGCATAAATACATGGCAAATACTCATGGAAATCTTATCAGCAAAATTCATATGTATACGGTATTTCCTATAAATACCTAAAATACCCTAAATCTCATATTCTTCGTACGTATTCGAAATGAAAAGCAGACAACATGTTCTACATGACAAATAACATCCTTGTCAACAATCTACCATTAAGCGGCATTGAAAGCTTTGAAAACAGGTAACCTAAGCATCTAAAATCTGCACCTTATGCCGTAGAAGCGTAACGAACGTGATAGGATTGTTAAGTCTTTGTCCACGATAGTGTAACAACCTAAACAACAAGCTATGTTAGCTACCTCGCCACTTGTATCAATTAAAACCCTAAAACAGGTTAGAGTTAGGTTTTCCTTACCTAAGAACGAAGCCGGAATCACCGGGATAGCGATTGTAAAGTGAATGTTAAGCACGTAGATCGGCAGAGAAGAATAACAGGAAGATTCTCCCACTTCTCTCACACTTTTTCTCTCTTTTCTCTCTACTCTCTCCTAGGGTTTCTCTCAAATTCATATGGGCTGAATGAGAGAGGGTTTAAGCCCTTTTTTATAAGTCCAAAACTCACTAAATTAGACTCAGGGCCGTGGTATACCTAAGTCATGTCCAAACACGGACTATTCCGTCTCAACGGAGCACTTCTGGAGGCTCCTTTTTTGTATGCGGTCGGACTTAAGCTCACCAACCTTGGATCTAGGTGGAGTTAAGTTTTCATCCTAGTTGGACTTTCAAATCGCACGTGGCGGACCAATTTCAATTCAACGGTTACTGAATTTCGATCAAGGCCACTAGTACTTTGACACGTAAGGGCTACCTATCCTGATTCGAGGGTGAATTTGGGTCGAATTCTAACGGTCAGAATGCTTAAAAATAATACGCAAGTGAAACATGCCAGATTTCATAAAAAATATAATTATTTTTTTTAATATCTTCTTTTTCTCACTTTCTTCACTCCGGACGCAATAAAATGGTCTCAGGACGTGCTTGTCAAGTCCAACGTGTGGTCCAGGTCTGATACGAAGTTTCAAAGGGTTCTTGAGAATAAACGAGGTTTCAGGATGTTATAGCATCAATGATTTCACAAGTTTTGGGTCTTGTAGAACGAATTTAAAGCGAACAGTGCTAATTTCATAGCTAATCTAGCTTAACGCTAGTTAACTTACACTTAATTTCTAAAAGAATTAATCCTAAGTGATTTCTGCCTGAGGTGGTACTCAGGTCTATGTACGAAATTTTTTGAGATGTTACACGGTAATTCAACTTACTCAACATCGAGAGCGGCAAGAGGTTCACCGCAGACCCATTGTCTATCATAATCTTCTTGACTTTCTTCCCACGGATGTGACCTTCTATCATCAGAGGCCTATTATGTTCTCCCTCACAGATCAGGTCATCATCAGAGAAAGAAATGACTGGTAGACAGTTTTCTTGTTCATCGAGTTCTTCATGCTCTAATTCTATCAGTAAAGTTTCTCTAATGTCGTGATCGGACAACGCTTGAACCAAACTCTGTCGAAATTCTTTTGATAACTTAAGTGCATCATAAAACTTAATCGAGCTGGTATACCTTTCAAATGAATTACTACATCATAAGTCACTTTCGCCACTTCGCTCTTGTTTTCTGTCTTGCCATCATTACTCTATCTTTCAATGATTTCTTTCCTAGTAATTTTTGGTTTCTGTTTCACAGGACTTGTTACCTTTTTACCCGATCGTAACATGATCACTGTTACCTTCTATGCTGTTTTACAATCTTCCTTCTCATTCACATCTCGATCTTTTCCTCGGATTGTTAACACATTCACTATTGTCGTGGTACCCTTTTCTTTTTCTTTACCAAGTACTATTTTACCCCTTTCGATCATCCGCTGTATTATACATTTCAGTGTATAACAATTCTCTGTTGGGTGTCTCACCAAGTGATGATAGCGACAAAAATCCCTTTCTTTGGTTCTCGTCACATCTTCAGGGCATTTGGGCTCTGGTAATTCTATCGTGCTGGCCTTTAACAGTTGGTTCTTTATAGGGACGACATCTTCCTTATCAAATGTGAACCCCTCATGAGAATTGAGCATCCCGGGTCCTTTTTCACTATACCTACTCCTTGACTAGTTCCATTCCTCTCTTCGGTCCGACCTTTTTTCTCTCAAGTCCCTTGTATCTTTGCCTCTTTTATTACGATTGATAGCATTTACGGCCGTTCTGCTGGATACCCTTCTAGCCGTCTTATGGTGGAACGCTGGCATCTTACGGGTCATTAATTCTAAAGTATGAGCTTTAATAGCCAGGTTGCGAAAAGTTCTAATATCGATGCTAGTGAGCCCAAACATGATTCCTGTCCCCATAGAATTTTGATACATTTTGACCTGTTCTTTTTCTTCCGGTAACTGCCTACATGAGGCCCCCAACGTTTTCCATCTGTTTATAAATTTTTCTACTGGTTCTCCTTCTCTCTGCCGTACGGAAGCCAGCTTTATAATACTGACATCACGCTCTGAAGAGAAAAAGTTTGACATAAAGACTTCCTGCATTTGTTCCCAAGTACGTATCGACCCTGGTGCCAAACTGGAATACCATCGAAATGCTTTGTGTGTTAGCGATGACCCGAACAATTGTAAGCAATACTGTTGTATTGTAGAAAAATTTCCCATGCTAGTGATGAAGTGCATTAAATGCTCATCTGGGGATCCTTCCCCGTTAAACTTTTGAAAATTCGGATGCTTGAAATTGGCTGGAAAGGGGATATCTTCTACCTCCCTTGGATACGACATTCGATATCTAAAATGACCAATATTTTTGCGCTCTCTTTCTACTCTAACAGCTTCCTCAACCACTTATCGTGCCTCATCATGTGTCACAGTTCTTGCTGCTGGAATGGACCCCATTGACCCTACCCCCTATGGTTGGAGGCTGTCAGGCTGGTTTTCCTATCTATTCGTTGTACTCTGGGGGATCACCATCCAAGCCACATTATGTGCAAGGGTCACTAGAGCCTCTCTGAGGTTTCTGCATTCTTCCATTAATGCATTCTGGGCTTCTGTCATTTCATTGAAATGATTCTCTGTAGTTGCTCCACATTCTAAGTTTTTCCTGGCCATATATACTACAACTTCTCCACTTTTTAACGAAGCATTAGTTGGAGTAGAATAAGAATATGTTGACGTAATGGGACTTACGAAGAGGGGAGAGAATGGAGTTTCATTGGACTTTTCTGCACTCCCCACATCACTAATCGATTAGGGAAATACTGATACTGGTGAACTTGTCTAGGGCGGCACGGACATTGGTGAACTGACTACCATTGCTTTTCCTTTCTGTTCTCTGGTCCATTTGACTCTTGGGGCACTTAAAGCTGGGAAGTCACGCGCTGTCAATTGCGGGGTTATTCGTTTGGGATATATCGCTTGAGGAGCAAGTTCAGGATTCCTTTTGACTACATGACGCATTATCGGCCTTTTGACTCTTAGTGAAGGCTGATTCATTCTAGATTTCTTGCATTTCGTGCTCTTGTCTTATAAGATGTTACAACAGCCCAACCTTCGTCGCCCCCCAATGGTTGAGGCGAAGCAGATACAACCCCAGCTGTTACCGGAGTCATGCTGTTTCCACTCGTAGGAATTCGAGTTAGGTGCTTTGGAATTTGATTCGGTGTGTATTCTATCATGAACCCAGTCGGAGTGAATCAGAAGTTCACTCTTCTTATGGGAGTTGCCATGAATAGTAGGTTGTAATCAGATGCAGAAACTTTCAAACACGAAACATGACCGTAGTTAGTGGTTAAAGAATTAAATAATCTATCTTAGAGATGAAGGGGAGGATGTTCCTGTTGAGAGTCACCATTTTGGCATCTGAAAGATGCCAAACTATGATGAAAGTTTCATAATGATTTCACTGCTAATGTTAGATAAAATAAGTAATCTCCCCAGTAGAGTCGCCATTTTGTTTCGAATAAGCAACAAATGCATTTGCTTTGGGAGGCTATCTTATTTGAACATAACATAGAAAAAGTATTTAAAACATTCATCATACTTTATTCTTGCTAAGTTCATTTACATCCTTCTAGTATCCCTTGATTCTAAGATAGATTACTTGGAATAAAGGAATTATTATGAATTCAACTATCATAATCAAATATTAAAACTGGCAGCATTTCGTTTGTGATTTCAGTCATCTCCTATGACTTAAGAGGAATATGATCTTTTGCTGATTACTCTCCTTTAATCTCGAACAGAAGGAACTTGAAGACTCCAAATATTTCGGCAGCATAACGGCCCCTTATCTTCACAGACTATAGGATAGTTTAGTTGTGCGGACCCATACAACTGATGTTGGTTGCACGGACCCGTGCAAACCACCGTCACCTTCTCTCTCACCTTCGATCTTCCCCTTGCTCCGTTTCCTCTCAAAAATCTTCAATCGGTCCAAATGAAGGAGGGGAGGGGGTATTTATAGGCCTTCGCAGGTGTGGTATATCGATTTTGGTGCCATGGGATCTGCCTTTAGTGTTTAAGACCTTTTATAAAGAATCAATCAGGAAACTCATTGCACGGACCTGCGTAACACTTATTTTGGTTGCGCGGACCCACGAAAACCATCCTCAAGTCACCTTATTCTTCTTTTTCTTCAATTCTCTTTCTCATTTTCAATCTTCCTCTTCTTCACCCCTTCATCATTTTTTATGTCTCAATAGCTATCATTGAAATAGTGGACCTGATGTCCACCAACAGAAATATTGGTGTACCCTAGATGTGGGTAGTGACTTCAAAGGCTAATGGTACTGCAATTGCAGATTCAGACACTTCAGCGGTGAGGGCATGTACTCAGGCTTGTTGTGTGTTGAGGCATAAAAAATGATGAAAGGAATCAAGCAAGGAAGGATGGTAAGATAAAAAGAACTTTTGAAAAGAAGAAGATAGAGATAGTTTTCAAGAAGGTGCGTAGGTCCGTGCAATTAATGTCGGTTATGCGGCTCCACGCAATCAATCTATCTTGTGCAGATCTGTGCAATGAAAATATCGGTTGAGCGGCTCACCAGATTATGCTGCAGAAATGGTCCTTTGTTGAATGATCTAAAAGCACTGAAAAATAGTCCCACATTGCTAAGATCAAGATTTTCACACTTGCGAGAGTCTATAAATACCCCTTCCCCTCCTTCATTAAGGGTAATTTGAAGACTTTCAAGAGGAGCAGAGCAGAGCAGAAGATAAAAGGTAGGAAAGAAGTCTCCTGGCAGTTGTGCAAGATCGAGCAAAAGATATCGGTTGCGTGGGTCCGCGCAACCAGACTGCCCTGCAGTTTGTGAAGCTCAAAGGCCGTCATGTTATCGAAACGCCCGTGCAAGGCTTTTATCCTTCCAGCACTCTCCCCTCTCCTATTGTCATGTGCAGAGGAAGAAGATTAGTCGATTGAATCGACATTTCTCCTAAGTATTAGGATGACTGAAACAGACGCCGTTATGCTGCTGAAATCTCTGTTTCATTGAAGACTCATCAATCTAATCGACATTCCTCCTAAGTCCTAGGAGATGGTTGAAACAGGCACCGAAAGGCTTTCAAAATGAACTTTTGATACTTAAAGCATAAGTCATTTATTTCCAAATGATCTATCTTAGAATCAAGAGATGTAAAGAGGATGTAAATGAACCCAGTATTAATGAAATGTGATGAACATTCCTAATACTCTTTCTCTGTTATGTTTGAATAAGATAATTTTCCAAATCAACTGCATTTGTTTCTTTGTTGAAACAAAATGGTGACTCTGCTGGGGAATTATTATTACTATTATCTTATTTAAATATTAACAGTGAAGTTGTTACGAACTTTCATCACAGTTTGACATCCTATGGACGCCAAAATGGCGACTCTCGGTGGGAAGTCCTCCCCTTTATCTTTAAGATAGATCACCCTAATTATTCAATTACTAATTATAAATGTGTCATGATTGAAGGTTTTAAAATCTGACTACGACTTATTACTCATGGCGACTCCTGTAAGAAAAGTAAACTTCCGATTCACCCCGACAGGGTTCATAATAGAATACACACCAAGTCGTGCAAGTAAAAGTGACAAGGCTCAAGTAACAGCTGGGGTCATTTCTGCTTCGCCCCAGTCATCAGAAGACAATGCAGGTTGGACAGTCGTAACCTCTCGTAAGGTAAGAACACGAAATGTTAGAGGTTCTAGGATGAATCAGCCTTCATTAAGAATCAGAGGGCCTGTAACACGAATCATAGTTAAAAGAAATTCTGAACTTGCTCCTCCGGCGATTTATGCAGCGCAAACAGTTCCCCAGTTGACAGCACATGACTTCCCTATTTTAAATGCTTCAATGGCTGAACGAACAAGAGAGCAAAAGGGGAAAGCATTGGTAATCAGATCGCCAATGCCATCCCAGAAAGATTCACCAGTATCGGCATCATCTCAGTCAATTATTGCCATAGGGGACACGAAAAAGTCCAATGAAACTTCGTCCTCTCCTTTTTTGGTGAGCCCTGTTACATCAGCATAGTCTTTCTCTCCTTCAATTACCACTTCGTCAAAAAGTGGAGAAGCTGTAGTATTCATGGCTGGAACAAATCCAGATTATAGAGAAACTACAGAGGATCATTTCAATGCAATGGCAGAAGCCCAGAATGCATTAATGGAAGAATGCAGAAATCTCAGAGAAGCACTGGCAACCCTCGCACATAACGTAACTCAAATGGCAATTCCCCAGAATATAATGGAGGGGAAAGAAAATTAGCCTGACGTCCTCCCACCACAGGGGGCAGGGTCACTGGGGTCCATTCCAGCGGTAAGAACTGTGACACAAGATGAAGTGAGGCAAGTGGTCGAAGAGGTGGTTAGAGCAGAAAGAGAACGTGAAAATACCTGGCGTTTTAGGTATCGGACGTCGTATCTTAGGGAAGTAGAAGACATCCCCTTTCCGGCCAATTTCAAGCACCTGAATTTTCAAAAGTTCAATGGAGAAGGATCTCCAGAGGAGCATTTGATGCATTTCATCACCAGGATGGAAAATTTTTTTATGATACCACAATACTATTTGCGGCTGTTTGGTTCATCACTAACACACAAAGCATTTCGATGATATTCTAGTCTGACACCAGGATCGATACGCACCTGGGAACAAATGCAAGAAGTTTTCATGTCAAACTTCTTCTCTTCAGAACGTGATGTCAGTATTACGGAGCTGGCCTCTATTCGGCAGAGAGAAGGAGAGCCGGTAGAGAAATTTATAGACAGATGGAAAACTTTAGGGGCTTCATGTAGACAACTACCGGAAGAAAAAGAACAAGTTAAAATGTGTATAAATTCTGTGGGGATAGGAATTGTGTTTGGACTCACTAGCGCCGATATCAGAACTTTTTATGATTTGGCCACTAAAGCCCACACGTTGGAACTGATGACTCGCAAGATCCCAGCATTTCACCATGATATAACTAGGAGAGTATCTGGTAGGACAGCCGTGAACGCTGTTGATCATGACAGAAGAGGTAAAGATGTAAGGGACTCGAGGAAAAGAAGGCCAGACCGACGCGAAGAAGGGAGTCAGTCAAGAATCAGATACAATGGAAAGAGGCCTAGAATGCTGAATTCTCATGAGGGGTTCGTATTTGATAAAGAAGATGTCGCCCTGGCATGATAGTATTACTAGAGCCAAAACGCCTAGAAGACGTAACAAGAACCAAAGAAAGGGATTTCTGTCGTTATCATCGTCTAGTGGGACATCCAACAGAGAACTTCTATACATTAAAATGTATAATACAGTGACTAATTGACAGGGGCAAGATAGTACTGGAGAAAGAAAAAGAAAGGGGTGCCATGGCAACCGTAAACGTTCTTACAATTCGAAAGAAAGATGAAGAAGAAGGAGGTAAAACAAGAAAGAAGGTTGCGGTAATCACGTTATGGTCAGGTAAGAAAGTGGTAAGTCCTATAAAGAAAAAATTAGAAGTCATTAGGAAAGAAACGATTGAAAGACAGAGTAATAGTGACAAAATAAAAGAGAAGAACGAGATGACGAGCGTGACTTATGATGTGGTAAGTCATCTAAAAGGGATACCGGCCCGATTAAGTGTTTATGACGCACTTAAGCTTTCAGAAGAATTTTGACAGAGTCTAATCCAGGCATTGTCCGATCATGACTTAGAGAAACTTTACTAGCAGAGTTAGAGCACGAAAAACTTGATGAACAAGAAGACTGTCTCCCAGTCATTTCTTTTTCTGATGATGATCTGATCTGCGAGGAAGAACATAATAGACCACTGATGATAGAAGGCCATATCAGTGGAAAGAAAGTCAAACAGATTATGATATATAATGGGTCTGCAGTGAATCTTTTGCCACTTTCAATGTTAGATAAATTGAATTACCGTCGCTCAAAATTATGCCCCAGCGGAATGATGATACAAGGTTTTAATCAAGATGGGCAGCGCGCACTTGATAAGATTACGGTAACGTTGGAAATAGGAGAATTAACTACTGACGTTATGTGTCACGTTATAAGTGCAGTAACGACATACAACCTTCTCCTAGGGAGGCCGTGAATACATCAGTACAATATCATACCCTCTACTCTGCATCAGTGTTTCAAATAGTATAAAGACGGAGTACTACATAAAGTAATGGCCGATGTCAAACAGTATATAGAAGCCGAGTCCTTCTTTGCAGATGCTAGCTACTATAAAGAATTTTCTATCGAAAAGATGAATAAGGACGAAAGTAGCATCTTAAAGGATGATCAGGAAAATGCAATCACAAAAGGAGCAGAAAAGCAGGGTCATCCGAGACTGCGAAAATAAGCAAGAAGTTCTATTTTGTGCCAAAACATTTAAGACAACCGGGCCAGCCGCCATTGACTTTGTTGTCATCTGAACAACTGAAAATTTTATAGTCAAATTATACGGTGCCGCTGCCATATGCTGAAAGAAATAAGCTGTTTCCAACCGCTCCAGGAAGATTTCAAGTTAAGGCGAGCAAAAAATACCCTGAGCCAATCGAGTTCTATGTTCCCGAAGCAGTAAAGACAGGAAGAGAGACTCAAAACAATGTATATCATGGTAGGTTGACGCCACAAGACCTCCAAAAGTATAGTCCGACAAGTAAAAAGATCATAAAAAGCATGGGTTTTGATTATGAGGAACCTGTTGGCTTAAACCGTGGGAAGGGAATTCAAATCCCCATTGGGATCGAACAGGATAAGCATAGAAAATTTTAAGGGTTTGGGGCAAGCTAGTTGATAAATATGATCACAATTGCACGGCCTTCTGCAGAAATATATTACCTCAAAATCTCCAAGAAGAAATAAGAAAGAGTATATCTCTAACAACAGTCACAATCATATTCAGGGGGCAAGTTCAAGACCAAATGAGATAAGATGTACTCAATAAAAGCAAAGTTCTTCAAAGGAGTAAATAGAAGCCTATGTTCGCCTATACTCGCGTTGACAAGAAGGAATCGCTTCTGAAGGCGCTACTGATTTTGATACAAAACATTATCAAGATAATAATTCCGTATCAAAAGGGGGTAAGATGAATAAAATGAATGAGGAAGAAGTTTACAACATATCAAAATCATATGACAAGCATATCAAAATCATATAACAAGCGTATCAAGATCATATGATAGCAAATAAAGAAAGACGAAGAAGATGAGCACCATCAAGTGAGCTCTGCAAAATTTTTTCTGAAATTGATATCACCATCAAGCTGGTATATTACAAACAATACAGACAAATGATACAGATAAACAATTTTAGGAGAAAATACTCATCATCGTCTTCCAATACAGCATTCTAAATCATCGCTGAAAGTCTTTCAAGACATTTTAAATGAAAAGTCCTGATGACCGCTGTCAAGTGATAATGATTGCTATCAGCATTAATGATCATCGTCGACGCTAAATATTGTCATCAAAATCACCAGGTATCAATGATTTTTTTTTTAAAAAAAAGAAGAGCAACTATCGCTGTTGCCAATCAATCGCCTATCAAAGTTGCCATCATCGCTAAGTTGATACATTATTTTAAACATGATATAAAAGTCCTTATGACATTGTCAGCAACAGCGAAATGTCAATTATTGATCAACCATATGATGACAGTAGAATGAATCATATAGCCAACTATATAAAATTAGTGACAGTGATGACTGCTTATCATAAAAAGGTAGCCTAGCCAAGCCTATATGGCCAGCTACGCATAAGACCTATAATCATAAAAAGGCAGTCTAGCCAAGTCTCGAAAAAAAAATTTAAGAAAAGAAAAAAGGCCAAGTCCTAAAAGGACCAAATCTTAAAAGGGACTAGCTATGCATAAGACCTATGATCATAAAAAAGGCAGCCCAGTCAAGCCAATGGCCCGCTGTGCATGAGACCTATGAAGATCGCCATTCGGGCAACGACGAGAAGCCAGTGGCCCTAAAAAGCCCTTGAAGACCATCGTATGCATACCTATGTGGGCTGCTGACGGAGTCAATGACCAAAAGTCTAAAAGGCCAAAAGTCCTCGATGACCAAAAGTCTAAAAGGCCAAAAGTCCTCGATGACTAAAGCCTGAACTATCAAAAGTCCTCAATGACCAAAATCCTGAATGACCAAAAGTCCTCAAATGACCAGTCAGCGTAACCCCCATGCCGTCTGTATAGCTTTCCGGTAGCGTCATGGGGAATGGAGGACAATGCCCTCCCATGAATGGGCCCGACCTTATAGGCGAAGAAAATGAGGGCTGTAGTGCGAGCTTTAGATAGGCCAACCATGCATAAGACCCCCCAGATTTGTGGTTCGATTTTGGTACTAACTCATGAGGAAGGGCTTAAACCTACTCATCGATGGACTGGCAACCATGGATTTGGTATCCCCAAAGGTAGCCTTACGAGCTCTGTGAACTCTAGAGAGTTACCATGGCCAACCCTGTGCGTAAAACTAACCGAGTTCACGGCCCTGGCAGCTTCACCGGGCCCCTCTGATGGATCGCAGTTTGTGAACTCCCTAGGCAGTGAGAAGTCTAGCGAACTCTAGAGAGTTACAGAGGCCATCACGTAAGACCCGACTATAACTAGAGTCCAAACAAGTTCGCTCAACTACTCAAGAGCGTAAATTGTGTGTGCAACTGACTGAATTGAAATCTAGCACCGCCAATAAAATATAAACGAATGAAGTCATGTAGGAAATCCCATACTGACAAGCATAAAATGTTTGTGCTTTATAATTAGTTTTATAGAATGTCATGATAAACTATGTGTAATGTTCAAAATGCGGTAAATTCACGTTAAGGATATTGCATAGATAATATGTTTGGAATAATGCATAATGTAGAAGTGAATAAAAAAGTTACTAAAATTTACTATTGCAAGTCAAAAGGAAACATACACTCAAAAGGAAGGAAAAAGAGAAAGAAAGAAAGAAGCAAAAGTATATATATACAAAAAAAGGAATTACATGCTACTAATTCC
This sequence comes from Magnolia kwangsiensis, assembly GCA_037074715.1. Classification (NCBI taxonomy): domain Eukaryota; kingdom Viridiplantae; phylum Streptophyta; class Magnoliopsida; order Magnoliales; family Magnoliaceae; genus Magnolia; species Magnolia kwangsiensis. Next base: position 103,300,911 of record CM073576.1, on the reverse strand, counting down.
TCTGTAATGCCTACTATATTCATATAATGCTGCAAGTCTTCACATCATGCTTTGACTTCTCTTCAAGAATAATCTTTGTTTGATCAGGAAGGCCAGCTAATTTGTCTTCCAGGGATGTGATCATTTCCTTACTCTTGAGTAATTCAGACTTTTCAGCATCGGTGGACTGAATATTGACATTAATTTTTTCATTGACCTCCTGTATAGACAGTTCCCTCTCACGACCTTTCAGTTCCAACTGTGAAATTTCTTCTCTCAAAGCCGTAATACGGTCTTGAATAAGTACCTTGTCATCAGTGAGGGTCTTCACTGTTCTTACAAAGTCAAATGCTCCTGGTCTAATTCAGATATGGTAGAAGCAATAAGTGAAGCTTTCTCCTTAGACAAAGCTAACTGCTTCCCATATTCCAGAACTTCTGGAGCAATCATAATATTCTCTGCCGATGCCAAAGAAGCTATCGAATCACGGAATCTGAGGAGGGAATCACGTAAAATAGAAATATCGATCTTCACCATCTTTGCAGAGCTTTTCAGAATCTCAGTGACGATATCTAGGTCTGACCATTGTTCAGGATCTTTGAAGATATGAACTACCGTTGACAAAGAGTTTTTCATCAAAAGCATTTTGTGAGCGAGAATCTTTGAACGAAATGGTAGCTCAGAGACAGTGGCCACAAATTCAGAGCTGGCCACCCCACTACAGGGGAGAATTCCTATAACATGAATAGGAGATAGAGTAAGCAACGTAAAATGAAAGGATTTGTAGCTCTTCAAATTGATATATATACCTGCCGCAGAGGTGTAACCAGCAAGCGAGGGAACTTCTAGGGCTGCAGAAGTACCAGCTTCTAACATGTCAGCAAGAGAAGCCGCCCTCACTTCTGTGCTTAAGTCTCTGGTAGTAGGATTTGGTAGATCAGTAGTCTCGACAGGGAATACAATTTCACGGGCCACACTTTTCGGTGTCACCAGAGGAACCAAAGAAACCTATGATAAAGCCATTGGTGCAGCTGGATGAAGATATATAGAGGGGGCAACGCTCGTCTCGATATTAGCCACATGTGTACCTGAAAAGGAAATGACAGTGATGATAAGATAGTGATCACTAGACAAGCACGTGAATGTTTAAGGAATTCAAACTCTCTTACCAGGTGAATACCCATATTCCCCGTAGTCCAAGGGTTCTTCATCCTCTTCGGTTACCGCATGTGGCTTGCCAGGAATAGAAGTGACAGGGGAAATTTTGGGAGCCAGGGGGAGATGTTCCTCCTCTACATTTTCGGTGGCCATATTTTCCTGGTCATCTATGTTGACCTCCCCTACTTCATAGTCGTTGTCCTGAGCTCCATCATTTTCATCATCATCATCGTTATCATCGTCTCCAGACCCTAGGGGAGTGGAATCTTCTGATGCAGAAGATGAAAATTTTCTTGCCAGATCCTCCTCATCTACTTCCGCAACCACGACTTGTTTTCCTTTGTATGAGACGGGCTGGTTGCTTTCTCTTAGAGATCTCCTGCCAACTGGAACTAAGGGAGATGAGGAGACCTATCTTGCCTCTTCCTAAGGAATGGGTGATGATGTTTGCAGACGTGCTCGCGATCTAGTCATCGGAGACAATGAGCTAGAGGGAAGAGGTTGCGAAGAAGGGGCAGGATCGTTTCGAGATGGATTCTCTTCAGTTGTAGTAATTTCTTCAGGAATAGGGGAGGATGTCCCTGCAACATTTCTTGAAACTCAGCCACCAAGGTCATGGGGGACATGTTCAAACTTCGTCAGAATTCCATGAGCAAACCAACCGTCTAAAGTATTAATTGGTTTTCTCTCACGAATCGGCTCTTCCGTCGATATCTTTCTGCAAATTTCACCATGATGAGGAGCGCGACTCTTCTCTGAAATGAAACCAAATCCGTCCTCAATTTTTCTGGCCCTGAGCCGAGGTGGATGGAGAAAGAGAAGGGAGTCCACTGGTAGGCGTTTGTTGATCAGAAATGATTGATGGTCTCACCATCTCATCCAGCTGTAGGAAGTACAGACTATCCAGTCGCAGCTAGGGATGATGAAAGAGGAGTTGACACGACCACCTAATAGTTGCTTCCATATCATGGCCCAGTTCAAAGGACCTGTTCCATAGCAATGCATTCTCTTAGTAACCAGCCCATAATCTTCTGGTACGGCTTGGTCATAGCTGAATTGGCGAGCAAAACCACTGGGATAGTAGGGTTCTCTCCAGAACTCTGTCCCTTCTCTAAGAGGTAGACTGCAAGAACGAATAGAAAGAAAGAAGGCCCTTTCCGCTACAGTCAGTGCCCCCTGATCCACCATATCTCTGTCTTGAATGTAGCAATGGAGGCAGAATTGGAAGAAGTCCACTTGATCAAAGTCCTAGATCTTGTTGATTACCCATTCATACGACCTTTTGGTCATGGCTCTTTGTTGAAAAAACCAGAGAGGAAGATGGGAAGGGTTGACATGCGCCTTCTCTGGTGCCTCGAAAGTCCAAGGGAAGTAAACTCCCAACCATCCCGTAAAGTAGTGTCAGGTGGTGTATGCTGATGAAGATCCCAGGGTGGGATTCTTGATATGCGTGGATATTTCTCCAAAGGCTTGATAGATAAAACATAGCACAGGGGGTGCAATGGAATATTTCTGACCTTCCGTTAGAGCTCCGGCGACAACGAATGTGGTAGGGTGAATAGAATCTGCCCACTTGGAGCAGAGAAGAGCAACTATGCTCAACCAGTAAGCTAGAAAAGCTGTAAGTTCCCCAAAGGAACTATAATCCGGTCTTTCCTTCATATTGTCGCGGAGGTTCGTCAGCTCTCTACAGCGACTGTCGCGGAATCTGTAGGGTAAAATAAGAAATTAGTATAAGGGAATATGTGATGAGAAGGAAAATGCTAATCTCTGAGCCTGGAATACCTGAGCATTCTAGAAAAATGAGCCAGCCATTGCAAAGGAGAAAGTTTGTGAAAATTCAAAAATTTTCCCATTTCTCTGAAAATTTTGACAGTGGTTTCAAAGATGGAAGGTCTACAATCAGGAGAAGATACAAATGCCAACTCTGCGTTCGTCGGGTTGAACTCATTGTAAAATCTTCCTGTAAGCGGAAGACCTGCTATGCGATGCAAATCCCATAGCATTATGCTCATTTCCCCAAATGGCAAGTGAAGAGAGTTAGTAGTGGGGGACCAATATTCAAGGAAACCTTTCAGCATGGAGGGTTCCTTGTAGAAGTACTTGGATGTGACTTCTATCACACATAAGGGTCCACTTTGGCCAGAGTACTCGCGTGTTTCTTCAAGATTGCCTTTGTCCAATTAGAATAATAGCTACGAGAAGTCAGCAGGACCCTTGTCCGAAAATCTTCCGATCCCCAAAGAGGGTCACAGTCCTTGTACCGTTATCTGATAGTCTAATAGAAATATGTTGGAAAGAGATTGTGTAGACTGTGAAAAGGAGTGAGGAAGATCATGGGATGGGCTTCTCCGATGATTTTTCACGGTTTCTGCGCCTGCATTTTCCTTTCAAGAATCCGAGGTTCTCGCGTCACCCACGATTCATTATACATCAATTTCTCTCCGTCCATGTAATCTGTGGGTTCACATTCAAGGATGGACTGGTGACAATGAACGTTGATGAGAATTATTGTCATACCTTCTAAATGAGGGTTGTCAAATTTTATGACACCCTCGATTACTCGAACGGATTCCCAAGAGTTTTGGAGCTTTTTCTTATTATGCTCCTTTATCTTTTCTTCAAAATCCTTCGCCTTATTTTAGCGAGTTTTCTTGGAACGAGAAGCAGGGGGAGTATCCTCTCTTGGAGGGGGTCTGTCGCTGTCCGTGCAGATATGGGCGATCGTCTTTATCCATTTCTCCCAATCATATTCGCGGCCGTGCTTCAAGGGCAGTTCTATGTTCCCCATGATTATAGCCCGATGAATGGGAGAGGGAAGCGATTCAATACGATCGGTAAAATCAAAAGTTGGGAATACTGGCTCTTTGAAGTACGCAGGAGTATGAGTGGTGGTTTTAGTACGTTTGGTCAGTGGCTGATCAGCGAAAGGAGACGGGTGATGAGAAGATGTATCGAGTAAGTCAGGATGAGAAGGTTGGTCAGTTGGAGGGTCTACGAGACGAAGAGTCCTCTTGATGCGGGCCATGAAGGGAAGAAGGTTAAAGACCTAAGGGAGATTGTAGGGAAAGTTCGAAAAAGAACAAAGTCCTGGTTGCGCGGGTCCACGCAGTCGAAAATAGTTGCGCGGTCGCAATGCTTGGTAAACTTCGCAAACGGGAGATCCGTTGTGCGGGTCTGCGTAGATGATATCAGTTGTGCAAAAAAAAATCACCAGAGAAGAATTTTTCACCACAGAATGAACGAACTGAAGGATATGAAGGAGGGCACTGTATTTATAGGCTGCCATGACCGAGTATGTACACGGTCGGTTGCGCGGGTCCTCGTAAGTCAGATGAAAAGGAGGAATTTTGATCCTTTTTCGTTTCTTCAAGAAACAAAGAAAGGATCAAGGAGGCATCTATTGAGGGATAAAAAATGATGAAAGGAATCAAGCAAGGAGGGATGGTAAGATAAAAAGAACTTTTGAAAAGAAGAAGATAGAGATAGTTTTCAAGAAGGCGCGCAAGTCCGCATAACTAATGTCGGTTACGCGGCTCCACGCAATCAATCTCTCTTGCGCAGATCCACGCAACAGAAATATCGGTTGCGCGGCTCACCGGATTATGCTGCAGAAATGGTCCTTTATGGAATGATCTAAAAGCATTAAAAAATAGTCCCACATCGCTAAGGTTAGGATTTTCACACGTGCAAGAGTCTATAAATACTCCTTCCCCTCCTTTATTAAGGGTAATTTGAAGAATTTCAAGAGGAGTAAAGCGGAGCAGAAGACAGAAGGTAGGAGAGAAGTCTCCTGGCAGTTGTACAGGACCGCGCAAATGATATCGATTGCGCGGGTCCGCGTAACCAGACTGCCCTACAGTCTGTGAAGCTCAAAGGCCATCATGCTGTCGAAACGCCCGTGCAAGGCTTTTATCCTTCCAGCACTCTCCCCTCTCCTATTTTCACGTGCAGAGGAAGAAGATTAGTTGATTGAATCGACATTTCCCCTAAGTATTAGGGATGACTGAAACAGATGCCATTATGCTGCTGAAATCTCTGTTTCATTGAAGACTCATCGATCTAATTGACATTCCTCCTAAGTCCTAGGAGATGGTTGAAACAGGCGCCGAAAGGTTGTCGAAATGAACTTTTGATACTTAAAGCATAAGTCATTTATTTTCGAATGATCTACATTAGAATCAAAGGATGTAAAGAGGATGTAAGTGAACCCAGTATTAATGAAATGTGATGAACGTTCCTAATACTCTTTCTCTATTATGTTTGAATAAGACAATTTCCCAAATCAAATGCATTTGTTTCTTTGTCGAAACATTGTGGACGATTCAGTTACGTTGCTATAGGTCGTTGAGGTGACCCATTTCGAGGTGTGGGAGGTCGGTTGAATGGCTGTGCCGATGGCATAGATCGTTGGGGTGGAGTTGAAATAACATGTGGTGATTGGAGGTTGACCTTCTGAGGCGGCGTAAATTCGTTGTCTTTCATCTCGATAAAATAAAAGGGTTATGTATGGCCCATCTTGTAACAATAGACGCACGAAAGATCAAATTTCCTCTGTTGGGCCAGTGGAGCCAGTTGTCTGGAAGGTGAATTCACATGTGGCCTCTTGCTGAGAAATGGACGGTTCTGTAATTCAGGCCGAGGCCTTGGGCCCATTAGCCTGCGTGTTCGAGACACTCTTTCAAAATCCCGCTCAGCTCGCAAGGATATGTTCACTAGCTCAGCATAGTTGGGAATGCTAGCGCAACACATCTTGGTGTGGATATCAGCCCGCAACCCTTCTGAAAATCATCGCATTCTCATTGGCTCGTTTTCCTAAATCAAAGGAGCATATCTGGCTAGCTCCGTGAAACGGTTCTCGTATTATTCTACTGTCATCTCCCCTTGTTGAAGGCTGAGAAATTTGCCCTCCTTTTCATTTCAGTAAGTGAGGGGAAAGTACTTTTCATGAAAACAGGTTTCGAACTTGTCCCACATCCATGCAAATCCTACGGGAATGGTTTGTAGAATATTATCCCACCAAAGACTAGCCTCTTTTTCAAACATATACGTAACATGCTCAACTTGCTTTGCTTTTGTACAGTGCAATGACATCAACATCTTAGATATGCGATTGAACCAGTTCTCAACCTCCTTGGGTCTATGAGTAGCCTCAAAAGTGGGAGGACGGAGGCACTGAAAGCGCTTAAACAGGCCACTTACAGTCATATTCCTGACAGGCTGTACGGGTGACATCGGTGGGGCCGCATTCATGTTCTGTGCGATGGCCCCCACTATAGTGGCAAAAAATAGTTATTATTGTTGCATCAGGAGCATCATTTGTTCTAACCTATCAGGGGGAGAAGCCGCCTGAGGCATGTGTGGCATCGATGAAGATGCACGGTTCTATCCCAGAACCGGTGGTGCACTCGGTGTTAGCCCATTTGTGGGGCCAATGGCCGGTTGTGAATCCGACATTATGTCGTTACTCAGACCCAAATTGGGGTCCGTTTGGCTACCACTCAGGTGAGAGGCCCTGTTATTCATTCTGCCAAGTGGGAGACGTGCCATGTTTCGAGTAGTTTTAGGTGGCATTCCCTATATATAACATAGGTTGCAACATTTACAGGATCCGGATAACATCATCCACTTTTCCAAACATTCTGCATATTTCTAAACCAAAGAGATTCATGTATTTCATTTAACCAAAAATTTTCACAATACATATGATGTAACATTACATGAATTATGACAGAGAATGCATGTGAGCTAATTTAACAAAAGGCTTAAACACTTACTAACTTAACATCCAGACTAGGCCTAACTAAGGCCATTACAAAAGGAACAAGAAAATAACTATAAAAATTTGACTAGTCCTCCGATTCTGGCGAAGGCGGAGGCGCTCCCTTATCCTACATACAACACAAGAGGGCCTTTAAGGTGTGAGACATTTTCTTGAACTTTTGTTTCAGGTAGGCCTGGTTCTCCTCGAGCTTCTGCTTTAAGAGGCCCTGATTTTCTTCAATCTTGGCCATGCGGGCTTCTAAGGTGGCCTGATCATGGCAGTCCTCACGAGCAGTAGGAGGTCCCCCATCTGAGTCTTGGGCCTCCTCTTCTTCTTCTTGCTCCACTTCCTTACTGCCTTCCTCTTCTTTGTTGCCTTCCTCTACTTCATTTTCTTCCTCTTCTTCACTGCCTTCCTCTTCTTCATTTCCTTCCTCTTATTCAGTCTCTTCTTCTATCTCATCCCCGTACTCATCAAGCCTTTCCTGGTGTTGCCTGGGGCCTATGCCCATATTGTTGAGTGTAGTTTCCCTAATGAAATGGATCGGGGTGAGGTTATCCATATGGAGTCTAAAGCTGAAATTTCGGGCGATCTTGCAAATGAGTCGGCTGAAAGGGAGTGAGGTGTCTCCCCGAGTAGATCATCCAGTATTGATTATTTTAGTCAAGGTGAGAGTAGGCAGACACTTTTTTCTCCTTGTCCAGCTTTCTACAAGAAATCCACCATGAATCGAGTGCATTTTGTGCAGTTACTCCACTTAGGATACACATTGTACGTGCATATATGGTGGAGTAAGCAGAAGTCATCTGTCATATTGGTCGATGCAAGACTGTTCCCTCGCCTCCACTCCTCAAGTTGGTCACAAAGGAAACGTGTGCGGTGATTTCTCTCCCGTTCACTAGCGAGATTAGTATCACTGGCATGTACAATTCCACGTTCTATTCCCAAGATACGTGCTATGATATCCACATCGAACCTAGTGTGAGTTCTTCCCAACAGTATGATAAACTAGAGGGGCACCAGAGTTACGTCCCATATGTGAGCATAGAAGGCTCGTATGGTGCCTTCACTTGCATGAGTTTTTCCTTCGAATATGGGACCTCACCCATTATCTAGGAGAAGGTCGATTACTGGATACAACCCAAATAGCTTCTTGTCAACATGTGCTTCAAATACAACCTTACGATCATGGTACTTACCAAGTTCGGCACCCGCCGGTAGAGACCTTTCTATTAGGTTCAAGGGTCGAGGTCCCATTTCGACCTTCGCTCAGTGCTTGCACTTGTCTCGGCACTCAGCTTCCTCCTAGAATGGCTTGGACGATTAGGTCCAGCCTCATCCAGGGCCGCTCTCTTCTTTCCCATAAAGGAAATGAGTGTTGAGATGGAGAAAATAGCGGTGACAAGCTCAAAGAGAGCCATGGAGGTGGAAAGGCTTTGGGAATGAAGTGGGTTTGAAGATATGGAAATTATGAGATACAAAAAGACTATTTTTGTGCCCAAATAGGTGAGAATAAGAGAAATGAGGAGATGTAATGGGTAGTTTTAGAGGAATAGTGGTGGAGGGGTGTAAGATGTAAAGGATTTGAGAGATTTGAGTGTATGGAAGTGGGGATTTGAGAGAGAAAGGGAGTTTTGGAGGTTTTAGAGGGGTTTATGGGGGTAAGAATAAGGTAAAACAACCAGGGGGGGGGGGGGGGGGTGTTTGGAGGGTTAAAAGGGGCCCACCACACATGGGAGGGACCCACCCATGTTGGACGGTGGCGGTGCGCCGTCGCCCCTGAGGTGCCACCCTCTGTGGAGGCTGGCGGTGCGCCCTCGACCGGGCGGTGCCGCCGTACCCCTCTGGGGTTTCTGGTGGTGGCTCTGCCCTAGGGCGGTGGCCCACCCCTCCTGGGGTGTTGTTTTAATGCATGGGGCCCCCTGGGCCCCATCGTATTTTGTACTTTGGGGTTTTAGGCCCGCATGGTCCGATTTCATAATTTAACACGCGCGTATTCGCGCCTTTTGGGTCTTCTTTAGGTTTGGAATTCATCGACTAATGATTTAAACTCATTGACAGACAGCCTAAAGGTGACTGAGATCAATTCACATGATTTAGGATGCGCATGGGCTAAACTACAACATTTGATCTTGCCTATTAGCGAAACTTTGGGATCCCAAGATCGTCTCTAAATTCCATCTCTCCCTTCCTAAGTCAGAGTGCATCAGAGTGCATCATGTTACCTATAACCTAGTCCAGTGTAATCTAAATCACACTCTGGTACCAACTTATAACACCCTGAATTTCAAGGGTCGAGCAAAGCTCTACTCCTGAGATTCAACACATCACTTATGCAACATGGATAATGATGTTCAGATTTTGTCCATATTAATGAGTGGGATTATACCAAAATAGCATATCATACTCCAGATATAATTAAATTAAGCAAGCAGAAGTCTGAAGCATGTGTATTTAAATATGAAAGTGTTTTACAAACTTCGGAGTATGAGTATGTAACCGGGTTGAATATATACATGTGTTGTTCCAAAGTATACAAAATGCAGAAAGTAAAGTGTTCCACTAAGCCAAAAATCCTTGTAGTCCCTGCACATTGGTACGAGATCTACATAGACCCACCCAAGATTTGAACGTAGGAGAACTCTTCCACCTCATCCATGAAGTCCTGCTCCGTCGCATAGACTTTGCCAATACCTGCATCTAAACCAGAGTCTAATTGGTGTTTTAAAACACCGTCCCAGGGTGGGAGTGAGTGATCAACTCAATGGTACTATAAGGTAAAGGTTAACATGTTATCAAGTCAATCAAGTAGTAATAATAAAGCAATACAATAATCACTTCCTAACTACTCTTGTTAATGTAGGAATGGTGTGCAAGTAATGATGTATGCCCTCGCATAAAGCTCTCTCAAAAGCGACTCCGACAACCAATTTCGCATATGGCAATGCTCCCTAAAGTGTACCTTCCTCTCCAAAAGCACTCTTAACTAATGCAATGCGGTGTATGGCCGTGTTAGCCGAGTACTTAATTTAACTTATTCATACAGCAGGTTTGGGAAGCTAAGGTGCCTCCCTTATATCATTAACCCAAACTGAAGGATCCATCTAGGGTCGTCAATCCTAGTTAAATACATACGATAGGCAAGTTGTAGGGCATCACTCCTAATAAAAAGCAGTCGATAGGAAAATTCAAAGTTTATACTCGCGGTCACTTGTCACCTCAGTGCAAGTCGACTACTCGAACACAGTGTCCCATACCACCATGCCTAGCTCAAGAGTCTGGGTTACTCACTGGTTACTACGGGGAGGCTCGTCACCCTAGCGTAGGCCGACAGCTCAACCACGATGTCCCATACCACCATGCTCGTCTCATGAGTCTTAGCAGATCGTGGTACCATGGTTGAAATGGGCCTTTACATTGGTAAGTGGTACATTAGATTCAAGCAGTGATGTCCATACATGGTAAACACACAATAGGACAATCAGTTTGTTTGACAAGTTCGATTGGTACGAGCACATGTCAACTTAATCGACATAGAGAGCATAAGCAGCCCTTGTGTCTTAACCACTGTTGACAATCATCGTGCGACCCAGATTCATCGAGTTACCCAATGTGGCGAGACTAATTCGGCCACCCGAACGGAAACTGTTACCAATCACCTGGATTATGTTGTAGCTATAATCTTACTCAGATGTGATAGGTAGACACATGTGATAATCATGTTAACATTCAACGAACAATCCAAATAAATTCCTCATTTGAGCATTTCATCAAACACATTGATTATATTACCTAACACTTGCATTTTAGCCATAAATCGCGTAGATGCAAATAAGATTACATGAAAGAAACTATACATATGAATAAGGTAACTGAGAATCGTACCTTAATATTCTTAATAAATATAAATCATCAACAATTTCTCATTTAGACAATTTATTACACACTTAGGCTGCACATCACCAAATACATAAACTAGGTTAGTTACACCATATATTTTGGTAATTCCTTACACAAGGAAGTTAGTATACATATGATAATGATGAATCCTAGATTAGTAATCATGGTAAGCACAAATCATATTTACATGTTCATTTAACCATTTCAACAAATACATGAGATGCATCTTTCATTCCACATAGTTCATACATGTACAATATATCGAAAATGGTGTATCTAAGACAACATGGGAGCAATCAAGTCAGGTATAAATCATTAGTTGACATTGAAAGCATTGAAAACCATAACCGAAATGTTTATAGTCCACACCTTTCGTCGGAATACTCGATTTGGACTCGGTTCGAATTCTACATTCCTGAAAACGGAACGTTGGGCACCTAAACAACGAAATATGTTAGCTAGTTTGACTATTAATCAATCTGGATCTCTAAATCAAGATCAGGGTTAGGGTTTCTTACCCAAATCGTAGTCGAAACAGATCATGTAGCGAAACGGGAAGGTGATTCAGTGCGTAGAGTAGTGGGAGAGAATCACAGCAACGATCTCCCAAGATTTCTCCTCTCCTTCCTCTTTTCTCTTCTTTTCTCTCCTCTCTCCCTTAAGGTTTTGGGGAATTCGTATATGAGAGGGGAGGGGTGATATAAGGGCTATTTATAAGCTCAAAAGTGGTGCAAATGGCCCCAGGGCCTCAGTATACTTAGTTTATACCCAAAGGGCAACTGTTTTTAACAAACAAAGCTCACAGGAAGGCCCACTACTCACCTATGTTGTAGTGTAAGTTCCTTAATAATGGATTTGTGCCAGGATGTGATTTTAGTGCGATCTGATAAGCTGATCGATCGTGGAGGACCTGTGTCAGATCAACGGTCGTACTTACTCGATCGGGGCTATAGTTATACTGATATGTGTAGAAATTTTCTTTTCCCATGGGTGAAGTTTGGTTAGAAACTGACAGTCTGAAATCCTCAATTTCGTGTGTGAGCAAATGACTCAATTCACTTAAGTTTCATTATATTTTCTAAAGATATTCGTGTTTATCACACACTTCACTTAGGGCTCAAGTTGTGCGTTTCTGGATACTATTTGGGCTCGATTACCATAATGGTTGTCAAGCCCAGTAGGACGAACGTAACCTTATAGTTTCGAGGTCATCGGACTTTAGACGTGCGGTCCAGGTCCGATACGGGGTTTCAATGCACTCCCGAGAGTGACAGGCTCTTGGAATTTTTTCTAGGTCTTTATGTAGTGTTGAGTCAGTGGTATTAATGGTTTTAGGTCTTCTCATTTATAGAAATAGTGGCCTAAGATTAATCCACTGATTATTCAGTTTAGTACCTAACTAAATTCTGCCTTAATTACGACAGGATACGGTCCTTAAGTGATTCTGTTTGAGGTGGTACTTGGGTCCTTGTATGAATTTTTTTGAGACGTTACATATATATGTGGCCCATGTAATGAGGCCCATTGTGATGTATATACGGCCTGTGTATAAGGCCCATTGTGATATATTTGTGGCCCATATATGAGGCCCAATGTGATGTATATGCGTCTCATGTAATAAGGCCCATTGTGATGTATTTGCGGCCCGTATATGAGACTCATTATGATGTATGTGGTCCATGTGATGAGGGCCATTATGAGGTGTATGTGACCCATCCCAGTGGACCGTACTATAAGACAATAGTGGTTAAATGTCCACCGTTGTAAATCTCCCTAAAGCCCATTGTAATCTCACTCCCAATCTCCCTTTTTGGGCTATCCCGAACCGTTGGGCCCCCATTTGATAATTGTGTTTTCGACCATGCCCTATAGTACTATTGATGAGGGTCGAATATTGCATATCAGACCCCAATTATTACCTGATTTTATGTACATGATAATATTTAATGTCATATTTTAATCGTGTTTTTGTTGCAGGGAGTAATCAGGAGCGTTGACTGAAAAAGAGTAATAAATGCATGGATTTGATACTTTGAAGTCATCAGAGCCAGGGATGGACTCCAGAGGACTAATATTGAAGAATTTACACACTAGGGATCTGAGAAAATCAAGCCGTTCATGTTAAAGAGGCCCGAAAATAGTCCATAATGCAAGATCACATGTTTCCTACCATCTATTTGGCTCGAAACTTCATACATGGCCTGGGGGCCATAAATTAATCCTACATATTAAATTTTAGCCATTGGATATTGTGGGAAGTGAGTCAATGGCCAGATCAGCCCCTTAATTCATTAAGTGTGGCCCACCTAATAACAATATATGCCTCAACTTTGGACTCAATGCCTTAAATGGGGTGATAAAATGAATGGACGGAGCAAATTTTAGATACACATATCAGTGGGACCCACACATACAGTGAATGTACAAGGTGCACAAGTGCACTGGACGTGCACCAAAAATCCTAAAGTCGGTCAGCGTGGGCTGACCAACCCTTCTTCTCAAAATTTAAAAACGCTAACAGCGTCTTACGTACGCGTCCATTTTTTTTATTGTGGGCCCCACCCTTATGTAATTTCAAGATCTGTACCATCCATTGTGTCTCTAGGTGAGGGTTGACCCTCGTTTAGGTGGCAGTTTGGCCTCTCGCACACTTATACACGTGGATCATTGAAAAAAAGTAGGATTGATAGCCGGTTTAAAATTCAATGGGCCACACTCAACCCAATTCAAAACCGGCCATCTGCAGCTGAAATTCCATTATAAAGCTGATGGACGGCATGGTTTCATTTAAGATATCAAGTATGTGGACCCCACCAACCATATCCAGAAAACGAAAACTTCCATTTTCGTTGGCTTGAAACAGAGGCGCCGTTTAATGTGTAGTAGGCAATCATCATGGTCCAGGGAGCTGATCCAAGCCGTCCATCTTGTAGAGGGCCTCGTGATAGTCAGAACCATGCTGACTGTTTACATCCATACATACACACGCGTTACAGAGGCCACAAACAAGCTGCCCTGTGACATTTAAAATGATCTCAGCATGATTGCTTCTCTAGGCCGCGTCAATGGATGTTCAAAACCATCCATCTTTGAAGGAAATTTCATCCTGAATCCAATGGACAGGGTGGATTTCCCCCAAAACACTTCTGTGGGGCCCACCGATCACATCAGCGAAGGACGTGCGAAAGCTTACGCACGTCTGCAAAATCTAGACTTCCAGGCGATTGTGGTCCACCATCTTTGATCATATGGCAGATCTGAACCGTCCATCATGTAGAGCATTCAAAATTGTACTAAGGGATAGTGTTTCTTTAAAAAATGATCAAGGAAAGTGGTGTTGTTTTACGTGCGAACTTTACTGCGAAAAAGCTTATGCGAATTCTGCTGCGGAACCGACTTCAGCTGACTCCAGCCTTCCACTGGCCTCCAGCAGTTATAAAAGGTCCTGAGCAGATCCAGAGCAAGGAGAGGAGAGCAAGAGGAGGAAGCCAGAACCAGAGGAGAGAGAAGAAAGAGAAGAAAGAGAGAGAGGAAGCAAGAAGAGAGAGAAGGGAGATGTTTTCTTTTTATAAATTTTATTTCACCTTCTTTCTAATTGATTTTATGGATTGTTAAATTCTTGTCAGGGCTGAGATGAAGCCCCTAATTTGAATGACTCTTGTTTATAGTTGAATTCATCTTGATTTAATTAATTTATTTATTTCTCTAGTGTGCTTAACTGAAATTTCTATACTTCTCCATTCTATGAGCTTAACAAAAGTCTAGATGTGAATGTTGTTAGGAATCTTATTCTAGGTTCTTGTGTCTGACCATGAACAAGTTTACTATAAAGAAAGAAATAGAAATTTACATCTCTCCATGCCTGACCATGGATGGAAAGATGTGATCCGTATGCTTTAAGAGATTATACATTTTGTGTGCCTGACCAAGGATATAGAGTATGCTTTATTTATTTATATCAATCTGAATTAGGGTGAATCAACAGGTAAAACAAGGGTTAGGATAATTAGGGGTGGATTCAAAAGTCCTAGTATTCTCCGTGATTGAATTTTCCTTATTTCTCTTAGTTATTTTTCATAGATTTGTGTTAATAGTTCGTTAAACTATTTGATTGGATTAGTTAAGAAGAATCATAAAATTTGAATTGTGAGAACCAGTCCTCGTGGGAACGATCTTGTAATACGTATCGTATCTACATCTGATTCATATACTTGCGAGTTTAAAATCATTTAAATCAGATTGGTTTAAATAAAACAACAAGTTTTTGACGCCGTTACCAGGGACTGTTTTGGTCCAAATTGGATCTAGGATTCTTTCTTATCATAATTCATAGCCTTAGGATTTTTCTAGCATTATTTTAGGAAATTTAATTTATTATTTTTTTATTTTTAATTTATTTTTTTTATTTTTATTTTGTTTACAGGAATTGAGGAAGGAAGCTGCAAAATAAAATTATCTTCAAAAGGAGGAGCTCACAAATCTTTGGTCATCGATCATCTCCTTTTCTGGGTTCTTTCTTCCAATTCTTGTTTACATAGTTTTATCTTATTTTTAGGAATTCATATTTTTTAGTTTCAGTTTTATTTCTCTTAGGTTGCATCTTAGTTTAGTTTTCCTTCTTACATTGCACTAACATAGTTTATGCTAGGGCGTAGATCTCTGAACATTGAACTAACACCTTTTGATCCTGAAATAGAAAGAACCTTTAGTAGAAGATTTAGAAACATCCTATTTGAAATGGCGGACGAGAATGGAATTAAAGCTCTTAGAGATTATTTAGCTTCTGTCTAATTTAATGCACCTTCATGCATAGTGTTGCCAGCCACCACGGCAGTACACTTTGAACTTAAGCCTGGGGTCATACAATTGTTACCCTCCTTTTATGGTTTAGATAAGGAGGATCCATATTATCATGTGAAAGAATTCCTAGACATTTTCTCTACCTTTAGGTTTCAAAACTTTTCAGATGATTTGATCCGGTTATGCCTTTTTCCTTTTTCTTTAAAGGATAAGGTGAAAGCATGGTTGAATTCTCTAGGAGTTGGGTCTATCACTACATGGGACCAACTGTCTAAGAAGTTCTTACAAAAGTTCTTCCCTGTTCACAAAACTACTACTCTCCATAGAGAAATTACCAATTTCATACAAAAAGAGGGCGAACACTTTCATGAATGTTGGGAAAGATGGAAGGACTTACTTCTTAAATGTCCACACCATGGTTTTGAGAAGTGGCAATAGGTTTAATACTTTTATGATGGGTTGACACCCCAAAACCGTCGCATGGTTGATGCCACTAGTGGAGGGTCATTTATGACTAAAAGTAATGTCGAAGCATGGAATTTCTTTGAAACCCTGTGTGAAAACTCCTAGCAAAGGGACTATTCAAATAGAGGTGAAAGAAGTCCTCAACTACAGAAGAAAGGTGGTATATATGAGATAAGAGTCACGCCAGATCTTTATGCCAAGATTGATAGCCTGACAAAGAAAGTTGATGCTCTGATATTGAATAATGGACCTCTATAAACAACTCAAATCGAGTCATGTGTCATATGTTCTAGTCCTGGCCATCCTACACAATCATGTCCATCTGGTGCAGCATTCCCAGAATTTCTCTCTGAACAAGTACATGCTATGAACACCTTTCAGAGAACTGGGAATGATCCTTACTCAGACACCTATAACCCAGGGTGGACTAGACATCTAAATTTTTCTTGGGTAAAAGGACCACAATAAGGAGGACCATCTAGAAATCCTCCTATGCAACCTTATCCCCAAGTTGGTATTCAACAGTTTCCGTAGTATCAACAAGTGCCTCTACAATTTAGGAAACCATCTCTTGAGGATACACTCAATCTTTTTATGCAGAGTTCACTTCAATTTCAAAAAGACACCCAACAAACTTTAGTAGCTAACCAGCAAAGCTTACATGCAAATGTGCAATTTATTGTCAAGCTAGAAATACAGTTGGGTCAACTTGCTGCCACATTAAATGAGAGAGAGAAGGGCTAGTTCCCTAGCCAACCTGTGGTAAATCCAAAGGGACAGTATGAGATTGGCTTTAATTCAAACTAAGAACAATATCATGAGCAAGCCAATTCAATCATTACCCTTAGGTTCGGCAAACGGATCGAGAATAATGTAGAGATGCCTAGGGAAGAATCAAACTCCAAATCAGAAGATCAAAATGAAGCAGAGAGACATTCTAGTGCATCCAAAGTCCAAAAGCATTCTCCAGAAACTACTCATGTGCCATCATATGTGCCTAAAGTGCCTTTTCCTCAACGTCTGGCACCAGTTAAGAAAGGAAACAACTTTAATGAAATATTGGACATGTTTAAGAAAGTGCAAATCAACATTCCATTGCTTGATGCTATCAAGAAAGTCCCTACTTACACTAAGTTTCTTAAAGATTTATGTACTCAAAAGCGTAAGCTGAATGTCCACAAGAAAGTCTTCCTTACAGAGCAAATCAGCTCCATGATTCAAAACAACACTCCTAAATTTAGGGATCCAGGAGCTCTTACCATTTCTTGCGTCATAGGAAAGCATAAGATTGAGAAGACGTTACTTGATTTAGGGGTGAGCGTTAATTTGTTGTCATATTCTATGTATGAGCAGCTAGGACTTGGTGAGATGAAATCAACTAAAATAACACTACAACTAGCTGATAGATCTATCAAGGTGCCCCGTGGTGTTATTGAGGATGTGCTAATCCAGGTTGATAAGTTTTATTCTTCAGTAGATTTCATCGTTCTTGATACTCAGCCTGTCCAAAATCCTACTAGTCAAATTCTGATTATTCTGGGATGTCCATTCTTAGCCACATCTAATGCTATCATAAATTGTAAGAATGGAGTTATGAAGTTATCTTTTAGTAACATGAACATTAAACTCAATATTTTTAATGCTGCACAACAACCAACAGACTCGGATGATATATTTGAAGTGGATATGATTGAGAGTCTAGTGCATGAATCCTTCCTTCAATCTTCTGAAGATGCACTTTAGACTTGCTTAGCACATTTTGACATGGATTTTGACATAGAGAGTTCCACCTAAGAAGTCAATGCATTACTCGACTCTACTCCTATAATGGAGACTGCAAAATGGAAAGCGAAAGTGGAATCTCTTCCACCCTCTGAGTCTAAACCGATCCCATCTATTGAAAAATCACTTGAACTTAACCTTAAACAATTACCTGAAAATCTTGAGTATGCATTTTTAGGTCCTTCTGAGACTCTTCCTGTCATCATAACTTCTAACCTTGAGAAGGAACAGGAAAGCAAGTTGCTTAAAATGTTTAGAGAATATAAGACAGTTATTGGGTGGACGATAGAGGACATGAAGGGAGTAAGCCCCACTTTATGTATGCATCATACTGATCGTGAAGAAAATGTGAAAACATCGCGTGAAATGTAAAGGAGGCTTAACCCTAATATGGAAGAAGTTGTTCAAGCGGAAGTGCTTAAATTATTAGACGATGGTATCATTTACCCCATTTCAGATAGCACGGTTCAAATTGTTCCCACAAAGTCTGGGATTGGTTAATCAAGGTGTTGAGGAAATTTAGTTGGCGGACCCAGGTTATCAAGATTGATTAATTCATGGTCCATTCTTGTCTGACTGAAGATGTTAAACTTATCGCTCCTGGGAGGCAACTCAGATTTTCATTCCATTTCATTTTCCTAGTTAGTTAAGTCAATGTTTGTGGGTTATATTGCTGCAAACCCTCACGAGACTACAACTCGTCCACTAGGGGCAACCTAGGGGTTTAAAGGCTTATTACATACGCTAAATGCAATCGAGAGCACTTACAAAAGTGGTATAGGTAGGATCTTCTTTTTATGATTTTATTTTTGTTATTTTGTTTTTGTTGATTTCTCTCTTGTGCTGACTCACTTTTACGTTGATATTTTTGGGAAAGATGTGATCTGTATGCTTTAAGGGATTATACATTCTATGTGCTCGACCAAGGATATAGAGTGTGCTTTATTTATTTATATCAATCTGAATTAGGGTGAATCAACAGGTAAAATAAGAGTTAGGATAATTAAGGGTGGATTCAAAAGTCCTAATATTCTCCGTGATTGAATTTTCCTTATTGCTTTTAGTTATTTTTCATAGATTTGTGTTAGTAGTTCGCTAAACTATTTGATTGGATTAGTTAATAAGAATCATAAAATTTGAATTTTGACAACAAATCCTCGTGGGAACAATCTCATAATACGTCCCGTATCTACATCTGATTCATATACTTGTGAGTTTAAAATCATTTAAATCAGATTGGTTTAAATAAAACAACACTACCCAAACCTTGAAGCCCACCTTGTGTTCATACCGAGCCTTCCATAGTAATGTAGCCCATCTGGATGCATGTCTTGCCCAAGTTTAACAACCATACCCATGGCCCGCTTAGGTTTTGAGCGAGCTACCCAATCCATTTGGAAGGACACATAGTCTTAGGTGTAGGTACTCCACGAAGCCACCTTGTGTACGTATCAGGCTCCCCGTAGGAAACCCCAACTTATTACATGATAGAGAGGGTGAGGAAGCCCACTTGTGGTACACAGATTCACCCTCTTAACTCACCTTGTGATACACCCACTTAACTCCCCATGAGACATATCTTATCCTTGTATCCAATTGCTAGGACCTCGGTGTCACGTATATATCATCCACACCATCCATTTACTTCTTTAGGACAAGTGTGAGGCCTATCCTTGACGTTAGTACACCATCACCTCTCTCCATAGATGGAATAATATGTGATACCAGATTTAGTATATCCACTATGTAGAGCCTATCTCGATGTATGGGTTAGATCCACCATCACTTTGTGGACCTCGCCTTATAATATATGATATGTTAGTACCTTGAATAGATTATGATAGTTTATCATGGACCATTATAGACTTCTACATGTCTAGTAGGGCGTATCATTCAGCCCTACTCTCATAAGTGACATACCAGTTAAGACGGGTCATCGCCTGTTATATTTGATAATCGTGCTAATATACTTAGTCTAGTAGGATACACTGAGATCATGTTTAGTATTACATCATGTTACATGTCCATATGCATCATTTGTATGCCTATTGTGAGGAATGGTTAATCATAGCATTGTCATTGGGATGAGTTATTTAGGGGACTCCTTAATAGACGGAGTTGCCCCGCATGATCGCGCAGTATGCGTAGGTTTGATACATGACTAGATGGTATGGTTCATGCATCTCGCATTTTGTGTGACATGATCACTTGGTGCCCTAGCGATATCAGGGCCTCCACAGGCACATTATGGACGGCCAGATGGGATACCAAAAATATTTAGTTCTAGCACTGTGGGTGCTTTGGATGTCCTTGGATGAAAGTCCCAGAATCCTCTTGGTACTAGAGGAGACTCCAATGTCTAGACTGAGTGGATACATGTGCGCTTGGGTGTCGAATACTAGTAGGCGGCGTCTCCCACTATGTCATGGTTATTTGGAAGGGAGTGCGGCCTTATCTGCCCGAGTGAGGGGGCTGTAAGCTAGACTGAGTTTCAATAACTCATAAATGGGTCCACTTCGACGAGCTGAGTAGGTATTGACAGACTACTAGCTAGGTGGATAGTGAGGTCTTTTCCACTTGCCAGTTGTGCGGCTAGGGAGGCGACAGTCATTGTGGAGTATACTAGTCCCAAGTGTTATCCCAGTGATTAACCATACTAATATGTGGACTTACTGAGAAGGAATTGCGTACTCAGCATTTGACTCATTCATTCATTCATTCACTATCCACTCGGGTTAGTCGTGAGCAACTAGATCATTACGTGTATCTTCGCAATGGCCATGATTTCGGTTGGGTACGCGAATAACTTGAGATCAGGAGTTTACTATGTTGAGTCAGCTATCCAAATTTAAGTATGAGATTGGTTTGGATAGAAGTCCTTTATGATGAGCCCCATAACTTGTGATACTACATGGTATCATCCTGATTACACACTCCAGCTTTGTCATCTCTTTTGCATTGCATCCTCTGCATATGAAATTTAGTTTACTATGTTTTATGCATTGCATGGTTTAGATATGGCTAACGATATTCGTGGACTTATCCAGATTTGTATATTGCATTGCATCCTTAGTATATGAAATTTGACTTAATATGTCTCCCCATTGCATAACTGATCTACATTGTTTCGTTAGTATATGACATTTCCTTATTATGTCTTTGCATCGCATAACATGGATAAGGCTGATGGTATTTATGGACTTGCTAGTATTTTCGCTTACTCTGATATTTATATGCTTAGCACATGCATTGCACACACATACACCACCCTCTATGCTTCTTGTAAGCTTATGCACGATCATTGCATGTAGGTGATGTTAGGTCGTAGTAGTATTGAGGCAGGGACATGGAGGCTGAGCTTTGTAGAGATTTTATTTTATACATGTATTTCCTTTCAACATTGTAATCAATGATTTATATTAGTGGATATGTTATGATAATGTTACTCTTGTGATTTAGGTACACTTGTGGTTATGCTCCTTTAGAAAAAAAAATTTTACACCAAAAATCCTCCTTGTAGGATCCCATGATCGAAAATCTGGCGTATGTACACTAGGAGCCGAGAATGGGGTACTACGAAGGCCGTCAGCGTTGGATTTGGCGTTTGGGAATTTTATGAGCTCAGTTTTCGAGTTTGGGGCGTGACACAGATCATTGTGGCATAACCGTTACAACAACACCCATTAGCGACCAATGCCCCAAAGATTGCCGATATCCAAACCATGGATTCTAAGAACACTATTAGCACTGAAGTTGTCCCATCTCATAGCCCTTCTGAAGTAACAGATCTATCTTTAGTGTCTGAATATATGCTCGACATATCTTCTACACCTCCTACTACGATCGATTAAGTAGAAGAAGAGGAAGAGGCACCACTCCTTCACCGTTCAGGCGAGAAACCATCTTCCCAGCCACCAGTTCCTTTATTCGATGAACAAATTCCTCCAATAGTTGAAGACTCTTCATCTTTTGAGGGAACTGTCGTCATGGCTGAGGCAGTTGCGACGATTGATGTCCCAGAGCCTGACTGGCATCTATCACCTACTCTTATACCGACAATGGTAAGAGATGCTCCGACTCACCCTGCTCCTAACGAAGATGAACCTCTGGTCGATGATACCATTTCTTCATTTGAGAGGGCCCTTTCCAAGGACATCGTTGTGGCCGAGTTGCCTTCTCTCTCTAGCAATCTGCAGAGCATCAAAGCAGAACTTCAAATTCTCTTACAAAAGGGAACAACTGGATCTCTGTCGGTTGAGATGGTTGATAAATTCGAATGGCTTGCCGAGTTGTACATGTTTTCTCTTGGTCAGATCCCAACTTAATAGACGAGTTATCCATACTTCAGGAGTTTTTAGGGATTATCAAAGCACACAACCACATACATGTTATTGTTGACCAAAGCAAAGCGGAACATTTCATGGCCGAGTCCCAAATGACTTCTACCAAGGATATCGTCAAGGACCTTGTGACTGAGACCATTGAACTGAAGACCTCTGGGACTAGGCATGAGGACGCTGAAAGTAGAGCTAATGATGCTAAAGAGGGTCTATGTGGAAGCACATTTAAAACACATCCGCTGAAAGGAGACGGTCAAACAATTGCTAGTGTTTATTAAGACTCAAACAACCACCATCGGCTGATTTCATCCATTAGTAGTTAAGAAAGAGGCCACTTTATAGTGAAAGACCAATCAGAGACAATAATCACGTCACTACAATGCTTCTCTTTTGTTGAATTATAAATCTATATCGAAAATCACTTATCAATGAAATTGGCCATCGAGCCTATTTTTCTTTTTTCATGCCTTAGTTTGTTTGTACTCTTTTGTGTTTGTAATTGACTACTGACTTGGCCTTTAAAACCCGAAACATTGTGGGCTTACTCTAAATTTAAAGCCTCAATCACTACACATCCCTGGCGATCGGAACATATAACGACTTTCTTGCTTAATCGCTTTAGATTGTGGGTGCCAAAATCACCTATTTAAACTGATCCAAACCTCATTTGAATCTACACTAACCTCATCTTCACATCTCTGTGTTGTTTTCATGGCTTCTAACCCTTCTTCATCATTGATGCTTATATTTATCTAAAAGAAATCTTTGAATGGGGCTTAACAAAGTTCTGCCAATCCTTGTTACTCTTTGATGTGAACTATTTCGTCAAAGAGGCTTCACAATGACTAAATCAGACGTTGCACTTGGGGAACTCCTCCAAAAGCTAAAACATTTGTATTTTATGGGATGTTGTTGTCTCAAGCTTACCTTTGACTCTGAAATGGTCTCTAGATACATCCGTCAGTAAGCATTGGACAAGGAAGACTCTGTAGAAGTGAGTAAGACTCATGAAATAGCTTGGCATGACCGATTACATTGGGTTCAGACACATCAGTTCAATCGTACCATGCATCGTGCTTTGCAATCTTATCGCACTGGACTGATGGAAGAACTCAAGGAACGAGAATGTTCCTTTTTCACGAAAGACGTGGTCGTCCTAAAAGACCTCTCATTTTTGGATGAACAAATCACCATCTACCAAATGCGGTCGAAAATAAGCCTCGATGCAAAGAGAGCAGCCAAAAATAGGGTTTCTTCAAGTAACATTTGTGTTGACTAACTACTTCACCTTCTGTCGATTATCATCGAGAAGGGGGTAATTGGGCACCGACGCAAGAGAAGAATGAGACGGAGATGCAGGCTATCCTTGAAGAGTTTGAGGGAATGAAGATTTAAGTCACTTGGTCATTTCAAGTTTCCCTTTCCATTTCTCTTTCGTACATATATAATGCGGTCAACGATATGCAAGTTATGAAATAAATCTCCCTTTTATCAATAAAATTGATTTTTTTGGCAAGGCATGGGATGTTTTCCTTTCAGGTACTATAACTTCGACCATTGGTCATGGCTGGAGATGTTTGGAAAAGATAACTAGTTTGGACAGCGTCCCTAAAGTCAATTGAGTTTCTTTAGCACTAGTTAGCCTTTCAACACTTAGCCATTTTTCCACTTAAGTATGCTTTATTAAATGCGCAACATTCCTCAAGGTGTCTCATTTATTCCATTACATTCCCCCATATTCTTGGAAAGAAATTGACAACACAGCCATCTGCTTTGAGTTCCCAACTGTCAATGCCTATATGATGTGTGCATTTATTACTCCTCATAATGTCTATACAAAAAACTCCCCACTTGGATTTACAGCACACCACAAACTGGAAACCTGAGCAACTAGCCTTGACGCCATGACTTCTAATCTCTTCTCTCAATCCTTAAGGGTTCTGGAGGAAATTTTTAAAGGAGGGATCGATTCTTTCTCCCATTCCTCATTCCTTTGCAATGCTCATCCCTTTCTTAGGGATGACACTAAGGAAGCCAAGACCGATGGATCTCTGTAAGAGGTTCTTAAGGTGATTTTGGACCTCCAACGACTTGGAGAAGCACACTCCAGGGCTAACTATGAGATCGAACGATGCACTGCCCCATTGATTGAACTCTTGGCCCTCCGTGTTGAGTCCATGACTCTTTCGGCTCGTTATGATGTAGCTTTGAAGAATCAGTTGCACGATTCGTCAACATCACTTCAATAAAGAGATGTTATGATCCATGAAGGTTGTACTTGGCAACCTCTTCACTGACCATTTCGAGACCCAACGACTCTATCTAGACTTTGATCGACTGCACAATCGGGACCTGGGAAACTTCATCGAGTCCTAGATAGAATTCTATCGGGCTAGTGAAGATTCTAGTAAGTCTGAGAGGTTAGAGGCCGAGCAGGAATTTGTAGCCATCGACCGCCATATCGATAAAGTTAGTAACCTTCTTCCTAAGCTCATAGACAGTAATCATCTTGGAGAAGTAAACGTGTGATGGCCTTAAAGGCCAAGGAGTCGGCTTCCCAAAAATTTGAAGAACTCAAGGCAGCTTATTAGTGATTTGGCCAATTAGTACGCATTTTTATTCTTTTTTTTTTTTAAAATTATAAACGAATGGCCTTTATTTCAAGGTCTTTTTATATAAAAAAAAACTTATTAATCCTTTTGTCCTTTAACTTCAATTGGCCTATTCCTTAATAACTTCCCACAATGAGGGGAAGTGAGGCTTCAAGAATGGGCCATTTATCGAAGCCTTAATGACCCTTCCATTCATATCCCTTAAAATATATGCTCCTCCTTTGAGAAGTTAGACAACAATGTATGGTCCATCCCATGTGGGAGACCATTTCTTACTGAGAGCAAGGTCTTTCTGATTGATAGGTAGTATCACCTTCCATACCATATCTCCTACTCCAAAGGATTTCCTTTCACCCACTTGTTATAAGCACGAGCAATGACCGCTTTGTGAGTGACGATCGAGTCAAGGGCTTTCATTCGAACTTCATCTAGCTAATCGAAATCGGCTAACATCACTTATATAGACTTAGGAGGGGTTAATCTAGCTTGATAAGCAGTTCGTAAAGATGGCACTGTGACCTCTAAGGGTACTACTGCATTGTACCCATATGTTAACAAAAATGGACTCATGCCAGTATTGGCACATGGTGAATTTCTTTAAACCTAAAATGCTTCTGATAACTTTACGTGCAAATTTTAAGAATTTTCCTCGATCATTTTCCTCAGAATATTTTTTATTACCTTATTACTAGCCTCAACCTAGCCATTAACTTGTGCGTAATATGACATTGAATGAAAATTTTTTATTCCATACTTGTGGCCATCGCTTATACTTCCTTGGTCAAAAATGTTGCACATCAATCAATCGTAATGGATTCTGTAATTTCAAATCGATGGATAATATTCTCAATAAATTCAATGATTTCTTAGTGACTGACTCCTTTCATGGGCTTTGCCTATACCCATTTGGTGAAGTAATCGGTTGTAACAATTATAAATGAATCCATCCATGATGAAGGTTGATGGATTTGTCCTATTAAGTCGATTGCCCAACCTCAAAATGGGTAGGGTTTTATAATAGAATGTATCTACATGGCGGGTACAACTGGATCGACCCATTATTTTGACAAGCCTCACAACTCTTAGCATATTGAATATAATAGGCCATCATCATCGACCAGTAGTATTCGTAACATCTAAGCTTAAGCCTCATTTTTCTTCTGGCTTGGTGGGTCCCACATATTCCTTCGTGGACGTTTTCCATTGTTAGCATAGCTTCTTTCTAAGACAGGCATCGAAGCAAAACACCATCGGCCCCTTTACGATATAATTCGTTGTCGATCATGACATAATTGGCGGTCGATCTCCTCACATTCTTGTTAATCTTGGTACACGGGCTCTGTAGATAATCCATGAGATGGGCCCTCCAATCTTCTTCCTCTAATTCTATCTGGCATATCTTTATAACATCTCCTTTCTCAAAGATAGATGGTAAGGATCTTCTCTGGACAAAAATTGTTCACTCAGCCGGCCCTCTCAGGGCATCAATCCTTGTAGTGAACTGCACCATTTCATTGACATCCATGTTATGTTCCTTAGTCACATGTATCAATTCCACTTCTTTGAAATGGTCCAACATTTGGGTCACTAAGGCGTAATATGGAAACAAAGTTGTTCTAGTGCATTTGAACAACCCTCCCATTTGATTGATCACCAACTGTGAATCATTTATAACAATCACTGTCCTTGCACCCAATTCTTGTTTCGACCAGAAATAAAATGTATTTAATTTGGGAATTATCTTACTAAATGATAACAAATTAAGAATGAAGGGAATGACCATCATATATTATTCATTTATTTTGGATTCATTTTACATCCTTCGATCCTTTGATTCTAAGATAAAATACTTATAACCAAAGAATACAAATATTGAATGAGCTTAATGTCGATTTTGGTAGCATTTCTGCTCATATTATTCGATTCTTCATAATAGAAGAGTTGTGTAGATCGAGGATTTGCATATCCTTTTGGAATAATGTAAAGGAATATTGAAATCTTCAGGTAACTGCAATATCATGAAAACATCATGATTCATGAGCCCCGCTTTAAATTACCCGCACAACTCTTCGTTGAGTTACATGGATCGAGGAGTTGTGCAGGTCCGTGCAACTCGTCTCAGTTGCGCATCCCTCCTTGTTCTCTCCAATACCTGTCAGAGGTATCGAAGTCTTCTCTCTTTGACTGATCCAATCCCTCAAATGAAGGGGTAGGGGTATTTATAGGCTTTCGTACATGTGGGACCTTGAATCCTATGCCATGGGACTCACTTCGCATTATGACAAAAACTCATGTGTATCCACCAAGAACGAGTTGCACGGACCTATGCAACTATGATGAGTTGCATGGTCCAGCGCAACTCATAATCTTTGTGAAATTTTGTTGCTCCTGTGCAACTCGTATATCTGCGCAACTTGTTGTCTTCCTCTTCTTTTTCCTCAATTTCTTTCTTCTTCACTTATATTATGATGATGGCTTTTATGCTCTAACAGATGCCCCCTGATCTGAGGTTTGATCGTTCATCAGGTTGAATTGAAGGATCAAAATTCTTGTCTGATAGTCGAGTTTCTTAGACCCATGCAACTCAATGAATCGGGTCTTACGCAGCACGAATCGGGTCCCGGTCGGTTATAAATACAGGCCTTTAAAATTATTTGTCTTCAAAATCTTCACTCAGCCAGGATTTTTCGTCATGTAACTCTTGTTGCCCTCAAAACTTGTTGCCTATGCAACTACCATTGCCCACGTAACTCCCTGTACTTAGTACAATTTTTATAAATTCTGAAACTCTGTCGAATTGTCTTCTTGACATCCTTTCATTTCATCTTCTTGATATAACTAGGAATATGTCAAAACAATTGAAAACTTCTGCTGATAAAGCTGCGTCTTCAAGAAAGAAGAATCATGCATCTTATCCAGAAGCCAGAAAAGTTACTTAGAACTCTTAGAACTGTGTAGAAATTTACAAGGAAACTATTGAATTTTATAATCCTTCTGAGAATGGAACGATCATCATTCTTATAAATATACGATGTCATTAGTTGATTCTTTACAGTGAGCCAGCTGACCAAATGTCACGCCCCAGACTCGGTAACCGGACCTCACAAGGAACCCGATGACCGGTTCTGGCCGCAACAGCCTCCGTAGTACCCCATTCTTGGCTCCTGAGGCAGGTTCCGATCCTGGGATCCTACAAGGAGGATTTTCACAACAATATAATCATTTCCAATACGAGCATACCCAAGATCACAGCGAGTAAATCTGAGAATAACAAAGGCACAAATCACAAAATCCACTATGAATTTAAACTTTTACAAGCTTACATCAGGTCCAAAAGGACATACATAAGATAACAGAAGAAAGAAGAAAGAGAATCTGCAATACTGGATCTTCGGCTCGCACACCTATCCAAGCTCTGCTGCTAAGACACCAATTACGATCTCCTGCACGCATCAATTGTGCATAAGCTTATGGAAAGCTTAGAAGGTGGTGAAAGTGTGTGACAATGGTGCTTAGAAGAAGATAGAGAATGTAAAAGGGAGTCACGATCAATACTAATACCACTAGCCTTACTAAGGCGATCATGAACACAAGAAGCTATGCCAAGGTAGTATGATAATGTAGGAAGTCATATTAAGGCTATATAGTGCAATGCGTAATGTAATGTAATGAGTACTGGGCGCCATGCCAAGGCGATGCAATATGAGGCTTACACAGCCGATGCAAATGCAATAATGCGAAGTAATGCCAGTGCTCATATCCAATCCACATATCAAGTACATTTCCATCATAAGAAAATCACTGGGATCCATTACACTACTGGATGACTGCCGCTCTACAGACCCTGCACAGTCAAACGAGCGTAAGAGACCTCACTACCCGCCTGTGGATAGCCAATCACCAACTAGGCCTGAAGGTAGCGGACCCATTCACGAGCTGGTCAGACTCAGCCTAGCAATGCCCTCTTACATCAGGCGAGTAAGGCCACACCCCTATCCAACCGACTACACGACAGTGGGAGTCGCGGCCTAACGGTATAAGGCCCTCATGTGCTCATATATACCACTCGGTCACGGCGCTGGAGCAGATCCTTAGTACCATGGAAGTTTTGAGAATTTCACCCATGGGCATCCTATGCACCCGGTATGCTCAAGTAACATTTTCGGTATCCAAACATCGCCATCCACGATGTATCTGTGGAGGCTACAGCCCTGATGAAGTAAGGGCGATAATGCTCACATGCTATGCAATGCCAGATGCATGAATCACACAATCAACTATGCATCAATCCCAAGCATCTAACGTGCTCAATAGGGGATACTACATCCCTCGGGAAAAGTATCATGCAATGCCCGATGACACAATATGACCACACATACATAGTGTCAACCAAGCATACAATGATGTACATGGGCCATGAAGATGAGTCTAGACGCATTATGCAGTGATATACAAAGTAGCACACTCCTATCCAAGAAGGGACCAAGACTAGGTATTTAGACAATATCCATAAGGAATCTCACCTCTAGTGAGGGCCCATTTACCTGGAGAATCCCATGCATGGACATGCATATACAATGTGGGCCTCATGGCCACATCTGGATGGTTGTGTAAGATCTCCACCATTAATTGGTAGGTCCTACACATCCAAATGAGAGAGAGGAAAGAGATTACATGAGGAGAGAAAAGATTTACTTGATGAAGAAAGCACCCACCTAGATAAACCTTGAAATTTACATCACCATCATCGATAGGCTCCAAGCAACATGGATCAATGGTTGGGATGAGTTTTCAATGGAGGGATTGAGAAGAAAAAAGGAGAAGAAGGGGCTGGAATGGAGGGAAGAGGTGCTGGATTTTTTGGAGGGGAGTTGCTAAGGAAGAAGAGAAGAGAGAGAGAAATGAGAGAGAAAGAGAGAGAGAGAGAGAGAGAGAGAGAGAGAGTTGTTGGGAGGCAATCATGGCCTCTCTCTCCTTGGTTAGAGAAACCATAATGGCTTATGGTGATAATAACAAAGTGTTATGCTTAGTAGGTCGCTTGGTGGTGTTTTTGGTTAGTGGTGTAAGTTATGGATGTTTGTGTAGTGTGTGGGTAGTGTACCTTGGAACTTGTGCCAAGGGAGGTGGTGGTCCACACATGCACTCCACCTAAGTGGGCCACATGATCAATGGTCATATAATGAAATGTACATAACTTTTGATCTACATATCGGATGGACGCACAAGACGTGGCGTTAGAACCGCGGTGACGATGCGGTCGCAATGGCATAGGTTTCAACTCGATCTGAGTCGGGTCTTCATGACTAAACTTATAGATGACTGAAAACACTATCTAAGGTCACGGGTCACCGGGATTCAACTAGTAGGACCGCGAAACCAAGATGGATGGAATGCATACTTACACACACATGCACACATGCGAACTCGGGTCAGGTCTCACACCAAATGATCTGAGATAATCTTATTTATGCAGATAACTGGATTATGACAGAAATAAGAATTTTAGAACGATATCTGGAAGAGAATGGATCTCGCCAAAGAATCGATAAAATTCATAAGATGTGATTCTTATGCCCATGCTATGATCCTCATCATCCCTTTCCTACTCATTATTTTGAAATCGCTCAACAACACTTCTTTACCGAAAGATCATCCTAGAATATAGAAAGATTCTTAGCGATGGGTCTCTTATCTCCTCTTGATTTCTATAGTGCTTAGGCTCAAGTCATTGCTCAGAAACATGCTTCCATCCTTGTAAGCCCTGTATCTTAAACCGTACCATTACAAAGACTTCTGCGATCCTCCCTGTCAAATTTTGGCTACTTATGATTTGTAATCGGCATTTGCACGTGACACTGAGTTACATTCTGTCAAACTAAGTCATCTCAGCCTGAGACTTGTATCATTGTGACTACGCCATCACTGCGGTTCCAATGCCACGTCTCATGCATTGATGCGATACCCAGGCTAGGAGTTGTGGGCCAGCCTTTATATTAAGAAAAATGTCACACGTTGCGAATTCTGAGAGAATCTCTTCAACCTTTCACATCAATCAATGTACTAGTCAAGTACACATCCATCACTCACCCATCCCTCTCTCAACCAAAGTCAACTCTCTCTCTCTCTCCACCCATCCCTTCCTTACACCCATCACTATCCCTCTTTCCCATCCATCACCACTCCTCTCTCTCTCTCTCATTTCTCACTCCATCCCAAGCACAAAGAGAGGAAACGTCCAAGGGAGAGGAGAAGCTAGGTGTGGCCCACTTCTTACCCCTCTCATCTCTCATCTCCACCCTTCAATCTTCATCTCCCACCATCAAAGAGGAAGCCTAAGAGCTAAGGAGTTTATGAAGCCTAGAAGACGCAGAATCGGTGGGTGTTTTATAGGCTTAGATTTCATGTTTTAATGATGGGCTAAGTGGGGCCTACCGATTGATGGTATGGATCTCACTTTGGACCCTAAGTGTGGTCGATGGCCCACTGTGATTCATATGATCATCCCATGATGGGGCCATTCTCCATGGACCCCATCATGCTGTTTATTTTCCTAGTGTGAAAGGGTCATCTAGACCTTGCATTTTGGTGGAGAAGGGATCTCCACAGTTGATTTTAATTTGGGGGGCCCACATGTAATGGGACCT
The DNA here is from genome assembly GCA_037074715.1 of Magnolia kwangsiensis. Taxonomy (NCBI): domain Eukaryota; kingdom Viridiplantae; phylum Streptophyta; class Magnoliopsida; order Magnoliales; family Magnoliaceae; genus Magnolia; species Magnolia kwangsiensis. The sequence continues at coordinate 103,269,467 of CM073576.1, read as the reverse complement.
ACTTGATGTACGTTGTGCGCATAGAAGGGAGGGCTCATAATGTCGGGGTCCCTCCATCAAACTCATGCTCTCTCTCTCTACCATTTTATGTTTGATCATGGCCCACCTAATATGTATTGATGGACGGTAGGGAACATAACTATACAACTTTTATTGACGTCAGTAAATTCTGTGGGGCCCACCCATGATATATGTATTTATTTGTGCTACCCAGCAGCATGGGCCCCGCACACGTGTGGACTCCACCATGATGTATGGTCACGTAGGACCCACTGCCTATAGCAGATTGGCTGGTGTACGTGTACAACAACAATAAAGCTATTGTATTAATGTTTGTAAGTTTTGTGGGTCACACCCATGATGCATGTATTTAATCCACACCGTCCACCCTATTTCCTAGCTCATTTTAGGTATTGAGCTAAAATATGAAGCCAATCCAAATATCTGGTGGGTCACACCATCAAAATAATTATTTTAATATTGATAAATTATTAGGGCCTACTGTGATGTTTCTATGTATCAAAACGTACCCAATATTGGGTTCATTGGACCTGTCCCGAACCCGAGAACCCAGTAGGTGGATTGGATTGCCCTAATGTGGGCCCCACCTATAAAATCCTTTGAAAAATAAAAAAATACAAAATGAATAATAAATAATAATAATATGTAGAGGCCATTGCTACCAGTGTCCAGAGGATGCTACAGCAAGCAGCATTCTGCTGCTTGGAATGGGTAGGGTAAGTGGGCCCCACCTTAGGCGCCACTATGATGCATGTTGAACATCAACACCATCCATTTCATGGGTTCCTTTTAATTAATGGGGTACGCCAAAAATCAGCCGTACATGGAACTCAAGTGGTCCACACTATAAGAATCAGTGAGAGATTGAACATCTACCATTGAAACCCTTTTGGGTCACAGAAATTTTGGATAAATATGATATTTATTTTCCTCTTAATTTAGGTCTCTGTAACCTTATCAACAAATGGGATGAAAATAAACATTATGGTTGGCCCCACGTGGGACCCACCTACAGTGGAAATGGATTGGCTCAGCTACCATGCACCAACTATATAGCTGATTGACATCAACAAGTTCTGTGGGAGCCCACCTTGATAAATGTGTTCTATATCTACACCTTCCAGTGTTTCTGGATGGTGGGACCCCTTGATGCATGTGGTTTATATCCACTCCGTCCAACTGATTGGGACGTGGGCCCCACCCCACACGTGTCGCATGTGTGGAGGTGGGACCCACCTTGATGTATATGCTCTATATCCACACTGTCCATCCGGACGGGTGGTGTGAGGCCACCATGATGTATTATTTCTCTAAGCCATCCATTGATAGGACCCCAATGATGTATATATTTCATCTGGCCATCCACTACTGGTGGAACCCACCTGGATGTAGTGTTGTATCCACTCCGTGCATCCATGGTCCCATGTGAGGTATGTATTTCCTCTAACCATTCATCTATTGGACGAGCAGGAAGGCTGTTGTAGCAACGTCAGCAAGTTCTGTGACCCACCATGATGTATTTTCATCCATGTTGTCCAGTAACCATGGGTCCCAACGTGATGTATGTGTTGTAATCTGCACCATCCACCCATGGATAGTGGGACTTACATGATGTATGTATTTTATATCCATGCCATCCATTCATGTTGTTGGGTGTGTAGGGCTAACTTGCTGTACACACAAGGCCCACCTGCTGCACACGCAGGGCCCACCTGTTGTATGTGCGAGGCCCATTTTGGCTGAACGTGAAGCCCATTGTGGCCATATGTGAGGCCCATTGTGGCTGTGAGTGTGAGGCCCACTTGATTGTGTACATGAGGCCCATGTATGTGGCCCAATGTGATGTATTTGAGGCCCATGATTGAGGCCCAATGTGACATATACCCGGGCCATGTGTTGGGGCCCATTGTGATGTATATACTGTCCGATTATGGGGCCCATTATGTTGCATATTCGGCCTGTGTATGAGGCCCACTATGATATATTTGTGGCCCATGTAATGAGGCCCTTTATGATGTATGAGTGGCCCATGTAATAAGGCATGAGGTGTTGTATATTGTGGCCCATTTGATGAGGCCCAATGTGATGTATGTTGGCCCATATGACTAGGCCCAATGTGATCTATCTGAGACCTATGAGTGTGGCCTAATGCGATGTATATGAGGTCCTTGTATGAGGCCTATTGTGATATGTACTAGGCCCATGTGATGTGGACCATTGTGATGTATTTGAGGCCCATGTGAGGTCCATTATGATGTGTATTAGGCCCTTATGTGAGACTATGGACCCATTATATGCTAGGCTCCATGTGGGCCATTCTTTGGGAGCAATGTTGGTTAAATGTCCACATTGATGGGCAATAATGGTTAAATGTCCACATTGTGACCTTCCCTTAGGCCTTTGTTAGGCCTATTCTCATCATTCTAAGTGGGTTGACCCTAATCATTAGGCCCCATTGATGTTTGCATGACACACCTATTCATATTGGGTTAACTCATAAAGTTGAGCCCCCATTGGTTGCTCGTACGATTATTTCCTTTTAATCTTGGAGTCCATCTAGGACTTATTTGGACCCCCTTAGGGCATCTAGCAGGTCATATGATAGTATGGTGAAAGAAGCTCGTCCCGGATCCTTAGGAATATAGGTAGCCCACCAAGGCCCAACCTTGATATTAGGAAAGTACAACATCACTATAGATAGAGGGATCTGTGTTATCTGATTTGGTATATTCACTTTCGAGGACTGATCCTCATATTATGGATTAGATCTGTGGTCCTTCTATGGACCTCGCCATATATATAGGCCGATCATAGATTACGACTATGTTTGTGTACGCATTGAGTATGTGTTAGCATAACATTGTGATCATATGAGGCCTATCGTGACCATGTGAGGCCCATTGTGATTACCTGAGGCCCATTATAACCATGTGAGGCCTATTGTGGTTATATTAAGCCCATCGTGATCATATAAGGCCCATTGTGATGGATGAGGCCCATCATGTATGTATGAGGCCGATTATGATGTGTGAGGACCATTGTGTTGATATGAGGTCCTTGTATGAAACTTATTGTGAATGTATAAGGCCCATTACGATATGTGAGGACCATTGTGTTGTGATGATATGAGGCTCATTGTGATGTGTGAGGACCATTGTGTTGTGATGGTATGAGGCCCATTGTGATTGTATGAGACCCGTTGTGACTAAATGAGGCCCATTGCTATGTGAGAGGTCCATTATGATTGTGTGAAATTAATCATTATTATGTTCGATAATCATGCATAACATCATGTTACATTCCCATACGCATCATTTGCATGTTTGATAAGAGATGCAGTTGACCATTACATATGTCATTAGGCAAGTTGTTTATAGGACTCCTTGATAGGTAGAGTTACCTCACATGAGCACGCGGTATGCACAAGGTTGATGCATTAATGGATTTTTTGACTCATGCATATTGCATTTTATGATATAACCACCGTACGACCTAGCGACATCAGGGCCATAGCCTCCACAGGTATATCGTGGTTGGCCAAATGGAACAATAAAAATCTTTTCTACATGGGGTGTCATAGATATCCTTGGGTGAAAGTCCCTAAACCCTCTAGGTACCAGAGGACGCCCCAACGTATAGACCGAGTGGATACATGAGCAGCTGAGTGGTGAATACCAGTAGGCTGCATCTCCCACTGTGTCGTGGTCTGTTGGGAGGGGGTGTGGCCTTACCCACCCGAGGGAGTAGGCAATGCTAGGCTGAGTCTGACCAGCTCATAAATGGATCCGCTATCGATGAGCCGGGTAGGCATCGGTATACTACCGGCAAGGGGTAGTGAGGTCTCTTCCACTTACCTAGTTGTGCACTTGATGGGGTGGCAGGTGGCCTCGAGTGTACTAGACCTCAGTGATGATCCTAGAGATGTACGGTATTGATATGTGGACTTACTGAGCATGAGTTACGTACTCAGCATTATACTCATTCATTCATTATCCACTCAGGCTGGTGATATGCAACTAATTATTGTGTACCGTCATAATGGCCAGGATTTCAGTTGGAGCGCACGACCAACCTGAGACCAGGAGTTTACCACATTGAGTCTATCTATCTAAATTTAGGTATGAGACTGGTTTAGATAGAAGTCCCTTGTGATGGACCCCATAGCCTACGATATTAAGTACTATCATCCCGACTTCATACTCCAACTTGGTCATTTCATTCGCACTGCATATTGCATTACATCCACGGCATATGATATTTTGGATTGCTATGTTTATGTATTTATATGGCTTAGAGACGACTGACGGTATTCATGGACTCATCTGGATTTTCATATTGCATTGTATCCTCAGTAAATGATACTTGGCTTACTATGTCTCCGCATTGCATAGTTAATTTACATTGCTTCATCAGTATATAATATTGACTTATTATGTTTTTACATCGCATAGCCTGGATAAGTTTGATGACATTTATGGACTTACCAACATGTTTTTGCATTGCTCTGATATTGCAAACTTGGCTCTTACCTTTTTTTTTAACACACACCCCACACTTATGCTAGTGAAATTTCACCATCTATGGATACTCGAACCTTTGACTGGGTGTTAAAACTCCTGAGAGTCTACCACCCGAGCTTACCTTGAGCACACACACTTACACCACCCTCTAAGCTTTCTATAAGCTTATGTATGATAGATGCGTGCAGGTGGCATTAGGTCACAGCAACATTGAGCTTGGAGCGCGGTCTTTTGAAGCTTTGATTTTTGATATATGTATATTTTCCTTTCAGCAGTGTATTAAAATGTTTATATTAATGGATATGTGATGATGATGTTGCCTTTATGATTTGGGTAAACTTGTGGTTATGCTTCTTATGAGTTAAATGTATGTTGAAAAATCCTCCTTATAGGATCCTAGGATCGGAATCTAGCGTATGGATGTTGGAAGCCGAGAATGGGGTACTACAGAGGCTGTCGGCACAGGATTCGGTGATCAAAAATTTTATCAGCCCAGTTTCTGAGTTTGGGGTGTGACAATCCTGGAGCAAATTGACATCTTTGATGCGATTATAGTCAAGTCAGAACATTTTTACGAAGATGCAACTATTTTTAGAGGCTTTGTCAGCCATTGTTCTCCAATTACCAATTCATTCCACCTTCCTTTAGGTGAAATCAGTATCACCTTGTGGGATCTTCTTTACATAGAAGGTCTTCCCATTATGGGTAATATCTTCGATGCATATATACCTTCAAACGAAGAATTTACCCTCACTTCTGCAGGAGAAAATAAATTTGAGATTTTAAAGATTGCTCTCGGACTCTTCAGAGAAATGTCTAATTCTCCACAGCTCAACGAAATTAATTCCCTTGACTGGTTGATGCATTTCTCTTGAAAACTACGATATATCTTGCTCTTTCTTCTATCTTTTTTGAAGTCTTCATCTTATATACATTCATATCATCCTATTTTAATAACCATATCATTATCTTGACAGTTTTATAGGTCAAAATCATCGAGACCTTAAGATTATTCGCCAGAATATTAAGAGCACCACCAAATATAGTTCTTCTTACGAATTAACCACTTTTCTAAGTTACTGGCTAAGCTTGGTGATATTTTTAAGTTCAAAATAAGTAGAAATCATTAGGCTGACTTTCTTCATGGTCATAGATGCAATGACGAAAGGTCAGAAGTATTTATTAGCTTCTCCAGTTCTTTGGTCACTATATCATGCTTTCGGAGAAATCATTTCCGGCTTTAGAGGTTCAACCGCCGAGTCTTTTCCAGTCTATGCTCCTTGGCATTTCTTCATAGGCTGGCTAGGAGTGTATTTTCTTTGGACCTTTGTTAATTCTGAAAGATCCTATTCAGACCCTTATCGGCTTCCACTTTAGCATTATCAACTGAGGAAAGTGATCGAAGAATCGAATGGTTGGGTCACTAGAAAAAGAGAGAACAGTGATTCTATTGACTTCTTTCAATTTCCATTCATTAGCTTTCCAGAGGATATAGAAGTGATTGATGATGATTCTATCTCTTCTAGTGAACATCCATTCCTTGTTTCCATTAGATTTAATATTCTTCCATTGAGGGGAGGTAGCACATTCTGGCGTGAACCATATTATCCAAAAAAATTTGATCGTCAATTTAGACTTGATCAAACTATGCCAAAGATTTATGATATCGTTACTAGAACAATGAGAAGTTATGGCATTGGACCATATAATTGGGCCTTGATATGGAGGCAACTTTTGAATGTTCATACCGGATCACGCTTCATCATTCCTCGTTATAATTATCCAGTTCATGCTTCTTATTGTTAAATGCATTGGTGGGCTCATCAGTTTCATTTGGTGCACAATTATTATCCAGTAGATCATGTCATATGGATTCTTCCGCCATGTGTACGAAATTATCAGAAAGACCAAGGCATAGGTTACTTTGAACAAACATATCATGCCCATGTTTTCAAGCTAGCTTTACATAAAGATTTCTTCAGAAGATACTGTTTATGAAGTGAAGCCTACTGATACCCTTGAAGGATGGATAACATTTGGTATTCCTTTAAAGAATTCAAAGAATGTATTTGTATTCTCAAATTGTCCAGAAGAAAATGATGATACTTTGCGATTTCATCTTCCTCCGCCCTTACGAATTTTACAAGATAACCTTCCTTCATCATCAGGAAAGCATGAGAAACATCATCACTCACTTTAAAAGGATAAACATATTATAATTGAGGACTCGTAGTCGATCTTAAGAGATTTGACTTTAGAATAGAAAGTAGCAAGTATTTTGAATAAACTTGCTATTGCTGTAATTTGAACCTGATTCAAGAGAAATGCATTTTTGTATGTTTTTTAGTCAGTGTTTGGGATTTTCATGACTTATTTTTATCATATTGGGCAATTGCATATTTGAGCATTAAGTAAAATAGGTGAACATATGCAGTTGTAGCATTTTGATACTACACATAGTTTAAGCTCTTGAGTAGTTGGAGTTAATATACTTTTGACTGAACATATTTCAACTGGACTTTACTTGACTTGACTTGACTGGACACTTTCACACACAGTTTAAGGTCTCGAGTAATGGAGCAATCATAGTTTTTTAGACTCTAAAGTAGTTGGAGTTAGGTCTTTGTAACTCTTATGAGTTCGCTGAACCATTGCAGCCAGGGAGTTCATAAACTACAATCCATCAGAGGGGCCTAGTGAAGTTACCAGGGCAGTGAACTCGGTAAGTTTTTCAAGCAGGGTTGGCCGTATTAACTCTCTAGAGTTCATGGAGCTTGCAAGGCTACCTTAGGGATACCAAATCCAAGGCCGCTAGTCCATCAATGAGAGCGTAATTCATTTTAGAGGCCCGTCCCCATGAATTTCTACTGAAATCAAGCCAGGAATCTGGGGGGTCTTATGCATGGTTGGCCTATCTATGGACAAGCCAAAGAGCGCACACTGCACCCCACTTTTTCTTCGTTTGCAAGGTCAAATCGATTCATAGGAGGGCATTTTCTCTCACATTCCCCCATAACACTATTGAAATTTATACAAATGACATTAGTCTCATGCGTGGTTGGTCATATAGGCGCATTCTGCTGCCCTGCATGGGTCTAAGCATGTGATGGCATTTGCGGGCTTTTTAGGGCCACTAACTTTTCACTACTGCCCACAAAATATTTGATGTATCGTTGATCGTGATAGGTCTTATGCATAACCTTACACTGCCGTAAGTGATAAATCGCCATTGATGAATTGTATTTTTGATAATATTTATGTTTAAAATAGTGTATCAACTTGGTGATGATATCAATTCGATGATAATAACTTTTGTAATAATGATTAGCAGTGATTAGCGATGAAAATAATATCAATTTGACGGACGATAATCCTTGACGTTTAATGATAATCAACGATAAATTTGATTTTGGCGATAATCACTGGCATGGTAATAAGTTTGATATGCTTAATATGCTTGAGAATTTGCTTTTTATTCATTCATATATGGAGAAGAATACATGACATTGCCTTTTGAGGCTTTTTCATCATTCTGCTTGTCTTGCCCCCTTTTGATTAGGAAGTATTATGCTGATAGTCTTCGCAATCAAAATTATAGCGATCTTCAGGTATGATATATTTTGATGAAGCGAGCATTGTCATGCATACTTGTAGTTTCGCATTCTAATCACAAAGATATGAAGAGTCATGTCCATATTAGAATATGTTTTTTCTTTCCCATGATCACGATTATCTTTAATCGGGATTGCATGCTATTACTTTCTCTCTTATATCATACATTTTCCTTATGACTATTTCACCACTATCCATCATTTCTTGTAAAATTTTCTTCAAGATGAAGCAATTCTCAGTTTGATGTCCAAGAAAATGATGATAATAATAGCAATCATTTTCTCTTAGTTTCTTCATTTCTTTTGGACATTTTGACCATGGTAGTTTTGAAAAGGGTAAGCTTAACAGTCCTAGAGGGGGGGGGGGGGGGGGGGGGGGGGGGGGGGGTCAATAGGACCATGCTAAATAAAAATTAAATTACTGAAATAATAAATAAATCTGGAAACTCAATTGCACTAGTATTGAAAATTTGATTCAAACTAGTTCGTAGGACAACCTACACCCAAAGCAAAGTTTAGGTAGGACAACCTTATTTCATGAAGAATCATAAGGATCAAGATCTTAAACTAAGCAAGAGATAATAAAGTTGTTTATTACAAACATTCACCACTTTTACATAAATAAAATTACAACCATTCTCCACATATGCAAAAAGTAAACATACACCACAACACCATGAGTTATAGTGGTTCGTTGTGTATAACAACTGTTCTCAAACAACCACACCTACTCCACTCCTAATAATCACTATCCACATGATATTAGCTTTCATTATAAACAAGGTTTTCACAGGGTCACCTTAAAACCTGATACAGTTGTGATTTTAATAGGCTATCATAAACAAAAACCCCTCACTGAGATTTTCTGGTTATCTCAGAAAAAGGGTTTAATATGATTTTCTGGCCATCTCAATAAAACCAAAATACAAAAGATAGAATATACTTATCTTCACCTTGAAGACGTATCTCTTGATGTAGCCTGTAGAACCGCTTCTCTTGAAGTAGATTGTTCAATGTCCAGTCACATAAACAAGGGTTCTTTCTAGGTTTTAGATTGATTTTAAATCGATTCAAACTAAAGACTACTTGTTTGAATTCCTCAATATCTCAAAGAAGAGTATCTACTCTCTTTATAAAATAAGATTCATAAAATAAGAGATTTAGGAATTGAAATAAAAATTTATTAAAGAAATATTAAAAATACCATGCAATAGCTTAACAATAATGGGGACTTCTCTCTCTCTCTTGATGAGGACTTTTTCTAGCTTGGATTGGTAATTTTGGATTGAGAGAAGGCCTCTATTTATAGGTTGAAAAGTTGTTGCTTCGACTCGTCTAATGTATTCTTCGACTCGTCTAAGATCTAACAAAATTTTAAAATTTGAGCGCGATCAAATAAAACGGTTCTTTGACTAGTCGAAGGCCTTAATCGACTTGTCGAGGGCCCTATTCAACTGGTCGAGGGTGTTAGATTTTAGTCGCTGGACTTCGAGTCGAGCACCCCTTGACTGGTCGAAGGCCTCTCTTCAACTGGTCAGGTAGACTGCTCGACTGGTCGAGAAAGTAACGAAAAAATCCATTTTTTAAATTTAAACTTGGACTGACGAAGATTTCTTAGACTAGTCAATCAAACCTAAGCTTAGAATAGTCAAAGTTTAGACTATATAAAGTATAAAAACCCATATATATTTATGTCAGGCCTTTAGATCGGCTTGCCTGATTGTTTATTGATGAGATCATGAGACTGCATGATGTTCCAATTTTGATCATTTCTGACCGAGACACATGGTTCACTTATTAGTTTTAGAGGAGCTTCCAGAAGGCTGTGAGGTCTGCCTTGCAGTTTAGCACTACGTATCATCAGAAGACCGATGAGCGACTGAGAGGGTCAACTAGATTCTTGAGGATATACATCGTGCTTGTGTGACCGACTTCTCGTGTAGCTGGGATGAGCATTTACGCCTAACTGAGTTCGCATATAATAACAACTATCAAGTGACTATTGGTATGGCTCCCTTCGATGCTCTGTATGACAGACCATGTAGATCTCCCAGTTGTTAGGCCGAGGTTAGAGAGCACCATCTCCTAGGCCCCGAGCTTATGTACTTAATGTCAAAAGTTATCTATATCATCAGGAAGAGGATGTGCATAACTTAGAGTTGGACAAAAGTTTTTGTTGAACATCGGCGTCATCCCTTGGAGTTCGTTGTTGGGGATAGAGTGTATCTCAAGGTCTCGCTCATGAAGGGAGTGGTTCGGATTGGAGTGAAGGGTAAGCTTGCCCTGAGCTTTATTGGGTCTTTCAAGATCACTAGGCACATTGGCGTCGTGGCTTAGAGGCTTTCCTTACCTTCTCAATTGTCTGACATCCACGATGTTTTCCATGTTTTAATGTCATGGAAGTGTGGGTCAGACACCATTCCCGTAATTGATTGGCAGCCTCTTGAGGTCCATGAGGATGCTTCCTACATTGAGCAGCCAGTTTGTATCCTTGATTGGAAGGAGTAGGTCCTCCGAACCAAGGTCATTCCTTTGGTGAAGGTTCAGTGGGGACATCATTCTGTTGAAGAGGTGTCTTGGGAGCAAGAGGCTGAGATTAGAGAGTGCTATCTCCATTTATTTGTAGATTGATTGTGCTTGTATTATGCTTTGTATTGCATTGATTTTTATGTGATGATGCTTTCTCTTTTTCCCTTGTTTTTTCTTATATGATAGTAAATTTCGAGGACAAAATTTTTATTAGGAGGGGAGAGCTATTAGGCCCATGTCCTAGTGTCCATTCCATTCCATAGGATCCTGTGGTCCTCCCGGTCAAATTTTGGTGACTTGCGACTCATAGATTGCATTTGTGCGTGATCCTAAGTCACACCCTTTCAACCCGATTTGACTTAACCGGAGACCTATGACATTGCAACCGCATCATTGCTGCGGTTCCGACCCCGTGTCTCGTGCGTCAATTCGACGCTTAGATCATAAGTTGTAACCAACACATTATTATGGCCGTGGATGGCACGTTGCCCGGCCCACCTATTCCATATTGCACATTTTACTAGGAACTCCATCATTAGGATGATGTCACCCTAGGGGTGACACACCCTTCCATAGCCACCCTACCTATAGCCTATCTCTTATAACTAATGATTAACTTACACCCCTCTTCCCCAAACCACTCATTGCCTAGCTAGAGAAGCTATCTCTCTCTCTTTCCCTCTTATCTCTCTCTCTCTGTAAGACCCGTATCCTAGTCCGTACTGTTTCGTTGACTCTCGTGATCCTTCTCATCGAATTTCGGCAGTCTGCAACCTATAATCGATATTTGTGCACTATCGTAAGTCGTATCTTGTACATTTGAGTCAGCCTAATCCGAGACTTGTACTATTGCGACCGCACGGGCATCGCGGTTCCAACACCGTGACTCATGCACCGATCCGATACCCTGAGTAGAGATGTGAGCCAGCGTTCAGTTCGAGGAAAAAGACCGCGCGTTTGCAATCTCAAGAGAATCTCTACAATATGTCCCATCAATCCATCAATCAATCAATCAACCCATCAATCCATCAATCACCTCATGTCAAGTACACATCACCTTTCACCTCATCCCCAAGCAACCACCAAGTAAACTCTCTCTCACCCTCCCTCTTACACACCCATACTTGTCAAAGTATACCATCACCTCACCCATCACTCACATCACACCCATCCCTCTCTCCTTACAAACCTCTCTTTCTCTCTCTTTCTCATTCACATTTTCCTAAGCAAGCAAGAGTGGTGGACGTCCAAGCTCCTCCATAAGAGAAAAGTGAGATGTGTGGTCCACTTTCCACCCCAAGATCCATCATCCTAACCATTTATTTTCATCTTCCACCATTAAAGTGAAGCACAAGGAGCTGGGCATTCCATCGGACTAAGAAGATCAAATGGTGGGGTGCTTATTAGGCTAATTTCTATGATTTGATGATGGGCCAAGTGAGGCCTACCGATTGATGGTATGGATCTCACTTGGGACCCAAGAGTGGCCGATGGCCCACTTTAATTTTTATCATTTCATGATGGGGACATTCTCCAACCCCATCATGATGCTTATTTTTCTAGCTTAAAAAGGGGTCATCTAGATCTTACATCTTGGTGGAGAAGGGATCTCCACCATTGATCTTTGATTTGATTGGGCCACTTGATGTATGATTGGATGCTTGAACCGGAGGGCCATAGTGTCGGGGTCCCTCCATCACACGTGTCCCACTCTCTTACTCTCTCTCTCTCTCTCTCTCTCTCTCTCTCTCTCTCTTTTTGATGATATAGTTGTGTGGCCCACCAGATGGACCCTACTATGAAGCATGTATTTGAGGTGGGGCCCACTTTATAGTTGTGTTGTATCCATATCATCCATGCATTTGGTGGCCCACCCGACCAAGGCCCACCTTAAATGCATGCGTCATGGCCAAGCCGTCCAGCGTCCAGAGATGCTAGATGTGAGATGGAAACCAAAATATAATGGCTTGGTTCAAGCCTTGGAGTGGGTTGCCCATGTAGGCCCCACCTTGATGTATATATTCAATCCACACCATCTATCCTATTTAACAACTCATTTTAGGCGTTGAGCAGAAAAATGAGATTGATCGGAGTATCTGGTGGGCCATAGTGTTGAAAACAGTGTCATTACCATTGAAATCCACCCAGAATTTTTTTTACATGCTGAAATATGCCCAATATTGGGCTTGATGGACTTGTTATGGTCTGTAGACCAATGGCCAGGGTGGATTTTTCTTATGCGGGCCCTTTATAGGAAAGACCTTCAAAAAATCAGTTTAAAAAAAAATAAAATAAAATAAATTAGGCAGCAGCACTACTGCAGATGCTGACACTAGGACGTACGACATCCTGCGTTTGACGCTGGAGGGCAGGGAAGTGGGTCCCATATGTGGCCCCACCGTGATGTGTTTTGCACATCCACACCGTGCATCTATTGAGTCCCCTGTAGGACAGTGGGATACCCAAAAATCAGCCCTATAAAATGCTCATGTGGCCCACATCATATGAAATAGTGGTGATGGCACGTCTTCCTTTGAACCCCTTTTGGGTCCATAGAGTTTAGAAACCATATGAAATTTATGTTCCCTCTTCATCTGGGTTTACGTGACCCTATCAACGGATTAGATGGTAAATAAACCATTATGGTGGGCTCCACGTGGGACCTGAGGATGTAATTATTTTATTCTCATCGTCCATGAACAGCGGAACCATCACAGTGTATGTGTTATAATACACATGTTGTCCACCTACTCCCTGTAGAGATGGTGGGTCCTACTACCCTTGACTTCAACATGGTTTGTGGGACCCACTTATGATGTATATTTACCACACCATCCAGACCTTGGACAGTGGGGTCCACCATGATGCATGTGTTGCATCTAAACCGTCCAAAATGGTGGATCCCACCATGCTGATATATGAATTTTATCCAGCCGTCCAATGGTTGGACGTATCTGCAAGTAGATTGGCTGAAGCACCCCCAATAGCTAATACCTGCCGTATTGACGTCAGTAAGTTCAATGGGTTCCCTTGGTTCATATGTTTTATATCTTGGCTGTCCTATGCACATGGGGACTGCCTTGATGGACCATCTAGACTATGCGCTCTAATATGATGTTTGTGTTTCATCAAGCCGTCCAGCCATTTTGCCAGCATGGGACCACCATGGTGTATATATCTCATCCACATCATCCAGATCTTGCTGGACGGCCCTGGACAATGATTAGATAGTGTTGATTTACATAGACATTGCCGATCATCATTAATGTGCCACATGGGACTCACTGATGTATGTGTTTCATTCACACTGTCCACGGCTGTGGATGGTGGAACCCACCCTGGTGACGTGCTCAGTGCAGCACGTGTCACCGCTTGATGCATGTATTTTGCCACACCATTCCCTTGGACGGTGGGGCCCTCGTCTGATGTATGTATTGTACCCAAACTATCCATCCATTTGACAAGCTCATCTTAAGGCTTGGGACAGAAATGAGACATATCTATAGTTCAAGTGGATCCCACCTTGGTATATATATATAAGGCTCATATGATTAGGTCCATCTTGATGTAGTTATGGCCCATCCGTTGAGGCCACCTTGATATATATATGAGGCCACGTTATGAGGCCCATTGTGATGTATTAGGGCCTATGGGTTGAGACCCATTGTGATGTGTTCAAGGCCCGTTATTGAGGCCCACCGTCATGTGTATGAGGCCCGTTGTTGAGGTCACCTTGACACATATGAGGACCATGTGGCTAGGCCCATTTTGATGTATTCTAGGGCCCATGGGTTGAGGCCCATTGTGATGTATTAGGGCCCATGGGTTGAGACCTATTGTGGTGTATTCAAGGCCCGTTATTGAGGCCCACCATCATGTGTATGATGCCCATTGTTGAGGCCACCTTGACATATATGAGGACCATGTGATTAGGCCCATTTTGATGTATTCTAGGGCCCATGGGTTGAGGCCCATTGTGATGTATTAGGACCCATGGGTTGAGACCCATTGTGATGTATACAAGCCCGTGGGTTGAGACCCACTATGATGTGTATAGGGCTCCTGGGTTGAGGCCCATTGTGATGTATTTGGAACCCATAGGTTGAGGCCCATTGTAATGTGATTCCACCATGGTTTATGTGTTGACCTTTATGACGGGCCAAGCCTTGGGAGCAATATTGGTTTGACGTCCACATTGTAAGAATAATGTTGGTTAAATGTTCGCATTGTACTTCTCCCTAGGGCCCATTGATAGGCTCATACTTATTGTGCGTAGGTTGTCTAGGCCCATCTTCGTTGTGAAGATAGTTCATAAAATGCTTAGTATAACTCCATGATACATGCCCATATGCATCATATGTATGTCTGATATAGGGAATATTTGATTAAAGCATACACCATTGGATAGACTATATACGGGACTCCTTATGAGACGGAGTGCCCACATTATCGCGCCGTACGTGCAAGATTTCTGTATGACTAGATAGTGTGACTCATGCATCTTACATATATGTGACTTGATCATTGTACGCCCTAACGACATCAGGGCCATGGCCTCCACAGACACATCGTGGATGGCCAGATGGGACACTGAAAATGCTTGGTTCTAGCATTATGGGCACGTAGGATGTCCTTGGGTGAAAATCTAAGAACCTCCTTGGTACCAGGAGATGCTTCAACATCTAGACCAAGTGGAATATGAGCACCGGTGCCTATACCATGTGGTCGTGTCCCCCACTGTGTCGTGGTCGGTTAGAAGGGGGTGTGGCCTTATCCCCCTGAGTGAGGGGGCTATAAGCTAGGCTGAGTATGACTAGCTTGTAAATGGGTTTGCTATCGACGAGCTGGGTAGATATTGACAGACTACTGGCTAGGCGGATAGTGAGGTCTCTTCCACTTACTAGGCTGTGCAGTTAGGGAGGAGGCAGTCAGAGTGGAGTGTAATAGACCCCGGTGATTTTCCCAGAGAGTAACCATACTGATATGTGGACTTATTGAGCAGACATTGCATATTCATTTATTCATTCATTCACTATCCACTCGGGTTGGTGGTGCGTAACTATTTTTTACGTGTACCTTCGCACGGCCAGGATTTCGATTGGGCGCGCGACTAACCTGAGACCAGGAGTTTACCACATTGTGTTTGACTATCCAAATTTAAGTATGGGACTGGTTTGGATAGAAGTCCCTTGTGATGGACTCCATAGCCTGTGATACTTTGTACTATCATCCTGACTTCACATTCCAGCATGGTCATTTTATTTGCACCACATATTGCATTGCGTCCGTAGTACTTAGCATTTTGAGTTACTATGTTGTTGCACGTATATGACCTAGACAAACTTAGTAGGATTTACATATTACATTGTACCCTCGACATCTGACATTTGACTCTCTGTGACTCCTCGTTCACATATTTGATTTGTCTTACTAGTATTTTTGATATTGTATGATTTATGGACTTATCATTATTTCCGCTTACTCTGATATCATATGATTCATGATCTTGTTAGTATTTTTTCTTATCCCAATGATGTATGATTTATGAGCTTTATTGTATACCTGACACTTACCTTACACACACTTACACCAGCCTCTAAGCTTTTGTAAGCTTATGCACGATAGATGCTTGCAGGTGGCGTTAGGTTGCAGTAGCGTTGAGCTTGGAGCATGCAGCGATTTTCAGGAGCTTTGATTTTGATACATATGTATTTTTCCTTCCAGCATTGTATTAAAGTGATTATGTTAGTGGATATGTGATGATGATGTTGCCTTTATGATTTTGGGTAAACTTGTGATTATGCTTATTATAAGATAAATGTGCATTGAAAAATCCTCCTTATAGGATCCCCAGGATCAGAATCTGGCATATGTTGCGCTAGGAGCCGAGAATGGGGTACTATGGAGGCTGTCGGCACCGGATTCAACAATCGGGATTCCTGTGAATCTGATTTTTGGGTTTGGGGCGTGACACACACACTCACTCACTCTCTCTCTCTCTCTCTCTCTCTCTCTCTCTCTCTCTCTCTCTCTCTTCCATTCTCCATTACTAAGAAGCTTGGGATGTCCGAGCAACTCCAAAATCTAGCCACATCTCAAGCTCATTTCCCCTAATCTAACCCTCAAAACTTCATCTTAATCATTAAATCTTATTCCCTTAGAGCTTTAGAACACATTGGTGGAAGAAGAAGTTCAAGATCTAAGGTGGGTGCTTTTCTAGGATTAGATTTGTGTTTTCTTGCATGGATTTGGTGATTTGAGGGCCAACATTTGATGAGACCCAAGTGATGCATGCATGTGTTGTAATGAAAAGAGGGGTCCATAGTGGTGGGGCCCCTCCCACAACTTCTCTCTCTCTCTCTCTCGTGCTCTCTCTCTTCTTCTTATTTTTATGATGATGATGTATGTGGCTGGTGGGCCACGTGTACATGGACCCCACTTAATGGATGAATTTCTTCTAGACCATCCAGCCTTGGGACATCTAGTAGCAACAACTGCTGGATTGTATGAAGGAAAACATAAATATCAGTTGATCCATAGCTGGCGGGTCCCACACATGTGGACCCACCTCAATGCATATGTTATATCTAAGTTGTCCATCTGCTGGACGCTGGGCTAAGAGCTGGAAGCTACTGTAATGACATCTGTAAGTTTTGTGGCCTGATCATGAGGTATGTGTTACGTCCATACCATACATCTATTTTTTAGGTGTGGGACCCACCCCACACGTGCTGCACTTGTGGGGGTGGGGCCCACCTTAATGTATGTATTGTATATCAGCATTGTCCATTTGGATGGGCTGTGTAGGGCTAACCGTGATGTATGGGTCTTATCCACACTGTCCAGCCAACATCTAGATGGTGGAACCCACCTCATGTATGTGTTTTATATTCAAGCCCTCCATATGTTTTGGATGTGGGGCCCACACCACACATACTGCACATGTGGGGGTGGGGCCCACCTAGATGTATGTATTTTATATCTACATCGTCTTTCCCTGGACGGTGCTGTGGGTTGCGCCATGATGTATCTGTTTCATCCAGTCGTCCGTCCATCTGGCTGGGCGTGGGGCCCACCCCACACGTGTAACACGTGTGGGGGTGGGGCCCACCTTGATATTTGTATTCTATATTCACATTGTCCATCCTCTGGACTGTGGTGTTGGGCCCACCATGTTATACGTATTTTAGCTACACCGTCTATCCGTGGGGCCCATATGATGTATATTCATGCCGTCCATGAGACGTGGGGTCCACCATGATGTGTATTGTGTATCCAGGCCATCCAGTTTAGGCCCATTGTGTAGGGGCACTTTAATGTTGTACATTGCTGCCCATTTATTTTCCTGGATTATGAGCCATCACATAAGGCCCATTGTGATGTATTTGTAATATAATTGGTGAGGCCCATGTGATGTTTTTGTTGCCCATTTGGTGAGCTCCATTGTGATGATTTTGTGGCCCATTTTATGAGGCCCATTGTGATATATTTGTGGCCCATTTGGTGAGGCCCATTGTGATGTTTTTGTGGCCCATTTAGTGAGGCCTATTATGATGTATTTGTGGCCCATATGATGAGGCCCGGTGTGATGTATATACGACCCATATGATGAGGCCCATTATGATGTATGAGAGGCCCATTTAGTGAGGCCCAATGTGATGCATATGAGGCCTTTGTGTGAGGCCCAATGAGATGTGTATTAGGCCCTTATGTGAGGCTATGGGCCCATTATATGTTTGGCTCTATGTGGGCCACTCCTTGGGAGCAATGTTAGTTAAATGTACACATTGATGGGAATGATGGTTAAATGTCCACATTGTGACCTTCCCATAGGCCTTTGTTAGGCCCATTCTCATCCTTCTCTAAGTGGGTTGACCCTAATCATTAAGCCCCATTGATATTTGCATGATCCATCTATTCGTATTGAGTTAACCTAAAATGTTGGGCTCCCATGGTTGCTTGTAAGATTATTTCTTTTAATCTTGCAGTCAATCTAAGACTTATTTGGGCCCCGTAGGGCATCTAGCTGGCTATATAATAGTATGATGAAGGAAGCCCGTTCCAGATCCTTAAGATTATAGGTAGGCCACCTAGGCCCAACCTTAATATGAGGAGAGTTCATCATTGCCGTAGACGGAGGGATTCGTGCTATCGAATTTGGTATATCCATAGTTGAGGGTTGATCTTTATGTTATGGTTTAGATCGACTGTCCATCTATGGACCCCACCTTGTATATAAGCCAGTTATTGATACCGATTATGAGTATGTGATAACATAGCATCGTGATACATGCCCGTACGCATCATCTGCATGCTTGTTGTGAGATGTGGTTGACCATTACATATGCCATTGGGCAGGTTATTTATGAGACTCCTTGATAGGTGGAGTTGTCCCACATGAGTGCACGACATGTGCAAGATTGATGCATGATTAGACTATGTAACTCATGCATCTTGTATTGTGTGATTGTGATTACTATACGCCCTAGAGACATCAGGGCTATAACCTCCGCAGATATAACATGGATGGTATGATTGGATACTAAAAATTCTTGTTAAGCACAGGGGCGTGAGGGATGTCACAGGGTGAAAATCCCCAAATCCTTACGGAACCATGAAGGATGCTCTATTGCCTAGACTGAGTGGATGTATGAACGCATGAAGGCTGAATACTAGGAGGTCGCGTCTCTCACTGTGTCATGGTCAGTTGGAAGGGGATGTGGCCTTACCGGTCAGAGGGTAGGGGGCAATTACTAAGCTGAGTATGACTAGCTCGTAAATGGGTCCACTATCGATCTGCCAGAGAGATATTGGTTGTCTATTGGCCAAGCAGATAGGGAGGTCTCTTCCACTTACATGGTTGTGCCTCTAGTGTAGGGCGAGAATGTGGTGTATAGTGTATTAGACCTTGGTGATTATCCAGAGAGAACTGTACTGATATATGATACTCCAGAGATGATCTAGATTGGTATGCTTGAGCTACATCTTACACATGAAATTGGCTATATAGGCCTTGCATCGTTTAGCCTTGGTGTGACCGATAACATTCCTGCCTTGCATCACATGACCTTGGTGTGGCCGATAGCATTCATGCCTTACATCGCATAGTCTTGGTATGACTGTTAGCATTCATGGACTTACTAGCATGCTTCCGCATTACTCTGATATTACATTCTTGCATTGTTACCTTACACACACTCTCACCACCCTTTAAGCTTTCTATAAGCTTATGCATGATAGACGCGTGCAGGTGATGCCAGGATGCAGTCATAGCTGAGCAGGAGTAGGAGTGTGCAGCTGAGCTTCCAGAGCCTTTTTACTATCATTGTATTTCCATTTTATGTGCATGATATCTAACATTTTTTTATCATAGTGGATTTGTGATGATGTTCTTGTATTGTTCGTGGGTTATGCTTATTATGAAACAAATTTATATTGAAAATCCTCCTTATAGGATCCTAGGATCGGAACTTGGTATATGGGTGCCAAGAGTCGAGAATGGGGTACTACGGAGGCTATTGGCGTCAGATTCGGTGGTCAAAAATTTTATGAGCCTAGTTTTCAAGTTTAGGGTGTGACAATGTCTCTTAAAAGAATCTAAGTCTAAGGTCTATCTAGGGTATGTTATACCTGAAAAGATTGAACATTGAAGTAGTTTGAATTTTTCGAAACTTGTTCTTCTACTTGAATCTTCAATGGAACTTGATCTTCTACTAGAAGTTTAATAGAACTTAAATTTAGTAAATCTTCAACTTTCCATCTTGATCTACTTCATGATATGAACTTCAATAGAGTCTTGAACTTAGTAGATTATGAACTATCTTGACTCAAAGTAATGTCTTGAACTTTTTGTCTTGATCCACATTAGATGTATTACTTCATAAGCTGTTTTGTCCAAGCAAAATTTGACAACCAAAGATGTGCTTTATAAAATATATCACTTACAAGTTTGATCTTCTCTATAACCAATAATTAATTCATCATGGGAAGTATATCATCTTCTTCAAATGTATACTTTTCACAATTCTTAAATTGTCCAAATCTTTTCTTTACTTTCTTTGCTGTAGAACTGCTCATATTTTCCTTCATCAGAGTTTCTTTGTTCAACTTGATAGTTCTTCATTTATATTTCTTCTTTGACATTATCAGTCGAAGTCCTTTTAAAATCTTAAAACAACCGGTTCATATAAAAATTAAATGCTTTATACTAAGCTTTTCTAGATTGCAAGCTTTCACGATTAGATCTTGAAACGTCTATATATTCGAACTAATAAGGCCCAATGCAATTTCTGGTCTTATGCCTTTTATACATAGCTCGACTTTTTCTTCTTCTTTCGTAAGTCGTGGGAATGATGTCCCTGGAATTCTCCATCGATCAATGAATTCTTTAACTGATTCGTCTTGTCTTTTACAGATAGAAGCTAAGCCGTCTGGATTGATTTCTTCAGTAGATGATCCAGGAAGCTGCGAATAATAATAATGAATATTTTTAATGGAACTTTCTGTAGGAGATATAACAAATGGTGGTTTTCAGGTCATAACAGTTGTCCCGTTATCTTTCCATATCTTTGATGGATCCCTTGCAAATGCCATGTTTATAGTTATTTTTTTATCTTACTTTGCATCCATTTTTATTACTATTTCACCTAGCTTTATCAGTTTTTGTAATATATCTTTCAACGTGAAACAATCTTCTGTAGGATGTCCCAGGAAACGATGATAACGACAATAATTGTTTTCTTTCGTAATCTCAACTTCCTCTAGATATTTGGGCTGAGGTAGCTTAATAGTTCCAACGGTTAATAATTGTTCCATCATCGACAAAACATATTCCTTTTTAAAAATGTATCCTTTGTGAGAGTCATATAATCAAGGTTGATTATCATTTACACGGCCTTTGTAACGATCTGAATCTTCTCTTATTCTCATTTCTTGCTTATTGTGAAAGGTGTCTTCTTTCTTCTTTTGATCAATGATATTTACTATTAATCTATTTGGCCCTCTTCTTTCTGTTCTGTTTTGAAATGCTGGCATTTTCCTGACCATTAACTCTAACGCATGTGCTTTTGTAGCCAAGTCATGGAAGGTTCTTATGTCAGCGCTGGTGAGGCCGAATGCAATTACTATCTTTATAGAATTCAAACACATCTTCACCTGTTCATTTTTCTCAGACAACTGTCGGCATGAAGCTCCTAAAGTCTTCCATTTATCTATGAATTTTTCTATAGGCTCATCTTCTTTTTACCGTATAGAAGCTAGTTTTGTGATATTGACATCTAGGTTTGATGAGAAAAAGTTTGACATAAAAGCGTCTTGCATCTATTTTCAAGTTCGTATTGACTCTGGTGCTAGATTGGAATACCATCAGAATGCTTTTCCTGTTAAAGAAGAACTAAACAATCGCGAGTAGTATTGTAAGACAGTGGATAAATTACCCATTGTGGTGATAAAGTGCATGAGGTGTTCCTTTGAAGATCCATCTCAGTTAAATTTCTGGAAGTTGGGATGTTTGAAATTGGCTGGGAATGGTATATCCTCAACTTCTCTCGAATATAGCTTTCTAAAACTGAACCTCCCGATATGTTCTCGTTCTCTGGCTATTTCTGTAACCACTTATCACATTTCCTCTTGGGTTATCGCTCTCATAATAGGGGCAGAGCCATGTGATCCTATTCTTAGAGGTTGCGAACCTTTAGGCCATTGCTCATTTCCATTCATCGCAACCATCATTGATGGAGCTACAACTTGAGCTACATTGTGAGCGAGAGTGGCCAAGGCTTCTCGAAGACTCTGACATTCTTCCATTAACGTCCTTTGAGTTTGTGCCATTTCAGTCATGCGCTCATCAACATTTGGTGGTGGACCCTAACTGGTTCCTACCATGTATACAGTGACTTCTCTACTCCTTGATAAGCGAGGAGTCTTATTAAGTTCTCTTATGTTTCCATAGGATTCGACTTAGTGCGATGTAACTTGCAGAGGCATCACTTGTGGTGATACAAAGGATGGTGAGTCTTCTACAGGCGATTTACCCTTTTCTCTTCTTGTCCATTAGACATTTATGATGGACAAGCTTGGAAAATCTTGTGACATTAGGGAATAAGGGGATCTCCCTAGGTAAAGTGCTGGAGGAGCAAGTGTAGGATTCTTTTTGGCTGCATTTCTTATAACCGGACCTTTAACCATTTGTGGCGGAGTTAGTTTGGGGGCTGCACGAGATTGAGTCTTCGACCTCCGACTGGAAACAACAATCCATTCATCTTCTCTGTCTTGTGTGAGTGGTGATATAGATATCACTCCGGCACGAAGTGTTGTTTTTAGTTAGCATTGGCTTTTTTAGGATCAACTGATTATTCGAACCTAGAGGTTGATCGCGAGAATACTCCACTACAAATTCGGTTGAAGTGAAGTAGAAAGTTGTTTTGCTTGAAGCAGTTGCCATTAGTTGCAGCTTGAACATATGCATTGTATCTTAGTTCTATCAGAGGACATAGAACGATGTCAGTAGAGATGTACTTTATCTTGGAGGTGAAAGTGAGGATGTTACCATTGAGGGTCACCATTTTGGCGTTTATATGACGGCAAACTATGATGAAATTCTCTAAATAGTTTCTAAGTTAATATCGAGTAAGATAAAGGAAAGTCCCCAGCAGAGTCACCATTTTGTTTCAACCAGAAAAGAAATGTATTTGATCTGAGAGTTATCTTACTAAATAATAACAAAGAAAGAATAAAGGGAATGACCATCATATATTATTCATATATTATTCATTTATTCCTGATTCATTTTACATCCTTCATATCCTTTGATTCCAAGATACTTATATCCAAAGAATACAAATATCGAATGACCTTAATGTCAATTTTGGCAGCATTTCAGCTCATATTAGTCAAGTCTTCATAAGAAAAGAGTTTTGCGGATCAAGGATTTGCATATCCTTTTGGAATAATGTAAAGGAATATTGAAATCTTCAGAGAACTGCAATTCTCAAAAACATCATGATTCATGAGCCCTGCTTTAAACTACCTGTGCAACTCTTCGTTGAGTTGCACGAATCGAGGAGTTGTGCTGGTACGCGTAACTCGTCTCAGTTGCGCATCCCTCCTTGTTCTCTCCAACTCCTTTCACAGTCCTGTTTCAACAAGAAACAAATGCATTCGATTTGGGGGAATTCAATAATAATAAAGAAAGAATGAGAGAATAATGATCACAAGGTGTTTTATTTATTTTGAGTTCATTTGCATCCTCGCATTTCCCTTAATTCTGAAAAATAGAGTACCATGAATAGACACAATGAATGAAAGATAAGACAGTCACAATGGCAATTTTAGCAACATTTTGACGCTTTTGATGTTCATCATAATGGCAGATGGGTTGTGCGATAAGCATGGATCGTCCTTCCATCCATCCTTTTAGTCGTACGGACGGATTCTTCTTTCTCCTCTATGAGCTCCTTATGACTCTCCAATTTCTATCCTCTCACTTCTCTTTCTCATTTCTCTTGCTCACTTCCTTTTCCAAATGAAGATGAGAGAGGGGTATTTATAGAACTCCCACATGTGTGGAGATCATTTATCTGAAGGTGGGAATATATAGCCCAAGAAAAGGCGAGGGCGCATAAGCTTTCTTGGAAGTGGAGCACACAAGCTCCTTAAGAAATGGCGCAGGAGACTATTCTTCAAGACAAGAGGGCACAAAGTTCCTTGAGAAGTGGAGCACAACTCCTTGTATTAGGACAAGAATCCCTCTCAAAATGGCACAAAATCCATGCATTAGGACAATGCTTCCTCTTAAAATGGTGCAAAAGCCATGCCTTAGGACAAGAGTCCATGAGTAGTGGCACACAAAGCCAGCCTTCAGGATAGGGATCCATGAGAAGTGGTGCACAAATCAAGCCTTCGGGATAGGGATCCATGAGAAGTGGCACACAAAGCCAGCCTTCGGGGCAGGGATCCATGAGAAGTGGCGCGCAAAGCTTGCATTCAGGATAGGTGCACGCAACACCTCTCCTTCAGTTATGCGTAAGCATGCAACTCCTCTTGGCCTCCACAAAAAGTGGCATAAGAAGGCTAGTCCTTAGGACGAATGTGCACAACACCTTCCTCTCTATCTTCAATTGCGCGCAATTGCACAGAGCCTTGTATTTGGACAAGGGTCCATGAGGAATGGTGCAAAGGCTATCTTTAAGATAGGCTTCCACACAAAGTAGAGCAAACCCCTTAAGGAGTGGCATAAAAGCTTTCTTTCAAGACAGGAGTTCCACACAAAGTGGCACAAACCCCTTTTTCTCCTTTAGTTGCGTGCAAGCGCTTAACCCATTTCAATTGTGCGCAAGTGCACAATACCTCTTCTCTCCCTCTAAGGAGGAGCAGACAACTTCTATCCTCTCTTTTATCCTCCCTTCCATCATCATCAAATGAGGAGTGGGGAGGGGTATTTATAGGCCTCCCAGGCTCCTCACTCCTTAAATAGTGGTGATCACCACCACTTCTTCCTTTAAGATAACTCCCAACCTTCTTCCTTAAATAGTGGTGTTCAACCACTTCTCCCTTCATACAAGGCAATCATTCACCCCTTCTTATAGATGACACTCATACACTCCTCCATACCAGATGACGCCCATGTATGCCTCCATACCAGATGACGCCCATCCATTCTTCCATTCAAAATGTGAAGTGTACAACCTCTTCTAACATGGAGCGACGCTTCACACGACTTCATACTGCTATGGGTGCTCAACCGTGGGAAGGATCTGCACAATGGAATTCCCCTGCTAATGCAATGGACATGTAATGAGATCTTTAGAGAAAGAAAGATGTAATATTTTTTGTGCCTCAACAAATGCCCCCTCGATCCTTCTTTGATTAATTTATGAGATCAAATGGAGGATCAATCTTCTTCTGCACAAAAATCCCTTCACTTCAGAGAAGGATTCTTCATGAAATGTAGTCGCATAATGGAGAAGAATTGCATGACTGAAGAACCGAATGAACTACAACTGAAGGATGACAGGATGACCATACTTGCATGGAAGACTGAATGATCACACTCGACCAGAAGATTGAATGATTGTGCTCAAATGGAATACTGAATGATTGCGCTCGAACGGAAGACTGATTGATCATGCTCGAACAGAAGATTAACTGCCCCCAGTCAGAAGCACCGAGTGAATGATTCAATAGGGAGGATAGTGCGGCAATGAAAAAACTGTCTTCTTAACAGTCGATCAGATAGAACGTCTTTTCGTAAATAGGGCTACAATTGCATCCTCCACAGCTTTAACTCCCTCATTCGCATAACACTCTCTTCATTGAAACTTGCCACTGTAATAGCTGTGGCGACTTCATCTTTGAGTAACTTGACTAGAGAACTATCTTTCAATAATACTACTGCTACAACGGTCTCTTTGATCAACTCCGGTGACTCTTTCTTTGAACTCTGTGTGTAGGGAGTTTTTCTTTAATGCTGCTCCCACTACAATAATCTCTTCGATTATCTCCTTTATTTATGATCTGCATAACCCAAGCTTTCAAATGGTAGTCTTTCCTGCCAAATTAATTAAAATTAGTATCTCGGGATATTATAATTTTCCAATTTAGTTTCATGAAGTATATATTGAAAAACTTTTTAGAATGATTGTAATATTTGCAATATGATAATGATTTGATTATCCCTTCTTTATGCTTATCAGCATACTTTGTTCTACATTATATCGTGCTTTCAGAGATGTCATTTTCGGCTCTAAAGGTTCAATTGTTGAGTCTTTCTAGTTTATGCTCCTTAATATTTCTTCATAGACTGGCTAAGAAGAGATTGAAGGTACTTGACATTTAGTAGCTTTCTAAAGACCATAGAAGTTGTTGACAATAATTCTATCTCTTTTGAAAAACATTTGTTCTTTGTCTCCATCAGATCCAGTACTTGGAGTCTTGCGATATCATTATTAGAATAATGAGAAGTTATGACATTGGACCATATAACTGGGCCTTGATATAAAAGTAACTTTTGAACGTTCACACTGGATCATGCTTCATAATTCTCAGTTGTAATTATCCAGCTTATACTTCTTATTCCTGGATGCGGTGGTGAGTTCACCAATATTACTTGGTAGAACATGACCCTGTAGATCATGGCATATGGATTATTCCTCTTCGCTTAAGAGATTTTCAGAAAGACCAAGGCATTGGATGTTTCAAAGAAATAGATCATGCCCCCTCTCCAAGCTAGCTCTGTATAAAAATTTCTTTTGCAAATAATATTTTTGAAACAAAGCTTGCTGATACCCTTGAAGAATGGATAGCTTTGGCACATCTTTAAAGAATACTCATGAATCTTTAGATTTCTCGAAAGAGAATGATAGCTCCTTACAATTCTGTCTCCCCCCTCCTTTGTAAATTTTAAGAGATAATATTCCTTCAGCATCAGAAAGGAAGGAAATGGAAAGACATTGTCATCCTCTTTAGAAGGATAAACATATTATCATTGAAGACTCATCTTCTTCAGAAGAATAGATAAATTTTGAAGCACTTGGTTTTAGGATAGAAAATATCAGATATTTTGATATAATCGTAATCTGTACTTGTTTCAAAAGAAACACATTTTGTATGTCTATTTATGCTAAACATGAAATTTTCATGATTTATGTTATCATATCCAGCAATTTGCATCTTTAAGCATATTTTGAGCAGATAGATAATCATGTATTTTTGTAGCATTTTGAGGCTATGCATAGTTTAAGCTCTCAAATATTGAAGCGAGCATACTTTTAACTGACCATACTTTGACTAGACAGGACTTGATTGAACTGAACTTGAATTTACTGACTAGACTTGACTTGATTGGATGACTTGACATGACCTGACTAGACTTGACACTTACACACACAATTTAAGCTCTTGAGTAGTGGAGCAATCACACAGTTTTTTAGACTCATAAGTAGTTGGAGTTAGGTCTTATGCAAATGGTCTCTCTAACTCTCATGAGTTCGCTGGACTTATCGCAGCCGGAGAGTTCACAAACCACGATCCATCAGAGGGGCTCAGTGAAGCTACCAGGGCCGTGAACTCAGTGGGATTTACACACAGGGTTGGCCGCAGTAACTCTCTAGAGTTTAAGGGGCACACAAGGCTACCTTTAGGTACCAAATCCAAGGCCGCCAGTCCATTAATGAGTAGGCTAAAAACCCTTCCTCATGAGTTACTACTGAAATTAAGCCAGGGATCTGGGGGGGTCTTATGCATGGTTGGCCTATCTATGGATAATGGCCAAAGAGCACACACTGCTGCCTGCTTTTTCTTCGCCTGTAAGGTCAAACCCATTCATTGGAGGGTAGTTTCATCCTTCCCCGTGACGCTGTCGGAAGCTATACAGACAACATTGGTCTCACGTGTGACTGGCCGTTAAGGACTTTTTAACCTTTTAAGGCTTTTAGTCATGGCTCCATCCACTACCTGCATGGGTATGCATGTGATGTGGCCTATACGGGCTTTTTAGGGCCATTGGCTCCACATTGCTGACCGAACAATATATAGGTCTTATGCATAGTTAGTCGTATAAGGCTTGGCTAGGCTGCCTTGAATGATAAACTGATGTCGCTAACGTGATGGTTGATCGTACAGGCTTTGCTGAAGATTACAAATCAATGATTAATATATCGCCATTGCTTAAGATGACAAATCGATGATTGATATATCACCATTGCTGAAGAAAACAAATTAATGATTAAGATGGTGTATCAGCTTGGCAACAATAGTAATTTCGATAAATTTTGATAATGGAATAATCTCTTACTTCAGCGATATGACGATGATAAGCTACTGTTCATCTACTTTTTTTTTTTCTTCTGTTAGCTTGTTAGTACACCCCACTGTTAGTTCACACTTCACTGTTAGCCACCCCCACTAGGGATCGATACCAAGACCTCAGTGTTGAAATGAGGTACTGTTCATCTGCTTGATATGCTTGAAAGTCTGCCTTTTATTCATGTGTGACATCGATATTTTGAGACTTTGGCATTATGAGATTTGGCCTCATTAGCATTCTACTTATCTTGCCCCCTTTTGATTTGGAAGTATTATGCTAATAATCTTCAAAATCAAAACTGTAATTATCTTTAAGGATTATGTATTTTGTATGCTTTTATTTGCCTCCTGAATAATTACGCTATGAATCTTCTGAGTCAAAATGCCGTGAATCTTCTTAGTATTCAGGGATAATATATTTTGCTAAACTGGCAGGTATGTTGATGAAAATTTGCCCCCATGGTGAATATACTTATCTTGCTTTCTTCTTCCTGTTCTTCTATAGAGTGAATATTTTCAATCGGGATCATATTTCATTACTTTCTTTCTTATTTCATGTCTTCTTCATGACAATTTTATTATCGTCAGTCATCTTCAGTAGAATACCCTTTTCTTCTTTGCTTCATTTCCTTTAAATACTAGTTTAATTTTCTCTATAACTAGCTATTGATTCCTCATAGGAAGTATATCGTCTTCTTCAACTGTATATTTCCTGTAGTCCTTGAATTGTCCAAACTTTCTTTACTTTCTTAATTATAGAATAACTCATGTTTTCTTTATCGGAAGATTCAATTCTTTACTTTTTGACGATCCTTTGTTTTTCTTTTCTTTCTTTGGCAATATCTGTTGTTGTTCCCTTAAGACTTTGAAATAACTGATTCATATGAGAATTGAGCTCCAAGAGTTTTGTGTGTAGCCCACTTCCTACCCCTCTCATCTCCCATCTCAACCCTCAATACTTCATCATCTTCCATTAAGATCGAAGCCAAGGAGTTTGGCGTTCCATCGGACCAAGAAGATCAATAGTGGGTGATCTTGGATCTATATATATATAATGATTTAAGGGTCCACATATGATGGGACCCACCTTGATGTATGCTTTGTATCAAAGAGAGGCCCATAGTGGTGGGGCCCCTCCATCATCACCGATCTCTCTCTTTCTCTCTCTCCCTCTATCTCTCTCTCTTTTGGTGACAAAATGTGGCCCACCTAATCTAGATCGTCCATGTGTTGGGCCCCACCTCGCTGCATGTCCATTTGGACAGGCTTGGATGAAAGAAAAACACAAATATCGGCTGATCCAAGGTTGTGGTGGGCCACCACATGGACCCACCTTGATATATATTTTATTCAGTCGTCCATCCATTTTGATGGTGGGCCACCCTGTATGCGTGTCTCCCAGCCATCCATCTGGATGGTCTGGATGGGGCGCACCATTATATATATAATATTTATATTATAATGTGATGGACCCCACGTGGGACCCACCTGGTATGGGAAACAGATTGGCTGGGTGTCTCAACCAGCTATATAGCTACTGTATGTGGGACCCACACGTGAGGCGTGTGTTGGATCTACACCGTCCATCTGGACGGTGGGTCCCATGCAGCAGGCAGCTGCTGCTGCCTAATGACGTTAGCAGGTCAGGT
Source organism: Magnolia kwangsiensis (assembly GCA_037074715.1). Taxonomy (NCBI): domain Eukaryota; kingdom Viridiplantae; phylum Streptophyta; class Magnoliopsida; order Magnoliales; family Magnoliaceae; genus Magnolia; species Magnolia kwangsiensis. The sequence continues at coordinate 103,239,335 of CM073576.1, read as the reverse complement.
GGGCCCTATTCATGATGTATGGTTTACATCCACATCGTCCATATCACGGAGGGCGTCAACACGATTGTACGTGTGGATCCTCATCGTTCATTGCTTGGACAGTGGGCCACATCAATGTATGTATCTTATCCAGCTGTCCATCTATCTGGATGCTGGTGGTTTTTTTTTTAAAAAGATAATAAATAATATAATATAATATAAAATGATTTTAATAATATATATGTGTGTATGTGGTGGGCCTCATGTGGGACCCACTCGCTAGATGGGTTTGTTGCAATACTCACACCAGCTATATAGCTGGTGTGTTGATGTCAGTTCTATGGGCCCCAGTAGCATGTATCGGCTATGGTGATGCCAACAAGGGTTGGGGGCCCTTGCATGATGTTATTATTGTATCCACCATCCATTGCTTGGACGGTGGGTCACTTGGGTGTGTGTATTACATCCAAACCGTCCATTCAAATGTTGAGCTTGACTTAAGGCTTGAAATAAAAAATGAGGCAGATCCGCCTATCAGGTGGACCCACACTACAAAGATCAGTGGAGGGTTGCACGCATACCATTGAAAACCATTTGGGTCACGGAAGCTTTAGATTAATATGAGATTTTACTTTTCCTCTTAATCCAGGTCTTGTGACCTTATGATAAGATTGGTTGGGAAATGAACATTTAGGTGGGGCCCCGTGAATATTTATAACCGTGGAAATCATTATCTCCACTGCTATCTGTGGTATGGTCCAGATGATCTTCGGTCTTCATCTCCACTGTTATTTTTGGTGTGGCCCATGTCATGTGGCCCTCTTGATATATGAGGCTCATGGGTGCGGCTCATTTTGATGTGTTCGAGGCCCATGGATGCAGCCCATTATGATGTATTCGAGGCCCATGGGCGGAGCCCATTAAGATGTATTTGAGGCCCATGGGCGAGGCCCAGTGTAATGTATCTGAGGCCCATGGGCGAGGCCCATTATGATGTATTTGAGGCCCATGGGCGAGACCCATTGTGATGTATTTGAGGCCCACAGGACATGGCCATTGTGTTATACGCAAGGCCTAATACGATGTACGTGAGGCCCGTTACGTTGTGTATGAATCCCTTGTCTAAGGCCATGAGCCCACTATATGTTAGGCTCTATGTGGGTCACTCCTTTGAAGTAATGTTGGTTAAATGTCCACATTGATGGTTAAATGTCCTCATTGTGACCTTCCCTTAGGCCTTGTTAGACCTATTCGCATCATTCTTTAAGTGGGTTGACCCTAATTATTGGGCCCCATTTACATGATCCATCATTCTCATTGGGTTATCCCAAGATGTTGGGCCCCTATTAGTTGTTAGTAGGATTAATTCTTTAAATTTGGAGTCCATCTAAGACTCATTTGGGCCCCCTAGGGCATTTAACAGGGCTATATACTAATATGGAGAAGGAACCCTTTCCGGATCCTTAGGCTTTGGGTAGGCCACTTAGGCCCAACCTCGATATAAGAGGGGGGTACATCGTCATTATATAACATGCTTAGTATAGCCCCATGATTCATGTCCATACATATCATATGTATGCTTGGTCTGAGGAGTGATTGATCATAACACATGCCATTGGGTAGATTATTATGGGACTCCCTGATAAGGGGAGTTGTCCACATAAACGCGTAGTATGCGCATGATTGTTGTATGACTGCATAGCGTGGTTCATGCATCTCACGTTGTGTGACATGAATACTGTACGTCCTAGCGACATCAGGGTCATAGCTTCTATAGGCATATCATGGTTGGTGGGATTGGACACTAAAAATCTTATTCTACATGGGGTGTTATAGATGTCCCTAGGTGAAATTTCCTAAACCCTTATGGTACTAGGAGGTTGCTCTAACATCTAGACCGAGTGGATGCATGAGCACCGAGTGACGAATATATAAGGCCGCACTTTTCACTGTGTCGTGGTTGGTTGAAAGGAGGTGCAGCCTTATCCGCCCGAGAGGAGGGGGCAAATCTAGGCTGAGTTTGACCAACTTGAGGAATGGGTCTGCTATCGACAAGTCGAGCCTGATATTGACAAGCGGATAGTGAGGTCTCTTCCACTCACCTTGTTGCGTAAGATGAGGAGACAATCTGGTTTGGAGTGTACTAAACCACGGTGATATTCCAGAGTTGAGCTGTGTTGATATGTGGACTTAGATGAGGATTGGTATGCTTGAGTTGCATCTCGCATCACATGGCCTTAGTATGGCTGACATCATTCACGACGTGCATTGCATAACTTGGTATGGTTAATAGTATTCATGGATTCATAGCATATTCCACATTACTCTAATATTGCATAATTGTATTACTACATTACGCACACACTTTCACCACCCCCCAAGCTTTCTGTAAGCTTATGCACGATCTTGCGTGCAAGTGACGTTGGATCGCAGCAGCGCGAAGGTAGGAGCGCATAGTAGATCATAATGGATCTTTTGTATATCTTTTTATTTTCCTTTCCGCATTGTACTTATAAGTTTTTTTTTATCATAGTGGAAATGTGATGGAGTTGTTATTTGTTCTTTGTGGGTTATGTTTGGTTATGGTTATTACGAAACAAATTCATGTTGAAAATCCTCCTCATAGGATCCAAGGATTGGAACCTACAATATGGGCCTTGGGAGGCGAAAGTGGGGTACTACAAAGTCTGTCAGCGCCTGATTCGGTGATCGGGAATTTTGTAGCTCGGTTTCCAAGTTTGGGGCGTGACACATAGTATTAGACTTGTGCATCTAAATGGCGTTACCCGACGATCTCCAGAGATTTAACGGTTAGATCTTTTTTCTAATCTAGTTTAATTAACTATTTAGAGTCTTAAGGGTTGATCACATGGAATATAATAGTAATTTCTGATTATATATGATTATATTGTTTTATATAACTATAATTATATGAATAACAAGTAATAATGTAATTTGTTATATTTAATTTATATTATCACAGATTGTTAATATATATAAATTATATGAATATTAGTAAGCAAAGATTAATATATATTATTTGTATAGTTATATATGTGTTATGTTTTAATTTTATATAAATTGTTAAATTGTTCGAAATATGTTATTTATTATAAAATTTTCTAATATACTTTATTTTTATGTAATATAAATTCTATAATTAGTAATTTATATTAATGATGTTATAAGTGTATAAATAAAATATAGATTATAGTTACATATGATTTTAATATGTAATTTTAAATATTATAAAGTATATAAATAACATTTCATAGTGTATATATTTATGTTGTATTATTTTATTTATTATAAATGATTATTAGATAGTTAGATTATATATATATATATATATATATATATATATATATATAAAATAAGTTATATATATCTGATAATTATTAAATATTACATATTCTGAATTGGATGACCAATCTAATGATCGGATAATTCCAAAATTGATCCTAAGCGCACCCAATGTTTCCCACATTAGTTTAGGAAACTTTTGGCAATTGTATTTATAACCCGATGGCTAACCTATGCAATTAAGTGATTATCCATCCTAACCAGGTTGTGGATCTTATGTACTTCTACAAGCCTTGTTGGTTAGCTTAGATTTCAAGTTGGATGATTATACGAGACGCAAACCTATCACAATAAATTAAGGCTCAACCCAAGGTGGATCGACTTTAGACCTTACAGATGTATTGTGGGTTGTTCTAGCGCAAATTCAGACGTTTGAAAAGCCATTAGGGGTCTAAGGCAGATTGAACTCAACTCATAGGGGTCCATCTAGAGAATAAATCGATTGGATGACTTGAACTATGGAGGGAAGGTGTCATTGATGGTTAGATTGATTCATGGTAGAATTTATAGGCTGGTCTTGAGGTAGATCACAACGAACCTTAACTATCAGCTTAAGTCATGGGTCGATCGGATGATCGTTCATGATGCAATTTTACTACGAACAATTAAGGGTCAATTCAAGGTGGATTGGCATTAGACCTTACAGTTTTGTCGTAGGTTGTTCTAGCCTAAACTCAGATGGTCACGATGATCAAAAGTTCTATATCTAAGATGGTCAGTTAGATTTTTCTGTTAATGAACTTAAGATCCAAAAAGTCCCTCTAACGATATGATGACCCTTCTTGAATGACAACGGATGGATAGCTTGGTGTACGGATGAGGATTAACTTCATCGATTGGATTTAGGCTAGAATGAACGTGATTGTTCACTTAAGCTATGCTTATATTTAGATTAAATTAGGTTACATGGTAACACTCGAGTACTAAAAAGTATGGGGTGTTACAATACCTCTGACTGATCCTGTATACCAGGATTGATCTCCTAGTCTGACAGAGGTATAGGTAGGTTTATCGCTTTTATATGACTAGGGTAGTTTGCTTCTGCTATTTTAAGATAGTTTGCTTATACTTTGTTTTGTTTTGTGCTAACCTATCTTCACACTAAGATTATTGTGAATGCTTCATAATTCCTTCTTTAGGTATTACCTTCCCATCACTTCCCTTTTCTTTTCATTACTTCTTTTGCATTGTGTACTTATTCTTTTACATTGAGGACAATGTAGATTTTTCATTTGGGGATGGGGAGTTAGGTAACCTAATTAGTGTTTCCTCAGTTTTGAGTAAAAAAATTTAAAAATTTCAATGTTTCAAGTTAAAATATGTTTGGGAAGCGATGAATTGTGTACTTAAGAATGCTTCGAGTATGATAAGATAGAGATTAAATCTTGAATTGCTGGAGTTTAATCATCTAAGGAACTTATCACCTAAGTGCTTGCACTTAATTGATTAAGAGGTAGTTTGAATATCATGTTAATTTAAATTACAAGACACATTTAATTTTTCTTCTGTAAGATATACTAGAAGTCTGATTGTTAGCATGTGAATCATTGATAGATGGTCAGAATCGAGTCTAGAGAATTTTATCCACCTTAAAAGAAGAAAAAAACCAGTTAAAAAATAGGAGATCGACAAAGAGGTCATGAAAAATAATGGAAAGAATGAAAAGAATGCAAAAATAAAAAGAATGAATAAAAATTGACCGTCGATATAAAATAAAAAATTGAAAATATAAGGAAAATGGGATAATTTCAGAATCAGGACTTGAGTTTCAAACTGATCTTGAAGTGATGAGCATAACTAACATGATGAATTGATATTATTCATACGGGAAGTAAATTGACTTTCATTGAGCATATTGAAAAACTTGATATACAAATTATGCTTTATTTAATGGATAAAGAACTTATTTGATTTATTGCTTATGTGATTGGGTTTTAGGGTTTTAAAATCTCACTTTCGTATCTTAAGTCTACTCATTCATCCTTGAGTGCATAAAAGATTGTTTTCTGAAAAAGATTTCTAACATTAAGCATTGAGAGTTATTTTTTGCATACTTTGCTCAAGACTCGTAAAATACTGGTTAGGAATTGTGCCGAGGGTCAAATATTGCATATTGGACCCCATTTATATCTTGGTTTTATGAACATGATACTACTTAATGTCCTATTTTACTCATTTTTGTGTTGTAAGGTGAATTTGAGAGCTTGGATTGGAAAAGGTGCTAAACGCATGGATTTGACACTCAAAAATCACCAAGGCAAAGAATGGATCTTAGGAGACAAAGATTGAAGATTTCAAGGTCCCAAGATAACCAAGTGGACAAGGAACGAAGTTGAAAGAACTAGTGCAGAATTCACATTGACCGTGTCATTGAGCACTGTTTGATGACATTGATGACACATTCAATAATATCGAACACAGGTTGATGACATCGAATTTATGAAGGAAAATCGAGTTGGTCGCTGGACGAATTGAAGACGTTTTTCAATGACTCGAAAACTTGTTTGATGACTCGAAACTTTGCTCGATGACCTGCTCGATGACATTGAATTTTCTCTGGAATTTCAGTAAAATTCACTTGACACATTGGGAACCATTTTCGATTACTTAAAGTACTCCTCGATGACATTGAAGATCTGCTTAATGACATCGAAGGTCTCTTCGATGACATCAAATTTATTGAAGAAATTGGAATAACTCTATGGAATGTTTTGGACACATTATCGATTCCTCGAACAATGCTCAATGAAATCGAAGGCCTCTTTGATGACATCAAAGGTAGGTTCGATGACATCGAAGGTTACAGAGTATGGATGAAGTTATAAAAGTGTAAAAAAAGCACATAGAAAAGACACCTTCGATGACATCGAAGCTTGTTCAATGTCATCAAACGGATCGTGCGATGTTATGTAGAGTTATGCGGAGTGCATAAATTTGAGGTAGTTTTCAAAATTTTCCAAATAGGTGTGAAAGGAGGTCTTGTACAACTATAAATAGGAGTCCCTAGGGCATCCCCGGGGATCTATCAAAATAATATAGGGTTTGGGGGAGCAAAGCACAAGGGTGGAGAGCCATCACCAAGCGTTTCCTTTCTTTCTTCCTTAGTTTTTCATACTTTCTTCTAGGGTTTTAGTTCCAATCATGACTATGGTTGGCTAAACCTCTTAGCTAGGACTAAGAGGTGAAGCTTGTAGCGTGATGGGATATTTTCTATTGCTTTGATTTCATATTTATGTTGAACTCTCGTTGATTCTAATTTGATTATTTAAAAATACTTTTAGTTTTTAATGGTTTATTGTGACTCAAATTATAGTAGATCTGCGATAGCTTTGAGTATCTCTTTTCATGTATTGAGATTGTGAAATTAGGAAATCCTATTGTTCACCATCGTCCCCTGGGCATGGTTGGATAATGGAATCCCTTCTAATCTTCATGATTCTCTTATGTTTGTTTATGACATTGGTATATCCTATTGTGAGCCATCGTCTCTTAGTCATGATTTTGTGGTTGAATCACAACCAATTCTCACACTCTCATCCACTGAGAATTAGTGTAAGCCCCATACCCTAGAACAAACTATTCTATAGGTTTCCCCAGTCCTCTCAGTCGAATTCCAATGACCCATGATCTGTTATCGGCATTTACACGCAACCTTGAGTCACATCCTGTCAATTTGAGTCGGCTCGACCCCAAGACTTGTATCCTTGCGACCACACAGTCGCGGCGGTTACGAAGCTGTGTCTTGTGCACCGAGGTGATACCTGGACTAGAAGATGTGGGTCAGCGATCATTCTGAAGAAACACCGTGTGTTGTGAATTCTGAGAGAATCTCTACAACATGTCCCATCAATCAATCAATCAAGTACATCATCCATACCCCATACCACACACCCCCTCACAAGTCAACTCTCTGAAAGGGCCTAGCTATATGCCCTAAAGGAGGGGTGAATAGGCTTATGCCAAATAAAACTTATAACAGTGAAATAATAAAATAAAACAATCTATAATGCTGAATTAAAAAGAACCTCTATAAACTAGTATTGAGACGTTGATACTACTTCAGTTCTAAGGACAACCTTACACCAAAAACCAAAGGCTTATGGTAGGACAACCTTATTTTTAAAACGTCCTTTGTATCAAAAACTCAAACCGAGAGGAATAAATAAAGTAAGGAAATAACTCGCAGGAAATTAAACCTAAGTTATTACAACATTCCCCACACTGGCTTTGAAATAAAATGATTACAACATTCAACCACAGATACAATCCACAAAACTGAATGAATAAAGGAATGAAGGAATAAAGTACATCCACAACACAAAGATATATAGTGGTTCGCCTGTATGTACACCAACTATTATCTAACAGCCCCACAGAATGCTGCTTCACTCCTAATATCCTCACACAGGGGATATTAGCATGCACTATCAAAATAGGTTTCACAGGTTTACCTAAAACCTTCATAATTGTGTCTTTTTATCTCGGGCTTACACAATCCAAAAATCCTCACAATCTGAGTTTTCTGGCCCTCCTCAGATAACCAAAATAATGAGATTTTTCTAGCAAATCTCAAACAAAACTAAAGAATGTAAATTACACAAATGTAAAATACCTGAATCTTCTTTTGAAGTAGCCAGGTAGAATCAATCGGAGTAGAAGTTTGATTCAACGTTCAAAGTCCAATACTCACTTTATGAATGGTTCTAAGTCTAATTGATTTTAAATTAAAAAGGCTAGTTCTATTTGATTTCGAATCCAATAAGAAGGAATATCAAAAATTTCTCTTTTCTAATAAGATTGGAATGTAGATCAAAATCAAATATAAAACAAGCTAGCAAAAGGAATATTAAATGAGCACAAAGTAGCTTAAAAACAAACACGAACTTATCTCAGAGTATGGCCTTAAAATTACTTGAATAGAATTGAATTGAATTAAAAAACTCTGAAATTCGTGCTCTATTTATAGCCTGAAAACTTCCATCTACAATTGGTCTTAGGATCCCTAGGACTGGTCGTAGCTTCAACAGATTTTTAAAGATTTTCACGGGATAAGGATTAGCTGTTCCACGATTGGTCTTGGGTAGCCTACGACCAGTCGTGGGCCACCTACGACTGGTCGTGGGTCACCTACGATTGGTCGTAGGACCCCCAGATTAGTTACTGGAGTTCGAGTTATAAGGCTAAGACCGGTCGAAGGACGAGTCGTACAGCTCACAGGACTGGTCGTAGGATAACCAGAAAAATCTAAAAATCTTCAACAACCTAGGACTGGTCTTGAAAAACTTAAGACTGGTCGTAGCAGAGCCAGGATTGGTCTTAAAGTCCCTATGAATGGTCTTAGAACAGCCCGTACAAGCATATTTAAAATATACGAATTATGTATCCAGAATGACCTACAATAAAGCCCAACCTAAGGTCAATCTAAGGTCAAACAAACCTTGAAAGTGAGATGAACATTGATAGTCTGTACTCTCAGATGACCCTTAAGAGAAGCTTGAGAATTTATGAATCTTGTTGTAGGCCTTCTCGAGCTTGAACCTTTCTTGACTTGACAAAGTCTTCTTCTATTCTTGTACTTGTTAGAATCTTGAACATGCATACTTGAAGACTTCTATTCATGTATACTTCATCCATGACTAGACTTGAAACTTTCTTCATTTAAGTTCTTATCTTGAAATACGATGTCTTGAAGCAATGAATAGTCTCAAAACATGAAACACAAGATGTACAAGACATATATATATATATATATATATATATATATATATATATATATATATATATATATATATATATATATATATATATATAGGTTTTGTCACTACAAAATTTAACAACCAAAGGGATATGAAATCATAGCACTTACAATCTCCCCCTTTGTCAAATTTGTGACAAAACACACATCATACAGATAAGAGAAAAATATGCTCCCCTGAGAGAAAACATGGAAACATTAAGCAAAGAGCAAAGAAAAGTGCAAGATATCCACATTCCATATTATCAATCCACATATACTCCTGAATCAATCAATCCATACAAATTACTCTCCCTTTCCATACTACTCCCCTTTACCATACTACTCCCCCTTTTGTCACAAAATGACAAGGAAAAGTCACAATAGGAAAGAGAACAACAACATATAGAGTAATAAAAAAGCAGATAATGAGAAAGGAATATGGAAGGAAATATCAGATCTTAAAATATAAATTCAGAATCATCAAGCCATAACCAAGTTAATACAATATCCAAAATAAAAGATAAAATAATGTTATACAATCCAAAAGATAATCCGCGTAATCAGATCCAGAGGAGGGAGCAGGGTAGTAGGATCAATCTGGTGTAAGCCCCTATTAATGCGACGAAGATATTTTCACATATATTTAAACTACATATCGTGGGCTACACTCATGTTATCAACCTTCTCCTCCAATGCACGAAGGCGTGCATCATAACGAGATGGATCGTAATCAGGATAATTTGGCGAATCAGATTCTATCTCATCAAATAAATCATCCATTTTAACATCCTGTTGAGGAAGATCGCCAGCTTCCCATTCATTTTCGGCTTCACCACCATTACCACCAACACCACCTTCATCAACTTGACCAGGAAGAAAATCCAATTTCATCTTATTTAAATTTGTATTGTTGAATAAAAGATGATGAATGGGTGCTTCATTAACAGGTGTATTAAGAAGCATGTGAGTGGCTAACACAGACATAAGATAACCAAACGGAATATCACTATGACCTGAATGGAGTCGAAACTGTATGATAAAATGACAGATCAATGAAGGTAGATAGACCATAGTTTCAGAAGCAATGGAATGTAATATTCGGACCATGAAAGCAGTCAACTCAATTTTATTACCAGATCGAGGATACAGATTTGAAATAAATATATGGTGTAACACTCTATATCTAGGTAACAAGTATTTTGAAGGGAGCGCATTCCCTTTGTGTGTCCATTGCACATTAATTTTGCATAGGTCTCTTGTCAACATATATTTTTCCAATTCAGATAGTTTGTCGTATAGAGTATGAATCTATATACCTTCATCTTTGATGGAAATATCCATAATGCCCGATATCAAATATCAGTCTATAAGAAATTTTCCTTCTTTAGTAGTAATTGAAAAAGTTAAGTTGTCAAGGGAGAATTCTGAGATACATGCAACCATTGATTGTGTAATAGACGGGTATGCAGGCCCACCCCAAAGTAAAACGTTAGCCCAGCCAACAGATTCAAGGAGAGGAACGATACCATATGGCGCAACATGATTGAGATCAACGGGATGCTCAACGATAACTTTACGGACACGCAAATCCCATACATCTTGAGGATCATCTTCGGGTGACCGAAGGTGCCGTTTTGTTATCGGTGTAGATATAGATGAGGATGGACCACGGGATGTTTTCTTCTTCCCTCTAGCATCCATCTTCAATAAGATATACTAAGAGCAGGAGAAATGTACAGAAAGAAGGATGAGTTTTCTCTAGATAAGAAATTTGAGAAGAAACCCTTGAAAAACCCAACAAATAGATGAAATCAAGCTACACAATGATTAAATCAAAGAATAGAGAACATTAAACTTCAAGAAAAATGAAGAAATAGGAATAACCTTGAAGAAATACAAGAAATCCTATGACTAGTCGAGCCATGACTCGTCGTAGGTCGGAGTGGAAATGAAGAAGGAGGTTTTCTCCAAATTATATCATGTTCACGAGCTCCATGACCGGTCGAGTGCTGTGTACAACCGGTCATACCATGACTGGTCGTGTACAGCTACGACTGGTCGAGCATCGACCAAAAATACATATTTAATGTAAAAAATTAAAATTTCAACACATATAATACCAAATATAATACACTATGATACATGTAAGCAAGAATACTCAATGTAAAATGCACATACCAAGATCAAATTTTAATTTATTAAAGCTGCTTTTGTCGAGCGATTTAGTAAATATATCAGCAAATTGAGTTTCGGTTGGTCTATATTCCAAGGAAATAACTTTTTCTTCAACCAACTCATAAATGTAATGATACCTAATGTCAATGTGCTTAGTACGTGAATGCTGGATTAGATTTTTGGAAATATTTATAGCACTGGAATTATCACAATGTAAGATCATTGAAACTTGATTAATTCCATAATCGCTTAGCATGCGTTTCATCCAAACTAGTTGAGTACATGCATATCCATCTGCAATATACTCAACCTCAGCAGTGGAGAGTGATATTGAGCTTTGCTTCTTACTGAACCAAGAAACTAAGTAATTTTCAACGTAAAAACAACCACCACTAGTTGATTTTCTATCATCAATATTACCGGCCCAATCAACATCTGAGTACCCGACTAATTGAACACTAGTATCAAAAGGATACCAACGACCCAGATTTATAGTACTTGCGACATATCTAATAATCCGTTTAACAGTAGTAAGATGTGATTCCTTAGGATTAGACTGATATCTCGCACAAATACCAACACTAAACGTGATATCAGGTCTACTTGTAGTTAGATACAACAAACTACCAATCATACTATGATATAGTTTGGGATCTATATCTTTACCCGTAGAGTCTTTTGAGAGTCTTAACGTTGTACTCATAGAAGTATCAAAGTTCTTACCATTCTCAAATCCAAACCTTTTAACCAAGTTCGTAACATACTTGATTTGGAAAATGAAAATTCCATCAGGTTGTTATTTTACTTGCAACCCTAGGAAATAATTTAGTTCACCAACCATGCTCATTTCAAACTTTGATTTCATTAACTCTGTAAATGCAATAGACATGTTAGTGCAAGTTGATCCATAAATAATATCGTCAACATAAATTTGAACCATCAAAATATCATTGTTATGCTTCTTAACAAAGAGCATCTTATCAACACTTCCTACTTGAAAGCTATGACTAAGTAAGAATTTAGTCAATTTCTCAAACCATGCCCTGAGCACTGGTTTTAGACCATAGAGAGCCTTTTTGAGATGAAATACATGGTCAGATAACATGGGATCGTCAAACCCTGAAGGTTGTTCAACATACACCTCTTCATGTAAATCGGCATTCAAGAAGGTACTCTTTACATCCATCTAATAAATCTTAAATTTTCTAAAGCATACGATGGAAATAAAAAGTCTGATTGATTCAAGGTGTGCGATTGGAGTAAAGGTTTCATCGTAATCGATGCCTTCAATCTGACTGTACCCTTGTACAAACAGTCTAGCCTTGTGTCGTATTATATTTCTAAGTTCATCAGACTTATTTTTAAAGATCCATTTTGTTTCGATAATGTGCTTATCTTTAGGTCTAGGAACAAGATACCAGACATCATTACAAATAAATTGATTAAGTTCATCCTGCATAGCAACTATCCAATTTTCGTCAGAAAGTGCTTCTTTCACATTGACCGGTTCTATTTGGGATGTAAAAAAAACATAATTACATATGTTCTCAAGTTGTTTGCGAGTACAAACTCCAGTGAGAGGGTTTTCAAGAATTTGATTGGTTAGATGATCTTTGACAGTCCTTGGTTCAGATTCTTTTTGACTTGATGAGGTATCTTGATTGTCGATAATAAGAACTTCATCATCATCTGATCTCGGGGCTGGTGTATTCAAATTATCATGAATGACCACATTGATGGACTCTTGAATCACACCAGTTCTCTTATTTAGAACCCTATAAGCTCGACTGTTCAAAGAATAACCAAGAAAAATACCTTCTTCACTCTTTGTATTAAACTTTCCCAAATTTTCACGATCTCGTAAAATATAACACTTGCTGCCAAAAACTCGAAAGTATTTGACATTAGGTTTCTTTTCAAACCATAATTCATAAGCAGTCTTATTATTAGATTTACTGGTATAAACCCAATTAATAATATAGCATGCGGTATTAACTGCTTCAGCCCTAAGATTTCTAGAGAGCTTCATGCTGTTCAACATAACATTAGCCATATCCTGAAGCACTCTGTTTTTTCTTTCAACTATACCATTTTGTTGCGATGTTTTGGGCGGAGAGAATTCATGCGATATTCCCTGATCGCTACAGAATTTCTCAAAACTACTATTTTCGAATTCAGATCCATGATCACTACGGATCTTACTAACATGAGAACCTTTTTCATTTTGGATTCGTTTGATGATCTTTTTCACTTTATCAAGGGTTTCAGTTTTGTCCTTTAAGAACGATACCCAAGTGAATCTGGTATAGTCATCTACGATAACTAAGATGTATTTTTTGTCTCCTCGACTCTCCGTTCTGGTTGGTCCAATAAGATCCATGTGGAGAAGCTCGAGTGGTCTAGATGCGGTATTGGAGTTCAGTTTCTTGTGAGAGCTTCGAGTCTGTTTTCCCAACTGACATTCACCACATATTTTGTCTACTTTTTGCAATTTGGGTAGACCTCTAATTAGTTCTCTTTTTCTCAATCTAAATAAGTTCCGGTAGTGTACATGTCCAAGGCATTTATGCCATAATTCAGTCTCATCAGTATGGACCATGTAACACGATTGAGTAGATGAGATTGCATCACTAACGATGTAGTAGTTTTCAGAAGTTCTGTGACCAGTTAATATAACAGAACCATTTTTATTAACTATCTCACAACCTTGATTTGAAAACTTCACACTATGGTTGTTATCGCATATCTGAGAAATGCTTAGTAGGTTGTGTTTCAAGCCCTCAACATATAAAACATTCTTAAATAAGGGAAGGTTATAAAGCTGAACCGTACCTTGGCCAATGATCTTGCAATTGCTTCCATCACCAAATGTGACTGACCCGTCAGTCATATCTTTTAGATCGGTGAATAAAGCCTTGTCGCCTGTCATATGCCTAGAGCAACCACTATCTAGGTACCACTTTGAATGGCTTATAGCTTTGAAAGCAGTGTGGGCAACCAAGCAAGCCACTTTAGGAACCCATTTCAGAACTGTTTTGGGTTTAGGAGTATAGATGGTCTTTTTCTGTCTGTTGTTATAGGAGAGACCTATAGAGTTAGACTTTAATAGCTCCTTGAGTAGATCAATTATTTTTTCAGCCAATGGATTTCGGTTTTGAAAATCAAAGTTGACATGGCTACCTTTGGGTTTTTGAAAAGTCCTTGAATTTTTGGAAAAACCTTGATAAGTATTCTTTTCTTTTGAGGTTGAAGACTCTCCTTTTACAAATTTAGGAGCAATATTCTTTTATTTAGGAGATGTATTCTTATCATAGCCTAACCCGGATCGATCGCCACATTTTCTTGATCCAGACAATAATTTTTTCAATTTAGGATCACCTTGTGCATATCGCCATGTGTCTTTCAAACTCAGAAAAGAAGCTACCTCATTTTTAAGTTTCTCATTTTCAGATCTCAAATCTTCAATTTTGGAGGTTTTGAAATCTAAATTTACATTTGGTCTTTTCAAAAGAATCGAAAATATGAGACTTTTCTAAAACGAGAGACTCATAATCTTCTTTAAGCTTATAATTTTTTTTTTTGTAACTTAAGCTTGATGGCAATTTTACAACTCTCCTTATAAAGGGCATTATAAGCATCCTGAAGATCATCTTCATTATCACAATCACTATTCAGATTTTCTTTACTAGATATATTATCATTATCTGAAAAGGTGATCTTGGCTAGAGTCATAAGGGCTTTAACATTATCGCCCGACTCGGTTTCAGAATCTTCTGATTTACAAGAGGATTCAGAATCAGACGATTCATCCCAAGTAGCCATCATGCTTTTCCTTTTTGATTTCTCCTTTTTAGGACATTTGTTTGCTAAGTGCCCATACTCTTGAAAGTTGTAACATTGACTATCTTTTAAAGATTTTCGAGCTCTAGGTTTAGATCGTCTCTTATCATTTGACTTTTGAAAATCATCCTTTTTCTTGCTTTTGAAAATTTTGTAAAACTTTTTTTCTAAAAGTGTCATATCATCTTCGGAATTTTCTAAGTCCAAAGTGCTCTCGTGTGCAACATTTTTAGATGATTTGAGAGCAATAGATTTTCCTTTAGGAGCTTTAAAGGACAACTCGTAGGTTTGAAGCAAACCAACTAGTTCCTCAACCCTCATGGTATCCGTATCACGAAGTTCCTGAATTGTGGTTACTTTAGAATTGAACCGTTCAGGAAGTGAGCGTAGTATCTTTGCGCACACTTTACTTTCTGGGATTCTATCACCAAGACCCCACATAGAGTTCACAATGTCATTCAATCTAGTGTAGAAGTTCATAAACATCTCATCTCCTCCATATGAATTTCTTCAACTTTAGTTGTGAGGAGTTGGACTTTAGATTTCTTGACAATAGAAGTACCCTCGTGTGTCATTTCTAATACATCCCATACTTGTTTTGCATTTTCACAAGAGATGATTCTTTTGAATTCATCTGGTGATAATGCACAGGTAATTGCATTTAGTGCTTTTGCATTGGCACTATTCTCACATTTCTGAAGTGTGGTCCAAAGAGAATAAGCCGTTACCTTCATTGATTTTAAACCATTGACATTAGTTACTTCAGTGATAGGAGGGTTCCATTCATTCACTGTGGCCAACCACACACTTTCATCGAAGGATTTGAGGAAGATCCTCATCCTGGCTTTCCAATAAGCATAGTTTGTGCCATTAAAGGGTAGTGGCCTAGTGACTGATAGGCTATCAAAATTTGACATCTTAATATAGTTTAGATCGTTAGCTCAGGAAATAAATCCAATAAATAAACAATAAGCACGAGCTATTAGGTTCTGATACCACTTGAAAGGGCCTAGCTATATGCCCTAAAGGGGGGGTGAATAGGGAAATGCTAAATAAAACTACAAACAGCAGAATAATAAAAGAAATAAAGCACAATGTAGAATTGAAAGTAATCTCAATAGCTTAAAATAAAGAGAATGATACTTTATCAGTTTTAAGGACAACCTTACACCAAAAACCAAAGGTTTAAGGTAGGACAACCTTATTTCTAGAACGTCCTTTGTATCACAAATTAATGAGGAATAAAAAGTAAGGAAATCAAAATAACTTGTAGAAATAAACCCTAAGTTATTACAACATTCCCCACACTTGCTTGGAATAAAAAGATTACAACATTCATCCACGAATACAATCCATAAAACTGAATGAATAAAGGAATGAAAGAATAAAGCACATCCACAACACAACGATATATAGTAGTTCGCCTGTGTGTACACCAACTGTTATCCAATAGCCACACAGAATGCTACTCCACTCCTAATATCCTCACACAGGGGATATTAGCATGCACTATCAAAATAGGTTTCACAGGTTCACCTAAAACCTTCACAATTGTGTCTTTGATCTCGAGCTTACACAATCCAAAAACCCACACAATCTGAGTTTTCTGGCTCTCCTCAGATAACCAATACAATGAGATTTTTTTGGCAAATCTCAAATAAAACCAAAGAAAGTAAATTACACAAATGTAAAATACCTGAATCTCCTTTTGAAGTAGCCCGGTAGAACCAATCGGAGTAGAATTTCGATTCAATGTTCAAAGTCCAATACTCACTTTAAGAATGGTTCTAAGTCTAATTGATTTTAAATCAAAAGGGCTAGTTCTATTTGATTTTGAATCCAAGAAGAAGGAATATCAGAAATTCTCCTTTTCTAATGAGATTGGAATGTAGATCAAAATCAAATAAAAAACAAGCTAGGAAAAGGAATATTAAATAAGCACAAAGTAGCTTAAAACAAACACAAACTTATCTCAGAGTATAGCCTAAAGAATGCTTGAATAAAGTTGAATTGAATTGCTAAGTTTCTCATTTTTGGATCTCAAATATTCAATTTTGGAGGTTTTGAAATCTAAATTTACATTTGGTCTTTTCAAAAGAATCGAAAATATGAGACTTTTCTAAAACGAGAGACTCATAATCTTCTTTAAGCTTATAATTTTTATTTTTGTAACTTAAGCTTGACGGCAATTTTACAACTCTCCTTATAAAGGGCATTATAAGCATCCTGAAGATCATCTTCATTATCGCAATCACTATTCAGATTTTCTTCACTAGATATATCATCATTATCTGAAAATGTGATCTTGGCTAGAGTCATAAGGGCTTTAACATCATCGCCCGACTCGGTTTCAGAATCTTCTGATTTAGAAGAGGATTCAGAATCAGACGATTTATCCCAAGTAGCCAACATGCTTTTCCTTTTTGATTTGTCCTTTTTAGGACATTTGTTTGCTAAGTGCCCATACTCTTGACAGTTGTAACATTGACTATCTTTCAAAGATTTTCGAGCTCTAGGTTTAGATCGTCTCTTATCATTTGACTTTTGAAAATCATCCTTTTTCTTGCTTTTGAAAATTTTGTAAAACTTTTTTTCTAAAAGTGTCATATCATCTTCGGAATTTTCTAAGTCCAAAGTGCTCTCGTGTGCAACATTTTTAGATGATTTGAGAGCAATAGATTTTCCTTTAGGAGCTTTAAAGGACAACTCGTAGGTTTGAAGCAAACCAACTAGTTCCTCAACCCTCATGGTATCCGTATCACGAAGTTCCTGAATTGTGGTTACTTTAGAATTGAACCGTTCAGGAAGTGAGCGTAGTATCTTTGCGCACACTTTACTTTCTGGGATTCTATCACCAAGACCCCACATAGAGTTCACAATGTCATTCAATCTAGTGTAGAAGTCCATAAACATCTCATTCTCCTCTATATGAATTTCTTCAAATTTAGTTGTGAGGAGTTGGACTTTAGATTTCTTGACAATTGATGTACCCTCGTGTGTCATTTTTAATACATCCCATGCTTGTTTTGCATTTTCACAAGAGATGATTCTTTTAAATTCATCTGGTGATAATGCACAAGTAATTGCATTTAGTGCTTTTGCATTGGCACTACTCTCACTTTTCTGAAGTGTGGTCTAAAGAAAATAAGCTGTTACTTTCATTGATTTTTAACCATCGTCATTAGTTACTTCAGTGATAGGAGTGTTCCATTCATTCACTGTGGCCAACCACACATTTTCATCCATAGATTTGAGGAAGATCCTCATCCTGGCTTTCCAATAGGCATAATTTGTGCCATTAAAGGGTGGTGGCCTAGTGACTGATAACATATCAAAATTTGACATCTTAATATACCTTAGATCGTTAGCTCAGGAAATAAATCCAATAAATAAACAATAAGCACGAGCTATTAGGCTCTGATACCACTTGAAAGGGCCTAGCTATATGCCCTAGAAGTGGGGTGAATAGGGCTATACAAAATAAAACTTATAACAGCGGAATAATAAAATAAAACAATCCACAATGCTGAATTAAAAGGCAACCTTTATAAACTAGTATTGAGAGGTTGATACTAATTCAGTTCTAAGGACAACCTTACACCAAAAACTAAAGGCTTATGGTAGGACAACCTTATTTCTAGAATGTCCTTTGTATCAAAAACTCAAACCAAGAGGAATAAATAAAGCAAGGAAATAACTTGCAGAAAATTAAACCTAAGTTATTACAACATTCCCCACACTGGCTTTGAAATAAAATGATTACAACATTCAATCACAGATACAATCCACAAAACTGAATGAATAAAGGAATGAAGGAATAAAGCACATCCACAACACAAAGATATATAGTGGTTCGCCTGTGTGTACACCAACTGTTATCCAACAGCCACACAAAATGCTACTCCACTCCTAATATCCTCACACAAAATGCTACTTCACAATTATGTCTTTTTATCTCGGGCTTACACAATCCAAAAACCCTCACAATCTGAGTTTTCTGGCTCTCCTCAGATAACCAAAACAATGAGATTTTTCTGAAAAATCTCAAATAAAACCAAAGAATGCAAATTACACAAACGTAAAATACCTGAATCTCCTTTTGAAGTAGCCCGGTAGAACCAATCGGAGTAGAAGTTCGATTCAATATTCAAAATCCAATACTCACTTTATGAATGGTTCTAAGTCTAATTGATTTTAAATAAAAAAGGCTAATTCTATTTGATTTTGAATCCAAGAAGAAGGAATATCAAAAATTCCTCTTTTCTAATAAGATTGGAATGTAGATCAAAATCAAATACAAAACAGGCTAGCAAAAGGAATATTAAATGAGCACAAAGTAGCTTAAAAACAAACACGAACTTATCTCAGAGTATGGCCTTAAAATTGCTTGAATAGAATTGAATTAAAAAACTCTGAAATTTATGCTCTATTTATAGCCTGAAAAATCCCATCTACGACTGGTCTTAGGATCCCTAGGACTGGTCGTAGCTTCAACAGATTTTTAAAGATTTTTACGGGATAAGGATTAGCTGTTCCACGACTGGTCCTGGGTAGCCTACGACCGGTTGTGGGCCACATACGACTGGTCGAGGGTCACCTACGACTGGTCGTAGGACCGCTAGATTAGTTGATGGAGTTCGAGTCATAGGGCTAAGATCGGTCAAAGGACGAGTCGTACAGCTCACAGGACTAGTCGTAGGATGTCTAGGATTGGTCGTATGACAACCAGAAAAATCTAAAAATCTTCAACAACCTAGGACTGGTCCTGAAAAACTTCAGACCAGTCGTAGCAGAGCCAGGACTGGTCTTGAAGTCCCTAAGACTAGTCTTAGAACATCCCTTACAAGCATATTTAAAATATACGAATTATATATCCAGAATGACCTACAATAAAGCCCAACCTAAGGTCAATCTAAGGTCAAATAAACCTTGAAAGTGAGATAAACATTGATAGTCTGTACTCTTAAATGACCCTTAAGAGAAGCTTGAGAATTTACGAATCTTGTTGTAAGCCTTCTCGAGCTTGAACCTTTCTTGACTTGATAAAGTCTTCTTCTATTCTTGTACTTGTTAGAATCTTGAACATGCATACTTGAAGACTTCGATTCTTGTATACTTTTTCCATGACTAGACTTGAAACTTTCTTCATTTAAGTTCTTGTCTTGAAATACAATGTCTTGAAGCAATGAATAGTCTCAAACATGAAACACAAGATGTACAAGACATATATATATAGGTTTTGTCACCACGAAATTTGACAACCAAAGGGATATGAAATCATAACACTTACTCTCTCTCTCTCTCTCTCTCTCTCTCTCTCTCTCTCTCTCTCTCTCTCTCTCTCTCTCTCTCTCCCCACTGATACCTCCTTTACACAAATTTCAACCCAACCCGTGCTTTCCCATTTCTATCCCTTACAACAACCATTCCATCCATCCCTTTTCAACCATCATTTCTCCCTCTCTCTCTCTCTCATATCTATCTTCTCTCTAACCCCAAGAGAAAGAACTCAGCGTCCAAGGTTTCCTAAAGCCAAGTGTGGCCCACTTTCCAACCCTCTCATCTCCCATCTCAACCCTCCATTCTTCATCAACCTCTATCAAAATCAAAGACAAGGAGCATCGGAGTCCAAGGAGCTAAAGAAGGAGGCCACATGTGGGTGATCCATTGTTAATTTCTAATTTTAAGGCCCACTTGTTGTGGGAACCACTTGACGTATGCATTGAATAAGGGAGGGTCCAATAGTGGCAGGGTCCCTCCCTTCACCGTCTCTCTCTCCTTCTCTCTCTTTGTGATGATGGGTGTGGCCCACCTGTGATATGATATGATGATCCAGACCGTTTAATTGCGGGACTCACCATGAAAAAAATGGATGGCATTTTAACCATCCATCCATGTGAGAGTGAAAATGGATTGGTTGGGTACCTCACAATAGTTATATCGATGGTGTATTGACACCACCAAGATCTGTGAGTACCACTACTGTGACATCAGCAAGGTTTGTGGGGCCCAACTGATGTATGCGTTTTATATATCGTCCACCCATTTCTATAAGGACGGTGGGTTCCACTGTTGCTGAACGTCAGCAAGTTCCGTGGGCCACAACCATAATGCATGTGCCTCTCCTGCAGTAGGGAGTGGGACCCACTCCACACGTGTTGCACGTGTAGAGATGGGCCCACATTGAGCATGCATATAAAGATCCAGACCGTCTAGGCATCCATATGTCTAGAGCTGGATGTTGGAATTCCCCTTTTTTATAATATATTAAAATATAATATTATATTATATTACATCAAATACACACACACACACACACACACACGTGTATGTGTAGGGTGGCCCCATTTGAGACCCACCTCACCATGATGTATGCCTCTATCTGTAGTCCATATGTCAAGATAGTGGGACCCCTGTGATGTATGGGTCTTACCCACACCATCCAAACATGGACCCCACCCTAATGTATGTGATTCATCCTAACCGTCTATCCATTTGGTGAGCTCATCCTAGTCCTTGGGACTAACAACGAGACAAGTCTAGCTATCAAGTGGACCACACTGCAGGAACAGTGGGATTGAACGTTTACCATTGAAACCCTTTGGGTTATAGAAGTTTTGGACCACTATGATATTTATTTTCCTCCCAGTTCAGGTCTTTGTGACCTTATGAACTGATTGGATGGAAAATGAATGCTATGGTGGACCCTCTAAATTTTAACAGTGAAAATCATTATCACCACTGTTGTTTGTGGTGTGGTCCAAATGATCTTTTAATATGATTCATTTATTTGGATAATGCTCTAAAATGATCTCTATAGATGGATGAATAATGTAGTTGTTGTGGCTCATTTGATATGGCCCATTGTGATATATTTGGGGCCCATTTGGAAGGGCCTGATGTGATGTATAACAGGCCGTTGTATGAGGCCCAATATGATGTATTCGGGGGCCATGGGTTGGGGCTTATTGAGATGTATTTGGGGCCCATGGGTTGAGGCCCATTGTGATAAATTAGAGCCCACGAATTGAGGCCCATTGAGATGTATTTAGGGCCCATGGGTTGAGGCCCATTGTGATATAATTAGAGCCCATGGGTCGAGGCCCATTGAGATGTATTTAGGGCCCATGGGTTGAGGCCCATTGAAATGTATTTGGAACCCATGTGTAGAGGCCCATTGTGATATGTGAGGCACATATGGTAAGGCCCATTATGATTGTATGTGGCCCACTATGTTTTGTATGAGGTCCTTGTGTGAGGACGTGAGCCCACTATACGTTTATCCCTATGTGGGCCACATCCTAAGAGTAATGTTGGTTAAATGTCCATATTGATGTGTAGTGATGGTTAAATGTCTACATTGTGACCTTCCCTTAGGCATGATTAGGCCTATTCTCATCATTCTCTAGTGGGTTAACCCAAATGATTGGGCCCTATTGATATTGTTTAGTCCATCATCGGCCGTCCATCTATGGACCCCGCCTTGTGTCGAGGTTGATTGTTTATTGAGGCTAATTTTGATTATTAAGGCCGATTCCGATTGCTGAGTCCGATTCTGATTATTGAGGCTAATTTTAATTGTCGAGGCCAATTCGGATTATTGAGGCCGATTCCGATTGTCGAGGTAGATTTCGATTGTTGAGGTCGATTATTTATTATCGAGGTCAATTCTAATTATTAAGGCCAATTCTGATTGTTGAGGCCGATTTCGATTATCGAGGACAATTCTGATTATCAAGGCTGATTATTGAGGCCAATCCTGATTATCGAGGACGATTGTTTATCAAGGTTAATTCTGATTATCGAGGCCAATTTCGATTGTCAAGGCTGATTTCGATGTTCAAGGTCGGATATCGAGCCCGATTGTCGATGCCCAATGTGATGTATATGTGGCCCATATTTGAGGCCCATTATGATGAGCATTCGGCCTCGTCTTAATGTATATGAGGCCTATGTGATATGTATGAGGCCCATTATGATGCATTTGAGGACTATGTGATGTATGTGAGGCCTATGTGATGAGGCTCATTGTGGTACATTTGAGGGCCAGGCGATAGAGCCCATTATGATGTATATGAGGCCGATGTGAGAGGCTCATCGTGATTTGTATTAAGCTCTTGAGTGAGGCCCATGGTATTGTATATTAGGCCCTTGTGTGAGGCCATGGGTCCACTATATGTTAGGCTCTATGTGGGTCATCCTTGGGGGCAATGTTAGTTAAATGTCCACATTGTCGAGGTCGATTGTTGATGCCGGTTATTGATACCGATTATGAATATGTGACAGCATAACATCATGATACATGCCCATATGCATCATCTACATGTTTATTGTTGCATATGCCATAGCACAGATGGTTTATGGGACTCCCTGATAGGTAGAGTTATCCCACATGAGTGCACGGTATTCGTGGATTGATGCATGATTGGACTATATGACTCATGTATCTTGCATTGTGTGATTGTGATTACTATACGCCCTAGTGACATCAGGGCTGTGACCTCCATAGGCATGTCGTGGATGGCCATATAGGACACCAAAATGTTTGGTTTGAGCATCTAGGCACTTTAAATGTTCGTGAGTGATAGTCTCTAAACCTCCGTGGTGAGGAGACGCCTTAATGTTTAGACCAAGTGGATACATGAGCACCTGAGTGTCGAGTACCAGTAGGCCACATTTCTCACTATGTCGTGGTTGGTTGGGATTGGGTGTGGCCTTATCTGCCCAAGTGAGGGAGCTATAAGCTAGGCTGAGTTTGACAAGCTTCCAAATGGGTCCACTATCGACAAGCTGGGTAGGCATTAGTATACTATTGGTAGGTGGGTAGTGAGGTCTTTTCCACTAACTAGGCTGCCCAGCCGGCTGGGATGGTAGCTAGCTAGGAGTGTACTAGACCCCGATGATGATCCCAAAGATGTACAGTATTGATATTGGACTTATTGAGCAGGAGTTGCATACTTAGCATTTTAAATATTCATTCATTCATTCTCTATCCACTCGAGTTGGTGATGCACAACTATTCGTTGTGTATCTTTATATGGCTAGGATTTCGGTTGGGCACGTGTCTAACCTGAGATCAAGAGTCTACCACATTGAGTTTGGCTATCCAAATTTAGGTATGAGACTAGTTTGAAAAGAAGTGTCTTGTGATGGACCCCATAGCCTGCGATACTACGTACTATCATCCCGACTTCACTCCAGCTTGGTCATTTCATTCACACTACATATTGCATTACATCCGCGGCATTTAGCATTTTGGGTTACCATGTTTCTGCATTTATATTATCTAGATATGGCTGATGGTATTTGTAAACTCATCAAGATTTTCATATTACATTGCATCCTCATTATATGATACGACAATGGAGAATTTTGTGAGCCCAGTTTCCAAGTTTGGGGTGTGACAGAAGTTAGTATTAAAGCATAACTTGAAAATACCTGAGGATAATAACACATATTTTTTTATAGCTACCCTACACTCTATGATTGTTAAGAACTTAGAATGATTAGGTCCCGAGTTTGAATAGCTTAGAGATCTTCTGTTAAAGACCCTTAACGTGCGTGCCTTCAAGAGTTCTCAAGGTTGATAGGTACCTTTGTTCTTCCCTATAGGACATGCCGTCCAGGAGAGTGACCTGAGTGACTTTCGCTCCACCACCAGAGACCCTTGCTCCCCAACCTAAGGATGCCGCTCCTTTATCCGAGGTCGGTGCGGATCTGACTGTACCTATGAGTGCCTCCCAGTTATAGCAGATGTTGCAAGCTATGACGACCGCCCTTCAGGGGCAGGACAGGCACGCCATTGTTTCGCCAGCCTAGGTGGAGCAGGACCATGCGAGCACCCTTCTTCGAGAGTTTCGACAGTTCAATCCCTTGCGTTTTCAAGGCGAGCCAGACTCGACAGTAGCCGAGAGATGACGCTCCGAGGTGGAGAAGGTTTTTTAGACAATGGGATGTACGACTCGGCAGAGGGACCGATTAGCCGTATTTCTTCTATACGGTGAGGCCGAGCACTAGTGGACCTCCGTTACCCATGTTGCAGAGCTTGATTTCGTCTGAACATGGGAAGATTTCATAGACCGATTCGACCAATAGTACTTCCTCGACCACATCCGTCGGGAGCGAGGGTTAGGGTTCGAGACCTTGGTATAGGGAGACATGTCTGTGGCACAGTATGCGGCTCGTTTCATGGTGTTATGGAGTTTCACGCCATATTTGGTTGATGATGAGGAGCGAAAGGCCCACTGTTTTGAGAACGACTTATATTTTGGTCTCACGAGCCGTGTCGCCGGACACATGCTCTCGACCTTTGAGCAGGTAGTTCAGAGGGCCCAGATTTATGAGGCAGAATGGAATGATTCGCAGAGGGTTCGTGACTATAAAGGAGACCGGAAGAGGAAGTCCCCCTCTGGTAGTTCCCACCAGCGGGAGCGTCGACGATTGCAGAGGCATAGGAATCGTCCATCCTTTCAAGCGCTAGCAGCACCTTCAGCACCACCAAAGAGACCGTTCACAGGCGTTTGCTTCAGATGTGGTGAGACGGGGCATCTTAAGCATGAGTGCCTCCATTTTCAGCAGCAATGACCTCTTTTGGTTGGGGGGGGGGGGGGGGGGGGGGGGGGCATACACCTCCCCATCAAGCTTAGGACAGGTTTTATGTAGCTCAACCGGACCCTCAGTCATCAGGAGGAGTCATCAACGATTCGCGTAACCAGACATTAGGAAGATATTGTTATATTAGTCCTTGGTGAGATGGTGAGGCTACAAGGTATCCTAGTTTCAATCGTTTCTAATCCAGGATCTGAGGTTTAGTAGGGGTCACTATAGTGTTGATGAGACATCTTAAGAGCGCGAGGTTAAGATTAGAGAGTGCTATCTTCATCCTTTTGTAGATTGATTGAGCCTTAACATATATACTTGATGATGTTTCCTCTTCATCCTTTTGAGGATGAAATTTTTATTAGGAGGGGAGAGTTGTAAGAACCATATCCTAGACTGTACTATTCCATAAGCTTCCGTGGTCCACCCAGTCGAATTCCAGCGACCCGCGATCTGTTCTGCATTTGCGCGCAACCTTGAATTGCATCTTGTCAATCTGAGTAGGCTCGACCTAAGACTTGTATCCTTGTGACCGCATCGTCGCCGTATCTCGCACACCGAGCTGATAACCGGGCCAGAAGATGTGGGCCCACGATCATTCTAAAGAAACGCCACGCATTGTGAATTCTGAGAAAATCTCCACAACATGTCCCATCAATCGATCAATCAAGTAACACCCTATCTCAAGTACATCACCCATACTCCATGCCACCTCACCCCCTCACAAGTCAACACTCTCTCTCCCCACCCATACCTCCTTTACACAAATTTCAACCCAACCCATGCTTTCCCATTCCCATCTGTTACAATAACCATTCCATCCATCCTTTTTCATCCATCATTTCTCTCTCTCTCTCTCTCATTTCTATCTTCACTCTCCAACCCCAAGAGAAAGCACCCAATGTCCAAGCTTTTCCAAAGCCAAGTGTGGCCCACTTTCCTACCCTCTTATCTCCCATCTCAATCTTCCATTCTTCATCAACCTCCATCAAGATCAAAGACAAGGAGCATAAGAGTCCAAGGAGCTAAAGAAGGAGGCCACATGTGGGTGATCCACTGTTAATTTCTAATTTTAGCTTGACGTATGCATTGTATAAGGAAGGGTCTAATGGTGGCAGGGTCCCTCCCCTTCACCGTCTCTCTCTCCTTCCCCCTCTTTGTGATGATGTGTGTGGCCCACCTGTGATATGATATGATGATCTAGACCGTCCGACTGCGGGACCCACCTTAAAAAAATTGATGGCATTTCAGTCATCCATCCGTGTGAGAGTGAAAATGGATTGGTTGGGTACATCACACCAGTTATACAGCTGGTGTTGTAATAACCTGGATTTCGAGGGTCGAGCAAAGCTCTACTCTCAAGATCCAACACATCACTTATGCAACATGGATAATGATGTTTAGATTTCGTCCATATTAATGAGTTAAACATGAGTGAGATTATACCAAAACAGTGTATCATACTCTAAATATAATTAAATTAAGCAAACAGAAGACTGAAACATATATATATATATATACACGTATGTAAGTGTTTCACAACCTCCAGAGTATGAGTATGTTACCGAGCTGAATATATACATGTATTGTTCCAAAATTGATAAAATATCAAAATGTAAAGTGTCCAACTAATCCATATGTCCTTGTAATCCCGTTGAATGAGCACGAGGTCTACATAGACTTGCCTGAGAGCTGAACATAAGAGAATTCTTCCTCCTCATCTATGAATCCAACTCCACTGCATAGGCTTCCCCATCTCCTTCATCTAAACTAGAGTATAGTTGGTGTTTTAAAATGCCTTCCTAGGGTGGGAGTGATTGATCAACTCAGTGGTACTATAAGGCAAAGGTTAACATGTTATCAAGTCAATCAAGCAGTAATAATAAAGCAATACAACAATCACTTCCTAACTACTCTTGTTAATGCAGGAATGGAGTGCAAGTAATGATGTATGCCCTCACACAAAGTTCCCTCACAAGCGACTCCGACAACCAAGTTCGCACATGATAACCTCCCTAAAGTGCACCTTCTTCGCCAAAGCACATGCAATGCGGTGCATGGTCGTGTTAGCCAAGTATTTAATTAGGCTCATGCATACACTAGATTTAGGAAGCTAAGGTACCTCCCTTTTATCATTAACCCAAAAGAAAGATCTATCTAGGGTCGTTAATCCTAATTAACCACATACGATAGGAAAGTTGTAGGTCATCACCCTAATGTAAAGCATTCGATAGGCAAATTTAAAAGTTTATACTCGTGGTCACTACGGAAAGGCTCGTCACCTCAGCATAGGCCGACAGCTGGAACACGGTGTCTCATACCACCATGCTCGGCTCACGAGTTTGGGTTACTCACTGGTCACTATGGGGAGGCTCGTCACCCTAGCGTAGGCCGACAGCTCAACCATGGTATCCCATACTACCATGCTCAGCTCATGAGTCTTAGCGGATCATGGTACCATGGTTGAAACGGGCTTTTACATTAGTAAGTGGTACCTTAGATTCAAGCAGTGATGGCCATACATGGTAAACACACAATAGGCCAATTGGTTTATTTGGCAGGTTCGATTAATACGAGCACATGTTGACTTAATCAACATGAAGCACATAAGCACTCCTTGTAGCCTAACCACTGTTGACAGTCGTCGTGCGACCCGGATTCGTCGAGTTACCCAATGGGGTGAGACAAATTCAGCCACCTGTACATGGACTATTACCGATTTCTTAGGCTACGTTATAGCCCCAATCTCACTCAGATGTAATAGGTAGATACAGGTGATAATCATATCAGCATTTAACAAACAATCCAAATCAATTCCTCATTTGAGCATTTCATCAAATACATTGATCATATTACATAACACTTGCATTTTATTCATAAATTTCATAGCGAAAAATATGATTACATGAAAGAAACTATACATATGATTAAGGTAATTGAGAATCCTATCTTAATACTCTTACTAAATACAAATCATCAGTATTTTCTCATTCAAACAATTTATCAAACACTTAGGCTACGCTTCACCAAATATATAAACTAGGTTAGTTATAACATATATTTTAGCAAATCCTTATCCAAAGAGGTTAGCATGCATATGACAACAATGAATCCTAGATTAGGCATAGCAAACATAAATCATGTTTACATGTTCATTCAAACATTTCAATAAACACATGGGATGCATCTTTTATTTGACATAGTTCATACATATATGTTATATCCAAAACATCATATCTAAGACAATATGGTAGCAATCAAGTCAGACATAAACCATTAACTGACATTGAAAGCATTGAAAACCATAACCTAAATGTTTATAGTCTGCACCTTTCATCAGAATACTTGATTCGGACTCGGTTCGAATTCTACGTTCCCGAAAATGGAACGTCGAGTACCTAAATGGTGAAACCGATTAGCTAGGTTAGCAAACAACCATTCTGAATCTCAACTACGGTATTAGGGTTAGGATTTCTTACCCAAATCGTAGCTAAAATAGAATGTGTAGGGTAACAGGAAGGTGATTTAGTACGTGAAGTAGTGGGAGAGAATCACGACAACGATCTCCCAAGATTTCTCCTCTCCTTCCTCTTTTCTCTTCTTTTCTCTCTTCTCTCTCCTAGGGTTTAGAGAAGTTCATATATGGGAGAGAGAGGGTGTGTGGGAGGCTATTTATAGGCTCAGTAGTGATGTAAATGGCCTCAGGGCCTCCACTATCTATATGGTTTATACCCTTTGCGCAGCTATTTTTAACAAGTAGAGCTCACAGGTAGGCTTACTTCTCACATACATCATAGGGTAAGTTCCTTGGAAATGGATTTATGCCAGGATGTGATTTCGGTGCGATCAGATAAGCTGATCGGCTGTGGAGGACCTGTGTCAGATCAACTGTCGTACTTACTAGATTGGGGCCACAGTTATATGGATATGTGCAGGGAAATTTCCTTCTTCCATGGGTGGAGTTTAGTTAGAGATTGAAGGTCAGAAATCCTTAATTTCACTTATGAGTGAATGGCCCAATTCACTTAAGTTTCATTTCATATTCTAAAGATATTCGCGTCTCTCAAACACTTCACTCAGGGCTCAAGTTATGCATTTTTGGACACTATCTGGGCTCGATTCTTGCGATGACTGTCAAGCTCAGTGTGATGGACGTAACCATATAGTTTCGCGGTCATTGAACTTTGGACATGCGGTCCAGGTCTGATACAGAGTTTCAATGTACTCCCAAGAGTGACAGGCTCTTGGAATTTTTCTTAGGTCTTTATGTAGTGTTGAGTCAGTGGTATTAATGGCTTTTGGTCTTCTCATTTGTGAAAATGGTTGTTCGAGCTAAATTCGTTGATTATTTAGTTTAGTACTTAAGTAATTTTTGCCTAAATTACGATAGGATACGGTCATTAGGTATTTCTGCCTGAGGTGGTACTTGGGTCTTTATACGGATTTTTTCGTGACGTTATAGGTGTATTAACACCACCAAGATCTGTGAGACCCACTGCTGTGACATCAGCAAGGTCTTTGGGGCCCAGCTGATGTATGGGTTTTATATACCATCCACCCATTTCTACAGGGATGATGGGTTCCACTACTACTGAACGTAAGCAAGTTCCATGGGCCACAACCATGATGTATGTGCCACTCCTGCAACAGGGAGTGGGATCCACTCCACACGTGCCGCACGTATGGAGATGGGCCCACATCGACGCATGCATATAAAGATCCAGACCGTCTAGGCGTCCAAACATCCAGAGCTAGATGGTAGATTTCCCCTTTTTTATAATATTATATTATATTATATTATATTATATTATATTATGTTACATCATATATATATACACACACACGTGTATGTGTATGGTGGCCCCATTTAGGACCCACCTCACCATGATGTATGCCTTTATCCACCGTTCATATGTCGGGACGGTGGGACCCTTATAATGTATGGGTCTTACACACACCGTCCAAACATAGACCCCACCCTGATGTATGTGATTCATCCTAACCGTCTATCCATTTGGTGAGCTCGTCCTAGGCCTTGGGACTAAAAATGAGATAGGTCTATCTATCAAGTGGACCACACTGCAGGAACAGTGGGATTGAGCGTTTACCATTGAAACCCTTTGGGTTACAGAAGTTTTGGACCACTATGATATTTGTTTTCCTCCTCATTTAGGTATTTGTGACCTTATGAACTGATTGGATGGAAAATAAATGTTATGGTGGACCCTTTAAATTTTAACAGTGGAAATCATTATCACCACTGTTGTTTGTAGTATGGTCCAGATGATCTTTTGATATGATTCATTTGTTTAGATAATGCTCAAAAATGATCTCTATAGATGGATGAGTAGTGTAGTTGTTGTGGCCCATTTAATACAGCCCATTGTGATATATTTGGGGCCCATTTGGAAGGGCCCGATGTGATGTATAAGAGGCCCTTGTATGAGGCCTAATATGACGTATTCGGGGCCTATGGCTTAGGGCCCATTAAGATGCACTTAGGGCCCATGGGTTGAGGCCCATTGTGATATAATTGAAGTCATGGGTTGAGGCCCATTGTGATATAATTGGAGCCCATGGGTTGAGGCCCATTGAGATTTATTTGGGGCCCATGGGTTGAGGCCCATTTAAATGTATTTAAAGCCCAAGGGTAGAGACCCATTATGATATGTGAGGCCCATATGGTAAGGCCCATTATGATTGTATGCAGCCCATTAAGATTGTATGTGGCCCACTATGCTATACATGAGGTCGTTATGTGAGGCCATGGGCCCACTATATGTTTGGCCCTATGTCGGCCACTCTTTGGGAGCAACGTTGGTTGAATGTCCACATTGATGGGCAGTGATAGCTAAATGTCCACATTGTGACCTTCCCTTAGGCTTGGTTAGGCCCATTCTTATCATTTGCTAGTGGGTTAACCCAAAATGGGCCCCATTGATATTGCTTAGTCCATCATCAGTTGTCCATTTATGGACCCCACCTTGCATTGAGGCCTATTGTTTATCAAGGCCGATTCCAATTATCGAGGCTGCTTATCGAGGCCGATTATGATCATCGAGACCAATTCTCATCATTCTCTAGTGGGTTAAACTAAACGAATGAGCCCCATTTATATTACTTGGTCCATTATCGGCTGTCCATCTAAGGACCCCACCTTGCGTCGAGGCCAATTGTTCGAGGTCGATTTTGATTATTGAGGCCGATTCTGATTATCAAGGCCAAATATCGAGGTCCATTCTCATCATTCTCTAGTGGGTTAACCCAAATGAATCGACCCCATTGATATTTCTTGGTCCATCATCGACCGTCCATCTATAGACCTTGCCTTGTGTCAAGGCTGATTGTTTATTGAGTTTAATTTTGATTATCGAGGTCCATTCCGATTGTTGAGGCCGAATCTGATTGTTGAGACTGACTCTGATTGTCAAGGCTGATTCCGATTGTTGAGGTCAATTTTGATTGTCGAGGCCGATTTTGATTGTCGAGGTTGATTGTTTATTGAGGCCGATTCTGATTGTTGAGGCCGAATGTTATGGCTGATTCTGATTATCGAGGTCGATTTCAATTGTTGAGGCCAATTTCGATTGTCGAGACTGATTTCGATTGCCGAGGCCCATTGTTGAGGCCAGATATCGAGTCCGATTTCGATGGTCGAGGCCAATTATTGAGGCCAGATATCGAGGCCAATTATCGAGGCCCAATGTGATGTATATGCGGCCCGTATTTGAGGCCCATTGTGATGAGCTTTCGGCCTTAACTTAATGCATATGAGGCCTATGTGATGAGGCCCATTGTGATGTATATGAGGCCCATTGTGATGTATATGAGGCCCATTGTGATGCATTTGAGGCCTATGTGATGTATGTGAGGCCTATGTGATGAGGCCCACTATAATGCATTTGAGGGCCAGGCGATGGAGCCCATTGTGATGTATATTAGGCTAATGTGAGAGGCCCATCGTGATGTATATTAAGCTCTTAAGTGAGGCCAATGGTGTCGTATAGTAGGCCTTTGTGTGAGGCCATTGGTCCACTATATGTTAGGCTCTATGTGGGTCATTCCTTGAAGGCAGTGTTGGTTAAATGTCCACATTGTCGAGGCCAATTTTTGATGCCGGTTATTGATACCGATTATGAGTATGTGATAGCATAACATCATGATACATGCCCATATGCATCATCTGCATGTTTATTATTACATATGCCATAGTACAGATGGTTTATGGGACTCCCTGATAGGTGGAGTTATCCCACATGAGTGCACGGTATACGCAGGATTGATGCATGATTGGACTATATAACTCATGCATTTTGCATTGTGTGATTGTGATTATTGTACGCACTAGTGACATCAGGGCTGTGACCTCCACAGGCATGTCGTGGATGGCCAGATGAGACACCAAAAATGTTTGGTTCGAGCATTTGGCCACTTTGGATGTCCGTGGGTGAAAGTCCCTAAACCTCTGTGGCGAGGAGACGCCCCAATGTCTAGACCGAGTGGATACATAGAGCCCGAGTACCGAGTGCCAATAGGCTGCATCTCCCACTTTGTCATGGTCAGTTGGGAGGGGGTGTGGCCTTATCCGACTAAGTGAGGAGGCTATAAGTAAGGCTGAGTTTGACCAGCTCACAAATGGGTCTGCTATCGATGAGCTGGGTAGACATTGGTATACTACTAACAGGCAGGTAATGAGGTCTTTTCCACTCGCTAGGCTGCGTGGTCGGCTAGTGCGGTAGCCAGCTTGGAGTGTATTAGACCTCGGTGATGATCCTAGAGATGTATAGTATTCATATGTGTACTTATTGAGTAGGAGTTACATACTGAGCATTTTAACCATTCATTCATTCATTCACAATCCACTTAGGCTAGTGGTACGCAACTAATTATTGTGTACCTTCGTATGGCAAGGATTTTGATTGAGCGCGCGACTAACCTGAGATCAGGAGTCTACCACATTAAGTTTGGCTATCCAAATTTAGGTATGAGACTGATTCAGAAAGAAGTATCTTGTGATGGACCCCATAGCCTACGATACTACATACTATCATCCCGACTTCACTCTAGCTTGGTTATTTGATTCGCACAGCATATTGCATTGCTTCCGTGGCATTTAGCATTTTGGGTTGCCGTGTTTCTACATTTATATGGCCTATGTATGACTGACGATATTTGTGGACTAATCAGAATTTGCATATTATAATACATCCTCAGTATATGATATTTGGCTCATTATGTCCGCATTGCGTACTCTAATATTGTATGACTTGTGGACTTACTTGTATATTTCCACTTACTTTGATATCGTATGATTCATGATCTTGGCAATATTTTCGACATTGTATGATTATGACTTGTATTGAATACTTAACACTTATCTTGTGCACACACTTACACCACCCTTTAAGCTTTCTATAAGCTTATGCACGATGGATGCGTGTAGGCGGCATTAGGCAGCAGCATTGAGCTTGGAGTGTGCAGTGGACTTCTGGAGTTTCCAATATTGCTATTATATTTCCTTTTTTGCATTGTATTTAAAAGTTTTGATATTAGTGGATATGTGATGATGATGTTGCTTTTGTGATTTGGGTAAACTTGTGGTTATGCTTCTTACGAGATAAATGTATATTGAAAAATTCTCCTTATAGGATCCCAAGATCGGAATCTGACGTTTGCGCACTAGGAGCCGAGAATGAGACACTATGGAGGCTGTTAGTGCCGGATTCTTCGATCAAAAATTTTGTGAGCCCGATTTTCAAGTTTAGGGCATGATAATTAGGTCAAAGGAAATTCAGATTTGGTTTTACTGAGATATATTTCGATTGGATAAGATGGGATTTTGATTCCAGTTGTGTCATTGAATCAAGCATAGATCTCCCCGATCTCTGCAAGTGGATCCTTGGAAACACTAGTTTCCCAACTTTCAATTTCTTAAGTTTTAGTTAAATAATTCACAATTACTCTCTCTACACTTCCAGATTTATGTTTTCATATTTTTTTTGTTATACTTCTAGTTGTTTTCAAAATACTCACGAGATTAATCCCCCTGGATTTGACCTCGGTCTCACCGAGATTATTATTGCACCACAAACCTACACTTGGTGTAAGGCCTGTAACCTAGTCCGTACTGTTCCTTAGGATCCCGTGGTCCTCCTAGTCGAATTCTGGTGACCTGCGACGTGTAGATAGCATTTGTGTATGACCCTGATTCTCACCCTGTTACCCAAATCAGCTCGACTCGAAACTTGTACCCTAGTGACCGCATCGTCGCAGCGCCTTGCGCGCCAATGTAATGCCCAAGTTAGGAGTTGTGGGGCCGTAATTATTTAGAAGAAAATACCATGTGTTGCAAATCTCAAGAGAATCTCTATAACCCATCACAAGTCAAGTACCAACCCATACCCCACCCATCTCTCTCCCATTCCCAAAGTCAACTCTCTCTCTCTCTCTCTCTCTCTCTCTCTCTCTCTCCACCCATCCCTTTCTTACATCACCCATCCCATCCCTTTTCACTTCATCACCTCTCTCTCCTCTCCTATTTCTCTCTTCACTCCCAAGCAAACCAAGAGAGCAACTGTCCAAGACTTCCAAGGAGAGAAAGAAGCCTAGTGTGGCCCACTCCCCACCACCCAATTTCTCATCCTAGCCATCCATACTTCATCATCCACCATCAAAGAAAGAGCCTAGGAGCTTAGCATTCCAAGGAGCCAAGAAGGAGCAAAATCAGTGGGTGTTCATAGCATTAGATGTTGATTTTGATGTAAGGTCCACTTGTGATGGGACTCATTTAGATGTAAGTGTTGTAACAAGGAGGGGCACATAGTGGCGGGGTCCCTCCACTACACTGTCTCTCTCTCTCTCTCTCTTTGTGATGGAGTGGCCCACCCGATCCAACCAACCTTGATGAAGAAAAACATACAAATATCAGTTTGATCCATTTCACGGTGGGCCATCATGTGGGACCCACCTTGATGGTGTATCCCATCCAGGGCCATCCATCCGCTGGACGTCTAATGTCCTTGGACAAAGAGAAAACACAAATATCATCTTAATCCAAAGCTGAGGTGGGCCACACATGTGGACCCACCTTGATGTTATGCTAGATCCACACCGTCCAAACCCCTGGACGGTGGGATGCTCTATGATGTATGTGGCACCCACCTACTGTGCTGGATTCACACCGTCCGTCCAGACATCTAGGGTCTAGACACTGGACCTTTTAAATATATATATATATATATATATATATATATATATATATATATATATATATATATATATATATATATATAGTAATAATAATAAATAAACAATATAATATTATATATATATATATATATATATATATATGATATACATATATATGTATGTAGTGGGCCCCATGTGGGACCCACCTGCTAGAGGGATTGGCTGGAGTACCCCACACCAGCTATATAGCTGATGTATTGATGTCAGTAAGTTCTGTGGGTCCCACCTGAATTTGGATCCATCTCATTCTCTTTATGCGTGGGACCCACTGTTGATGTATGGGTCTTATCCAACTGTCCAGATGGCTGGATGGTGGGACCCACCATTGATGTATGTATTTTATGTCTATGTCATCCATCTATCGATGTATGTGTTACATCCAAACCGTCCATCTGGATGGTGAGCTCGTCTTAAGGCTTGAGACTAAAAATAAGGCAGATCTATTTATTAAGTGGACCACACTGCAAAAACCATGGGGATTGAACGTCTACCATTGAAACCCTTTTGGGGTCACGGAAGTTTTGGATCAATTTGAAATTTGTTTCCTCTTAATTCAGGTCTTTATGACCAAATGAACAATTTCGATGGAAATCAATGTTATGGTGTGGTCTAGAAGATCTTTAAATCATCATCTCCATTGCTATTGTGGTATGGTCCAGATGATCTTTGAATATAATTCATATTCTTTTTGGGTAATAGTCTAAAATGATCTCTAAAAATAGATGTATGGTGTAGATACTTCACCTAGAACGGCGGGACAACTTGATGTATATGAGGCCCATTGTTGAGGCCCATTTGATGATGTCGACTTGATGTATATGAGGCCCATGTGATGCGACCCACTTGCTGTATATGAGGCCCATTGTTGGGGCCCATGTGATGCTGCCCACTTGATGGATATGAGGCCCGATGTGATGTGTATTGGTCCATATGATGTGGCCCAATGTGATGTGTATTGGTACATATGATGCGGTCCAACGCGATGTATGTGAGGCCCTTATGTATGGTCCAATGTGATGCATGTGGGGCCCAATGCGATGTGTGTGAGGCCCTTATGTATGGCCCAAAGTGATGTATGTGAGGCCCATGAGTGAGGCCCATTATGGTGTACATTAGACCCTTTATGTGAGGCCCATTATGTTTTATATGAGGCCCTTGCGTGGGGCCATGGGCCCACCATATGTTTGTCTTTATGTGGGCCACCCCTTGGAAGCAATGCTGGTTAAATGTCCACTTTGATGGGCAATGCTGGTTAAATGTCCACTTTGATGGGCAATGCTGGTTAAATGTCCACTTGTGACCCTTCCTAAGGCCTATTGTTGGGCCCATTCCCATCTTTCCTTAGTGGACGAACCCAAATTGTTGGGCCTCCATGATTGTTAGGCCCACCTTGATATAAGGACAGTACATCATCATCATACGAGTATGCTTAACATAGCTGAAATTATGATGAAGACCGCTTTAGTTGAAGTAGGAATATACCAATATGTCCTAGAGGGGTTGAATAAGACTTTTTAATAATCTTATAACGATTTAAAATCCTTTCATTCTAATCCTAACAACAAGCATATATTAGGATTACTCAAGAGTAACTCTACTGGCTTCCAAGCCCGGTAGAGAATCCAATCACAAACTATTTGAGAGATGAACTATATGCAAACTAGTTTATGATGGATATAACTGTGAGTGTGTGTGAGGTGTAATCTCAGATAATCAGATATGAAAGTATTTAAGGAAATCACATAAATAAATGAAAGACAATAGCAATCTTAAACATAGTCATTTTTATAGTGGTTCGACTACTTGTCTACTCCACTCCCGTTAACTGCACTCAACCCTTGAGTGTACCGAATTTTACTAAGGAGGTTTTTCACGGTTCACCCCAAACTTAAGGTTTTAAATCAGGTTCACCTTTAACCTTTACAACCTACACCTAAGCTAACTGTTTATGCTCTCACGAGCAAGGGTTAACACAACGCACCCACTTTTAGGCACACTAGCCAAGGATCTTCCATAAGACCTTAACCGTTTATGCTCTCCATAGAGTAAGGGTCAACACAACGCACCCACCACGTACACTCCCGCCTGAGGCCTGTTAGAGGCTTACAAGGGATGAGAAACACCTTAGATCCAATCCTACAAAGGAATGATCACTAGGGTCCTCTGGACTCTGATAACTTACAGATAAGTAGATGAGTCCTTTTTAACTTGTTGTTGAAGATCTCCTCCTTTGTTGATGAAAAGTCTTCTTCTTCCTTGAACTGTAACTTAAAAGATATACCAATGCATGGCGACGGGTTGGGTCAAGGTTATGATGGAATCCTACTCTCAAATATTTTCTTATAAAGGAGATAGAGTGATTCCAATCATCTATGCATTCAGGCATCCCAGCTTAATGATTTTCCATTAAGGTGGTAGCTGGAGGATCCTTGA
Source organism: Magnolia kwangsiensis (assembly GCA_037074715.1). Lineage (NCBI taxonomy): Eukaryota > Viridiplantae > Streptophyta > Magnoliopsida > Magnoliales > Magnoliaceae > Magnolia > Magnolia kwangsiensis. The sequence continues at coordinate 103,200,961 of CM073576.1, read as the reverse complement.
ATGTGGAAGTTCATTCCCTAATCCACTCTATTGAATATCAATGATGAGGGTGGATTGGAGGATGAATTGCCTTGAGAGAAAGGGCTTTAGGTAAATGATTTAAGTTTAAATACTCAAAAGCACTCTCTTCTTTCTATACCAACAACTAAAGATAAGCTCTCTATATATAGGCAAAAAGTTTCAACGGATACAAAACGGTCACATTTATGATAGAGTTCGATATCATCGAGCAGGGTCGATATCATCGAGCGTATACTCTCGATTGCATCGACTGGCCGGTCGATGATACAAACTCAAATGTCATACACTTTTGAAACCTTTTGCCAGCTGGTCGAGGAGATCAAAAATGCGTTGATGTCATAGGATTTTAAACTCTGATTTTATCAACAGGAGGATCGATTCCTTGACATTTAAAAATGAGAGAGACAAGCCTTTAAAATTTTTCAAGTCATAGATACGATCGAGGTACACTCGATATCATCAAAATTTGAATGTCGATGATATTGAAGGTCGTGTCGATGCATCGCTAAATCCAAAGATTTTATCAATGAGCTTGCTGGATAGTTTATGTCCTTTCTCAATGCAATCGATTCGGCCTTGATATCATCGATATTTGAATATCGATTCTATCGAGTGACCCTCGATCTAAGATAAAAACCACCTGAAAAATGTTGTTGGAAAACTATGTCCAAGATCGATATCATCGAAGGCCTTTCGATATCATCAGTTTTTGAATTCTAAGGATATCAAGTACTCTGATATATTAAAGGTCTTCATGATTTTATTTAAAAAAATAGGGACACAAACACTCTGTTGTCTAATATATCGAGTCAACTTCGATAGACTCAAGTTTCAAATATCGATGATATCGATAGGGGTATCGATACATCGATAATTCCGTCCAGATGAATATGTGGTTACTGGACATCTTTGGTCCTCATTTCGATGGTATAGATTGATCATCGAGGACATCGACAGCACTTCTCAATTATATCGATTAATCTATTGATAAATCGACATAGGTAGAAAACTTAGAGATTTTTTAAATTTATAAAAAAGTTTTCTAATCCAAAAACCCTATGATATCTTAACCAATTTTAAGGGTTTTATTTACCTGTTGTTTTGAGACATGGGATGTGATGCTTAGATTTACCTATGACAAGTTCGGGTACACATCTAGTTGAGGTAGATAGTTAATTGTTCTTCCTATGGAGCTTCTCTATCTAGTTGACTCAACATTCACACTAATTGACAAACCAGGGCACTTTCAATCTCCCCCTTTATCAATTACGTGACAAAATACCCAAACACCCTAGAACAACATTTAGAAAAACATATCCTAAATTGTATGTACATGTACTTTTCATAATTTTACACTGTCTAGTAAAATCATACGCACACTCAATAGCTGCTCCCCCTAACAACATTCTCCCCCTATCTTGATGCAACTGCTCCCCCCAACACCTATATCACAATTCAAGTAGATATACAATTCTGATGCAGCTGCTTCCCTTAGCACCTGTATCACAATTCAAGTAGATGTTTAAGCATAAAAAATCATCATCATCAAGAAAGAATGGAGATCAGAAATTAAATGAGTGAAGGAAAGAGAAAGGATTAAGTCCTTTGTTTGGTGGTTGCGTGGGTTGTGTAAAAAGAAGTTGTTGCATGGACCGCGTAACATGTTATAATAGTTGCGTGGGTAGGGAAAATAGTTTGTCATAAAAAGAAGCAGATGCTGTCATTACATGGGTCGCGCAACTAAATATAACACCGTGCACACCGCGTAACTAGATTTTCTAATTAAGCGGGTAACACAACTGAATGTATCGTTGTACAGACCACGCAACCAGCTTTTCTATTGTGCGAGTGGCATAATTAAGAGTAGAGAGTGATCGAGATGAATGGAAGATTTGATGCACGATGGGCCCCATGGCACAAAGATTGAGGATTGGCACGTGTGGGAAGTTTATAAATATCCCACTTCCCCTCTCATTTGAACAACAACAGAGTCCTAAAAGAAGGTTGAAGGTGAGGAGCAAAAAGAAGGATCAGTTGCTGTAAGGCTTGTATCCTAGTCTGTACTGTTCCATCAACTCCCACGATCATTCCCTTCAAATTCTGACAACCTGCGACTTATAATCAACATTTGCGCATGACCCTAAGTCATATCTCATAGATTTGAGTTGGCTTGATCCAAGACTTATACTATTGTGACTGTACCGTCGCCGCGGTTCCAATGTCGCGTCTTGCATACCGATCCGATACCCTAGCAGGGAGATGTGGGCCAACGTTTATTTTGAATAAAATATCGTGCATTGTAAAACCCAAGAAAATCTCTACAACATGTCACCTCAATCAATCCATCAATCCCATCAAGAGTCAAGTACATGTCAAGTACACATCACCTCACACCCATCCCCAAGCAACCTCATAAGTCAAAAAGCTCTTACACAACCCATACCCTTCTTACACCATCAACCCCTAAAGTCAACAATCTCTTACACACCCATCACTCACCACATCTATCACTCCATCACCCATCCCTCTCTCTCTCTCATTTCTCAAGCTCATTTCCAAGCAACCAAAGAGATCACACGTCCAAGCTCTTCCATGTGAGAAAAGTGTGTTGTGTGTGGCCCACTTCCTCTCTTAAAAACCTTCATCCTATCCATTCATTTCTCATCTTCCACCATCAAAGTGAGACACAAAGAGATCGTCTTTCCAACGGACCATGGAGATCGAACGGTGGGTGTTTCTTTTCTAGATTTTGATTGTGTTATTTTGATGATTTGAGGGCCCACTTGTGGTGGGACCCATCTTGATGTATCCATTGTATTATGGAGGAGCTCATAGTGGTGGAGCTCCTCCCATCATCACCGTTTATCTCTCTCTCTCTCTCTCTCTCTCTCTCTCTCTCTCTCTCTCTCTATTTCATTTTCTTTTATGAGATCATGATATGGTTGTTTGGCCCACTTGAATGGACCCCACCATGATGCATGTATTCTATCCAAACCATCTACAATTGGGGCCCACTTTGTGTGTGTTGTACCCACATCATCCTCCATGAGGTGGCCCACCTAAGCAGGGCCCACCTCTAATGTATTTGTTATGTGCAACGTCTAGCGTCCAGGGACGCTGGACGTGGTTTGGAAAACACAAATATCAGCTTGTTTCCAAGCTTATGGGTGGCCCACTCATGTAGGCCCCACCTTGATGTATGTATTCAATCCATGCCGTCCATTCCCTTCCCAAGATCATTTTAGGTGTTGAGCCAAAAAATGAAGTTGATCCAAATTTTTGGTGGGCCGTAGCAGAGGAAACAATGGTGGTAACCATTAAAATACACCCTGCTGTTTCTGTATGCCAAAAGAAATCAAATATTGGGCTTGATGGGTTTGTCTTGAGATATGAGGAGCAATGGCTGGGCTGAATTCAGCTGATACAGGCCCCGCATATGAAAAACCCTAGGATTTCTGTTTTTCAAAAAAAAAAAAAAAACACAATAGCAGCAGCACCTGCTGCTGGCGGGCGGACAAGCAGGAACCCACGGCTCCAGCCGCGGGCCCCACCATGATGTATATTTTTCATCTAAACCATTCATTAGGTGGGCCCTTTCCTGAAGAGGGCCCCCTCCAAATTTCAGCCACATCCAAGGCTTAGGTGGCCCACGCCATGGGAAACAGTGGGATTGAACATATACCATTGAAACCCATTTTTGGGTATTACAGAAGTTTCGGGTCAATATGAAATTTGCGTTTCTTATGCATCCAGGTTTACGTGACCTTGTGGACAGCTTGGATTGCAAATAAATGTTATGGTGGGCCCCACGTGGCACCCACAATGATATATGTGCTCTATTCCCACCATCCAGGCGGACGGTGGAGTTCACAGTGATGTATGTGTTTTACCATGCTGTCCAGCCATTTTTCAGGCTGCTAGATGGCTGGTGGGACCCACCATGATGCATGTGTTGCATCCAGTCCGTCCACCCATTTTGAAAGCTCATTTTATAACATGAGCTAAAGAATGAGTCAGATCCTTAACTCATGTGGACCCCATCGTGATGCATGTGTTGCATCCAAACTATCTCTCCATTTTAAAGGCTCATCTTATTGCATGAGCTAAGGGAATGAGTCAGATTCAAAGTTCAAGTGGACCCCACCATTCTAAGTAGTGGACAATGACGTTCACCGTTCAAAAATTTCTAAGGGCCCAAAATACTTTCCCGTTAAGTTGATATTGTTTCCACTTCATTTATCAATATGTAATTTATGAAAAGGTTGGATGAGAAACATATTTCGTGTTGGGTCTTAGGAATTTAATGTTGGAAATCATTACCACCACTTATGTTTGGGAGTAGGCCCATTCGATATATATATATATATATATATATATATATATATATATATATATATATATATATATATATATATATATATATATATATATATATATATATATATATAAGGCCCATGGGATTAGGCCCATTTTGATATATTCCAAGGTCCATTATAATGTACTAGGGCCTATGGGTTAAGGCCCATTGTAATGTATAAAGGCCCATTATTGAGACCCACCTTGGTATGTGTATGAGGCTCATCTTGATTTATTTGGGGTCGTTGTTGAGGCCCACCTTGATATGAATGTAAGGCCCATGTGATTAGGTCCGTTTTGATATATTCTAAGGCCTATGGGTTATGACCCATTGCAATGTACATAAGGCCCATTGGTGTGGCCCATTGATGTGACCCACTTGATGAATATAGGGCCCATGTGATATGGCCCATTTGATGTATTTAAGGCCTAACGGGATGTACCTAAGGTCCCTTATAATGTGTGATTCCTCCATGGTTTGTGTAATGACGTTTATGGTGAGTCGTGCCTTGGGAGCAATGTTGGTTAGATGTCCACATTGATGTGCAATGATGGTTAGATGTCCTCATTGTAACCTTCCCGTAGGCTTTGTTATGCCCATTTGCACCATTCTCTAAGTGGGTTAACCTAAATAAGTGGGCCCCATTCGCCATAGACAAATGACTCCGTGCCATCATATTTGATATAACCATGGTCGTGGGCTGATCTTTATATTATGGTTGATCAGTTGTTCATCTATAGACCCCGCCTTGTTTATATGCGGACTTTTGGTGCCAATTATCAATGCTGATTATCAGTACCGATTATCGAGGCCAATTTCGATTGTCATTGCAGAGTATCGAGGTTGATTTCGATTGTTGAGGCCGATTTCGATTACCAAGGCCGATTGTCGAGACCTATAGATGTATATACAACCTGTAGTTGAGGCCCATTGTGATGTATTTGGGACCTATGGGCAAGGCCCATTGTGATGTATATTAGGCCCATGATGCATGGCCTATTTGATGTATTCGAGACCCATGTGTAGGGCCCACATGTCATGTATTTGAGGCCCATGAGTAGGGCCCACCTATTGTGTATATGTGGCCCTTGAGTAATGCCCAATTTGTCATATATTAGGCTTTTGTGTGAGGTCGTGGGCCCATTATATGTTTGATTTTATGTGGGTCATTCCTTGGGGGTAATGATGGTTAAATGTCCACATTGTCAAGGTTGATTGTCGATGCCGGTTATTGATACCGATTATGAGTATGTGATAGCATAACATCATAATACATGCCCATACTCATCATCTGCATGTTTGTTATAAGATGTGATTGACCATTACATATGCCATAAGGCAAATTGTTTATGAGGCTCCCTGATAGGCGGAGTTGCCCCACATGAGAGCATGACATGCGCAGGATTGATGCATAATTGGACTGTGTGACTCATGCATCTCACATTTGTGTGACATGACCACCGTATGCCCTAGCGACATCAGGGTCGTAGCCTTTATAGATATTTTGTGGATGGCCAGATGGGACAATAAAAATCGGTTCGAGCATCAGGCTGCCATAGATGGCCTTAGGTGAAATCTTTAAACCCTCTTAGTTTCAGAGGTTGCTCCAACGTTTAGACCGAGTGGATGCATGAGCGCATGAGGGATGTATACCATTAGGCCGCGTCTCCCACTATATCGTGGTTGGTTGGAAGGGGGTACGCCCTTACCTGCACGAGAGGAGGGGACAATGCTAGACTGAGTCTGACCAGCTCTAGGAATGGGTCCGCTATCGACGAGTCGGGCCCAATATTAACAGGCGGATAGTGAGGTCTCTTTCACTTACTTTCTTGTTCACGATGGGGAGGCAATCTGGTTTTGAGTGTAATAGACCCTGGTGATTTTCCCAGAGAGCAACTGTACTGATATGTGGACTTATTGAGAAGAAATTGCATATTCATTCATTCATCCATTCACTATCCACTCGGGCTGGTGGTGCATAATTATTTATTACGTGTACCTTCGCATGGCTAGGATTTCGGTTGGGCGCGCGACTAACCTGAGACCAGGAGTTTACCACATTGAGTCTGACTATCCAAATTTAGGTATGTGGCTGTGTAACGCCTGTGAAAAACCCGTACTTGCGCTCGAGTACCAACTCGACCCGAAATTGCGTAAAATTCATTCCTTTAGAAAATATGACTAGGTTAGCTAGTGCAACATTAGAATAGCTGGAAAATGGTCCCTGATCACTTTAAATCGTTCTACAAGGCCCAAAGCGAGTGGAACCAATGGTGCTATAATGCTCTAAAACCTCGGACCAAACTCTAAGCAGGTTTGTTCTCTGGACCACTTTGAATCTTTGTATTGGATCTAGACCGCACGTCGAAAGTCTGATACCTCCTATCTTAAACCGTTAGAACCGCCTAGCTGGACTTGACACTCATTCCGAAAATCAAGTCAAACCGATAATCACATGCTATTTCGTTGAGCCCGGGCCGAAGAGAGTGAGAATAGGGTTAGAATTGGAATTTGAAATTCAAATCTGGCACACGATTTGACGCATCAGTATTAAGCGTTCTGACCGTCAGAATACAGCCAAATTACACCCTTGGATCAGGAAAAATATCTATTACATATCACGAGACTTATAGGCCTGATCTTGGTGCGATGACCGTTAAACTGAAACTGGACCGCCACATGCGATCTGGGAACCCTACCGGTCTGAAAACTGGATGTGTGCTAGATCCAGTATGCATGAGCTTAAGTCCGAACGCATTTGGCCAGGGGACCTTCAGAAATGCCCTTTTGGACCGAAACGGCCCCGATTTAGTTAGGCACCAAGTAAACATTGTTCCTAAGCCTATTTTGGGCATGTTTTAGGCTATAAAAGGGGTTGAAACCCTCACTCCTCTCTCCCATCCGAATTTGAGAGAAACCCTAGCTTGGGAGAGAGAAAAAGGTGAGAGATTGTGAGAGAGTGGGAGAGTTCTTCCTGCCACTTGTGCTACGTGTTGCACGTGCTTAAGCAACACACCTCTACCGCTTTTCCGACGATTTCACCGCAATTCTAGGTAAGTAAATATCCTAAATAGTTGCTGATTTGAGTTTTCTTTGTTTCCATAGCGATGTAGCTTATGGATCTTGTGTATTAGGTTCCCTATTCGCCGTAGACGAAGCGTATACGCTCCGTTTCAATTCACGTGTTTACAAGACATAAGGTGAGGATTTTAGACGCTTTGATTGACGGTTTCCAACGCTTTCAATGTCGTTTAATAGTAGATTCTTGACAGTATCGCCGTTTGACATGTACAAAATGCTCTCCGTTTCCCGTTTCGTAAACTAACAAAGAATATGAGATTTAGGGCATTTTAGTCATTTGTAGGAAGTACTGTTTACATTCATATTTTGCTGATGTGATTGACATGGTTTGTTGTCGCATTAGGAAGTTAGGAATACGTGCATAATTAGTTTGGCAAAGAGATTCGCCTAATTGCGCACTTCGGGTCGACATACTATATGTAGACTTAAGTGTGTAGTGTATGTGTTTGTATAAATGCTTGTATTAGTATGTATTGAATTAAATGGTGTTATGTGATAGTTTGTGATTGATTTCTCAATTAATATGCTGACCTAAATGATTTTCTACATGTTAACTAAATGCATGATTTCATTACATGCATGGAATATATGTGCTTGAAGATTTGCTTAAGTTGAATGTTATAACATGTGTTAACATGCTCACATGATTGTATTTCAATTCCAATACTTTTACATATATTGCTGATGTGATTCCATAAGTGCATGGGACTAGACTTAGTCCAGACAGTCGGTAACCGAGCGAATTCGTGGCTGACTGGTCATAGCCACGAACGACGCGTCGATGAACGCGATTTGTGTTTGGAGTTGGCGGCAGTGGTTAGGCCACGCGAAGTGTTTTACGCACCCCATGCCATTCGACTTGAGATGCGATCGCGCTAGTCGAGCCCGTCAAGTAACCCGACTGGCCGATGTATGTTCACCTTGTATGAGTCATAACTGCTTGATCTAGGGTACTGAACTTACCATTGTAAACCCTGTTAACCATGGTACCTTGATCCACGAAGACTCATGAGCCGGGCATGGTGGTATGGGATACCGTGGTCGAGCTGTCGGCCTACGCTAGGGCCACAACCTCCCCGTAGTGACCAGTGAGCACCTAGACTCGTGAGCAGATTATGGTGGTATGGGACACTATATTCTAGCTGTCGGCCTACACTGATCAGGCGACGAGTCCTTTGTAGTGACCGCGAGCGTATTCTGAGTCCACGGGAGGCGACGACCCTTCCGTTGCAGTAGAGTACAGTAGGCCTGTATTGATAAGGTGATGGGGGAGCGGTGCAACGAGTGCGAGCAACAGCCCTGACAGCCCTTGCAGTGACCTACGAAATATACATCGTATGAGATTACTAGGAGTGACGACCCTAGACAGGATCTGTGTTGGGATTGATACAAGGGAAGTACCTTAGTTTTCCAATCCTGCTGTTTGAATGGACTAATAACAACTTGGAAATCATATCACCATGCCATTGCATGTGCCTAGAAGATGTGGAGCACTTGAGGGTCGATTGCATGCCACAGTCGTAAGATGTTGCCGTATGAGGGAGATCGTCGGTGAGGGCATACATCACGTCATATCATCTTGCATTAACAACAGTATTAGGATTGTCTGATTTACTGCTTTACTATTATTGCATCATTGAATTGTGAACATGCTAATCCTTGCTCTATGATTCCACTGAGTTGATCACTCACTCCCATGTTACGGGATGGTGTTTGTAACACCCACCAGACCCTGTTGTAGATGCAGGTCAGGCTGAGATCCAGGAGGTGGAGCCAGACTTTGACGAGGACCAGGACGAGTTCTCGTACATGCAGTATCACGATGGCTTCGCGTAGGTGACCTGGATCTATGGGACTTCAGTGGGACTATTTTGGACATTTACTTTTGTTCATGTATATGTATATGAGACTCAGAGATGTATTCATACTTTAGAGACAGATGAGATTTACTTTGTTTTTTCCATACAGTGATATATATATTGTTTAGTCTTCCGCTTGCTTTTATCACTGGATCTGAAGTATGAATTGCATTTTTGCTATACTTTTACTCATGTGAATGCTTTAAATCAGACAACATTGAATCATAATCATTTTTATTGCATAAGTGACAGTTTGGAACTCGGGAGTTGAGATTATACACGACCCCCGATTTTCAGGGTGTTACAAGTTGGTATCAGAGAATGAATGGTTATGGTCTCGCGACGTACGCTGTCGCTTCCCTTGACTTAGGTGGGTGCGAGAAGGGTATAGAAACACTTCTAGGATCGCAGATTCACCGATAGGCGACGTTTATTTGAATCGATCGCACGATCGAGTCTTTAACACATCTCGGGTCGCGTAAAGCAACCCGAATAGCTTCTAAGCTGTAGGAAGTCGGGTTGAGACGTCCTATGAACAATTTTAAACCTGAAAAAGTGAATCCTTGGGCCGTGGGATGACCACGACTCCTGTAATCAATCGCCAGGGCTTAAAAACCCCGTTTCGCCAAAAATCTTCAAAATTCTTCCTCTCACCACTCCAATCTTCATTTATTTCTTATCCAATTCATGTTAGGCATTAAAAATAATATGAAAATAATATAAAATAATACTTTTATAAGATTTTACAGTGAATAGTAAAATTTCATGAAAAATGGCCATAAGACCATTATAAATTCACTTTATTTAGTAAATAAGGATCTAGATGGATGTACTAGCTCCTTCTACCCCAAATTCATATGCTGCATCATAGGGTTTTGTATTCAGGATTGCGGAATGGTCCCGAAAAGCCCCGAACACATGTTTGGGCCTATGTAGGTCAAAGTACAATGAACCAAGGGGTGGACCGTACATATTTGGGGTCCTTGGACCATGGGGGACCGAATCCATCTGGCCCCACCGACCGGATGCACCACCGGTCGGCGATGCCATCGCCGATCCGGCGATGCATCGCCGTACAAGTGGGCCCACTTGAAGTGCAATTCGGGCGCACACCCTTAAATGCCATGTACACCCCCCCCCCCCATATAGCTCCCGTCCAAAGAAAATCCCCAAATCATACCCCTCCTTCACAAACAGCCCTCCCCATAGCCTTATTTTTGTTTTTCAGCAACCATTTCCAAAATTTAGGATTCCAAAACGCCTCTAGATCCCTCCTTGGCCAAAATCGACCATCATCCATCGATCCTTGGGAGTTGGCAGCCCTTCCTCTTGAAGATTTCATCATTTGGAGCTCCAAAAACCCCCAAATCGAGCTGAAATCGTGAGGTGCTCCATTCCACTTTTCCATTTCCATTTCTCCTTGAAAATGCATCCTTGGGAAGCTTGAAGCATCCCTCTACGATGTCTAGATTTTCTTTTTCCAGATTGGACAGCCACTTCTCTGCATTTTAGCCATTTTTCATGGCTTTCGTGGAAGCCATTTTAGGCCTTTTATCACTCTTATCCATCATATCTTTGATGGGTAAAAGGAAAACTGCAACAGACGAGGCTGGGCCAAGCCATCCTGCTCAATCGAGAAGACCGCGGGGTGGTGCAGCAAGTTCAAGCGCCGCCACAGGTCTAGCTGCAGTCCTGGAGTGCCGTACAAAGCGGGATTTGGATCCCCATACACACCTTGGGCGAGTAATTTTATCAGAGATGCCTCATAGCTAATACACTGATCGCAAAGTGTTATTTGAAGTGGACGTGGAAGGGTGACTGTTCGGTGAATTTTTGTTGTTCGAGCGCATTGAAGCTGCGCATTGGGGTCTGATCTTTGAAGCTCGCGCTCGTGCTAATGTGAGCACCGTTCGTGCCTTCTACGCTAGTATCCAGAGTCCTACCTTGGAGCCATTGTAGTTTAAAATCCCTTTTGGTAGAGATCGGATGGCTACGATTGATGTGCGACTGATTGCGCGACTTCTGAACGTACCTCTAGGTGATGTTCATCCTAGTGAGAAGAACCTGAGGACTAGGCGTGAACGAGATAGCCGCACCAGGTTTCTGTGCGGTAAGTTGGTTCCATGGCAGCCTAATAATGTCTTAAGGCGACGTACATGTCTGATGATTTGTGCCTGCTGCACCATATCTGCACGTTCGATGTTTATCCCAGGTCGAGAATCGCATTGAATGTACACGCCTTATGGTTGATTTCCTATATCTGGTGGCCCAAGGAGAGAATGTATGCATGGCTACTTTCATCTTACGACAAATAATCCTCATAGCCAGGTCAAGAAGAACATCCGAATCGCTTCCCTTTGCCCGGAATTGCCAGTATCGATTCATACCATTGATGAGTCGACTATGGTCAAGATGAAGATTGGGTCGCAGTACCGTGAAAACCAGCTTGAGGAAGACAGCGAGGATGACTTTGATGATGAGGAAGATCAAAGCGAAGAAGAACCTGGAGCAGAGGTTCAGGAAGAAGCTTAGGAAGAGGCAGAGGAGGAGGCTCAGGATACAGATGAGAGCCCTCCTCCTTCTGCGCAGGCTACTATCGACGATCGCATTGCTCGGATGGAGGAGAGTCAGACCGCTTTGCGAAGGGAAGTTCAAGAACTTCGCACAGAAGTCGCGGATGCCAAGGCCGTTACAAAGAAGAAATTAGGCAAGGTAACTCGCACCTTAAAGGCGATCCTATGTTGCTTACAGGATAAGGGTTCTCCTCCTCCGTCCCCAGACTCAGACTAGCAATGCGACCTTGATGTAGTTGTCAGTAGTTAGTCATTTCCTACTTTATCAGTGTGAGCCTGTTAGGGCTAGTGCTTTGCTTATGTTGCTGTTGCAATTTTAACTATCTTAGTTCCCATGTATTTCTCATCGTGATGCTTGTAAGGATATATCCCTTGTATTGTGACAATTTTGATTAAATGAAATGCATGAAATGCCTTTGACTCCTTGTGTAAATGATTGCGGTGTAATTGTGCTATTAAGACTGACAAGGTTGCGCCCTATTTTGAATATAGGGAATGCCGCCTAAGGCTACGCGGAGCATGCTTCGGTTTGCACTGACTGAGCATATGGATCAGACTCCTTCACAGTCTGACACTCATGCGGACCCTGTTTTGGGCCCGATTCCTGAGGCAGTTCGATCGTCTCAGCCTATCGCTGGTCCTACAGTTGGACCACCGTCGTTTACACCGTCAGTCAGAGAGCCATATCATGCATCTACTTCGACACAGCATCTGCCACAGCCTGATCCACCTCCTGACAGATTCGAGTGGATGATGGCTATGATGCTGCAGCAGCAACAGCTTTTGACTACCATCGTGGGGACATTAGCCCAGGGTGGGGGTGCGGCTCCATCTACTCCACCTGTACCACCTGCGCATCCAGCTGAGGATGCTTATACATACGCCCAGGATGAGGGCATGGCTCATCCTGCACCGCCTGCTTACCCTGCGGGGAATCCCGCTGATACACGGGGCCTATTGGATCGGTTTTAGCGCTTGTGGCCTCCTACTTTCACGGGTTCTCACAGACCCGAGGAGGCTGAGTACTGGCTCGACCGTGTGTCGAAGATTTTGCAGATGCTTCATTGCACTGAGGCTGAGCAGGTAGAGCTGGCTACATTCCTGTTTGAGAGAGAGGCCAGCCTATGGTGGGATAGCGTACTGCAGACCGTTGCCGCCGACTTTGTATGGACGTGGGCAGCATTTGAGTTTCGCTTCCATGAGAAGTATTATCCCCAGACTTACAGGCACGACAGGGAGAATGAGTTTCTCCGTCTCAGACAAGCAGCTATGACAGTTACAGAGTATGAGCATCGGTTCATGGAGTTGGACAGATACGTCCCGACGATTTTGGCTGATGAGCAGATGCGCATATGGCGCTTTCTGGAGGGTTTGCAACTGGATATTCGGTCGAAGATGTGCTGTTTGACCATTCCCTCTTATGCGGAGTTGATTCACATGTCCATGCGGGCAGAGCAGGATGTGGATCGGCTTGCGTGATCTCGTGGCCCTGTTGCATTTAGGCCACGACCAGACTTGCCAGACAGGCCCCTCGCGGGCAAGAGGCCTCGTATTGACCCTCCTACTCGGGCCATAGCGCTAGCACCATCGTTTCGGCGCCCCGAGTTATCGTGCACATACTGTGGGAGGTCAGGCCACTTGGCGCAGAGCTGCTTCTCTCGGATGCGGGACAGCGGGTTCTCACCGCCGCAGAAGATTGACTGTGCTCGTTCACAGGCGATATCAGCACCGCCTTTGCGGTTAGCTCCTGCGCACCCTACATTCAGACCTCCGGTATCACAGATCAGACAGCCTCCACGGCCCTTGACACAGCAGCCGAACCGGCCACAGCAGGCTCGGGTTCATGCATTGACAGCTGAGGTAGCTGCGGCACCGATTCTTCAGCATTCAGCCTTCGAGGTCACGACCCATATTGGAGGTACTCCTATTCTTGTGATGGTGGACACTGGTTCCACGATTTCTTTGATATCGCGTGCCGTAGTCAGGCGTCTTGGGTTACAGACTATCACTATGGATAGCGTGCGGGTCTTTGCAGCTTATGGAGATTATTCGGATGTTACCCAGATGTGTGAGGGTTGTTTAGTTGATCTGGGAGGCAGGACGATGGCTCTTGATCTTGTTGTCGATCCCTCGCTCGTTTATCTCGACGTCATTCTTGGCATGGACTGGTTGACAGCTGGGAGGGCCGAGATTGACTGCGAGGCTCGTATGGTGATGGTGTACGAGCCTGAGGGCACGCCTTTCACGTTTTCAGTGCGGGTAAATCTTCCTTTCCGCATACTTAGTTACGCCACTTTATTGCGCGACGCTGGTGCCCAGGTACTCGAGCATGTGCCAGTCGTTTCTGAGTTCGGGGATCTGTTCAGGAAGATCCCTGGTTTGTCACCCCGACGTGAGATCGATTTTACTATCGATCTGGTTCCTGGTTCTACACCCGTCTCACTGCCGACGTATCGCATGGCACCATGTGAGATGGAGGAGTTGAGGACGCAGATTGATGGTCTGCTAGAGCTTGGCCTTATACGGCCTAGTGTGTCTCCTTGGGGAGCACCGGTCCTATTCGTGAGGAAGAAGGACGGTTCGATGCGATTGTGTATTGATTATCGCAGGCTGAACCAGCTCACGGTGAAGAACAAGTACCCTTTACCCAGGATCGATGACTTGTTTGATCAGTTGAGAGGAGCGCAGTACTTCTCGAAGATTAATCTTCGGTCTGGATATCATCAGTTGCGCGTCAGGGATGAGGACGTGCAGAAGACAGCATTCTGGACCAGTTTTGGCCACTACGAGTTCCTCGTGATGTCATTCGGTCTTACGAACACACCGACCGAGTTCATGGATCTGATGAACCGGGTATTTTAGCCTTTCCTCTATCGATTCGTCATTGTATTCATTAACGACATTTTGGTGTACTCTATGAGTCGAGAGGAGCATGAGGAGCACTTACGTTTGGTCCTGGATACGCTCAGACAGCATCAGTTGTTCGCACAGTACAAGAAGTGCGACTTCTGGAAGCAGGAGGTGAAGTTTCTGGGACACGTGGTGTCCAAGGATGGCATGGCAGTTGACCTGTCTAAGGTAGCTGCGGTGCAGGACTGGGAGCAGCCTGGTTCTGTCACTGAGGTGAGGAGTTTCTTGGGTCTCGCTGGCTACTATCGGCGCTTCATACAGGACTTCTCGAAGATCGCGAGACCCTTATCTCAGTTGACACGGAAGGACGTGAAGTTCGCCTGGAATGACAAGGCGGAGTCAGCTTTTCAGGAGCTAAAGGACAGACTTACGTCCGCCCCTGTGCTAGTATTGCCAGAGCAAGGGGTTAGATACACTATATATACTGATGCGTCTAGCGTTGGTTTGGGTTGTGTCCTTATGCAGAGGGACAGGGTAATTTCGTATGCCTCAAGACAATTAAGGAAGCACGAGGAGAATTACCCTACACACGACCTAGAGTTGGCAGCTGTTATAGTCGCACTGAGACTCTGGAGACATTACCTCTACGGAGAGGAGTTCGAGCTCTTTTGCGACCACAAGAGCCTCAAGTACATATTCACGCAGCGAGACTTGAATATGAGGCAGCGGCGATGGATGGAGATGTTGAAGGACTTTAAGTTTGAAGTCTCTTACCATCCTGGGAAGGCGAACCTTGTGGCTGATGCGTTGAGCCGCAAGAAGGCGATAGAGTTTGCGGCTCCGCTGATGGTTGCCGAGTGGGATATGGTCGAGTTTTTGCGAGACTTTAAGCAGAAACTCACCATAGAGGAGCCGTTTGAGTTCATCGCACATGTACAGGTGTGATCTCAGATCGATGACCGAGTCATCGAGGCGCAGAGGGACGATGTGCATCTTACTGAGCTTTGAGAGCAGGCCAGTGATGATGCTGACGCCGACTGGCGAGTTGGTATGGATGGAGGCTTACGTTACCGTGGCCGCCTATGCGTCCCAGATGTCCCTGACTTGAGATGAGAGATTCTCGAGGCTGCGCATTCTACTAGACTCGCGATGCATCCAGGCAGCACAAAGATGTATCGTGACGTGAAGAGGACGTATTGGTGGGAAGGTATGAAGATCCACATAGCTGAGTTCGTGTCTCGTTGTCTCACTTGTCAGCAGGTGAAGGCAGAGCATCGCCGACCACCTGGACTTTTGCAGCCTATGCCGATCGCAGAGTGGAAGTGGGATTTCATTTCCATGGACTTCATTTCTAGGTTGCCAAAGACGAGGAAGGGACATGATTCCATTTGGGTGATCGTCGACCGTCTGACGAAGTCAGCGCACTTCCTACCGATCAGAGTTACGAACTCTGCAGACGAGCTGGCTAGATTGTATATCAGAGAGATTGTGCGTCTGCATGGAGTTCCATTGGAGATCGTGTCGGACAGAGACACGCGGTTCACTTCTATCTTCTGGACTCGCATTCAGGAGGCTATGGGTGTGAAGTTGAAATTCAGTACTGCCTTCCACCCACAGACAAACGGACAGACAGAGCGGGTGAACCAGATCTTGGAGGACATGTTGCGAGCTTGCGCATTGGACTTCAAGGACAGTTGGGATGATTGTCTTGCATATGCGGAGTTTGCGTACAACAACAGCTTCCAGGCGAGTATCGGGATGGCACCTTATGAGGCGCTGTATGGGCGACCTTGTCGCGCACCGCATTGTTGGCTAGAGGTCGGTGAGCGTAGCTTGGTTGGCCCAGAGTTAGTGCAAGCGACGTCAGAGAAGATTGATACTATTCGACGTCGGCTTCTTACAGCGCAGAGCAGATAGAAGAGCTACGCCGATACGAGACGGAGGCCACTAGAGTTCACAGTTGGGGATCATGTGTTTTTGCGAGTTTTCCATATGAAGGGAGTCCTTCGGTTTGAGAAGAAGGGGAAGATGGCACCGCGATTCATTGGCCCATTCCAGATCCTCGATCGTGTGGGAGCGGTGGCTTACCGATTGGCTTTACCCACGCCTCTCGCGAGCGTTCACAACGTATTTCATGTTTCTATGCTGAAGAAGTACGTTGCTGATCCTTCCCATATCATCAGATGGGAGCAGGTGCAGTTAGGAGAGGATGTTACATATATCCTGCGACCGACACGTATCCTAGACAGGAAGGAGCAGGTACTGCGTAGCAAGGTGATTCCCCTTGTGAAGGTATTATGGACGCATCACTCTGAGGAGGAGGCTACCTGGGAGACAGAAGCCGAGATCAGAAAGAACTACCCACAGCTTCTCGAGGAGTACGAAAAGGTACAAAATTTCGAGGATAAAATTATTTGTTAAGGGGGGTAGATTGTAACGCCCGTGAAAAACCCGTACTTGGGCTCGAGTACCAACTCGACCCGAAATTGCGTAAAATTCATTCCTTTAGAAAATATGACTAGGTTAGCTAGTGCAACGTTAGAATAGCTGGGAAATGGTCCCTGATCACTTTAAATACGTTCTACAAGGCCCAAAGCGAGTGGAACCAATGGTGCTATAATGCTCTAAAACCTTGGACCAAACTCTAAGCAGGTTTGTTCTCTGGACCACTTTGAATCTTTGTATTGGATCTAGACCGCACGTCGAAAGTCCGATACCTCCTATCTCAGACCGTTAGAACCGCCTATCTGGACTTGACACTCATTCCGAAAATCAAGTCAAACCGATAATCACAGGCTACTTCGTTGAGCCCGGACCGAAGAGAGTGAGAATAGGGTTAGAATTGAAATTTGAAATTCAAATTTGGCACACGATTTGACGCATCAGTATTAAGCGTTCTGACCGTCAGAATACAGCCAAATTACACCCTTGGATCAGGAAAAATATCTATTACATATCACGAGACTTATAGGCCTGATCTTGGTGCGATGACCGTTAAACTGAAACTGGACCGCCACGTCCGATCTGGGAACCCTACCGGTCTGAAAACTGGATGTGTGCTAGATCCAGTATGCATGAGCTTAAGTCCGACCGCATTTGGCCAGGGGACCTTCAGAAATGCCCTTTTGGACCGAAACGGCCCCGATTTGGTTAGGCACCAAGTAAACATTGTTCCCAAGCCTATTTTGGGCATGTTTTAGGCTATAAATGGGGTTGAAACCCTCACTCCTCTCTCCCATCCGAATTTAAGAGAAACCCTAGCTTGGGAGAGAGAAAAAGGTGAGAGATTGTGAGAGAGTGGGAGAGTTCTTCCTGCCACTTGTGCTACGTGTTGCACGTGCTTAAGCAACACACCTCTACCGCTTTTTCGGCGATTTCACCGCGATTCTAGGTAAGTAAATACCCTAAATAGTTGCTGATTTGAGTTTCCTTTGTTTCCATAGCGATGTAGCTTATGGATCTCGTGTATTAGGTTCCCTATTCGCCGTAGACGAAGCGTATACGCTCCGTTTCAATTCACGTGTTTACAAGACATAAGGTGAGGATTTTAGACGCTTTGATTGACGGTTTTCAACGCTTTCAATGTCGTTTAATAGTAGATTCTTGACGGTATCGCCGTTTGACATGTACAAAATGCTCTCCGTTTCCCGTTTCATAAACTAACGAAGAATATGAGATTTAGGGCATTTTAGTCATTTGTAGGAAGTACTGTTTACATTCATATTTTGCTGATGTGATTGACATGGTTTGTTGTCGCATTAGGAAGTTAGGAATACGTGCATAATTAGTTTGGCGGAGAGATTCGCCTAATTGCGCACTTCGGGTCGACATACTATATGTAGACTTAAGTGTGTAGTGTATGTGTTTGTATAAATGCTTGTATTAGTATGTATTGAATTAAATGGTGTTATGTGATAGTTTGTGATTGATTTCTCAATTAATATGCTGACCTAAATGATTTTCTACATGTTGACTAAATGCATGATTTCATTACATGCATGGAATATATGTGCTTGAAGATTTGCTTAAGTTGAATGTTATAACATGTGTTAACATGCTCACATGATTGTATTTCAATTCCAAGACTTTTACATATATTGCTGATGTGATTCCATAAGTGCTTGGGACTAGACTTAGTCCAGGCAGTCGGTAATCGAGCGAATTCGTGGCTGACTGGTCATAGCCACGAACGACGCGTCGATGAACGCGATTCGTGTTTGGAGTTGGCGGCAGTGGTTAGGCCACGCGAAGTGTTTTACGCACTCCATGTCGTTCGACTTGAGATGCGATCGCGCTAGTCGAGCCCGTCAAGTAACCCGACTGGCCGATGTATGTTCACCTTGTATGAGTCATAACTGCTTGAACCTAGGGTACTGAACTTACCATTGTAAACCCTGTTAACCATGGTACCTTGATCCACGAAGACTCATGAGCCAGGCATGGTGGTATGGGACACCGTGGTCGAGCTGTCGGCCTACGCTGGGGCCACAAACCTCCCCGTAGTGACCAGTGAGCACCTAGACTCGTGAGCAGATTATGGTGGTATGGGACACTATATTCTAGCTGTCGGCCTACACTGATCAGGCGACGAGTCCTTTGTAGTGACCGCGAGCGTATTCTGAGTCCACGGGAGGCGACGACCCTTCCGTTGCAGTAGAGTACAGTAGGCCTATATTGATAAGGTGATGGGGGAGCGGTGCAACGAGTGCGAGCAACAGCCCTAGCAGCCCTTACAGTGACCTACGAAATATACATCGTACGAGATTACTAGGAGTGACGACCCTAGAGAGGATCTGTGTTGGGATTGATAC
The DNA here is from genome assembly GCA_037074715.1 of Magnolia kwangsiensis. Lineage (NCBI taxonomy): Eukaryota > Viridiplantae > Streptophyta > Magnoliopsida > Magnoliales > Magnoliaceae > Magnolia > Magnolia kwangsiensis. The sequence continues at coordinate 103,181,409 of CM073576.1, read as the reverse complement.
AAGGGAAGTACCTTAGTTTCCCAATCCTGCTGTTTGAATGGACTAATAACAACTTCGAAATCATATCACCATGCCATTGTATGTGCCTGGAAGATGTGGAGCACTTGAGGGTCGATTGCATGCCGCGGTCGTAAGATGTTGCCGTATGAGGGAGATCGTCGGTGAGGGCATACATCACGTCATATCATCTTGCATTAACAACAGTATTAGGATTGTCTGATTTACTGCTTTACTATTATCGCATAATTAAATTGTGAACATGCTAATCCTTGCTCTATGATTCCACTGAGTTGATCACTCACTCCCACGTTACGGGATGGTGTTTGCAACACCCACCAGACCCTGTTGTAGATGCAGGTGAGGCTGAGATCCAGGAGGTGGAGCCAGACTTTGACGAGGACCAGGACGAGTTCTCGTACATGCAGTATCACGATGGCTTCGCGTAGGCGACCTGGATCGATGGGACTTCAGTGGGACTATTTTGGACATTTACTTTTGTTCATATATATGTATATGAGACTCAGAGATGTATTCATACTTTAGAGAAAGATGAGATTTACTTTATTTTTTCCATACAGTGATATATATATTGTTTAGTCTTCCGCTTGCTTTTATCACTGGATCTGAAGTATGAATTGCAGTTTTGGTATACTTTTACTCATGTGAATGCTTTAAATCAGACAACATTGAATCATAATCATTTTTGTTGCATAAGTGACGGTCTGGAACTCGAGAGTTGAGATTATACACGACCCCCGATTTTCAGGGTGTTACAGGCTGGTTTGGAAAGAAGTCCCTTATGATGGACCCCGTAGCCTGCGATTTTACGTACTATCATCCCGACCCCATACTCCAGCTTGGTTATTTCATTTGCATCGCATATTGCTCCGCATTCATATAACATTTTGAGTCATTATGTTTTCTATACTTATACGGCATAGACGGGCTACAGGATTTACATATTACATTGTACCCTCGGCATCTCATATTTGGCTCTCTGTGACTCCTCATTTACATAGCTGATTTGTATTGCGTACCCTGATATCGTATGATTCATGATCTTATCATTATTTCTGCTTATTCTATTGATGTATGATTTATGAGCTTTATGGTATTCTTGGCACTTATCTTGCGCACACACTTTCACCACCCTCTAAGCTTTCTATAGGCTTATGCACGATATATGCGTGCAGGTGGCGTTAAGTTGTTGCAGCGTTGAGCTTGGAGTGTGCAACTATCTTTTGGAGCTTTAATTTTGATATACGTATTTCCCTTTCAACATTGTATTTAAATGTTTATATTAGTGGATATGTGATGATGATGTTGCCCTTATGATTTGGGTATACTTGTGGTTATGCTTCTTATGAGACAAATGTATGTTGAAAAATCCTCCTTGTAAAATCTCAGCATCAGAACCTGGCGTATGGACGCTGGGAGCCGAGAATGGGGTACTACGGAGGCTGTCGGCACAGAGTTTGGAGATGGGGATTCCTGTGAATTCTATTTTCAGGTTTGGGACGTGACAGTTGCGCAAGCAGTGCAACCCATGGACCAAGTTGCGCTGACCATGCAGCCAATTCATCAAGTTGCGTTGACCGTGTAACTAATAAAATGGTTGCACGGGTCACGCAACTAGGTCACTATGTGACCAGCTCTAAATGGGGCTGAAGTGCTACTGAAATTGCTGAAAGCATTCAACTTCGAAGCTTCATCGTTTCAGGCTTTCTCCTTTAACAAGTTCAGAAGAGAGATTAGTCGATCAATTCGACGTTTCTCCTAAGTCCTAGGAGATGATCAAAACAGCTGTCAAAATGCTGCCGGATTCAAGATTTAATATACAATCTTTGTTAATTACAATTTTTTTATTTCAGATAATCTATCCTAGAATCAATAGATATTGAAGGGATGTTGATAAACTCAGAATTAATAATATAATAACTGTTCTATGTATTCTCTTTGTTACATTCGAATAAAATAATATCCCAAATCAGATGCATTTGTTTCTTGTTCGAAACAAAATGGCGACTCTGCTGGGGAGCTATTATTTTATTTCGATAACAACATCAAGAGTGTTATAGAATTTTCATTGTAGTTTGGCAACTTCCAACGTCAAAATGGTGACTCTCAGTGGGAACATTCCCCCCTTCATCTCTAAGGTAGATTATTTACTTTTCAAATACTTATTATAATTACATTTTGTAATTGAAGGTTTCTGAATTCAACTACAAGTTATAGTTGATGGCAACTCTTGCAAGAACAGTGAACTTTCGTTTCACCCCAACAGGGTTCATGATAGAGTAAGCACCGAACCAACCCCCGGAGTCCATAACTCGAATTCTTACAGGAAAAAATAACATGATTCGAGTGACCGCTAGGGTTGTATCTGCTTCACCTCAACTGCCAGAGGGTGATAAAGGCTGGACTGTTGTAACATCCCGCAAGATGAGGTACGAAATGTAAGAAACTTTCGAATGAATCTGTCTTCGCCAAGAGTTAGAGGGCCAATAACGCGTAATGCAGCTAGGAAGCATCCCGAACTCGTTCCCCCTACGATATATCCTGAGCGAACAATTCCGTAGTTGATATCACATGACTTTCCAGCTTTAGTCGCCCCAAGGGTCAGATGGACAAAAGAGCAGAAAGGTAAAGCATTATGACAAGTTCACCAATGCCTGTATCGCCCCAGACAAGTTTACTCAAGTCTGTATCACCTTAATCGATTAATAGCACTGGAAATATAGAGAGTTCAAATGAAACCCCATCCTCTCCTCTCTTTGTAATCCCCATTATGTCAACATACTCTCGTCCCACCCCAACTACAGCTTCGTCAAAAAGTGGAGAAGCTATAGTGCACATGGCTGGGACAAACTAGGAAAGTATGCCGAATACAGAGGATTGCATGAATGCGATGGTAGAAGCATAAAAAAGCACTAATGGAAGAGTGTAGAAACCTCTGTGAGGCCTTAACGACTCTTGCACATAATGTACCTCAGATAGTAGCTCCCCCGATGAAGGGCACAATGAATGGACTAGAAAATCAACCCAAAGGCTTACAACCACAGGCGTAAGGATCACTGGGGTCTGTTCCAGCAGCAAGAACTATAACACAAGAAGAGGTGAGACAAGTCATTGAAGAAGCTGTCATAATAGAGAGAGAGAGCGCGAAAGTACTGGCAGCTTCAAATATCGAACACCCTATCCAAGAGAGGTGGAAGATGTCCCATTTCTAGCCAACTTTAAATATCCAGATTTTCAGAAGTTTAATGGAGAAGGATTGCCAGAAGAACACCTAATGTACTTCACACCTAATGTACTTCATCACTAGCATGGGGAATTTCTCCACGATACCGCAGTATTGCTTGCAATTGTTCAGGTCATCGTTCACACACAAAGCATTTCTATGGTATTCTAGCTTAGCTCCAGGATCGATATGTACTTGGGAACAAATGCAGGATGCATTCATGTCAAACTTCTTCTCCTCGGAGCGTGAGGTTAGTATTACAAAATTGGCTTCCATACGGCAGAGAGAAGGGGAGCCAGTAGAAAAGTTTATCAATAGATGGAAGACATTGGGAGCCTCACGTAGACAGCTGCTGGAAGAAAAGGAATAAGTTAAAATGTGTCTAAACTCTATGGAGACAGGGATCGCATTTGGACTCACTAGCACCGACATCAGAACTTTTCGTGACCTGGCCACTAAGGCCCATGCTTTAGAATTGATGATTAGTGTTTCACCGTGAGACAGCAAGGAGAGTGCCCAACAGGATGGCCATAAATACTATCGATCGTGACAAGAGAAGCAAAGATACAAGGGACTCAAGAGAGAAGAGACAGGTGCGAAAAGAAGAATGGAGCCAATCAAGAAATAGATACAGTGGAAAGAGGTCTAGGATGCTCAATTCTAATTTGCATTCGACAAGAAAGATGTCATTCTTATAATGAACCAATTATTAAAGGCTGGAACGATCGAATTGCCAGAACCCAAGTGCCCGAAAGATGTGATAAAAACTAGAAAAAGAGATTTTTGCCGCTATCACCGCCTAGTAGGACATCTGATGGAGAATTGTTATACATTGAAGTGTATAATACAATGGATGATAGACAGGGGTGAAATACTAATTGGAAAAGAGAAGGAAAGGGGTACAATGACAACAGTAAATATGCTTACAATTCTAGAAGAGGCTTGAGATATGAAAAAGAAAGAAGACCATAAGGCAATGAAGAAGGTAGCAGTAATTATGTTACGATCGGGAAAGAAGATGATAAGCCCATTGAAAAAAAAAGCAACAATCGTATGAAAAGAAATTGTTGAAAAGCAAAACGATGGTGATGAGGAAGAAAAGAAGAATGAGATGGTAAAAGTGACTTATGATGTGATAAGTCATTTAAAGGGTATACCGACTCAGTTAAGCATCTATGATGTGCTCAAGTTGTCAGAGGAATTTCGGTAGAGTTTGGTTAGAGCATTGTCCAATCATGATGTTAGAGAGACATTATTGGCAGAAATGGAACACAAAAAGCACAATGAGGAAAAAAATCGCTTGCCAGTCGTTTCCTTTTCTGATGATGATTTGATTTATGAGACAGAGCATAACAAACCGCTAATGATGGAGGGCTATATTTGTGGGAAGAAAGTTAAACGAATTATGATAGACAATGGGTTGGTAGTGAACCTCTTACCACTCTCAATGTTAAGCAAACTGGGTTATCATCATTCTGATCTGCACCCTAGTGGAATGATGATACAGGGCTTTAATCAAGATAGGCAACAAGCACTTGGCAAAATTAAAGTGACGCTGGAAATAGGTGAGCTAACTACTAATGTCGTGTGCCATGTTATAAGTGTCGTGATGAAGTACAATCTCCTCTTAGGAAGGCCATGGATACATCAGTATAACATTGTACCCTCTACTCTGCGTCAATGATTCAAATATTGTAAAGGAGGAGTGCAATATAAAGTAATGGCTGATACGAAGCCTTATACAGAGACTGAGTCTTTCTTCACGGATGTCAGTTATTATAAAGGGTTCGCTGAAGAAGAGGGAAAGAATGATGAAAGCAAAGTCTTAAAGGACATTCATGAAAATGTGATTAAAGGAGAAACAAAAAAGGCAGGATCATCAAGGACCGCAGAATCAAAGAAAATTTTTTATTTCATGCCGAATTATTTGTGATAACCAGGGCAGCCACTACTAATGTTGTTATTACTTGAACAGTTGAGGATCTTGTAGTCTAATTATATAGTTTCGTTGCCGTGTGTCAAAAGGCAGAGGTTATTTTCGGCCGCTCCAGGAAGATTCCAGGCTTAGGCCAGGATAAAATACCTGAACTCAATAGAATTTCATGCTTGAGAAGAAGTAAAGATAGAAGAAATAGCCAAGAGTAATGTGTACTGTGGGAGGCTGACATCATGAGATCTTGAAAAATATAGTCCGACAAGTAAGAGAATCAAGAGAAGCATGGGTTTTGATCACGAAGAACCCATCGGCTTGAATCAGGGAAGAGGGATTCTAATTCCTATTGGGGTTGGCCAAGAAAAGCGGGAAAAATATCAAGGACTGGGAGCAGGGTTGTCAGTAAATATGGTTATAGCCGCACAACTATTGGAAGAAGATTCTAAGACAATTGAGCATCCTGAAATGACGACAAAGCAGTTAGAAGACAGGGGAAGCCGACGATAGACAATTTGCGGGAGATAAATCTGGGAACAGAGGAAGAGACAAGGAATACATTCATCAGTGCTGGTTTTCTTGAACAAGAGACTGAATCATATATTCACCTCCTTAAAGAAAATAAAGACGTCTTTGCTTGGACATATGCAGAGATACCAGGCTTGGAACCTTTAGTAGCGCTGCACCGATTAAAATTTTCTAAAGAGAAGAGGCCGATTAAACAAGCGCAAAGGTGATTTCATCCATACCTGGTTCCTCTGATAGAAGAGGAAGTTAATAAGTTGAAAAAGGTTGGATTTATCAGGGAGGTCAAATACCCCAAGTGGATATCAAACATTGTCCCTGTGAAGAAGAAGAACGGACAAGTCAGGGTATGTGTTACTTTAGGGATCTAAATGAAGCCTACCTGAAAGATGATTTTTCTCTCGCGATCACTGAACTACTAATTGACAGTACAACTCAGTACGCTGTCATGTCCTTTATGGATGGCTATACAAGGTATAATCAGATTAGAATAGCACCTGAGGATGAAGAAGCAATTGCATTCAGAACATCGCTGGGAATTTATTGCTATAAGGTCATGTCGTTCGGTCTCAAAAATGTTGGGGTAACGTATCAGTGAGCGATGTAAAATATCTTTCAAGACATGATGCATAAACATGTTTAATGTTATGTTGATAACCTGGTAGTCAGATCAGGAGATTATTGGGAACATTGCAAACATTTGACATCAGTTTTTCATCGACTCAGAAAGAAACAGTTAAAGATGAATCCAACTAAATGTGCATTTGGAGTGTCCTCAGGTAAATTTTTTGATTTTGTGGTCTGACACAAGGGGATTGAAATCGAGCCAGGGAAAGTCAAGGCCATTCAAGATATGTTGCCACCGAAAACACTAAAAGAATTGAAAAGTTTACAAGGAAAGTTGGCGTATATCCATCATTTTATTTCAAATTTAGCAGAGAGATGTCAGCCATTTTCCCATTTGATAAAGAAAGGTACAAAATTTTTTTGACAACAAGCATGATTGGGATGAAAGATTACAAGAAGTATTATAGACATACAGGACTACTCACCGAACGGCAACGGGAGCAACACTGTATTCACTAGTCTATGGCGTAGAAGCAGTGAACCCAATTGAAATGCAAGTGGTGTGTAAGTGCTATGATTTCATATCCCTTTGGTTGTCAAATTTTGTGGTGCCAAAACCTATATCTATGTCTTTTATATCTTGTGTTTCATGTTTGAAACTATTCTTTACTTCAAGACATTGCATTTCAAGACAAGAACTTAAATGAAGAAAGTTTTCAAGTCATGGATGAAGAATTCAAGAATAGAAGTCTTCAAGTATGCATGTTCAAGATTCAATCAAGTATAAGTATAAAAGAAGACTTTTTCAATTTAAGAAAGGATCAAGCTCAAGAAGGCCTACTACACGATTTGTATATTCTCAAGCTTCTCTTAAGGGTCATCTGGGTGTATAGACTTTCAATGTCCATCTCACTTTTAAGGTTTTTTTGAACTTAGATTGACCTTAGGATGGGCTTTACCGTAGGTCATTCTGGATACATAATTTATATATTTTAATATGCTTGTTCGGGCTGTTCTATTACCAGTCCTAGGGACTTTAAGACTAGTCCTAGCTTTGTTAGGACTAGTCTTAAGTTTTTCAGGACCAGTCCTAGGTTGTTGAAGATTTTTAAATCTTTTTGGTTGTCCTACGACCAGTCCTGGACATCCTACTACCAGTCCTGTGACCTCTACGACTCGTCCTTCGACCAGTCTTAGCCCTACGACTCAAACTCCAGCAACTAAATTGGGGGTCCTACGACCGGTCGTAGGTGACCCACGACCAGTCGTAGGTGGCCCACGACCGGTCATAGGCTACCCAGGACTGGTCGTGGAACAATAAATCCTTATCCCGCGAAAATCTTTGAAAATCTTTGAAGCTATGACTAGTCCAAGAATCCTAAGACCAGTCGTAGATGAGATTTTTCAGGCTATAAATAGAGCACGAACTTCAGAGTTTTAACAATTCAATTCAACTTTATTCAAGCATTCTTTAGGCTATACTCAGAGATAAGTTTGTGTTTATTTTAAGCTACTTTGTGCTTATTTAATATTCCTTTTGCTAGCTTATTTTTTATTTAATTTTAATCTACATTCCAATCTCATTAGAAAAGGGAAATTTCTGATATTCTTTCTTCTTGGATTCAAAATCAAATAGAACTAGCCGTTTTGATTTAAAATCAATTAGACTTAGAACCATTCTTAAAGTGAGTATTAGACTTTGAACGTTGAATCGAAATTCTACTCGGATTGGTTCTACCGGGCTACTTCAAAAGGAGATTCAGGTATTTTACATTTGTGTAATTTACTTTCTTTGGTTTTGTTTGAGATTTTTTAGAAAAATCTCATTGTATTGGTTATCTGAGGAGAGCCAGAAAACTCAGATTGTGTGGATTTTTGGATTGTGTAAGCCCGAGATCAAAGACACAATTGTGAAGGTTTTAGGTGAACCTGTGAAACCTATTTTAATAGTGCATGCTAATATCCCCTGTGTGAGGATATTAGGAGTGGAGTAGCATTCTATGTGGCTGTTGGATAACAGTTGGTGTACACACAGGCGAACCACTATATATCGTTGTGTTGTGGATGTGCTTTATTCTTTCATTCCTTTATTCATTCAGTTTTATGGATTGTATTCGTGGATGAATGTTGTCATCTTTTTATTCCAAGAAAGTGTGGGGAATGTTGTAATAACTTAGGGTTTATTTCTGCAAGTTATTTTGATTTCCTTTCTTTTTATTCCTCTTTGATTTGTGATACAAAGGACGTTCTAGAAATAAGGTTGTCCTACCTTAAACCTTTGGTTTTTGGTGTAAGGTTGTCCTTAGAACTGATAAAGTATCATTCTCTTTATTTTAGGCTATTGAGATTACTTTCAATTCTGCATTGTGCTTTATTTCTTTTATTATTCCGCTGTTTGTAGTTTTATTTGGCATTACCCTATTCACCCCCCCTCTAGGGCATATAGCTAGGCCCTTTCAAGTGGTATCAGAGCCTAATAGCTCGTGCTTATTGTTTATTTATTGGATTTATTTCCTGAGCTAATGATCTAAACTATACTAAGATGTCAAATTTTGATAGCCTATCAGTCACTAGGCCACCACCCTTTAATGGCACAAACTATGCTTATTGGAAAGTCAGGATGAGGATCTTCCTTAAATCCTTAGATGAAAGTGTGTGGCTGGCCATAGTGAATGAATGGAACCCTCTTATCACTGAAGTAACTAATGTCAATGGTTCAAAATCAATGATGGTAACGGCTTATTCTCTTTGGACCACACTTCAAAAATGTGAGAGTAGTGCCAATGCAAAAACACTAAATGCAATTACTTGTGCATTATCACCAGATGAATTCAAAAGAATCATCTCTTGTGAAAATGTAAAATAAGCATGGGATGTATTAGAAATGACACACGAGGGTACTTCTATTGTCAAGAAATCTAAAGTCCAACTCCTCACAACTAAATTTGAAGAAATTCATATGGAGGAGATGAGATGTTTATGGACTTCTACACTAGATTGAATGACATTGTGAACTCTATGTGGGGTCTTGGTGATAGAATCCCAGAAAGTAAAGTGTGCGCAAAGATACTACGCTCACTTCCTGAACGGTTCAATTCTAAAGTAACCGCAATTCAAGAACTTCGTGATACGGATACCATGAGGGTTGAGGAACTAGTTGGTTCACTTCAAACCTACGAGTTGTCCTTTAAAGCTCCTAAAGGAAAATCTATTGCTCTCAAATCATCTAAAAATGTTGCACACGAGAGCACTTCGGACTTAGAAAAATCCGAAGATGATATGACACTTTTAGAAAAAAAGTTTTATAAAATTTTCAAAAGCAAGAAAAAAGCTGATTTTCAAAAGTCAAATGATAAGAGACGATCTAAACCTAGAGCTCAAAAATCTTTAAAAGATAGTCAATGTTACAACTTTCAAGAGTATGGGCACTTGGGATGAATCGTCTGATTCTGAATCCTCTTCTAAATCAGAAGATTCTGAAACTGAGTCGGGCGATGATGTTAAAACCCTTATGACTCTAGCCAAGATCACCTTTTCAGATAATGATGATATATCTAGTGAAGAAAATCTGAATAGTGATAGCGATAATGAAGATGATCTTCAGGATGCTTATAATGCCCTTTCTAAAGAGAGTTGTAAAATTGCCGTCAAGCTTAAATTACAAGAAGAAAATTTTTCTAAGCTTAAGGAAGATTATGAGTCTCTTGTTTTAGAAAAGTCTCATATTTTTTATTCTTTTGAAAAAATCAAATGTGATTTAGATTTCAAAACCTTCAAAATTGAAGATTTGAGATCCGAAAATGAGAAACTCAAAAATGAGGTAGCTTCTCTTCAGAGTTTGAAAGACACATGGAGATATGCCCATGGTGATCCTAAATTGAAAAAATTATTGTCTGGATCAAGAAAATGTGGCGATCGATCCGGGTTGGGCTATGATAAGAATACATCTCCTAAATAAAAGAACATTGCTCTTAAATTTATAAAAGGAGAGTCTTCAATCTCAAAAGAAAAGAATACTTATCAAGGTTTTTCCAAAAATTCAAGGACTTTTCAAAAACCAAAAGATAGCCATTTCAACTTTGATTTTCAAAATCAAAATCCATTCGCGGAAAAAATAATTAATCTACTCAAGGAGCTATTAAAGTCTAACTCTATAGGTCTCTCCTATAAAAACAGACAGAAAAAGACCATCTATACTCCTAAACCCAAAACAGTTCTGAAATGGGTTCCTAAAGTTTCCTGCTTGGTTGCCCACACTACTTTCAAAGCTACAAGTCATTCAAAGTGGTACATAGATAGTGGTTGCTCCAGGCATATGATAGGTGACAAAGCTTTATTCACCGATCTAAAAGATATGACTAACGGGTCAGTCACATTTGTTGATGGAAGCAATTGTAAGATCATTGGCCAAGGTATGGTTCAGCTTTATAACCTTCCCTTATTTAAGAATGTTTTGTATGTTGAGAGCTTGAAACACAACCTACTTAGCATTTCTCATATACGCGATAACAACCATAGTGTGAAGTTTTCTAATCAAGGTTGTGAGATACTTAATAAAAAGGGTTCTGTTATATTAACTGGTCACAGAACTTTTGAAAACTGTTACATCGTCAGTGATGCAAGCTCATCTACTCAATCATGTTACATGGTCCATACCGGTGAGACTGAATTATGGCATAAACGCCTTGGACATGTACACTATCGGAACTTATTTAGATTGAGCAAAAGAGAACTAATTAGAGGTCCACCCAAATTGTAAAAAGTAGACAAAATATGTGGTGAATGCCAGTTAGGCAAACAGACTAGGAGCTCTCATAAGAAAGTGAACTCCAATACCACATCTAGACCACTCGAGCTTCTCCATATGGATCTTATTGGACCAACCAGATCGGACAGTCGAGGAGGCAAAAAATACATCTTGGTTATCGTAGATGACTATACCAGATTCACTTGGGTATCGTTCTTAAAAGACAAAACTGAAACCCTGGATGAAGTGAAAAAGGTCATCAAACGAATCCAAAATGAGAAAGGTTCTCATGTTAGTAAGATTCGTAGTGATCATGGATCCGAATTCAAAAACAGTAGTTTTTAGAAATTCTGTAGCGATCAGGGAATATCGCATGAATTCTCTACGCCCAAAACACCACAACAAAATGGTATAGTTGAAAGAAAAAATAGAGTGCTTTGGGATATGGCTAATGTTATGTTGAATAGCATGAAGCTCTCTAGAAATCTTTGGGCTGAAGAAGTTAATACCGCATGTTATATTATTAATCGGGTTTATACCAGTAAATCTGATAATAAAAATTCTTATGAATTATGGTTTGAAAAGAAACCTACTGTCAAATAATTTCAGATTTTTGGCAGTAAGTGTTATATTTTACATGATCGTGAAAATTTGAGAAAGTTTGATACGAAGAGTGATGAAGGTATTTTTCTTAGTTATTCTTTGAATAGTCGAGCTTATAGGGTTCTAAATAAGAGAACTGGTGTGATTCAAGAGTCCATCAATGTAGTCATTGATGATCATTTGAATACACCAGCTCCGAGTTCAGATGATGATGAAGCTCTTATTATCGGCAATCAAGATACCTCATCAAGTCAAAAAGAATTTGAGCCAAGGACTGTCAAAGATCATCCAACCAATCAAATACTTAGAAACCCTCTCACTGGAGTTCGTACTTGCAAACAACTTGAGAATATATGTAATTATGTTTGTTTTACATCCTAAATAGAACCGGTCAATGTGAAAGAAGCACTTTTTGATGAAAATTGGATTGTTGCTATGCAGGATGAACTTAATCAATTTGTTCGTAATGATGTCTGGTATCTTATTCCTAGACCTAAAGATAAACACTTTATTGGAACAAAATGGATCTTTAAGAAGAAGTCTGATGAGCTTGGAAATATAATACGAAATAAGGCTAGACTGGTTGTACAAGGGTACACTCCAATTGAAGGCATCGATTACGATGAAACCTTTGCTCCAGTCGCTCGCCTTGAATTAATCAGACTTTTTATTTTCATCGCATGCTTTAGAAAATTTAAGATTTATCAGATGGATGTAAAGAGTGCCTTCTTGAATGGCGATTTACATGAAGAAGTGTATGTTGAACAACCTTCAGGGTTTGAAGACCCTAAGTTATCTGACCATGTATTTCGTCTCAAAAAGGCTCTCTATGGTCTAAAACAAGCGCCCAAGGCATGGTATAAGAAATTGACTAAATTCTTACTTATTCATAACTTTCAAGTAGGAAGTGTCGATAAGACGCTCTTTGTTAAGAAGCATAACAATGATATTTTGATGGTTCAAATTTATGTTAATGATATTATTTATGGATCAACTTGCTCTAACATGTCTATTGAGTTTGCAGAATTAACGAAATCAAGGTTCGAAATGAGCATGGTTGACAAACTAAATTATTTCCTAGGGTTGCAAGTAAAACAACAACCTGATGGAATTTTCATTTCTCAGACCAAATATGCTTCAAACTTGGTTAAAAGGTTTGGATTTGAGAATGGTAAGAACTTTGATACTCCTATGAGGACAACGTTAAGACTCTCAAAAGACTCTATAGGTAAAGATATAGATCATAAACTATATCGTAGTATGATTGGTAGTTTGTTGTATCTTACTGCAAGTAGACCTGATATTGCGTTAAGTGTTGGTATTTGTGCGAGATATCAATCTAATCCTAAGGAATCACATATTATTGCTGTTAAATGGATTATTAGATATGTTGCAAGTACTATAAATCTGGGTCTTTAGTATCCTTTTGATACTATTGTTCAATTAGCCAGGTACTCAGATGCTGATTGGGCCGGTAATATCGATGATAGAAAATCAACCAGTGGTGGTTGTTTTTACATTGGAAATTACTTAGTTTCTTGGTTCAGTAAGAAGCAAAGCTCAATATCGCTCTCCACTGCTGAGGCTGAGTATATTACAGCTGGACATGCATGTACACAACTAGTTTGGATGAAATGCATGCTAAGCGATTATGGAATTAATCAAGATTCAATGATCTTACATTGTGATAATTCCAGTGCTATAAATATTTCCAAAAAATCCAATCCAGCATTCACGTACTAAGCACATTGACATTAGGTATCATTACATTCGTGAGTTGGTTGAAAAAAAAGTTATTTCTATGGAATATATATCAACCGAGACTTAACTTTCTGATATATTTACTAAACCGCTTGACAAAAGCAGGTTTAATAAATTAAAATTTGATCACGGTATGAACATTTTACATTAAGTATTCTTCCTTGCATGTATCATAGTGTACTATATTTAGTATTATTTGTGTTTAAATTTATGCATTTTTGGTCGATACTCAACCGGTCGTGGATGTACACGACCAGTCGTGGTACGACCGGTCGTGAACCACACTTGACCGGTCGTGGAGCTCGTGAATATGATATATTTTGGGAAAATCTCCTTCTTCTTCATTTCCACTCCGACCTACGACGAGTCGTGGCTCGACCAGTCATAGGATTTCGTATATTTCTTCAAGGTTAGTCTTATTTCTTCATTTTTCTTGAAGATTCATGCTCTCTATGCTTTGATTTGATCATTGTGTAGCTAGATTTCTTCTTTTGTTGGTTCTTTTCAAGTGTTTCTTCTCATATTGCTGATCTAGAGAAAACCCATCCTTTCATTTATACATTTCTCTTGCTCTTTGTATATCTTTTTGAATATGGATGCTAGAGGAAAGAAGAAAATATCCCGTGGTTCATCTTCATCTAGATTTACACCGATAACAAAATGGCACCTTCGGTCACCTGAAGATGATTCTCTAGATGTACAGAATTTACGTGTCCGTAAAGTTATCGTTGAGCATACTGCTGATCTCAATCACATTGCTCCATATAGTATTATTCCTCTCCTTGAATCTGTTAGCTGGACTAACATTTTTCTTTGGGGTGGGTCTGCATACCTGTCTATTGCACGATCAATGGTTGCATGTATCTCTGAATTCTCTCTTGACAACTTAACTTTTCCAATTGATACTTGAGAAGGAAAATTTGAAGTAGATCATCATTTTATATCAGGTATTATGGATATACCTGTTAATGATGAAGGTATACTGATTCATACTCTATACGACAAACCATCTGAATCGGAAAAATGCATGTTAACAAGAGACTTACGCAAAATTGATGCACAATGGACACACAAAGGGAATGCGCTCCCTTCAAAGTATCTGTTACCTAGATACAGAGTGTTACATCATTTTTTCATTTCAAATATGTATCCTCGGTCCGATAATAAAATCGATTTGACTTCCTTCATGGTCCGTGTGTTGCATTCTATTGCTTCTGGTACTATGGCCTGCCTTCCTTCTTTGATCTATTATTTTATTATACAGTTTCGTCTCCATCCGGGTCATAGTGATATTTTGTTTGGTTATCTTATGACTGTTCTAGCTACTCACATACTTGTCGATAAACCTATTAATGAGGCACCAATTCATCATGTTATTTTCGACAATTCCAATCTTAATAAGATGAAGTTGGATTTGCTTCCTGGCCAAGTTAATGAAGGTGGTGTTGGTGGTGATGGTGGTGAAGCCGGAAATGAAGGGGAAGCTGGCGATCTTCCTCAACAGGATGTTAATATGGATGAGATATTTGATGAGATAGAATCTGATTCGTCAAATGATTCAGATTATGATCCATCTGGTTATGATGCACGCCTTCGTGCACTGGAGGAGAAGGTTGATAACATGAGTATAGCCCATGATATGCAATTTAAGTACATGCTAAAATATCTTCGTCTCATCAATAGAGGCTTACATTAGATTGATCCGACTATCCATGCTTCTTCCTCTGGATCTGATTAGGCGAATAATCTTCTGGATAGTATAACATTATCTTTTATATTGTATTGTCTTTTGGATATTATATTGTGGATTGATAATGACTTGATGTTTCTGGTTTATATTTTGAAATAGGCTATGTTCTTTCATATTTCTTTCTCATTATCTGCTTATTATTACTCTCTATGTTGTTGTTCTCTTTCCTATTGTGACTTTCCCTTGTCATTTTGTGACAAAAAGGGGGAGTAGCAAGGTAAAAGGGAGTAGTATGGAAAGGGAGAGTAATTTGTTTGGATTGATTGATTGAGAAGGATATGTGGATTGAGAATATTGAGTCTTGATGTTTACATGTTGATTACTGTTTATATGAGCAGTACTCGTATTACTCAGGGGGAGTAGAGTAATTTGTGATTTTATGGCTCATGTTTCCTTATTATCTTTTATGCTATGTGTTTTATCACAAATTTGACAAAGGGGGAGATTGTAAGTGCTATGATTTCATATCCCTTTGGTTGTCAAATTTTGTGGTGCCAAAACCTATATCTATGTCTTGTATATCTTGTGTTTCATGTTTGAGACTATTCATTACTTCAAGACATCGCATTTCAAGACAAGAACTTAAATGAAGAAAGTTTTCAAGTCATGGATGACGAATTCAAGAATAGAAGTCTTCAAGTATGCATGTTCAAGATTTAATCAAGTATAAGTATAAAAGAAGACTTTGTCAACTCAAGAAAGGATCAAGCTTAAGAAGGCCTACTACAAGATTTGTATATTCTCATGCTTCTCTTAAGGGTCATCTGGGTGTACATACTTTCAATGTCCATCTCACTTTTAAGGTTTGTTTGACCTTAGATTGACCTTATGATGGGCTTTACCGTAGGTCATTCTGGATACATAATTTATATATTATAATATGCTTGTTCGGGCTGCTCTAAGATCAGTCCTAAGGACTTTAAGACCAGTCCTAGCTTTGCTACGACCAGTCTTAAGTTTTTCAGGACCAGTCCTAAGTTGTTGAAGATTTTTGAATCTTGCTGGTTGTCCTACGACCAGTCTTAAACATCCTACGACCAGTCCTATGAGCTGTACGACTCGTCCTTCGACCAGTCTTAGCCCTACGACTCAAACTCCAGCAACTAAATTGGGGGTCTTATGATCGATCGTAGGTGACCCATGACCAGTCGTAGGTGGCCCACGACCGATCGTAGGCTACCCAGGACCGGTTGTGGAACAGCGAATCCTTATCCCGTGAAAATCTTTGAAAATCTTTGAAGCTACGACCAGTCCTAGGATCCTAAGACCAGTCGTAGATGGGATTTTTCAGGCTATAAATAGAGCACGAATTTCAGAGTTTTAGCAATTCAATTCAACTCTATTCAAGTATTCTTTAGGCTATACTCTGAAATAAGTTTGTGTTTGTTTTAAGATACTTTGTGCTTACTTAATATTCCTTTTGCTAGTTTGTTTTTTATTTAATTTTGATCTACATTCCAATCTCATTAGAAAAGGGGAATTTCTGATATTCCTTCTTCTTGGATTTAAAATCAAATAGAACTAGCCCTTTTGATTTAAAATCAATTAGACTTAGAACCATTCTTAAAGTGAGTATTGGACTTTGAACGTTGAGTCGAACTTCTACTCCGATTGGTTCTACCGGGCTACTTCAAAAGGAGATTCAGGTATTTTACATTTGTGTAATTTACTTTCTTTGGTTTTGTTTGAGATTTTCCAAAAAAATCTCATTGTATTGATTATCTGAGGAGAGCCAGAAAACTCAGATTGTGTGGATTTTTGGATTGTGTAAGCCCGAGATCAAAGACACAATTGTGAAGGTTTTAGGTGAACCTGTGAAACCTATTTTGATAGTGCATGCTAATATCCCCTGTGTGAGGATATTAGGAGTGGAGTAGCATTATGTGTGACTGTTGGATAACAGTTGGTATACACACAGGCGAACCACTATATATCGTTGTGTTGTGGATGTACTTTATTTTTTCATTCCTTTATTCATTCAGTTTTGTGGATTGTATTCGTGGATGAATGTTGTAATCTTTTTATTCCAAGCAAGTGTGGGGAATGTTGTAATAACTTAGGATTTATTTTTGCAAGTTATTTTGATTTTCTTGCTTTTTATTCCTCATTGATTTGTGATACAAAGGACGTTATAGAAATAAGGTTGTCCTATCTTAAACCTTTGGTTTTTGGTGTAAGGTTGTCCTTAGAACTGATAAAGTATCATTCTCTTTATTTTTATTTGGCATTGCCCTATTCATCCCCCCTCTAGGGCATATAGCTAGGCCCTTTCATGGTGTCACTCAAAGTGGTGAAACATCGGTCTATTACAAATGATGAAAATGCAAAATAAGCCTGAAAGAGCTGGATTTTCTTGATGAGAAATGCCCCACAGCCCAACAGCGATTACAATTGTATTAGGCAAGGGTGTTAGGCGCCTTTGATAAATGGGTTAAATATCGCTCTTTCAAAAGGGGGGATCTGGTGTTAATTTGAAAAGACCTATAGTGGTCACCCGCCGAACAGGGGGTAAGTTTGAGCCTAAGTGAGATGGGCCGTACATAATAAAAGAGGTGTACTCCAATGTCACATACAGAGTCATGGATCAAGATGGAGAAGGTATCAGTATACTGGTCAATGCTCTCTTCAGTAAAAGATATCGTCCCTGAAGACACTACTGGCTTTGATCCAGTATATTACTAGAATAATACTGTTGTATCAAAAGGGGGCAAGAATGACCAAGACCATGGCTATGTATGATCAGATAAATGAATAAAGAAGAAATTTGCAAGCATATCAAGATTATGCGCCAACAAGTATTACAAAAAGAAAGTGATCATCATCATCATCAAGCGAGCTCTGTAAAATTCTGCTGAAATTGATATCATCACCAAGCTGATATATTATAAACAACCCATATGATTATAGTTGAAGATATTAGCAGAAGTGGTGATGTACTATCAATCTCAGGAAGATGTGTCAGTACTATCAATCTCAGGAAGATGTGTCAGTACTATCAATCTCACGCAGATGTGTCAGTATTATCAATCTCAGGCAGATGTGTCTATCGATGACAACCTACTTTTATCTTTCAAAGGTAGCCTAGCCAAGCCTATACATCCGACTATGCATAAGGCTTATCAAGATCTCCATTCGGGCAACGGCGAGAAGCCAGTGACCCTAAAAAGCCCATGAAGGTCATTGTACGCATACCCATGCGGGTTGCGGATGAAGCCAATGACCGAAAACCTAAAAGGCCAAAAAGTCTTCAACGGCTAGTCACACGTAACCCCCATGTCGTCTGTATAACTTTCTGGCAACGTCACAGGGAACGGAGGAAAATGCCCTCTCGTGAATGAGCCCGACCTTGTAGTCGAAGAAAAAGCTGACCACAGTGTGAGCTCTTTGGCCATGTACATAGATAGGCCAATTATGTGTAAGACCCCCCAGATTTATGGCCTGAATTTAGTACTAACTCATGAGGAAGGGCTTAAACCTACTCATTGATGGACTGACGGCCCTAGATTTAGTACTCCAAAGGTAGCCTTGTGAGCCCCGTGAACTCTAGAGAGTTACTGTGACCAACCCTGTACATAAATCCAACCAAGTTCATGGCCCCGGTAGCTTCACTTGACCCCTTTGAGGGATCGCGGTTTGTGAACTTCCCAGGAAGTTAGAAGTCCAACGAACTCATATGAGTAACAGAGACCATCACATGAGACTCGACTCCACTACTCAAGAGTCTAAAAAACTATTTATGCTCCACTACTCAAGAGCCTAAACCGTGTATGACTCACTAAATTGAAATTTAGTATTATTAACTAAGACAAAGATCATCTAGGAAATTCCTTACTAACAAATCATAAGAGGATCAAACAAAAACATAATGTAGAAATCATAATACGTCAATTATAAAGCACTAATCAAAACATTGTGTAAATAAAACAAGAATATCATTATCAAAATGTTATGAGATACTTGTATAACTTGAAATTCTGAAAATATTTACAATAACAAAGCAAAAGGAAGATATCAAAGGTATACATCTTATAGTCCCCATGTAATGCCTAGCGCTGCTAAGTACTATTGCAAATTTTCTTGAAGATCAATTTGAGCAGCTACATGTTCTAGTCTGGCATTCGAAATCATTCTTGTAGGATCTGGGAAGCCAGCTAACTTCTCTTCCAGAGAGGCAATTAGTTCTTCATTCTTCATCAGTTTAGACTTTTCAGAGTCTACAGAATGGAGGCTACACTCTATATTCTCTTGTACTCTTTCGATGTTCAAACCCACCTCCAAACTTTACTTCTGCAATTGTGTAATTTCTTGCTCCAGAAGAGTGATACGATCCTGGATTACTGTCTGGTCATTAGTAAAGGTCTTCAGTTGATCTCACAAAGATAATTGTTCTTGATCATGGCAAGAGACAATGAGAGCAATTTGGGAAACTTTCTCCTTCGAATAGGCAAGCTGCTTCTTGTATTCCAAAATTTCAGGTGAAATAGTCACGTTTCAGCTGATGACAAGGCAGTTATTGAATTATGGAATCTCAGAAGGGCTTTACGCATAGAAGAAACATCGACTTTGGCCATCCTAGCAACACCATCCAGGACATTTAAAGCAACGGTCAAGTTGGACCATTGATCGGGATCTTGAATATGTCAACAATAGCCAATATAGAGATTCTGATCAATGCCAATTTGTACACAGAAACCTTCTCAAAGGATAGCATGTTTGATGAAGTCCCAATGGAGCCAAAATTTGTTGCGCCACTCTAAGGTGCATTCCCTATTAAGAAATAAGAAATATAAAGTTATAATAAAATTATATGTGCAGGCAATATAAAAAGTGTAAACATGGAAAAGGATGTACCTTCCACTGGTACCGAAACAGCAAGCAATTGCGTCTCCTAGCAAGGGAAGGGTTAGGTTCGACCATCTCCGTGAAAGATGGAGCCCTATCCTCAATACTCGAAGCAACAATAGTGAAAGTAGGTAAAACAGTTGGCTCCATCGGAAAAGTCATTTCGCGTTCAGTACTTGAAGCAGCTGTGGTAGGAGTGAGCAACTCAGTTAGCTCCATTGGAAAGGCAATCTCTTGTGCCACTGCTCATGAAGGTATTGAGAATCTTGGTGAGGCTATTGGTGCAACAGGGTGTATATCTAGTGGAGAAGCACTATTTGCCTCCGTATTCGCATCATGATCACTTGAAATAAAATGTGTGAGACAAGAAAGAAGGAAAGAACAAAAGTAAACAACGATAACAAGATGTTCTTACGTGGTGAATATCCGTATTCCCCATAGTCTAGGGGTTCTTATTCCCTCGCTATAGGAGAAGTCTTCATAAGAACGACATCAGAAGTTGGAAGGATATGTCCCTCATCAGCAGGAACATCTTCCACAATTATATCATCTTCACCGCTGGCATCCACTTCTCCCTTCTCATAATCATTCTCTGGATTCTCTCCTTGTATCTTGCTTTCATCAGAAGTAGTATGCCTAGACGAAGAAGTTGAACTTTCACCAACAATATCTTTTATGCTCAACTCTTCGACGACAACCTATTTTCCTTTAGAGGGAAGAGACTGGTGACTTTCCAATTGAGTATCTGCAATAGCCAAAACCAGAGAAGCGGTAACAGTGGTCTCTCCCTATGGTGAAGCTTGAGCGCGTGTTCAGGACCTTGTCATTGGAGAAGAAGTTAGTTGCTGTTGAGGGTGAATGGTTCTGGAAACAGGAGAAGTTAGTTACTATTGAGTGTGAATGGTTCTGGAAACAGGAGAAGAAGTTGGTTGCTTTTGAGGGAGTGTAGTCTTGGATATAGGAGAAGGAACCAGCTGTTGCTGAGGATGAGTAGAAGAAGATGACTAATGTTGGAGATTGACAATATTCTCTGACTGAGGGAAAGCCTCTTCTGTGACTTCTTCTCTTGGAGGACGATGGAGAGGAATTTGTTCAAATTCACGAGTTTCACCATATACTGTCCATCCTTCAAGAGTATTATCAGGTTTTACCTCACGAATAGGTTCATCCACAAAGATCATGACGTGGCGATGACCAGCGGAGGGGGCATAACTGGTTTCTACAATGAAACCGACTCCCACTTCAATGATGCAACCCTTAAGCCTAGAAGGTGGAAGACATATGTGCCTAGACACTAGCAGGCTTTTTCTAACCAAGTATGACTAATGCACCCACCATCTCATATGGTTATACGACACCCTCAGGGTACGATTGCAGCCTAGAATGATGAAGGAAGAATTAGCCTGGCCCAATAATTGCTACCAAATCATTTCCCAACTAAATGGGCCAGTGCCGTAGCTCCACATTCTTCAAGTTACTAGCCCACAATCTTCTGGCACTGCCTGATTGAAGCCGAACTGATGAGAAAAATGGATAGGATAATACGATTCTCACCAGAAATCGGTCCCTTCTCTCAGCGGGAGACTGCATGATCTAATCGATATAAAAAATCCCCTTTTAGCTGAAGAGAGTGATTCCGTGTCTACTTTCTCCGTGTCTATAACGTAGGTAGGACGAAGTGGAAGTAGTTTATCTTGGCATTAGAGGAAATGACATCCTTTGTCCAATCATAAGATCTCTTTGCCATGGATCTCTTCTGAAAAAAGTAGAGAGGGACCTGGGAGGGGTGGACGTAAGCTTTTTTTGGTACTTTGAAAGTCCAGGGGAAGTATGCACCAAGTCAGCCAAGAAAATAATTCCATGGCATGTAAGTTGAAGCGGAACCGACAAAAGGGCTTTTTACATGACATGCAATCTCTCTAAAACCTTTGTTGATCGAGCAAAGAATGGGAGGAGCAAGAGAAAATTTGAGTCCCTCAGCCATAACACCCGCTACTACAAATAATGAAGGATGAATGACATCTGCTGATTTAGAACTTGGGAAGACCACTATGCTTAGCCAATACACAATGAATGCTACGAGCTCCCCATAGATAGAATACTCAGCACGACCTTTTATACCTTTCCAGAGATGTTCAAGCTCTCGTGAACGATTGCCATTGAATCTAGAAAAAAAAGGAGATAAGTAAATGAAATCAAGATTACATACATATCCAGCTGCAATAAAAGAGAGAAGAAAGGAAAATTACTTGAAAGCTCTGCCGAAGTGGGCCAGCCATTGCATAGAATGAATTTTGTGGAGGTTTGAGAATTTTGACATTTCCTTGAAAAGTTTGATGGTCGACTCTGAAATGAAGGAGGTACAATCATGAGAAGGGATGAAAGTAAATTCCTCATTAGTGGGGATGAAATCATCAAAGAATTGTCCGGTTATTGGCAAACCGGTAATCATGTGAATATCCAAAAGCGTGACACTCATTTCACCTTTAGGAAGATGGAAAGAATTGGTGGAGGGACACCAATAGTTAAGGAATGCCTTCTTCAGAATAGAAGGTTCCTTGCAAAAGTGATGCGATGTTGCTTCAATTGCATGGAAAATGTCAATATTTAACAAAGTATTAACATGTTTCACCAAAACTACGGTAGCCCATTCAGAATAATAATTACAAGGAGTTAGAAGACCTCTCATTCTAAATTCTTCCGGGCTCTAGATGAGGTGGTGGTGGCTAAAACGTTGCCTGAGTGTCTCATAAAAATATGTTGGATATAGACTACGACCATCGTAGGAGGGGACGAGGAAAATGAATGTCGCATATTTGTTGTCTTGGTCTTGGCGGCTGTAGGATGCCTTCTAATATTCTTAGTTCCTTAAACGACCAAGACTTTGTGTAGGCCAGTCTTTCTGCGGTCAGGTGATCCTTGGGTTCGCAGACCAGCATGGAGTGATGGCGGTGAATACTAATTGAAACTGTGATGATGCCCTGTTTGTAGGGGTTGTCAAATTGAATGATACCCTGAATAACACGGATCGACTCCCAAGAGTTGTGGAGTTTCTTCCTGTTGTGTTCTTTAATTTTCTCTTGAAACTCCTAGGCCTTGTTTCGACGATGCTTCTTGGGTCTAGAAGGGCATCTTCTTTAGCAGGCGACTTCTAGCTGATTGTCTGATAATGTGCTGTTGTTTTCAGCCATTCATCCCAATCGTATTCACAACTGTGTCTTGGAGGCATTTTTAGATCGCCCATGGCGATAGCCTTGTGGATGGGAGATGATAATGTCTTAATGCGTGGGGTGAAGTCAAATGTGGGGAGTACTGGTTCTTTTATATAAGAAGGACATCTTATAGTCTTCTTGAATTGCTTACGTGGGGGTTGAGCAGGAGAGGATGGTGATTCTGCTGTTGAAGGAGTTGTTGTTTGATGAGCTTCAGTGTTTGGCAGCTCTTAGTGGGAAGGTTGCTCAGAAGGAGGATTGATGACAATGAAAGTTCTCTTAGTTCAAGCCATGCTAAAAATGAAGAAAATTGGTGAAGTTGGTGTTGTGCGGGTCGCGCAATGGGTTAGCAGTTGCGTGGACAGCATAACAACTCAAGTCCTTGCGCGATAAAGAAATCGTTGCATAGGTTGCGCAACCAGTATTAGTTGTGCGGAGGGGAAAACTCTGAGAAACGGAGTCTGGCTGAGAAAATGTGAAAGTAAAGAAATGAGGTGTTGTGGACTATTTATAGGAATTTGGGTCAATTACCAAGCTCGGGTATTCGTTGCGTGGGTCGCACAATAGCCGTAAGAAAGTTTAAGAAATTTAAAAATTTTAGAAGATTGATCCTAATTCTTCGATCCAGAGGAACATAGAACGGATCAAGGGGGCATCTGTTGAAGCATAAAAAACATCATCATTAAGAAAGAATGGAGATTAGAAATCAAACAAGGAGTGAAGGAAAGAGAAAGGATTAAGTCCTTTGTTTGGTGGTTGCGCGGGTTGCCTAAAAAGAAGTTGCGTGGACTGCATAACATGTTGTAATAGTTACGCAGGTAGTGCAAAATGTTTGTCATAAAAAGAAGAGATGTTGTCCTTGTGTGGGTCGCGCAACTAAATATAACATTATGCGAACCACGTAACCAGATTTTCTCATTGCATGGGTAGCGCAACTGAATGGACAGATTTGATTCACGGGGGGCCCCAAGGCACGAAGATCGAGGGTTGACACTTGTCGGAGGTCTATAAATACCCCTCTTCCCCTCTCATTTGAACAACAACAGAGTCTTGAAAGAAGGTTGAAGGTGAGGAGCAGAAGGAAGGATCAGTTGCGCGAGCCGTGTAACCCATGCACCATGTTGCATTGACCATGCAACCAATTCATCAAGTTGCACTGACCGTACAACCGATAAAAAGGTTACGCAGGTTGCGCAACTAGGTCACTATGTGGCTAGCTCTAAATGGGGCCGAAGTGCTGCAGAAATTGCTGAAAACCTTCAAGTTCGAAGCTTCATTGTTTTAGGATTTCTCCTTTGACAAGTTCAGAAGAGAGACTAGTCGATCAATTCGACATTCCTCCTAAGTCCTAGGAGATGATCAAAAGAGCTGTCAAAATGCTGCCAAATTCAAGATTTAATATACAAGCTTTGTTAATTACAATTTTTTTATTTCAGATAATCTATCCTGGAATCAAAGGATATTGAAGGGATGTAGATAAACTCAGAATTTATAATACAATGATTGTTATATGTATTCTCTTTGTTACATTTAAATAAAATAATTCCCCAAATCAGATGCATTTGTTTCTTGTTCGAAACAGTAGATATACAATTTTTCTTTTGGGGTGTTTGAGTTGTTCTCCCCCTTTTTGTCAGTCATTGACAAAGGTATAGCAGTTGATATTAACTGAAGGTTGAAGTATTTAAGAAAACCATCATTCAAAGAGCAGACATATATAAGAGATAGATTTATAATGATCAAAACAATGGATTAATCAAACATCATTTTCAGAGATTATGTGTGCATAGTAGACTAAGTAGAGCAGTGATATAAGTAGATAGAATAATGATCAAGACATCATATGTATTCCACATATTATGAACTAGATAAACCAGGGGATCTTAAAACATACTCATGATAATAAAAATGTGAATTATACCCAGCCATTTTCAAAATATCCAAAAAAAACATACATACTGCCCCAGATTGGCAGCAGCATTACAGTTATCTAAACAGAATTACCAAACCCATTCATAGGTAAATTTTTTTATCATAAACAAGAAACTATCAGAAACCACAGTATGCCAGTTAAGGAAATGTGAGACCATTTCAAAAAGTGATTACAATGCCTGCACATTATCCACTAATGTTACCACCTTCTAAAGCATACTAGATCTGCCAGTCGTTAGTAATTCAAGAATCTGTTGCACAGAGGGTTAGAGATCTTCTATCTTGTCCTCTATCCCTGACAGTCATCGTTCACAGTTATGGAGCTGCTCGTCAATTCCAACTAGGCTATTCAGCAGGTGACATTCAAGTACATGACGTCGATGATTTGTGACTGATGTAAGACTATAAAGGGGTGTCCAATTAGATCCCCAAGGTGGTTCTTCATTTGGCTGCTGACTACTTACATCGACCGGTGGAGGACTCTTTACATGAGAAGAGGCTAAAGCATACACCTGTTGAACTGCATCATGGTTGAACCATACTTCAGGATATACTTTGTCTGATGTTGTTGGCAGTCCTACGTAGTATGCGAGTTTGCAGATAAGGGATGGAAATGGAAGTGTATCAAGATGGTCCCCCTTGACTGCCTTAATCAGTTGTTGTAGAATAAGAGTTGGAAAACACACAGGAACCTCTTGATATACATCATACAAGACATTGATTATAAAGGGATTCAAGCTGATGTCTCTGGTGTCACATGGGTAAACATTCATACTGAAGATACTATGGAGGTTTTTGAACAAGGTTCCTAGATGTTTTACAGGAAGTATATTGTCATCATTTGTAGGAATTGTAGCACCCTGACATAGTGCTCGAGTGATTTCCTCCCACCTTCCTAATTCATTTAAACTTCGACCAATGACTGGGATCTGAGTCACGCCAATGTCTAGAAGTTTCCCAAGAACCATTGGGGTAATCAGTTTGGAGTGTTGCATAAATTCTAGACGAATACATGGTGGATAATCCAAAACAACGTGGCAACAATTGAAAAATTGTTGAATCATGTCAAACTGGTACGGGCCACCCATATTAAGCACATTCTGCCAGGCAATAGTCTCTAACAGGAGATCTACCCCATAGGGCTCAATGGCACTATTGAGAACGATACGATTGACGATCGTAACTTGCTCCCAATCGGATTGGTTTTGAGGTGATCTAACGTTTTTCCCTTTCTTAGCCTTGGAAGATTTTGAGAACAAGAGGTCCTTACCTTTCCCTTTAACCATCTTCTTTGCTCCACTTGATGTTTGGGAGCCAGCAAGGTAATGGAGGAAACCAGAGGGAAGGAAGCTAAGTGAATTTCTTCCTCGTTGTCGATTGACTTTTATAACAAGTTTGTCGATGTCATTGATATAGTGCCGATGATATCGAACAAATGCTCATAAATGCATTGAAGACCATATCGATGACTATTGGGAAGGACCAGCAGTAACTTGAAAGTTCCAATGGACACAAGCTTACTTTTCCAAGAGCTGTCGATCACATCGATAGTGAACATCGATATCATCGAACTTTAAAAATCGATGATATTGATAAGGTCTAGATTTCATCGAGCATGTCATAATCTGGCATCTTAAGGCTAACATAGTTAATTTAGGAGGTTTAGATTTACGGTTGATGCTTAACCATGAATGTCTCAGTGTGAAGATTTATCTATGAGGGTCGTGGTCACTAGGATATCATCAATGAGTGCATACTCCAATGGATTTTTGAAGATCACTAAACCTATTTGAGTCAAGAGGTTTAGTAAGGATATCTGTGAGTTGTCTTTCAGTGGATACATAATCTAACATAATAAACGTGTCTTTAACAAGTTCTTGGATAAAATCATGACGGATGTCAATATGCTTAGTTTGAGAATGTTGAACAGGATTTTTTGAAATGTTGATAGCGCTGGTGTTATCATAGAAAAGACT
This sequence comes from Magnolia kwangsiensis, assembly GCA_037074715.1. NCBI lineage: Eukaryota > Viridiplantae > Streptophyta > Magnoliopsida > Magnoliales > Magnoliaceae > Magnolia > Magnolia kwangsiensis. The sequence goes on along the minus strand of CM073576.1, from coordinate 103,154,323 downwards.
CATCATGGGTTGTTCAATCCCGTATTCCAACAACATCTATTTCATCCAAAGGAGTTGTGCATAGAAACTTCTAACGACAATGTATTTAGCCTCGGCAGTGGATAATGATATTGAGTTTTGCTTCTTACTCTGCCAAGAGACTAGACAGTTTCCAACATAAAAACATCCTTCACTTATTGATTCTCGATCATCCAAATTTCTAGCCCAATCAGCATCAGAGTATCCAGTGATGATGGTGGATGTTTCAAATGGATACCACAGTCCAAAAGAGGTAGTTCCTGCAATGTATTTAATGATTCTCTTAATAGCAGTCAGGTGAGATTTCTCAGGATCTTCCTGATATCGAGCACATACTCCCACACTAAAAGATATATTAGGACGACTAACTATGAGTATAATAGGCTCCCTATCATACTCCAGTGGAGATGTTAATCCACACTCTTGCCATTTGCATCTTTGGAAATTTTGAGTGTGGTGGTCATGGGAGTGTGATAAGAATGACCAGATTCAAGACCAAACCTTTTCACTGAACCATTTGCATACTTGGTTTGACAAATGAAGATTCCATCATTTAGTTGCTTGACCTGTAACCCTAAGAAGAAGTTTAATTCACCGACCATACTCATTTCAAATTCTAATTTCATGAGATTGGCAAATTTGAGAGCAGCATCTTCACAAGTTGAACCAAAGACTATATCATCCACATAAATTCGTGCAATAAGAAGTGAGTTCTTTGTTGTTTGAGTAAATAATGTTTTATCTACACTTCCTCTGCAGAAATCATGGTCCAAAAGAAATTTTATCAATCGTTCATACCAGGCACGAGGTGCTTATTTGAGACCATAAAGAGCTTTGTTCAAACGATAAACATAATGAGGATACTTAGGATCTGAGAATCCCTTTGGTTGTTCTACATAAACTTCTTCAGCAACAGCCCCATTAAGAAATACACTTTTTACATCCATTTGAAATAATTTAAACTTTAATACACATGCCGCAGACATAAGAATTCTAATGGACTTAAGACAGGCTACAGGGGCAAATGACTCATCAAAATCAATGCCTTCTATCTGTGAGTATTCTTGAAATACAAGCCTTGCTTTGTTACTAATCACATTTCCTGATTCATCCGATTTATTCTTGAAGACCCATTTGGTTCCAATGACATTAGTATCGAGTTGCCTGGAAACCAATTGTCATACCTCATTTCTCTGAAAGTGTTAAAGTTCTTCTTGCATAGTATTAATCCAATTTTCATCTTGAAGAGCTTCTACAATATTCCTAGGTTCAATCTTTGAGGTAAAGTAAAAGTGACTATAGATATTTTCTATCTACCATCGAGTTCCCACACCATCATTAAGATCTCTAATAATTTATTCTCAAGGGTGATCCTTAATGATTGGTATGTTTGATTTTTAGAAGGCCTGACACAACTATTGTTCCTTGTCCTACAATTTTGGCTGAACTACCATCTCCAAATGTGACTGATCCTCCATCAAAGTTTGAATATTCACAGAAGTAAGTTTGATCACCAGTCATGTGTCTGGAGCATCCACTATCAAGGTACCATTTTGAACTATTTCCAACTTTCAGAGCAATATGGATTACAAAGAAATTATTTTGACCTGTCACATCCTCTGAGACACTTTTGATCATGATTCCAACTTTAGTCAAGATCACTCTCTAGGTAGTGAAGCCCTTTAAGAGAGACCCGCTCTGATCCAATTGAAATTGCGGTGAAGACCGCTTTAGTTGAAGTAAGAATATGCCAATATGTCCTAGAGGAGGGTGAATAGGACTTTTTAAAAATTTTATAATGATTTAAAATTCTATCACTCTAATCCTAACAACAAGCATATATTAGGATTACTCAATAGTAACTCTACTGGCTTCCAAGCCCGGTAGAGGATCCAATCACAAACTATTTGAGAGATGAACTATATGAAAACTAGTTTATGATGGATATGACAGTGAGTGTGTGTGAGGTATGATCTCAGATAATCAGATATGAAAGTATTTAAGAAAATTACATAAACAAATAAAAGATAATAACAATCTCAAACACAGTCATTTTTATAGCGGTTCAACTACTTGTCTACTCCACTCCCGGTAACTGCACTCAACCCTTGAGTGTAAGGAATTTCACTAAGGAGGTTTCCCATGATTCACCCCAAACCCAAGGTTTTAAATCAGGTTCACCTTTAACCTTTATAACCCACACCTATGCTGAATGTTTATGCTCTCACAAGCAAGGGTCAACATAACAGACCCACTTTTAGGCACACTGGTTAAGGATCTTCCATAAGACCCTAACTGTTTATGCTCTCCACAGAGCAAGGGTCAACACAACGCACCCACCACATACACTCCCACCGGAGGCCTCCTAGAGGACTTACAAGGGGTGAGAAACACCTTAGACCGAATCCTATAAAGGAATGATCACAAGGGTCCTCTGGACTCTGATAACTTACAGATAAGCGGATGAGTCCCTTTTATATCGTTGTTGAAGATCTCCTCCTTTGTTGATGAAAAGTCTTCTGCTTCCTTGAACCGCAACTCAGAAGATATACCAATGCATGGCGATGGGTTGGGTCAAGGTTATGATAGAATCCTACTCTCAAATATTTTTCTATAAAGGAGATAGAGTGATTCCAATCATCTATGCATTTAAGGCATCCCAGCTTAATGATTTACCATTAAGGTGGTAGCTGGAGGATCCTTAAATGCAGAAGTTCATTCCCCAATCCACTCTATTAAATATCAATGATGAGGGTGGATAGGAAGATGAACTGCCATGAGAGAAAGAGCTTTGGGTAAATGATCTAAATTTAAACAGTCAAAAACATCTCTTCTTTCTCTACCAGCAACTAAAGACAAGCTCTATATATATAGGAAAAAAGTTTCAATGGATATAAAACGGTCACATTTATGATAGAGTTTGATATCATCAAGCAGGGTCGATATCATCAAGCGTATACTGTCGATTGCATCGACTGGCTGCTTGATGATACAAACTCAAATGTCGTACGCTTTAGAAACCTTTTGCCAACTGGTCGAGGAGATCGAAACATGCGTCGATGTCATCAGATTTCGAACTCCGATTTCATCGACAGGAGGATTGATTCCTCGACATTTGAAAATGAGAGATATAAGCCTTTAAAATTTTTCAGGTCACGGATATGATCCAGGTACACTCGATATGATTGAAATTTGAATGTCGATGATATTAAAGGTCATGTCGATGCATCGATAAATCCAAAGATTTTATCAGTGAGCTTACTGGATAGTTTATGTCCTTTCTCGATGTAATCGATCTGGCCTCAATATCATCGGTATTTGAATATCTATTATATCGTGTGACCCTCGATCTAAGATAAAAAATCACCTGAAAATTGTTGCTGAAAAACTATGTCCAAGATCGATATCATCGAAGGCCTTCCGATATCATTGGTTTTTGAATTCTGAGGATATCGAGGAGAACTCTAATATATCAAAAGTCTTCATGATTTTTTTAAAAAATAGGGACATAAACACTTTGTTGTCGATTATATCGAGTCAATTTCGATAGACTCGAGTTTCAAATATCGATGATATCGATGGGGGTATTGATACATCAATAATTTTGTGCAGATGAATATGTGGTTGCTAGACTTCTTTGGTCCTCATTTCGATGGTATCGATTGATCATCAAGGACATTGATAACACTTCTTGATTATATCGATCAATCTATCAATAAATCAACAGAGGTAGAAAACTTAGAGATTTTCTGAATTTGTAAAAAAGTTTTCTAACCCAAAACCCTATGATATCTTAACCAATTTTAAGAGTTTTATTTACCTAGTGTTTTGGAACATGGGATGTGAGGCTTAGATTTACCTGTGGCGAGTTCGGCCAAACATCCGGTTGAGGTAAACAGTTGATTGATCTTCCTATGGAGCTTCTTTATCTAGTTGACTCATCATTCATGCTAATTGATAAACCATGACACTTTTAATAGCATCAGGATACATGCCCATTCGCATCATTTGCATGCTTGATGTGGTGGACCATTGCATATGCCTTGGCCAGGTTATTTGTTGGACTCCCTAATAGGCGGAGTTGTCCCAAATGAGCGCACGATATGCACAGGATTGATGCATGATTAGGCTACGTAACTCATGCATCTTGTATTGTTTGGTTATGATTACTGTATACCTTAACAACATCAGGGCCATAGCTTCCACAGGCATATTGTGGACATTAGGATTGGACACTGAAAATACTATTACTAGCATTTGGGGGCCATAGATGTCCCTAGGTGAAAATTTCTAAACCTGATAGTACTAGAGGATGACTCCAAATCAAGACCGAGTGGATATATGAGTGCATGATGGTCGTATACCAGTAAGTTGCGTCTCTCTCTATGTCGTGGTTAGTTGAAAAGGGGTGTGACCTTACCCGCCTGAACGAGGGGGCAATATCTAGGTTAAGTTTCACCAACTTGAGGAATGAAACCACTATCATCGATCCGAGCCCAATATTGGCAGGAGGATAGTGAGGTCACTTTCACTTACCCAGTTGTGTGCTCGGATAGGGGTGACAAGCTGGTGTAGAGTATACTCGACCCTGATGATTGTCAAGAGTTAGATCTATACTAATATTTGAAGCTTTAACGATGAGTTGTATGGTTATGTGGATTCAGATGAGAACTAGCATGCATGCGTTGCAACTCACATATGACATTCGGCTACATAGGCCTCGCATCACATGGCCTTGCTATGACCGACATCATTCATGCCTTGCACCTTATGGCCTCGATATGGTCGATAGCATTCATGCCTTGCATTGCATAGCCTTGGTACGACTAATAGTATTCATAGACTTACTAGCATATTTTCGCATTACTCTGATATTGCATACATGACACTTTCCTTTCGCACGCACTTACACCACCCTCTAAGCTTTCGTAACCTTATGCATGACCATTGCGTGCAGGTGAGGCTAGAACGCTGCAACAACATTGAGATTGGAGCATGCAGCAGACTTTTGGAGCTTCGGATTCTGTTATTGTATTTCCCTTTAAGCGCATTGTACCTCAAATTTTTCTATCATAGTGGATTTTTAATGATGTTGTTGGTTGTTGTTTGTGGGTTATGTTTATGGTTGTGCTTATTATGAAATAAATTCATATTGAAAATCCTCCTTGTAGGATCTTAGGATCAGAACCTAGTATATGGGTATCGGGAGCCGAGAATGGGGTACTACAGATGTTGTCGGCACCGGATTTGGCGATCAGGAATTTTGTGAGCTCGGTTTCTAAGTTTGGGGCATGCCACTTGGGGTTGTGAATAGTCAATGGAAGTTTAAATTTGGTTTTATTGATATATTTACCAATTGCATAGGATAGGACTCCAATTCTAATTGTGTTACTTGAATCAAGCAAGAGGGCTCCCTGATCACTACAAATGGATCCTTGGCACCCTAGTTCTCACTTTTAAAATTTTAGTTTTAATTACTCTATTCACAGTTACTCTCTCAATTACTTCAGAATTAGTTTTACATCTTCTTTTAGTTCTACTTCTAGATAATTTCAGAACGTACAAGTTTCAGTCTGTGTGGATTCAACATCAGTCTTACTGAGATTATTATTACATATGACCCTACGCTTGGGGTTGTGAATAAGTTTTTGGCATCATTGCTAGGGTTTAACAGTTTCATTTTTCTGAGATTAACTACTTTTGGAATTAGTTTAAGATTAGAGTTTTTCTACTTTTTATTTTTGGATTAGGGTTTTTTTTCAAAATTATTTTAGAAACTAACTTAGCTTTCTATTTCTAGGTTTAAAAACTTTTTTTTTTTAGATACTAATTTACTTTCTAATTCTAGGATAGAAATTTTCCTAATTTTTTTTACAAACAAAATTTTTATTTTTTAGAAACTTTCCTAATCCGTTTTTAGAAACTACTTTCCTTTCCTTTTTCTATTTTTTGAAACTAACTTTCTATTTTTATAAACTTTCCTTTTTCTTTTTTTTTTCTTTTTTTTTTTTTTAGAAACTAGGTTGCTTTCTTAGTTCTTTTTTAGAAATTAATTCACTTTCCTTTTTCTTCTGTAGGATCCCAAAATAGAAACTTCTAATTTGGTAACTTCTTAATAATTCTCTCTTTTTTATTTCTAGATTTTTATTTTCCTTTTTTCTTTTAGGTTTAGGTTAGATTCTGAAATTGAGGGCTGAGAGTGTTTTATGCCCAAGTGAGTCCATGACAACACTCGACCTCTCTTGAGTGAAGGAGGGTTGGTTGAGGGGTTATCTATCCATCACAGGATTAGACACCACTTGAGATCCACAGAGTTAAATGAAGTTATGGCTACCAATCAACCGGCCAATCAATCTCCAAATCTACCTTAACCTAGAGTTGAGGAAATCTAGGATGAGAATGAGGTGCGTCAAGCCGTACTTTACGAGATTATTTACAATCGGCGGGGGTGATTACACCTTCATGCATAGTTTTTCTAGAAAATACAGGCCATATGGATATCATGCCAGGGGTGATCCAACTCCTTCCAAAATTTCATGGACTTGAATCTGAAAATCCATATTTACACATGAAAGAGTTTCATGAGATCATAGCCACTCTATATTTTCCAAAGTGTCTTAGGACACGGTTAAGCTGAAGCTCTTTCCCTTCTCCTTAAAAGAGAGAGCTAAGACATGGTTGCATTCATTATGTCCACAATCTATTGGCAGATGGAACGACATGAAAAGAGAGTTCATAAAGAAAATTTTCCCATATCATAAACGAACACCCTTAGAAAATCGATCATGAACTTTGCTATGAGGCCCGTATCTTAACCCATACCATTCCATAGATTCCCACGATCCTCACAGTCAAATTCTGATGACCCGTGATCTGTTATCGACGTATGCCCCTAATCTTAAGTCATGTCACATATATCAGAGTCGGCTCAACTCAAAACTTGTACCCTTGCAACTGCGCCGTCACTGCGGTTCTAATGCTGCATCTTGCGCGCCGATGTGATACCCGTGCCAGGAGATGTGGGCCCGTGTTTAGTTCGAGAAAATGCCACACTTTGCAAAACTTAAGAGAACCTTTCAAATTAATTACATCACATCCCATCAATCAAGTACATGTCCCATCCCCAAAACCAACCCCTAAAGTCAACTCTCTCTCTCTCTCTCTCTCTCTCTCTCACTCACTCTCTCCGCCCATACATGTCAAGTACACACCCATCACTTCCCATCACTCCATCACTCACTCACACCCACCTCTCTCTCTCTCTCTCATTCTCCCAAGCAACCCCAAAGGAGAGAACCATCCAAGCTCTCCATAAGAAGGCTAGGTGTGGCCCACCTTGGTGTGTATATTCAATATCCACTGTCCGTCCATCTGATCTGGACGGTGGACCCTACCTTGATGCAAGTGTTATATCCAGTCTGTTCATCTGGACAGTGGAGCCAGGTTACACGTGTGGCATCCACACCGTCTAAACCTTAGATGGTGGGACCCACCTTGAGGTATGTATTTTATATACACCATCCATTGAGGTAAGATGGTGGGACCTCACCACTCTGTATGTGTTTTTCACACACTCCGTCCAGGACATGGCCCACCCTACACGTGTGGGTGAGACCCTCTTGATGCACATGTCCTATATCCTCACCATCCATCTGGACAGTGTGATACACACGTGAGGTATGGGATGTATCCCAGCCAACCGTTCGTCCTGGATAGGTGAGACCTACCTTGATGTATTTCTACACCCACACCAGCCATTCATGTGGGGTCCACCTTGATATATGTATCCTATAGCCACGTTGTCCATCTACTAGGGACGGTGGGCCCCTTGACGCGGGTATTATATATCCAGCCGTCCATTTATTTGACATGGGGCATGGACCCCACTAGTAATGTATGTGTTTCATCCCTACAGTATAGGACGCACCTTCATGTAATTATTCTGTATTCATTCCGCCCAACTATCCAAATCAGTGGGGCCCACATGATATATATGTTATATCCACACAGTCTAGATTATACTGGATGGTGCTAGACAATGTTTGGACAATGCTGATTTACATAGACAATGTTTGAACAGTGTTGATCATCATTAGTGAGCCATGTGCCCCATAGAATGATAATATACAGTGATACACATGTTGCACCTGCGACTATTGAAATGATTTTAGATGTATTCCAAGCTCCCACTTGAGGCCCTTTATAATGGATATAAGGCCCATTGGTGTGACCCATTGATGCAACCTGACTTGATGTACATAAGGCCCATTGTGATGTGTATTAGGCCTATATCGTGCGGCCCATTGTGATGTGTATTAGGCCCATATCGTGCGGCCTATTGTGATGTGTATTAGGCCCATATCGTGCACCACATTGTGGTGTATATTAGGCCCATATCGTGCAGCCCATTGTGATATGTATTGGGCCCATGTCACGTGGTCGATTTGATGTATTTGAGGCTCATTAGCGCGACCCATTGATGCGCTCCACTTGATGTATAAGAGGCTCATTGCCGCAGCTCATTGATGCGGCCTACTTGATGCATATAAGGCCCATTATGATGTATCTATAACCCATTTGGTAAGACCCATTATGTTATATTTGTGGCCCGTGTATGAGGCCCATTAGTGTGACCCATTGATGTGGCTCATTAGATGCGTATGAGGCCCATTATGATGTATTTATGATCCATATGATGAGGCCCATTGTGATGTATATGCGGCCCATGAGTGTAGCTCGTTGTGATGTATTTGTGGCCCAGTGGATAAGGCCCATTGTGATGTATTTGTGGTCCATATGGTGAGGCCCAATGTGGTGTAAATTTGGCCATTTGATGAGGCCTGATGCGATGAATGTACGGATTGATGTAATGTGTGATTTCACCATAGTGTATGTAATGATGTTTATGTGGGCCAATGCTTGGGAGCGATGTTAGTTAAATGTCTATATTGATGGGTAATGATGGTTAGATGTCCACATTTTGACCTTCCCTTGGGCTCATTATGAGGCCCATTCTTGTTATGAGTAAGCCTTCTAGGCCTATCCTTGATATGAGGAGAGTAGACCATCATCATATAACATGCTTAGTATAGATTCATGATCTATGCCCATGAGCTTCATATGTATGCTTGATATGAGGAATGATTGATCATAGCAGATGTTATAGGGTAGATTATTATGGGACTCCTTGATAGGAGGAGTTGTCCACATGAGCGCGTGGTATGCGCAGGTTTGATACATGACTAGATGATATGACTCATGCATCTCGCATTTTATGATATGACTACCATACGCCCTAGCGACTTCATGGCCATAGCCTCTACAGGCATATTGTGGATGGCCAAATGGGATACCGAAAATCTGTTCTACATGAGATGCTATAGATATCCCTAGGTGAAATTTCTTAAACGCTCTTGGTTCCAGAGGTTGCTCCAATGTCTAGACCGAGTGGATGCATGAGTGCATGAGGGTCGATACCGTTAGGTCACGTCTCCTACTGTGTCGTGGTCGGTTGGAAGGGGGTGTGTCCTTACCTGTCTGAGAGGAGGGGACAAAGCTAGTCTGAGTTTGACTAGCTCGGGGAATGGATCTGCTATCTGCGAGTCAGGCTTGATATTGGCAAGCGGATAGTGAGGTCTCTTTCACTCACCTTGTTGTGCGCGATGGGGCGACAATCTGGTTTGGAGTGTAGTAGACCCCGGTGATGATCCCAGAGATGTACGGTAGGATATGTGGACTTATCGAGCAGGAGTTGTGTACTTAACATTTTACTCATTCATTCACCATCCACTTGGGCTACTGGTGCACAATTAATTTATTGTGAACCTTTGTAATGGCTAGGATTTCGGTTGGGGCACTTAACCAACCTGAGATCAAGAGTTTACCACATTGTGTATGACTATCCAAATTTAGGTATGAGACTGGTTTAGATAGAATTCCCTTATGATGAACACCATAGCTTGCGATATCACTCACTATCATCCCGACTTCACTCCATCTTGGTTATTTCATTCGCATCGCATATTGTATTACATCCGTGGCATATGACATTTCGGGTTGTTATGTTTCAGAACTTACATGGCCTAGATGAACTTAGCAGAATTTACATATTGCATTATTTCCTCAGTATATGATATTGGCTTATTATGTTTTTTTACCGCATAACCTGGATAAGGCTGATGATATTTATGGACTTATGAGCATGTTTTCGCATTACTCTGATAATCTACGATTTATGAATTATCAGTATTTCCACTTATATGATTCATGATCTTGAAAGTATTTATGATATTGTATGATTATGGCGTTATATTTGTATACTTGGCACTTATCTTACGCACAAACTTTCATCACCCTCTAAGCTTTCTATAAGCTTACGCACGATAGATGCGTGTAGGTAGCGTTAGGTTACAACAACGTTGAGCTTGGAGCGTGCAACCGTCTTCTGAAGCTTTAATTTTGACATATGTATTTCCCTTTTAACATTATATTCAAAGTTTATATTAGTGGATGTAACATCCTAAATTTTTGCCAACTTGGGATTAGACGTCCTTAGGCAATGGGTCAATTAAAACACCTTGGTAACCACTCAGAACCCAATTTCATAGCCAAAGAAATCACTTAGGATTAATTCCTTTAGAAACTAAGCATAAGTTAACTAGCGCTTCGCTGGAGTAGCTGTGAAATTGTCCCTGATCGCTTGAAATACATTCTACAAGACCCAAAACATGTAGAATCAATGGTGATATAATACCCTAAAACCTTGGATCAAACTCTAAACCCGTTTGCTCTCAGGAACTCTTTGAAACTTTGTATTGGATCTAAACCGCGCGTCGAAAGTTCGATACCTACAATCTTAGACCGTTATGACCGCTCGCTGGACTTGACAACCGTTTCGAAAATCAAGGCCAACCGACGTTCAGAGGCTATTTCATTGAGCATGGAGTGAAGAGAGTGAGAATAGGGTTAGATTTGGAAATTTTAATTCAAATCTGGCACGTGACTTGACGCGTTATTATTAAGCATTCTGACCGTCAGAATTCAGCCAAATTACACTCTCGGATTAGGAAAAATTTTTCTTTCATATCATGAGACTTATAGACCTGATCTAGGCGCGATGACCGCTGAACTGAAATTGGACCACCACATGCGATCTGTGAACTCTACCGGTCTGAAAACTTGATGTGTGCTAGATCCAGTATGCATGAGCTTAAGTCCGACCGCGTTTGGCCAGGGGACCTACAGAAATGCTCTTTTGGACCAGAACAACCCTGAATTGGTTAGACCTCAAGTAAATATTGTTCCCAAGCCTAATTTGGGAAGAAATTAGGTTATATAAGGGCTTTAAACCCTCACTCCTCTCACCCATCCGAATTTGCTAGAAAGCCTAGAAAGAGTGAGAGAGAAAGTGAGAGTTTGTGAGAGAAGGTGGGAGAGATTTTCTTGCCACGTGCTGCTGCTGCTGCACGTGCTTAAGCGACGCACTGCAATCACTTTCCCAGCGATTCCAACGCACTTCTAGGTAAGGAAAACCCTAACCACTTGCTGATTTGGGGATTTCTTTGATTCAAATGGCAAAGTAGCTGATGTACGTGTGCATTAGGTCCTCTGTACGCCGTTGACGAAGCGTATATGCTCCGTTCGAAATGATACACACATAAAGTGAAAGGTGCAAATTTTAGACGCTTTGATTGACTATTTTCAACGCTTTCAATATCGTTTACTAGTAGATTATCGACGAGCATGCCGTTTGACATGTAGAACATGCTGTCCATTTTTCGTTTCGTAAACGTACGGTAATTATGAGATTTAGGGTATTTTAGGCATTTATAGAAAATACTGTATACGTCCGTATTTTGCTGAAATGCTTGACATATAAATTTATCATGTTATGATATTATGTATGCGTGTATAATCTATTTGGCGAAGAGATTCGCCCTAATGCGCACTTTGGGTCGACATACGCTATGTAGACTAAAGTGTGTAGATTAAGTGTTTGTATAAATGTTTGTATTAGTATATATTGAGTAAATGGTGTTGTAAATTAGTTTTGAGAATGAATTCCCAGTCCACATGATGTTTTATCTGATTTCCTACATGTTGGCTATATGAAATGATTTCCTTATATGTATGGAACACATGTGTTGGTTGATTTGCTTACTTTGTATGTCATAACATGTGTTAACATGTTTGTATTGTTGAACTTCAATTCTATTACGCTCATATGATCACTGGTACGGATTGCACATGTCTGGGGCTATGCTTTAGTCCAGGCAGTGGGTAATGGATTGAATTAGTGGTGGGTTTCTATGTACCACAAAGGACGCGTCGATGAACGCGAGTCGTGTTTCGGGTTGGCGGCAGTGGTTAGGCCACACGAAGTGTTTCATGCACTTCATGTCGTTCAGCTTGGGATGTGCTCGTACTAGTCAATCCCGTCAAGTAACCCGACTGGCCATTGTATGTTCATCATGTATGAGTCATAACTGCTTGAACCTAGGGTACTGAACTTATCATTAGAAACCCTGTTAACCATGGTACCTTGATCCATAAAGACTCATGAGCTGGGCATGGTGGTATGGGACACCGTGGTCGAGCTGTCGGCCTACGCTGGGGCCACAAACCTCCCCGTAGTAACCAGTGAGCACCTATGACTCATGAACAGATTATGGTGGTATGGGACACTATATTCTTGCTGTCGGCCTACACTGATCAGGCGACGAGCCTTTTGTAGTGACCGCGAGCATATCTAAGTCTACGGGAGGCGACGACCCTTCCGTAGCAATGAGAGTACAGTAGGCCTGTATTGATAAGGTAATGGGGGAGCGGTGCAACGAGTGCGAGCAACAGCCCTGACAGCCCTTGCAGTGACCTACAAAATATACATCGTATGAGATTACTAGGAGTGACGACCCTAGACAGGATCTGTGTTGGGATTGATATAAGGGAAGTACCCTAGTTTCCCAATCCTGTTGTATGAAAAGGACTAATAATATCTTGGTAATCATATCACCATCACATTGCATGTGCCTGGAAGATGTGGAGCACCGTGGGAAGAAAGCATGCCGTGGGTGTAAGATGGTGTCGTATGAGGGAGATCGTCGGTGAGGGCATCCATCATGTCACGTCATATTGCATTAACAAAAGTATTTAGGAATGTTTGATTAATTGCTTTACTATTATCGCATGATTGATTTGAGAACATACTAATCTCTGCTCTATTATCCCACTGATTTGATCACTCACTCCCACGTTACGGGACGGTATTTTCGGACACCCACCAGTCCCTATTGTGATTGCAGATGATGGCACGGCCTACGAGGCAAAGCTGGACTTGATGATGATGATGAGGATCCCTCCTTTATGCGTGTTCTGATTGATGGGATTACAGGGAGGTTGATTAGATGCCTTGACACTTGTCATTTTATATTTTTAGAGCACTCATGTATATTCTTTTTTGTTTACTTTTGGAGTATACATGTATGTGTATAACCTGGTAACATGTTCACACTCTGGAGACATATAACAGTTTATATATGTTATACATACTATCACAGTCTTCCGCTTGTTAATTTAACTATCTCTGGAGTATGATATGTGGTTTTGGCTTAATCCCAATCTTGTTTAATGTTTGTTTACTGACAACATGCATCTAATATTATCTATGTTGCATAAATAACATTTTGGAACTCGAGAGTTAAGTTTTTTACTCGACCTCCGATTTTTGGGATGTTACAGATGGTATCAGAGCATGATTTGGATTAAACCAGGCCTGGGTTATGGTCACGCGACGTACGCTATCGCTCCTTTGACTTAGGTGGGTGCGAGGAAAGTCTAGAAACACTCGTAGGATCGCAGTTTCGCCAATAGGCGAAGTCTACTCAAGTCGATCATTCGATCGAGTCCATAACGCATCTAGGGTCGCGTGAAGCGACCTAAGTAGGTGGGTTGAGATGTTCTCTAGAAGGTCCTAAACTTGAAAATGTGAATCCTTGGGCTGTGGGGCAACCACAACCCTTACATTCAATCGTTAGGGCTTAAAAACCCCGTTTCACCTAATTCTTTCAAAATTCTTCCTCTCACCGCCCCATTCTTCAATTATTTTTTAGTCTTTTCATGTTAGGCATTAATCCTAATGTGAAAATGATATAAAATCATAATTAGGCAAAAATTTTCAATGAATAGTAAAAATACACGAAATCTGGCCATTTGGACATTCTAACTTTGTAATCTTTAGCAACTAATGGGTTAGATGGATGGATTAGCTCATCTTACCCCAAAATCATATGATATATGATGGGTAAATGTATTCTGATCTATAGACTGGCCCTGAAACACCCTGAATGGAGTTTCGGGCCTCCCTAGGTCAAAATACAATGAACTAGGATGGGGCCCATACATATTTGAGGTCCTTAGGGCAGGGGGGACCCAACCCATGTGGTCCCACCGGCCGGATTGGTGGCCGGCCAGCGATGCCATCGCCGATCCGACGATGCATCGCCGTACAATGGGCCCCATTTGGGCCGTGCTTTGGGCGGACACCCTAGAAGGGGTAGGGGAGGTCTTCTATATGTGGGCCGCACCTTAAAACCCCCCGCACCTTGAAACCCCCAAAAAAGTATACTTCCTTCACAAACAGCCCCTCCCAAGCCTCCATTTTCATTTTTCCTGCTGCCACCCTTTCAACTTCGGTGTTAAATCACTTCCAATCCTTCTTTCTGCCAAAAACGATGCCTGTCCATCCTTCCATTGTGATTAACAACCCTCTCCCTCTCCGATCTCATCGTTTGAAGCTCCCACAACCTTCATGCAAGGCTAAAATCGTGTGGAGCTCCATTCCCCTTTATAGTTCTCTTTTCCCTTTGAAAATTCAGCCTTTGAGAGCTTGATGCATCCCTCTACAGGGCCTAGATTCGTTTCAGTCCATTTGGGCAACCATTTCTCTACATTTCCTCCACTTTTCATGGCTATTGTTAAGGATGTTTTAGCCTTTTTTTCTCCCTTTCCACCATCCTCCTTCTCATGTCCCTTTTATTTGATCCTCAGACTCGTGGAAACCTGCTTACCCATCCCATTTCTCCACGTTCTTCGCTTGTTTGATTACCATTTTAAGGATTTCTATGTTTTGTTGTTGTTGGGTCTAGTGATGTCATAGGCAGAAATGTATTTGCGTAATGTTTTGGGCTTAATATAGCCGAATGTGTTCCTGTCATAATCCATGTGGAACTTTATTCCATGTATTGTGACAAATTTTGTTGAAAGGAAGTGCATGCCGTTTCGTTCGCTGTAAGGTATTGTCCCTAGATTGGGTGTATCCTGTGGTTTCCACTGCCATATTGTAAATCCTGGGATTAAGCCTACAAAATTAGTTTTTATCCCACTCCACCCTCCTACCAAGCATGCCACACCCAATCCCGACATGGGATTAGGAATGCAGTTCCATTTAATGAAACTTAATGTTACTGGCCATATAGGCCCTTGGCGTTTTGGACCTAGTGTTAGCACTCCTAGATTTGAAGGATCTGACGATATAGGAAATCCAATTCCATTTAGATAATCTTGACCCTAAGCGATAGAGCAATTCCCTGTATTAGAAATGGTATGAAACCAATGGTATGAAACCATTTAGCGTATAAGCCTAAGCTGTAGATTACAAACTAGTCTACTAGTACCTTGAGTAGTGTAAAGCCTGTATATGCTAAGGAATTGTAGGTTAGACTTGGTTGAAGTAGAACCTTATTCCTTCGATAGATCCCCTTATTACTTATAGACTTCTGTTGTAACCCATAGGAAAGTTGTTTTAACTTAGAACCATTCACTCTCAGGGAAAATTTATAAATCCCTCAGTTTGAACTTAGAATGAACTAGCACGCCCCTTAGAATTGCCTTCCCCAAGAGCTCATTACATTCGGGAACGCGGAGTAAAGGAACTGTATATGTAAGCGATGTATTCGCGGTTTGAATCGACTTCTTAATCCTAGTGGTTACCAATAAATCTAATGCTCTGATCAAGCAAAAGATCGGCATTAACTCGGATTAAGAATTGATACAATAAATCTTCTGTCCTGGCTAGATAGAAAGTCTATGTATCCGGCTCAAACCTACTACACAACTTTTCTTTCGTGTTGGCCCGACCACCTACAACCAAAAGTTATTGCTTTACCTTTGGAAAATGTTGAGGACATCTAGCCAATAGAGAGTAGGCCTATTTCTACAACCATAGGTACCAATGCCATAGAACACATCGCTAATAAAGGAAGACCAATGTAGTGAGAGGTTGTTTCCATTTTATGTCAAGGATAGCCCCTAAGTTGCACCTCGTTCCGATATATGGAGCGATGCATAGATTCTTGAACTTTAAGTAGAACCAAGTTTTAAGGGGGGTAGAACGTATTGAGTCCAATCCAGTTAGGTCAGCCAGTGCAACCGTTCGATTAGAGTGGCGCAGCGGAAGTGTGGTTGGCCTCTTCCCCACTGGCCCAGGATCGAAACATTTGATTAAGGTTATACGTACGGTTAGGTCATTAAATAGGATTGACCCTTTCTTAGCATGTCAATACTGAAGTCTTGCTAGATACTCCTTACCCTTCGCCAATTTCGGGGACAAAATTATGTTTTAAGGGGGGTAGATTGTAACACCCCAAATTTTTGCCAACCTGGGATTAGACGTCCTTAGGCAATGGGTCAACTAAAACACCTTGGTAACCGCTCAGAACCTAATTCCATAGCTAAGGAAATCACTTAGGATTAATTCCTTTAGAAACTAAGCATAAGTTAGCTAGCGCTACGCTGGAGTAGCTGTGAAATTGTCCCTGATCGCTTTAAATATATTCTACAAGACCCAAAACTTGTAGAATCAATGGTGCTATAATACCCTAAAACCTTGGATCAAACTCTAAACTCGTTTGCTCTCAGGAACTCTTTGAAACTTTGTATTGGATCTAGACCGCGCATCGAAAGTCCGATACCTACAATCTTAGACCGTTAAGACCGCTCGGCTGGACTTGACAACCATTTCGAAAATCAAGGCCAACCGACGTTCAGAGGCTATTTCATTGAGCCTGGAGTGAAGAGAGTGAGAATAGGGTTAGATTTGGAAAATTTAATTCAAATCTGGCATGTGACTTGACACGTTATTATTAAGCGTTCTGACTGTCAGAATTCAGCCAAATTACACCCTCGGATCAAAAAAAATTTCTCTTTCATATCATGAGACTTATAGACCTGATCTAGGCGCGATGACCGCTGAACTAAAATTGGACCGCCACGTGCGATCTGCGAACTCTACCGATCTGAAAACTTGATGTGTGCTAGATCCAGTATGCATGAACTTAAGTCCGATCACGTTTGGCCAGGGGACCTCCAGAAATGCTCTTTTGGACCAGAACAGCCCCAAATTGGTTAGACCTCAAGTAAATATTGTTCCCAAGCCTAATTTGTGAAGAAATTATGTTATATAAGGGCTTTAAACCCTCACTCCTCTCACCCATCCAAATTTGCTAGAAATCCTAGCAAGAGTGAGAGAGAGTGAGAGTTTGTGAGAGAAGGTGGGAGAGATTTTCCTGCCACCTGCTGCTGCTACTGCACGTGCTTAAGCGACGCACTGCGATCACTTTCTCAGTGATTCCAACGCACTTCTAGGTAAGGAAAACCCTAACCACTTGCTGATTTGGAGATTTCTTTGATTCAAATGGCAAAGTAGCTGATGTACGTGTGCATTAGGTCGGCTGTACGCCGTTGACGAAGCGTATACGCTCCGTTCAAAACGATACACATATAAAGTGAAAGGTACGGATTTTAGACGCTTTGATTGACTATTTTCAACGCTTTCAATATCGTTTAATAGTAGATTATCGACGAGCATGCCGTTTGACATGTAGAACATGCTGTCCGTTTTCCGTTTCGTAAACGTACGGTAATTATGAGATTTAGGGTATTTTAGGCATTTATAGAAAATACTGTATACGTCCGTATTTTGCTGAAATGCTTGACATGTAAATTTATCATGTTATGATATTATGTATGCGTGTATAATCTGTTTGGCGAAGAGATTTGCCCTAATGCGCACTTTGGGTCGACATACGCTATGTAGACTAAAGTGTGTAGACTAAGTGTTTGTATAAATGTTTGTATTAGTATATATTGAGTAAATGGTGTTTTAAATTAGTTTTGAGAATGAATTCCCAGTCCACATGATGTTTTATCTGATTTCCTACATGTTGGCTATATGAAATGATTTCCTTATATGTATGGAACACATGTGTTGGTTGATTTGCTTACTTTGTATGTCATAACATGTGTTAACATGATTGTATTGTTGAACTTCAATTCTATTACTCTCATATGATCACTGGTACGGATTGCACATGTCTGGGGCTATGCTTTAGTCCAGGCAGTGGGTAATGGATTGAATTAGTGGTGGGTTTCTATGTACCACAAAGGACGCGTCGATGAACACGAGTCGTGTTTCGGGTTGGCGGCAGTGGTTAGGCCACACGAAGTGTTTCATGCACTTCATGTTGTTCAGCTTGAGATGCACTCGTACTAGTCGAGCCAGTTAAGTAACCCGACTGGCCATTGTATGTTCACCATGTATGAGTCATAACTGCTTGAACCTAGGGTACTAAACTTACCATTGAAAACCCTGTTAACCATGGTACCTTGATCCATAAAGACTCATGAGCCGGGCATGGTGGTATGGGACACCGTGCTCGAACTGTCGGCCTATGCTGGGGCCACAAACCTCCCCGTAGTGACCAGTGAGAACCTATGACTCGTGAGAAGATTATGGTGGTATGGGACACTATATTCTTGCTGTCGGCCTATACTGATCTGGCGACGAGCCCTTTGTAGTGACCGTGAGCGTATTCTGAGTCTACAGGAGGCGACAACCCTTCCGTAGCAATGAGAGTATAGTAGGCCTGTATTGATAAGGTGATGGGGGAGCGGTGCAACGAGTGCGAGCAACAGCCCTGACAGCCCTTGTAGCGACCTACGAAATATACATTGTATGAGATTACTAGGAGTGACGACCCTAGACAGGATCTGTGTTGGGATTGATATAAGGGAAGTACCCTAGTTTCCCAATCCTGCTGTATGAAAAGGACTAATAATAATTTGGTAATCATATCACCATCACATTGCATGTGCCTGGAAGATGTGGAGCATCGTGGGAATAAAGCATGCCGCGGGTGTAAGATGGTACCGTATGAGGGAGATCATCGGTGAGGACATCCATCATGTCATGTCATATTGCATTAACAACAGTATTTAAGAATGTTTGATTAATTGCTTTACTATTATCGGATGATTGATTTGAGAACATGCTAATCTCTGCTCTATTATCCCACTGAGTTGATCACTCACTCCCACGTTACGGGATGGTGTTTCCGGACACCCACCAGTCCCTATTGTGATTGCAGATGATGGCGCAGCCTGCGAGGTGTAGCTGGACTTGATGATGAGGAGGAGGATCCCTCCTTTATGCGTGTTCTGATTGACAGGATTACATGGAGGTTGATTAGATGCCTTGACACTTGTCATTTTATATTTTTAGAGCACTCATGTATATTCTTTTTTGTTTACTTTTGGAGTATACATGTATGTGTATAACCTGGTAACATGTTCACACTCTGGAGACATACAACAGTTTATATATGTTATACATACTATCACAGTCTTTCACTTGTTAATTTAACTGTCTCTGGAGTATGATATGTTGTTTTGGCTTAATCCCAATCTTGTTTAATGCTTGTTTACTGACAACATGCATCTAATATTATCTATGTTGCATAAATAACATTTTGGAACTCGGGAGTTGGGTTTTTTACTCGACCCTCGATTTTTGGGATGTTACAGTGGATATGTGATGATGATGTTGCCTTTGTGATTTGGGTAAACTTGTGATTATGCTTATTACGAGATAAAAGTACATTAGAAAATCCTCCTTGTAGGATCCCAAGATCGGAATCTGGTGTATGGACACTGGGAGCCGAGAATGGGGTACTACGGATGCTGTCGACACTAGGTTTGGCTATTGGCAATTTTGTGAGCCCGATTTTTGAGTTTGGGGTGTGACATTTGCCCATAAGGAAGATGAAATATTCTTCCATTGTTGGGTGCGGTTCAAGGATCTTGTCAATTTATGCCCACAACATGGTTTTGAAACTCGGTGAATAACAAGTTTTTTTTTTATGATGGGCTGACTTCTTCCATGCACTAAATGATCAAGATAATGTGTAATGCGGAATTCATGAACAAAGAGGTCGATGTTGTGTGCGATTATTTTGACAAGCTTGTTAAAAAGTGTTCACCAACCCAAGTATAGGGTTGCGATATAGTAATAATCTTAGTAAGACCGAGGTCAAATCCACAGGGACTGAACCTTATACGTAATTTGAAGAAACTAAAACTAGAACTAGAAGAAGATGTAATCTAAATCAGGGAGAATTAACAGAATAATGGTTAATTAATTCACTAAAACTTGTAGAATTAAAAGGTGGGAAACTAGGTTGCCAAGGATCCACTTGTAACAATTAGGGATATTTATGCTTGATTCATAAACCCAACTGGATTCAGAGTCCTATCCTCATCTAGATGGAAGACACTTCATTAAAAACATTTATGAACGTCCTTTGATCTAATCATTAATGGATAAGAGGTATGAGAATTGGACTTGATTCCATCACAAAGCCATGCCCATGAGACAAAGCAAACAATAGAATCTAACCAATCCACATCCATCTGAGAGAGTTATGAACATTAGGAAGGGTTCCATCATCCAACCATGCACAGGAAATGATGGTGAACAATAAGGCCTCGTAACTTCATAATCATAACAATTAAAAGAATTACTCAAAGCTATCGCATATCTATTGTAATTTAAGTCACAACAAACCATTAAAAACTATAGGCATTCCTTATAATCAAACTAGGATCAAAATCAGTTCAAAATAAACATGAATCAAAAGGCATAAACAAAAAGTCTCTCATCTCACTACAAGATTCACCTCTTACCTCTAGCTAAGAGGTTTAGCCCATCATAGACATGGTAAACTCAAATCTCTTAAAGGAAAACATCAAAGAAACAAACCAAGGAAGAAAAAGGAGAAGAAAAAACTCTTGTTGTCGTTCCTAGGATCTCTCTCTCTCTCTCTATCTCTATCTCTCTCTTCTCTTTTACTCCATGACTAATTGGATGCCTCTCTCGTCCATCTCTCACTCTCTTTATAGGGCTGGTAGGTCAGCTAGAGTGGTCGGTTGCGTAGCTTTTACGAAGTAAACAAGCAGTTTCTTAAAACTTCTTTCGCAGTAAAATGCAAAATGACTTGCATTTGGAGTGGCTTTTGGACAGTAGATCATCCCAAGATCTTGTTTGGCCTTCATGGATGGATTCATAGCCCTCTTCTCGTGCTTTTAGACGGTTCGGATCAGAGATCCGACCATCATCTGTGCTGTACAACGCCTCGCTACGTCTAGGAAAATCGAATGTGTGTAAGGTGCGAACTGTCCTATGTTGAGATGCTCGGTGGGCCCCACAGTGATGTTTATAGAGAAATCCACCCCGTTCATTAGATTGCTGGCTTGATTTCAATTGGAAAGGAGTGTTTTTTGTCAAGTTTTGGTACAGTCCACTGTATCAAATCAACTCGCCGTTCATCTTGCGTTTTCTGACGATCCACGTGTGTATGTTTGTATGGGCCAAAAAGCCACCATGGTTAGGGTTGTCCCTATCCCCAGGAGCAAATGGATGGTCCAATACACTGATCCAGACGATGAGTGGGGTCCACTAGAAAAACCCAATCGGACGGGACCGTCTGCTGGAACTTTTCACGTAGAGAAGACGGGTCCGCGTGCGCTGACCCATTTTTAGTTTTTGGTGCACGGCCAGTGCCATGTACACGCACTGGCCATGTGGGGTCCATCATGATGTATGTGAGAAATCCTCTTCGTCCATCCATTTTTCCACTATAGGAGTTTCTTGAAACTTCTTCTTTCGCAACAAAACACAAAATGACTTGCATTTGGAGTGGCTTTGGGATAGAAGATTGTCTAAAGAACTTGTTTGTCCTTCATGGATGGGGTCGTGGCCCCCTTCTCAAGCTTTTGGACAGTTCAGATTAGAGATCCGACCATCATCTGGGCCGTACAATGCCCCGCAACGTCCAAGAAAACCGGACGTGTGGAAGGTGCGAACCGTCCCACGTTGAGATGCTCGGTGGGCCCCACAGTGATGTTTTCAAAGAAATCCACCCAGTTCATTGGATTCCTGGCATGATTTTAGTAGGAAATGAGTGTTTTTGGTCGAGTTTTGGTGCGGTCCACTGTATGTTTGCATGAGTCAAAAGGTCACCATGGCTAGGGTTATCCTTACTCCCGAGAGCATATGGACGGTCCAAATCACTAATCCGGACGATGAGTGGGGCCCACTAGAAAAACCCAATCGGATGGGACCGTCCACTGGAACTTTTTACGCAAAGAAGACGGGTCAGCGTATGCTGACCCATTTTTTATTTTTGGTTTATGGCCAGTGCCGTGTACAAGGTGTACACGCACTAGCCATGTGGGGTCCATCGTGATGTATGTGACAAATCCTCTCCATTCATTCATTTTTCCACCATATTTAAAAGGTTGATACCAAATTTGAAGCATATCCAGATATCAAGTGGGCCTCAGATCAGTATTTTAGGGGCTATTCTATACATTGGGCCACTTCCACAAGGATACAATGGCTGAAATTCAACATGTACGGTTAATTTATGGTCTTCATGCCATATATAAAGTTTCGAGCAAAACGGATGGTGGGAACCTTGTGATCTTGCATTCTGGATGATTTTTAAGCCTCTTGGACTTTAATTACTTGATTTTTTCAGATCTTTGGCGTGTAAATTCCTCGATCTTGGTCCCCTAGGGTTTGTCCCTTACCTTGGTAATTTTAGAGCATTAAATCCATACTTTTAATACCCTTTTTAGTCTGGGCTCTTAAATTCATCTTGCAACACAAACATGATTAAAATAGGCCGTTAAACAGTATCGTGTTCGTAAATTCAACTAATAACTGGGGTCTAATATGCAATATTTGACCCTCAAAAAATCTCCAACCAGAATGTAAGACCCATATCTTAGTCCGTACCGTTCCGTAGACTTCCGCGGTCTTACCGGTCGAATTCCGGCAACCTTCGACCCTTAACCGTTATCGACGCGTGACCCTGATTCATATGACGTCAACCTGTTTTGACTTGACCTGAGTTCTGTACCATAGCGACCGCACCGTCGCTGCGGTTTCGATGTCGTGACTTGCGTGCCGAGGCGATACCCTGGTCAAGAGTTGTAGACCGACGTTCGGTGCGAGGAAACGCCGCGCGTTGCGAAACCCAAGGGAATCTCTACAATGTGTCACATCAATCCCATCAATCTATCAATCAATCAACCCATCACATGTCAAGTACATGTCAAGTACACATCACCTTTCACCCATTCCCAAGCAACCACAAAAGTCAAGGATTTCTTACACCTCCCATACCTCTCTTACACAAAAGGCCACAAAAGTCAAGACCTTCTTACACAACCATCATTCACCACATCCATCCATCACCCATCTCTCTCTCTACAACACTCTCTCTCTTTCTCATTTCTCATCTCATTCTCTCCAAGCAAGAAAATCTCACGTATGAGCTCTCCCTCTCTTCCAAAAAATCCAAGGTGGCCCACCTTTCCCTACCCCATCATCTCTCATCTCAACCCTCCATTTCTCATCTCCTCCATTGAAATCCAAGCTAAGGAGCTAAGGAACCCCTAGGAGCAAGACGATCGGATGGTGGGTGCTAGATTATGCTAGTTTTTCATGTTTTGGAGATGGGCTAAGTGAGGCCAACCGATCAATGGTTTGGATCTCACTTGGGACCCTAAGATGTGGCCGATGGCCCACTAGGATCATCATGATCATTCCATGATGGGGCCATTCTCCATGGACCCCATCATAATGTTTATTTTCTTTTGAAAGGTCATCTAGACCATCCATATTGGTGGGAAAAGGATCCCCACCGTTGATTTTAAATTTTAGTGGTCCCATATGTTAAAGGACCTATCCGATTGTATAATTTCTTCAAGGGAGGGTTCATAGTGGCGGAGCCCTCCATCACAAAGCGTGTCCCACTCTCCATGTCTCTCTCCCTTTTTATTTCTTTTTATTTTATTTTATTTTATTTTATGTAATAGGTTTGTGTGGCCCACTTGGATGGGCCCCACCTTGATATATGTCTCCCATGCTCTCCAATCCCTACCCTGGTGGCCCACATCCCTAGCTGGGGCCCACCTAAATGCATGAATTATGTCCAGGGACGCTGGACGTTCCCTGGACGTGGGTTAAAAACAAATATGAGCTTGTCCTTTTAAAGTTCAAAGGTGACCCACTCTCATAGGCCCCACCTTGTTGTATGTGTTCAATCCAAGCCGTCTATCTTCTCACCAATATCATTTTAGCCGTTGGGTAGAAGAATGGGGCTGATCTAAGTATCTGGCGGGCCATAGCATAGGAAATTTTGGTGGTTACCGTTGGAAGAATGTCTAATGTTATTTTCGCACCTAAAAATCCCAAACTTTAGTCTCATTTGGTTTGTTACGAGCTGAAGAATCCAATGGACGGATTGGATTAACTTGATATGGGCCCCACCTATGGAAAACCACAGAAATTTCATAAAAGAGGAGAGAGAGGAAGGTTGGAGCAGCAGCTCCTGCTGGTGTCAGACCAACGCAGGCAGCGCCTGCGCTGCAGCAGGGGGGCGGGGGCGTCCGGCAGGGACCCACGTCTCCAGACGTGGGCCCCACCATGATGTTCATTTGCCATCTGACCGGTCCACAAGGCGGGCCACCCCCAGCAGTGGGCCCCCTCCAAATATTGGCCCCATCCGATGCTCTGGTGGCCCACATCATAGGAAACAGTGTGAATGTACATCTACCATTGAAACCTTCCTATTGGGCCATATAAGTTTTAGATCAAGATGAAATTTGAGTTTTTCCTTTACCCGGGGTTCGTGTGACCTTTGAACGGTTTGGATGAAAAATATACACTATGATGGGCCCCACACGGGAACCCACAGTGATGCTTGTGCCTTGCCTTCAATGTCTAGGCGGACGATGGAGCCCACCCTAATGTATGCGTTTTATTAACGCCGTCCAGCAGCCGCTGGATGGCCAGTGGAAGCCCATCACGATGTATGTATTTCATCCGTCCCACAGACGGTGGTGCTGGGGCCCACGGTGATGCAGGTGCACCGTCCAAACTCTGTGGACCCCGCCATGATGCATGTGATGCATCCAGACCGTCCATCCACTTGGAAAGATTATTTTAAGGCATGATTTGAAAAATGTGACCACCTGTGATCAAGTGGGTCACCTATGTATGGGTTAGGCCCATTTGATTATAAAAATGGCCCATGGGATTAGGAATATTTGATTTATTTAAGACCCATGAGTTAGGCCCATTTGACTTATAAGAAGGCCTATGGGTTAGGCCCATTTGATTTGAATATGGCCTATGGGTTAGGCCCATTTGATTTGAATAAGGCCCATGGGTTTTGACCCATTACAATGCACTTAAGGCCCATTGGTGTGGCCCATTGATGTGACCCATTGATGAATAAAAGGCCTATATGATAGAGCCCATTTGATGTATTTAAGGCCCAAAGGGATGTACCTAAGGTCCATTGCAATGTGTGAGCCCAACACGGTTTATGTAACGATATTTGCGACGATCGTGCCTTGGGAGCAATGATGGTTTGACGTCCACATTGCGAGTGTAATGTTGGTTGGATGTCCACATTACGACTCTCCTTAGGGCCCATTATTAGGCCCATACTTATTATGTAAAGGCCGTCCAGGCCCATCTGTATTGTAAGAATAGTTCATCTCATTATACATGTTAGTATAATTCCATGACTCATGATCATATGCATCATATGTATGCTTGATATGAGAGGTGACTGATCATAGCATATGCCTTCGAGCAGGTTATTTATGGGCTCCCAATTAGGTGGTGCTGCCCGACATGAGCGCACGATACACGCAGGATTTGTTGCATGATTGGATAGTGTGATTCATGCATTTCGCATTGTGTGATATGGTTGTTGTACGCCCTAGCGACATCAGGGCTGTAGCCTCCACAGACGTATTGTGGTTGGCAGGATTGGATATCAGAAATCTTGTTCTACTTGGGGTGCTATAGATATCCCTGGGTGAAAGTCCCTAAACCCTTATGGTACCAAGAGGTTGCTTTAACGTCTAGACCAAGTGGGTAGATGAGCGTTGAGTGCCGATTACCAGACAGTTGCGCTCTCCACTGTGTCGTGGTCGGTTGGAAGAGGGTGCGGCCTTACCCATCCGAGTGTAGGGGACAATGCTAGGCTGAGTTTGACCAGCTCGAGGAATGGGTCCACTATCGACGAATCGCGCCCGATATTGGCAGACGGATAGTGAGGTCTCTTTGACTTACCTTATTACGCGTGATGTGGCGACAATTTGGTTTAGAGTGTACTAGACCCCGGTGATATCCCATATTTGAGCTGTATTGATGTGTGGACATAGATGAGGATCCGTATGCTTGAGTTGCATTGCACATCGCATGGCCTTGGGATGGCCGATACCATTCATGTCTTGCATCACATAGCCTTGGTACGGCTCATGATATTATGGATCCATCTGTATATTCCGCATTACTCCGACATTGCATGTTCATATTACTACCTTGCGCACACACTTTCACCACCCTCTAAGCTTTCTATAAGCTTATGCACGACCGTTGCGTGCAGGTGACATTGGCTCGCAGCAGCGCTGAGGCAGGAGCACGTTGCAGATCGTTTTAGAGTTTTTGTTCTTTACCATTGTATTTCCCTTTATGCTCATTGTACTTGTAAAGTTTTTGATCATAGTGGAAATGTAATGGAGTTCTTGGTTGTTGTTTGTGGGTTATGCCTTTGGTTATGCTTATGACGAATTAAACTGACGTTGAAAATCCTCCTCGTAGCATCCCAGGATCGAAACCTGGCGAATGGGCACTTGGAGCCGAGAATGGGGTTATATGGAGGCTGTCGGCGCCGGATTCGGTGATCGGGAATTTTGTGAGCCCGATTTCTGAGTTTGGGGCGTGACATAGAATTTTGCTAGTCTTGAGCAAAGTATGCCAAAAATAAGTTGAGAACTATAAGATAATTTTTATAAATTCGAGTGATTTTTGAACAACAATCCAGTCAATAGAATTATAAGATTCATGAATGTTGGGCGTTACTTTCTCCTGGACTCAAGCACATGGTAAACTTCATAGTCAAGTTTAAAGTATTAATCCATTGATTAGAAAAATTCTAAACATTGAGTTCCATGGGTGTATAGTGAAACTAAAACTTATCACAATCAAAGCGTCAATTCTTTATTTTCATGATAACATTGATAATCACAAGAGCATTCAAGATAACCAAACCTAAACCAAAACTTGCCTTGCAGTTTAACTTTTGATTTTTCCATCGATGGCTTTTACGTTATGTCAACCTTTTAAAGGTAAAGCCAAGGGGGCAATCGAATCCTCACCTATAGGGAGCAAACCCATAGTGAAGACCATTTGCCCAACCCTTTTCAAAGCCAACAATTTTTTAAGATATGTATTATTTTTTTCTTTGAACATGATGGACAAATTCCTCAGGTTGGCTCCTTCCATGTCTAGTGACTACCAAGTTAACAATTCAATATCGAGTTGAAGTTTTAACGTGTAGGCCAGGTGTGACATGTGAAATCATGACTCAATCAATGTTTAAAATTTCTAATCATGAATTAACAATTCAACTTAACTGTGAAATTTAACAAATAACTGAATCCAAGAGTTATAAATTACCAAAATTACGTATCTTATGCATCTAAATCAAAGATGGCTGTCAAAATCACTTCGAATTCATAAAAATTTTCTGAATTTTTTTTTAAATTTTCACAATTTTTGCTCAAGACTGAGAAAACACTGATTAGGTAAATTAATCTCTCCCATCCCCAACCTAAAATCTACATTGTCCTCAATGTAAAAGATATAAGCATGCAATGCATAGGAGACAACGAAAGTAAATGAGAAGTGATGGAAAGATAGTACCTGATGACGGAGTTAAGCAAATTTTTTTTTAAAGAGATTTCAACGTGAAGGCGGCTTGGCACAAGAGTTAATCCAACGAAAGCAAACTATCCTAAAACAACAGGAAAGCAAACTAACCTAACGGCATAAAGCTGACTAACCTAGAACGACAAAAAGTAAACTACCTTAGTTCTATGAAAGTAATGAACCTACCTATACCTCCATCAGACTAGGAGATCAATCCTGGTAAACAGGATCATTTAGAGGCATGGATGTATCCTCTAAATCAGATTTCTCAACTAATGGCTTTAATTGATTTTCATTTACTTTAACCTCATTGCCATTGTCTGGATTCTGAATCTCAACAGCCCTAAGAGGATAAACATTGATAACAGTGAAAGGGCCAGTCCAACAAGATCGGAGCTTACCCAGGAAGACATGTAACCGAGAATCATATAAAAGGACTTTCTAACCTGGCGTGAATGATTTTCGATAAATATGTTGGTCATGATATGCCTTCATCCTGTCCTTATAGATTCTCGAGTTCTCGTACACATCGTTCTGGATTTCTTCAAGTTCATTTAGTTGAAGTTTGCATAGCAAGCCAGCGTTGTCTAGATTTGTAACGCCGCGAAAATTGAGGATTCAGCAAAGGCTCAACTCTTGAGATTCGATGCATCACTTATGCAACATAGATAATGATGTTTAAATGTTGTCCATATTAGTGCATTAAACATGAGTGAGATTATTATAAAATAACAAATCATACTACAGGTGTAATTAAATTAAACAAGCGAAAGACTTAGGTACTTGAATTATAACATAAAAATGTTTCACCATCCAGAGTATGAATCTGTTCCAGGATGAATATATACAAGTGTTTGTTCCAAAATTTACAAAATATCAAAATGTAACTGTCCAACTAATCCATGTAACCCTGTAATCCCTTCGAATCAGGACAAGGTCTACAGAGACCCGCTTGATTGCTGAACATAGGAGAATTCCTCCTCATTATCATGAAGTCCATTTCAGCTGTATAGGCTCCATCATCACCTGTATCTACAACAGATTCTGGTTAGTGTTTTAAAACACCGTCCCAATGTGGGAGTGAGTGATAAACTCATTGGTATTATAAGGCAAAGGTTAACATGTTATCAATTCAGTCAAGAAGTAAAGATAAAGCAATACAACAATCATATCCTAAGTACTTTTGTTAATGCAGAAATAGTATGTTGTAATGATGCATGCCCTCGCCTGCACTCCCACAGTGACATCATCTCACGATTGTGCATGACAAAATCCCTAAACGTGCTCTTCCTCGTCAAAGCACATGCAATGCGATGCATGGTCGTATTAGAGAATACTTAATTAGGCTTATTCATATAATAAATTCGGGAAGCTTAGGTACCTCCCTTTTTATCAATAGCCCAAACATGGATCCATTTAGGGTTGTTAATCCTAGCTAATCACATACAATAGGAAAGTTATAGGGCATCACCCCTGAAGGAAGCAGTGGATACGTAAGTTGCGAGTTTACACTCAAGGTTACTAAACAAAAGCTCGCCACCTCAGCGTAGGCCTAATTTATACTCGAGGTTGCTACGGGAAGGCTCGTCACCTCAGCGTAGGCTGACAACATGAATACAGTGTCCATACCAACGTATTCGACACATGAGTTTGGGTTGCTCACTGGTCACTACGGGGAGTTTCGTCACCCTAGCGTAGGCAGACAGCTCGACCACGATGTCACATACCACCATGCTCAGCTCATGAGTCTTAGCGGATATTGGTACCATAGTTGAAACGGGCTTTACATTGGTAAGTGGTACCTTAGATTCAAACAGTGGTGTACATACATGGTAAACACATAATAGGCCAATCAGGTTATTTGACAAGTGCGATTGGTATGAGAATATGTTGAATTAATCAACATAGACTGCGTAAACACTCCGTGTGGCCTAATCACTGTCGACAATCAGCGTATGACTCGGATTCCTCGAATGTATCTAACGTGGTGAAACTAGTTCGACCACTCAATCAAGAGCCATTACCGATTGCCTGGACTAATTGGTAGTCCCAAACAGACTCAGATGCAATAGGGAATCACATATGTTACTCATAACAGCATTTAACAAACAATACAAACATAAATCTTATTTCAGCATTTTATCAAACACATTAGACAAATTATTATACATATGTGTTTCATCCATGAATCAAGTAATAGCAATTTACATTATATAAGGGAAACTACCAATATGGATACGGTAGTTGAGAATCCCATATCAACACCCTTGTTATAAGCGATTTACCAAACAATTACTTATTAAGACATTTTATCAAACACTTAAACTACATAATATTACATACATAAAATAAATCAATTATAGCATATATTATGGCAAATCCCTTCATAAGGGAGTTGTCATAGATGTAGCAAACATTTATTCTAGGTTAATAGTCATGGCAAGCATAAAACAGAATTTCACTTTCATTTAAACATTTCAACAAACACAAGGAATGCATTATATATTCACATAGTTTACACACATGTATAGTTTATCGAATACATTGTAACTAAGATGATATGACAACAATTAAGCCAGACATAAATCATTGGTGACATTGAAAGCCTTGAAAATGATAACTTAAACATTTATAGTCCTCACCTTTTGTCGGTACGCCCGTTACGAACTCGGTTTGTACACTACGTCCCCATCTACAACACAACAACTTCCTAAATCACGAAATAGGTTAGTTATTTCTTCGATTTCTCTACTTGGATTCCTAAAAAAAGATTAGGGTTAGGATTTCTTACATAAGTCGAAGTTGGAATGACCCGTGTAGCTAGATGTAGAGGCGATCTAATGCGTGTAGTTGTAAGAGAGAAACACTACCTCGATCTCCCCAACTCTCTCTCTTCTCCTCACTCTTTTCTCTTCTTTTCTCTCTTCTCTCTCCTAGGGTTTGGAGGAAAATCGTATGGAATGGAAATGGAGTGGTTTAAGGTTCTTAAATAGGCTTAGAAGTGATGTCAATGGCCTTAGGGCCTTGGTATACTTAGGCTATAGCCAAAAGGTGTCTGTTTCAGGTAAACGGAGCTCATTTGGAGGCCCATTACGAACTTGCATCATGAAGTAAGTTCCCTAACCATGAATCTAAGCCAGGTCATGATTTTGGTTTGATTGGATTTGTGGATCGACCGTGGAGGACATGTATCAGTTCAACGGTCATTGTCACTCGATCAGGGCCACGAGTATACGGACATGTGTAGGGAAATTTCCCTAATCCATGGGTAAAGTTTGGTCAGAAACTGATGTTCTGAGGTCTTCAATTTCTCCCATAAGCGAATAGTCCAAGTCACTTAAGTTCTGGTTCATTTTCTAAAGATATTCGTATTTCTCACATACTTTGCTCTGGGATCAAGTTGTGCATTTCTGGATACTATTTGAGCTCAATTCCCACAATGGCTATCAAGCCTAATTAGGCGGTTATAACCATATAGTTTCACGGTAATTGGTTTTTCGACGCATGATCCAGGTCCGATACAGAGTTTCAATGTGCTCCCGAGAGCAACTAGGTTTTGAGATTTCTCCTAGGTTTTTAAGTAATGTTGAGTTAACGATATTAATGGTTTTGGGTCTTGTAATTCGTATAGATAGTGGTCCAAGATAATTTCACTAATTATTTAGTTTAGTACTTAATTAATTTTCATCTAATTTCTACAGAATTCGATCCTTAGTAATGTTTGCTTGAGGTGATACTCGAGTCATTATACGAATTTTTCCGAGACGTTACAATCTAACTCCCTTAAAGAAAAATTTTGTCCTAAAAAATTAGTACTTTTTCAAACTCCTCGAGAATCTGAGGGTAGTTCTTATGGACCTCGGCTTCCGTTTCCCAAGTAGTTTTTCCTCAGTGTGTCGAGTCCACAGTACCTTCACAAGCAGGATTACTTTGCTGCATCGCACTTGTTCCTTCCTATCAAGTATATGTGTTGGTCACAGTACATAAGTAGCATCTTCACTCAACTGTACCTTCTCCCATTTGATAATATGGGAAGGATTAGGAACGCATTTCTTCAGCATCGATATGTGAAATACGTTGTGCACGCCGGCGAGTGGTGTGGGCAGGGCGAGATGATATGCTATCACACCCACTCGATCCAGAATCTGGAATGGGCCTATGAATCTTGGCCTAAGTTTTCCCTTCTTGCCAAAGTGAAGGACTCCCTTCATGGGGAAAATCTTAAGAAACACATGGTCCCTAACCTTAAATTCTAGTTGTCATTGTCTGGTATCAACATATCTTTCTGTCTGTTCTGTGTTACAAGAAGTCGACGCCTGATAATGTCGATCTTCTCTGAGGTTTCCTGTACTAAGTCTGGGCCAATCAGACTCTTCTCACCCACTTCTGCCCAACAATGCGGTGCTTGACATGGACGCCCATACAATGTGTAACACCCCAGATTTTTGCCAACCTGGAGTTAGGCGTCCTTAGGCAATGGGTCAACCATATCACTCTCAGAACTCAATTCCAAAGCCAAATAAATCATTTAGAACCTAATTCTTTAAAAATTTAACGTGAATTAGCTAGCGCTACACTAGATTTCCTGTAAAATTAGCACCAACCGCTTTAAATACGATCTGTAAGACCCAAAACCTATAGAATCATTGACGCTATCTTACCCTAAAATCTAGGATCAAACTCTAAACCTGTTTGTTCTCAGGAACCCTTTGAAACTTTATATTAAATCTAGACCACGTGTCGAAAGTCCGATAGTGAAAATCTTAGACAATTACGACCGCCTAGTTGGACTTGACAATCATTTCAAAAATCAAGCCCAACCGATATCCGGAGACCATTTTACTGAGTCCGGAGTGAAGAGAGTGAGAAAAGGAAAATATTTAGAAAATTAATTCAATTTTTAATAAATCTGGCACGTGTCTCTTGTGCGACATTTTTAAGCGTTTTGACTGTTAGTATTCGACCAAATTTTACCCTCGGATCAGGATAGGTGACCCTTACATGTCATAGCACTTGTGGCCCTGATCGGGTTCCGGTGACCCCTGAACTGAAACTGGTCCACCATGGTCGATCTGGAAACCCGATCGGACTGAAAACTTAGCTTGACCTAGATCCAATATTAGAGAGCTTAAGTCTGACCGGATTTAGTAACAGGACCTCTAGAAGTGCTCCGTTGGATCGGAACAGACCCGATTTGGATATAACCTAAGTATACCTTGGACCTAAGTCTATATAGGTGAGTTTTTAGCTTATAAAAAGGCCTTAAACCCTCTCCCATTCAGCCCATACAAATTTGAGAGAAACCTTAGGAGAGAGAAGAGAGAAAAGAGAGAAAAAGTGTGAGAGAAGTGGGAGAACCTTCCTTCTATTCTTCCCTGCTGATTTACATGCTTACCCATCGCTTTACAATCGCTATCTTGGCGATTCTGGCGTCATTCTTAGGTAAGAAAAGCCTAGCCCTAACTTATTTTATGGTTTCCATTGATGCTAGTAGCTAGATAGCAAACCTAGCTTGTATTGCAGGTTAATATTCCACATATATGAAGACTTAGAGATTCCATCGACTTCTTTACGCTTCTACGACGTAAGGTGTGGATTTTAGACACTTAAATTACCTATTTTCAAAGATTTCAATGTCGTTTAATGGTAGATTGTTGACAAGAATGTTGTTTGACATGTACAACATGCTGTCTGTTTTTCATTTCGAATACGTACGAAGAATATGAGATTTAGATTATTTTAGGTATTTGTAGGAAACACTGTATACGTACGTATTTTGCTGATATGATTGCCATGAGTATTTTTCGTGCATATATGCTAGTTATGGATGTATGACCTATTTGGAAAAAGGATTCACCCGAATATATGTTTCGGCCAACGTACGCTATGTATGTTATTAAGTATAGTCTAAGTGTTTGTTGGAATGCCTAAATCAATATGATTTATGCCTGCCATATGCTTTGAATGTAAGAACATGATTGTTGTGTATTAGACAACTCCTTGATATAAGGATCTGTCATATTATATGTTGAAATCAACATACTTCAAGTACGTTGGAGTTGAGTAGTCTAAGTATTTGTATAAATGTATGTATTAGTAAGTATTGAGTAAATGGTGTTGTAGATTAGCGTTGAGACTGGATTCTCAACTAATTTAATGATGTACATGATTTCCTCCATGCTTGTTGTATTTCAATTGATTACATTATGTGTGAAGTACTCGTGTATGGTTAGCTGCTTATGATGTATGTTATAATATGCTGATAACATGCTAAAATTTCTTGTATTTCAATTCTCTCCCTCATATGATTATTGATTTAGATTACATGTGCTTGGGGCTATACTCTAGTCCAGGTAGTCGGTAACAGTTTAGAACTCGTGGTTGGATTCTATTCACCACGAAGGATGTGTATGACGAACCCGAGTCGTACTAGAGTCGTCGACAGT
Organism: Magnolia kwangsiensis; assembly: GCA_037074715.1. Taxonomy (NCBI): domain Eukaryota; kingdom Viridiplantae; phylum Streptophyta; class Magnoliopsida; order Magnoliales; family Magnoliaceae; genus Magnolia; species Magnolia kwangsiensis. Next base: position 103,119,730 of record CM073576.1, on the reverse strand, counting down.
GGTTAGGCCACTTCATGCCGGTCGATTCAACGTGCGCTCGCGCTAGTCGGACTCATCAAGTAACCTGATTGACCGTTGTATGTTCACCTTGTATTCATCATAACTGCTTGAACCTAGGGTACTGAACTTACCGGTGATAACCTTGATAACCGTGGTACCTTGATCCACTAAGACTCATGTGCCGGGTATGGTGGTATGGGACACTGTGGTCGAGCTGTCGACCTACGCTGGAGCCATAAACCTCCCTGTAGTGACCAGTGAGCAACCTAGACTCGTGAGCAGATTATGGTGGTATGAGACACTATATTCTTACTGTCGGCCTATACTGATAAGGTGATGGGAGAGCGGTGCAACGAGTGCATGCAATAGCCCTGACAGCCCTTTGTAGTGACCTCGAGCGTATTCTGAGCCTACGTGAGGCGACGACCCTTTCGTAGCAACAAGAGTACAACTAGGCCTGTATTGATAAGGTGATGGGGGAGCGGAGCAACGAGTGCATGCAACAGCCCTTACAGCCCTTGCAGTGACCTAAAAATATATCATCATATGAGACTATTAGGAGTGATGACCCTAGACAGGATCCTTGTTGGGAATGATATAATGGAAGTACCTTAGTTTTCCAATCCTGCTGTATGAAAAGAACTAATAACAACTCGGTAATCATATTCATATCGCACTGCATGTTTCTGAAAGACGTGGAGCACTGAGGGAAGAAAGCATGCCGCGGACGTAAGATGGTGTCGTATGAGGGAGTATGTCAGCGAGGGCATCCATCATGTCATTTCATTCTTGCATTAATCACAGTGTTTAGGAATGTTTGAATTGCTTGCTTTATCATTATCGCTTGATTGATTTGATAACATGCTAATCTTTGTTCTATGATTCCACTGAGTTAGCTACTCACTCCCACGTTATGGGACGGTGTTGTACACACCAAACAGTTTATGTTTTAGTTTCAGATGATGGCGTTGCTTGCGAAGCAGAGCTGAACTTGATGATGATGAGGAAGATCCCTCCTATATGCAGATTCTGATTAATGGAATTACAGGGTTACTGATTAGATGCCAATGCACTTGGTATTTTGCCTTTTATTTACACACCCATATATATCCTTTCTTTCTATTTTGGAGTATACATGTATATGTTTAACCTGGTAACATGTTCACACTATGGAGACTTACAACAGTTCATATATTTTATATATCTATCACATTCTTCCGCTTGCTAATTTAACTGTCTCTAGAGTATGATATGTTGTTTTGGCTTAATCCACTTCATGTTTTATGCACTATTACAGTCAACATTCATTCATCATTAAAAATGTTGCATAAGTGATGTTCTGAAACTCAGGAGTGGAGTTTATCCTCGACCCCCAATTTTCAGGGCGTTACATAATGCTTAGTAGGGAGCCATGCCGATGCTTGCTTAGAAACTGTTATTATAAGCGAACTCATCATAGGGAAGACAGTCATCCCAACTGTCCTTGAAATTGAGCACACATGTCCGTAACATATCTTCTAACATCTGATTTACCCGTTCTGTTTGCCCATCAGTTTGTGGGTGGAACGCGGTACTGAACTTTAGTTTTACCCCCATTGCTTTCTGGATTTGAGTTTAGAAGATAGACATGAATCGCGTGTCTCGATCCAACATAATCTCCATAGGTACTTCATGCAGACATAGTACTCCTTGATGTGTAGCTTAGCTAAATCGTCTGCTGAGTTTGAAACTCCAATAGGGAGAAAGTGGGCCAATTTCATCAATCGGTCCACGATCACCCAAATGGAGTCGTGTCCCTTCCTCGTGTTCGGTAACTCGGAAATAAAATCCATAGATATGAAATCCCACTTTCATTTAGCTATGGGCATGGGCTGAAGCAATCCATGAGGCTGGCGATGCTCGGCCTTGACCTGCTGGCACGTGAGACAATGGAATACAAAATCTGTTATGTAGGCTTTCACGTTGTACCACGAATATGAACACTTCATATCTCGATACATCTTTGTACTACCAGGATGCATCGCCATCTTCGAATTATGAGCAGCTTTGAGAACTTCCTTTCTCTAGTCATGAAGATTTGGGATGCATAGGCGGCCATGATAATGTAAACCCCCATCCGAGCCAACTCTCCATTCAGAGTCTTCATCGTCAATTGCTTGCTCTCTCATTTTCACTAGAAGTTCATCCTCTTTCTATGCCGCAACAATTTAGTCATCAATAAGTGGCTACACGCGGATGTGCGCAACACCCTCGAATGACTCCTCTACTGTAAGCTTCTATTCAAAGTCTGGCACAAATTCTACCATGTTCCATTCTTCAATCATTAATGGATCCACAAATTCTATTGTCTTCTTACGGCTCAATGCATCTGCCACAAGGTTGGCCTTACCAGGATGGTAGGAGACTTCAAACTTAAAGTCTTTCAAGGTTTTCTGTAACACCCCAGATTTTTGCCAACCTGGGGTTAGACGTCCTTAGGTAATGGGTCAACCATAACACCTTGGTAACCTTTCAGAACCCAATTCCAAAGCCAAAGAAATCATTTAGAATGAAATTCTTTAGAAATTTAATGTGAATTAGCCAGCGCTACACTAGATTTCCTGCAAAATTAGCACCAACCACTTTAAATACGATCTGTAAGACCCAAAAGCTGTAGAATTGTTGACGCTACGTTACCCTAAAACCTAGGATCAAACTCTAAACCTGTTTGTTCTCAGGAACCCTTTGAAGCTTTGTATTGGATCTAGAACACGCGTCGAAAGTCCGATATCTATAATCTTAGACCATTATGACCGCCTAGTTGGACTTGACAATCATTTCGAAAATCAAGCCCAATTGATGTTCTGAGGCTATTTCATTGAGCCTGGAGCAGGGAGTGTCAAAAAGAGTGAAATTATTTATAAATTAAATGTGATTTAAATAAACCCGGCACGTGCCGCTTGTGGGTTAAGTATAAGCATTCAAACCGTTGGAATCTGACCCAAATACACCCTCGGATCAGGGAACATTTCCCACTCATGTCAGTGTACATGGAATCCTCGATCGAGTTTCGGTGATCGCTGAACTGAAACTGGTCCACCACGTGCGATCTGGAAACCCTATCGAACTGAAAATGTAATGTGATCAGGATCCAGCATCCACAAGCTTAAGTCCGACCGCATTCAGTCAGGGGACCTCCAGAAATGCTCTTTTGGATCGGGAAAGACCCGATTTGGCTATAACCCAAGTATACTTTGACTTAAAGTTTATTTTGGTTATGTTTAGGCTTATAAAAGGGCCTTAAACCCTTAGCCTTCTAACCCATATGAATTTGGGGAAAACCCTAGGAGAGAAGAGAGAAAAGAGAGAGAAAGTGGGGGAGAAGTTGGAGCTTTCTCCTGGGATTCTTCCCTGCTGCTCCACGTGCCAAAGCCATCCACTTGCATCATTATCCTGGCGATTTTGGCGTCATTCTTAGGTAAGAAAAGCCTAGCCCTAACTTGTTTTAGGGTTTCCATTGATGCTAGTAGCTAGATAGCTAACCTAGCTTGTATTAAAGGTTAATATTCCACGTATACGAAGACTTAGAGATTCCATCGACTTCTTTATGCTTCTACGACGTAAGGTGTGAATTTTAGATGCTTAGATTACCTGTTTTCAAAGCTTTCAATGTCGTTTAATGGTGGATTGCTGATAAGGATGCTATTTGACATGTAGAACATGCTGTTCGTTTTTCATTTCGAATACATACGAAGAATATGAGATTTAGGGTATTTTAGGTATTTGTAGGAAATACTGTATACGTACATATTTTGCTGATATGATTGTCATGAGTATTTACCGTGTGCCTATACTAGTTATACGTGTATGATTTTTTTGGCGAAGAGATTCGCCCTAATGCACATATTGGCCGACATATGCTATGTAGACTAATGTGTGTAGACTAACTGTTTGTTGAAATGCCTAAATCAATATGATTAATGCCTGCCATATATTTTAAATGTAAGACATGATTGTTGTGTATTAGACATCCCCTTGATATAAGGATCTGTCATATTATATGTTGAAATCAACAAACGTCAAGTACGTTGGAGTTGAGTAGTCTAAGTGTTTGTATAAATATATGTATTAGTAAGTATTGAGTAAATGGTGTTGTAGATTAGTGTTGAGACTGGATTCTCAACTAATTGGATGATGTACATGACTTCCTCCATGCTTGTTGTATTTCAATTGATTTCCTTATGTGTGAAGTACTTGTGTATGGTTAAATTGTCTATGTTGTATCTTATAACATGTTGCTAACATGCTTGAATTATTTATTATTTCAATGTTGTTTATCTCATTTGATTACTGATTCACATTACATGTGCTTGGGGCTATACTCTAGTCCAGGCAGTCGGTGACAGTTTAGAATTCGTGGTTGGATTCTATTCGCCACGAAGGATGTGTATGACGAACCCGAGTCATACTAGAGTCGTCGGCAGTGGTTAGGCCACACGAAGTGCTTGTACACTTCATGTCGGTCGATTCAACGTGCGCTCGTGCTAGTCAGACTCATCAAGTAACCCGATTGACCGTTGTATGTTCACCTTGTATTCATCATAACTGCTTGAACCTAGGGTACTGAACTTACCAGTGATAACCTTGATAACCGTGGTACCTTGATCCACTAAGACTCATGAGCCAGGCATGGTGGTATGGGACACCGTGGTCGAGCTGTCGGCCTACGCTGGGGCCACAAACCTCCCCGTAGTGACCAGTGAGCAACCCAGACTCGTGAACTAATTGTGGTGGTATGGGACACTATATTCGAGCTATCGGCCTACACTGATAAGGTGATGGGAGAGCGGTGCAACGAGTGCGGGCAACAGCCCTTTGTAGTGACCTCGAGCGTACTCTGAGTTTACGTGAGGCGATAACCCTTCCGTAGGAATAAGAGTACAACTAGGCCTGTATTGATAAGGTGATGGGGGAGTGGAGCAACGAATGCGTGCAACAGCCCTGACAGCCCTTGAAGCGACCTAGAAATATATCATCGTATGAGACTACTAGGAGTGACGACCCTAGATAGGATCCTTATTGGGAATGATATAAGGGAAGTATCCTAGTTTCCCAATCCTACTGTATGAAAAGGACTAATAACAACTCGGTAATCATATTCATATCGCACTGTATGTGCCTGAAAGATGTGAAGCACTGAGGGAAGAAAGCATGCCGCAGACGTAAATGGTGTCGCAAGAGGGAGTATGTCAGTGAGGGCATCCATCATGTCATTTCATGCTTGCATTAATCACAGTATTTAGAAATGTTTGATTGCTTTCTTTACCATTATCGCATGATTGATTTGATAACATGTTAATCTTTACTTTATGATTCCACTGAGTTAGCTACTCAATCCCACGTTATGGGACGGTGTTGCGCACACCAACCAGTCTCTATTTTAGTTTCAGATGGTGGCGATGCTTGCGAAGCAGAGCAGGACTTAATGATGAGGAGGAGGATCCCTCCTATATGTAGGTTCTGATTGATGGGGTTACAGGGTTACTGATTAGATACCAATACACTTGGTATTTTACCTTTTATTTACACACCCCCGTATATTCTCTTCTTTTTATTTTAGAGTATACATGTATTTAGTTAACCTGGTAACATGTTCACACTCTGGAGACTTACAACAGTTCATATATTTTATTTATCTATTACATTCTTCCGCTTGCTAATTTAACTGTCTCTAGAGTATGATATGTTGTTTTGGCTTAATCCACTTCATGTTTTATGCACTATTACAGCTGACATTCATTCATCATTGAAAATGTTGCATGAGTGATGTTCTGGAACTCGGGAGTGGAGTTTATCCTCGACCCTCGATTTTCAGGGTGTTACATTTCCATCCATCATTGTTGCCTCATATTCAAGTCTCTCTGTGTGAATATGTACTTGAGGCTCTTGTGGTTGCAAAAGAGCTCGAACTCCTCTCCGTAGAGGTAATGTCTCCAGAGCTTTAATGCAAAGATAACTACTGCCAATTCTAGGTCATGCGTAGGGTAGTTTTCTTCATGTTTCCTCAACAGTCACAATGCATGGGCAATCACTCTATCTTTCTGCATAAGAACACAACCCAAACCAACACGAGACACATCAGTGTATATTGTATATCTGACCCCTTGCTCTGAGAATACTAACATGGGTGCGGACGTCAACTTGCCCTTCAGTTCCTGAAAAGCTGCTTCTGCCTTCTCATTCCAGGTAACCTTAGGATCCTTTTGTAACATCCCGAAAATCGGGGGTCGAGCAAAAACCCAACTCCCGAGTTCCAAAATGTTATTTATGTAACATGGATATGTATGATTGAATGTTGTCTGTGATAATGTATTAAACATGAGTGAGATTAAGCCAGAACAGCATATCATACTCCAGAGACAGTGAAATCTGCAAGCGGAAGACTGTAATAGTATGTATAATGTACATAAACTGTTGTATGTCTCCAGAGTGTGAATATATTACCAGGTTATACACATACATGTATACTTCAAAAGTAAACAAAAAAGAATATACATGAGGGCGTTAAAAATTCAAAATGACAAATGTCAAGGTATCTAATCAACCTCCCTGTAATCCCGTCAATCAGAACACGCATAAAGGAGGAATCCTCCTTCTCATCATCAAGTCCAGCTCCGCCTCAAAGGCCGCGCCATCATCTGCAATCACAAAAGGGACTGGTGGGTGTCCGGAAACACCATCCCGTAACGTGGGAGTGAGTGATCAACTCAGTGGGATAAGAGAGCAGGGATTAGCATGTTCACAATTCAATCACGCGATAATAGTAAAGCAGTAAATCAGACAATCCTAATACTGTTGTTAATGCAAGATGACATGACGTGATGTATGCCCTCACCGACGATCACCCTCATGCGGCAACATCTTACGACCGCGGCATGCCACACTCCCTAGAGTGCTCCACATCTTCCAGGCACATGCAATGCTATGGTGATATGATTTCCAAGTTGTTATTAGTCCATTCAAACAGCAGGATTGGGAAACTAAGGTACTTCCCTTGTATCAATCCCAACACGGATCCTGTCTAGGGTCGTCACTCCTAGTAATCTCATACGATGTATATTTCGTAGGTCACTGCAAGGGCTGCCAGGGCTGTTGCTCGTACTCGTTGCACCGCTCCCCCATCACCTTATCAATACAGGCCTACTGTACTCTACTGCACGGAAGGGTCGTCGCCTCCCGTGGACTCAGAATACGCTCGCGGTCACTACAAAGGGCTCGTCGCCTGATCAGTGTAGGCCGACAGCTAGAATATAGTGTCCCATACCACCATAATCTGCTCACGAGTCAAGGTGCTCACTGGTCACTACGGGGAGGTTTGTGGCCCCAGCGTAGGCTGACAGCTGGACCACGGTGTCCCATACCACCATGCCCGGCTCATGAGTCTTCGTGGATCAAGGTACCACGGTTAATAGGGTTTACAATGGTAAGTTCAGTACCCTAGGTTCAAGCAGTTATGATACATACAAGGTGAACAAACATTGGCCAGTCGGGTTACTTGACGGGCTCGACTAGCGCGATCGCATCTCAAGTTGAACGACATGAAGTGCGTAAAACACTTCGCGTGGCCTAACCACTGCCGCCAACTCTCAACCCGAATCACGTTCATCGACGCGTCGTTCGTGGCTATGACCAGTCAGCCACGAATTCGCTCGGTTACCGACTGCCTGGATTAAGTCAAGTCCCACACATCTATGGAATTACATTAACACTATATACCAGGGTATTGGAATTGAAATACATCGTGTGAGCATGTTAACACATGTTATAACATTCAACTTAAACAAATCTTCAAGGCATACCTTCCATGCATATTCAACTTAAGCAAATCTTCAAGGCATACTTCCTATGCATGTAATGCAATCATGCATAAGGTCAACATGTAGGAAATCATTTAGGTCAGCATTTTAATCATGAAATCAATCTCAAACTACTACATAACATCATTCAATACAATACATACTAGTACAAGCATTTATACAAACACATACACTACACACTTAAGTCCACATAGAGTATGTCGACCCAAAGTGCGCAACTAGGCAAATCTCTTCGCCAAACTAATTATACACGCATTCCTAACTTCCTAATGCGACAACAAACCATGTCAATCACATCAGCAAAATATGAATGTAAACAGTACTTCCTACAAATGACTAAAATGCCCTAAATCTCATATTCTTCGTTAGCTTACGAAACGGGAAACGGAGAGCATTTTGTACATGTCAAACGGCGATGCCGTCAAGAATCTACTATTAAACGACATTGAAAGCGTTGGGAACCGTCAATCAAAGCGTCTAAAATCCTCACCTTATGTCTTGTAGACTCGGGAATTGAAACGGAGCGTATACGCTTCGTCTACAGCGAGTAAGGAGCCTAATACACAAGATCCATAAGCTACATCGCTATGGAAACAAGGAAAACTCAAATCAACAACTATTTAGGGTTTTTACTTACCTAGGATCGCGGTGGAATCGTCGGGAAAGCGGTAGAGGTGTGTTGCTTAAGCACGTGCAACGCGTAGTACAAGTGGCAGGAAGAACTCTCCCACACTCTCACAATCTCCCACCTTTTTCTCTCTCCCAAGCTAGGGCTTCTCTCAAATTCGGATGGGAGAGAGGAGTGAGGGTTTCAACCCCTTTTATAGCCAACAACATGCCCAAAATAGGCTTGGGAACAATGTTTACTTGGTGCCTAACCAAATCGGGGCCGTTTCGGTCCAAAAGGGCATTTCTGAAGGTCCCCAGGCCAAATGCGGTCGGACTTAAGCTCATGCATACTGGATCTAGCACACATCCAGTTTTCAGACCGGTAGGGTTCCCAGATCGCACGTGGCGGTCCAGTTTCAGTTTAACGGTCATCGCACCAAGATCAGGCCTATAAGTCTCGTGATATATAATAGATATTTTTCCTGATCCAAGGGTGTAATTTGGCTGTATTCTGACGGTCAGAACGCTCAATACTGATGCGTCAAATTGTGTGCCAGATTTGAATTTCAAATTCCAATTCTAACCCTATTCTCACTCTCTTCGGTCCGGGCTCAATGAAATAGCCTGTGATTATCGGTTTGACTTGATTTTTGGAATGAGTGTCAAGTCCAGCTAGACAGTTCTAACGGTCTAAGATAGGAGGTATCGGACTTTTGACGTGCGGTCTAGATCCAATACAAAGATTCAAAGTGGTCCAGAGAACAAACCTGCTTAGAGTTTGGTCCGAGGTTTTAGAGCATTATAGCACCATTGGTTCCACTCGCTTTGGGCCTTGTAGAACGTATTTAAAGTAATCAGGGACTGTTTCCCAGCCACTCCAATGTTGCGCTAGCTAACTTATGCTTAGTTTCTAAAGAAATTTATCCTAAGTGGTTTCTTTGGCTATGGAATTGGGTTCTGAACGATTTTTCAGGTGTTTTAATTGACCCACTGCCTAAGGACGTCAAATCCCAGGTTAGCCAAAATCTGGGGTGTTACAATCTACCCCCCTTAAAACACAATGTCGTCCCCGACATTGGCGAAGGGCAAGGAGTACTTTCTCTAAGGAAGGTTCAAATCCTATTTAATAACCTAATCGTACATATAACCTAAATCAAATGTTTCGATCCTGGGCCAGTGGAAAAGAGGCCAACCACTCTTCCGCTGCGCCACACTGATCGAACGGCAGTGTTGACAAATCCTAACTGGATTGGACTTAATACGTTCTACCCCCCTTAAAACTTGGTTCTACTTAAAGTCTAAGAATCGTTGCATCGATCCGTATATCGGAACGGGGCGTAACTTAGGGGCTATCCTTAACCTTTCTCTACATGGTTTTAAGTCCTTGCCATTTCCCAAAGACAATGTGATCCTGTTTAGTTGTAGATGGTTGGGCCATCATAGAAGAAAGGTTGTGTAGTAGGTCTAAGCCGGATACGTTGAACCTTCTGTCTAATCAGGACAAAATGTGTTGTATCAGTTCTTAATCCAAGTCGATGCCGATCCTCTGCTTGATCAGAGCATTGGATTCATTGGTAACCACTAGGAGTAAGAAATCGACTCAAACCACGAATACATCGCTTACATGTAGTTCCTTTACTCTGCGTTCCCGAATGCAATAAGTCCTTGGGGAAGGCAATTCTAAGGGGTGTGCTAGTACATTCTAAGTTCAATCTGAGGGAGTTATAAATGTTCCCTGAGAGCGTATGGTTCCTTCCTATGGGAAACAACAGAAGTCTATAATCCATAAAGGAATCTACCGAAGGAAGGGAGTCCCATTCCAACCAAATCTAACCTACTATCCCTTAGCATATATAGGCCTTACACTGCCTAAGACAACTAGTAGCCTAGTCTGTAACTCTGTAGCTATAATCCAAAGCCTAAGATTATACGGTAAATGGCTTTCTATTCCATTTCTACTACAGGGAATTCTTCTATTGCTTAGGGTCAAGATTTGTCTAATTGGAATTGGATTTCTTATGTCGTCAGATCCTTCAAATCTAGGAGTGCTAACACTAGATCCAAAACACCAAGGGCCTATGTGGCTAGTAGCATTCAGTTGTATTAAATAGAACCGCTTTCTTAGTCCCATAGTGGGATCGGAAGTGGCATGCTTGGTAGGAGGGTGGGGTGGGATAAAAACTAATTTGTAGGCTGAATCCCGGGAGTTACAATACTCCCGATCCAGGGACAATACCTTACAGTGAAATGAGACGGCATGCACTCCATTCCACAAATTTTGGCTACATTAAGCCCAAACCACAACACAAACATTCACATAACAAGTCGAAAAGCATAATGCATTTCATTAAACCAACATTGTCATAATACAAGGGATATCTCCCTATAAGTATCATGACAAAAAGTACCTGGGAGCTATGTCAGTCAGCTACTACAGCAACATAGGTAAACTACCAGCCTTATCAGGCTTACAAAACACAACTTAAAACAGGAAATGACTAACTACTGATAATAACATCAAAGATCGCATCGCTAGTCGGAGTCTGGTGATGGAGGAGGAGCGCCCTTATCCTGTAAGCAACACAGGATCGCCTTCAAGGTGCGAGTCACCTTGCCAAATTTCTTCTTTGTAACGGCCTTGGCATCAGCGACCTCTGCGCGAAGTTCTTGGACTTCCCTTCGCAAAGCGGTCTGACTCTCCTCCATCCGAACAATGCGGTCGTCGATAGTAGCCTGCGCAGAAGGAGGAGGACTCTCATCAGTATCCTGAGCCTCCTCTTCTGCTTCTTCCTGAACCTCTGCTCTAGGTTCTTCTTCGCTTTGATCTTCCTCTTCATCAAAGTCATCCCCACTATCCCTTTCAAGTTGATTTTCACGGTATTGCGACCCAATCTTCATCTTGACCATTGTCGACTCATCGATGGTGTGAATCGATACCGGTAATTCGGGCCCAAGTCTATAGGCAAACTCAAGTGCAATCTTGCAAATGAGTCGGCCAAAGGGAAGGGATTCGGATGTTCTCCTCGACCTGGCTATGAGAACTATCTGCCGTAAGATGAAAGTGGCCATACATACGTTCTCTCCCTGGGCCACCAGAAATAAGAAATCGACCATAAGACGTATGCATTCAATGCGGTTCGTCGACCTGGGATAGACATTGAACGTGCAGATATGGTGCAGCAGGCGCAAATCCTCAGACATGTACGTCGCCTTGAGGCTATTATTGGGCTGCCATGGAACCAACTTACAGCACAGAAACCTGGTGCGGCGATCTCGTTCACGTCTAGTCCTCAAATTCTTCTCACTTGGATGCACATCACCTAGAGGCACGTTGAGAAGTCGCGCAATCAACCGGACGTCGATCGTAGCCATCCGATCCCTACCAAAAGGGATTTTGAACTGCAAAGGCTCCAAGGTAGGATTTTGGATGCTAGCATAGAAGGCACGAACAGTGCTCACATTAGCACGAGCGCGAGCTTCAAAGATTGGTCCCCAGTGCGCAGCTTTAATGCGTTCGAACAACAGATACTCGCCGAACAATCGCCCATCTACGTCCGCCTCAAATAACACTCTACGATCAGTGTATTCACCATGAGGCATCTCTGATAGAATGGTTCGTCCAAGGTGTGCATGGGGATCCAAATCCCGCTTTGTACGGCACTCCAGGACTACAGCTGGACCTGTGGCGGTGCTTGAACTTGTGGCACCACCCCGCGGTCTTCTCGATCGAGCAGGGCGGCTCAGCCCAGCCTCGTCTGTCGCAGTTTTCCTCTTACCCATCAAAGATATGATGGATGAGAGTGACAAAAGGCCCAAAATGGCTTCCACAAAAGCCATGGAAAATGCCGAAAATGCGGAGAAATGGCTGCCCAATCCGACAAAAGGAAATCTAGGCGTCGTAGAGGGATGCTTCAAGCTTCCCAAGGCTGTACTTTCAGGGAAAATACAAACAAAAAGATGGGATGGAGCACCTCACGATTTCAGCTATATTTGGGAGATTTTGGAGCTCCAAATGGTGATGTCTTCAAGGAAAGAGGCTGCCAACACCCAATAAATGATGGGTGGTGGTCGGTTTTGGCCAAGGAAGGTTGTAGAGGTGGTTTGGGACGCCGGGGTTTGGAATTGGTTGCTGAAAATCGAATCTAGGGCTATGTAAGGGGGCTGTTTGTGAAGGAGAGGTGGGTTTTGGGGGTTTTCGTGATGTGGGAGGTGCATAGGGGTGATGTGGAGGCTATTTAAGGGGGTGCGCCCGAAGGACGGCCCCATCGGAGCTCGTCGGCCGGCGATGGCATCGCCGGCCAACTTTGGAGTTGGCCGGTGGGACCCCATGGGTCTGGTCCCCCATGGTCCCAGGGTCCCAAAAAGTTAGGTCCCACCCCCTGGTTCATACTAATTTGGTCTCTATGAGCCCAAACATGTGTTCGGGGCTTTCCGGGTCCACATCGCAATCCCGAATACCAAAACATATGATGCAGCATATGAATTTGTGGTAGAAGGAGCCAGTACACCTATCTAGCTCCTTATTTTCTAAAGAAAGTGAAGTTAGAATGGCCTTATGGCCCTTTTTCATGAGATTTTACTATTCACTGTAAAATTTAGTGAATGTACTAATTTGTGTTATTTTCACATTAGGTTTGATGCCTAACATGAAATGGATAAGAAAAAACTGAAGTTTGAAGTGTTTAGAGGAGGAATTTTGAGAATTTTTGGCAAAACGGGATTTTTAAGCCCTGGCGATTGATTACTGGAGTCGTGGTCATTCCACGGCCCAAGGATTCACTTTTGCGGTTTAAAACCGCTCATAGGACGTCTCAACCCGACTTCCTAAAGCTTAGAAGTGATTCGGGTTGCTTTACGCGACCCGAGATGCGTTACAGACTCGATCTTGCGATCGATCCTTATAGACTTCGCCTATCGGCGAATCTGTGATCCTAGAAGTGTTTCTAGACCCTTCTCGCACCCACCTAAGTCAAAGGAAGCGACAGCGTACGTCGCGTGACCATAACCCAGGCTCGGTTTAATCCAAATCATGCTCTGATACCATCTGTAACATCCCGAAAATCGGGGGTCGAGCAAAAACCCAACTCCCGAGTTCCAAAATGTTATTTATGCAACATGGATATGTATGATTGAATGTTGTCTGTGATAATGTATTAAACATGAGTGAGATTAAGCCAGAACAGCATATCATACTCCAGAGACAGTGAAATCTGCAAGCGGAAGACTGTAATAGTATGTATAATGTACATAAACTGTTGTATGTCTCCAGAGTGTGAATATATTACCAGGTTATACACATACATGTATACTTCAAAAGTAAACAAAAAAGAATATACATGAGGGCGTTAAAAATTCAAAATGACAAATGTCAAGGTATCTAATCAACCTCCCTGTAATCCCGTCAATCAGAACACGCATAAAGGAGGAATCCTCCTTCTCATCATCAAGTCCAGCTCCGCCTCAAAGGCCGCGCCATCATCTGCAATCACAAAAGGGACTGGTGGGTGTCCGGAAACACCATCCCGTAACGTGGGAGTGAGTGATCAACTCAGTGGGATAAGAGAGCAGGGATTAGCATGTTCACAATTCAATCACGCGATAATAGTAAAGCAGTAAATCAGACAATCCTAATACTGTTGTTAATGCAAGATGACATGACGTGATGTATGCCCTCACCGACGATCACCCTCATGCGGCAACATCTTACGACCGTGGCATGCCACACTCCCTAGAGTGCTCCACATCTTCCAGGCACATGCAATGCTATGGTGATATGATTTCCAAGTTGTTATTAGTCCATTCAAACAGCAGGATTGGGAAACTAAGGTACTTCCCTTGTATCAATCCCAACACGGATCCTGTCTAGGGTCGTCACTCCTAGTAATCTCATACGATGTATATTTCGTAGGTCACTGCAAGGGCTGCCAGGGCTGTTGCTCGTACTCGTTGCACCGCTCCCCCATCACCTTATCAATACAGGCCTACTGTACTCTACTGCACGGAAGGGTCGTCGCCTCCCGTGGACTCAGAATACGCTCGCGGTCACTACAAAGGGCTCGTCGCCTGATCAGTGTAGGCCGACAGCTAGAATATAGTGTCCCATACCACCATAATCTGCTCACGAGTCAAGGTGCTCACTGGTCACTACGGGGAGGTTTGTGGCCCCAGCGTAGGCTGACAGCTGGACCACGGTGTCCCATACCACCATGCCCGGCTCATGAGTCTTCGTGGATCAAGGTACCACGGTTAATAGGGTTTACAATGGTAAGTTCAGTACCCTAGGTTCAAGCAGTTATGATACATACAAGGTGAACAAACATTGGCCAGTCGGGTTACTTGACGGGCTCGACTAGCGCGATCGCATCTCAAGTTGAACGACATGAAGTGCGTAAAACACTTCGCGTGGCCTAACCACTGCCGCCAACTCTCAACCCGAATCACGTTCATCGACGCGTCGTTCGTGGCTATGACCAGTCAGCCACGAATTCGCTCGGTTACCGACTGCCTGGATTAAGTCAAGTCCCACACATCTATGGAATTACATTAACACTATATACCAGGGTATTGGAATTGAAATACATCGTGTGAGCATGTTAACACATGTTATAACATTCAACTTAAACAAATCTTCAAGGCATACCTTCCATGCATATTCAACTTAAGCAAATCTTCAAGGCATACTTCCTATGCATGTAATGCAATCATGCATAAGGTCAACATGTAGGAAATCATTTAGGTCAACATTTTAATCATGAAATCAATCTCAAACTACTACATAACATCATTCAATACAATACATACTAGTACAAGCATTTATACAAACACATACACTACACACTTAAGTCCACATATAGTATGTCGACCCAAAGTGCGCAACTAGGCGAATCTCTTCGCCAAACTAATTATACACGCATTCCTAACTTCCTAATGCAACAACAAACCATGTCAATCACATCAGCAAAATATGAATGTAAACAGTACTTCCTACAAATGACTAAAATGCCCTAAATCTCATATTCTTCGTTAGCTTACGAAACGGGAAACGGAGAGCATTTTGTACATGTCAAACGGCGATGCCGTCAAGAATCTACTATTAAACGACATTGAAAGCGTTGGGAACCGTCAATCAAAGCGTCTAAAATCCTCACCTTATGTCTTGTAGACTCGGGAATTGAAACGGAGCGTATACGCTTCGTCTACGGCGAGTAAGGAGCCTAATACACAAGATCCATAAGCTACATCGCTATGGAAACAAGGGAAACTCAAATCAACAACTATTTAGGGTTTTTACTTACCTAGGATCGCGGTGGAATCGCCGGGAAAGCGGTAGAGGTGTGTTGCTTAAGCACGTGCAACGCGTAGTACAAGTGGCAGGAAGAACTCTCCCACACTCTCACAATCTCCCACCTTTTTCTCTCTCTCAAGCTAGGGCTTCTCTCAAATTCGGATGGGAGAGAGGAGTGAGGGTTTCAACCCCTTTTATAGCCAACAACATGCCCAAAATAGGCTTGGGAACAATGTTTACTTGGTGCCTAACCAAATCGGGGCCGTTTCGGTCCAAAAGGGCATTTCTGAAGGTCCCCAGGCCAAATGCGGTCGGACTTAAGCTCATGCATACTGGATCTAGCACACATCTAGTTTTCAGACCGGTAGGGTTCCCAGATCGCACGTGGCGGTCCAGTTTCAGTTTAACGGTCATCGCACCAAGATCAGGCCTATAAGTCTCGTGATATATAATAGATATTTTTCCTGATCCAAGGGTGTAATTTGGCTGTATTCTGACGGTCAGAACGCTCAATACTGATGCGTCAAATTGTGTGCCAGATTTGAATTTCAAATTCCAATTCTAACCCTATTCTCACTCTCTTCGGTCCGGGCTCAATGAAATAGCCTGTGATTATCGGTTTGACTTGATTTTTGGAATGAGTGTCAAGTCCAGCTAGACGGTTCTAACGGTCTAAGATAGGAGGTATCGGACTTTCGACGTGCGGTCTAGATCCAATACAAAGATTCAAAGTGGTCCAGAGAACAAACCTGCTTAGAGTTTGGTCCGAGGTTTTAGAGCATTATAGCACCATTGGTTCGACTCGCTTTGGGCCTTGTAGAACGTATTTAAAGTAATCAGGGACTGTTTCCCAGCCACTCCAACGTTGCGCTAGCTAACTTATGCTTAGTTTCTAAAGAAATTTATCCTAAGTGGTTTCTTTGGCTATGGAATTGGGTTCTGAACGATTTTTCAGGTGTTTTAATTGACCCACTGCCTAAGGACGTCAAATCCCAGGTTAGCCAAAATCCGGGGTGTTACACCTTTCGAGTAAGCTGAGACAACGGTCAGGCTATCTTGGAAAAATCTTTAATGAATTGATGATAGTAGCCAACAAGTCCCAGAAAACTCCTCACTTTTGTAACTGAACCGGGCTTCTCCCAATCCTAAACTATGGTCACCTTAGCAAGGTCCACAGCGATACCTTCCTTGGACACCACATGTCCTAATATCTTGTCTTCTTCCTTCCAGAAGTCGCATTTCTTGTACTGAGCAAATAATTGGTTCTTTTTGAGAGTATTGAAGACTGCTCACAAATGTTCTTCGTGATCCTTTTGGCTCTTGAAATATATCAAAATGTCATCTATAAATACGATGACAAGCTAGTAAAGGTACGACTGAAATACCCTGTTCATGAGGTCCATGAATACGATCGGTGCGTTTATAAGTCCAAACGACATCACGAGAAATTCATAGTGCCCAAAACTGGTTCTAAATGCCATTTTTTGCATGTCCTCATCCCTGACGCGCAACTGATAGTACCTGGACTGTAAGTTGATCTTTGAGAAATACTATGCTCCTTTTGACTGGTCAAATAGATCATCTATCCTGGGAAAAGGATACTTGTTCTTGACTGTCACTTGGTTCAACCTGCGATAATCAATACACAATCGCAGTGATCCATCCTTCTTCTTCACAAACAATACAGGTGCTCCCCAAGGAGAAACACTCAGTCGTATGAAGCCTAAATCCAATAGGTCATCGATCTGTCTCCTCATTTCCTCCATTTCACATAGAGGCTTGCGATACGTCGGTAAAGAAATGGGTGTCGCACCAGGCATAAGGTCAATAGTAAAGTCAATCTCATGCCAAGGAGATAGTCTAGGGATTGTCTTAAACATTTGTCAGAAGTCCTGGACCACAAGCTTGTTCCTAAGTGACGGACCATTATGATCTTTTAATAGGGAAGCATAACAAAGAACCTAGAAGGGGCAACTGACCTAAACGGGGAAAGTGAAGGTCGTGTTTTTCGACCTATGTGCTGTCACCAGTTGACTTTTGCAGTCAATCTCTACCTTCATTTCAGTAAGTCAATCCATGCTAAGGATGACATCGTAATGGTATATTGTGGTGACGATCAGGTCAACAGACACCACCATGCTTCCTAAGTCTATCAAGAAACCCTTACAAAGCTTAGTGGCATCTGTGAAGGTTCCTGCTGCCGCAATGACTCTCACCCCAACCATAGGGGTAATATTCAACCCTAAATGCTTGACCGTAGAGTATTATATCATTGAAATAGTGGACCCAGTGTCTACCAATAGAAAAACTAGTATACCTTGGATGTGGGTAGTGACTTCAAAGGCTAAAGGCACCGTATTTGCTGACTCAGATGCTTTAGCTGCATGCACATGCACACACGCATGTTAGGAAAGATTCGATTACACTGCCATAGGTTGTTAAGGTAACCTACTTTAGCCTACTTCGAGGTACATTCGGTCTGTAATGAGGCCATGCTGGCGATGTTGATCACAGAGGTGGAGCTGAAATGGCTTGAGGTAACTAACGGTTGATTTTCTGAGGTGGCATAAAGCCGTTATCCCTCATCTTGGTAAGTAATAAGTGTTTGTATGGCCCATCCTCTTATAATAGGTGCCCCACAGATCAGATCGCCTCTCCTGGGTCGGTGGAGTCATAAGCTTGGGAGGTGAATCCGCACATGGCCTCTTGCCGAGGAATGGTTGGTTCGGCAAGTCAGGTCGAGGCCTCGGGTCCATGGGAATATGCGTACGGGATAGTCTATCCCCATCCTGCTCAGCTCACAAGGACATGTTCACTAGCTCAGCATAAGTGAGAATGCTAGCACAACACATCTTTGTGCGATTTCAGGCTGCAGACCCTTTGAAAATCATCGCATTGTCATTGACCCGTCTGCTAATATCAAAGGAGCATATCTGGCTATCTCTGTGAATTTGTTCTCATACTCTGACATAGACATTCCTCCCTGTCGGAGGCGAAGGAACTCACCCTCCTTTTCATTACGGTGAGTAAGGGGGAAGTATTTCTCATGGAAGCAGGTCTCGTCCTACATCCATACGTATCCAAGGGCAACTGTTCATAGGATGTTATCCCACCAGTGACTAGCCTCCTTCTCAAACATATAAGTGACCAACTCTATCTGCTCTGCTTAAGTGTAGTGCAGTGGCTTCAACATCTTAAAGATGCAATCATGCCAGTATTAGGCCTCCTCGGGCCCGTGAGTGCCTGCAAAAGGTGGGAGGTCAGAAACGGTGGAAGCATTTGAATAGATTTTTGACATTCATATTTCCAACAGGCTACACAGATCGTGTAGGCAAGACTATATTCATGTTTTGGGCAAGGGCCCTCGCAATCGTGGTCCAAACCTGCTGCTGCCGGTGCATTAGGAGTATCTTCTGCTCCAACCTATTAGGAGGAGGAGCCGCCTAAGGCATGTATGGCATCGAGGTAGACACCCGGTTCTATTCTGAAACCGATGGTGCACTAGGTGTTGGCCCATTGGTGGGCCAGTGGCCGGCTATGAACCCGGCATGGTGTCACAATCAGGGCCCAAACTGGGGTCCGTGTGGTTATCGCTTAGGAGAGGTGCCCCGTCAAATGATCCACCAAGTGCAAGACGTGTCATATTTCGAGTGGTCTTCGGAAGCATTCCCTATACACAACATAGGGCGCAACACGTGTAAGATTTTAAATGACAACATTCAAATTTTCCAAAAATTCTACACACTTCAAATCAAAAGAAGCTTCATGCATTTCATTTTACCAAAATTGTCATAATACATGAGATGTAGTCTTACATGGACCATGACAGAAGATGCATGTGAGCTAACCTAACAAACCTTTAAACACTAAGAAAACCAACGCACAACTAAGCCTACTAAGGCTATTACAAAGGGAAACAAGAAATAAGGAAAATTCAAAGACAACTATAACATATTACTAGTAGTCCGACTCTGGTGATGGTGAAGGAGCACCCTTGTCCTACATACAGCACAAGAGGGCCTTCAGAGTGTGAGACATCCTCTTGAATTTCTACTTCATATAGGCCTGATTCTCTTCAAACCCTTGCTTCAATTCGACCTGGGTTTCCTTGACCTCCTATCTAAGGGCGGCCTAGTTCTCTTCAATCTAAGTCATGCGATCTTCTAAGGCGGCCCGATCACAGCGGTCGTCATGTGTAGTAGTAGGAGGCTCCCTATGCAGATATAGGGCCTCCCCTTCTTTCTCTTCCAGCTCTTCCTCTTCACTTCCTTCCTCAGTGCTCTCCTCGCCATTTCCTTCCTCATCTTCACTTTCTTCTTCCTCCTCAATCTCATCTCCATATTCATCAAGCCTTGCTTTGCGTCACCTGGGGCCTATACCCATATTATTGAGAGTAATGTCACTGATGATATGAATCGGGGCAACGTCATCCATATGGAGTCTGAAACTAAACTGGTAAGCAATTTTACAAATAAGTCGGCCGAAGGGAGGTGAGGCATCTCCCCGTATGGATCGTGTAGTATCCACAATCTGAGATAGAAAAAATGTAGGCAGGCATAACTTGTCTCCCTGACCAGCTTTGTATAAGAAATCAACCATGAGTCGAGTACACTCTGTGCGGTTGCTCCACCTTGGGTATTTGTTATACGTAAAGATGTGGTGGAGCAGGTAGAAATCATTTGTAAACTTGGTCGATGCAAGGCTATTTCCTTACCTCCACTGCTCAAGTTGACCGTAGAGGAAACGAGTGCGGCGATTCCTTTCTCGTTCACTGGAAAGGTTTTTCTCACTAGCATGTACAAGGCCATGCTCCATACCCATGATTCGAGCTATCATGTCAACATTGACTATGGCTTACTCTCTTCCTAATGGGATAGTAAATTGTAGTGGCTCCAGTAGTGGGTCCCATATATGAGCATAGAAGGCATGCACTACTCCTTCACTCGCATGGGTATTTCCCTCAAATATGGGACCCCAACCATTTTCTATGAGCATGTCCATCACTGGGTACTGTCCAAATATCCTTTCATAAACATAAGCCTCGAATACCACTCGACGGTTACGGTACCTACCTAATTTGATGCCTTTTAGGAGCGATCTTTCAATTCAATCTCCTTTCTTGCTTGCCTCAGTCCCCATTTTCTTCCTTGGATGGGTTGGGTGGCTAGGTCCGGTTTCGTCTGTGGATGCACTTCTCTTTCCCATGAGGGAAAGGAGTGTGGAAAGGGAGAAGATTGTGGTAGCTAGCTTAAAAAGAGCTATGGGGTTAAGAAAGCTTGAAGGATGAGATGGCTTAGTGGGTTTTGGGGTTTATGAGACACAAATGTGTTCTCAAATGAGAGAAAATAAGAGAGATGGGAGGTTATATAGAGGGGTTTTGAGGAATATGATGGAGGGTGGGTATGTAATGAAGAAGAAGAAGAAGATTGAGTATGGAATGAAGATTTGAGAGGAGAAATGAGATTTTTGAGGGGTTTGAAAGCTTGGATGGGGTGAAAATGGGGGAAAATAGGGCAAAGGGGTGTAAATAGAGGGCCCCACATGCAATACAGGGCCCCACATGAGTGCAAAGGGGCGGCGGGCTTCCGGACTAGCGGGCTCACCTTAGCTCGATGGAGAGGGGCTCGGCGCACCACCATTGGCTCGGTGCTACCGTGGTCCGCTAGACCGTGGGCGGTGCCGTTGCTTGGGGATGGTGGCCTCCCCCCCCCGAGGGTGCTGAAAATATGCGGGGGACCCCCTGGGTCCCACTATTTCTTATGGTTTGGGCCCCTTTATCCATTTGAGGTGGTTTCGAGTTCTATCTCGCACATATTTATACTTTCTGGGTCATTTGAGTGTGGGATTTGCTGAATCATCATCCAAAAATTAATGGTCTAGAAAGGAATTGGGATATTTCACATGACCACAGATGCATACAGGTCACATTTCAATGGTCAGTTTCACCCGTCGGTGAAACTTGGGATCGTATGATCATTTCTACATTTTATCACCCTCACCTAAGTCAAAGTACGTCAATGTGCATTGTGTTACTGTAACTCAAGTCAGTTTAATCCAAATCATACTTTGATACCAACCTGTAATGCCCTGAAAATTGAGGGTCAAGTAAAGGCTCAACTCCTAAGATTCGATGCATCACTTATGCAACATAGATAATGATGTTTAAATGTTGTCCATATTAGTGTATTAAACATGAGTGGAATTATTCTAAAATAACATATCATACTCTAGGTGTAATTAAATTAAGCAAGCGGAAGACTTAGGTACTTGAATTATAACATGAAAGTGTTTCACCATCTAGAGTACTGAAATGGTATGCTATAATGATGCATGCCCTCGCCTGCACTCTCTTAACGACATCATCTCACGATAGCGCATGACAAACTCCCTAAAGGTGCGCTTCCTCGCCAAAGCACATGCAATGTGGTACATGGTCGTGTTAGCCAATACTTAATTAGGCTTATTCAAATAGTAAATTTGAGAAGTTAAGTTACCTCCCTTTTTATCATTAACCCAAACAAGGATCCATCTAGGGTCGTCAATCCTAGCTAATCACATACGATAGGTAAGTTGTAGGGCATCACCCCTGATGGAAGCAGTGGATAGGTAAGTTC
Organism: Magnolia kwangsiensis; assembly: GCA_037074715.1. Classification (NCBI taxonomy): domain Eukaryota; kingdom Viridiplantae; phylum Streptophyta; class Magnoliopsida; order Magnoliales; family Magnoliaceae; genus Magnolia; species Magnolia kwangsiensis. The sequence goes on along the minus strand of CM073576.1, from coordinate 103,097,366 downwards.
GTGAGTTTACACTTGAAGTACTATAGAGAGGCTCATCACCTCAGTGTAGGCCTAGTTTATACTCGAGGTAACTACGAGATAGCTTTTCACCTCAGCGTAGGCCGACAGCTCGAATATAGTGTCCCATACCACCATATTCGGCTCAGAAGTTTGGGTTTCTCATTGGTCACTATGGAGAGGCTCGTCACCCCAGTATAAACCTATAGCTCGACCACGGTGTCCCATACCACCATGCCTGACTCATGAGTCTTAGCAGATCTTAGTACCATGGTTGAAATGAAATTTACATTGGTAAGCGGTACCTTATATTCAAACAGTAGTGTACATACATGGTAAACACACAATAGGACAAATGGGTTATTTGACAAGTGCGATTGTTACGAGCGTACGTTGAATTAGTCGACATAGAGTGTGTAAACACTCCGCGTGGCCTAATCACTGTTGACAATCAACGAACGACTCGGATTCCTCGAACATATCTAACGTGGAGAAACTAGTTCAACCACTCAATTAGGAGCCATTACCGATTGCCTGGCCTAAGTGGTAGTCCCAAACATACTCAGATGCAATAGGGAATCACATATGTTACTCATAACAGCATCTAATAAACAATACAAACATAAATCTCATTTAAGCATTTTATTAAACACATTAGACAAATTATTATACATGTATTTCATCCATGAATCACATAACATCAATTTACATTATATAAAGGAAACTACCAATATGGATACGGTAGTTGAGAATCCCATCTCAACACCCTTGTCATAAGTGATTTACCAAACAATTACTCATTTAGACATTTTATCAAACACTTAAACTACATAATACTACATACATAAACTAAATCAATTATAACATATATTATGGCAACTCCCTTCATAAGGGAGTTTTCATACATGCAACAAACATGTATTCTAAGTTAATAGTCATGGCAAGCATAAATCAGAATTTCACTTTCATTCAAACATTTCAACAAACACATGGAATGCATTATATATTCACATAGTTCACACAAATGTATAATTTATCGAATACATCGTAACTAAGGTCATATGGAAGTTATCAAGCTAGACATAAATCATTGCTGATATTGAAAGCCTTAAAAACCATAACTTAAACATTCATAGTCTGCGCCTTTCGTCATACGCCCATTATGAACTCGGTTCGTACACTATGTCCTCATTTACAGCACAACGGCTACCTAAATCATGAAATAGGTAGGCTATTTCTTCAATTCCTCTACTTGGATTCCTAAAACAAGATTAGGATTAGGATTTCCTACACAAGTCTAAGTTGGAATGACCCGTGTAGCTAGATGTAGAGGCGATTTAGTGCGTGTTGTCGTAAGAGAGAAACACCACCTCGATCTCCCAAACTCTATCTCTTCTCCTCACTCTTTTCTCTTCTTTTCTCTCTTCTCTCTCCTAGAGTTTAAAGGAAATTCATATGGAATGAAAATGCGGTGGTTTAAGGTCTTAAATAGGCTCAGAAGTGATGTCAATGGCCCCAGGGCCATGGTATACTTAGGCTATAGCCAAAAGGTGTCTGTTTTGAGTAAATGGAGCTCATTTGGAGGCCCATAACTCACCTGCATCATAGAGTAAGTTTTCTGACCATGGATCTAAGCTAGGTTATGATTTCGGTCCAATCGTATTTATGGATCGACCGTGGAGGACCTGTATCAGTTCAACGGTCATCGTCACTCGATCAGGGCCACAAGTATATGGACATGTGCAGGAAAATTTTACTGATCTATAGGTAAAGTTTGGTCAGAAAATAATGGTCTGAAGTCTTCAATTTCGCCCGTAAGCGAATGGTCTAATTCACTTAAGTTTTGGTTCATTTTCTAATGATATTCACGTTTCTCACATACTTTGCTTAGGGCTCAAGTTGTGCATTTCTCGATACTATTTAGGCTCGATTCTCACGATGGTTGTCAAGCCCAATAAGGCAATTATAACCTTATAGTTTCGCAGTAATCAAACTTTCGACGCGCGTTCCACGTCCGATATGGAGTTTCAATGTGCTTTTGAGAGTAATTGGGTTTTGAGATTTCTCCTACGTTTTTAGGTAATGTTGGGTTAGCAATTCTAATAATTTTGGATCTTGCAGTTCGTATAGATAATGGTCTAAGCTAATTTCACTAATTATTTAGTTTAGTACTTAATTAATTTTCATCTAATTTTTATAGAATTCGATCCTTAGTAATTTCTTCCTAAGGTGATACTCATGTCCTTGTACGGATTTTTTCGACACGTTACAAGATTAAAATTCAGATTTTTGATCGTCTAGTAGACTTTATGTTCCAACTTCACAGGCAAGTGGCAAGCTTTCCTATATACAAGTCTAAAGGGAGACATTCTAATAGGGGTCTTAAATGTGGTACGCTAAGCCCATAAGGCATCGATCAATCGGATTGACCAATCCTTATGATCGGGGTTAATCGTTTTCTCCAAAATATGTTTAATCTCCCTATTGGAAATCTCAACTTGCCCACTTATCTATGGGTGGCATGGGATGCTCACTTTATAAGAGATATCATATTTCTTCATTAAACTTTCGAATAGTCTATTACAAAAGTGTGAGCCCCCATCACTAATGATGGCTCGAGGTGTTCTGAACTGGGAAATGATGTTTTCTTTTAGTAATTTAATAACTGTGCGATGGTCATTGTTCCGGTAAGGAATCGCTTCAACCCATTTAGTGACATAGTTTATGGTGAGTAAAATATATGGATTTCCAAAGGATTGGGGGAATGGTCCCATGAAATCAATGCCCCAACAGTCAAATGCCTCTTTAATAAGAATGGGGTTCAAGGGCATCATATTTCGATGGGACAATGCTCCCAATTTCTAACAACACTCACAAGCCTTGCAAAACTCATGAGTATCCTTGAACATAGTGGGCCAATAAAAGCCACACTACAGAATTTTGGCCATGGTCTTTTTAGCAGAAAAGTGACCACTATAGGCCTGTGAGTGACAGAAGGAAATGTCACTCTAATACTCATTGTCTGGCACACATCTCCTTAAGATTTGGTTTGGGCAATACTTAAAAAAATATGGATCATCCCAGAAGAAGTTGCACACCTTGGTGAAAAATTTCTTCTTATCCTACACAATCTAATGTGCCAGTATAAAATCTATGGCAAGATAATTAGCAATATCAGCGAACCAAGGTGAATGTGAGACTCTGAACAATTGTTCGTCAAGGAACATTTCATTGATATGTGCCATCTCAAGGGAATCAGAGGGATTAATGAGGGAAAGATGGTCAGGAACTATGTTCTCTACTCCCTTTTTATCTTTAATTTCTTAATCAAATTCTTGGAGTAGGAGGATCCATCTTATCAGGCAGGGCAAGAAGATACTTGAGCGCCGCATGATCTATGTAAATGATGATCTTAGATCAGATCAAGTAGGACCTAAATTTGTCCAAAGTGAACACTAAGAGTAAGAGTTCTTTTTCCATAGTCGAGTAGTTCACTTGGGCAAGATTTAGAGTCTTACTCGCGTAATGAATAACGTAGGGTTTCTTATCTTTTCTTTGGCTTAAAACCGTCATAAGAGTATAATTAGACGCGTCGCACATAAGTTCAAAAGGAAGGCTTCAGTCGGGTGGCTGCATGATAGGTACATGGCTCGGTCCACTCGTATGGTGCATCCTTTTGAAGTAGATTACATAGAGGATGAGAGATGAGACTAAAGTCCTTTATGAATTGTCTGTAAAACTTGATGTGTCCTAAGAAGGATTGCACGTCTCGTATGTTCTTCGGTAGAATTAGGTTAGAGATAAGATCGATTTTGGCCTTATCAACCTCGATTCCTTTGGACGAGATGATATGTCTAAGGACAATTCCCTTACGAACCATGAAATGACACTTATCCCAATTAATTATCAAGTTCTTTTCTTCACATCTTTTCAACACACATTTAAGACTCTTTAAGCACTCGATGAGAGATGGACCGAAGACAAACAAATCGTCCATGAAGACCTCTAGATATTACCCCACCATGTCAGAAAAGACACTCATCATACATCGCTGAAAGGTGATAAGGGCATTACATAGTCCGAATGGCATCCTTTGGTAAGTAAAGGTGTCATAAGGACATGTAAATGTAGTCTTTTCCTGATCTTCAGGGGCTATCTGTATTTGATTGTAGCCTGAATACACATCAAGAAAACAGTAATAGGAATGACCAGCTAACATTTCTAAGATCTGATCAATGAAGGGCAAAGGAAAGTGGTTCTTCCTCATGACGGTATTCAACTTCATGTAGTCAATGCACATTCTCCAACTAGTAATAACTCTAGTTAGCATGAGTTCATTATTAGCATTGACTAGGATGGTGATTCCGGACTTCTTAGGAACCACCTGAGTTGGACTCACTGAATGACTATTAGATATAGGGTATATGATACCCACATCCAATAGTTTAAGAACCTCAGACTTAACCACTTCCTTCATGTTTGGATTTAGTCTACATTGTGGTTGCCGAGAAGTCTGTTGCCGAGAAGTCTGCGCATTATCCTCAAAATAAATGTGGTGAGTACAAATCGAAGGGTCAATTCCATCGAGGTCTCCAATTGTCCATCCAAGGGCTCCCTTATGCTTAATGATAGTGGATATGAGCATACTCTCATGTTCTTTATCCAGGTGGGTAGAGATCACCACCAGGTATGTCTCATCTTGGCCTAAATAGACATATTTCAAATTAGAGGGTAAAGGTTTTAGGTCAAGCTTCGGTGCCTTGAGGTTAAACGGTAGAGACACTTCTTCTGTTAACTTCAAGTACCGGTGTAACATTAAGCACGACAACCATCTCCCTAATCATGTCATCATTAAAATCATGGGAGTGGGCCAGGCACGTCTTTAGAGGGTCAGAGGATAAGGTCAAAGGTGTCATATCTTCCATGAAAGAGTTAATGATGTTAATGTCATGAAAATTGTCATCATCCTCTAACCGTCTGCCCGTGTTGAAAAAGATGTTTAACTCTAATGTTATATTCCTGAAAGACATACTCATGACACCATTCCTGCATTTGATAATTGGATTTAAAGTGGTAATGAATGGATGACCAAGAATGATGAGAATTTGAGTGCTCATGTCACGCCCCAAACTCAAAAACTGAGCTCACAAAAATTTTTCATCATTGAATCCGGTACCGATAGCCTCCGTAGTACCCCATTCTCGGCTCCCAACGCCCATATGCCAGATTTCGATCTTGGGATCCTAGAAGGGGGATTTTTCAACGTACATTTATCTCGTAAAAAGCATAACGACAAGTTTACCCAAATCATAAAGGCAATATCATCATCACATATCCACTAATATAAACAGTTGAATACAATGTTGAAAGGGAAACACATATATTGAAAATCAAGCTTTAAAAGATAGTTGCACGCTCCAAGATCAATGCTGCTGCGACCTAATGCCACCTGCACACATCTATCATGCATAAGCTTATAGAAAGCTTAGAGGGTGGTGTAAGTGTGCGTACAAGGTAAGTGTCAAGTATGCAATATTAGAGCAATGCGGAAAGATGCTGGTAAGTCCATAAATACCATCAACCTTATCTTGGCTATGTGATGCAAAAGTATAATGAGGCAATATCATATACTGAGGAAGCAATGTAGATCAACTATGCAATGCGAAGACATAGTAAGCCAAATATCATGTACTAAGGATGCAATGCAATATGGGTGTGAATGAAATGACCAAGTTGGAGTGTGAAATCGGGATGATAGTACGTAGTGTCATAAGCTATGGGGTTTATCACAAGGGACTTCTATCTAAACTAGTCTTATACCTAAATTTGGATAGATAAACTTAATATGCTAAACTCCTAATCTCAAGTTGGTCCATGCCTTAACCAAAATCTTGGCCATTGCGAAGGTACACATAACAATTAGTTACGCACCACCAGCCCAAGTGGATAGTGAATGAATGAATGAATGAGTATAATGCTAAGTACGTAACTCCTACTCAGTAAGTCCACATATCAGTACCGTACATCTTTGAGATCATCACCGGGGTTTAGTACACTCTACATGCGATCACTACCCACTACACGCGCAACCATATAAGTGGAAGAGACCTCACTATCCGCCTTGCCAGTAGTCAGCCAATATCTACTCAGCACGTCAATAGCGGACCCATTTACGAGCTGGTCAAACTCAGCCTAGGTATGCCCCCTACCCTTGGGTGGGTAAGGCCACACCCCCTTCTAACCATCTATGATATAGTAGGAGATGCGACCTACTGGTATTCGGTACTCGGGCACTCATGTATCCACTCATTATAGATGTTCGAGCATCTCCTGGCCATGAAGGTCTTGGGACTTTCACTGAGGGACATCTATAGCACTCCATGTAGAAAAAGATTTCTGGTGTCCCATCTGGCCATCACCATATGCCTGTGGAGGCTACAACCTTGATATCACTAGGGTGTATAGTAGTCATATCACAAAATGCGAAATGTATGAGTCATACATCCAATCATGCATCAAACCTGCATGTACCGTGCACTCATATGGGGTAACTCCGTCTATCAGGGAGTCCCATAAACAACCTGCCCAATGACATATGCAATGGTTAACCACATCTCATATCAAACATGTAGATGATGCGTATGAGAATGTAACTTGATGCTATGCATGATTGTCGAACATAACAATGATCGATCTCACACAATCACAATGGGCCTCATCCAATCACAATGGGCCTCACACAATCATCACGAGCCTCGTGTTATGAGCCTCATACATTCACAATAGGCCTCATACCATCACAATGGGCCTCACATGGTCACGATGGGCCTCATACAATCACAATGAGCCCCATACACGATGGGCCTCACATGAATATAATGGGTCTCAGTTAATCACAATGAGCCTCATATAATCACAATGTTATGCTAACACATACTCAGTGCGTATACTAACATAGTCGTAATTGATAATCGGCCTATATATGGTGGAGTCCATAGAAGGACAGCAGATCTAATCCGTAACATGAGGATCGGTCCTCAACAGTGGATATACCAAATCCGATACCACCGACCCTTCTATTTATGGTGATAATGTATTCTCCTCATATCAAGGATAGGCCTAGATGGCTTTCTCAGATAAACAATGAGCCTAGATAAATAGATGGCCTACTCATATCAAGAATGGGCCTAAGATCAAGGAGTGTGCTTCCTTTCCCATCCCATCACATAGAAATCTGGGCTCCCTAAGGATTCAATGAGCATAAAGTGGGCCCTATAAGGAAGGGTGGAAGCATAATCCATAATGGGAGCCAAACATTTTGGTTAGCCCAATAAAGTGAGATGGTCATACTAATAACACTGGGGGCTCAACGATTTGGGTTAGCTCACTAAGAGGAGGTGAGAATGAGCCTAACAATGGGTCTTAGGGAGGTGTACAACGGGGACATTTAACCACCGTTTACAACATGGACATTTAACCACCATTGCTCCCAAGGTGTGGTCCATTTGGAACTTAGAATCTAACTATAATGGGGCCCACGACCCTTATACTAGCTAGAAAATGGGTGGGCCACATAAGTATCATTACATACATCTTGGTGGAATCATACATCACAATTGGGCCTCACTCAAGGGCCTTCTATACATCACAATGGGCCTTATGGCAAGGGCCTCATATACATCACAATGGTCCTCAACACATAGGCCTCATCACATCACAATGGCCCTCATCCCATAGGCCTCACAAGGCAACCCCTAACATGGGCATATAACATGCACATCACGACGGGTCTCACAAGGCAGCCCATGGCCTAGGAAAATAGGCGAATAAGGATATATATATATATATATATATATATATATATATATATATATATATATATATATATATATATATATATATATATATATATATCATCATGGTGGATCTCACAATATAATGGGGCCCACAGCCTAAGAGATCTTGTAAAATGGATGGGTGTTCCCTATACAACACATACACCTTGGTGGGCCCCCAGTAGTGGGACGCCTCAGGCCAGCCAATCCCTGGTGGGCGTCCACTCTAGATTTGGATCTTTTGTATCATGGTGGCCCTGCATGGTCCGGGCGGTCAGCCTGCTGGCTGCTGGCCCTATCTGGATGCCAATAGATGGATGGTGTGGATATAATATACATCATGGTGCGTCCCACTTAGGTGTGGGTTACCCTAAGAGGTGGGTCGACCCCACACTCTCACACAGGTCAGGTGGGGCAGCCAGGCATGAAACACATACAACACAGTGGCCTGAACCCTACTAGAGGGTCAGCGTTACTGGTCGCTAGCCTGTCAAGTCCAGGCCCTAAAATGATCTGGGAAAACTGGATGGAATACACCTATGCATGGTGGGCCTGTCTACCCTGAACGACATGGATAAATACATCAGGGTGAGCCGCTACCCTGGACAGTGCAGATCAAACACATCATGGTGGATCCCACAGTCTGGCTATAACAAGTATAAGAAAGTAGCCAACGGTGCAGATATAACCCGTAACATCAGGGTAGCCCCATGATGCATTACAATGGGCGTCACAATCCAGCGGGCCCACATTGGTTTAGAGGATAAACAAGCATTACGGTAGGCTTAGAAAATTATTTGGTAAGGTGAGTATCAAAACAGCCCTTTGTTTCTGGGTGGGGCCATCCACTAAAGCATCAGATCTAATTCATTTTGGCTTCATGCTCTAATTTGATATGTCAAAATGGATGGAAAACATGTATATACAACACATCATCAAGGCAGGCCTCCATAGAGGGCCCCACGTCCTGACATCATAACAGGCTAGGATGGCCTAAATATTAGGCGTCTAATCAAAACCTTTGCCTGCTGGAAGGTGTGGTCCAACTGAGATTTGAATCTACTTTATTTTATTTTTTTGACTCACATCCTTAACATGGGCTGGAGAACAGCAGGTAAACATTTCAGTGGAGCTCACACCAATCCACGCTATGGGTCCCACAGGTGGATAGTTCGCATATAACACAAACAGTAAGTGGGGTCCTTGTACATTCAATGTGCTGGTGGGACCCCAAAGTAAATGTAATTAACACTTTTTATTTGAGGAGGATGGTAAATCAATAACAGGGAGACCTAGGAAGGTTCTCACCCACCGTTGCTCCCTATAGTGTGGCCCACCAGAGATTCAGATCTACCTCAAATTTCAGCCCAAGGCCTAGAATGATGTGGAAAATCGGATGGACAGAGAGGATCTTCTATGAGTATCACATGGGCCCCATTGTAAAATGAATTGGGAGAACGGGTGAACTGAGTTGATTTGTCACAGATGTCTCTCCAAATGGATGGTCTGTATTAGGTACACATCACAGTGGGTCCCACTTAGATGTGGTTCGCCCAGGAGGTGGGCCAACACCGAACTCCACTCAAGTACACTTGACAGCGCAGACCAATAGATACATCACAGTGGGCATGGCTGCTGCTAGGGCAGTTCTGCTGCTGGGCCTATCCCAACTGGGAACCACGTCTAATAGTGGTCTCTCCAAGGATGGTGTGGATACAATACATACACTAAGGTGGGGTCCACGGACGACATGGATTAAATGTATACCCCAGGTGGGTCCCACTGTCCTGAGCTGGACGGTGGACAGTATGGATGCAATGCATAACTTACCGTCCTGAGCTGGACGGTGCGGATACACAACACATTCATTAAGGTAGGCCCCATGTCCTTGCTGGACGGTGGGGGCACACCACATTCATCAAGGTGGGTCCAGATGTGTGGCCCACCAATCTTCAAAACAAGCTGATGTCGGTGTTTTCCCTTCCATCCAAATGGTCAGCAACAAGGTGGGTCTGGAGGTTGGGCAACAACCAGCTGCTTGTTGAGGCATAAAAATGAGAAGAAAGAATTAAAGAAAAGAAGATTGAAAAGTAAAAAGTGGAAGGAAATAGAAAATGAAGAAGAACAAGTGCTTTTCAGGAGGGTTCGCGTGGGTCTGTGCAAGGCATATCCGTTGCGTAAGTCTGTGCAACCAATAACTCAGTTGCACGAAGTCGTGCAACCGGTTTCTAGACTTGTTGTACATGAATGATCAGTATCAATGAAAGGTGGGTCCCTTGGCACCAAGATCGAGGTTTTGGATGTGCGGAGGCCTATAAATACCTCCTTCCCGACTCATTTGGAGGATCGAAGATTTTGAGAGGGGTGCAGAAGTAGCGAAGAAGATCGAACGTAAGTTTGGAGTGAAGCTTGTGGGTTGTGCCGACCTGCACAAATGATATCGGTTGCGCGTGTCTGCGCAACCAGATTGTCCTGCAGTCTATGATGTTAAGAAGTTGACATGCTGTTGAAATGACCAAGTCTCCAGATTTTCTTCTGTCCAAGCTTTAAGAGGAGAAATTAGTCAAAGAGATCAACATCATATTCATCTTAAAGAGATGATCAAATCACGAGTCGAAGTGCCATCGGATTTGATATCTGTCTTGGACATTTGAACTTTGTCAATTTATACATTCTAAATAATCTATCTTAGAATCAAAGGACGTTTGAGAATGTAAATGAACTCAACATTAATAATATGATGATTGTTCTCTATATGTTCTCTTAGTTACGTTTGAATAAGATAATTCCCCCCAAATCGAATGCATTTTTTTCTTTAAAACACTGTTGCACATGGAACGTTGGATCTGCCTCCTGATTGGGGCCCATGACCTAGCTAGTATGGGAAAAATGGATGGACGGTGTGCATGTACACATTTGTAGCAAGGTGGGGTCCACATCAGTGGGCCACCCCATCCCTTAAATTAATTTGATATATGTTTTCTCCTGTGCCAAGGCCTACTGGACGGCCTGGGCAGCAACTGTCCAGCAGCTCCTAGCTGCTCACAGCCCACCTGGCCCTACTAGATCTGGGCACTAATGTAGATGGACAGTGTAGATATATGGTACATCAAAGTGGGGTCCATGCATGTGGCCCACCAATGCTTGGATCAGTCTGATATTTGTGGTTTCCTCTTCAACAGAACCTACTGCTGGACAGTAGTCTATTCAGCTATTAGCGGCCCATCTGGCCCATAGTTGAATGGTCAGATGATGGATGGTGAGGGTTTAAAACACATAGATTTCAGTGGGGTCCACACGGGGACTACATGCTGGAGATCCGGCTGATATTGGTACCTCCCCACCATCCAGAAGTCCAACTGGACGGTCAGCCTGGCAGGGTGGACAACAAAGTCATCCCACCTGTTGGACGATCTGGACCACCCATACATGGGTTGATTAAGTGGCCCACCATAATAAAGAAAGAGGGAGAGAAAGAGAGAGAGAAAAACACCCACTCCAAATCTTCTTCTTCCCTTATGCCCCAATGCTCCTACAAAGCTTCCTCAATGGTAGAGATGACTATCTAAAGGTTGGATTGGTGAGGATCTAAGGTGGGAGAGGGCTGGATTTTTGGGATGGGTTGGACATCCATGGGTCTTGCAATTGAGAATTAGGAAGAAAGAGGGAGGGAGAGAGATAAGAGGAGAGAGAGAGAGAGAGAGAGAGAGAGAGAGAGAGAGAAATCACAGCTTGAAATGATGATGTAAGGTCATCATTAATTTCTAGGTAAGGGGGTGTTGACTTATGGGAAAAAGAGAGGAAATGATTACCTAGCATGGGGTGATGACATCACCCTATGATGGCCTAGGAAATTATGTCATTACAATAGGTGGGTCCCGCAATGTGTGGTCCACTGCAGTTATAATGCGCGCTCCACATTTTATGATCTAAGCGTCGCACTGACGCATGAGATGTGGCATTGAAACTGCGGTGATGATGCAGTTGCAATGGCATAGGTCTCAGGTTAAGTTGACTCGGGTTCATAGGCTAGAACTCAAGGTCGCTCGCAAATGCCAATTACAGATCGTGAGTTACCAGAATTCAACAGGGAGGACCGTAGAAGTCTATAGAATGGTACAAACTAGGACACGGGTCTTACTGCTCATGTTACCGATGGGTTCAGTATCTAAGATGATAAAATATAGAAGGTAATAGAATTTATTAACCTCGACTAACACATCCTCAATTATCCCTCTCAGTACACGAATAGAGTGATCAGTAAGTTGTAGTGTGGTTAGGGTTGGTTTTAATTCACTCAAACCTAACTATTTGTATATTGAGTAGATAATCAAATTAACGCTTGCTCCTAAATCAAAAAGCGCATGCTCAATTCTGTAGTTCCCGATTACACAAGATATGGTTGGGGTACCAAGATCTTTGAATTTTTGCAGCACATCTTTCTTTAGGATGACACTCACTTTCTCATTCAAGAAAATTTTCTTTTAAATATTTTTTCATCTTTTAGTCGTACACAAGTCTTTCAGGAATTTGGCATATGAAGGTATTTTTTTCATGGCATTAAGTAGAGTAATGTTGAGTTTCACTTGTTTTAACTCTTCTATAATATCCTGAGAGTTGGAGAGGTTTTGGTGCAACCAGTCGTTGGGGAAATGGAGCAACTAGCTTCCCTTGAGGTTCCAAGTTCAATTATTGTAGAGTAGTGCTAGGTCTATCACTATTATCCTCTTCCAGGTCCTTAGGATTTTCAGCCCTTACCGGAATAAATTTGTCAATTATCTTCCCATTCCTAAGAGTGGTGATAGACTTAACTTGCTCCATCTGATTTAAAGAGCTTGAATCACTTATCTCATATTGCGGTTTAGGATTGGGGAGAGGTTGAGCAAGAAGCATCCCCTTTTTCACATTTGTTAATTGCAACTCTATTATTTGAATAGATGTTGTAAGTGATCCCAAAGCCACTCTGATGTCGTAGTTAAGTAGCTCTTGGTCTCGAATATATTTTTGAACTGGATCCTTTTGAGGTTTCTCTTGATTTGGAATTTGATTGAAGCAACCTTGAGGGGTAGCCATTTGTCCATTCCTCCCACTAAATTTTAGATGATTTCTCCAACTAGGATTGTATGTATTGGAGGTAGGTTCATTGAAAGGTCTTTGATAATTGTTTATGGCATTGGATTCCTCATTCAGCAACCCTCGGAAGGCAGATATTGTTAGATAATTTTCAATTGTGTGAATGTTTCCATTACAAATACTGCAAACAGTTTCATTAACCTTATCCTTCTTTAATTTCATGGCCTTGAATTTCCTTATGAGATTAGTTACTTTAGAATTAATATCATTATCCTCTTTTAAGAGATACATTCCATCCCTCTCCTTAGATTGAGTTAGCCTAGACATGGTACTTGATTTTGGGTATGTGTCCCATGATTGTGCATTTTCACCAAGTCTATCTACTTAGTCCCACACATCATTCATGAATTCCCCATTACACATTGTCTTAACCAATTTGTGTATGGAAGATGTCAGTCCATCATATAAAAAGTGTGCAATGCGCCACGTTTTAAAACCGTATTGTGGGCATGAACTAACAAGATCCTTGAACCTTTCCTAACATTGGCAGAATGTTTCATACTCCTTTTAGGCAAAGTTCATGTTTGATTTTTTAAGGGTGTTCATTTTATGATGTGGAAAAAATTTCTTTATGAACTCCTTTTGCATATCATTCCATGTGCCAATAGATCTAGGATGTGGTGAATGCAACCACATCTTATCTTTCTCTTTCAAAGAAAAGGGAAAGAGTTTCATCCTGACTGTATCTTTAAATATGTTTGTAAACTATAAAGTGTACAGCTCAGGTGGTGACCTCAATTAGGTGGTTTCAAATTCTAGAGTCATATCGAGTAAATCGTCCATCTCCGAAATCATATCATCATTCAATTCAGGGGAGTGATCTACACATACCTCACAAAGATTGGAAGGGTGATTTAAAAGTAGTTTATCCGTCACATTTAAATCGATCATGTCAGACAGGTGGAGTAAATCACTATGGACAATAACTTCCTAGACCTCTTGATCATTAATATGGGCCAAACATGAGATTGAATCCAGTGAATCTTTAATTGTGATCTCATGAATCTCATCCCAATACTTATCATCATCTAATTCAGTACAATACACACTTGGGATGAGATCGCTTTCCTCACATTCTATTCCTAGATTGGGTTGAGGCTCGCATAAATTAACCTCTTCCTTATCATTGAAATAAAGCGTATCATGTGAGTGAAGTGTGTCATAATCATTATATTTGAAAGATAACAATGTCTCTCGATCATTCCTTTAGACAGTCATCGAGATCGACTCATCGAAACTCTTCATTCCAAATTCCAGAGTTCTCCAAAAGAGAGTTAGGATCACTTTCCTCACATTATATTTCTAAACTGGTTTGAGGCTGGGGTGAACTAGCCTCCACTATCATTTCCATGTGTAAATTAAGCACTTCTAATATTTTTCTAATTTTCGCAAGACAGTCTATGTTTCACTAAAATGAATCCTCTTGGATCGTTTCTAGTTGGATCTTAAAGGTAGGGTATCTAAGAGAATAATCATTAAAACATGTTATTGGTTCATCTTTCCAATTTTGATGTTTCCATCGATTATAGTCATATGGATCATAGGTGGGAGAGTATAATGGTTGTTGATACATATTATCACCCATAATATAATCTCTTATTGTCTTCTTCTTGTTTGATGGTTGATTATAATTCTCACTCTCATAAGTCTGACAACCCCAACATTCACACACTATTTTCTTAATCTGTGGAGTGTAATTATTCTCCCTCATATGATCACATAAGGACTTCTTAACTGGTGGAGCATTATATTCTAGTCGATTCTCGATGATTTTTCAAAAAAAATTTGAGACGTGGGCAATTTCGTCATATAATCATCTGACCGCCCTTCCTAATATCTCTTATCCATCTTAGCATAATGATGTTCCCACTCTTGCATGGTGAAACCCTAACTATAAAAATCAGAAAAACCTAGACCTAAAGTTAGAAAACCTTAATATTAACCTAATTCTAAAACTAGTCAATTTCATAAAACGCAACTGTCTGTCCCCAGTAACGGTGCCAAAAACTTGTTCACCACCCCAAGTATAGGGTTGCGATGTAGTAATAATCTTGGTAAGACCGAGGTCGAATCCACAGGGACTGAACCTATTTGAAAGTAACTAGAACTAGAACTAGAAGAAGATGTAATCTAAATAAGTAAGAATTAAGAGAATAATGGTGAATTAATTAACTAAAACTTATAGAATTCAAAGGTGGGAAACTAGGGTGCCAAGGACCCACTTGTAGCAATCAGGGAGATTTATGCTTGATTCATAAACACAACTGGATTCAGAGTCCTATCCTCATCCAGATGAAAGACACTTCATTAAAAACAATTATGAATGTCCTTTGATCTAGTCATCAATTGATAAGAGATATGAGAATTAGACTTGATTCCATCACAAGGCCATGCCAAGAAAACAACAAAATCTAACCAATCCACATCCATCTGAGAGAGTTATAAACATTAGGAAGGGTTCCATCATCCAACCATGCCTAGGAGACGATGGTGAATAGCAAGGCCTCCTAACTTCATAATCATAATAATAAAAAGAATATGCTTAAAGCTATCGTAGATCTATTGAATTTAAATCACAACAAACTATTAAAAACTAAAGGCATTCCTTATAATCAAACTAGGATCAAATCAGTTCAAAATAAACATGAATCAAAAGGCATAAACAATAAGTCTCCCAAATCACTACAAGCTTCACCTCTTAGCCCTAACGAAGAGGTTTAGCCCATCATAGACACGGTGAATGCAAATCTCTTAAAGGAAAACATCAAAGAAACAAACCAAGGAAGAAAAAGGAGAAGAAAAAACTGTCGTTGCCGTCTCCACGATCTCTCTCTCCTCTTTTGCTCCACAGTTAATTGGATGCCTCTCTCGTCCATCTCTCCCTCTCTTTATAGGGCTGGTAGGTTAGCTAGAGTGGTCGGCTGTGTAGCTTTTATGCAGCAAACAATGAATTTCTTAAAACTTCTTCTTTCATAGCAAAATGCAAAACGACTTGCATTTGGAGTGGCTTTGGGATAGCAGATCATCACAAGATCTTGTTTGACCTTCATGGATGTCATGGCCCCCTTCCCGAGCTTTTGGATGGTTCAGATTAGAGATTCAACCATCATCTGGGCCGTACAACAGCCTATAATGTCCGGGAAAACCGGATGTGCGTAAGTTACGAATCGTCCTGCGTTGAGATGCTTGGTGGGCCCCACAGTGATGTTTTCAGAAAAATTCACCCCATTCATTAGATTCCTGACATGATTTCAATCGAAAAGGAGTGGTTTTGGTCGAGTTTTGGTGCAGTTCACTATATCAATTCAACACGCCGTTCATCTTGGGTTTTATGTCGATCCACGTGTGTACGTTTGCATAGGCCAAAAGGCCACCATGGCTAGGGTTGTCCCTACCCCCGAGAGCATATGGATGGTCTAGATCACTGATCCGAATGATGAGTGGGGCCCACTAGAAAAACCCAATCGGATGGAACCGTCTACTGGAACTTTTCACGCAGAGAAGACGGGTCAGTGTGCGCTGACCCGTTTTAGTTTTTGGTGCATGGCCAGTGCCGTGTACATGGTGTACATGCACTGGCCATGTGGGGTCCATCGTGATGTATGTGAGAAATCCTCTCCGCCATTCATTTTTCCACCATATTTAAAGGGTTGATATTAAATTCGAAGCATATCCAGATATCAGGTGGGCCCCAAATTAGTATTTTAGGTGCTGATCAGTCCCTTGGGCCACTTCCACAAGGACCCAATGGTTGAAATTCGACGTGTATGGTTAGTTTATGGTCCTCAGGCCATATATAAAGTTTCAAGCTGAATGGATTATGAAAACCCTATGATCTTGCATTCTGGACTATTTTCTGGCCTCTTGGACTTTAATTACTTGATTTTCTCGAATCTTTGGCATGTAAAATCCTCGATCTTGGTCCCTTGCAATTCATCGCTTGCCTTGGTAATTTTAGAACATTAAATTCATGCTTTTAATTCCCTTTTTCAGTCTAGGCTCCTAAATTCACCTTGTAACACAAACACAATTAAAATAGGCTATTAAACAGTATCATGTTTGTCAATTTAGGTAATAGCTAGGGTCTAATATGCAATATTTGACCCTCAATAAAAATACACAATCATGAGACATCTCCTCAAAATCAAGCACCACTTTTAGGCATACTCAATTAAAGGAGGGGGCAGAATTTTTCTTCTAAAAGAATAAGATGATATAAATGCTAAAGTGGCTGATCTCACTAAAAAACTCGAGGCCATGGAACTAAAGAAGGATAAGGCTATGGAAATTGTTTGTGGTATTTGGGCTTGAAAATTGTCCAATAATACCTACTTTTCAAGAGTTACTAAATGAGCAATCGAATGCCATGAATAATTACCAAAGACCTTTCAGTGGATCCATTTCAAATACATACAATCCTAGTTGGAGAAATCATCTAAATTTCAATTGGAGGGATTGACAAACTTCTACTACTCAAGGTTTCACTAATCAAATTCTAAATTAAGGGAAATCTCAAGAGGATCCAATTCTAAAGCATCTTCAAAATCAAGAGCGTTTCAATCAGGGTATGGTACAAGCCTTTTAAGACCTTACAAAGGCCATACAAAGGCTTGAGATAAAAAATGTGATTAGGGAAAAGGGAAACCTTCCAGCTCAACCTCTTCCCAAACCAAAACAGCAATATGAAGTTAGCGACCTGAGCTCTTTAAATCAAATAGAGCAAGCTAAGTCTATCACCACTATTAGGAGTGGGAAAATAATTGACAAATCTATTCCGGTAAGGGCTGAAAAAACTTAGGACCCGAAAATAGATGAAAGTGATAGACCTAGCAACACTCAACATGAGTTATAACCGGAACCTCAAGGCAAGCTGATTGCTCCATTTTTCCAATGGTTGATTACACCAAAACATCTTTATAAGTCTCAAGACATTGTAGAGGTGCTAAAACAAGTAAAGGTCAACATTTCACTACTGGATGTCGTTAAACAAATACCTTCATATGCTAAATTTTTGAAAGACTTGTGTACGACCAAAAAATGACAAAATATTAAAAAGAAAATCTTTCTGACAAAAAAAAGTGAGTGTCATCCTAAAGTAAGATGTGCCATAAAAGTACAAAGATTCAGGTAGCCTAACCATTGCTTGTGTAATTGGGAATTACTGGATTGTGAATGCAATTCTTGACTTAGGAGCGAGTGTGAATCTGATCCCCTACTCAGTCTACGAACGACTAGGTCTAGGTGAATTAAAACCCACCCGGATCACATTACAGCTTGCAGATCGTTTAGTTTATATACCAAGAGGGATAATTGATGATGTGTTCGTCCAGGTTGACAAACTCTACTACCTGGTAGATTTTATCATCTTGGATACTTAACCCATCATGGACATGAGCACTCAAATTCTCGGCATTCATGGTCACCCATTACTTGCCATATCAAATGCAATCATTAATTACAGGAATGGAGTCATGAGTTTATCTTTTGGAAATATGACATTGGAGTTAAATATCTTTTTTGATATGGGCAAACAGTCAGAGGAAAATGACAATTCCCACAATATTAACTTGATTGGCTCTTTCGTGGAAGATAGATGTTTTCTGACCTTATCCTCTCACCCTCTAGAGACATGCCTAGCCCACACCCATGATTTAGATGATGATGTGATTAGGGAGGTGGGAACTATACTGAATACTATATCGGTACTTGAAGTTAACTGGTGGAGGACACAATTTAAAAAATTACCCCAAACTGATGTAGTGCCTCTACTGTCTAACCTCAAGGCACCGAAGCTAGACTTAAAACCTTTTCCCTCTGATTTGAAATATGTCTATTTAGGTTAAGATGAGACATACCCGATGGTGATTTCTTCCCACCTTGAGTAGGAATAGGAAATTATGCTTATCCCTACTCTCATTGAGCATAAGGGAGACCTTGGATGGTCGATTCAGACCTTAAGGTAATTGACCCTTCGATTTGTACTCACCGCATTTATCTAGAGGATGATGCTAAGACCTCTCTACAACTACAACGTAGATTAAATCCAAACATGAAGGAAGTGGTTAAGGTTGAGGTTCTTAAACTATTAGATATGGGTATTATATACCCTATATTAGATAACCAATGGGTGAGTCCAACTCAGGTGATTCCTAAAAAATTTGAAATCACTATAGTAGCCAATGACAACAATGAACTCATTCCAACTAGAGTTACTACTAGTTGGAGACTGTGCATTGACTATAGGAAATTGAATACCATCACGAGGAATGACCACTTTCCTTTACCTTTCATTGATCAAATTTTAGAAAGGCTAGCTAGTTACTCATATTATTGCTTTCTCGACGGGTATTCGGGTTACAACCAGATAGAGATAACCCTTGAAGATCAGGAAAAGACTACATTCACATGTCCCTTTGACACCTTAGCTTACTGAAGGATGTCATTAGGACTATGTAAGCCCTCGCCACTTTTAAGTGATGCATATTGAGTATTTTTTCTTACATGGTGGGGCAATATGTAGAGGTCTTCATGGACGATTTCTCTATTTTTAGTCCATCCTTTAGCGATTATTTGGAAAATCTTAAATGTGTGTTGAAGCGATGTGAGGAAAAGAACTTGGTGTTAAATTGGGAGAAGTGTCATTTCATGGCTCATAAGGAAACTATCCTAGGACATATCATCTCTTCCAAAGGAATTGGGGTAGATAAGGCTAAGATTGATCTTATTTCTAACTTACCTCCACCAAAGAACATATGTGACATGCAATCCTTCTTAGGACACGTTGGATTTTACAGAAGATTCATAAAGGACTTTAGTCACATCTCTCGTCCTTTATGCAATCTAATTCAAAAGGATATACCATACGAGTGGACTGAGTAATGTTAGGAAGCTTTTTCTAAGCTCAAGGGCATGTTAACCACCACACCTATCATGCAGCCACCCGATTGGAGCATCCCTTTTGAACTTACGTGCGATGTGTCCAACTATGCTCTTGGGGTAGTATTAGGTCAGAGAAAAGATAAGTGGCCCTACGTTATACATTATGCAAGTGAAATAGCCAAACTTTATGTCCTTGGGGGGGGGAAGGGGTGAATAGGACAATGCCAAATTTAAGATAAATACAACAGAATTAAATCAAATAGATAGCCAAATAAAGTAATAAAAATCACAATGCTGAAATGAAAGGCACCCTTAAAATTTGAGTCTTGAGAGGTTGATACAAATGTTGTTCTAAGAACAACCTTACACCAAAAACTAATGGTTTATAGTAGGACAACCTTATTTCTAGAAAGGTCTTTGTATCAAGAACTCAAACTGAAGTGGAAAAAATAAATGATCTCAGACCACTATGTAGAATAAAATGTAACCTCAAATACTAGTTGTTTTAAGGATAACCATGCACCATAAAAATGACAGGACAACCTTACTAGAACAAATAAAGAAACTGAATCTCAAAGCAATAAAGGAATAACAAGAAATAAATTCTAAACTATTACACCATTCACCACAATGCTTGAAATAAAATGATTACAACATTCACATCCACATATACATCCCACAAATGAATAATTAAAGATAGGAAAATAAATCACACAACCACATAACACGAGGGATTATGTGGTTCGCCTGTGTGTACACCAACTGTTAATAAACAGCCACACAGCTGAATGTGCACCTATTATGTGCCCTGGTTTGTCAATTACGTTGTAAGTTGAGTCAGTCGGACGACAACACTTAATAAGAAGATCAAGTCAAGCATTTGCCTCATCTAGATGTGTGGAAGCTCGCCAAAAGGTAAATCATAGCCTCACATCCCTTGTCCCAAAACACCAGGTGATTAAACCGTTAAAAAGAACTAGAACATCTTAAGGTTTATGTGTAAGAAAACTTTTTATCAAAAAGAAAATCTTCTAAGTTTTTCTTACACTGTCGATTATATCGATTTCCCTTTCAATATGATCGACCAGCTCTGTCGATGTCCTCGGTATATCAATCGATACAATCGAGTGAGGACAAAAAGTGTCCAGCAATCAAACAATCTTCTGGACGATTTATCGATATATCGACCTTCGAGTCGACATCATCGATATTCGAAAATATATCATATCTGAAGTGGATCGATCATATCGACAGACTACTTTCCGGTGCCCCTATTTTTCTAAAGAAAACTAACATATGCTTCGATATATCGATGAATGTCCGATTCAATCTGAACTCAAATATCGATCATATCGGGAGTCAATTGATCATATCGACTGTAGGGTGCATGTTCTCACCAGCATGAATTTCATGTTACTTTTAATGTTGATCGGGGTGCCTGTCGATAAATCGATATTCATATATCGATTATATCGAGACCAAGTCGATTGGATCGAGTCAGGACATAAGTCGTCGAGCAAGCTTATATGTAAATCTATACGATTTATCGATCCCATTGACAAGGTCTCCGATATGATCGATGTACAAATTCCGATGACATCGACTGTTTCCCCAATCATTTCTCTGATCCTGAAATTCTTCAAGGCTTCTCTCTTATTTTTCACCTGTCGATAGATCAAACCATCACTCGATGGAATCGGAGTTCAAAATCTGATAACATCGATGTGTGTCTCGATCCCATCGACCAGTTGGCGGAAGGTTTCCAAAAATGAAATGACAATTGAGTTCTTATCATCAAGAGGTCGGCCGATACAATCGAAAGTATACGCTCGATCATATCGACGACTGCTCGATGATATCGAACCCTGTCATAAATATGACCGTTTATATCCGTTGGAACCTTTTGCCTATAAATAGAGAGAGTTGTCTTCATTACTGGCAGAGAAAGTAGAGAGTGCTTTTGAGAGTTTTAACCTTCCTATCATTTACCTTAAGCCCTTTCTTTCAGGAAGTTCATCCTCTAATCCACCCTCATCATTGATATCTCATAAAGTGGATTGGGGAATGAACTTCCGCATTCAAGGATCCTTCAGCTACTACCTTAAAGACATATCATTAAGCTGGGATGCCTTGAATGCATAAATGATGGGAACCTCTCTATCTTCCTTATAAGAAAATCTTCAGAGAGTGGTATTGCATCATAGCCTTGACCCAACCTAAGCCTAACATATATACATCTTTGTGTTACGGATTAAGGGAGCTGAAGATTCTGCATCAACAAGAAGGAGATCTTCATCATTGCGCTGAAAGGGACTCATCAACTTATCTGTAAGTACTAAGAGTCCAGAGGATACTTGCAATCATTCCTTTTTGGGATTAGATTTTAAGTGTTGCTCACCATTTGAAGTCCTCGAAGGAGGCCTCCGACGGGAGTATACGTGCGGGGTACGTTGTGTGGACCCTTGCTCTGTGGAGAGCATAAACATCTGGTTAGGAGTACGTCAGCAAAACTCCAGGGTTTGAGGTGAACCGAGTAGAAACCTCAGGGTGCGTTGTGTGGACCCTTGTCCTGTGTGGGCATAAACATCTGGTTAGGAGTACGCCAGCAAAACTCCAGGGTTTGAGGTGAACCGAGTAGAAACTTCTGTAAAGGTTGAAGATGAACCTGATTTAAAACCTTAGGTTTGAGGTGAACCATGAAAAACCTCCTTAGTAAAATTCGGTCACTCAAGGGTTGAGTGCGAAAGCCGGGAGTGGAGTAGACAAGTCGTCGAACCACTATAAAATGACTGTGTTTGAGTTAATATTATCTTTCATTTATGTGATTGCCTTACATGTCTTTATATATGATCACATCCTATACACACACAGTCATATCCATCACAATCTCATATATACATTATTTGTCTTTTAAATAGTTTGTGATTAAATCCTCTATCAGGCTTGGAAGCCAGTAGAGTTAAGGTTGAGTAATCCTAATCAACACTCTGTGATAGGATTAGTGTAATAAGGATTTTTAATAATTTATATAAACTTTAAAAATTCCTATTCAACCCCCCTCTAAGATATACTGACCTATTCCTACTTCAACCAGAGCGGTCTTCACCGCAATTTCAATTGGTATTAGAGCGGGTCTCTCTTTAAGGGCTTCACCGCGTAGAGAGTGATCTTGACTGAAGTAGAAATATGGCCAAAGGAGAGGGCTCATCTGTCACTAGACCTCCAGTATTTGATGGATCAGACTATGCTTACTGGAAGGCCAGAATGCATTACTTCTTGAGATCTTTAGATCATGAAGTTTGGGATGTAGTTGAAAAAGGATATGTGGTACCATCGGAACAAATTGTACTTGAAAATGAAACCACAATCACTAAACCCAAACCGAATGAGAAGTGGACGGCGTTTGACAAAAAACAGCGAAATGCTGAAGCAAAAGCAATGAATGCCATCTACTGTGCGGTGTCCCAAGATATTTTCAATCAGACAAGTATGTGTGGGACCTCTAAAGAAGCATGAGACTTATTGGAAACAACCCATGAAGGCACAAGCACTGTGAAGAGATCTAAACTACAACTCTTAACTTCACAGTTTAAAAATCTCAGGATGAAAGAGCATGAGACATTTATGGATTTTTTCACAAAATTAAACATCATTTGTAACTCCATGGGTGGATTGGGAGAGAAGGTTCCGGCACCTAAAATATGTAGAAAAATCTTAAGATCCTTACCGGAACGCTTCAATCCCAAGGTAACAACAATTGAGGAGTGTAGGAATATTGATGAGATGAAAGTAGAAGAACTGGTAGGTACCCTACAAACTTTTGAACTACACTTCACAAAATCCCAAAAATCCAAAAACATTGTCCTAAAAACTTCTAAGAAATCAAAACATGAGGACAGTGAGACCGAAAAAGAAGATGATGATGAGGAAGTGGCCTTGCTAGCACAAAGATTCAGAAGATTCTTTCAAAAGAATCGCGGCCATCCTTTTAGAGGAAGAAAGGTGAACTACAAACCTTCTGCAGGAAAATTTGATAAACAGACCAAAGAACCACAATGCTATGCCTGTCATGAATATGGCCACCTATCTACCGAATGCCCAAACAGAAAAACCAAGGGCAAGGCAATGGCTGCCACATGGGATGATACAGAAGAGTCAAATTCAGAAAACAGTGACTCTGGAAGTGATGAAGATCAGAAATCTTCAAAAATTCTTATGGTCTCCACCACTTCAATTATTCCCATGGAATCTGAAAGAAAAGAAGAACAACTAGCCACTGAATCATTTTTATCTGACAATGAGGAAATTGAAGAAGAAGAAGATAAAGAGCAGAATGAATTGCAGGATGCTTATAATCAATTATACAATCATAGCATCCACATCCTTAAGAAAATTAGCATGACTGAAAACAAAAAGAAATTGTTGCAGAAAGACTTGGACAGAACCTTAGAAATAAACATACATTTGTCCAATGATTTGCAACAATATCTTACAGATAATGATCAATTGGAAAAAGAAAACCTATCCCTAAAAGAAGAATTATCAGAACTTATGAACAAAGCTGAACTGTTAAGAGATGATAATACGAAACTCAAAAATGAGAACCACTCACTTTGCATTGATTTAGAAAAATCCAGAAAATTTGCCGAGATAAACTATAAGTTTTCTTAGAGTGGTGAAAAACTTGAAAGAATGTTAGGGATAGGAAGGTCTGGAAGAGATAAGAATGGCCTAGGGTATGAGAAAATCAAAATGAAAACTGAAAAATCTGTTGCTTCAGGTAGCAATACAAGACCGTCTCTAGTTTGTCATTCGTGTGGTGATATGGGACATTACAAGTTTAAATGCTTAAAAATAACTTCTTGTAACTCTAGTCAAAATGACACTGATAAACTTAATCGGACCAAAGTAATGCAAAATATCCTTTTATCACCCAAAATGGAAGACAGAACGAAGAAACCACTAGATCGAGTTGGTAAGATAACAAAAGTCACCACAACAAAAACTTCTGTCTCAAGGTGGAGAGTGAAGGAAAAACTGAACTCTGTACCTGATGTTTTAATTTAAACTAATCTGATTTAAATGATTTTAACTCGCTAGTATATGAATCAGATGTAGATATGGTACATATTACGAGATCGTTCCCACGAGGACTGATTGTCACAATTTGAAATTTAAGACTCTTCTTAACTAATCCAACAAAGAGTTTAGGTAATGATTAAGAAAACTAAACAAAAATCAATGAAAAAGTAACTGAGAGTAGTGAGTAAAATTCAATCGATGAGAAGACTAGGACTTTCGAATCTATCCCTAATTATCTTAACCCTGGTTTTTCCTGTTGGTTCACCCTAATTCAGATTGATATAAATTTAATAAACAAAGCACATCCTATGTCCTTGGTCGGGCACATAGAATGTATAATCCTTTAAAGCATATGGATCACATCTTTCCATCCATGGTCAGGCATGGAGAGATGTAAATCCTGTTTCTTCCTCTATAGGAGACCTGTTCATGGTCAAACACAAGCACCTAGAATAATATTCCAAACGACATCCATATCTAGACTTTGGTCGAGCTCATAGAATGGAGAAGTAAGGAAATCTTAGGAAAGCACACTAGAAAAATAAACAAATCAATCCAATTAAAATAAATTCAACATAAACAAGAGTCAATCAAATTAGGGGCTTCATCTCAGCCCTATCTAAGAAGAATTAGCTATCCATAAAATTAATTAGGAAAAAGAAAATATAAAATAAAAATATTAAAAACATCTCCCTTATCTCTCTTCTTTCTTCTTCTCTCTCTCTTCTCTTTCTTCACCTTGGCTCTGGATCTTCCTCCCTGGCTCTGAATTAATGCTCCCCACGTCTAAAACCTCCTTATATAGCTGCTGGAGTGGTGAAAATCAGATTTGATTCGGATTTGGAAAGCTATGCATGCCCAACTAAAGCTTTTTCGCAGCCAAGTTCGGTGCCTCAAAAATCACCACTTTCCTCGCTTAATTTTCAAAGAAACACCATATCTTAGGACATTTTTGGGTCCTCTACATGATAGACGGTCAAGATCTGCCATATGATCCAAGATGGTGGGCCAAAACTTCCTGGAAAAGTCAGTTTTCGTGGATGTGCGAAACCTTTCGCACCATTTCGCTGTTGTGATCGGTGGGCCCCATAGAAGCATTTTCTGGAAAATTCACCCCGTCCATTGGATTCAGTACGAAATTTCAGTCAAGAATGGGTAGTTTTGAATGTCCATTGGCATGTCTCAGAGAAGAAATAACTAAAAGATCAGATTTGAACACTACAGGGCAGCCCTTTTGTGGCCCCTGTATCTCACACGTGTGTGCGCATGGGTACGAATGGTCAACTTGGATTTGTAGTGTTCGCTGCCCTCTATAAGATGGACAGTACGGATTGGCCGTACGGGGCATGTGTGGGGCCCACAGTCGACCGCAAAACGGCCAGCGGCTGTGCGTTACGCAGCCAAAAACGGCAAGTTTCGTTTTCTTTTTCTTTTTCGGTTAGAGACAGTCAACTTTCTCTGCCGTTTGCCATGCACGTGTAGTGCACTTGTGCACTATACACACTCTATTCATGTGGGGTCCACTGTGATGTTTTTACAAAATCTAATCCAGTCATTCAATTAGTCTCCCTACTTAAAGCGTTGAGACCAAATTTAAAGCAGTTTCAGATATCAGGTAGGCCCAGAATCAGCGGTTTATGGGATGATCTGTCAGTTGGGGCACTTTTATAGTGATCCAATGGCTGAAATTTTACGTGTACGGTTAATTTATAGCCCTCATCCCATATATGAAGTTTCAGGATAATCGGATGGCGGGAACCCTGTGATCTTGCATTTTGGACCAATTTCAAGCCTCTTTAATGTGAACAGCTTAACTTCCTCAGATCCCTGACATATAAATTCATTGATATCGGTCCTTTAGAGTCTATTTCTTGCTCTGATGACTTCAGAGCGTCAAATCCATGCTTTTAATACACTTTTTCAATCAACGCTCTTTATTTCATCCTGCAACAAAACACAATTAAACTATGGCAATAAGCATTATTATATAGGTAAAATTAGGCAATAATCGGGGTCTGATATTCAATATTTGACCCTCATCAGTACCTTGAATTCCTGAGTATATAAGAACACATTCAGATTTTGCATCGAAATCTGGATAATTGGTGAAATGATGCAACTTTTGATAAATCCTCAATGTTGCATCTAAGGTTGGAGACCTCTAATTTTTGTATATAAACATTATCATGTTTATATTTGTATAGAACTGGTGTTTCTTTTTCTTTTTTACATAAACTGATTAAGTCAAGAAATATACAATAGCATGTCAAAATCAGAAAAATTCTGAATAACACATACTGTCAAAGCAAGTAACGGTCTTCTTCGATTTTATCGACTGAGGATCGATACAATCGACAACTATTCAGAATGTGAAAATTCGTGTGTCATTGGATAACATCGAGGGTAGTCTCAATAGAATCAATCGATAACTTCTCGATACAATCGATGGGTTGGTCGATATGATCGACAAATGGCGCCCAATAAAAGCGAGCGAAAAAAAAAAAAAGAGTTTATCAAAGGGTGATTCGACTGTCTTCCCTGTCTGATCCTCTCAACCAATCATCCTAAGCCAGGTAGGACCAGCCAAATCTCACTCCAAACCAGGTAATATTCTTCCATCATCAGAATCTCTTTCTCTTGGTTTGTCGGGATCTCTTTTTGTCGTTTTCCCAATATTTCAAATAGGCTTTTCTTCCACATGGGAAAGGATAAAAATGTGGCATTTGGTCCAGGTGAATCATCAAGAGGTACTCGACAAAAGGTCCTTGCCTCAAGGGAGAGAGTAAGGATCCCGGACAGAGGGACCCCCACACGGCAAAGATCACGACGCGGTGGGTCTCAAACCGAAATTCCTGAACCAACTCAACCAGTGGCTCCTCCTACTGTCAACGGCCACCAAAATATGCCAATCGAAAGTTAATTTTTGAGAGAAAAGTAGACAAAGATTGTTTAACGTCTTACAACTTAGAACCTCTGTTTGCTGAATTGGTTGGCTGCCCATCCTGGATTTTGGTAGACCATGTCAACTGGAAAGAACACGCAACTTCTTTGCTGCATGTCATTCCCCGGTGGATGATCCTCCTTCCTTCATGGTTTCTATGGATGGTGATGATGTATTCATCACTTCTACCACCATAGCACAGATTCTAAATCTACAAATGGTTCCAGGAGGCCTTCCAAACTGGGATCTTGACTTTCCAGATGTGCGCTCCAAGATAACCAAATACCTATGCAATAATCGAGATATCCCATGGCATCAAGGGAATGCCCTGAAAGCTAGGTATATGGAGCCCCGGTTCAGAGTCATGCATGGAATCTTCACCACCAATCTGTACCCGAGAAGCACTAACAGATCGGATCTAACAAGCCTTATGGTGATGATAATCTACTCCGTCGCGACCGGGATGAATATCTGTCTTCCAACCTTAATTGTAAATCAGTTTGTCAATGCGATAAACACGTCCAGAGATTTACATCTGTCATATCCCTGGATCATTAGTAGAATCTGTCAGAGCATTGGCTTTCCTTCTACAACTGATCCGGTTTTTCCCCTCAAAGTTTTCAACAAGAAAAATCTTCAAAAAATGGATCTGAGGTTTCATGAATACAAGGAGGAAACTGAGGAAGAAATTCATACTGAAGCGGAAGGAGGAGAAGGTGGAGATCCCATGGAAGGAGATGCAATGGCTGATGATGCACCTCTTGGACCAGATGTTGCGCCGTCCACATCAACCGCTGGGTATGACAAAAGGCTTAAACTGGATAGGATTGGGGCCATACAGAAGGACGTACACTCAATGAAGGAGCGCCTCACTGTTTTAGAACGAATGGTTCAAGGAGTTCAGAGCACAGTCCAACAATTGGTGAATTTACTAACGTGCCGACGGGACGACACGATGCCATCTCACTCTGCTCCCTAATACCGGTTTCATACAAGATTTCATGCACCCTTACTCTTATTTCTGCGTATGAACATCAATATCTTTTTGGATATTCTACGCTTTCAATGGTGCATGACTAGTTTCTTTTTCTTCCTTTCTGGTTTCTGTTTGGATGAGTTTGCCCACGGTTGGACTAAAATACTTTTTATTGTTGGTTTATATTGCTGCCGTCTGGGGCAGCATTGAATATTGCTGCTAATCTTGAGCAGCTTAAACATGGCTTAATCTAGTTCGTTTACTTCTGCCATTTAAATTTCTCCTTGGTTTATTGCAGTCTTGAGGTTATGGTCTGAATGCTTATCTATTAACTTCATACTGACTGCTTCATTGATGCTTGCTTTACACTGTTCTTATTCATATGCATCTATCTCTGGAGTTCTCTTATATGCTTCAATCTTCAGTCAATATCATGTCTTATACCTTTTCTAATGACTGACAAAAAGGGGGAGAACAATTCAAACACCCCGAGCGGAAATTGTATATCTTTGTTGCAGGTGTTAGGGGGAGTAACCGCAACAAGTAAGGGGGAGTTTTTGAATTAAAGGGGAGAAGTTTATTAGGTGTGTACATGGGAGTTTAGAATTTGTAAAATTGTGTTAATACATGTACACACAATTTAGGATGTATCTGTTTAGATATGTTCCTAGGGTGTTTTGGGGATTTTTTCACGTAATTGACAAAGGGGGAGATTGAAAGTGCACCTATTATGTGCCTTGGTTTGTCAATTACGTTGTAAGTTGAGTCAGTCGGACGACAGCACTTAACAAGAAGATCAAGTCAAGCGTCTGCCTCATCTAGATCTGTGGAAGCTCACCAAAAGGTAAATCATAGCCTCACATCCCTTGTCCCAAAACACCAAGTGATTAAACCCTTAAAAAGAACTAGAACATCTTAGGGTTTATGTGTAAGAAAACTTTTTATCAAAAAGAAAATCTTCTAAGTTTTTCTTACACTGTCGATTATATCGATTCCCCTTTCAATATGATCAACCAGCTCTGTCGATGTCCTCGGTATATCAATCGATACAATCGAGTGAGGACAAAAAGCATCCAGCAATGAAACAATCTTCTGGACGATTTATCGATATATCGACCTTCGAGTCGACATCATCGATATTCGAAAATCGATCATATCTGAAGTGGATCGATCATATCGACAGACTGCTTTCCGGCGCCCCTATTTTTCTAAAGAAAACTAACATATGCTTCGATATATCGATGACTGTCCGATTCAATCTGAACTCAAATATCGATCATATCGGGAGTCAGTCGATCATATCGACTGTGGGGCGCATGTTCTCACCAGCATGAATTTCATGTTGCTTTTAATGTTGATCGGGGTGCCTGTCGATAAATCGATATTCATATATCGATTATATCGAGACCAAGTCGATTGGATCGAGTCAGGACATAAATCGTCCAACAAGCTTACATGTAAATCTATACGATTTATCGATCCCATCGACAAGGTCTCCGATATGATCGATGTACAAATTTCGATGACATCGACTGTTTTTCCAATCATATCTGTGATCCTGAAATTCTTCAAGGCTTCTCTCTTATTTTTCACCTGTCGATAGATCGAACCATCACTCGATGGAATCAGAGTTCGAAATCCGATAACATCGATGTGTGTCTCGATCCCATCGAGCAATTGGCGAAAGGTTTTCAAAAGCGAAATGACAATTGAGTTCTTATCATCGAGAGGTCAACCGATACAATCGAGAGTATACGCTCCATCATATCGACGACTGCTCGATGATATCAAACTCTGTCATAAATATGACCGTTTATATCCGTTGGAACCTTTTGCCTATAAATAGAGAGAGTTGTCTTCATTGCTGGCAGAGAAAGTAGAGAGTGCTTTTGAGAGTTTTAACCTTCCTATCATTTACCTTAAGCCCTTTCTCTCAGGAAGTTCATCCTCCAATCCACCCTCATCATTGATATCTCATAAAGTGGATTGGAGAATGAACTTCCGCATTCAAGGATCCTTCAGCTACTACCTTAATGACATATCATTAAGCTGGGATGCCTTGAATGCATAAATGATGGGAACCTCTCTATCTTCCTTATAGGAAAATCTTCAGAGAGTGGTATTCCATCATAGCCTTATCCCAACCTAAGCCTAGCATATATAAATCTTTATGTTGCGGATCAAGGGAGCTGAAGATTCTTCATCAACAAGAAGGAGATCTTCATCATTGCGCTGAAAGGGACTCATCAACTTATCTGTAAGTACTAAGAGTCCAGAGGATACTTGCAATCATTCCTTTTTAGGATTGGGTTTTAAGTGTTGCTCACCATTTGAAGTCCTTGAAGGAGGCCTCCAACGGGAGTATACGTGCGGGGTGCGTTGTGTGGACCCTTTCTCTATGGAGAGCATAAACATCTGGTTAGGAGTACGCCAGCAAAACTCCAGAGTTTGAGGTGAACCGAATAGAAACCTCAGGGTGCGTTGTGTGGACCCTTGTCCTGTATGGGCATAAACATCTGGTTAGGAGTACGCCAGTAAAACTTCAGGGTTTGAGGTGAACCGAGTAGAAACCTCTGTAAAGGTTGAAGGTGAACCTGATTTGAAACCTTAGGTTTGAGGTGAACCATGAGAAACCTCCTTAGTAAAATTCGGTCACTCAAGGGTTGAGTGTGGAAGCCGGGAGTGGAGTAGACAAGTCGTCGAACCACTATAAAATGACTGTGTTTGAGTTTAATATTATCTTTCATTTATGTGATTACCTTACATGTCTTTATATATGATCACATCCTATACACACACAGTCATATCCATCACAATCTCATCTATACATTGTTTGTCTTTTAAATAGTTTGTGATTGGATCCTCTATCAGGCTTGGAAGCCAGTAGAGTTAAGGTTGAGTAATCCTAATCAATACTCTGTGATAGGATTAGTGTAACAAGAAATTTTAATAATTTATATAAACTTTAAAAAGTCCTATTAACCCCCCCTCTAGGATATACTGACCTATTCCTACTTCAACTAAAGCGGTCTTCACCGCAATTTCAACAGAAACTCCACTCCTAATATCCTCACACAATGGATATTAGCGTTCACTATCAAAGATAGGTTTCCAGGTTCACCTAAAACCTTCACAATTGTGTCTTTCTCTATAGGCTTACACAATTAAAAAAATCCCACTTTTAAGTTTTCCTGGCTCTCCTCAGATAGCCAATACAATGATATTTTTCTGAAAAATCTCAAAAGAAAACTAAATGAAAGTAAATTACATAAATGTAAAATACTTAAATTTCTACTTCGTTGTAGCAGCCCAGAAGAACCAAGTCAGAGTAGAGATTTGAATGTCCAAGTTCAATGTCCTATACTCACTTTACAATGGTTGTAAGTTGTAATTGATTTTAAATTAAACCAGCTGGGCTAGCCTTAATTGATTTTGATTTCAGAGAAAGGAATATAAAACTTCTTCTTTACAGATTAGATTGCAATACAAGAAATAAAATCAATTAAAAAAGCTAAAGAAAGAGAATATTAAATATGCACACTTAGCTTAAATGGAGCACAGACTTATCTGTCAGAAGGCCGAATTAAATTAGCTTGAATTTTATTATTTATTTTGAGATTCGTGCTCTATTTATAGGTGAGCAAATCGCATCTTCGATTGGTCCAGAGAGCTCTATGACTAGTCATAGAACTAACTGATATTTGAAATTTCAGGCGCGATAAGATAAGGTGGTTGCACGACTGGTCATAGGTCAGCTATGATTGGTCGAAGGTCTCCCACGATTAGTCGAAGCTAGTCAAATTTTAACACTAGAGTTTGAGTCGTAGGTCTACGACTTGTCGAAGAAACAGTTGACACTATTCATATGACTAGTCGAACAATCCCCAGGACTGGTCGAAGCCTAACAAGAATTTCTAAATTTTTGCAACAAACTTACGACTGGTCCAGGAAATTCTTAGACAGCTCGAAGCAGTGCTAGGACTAGTCGAATAAAGTCCAGGACTAGTCTTAGAACTGACCAACCTCACATATATAAAACATATGAATTATGTATCCAAAATGACTAACTCTAAAGGTCAACCTAAGGTCAGTCATACCTTAAAAGTGAAGTAAGGACATTGAAACTTAAAGTCGAGTGACCTTTTAGAATAATGAAGCTTGAGATCTTGGTGTAGCTTCTTGAGATCTTGAGGTCGAAATCCTCTTGAGATCTTGAATCACATTCTCGAGTCTTGACTTGTGAATTGTGCTTGTCTATCGAATCTGATCTTATGAGACTTTTGTCGTGACTTGACATATCTTGAGTTGTGGTTTGTTCTTCTCATATGCAAGCTTCATAACAAGATACAAACAGTGTCTTTGTCACCAAAAATTTGACAACAAAAAGGGACTATCAACTATAGCACTTACAGCAAGTAGAACCTTAAATCCTACCCAAGTGAATTACACTACTACAGAAAAGGAACTCTTATCTGCAATATTCGTTTTGGACAAATTTAGGTCCTACCTGATCATCATCTACACGGATCATGTAGCGTTCAAGTATCTTCTTTTTAAGAATAATGCTAAGCCTTGATTTATAAGATGGATCCTTCTACTCTAGGAATTTGATTTAAAAATAAAAGATAAAAAGGGGTAGCAAATGTAGTGGCTAACCATCTTTCCCTCCTTGATCTCCCTATTCCCTTGAGACGACATAGATAAATGATATGTTCCCCAACGAACAATTGTTTAAAGTCTCCTACTCACCTTGGTTTGCCGATATTTCTAACTATCTTGCCACAGGTTTCATGCTAATACATTGGATTGCATAATATAAGAAAAAATTCTTCACCAATGTACGCAAGTTTTTCTGGGATAATCCGTATTTGTTTAAATATTACTCAGACCAAATCTGGAGGAGATGTGTGCCAGATAATGAACACAAAAGTGTCATCTCCTTCTAATACTTTTAGGCCTGTGGTGGTCATTTTTCTGCTAAAAAGATCATGACCAAGATTCTACAGTGTGACTTTTACTGGCCCATTATATTAAGGACACTTATGAGCGTTGTCAGAAATTGAGAGCATTGTTCTGTCGAAATATGATGCCCTTAAACTCCATTCCTATAATAAAAGCATTTGATTGCTTGGGCATCGATTTCATGGGACCATTCTCCTAATCCTTTGAGAATTTATACATTCTACTAACAGTAGACTATGTCACTAAATGGGTCGAAGCGATTCCATGCCGGAATAATGAGCATCAAACGGTTATTAAATTTTTAAAGAAAACATCCTTTCCCGGTTCGGAACACCTCAAGCCATCATTAGTGATGGGGGCTCACATTTTTGTGATAGCACATTTACGAACTTAATGAAGAAATATGACATCTCTCACAAGGTGAATACTCCATACTACCCACAAACAAGTGGGCAAGCTGAGATATCTAATAGGGAGATCAAATATATTTTTGTAACACCCTGAAAATTGGGGGTCGTGTATAAACTCAACTCCCGAGTTCCAGACCGTCACTTATGCAACAAAAATGGTTATGATTCAATGTTGTCTGATTTAAAGCATTCACATGAGTAAAAGTATACCAAAACTGCAATTCATACTTCAGATCCAGTGATAAAAGCAAGCGGAAGACTAAACAATGTATATATCACTGTATGGAAAAACAAAGTAATCTCATCTGTCTCCAAAGTATGACTACATCTCTGAGTCTCATATACATATACATAACAAAAGAATAATGTTCAAAAAAAAAAAGTCCCACAGATGTCCCCTCGATCCAGGTCGCCTACGGGAAGCCGTCGTGATACTGCATATACGAGAACTCATCCTGGTCCTCGTCGATCTCTGGCTCCACCTCCTGGATCTCGACCTCACCTGCATCTACAACAGGGTCTGGTGGGTGTTGCAAACACCATCCCGTAACGTGGGAATGAGTGATCAACTCAGTGGAATCATATAGCAAAGATTAGTATGTTCACAATTCAATCACGCGATAATAGTAAAGCAGTAAATCAGACAATCCTAATACTGTTGTTAATGCAAGATGATATGACGTGATGTATGCCCTCGCCGACGATCACCCTCATGCGGCAACATCTTACGACCACGGCATGCCACACTCCCTAGAGTGCTCCACATCTTCCAGGCACATGCAATGCTATGGTGATATGATTTCCAAGTTGTTATTAGTCCATTCAAATAGCAGGATTGGGAAACTAAGGTACTTCCCTTGTATCAATCCCAACACAGATCCTGTCTAGGGTCGTCACTCCTAGTAATCTCATACGATGTATATTTCGTAGGTCGCTGCAAGGGCTGTCAGGGCTGTTGCTCGCACTCGTTGCACCGCTCCCCCATCACCTTATCAATACAGGCCTACCGTACTCTACTGCAACGGAAGGGTCGTCGCCTCCCGTGGACTCAGAATACGCTCGCGGTCACTACAAAGGGCTCGTCGCCTGATCAGTGTAGGCCGACAGCTAGAATATAGTGTCCCATACCACCATAATCTGCTCACGAGTCTAGGTGCTCACTGGTCACTACGGGGAGGTTTGTGGCCCCAGCGTAGGCCGACAGCTCGACCACGGTGTCCCATACCACCATGCCCGGCTCATGAGTCTTCATGGATCAAGGTACCATGGTTAACAGGGTTTACAATGGTAAGTTCAGTACCCTAGGTTCAAGCAGTTATGATACATACAAGGTGAACATACATCGGCCAGTCGGGTTACTTGACGGGCTCGACTAGTGCGATCGCATCTCAAGTCGAACGACATGGAGTGCGTAAAATACTTCGCGTGGCCTAACCACTGCCGCCAACTCTAAACACGAATCACGTTCATCGACGCGTCGTTCGTGGCTATGACCAGTCAGCCACGAATTCGCTCGGTTACCGACTGCCTGGACTAAGTCTAGTCCCACACATCTATGAAATCACATTAACAATATATGCAAAGGTATTGGAATTGAAATACATCATGTGAGCATGTTAACACATGTTATAACCTTCAACTTAAGCAAATCTTCAAGGCATACTTTCCATGCATGTAATGCAATCATGCATAAGGTCAACATGTAGGAAATCATTTAGGTCAGCATATTAATCAAGAAATCAATCTCAAACTACTACATAATATCATTTAATTCAATACATACTAATACAAGCATTTATACAAACACATACACTACACACTTAAGTCTACATATAGTATGTCGACCCAAAGTGCGCAACTAGGCGAATCTCTTCGCCAAACTGATTATGCAAGCATTCCTAACTCCCTAATGCGGCAACAAACCATGTCAATCACGTCAGCAAAATATGCATGTAGACCGTACTTCCTACAAATGACTAAAATGCCCTAAATCTCATATTCTTCGTTAATTTACGAAACAGGAAACGGAGAGCATGTTGTACATGTCAAACGGTGATGCCGTCGATAATCTACTATTAAACGACATTGAAAGCGTTGTAAACCGTCAATCAAAGCGTCTAAAATCCTCACCTAGTCTCTTACGGTTGCGGAATTTTGAACGGAGCGTGTACGCTTCGTCTACGGTAGTAGGAGAACCTGATTTATGAAATACGTTAGCTAACACGCTATGAATCTAGGTAAACCCTAAATCAGCAAATTCTAGGGTTATTTTATACCTGAAAAAGTGGAGAAATCACCAGCCAGGTGATTGGGAAGAAGTGCTGAAGCACTAGTAGTCGGTGGCTCGGAAGCGGGAAAAATCCCTTCTTCTCTTTCTCTCAAACTCTCTCTCCTTTTCCTAGGGTTTGAAATTTTCGGATGGAAGAGAGAAATGAGGGTTTCAACCCCTTTTATAAGCTTAAAAATGCCAGAAATAGGCTCCGGAACGAAGTTTACTTGGTGCCTATCCATTTCGGGGCTGTTTCGGTTCAAAAGCTATTTTCTGGTGGTCCCCTGGTTGATTGCGATCGGACTTAAGCTCATGCGCACCAGATGTAGCACGTATTAAGTTTTCAGTCTGGCAGGGTTCGCAGATCGCACGTGGTGGACCAGTTTCAGTTCAGCGGTCACCGCACGTAGATCAGGGCTGAAAGTCTCATGATAATAAATAGAAATTTTTCCTGATCCGAGGGTGTAATCTGGATGAATTCTGATGGTCAGAACGCTTAATACTGACGTGTCAAGTCGTGTGCCAGATTTGAATTTGAAATTCCAAATCTGTCCCTATTCGCGGTCGCTTCAGTCCGGGTTCAACGAAATAGTCTGTGATTATCGGTTTGACTTGATTTTCGAGATGATTGTCAAGTCCAACTGGGCAGTTCTAACGGTCTAAGATAGGAGGTATCGGACCTTCGACGCGCGGTCTAGATCCAATTCAAGAATTCAATGTGGTCCAGAGAACAGACCTGCTTCGAGTTTGATCCGAGGTTATAGAGTGTTGTAGAGTTGTTTGTTCTACTCGATTTGGGTCTTGTAGAACGTATTTAAAGTGATCAGGGACTATTTCCCAGCTACTCTAGCGTTGCGCTAGCTAACTTACGCTTAATTTCCATGGAATTTAATTCTACGCGATTTCGGGTTGAGTTGGCTCGAGCCCAAGTACGGATTTTTCACGGGCGTTACAATTTTGGAGAAAATAGTTAATCCTGATTGAAAGGATTGGTCAATCTGATTAATCGATGCTTTATGGGCTTACCGTACTGCATTTAAAACCCCTATTGGAATGTCTCCTTTTAGACTTGTCTATGGAAAGGCTTGCCACTTACCTGTGGAGTTGGAGCATAAGGCCTACTAGGCGATTAAAAATCTAAACTTTAATTTAAAAAACGCTGGCTTGCTATGCAAACTCCAATTAAATGAACTCAAAGAAATTCGAAATGATGCATACGTGAATTCAAGAATGTATAAGGACAGAATGAAGGTGTTCCATGATCAACGCATTCTTTAAAAATAATTCACACCAAGTCAAAAGGTCCTTTTGTACAATTCTCAATTACATCTCTTTCTGGGTAAACTTAGATCTCATTGGACTGACCCTTTTACTGTTACTAATGTCTATCCTCATCGGGCCATTGAGATTCAGAATCCAAACAATGACAATGATTTTAAAGTGAATCGACATTGTTTAAAGCCATTTGTTGAAAAATTTGATTCAGAGGACATGTCCATACCCTTGAATGATCCTATTTACCATGATTGACCTCCTAGTTTGACGGAGGTATAGTTAGGTTTACTGCTTTTCGTTGTTTAAGATAGTTTGTTTTCTGCTGTTTTAAGATAGTTTTCTTGTTATTTGTTCGAGTCTTTTGTGCTAACCTATCTTTGTATTGAGATCATTGAAAAAGCCTTAAAATTCCTTGTTCAGGTAATATCTTTCCATCACTTCCCTTTCTTTTCGTTGCCTCCCTTTGTAACATCCTGAATTTTCACGGCCAAAGTTTAAACTTGTGCCCGATAAAAAAGGTGTTAATAATGTATAAACTGGATGCTGTAAAATCGCACCCTACTTTTTTTTTCATTTATATCACATCTAGTTATGTTCATGAAGGTAACATTCATAAGAATAACATCAACTATATTGATTATTTCATTAGAGTAATAGAATTTAGTAAATAATCAAATGCCTTCTCAATGGAAGCTTATTATATTAATCGAGTTCACAACGGAAGTATAAAACTAAATAATAAAATGTAGGTACTATGATAAAGCACACTCTTATTTGTTAAATTGCGATGAGACAAAACAACTTATGATATGGTTCACACATTCAAGATGGAAAGTACACCTTTAAGTGAATCAAGATGAAAAGTTCACCTTCAAGTATATCAAGATGGAATGTTCAAGTTTCAAGTCTCAAGTTCATCATTTTCTATGGAAAGTGCAAGCATGAGCACAAGTTATGAAGTTAGAAAGTTCAAGCTAAAATGAATTCAAGTTCTGCTACACTTCAAGTAGAAAATCAAGCTTCACCTTCCATACACTTCAAGTTGAAGATCAACGATGCACTACTGAAGATTCAGGCTTTATACTTTAATGTCCAGTTTTCTCAGGTATAATTGACCCTAGAAAGACCTTAGACTTAGGTTCTTTCAAATGATAAACTTATATAGGTTTTTATACTTTGGTTAGGCTTTTGTTTGACTAGTCTAAGCCTTGGTTCGACTAGTCTAAGCTGTGTCTCAATCAGTCTAAGATAGTTTTCGACCAATCCAAGTTTGAAATTCAAAAACAGATATTTCTAGAGGTTTCTCAACCAGTCGAGGGTTGCTTGACTCGAAGTCTAGTAACTATTTTTTAGCACCTTCAACCAGTCAAAGAACAGTTTTATCCGATCGCGCCTAAAATTTGAAATTTAGTTAGATCTTAGATGAGTCAAAGGAGACCTTAGATGAGTCGAAGCAACAACTTTTTAGCTTATAAATAGAGGCATTCTCTCAATCTAAAATTACTCATCCAAGCTAAGAAAAGCCTCCACTTAGAAAGAGAGAAGTCCCCACTATCTTTAAGCTATTACACAGTATTTTAATATTTTATTTATATAGCTTTTGTTTTGATTCCTTGATCTATTTTTGATTAATCTCATTTTATTAAAGAGAGTAATCACTCTTCTTTAAGATCTTAAGGAATTCAATCAAGTAACCTTTGGTTTGAATTAATTTAAAATCAATCTAGAACCAAGAACCTTTGTTTGTGTTACAGGACATTGGACATTTTACTTGAAGCAAAGTGGTTTTATAGGCTACTTCAAGAGATTCGTCTTCAAGAAGAAGATAACTACATTTCTATATTCTGTATTTTTAGTTTCTTTGAGATAGCCAGAAAATCTCATATTAGTTTTTATCTGAGATAGCTAAAAAATCTCAGTGTGGGGTTTCTATTTGTGATAACCCTTTTAAAATCACAAATGTATAAGGTTTTAAGGTGAACCTGTGAAAACCTTATTTTTTAGTGAAGGCCAATATCACATAGGTTGTGATTATTGGGAGTGGAATAGGTGTGGCTGTTTAAGAACAGTTGGTGTACATACCGAACCACTTTTAACTCCTAGTGTTTGAGGTAGATGTTTAGTTTTTGCATATGTGGTGAATGATTGT
This sequence comes from Magnolia kwangsiensis, assembly GCA_037074715.1. Taxonomy (NCBI): domain Eukaryota; kingdom Viridiplantae; phylum Streptophyta; class Magnoliopsida; order Magnoliales; family Magnoliaceae; genus Magnolia; species Magnolia kwangsiensis. Next base: position 103,057,458 of record CM073576.1, on the reverse strand, counting down.
AATTTATTTATGCAAATGTGGTGAATTCTTGTAATAGGTAGCTTTCTTATCTTTTGCTTGGTTTGAAGATTAATCCTTACAACCGTTCATGAAATCAGGTTGTCCTACCTAAAACCTTATTTTTGGTGTAAGGTTGTCCTACAAACTAAGTTTGAATCAATTTTTCAATACTAATGTAATTAAGATTTTTCATTTACTCTAATTTGTTTATTATTTCTATACTTTAAGTTTTTATTTATCATAGTCCTATTCACCCCTAGGACTGTTAGCACGCTTTTTTCATAAAACTATTTTTGTATTCTTTCCGTATAGTCTTCTATAGGGAGATGGTCCTCTAGGTCTTTAATCTGTACATCACCTGCATCATCTGTACGGTTGGAAGAGGGTTAACACCCTACTCATAGTGATGGTCATCCTTTAAGATTAATAGTAATTCAAGAAATTTATAAAGGCAGTTTAATGGTTCTGATATGTCCCATACTCCACATCTACAAGAGGTATCAATATGCACAAGTAATCTACATGGGATGCATGCTTAGCAAAGTATATGCGGTTTATAACACTTAGAGATCGCCATAATGTGGAATATGATTAAAGTTATTTTACTCGCCCCACATCCCATACTATGGAGATTTGCCGATGTGTCCCACGTTTAACATAGTTTTACGCAGTTATCCCAAGACTAACACAACACATGACTGGATGAATTACATGACATGATTTGTTCATGGAGCGACCATTTATGACATCCAATCTTAAAAGTGATGTAACACGCTTTACGAATTACTTACATCGATTTGTACACCACTACCTATGAAACATGGAATTATGTGTTGCCCCATGGGCCACTACTGAAAATGTATTACGTCCACTATATTTATTCGATCGCTAGAAGTGAGATTTCCAACATAACACTTACACTTATAGAGATCGTAATCTGAATCATTGAGGTTTTAGAATATCAAGACACATGCCCAAGCCTTAAAGATAAATAACACAATGCCAATATAATAAAGACAAGAGTGACAATGGTCAACTCAACAAAGATAAAAGTGGCAGTGGCCAATATAGAAAAGAGGAGTTGGTAACAACTCAACAAAAGAAGAGTGGTAAAAGTCAACTCAACAAATAGATGAGTAGCAAGGGCAAACTCAACAAAATTGGTAAAGGCAAGGACAAGACTTGTATCCATCGCTCCACATAGATTTATAAAGATCACATGTAATCAACATTATACTATACTCACCAAGGTAAATAATTGATGGTAAAACATATAATTGCAAGGAAAATTCAAAGTAACATGAAAGCATGAAGAGGCAAGATAAATCTTATCAACTTAAATTAAAGTAAGCTTAAAGGATAAAACCTTCACCCTACGGATTTGAACGGATCTTGGAAAGGGGAGGGAAGTTGGTTGGCGTGACTTCCTGTTTCTCTTTTCTTTCTATCCTTCTTTCTTTCTTTCTTTCTTTTTCTTTCTTTTCCTTTCTTTTCCTCTTTCTCTTTTCCTTGTTGTTACGTCCAGGACCCAGCTGAATGCTGTTCTCTCTCTCTCTCTCTCTCTCTCTCTCTCTCTCTCTCTCTCTCTCTCTCTCTCTCTCTCTCTCTCTCTCTCTCTCTTCACATCTCTTTTCTTCTCTCTTATGATGCTCTTAAAATAGTGGGGTGGAAGGCCCCTTTTATAGCATTCCCGAAGCCAGGAGATCTCATGCGTAACACCTCTTACGCAGTAAGGATGCTTACGAATTTCCCTATGCAATAGCATGTGCGTAACCGACAAGATGAGATTGCTACCTGGTTGTAATCACACTCATGTGCATCCATGTATAGGGCCGACGTACCTTTGGTCAGTTTTAGATGGCCGACAAGGTGAACGGTCTGAATCTTCTAGTCGGTCATTCTTGGTGGGCCACAACACCTCCAAACCGACACTTTCTATTTACGTTACTGAAAGCCCCGACCTTCGTTCTTCCTAGGGTCGATGGGGTCCACTTCTATCATCCCTTTGGAGGGTCAACTCCCCTCCTTGGGTTTCTATAGCAGTGCTTGTCACGCCCTAAACCTAAAAATCGGGCTCACAAAATTCTCGATTGCCGAATCCGGTGTTAACAGCCTCCATAGTACCCCATTCTTGGCTCCCAGCGCCCATTTGCTAGATTCCAATCTTAGAATCCTAAAAGGAGGATTTTTTAACGTACATTTGTCGCATAAGAAGCATAACCACAAGTTTACCTAAATCACAAAGGCAACATTATCATCACGTATCCACTAATATAAATATTTGAATACAATGCTGAAAGTGAAATACATATATTGAAAATTAAAGCTCCAAAAGACCACTGCACGCCAAGCTCAATGCTGCTGCAACCTATCATCACCTACACGCTTCTATCGTGCATAAGTTTATAGAAAGCTTAGAGGATGGTGCAAGTGTGTGCACAAGGTAAGTGCTAAGTATTCAATACAATGCCATAATCATACAATATCAGAACTACTGGCAAGATCATGAATCATACAATATCAGAGTAAGTGGAAATACTGACAAGTCCATGAGCCATATAATATTAGAGTACGTAATACAGATCAGCTATACAAATGAAGAATCATAAAGAGCCAAATATCAGATGTCGAGGATGGCAATGCAATATACAATTCCTGATGATTTAGGAATACTGTTAACCGTATCTAGGCCATGCAGAAACATAGTAACACAAAATTCCATATGTTGCGAATGTAATGCAATATGCAGTGTGAATGAAATCACTATGCGAATGTGTGAAGTCAGGATGATAGTACGTAGTATCACAGGATACGGGATCTATCACAGGGACTTCTATCCAAACCAGTCTCATATTTAAATTTAGATAGTCAGACTCAATGTGGTAAACTCTGATCTCAAGTTAGTTGCATGCCCCAACCGAAATCCTAACCATTACGAAGGTACACGTAACAAACAGTTGCGCACCACCAGCTCGAGTGGATAGTGAATGGTGAAAAGGACAAGCTAAGAGTCCTAGAGGGGGGTGAATAGGACTATGCCAAATTAAAAATTAAATGTGGAATTTAAAAAATATAAAGTTATAAAATCCATTATCAAGTTATATAATCCAACCCATAACAGTTGTGCACCGAATTGAGGGCCACTCCATTATCAAGTTATATAATCTAACCCATACAAGGTTTAGGTGCACGTGGTCATGACATTGGGTGGTCACCAATGCTACATGATTTCATGTAGTTAGTTGGCCTTGGGTGGATTTCGCAATCATACGGTTAGACAACCACATATATTCCACAATCGCATAGGATAAGGTAGCCATACATACATCGCACGCTACATGATTAAGGGGCTAAACATGTATATCACACCCTCACACCACTAGAGTCTACATATTTGTTATAATTGAACATGTATATGGGTTTAAACACATGTCATATAATCCTACTACTTAGGGCCGCACTCTAACCAAAGTGTCAAGTGGTGAAGGGTTGTGCACTCTTTATATAATTAGGTAATCTAGGGCAGCAACACAATACAAAGTACATCACATGCCAAGTAGTGAAGGGCTATACACACAACACAATTTCACATGATTTAAGATAACATACGTTCAACACATGGAGATCACGAGCTCTTGCAGAAGAGGGCCAATAGTTGGCCTAAAAAAGTTTACCACTGATGGGCCCACATGACATTCCCTCAAAATGGGCTTCAACATTCCTGGGCTCACACATTAATAGAATTTACAATGGGTTCTGTGCGACGGAGCTCATGGGGCTATGCATTCGTCATACTTATATCAATTGTAAGCTGTCCATGCACTACATGGTCACATGATTGTACATCGTCAATATATAGAATTTAACAATGATCCGGACCATTCATATATCACATTTACAAACAATCTAATTTGCATAATTGATGGGCCACCAATCCGTGGTGGGCCTGGAGCTTAAAATCAAGTTAATTTGTGGCACATGTGGGCCACACCACACACAAAAGTTGAGAGGGTTACCCTCCATTAAACATTCATAATCATTTATTGGGTCACCAAGGCGTGGTTCACAAATCCAACCCATCCATTATGTGTGTCCCACTTGGTTGAGGGTTCAGTCCAAATTTCAAGTGGACCTCGGCAAGTGTTTTTATATGCTTAAGCTTTGAGTTGTACAAACGGCTCAAGGAGATCAAAGTTACATGAGTCCCAAAGTGATATATTTATTATATATACAAAGTTCATTTATTTTTAGAGAACATTTTAGAGCATTAAAACGAATCATATCCAAAGATTATTTGGACCTCACCACAAATAGCAGTGACGATAATGATTTCATAGTTAAACAATTCATAGGGCCCGCCATAACGTTTATTTTCCATCAAACTTATTCATAAGGTCACAAAGACCTAAATTAAGGGGAAAAACAAATTTCATATTGGACCAAAACTCCTATGACCCAAAAAGGGTTCCAATGGTAAACGTTCAATCCCCTGCTACTCTTTGTAGTGTGGACCACCGAATTGTTAGATCTATCTTATTTTTCTTCTAAAGCCATAAGACGACTTGCCCAATGGATGGACGGTTTGGATATAACACATACCTCATGATTAGACCCATGAATATTGCTGATTTATTCAGCTTCATATATTCATTTATTTTTTTATGGTGTGGGCCATCTGAGTTCCGTGTATAGCTGAATTTTGGGGTATCCCAATTTCTAAAGGGTACCCATCAAATGCACGGTGTCGATGCTCTACATGCATCAAGGTCAGGCTTGTGGTTGGACCCACTATCCCTACAGATTCCAGCAGTAGGACGCTGATTATTGCAGCGTCATCTGGACGCTGATAGCAATAACGTCTAATGCTGTTTGCATTTTTTTAAGTTTTCTTAAGGTTTTTCATAAGTGGGGCCCACATCAGGACGATCTAGTCTGTCTACTAGGTTTTGTGGCTCGTGATGGGTCCAATGAGCCTAATATTCAATATATTTCGGTGTATAGAAACATCAAAGTGGGCCCTATTAGTTAATATCACTAATACCACTTTTTTCTACAATGTGGCCTGTCAAAAATTCGGATCAGCTTCATTTTTTGGCTCAATGCCTAAAATGAGGTGGGGAATTGGATGGACGGTGTGGATCAAACACATACATCAAGGAGGGGGCTTTGTGGGCTCACAGCCCCTTCCCTCAAGAAAGCTAGGAAGCTGCTTGCTGCAGCGGTCCTCTAGACGCTGCAGCAACGTCCTCTCTGCCTTCTCTCTCTCTCTCTCTCTCTCTCTCTCTCTCTCTCTCTCTCTCTCTCTCTCTCTCTTTTTTAAATAGATATGTGCACGTGTGTGCGTGTGTGGCCAACTCAAGGAGCTACACTTGGACAGTTTCGATGGCATACAAAATTCTGGTGGGGCCCTCTATTGATGGGTCCCACATGAAGCCTATGACAATTTAACTTTTGTATATTTTCTCTTATACATCCACACCATTAATCACATCATTATCATAATATCATCACAACTATTAACCATCTTTTTACATGTATTCTCTTATACATCCACACCATTAATCACATCATTATCATCAACATCATCTCCACCATACATAAACACAACAAAAATAAAATAAGAATGAGTAGGGTGGGTGTACTCTCCTTGATGGATTAGATGGATGGTTGAGATGGATGGAAGGGATGAGATTGATGGAGTTGATGGTCCACCAAGATCACTCCTCTCTCTCTCTCTCCATGTGTAGAAAATGAGAAAATGCTAAGGGATGAAGGACTATTTGTAGAGAATTGTTAAAATATGGTTAGATTCAATTAATATTATCTTAGTTAGCTTAGATTAGGATTATGACAATTAATTCATGATTTGTAATTAATGGTGGGTTAAAGGAGCTTGGGATGGCATGGTGTGATGATGTCATGCTTAAGGTGTGGCATGAAAAAGAGTTGACTTGAGGTGTACATGAGAGAGGGAGAGGTATGGGTGTGTGACATCACACACATGGGTAGAGATTCTCTCACCCATGTGTGGCATGTACATGTGTGCATGGCATGTGTTGTGCACATGTGTGGAATGGAGTCCATGACACCTTGCGCATATGATATATTAATGATTCTTCACTGTGTATCTCATTAACGGAGTATCGTACAGACGCACAGGTGGTACCTACACGACGCAATGATGGGGTGGTCGATATGAAATAGGTTTTGAGGTCTTGAGGTTCCGGTCAGTCGGGTGTGCACTATGAATGACCAATCTAGGTCTAGCTAAGGGCAGCGATCATCGTGCACATATGTATAGAAAATGGTACGGAATGGATGGGGTCTTACAATCTACCCTCCTAATAAAAATTTCATCCTCGAAATTTTTAGTTCCAAGCACACTATCAAACTCATAACATAGAATCCAAACATATGTGTCATCATACATATACAATACAATCATCCATCCCACAAGTGAGGGTATTGCTCGTGAATATCTCCCTCATGTCTGGGTGCTAAGTATAATCTCTACATTCTCAACTAGGGAATCTTGCTTTGACTAGGTTCTTAAACTAGGAATCCTAGATTTATGTCTCTAGATTCATACAAATCAAGAGTACTAATAGCATCTAGGTTCTCAATCAATCTCTACGAGAGACCTAATTTATGTTTTTCTATGTTTTCCAGTTACTGACTTTGCTTGTAAGTGATTCCAAATCTTATGCTCTGATACTATCTTCTATCACGCCCCAAACAGACAGCTTCTGTGATGCCTCGAATCTAGTACTCGACTTCCATACACCAAGTCCCGAGTTCGGTGCACCACATGGAAGATTTTTTATTAAATTTTTTTAATCTAATAATACCTGAGCATGAAGATCCATGATCAAAATACCAAGCAACACTCTCCATTATAAATCCTGATGGTTATAAGTACAATGTTTTCCAAAAGGTACACAACATCAACATTTACAAATTGAAAAATAAATACAATGCATTGAGAAAGCTAAGTCTTCCAAGCTACTCCTGCCCTGAAAAAAATAGGCTATAGGAAGCTTAGGCAAAAAGCCTAGTGAGTACACACATGTGTGCAATGTGTCCTACATGTAAACAAGATAAATATGTCATAAAAATCATGTATGGTGAAAGGCATGTAGTACATAAGGTATGATGCTAATGCCAATGCAATGCATATGCATCATAGTAATACTCTGAGTCAATACAACCAACATCACCAAGTCATATTTTCATTTCTCCTATACCACAGCCATAACTGTATTACATGCATCCACAATCACATCATCATCAGCATATTATCATACCATATCATAACTGTATATATCAGGAAGCACCATGGTCGACACCCATGCACCAGACACTAGTAATTGACCTCACATACCCGTCCAGTGATGGATTTCCCCCACCTGTATATCATGGGAAACACCATAGTCGATACCCATGCACCTGACACCAGTAATCGACCTCACATACCCGCCCTGCGGTTGACTTTCACCCGACATGCCAGTAGCGGACTTCATACATGCTTCTCCTTGCCGGCAAGTCAGACCGGTCCTTATTTGCATCTCAGCCCTTAAGCAGGTAGGACCCACCTCTTCTCAACCTGACCTCATCAGTGGGAGTCAAATCCATGACCTATGTATCCACTCGGCCCAAAGGTGAGGTATCCCTAGCTAGCATAGGGGTTTAGGAACTTTCAACCTAAGGAGCACATTATCCCCTACTATTTTCACACTTTTGGTGTTCCGTTCATTTTCAGGGATAACCCACGTCATCATCATAGATGTACATTTCATCGTCAAGATCCAGCTCATGTTATACGGCATGACTGTGGTATTTTGATCATCATGTATGTCATGATTATACATCAATTCAAGCAATCATGATAAGGCATACATTCAAGTGCATGTGGTATGCATATAATGCCATGAGTTTAAGGTCTTCTTAACCTTTAAGCCAAACATGACATACAATCATCATGTGCCACTATCGACTATATTAATCCATAGTCATGTGACTAAACTGAAGAGGACATATCTTACACATGAACAAATGTATTGAAGCACACTTACCCGTACCATCATTCCATGGTGCATGTTGTTATTATGATCAATAACAACATAGTCGAGTAAATGAATTTAGCATGTTACGAAATGGAACAACATTAATCAAGATATTAAATCACATACTTCTATTAACCATAATAACTAACATCACTGATATCATCCATAGCTATCATTATCACGAGCATTAATTGTATTCAGAGTTACACTTTATCCTTTGCAGGATAGATATTCCATTAGTGGTTTTGGCCCAATGTGATTTTCTTCTATTAAAACTGCCTAGTTATACTCTAACTAGGCCTTATGGTTAACGAGTGGTGGTGACGCAAAGTAAATGCACCAAGTGGTTATGAGATGAAAGGCATAGATATAACATATAGTAAATGAGCCACATGATGGATGGTACTAGTGAAACTCATATAATGTAGAGGGCTTCACCTTCAAGTGGGGTGTTAGTAGATTGGATTTATAAATAATTATAATAGTAGTTCTACAATGGTTTGGAAGGCACAGGTAAACCTCATAAGATATAGTGAGCCCTAAGTTGAACGACTTGGGTATATAATATACACATAAGAGTTAGTCACGGTTGGATGACGTGGATTTATCTCATACAACGTAGTGGGTCCTACATCCAAGTGGCAATGCAAGCAGGTGGGTCGACACACAAACATTATGGTAGGTCCCAACAAGTAGATAGTATAGGTAGCTCATATAAATTAAGGTAGTACAAGGAAGAATAGTTCAGATGCATAAGGCACACATCAGTAGGCTCCATTATTAAACCATTTGGTTGGCAAAACAATTGAACAGTGTGGATAAAATATGTACATTGAGTCGGTTCACAAGTGTTTGAAACTTATACGTTCATTGAACACTATTTCATGACGTCTGACTTATTTAGGAATTAGATCTAGGTCATTGTAACGTCTCAAAAAAATTCGTATAGGGACCCGAGTACCACCTCAGGCAGAAATTACTAAGGATCGAATTCTTTAGAAAGTAGAAAAAAATTAATAAAGTACTAAATGGAATTAATTGGTAGATTACCTTGAATCACTTTCAATACGAGCTGCAAGACACAAAACTAATAGGATCGCTAATGCTACATTACCTAAAAATGTAGGTTAAATATCAAAACTCAGTTGCTCTCGGGAGCATCACGAAACTCCATGTCGGACCTAGACTGCATGTCGAAAGTTCGATTACCGCAAAACTATACGGTTATAACTGCTTTACTAGGCTTGAAAACCATCTCAAAAATCAAGTCCAAATACTCTCCCGAAACGCACAACTTGAGCCTGGAGCGAAGTGTGTGAGAAACACAAATATCTTTATAAAATGAACTAAAACTTAAGTGATTTGGGCTGTTCGATTGCAGGCCAAATTTAACATTTTAGACCGTCAGTTTTTGACCCAACTACACCCTCAGATCAGGGAAATTTTTCGACACAGGTCAGTGTACTTGTTGCCCTGATCGAGTGATAATAGTCGTTGAATTGAAACAGGTCATCCGCAGTTAATCCACAAATCCAATCAGACAAAAATCTTAACATGGCCTAGATCTAATGTCAAAGAACTTTCTCTGGACTGTATGTAGGAAATGGGCCTCTAGATGAGCTCTGTTGGACCGAGACAACCACTATTTGGCTACAACCTAAGTATACCATGGCCTTGGAGCCATTTATACCAGTTCTGGCCTATATAAGGACTTAAACCTACCCCTCTCTCATTCCATACAAATTTTTAAACCCTAGGAGAGAGAAGAGAGAAAAAGAGAAGGAAAGACTGAGGAGAGGAGAGAGAGAGAGAGTCAGAGATCGTTGCTGAGATTCGATCCCTACACCGGTGAATTCAAATCCATTCTTGGGTAAGAAATCCTAACCCTAATCTATTTTAGGGATCCAAAAAGAGGAATCAGTGAAATAGTTAACCAATTTCATGATTTAGGTAGCCATTTTGCTGTAAACAGAGTCGTAGTGTTCAAACTGAGTATGATACGAGTTTACCGATGAAAGGTGTGGACTATAGAAATTTAGGTTATGGTTTTCAAGGCTTTCAATGTTAGTTAATAATTTATGACTGTCTTGATTTCTGTCACATGTGCTTAGATGAGATGTTTTCCATGTATTGCACATATATATGAACTATGTTAATTTTAATGCATTCCATGTGTTGTTGAAATGTTTGAATAAATATGGAATTATAATTTATGCTTGTCATGACTATTGAATGAGAATATATGATTATTGTATGTGTGACAAATCCCTTGTGAAAGGATTTGCTAAAGTATATGTTATAACTACTTTATTACATGTATGTTGTTATGTGTAGTCTAAGTGTTTAATAAAATGCCTGAATGAGAAAATACTTGTTGAAATGCATTTAATGAGGGCATTGAGATGGGATTCTAAATAACCTTATCTATATTTACATTTTCTTTCATATAATCTTTCTCGTTATTATGTGATTTATGGATGAATGTCTATGTATGATAACATGTGCAGTATGTGTTGATTAAAATGCTCAAATGAGATTTATGGTTGAATTGATAGTCACATGCTGTTTTAAGTATCACACATGAATGCATATTGTGTTGAGCATGATTAGGACTACTGTGTAGTTCAGACAATCGGTAATGATTCCTGAATTAGTGGCTAAGGTCTTTTCTCCACACCAGACACGTTCGATGAATCTGAGTCATATGCTGCTAGTCGACAGTGGTTAGGCTACGTTGAATGCTTACGTATTCCATGTCGATTAATTCAACATATGCTCGTACCAGATGAGCTTGTCAAGTAACTTAATTTTTCCATTGTATGTTCACCATGTATGGACGTTACTCCTTGAATCTAAGGTACCACTTACCAGTGAAAAACCTGTTTAACCTTGGTACCATGATCCGCTAGACTCATGAGTCAGGCATGGTGGTGTATGGGACACTGTGGTCGAGCTGTCGGCCTACAATGGGGTGACGAGCCTCCCCGTAGTGACTAGTGAGTAACTTAAACTCACGAGCCGAATATGGTGGTGTATGAGACACTGTATTTGAGCTATCGGCCTGTGATCAGGTGACCAGCCTCTCGTAGTGACCTCGAGTATACACTAGGACTATGCTAAGGTGACCAACCTTTTCGTAGTAACATTGAGTATAAACTAGGCCTGCATTGAGGTGATGAGCCTCTCCGTAGTTACCTGAAACTACCCATCGTATGTGATTAACTAGGAATGACGACCCTAGATGGTTTAATGTTGGGTCAATGATATAAAAGGAGGTACCTTAGCTTCCCAAACATGCTATATGAATAAGTCTAATTAAGAACTTGGCTAACCATGCACATGCACCGCATTGCTTGTGCCTTTGATGTTGGAGTTGAATACATCGGGAGTGTTGCATATGCAACCATGAGATGATGCTGCAGAGGGAGTATAGGCAAGGGCATGCATCATTATTGCATCTCATTCTTACATTAACAAGAGTACTTAGGACATGATTGTTATACTACTTTATCATTACTGCTTGATTGAATTGATAACATGTTAACCTTTGCCTTATAGCTCCACTGAGTTTCTCACGCACTCCCACTTTGGGATGGTCTTTTAAAACACCAACCAGACTCTGTTGTAGTTTCAGATGACGGCGAGGCATACGAGACGGAACCTGCCTTCTATGATGACAATGAGTTCTCCTATCTATAACTCTCTAGCGGGTCTACGTAGATCTAGAGTTGCGCCACTGGGGCTACAAGAATATGGACTTGATGACATTACGCTTTATCATTTTATGAATTTTAGTATTATACATGTAATTATTTAACCGAGTGACATTTATACTCTGGGGACTTACAATCACTTATATGCTTTATTATGTATTTATCACAGTCTTCTGCTTACGTAAGTTAACTGTCTCTGTAGTATAATATGTTGATTTGGCACAATCCCACTCATGTTTAATGTACTAAGATGGACAACATTTAATCATCATTATTATATTGCATAAGTGATGTGTTAGAACTCGGGAGTTGGGCTCCTGCGCGACCCTCGATTTTCAGGGCGTTACAAGTTGGTATCAGAGCATGATTTGAATTAAACTAGACCTGGGTTATGGTAACCTGATGCACACTAATGTACTTTGAATTAGGAGGAAGTTTTAAAATGTATAAACAGTCGTAGGATTCCCAGTTTCACCGACAGGTGAAACTGTATAAGTGCTATGATTTCATATCCCTTTGGTTGTCAAATTTTATGGTACCAAAACCTATATCTATGTCTTGTACATCTTGTGTTTTATGATTAAAGACTATTCATTGCAATCAAGTCATCGCATTTCAAGACAAGATCTTAAATGAAGAAAGTTTTCAAGACATGGATGAAGAATTTAAGTATTGAAGTCTTCAAGTTTGTATGTTCAAGATTCGATCAAGTTCAAGTTTAGTAGAAGACTTTGTCAAGTCAAGATCAAGCTCAAGAAGGCCTTCTACAAGATTTGTATATTCTCAAGCTTCTCTTAAGGGTCATTTGAGTGTATAGACTTTCAATGTCCATCTCACTTTTAAGGTTTGTTTGACCTTAGATTGACCTTAGGATGGGCTTTACAATAGGTCATTCTAGATACATAACTAATATATTTTATTATGCTTATTTGGAGTGTTCTAAGACCACTACTAGGGACTTCAAGACCAGTCCTAGCTCTGCTACGACCAGTCTTAAGTTTTTCAGGACCAGTCTTAAGTTATTGAAGATTTTTAAAATTTTCTGGCTATCCTGCGACTAGTCCTGGACATCCTACGAACAGTCTTATGAGTTCTACGACTCATCCTTCGACCGGTCGTAGCCCTACGACTCAAACACCAACAACCATTTTTGGGGTCCTACGACCGGTCGTAGGTGTCCCACAACCAGTCGTAAATAGCCCACGACCAGTCGTAGACCGCCCAGGACCGGTCGTGGAACAGAAAATCTTATCCTGTGATTTCGAAAATCTTTAGAGTTATGACCAGTCCTAGGTTCCTAAGACCAGTCGTAGACGGGATTTTTTAGGCTATAAATGGAGCACGAACTTCAGAGTTTTAGTACTTCAAATCAATTCTATTCAAGCATTCTTTAGGCTATACTCTGAGATAAGTTTGTGTTTACTTTAAGCTACTTTTTACTTATTTAATATTCTTTTTGCTAGCTTATTTTTATTTGATTTTGATCTACATTCCAATCTTATTAGAAAAGAGGAATTTCTGATATTCCTTCTTCTTGGATTCAAAATCAAATAGAACTAGCCCTTTTGATTTAAAATCAATTAGACTTAGAACCATTCTTAAAGTGAGTATTGGACTTTGAACCTTGAATCGAACATCTACTCCGATTGGTTCTACCGGGCTTCTTCAAAAGGTGATTCAGGTATTTTACATTTTTATAATTTACTTTCTCTGGTTTTTGTTTGAGATTCGCCAGAAAAATCTCATTGTATTGGTTATCTGAGGAGAGCCAGAAAACTCAGATTGTGGGGTTTTTGGATTGTGTAAGCCCGAGATCAAAGACACAATTGTAAAGGTTTTAGGTGAACCGTGAAACCTATTTTGATAGTGCATGCTAATATCCCCTGTGTGAGGATATTAGGAGTGGAGTAGCAATCTATGTGGCTGTTGGATAACAGTTGGTGTACACACAGGTGAACCACTATATATCGTTGTGTTGTGGATGTGTTTTACTCCTTCATTCTTTTATTCATTCTGTTTTGTGGAGAGTGTTTGTGGATGAATGTTGTAATCACTTCAAGCAAGTGTGGATGAATATTGTAATAACTTAGGATTTATTTTCTGCAAGTTATTTTGATTTTCTTGCTTATTATTCCTCATTGATTGGTGATACAAAGGACGTTCTAGAAATAGGGTTGTCCTACCTTAAACCTCTGGTTTTTGGTGTAAGGTTGTCCTTAGAACTGATAAAGTATCAATCTCTTTATTTTAGGCTATTGTGATTGTTTTATATTCAGCATTGTACTTTATATCTTTTATTATTCCGCTGTTATAAGTTTTATTTGGCATTGCCCTATTCAACCCCCCTCTAGGGCATATAGCTAGGCCCTTTCAAGTGGTATCAGAGCCAAATAGCTCGTGCTTATTGTTTATTTATTGGATTTATTTCTTAAGCTAACGATCTAAGCTATATTAAGATGTCAAATTTTGATAGCCTATTAGTCACTAGGCCATCACCTTTTAATGGCACAAACTATGCTTATTGGAAAGTCAAGATGAAGATCTTCCTTAAATCCTTGGATGAAAGTGTGTGGTTGGCCACAGTTAATGAATGGAACCCTCCTATCACTGAAGTAACTAATAGTGATGGTTCAAAATCAATGAAAGTAACGACTTATTCTCTTTGGACCACACTTCAGAAAAGTGAAAGTAGTGCCAATGCTAAAGCACTAAATGCAATTACTTGTGCATTATCACCAGATGAATTCAAAAGAATCATCTCTTGTGAAAATGCAAAACAAGCATGGGATGTATTAGAAATGACACACGAGGGTACATCTATTGTCAAGAAATCTAAAGTCCAACTCCTCACAACTAAATTTGAAGAAATTCATATGGAGGAGAATGAGATGTTTATGGACTTCTACACTAGATTGAATGACATTGTGAACTCTATGTGGGGTCTTAGTGAAAGAATCCTAGAAAGTAAAGTGTGCGCAAAGATACTACGTTCACTTCCTGAACGATTCAATTCTAAAGTAACCGCAATTCAGGAACTTCATGATATAGATACCATGAGGGTTGAGGAACTAGTTGGTTCACTTCAAACCTATGAGTTATTCTTTAAGGCTCCTAAAGGAAAATTAATTTCTCTCAAATTATCTAAAAATGCTTCACAAGAGAGTACTTCAAATTCAGAAAATACCGAAGATGATATGGCACTTTTAGCAAAAAAGTTTTACAAAATTTTCAAAAATAAGAAAAAAGATGATTTTCAAAAGTCAAATGATAAGAGACGATCTAAACCTAGAGCTCGAAAATCATTGAAAGATAGTCAATGTTATAACTGTCAAGAGTATGGGCACTTAGCTAACAAATGTCCTAAAAAGGACAAATCAAAAAGGAAAAGCATGATGGCTACTTGGGATGAATCGTCTGATTCTGAATCCTCTTCTAAATCAGAAGATTCTGAAACCGAGTCGGGTGATGATGTTAAAGCCCTTATGACTCTAGCCAAGATCACCTATTCAGATTATGATGATATATCTAGTGAAGAAAATCTGAATAGTGATTTCGATACTGAAGATGATCTTCAAGATGCTTATAATGCCTTTTATAAAGAGAGTTGTAAAATTGCTGTTAAGCTTAAATTAAAAAAAGAAAAATTTTCTAAGCTTAAGGAAGATTATGAGTCTCTTGTTTTAGAAAAGTCTCATATTTTCGATTCTTTTGAAAAAACCAAATGTGATTTAGATTTCAAAAACTCCCAAATTAAAGATTTGAAATTCGAAAAAGAAAGAGTCAAAAATGAGGTAGCCTCTCTTCTAAGTTTGAAAGACACATGGAGAAATGCCCAAGGTGATCCAAAATTGAAAAAATTATTGTCCGGATCAAGAAAATATGGCGATTGATCCGGGTTGAGCTATGATAAAAATACATCTCCTAAACAAAAGAACATTGCTCCTAAATTTGTTAAAGGAGAGTCTTCGACCTCAAAAGAAAAGAATACCTATCAAGGTTTTTCTAAAAATTCTAGGTCTTTCCAAAAATCTAAAGGTGGCCATGTCAACTTTAATTTTTAAAATTGAAATTCATTGGCTGAAAAAATATTTGATCTACTCAAGGAGCCATTAAAGTCTAACTCTATGGGTCACTCCTATAACAACAGATAGAAAAAAACCATCTATGCTCATAAACCCAAAACAGTTCTGAAATGGGTTCCTAAAGTTGCCAGCTTGGTTGCCCACACTGCTTTCAACGCTACAAGCCATTCAAAGCGGTACCTAGATAGTGGTTGTTCCAAGCATATGACAGGTGAAAAAGCTTTATTCACTAATCTTAAAGATTGACTGACGGGTCAGTCACATTTGGTGATGGAAGCAATTGCAAGATTATTGGCCAAGGTATGGTTCAGCTTTATAACCTTCCCTTATTTAAGAATGTTTTATATGTTGAGGGCTTAAAACACAACCTATTAAGCATTTCTCAGATATGCGATAACAACCATAATGTGAAGTTTTCTAATCAAGGTTGTGAGATACTTGATAAAAGGGGTTCTGTTATATTAACTGGTCGCAGAACTTCTGAAAACTGCTACATCGTTAGTAATGCAAGCTCATCTACTCAATCATGTTACATGGTCCATACCGATGAGACTGAATTATGGCATAAACGCCTTGGACATGTACACTATCGAAACTTATTTAGATTGAGCAAAAGAGAACTAATTAGAGGTCTACCCAAATTATAAAAAGTAGACAAAATATGTGGTGAATGCCAGTTGGGCAAACAAATTAGGAGCTCTCACAAGAAAGTGAACTCCAATACCACATCTAGACCACTCGAGCTTCTCCACATGGATCTTATTGGACCAACCAGATCGGAGAGTCGAGGAGGCAAAAAATATATCTTGGTTATCGTAGATGACTATACCAGATTCACTTGGGTATCGTTCTTAAAAGACAAAACTGAAACCCTGGATGAAGTGAAAAAGGTCATCAAACGAATTCAAAATGAGAAAGGTTCTCATGTTACTAAGATACGAAGTGATCATGGATCTGAATTCGAAAACAGTAGTTTTGAAAAATTCTATAACGATCAGGGAATATCACATGAATTCTCTACGCCCAAAACACCGCAACAAAATGGTATTGTTGAAAGGAAAAACAGAGTGCTTCAGGATATGGCTAATTTTATGTTGAATAGCATGAAGCTCTCTAGAAATCTTTGGGCTGAAGCAGTTAATACCGCATGTTATATCATTAATCAGGTTTATACCAGTAAATCTGATAATAAGACTACTTATGAATTATGGTTTGAAAAGAAACCTACTGTCAAATACTTTTAGATTTTTGGCAGCAAGTGTTATATTTTACGGGATCGTGAAAATTTGGGTAAGTTTGATACGAAAAGTGACGAAGGTATTTTTCTTGGTTATTCTTTGAACAATCGAGCTTATAGGGTTCTAAATAAGAGAACTAGTGTGATTCAAGAGTCCATCAATGTGGTCATTGATGATCATTTGAATACACCAGCCATGAGTTCAGATGATGATGAAGCTCTTATTATTGACAATCGAGATATCTCATCAAGTCAAAAAGAATCTGAATCAAGGACTGTTAAAGATCATCCAACCAATCAAATACTTAGAAACCCTCTCACTGGAGTTCGTACTCACAAATAACTTGAGAACATATGTAATTATGTTTGTTTTACATCCTAAATAGAACCGGTCAACGTAAAAGAAGCACTTTCTGATGAAAATTGGATTGTTGCTATGCAGGATGAACTTAATCAATTTGTTCGTAATAATGTCTGGTATCTTGTTCTTAGACCTAAAGATAAACACATTATTGGAACAAAATGGATCTTTAAAAATAAGTCTGATGAGCTTGAAAAATTATACGAAACAAGGCTAGATTGGTTGTACAAGGGTACACTCAGATTGAAGGCATCAATTACGACGAAACCTTTGCTCCAGTTGCTCGCCTTGAGTCAATCAGACTTTTTATTTCCATCACATGCTTTAGAAAATTTAAAATTTATCAGATGGATGTAAAGAGTGCTTTCTTGAATGGCGATTTACATGAAGAAGTGTATGTTGAACAACCTTCAGGGTTTGAAGGCCCTAAGTTATCTGACCATGTATTTCGTCTCAAAAAGGCTCTCTATAGTCTAAAACAAGTGCCCAGGGAATGGTATGAGAAATTGACTAAATTCTTACTTAGTCATAGTTTTCAAGTAGGAAGTGTCGATAAGATGCTCTTTATTAAGAAGAATAACAATGATATTTTGATGGTTCAAATATATGTTGATGATATTATTTATGGATCAACTTGCTCTAACATGTCTATTGAGTTTGTAGAGTTAATGAAATCAAGGTTCGAAATGAGCATGGTTGGCGAACATAACTATTTCCTAGGGTTGCAAGTAAAACAACAACCTAATGGAATTTTCATTTCTCAGACCAAATATGCTTCAAATTTGGTTAAAAGGTTTGGATTTGAGAATGGAAAGAACTTTGATACTCCTAGGAGTACAACATTTAGACCCTCAAAAGACTCTACAGGTAAAGATATAGATCCTAAACTATATTGCAGTATGATTGGTAGTTTGTTGTATCTTACTGCAAGTAGACCTGATATCATATTTAGTGTTGGAATTTGTGCGAGATATCAGTCTAATCCTAAGGAATCACATCTTACTGCTGTTAAACAGATTATTAGATATGTCACAAGTTCTATAAATTTGGGTGTATGGTACCCTTTTGATACTAGTGTTCAATTAGCCGGGTACTCAGATGCTGATTGGGCCGGTAATATTGATGATAGAAAATCAACCAGTGGTGGTTGTTTTTACATTGAAAATTACTTAGTTTCTTGGTTTAGCAAAAAGCAAAGCTCAATATCGCTCTCCACTACTGAGGCTGAGTATATTGCAGCTGGATATGCATGTACTCAACTAGTTTGGATGAAACGCATGCTTAGCGATTATGGAATTAATCAAGATTCAATGATCTTACATTATGATAATTCCAGTGCTATAAACATTTCCAAAAATCCAATCCAGCATTCACTTACTAAGCATATTGACATTAGGTATCATTACATACGTGAGTTGGTTGAAGAAAAAGTTATTTCTTTGGAATATATATCAACCGAAAATCAACTTGCTGATATATTTACTAAACCGATCGACAAAACAGGTTTAATAAATTAAAATTTGATCTTGGTATGTGTATTTTACATTGAATATTCTTTCTTGCATGTATCATAGTGTACTATATTTAGTATTATTTGTGTTTAAATTTTAATTTTTTCATTAAAAAATGTATTTTTGGTCGATACTCGACCGGTCGTGGTTGTACACGACCAGTCATGGTTCGACCGGTCGTGAACCACACTCGACCCATCGTGGATCTCGTGAATGTGATATATTTGAGAAAAATCCTCTTCTTCCTCATTTCCACACCGACCTACGACGAGTCGTGGCTCGACCAGTCATAAGATTTCCTATTTTTCTTCGAGGTAAGTCCTATTTCATCATTTTTCTTGAAGATTCTTGCTCTCTATGCTTTGATTTGTTCATAGTATAGCTATATTTTATCCCTTGTTGAGATTTTTAAGGGTTTCCTCTCAATTTGCTGATCTAGAGAAAACCCATCTTTCATTTATGCATCTTGTTTGCTCTTTGTATATCTTTTTGAATATGGATACTAGAGGGAAAAAGAAAATAACCTGTGATCCATCTTCATCCAGATCTGCACCGATAACTAAACGGCACCATCGGTCACCCGAAGATGATTCTCAAGATGTAAGAGATTTACGTGTCCGTAACATTATCGTTGAGCATACTGCTGATCTCAATCACATTGCTCCATATGGTGTTATCCCTCTTCTTGAATCTGTAGACTAGACTAACATTTTGCTTTGGGGTGGGCCTGCATACCAGTCCATTGCTCAATCAATGGTTGCATGCATCTCTGAATTTTCTCTTGATAATTTAATTTTTTCAATTGATACTAGAGAAGGGAAATTTGAAGTAGACCGTTATTTGATATTAGGTATTATAAATATACCTATTAATGATGAAGGTATACCGATTCATACTTTATACAACAAACCATCTAAATCGGAAAAACGCATGTTAACAAGAGATTTATACAAAATTGATGCACAATGGACACACAAAGGGAATGCGCTCCCTTCAAAGTATTTGTTACCTAGTTATAGAATATTACATCGGTTCTTCATTTTCAATGTGTATCCTCGGTCCGGTAATAAAATCGAGTTGACTTCTTTCATGGTTCGTATGTTGCATTCTATTGCTTCTGGTACCAAGGTCTGTCTTCCCTCTTTGATTTGTCATTCCATTATTCAGTTTCATCTCCATCCAGGTCATAGTGATATTCCGTTCAGTTATCTTATGATTGTTTTAACCACTCACATGCTTGTCGATAAACCTGTTAATGAGGCACTAATTTCTCATCTTATTTTCAACAATTCCAATCTTTATAAGATGAAATTGGATCTGCTCCCTGGCCAAGTTAATGAAGGTGGTGTTGGTGGTGTTGGTGGTGATGCTGGAAACGAAGGGGAAGCTGGCGATCTTCCTCAACAAAATGTTAATATGGATGACTTATTTGATGATATAGAAACTGATTCACCTAATGATCCAGATTATGATCCATCTGGTTTTGATTCACATCTTCGTGCATTGGAAGAAAAGGTTGATAATATGAATATAGCCCATGATATGCGATTTAAGTACATGCAAAAATATCTTCGTCGCATTGATAAGGGGTTACACCACATTGATCCGACTATCCCTGCTCCTTCTTCTGGATCAGATTAGGTGAATTATCTTCAGGATAGTATCACATTATCTTTTTATTTTGGATATGTATTATGGATTATGGTTTGATAACATTATCTTTTGGATATTATATTTTGGATTATGGATTATGACTTGATGCTTCAGGATTATATTATGTCCTTTCAAATCTCTTTCTCATTATCTGTTTATTCCTCTTCCTATTGTGCCTTTCCCTTGTCATTTTGTGAAAAAAAGGGGGAGTAGTAAGCTAAAGCTAAAAGGGGAGTAGTATGGAAAGGGGGAGTAAATTTATTTGAATTGATTGATTGAGAAGGATATGTGGATTCAAGTCTTGAGGTTTTTATGTTGTGTACTGATTATATGAGCAATACTCGTATTACTCAGGGGGAGTAGAGTATTTTTTGATTTCATGGCTCATGATTCCTTATTATCTTTTATGCTATGTATTTTGTCACAAATTTGACAAAGGGGGAGATTGTAAGTGCTATGATTTCATATATCTTTGGCTGTCAAATTTTGTGGTGCCAAAACCTATATCTATGTCTTGTACATCTTGTGTTTTATGATTGAAGACTATTCATTGTAATCAAGTCATCGCATTTCAAGACAAGATCTTAAATGAAGAAAGTTTTCAAGACATGGATGAAGAATTCAAGTATTGAAGTCTTCAAGTTTGTATGTTCAAGATTCGATCAAGTTCAAGTTTAGTAGAAGACTTTGTCAAGTCAAGATCAAGCTCAAGAAGGCCTTCTACAAGATTTGTATATTCTTAAGCTTCTTTTAGGGGTCATCTGAGTGTATAAACTTTCAATGTCCATCTCACTTTTAAGGTTTTTTTGACCTTAGATTGACCTTAGGATGGGCTTTACAATAGGTCATTCTGGATACATAACTCATATATTTTATTATGCTTGTTTGGATGTTCTAAGACCAGTACTAGGGACTTCAAGACTAGTCCTATCTCTGCTACGACCAGTCTTAAGTTTTTCAGGACCAGTCTTAGGTTGTTGAAGATTTTCAGATCTTTCTGGCTATCCTACGACCAGTCTTGGATATCCTACGACCAGTCCTGTGAGTTCTATAACTCATCCGTCGACCGGTCGTAGCCCTACGACTCAAACTCCAGCAACCATTTTTGAGGTCCTACGACCGGTCGTAGGTGTCCCACGACCAGTCGTAGATGGCCCACGACCGGTCGTAGACCCCTCAGGACCGGTCGTGGAACAGAAAATCTTATCCCGTGAAAATCTTTTAAAAATCTTTGGAGCTACGACCAGTCCTAGGTTCCTAAGACCAGTCGTAGACGGGATTTTTTAGGCTATAAATAGAGCACGAACTTCAGAGTTTTATTACTTCAAATCAATTCTATTCAAGCATTCTTTAGGCTATACTCTGAGATAAGTTTATATTTATTTTAAGTTATTTTGTGCTTATTTAATAATCCTTTTGCTAGCTTATTTTTATTTGATTTTGATCTACATTCCAATCTTATTAGAAAAGAGGAATTTCTGATATTCCTTCTTCTTGGATTCAAAATCAAATAGAACTAGCCCTTTTAATTTAAAATCAATTAGACTTAGAACCATTCTTAAAATGAGTATTGGACTTTGAACGTTGAATCGAGCATCTACTCCGATTGGTTCTACCGGGCTTCTTCAAAAGGTGATTCAGGTATTTTATATTTTTGTAATTTACTTTCTCTAGTTTTTTTTTGAGATTCACTAGAAAAATCTCATTGTATTGGCTATTTGAGGAGAGCCAGCAAACTCAGATTGTGGGGTTTTTGGATTGCGTAAGCCCGAGATCAAAGATACAATTGTGAAGGTTTTAGGTGAACCTGTGAAACCTATTTTGATAGTGCATGCTAATATCCCCTGTGTGAAGATATTAGGAGTGGAGTAGCAATTTGTGTGGCTGTTAGATAACAGTTGGTGTACACACAGGCGAACCACTATATATCGTTGTGTTGTGGATGTGTTTTACTCATTCATTCTTTTATTCATTCTATTTTGTGGAGAGTGTTTTTGGATGAATGTTGTAATCACTTCAAGCAAGTGTGGATGAATGTTGTAATAACTTAGGATTTATTTTTTGCAAGTTATTTTGATTTTCTTGCTTATTATTCCTCATTGATTTATGATACAAAGGACGTTCTAGAAATAAGGTTGTCCTACCTTAAACCTCTGGTTTTTGGTGTAAGGTTATCCTTAGAACTGATAAAGTATCAATCTCTTTATTTTAGGCTATTGTGATTGTTTTATATTCAGCATTGTGCTTTATATCTTTTATTATTCCGCTGTTATAAGTTTTATTTGGCATTGCCCTATTCACCCCCCCTCTAGGCCATATAGCTAGGCCCTTTCAAACTGACCATTGAAATCGGACCTGTAGGCATCTGTGATCATGCGATATGGCCCCAATCCTTTTCCAAACCATCGATCGATGGGTTTAAACGATGGTTTGGTGTATTCCACACTCAAATAACCTTAAAGGCATGAATATACATGAGATGGAACCTAAAACCGCACCAAACGGACTTAGGGGCCCAGACGGCCTAAATCGGGGGGAGGGGGGGGGACCAAAGTGGTCCCCGCACACAAACGGCACCTCGGGGGGATACCATTTCCCCTAGGGTGATGACATTACCCTTGGTCCAGTGGACCACGATGGTATCACACCACCAGCGAGGTCTCGCAGTCCGGATCGTCCGGCCTGTCGGGCTGTAGAGGGCCAATCAGGCCGACCCTTATACACACCTATGGGACCCATAAAATCATGTGGGGACCCCTATAACTGCCCCATTTTCTTCATTTCCTCCCCTTACACCCTTCCAAGCTTTCTAATCTCTCAAAAATCCTATTTTTCTCTCTTAAATCCTCCCCTTATTCTCAAATCTTCTTCTTCTTCATCACTATATACTCACCTCTCATCATTCCTTTCAAACCCATCTCCTATCTGCCTCATTTCCTTCCATTTGAGTGCACAAATGCTCCTTTGTGTCACAAAAATTTTAAGGTCCAACAGCCTATCCTATCCCTCCATTTTATTTCACTTTCATGGCTCTTTTTGAGCTCATGACAGCCATATTTTCACTTTTTACACTTCTTTCTCTCATGGGGAAGAAGAGAGCTTCCACGGATAAAGTCGGGTCTAGCCGCCCTACCCGTTCAAGGAGTCAGAAAGGCGTCGAGGCTAGCACATGCGCCAATCGGGAGATTAGGATGAAGCGAGATATCGATCCCCAGCTTCCTCTTAAAAGAGCTCTACTGGCGGATATGGCACATGGAAGGTTTCAAAGTTATAGGATTCTCTTTAAAGCACACATGGATGAGAAACTATTTAGGCTTATTCAGTGATGGATCTCCTGTTAGATGCCGGGTGGGGTCCCATATTTGAGGGCAAGTCTCGAGCGAATGAGGGCACTATCCGAGCCTTCTACACCCATATACGAGAGCCACTACTAGAGCATCTATAGTTCTCCCATTGGAAGGCGAGAAGCCATTGTCAATGTGGACTTGATAGCCCAAGTCATGGGGATGTCGCGTGGGGAGGTTCGTGCTAGCAAGAAGTCTCATGAGTGTACGTGAAAGAGATTAACATACACGAATTCTTTGTGGCTGACTGGTCCACTGGAATCGAGGCAACTGCCTCTTAGCGACCAGAATGACTCATGACTTTCACCTGCTCCACCATATCTTCAGGCATAATGTGTATCCTAGGTGAGCAATCGTAGCGAATGCACACATCTGATGGTAGACTTCCTATACCAAGCCGGGCAAGGAGACAAGCTGTGCCTGCCTATGTATGTACTACTACAGATAGTTCAGACTGCACGCTCTCCCAGGATAGACATTTCCCTCCCATTCAGTGACTTATATGCAAACTTGCTCATGAATTCAGCTACAAACTTGGCTCAGAAAGGCTTGTGCTGATCCATTTCATCAACGACACAACTCTCAACAACATGAATATTGGGCCACAACAACGTCAAGCCCAACTCGATGAGAGTGAGGATGAGACAGAAAGTGAAGAGGAAGAGAGTGATGAAGAAGACGGAGATGAGATAGAGGAAGGAAGAGAGGAAGAGGAAGGGAAGGAAAAGGAAGAAGAGGAGGCCCAAGACTCTGATGGGGGCTCTCCTCTTGCTACACATGAGCCCCACTGTGATCGGGCTACTTTAGAAGCCCGCTTGGCTCAACTTGAGGAGGGTCAGGTCACCTTGTGACAGGAAGTTAGTGAGACCCGGGCCAAACTTGAAGAGAATAGGATCTTCATGAAATAAAAATTTAAGAAGGTGTCTTGCACTTTGAAGGCTATCTTGTGTTGTGTGCCAAACAAGGGTGCTCCTCCTTCATCACCAGATTTGGACGACTAGTCCCATGTTTTAGTCATCTTTGAGTTTTCCTTGCTTTCCTGTTTTTTATGTTATAGCCTTTATATGCTTATTAATATCATAGAGTGTTAGTTTGCTTAGTGTTTAAAGCTTTGTTAGATTAGCTCACATGCATCTTCTATCATGATCCATGTAAACTATATCTCATATATTGTGACAAATTTTGGTAAATGAAATACATGAAGCTTCTTTGGACTCGGTATGTGAGTGATATTTGGATGACTGTATGTACTTATGCTAAATCTCACACATATTACACCCTATGTTGTATATAGGGAATGTCACCTAAGGCCACATGGAGTACGACACATCTTACACTTGGTGACTCGATTGACGGGGCATCTCCCCTAAGCGATAGCCATACGGACCCCAGTTTGGGCCCAACTCACGAGACTATGCCGGATTCTCAGCTGACCACTGGCCCCACAAATGGGCCGACTGCACCACTAGTTCTTAAGCAGAACCATGCATCCTCGTCGACGCCCCACATGCATCAAGCGACTTCTGTTCCTGATAGGTTGGAGTAGATGATGCTCCTCATGTAGCAGCAGCAGCAGATATGGACCACAATAGCTAGGGCCCTTGCCCAGAACATGAGCGCGGTTCCACCTGCACCACCTGTGCACCTTGCTGGAAACGTGGGTACCAGTGGCTTGTTTGAGTGATTTCAGCGCTTCCGACCTCCTACATTTGTGAGTACTCACAGACCCGAGGAGGCCGAGTATTAGCTTGACCACATCTCTAAGATGCTGAAGCCGCTGCACTGTACTGAGGCAGATCAGGTAGAGTTGGTCACTTACATGTTTAAGGAGGTTATTCTCTGGTGGGAAAGCGTCCTTAGGACCGTTGCTCTTGGTTACATGTGTTCGTGGGATGCTTTTGAGATGCACTTCCACAGGAAGTATTTCCCTCTCGCCTACCGTAATGAGAAGGAGGGAGAGTTCCTTCACCTCCGACAGGGAGGAATGACAGTAACAGAGTACGAGAATAGGTTCACGGAGCGGTCCAGATATTCTCCCTTGATATTGGTAGACTAGCTGATGCGAATGCAATGATTTTCTGAGGGTTTGCGACCTGAGATACACTCGAAGATGTGTTGCGCTAGCATACTCGACTATGCTGAGCTAGTGGGCATGTCTCTATGAACTGAGCGGGACGGGGATAGGCTATCCCGTATGCATTTACTTGTGGTTCCTAGGCTTCAACCAGACTTGCCAAGTAGGCCTTTCCTTGGTAAGAGGCCGTGATCAGATTCTCCTCCTCGGCTTATGGCTCCACTGACACAGCCGAGGTGACCTGATGTATGGTGCACTTACTGCAAGAGGTTGGGCCATGCTGATACTTACTTTTTCACCAAGATGAAGGATAATAACTTTAAGCCTCCTCAGAGGATCAATTGGCTGATGTCACAAGCTATCTTCGCTCCACCTCTACATTCTGTACCGCCCGCACGGTCTTCTTCTAGGCCACTTGCACCTTGATTTAGGCCTCATCAACGGCCTATGATACAACAATCAAACAATTCTTAGCAGGCGAGAATACACGCACTTCCAGCTGAAGAGTTTGATTGAGCAACTATAGTTCTTTTAGCTTTCGAGGTCACTGCCCACATCTAAGGTACAACTGTATTTCTGTTGGTGGACATTGGGTCCACTATTTTGATGATATCATTTTCTACGATTAAGCGTTTAGGGCTGAATACGACCCTTATGGTTGGAGTGAGAGTTATCGCAGTAGCAGGAACTTTTTCAGATGCCACTAAGTTGTGTGAGGGTTGCTTGATAGACTTAGGAAGTAGGGTAGGGAGGTGTCTGTTGACCTGATTGTCACCATAATATACCATTATGACATCATCCTTAGCATAGATTGGCTCATGGAAATGAAGGCCGAGATCGACTACGAGACCCTACTGGTGACAGCTCATGAGCCCAAAAATACAACCTTCACTTTTCCCGTTTAAGTCAGTTGTCCCTTTTAGGTTCTTTGTTATGCTACCCCATTGAAGGATCATAGCGGTCTGACACTTGGAAACACACCCGTAGTCTAGGACTTCTTGGAAGTGTTTAAGACGATACCTGGATTACCTCCCCGATGCGAGATCCACTTTACTATTAACTTTGTGCCTGGTGCAACACCCATTTCATTACCTACGTATCGCATGCCTCCATGTGAAATGGAGGAATTGAGGAGATAGATTGACAGCCTATTGAAATCAGGTTTCATACGACTAAGTGCATCCCCTTGGGGAGCACCCGTGTTGTTTGTGAAGAAGAAAGATGGATCGGTGGGATTATGTATTAATCACCAAGTGATAGTGAAGAACAAGTATCCTTTACCCAGGATAGATGATTTGTTTGATTAGTTAAAAGGGGAACAGTACTTCACTAAGATTGACTTACAGTCAGGGTATCACCAGTTGCAAGTCAGGGATGAAGACGTGCAAAAGACAATGTTCAGAACCAGCTTTGGGCACTACGAGTTCCTTGTGATGTCGTTTGGACTCACAAACACACCCGCCGTGTTCATGGACCTTATGAACCAGGTGTTTTGTCCATATCTGTACCGATTCGTCATTATGTTTAAAGATGACATCCTGATATACTCTAAGGTCGAACAGATCACGAGGAGAACCTGCGAGCAGTCTTTGATACCCTAAGGAAGAACCAGTTGTTTGCGCAGTACAAGAAGTGCGACTTCTAGAAGGAAGAGGTCAAGTTCCTGGGACATGTGGTGTCCAATGAAGGAATAGTTGTGGACCTCGCCAAGGTAGCAGCACTTCAGGACTGAGAGCAGCCTGGTTCGGTTACAGAGGTTAGGAGTTTTCTAGAGCTTACCAGTTACTACCGTCAATTCATTAAGGACTTTTCCAAGATAGTTAGACTGTTGTCTCAGTTGACTCGAAAGGATCTTAACTTTGCCTGGAATGAGAAGGCAGAAGCAGCTTTCCAAAAACTGAAGGATAATTTGACGTTTGCCCCCATGTTAGTATTATCAAAGTAAGGAGTCAAGTATACGATATACATCGATGCATCTCGTGTTAGTCTGGGTTGTGTCCTTATGCAGAAGGATAGGGTGATCACCTATGCATCACGACAGTTGAGGAAACACGAGGAAAATTACCCTACGCACAACCTGAAGTTAGCGGCCGTCATCTTTACATTGAAGCTTTAGAGACATTACCTTTATGGAGAGGAGTTTGAGCTCTTTTGTGACCACAAGAGCCTCATATACATATTCACATAGAGAGACTTGAATATGGGCAGCGGCGATAGATGGAAACTTTGAAAGACTTCAAGTTCAAGGTCTTCTACCATCCTAGTAAGGCCAACCTTGTGGCACATGCACTGAGCCACAAGAAAACTATAGCATTTGTGGCTCTGCTCATAATAGAGGAGTGGAATATGGTGGAATTTGTGTGAGACTTCCAGTAGAAGCTTACGGTAGAGGAGCCGTTTGAGAGCGTCATACACATTCAGGTACAACCACTCATCGATGACCGAATCATAGTGGCCCAGGGGGAGGATGAATGGTTGGTGAAGATGAGGAAGCGATCTAGTGATGATAAAGATTCTGAATAGAGAGTTAGTTCGGATGGGGGTTTACGTTATCGAGGCTGCCTATGTGTCCCGAATCTCCATGACTTAAGGAAGGAAGTTCTAGAAGCCGCTCACAATTCGAAGATGGCGATGCATCTTGGTAGTACGAAGATGTATCGAGACATGAAGAGGTTGTACTGGTGGGATAACATAAAGGCACACATAGCAGATTATGTGTCCCATTATCTCACGTGCTAGCAGGTCAAGGCCAAAAATTATCGACCTCCTGGTTTACTTCAACCCATGCCCATAGATGAATGAAAATGAGATTTCATCTCTATGGACTGCATTTCAGGGTTGCCAAAGATAAGGAAGGGACATGACTCCATTTGGGTGATCGTGGACCGGTTCATGAAATCAGCTAATTTTCTCCCTATTAGTGTCTCAAAATTAGCAGACGATTTGGCCAGGTTATACATCAAGGAGATTGTACATCTGCATGGAGTTCCTATGTAGATCGTGTCAGATCGAGACATGCGATTCACATTTATCTTCTACACTCGTATCCAGGAAGTAATGGGTGTGAAACTGAAGTTTGCTACTATGTTCCGCCCACAGATGGATGAACAGACGGAACGGGTGAATCAGGTGTTAGAGGACATGTTGCGAGCTTGTGTACCTAATTTCAAGGACAGTTGGGATGACTGTCTTCCTTATGCAAAGTTCGCTTATAACAATAGCTTTCAGGAGAGCATTGGCATGGCTCCCTACGAGGCCTTGTATGGGCGCCCTTGTTGAACACCGCATTGTTGGGCAGAGGTTAGTGAGAAAAGTTTGATTAGCCCAGAGTTAGTGCAAGTGACCTCAGAGAAGATTGACATCATCAGGTGTCGACTTCTTGCAGCACAGCACAGATAGAAGAGTTACGCCGATACGAGACGACAACCACTAGAGTTTGAAGTTGGGGACCATGTATTCCTGAAAGTTTTCCCAATGACTGGAGTCCTCCGGTTTGGAAAGAATGAAAAACTCACATCGAGATTCATTGGCCCATTCTAGATACTAGATCGAGTGGGTGTGGTAGCATACCACCTCGCTTTACCCACACCACTCTTAGGTGTGCACAATGTATTTCATGTATTGATGCTGAAGAAATATGTTCCTAACCTTTCCCACATTATCAAATGGGAGCAGGTATAGTTGAGTGAGGATGCTACTTATGTAATGCGATCGACACGTATTCTAGACCGAAAGGAGCAGGTGCTACGTAATAAGATTATCCCGCTTGTGAAGGTACTATGAACACACCATATTGAGGAAGAGGCTACTTAGGAAACAGAAGCCGAGGTTCAAAAGAACTACCCTCAGATTCTCAAGGAGTACGAAAAGGTACTAATTTCGAGGATGAAATTTTTCTTTAAGGGGGGTAGATTGCAACGTCTCGAAAAAATCCGTACAGGGACCTGAGTACCACCTTCGATAGAAATCACTAAGGATCGAATTCTTTAGAAATTAGAAGAAAATTTATAAAGTACTAAACTAAATTAATCTGTAGATTACCTTAAATCACTTTTAATATGAACTGCAAGATCCAAAACTAATAGGATCGTTAACGCTGCATTACTTAAAAACATAGGATTAATCTCAAAACCCAGTTGCTCTTGGGAGCATCATGAAACTCCATATCAGACCTGGACTGCGCGTCAAAAGTTCGATTACTACAAAACTATACGGTTATGACCACCTTACTGGGCTTGACAACCATCTCAAAAATCTAGTCTAAATAGTATCCCAAAATGCATAACTTGAGGCCGGAGCGAAGTGTGTGAGAAATGTGAATATCTTTAAAAAATGAACTAAAATTTAAGTGATTTGGGTCGTTCGCTTGCAGGTCAAATTTAAAGTTTCAGACCGTCAAATTCTGACCCACCTACACCCTTGGATCAAGAAAATTTCCCTACACACTAACTTGTTACCCTGATCGAGTGACGATAGCCGTTAAATTGAAACAGGTCCTCCGCGGTCGATCCACAAATCCAATCGGACCGAAATCTTAACTTGGCCTAGATCAAATTTCAGGGAACTTTCTTTGGACCGTATACAGGAAATGGGCCTTCAGATGAGCTTCCTTTGGACCAAAACAACCACTCTTTGGCTATAACCTAAGTATACCATAGCCTTGGGGCCATTTATACCAGTTCTAGCCCAATATAAGGACCTAAACCTACCCCTCTCTCATTCCATATGAATTTCTAAACCCTAAGAGAGAGAAGAGAGAAAAAGAGAAGGAAAGAGTGAGGAGAAGAAAGAGTGTGTGAGAGATCGTTGCTGGGATTTGATCCCACCACTCCACGTGCCGAATCATCCTACCTATATCGCTACATCGGTGAATCCAAATCCATTGTTGGGTAAGAAATCCTAACTCTAATCTGTTTTAGGGATCCAAATAGAGGAATTGGAGAAATAGCTAACCTATTTCATGATTCAGGTAGCCGTTTTGCTGTAAACGGAGTCGTAGTGTTCAAACTGAGTATGATACGAGTTTACCGATGAAAGGTGCATAGTATAAACATTTAGGTTATGGTTTTCAAGGTTTTCAATATCAGTTAATGATTTATGACCATCTTGATTGTTGTTACATGTGCTTAGATGTTTTTCGTGTATTGCACATATATATGAACTATGTTAATTTTAATGCATTTCATGTGTTTGTTGAAATGTTTGAATGAATATGGAATTACAATTTATGCTTGCCATGAATATTGAATGAGAATATATGATTATTTTATGTGTGGCAAATCCTTTGTGAAAGGATTTGCTATAGTATATGTTATAACTACTTTATTACATGTATGTTGTTATGTGTAGTCTAAGTGTTTGATAAAAATGCCTGAATGAGAAAATTCTTGTTGAAATGCATTTAATGAGGGCATTAAGATGGGATTCTTAATAACCTTATCTATAGTTACAGTTTCCTTCATATAATATGTCTCATTATTACTTGATTTATAGATGAATGTCTATTTATGATAACATGTGCACTATGTGTTTGTTAAAATGCTCAAATGAGACTTATGGTTGAATTGATGGTCACATGCTATTTTTGAGTATCATACATGAATGCCTATTGTGTTGAGTATTATTGGGACTACTGTGTAGTCCAGGAAATCGATAATGATTCCCAAATTAGTGGCTGAGGTTTTTTCGCCACACCAGACACGTTCGGTGAATCTGAGTCATACACTACTTGTCGACAGTGGTTAGGCCACACAGAATGCTTACACACTCCATGTCGATTAATTTAACGTACGCTTATACTAGGCGAGCTTGTCAAATAACATGATTGGCCCAATATAGGTTCACCATATATGGATGCTACTGCTTGAATCTAAGGTACCACTTACCAGTAAAAAACTCGTTTAACCTTGGTACCACAATCCGCTAAGACTCATGAGCTGAGCATGGTGGTGTATGGGACACCCTGGTCAAGCTATTGGCCTACGCTGGGGTGACGAGCCTCCCCGTAGTGACCAGTGAGCAACTCAAACTCATGAGCTGAATATGATGGTTTATGGGACACTGTATTCGAGCTGCAAGCCTACGATCAGGTGACGAGCCTCTCGCAGTGACTTTGAATATACACTAGGAATAGGCTAAGGTTATAAGCCTTTTCATAATGACCTCGAGTATAAACTAGGCCTACGCTGAGGTGATGAGCCTTTCCGTAGTGACCTGGAACTGCCCATCGTATATGATTAACTAAGATTGAAGACCCTAGATAGATCAATATTGGGTCTATAATATAACGGGAGGTACCTTAGCTTCCCAAACCTGCTGTGTGAATAAGTCTAATTAAAAACTTGGCTAATCACGCACATGCACTGCATTGCATGTTCCTTTAGTGTTGGAGTTGAACACAATGGGAGTGTTGCATAAGCAACCGTGAGATGATGTCACAGAGGGAGTGCAGGAGAGGGCTTACATCATTATCGTATCTCATTTTTGCATTAACAAGAGTACTTAGGACATGATTGTTGTACTGCTTGATTGAATTGATAACATGTTAACCTTTGCCTTATATCTCCACTGAGTTGATCACTCACTCCCACTCTAGGACGGTCTTTTAAAACACCAACCAGACTCTGTGTAGTTTCAGATGACGGTGAGGCATACGAGACGGAACCTGCCTTCTATGAAGACGAGAAGGAGTTCTCCTATCCGCAACTCTCTGGCGGGTCTACGTAGACCTGGAGTTACACCACCTGGGCTACTGGGATATGGACTTGATGACATTACGCTTTATCATTTTGTGAATTTTGATATTATTCATGTAATTATTTAACCTGGTGATGTTCATACTCTGGAGACTTACGATCACTTATATGCTTTATATGTATTTGTCAGTCTTCTTCTTGCATAAGTTAACTATCTTTGGAGTATAATATGCTGATTTGATATAATCTCACTCATGTTTAATGCACTAATATGGACAACATTTAATCATCATTAACTATGTTGCATAAGTGATTTGATAAAACTCGGGAGTTGGGCTCCTACTCGACCCCTAATTTTCAGGACGTTACAGTCATTTTGGAATGATATTCTAGAATTAGCTAGTCTAATGAATAAATGCTGAAATATACAATACTCACATCAAGGAAAGGTTCATAATCAATTTGACACACGCCCTAAGTTCATATACAGAAGAGGTTACACCATCAGCATAGTCCACGAATCTGAGTAATCACACAATTCTCATATGGCCACATGGTCATATGGCCACTCCATTATCAGAAATCCATAT
Source organism: Magnolia kwangsiensis (assembly GCA_037074715.1). Classification (NCBI taxonomy): domain Eukaryota; kingdom Viridiplantae; phylum Streptophyta; class Magnoliopsida; order Magnoliales; family Magnoliaceae; genus Magnolia; species Magnolia kwangsiensis. Next base: position 103,024,135 of record CM073576.1, on the reverse strand, counting down.
GGTTGAGTGGCCACGAAAATGTCACTCTACTTGCCATGATAAAAGATTTAAGGTCACATGATTTCATATTTTTACTACACCATAACTCATACATCTACGAGCAACCACTTTATTATGCTCCCACATGGTCAGATTATCGTTGCCATAATTTTACTTGGTTGAGTGGACATACAATCAGTATCATGGTTTAGTAACTGCATTTCAAAGCATCCAATATGCAATCACAAGCATACCCACCATACTCAGTTACACTAACTCTTAAACTGTGACCGCCCAATACTTCATATGGAGAATGACTCAGATTCGGTGTCACATGATCAAGAGGCCAAGAACTAGCTTCCATCACATTAGATATAGTTTAGTGATCCCTGCATCTGCCTCACTTATGAGAATAATGTAAGGGTTGTATTTATGTTGCATGACACCAAATTGAGGGGCACTCCATTATCAAGTTATATAATCCAACCTATATCATAACTCTCATGACTAAGAAAATCTACACGCACAACCCAATTGTTCATGGTTTAGGTGTCTATGACCATGCCCATAAACACGTGGTCATGATATTGGGTGGTCACCAATGCTGCCTGATTTCATGTAGTTGGTTGGCCTTGGGTGGATTTCGCAATCATACGGTTAGACGACCAGGTATACTCCACAATTGCATAGGATTAAGTGACAATACATACGTAACACGCCCACTAGATTAAGGGGCTAAACACGTATATCACACCCTCACACCACTAGAGTCTGCATATTTGTTATAATTGAACATGTATATGGGTTTAAACATGTGTCATATAATCCTACTACTTATGGCCGCACTCTAACCAAAGTGCCAAGTGGTGAAGGGCTATACACTCATTATATAATTAGGTAATCTAGGGCAGCAACACAATACAACCTATATCACATGGCAAGTAGTGAAGGGCTATACACATAACACAATTTCACATGATTCAAGATAGCATACGTTCAACACATGGAGATCACAAGCTCTTGCCGAAGAGGGCCAATAGTTGGCCTAAACAAGTCTACCACTGATGGGCCCACATGACATTCACTCAAAACGGGCCTTAACATTCCTAAGCTCACACAACAATGGAATTTACAATAGGTTCTACGCGGCGGAGCTCATGGAGCTATGCATTCATCGTACTTATATCAATTATAGGCTGTCCACACACTACATGGTCACATGATTGTACATCATCGATATATAGAATTTTAACAAAGATCAGGACCATTCATATATCACATTTACAAACAATCTAATTTGCATTATTAATGGGCCACCAATCCGTGGTGGGCTTAGGGCTTAAAATCTAGTCAATCTATGGCACATGTGGGCTACACCAGACACAAAATTTGAGAGGGTTACCTTCTATTAAACATTCATAATCATTTATTGGGTCACCAAGGCATGGTTCACAAATCCAGTCCATCCATTATGTGTGTCCCACTAGGTTGAGGGTTTAGTCTAAGTTTCAGATGTATCCAAATTTCAAGTGGACCCTGACAAGTGTTTTTATATGCATGAGCTCCAAGTTGTACAAACGGTTCAAGGAGATCAAAGTTTCATGGGTCCCAAAGTGATATATTTATTATAGATACAAAGTTCATTTATTTTTAAAGATCATTTTAGAGCATTAAAATGAATCATATCCAAAGATTATTTGTACCTCACCACAAATAGCAGTGACGATAATGATTTCACAGTTAAACAATTCATAGGGCCCAACATAACGTTTATTTTACATCCAATCTGTTCATAATGTCACGAAGACCTGAATTAATGGGAAAAATAAATTTCATATTGGTCCAAAGCTCATATGACCCAAAAAGGGTTCCAATGGTAAACGTTCAATCCCCTGTTACTCTTTGTAGTGTGGACCACCTAATTGTTAGATCTATGTTATTTTTCTTCTCAAGCCTTAAGATGACTTGCCAAATGGATGGACGGTTTGGTTATAACACATACCTCATGATCAGACCCATGAATATTGCTGATTTATTCAGCTTCATATATTCATTTTTTTAAAGGTGTGGGCCACCTGAGTTCCGTGTATGCTTGAATTTTTGGGTATCCCACTTTCTAAAGGGGACCCATCAATGCTTGTTGTAGATGCTCGACATGCATCAAGGTGGGGCCTGTGGTGGGACCCACTGTCCCTCCAGCATCCAGCAGCAGGACGTTGCTTGCTACAGCGTCATCTGGACGCTGACCGCAATAACGTTTAATGTTGTTTACATTTTTTTATTTTTTTAGTTTTCTTAAGGTTTTTCATAGGTGGTGCCCACATCAGGACGATCCAGTCCGTCTGCTGGGTTTTGTGGCTTATGAAAAGTCTAATGAGCCCAATATTCGATATATTTCAGTGTATAGAAACATCATCAAAGTTGGCCCTAACAGTTGATGGCCCACCAAGATCACTCCTCTTTTTTTTTTCTCTCTCTCCATGTGTAGAAAATGGGGAAACGCTAAGGGATGAAGGACTATTTGTAGAGAAATTGTTAAAATGTGGTTAGATTCAATTAATGTAATCTTAGTTGGCTTAGATTAGGATTATGATAATTAATTCATGATTTGTAATTAATGGTGGGTTAAAGGAGCATGGGATGACATGGTGTGATGATGTCATGCTTAAGGTGTGGCGTGGAAAGAGTTGACTTGAGGTGTACATGAGAGACAGAGAGGTATGGGTGTGTGACATCACACACATGGGTAGAGATTCTCTCACCCATGTGTGGTTGTACATGTGTGCATGGCATGTGTTGTGCACATGTGTGGAATGGAGTACATGACACCTTGTGCATATGATATATTAATGATTCTTCATGGCATATATCACTAACGGAGTATTGTACAGATGCACGCGTGGTACCTACATGATCGTAGCAACGGGGCGATCAATATGAAATAGGTTTCGAGGTCTTGAGGTTCCGGTCAGTCGGGTGTGCACTATGAATAGCCAATTAAGTCTAGCTAAGGGCGTCGATCATCATGCACATATACATAGAAAATAGTACGGAATGGATGGGGTATTACGTCGACAATAGGCCTCGATAATGTGGACATTTAACCAACATTTCCCTCAAGGAATGACCCACATAGAGCCTAACATGTAGTGGACCCATGACCTCACACAAAGGCCTAATATACAACACCATAGGCCTCACTTAAGAGCTTAATACACATCACGATGGGCCACTCACATGGGCCTAATATACATCATAACGGGCTCCATCACCTGACCCTCAAATGCACCACAATGAGACTCATCACATAGGCCTCACATACATCACATAAGCCTCAAATGCATCAAATGGGCCTCATATACATCACTGTTTCGACAAGAAAATAAATGCATTTGAATTGGAGTATTTATTTAATGATAACAAAAAATTCGATGAGAGAACAATGATCACATTTATTCTGAGTTCATTTACATCCTCGAATTCCCTCGATTCTGAAAAATAAAGTACAATCAATCAAAGCAATGAATGAAAGAAAACACAGTCTGATGGAAATTTCTGTAGCATTTCGACGCTTTTTGATCACTTCTTTAGGGGAGATGGGTTGTGTGGGCTTGAAACCCTTGATCTGACTATTGAGATCAATTTTGATCATCTTTTCATTAATTCTTCTTTGATCTGACTGTTGAGATCAATTCCGATCATCTTTCCATTCATTCTTCCTTGATCTGACCATTGAGATCAATTCCTATCATCATTTCATTGAACGATGATCATCCCTTGAAATGTAGAGCGATTCCTTGAATTTTGGAGCAATCCCTTGAATTGTGGAGCAGTGATCATCCCTTGAAATGTGGAGTGGCGATCATCCCTCATACTCTCCCTTTCTCTCTCTTCTCTGTGAATTCCTTGATACTCAACTTTTGAAGGTGTGGGGGCCATTTGTGTGAAGGTAGGAGTATATAGGTTTAGATAGAGGATAAGGAGTACATGAGGTTTACTTTGGGACAAAGGGCTTCCATCAAGACAAAGTTTACATGGAATGACACTTAGGCTATCCGTTAAGACAACATAAGCCTTGTCTCAAGACAATCCTCCATGGGGAGTGGCGTTGAAAGCCAAGATTTAAGACATCCTCCATGCAAAGTGGCACACCAGGGGTTCCTTAGGACAAAATCCCTCTCAAAGTGGGGTTGGAACTCTCTGTCTAGACAAGCTTCCCTTGGAAAGTTGCGTTGGAGCCAACCATTAAGACATGTTTCCTTAGGATGTGGCGCACCAAGGAGCTCCTTAGGACAAGCTCCCTCTTGAAGTGACGTAAAGGGAATGTCTTCAAGACATGATTTCACACAATATGGCACAAGAAGATTTCTCCTTCCAACTTCCATTGCTCGAGACCGCGTAAAAGCCCTTCATTGCGTGGTTGCGTGTAACAATATCCCCTTAAAAAAGTGGCATAAGGTTTTTACAATTGGATCAAACCCCATACAAAGTGGTGTTGAGGCTCTTTCTCCATTTCCATTGCGTGACTGTGCGCGATCAACTTTAGTTGCATGGTCCACGCAAGCAACTTCCGTTGTGCGGGCTAGCGCAAAGACTTTCTTCTCTCCCTCTCTCACCTTGCTTCTCTCTCCCTTTCTGGCCCACCAACTAATCAACCTCTCAAATGAGGCATGGGGAGGGGTATTTATCAGCCCCTCTCTTACATAGTGCTAATCACCACCACTTTTCCCTTCACATAATGTCCATCTTCTTCTCTTAAACAACGGTGTCCACCAATCTCTCCATTAAATGGTGGTGTATAACCACTTCTTCATTAAAATGAGATCTGTGCATCCCTTTTTACCAAAACACCCTCTTTACTGCCTTTTACTAGAATACCTAAACTACCCTTAGACACTGATTTTCACCAAAATACCTAAACTACCCCCGAATACTGATTTTCACAAAAATACCCAAACTACCCCCAAACACTGATTTTTACCAAAATACCAAAAATACCCCTGAAGACTGATTTTTACCAAAATACCTGAAATACTCCTAGAGACTGATTTTTTCCAAAATACCCCCAAAGACTGATTTTTACCAAAATACCCCCGGAGACTATTTTTACCAAAATACGGATTGTGCAACCCTGGAAAAGATCTATATCATGAAATTCTTTGACCACTGTAATGGAATATTTTTTGTGCCTCAATAGATGCCCCCTCGATCCTTCTTTGATTGCTTCATGAAATCAAATGGAGGATCGATCTTCTTCCGACCAAAGAACCAAATGATCTGCAACTGAAGGCTGACTGGATGATCATGCTTGCATGGAAGACTAGATAATCATACTTGATCAGAAGACTTGAATGTTCATACTTGACCAGAAGACTTGAATGATCATGTTCAATCGGAAGACTGGAATGCTCGCGCTCGAACAAAAGGCTCGAATGATCACGTTCAAATGGAAGACTTGATTGCTCACGTACGAACGAAAGATTTGAATGATTGCGCTCAAATGGAAGACTAAAATGCCCCGTGCTAGTAGTGTCGAGCGAATGCTTCACTAAATAGAACTATCTTGGTCATCAAAACTTGTCATTATAATAGTTGTGGCGACTTCATCTTTGAGTAACTTGATCAGAGAACTTTCTCTCAACACCATTGCTCCTGCAACGGTCTCTTTAATAAACTCCAGTGACTCTTTCCTTCAACCTGTACCTAGGGGGTTATTTTTTAATGCTGCTCCTACTGTAATAACTTTTTCGATTGTTTCCTTTATTCATGATCTGCATACCCCAAGCTTTTGAATGATATTCTTTTCTGCTAAATTAATCAGAATTAGTATCTCAATACATTATAATTTTTCAATTTAGCTTCATGAAGTATTGATAATTTTTTAAATATATTGAAAGCTTCTTCTCTCTTTAAGTTGATTATGATATTCGCTTTGTCATCGTGCTTCACATTGTATTCTTTACTCATTATATTGCACTTTTGGAGATTTCATTTTCAGCTCCAAAGGTTCAAACGCTGAGCCTTTTATTGAGTCTTCTCTAGTTTGTGCTCCTTAGCATTTCTTCATTCCGTGGATCTTTGCTAATTTTAAAAAATAGACAAGACTTCTTTTAATTTCCATTTAATAACTTTTCAAAGGTCATAGAAGTTACCGATGATGATTCCATTTCTTCTTTGTTTCCGTCATATCTGATACTTAGAGTCTTGTGATATTATTACTAGGATAATGAGAAGTTACAGCGTCGGCATATGAATTCCTTTCCACGCATAAGAGATTGTCAGAAAGACCAAGGCATAGATTACTTTGAAGGCATAGATCCTGCCCCCTTTCTAGGTCAACTTCACATAATGATTTCTTCAGAAGATAATATTTCTAAAGTAAAGACTGCTGATACCCTTGAAGGATGGATAATCTTTGCTGCTCCTTTAACGAATCCAAAGAATATATCTGAATCTTTATATTGTCCGGGAGAGAATGATAATTCTTCACTAATTTATTCTCTACCGCCTTTGAAAATCTTGTGTGATAATATTTCTCTACCATCAAGAAGGCAAGAGATAAAAAGACCTCACGGCTCTTGTCAATATATTAATTGATCTTGAAGATTTAAACTTTTGAGTAGATAATTGCCAATATTTTGAAGGCATTTATTATTGCTATAATTTAAACCTGATTCAAGAGAAACACATTTTTACATGTTGTTTATTCAATATTTAAAATTTTCATCAAGCAATTGCATATTTGAGCATATTTAAAGTGAAATGTGTATCTGCAACATTTTGAATCCTGCACAGTTTATGCTTTTTGAGCAGTAGAGCTAGTGTACTTTTGACTGACCATTCTTTGACTAGACATGACTGAACTTGACCTGACTTGACTCGACTTGAATAGACTGGACTAGACTGGACACAACTTGACTATACTAGACTTGGGCTCAAAGAGCAATTATAGTTTACTGCCAATTTTGGACTGCGCTCAAAGAGCAATGGCTCAACAAGAGGCAAAGCTCAATATCACTCTCCACTGCTGAGGCTGAGTATATTGCAGCTGGATATGCATGTACTAAACTAGTTTGGATGAAACGCATGCTAAGCGATTATGGAATTAATCAAGATTCAATGATCTTACATTGTGATAATTTCAGTTCTATAAATATTTCTAAAAATCCAATCTAGCATTCACGTACTAAGCACATTGACATTCGGTATCATTACATTCGTGAGTTGGTTGAAGAAAAAGTTATTTCCTTGGAATATATACCAACCGAAACTCAACTTGCTGATAAATTTACTAAACTGCTCGATAAAAGCAGGTTTAATAAATTGAAATTTGATCTTGGTATGTGTATTTTACATTGAGTATTCTTGCTTACATGTATCATAGTGCATTATATTTTGTATTATGTGTTGAAATTTCAATTTTTTACATTAAATATATATTTTTTGTCGATGCTCGATCAGTCGTAGCTGTACACGACCAGTCGTGGTACGACCGGTCGTACACAGCACTCGACCAGTCGTGGAGCTCGTGAACATGATATAATTTGGGAAAAACCTCCTTCTTCTTCATTTTCACTCCGACCTACGACGAGTCGTGGCTCGACCAGTCATAGGATTTCTTGTATTTCTTCAAGGTTAGTCTTATTTCTTCATTTTTCTTGAAGTTTGATGTTCTCTATGCTTTGATTTGATTATTGTGTAGCTTAATTTCATCTTTTTGTTGGATTTTTCAAGGGTTTCTTCTCAAATTGCTGATCTAGAGAAATCACATCCTTCTTTCTGTGCATTTCTTTTGCTCTTAGTATATCTTATTGAAGATGGATGCTAAAGGGAAGAAGAAAATATCCCATGGTCTATCCTCATCTAGATCTACATTGATAACAAAATGGCACCTTCGGTCACCTGAAGATGATCCTCAAGATGTACGGGATTTTCGTGTCCGTAAAGTTATCGTTGAGCGTCCCGATGATCTCAATCATGTTGCACCATATGGTATCGTTCCTCTCCTTGAATATGTTGGTTGGGCTAACATTTTACTTTTGGGTGGGCCTGCATACCAGTCTATTATACAATCAATGGTTGCATGTATCTTAGAATTCTCCCTTGACAACTTAACCTTTTCAATTGCTACTAGAGATTGTATACCAACATTTGATATCGGGTATTATGGATATACCTGTCAAAGATGAAGGTATTCTGATTCATACTCTATACGACAAACCATCTGAATCAGAAAAATATATGTTGACAAGAGACCTATGCAAAATTAATGTGCAATGGACATACAAAGGGAATGTGCTCCCTTCAAAATACTTGTTACCCAGATACAGAGTATTACACCATATATTTATTTCAAATCTGTATCCTCGGTATGGTAATAAAACTGAGTTGACTACTTTCATGGTCCGAATATTACATTCCATTGCTTCTGGAACTATGGTCTATCTACCTTCATTGATCTATCATTTTATCATACAATTTTGACTCCATCCATGTCATAGTGATATTCTGTTTGGTTATCTTATGACTATGTTAGCCACTCACATGCTTCTTGATACACTTGTTAAATTCAGCATCTTTTATTCAACAATACAAATTTAAATAAGATGAAGTTGGATTTGCTTCCTAGTCAAGTTGATGAAGGTGGTGTTGGTGGTAATGGTGGTGAAGCTGAAAATGAAGGGGAAGCTGACGATCTTCCTCAACGGGATGTTAATATGATGAGTTATTTGATGAGATAGAATCCGATTCGCCAAATGATCCTGATTACGATCCATCTAGTTATGATGCACGCCTTCGTGCATTGGAGGAGAAGGTTGATAACATGAGTGTAGCCCACGATATACAGTTTAAATATATGTGAAAATATCTTCGTCACATTAATAGGGGCTTACACCAGATTGATCCTACTATCCCTGCTCCCTCCTTTGAATCTGATTAGGCGGATTATCTTTTGGATTGTCTAACATTATCTTATCTTTTATTTTGGATATTGTATTAACTTGGTTATGGCTTGATGATTCTGAATTTATATTTTGAGATCTGATATTTCCTTCTATATTTCTTTCTCATTATCTGCTTTTTTATTACTCTCTATGTTGTTGTTCTCTTTCCTATTGTGACTTTTCCTTATCATTTTGTGACAAAAAGGGGGAGTAGTATGGTAAAGGGGAGTAGTATGGAAAGGGGGAGTAATTTGTATGGATTGATTGATTGAGGAGTATATGTGGATTAATAATATGGAATGTGGATATCTTGCGCTTTGCATTGCGCTTTGCTAATGTTTCCATGTTTTCTCTAATGTTTTCATGTTTTCTCTCAGGGGAGCATATTTTGCTCTTATCTGTATGATGTTTGTTTTGTCACAAATTTAATAAAGGGGGAGATTGTAAGTGCTATGATTTCATATCCCTTTGGTTTCAAATTTTATGGTGACAAAACCTATATATATATGTCTTGTACATCTTGTGTTTCATGTTTGAGACTATTCATTGCTTCAAGACATCATATTTTAAGACAAGAACTTAAATGAAGAAAGTTTCAAGTCTAGTCATGGATGAAGTATATAAGAATAGAAGTCTTTAAGTATGCATGTTCAAGATTCTAACAAGTACAAGAATAGAAGAAGACTTTATCAAGTCAAGAAAGGTTCAAGCTCGAGAAGGCCTACAACAAGATTCGTGAATTCTCAAGCTTCTATTAAGGGTCATCTGAGAGTACTGATTATCAATGTTCATCTCACTTTCAAGGTTTGTTTGACCTTAGATTGACCTTAGGTTGGGCCTTATTGTAGGCCATTCTGGATACATAATTCGTATATTTTAAATATGCTTGTACGTGTTATTCTAAGACCAGTCCTAAGGACTTCAAGACCAGTCCTGGCTCTACTACGACCATTCTTAAGTTTTTCAGGACCAGTCCTACGTTGTTGAAGATTTTTAAATTTTTCTGGTTGTTCTACGACCAGTCCTGTGAGCTGTACGACTCATCCTTTGACCGGTCTTAGCCCTACGACTCGAACTCTAACAACTAATTTGGGGGTCCTACGACCAGTCGTATGTGACCCACGACCAGTCGTAGGTGGCACACGACCAGTCGTAGGTGGCCCACGACCAGTCGTAGGCTACCCAGGACCAGTCGTGGAACAACTAATCTTTATCCCACAAATCTTTGAAAATCTGTTGAAGCTACGACCAGTCCTAGGGATCCTAAGACCAGTCGTAGATGAGATTTTTCAGGATATAAATAGAGCAAGAATTTCAGAGTTTTTCAATTCAATTCAATTCAATTCAAGCAATTTTAAGGCCATACTCTGAGATAAGTTCATGTTTATTTTTAAGCTACTTTGTGCTCATTTAATATTCCTTTTGCTAGCTTGTTTTGTATTTTATTTTAATCTACATTCCAATCTTATTAGAAAAGAAGAATTTTTGATATTCCTTCTTCTTGGATTCAAAATCAAATAGAACTAGCCTTTTTGATTTAAAATCAATTAGACTTAGAACCATTCATAAAGTGAGTATTGGATTTTGAACATTGAATCGAACTTCTACTCCGATTGGTTCTACCGGGCTACTTCAAAAGGAGATTCAGGTATTTTACATTTGTGTAATTTACATTCTTTAGTTTTATTTGAGATTTGCTAGAAAAATATCATTATTTTGGTTATCTGAGGAGAGCTAGAAAACTCAGATTATGAGGGTTTTTAGATTGTGTAAGATCAAGATAAAAAGACACAATTACGAAGGTTTTAGGTGAACCTGTGAAACCTATTTTGATAGTGCATGCTAATATCCCCTGTGTGAGGATATTAGGAGTGGAGTAGCATTCTGTGTGGCTGTTGGATAACAGTTGGTGTACACACAAGCGAACCACTATATATCTTTGTGTTGTGGATGTGCTTTATTCCTTCATTCCTTTATTCATTCAGTTTTGTGGATTGTATCTATGGATGAATGTTGTAAACATTTTATTTCAAAGCCAGTGTGGGGAATGTTGTAATAACTTAGGTTTAATTTTCTGCAAGTTATTTCCTTGCTTTATTTATTCCTCTCGGTTTGAGTTTTTGATACAAAGGACGTTCTAGAAATAAGGTTGTCCTACCATAAGTCTTTGGTTTTGGTGTAAGGTTGTCCTTAGAACTGAATTAGTATCAACCTCTCAATACTAGTTTATAGAGGTTGCTTTTTAATTCAACATCGTGGATTATTTTATTTTATTATTTCGCTGTTATAAGTTTTATTTGGCATAGCCCTATTCACCCCTCCCCCCCCCCCCCCCCCCCCCCCCCCTCTAGGGCATATAGCTAGGCCCTTTCACTAACCACCTTCTAGATGTCAGTAAAGTGGGTCCCACAGATGGTAGGCATGAATATAAATTACATACTCCATGGTGGGGTCCATCAGGGTGGGCCACACATCAGGAGAGAGAGAGAGAGAGAGAGAGAGAGAGAGAGAGAGAGAGAGAGAGAGAGAGAGAGAGAGAGAGAGAGAACGGAATAGCAGAGGGACCCCGCCATTATGGGGCCCTCCATATAATACATACATCAAGATGGGTTCCACAATAAGTGGGCCCTCTAATCATTAAGATTATACAAAAATCACCCACCTCGAGATCCCTTCTTCCTTCTTCCATCAACATGTTCTATAGCTCCAAGGAATGTGATCCAACGATTGAGATGAGGCTTAGAGGGTGGAGATGTGAGGTAGAAGGTGGGCCACCCTAAGCTCTCTCATGGAGGTAGCTTGGACGTGGGTTGCTTGAGAGAAATGAGAGTGAGAAGAGAGATGAGAGAGATGTGAGTGATGGGAGTACTTGTGTAAGAGATATAGTTGACTTTGGGGATGGGTAGTTGTACTTAGGGATGGGTGTAAGTGATGTGTACTTGATTGATATGATTGAAGGGATTGATGTGATGGATTCTCTTGGGATTAGCAACACGCGACGTTTTCCTCGAATTGAATGCTGTCCCACATCTCCTTCCCGGGTATCTCCTCAGCGTACAAGACGCGGCATCGGAACCGCGATGATGGCGTGGTCGCAAAGATACAAGTCTCGAGTCGAGCTGACTTTGGAATATGGGATACGTCTCAGGGTTGCGCGCAAACGCCGATAACAGATAACGAGTCATCAAAATTTGATCAGGAGGACCGTAGAAGCATACAGAATGGTACAGGATAGGATACAGGTCTCACAGTGACCAATTGTGGGTCCAAGTCTAAAATGGATCCTGTCTTTGGGTGGGTCACACCACAAGTCGATGTAGCATCATGTCCCTTATCAACGTGAGCATGGGTGAGTGCATGGATACTCTTGTAAACCATGGTTGTGATCAAAATTCCTGCCTGAGCACACTGGATGGTTCAGATCATCCATCCGAATGAAGGTGGGGGCCCAACGGATGGTTGTGCAGAGGAAATCCGCTTCTTATAGTTTTCGTCAGGTCAACCTCCTTTGACTGGGAATCCCGGTCTGGTGCACTGTGGTAGTGCACTGTGTATATACACACCGTCTAGATGTGGGTTCCACTTTAATGCCTTTCTAATCAATCTACACTGTCCATTCTTTTTTTCACTTGGTTTAAGGGGTTGACCCAAAATTGAAGTATATCTAAGGATTAGGTGGATCTTGCTGCATGAAACAATGGTCATTTGTGATATCCATCGTTGAAACTTATCTAGGCCCTATAACGGTATTTTTTTCATCCCACATGTTCATAAGATCATAAAAACATAGATGAAAGGAAAATATCTTACCATGACTACCCTTGACCTTTCTTCAACTGATGGACGATAAAATCAACGATTAAGGGGCTGATCTGTTGATTGGGCTACTTTTACAATGATTTAAGGGTTGAAATCCAACGTGTACTACTAAATCATGATATAAAGGCATGGTGTAAAATTTTACATTAAACGGATCATGGGAACCATGTGATCTAGAATTTAGGGGTCTAGGTTAATGACATTTTCATAATTATAACTGATCTAAGAGTTTCATGAAATTTAATGGGTCTACATGGTTGTAGGCACATTTTTAAGTAATTCTTATAAAAGAACTTATGCCTAAATCATCATGGATGAAGGTTTATTCATTGATTTAGTTAACGAAACGAACAAGTATTAAACTAAGTGATCAACGGTCAGATGACTTGATTTGTGGGTGGGGATTGTTTTCAAGGGTTAGATAGTGTTGGGGAATAAATGTAAGGTTAAGATAGTTAGTTTGATGTTGTACACATGTATGTATTACATTAAATTTCTTGGTAACACTTGAAAACTTTTGATACTCGAGTATCGAAAAGTTCAGGGCATTACACTCTTACATTACATGCTTATTTCTTTTACGTTGAGAACAGTGTAGATTTTAGGTTGGGGATGGGGGGATTAGGTTACCTAATCAGTTGTTCTCCTAGTCTTTGAGAAAAAATTGCGAGAAAAAAAGTGCAAAAAATTTAAAAAAAAATTAAAAATAAAAGAATAAGATGCTTAATGTTGAATATTTATATCCCTTGGATTCAGTTGGAGATTTCAAAGTTAAGTTTGATTTATTAATCCATGAGTAGAAGTTTTAAACATTGATCAAGTTGTGATTTCACATGCCACATCTAGTAGTCACATTAAAGTTTAAGTTAACATTGAATTGTTAACTTGGTGAGTATTTATCATGAAAGGATCCAAACTGGGGAATTCTTCCATTATGTTCGATGAGAAGAATTGAAAAAAAAAAAAAAAACAAATGCCCAGCTAAAAAATATTTGTCTTCGAAAAGGCCACCTATTAAAAATCTTTAAAAAGATTAACATAGCATGAAAGCCATCAATGGAAAAATTAAAAGGTGGAAGAATAAAAGAGGGAATTAAAAGATGAACTGTAAGGCAAGTTTTGGTTGTCTTGAATGCTCTTTTAATTATCAATGTTATCATGAAAGTGAGGAATTGAACCTTTAATTGTGATAAGTCTTGACTTCATTATATACCCATGAAACTCAATGTTTGAAATTGTTCTAATTGGAGGATTATTGCTTTAAACTTGATTATAAAACTTACTGAATGATAGAGTTTAGGAGAAGGTAATGCATAACATCGATGTATTTTAGAATTCTATTGTCTAGATTATTTTTTTAAACCACTTTAGCTTATAGAAATTATCCTGTGGTTCTCAAAATTTTGTTCGCATACTTTACTCGGGACTAGAAAAATGTTGGTGGGGATTATGTTGAGGGTTAAATATTACACATTATCTCTCATTTACATCTTGGTTTTATGAACATGATAATGCTTAATGTTCTATTTTACTCATATTTGTGTTGCAAGGTGAATTTAAGAGCTTGGATTGAAAAGGGTGCTAAAAGCATGGATTTAATGTTCAAGAATCACCAATGCAAGGGATGGATCTTAAGAGACCAAGATTAAAGAATTTACATCCCAAAGATTCAAAAAAATCAAATAGGGAATGAAGAGAATCGAAGATCTTCAATAGCTTTGCGTATCCTTTTTTCCTGATTTGAGATTGTGAAATTATTAAGTCTTTTTGTTCACCATCGTCCCTTGGGCATAGTAGGGTGATGGAGTCCTTCCTAATCTTCACAATTCTCCTGCTTTGTGATTATGAGATTGGTAAATCCTGTTGTTTGCAATTGTCTCTTGAGGATGGTTTGGTGTTGGAATCCCTGCCAATTATTATAGTTCTCCTTCATTGAGAATTAGGTCAATGGAAGTTCAGATTTGGTTTTATTGATATATTTTCCAATTGGATGGGATAATACTCCAATTCTACTTGCGTTACTTGAATCAAACAAGAGGGCTCCCTGATCACTACAAGTGGATCCTTGACACCCTAGTTTCCACCTTTAAATTCTTAGTTTTAATTACTCTATTCACAATTATTCTCTCATTCACTTCAGAATTAGTTTTACATCTTTTTCTAGTTCTATTTCTGGTTAATATCAGAAATGTACAAGTTTCAGTTCCCATGGATTTGACCTTGGTCTTACCGAGATTATTACTACATCACGACCCTAAACTTAGGGTCGTGAACAAAAACCTATTTGAAAAGCAATAGTTTTTGCATTCTGTAAGAATGTGTTGACTATGATAAGATGAAGATTGAATTTTGAATTGTTGGAGTTTGATCAATTAAGTAGTCAATCACTTAAAGTTCTTACACTTAATTTATTAAGTGGAAGTTTGAATTTCATGTTGATCAAAATCACAAAACACATTCAATTTTCCTTTTGAGAGTTATGCTAGAATTACTGATTGTTAGCATGTGAATCATTGATAGATGTTAAGAATTAAGTCTGGAGAATTTTATCCACTTTTGAGTATCAAATATTGCATATTTTTCCCCATTTATATCTTGGTTTTATGAACATGATACTGCTTAATGTTATATTTTATGCATGTTTGTATCACAAGGTGAATCTGAGAGCTTGGATTGAAAAGAATGAAAGAATGAAACATGGATTTAGTGCTTAAGAATCACCAAGGTAAAAGAGGGATCTTAGGAGACTAAGAATGGAGAATTCTCATGCCAAAGATCTAAGGAAACCAAGTACAAAGGATGAAGAAAAGATTCATAAAAGCACAAGTTAAACAGCAGAAAAATAGGACAATTCGGTCCCACCTAAGCCAACTTTGGTGCCACCAAAAGTACACAAAACAGTCCAGCAAGAAAACAGCTTAATTTAGTGGCACCGATGCCAACTTCGGTGCCACTTAAGCCAATTTCAATGCCACCTAAGTAATCTACACATACAATTTCAGATGCAATGAATTTCAGATATGATTTCGATGCCACCGAAACCAACTTCAGTCAACCGAAGTGTAACGCGGGACCGACGCGGATTGCATAATTTGAGGCAATTTGCAGAAATTCCTAGTTGGTGCGAAAGGTCATGTTTCACAACTATAAATAGGAGTCCCTAGGACTTTCCTAGGCATCTTCTAAGGTTCAAGGAGTGGAGCAAAAGGGTGGAGCCGCCACTCGAGAGTTTTTCTTCTTCTTCCTTAGATGGTCTTTATGTTTTGTTTAAGAGTTCTTAGTTCAATCATGTCTATGGTTGGCTAAATTTCTTAGCTAGGGCTAAGAGGTGAAGCTTGTAGCGTGATTAGGATATTTTCTTTGTTTTAATTCATGTTTTCGTGAACTCTTATGGATTCTAGTTCTTTATTAAGGAATATTTTTAGTTTTTAATGGTATGTTATGACAAATTACAATAGATCTGCAATTTCTTTGAGTATTTTCTTTTCCTGATTTGAGATTGTGAAATTAGTAAGTCTCATTGTTCACCATCATCCCTTGGGTATGGTAGGATGGAATCCTTCCTAATCTTCACAATTCTCTTATGATTGGTTGTGGGATTGGTATATCCAGTTGTTTGCCATTGTCTCCTGGGCATGGTTGGGTGATGGAATCACTTCCAATCCTCATAACTCTCATCTGTTAAGACTAGGTTCATGAGAAGTACAAAGATCTGATCGTCTCTTCTTTGTCTAACTAGATAAGATAGGACTTTAATTCCAGTTGGATCTCTTTAATCATGCAAGTTAGTCTCCCAATTACTACAAGTGGATCCTTGGCACCCTAGTTCCTACCTTTAAATTCATAAGTTTCAATTATAAATTCACAATTACTCTTTCAAATAATTTCAGATTTACTTTTAGATCTTCTTCTAGTTCCGCTTCTTGTTACTTTCAGAATATGCATGAGTTTAGTCCCTGTCGATTCAACCTCAGTCTCACCAAGATTATTACTACATCACAACCCTACACTTGGGGTTATGAATATGTTTTTGGCACCAAATTAAGCTTAGGTGACACCAAATTAAGTTGTTTTCTTGCTGAACTATTTTGTGCACTTTCGTTGGCACCAAAGTTGGCTTAGGTGGGACCAAACTATCCTATTTTCTACTATTTAACTTGTACTTTTTACTAATCTTTTCTCCATCCTTTGTAATTGGTTTCCTTGGATCTTTGGCATGAGAATTCTCCATTCTTGGTCTCCTATGATCCTCCTTTGCCTTAGTGATTCTTGAGCACTAAATCCATACTTTTAGCATTCTTTTCAATCCATGCTCTTAGATGATAGTGCCCTGGTTTTTCAATTAGTGTGAGTGTTGAGTTAGCAAGACAAGGGAGTCCCATAGGAAGATTGTTCAAGCGTCTGCCTCAACAGTATGTGTGACCGAACTTGTCAAAGGTAAACCTTAGCCTCACTTTCCATGTCCCAAAACTCCAGGTATATAAAACCCTTAAAAATGGATAGAACATCATAGTTATTTTTATAAGAAAACTATTTTATAAAATTAGAAAAATCTTTAAATTTTTTGCCTTTATCGATTTATAGAAACGTTGTTCAATGAGATCGTGAAAGTGCACCTAACTAGTGCCTTGGTTTGTCAATTATGGTGTAAGTTGAGTCAGTCGGATAACAACACCTAACAGGAAGATCAAGTCAAGTGTCTGCCTCAATTGGATGTGTGGAAGCTCGCCATAGGTAAATCATAGCTGCACATCCCATGTCCCAAAACACCAGGTGATTAAAACCCTTAAAAATAAGTAAAACATCTTAGGGTTTTAGGTTAAGAAAACTTTTTACCAAAAAGAAAAATCCTTAAGTTTTTCTTACCCTGTCGATTATATCGATTCCCTTTTCGATATGATCGACCTGCTCTGTCGATGCCCTCAGCATATCAATCGATACAATCGAGTGAGGACATAAAACGTCCAGCAATCAAAACATTCATCTGGACGATTTATCGATATATCGACAGTTCAATCGATATCATCGATATTCGAATATCGATCCTATTGGAAGAGGATCGATAATATCGACAGACAATTTTTCGGTGCCCCTTTTTTTCTAAAGAAAACTTCTATGTGCTTCAATATATCGTTGACTATCCGATTCATTCTGAACTCAAATACCGATCATATCGAAAGTCAGTCGATCATATCGATAGTGGGCGCATGTTTCTTCCAGTATTAATTTCAGATTATTTTTAATGTTGATCGGGAGGCTAGTCGATAAATTGATATTCATATCTCGATCATATCGAGACCTGGTTGATTGGATCGAGACCAGACATAAATCGTCCAATAAGCTTATAGGTAAATCTATACGATTTATCGATCCTATCGACACGGTCTTCAATATCATCGATATACAAATTTCGATGACATCGACTGTTCCCTGATCATATCTGTAGAACTTGAAATTCTTCAAGGCTTCTCTCTCTTATTTTTACTTGTCGATAGATCGATCCATCTCTCGATGGAATCGGAGTTCGTAACATCGATGTGGGTATCGATCCCATCGACCAGTTGGCAAAAGGTTTCCAAAAGCGAAATGACATTTGAGTTTGTATCATCGAGAGGTCAGTCGATACAATCGAGAGTATATGCTCGATCATATCGACCCTTTCTCGATGATATCGAACTCTGTCATAAATGTGACCGTTTTATATTTGTTGGAAACTTTTGCCTATATATAGAGAGGTTAGTCTTTATTGCTGGCAGAGAAAGAAGAGGGTGCTTTTGAGTGTTTTAGCCTTCATATCATTTACCTTAAGCCCTTTCTCTCAGGGAGTTCATCCTCCAATCCACCCTCATCATCGATATTCAATAGAGTGGATTGGGGAATGAACTTCCGTATTCAAGGATCCTTGAGCTACTACCTTAATGGAAAATCATTAAGGTGGGACACCTTGAATGCATAGATGATTGAAACCACTCTATCTTCCTTATAGGAAAATCTTTAGAGAGTGGAATTCCATCATAATCTTGACCCAACCTAAAGCCTAGCATAGGTACATCTTTGTGTTGCGGATCAAGGGAGCTGAAGACTCTTCATCAACAAGAAGGAGATCTTCATCACTGCGCTAAAAGGAACTCATCAACTTATCTATAAGTACTTAGAGTCCAGAGGACATTTATGATCATTCCTTTTTAGGACTGGGTCGTAGGTGTTGCCCCCCATTTGAAGTCCTCAAAGGAGGCCTCCGACGAGAGTGTACGTGCGGGGTGCGTTGTGTGGACCCTTGCTCTGTGGAGAGCATAAACATATGGGTGCGTTGTGTGGACCCTTTCTCTATGTGGGCATAAACATCTGGGTGCGTTGTGTGGACCCTTGCTCTGTGTGGGCATAAACATCTGGGTGCGTTGTGTGGACCCTTGCTCTGTGTGGGCATAAACATCTAGGTGCATTGTGTGGACCCTTGCTCTGTGTGGGCGTAAACATCCGGGTGCATTGTGTGGACCCTTGCTCTGTGTGGGCATAAACATCCGGGTGCGTTGTGTGGACCCTTGCTTGTGTGGGCATAAACATCTGGTTAAGAGTGCGCCAACAAAACTCCAGGGTTTGAGGTGAACCGAGTAGAAACCTCTGTAAAGGTTGAAGGTGAACTTGATTTAAAACCTTAGGTTTGAGGTGAACCATGGGAAGCCTCAGTGAAATACGGTCACTCAAGGGTTGAGTGTGGAAGCTGGTAGTGGAGTAGACAAGTAGTCGAACCACTATAAAATGATTGTATTTGAGATTGGTATCGTTTTTCATTTATGTTATTTCCTTACATGTTTTTATATCTAATCATTTGAATTCACATCTTATACACACACACTGTTATACCCATCACAATCTTATCTATAAATTGCTTGTCTATTAATAGTTTGTGATTGGATCCTCTACCAGGCTTGGAAGCCAGTAGAGTTAATTTTGAGTAATCCTAATCTGAACTCTATGATAGGATTAGTGTGATAAGGATTTTTATATAATTCATAAAAACTTTAAAAAGTCCTATTCACCCCCCTCTAGGACATATTAGCATATTCCTACTTCAACTCAAGTGGTCTCCACCGCTATTTCAGATCGAACTCTATTATTGATGTCCTTGAAACTATCTTGATATTATCGAATGGAGGACTTCTGATGCCAGTAACTACAATCTGGACTGAATTATCGATGAATCGATTTGAATTTCAAGTCCATCCAGACGTCTCGATAAAATCGACATCTGGTCAGTTGTGTCCCATTTTTTGCTAAGGAAAATCATGTGTCTCGATATATTGAAGAGAGACTCGATATCCTTGAAATTCAAATTTTGATGATATCAATAGATCTTCGATGATATCGGATTGGGACACAAATTTGTCCAGCAAGGTTTTAGGTAAAATTATTCAAGTATCAAGGATCTCCCGATAAAATTGATATTCAAGTACCGATCATATCAAAATAGGGTCGATTTCATCGAAACTGGACACAAACTATCACAAGCTTATAGGAAAATTCCTTGAAAATATCGATGAATCGACACTTTCATCGATATCAACGATATTCAAATTCCTATGATATCAAGGGATGCTCGATCATATCATATACATGTTTAGTTTCAAAGGCATTTTCTCTCTCATTTTCAAATGTTGAGGAATCGAACCTCGTTTCGATGATATCGGAGTTCAAAATCCAATGACATCAAAACATGTTCAATTCCCTCGACCAATTTGCAAAAAGGTTCAAAAGCGTTTAACAGATTGAGTTCGTATCATCGAGTGGTCATTCGATACTATTGAGAGAATATGCTCGATGATATCGAACCTGGCTCAAAGATATTGAACTCTGTCAAAAATTTAAATGTTTTATATCCGTTGGAACGTTTTGTTAAAAAGAGCTTGCCTTTGGTTACTGTAGATAAAATAAAGAGTGCTTTTGTGTGTTTAAACCTAGATCATATACCCTAAGCCTTTTCTCTCATGGAAGTTCATCCTCCAATCCACCTGTTGAGGCACAAAAAATATCTCATTGTAGTGGTCAGAGAATCACATGGTACTGATCTGCTTCAGGGGTAGTTTAGGTATTTTAGTAAAGTTTCAGCTTCAGGGGTAGTTTAGGGATTTTGGTAAAGTATTAGCTCCACGGGTAGTTTAAGGTATTTTGGTAAAATCCAGTTCCAAAGGTATTTTGGTAAAAATCCAGTTCCAAGGGTAGTTTAGGTATTTTGGTAACATTCCATATCCAAGGGGTAGTTTAGGTATTCTGGTAAAAGGGATTGAAAAGGGTAGTTTGGTAAAAAGGAGTGCACATGTGTCATTTTAAGAGAGAAAGGTCATACACCATCATTTAAGAGGTGGCTTGGTGGTCACCATAGTTTAAGAAAAGAAGAAATTCAAGTGTGAAGCAATAGGTGGTGGTGATCACCACTCTGTAAGAGTGGTGAGGCCTATAAATACCCCCACTTCCACTTCATTTGAGAGGTTGGAATCGGACGAGAGCAGTTGGTGGGCCAAAGAAATGGAGAAGAAGAGAAGGAAGTCCTTTCGCTGGACCGCGCAACCGAAGTTGCTTGCGCACAACTGTGCAAAGGAAAAAGTGGCAGCATTCGTGCAAAGGAGGAAGCTTCAGCGTCCGCGCAAAGGAAGTTGCGTCCGGGCAAAGGAAGAGATTGCTATAGCATCTGCGCAAAGGAAGGAACTGCAATGGCATCCGCGCAAAGGGAGAGTGACGTTGTTGCGTCTGCGCAATCGGCCAAAGCTCCGTCATGCATAACAAAGGAAGAACTTTGTTTCTTCTGTTGTGTCGCTGGTGGGGCCTGATTCAGTGTCCTTTTGAGAAATCCACACTGCCCAATGTCTTTCTCTCAAGATTTCGACCGTGAAAGTGGAGTTTTCGTCGTTTGTTGACATGGCTCACCTGAATAATCAAGCTTTCAAAGCAGTTGAACGGTCCTTTTGCGATCACTGTTGCGGTCACGGGAATGAGCATGGTCACCAAAGCTCAGCATCACTTTGATTATTTTTTCCTCCTCTATCTGATGGATGACTCGGATCATCCCCTAACTGCGTGATGGTGGCCCACTAAGCAAGATCCGACGCTCTGTTTTGAACAGAGTCGACGTACGTCGACTCTGTAGGTTTTTGAGGGCCCGTTTACTGGAGTCTTTTGGAGAATCCACTCCGTTCATTGTACTCACGACAAAAAAACACCAAGGAATGACTACTTTTGAGATGAAATTAGCATGGCCCGCATGATTATCTACATCACCGTACATCCCTTGCTCAACGGTTAAGATCTTGCAATGGTCTGCATGGAGACAAAAGGAGAGCTAGGCGAGGCTAATTCCCATCCTTTGAAGAGAATGAACGGATCAGATCACTAAAAAGAGTAGTGAGTGGACCACACTACGCGAAACTAGCGGCCGCGGTGACGACGCTGTGCATTTTTATGAAATTGAGAAGAAGAGTCGGGTCAGCGGCGCTGACCGACTTCGGCTATAGCGGTGCACGGCTGGTGCACATGCACTCTATGTATATGCGTTGCACATGCAGGCTTCATCTTGATGCTCGTGGGAAATCTACTCTGGTCATCTGCTTTGTCATTGTATTTAAAGCATTGGGACAAAATCTGAAGTATATCCAAATATCTGGCGGGCCGTAAATCATGATCTCAGGGGCTGATTCATCAATTCGGTCACTTCTACAAGGATCCAGAAGCTGAGACTTGACGTGGACGACTAATTTATGGTTTTAAGACTGCACATCAAGTTTGAAGCCGAACGGACGGTGGAAACCCCCTGATCTTTCATTTTGGGAGACTTTTCAGGCTCGTTTAGCATGATCGGGCTGATTTCTTCCGGGCCTGGCCACACTGCAATGGGCTGTTTCGTATTTTAAAGAAGAATGACTGGAAAGATGCTCCATCTCATTGAAGACTGACTGATCAAATCAGCAATTCCTCCTAAGTACCTAGGAGATGATTGGAATAGCGCCGGAAGGCTGCCGAAATTTTCATCGAGCTATATTCTCTTCAGTACATTATATTAATTGTACTTTATTTTCAGAATCAAGGGAATCAGAGGATGTAAATGAACTCAGATAAATGTGATGAATGTTCTCTCATTCATTCTTTGTTATCATTGAATAAATCCCTCGAAATGAAACACATTTGTTTTCTTGTCGAAACACCACCCTCATCATTGATATTCAATAAAGTGGATTGGGGAATGAACTTCCACATTTAAGGATCCTGCAGCTACCATCTTAATGAAAAATCATTAAGTTAGGATGCCTTGAATGTATGGATGATTGGAATTGCTCAGCCTCCTTTATAGGAAAATATTTAATAGAGTAGGATTCCATCATAACCTTGACTCAACCTATTGCCTTACATTGGAACATCAACTGAGTTACGGTTCAAGGGAACTAAAGATTCTTCATCATCAAAGGAGGAGATCTTCATCAACATGCTTAATGGGGCTCATCTACTTATCTGTAAGTCATTAGAGTCCAGAGAATCCTTGTGATCATTCCTTTTGTAAGATCGAGTCTAAGGTCCTTCTCACCCCTTTTAAGTCCTTATAGGAGGCCTTCGAAGGGAGTGTATGTGGGGGTGCTTTGTGTTGACCCTTGCTCGGTGGAGAGCATCAACCTAAGTCCTTGTGTAGGTCCTTGACCTGTGTTATCTAAAACTTGGGTGTTGTGTGTTAACCCTTATTCATGGGAGCATAAACTGGTAGGTTCCTTGTGCGGATCCTTAGCCTGTGTGGCCTAAAACTTGAGTGTTGTGTGTTGACCCTTGCTCCTGTGTGTGGCATAAACTTGTGTCGTGGAGACACGTTAGAGTCAACCTAGAGTAGGTTGTACTGCTTTGAGGTGAACCTGATTTGAAACCTCCATTAGTGAGATCCGGCACACTCAAGGGTTTAGTGCATCTGCCGGAAGTGGAGTAGGCACGTAGTCGAACCACTATAAAAACAACTGTGTTTGATATTGTCATTTACTTCTATTGTTTGTGTGATTTCTCTTATTGTTCTTATATTGCATATGCACATGATTATTTGAAACTAACTGAATCACCTCTCACACACAGTCACATCCATCATAAACTATGTTGAGCATCTTGTTTATTTAAATACTTTTGTGATTGGATCCTCTATTTGGCTTGAAAGCCATTAGAGTTGTTTTAAAGAAATCCTAATACTTACATATTTATTTAGGATAGGGTTGATAGGTTTTAAATTATCATAAAATATTAAAAAGTATTATTCACCCCCCTCTAGGACATCTTGGCATATTCTCACTTCAACTTAAGCAGTCATTACCACAATTTCAATTGGTATCTGAGCCTGTTCCCTATTAAGGGCTTCACCGCCTAGAGAGTGATCTTGACTAAAGTTGATAATATGGCCAAGGGAGAAGACACATCGATAACTAGACCTCTAGTATTTGATGGATTAAATTATGCATACTGGAAGGCTAGGATGTATTACTTTCTAAGATATTTGGATCATAATGTTTTGGATATTGTTGAAAAAGGGTATGTGCCACCAACCAAACAAATAGTACTTGAAAATGGCACAACTATCACCAAACCGAAATTCAAAAAAATGTGGACAACATTCGATAAAGAAAAACAAATGTTTGAAGCTAAAACAATAAATGTTATCTACTGTGTTGTGTCCCAAGAAGTCTTCAATCAAATTAGTATGTGTGGAACAGCCAAAGAAGCATGGGACTTGTTGGAAACAACCCATGTGGGAACCAACACAGTAAAAAGATCCAAACTACGGCTCCTAATGTCACAATTTAAAAGTCTCAGAATGGAAGAGCATGAGACCTTCATGGAGTTTTTCATAAAACTAAACATCATTTATAACTTCATGGGTGGATTAGGAGAAAAAGTTTCAGCTCCAAAAAATTTGCAGAAAAATTATGAGATCCTTACCGGAACGGTTCATTTCTAAAGTCACAACTATTGAAGAATGTAGAAACATGGATGAGATGAAAGTAGAAGAACTTGTAGTTTCCCTACAAACATTTGAACTACACTTCAAGCAAACTCCTAAACCCAAAATTATTGTCCTCAAAACTTCAAAGAATACTCTAAATGTGGAAGATGAAAGTGAAAGGGAGAATGAAGATGATGAAGTGGCGTTGTTGGCTCAACGGTTTATAAATTTTTTCATAAAAATTGTGGTCGACTATCTAAAGGAAGACAGATGGACAACAAACATTTCACAGGTAAATCTGGTAAAAAGTCTAAGGAACCACAATGCTACACCTGTCGAAAGTTTGGTCATCTGTCAACTGAATGCCCAAATAGGAAAACCAAAGGAAAGGTAATGACAGCCACATGAGATGATACTGATGAGTCAAAATCAGAATATAATGACTCAAAGAGTGATGGAGACCAAAAATTTTTAAAAATTCTCATGGTCTCTACAGCCTTCGTCATTCCCATAAAAACTGATAAAATCTAAGAACCTCAAGCCACGGAATCATTTCCATCAGATAATGAGGAAACAAAGAAAGAAGAAGAAGAAAAGGATAAACTGCAGGATGCTTATAATCAACTCTATATCCATAACATCAATATCCTTAAAAGACTTGGAATAACTGAAAACAACAATAAATTGTTGCAAAAAGATCTAGACAAAACATTGGAAATCAATACACATCTGATTAATGATCTATAGCAATACCACTCAGAAAATGATAGGCTCGAATGAATCAATACTTTTCTCGAATCTGAGTTTGAAAAACTGAACAAACAGATTAAACTATTAAAAGATAAAAACATGAATCTTCAGAATGAAAATCACACACTCGTGTTTGATATAGACAAATCTAAAAAATCTGTTGAACTGAATTATAAATTTTCCCAAAGTAGTGAAAAATTAGAAAAACTCTTAGGGATGGGAAGACCTGGGAAAGACAAGAGTGGTTTAAGATATGACAAGTTCAAGAAAAAATTAGGAAGTGGAGCACCAATGTTTGAGAAATCAGCTGCATCAGGAAGTAAAACAAAAACTACTCCAGTTTATCATTCATGTGGAGATTTTGGTCATTATAAATTTGAATGCATGTCTCCTGGGAAGTCTCAACTCAATTCTAGTCAAAATCATACTGGTAAATATGGACCAACCAGAAGAACAATACAAAATATCAAGAGTCCACCTAGGAGTATGGTTAGAAGAAATACACATCCATCACCACCCAGAATGACTGAAAGAATGAAAGAGTTATTGAATCAAGTGGCTGAACTGAATTAAAAAACAAATGAATTTATGAAACGAGGAAACATGATTCAGTCACCGAACTTCATTAATGAAGCACAAACTACCATAGTAAGAAATCCTGTCACAAAATGGGTAGTGAAAGAGAAGAATAATTGCCTTGTTACTCACTCAAATTATATAACAAGTGATGAGGGTCGAATATTGCATATCAGACCCCAATTATTGCCAGATTTTGCGTACATAATAATGTTTAACGTCATACTTTAATCGTGTTTTTGTTGCAAGATGTAATTAGGAGTTGGGACTGGAAAAAGGATACTACAAGCATGGAATTAACACTCCGAGGATACCAGAGCAAGGAACGGACTCCAGAGGACCAAGATTGAAGAAATTACATGCTAGGGACCCGAGGAAATCAAGTCGTTCACATTAAACGGGTCCGAAATTGGTCCAGAATGCAAGATCACATGGTTTCCGCCATCCGATCAGTTCAAAACTTCATACATGTGATGAGGGCCATAAATTAACAGTACATATTAAATTTTAACCATTGAAGATCTCGGGAAGTGGCCCAACGGACAGATCAGCCCATTAATCTTCAATTTGGGGCCCACCTGATATTTGGAACTGCCTCAACTTTGGTTTTGATGGTTAAAATAGTTTAAGAAAAGGGATGCACGGATTGGATTTTCGAAACACATTGCAATGGGGCCCATATGCATGGTGTGTACATTACACATGTACATGCATGCGATGTGCACCGGACCAACCGTTCGGTCAGCGTCATCTCAAAAATGGAAATTTTCATTTTTCATGGCCGCGTAACCGACCGACGCTGGATTTTATGGAAGATAGTGGGCCACCATCACGGCCTGTACGGAAGATCCGAATCGTCCATCTTGTGGAGGGGTTCACAAAATTCAAACCCATGTTTACCTTTGGCACCCATGCATACACACGTGCGCGATACAGAGGCCACAAACAGGCTGCCCTACGACATTCAAAAAGATCTCAGCGTGATTTATACTCTGGACCACGTTAGTGGACATTCAAAACTGACTTTTCTTGGACAAAATTTTGAGAGGAATGTAATAGACGGTGTGGATTTCTAAAACGACTTTGATCATGGACCCCACCGACTCCCGTTCAAAAATGGGAAACTTTCGTTTCCAGCGTTCACACAATAGATTGTCGGCATATGGACAATCCAAACCATCCATCAGGATTCTAAGGTCCATATCACCAACACCTAGGTGACTGAATTTCAAAAGAAAGCTATTATGGAAATCCAGCTGTTCAAAAGCGGAACGGACGGCAGAAACAATAAACCTGTGGGCCTCTTCAACAAACGATCAAAAGCACCCATCTCTAACCGAAATGTCCTCCTCCATCCAATGGACGGAATGGATTTCCCAAAATAATGAAGGAATGGGCCCCCCAGTGTCACAGCGGATGAGATCCGCGATCTCTGTTTTAACGTCCAAAAACTGACCCACTTTTGGGGTGGTTGCGCGATTAGACCGTTGATCAAATGGCTGATACAAACCATCCATCATGTAGCTAAGTCAAAAATGTCCTACGAGGCATTGATTTTACGGACAACATGCAAGTAAAACGAGAGTTAGGAAGTCCCAATTTTAACTGCGGAATGTTTATATACGCCACCGACTTCCAACTCACAGCTTGCCATGCATAAGGAGTTATTCTGCATCAACTCTCCTCCTCCATCAACCTATAAAAGAAAGAAACGTCAGAGAGGTGAGGATTGAGTCCAAGGGAAGGGAGATCCAGAGCTTAGGGAGAGCTAGGAAGAGAAGAAAGAGAAGGGTTAGAGAGAAGAAAGAGAAGAAAGAGGAGAGAGAGAGAGAGAGAGAGAGAGAGAGAGAGAGAGAGAGAGAGAGAGAGAGGAAGAAAGAAGAGAGAAGGATGTTCTCACTTAATTAATTTTATTTTTTCCTTCTATTTGAATTTATGGATAGTTAATGTCCTTAGCTAGGGCTGAGATGAAGCCCCTAATTTGATTGACCCTTGTTTACTGTTGAATTTATTTTAATTTGATTGATTTGTTTCTTTCGCTAGTGTGCTTAACTGTAATTTTCATGCTTCTCCATTCTATGAGCACGATCAAAGTCTAGATATGGATGTTGTTTGGAATCTTAACTAGGTGCTTGTGTCTGACCATGAATAGGTTTCCTATTGAGGAAGAAACAGGAATCTACATCTCTCCATGCCTGACCATGGACGGAAAGATGTGATCCATATGCTTTAAAGGATTATACATTCTGTGTGCCCGACCAAGGACATAGGGTGTTCTTTGTTTATTAAATTTATATCAATCTGAATTTGGGTGAATCAACAGGTAAAACAAGGGTTAAGATAATTAGGGGTGGATTCGAAAGTCCTAGTCTTCTCCTCGATTGAATTTTCCTCATTGCTCTCAGTTATTTTCCATAGATTTTTGTTATTAGTTTGCTAAAATATTTGTTGGATTAGTTAAGAAGAGTCATAAATTTCAAATTGTGACAACCAGTCCTCGTGGGAAGGATCTCGTAATACGTACCATATCTACATCTGATTCTGTAACACCCTGAAAATCGGGGGTCGTGTATAAACTCAACTCCCGAGTTCCAGACCGTCACTTATGCAACAAAAATGGTTATGATTCAATGTTGTCTGATTTAAAGCATTCACATGAGTAAAAGTATACCAAAACTGCAATTCATACTTCAGATCCAGTGATAAAAGCAAGCGGAAGACTAAACAATGTATATATCACTGTATGGAAAAAATAAAGTAATCTCATCTGTCTCCAAAGTATGACTACATCTCTGAGTCTCATGTACATATACATAACAAAAGAATAATGTTCAAAAAGAAAGTCCCACTGATGTCCCCTCGATCCAGGTCGCCTACGGGAAGCCGTCATGATACTGCATATACGAGAACTCATCCTGGTCCTCGTCGATCTCTGGCTCCACCTCCTGGATCTCGTCCTCACCTGCAGCTACAACAGGGTCTGGTGGGTGTTGCAAACACCATCCCGTAACGTGGGAATGAGTGATCAACTCAGTGGAATCATAGAGCAAAGATTAGCATGTTCACAATTCAATCACGCGATAATAGTAAAGCAGTAAATCAGACAATCCTAATACTGTTGTTAATGCAAGATGATATGACGTGATGTATGCCCTCACCAACGATCACCCTCATGCGGCAACATCTTACGACCGCGGCATGCCACACTCCCTAGAGTGCTCCACATCTTCCAGGCACATGCAATGCTATGGTGATATGATTTCCAAGTTGTTATTAGTCCATTCAAACAGCAGGATTGGAAAACTAAGGTACTTCCCTTGTATCAATCCCAACACAGATCCTGTCTAGGGTCGTCACTCCTAGAATTCTCATACGATGTGTATTTCGTAGGTCACTGCAAGGGCTGCTAGGGCTGTTGCTCGCACTCGTTGCACCGCTCCCCCATCACCTTATCAATACAGGCCTACCGTACTCTACTGCAACGGAAGGGTCGTCGCCTCCTGTGGACTCAGAATACGCTCGCGGTCACTAAAAAGGGCTCGTCGCCTGATCAGTGTAGGCCGACAGCTAGAATATAGTGTCCCATACCACCATAATTTGCTCACGAGTTTAGGTGCTCACTGGTCACTACGGGGAGGTTTGTGGCCCCAGCGTAGGCCGACAGCTCGACCACGGTGTCCCATACCACCATGCCCGGCTCATGAGTCTTCGTGGATCAAGGTACCACGGTTAACAGGGTTTACAATGGTAAGTTCAGTACCCTAGGTTCAAGCAGTTATGATACATACAAGGTGAACATACATCGGCCAGTCGGGTTACTTGACGGGCTCGACTAGCGCGATCGCATCTCAAGTCGAACGACATGAAGTGCGTAAAACACTTCGCGTGGCCTAACCACTGCCGCCAACTCTCAACACGAATCACGTTCATCGACGCGTCGTTCGTGGCTATGACCAGTCAGCCACGAATTCGCTCGGTTACCGACTGCCTGGACTCAGTCTAGTCTCACACATCTATGGAATCATATTAACACGATACGCAAAGGTATTGGAATTGAAATACATCATGTGAGCATGTTAACACATGTTATAACATTCAACTGAAGCAAATCTTCAAGGCATACTTTCTATGCATGTAATGCAATCATGCATAAGGTAAACATGTAGAAAATCATTTAGGTCAGCATTTTAATCATGAAATCAATCTCAAACTACTACATAACATCATTCAATTCAATACATACTAATACAAGCATTTATACAAACACATACACTACACACTTAAGTCCACATATAGTATGTCGACCCAAAGTGCGCAACTTGGCGAATCTCTTCACCAAACTGATTATGCAAGCATTCCTAACTCTCTAATGCGGCGACAAACCATGTCAATCACGTCAGCAAAATATGCATGTAGACCGTACTTCCTACAAATGACTAAAATGCCCTAAATCTCATATTCTTCGTTAATTTACGAAACAGGAAACGGAGAGCATGTTGTACATGTCAAATGGCGATGCCGTCAGTAATCTACTATTAAATGACATTGAAAGCGTTGTAAACCGTCAATCAAAGCGTCTAAAATCCTCATCTAGTCTCTTACGGTTGCAGGATTTCGAACGGAGCGTGTACGCTTCGTCTACGGCGGTAGGAAAGCCTGATTTATGGAATACGTTAGCTAACATGTTAAACATCTAAGCAAACCCTAAATCAGCAAGTTTTTGGAGTTATTTTATACCTGAAAAAGTGGAGAAATCACCAGCCAGGTGATTGGAAGGAAGTGCTGAAGCAGCAACTGTCAGGGACTCGGAAGCGGGAAATTCTCTTCTTCTCTTTCTCTCAAACTCTCTCTCTCTTTTTCTCCTAGGGTTTGTGAATTTCGGATGGAAGGGAGAAATGAGGGTTTCAACCCCTTTTATAAGCTTGAAATCGCCGAAAATAGGCTCCGGGACGAAGTTTACTTGGTGCCTATCCATTTCGGGGCTGTTTCGGTCCAAAAACTGCTTTCTGGTGGTCCCCTGGTCGATTGCGATCAGACTTAAGCTAATGGGTACCAGATGTACCTCGTATTAAGTTTTCAGTCTGGCAGGGTTCGCAGATCGCACGTGGCGGACCAGTTTCAGTTCAGCGGTCACCGCACGTAGATCAGGGCTGAAAGTCTCATGATAATAAATAGAAATTTTTCCTGATCCGAGGGTGTAATCTGGATGAATTCTGACGGTCAGAACGCTTAATACTGACGCGTCAAGTCGTGTGCCAGATTTGAATTTGAAATTCCAAATCCGTCCCTATTCGCAGTCGCTTCAGTCCGGGTTCAATGAAATCGTCTGTGATTATCGGTTTGACTTGATTTTCGAGATGATTGTCAAGTCCAGCTGGGCGGTTCTAACGGTCTAAGATAGGAGGTATCGGACCTTCGACGCGCGGTCTAAATTCAATACAAGATTTCAATATGGTCCAGAGGACAAACCCGCTTAGAGTTTGATCCGAGGTTATAGAGTGTTGTAGAGTCGTTTGTTCTACTCGATTTGGGTCTTGCAGAATGTATTTAAAGTGATCAGGGACTATTTCCCAGCTACTCTAGCGTTGCGCTAGCTAACTTACGCTTAATTTCCATGGAAATTATTTCTACGCGATTTCGGGTCAAATCGGTACTCGAACCCAAGTACGGATTTTTCACGGGCGTTACAGATTCGTATACTTGCGAGTTAAAATCATTTAAATCAAATTGGTTTAAATTAAAACATTAAGTTTTTAGCGCCGTTGCCGGGGACTATTTCGGTCCAAATTGGATTTAGGATTCTTTCTTATCATCATTCATAGTCGTAGGAATTTTCTAGCATTATTTTAGGAAATTTAATTTGTTTTGTTTTTGTTTTTATTTTTACAGGAATTGAAGAAGGAAACTGCTAAATAAGACTGTCTTCAAATGAAGAAGCTCTTAAATCTTTAGACATCGATCATCTTCTTTTCCAAGTTCTTTCTTCCAATTCTTGTTTACATAATTTTATCTTATTTTTAAGAATTCATAATTTTTAGTTCTACTTTTATTTCTCTTAGGTTGCATCTTAGTTTAGTTTTCTTTCTTACATTGCAATGACAGACGAGAATGGAATTAAAGCGCTTAGAGATTATTCAGCCCCTGTCCAATTTAATGCGCCTTCATGCATAGTGTTTCCAGCCACCACGGCAGTACACTTTGAACTTAAACCAGGGGTCATACAGTTATGACCATCTTTCTATGGTTTAGAGAAAGAGGATCCATATCATCACGTAAAAGAATTTCTAGACATTTGCTCGACATTTAGGTTCCAAAACTTTTTAGACGATTCGATCCGTTTGCGCCTTTTTCCTTTTTCTTTGAAGGATAAGGCAAAAGCATGGTTGAATTCTCTAGGAGTTGGGATGATCACTTGTCACGCCCTAAAATTTGGCACCTGGGTATATCCGACCCTGATTCTGTACCCGAAGGCATGACTTATGCTTTGTAGTTTACACTTCATAATCCACACATATGTTGGCAAAATGATCTCATTCATAAAATATAGAATTCCAAAATTGAATAATCAAACATTTATTTAAAGAAGCATAAAATGTCTATGTTCCATTATTCAAGATTACCATCAAACACATGTCGTCATCATACTATCATACTATACTTAATGTTTATTACACTTATTTAGAAATTGGCAAGGAAATAAAAATAAATAAAAGAAAATCTCTTTAAGCTCCTCCATGAGATCCCGATCCTGAAATTTTAAAATTCCAACAGGGTAAGCTGCGAAGCCTAGTGAGTAATCTCAACACAGGTTTCAAAATAACCTCATATAACATGAATAAGAATGTATTAAAAGATACCATACCTATTTAGGTAACATAACAAACGAGGAGATTTAATAAACATAAAATTTCAATGTGAATTCAAAGAAATATGAATGAATGAAATCAACAGATGTTATACTCCATAATAACATATGTGCAGTTTATTCTTTTTAACACCAGGGCCAGTTTACATCGGTTGGCCAACACCCGCGTCAATACAACACCTAGCCTGGCAATGGAAACCTCTTGCATGACATGCTCACCCATCCAAAGGGCACTTGGTGAGGGACCCATTTGTACATTAGCTGGTCAGACTACTACACTACCGAACCTGGCAGTGGGAACCTTTTGCAATCCTGACATGCTCGCCCACTCGAAGGGTACGGTAGAGGTTCCAAAAGGTACCAGTTGGGTTTCTGGGACTTTCAACCCAAGGGTCTTGATCGCCCCACCTATTTATGCTTTAGGAATTTTCAACCCAGAGGACTTGATCGCCCCACCTATTTTGTGGTGTTCCAAAAACTGCTCGAAGTATATATAATTTTAATATTTCATGAGCAAAATATTTCTAAGGACAAATTGTTTCTAGTCATTGTAGATTGTTTGTACATAATTTAAAGTTCTATGTGAAAATATATTTATGAAATGCGATCTGTCAAATCCGGTCCGATAGTCTGGAAAAATATATTGAACTTGAAGTTTTTTTTTTAAAAAAAAAATGCTCTAAATTCTTATTTTCTTAAAATTATAAAAAATAATAATAAAAGAATTATTAATGCATGGGTAAACAATAATATAAATTTACAGTTGGTTCACAGTTTGCTAATTAAAATAAAGAGAACTACAAAAAAATTATATTGAATAAACACAACAAACTATGAATCAAATAAATGCAAAAATCATGTTGAATAAATACAACAAACTATGAATCAAATAAATAAATCAATAAAAGAAAAATGCACAATTATTGAATTATTTGCATAATAATAAAACTAAAGGAAACAAAGTGGAATTTATTATTAAAAAAATAAATAAAGAATGAAAAATATCAAGTGAGAGAAACTCACTTTTTCTTAAAAAAATATTTTCTTTTCTTTTCTTTTCTTTTTTTCTCTCTCTTCCTTTTTCTCTCTCCTCCTTTTCTTTCTTCCTTTTTCTATCTCCTCCTTTTCTTTCTTCCTTTTTCTCTCTCTTCTCTCTCTCCCTCACTTTCCCACGTGAATGTCCAGCAATATATATATTTTTTTCTCTCTCCTCTCTCTCTCTCTCTTTCTCTCTCCCCTCACTCTTCTCACGTCACAGCACACTCCACCCTCACTTAACCATTTCTTTTCTATCTCTCATAACTCCCTCTTATAGCCTCTTCATTCCCATATTTAACACGTGTAAGAGAGAGTGACTCTTACTACTCTCTTACCGTTTCTCTTTCTTCTTCTTTATTTGTCTGTTTAAAACATGTGCTGCACGTTTTCTAGTTTGCACGCACCACATGTTGTATGTTCCACATGTGCTATGTGTGTCACGTGTATAGACATCAGGTGCATGTGATGTATGTGGTGCATGTGTGCCAACGTATAAGAGGTGTGTATGAAATAGGTGTTCATGGTGGGAAATCTAGTGTGCATGTGCACCGTGTATCTCATGTGTGCATGCCACATGTGTGTGCATGAATGAAATTGTTATACACGGTGTCCCATATTAAGTTATGGTTGTGATGATGTATATGGATGGATGCATGGATCAAGGTATAATACATGGATGGATTAGTGGTGAGATGGACGGTCAATTTAGATGGATGGACGACTTGATGGTTGTATCATCGAATAGATTTATTAGTTAATGTATAGTTGGATTGGATACATCTAAATCAATGGTTGAGATTGAACCAGTTGATCTTATAGATCGATGGTCACATCGGACTGATTTGGTACGTCGATCAATGGTTAAATTTCAACGGTCAAGATTTATTTGGGTTATTACATTCTACCCTCCTTAAAACAAATTTCATCCTCGAAATTTGCATACCTATAATGTGAACAAGTGAGGGTATCTTTCTTGGATCTTGGCCTCTCGTTCCCAAGAAGCCTCTTCCTCGATATGGTGACTCCATTGAACCTTGACTAATGGTATAACTCTGGATCGAAGCACTTGGTCTTTCCGATTAAGAATACGTACTGGGTGTTCGATATATGAAGCGTCTCCCCAGATCTCTAATGGTTGCCAGTCTATAACATGAGAAACGTCCCGCTCATATTTCCTTAACATCAATACATGGAAAACATCATGAATACCAGACAATTGAGGTGGTAAAGCAAGTCTATATGCTACAACACCAACTCTCTCTAGAACCTCAAACGGACCTATATATCTTGGAGCCAACTTTCCCTTTTTGCCGAACCTCATGACGCCCTTCATAGGAGAAATCTTTAAGAAGACGTGATCTCCAACTGCAAACTCTAGATCTCTTCTGCAATTGTCTGCATAACTCTTCTGACGACTTTGGGATGTGCGCAAATGGTTTCTAATAATAGAAATCTTCTCTATTGTCTCTTGCACAATCTCTGGTCCAAGCAAACTACCTTCTCCAACTTCTGTCTAATAATTTGGAGATCTATAAGGCCTCCCGTATAAAGCCTCATATGGCGCCATGCCGATACTCGTCTGGTAGCTATTATTATAAGCGAACTCGATCAATGGTAAATGATTATCCCAACTCCCTTTAAAATCATGCACACAAGCTTGGAGCATGTCTTCAAGGATTTGATTCACTCGTTCAATCTGGCCGTCAGTCTGAGGGTGAAAAGTAGTGCTAAAATCAAGAGTGGTTCCCAGTGCCTTCTGTAAACTTCTCCAAAAATGAGACATAAACCTGGAATCCCGATCGGATATGATAGATACAGGCACTCCGTGCAATCGAACTATTTCTTTAATATAGAGTTTACATAATTCCTCTAGAGAATATGTAGCACATACAGGAAGAAAATGTGCGGACTTAGTTAATCGGTCAATGATAACCCAAACTGCATCTTGATTATTACGTGTCTGTGGCAATCCCATAATGAAATCCATGGATATGTTCTCCCACTTCCACTCAGAAATTGGTAGTGGCTGTAACATCCCTGATGGCTTCTGATGCTCTGCTTTCACCTGTTGACACGTCAGACATTTGGCTACAAAATCAGCGATCTCCCTCTTCATATTATTCCACCAATATTGCCTACGCATATCGTGATACATCTTCATACCTCCAGGGTGGATTGTGAATTTTGTGCGGTGTGCTTCGTCCATAATTTGCTTCTTTAATTCAGCCACATTTAGTATACATAATCTTCCTTGGAACCTTAATCCACCATCGGTGTCAACTTTCCATTCCGACTTACCACCTTTTTTAGCTTCCATTACCTTAGCTTGTAGCCGTGAATCTTATTGTTGAGCTTATATAACCTTACTAATTAAGGAAGGTTGAACGGCTAGGTTAAAGAGACGAGCTATAGACGTTTGCGGATTCAATTGGATGTCAAAATCCTTCACCATATCTAACATTTTCCATCGTTGAATCATGAGGTGAGCAATTACTCCATGCGGCTTATGACTTAAAGCATCTGCTACTACATTGGCTTTACCTGGATGATATTGGAGGGTGAAGTCATAGTCCTTCAAGAATTCCATCCACCGACGCTGCCTCATATTCAATTCTTTCTGTGACAAAAGATACTTCAAACTCTTATGGTCTGAAAATAGCTCGAACTTCTCCCCATATAGATAATGTCTCCATACTTTAAGAGCGAAAACCACGGCTGCCAACTCTAAGTCATGTGTAGGGTAATTCTGTTCATGCACTTTCAGCTGCTTAAAGGCGTAAGCTACAACCTTACCTTGCTGCATAAGGACGCAACCTAAACCCTTATATGAAGCGTCACTGAAGATTACAAACCTTTCACCACTCGAAGGAATAGTGAGAACAGGCGCTGTTGTCAACCTAATCTTTAACTCTGAAAATGCTTGATCACAAGTATCATCCCAAATGAACTTTACACCCTTCCTGGTCAATCGAGTTAACGGTGCCACAATTCGAGAGAAGTCTTTGATAAATCTTCGATAATACCCTACTAACCCAAGAAAACTACGTATTTCGGTCACACACGTGGGCTGTTCCCACTGCAATACTGCTTCTACCTTTGATGGGTCCAATGACACGCCCTTCTTTGAAACTACATGGCCTAAAAATTTCACTTCCTCCTAAAATTCACACTTTTCAAATTTAGAATATAATCGATGCTCCTGCAAGGTTTTAAGAGTAACTCTAAGATGTTGCTCATGTTCTTCCTGGGTTTTAGAATATATAAGGATATCATCTATGAATATTATGACAAACTGATCTAGGTGTGGCTAAAATACCCTGTTCATCAAGTCCATAAATACTGCCGGTGCATTTGTTAGCCCAAACGGCATCACGAGAAACTCGTAGTGGCCATAACGAGTCCTAAAGGTCATTTTTTGGTATGTCCACTTCTTTAATTCTAAGCTGGTGGTATCCTGACTGTAAATCTATTTTGGAAAAAAAACTTGGCTTCTTTCAACTGGTCAAAAAGGTCAACTATCCTAGGAAGTGGGTATTTATTTTTAATGTTGACCTTGTTCAGCTGGCGATAATCAATACATAATCTCATCGAACCATCCTTCTTCTTTACAAATAAGACTGGCGCACCCCACGGTGACGTACTCGGCCGAATGAAACCCTGCTCCAATAACTTTTGAATCTGCTCCTTTAGTTCCTTCAACTCTACTGGTGCCATACGGTATGGTGCCATGGAGATTGGTGAGACTCCGAGCATAAAATCTATACTAAATTCGATCTCTCTTCTTAGAGGCAACCCCTGTATGTCTTGAAATATGTCAGAAAACTCACGTATGATTTGAATTTGATCGATACCTACTTCATGTAATTCTTCCTCCAAAAGTGCTAAGAAATCGCATAATGATCCATTCCTTTTCTTTCCAAGAAACTGGAGTCTCGGTCGCCCAGGAATAGAGAATGTCACAGTCTTCTGAAAGCAATCCAACTTTGCATGGAACGAAGCTAACTAATCCATTCCCAGAATAGCATCGAATTCTTGCATGTCTAATACGATAAAGTTGGCTAACAATACGAAATCTCCAACCATGAAAGGGCAAGATCTACATATCAGATTTAACACTACGGAGCTTCCTATTGGTGTAGTAATTACTAAATTCTTATCTAGAAGTTCAGGAGATAGACCCAGTGTATGCACGAAAAGAGTTGAAATAAAAGAATGTGTAGCTCCTGAATCAAATAAAACTTGGGCGGGCGAGGAATAGATAATTATGGTACCTCCACCACTGCTCCATTAGCATTTGCGTCTGATGATACTATAGAAAACACACGACCCTGGGCCGGTTGTCGAGAAGCCTGACCTTCCTGCCTCGGCTAGTAGTGTTGTTGTTGTGGGCGTTGTTGTTGCTGAGGGGTTCTTTGTTGTGGATGTCTCTGATACTGTTTCGGTACTTAATGATATGGAGGTCTCTGGTACTGTGGCTGAGGTGCTTGATTCTGTGGCTGAGGCTTAGGTTCATCTGCGGGGGCATTTGATAATTTGGTTGTTGAGGCAGTTGTTTACAAAAATGAGCGGAGTGACCCTCCATTCCGCAGTTATAACATTTACCCGTAAATCGGTTCGTTGGCTGAGCAGGAGTTGAGGTGTTTGTTACTATCATCTTCAGCTTCTTGGAAGCATCGCCCTGTGCTTGAGATGTATTCGGTGTAGCCCTGGCATTACTCTTTGCTTCTCTCTTCTGGTAACAACTTTTCCAAAATTCTTCGTTGTCTCGCTCTATCATTAGAGCCCGTTCTACTACATCAGCATACAATTTAAGCTTAAGTGGAGTCAGCTTGTTACGAATTGACCCTCTTAGACCTCGCTCAAACTTCTTAGCTTTGCGAGCTTCATCCTGAATCATATATGGGGCAAAACGGGATAATTCAATAAATTTAGACTTATATTGGCTTACAGTCATTTCCCCCTGTTCTAAGCTTATGAATTCCTCTGCTTTCTGCTCCCTTACACACTCAGGAAAGTATTTCTCATTGAACCTCTCACAGAACATATCCCATGTCCATGTGGTATCTTCTTCAATTGTTCTAGCAATTGTCTCCCACCAGTGGTCGGCCTCTCCCTCTAATATAAAAATCGCAAGTGTAACCTTCTGCTCCTCATCCCATCCTAGAACAGTGAATATCTTCTCTATTTTCTTTTTCCACTTTTCTGCCTCCATAGGGTTCGAAAAACCTTCAAAAGTAGGCGGCTTCAACCCCTTAAATTTCTTTATTAAGCCCCCAATTCCATCCTGAACAACTTAGGCGGCTCCCCTATTATCGCGACGAATATGCAGTCCAAGAATGGTCACCATGTCACCTAAAGCACGGAAAACCCCATCAAGTGATTGGCCACTTTCGGTGGACCCTGGTGTGGCCACCACAGGACTATCTCCATGCTGGCTCCCAGACATGTTCTAAAGCAAACAATAAGTTTTAGATAGCAGATAAGGGTGAATCACTAAAAGAAAAATTACAGGTTGAGTTTTGATCATAACATAATAACACTCATAAGGAATATATCTTAATTTTTAAAGTAACTAAGTTTTCAAGTAACACCCTAGGTCCTCAATGATTCTAAACCTAGGCTCTGATACCAATCTGTCACGCCCCGAAATTCGGCACCTGGGTATATCCGACCCCGATTCTGTACCCGAAGGCATGACTTATGTTTTGTAGTTTACACTTCATAATCGACACATATGTTGGCAAAATGATCTCATTCATAAAATATAGAATTCCAAAATTGAATAATCAAATATTTATTTAAAGAAGAATAAAATGTCTATGTTCCACTATTCAAGATTACCATTAAACACATGTCGTCGTCATGCTATCATACTATACTTAATGTTTATTACACTTATTTAGAAATTGGCAAGGAAATAAAAATAAATAAAAGAAAATCTCTTTAAGCTCCTCCATGAGATCCCGATCTTGAAATTTTAAAATCCCAACAGGGTAAGCTGCGAAGCCTAGTGAGTAATCTCAACACAGGTTTTAAAATAACCTCATATAACATGAATAAGAATGTATTAAAAGATACCATACCTATTTAGATAACACAACAAACGAGGAGATTTAATAAACACAAAATTTCAATATGAATTGAAAGAAATATGAATGAATGAAATCAACAGATGTTATACTCCATAATAACATATGTGCGGTTTATTCTTTTTAACACCAGGGTCAGTTTACACCGGTTGGCCAACACCCGCGCCAATACAACACCTAGCCTGGCAATGGGAACCTCTTGCATGACATGCTCACCCATCCAAAGGGAACTTGGTGAGGGACCCATTTGTACATTAGCTGGTCAGACTACTACCCTACCGAACCTGGTAGTGGGAACCTTTTGCAATCCTGACATACTCACCCACTCAAAGGGTACAGTAGAAGTTCCAAAAGGTACCAGTTGGGTTTTTGAGACTTTCAACCCAAGAGTCTTGATCGCCCCACCTATTTATGCTTTAGGGATTTTCAACCTAGAGGACTTGATCGCCCCACCTATTTTCTGGTGTTCCAAAAACTGCTCGAAGTATATATAATTTTAATATTTCATGAGCAAAATATTTCTAAGGACAAATTGTTTCTAGTCATTGTAGATTGTTTGTACATAATTTAAAGTTCTATGTGAAAATATATTTATGAAATGCGATCTGTCAAATCCGTTCCGATAGTCTGGAAAAATATATTGAACTTGAAGTTTTTTTTTTTTTTTTTTTTAAATGCTCTAAATTCTTATTTTCTTAAAATTATAAAAATAATAATAATAAAATTATTAATGCATGGGTAAACAATAATATAAATTTACAGTTGGTTCACAGTTTGCTAATTAAAATAAAGAGAACTACAAAAAAATTATGTTGAATAAACACAACAAATTATGAATCAAATAAATACAAAAAATCATGTTGAATAAATACAATAAACTATGAATCAAATAAATAAATCAATAAAAGAAAAATGCACAATTATTGAATTATTTGCATAATAATAAAACTAAAGGAAACAAAGTGGAATTTATTATAAAAAAAAATAAATAAAGAATGAAAAATATCAAGTGAGAGAAACTCACTTTTTCTTAAAAAAATATTTTCTTTTCTTTTCTTTTCTTTTTTTTCTCTCTTCCTTTTTCTCTCTCCTCCTTTTCTTTCTTCCTTTTTCTCTCTCTTCTCTCTCTCCCTCACTTTCCCACGTGAATGTCCAGCAATATATATATATTTTTCTCTCTCCTCTCTCTCTCTCTCTCTCTCTCTCTCTCTCTCTCTCTCTCTCTCTCTCTCTCTCCCCTCACTCTTCTCACGTCACAGCACACTCCACCCCCACTTAACCATTTCTTTTCTATCTCTCGTAACTCCCTCTTATAGCCTCTTCATTCCCATATTTAACACGTGTAAGAGAGAGTGACTCTTACTACTCTCTTACCGTTTCTCTTTCTTCTTCTTTATTTGTCTGTTTAAAACATGTGCTGCACGTTTTCTAGTTTGCACGCACCACATGTTGTATGTTCCACATGTGCTATGTGTGTCACGTGTATAGACATCAGGTGCATGTGATGTATGTGGTGCATGTGTGCCAACGTATAAGAGGTGTGTATGAAATAGGTGTTCATGGTGGGAAATCTGGTGTGCATGTGCACCATGTATCTCATGTGTGCATGCCACATGTGTGTGCATGAATGAAATTGTTATACACGGTGTCCCATATTAAGTTATGGTTGTGATGATGTATAAGGATGGATGGATGGATCAAGGTATGATAGATGGATGGATTAG
Organism: Magnolia kwangsiensis; assembly: GCA_037074715.1. Classification (NCBI taxonomy): domain Eukaryota; kingdom Viridiplantae; phylum Streptophyta; class Magnoliopsida; order Magnoliales; family Magnoliaceae; genus Magnolia; species Magnolia kwangsiensis. The sequence continues at coordinate 102,982,394 of CM073576.1, read as the reverse complement.
TGGTGAGATGGACGGTCAATTTAGATGGATGGACGACTTGATGGTTGTATCATTGAATGGATTTATTAGTTAATGTACAGTTGGATTGGATACATCCAAATCAATGGTTGAGATTGAACCAGTTGATCTTGAAGATCGATGGTCACATCGGACTAATTTGGTACGTCGATCACTGGTTAAATTTCAACGGTCAAGATTTATTTGGATTTTTACGTCACTACATGGGACCAACTGTCTAAGTTCTTAAATAAGTTCTTCCCTATTCACAAAACAAATGCTCTCCGTAGAGAAATCACTAATTTCACGCAAAAAGATGGAGAACACTTTCATTAATGTTGGGAAAGATGGAAGGACTTGCTTCTTAAATGTCCACACCATGATTTTGGGAAGTGGTAACAAGTTCAATACTTCTATGATGGTTTGACACCCCAAAACCGTCGCATGGTTGATGCCACCAGTGGAGGGTCATTCATGACCAAAAGTGATGTCGAAGCATGGAATTTTTTTAAAACCTTGTGTGAAAATTCACGGCAATGGGACTACTCAAATAGAGGTGAAAGAAGTCCCCAACTACCAAAGAAGGATGGTATATATGAGATAAGAGTCACGCCAGATCTTTATGCCAAAATTAATAGCCTGACATAGAAAGTTGATGCTCTGATGTTGAATAATGGACCTCCATAAACAACTCAAATCGAGTCGTGTGCCATATGTTCTAGTCCTGGCCATCTTATGCAGTCGTGTCCATCTAGTGCAGCATTCTCAGAATTTCTCTCTGAACAAGTACATGCTATGAATACCTTTCGGAGACCCAGGAATGATCCTTACTCAAACACCTACAACCCAGGGTGGGCTAGACATCTAAATTTTTCTTAGGCAAAAGGACCACAACAAGGAGGACCATCTGTAAATCCTCCAATGCAACCTCACCCTCAAGTTGGTAGTCAACAACCTCAGTAGTTTTCATAGTATCAACAAGTACCTTCACAATCTAGGAAACCATCTCTTGAAGATACACTCAATCTTTTTATGCAGAGTTCTCTTCAATTTCAAAAAGACACCCAATAAAATTTCCTAGCTAACCAGCAAAGCTTACATGCAAATGCGCAATCTATTGCCAAGGTAGAAGTACAGTTGGGTCAACTTGCTACCACATTGAGTGAGAGAGAGAAGGGCAAGTTCCCTAGTCAACCTATGGCAAATCCAAAGGGACAGTATGAGATTGGCTCTAACTCAAACCAAGAACAATATCATGAGCAAGCCAAATCAATCATTACCCTTAGGTCCGGTAAACAGATTGAGAACAGAGTAGAGATGCCTAGGGGAGAATGAAATTCCAAATCAGAAGATCTAAATGAAGCGGAGAGACATACTAGTGCATTTAAAGTTCAAAAGCACTCTGACCCTCCAAAAACCACTCATGTGCCTTCCTATGTGCCTAAAGCACCTTTTCCTCAACGTCTGGCACAAGTTAAGAAAGGAAACAACTTTAATGAGATATTAGAGATGTTTAAGCAAGTGCAAATTAACATTCCATTGCTTGATGCTATCAAGTAAGTCCCTGCTTACGTTAAGTTTCTTAAAGATTTATGCACTCAGAAGCGTAAGATGCATGTTCATAAGAAGGTTTTCCTTGCGGAGCAACTCAGCTCCATATTCAAAACAACACCCCTCCTAAATTTGAAGATCCAAGAGCCCCTACCATTTCTTGCGTCATAGGAGATCATAAAATTGAGAAGGCATTGCTTGATTTAGGGGCGAGCGTTAAATTGTTACCATATTCTATATATGAGCAGCTAGGACTTGGTGAGCTGAAACTAACTAAAATAACACTACAACTAGCTGATAGATCTGTTCAAGGTGCCCTGTGGTGTTATTGAGGATGTGTTAATCCAGGTTGATAAGTTTTATTTTCCAATGGATTTCATCGTTCTAGATATTCAGCCTGTCCAGAATCCTACTAGTCAAATTTCAGTTATTCTGGGACGTCCATTCTTAGCCACATCCAATGCTATCATAAATTATAGGGATGGAGTCATGAAGTTGTCTTTTGGTAACATGAAGATAAAGCTCAATGTTTTCAATGCTGAACAACAACTAGCAGACTCAGATGATTTATTTGAAGTGGACATGATTGAGAGTCTAGTGTAACAAACTTTTATTCAGTCTTCCGTAGATGCACTTAAGACTTGCTTAACACATTTTGGAATGGATTTTGACATGGAAAGTTCCATCGAAGAAGTCAATGTATTGCTCGATTCTACTCCTATAATGGAGACTTCAAAATGGAAAGCTAAAGTGGAACCTCTTCTACCCTCTAAGTCTAAATCGGTTCTGTCTGTTGAGAAACCACCCGATCCTGACCTTAACCATTTACCTAAAAATCTCGAGTATGTATTTTTAGGTCCTTCTGAGACCCTACCTGTCATCAAAGCTTCTAACCTCAAGAAGAAACAGGAGAGCAAGTTACTTAAAGTACTTAGAGAATATAAGGCAGCTATTGGGTGGATGATAGAAGATATGGAAGGAGTAAGCCCCACTATGTGTATGCATCATACTGTTCTTGAAGAAAGTACAAAAACGTCGCATGAAATAAAAAGGAAGCTTAATCCTAACATGAAAGAGGATGTTCGAGCGGTGGTACTTAAATTGTTGGATATTTACCCCGTTTCAAATAGCATGGTTCAAGTTGTTCCCAAAAAGTTTAGGATTGGTTAATCGAGATCTTGCTTGCCTGGCTGAAGACGTTAAACTTAGCGCTCCTGGGAGGCAACCCAACTTTTCTTTTTATTTCTTTTTCCTAGATAGTTAGTTCAATGTTTATGAGAAACATTGTTGCAAACCCTCACGAGACTACAACTCGTCCACTAGGGGCAACGTAGGGGTTTAAAGGCTTATTGCATACGCTAAATGCAATCAAGAGCACTTGTGAAAGTGGTATAGGTAGGATTTTCTTTTGTGATTTTATTTTTGTTATTTTACTTTTGTTGATTTCTCTCTTGTGCTGACTCCCTTCAGAAAATCTCTCTTGATCCCTTCATTCAGGTACTATCTTTCCATCACTTTTCATTTATTTTTATTGTCCTATGTGCATTGCATGCATACATCTTTTACATTGAGGACAATGTAGATTTTAGGTTGGGGGTGGGAGATTAGGTTACCTAATCAGTATTTTCTTGGTCTTGACCAAAAATTGTGCAATTTTTAAAATTTTAGATTTCTTATTGAAGGATAGTTGTGATTTAATATTATAAGATACAGAATGTTGGGAACTTATGCCTCTAGAATTCCGCCATATGTTAGATTTCACTGTTAAGTTTAAGTTATTAATTCATGATTAGAAGTTGTAAACATTGATTGAGTCATGCTTTCGCATATCACATCTCGCTTACACATTAAGATTCCGGTTCGATATTGAATGATTAACTTGGTAATCACAAAGCATGAAAGGAACCAGCCAAAATAAAATTTCATGTGCAGTAAAGAAGAATTAAAAGGGTAAGTCGCATAATCTTCACCATAGGTTTGCTCCCTATAGGTGTAGATTCGATCCCCCATGGTTGATAGTTAGAAAAAAAAAAAGTTAGGTGACAAGTTTTCACCATAGGTTTGCTCCCTATAGGTGAGGATTTAATTTCCCTCCTTAGCATTACTGTTTATAAAAGAATCAAAGGTTGATAGAATGAAAAGTTAATCTGTAAGGCAAGTGTTGGCTTCAGCTGTCATGAAATTTGTTGTTAATGCTATCATGAAATTGACAATTGGATCTCATAATGATTGTGAGCCGAGATTACCCTATACACTCATGGAACTCGATGTTTAGAATGTTCTAATTGATGGATTAATATTTTGAACTTGATTATGAAGTTTACCATCAGTTTGACTACTGGAGAAAATTCTACTCACCATTCATAATCTTAGAATTTTTACATCTCAACTATCTGTTCATAAGTAGCTCGGGTTTAAAGGAATTGTCTTTTATTTCTAAAATTATTTTCGCATGTTTTTCTCGGGACTAGGGGGTTGTGATGAGGGTAGAATATTGCATATCAAACCCCGATTATTGCCAGATTTTGCGTACATAATAATGCTTAACGTCATACTTTAATCGTGTTTTTGTTGCAAGATGTAATTAGGAGTTGGGACTAGAAAAAGGATACTACAAGCATGGAATTGATGCTCCGAGGATACCAGAGAAAGGAACGGAATCCAGAGGACCAAGATTAAAGAAATTATATGCCAGGGACTCGAGGAAATCAAGCCGTTCACATTAAACGGGTCCGAAATTAGTCCAGAATGCAAGATCACATGGTTCCCGCCATCTGATCAGTTCGAAACTTCATACATGTGACGAGGGCCATAAATTAACAGTACATATTAAATTTCAACCATTGAAGATCTCAGGAAGTGGCCCAATAGACAGATCAGCCCATTAATCTTCCCACCTGATATCTGGAACTGCCTCAACTTTGGTTATGACGGTTAAAATAGTTTAAGAAAAGGGATGGACGGATTGGATTTCTGAAACAAATTGCAATTGGGCCCGTATGCATGGTGTGTACATTACATATGTACATGCATGTGATGTGCACTGGACCAACCATTCGGTCAGCTCAAGCACTGACCTGCATCATCTCAAAAACGAAAATTTTCATTTTTCACGGTCGCGTAACCGACCAATGCTGGATTTTACGGAAGATAGTGGGCCACCATCACAGCCTGTACAGAAGATCCGAACTATCCATCTTGTGGAGGGGTTCGCGATATTCAAACCCATGTTTACCTTAGGCACCCAAGCATACACACGTGTGCGATACAGAGGCCACAAACAGGCTGCCCTGCGAAGTTCAAAAAGATCTCAGCGTGATTTATTCTCTGGGCCACGTCAGTGGACATTCAAAACTGACTTTTCTTGGCCAAAATTTTGAGAGGAATGCAATAGATGGTGTAGATTTCTAAAAAAACTTTGATCATGGACCCCATCGACTCCCATTCAAAAACGGGAAACTTTCGTTTCTAGCGTTCGCACACCAGATTGTCGGTTTGCAGTTGTGGACCCCACCCATTGTCCATATGGACAATCCAAACCATCCATCAGGATTCTATGGTCCATATCACCACCACTTAGGTGACTGAATTTCAAAAGAAAGCTATTATGGAAATCCAGCCGTTCAAAAGCGGAACGGACGGCAGAAACGATAAACCTGTGGGCCTCTTCAACGAACGATCAGAAGCACCCATCTCTAACCAAAATTTCCTCCTCCATCCAATGGATGGAATGGATTTCCCAAAATAATGAAGGAATGGGCCCCACCTGTGTCACAGTGGATGAGATCCGTGATCTCTGTTTTAACATCCGAAAATTGACCCACTTTTGGGGCGGTTGCGCGATCAGACCGTTGATCAGATGGCTGATCCAAACCATCCATCATGTAGCTAAGTCAAAAACGTCCTAGGAGGCGTTGATTTTATGGACAACATGCAAGTAAAATGAGAGTTTGGAAGCCCCGATTTTGACTGTGGAATGTTTATATATGCCACCGGCTTCCAACTCACAACTTGTCGTGCGTAAGGAGTTATTCTGCACTGACTCTCCTCCTCCATCAACCTATAAAAGAAAGAAACGTCAGAGAGGTGTGGATTGAGTCCAAGGGAGGGGAGATCTAGAGCTTAGGGAGAGCCAGGAAGAGAAGAAAGAGAAGGGTTAGAAAGAAGAAAGAGAAGAGAGAGAGAGAGAGAGAGAGAGAGAGAGAGAGAGAGAGAGGATGAAAGAAGAGAGAAGGATGTTCTCACTTTATCAATTTTATTTTTTCCGTCTATTTGAATTTATGGATAGCTAATTTCCTCTGCTAGGGCTGAGATGAAGTCCCTAATTTGATTGACTCTTGTTTACTGTTGAATTTATTTTAATTTGATTGATTTATTTCTTTCGCTAGTGTGCTTAACTGTAATTTTCATGCTTCTCCATTCTATGAGCTCGACTAAAGTCTAGATATGGATGTTATTTGGAATCTTAACTAGGTACTCGTGTCTGACCATGAACAGGTTTCCTTTAGAGGAAGAAACAGGAATCTACATCTCTCCATGCATGACCATGGATGGAAAGATGTGATCCATATGCTTTAAAGGATTATACATTCTGTGTGCCCGACCAAGGACATAAGGTGTGCTTTGTTTATTAAATTTATATCAATCTGAATTTGGGTGAATCAACAGGTAAAATAAGGGTTAGAATAATTAGGGGTGGATTCGAAAGTCCTAGTCTTCTCCTCGATTGAATTTTCCTCATAGCTCTCAGTTATTTTCCATAAATTTTTGTTATTAGTTTGCTAAAATATTTGTTGGATTAGTTAAGAAGAATCATAAATTTCAAATTGAGACAACCAGTCCTCGTGAGAACGATCTCGTAATACGTATCATATGTACATCTGATTTGTATACTTCCAAGTTAAAATCATTTAAATCAAATTAGTTTAAATTAAAACATTAACAAGCAATGATGCTAACTAGTACCCGGATAGCGGATGCTCTAGACATGTCACGGGTGACAAATCTCTCCTCACAAATTATGCAAATCTTGATGATGGGATAGTCACCTATGAAGATGGAAGCACTGCTAAGGTAATAGGACAGGAAACTATCAAATGAATAAATATGCTCAAAAATGAGAATGCCTTTTGCATAAAAGGATTGACACATAATCTTCTAAGCATTTCTCAAATATGTGACAATGGACATGCGGTTACATACAACAAACAAGAATGTGAGATACTAGACCTATTAGGTAAACCAGTGATGAAGGGTTGTCGCACAAGTGACAACTGCTATGCCATTAAAGGAAATGGAAAGGTTAATTTATATGCTTAGTAACGATTGAGCATGGAATATATGTCCAGGTCATGCATCTAGATCTGGATGGTTGTTGAAATGATGCAATTTTGATAATTTTTATGATATATCTGAGGTCTCTTCACCTCATTTTTTTTTGTGAATAAACATATTTACTTTTTATAATTTTAGTTGGTATAATGTTTGTACAAATTTTGATGTGTTTATTATCTGATATGAAAATATACTAAGTTATACATATATGAAAGATCATCAAAATGCTGAAATGAAATATACATACATCTTTGATATGTCTGTCAATAAATCGTATGAATCCTCGATTAAATCGAACACATATCGATATCATCGATGCCCCTTTGGAATCAGAACAGTTACATGTTCGAGAATGTTATCGAGGACATCTTCGGTAAACATCGAATAGGGTATATCGATAACATCGAAACCATGTTCAATGATATCGAAGTTTACTGCCCAATAAGAGGCGGACGAGTGGGAAAATTTTCATTTCATCACTCCAAGCTCGTTCTCTCTGCTGCTCACCTTCCTCAGCCATTCTACATGATTCTTCATCTGTGAGTCTCCAAGATCATAAAAATCCAGTAATACCTCGTCTATTTCCTTAATCTTCAAGATTGCATCTTGTGTCTTTTGGTGTTTCTAGATTATAGAGAGAAGTTCTGTCTATAAGATCATCAATTCATCAAATCTCTCTCCTAGTGGTTACGGTTCAATGGGAAAGGACAAGGGAAAAACGTCTAGTCCTGGAGAATCCTTAAGATCCTCTAGACAAAAAGTCCTTGCTCTGAAGGAAAGGGCAAGGGCGTATGATCATGGGACCCCAACACGCCAGCGAATAAGGCAAACATCACGTGGTGGGCCCAACATGACGCACCGGTCCCTCCTCCTGCTAGGGTAAATCCTACTCTGACAAAATATACTAGAAGAAGGCTGGTCCATGAACGGAAAATTGACAGGGAGTGCCTAAAACCGTATAATCTAAAACCGCTATTAGCTGTAATTGATTGGTTGCCTCTCCTTGACTTTGACAGCCCATGTCACTATGAACGAACCTATAACTTCTTTGCTTCTAGTCACTCTCCAGTGGTAGAACCTCCTTCTATCACTGTTTTTGTTGGGGATGTCGATGTAGAAATTACCCCTGAATCTAATGCAAGCATCTTTGGCCTCACTCTACTCCAGTTGGTCTCTCTGACCTAGACATTGAAAATGTTGACACTCGATCTAAGGTCACGAGATTTCTTTGCCATGGTTGGGATATTCCTTGGCACCAAGGTAATGCGTTAAAGGAAAAATTCATGGAACCTAAGTATCGTATTCTACATGGCATCTTCGCCTCAAATGTGTACCCTCGGAGTACTAATCGAGCAAACCTTGTAGGATTCATAGCCATGGTAGTATATTGTGTAGCAACTGGTACCAAGATATGCCTTCCCACTCTGATTGTTCACCATTTAGTGTATGCAATTCACATTTCTCGAGACGTCCATATACCCTGCCCTCGGATTATTCACGTGATATGTGATATGATCGATCTTCCAGTAACAAACAATCGGGAACTTCCTCTCCAACACTTCAACAAAAACAACATTAGAAAGATGGATTTGAAGTTCCAATGATATTCCAAAATCAACCCAAGGAAGGGATTCATGAAGAAGGTGAATTAGGTGAAGGGGCTGCACAAGCCGAAGGAGCAGGAATGGCCAAAGGTGACCCTCTCGCATTGCAACAAGCTTTGTCTTCATCCAACCCCGTGCAGGTAAAAAGATTTAAATTACATCAAGATCGGATTGGAATGACTTTGCGAGAAGTCACTCAGATGAAGGAGACGATGAATGTAAGGTTCACTGCTCTGGAAAGATTGGTGGTTGGGGTGCAGCAGTCGGTGCAGTAACTAGTTGATTTGATAACTTGCTGACGAGACGATAGACCACCATCTTAATCAGCCCCTTCATTATAGTATCAACAGTCTTCGAACCATCACATACACCAGATCCTCATCTCAGAGTTTGGGCATGGATATCTTTTTGAATGCCGTGTACTCTTATGTGTGTATGTGATCGCTACTTAACATGACATGTCTGATATATATATATATATATATATATATATATATATATATATATATATAACACCCCGGATTTTGGCCAATCTGGGATTTGACATCCTTAGCCAATGGGTCAACTAAAACACCTGGAAAATTGCTCAGAACCCAATTTCATAGCCAAAGAAACCACTTAGGATTAATTCCTATGGAAATTTAGCGTAAGTTAGCTAGCGCAACGCTGGAGTAGCTGGGAAACAGTCCCTGATCACTTTAAATACGTTCTACAAGACCCAAATCGAGTAGAACGTATGACTCCATAATACTCTATAACCTCGGATCAAACTCCAAGCGGGTTTGTTCTCTGGACCACTTTGAATTCTTGTATTGGATTTAGACCGCACGTCGAAAGTCCGTTACTTCCTATCTTAGACCCTTAGAACCGTCCAGCTGGACTTGACAATCATTTCGAAAATCAAGTCAAACCGATAATCACAGACTATTTCATTGAGCCCGGACTGAAGAGACCGCGAATAGGGACAGAATTGGAATTTCAAATTCAAATCTGGCACTCGACTTGACGCGTCAGTATTAAGCATTCTGACCGTCAGAATTTAGCCAGATTACACCCTTGGATCAGGAAAAATTTCTATTTTATATCATGAGACTTTCAGCCCTGATCTACGTGCGGTGACCGCTGAACTGAAACTGGTCTACCACGCGCGATCTGCGAACCCTGCCGGACTGAAAACTTAATACGTACTATATCTGGTACGCATGAGCTTAAGTCCGATCGCATTCGACCAGGGGACCACCAGAAATCATCTTTTGGACCGAAACAGCCCCGCTTTGGTTAAGCATCAAGTGAACTTTGTTCCCGAGCCTATTCCGGGCATTTTTAAGCTTATAAAAGGGGTTGAAACCCTCTCATATCTCTCCCATCCGAATTTGGGAAAAGCCATAGATTGAGGGAGAGAAAAGGTGAGAGATTGTGAGAGAGGTGGGAGAGAATTTCCTGCTGCTGGTGCTACCTGCTACACGTGTTTAAGCCATGCGATCCAAGCACTTTCCCGGCGATTCCTCCAGGTTTTCAGGTAAGAAATAGCCCTAGAAGTTGCTGATTTGGCATTCGTTCTGTTCCATAGCATGTAAACTGATATAACTCGTAAATCAGGTTCTCTATTCGCCGTAGACGAAGCGTATACGCTCCGTTCGAACTCTCACCCCAAAAAGGGAAAAGGTGCGGATTTTAGACGCTTTGATTGACTGTTTCCAAAGCTTTCAATGACGTTTAATAGTAGATTATCGACGACATCGCCGTTTGACATGTACAACATGCTCTCCATTTCCTGTTTCGTAATTAACGAAGAATATGAGATTTAGGGCATTTTAGCCATTTGTAGGAAGTACGGTCTACATTCATATTTTGCTGACGTGATTGACATGGTTTGTTATCGCATTAGAATGTTAGGAATGTGTGCATAGTTAGTTTGGCGAAGAGATTCCCCTAAATGCGCACTTCGGGTCGACATACTATATGTAGACTTAAGTGTGTAGTGTAAGTCTTTGTATAAATGCTTGTATTAGTATGTATTGAATTAAATGATGTTATGGATTAGTTTGAGATTGGTTTCTCAATAAATATGCTGGTGTAAATGGTTTCCGTCATGCTAGCCATATGCATGATTTCATTATATGAATGAAATGCATGCGCTTGATGATTCATGTAAGTTATATGTTATAACATGTGCTTGATGATTTCCTTATGATTTAGTTTGAGATTGAATTCTCAATTAATTTGCTGATGGAAAGGATTTTCTATATGTTGGCGATATGCATAATTTCATTATATGTATGAAAGACATGTGTAGGATGATTTACTTAAGTTGTACGTTATAGCATGTGTTAACATGCTCACATGGTTGTATTTCATTTCCAATGCTCTCACATGATCGCTGACGTGGATTCATATGTGTTTGGGACTATACGTAGTCCAGGCAGTCGGTAACCAAGAAATATCGTGGTTAGCCTATCTTTGCCACGAACGACGTGTCGATGAATACGAGTCGTGTTTAGAGTTGGCGGCAGTGGTTAGGCCACACGAAGTGTTTTACGCACTTCATGTCGTTCGACTTGCGATGCGCTCGTGCTAGTCGAGCTCGTCAAGTAACCCGACTGGCCGTTGTATGTTCACCCTGCATGAGTCATATCTGCTTGAACCTAGGGTACTGAACTTACCATTGTAAACCCTGTTAACCATGGTACCTTGATCCACGAAGACTCATGAGCCGGGCATGGTGGTATGGGACACCGTGGTCGAGCTGTCGGCCTACGCTGGGGCCACAAACCTCCCCGTAGTGACCAGTGAGCACCTAGACTCGTGAGCAGATTATGGTGGTATGGGACACTATATTCTAACTGTCGGCCTACATTGATCAGGCGACGAGTCCTTTGTAGTGACCGCGAGCGTATTCTGAGTCCACGGGAGGCGACGACCCTTCCGTTGCAGTAGAGTACAGTAGGCCTGTATTGATAAGGTGATGGGGGAGCGGTGCAACGGGTGCGAGCAACAGCCCTGGCAGCCGTTGCAGTGACCTACGAAATATACATCGTATGAGATTACTAGGAGTGACGACCCTAGACAGGATCTGTGTTGGGATTGATACAAGGGAAGTACCTTAGTTTCCCAATCCTGCTGTTTGAATGGACTAATAACAACTTGGAAATCATATCACCATAGCATTGCATGTGCCTGGAAGATGTGGAGCACTCTAGGGAGTGTGGCATGCCGCGGTCGTAAGATGTTGCCGTATGAGGGAGATCGTCGGTGAGGGCATACATCACGTCATGTCATAATTGCATTAACAACAGTATTAGGATTGTTTGATTTACTGCTTTACTATTATCGCATGATTGATTTGAGAACATGTTAATCCTTGCTCTATTATTCCACTGAGTTAGCTACTCACTCCCACATTACGGGACGGTGTTCCTGGACACCCACCAGACCCTTTTGTGATTGCAGATGATGCCGCGGCCTGCGAGGCGGAGCTGGACTTGATGATGATGAGGAGGATCCCTCCTTTATGCGTGTTCTGATTGACGAGATTACAGGGAGGTCGATTAGATACTTTAACACTTGTCATTTTATATTTTTAGCGTACTCATGTATATTCGTTTTGTCTACTTTTGGAGTATACATGTATGTATATAACCTGGTAACATATCCACACTCTGGAGGCATACAACAGTTTATATATGTTATATATATTATCACAGTCTTCCGCTTGTTAATTTAACCGTCTCTGGAGTATGATATGCTATTCTAGCTTAATCTAACTCATGTTTAATGCGTTATCACAGACAACATTCAATCATACATATCTATGTTGCATAAATAACATTTTGGAACTCGGGAGTTGGGTTTTTGCTGGACCTCTCGATTTTCGGGATGTTACAAATGGTATCAGAGCATGATTTGGATTAAACCGGGCCTGGGTTATGGTCACGCGATGCACGCAGTCACTTCCTTTGACTTAGGTGGGTGCGAGAAGGGTCTAGAAACACTTCTAGGATCCCAGGTTCGCCAATAGGCGAAGTCTATTCATTTCGATCGCGTGATCGAGTCCGTAGCGCATCAAGGGTCGCGTGAAGCAACCCGAATAGGTCGTAGGTAAGTGGGTTGGGACATTCTTTGAACGATTCTAAACCCGTAAATGTAAATTTTTGGGCCGTGGGACAACCACGACCCCTGTATTCACTCGCCAGGGCTTAAAAACCCCGTTTCACCGAAAATTTTCAAAATTCTTCCTCTCACCACTTGAATCTTCATTTATTTCTTATCCAAATCATGTTAGGCATCAAACATAATGTGAAAATAACATAAAATGATACTTTCATAAAATTTTACAGTGAATAGTAAAATTTTATGAAAAATGGCCATAAGGCCATTCTAACTTCACTTTCTTTAGAAAATAATGGGCTAGATGGATGTACTAGATCCTTCTACCCCAAAATCATATGCTGTATGATAGGGTTTTGTATTCGGGATTGAAGATTGGCCCCGAAAAGCCTCGAATGGATGTTACAAATGTTTTGGCCTCCCTAGGGCAATCTACAATGAACCAAAGTGTGAACCATACCTTTTTGGAATCCCTAGGGCAAGAGGAACCCATCCCATATGGCCCCAGTGGCTAATTTGCAACTTCACCGGCGATGCCATCGCCGATTCGGCGATGCATCGCCGGTCAAACTCTTCGAATGGGTCTGATCTTTGGGCTGGGAGAGTTTGGGGGCTAGGGTAGTCCCCTGGTATGCGGTCCGTACCTTGAAACTCCCTAAAAGATGCACTTCCTTCACAAAAGTCCCCTTCCCTAGGCCCATTTTCATTTTCTTGCTGCCCTAACCCAAAATCATGGTTCCAAACCACCCCTAGATCCATTCCCTGCCAAAAACGACCACCCTTCATCATTCCTTTGAAGTTGGAAGCCCTCCCTCTTGAAGGTTTCGTCCGTTGGAGATCCTAAAATCCCCAAATCGAGCTGAATTCGTGAGGTGCTCCATTCCCTTTTTTCCTTCTCTTTTCTTTCTAAAAATACATCCTAGGGGAGCTTGAAGCATCCCTCTACAACGCCTAAATTTCGTTCTGTCCATTTGGGCAACCATTTCCCTGCATTTCCTCCTCCTTCCATGGCTATTGTTAAGGCTGTTTCAGCCTTTTCCTCACTTTCCATCATCCTCTCTCTCATGTCCCTTTTATTTGACCCTCAGACTCGTGGAAACCTGCTTACCTATCCCATTTCTCCACGTTATTCGCTTGTTTGATTACTGTTTTGAAATTTTTGTGTTTTGTGTTGTTAGGTAGAAAATGTGTTTGTGTTGTGGTTTGAGCTTAATATAGCTAAAAAAAAATTGTTGAATGGAGTGCATGCCGTTCATTTTTTTTGTTACGTATTGTCCCTAGATTGGGAGCATTGTAACTCCCGAGATTCAGCCTACAAATTAATTTTTATCCCAACCCACCCTCCTACAAAGCATGCCACTCCCGATCCCAACATAGGATTAGGAATGTAGTTTCGTTTCATAGACCCTTGGTGTTTTGGACCTAGTGTTAGCACTCCTAGATTTGAAGGATCTGACGACATAAGAAATCCAATTCCAGTTAGACAAATCTTGACCCTAAGCAATAGAAGAATTCCCTGTAGTAGAAATGGAATGGAAAGCCATTTACCGTATAATCTTAGGCTTTGGATTATAGCTACAGAGTTACAGACTAGGCTACTAGTTGTCTTAGGCAGTGTAAGGCCTATATATGCTAAGGGATAGTAGGTTAGATTTGGTTGGAATGGGACTTCCTTCCTTCGATAAATCCCCTTATGACTTATAGACTTCTGTTGTTACCCATAGGAAGGAACCATACACTCTCAGGGAACATTTACAACTCCCTCAGATTGAACTTAGAATGTACTAGCACACCCCTTAGAATTGCCTTCCCTAAGGACTTATTGCATTCGGGAATGCGGAATAAAGGAACTACATGTAAACGATGTATTCGCGGTTTGAATCGACTTCTTAATCCTAGTGGTTACCAATAAATCCAATGCTCTGATCAAGCAGAGGATCGGCGTCGACTCGGATTAAGAACTGATACAACGTATTTTCTGTCCTGATTAGACAGAAGGTTCAACGTATCCGGCTTAGACCCACTACACAACCTTTCTTCTGTGATGGCCCAACCACCTACAATCAAACAGGATCACATTGTCTTTGGGAAATGGCGAGGACTTAAAGCTAGTAGAGAATTAGACATCTTGCCACCAACTCATACCTACCCCTGAACTCAACCACTATAGAGCTTAGGCTCGTCTCTATCACCATAGATACCAATGCCATAGAACGCATCATTAGCAAGGAAAACCATGTAGAGAAAGGTTGTTTCCATTTTAGGTCAAGGATAGCTCCCAAGTTGCGCCTCGTTCTGATATACGGATCGATGCTAAGATTCTTCAACCTTAAGTAAAACTAAGTTTTAAGGGGGGTAGAACGTATTGAGTCCAATCCAGTTAGGTTAGTCAACGCTACCGTTTGATCAGAGTGGCGCAGCGGAAGAGTGGTTGGCCTTTTTCCCACTGACCCAAGATCGAAACCTTTGAGTTCGGATATACATACGATTAGGTTATTAAATAGGATTTGAACCTTCCTTAGAGAAAGTACTCCTTGCTCTTTGCCAATGTCGGGGACGACATTGTGTTTTAAGGGGAGTAGATTGTAACACCCCGGATTTTGGCCAATCTGGGATTTGACGTCCTTAGGCAATGGGTCAACTAAAACACCTGGAAAATCGCTCAGAACCCAATTTCATAGCCAAAGAAACCACTTAGGATTAATTCCTATGGAAATTTAGCGTAAGTTAGCTAGCGCAACACTGGAGTAGCTGGGAAACAGTCCCTGATCACTTTAAATACATTCTACAAGACCCAAATCGAGTAGAACGTATGACTCCATAATACTCTATAACCTCGGATCAAACTCTAAGCGGGTTTGTTCTCTGGACCACTTTGAATTCTTGTATTGGATTTAGACCGTACGTCGAAAGTCCGTTACTTCCTATCTTAGACCGTTAGAACCGCCCAGCTGGACTTGACAATCATTTCGAAAATCAAGTCAAACCGATAATCACAGACTATTTCATTGAGCCCGGACTGAAGAGACCGCGAATAGGGACAGAATTGGAATTTCAAATTCAAATCTGGCACTCGACTTGACGCGTCAGTATTAAGCATTCTGACCGTCAGAATTCAGCCAGATTACACCCTTGGATCAGGAAAAATTTCTATTTTATATCATGAGACTTTCAGCCCTGATTTACGTGCGGTGACCGCTGAACTGAAACTGGTCCACCACGCGCGATCTGCGAACCCTGCCGGACTGAAAACTTAATACGTGCTATATCTGGTACGCATGAGCTTAAGTCCGATCGCATTCGACCAGGGGACCACCAGAAATCATCTTTTGGACCGAAACAGCCCCGCTTTGGTTAAGCATCAAGTGAACTTTGTTCCCGAGCCTATTCCGGGCATTTTTAAGCTTATAAAAGGGGTTGAAACCCTCTCATATCTCTCCCATCCGAATTTGGGAAAAGCCATAGATTGAGGGAGAGAAAAGGTGAGAGATTGTGAGAGAGGTGGGAGAGAATTTCCTACTGCTGGTGCTACCTGCTACACGTGTTTAAGCCACGCGATCCAAGCACTTTCCCGGCGATTCCTCCACGTTTTCAGGTAAGAAATAGCCCTAGAAGTTGCTGATTTGGCATTCGTTCTGTTCCATAGCATGTAAACTGAAATAGCCCTAGAGTCAACATCTATTGTTATATTGCCCTTTGCCAATGACTGACAAAAAGGGGGAGAACAAATCCGACCACGGAGGAAAATTATGTGTATCTGTTTGATTAATAGTGGTATAGGTGTTAGGGGGAGTAGTTGCAAGAAGAAAGGGGGAGTAGCTACTACTAAATGATACAGTTGTGTGTGTGTTAACTCACTAGCTTTGTAAAATTATGTAAAGTGCATGTACACACAATTTAGGGTGTTATTCTGAAAGTTGTTCTAGGGTGTTTTGTCATGTAATTGACAAAGGGGGAGATTGAAAGTGCCCTGGTTTGTCAATTAGTGTGAGTATTGAGTCAGCAAGACAAGGGAGTCCCATAGGAAGATTGTTTAAGCGTCTGCCTCAACAGGATGTGTGCCAGAACTCGTAATAGGTAAACCTTAGCCTCACATCCCATGTCCCAAAACACTAGGTATATAAAACCCTTAAAAATGGATAAAATATCTTAGGTTTTTTTTTTTTTATAAGAAAACTAATTTGTAAAATAAGGAAAATCTTTAAGTTTTCTGCCTTTGTCTATTTATTGACATGTTGTTTGATGAAATCGAACTCTGTTATCGATGTTCTTGAAACTATCTCAATATTATCAAATGGAGGACTTCTGATGTCCAGTAACTACAAAGAACTCTGGACTGAATTATCGATGAATCGAAGGACTGTTTGATATCATCGAAATTTAAATCTCTGGTCCATCGAGACGTCACTATAAAATTGACGTTTGGTCAATTGTGTCCCATTTTTTGCTAAGGAAAATCATGTGTGTCTCGATATATCGAAGAGAGACTCGATATCCTCGAAATTCAAATTTTGAAGATATCGGATTGGGACACAAATCTGTCCAGCAAGGTTTCAGGTAAAATTATTCAAGTATCGAGGATCTCCCGATAAAATCGATATTCAAATACCGATCATATCGAGACAGGGTCGATGTCATCGAAACTAGACACAAACTGTCCAACAAGCTTATAGGAAAATTTCTTAAAAATATCGATGAATCAACACTATCATCCATATCAACGATATTTAAATTTTGATGATATCGAGTGATGCTCGATCATATCACATACATGTTTAGTTTTAAAGGTATTTGCTCTCTCATTTTCAAATGTCGAGGAATCGAACTTCGTTTTGATGATATCGGATTTTGAAATCCATGACATCGAAGCATGTTCGATTCCCTCTACCATTTTGTAAAAAAGTTCAAAAGTATTTAAAAAATTGAGTTGTATTATCAAGCAGTCATTCGATGCTATTGAGATTATACACTCGATGATATCAAACCTGTCTCAATGTCGAACTCTGTAAAAAATATTACTGTTTTATCTATGTTGAAACTTTTTACCTATTTAAAGAGAGCTTGCCTTTGGTTGTTGTAGAGAAAATAGAGAGTGCTTTTATGTGTTTAAACCCAGATCATATTGTAAGTGCTATGATTTCATATCCCTTTAGTTGTCAAATTTTGTGGTGCCAAAACCTATATCTATGTCTTGTATATCTTTTGTTTTATGTTTGAAGACTAGTCATTGCAATCAAGACATATCAAGACATTACATTTCAAGACAAGATCTTAAAAGAAGAAAGTTTTCAAGTCTTAGATGAAGAAATCAAGAATAGAAGTTTTCAAGGTTGCATGTTCAAGGTTTGATCAAGTTCAAGTTTACTAGAAGACTTTGTCAAGTCAAGATCAAGCTTATGAAGGCCTACTACAAGTGTTGAATATTCACAAGCTTCTCTTAAGGGTCATCTGAGTGTTAAGACTTTCAAGTC
This sequence comes from Magnolia kwangsiensis, assembly GCA_037074715.1. Classification (NCBI taxonomy): domain Eukaryota; kingdom Viridiplantae; phylum Streptophyta; class Magnoliopsida; order Magnoliales; family Magnoliaceae; genus Magnolia; species Magnolia kwangsiensis. Next base: position 102,964,330 of record CM073576.1, on the reverse strand, counting down.
CATCTCACTTTTAAGGTTTATTTGACCTTAGATTGACCTTAGGATGGGCTTTATTGTAGGTCATTCCGGATACATAACTCATATATTTTTTTATGCTTGTTTGGAGTGTTCTAAGACCAGTCCTAGGGACTTCAAGACCAGTCCTAGCTTTACTACGACTAGTCTTAGGTTTTTCAAGACCAGTCCTAGGTAGTTAAAGATTTTTGGATCTTTCTAGCTGTCCTACGACCAGTCCTGGACATCCTACGACCAGTCCTGAAAGTTCTACGACTCATCCTTCGACCGGTCGTAGCCCTACGACTCAAACTCCAGCAACCTTTTTTGGGGTCATACGACCGGTTGTAAGTGTCTCACGACCAGTCGTAGGTGGCCCACGACCGGTCGTAGACCACCCTCGACCGGTCGTGGAACTGAAAATTAAATCTCGCGAAAATCTTTTGAAAATCTTTGGAGCTACGACCAGTCCTAGGATCCTAAGACCAGTCGTAGATGGGATTTTTCAGTTTATAATTGAGCACGAACTTCAGAGTTTTAGCACTTCAAATCAATTCTATTCAAGCATTCTTTAGGCTATTCTCTGAGATAAGTTTGTGTTTATTTTAAGCTGCTTTGTGCTTATTTAATATTCATTTTGCTAGCTTATTCTTATTTGATTTTGATCTACATTCCAATCTTATTAGAAAAGGAAAATTTCTGATATTCCTTCTTCTTGGATTCAAAATCAAATAGATCTAGCCCGTTTGATCTAAAATCAATTAGACTTAGAACCATTCTTAAAGTGAGTATTGGACTTTGAACGTTGAATCGAACTTCTACTCCGATTGGTTCTACCGGGCTTCATCAAAAGGTGATTCAGGTATTTTACATGTTTTGTAATTTACTTTCTCTGATTTTTGTGTGAGATTCGCCAGAAAAATCTCATTGTATTGGTTATCTGAGGAGAGCCAGAAAACTCAGATTGTGAGGTTTTTGGATTGTGTAAGCCCGAGATTAAAGACACAATTGTGAATGTTTTAGGTGAACCTATGAAACCTATTTTGATAGTGCATGCTAATATCCCCTGTGTGAGGATATTAGGAGTGGAATAACAATCTGTGTGGCTGTTGGATAACAGTTGGTGTACGCACAGGCGAACCACTATATTTCGTTGTGTTGTGGATGTGATTTATTCTTTCATTCTTTTATTCATTCTGTTTTGTGGAGAGTGTTTGTGGATGAATGTTGTAATCACTTCAAGCAAGTGTGGATGAATGTTGTAATAACTTAGGATTTATTTTCCGCAAGTTATTTTGATTTCATTGCTTATTATTCCTCTTTGGTTTGTGATACAAGGACGTTCTAGAAATAAGGTTGTCCTACCTTAAACCTTTGGTTTTTGGTGTAAGGTTGTCCTTAGAACTGATAAAATATCTATGTCTTTATTTTAGGCTATTGTGATTGTTTTATATTCAGCATTGTGCTTTAAATCTTTTATTATTCTGCTGTTATTAGTTTTATTTAGCATTGCCCTATTCACCCCCCCTCTAGGGCATATAGATAGGCCCTTTCAAGTGGTATCAGAGCCTAATAGCTCGTGCTTATAGTTTATTTGTTGGATTTATTTCCTGAGCTAATGATCTAAGCTATATTAAGATGTCAAATTTTGATAGCCTATCTATCACTAGGCCACCACCCTTTAATGGCACAAACTATGCCTATTGGAAAGCCAGGATGAGGATCTTCCTCAAATCCTTGGATGAAAGTGTGTGGCTGGCCACAATGAATGAATGGAACCCTCCTATCACTGAAGTAACTAATGGCGATGGTTCAAAATCTATGAAAGTAACGGCTTATTCGCTTTAGACCACACTTCAGAAAAGTGAAAGTAGTGCAAATGCAAAAGCACTTAATGCAATTACTTGTGCATTATCACTAGATGAATTCAAAAGAATCATCTCGTGTGAAAATGCAAAACAAGCATGGGATATATTAGAAATGACACACGAGGGTACATTTATTGTCAAGAAATCTAAAGTCCAACTCCTCACAACTAAATTTGAAGAAATTCATATGGAGGAGAATGAGATGTTTATGTACTTCTACACCAGATTGAATGACATTGTGAACTCTATGTTGGTTCTTGGTGATAGAATCCCTGAAAGTAAAGTGTGAACAAAAATACTGCATTCACTTCCTGAACGGTTCAATTCTAAAGTGACCGCGATTCAGGAACTTCGTTATACGGATACCATGAGGGTTGAGGAATTAGTTGGTTCACTTCAAACCTATGAGTTATCCTTTAAGGCTCTTAAAGGAAAATCAATTGCTCTCAAATCATCTAAAAATATTTCTCAAGAGAGCACTTCGGATTTAGAAAATACCGAAGATTATATGAAACTTTTAGTAAAAAGGTTTTACAAAATTTTCAAAAATATTAAAAAAGTTGTTTTTCAAAAATCAAATGATAAGAGACGATCTAAACCTAGAACTCGTAAATCCTTGAAAGATAGTCAATGTTACAACTGTCAAGAGTATGGGTACTTATCTAACAAATGTCCTAAAAAGGACAAATCAAAAAGGAAAAGCATAATGGCTACTTGGAATGAATCATCTGATTCTGAATCCTCTTTTAAATCAGAAGATTCTGAAACCGAGTCAGGCGATGGTGTTAAAGCCCTTATGACTCTAGCCAAGATCACCTATTCAGATCATGATGATATATCTAGTGAAGAAAATCTGAATAGTGATTGGGATAATGAAGATGATGTTCAAGATGCTTATAATGCCCTTTATAAAGAGAGTTGTAAAATTGCTGTCAAGCTTAAATTACAAAAAGAAAAATTTTTTAAGCTTAAGGAAGATTATGAGTCTCTTGTCTTAGAAAAGTCTCATATTTTTTATTCTTTTGAAAAAACCAAAAATGATTTAGATTTCAAAACCTCCCAAATTGAAGATTTGAAATCTGAAAAAGAGAAACTCAAAAATGAGGTAGCTTCTCTCTTGAGTTTGAAAGACACATGGAGATATGCCCAAGGTGATCCAAAATTGGAAAAATTATTGTCCGGATCAAGAAAATGTGGCGATCGATCCGGGTTGGGCTATGATAAAAATACATCTCCTAAACTAAAGAACATTGCTCCTATATTTGTTAAAGGAGAATCTTTGACCTCAAAAGAAAAGAATACTTTTCAAGGTTTTTCTAAAAATTCAAAAACTTTTCAAAAACTTAAAAGTAGCCATGTCAACTTTAATTTTTAAAATCGAAATCAATTAGCTGAAAAAATTATTGATCTTCTCAAGGAGCTATAAAAGTTGAACTCTATAGGTCGTTCCTACAACAATAGACAGAAAAAGACCATCTATACTCCTAAACCTAAAACAGTTATGAAAAGGGTTCCTAAAGTTGCCAGCTTGGTTGCCCACACTGCTTTCAAAGAAACAAGCCATTCAAAGTGGTACCTAGATAGTGGTTTCTCCAGACATATGACAGGTGACAAAGTTTTATTCACCGATCTTGAAGATATGACTGACGGGTCAGTCACATTTGGTGATGGAAGAAATTGCAAGATTATTGGCCAAGGTACAGTTCAACTTTATAACCTTCCCTTATTTAAGAATGTCTTATATGTTGAGGGTTTAAAACATAACCTATTAAGCATTTCTCAGATATGTGATAACAACCATAGTGTAAAGTTTTCTAATCAAGTTTGTGAGATAGTTAATAAAAAGGGTTCTGTTATATTAACTGGTCGCAGAACTTCTGAAAACTGCTACATCGTTAGTGATGTTAGCTCATCTACTCAATCATGTTACATGGTCCATACCGATGAGACTGAATTATGGCATAAACGCCTTGGACATGTACACTATCGGAACTTATTTAGATTGAGCAAAAGAGAACTAATTAGAGGTCTACCCAAATTGTAAAAAGTAGATAAAATATGTGGTGAATGCCAGTTGGGCAAACAAATTAGGAGTTCTCACAAGAAAGTGAACTCTAACACCACATCTAGACCACTCGAGCTTCTCCACATGGATCTTATTGGACCTACCAGATCGGAGAGTCAAGGAGGAAAAAAATACATTTTGGTTATCGTATATGACCATACAAGATTCACTTGGGTATCATTCTTAAAAGACAAAACTGAAACCCTGGATGAAGTAAAAAAGGTCATCAAATGAATCCAAAATGAGAAAAGTTCTCATGTTAGCAAGATCCGTAGTGATCATGGATCTGAATTCGAAAACAGTAGTTTAGAGAAATTATGTAGCGATCAGGGAATATCACATGAATTCTCAGCGCCCAAAACACGGTAACAAAATGGTATAGTTGAAAGGAAAAATAGAGTGCTTCAGGAAATGGCTAATGTTATGTTGAATAGTATGAAGCTCTCTAAAAATCTTTGGACTGAAGTAGTTAGTACCGCATGCTATATTATTAATCGAGTTTATACTAGTAAATCTAATAATAAGACTGCTTATGAATTATGGTTTGAAAAGAAACCTACTGTCAAATACTTTCGGGTTTTTGGCAGCAAGTGTTATATTTTACGGGATCGTGAAAATTTGGGTAAGTTTGATACGAAGAGTGACGAAGGAATTTTTCTTAGTTATTCTTTGAACAGTCGAGCTTATAGGGTTCTAAATAAGAGAACTGGTGTGATTCAAGAGTTCATCAATATGGTCATTGATGATCATTTGAATACATCAGCCCCAAGTTCAGATGATGATGAAGCTCTTATTATTGACAATCTGGATATCTCATCAAGTCAAAAAGAATCTGAACCAAGGACTGTTAAAGATCATCCAACCAATCAAATACTTGGAAATCCTCTCACTGGAGTTCGTACTCGCAAACAACTTGAGAACATATGTAATTATGTTTATTTTACATCCCAAATAGAACCGGTCAACGTAAAATAAGCACTTTCTAACGAAAATTGGATAGTTGCTATGCAGGATGAACTTAATCAATTTGTTCGTAATGATGTCTGGTATCTTGTTCCTAGACCTAAAAATAAAAGCATTATTAGAACAAAGTGGATCTTTAAAAATAAGTCTGATGAACTCGGAAATATTATACGAAACAAGGCTAGACTGGTTGTACAAGAGTACACTCAGATTGAAGGCATCGATTACAATGAAACCTTTGCTCCAGTCGCTTGCCTTGAATCAATCAGACTTTTTATTTTCATCGTATGTTTTAGAAAATTTAAAATCTATCAGATGGATGTAAAGAGTGCTTTCTTGAATGGCGATTTACATGAAGAAGTGTATGTTGAACAACCTTTAGGGTTTGAAGACCCTAAGTTATCTGACCATGTATTTCGTCTTAAAAAGGCTCTCTATGGTCTAAAACAAGCACCCAGGACATGGTATGAAAAATTAACTAAATTCTTACTTAGTCATAGCTTTCAAGTAGGTAGTGTCGATAAGACGCTTTTTGTTAAAAAGAATAACAATGATATTTTGATGGTTCAAAGATATTTTAATGATATTATTAATGGATCTACTTGTTCTAACATGTCTACTGAGTTTGTAGAGTTAATGAAATCAAGGTTCGAAATGAGCATTGTTGGCGAACTTAACTATTTTCTAGGGTTACAAGTAAAACAACAACCTGATGAAATTTTCATTTCCCAGACCAAATATGCTTCAAACTTGGTTAAAAGGTTTGGATTTGAGAATGGTAAGAACTTTGATACTCCTATGAGTACAACATTAAGACTCTCAAAAGACTCTACAGGTAAAGATATAGATCCTAAACTATATTACAGTATGATTGGTAGTTTGTTATATCTTACTATTAGTAGACCTGATATCGCATTCAATGTTGGTATTTGTGCGAGATATCAGTATAATCCTAAGGAATCACATCTTACTGTTGTTAAACGAATTATTAGATATGTCGCAAGTTCTATAAATTTGGGACTTTGGTATCCTTTTGATACTAATGTTCAATTAGCCGGGTATTCAGATGCTGATTGGGCCGAAAATATTGATGATAGAAAATCAACTAGTGGTGGTTGTTTTTACATTGAAAATTGTTTAGTTTCTTGGTTCAGCAAGAAGCAAAGCTCAATATCGCTCTCTACTACTGAGGCTGAATATATTACAGATGGATATGCATGTACTCAACTAGTTTGGATGAAACGCATGCTTAGCGATTATGGAATTAATCAAGATTCAATGATTTTACATTATGATAATTCTAGTGCTATAAACATTTCCAAAAACCCAATCCAGCATTCACGTACTAAGCATATTGACATTAGGTATCATTACATTCGTGAGTTGGTTGAAGAAAAAGTTATTTCATTGGAATATATACCAACCGAAACTCAACTTACTGATATATTTACTAAACCGCTCGACAAAACAAGGTTTAATAAATTAAAATTTGATCTTAGTATGTGCATTTTATATTGAATATTCTTTCTTGCATATATCATGGTGTATTATATTTCACATTATAATTGTTTAAATTTCAAATTTTTTCATTTAAAATACTTTTTGGGTCGATGCTTGACCGGTCGTGGATGTACACAACCAGTTGTGGTTCAACTGGTCGTAAACCACACTCGACCGGTCGTGGATCTCGTGAACATCTTATAATTTGAGGAAAACCCCCTTCTTCTTCATTTCCACACCCACCTACGACGAGTCGTGGCTCGACCAGTCATAGGATTTCTAGTTTTTCTTGAAGGTAAGTCCTATTTCATTATTTTTCTTGAAGATTCATGATCTCTATGCTTTGATTTGTTCATAGTATAACTTGATTTCATCTCTTGTTGAGTTTTTCAAGGGTTTCCTCTCTATTTGCTGATCTAGAGAAAATCCATCTTTCATTTATGCATCTTGCTTGTTCTTTGAATATATTTTTAAATATGGATGCTAGGGGGAAAAAGAAAACATCCCGTGGTCCATCTTCATCCAGATCTGGACCAATAACTAAACGGTACCTTCGGTCCCCCGAAGATAATACTCAAGATGTACGGGATTTGCGTGCCCGTAACTTTATCGTTGAGCATACCGTTGATCTAAATCACATTGCTTCATATGGTGTCATTCCCCTTCTTGATTCTGTAGTCTGGACTAACATTTTGCTTTGGGGTGGGTCTGCATACCAGTCCATTGCTCAATCAATGGTTGCATGCATTTCAAATTTTTCCCTTAATACTTTAACATTTTCAATTGATACAAGAGAAGGGAAATTTGAAGTAGACCGTCATTTAATATCAGGTATTATGGATATACCTGTTAATGATGAAGGAATACCGATTCATACTTTATACGACAAACCTTCAGAATCGAAAAAACGCATGTTAACCAGAGATTTATGCAAAATTGATGTGCATTGGACTCATAAAGGGAATGCATTCCCTGCAAAGTATCTGTTACCCAAATATAGAATATTACATCGTTTCTTCATTTCCAATGTATATCCTCGGTCCGGTAATAAAACCGAGTTAACTTCTTTCATGGTTCGTGTGTTGCATTCTATTGCTTCTGGAATTAAGGTCTGTCTTCCTTCTTTGATTTGTCATTCCATTATACAATTTTGTTTCCATCCGGGTCATAGTGATATTCCATTCGGTTATCTTATGAATGTTTTAGCCACTCACATGCTTGTCGATAAACCTGTTAATGAGGCACCAATTCTTCATCTCATTTTCAACAATGCCAATCTTAATAAGATGAAATTGGAACTGCTCCCTGGCCAATTTGATGAAGCTAGTGTTAGTGGTGTTGGTGGTGATGGTGGTGATGCTGGAAACGAAGAGGAAGCTGGAGATCTTCCAAAATAAGATGTCAATATGGATGACTTATTTGATGACATAGAAACTAATTCACCTAATGATCTAGATTATGATCCTTCTGGTTTTGATGCACGCCTTCGTGCATTGGAGGAAAAACTTGATAATATGAATATAGCCCATGACATGAGATTCAAGTACATGCGAAAATATCTTCTTCGCATAAATAAGAGCTTACACCAGATTGATCCATCTATTCCTTCTCCCTCCTCTGGATCAGATTAAGTGAATTATCTTCTGAATAGTATAACATTTCTTTTACTCTGGGTATGTATTATGGATTCTGGTTTCATAACATTTTATTTTGGATATGTATTATGGATAATGGCTTGACACTACAGGTTTATTTTTTGTCCTTTCATATCACCTTCTCATTATTTGCTCTCTATATTCTCCTTTATATTGTTCCTTTCCCTTGTCATTTTGTGACAAAAAGGGGGAGTAGTAAGCATTGCTAAAAGGGGAGTAATACGGATAGGGGGAGTAAATTTGTTTGTATTGTTTGAGAAGGATATGTGGATTGAAGTTTTGAGGTTTTCATGTTATGTATTGATTATATGAGCAATACTCGTATTACTCAGGGGGAGTAGAGTATTTTGTGGTTTCATGACTTGTCATTCCTCATTATCTTTGATGCTATGTGTTTTGTCACAATTTGACAAAGGGGGAGATTGTAAGTGCTATGATTTCATATCCCTTTAGTTGTCAAATTTTGTGGTGCCAAAACCTATATCTATGTCTTGTATATCTTGTGTTTTATGTTTGAAGACTAGTCATTGCAATCAAGACATATCAAGACATTGTATTTCAAGACAAGATCTTAAAAGAAGAAAGTTTTCAAGTCTTAGATGAAGAAATCAAGAATAGAAGTTTTCAAGGTTGCATGTTCAAGGTTTGATCAAGTTCAAGTTTACTAGAAGACTTTGTCAAGTCAAGATCAAGCTTATGAAGGCCTACTACAAGTGTTGAATATTCACAAGCTTCTCTTAAGGGTCATCTGAGTGTTAAGACTTTCAAGTCCATCTCACTTTTAAGGTTTGTTTGACCTTAGATTGAGCTTAGGATGGGCTTTATTGTAGGTCATTCCGGATACATAACTCATATATTTTTATATGCTTGTTTGGAGTATTCTAAGACCAGTCCTAGGGACTTCAAGACCAGTCCTAACTTTGCTACGACCAGTCTTAGGTTTTTCAGGACCTGTCCTAGGTAGTTAAAGATTTTTGGATCTTTCTAGCTGTCATACGACCAGTCCTGGACATCCTACGACCAGTCCTGGAAGTTCTACGACTCATCCTTCGACTGGTCATAGCCCTACGACTCAAACTCCAGCAACCATTTTTGGGGTCCTACGACCGGTCGTAAGTGCCTCACGACCAGTCGTAGGTGGCCCACAACCAGTCATAGAACACCCTCGACCGGTCGTGGAACTGAAAATCAAATTCCGTGAAAATCTTTTAAAAATCTTTGGAGCTACGACCAGTCCTAGGATCCTAAGACCAGTCGTAGACGGGATTTTTCAGTCTATAAATTGAGCACAAACTATAGAGTTTTAGCACTTCAAATCAATTCTATTCAAGCATTCTTTAGGCTATTCTCTGAGATAGGTTTGTGTTTATTTTAAGCTGCTTTGTGCTTATTTAATATTCATTTTTCTAGCTTATTCTTATTTGATTTTGATCTACATTCCAATCTTATTAGAAAAGGGGAATTTCTGATATTCCTTCTTCTTAGATTCAAAATTAAATAGATCTAGCCCGTTTGATTTAAAATCAATTAGACTTAGAACCATTCTTAAAGTGAGTATTGGACTTTGAACGTTGAATCGAACTTCTACTCAGATTGGTTCTACCGGGCTTCATCAAAAGGTGATTCAGGTATTTTACATGTTTTGTAATTTACTTTCTCTGGTTTTTATGTGAGATTCACCAGAAAAATATCATTGTATTAGTTATCTGAGGAGAGCCAGAAAACTCAGATTGTGGGGTTTTTAGATTTTGTAAGCCCAAGATCAAAGATACAATTGTGAAGGTTTTAGGTGAACCTGTGAAACCTATTTTGATAGTGCATGCTAATATCCCCTGTGTGAGGATATTAGGAGTGGAGTAGCAATCTGTATGGCTATTGGATAACAGTTGGTGTACACACAGGAGAACCACTATATATCGTTGTGTTGTGGATGTGCTTTATTCTTTCATTCTTTTATTCATTCTGTTTTGTGGAGAGTGTTTGTGGATGAATGTTGTAATCACTTCAAGCAAGTGTGGATGAATGTTGTAATCACTTCAAGCGTGGATGAATGTTGTAATAGCATAGGATTTATTTCCGCAAGTTATTTTGATTTCATTGCTTATTATTCCTCTTTGGTTTGTGATACAAGGACGTTCTAGAAATAAGGGTGTCCTACCTTAAACCTCTGGTTTTTGGTATAAGGTTATCCTTAGAACTGATAAAGTATCAATCTCTTTATTTTAGGCTATTGTGATTGTTTTATATTCAGCATTGTGCTTTAAATCTTTTATTATTCCGCTGTTATTAGTTTTATTTGGCATTGCCCTATTCACCCCCCCTCTAAGGCATATAGCTAGGCCCTTTCACATATACCTTAAGCCTTTTCTCTTGTGAAAGTTCATCCTCCAATCCACCCTCTTCAATGATATTCAATAGAGTAGATTAGGGAATGAACTTTTGCATTTAAGGATCCTTCAACTACCATCTTAATGGAAAAACATTAAGTTGGGATGCCTTGAATGCATAGATGATTGGAATTGCTCTGTCTCCTTTATAGGAAAACATTTAATAGAGTAGGATTCCATCATAACCTTGGCCCAACCCGTTACCATACATTGGAACATCATCTGAGTTGTGGTTAAAGGGAACTGAAGATTCTTCATCATCAAAGGAGGAGATCTTCATCAACATGCTTAATGGGGCTCATCTACTTATCTGTAAGTCATTATAGTCTAGAGAGCCCTTGTGATCATCCTTTTGTAGGATTGGATCTAAGGTGCTTCTCACCCCTTTTAAGTCCTTATACGAGGCCTCCGATGGGAGTGTACGTGGAGGTTCTTTGTGTTGAACCTTGCTCTATGGAGAGCATAAACTTAGGTCCTTATGTAGGTCCTTGACCTGTGTGATCTAACACTTGAGTGCTGTGTGTTGACCCTTGCCCATGGGAGCATAAACTGGTAGGTTCCTTGTGTGGATCCCTGGCCTGTGTGGCCTAAAACTTAGGTGTTGTGTGTTGACCCTTGCTCCTGTGTGAGGCATAAACTTATATCGTGGAGACACATTAGAGTGAGCCTAGAGTAGGTTGTTCTGGCTTGAGGTGAACCTGATTTGAAATCTCTGTTAGTGAGATCTGGTACACTCAAGGGTTGAGTGCGTCCGTTGGAAGTGGAGTAGACAAGTAGTCGAACCACTACAAAAACAATTATGTTTGAGATTGCCATTTACTTTTACTGTTTGTGTGATTTCTCTTATTATTCTTATATAGCATATGCACATGATTATCAGAAACTAACTGAATCACATCTCACACACAGTCACATCCATCATGCACTATGTTGAGCATCTTGTTTATTTAAATAGTTTTGTGATTGGATCCTCTATTTAGCTTGAAAGCCATTAGAGTTATTTTGAGGAAATATTAAAAAGTCCTATTCACCCATAAAATATTAAAAAGTACTATTCACCCATCTTTAGGACCTCTTGGCATATTCTCACTTCATCTTAAACAGTCATTACCACAATTTCATTAGATTCACCTTGCAACACAAACATGCATAAAATATAACATTAAGCAAAATCATGTTCATAAAACTAACATATAAATGAGGAAAAATATGTAATATTTGGCACTCAACATCCACCTTAAAAGATAAAAAGAACCAGTCAAAAATAGTTAGATCGACAAAAAGGTCATGTATGATGAAAAGAATGAAAAATATGAAAGAAAGGAATGAATAAATAAAATAGAGATCATCAATATAAAATAAAAAACTGAAAAAACAAGAAAAAGGGGATAATTTCAGAATCAACACTTGATTATTCAATTAATCTGAGGTGATGAGAATGGCTAATATTATGAAATGATAGTATTTTTATGAAAAGTAAGTTGGAATTCACTTAGCACGTTGGAAAAACTTGATATATGAACTTATGCTCTTGAATGATTAATGAAGAACCTATTTGATTGATTACTCACTTGGTTTGGCTCTAGGTTTTCAAATTTTCACTCTCACTTCTTTGGATTATACTCATTCATACTCATCTGCATAAAAGATTATTTTCTGAAAATGGTTTTGAACTTTGAAAATGAAAGATTAGTTCACACATGTTTTGCTTGGGACTAGCAAAATGCTGGTTTGGGGAGTGTGTTAAGTATCAAATATTGCATATTTTTCCCTAATTATATCTTATTCTTAGGAACATGATAATGTTTAATGGTATATTTTATACATGTTTGTGTTACAAGGTGAATCTGAGAGCTTAAATTGAAAAGAATGATAAAAACATGCTCAAGAATCAGCATGACAAGGGATGGATCTTAGGAGACCAAGAATGAAGAATTCACATTCCAAAGATCCAAGGAAACTAAGTATAAAAGATGAAGAAATGACTTAAAAGACTTCAAAATCCACAGCAGAAAGTAGACAAGTTCAGTCTGACCGAAATCACGTAAAATAGTCCAACGACCAACGACGAAATTTAGAAGCTAATTCGGTTCGATCAATAAAAAATTTGGTCAAATCAAAACCTAGTTTGGTCAGACCGAAGGGAGGATTCAGTGCAATCGAAAGTGCACAAAATGTTCTAGTGCTAAAAGGAGTTAATTCAGTTCGACCGAAGATTAATTCAGTCCGACCAACAACTCAAGTTCGGTCCAACCGAACCCAAGCTCGATGTAATAGAAATCGAGCAACTGAAAAAATAAAATCCTACCCAAGCTCAGTCTCGACTTCAGTCTAACCGAAGGTAACTTTGGTCCAACCGATGTGTAATGCAGCTGCGTAAGTTGAGGCGGTTTTGTGATCGGATTGTGAAAATTCCAAGTCGGTGCGTAAGATGGAGCTTCACAACTATAAATAGGAGTTCCTAGGACATTTTTAGGTATCTTCTTGGGTTTAAGAAGTGGAACAAAAGGGTGGAGAGCAGTTGCCAAGATTTTTTCTTCTTCTTCCTTAGTTATTTTCATGTTTTGTTTAAGAGATTTTAGTTTAATTATGTCTGTAGTTAACTAAACCTCTTAGTTAAGGTTAAGAGGTGAAGCTTGCAGCTTAATTGGGATGTTTGTATTACTTTGATTCTCATTTATATTAAACTTCATTGATTTCTAAATGATTTAAAGAAATATTTTTAGTTTTCTATGGTTTGTTATGACTCAAATTACAATAGACACTGTGATAACTTTGAATATCTTCTTTTCCTATTTGAGATTGTGGGATTAATAAATCCTTTTGTTTACCATCGTCTCCTGGGCATGGTTGGGTGATGGAATCCCTTCAAAATCTTCACAACCCTCATCCAATGAGGCTAGTTCAATGAAAAGTTCAGACATTTGACCATCTCTATTTTCAACTGGTCAAGATAGGACTCTGATTCCAGATGTCCCTTTTAAATCAAGCAAGGTAGCATATTGATAACTATAAGTGGATCCTTGGCTTCCTAGTTCCCACCTTTAAATTCATAAGATTTGATTACATTATTCACAATTACTCCCTTTTATTCCAGAATTCAGATTTAGATCTTCTTCTAGTTCTAGTTATAGTTACTTTCAAAATGGGTACAAGTTCAGTCCCCATGGATTCGACCTCAGTCTCACCGAGTTATTACTACATTGTGACCCTACACTTGGGTTTGTGAACACCTACCAGGACCACACTTCAATTTTTTGATCAATCAGTTCGTATATTGAGATGAATGATAGAGGATGTGCTTGTCCAAGTCAACAAATTATACTATTCAATAGATTTTATTATTTTAGATACCCGACCTATTATAGATGTGAGCACTCAGATTCCAGTCATCTTTAGCCCCCCATTCCGCCCTGCATAAAACCCTATTATCAATTGTAGGAATGGGGTGATGAAATTAACTTTCAGGAACATAACATTAGAGCTAAATACTTTCAATATGTGCAAACAACCAGTGGAATTTGATGATGTTCATGAAATCAACCAGATTGACTCATTCATGGAAGATAGAGCTATCCTGACTCTATACTCTGATGCTCTGAAGACGTGCTTGGCCTAATCCCCTGATTTGGATGATGACATGATTAGGGAGATGGATACATTGCTTAATGCAACACCGGTACTTGAGATTGATTGGTGGAGGCCATAATTTGAAAAGTTACCCCTTAATGAGATTAAGCCTCTACTATCAAGCATCAAGGCACCAAAGCTTAACTTAAAACCATTGCCAGATGATCTCAAATATGATTACTTAGGTAAAGATGAGACATATCCAGTGGTGATTTCTTCCCACCCGAATGAAGAACAAGAGAGTATGCTCATGGCTACTCTAAGATAACATAAAGGAGCCCTTAAATGGACTATCGCGAAGCTCAAAGGAATAAATCATTTGATTTGTACTCACCATATTCACCTTGAGAATGATGCAAAAATGTCTAGACAACCACAATGAAGATTAAATCCAAACATAAGAGAGGTGGTTAAAGTCGAAGTGCTTAAGCTATTGGATGCAGGTATCATATACCCAACATCTAATAGCCAATGGGTGAGTCAAACTCAGGTGGTTCCCAAGAAGTCCAGGATCACCATCGTAGTTAATGCCAATAATGAACTCATGCCAACTAGAGTCACAGCTAGTTAAAGAATGTGCATTTACTATCAAAAATTGAATATCGTCACTAGGAAGGACCACTTTCCTTTGCCTTTCGCTGATCAAATTCTAGAAAGGTTAGCTGGTCATTCCTACTGTTGTTTTCTTAACGGTTATTTTACCTATAACCAAATAGAGATAGCCCCTGAAGACTAAGAGAAGACAACGTTTACATGTCCCTTTGGCACTTTCAGACTATGTAACGTCTCTGCCACATTCCAATGATGCATGTTGAGTATCTTCTCAGACATGGTGGGGCAATTTTTAAATGTCTTCAAGGATGACTTCTCTGTATTTGCTTCATCTTTTAACAATTGCATTGAAATTTTGAAACAAGTGCTAAAAAGATACGAGGAAAAGAACTTTTTCCTTAACTGGGAAAAGTGTCACTTCATGGTTTGCAAGGGAATTATACTTGGACATATTATATCATCTAACGTAATGAAGGTGGATAAAGAAAAATTCAATCTTATCTCTAACCTACCTCCTCCCAAAAGCATTCATGACGTGCATTCCTTTTTAGGACACATCGAATTTTATAGAAATACATAAGGGACTTCAGCCACATATCTCATCCCTTATACAATTTACTTCAAAAGGAGACCCAGTTTGAGTGGTTTGAAGAATGCCACAAAGCTTTCCCCAAGATTAAGGGCATGTTTGTTAGTACACTTATTTTTACACCTTGGTTTGTCAATCACATGAGTCGTTGTGTTATATATTTGATCAAGCCTTTAGAAAGTGAAGACCGAAGACACAAGTGAGCCAGAGCATCAAGGAGCACATACAAGTAAAAGAGATGCCTTGCTGACCCTAACCCTTAACCCAAAACAACCCTATAACCTCTAAATGATCTTAAATTAATAGGAATATAAATTTGATCATCCCTTAGCCTTAGGAGACCAACAAAAATATAATAAAGAAGGCTAGAAGAGGTACGAATTTGTTGTGTAGAAGATAGTCCAAAAGAGCAGATTTTAGTCCACGTTCGATGGCATCAAGTTGCCATCGAATGGATTAAAGACTGGGTCAAGGCTATTGATTGAGAGTCAGGGATGTCCAGCAACCAAACTTGATTTTTTTTTAGAATTCTCATTGGGATCGAGGTCACTTTGATGACATCGAAACTTAAGTTTCAATGGCATCGAAGTCCCCTAGATGACATCGATTTGAGATCCTGAATTGTACAGCAAGGTTTTTAGATTTTTCCCTAGATTCTCTCGATGACATTGAAGCCACTTTGATGACATCGTAGGATGATGTTTGATGCAATCGAAGGTCGGGCCAATGCAATTGAAATGGGTTTGAAATTACGGCTGATACCACTAATTTAAGTACGAAAAACTGTCTAAGTGTCCTAGAGGGGGTGAATAGGACTTTTCAAAAATATTTACTTATAAAGATCAAAAGGTGCCTGACTTAAACTAAGTGAGGAAAAGTAACTCTAAGGCTTCCAAGCCTTAGAGGATTTTATGTATAAAATAACTAGCCCAATGATACAATGTATATGAGTGTGGGGGATGTGTTTCATTTCAATCTCAAACAATTTTTTTAATCATGCATCATTACTAAATATTCAAAGTGTATGAGCATAATTAAACAGATGCTCAAAGACAATCCCAAACACAGTGATGTATAGTGGTTTGACTACGTGCCTACTCCATTCCCGACGAACGCACTCAACCCATGAGTGTACCGGATTTCACTATCAAATGGTTTCAAATTAGGTTAAACTATGAACCTTTACAACCTACACAAGATTAAACTAAGGAACCTATACAAGACATTCTTAGGTGCCTACACAAGGAAACAGGTCCTACACAAGGACACAATTAGGAGCCTACACAAGGTAATGGGTCCAACAAAAGGACACAAGTAGGAGCCTACACAAGGCAATGGGCACCCCAAACATTCAATACCCGAGTATTGAAAGTTCTTGAGTGTTACTGTAAGATTTAACTTGTTATGTGCATGTGTATGATACCAATCTATCTTTCCTCACCTTACGTCTACTCTTAAACATGAATTTGACCATTAAGAATGAAGTCTATTCATAGATAAAACCATCTAACCATTAAATCTAAGGAAAGACTATTCATCATGTGATTTGACGTAGGTACCTTCCCTTGAATGAACTAACAAATAGCTCCCTACCCGTAATGATCTAGATTTGAGTCTATTTATAAGAATAGTTTAAAAAGGTGCATACAACCATGTAGAACTATTGAATTTCACAAAACTCTTAGATCAACAATAATTATGAGAATGCCACTAACTTAGACCCCTGAATTCTAGATGACGTAGTTCCCACATCCATTTAACATGAAAATTTATACCATGCTTATGAATCATAAACTAACCATGCATGTCAAATTTCAGTTATTAGATCATTGTAGAAGTGACCCAATTGACAGATCAACCCCTCTACTATAGATTTTGGCATCCATCGGTTGAAGAAAGGTCATGGGTAGTCGTGGTAGGATAATTCCCTTTCATCTATGTTTGTATGATCTTATGAATAGGTTACATGACAAACAAACATCACTATAGGTCCTATATAGCTTTCAATGGTGGAAATCATAAATAAACACTGGTTCATGTAGTATGATCCACTTGATCCTTGAATATACTTCAATTTTGGGCTCAAACCCTTACAATATATGGAAAAATGAATGGACGATGAAGATTGATTAGAAAAGCATCACAACGGACCCTACACCTAGACTGTGTAAACGCAGGCTGTGCACCGGATTGGAATTTCAGGTCAAAGCAAGCTGACCAGACAAAACACTTAAAGGAAAAGAGATACATTAGGTAGCCTAGATGAAACCATCTAACCCAAGTAGTCTCAAGTGAGACTGAACATGGTTGTGCTCGTGAGCTTAGGCCAAAAGAGGGCCTCTGTACTGCGAAACTAATGACATCGTCCATTTTAGAATCAATGTGGCCCACCATCACGAGTATTCAAAGCAATCTGATTCATCCAGAGTGCTCTCAAGTCAAATCCGACCGAACCCCAACACTTTCCATTCCTAATCGAAATAAAGAAGACTACCAAACTCCTCTCGAAATTGCGTTCGCAAGTAGCATAAAAATGAAACTGATTCGGCTCCAAATTCCTCACATAAGAAACCCAAAGGGGCCCACCTGGATTGATCAGGACTGTCCAAATCGGAGAAGAAGTTCGTCTAATCCTCTCCAAGGAGTCCATTTGGAATGATCCCACTCAGGATCGCTAGCCATTCTATCCTCCATATGCAAGTTGATGCTCGTTTTTCCTATGCAGAAATAGGGTTGTGTCAAGACACCCACCCTGTTTTCCTCACTTATGCAGTCGAGCCAGTGTAAGTGAAAGGAAAGAGAAGGAAAATAAATGAAAAGAAAATGAAAGGAAAGAGAAGGAAAAAATGAGAAAAGAAAGAAAAAAGAAGAGAGAAAGAGTAAAAGAGATGAAAAACGAAGAGGGGGTGAAGAACTTCAACCATGAGTTGGCCCTAACAAAGGAAGAAAGAGAAGCCTGTAATTTTCATCTGAAGCTGGTTAAAATCCTAACACTCCTTTCTCTTTCCTTCCATTCTTTTCTATTTCTTTTTCAAAACCAATCTATCTCTTAACAATAGAAATTCCATTACATCAATCCCGGTCAATTCGATGGTAGGATGAGCCTAAACACGATAAGTTAGAACTTATCAACTTAGGCAACACATAACTCATCTAAGGTATATTTTAAATCGAGTCTCCTTAACCCTAATCTGACATCTAACTTAAAAACAGGTGGATTATAGTAGAACTTGATCTTAAAGTATGCCTCGAAGCATTTAACTCAGTAAGAGACAGCACCATAACCCAAGGTGAGGTTTATTTTATCCTTTAAGCTTACCTTAGTTTAAGTTGTATGATTTAATTACCTTTATTCATGTTTTTATGTTTCTTTCCCTGGTATTGTATAATTTTATCACCATCAATTGTTTATCCTTTGAAAATTTTAGTATGGCTTTAATTACATGTAATCTTTATGAATTTATGTGGGATGATGGATACAAGCTTTTCCCTTACCTATAACAATTTTGTTGAGTTACCCCTTCCTACTCATCTTTTTATTGAGTTGGCCTTTGCAACTCTTCTGTTTATTGAGTTAGTCATTACCGCTCTTCTCTTTATTGAGTTGGCCATTGCCACTCTCCTTTCGTTGAGTTGGCCATTGCCACTCTCCTTTCGTTGAGTTGGCCATTGCCACTCTCCTTTCGCTGAGTTAGCCATTGCTACTCTCCTTATTATTGAATTGGTCATTACCACTATCCTCCTTGTTGAGTTAGCTACTACTACTTTCCTCTATATTTTATTAGCCTTGTGTTATTTACCTTTAAGGCTTGGGCATGCGTCTTAATAATTCAAAACTCTCATGATTCAATGGATTTTCCTTTTTGGTGCAAGTACTATGTTGGGTATCCCACCTCTAGCGTTCGAACAAATATTATGGACGCAATGCGTTTTTGATAGCGGCCCCTAGGGTAACACGTAATTTCATGTTTCATGGGTAGTGGTGTAGAAATCGATGTAAGTAATTAACAATACGTGTTACATCACTTCTGGGATTGGATGTCACAAATAGTCACTCCATGAACAAATCGTATCACGTAATTCATCCAGTCATGAGTTGTGTTAGTCTTGGGATAACTGCATAAATCCATGTTAAATGTGGGACATGCTGGTGAATCTTCGTATAATGGGATGTAGGACAAGCAGGATAATTCTAATTATTTTCCACATTATGACGATTGTTAAGTGTGATGAACTGCATATACTTTGCTAGGCATGCATCTCATGTAGGTTGCTTGTGCACATTGATACGTCTTGTAGTTGTAGAGTATGAGACGTATCAAAACCATTACATTAATTTTATGAATCTCTTGAATTATTGTTAATCTTAAAGGATGATCATCACTATGAGTAGGGCATTGACCCTCTCCAACCGTATAGATGATGTAGGTGATGTAAAGATTGAAGACTTAGAGGACCATCTCCCTATGAAAGATTATATTGAAAGAATAAGAAGATAGTTTTATGACTTAATTTTATATTTCCCCAGCAGAGTCACCATTTTGGCGTCCCTACAGATGCCAAAAAGTGATAACTGTTCTCTGAATGTTTTCTAATTTATCATTGAAAAATATCCCCAAATCAAACGCATTCATTTCTTGTCGAAACAAAATGGTAACTCCACTGGAGAATATTTTGTTTCAACAAGAAACGAATGCATTTGATTTGGGGGAATTATTCAATAATAACAAAGAATTCAATGAGAGAACAATGATCATAAGATATATATTCATTCTGAGTTCATTTACATCGTCGGATTCCCTTGATTCTAAAAAATATAGTACAATTACTGCAATGCAATGAATGAAAGATAAGACAGTCTAATGGTGACTTCGGCAGCATTTCGACACTTTTGATGTTCATTGCCAAGGCGAAAATATTGTGCAGACATGAAGTCCTTGATCTAGCCGTACGACAGGTTCTGATCATCCTTCCAATCGTACGAATGTGTAAGTTCTATGTTTTCTAGCTCTTATAATTGTCAAAATTTGTAGTGCCAAAACCTCTTACACTCTGTATCTTGTTTATTTCATCTTCTTATTCAAGATCATGCAATTCAAATACAAGTTCAAGATGTTCCAATTCAAGATTCAAGCATCACAAGTATAAGAGATATACAAGTTCAAGTACAACATTAAGTGATAGTTAAAGGTTTCAAAGCTTCAACTATGTCAAGTCAAATTGCTTTGCTTTAGAATTCAAAGCTCAAGGTGAAATACAAGTCATAAGTACTTCAAGTTCAAGCTTCAAAGTCCAAGTTCAAGATTCAAAGTAAGTCAAGATATCAAGCTTCGTATACTTCAAGATTAATTATCAACCGAAGCAAATGATGATTTAATGATCAAATATCACTTATAAGGTATGTAAGACTCTAGATTGACCATAGGTTATATCATATTGATTGCATACTTAAATTGGGTCACTATATACTTCTATTGGTTGTTTCTCGACTATTCTTAGTCTATGTTCAACTAGTCCTAGTAACCAGTCTAAGAAATTCCTCGACCAGTCCAAGGTTTGTTACTAATTTTTAAAATTTTTTGTTGGATCTTCGACTAGTCCTGGAGACTTCTCGACTAGTCAATTTACATAGTGCTCGACCAGTCGAGTAGGCTCGACTCAAAGTCCAACAACTAAATTAGGTCCCATATGGCCAGTCGAGTGCAAGCCACTCAACCAGTTAAGCAAGCCACTCGACTAGTCGTGGAATGGTTTTATCTTATCGCAACCTGAAATTTCAAAAATTTGTTGGTCCTTCGACCAATCGAGTTGCCCGTTAGACTAGTCGAGTGAATAGTTTCTACACTTATAAATAGAGCATGATTTTCAAAGTTTTTCATTCAATTCAAGCAAAATCAAGACACCACTCTGAGAGATAAGTTTGTAATATTCTTAAGCTATTTAGTGCTCATTTAATATTCTCTTTAATTAGCTTTTTTGCATTTGATTTTAAAATTCTACATTTCAATCTTATTTAAAGAAGGGATTTTAGTTTTCCCCTTTCTTGGAATCAAAATCAAATCAAGCAAGCCCAAGGTGATTTAATTTAAAAATCAATTAGAACTTAGAAACTTTTCATAAGTGAGTGTGGACATTGAACATCTACTTTGAATTGGTTCTACCGGGCTTCATCAAAGGAGAATATCTAGATAAGTATTTTATAATTTTTATTTTTAGTTTTATTAAGATTATGCCAGGAAAAATCTCTTTCCTTTTGGTTTGTCTGAGGTGATCCAGAAAACTCAGAGTGTGGGGTTTTTGAATTGTGTAAGCCCACTTGAAAGACAATTGTGAAGGTTTTAGGTGAACATTGAAAAACCTATTGTATAGTGAATGCTAATATCCACTGTGTGAGGATATTGGGAGTGGAGTAGTTGTGTGTCTATTTTTTTTAAAATAGTTGGCATACGCACAAGCGAACCACTATAATTTCTGGTCTTGTGGTGATTGATTGATTGTGGCTTTTTGTGAATGTTGTAATTTCCTTTTAAGCATTTGTGGAAGAATGTTGTAATCCTTTTATGCAAGTGTGGGAATGTTATAATTGATTAGTTTATTTCCTTTGCTATTTATTTATTCCCTTGTATCAGTTTGAGATTTTGATACACAGACCTTTCTAGGAATCAGGTTGTCCTACCATAAACCATTGGTTTTTGGTGTAAGGTTATCCTTAGAACAACATCTGTATCAATCTCTCAATACTTGTACATTTGAGGCTGTTATTCATTTCTTCTTTGTGGGATTGTTTAATGCTATCTTTATTTATATTTGTTTAAATGTTGTATTTAATTTTTACATTGGCATAGTCCTATTCACCCCCCCCCCCCCCTAGGACTCTTAGCTTGGCCTTTTCAGGGCGTACTATCTTTCTCCTGAAACTTCTTTTTCTGTACTTAATATTTCCTTCATTTTCCTTTAAAGGTGGAGCACACATCCCTTAAAATGTGGAGTGCACATCCCTTATAATGTGGAGAGAACATCCCTTGAAATGTGGAGCTAACATCCCTCGAAATGTGGAGTGAACATCCCTTAAAAGATAGAGCGAACATCCCTTGAAATGTGGAGCGCACATCCCTTGTATTAGGACAAGTCCCCATGGATAATGGTGCAAGAGGCTTTCTTCAAGACATGTTTTCCTTAGAGAATGGCATGAAATCCATGCATTTGGACATGTTCCCTCTTCAAATGGCACAAAAGCCATGTCTTAGGACATAAATCCATGCAAAGTGGTGCAAGAGTCAGGCTTTAAGACATGGTTCCTCACAAAGTGGCGCAAGGAGGAGTCTTCGGGACATAAAAAGCCCGTCTTTAAGACAACATTCCATGTGATCTGGCACACGGAGGAAGGCTTTAAGACAACAAAAGGCTTGCCTTAAGACAAAGCCCACATGAAGTGGTGTATGGAGTATCCATTAAGACAACAAAAACATCTCATCAGGACAAAATCCTTTCAAAGTGGCGCATGGGGTTTCTTACAGAAGTAGTTGGTGGCTCACATAAAGGGAGTTTTTCTTACAAAAGTGGTTGCATGGGCTCGCGTAAAGGGTTTCTCTATAGATGAGGTTGCGCGGGCTCACACAAAGGGTTTCTTTATAGATGTGGTTGTGCGGTTCGTGCAGAGAAGTTCTCTTTGCAAAAGTGGTTGTGCATAGTTGCGCAAAGACCTTCGTAGAAAGGCTCTTCTCCAGGACAAGAAAAGCCTATGTTCAGGACAGAGAGAAGTGGCGGATGGGGTTTCTCTCCAATTCCCATTACGCGGGTTGCGCAAGATCATGCTTCAAGACCATGCTACACAAAAGGTGGCGCATGGGATTTCTTCGATTTCCATTATGCGGGTGGTGCAAGAGCCTTTCTAGTTGCGAGGGTCGGGCAACCACTTCTCTAGTTGTATGGGTCGTGCAATAACTTCCCTCTCTCCCTCTCTTACTTTCCTTCCTGTCTTCTAACTAACCAACTGACCAACCCCCAAATGAGGCATGAGAAGGGGTATTTATAGGCATCCCAGGCCCTTCACTCTTAAATAGTGGTGCTCACCACCACTTCTATCTTTGGGCAATACCCAACCTTCTCCCTTAAACAATGGTGTTCACCAAACCCTCCCTTAAATAGTGGTGTACAACTACTTCATCCATATAAGGCAACACCCATCCACTCCTTTTTACCGAAATAACCCCCAATCACTCATTTTTACCAAAATACCTCCAGTCACTGCTTTTTACCAAAATACCTCCAGTCACTCATTTTTACCAAAATACCCTTCTTCACTCATTTTTACCAAAATACAGAGTGCACAACCCTGGGAAGTATCTGCACCATGAAATTCTTTGACCAATGCAATGGACATGCCATTGAATATTTTTTGTGCCTCAACATCTACGACCTCAATAATGTAATAAGCTCCCATTGAGAGGGCCTTTGATAATTTGTTGAATTCTTTACTCTAATGAAATAATACATACAGTCGATTTTATTCCTACGAATGTTACCTTCATAAATATATTTTGATGTGATCTAAATGGATAAAAATAAGGTTTGATTTTTAAAGCATCCAATTCATTCACTAACACCCAATTTTCTTAGGCACGAGTATGAACTCTGGCCATGAAATTTTGAGATGTTACAATTGGTCTTACACAAGGATACCCTACATATTCTCCTGTCGAAGGCCTACAAAAGGTTTAGCGAGTTTTTATAACCAAACTCTAAAACCCAATCCTACACAAGGGAAGGAGTTCAGACTTAATGGACTTTTAATATTTACTTGGAAGTGAGTGAACCTTGTTTTTTGCACATGTTGATGATGATCTTCTTTGTGGTGAAGACTCTTCAGCTCCCTTGTTCTGCAACAACTATAGATGCTCCAATGCAAGTCACTGGTGTTGGGTCAAGGTATTTTAGTGAATCTTATCTATTGAATGAGGTTCTTTGAGTGTGGATGAAATTTTCAAATATTAAACATTCATAGGATTCCAACTCAATGATTTTTTAATGAATAAGTTGTTGGAAGATCCTTGAATGGTGAAGTTCATTCTTCAATCCAATCAATTGATTTTTCAATGATTGCATTTAAGATAGGGTTGAAGGATGAACTCATATGAGAAAAGGGATTATAAGATGATGGGTGGTATTCTTATAGTAATAACTCTCTTAAATCTCATTATTTTTCTTACCCAGAATGAAGAAAACAAGCCCCAAATAAATAGACAAAAATCCTAACAGTAAAAAACTAGCAAATTTTTGTCAGGTATCGATGTCATCGAAGGTCTTCGATGTTAACGAAACCCTGCACAAAGATCATATAAGTGTCATATAGATCTGCTCGATGTCATCGAAGATGATGTTCGATGTCATCAAATGTTGGTTCGATGTCATTGGGATTTTCTTTTAAAAACACTTGGAGCTTGCTGGACAATTTGGTTTACAAATTCGATGATATTGAATGTACTTCAATGTCATTAGAATTTTGAATTTTGATGTCATTGAAGGAAATTTGATTCCATCGAAGGCAATATGATTTCATCAAAGATTTCAGAATTTTTCTTCAAAAAATTACTGGAAAAAGCTGGTCCATTTTCGATGAATTGAATGCTCGTTCGATAACATCTAATTTTGAAATTCAATAGCATCGAGCAAGGATCAATTCATCGATCATTTTACTGAATTTACTTTTTATCTTATTGGACCTTAGAGCGCCCATTTTCGATGTCTTTGAGATAGTTACGACCTGTTCAATGTCGTCAAACATTTCACCAGAATATCAGTTTTGTTGCTGGACAAAATGGGGCACTTTTTCAATGGCATCGAAAGTTGTAAAACAAATGTGCTGAAAAGGAGAGCTTAAGATGTCGTAAAGGGGGGGGGGGGGGGGGGGGGGGGGTGAATAGGATAATGCCAAATAATCAAAATAAATGCTGAATATGTAAATAAAGAAAAGATCTCAATTGTTTAAGTATTGAAACGTTGATTACAAATAATTCGTAAGACAACCTTATTTTAGGAATTTCTTTAAAATCAAAACATCAAACTTGTAAGTGTAAATATAATGTATTATAACATTCACCACTTAACTAAAATTAAATACAATCAATCCATGATAAATAAAATAAAGGCATTCACCACATGATACAAAGGATTATAGTGGTTCAGTGCTTTAAAAATAGCCACACCTACTCCACTCCTAAAATTACTTTCCTCTTAATTTTGGCTTTCATTATGAAAAGGTTTTCACAAGTACACCTTAATAACCTTATACAATTCTTGTGATTTTCACGGGCTATAACAATCAAACCCAAACTGAGATTTTACAGGCTATCTCAGACAAAACCTTAATTGACATTTTAATAAGCTATCTCATAAAAACTTAAAAGAGCTTAGAAGGTATACTTACCTTCACCATAGAAGACGTATCAGAAGCTTATAGCCAAAGAATTGTTGAATGTAGTTTGTTCCTTGTTCAGTTAAATAGAAAGGGTCTGGGGTTCTATTGATTTAAATTAAGTTAAACCCAAAGGCTACTTAAATCATTTTTCTTAGATCTCAAAAGAGGAGTATAGTTTTGTAACGTATCGGTACAGGGACCCGAGTACCACCTTAGGCAGAAATCACTAAGGATCAAATTCTTTAGAAATTAGACAAAAATTAATAAAGTACTAAACTGAATTAATCGATAGATTACCTTGAATCACTTTCAATACAAATTGCAAGACCCAAAAGTAATAGGATCGCTAATGCTACATTACCTAAAAACGTAGGATCAATCTCAAAACCCAGTTACTTTGGGGAGCATCACGAAACTTCGTATCGAACCTATACCAAACGTTGAAAGTCTGATTTTGGTGAAACTATTTGTTTATGACTACCTTACTGGGCTTGATAACCATCTCAAAAATCAAGTCCAAATAGTATCTTGAAATACACAACTTGAGCCCAAAGCGAAGTGTGTGAGAAACGTGAATATCTTTAGGAAATGAACTAAAAATTAAGTGATTTGGGTTGTTCACTTGAAAGCCAAATTTAAGATTTTAGACCATCAGAATCTGACCCAACTACACCCTCGGATCAGGAAAATTTCCCTCCACAAGTCAATGTACTTGTGGCCCTGATCAAGTGACGATAGCCATTGAATTGAAACAGGTCCTCCGCGGTCGATCCAAAAATTTGATCGGAATGAAATATTAACCTGGCCTAGATCCAATGTCGGGGAACTTTCTCTGGACCGTATGCAGGAAATGGGTCCTCAGATGAGCTCCATTGGACCGAAACAGCCACTCTTTGGCTATAACCTAAGTATACCATGGCCCTGGGGCCATTTATACCAGTTCTGGGCCTATAAAAAGACCTAAACCCACCCCTGAAGAGAGAAAAAGAGAAGGAAAGAGTGAGGAGAAGAGAGTGAGAGAGAGATCGTTGCTGGGATTCGATCCCACTGCTCCACGTGTCGAATCGTCCTACTTAAATAGCTACTCCGGAAAATCCAAATCCATTCTTGGGTAAGAAATTCTAACCCTAATCTATTTTAGGGATCCAAATAGAGGAATCAGTGAAATAGCTAACCTATTTCATGATTCAGGTAGCCGTTTTGATGTAAACGGTGTCGTAGTGTTCAAACTGAGTATGATACAAGTTTATCGATGAAAGGTGCAGACTATAAACATTTAGATTATAGTTTTAAAGGCTTTTAATGTTAGTTAATGATTTATGACTGACTTGACTGCTGTCACATGTGCTTAGATGCGATGTTTTTTGTGTATTGCACATATATATGAACTGTGTTAATTTTAATGCATTTCATGTGTTTGTTGAAATGTTTGAATGATATGAAATTATAATTTATGCTTTCCATGACTATTAAATGAGAATATATGATTTTTGTATGTGTGCCTTTGTCAAAGGATTTGCTATAGTATATGTTATAACTACTTTATTACACGTGTGTTGTTATGTGTAGTCTAAGTGTTTGATAAAATTTCTAAATGAGAAATGCTTGTTGAAATGCATTTAATGAGGGCATTGAGATGGGATTCTCAATAACCTTATCTGTAGTTACAGTTTCCTTCATATAATCTATCTCGCTATTATGTGATTTATGGATGAATGTCTATGTATGATAACATGTACACTATGTGTTAGTTAAAATGCTCAAATGAGACTTATGGTTGAATTGATAGTCACATATTATTTTGAGTATCACACATGAATGCCTATTGTGTTGAGTATGATTGGGACTACTGTGTAGTCTAGGCATTCGGTAATGATTCCCAAATTAGTGGCCATGGTTGTTTCGCCACACCATACACGTTCGATGAAGCCGAGTCGTACACTGCTGTCGACAATGGTTAGGCCATGCGGAATGCTTACGCACTCCATGTTGATTAATTCAATGTACGCTCATATCAGTCGAGCTTGACAAGTAACCCGATTGGCCCATTATATGTTCACCATGTATGGACTCTACTGCTTGAATCTAAGGTACCACTTACCAGTGAAAAAACCCGTTTAACCTTGTTACCATGATTTGCTAAGACTCATGAGCTGGGCATGGTGTTGTATGTGACACCATGGTCGAGCTATTGGCCTACGTTGGGGTGATGAGCCTCCTCATAGTGACTTGTGAGCAACCCAAACTCATAAGTTGAATATGGTGGTGTATGGGATATTATATTCAAGATGTCAGCCTACGATTAGGTGACAAGCCTCTCGTAGTGACCCCGAGTATACACTAAGACTATGTTAAGGTGACGAGCTTTTTCGTAGTGACCTTAAGTATAAACTAGGCCTGCGCCGAGGTGTCGAGTCTCTCCGTAGTGACATGGAACTGCACATTGTATGTGCTTAACTAAGATTGACGACCCTAGATAGATCAATGTTGGGTCAATGATATAAAGGGAGGTACCTTAGTTTTCTAAACTTGCTGTATGAATAAATCTAATTAAGAACTTGGCTAATCACGCACATGCACCACATTGCATGTGCCTTTGCCGTTTGAGTTGAGCATAGTGGGAGTGTTGCATGCGCGTTCGTGAAATGATGTCCCAGAGGGAGTGCATGCGAAGGTATACATCATTATCGCATCCCATTCTGGGCGATGCCATCGCCCTTGGTCTAGTGGACCCCGATGGCATCGTGCCACCCGTGAGGCCTCGTGGTCAGAATCATCCGGGCCTGTCAGGCTGCAGCGGGCTGGTCGAGTTGACCCTTGTACACACCTATGGGGCTCATGAAATCATGTGGGGACCCCTATAACCACCCCATTTGCTTCATTTCCTCCCCTTACACCCCTCCAAGCTTTCCAATCTCCCAAAAATCCCATTTTGTCTCTCAAATCCTCCCTTCATTCTCAAATCTTCTTCTTCTTCATCACCATATACTTATCTCACATCATTCCCTTTAAACCCATCTCCTATCTCCCTCATTTCCTTCCATTTGAGTGCACAAACCCTCCTTCGTGTCTCAAAAATTTTAAGGTCCAACAACATATCCTATCCCTCCATTTTATTTCACTTTCATGTCTCTTTTTTAGCTCATGGCGGCGATGTTTTCACTTTCCACACTTCTTTCTCTCATGGGGAAGAAGAGAGCTTCCACGGATAAAGCCAGGCCTCACCGCCCTGCCCGTTCAAGGAGGCAGAAAGGCGCCGAGTCTAGCATAAGCGTCGATTGAGAGATTAGGATGAAGCGAGATATCGATTCCCAGCTTCCTTTTAAAAGAGCTCTACTGGCGAATATGGCACATGGAAGGTTTCAAGACCGTAAGGTTCTCTTTGAAGAACACATGGATGAGAAACTATTTAGGCTTTATCCAACGATGGATCTCTTGTTGGACGCCGAGTGGTGTCCCATATTTGAGGGCAAGTCTCATGTGAATGAGGGCATTGTCCAAGCCTTCTATGCCCATATACAAGAGCCACTACTAGAGCCTCTGCAGTTCTCTATCCCTGTTGGAAGGCGGGAAGCCATTGTTAATGTGGACTTGATAGCCCGAGTCATGGGGATGCCATGTGGGGAGGTTCATGCTAGCAAGAAGAGTCTCAGGAGTGTGTGTGAAAGATATTGAAGTACGTGATTTCTTTATGGCCGACTGGTTCACTAGAATCAAGGCAACTACCTCTTAGCGACCAAAATGACTCACGACTTCTTCCTGCTCCACCACATCTTCACTCACAATGTGTATCCTGGGTGTAGCAATTGCAGCGAATGCATGCGTCTAATGGTAGACTTCCTATACTGAGTTGGGCAAGGAAATAAGTTATGCCTGCCTACGTATGTACTACTATAGATAGTTCAAATTTCACGCTCTCCCACGACAGACATTTTATTCCCATTCAGTCAACTCATATGCAAGCTTGCTCATGAATTCGGCTACAGACTTGGTTCAGAAAGGCTTGCGTCGATCCATTTCATCAACGTCACTACTCTCAACAACATGAATATTAGGCCACGACAATGTCAAGCCCAACTCGATGAGAGTGAGGATGAGATGGAAAGTGAAGAGGAAGAGAGTAATGAAAAAGGCAAAGATGAGATATAGGAAGGATGCGAAGAAGAGGAAGGGCAGGAAAAGGAAGAAGAGGAGGACAAAGACTCTGATGGGGGCTCTCCTCCTGCTACACATGAGCCCCACCGTGATCAGGTTACTTTAGAAACCCACTTGGCTCAACTTGAGGAGGGCCAGGTCACCCTGCGACAAGAGGTCAGTGAGACCCGGGCCAAACATGAAGAGAATAGGGCCTTTATGAAATAAAAATTCAAGGTGTCTTTCACTTTGAAGGCTATCCTGTGCTGTATGCAGGAGAAGGATGCTCCACCTCCATCACTAGATTCGGACGACTAGTCCCATGTTGTAATCGTCTTTGATTTTTCCTTGCTTTCCTGTTTTTTATGTTATGGCCTTTATAGGCTTAATAATATCGTAAAGTGTTGGTTTGCTTAGTGTTTAAAGCTTTGTTAGATTAGCTCACATGCATCTTCTTTCATGATCCATGTAAAACTATATATCATGTATTGTGACAAATTTTGGTAAATGAAATGCATGAAGCTTCTTTGGACTTGGAATGTGAGTGATGTTTGGATGAGTGTATGTACTTATGCTAAATCTCACACATGTTGCACCTTATGTTGTATATAGGGAATACCACCTAAGGCCACATGGAGTACGACACGTCTTATACTTGGCGACTCATTTGACAGGGCACCTCCCCTAAGCGATAACAATATGGACCCCAGTTTGGGCTCGACTTACGAGACTATGTCAAATTCTCAGGCGGCCACTGGCCCCACAAATGGGCCGATACCTGTTGCACCACTAGTTCTGGAGCAGAACTGTGCGTCCTCATCAATGCCCTACATGCATCAAGTGGCTTCTCCTCCCAATAGGTTGGAGCAGATGATGCGCCTCATGCAGCATCATCAACAGATATGGACCACCATAGTTGGGGCCCTTGCCCAGAACATGAGCGTGATTCCACTTGCACTACCTGTGCACCCTGCTAGAAACGTGGGTGTCAGCGGTTTGTTTGAACAATTTCAGCATTTTTGACCTCCTACATTTGTGGGTACTCACAGACTCGAGGAGGCCGAGTATTGGCTTAACCGCATCTCTAAGATGCTGAAGCCACTGCGCTGCACTGAGGCAGAGCAGGTAGAGTTGGTCACTTACATGTTTGAGAAGGAGGCCAGTCTCTAGTGGGATAGCATCCTTAGGACTGTTGCTCCTAGTTACGTGTGGTCAAGGGAGGCTTTTAAGACGCCTTTCATGGGAAGTATTTCCCTCTCACCTACCGTAATGAGGAGGGAGAGTTCTTCCACCTCCGACAGGGAGGAATGACAATAGCAGAGTACGTGAATAGGTTCACAGAGCTGGCCAGATATGCTCCCTTGATATTAGTAGACTAGTCGATGCAAATGCAGTGATTTTTTTAGAGTTTGCGACTTAAGATACTCTCGAAGATGTGTTGCGCTAGCATACTCAACTATGCTGAGCTAGTGAACATGTCTCTGCGAGCTGAGTAGGACGGGGATAGGCTATCCCATACGCGTGTACCTGTGGTTCCTAGGCCTCGACCAGACTTGCCAAGCAGGACGTTCCTCGGCACGAGGCCGGGAGCAGATTCTCCTCCTTGGCTTATGGCTCCACCAACACATCCGAGGTGACCTAATGTATGGTGCACCTACTGCAAGAGGTCGGGCCATGTTGACACTTACTGTTTCACCAGGATGAGGGACAACGGCTTTATGCCTCCTTAGAGGATCAACCGGCAGATGCCACCAGCTATCTTAGGTCCACCTCTACATTCTATACCACCCGTACAACCTTCTTATAGGCCACCTGCACCTCAATTTAGGCCGCCTCAACGGCCTATGACACCGTAACCGAACCATTTTCAGCAGGCGCGAGTACATGCACTTGCAACTGAAATGTCTGATTCAGCGTTATAGTGCCTTTAGCCTTCGAGGTCACTGCCCACATCCAAGGTACACCTGTATTTCTGTTGGTGGACACTGGGTCCACTATTTCGATGATATCATGTTCTACGGTAAAGCGCTCAGGGCTGAATACAACCCCTATGGTTGGGGTGAGAGTTATCATAGCGGTAGGAACTTTTACAAATGCCACTAAGTTGTGTGAGGGTTACTTGATAGACTTAAGAAGTAGGGTGGTGTCTGTTGACCTGATTGTCACCACGATATACCATTACAACGTCATCCTTGACATGGATTGACTTATGGAAATGAAGGCCAAGATCAACTGCGACGCCCAACTAGTGATAGCTCACGGGCCCAAAAATACAGCCTTCGCTTTCCCCGTTCAGGTCAATTGCCCCTTTCGGGTCCTTTGTTATGCTACCCTATTGAAGGATCATAGCGGTCTGACACTTGGAAACATGCCCGTGGTCCAGGACTTCTGGGAAGTGTTTAAGACGATACCTGGATTACCTCCCCAGCACGAGATCAACTTTACTATCGACCATGTGCCTGGTGCGACACCCATTTCATTACCCACGTATCGTATGCCTCCATGTGAAATGGAGGAATTGAGGAGACAGATTGATGGCCTGTTGGAATCAGGTTTCATACGACTGAGTGTATCCCCTTAGGGAGCACCAGTGTTGTTCATGAAGAAGAAAGATGGATCGCTGCGATTGTGTATATATTATGCAGGCTGAACCAAGTGACAATGAAGAACAAGTATCCGTTATCAAGGATAAATGATCTTTTTGATCAGTTAAAAGGAGTACAGTACTTCACCAAGATCGACTTACGGTCAAGGTATCACCAGTTGCGCGTTAGGGATGAAGACGTGCAGAAGACAACATTCAGAACCAGCTTTGGGCACTACGAGTCCTTGTGATGTCGTTTGGACTCACAAACACACCTGCTGTATTCATGGACCTTATGAACTGGGTGTTTCATCCGTATCTATACCGATTTGTCATCGTGTTTATGGATGCATCCTGATATACTCTAAGAGTCGGGCAGATCACAAGAAGCACCTACGAGCAGTCTTTGATACCCTAAGGAAGAACCAGTTATTTACGTAGTATGAGAAGTGTGACTTCTAGAAGAAAGAGGTCAAGTTCCTAGGACATGTGGTGTCTAAGGAAAGAATAGTTGTGGACCTCGCCAAGGTAGCAATAGTTCAGGACTAGGAGTAGCTCAGTTCGATTACAGAGGTGAGGAGTTTTCTGGGACTTACTGGTTACCGTCGATTCATTAGAGACTTTTCTAAGATAGCCAAACTGTTGTCTCAGCAGACTAGGAAGGATTTTAAGTTTGCCCAGAATGAGAAGGCAGAAGCAGCTTTTCAGGAACTGAAGGACAAGTCGATGTCCACCCCTGTGCTAGTATTGCCAAAGCAAGGGGTCAAGTATACGATATACACCGACGTGTCTCGTGTTGGTCCAAGTTGTGTCCTTATGCAGAAGGATAGCATGATCACCTATGCATCGCGACAGTTGAGCAAACATGAGAAAAACTACCCTACACACGACCTGAAGTTAGTAGTTGTCATCTTTGCATTAAAGTTCTGGAGACATTACCTCTATGGAGAGGAATTCAAGCTCTTTTGCGACCACAAGAGCCTCAGATACATATTCACACTGAGAAACTAAAATATGAGGCATCGACGATGGATGGAAAGTTTGAAAGACTTTAAGTTTGCGGTTTCCTGCCATCCTGGGAGGCCAACCTTGTGGCAGACGCGCTGAGCCACAAGAAGACTATAACATTTACGGCTCCGCTGATGATAGAGAAGTGGAATATGATGGAATTTGTGCGAGACTTCGAGCAGAAGCTTACGGTAGAGGAGCCGTTCAAGAGTGTCGCACACATTCGGGTACAACCACTCATTGATGACCAAATCATAGTGGCCCAGGGGGAGGATGAATGATTGGTGAAGATGAGGAAGCAAGCTAGTGATGATGAAGATTCTAAATGGAGATTGGTTCAGATGGGGGTTTACATTATCAAGGCCACCTATGCGTCTCAAATCTCCATGACTTGAGGAAGAAAGTTCTAGAAGCCACTCACAATTCGAAGATGGTGATGCATCTTGGTAGTATGAAGATGTATTGAGATATGAAGAGGTCATACTGGTGGGACAACATAAAGGCCCACATAGCAGAATATGTGTCTCGTTGTCTCACGTATCAGCAGGTCAAGGCCAAACATCACCGACCTCCTAGTTTACTTCAGCCCATGCCCATAGCTGAATGGAAATGAGATTTCATCTCTATGGACTTCATTTCAGGTTGCTGAAGATGAGTAAGGGAAATGACTCCATTTGGGTGATCAAGCACCGGTTGACGAAATCGGCTCATTTTCTCCCTATTAGAGTCTTAAACTCAGCAGATGATTTGGCCAGGTTGTACATCAAGAAGATTGTACGTCTACATGGAGTTCCTATGGAGATTGTGTTGGACCGAGACATGTGATTCATATCTATCTTCTGGACTCGTATCCAGGAAGCAATGGGTGTGAAACTCAAGTTCAGTACCACGTTCCACCCACATACCGATGAGCAAATGAAACGAGTGAATCAGGTGTTAGAGGACATGTTGCGAGCTTGCATGCTTGAATTTATGGATAGTTGGGATGATTGTCTTCCTTATGCAGAGTTCGCTTATAACAACAGCTTTCAGGCGAGTATTGGCATGACTCCCTACGAGGCCTAGTATGGGCGACCCTGTTAAGCACCGCATTACTGGGCAGAGGTTGGCGAGAAGAGTTTGCTTGGCCTAGAGTTAGTGCAGGCGACATTAGAGAAGATCGACATCATTAGGCATCGACTTCTTGCAGCACAGAGCAAACAGAAGAGTTACACTGATATGAGATGGCAACCACTAGAGTTTAAGGTTGGGGACCATGTATTCCTAAAAGTTTTCACAATGAAGGGAGTCCTCTGGTTTGAAAAGAAAGGGAAACTCACGCCGAGATTCATTGGCCCATTCCAGATACTAGATCGAGTGGGCATGGTAACATACTGCCTCTCTTTGCCCACACCACTCGCAAGCGTGCACAACGTATTTCATGTATCGATGCTGAAGAAATATATTCCTGACCCTTTTCACATTATCAAATGGGAGCAGGTATAGTTGAGTGAAGATACTACTTATGTACTGTGATTGACATGCATTCTAGACCAGAAGGAGTAGGTGTTGCGTAGTAAGGTTATCCCGCTTGTGAAGGTACTGTGGACACACCATACTGAGGAAGAGGCTACTTGGGAAACAGAAACTAAGGTTTGAAAGAACTGCCCTCAGATTCTAAAGGAGTACGAAAAGGTACTAATTTCGAGGACAAATTTTTTCTTTAAGGGGGGTAGATTATAACATCTCAAAAAAATTCGTACAGGGACCCGAGTACCACCTTAAGCAAAAATCACTAAGGATCGAATTCTTTAGAAATTAGACGAAAATTAATAAAATACTAAACCGAATTAATAGGGAGATTATCTTGAATCACTTTCAATATGAACTGCAAGACCCAAAACTAATAGGATCGTTAACATTACGTTACCTAAAAATGTAGGATCAATCACAAAACTCAGTTACTCTCGAGAGCATCAGGAAACTCCGTATCGAACCTGTACCGTGCGTCGAAAGTCCAATTACTGTGAAACTATATGGTTATTACCGCCTTACTAGCTTAACAACCATTTCAAAAATCAAGTCCAAATAGTATCTCGAAACGCACAACTTGATCCCGAAGCGAAGTGTGTGAGAAACGTGAATATCTTTAGAAAATGAACTAAAACTTTAGTGATTTAGGCCGTTCACTTGCAGGACAAATTTAAGGTTTCAGACCATCAGATTCTGACCTAACTACACCCTCGGATCAGGGAAATTTCCCTACACATGTCGGTGTACTAGTGGCCTTGATTGAGTGACGATAGCCGTTGAACTGAAACATGTGCTCTGCGGTTGATCCACAAATCCGATCAGACCAAAATCTTAACTTGGCCTATATCTAATGTTAGGAAACTTTCTCTGGATAGTATATAGGAAATGGGCCTCTAGATGAGCTCCGTTGGACAGAAACAACCACTCTTTGGCTATAACCTAAGCATATCATGGCCCTGGGGCCATTTATACCAGTTCTAGGCCTATATAAGGATCTAAATCCACCCCTCTCTCATTTGATACGAATTTCTAAACCCTAGGATAGAGAAGAGAGAAAAAGAGAAGGAAAGAGGAGAAAAAGAGAAGGAAACAGTGAGGAGAAGAGAGAGAGAGAGTGAGAGATCGTTGATGGGATTCGATCCCACCGCTCCACGTACCGAATCATCCTTCCTGTATCACTAAACCGGCGAATTGAAATCCATTCTTGGGTAAGAAATCCTAACCCTAATCTATTTTAGGAATCCAAATAGAGGAATCAGTGAAATAACTAACCTATTTCATGACTCAGGTAGCGTTTTGCTGTAAACGGAGTCATAGTGTTCAACCTGAGTATGATACGAGTTTACCGACGAAAGGTGCGGACTGTAAACATTTAGGTTATGATTTTTAAGGCTTTCAATGTCAGTTAATGATTTATGAATGATTTGAATGATGTCACATGTGCTTAGATGTGATGTTTTCCATGTATTGCACATATATATGAATTATGTTAATTTTAGTGCATTCCATGTGTTTGTTGAAATGTTTGAATGAATATCGAATTATAATTTATGCTTTCCATGACTATTGAATGAGAATATATGATAGTTGTATATGTGGCAAATCCCCTGTGAAAGGATTTGCTATAGTATATGTTATAACTACCTTATTACATGTGTGTTGTTATGTGTAGTCCAAGTGTTTGATAAAATTCCTGAATGAGAGAATGCTTATAAAATGCATTTAATGAGGGCATTGAGATGAGATTCTTAATAACCTTATCCATAGTTACAATTTCCTTCATATAATCTATCTCGTTATTATGTGATTTATGGATAATGTCTATGTATGATAAAATGTGCACTATGTGTTCGTTAAAATGCTCAAATGAGACTTATAGTTGAATTGATAGTCACATGTTGTTTTGAGTATCACACATGAATGCCTATTGTGTTGATTGTGATTGAGACTACAGTGTAGTCCAGGCAATTAGTGGCCAAGGTCATTTTACTACACCAGACACGTTCAATGAATCCGAGTTGTACATTGCTTGTCGACAGTGGTTAGGCCACGTGGAATGCTTATGCACTTCATGATGATTAATTCAACGTACGCTTGTACCGGTCGAGATTGTCAAGTAACCCGATTGACCCATTATGTTCATCATGTATGGACGTTATTGCTTGAATCTAAGGTACCACT
The DNA here is from genome assembly GCA_037074715.1 of Magnolia kwangsiensis. Classification (NCBI taxonomy): domain Eukaryota; kingdom Viridiplantae; phylum Streptophyta; class Magnoliopsida; order Magnoliales; family Magnoliaceae; genus Magnolia; species Magnolia kwangsiensis. The sequence goes on along the minus strand of CM073576.1, from coordinate 102,927,291 downwards.
TACTAGTGAGAAGCCCGTTTAACCTTGGTACCACAATCTGTTAAGACTCATGAACCGGGCATGGTGGTGTATTGAACACCGTGGTCGAGCTATCGGCTTACGTTGGGGTGACGAGCTTCCCTATAGTGACCAGTGAGCAACCTAAACTCATGAGATGAATATGGTGGTATATGGGATACTGTATCAAGTCGTCGGCCTACGATCAGGTGATGAGCCTCTTGTAGTGACCTCGAGTATACACTAGGACTACACAAAGGTGACAAGCCTTTCTATAGTGGCCTCGAGTAAAAACTAGGCCTGCGCTGAGGTGATAAGCCTCTCCGTAGTGACATGAAATTGTCCAACATATGTGATTAACTAGGATTGATGACCCTAGATGGATCACTGTTGGGTCAATAATATAAAAGGTGATACCTTAGCTTCTCAAACCTGCTGTATGAATAAGTCTAATTAAGAACTTGGCTAATCACGCACATGCACCACATTGTATATGCCTTTGGCATTAGAGTTGAGCACAATCGGAGTATTGCATGCGCGACTGGAGATAATGTCGCAGAGGGAGTGCAGGTGAGGGCATACATCATTATCGCATCCCATTCTTGCATTAACAAGAGTACTTAGGACATGATTGTTGTACTGCTTTATCATTACTTCTTGATTGAATTGATAACATGTTAAACTTTGCCTTATAGCTCCATTGAGTTGATCACTCACTCCCACTCCGGGACGGTATTTTAAAACACCAACCAGACTCTGTTGTAGTTTCAGATGACGGCGAGGCATACGAGACGGAGCTTGCCTTCTATGATGAGGAGGAGTGTAACACCCTGAAAATCGGGGGTCGTGTATAAACTCAACTCCCGAGTTCCAGACCGTCACTTATGCAACAAAAATGGTTATGATTCGATGTTGTCTGATTTAAAGCATTCACATGAGTAAAAGTATACCAAAACTGCAATTCATACTTCAGATCCAGTGATAAAAGCAAGCGGAAGACTAAACAAGATATATATCACTGTATGGAAAAACAAAGTAATCTCAACTGTCTCCAAAGTATGACTACATCTCTGAGTCTCATATACATGTACATAACAAAAGAATAATGTTCAAAAAAAGAAAAAAAGTCCCACTGATGTCCCCTCGATCCAGGTCGCATACGGGAAGCCGTCATGATACTGCATATACGAGAACTCATCCTGGTCCTCGTCATCATCTAGCTCCACCTCCTGGATCTCGTCGTCACCTGCAACTACAACAGGGTCTGGTGGGTGTTGCAAACACCATCCCGTAATGTGGGAATGAGTGATCAACTCAGTGGAATCATAGAGCAAAGATTAGCATGTTCACAATTCAATCACGCGATAATAGTAAAGCAGTAAATCAGACAAGTCCTAATACTGTTGTTAATGCAAGATGATATGACGTGATGTATGCCGTCACCGACGATCACCCTCATACGGCAACATCTTACGACCGCGGCATGCCACACTCCCTAGAGTGCTCCACATCTTCCAGGCACATGCAATGCTATGGTGATATGATTACCAAGTTGTTATTAGTCCATTCAAACAGCAGGATTGAGAAACTAAGGTACCTCCCTTGTATCAATCCCAACACGAATCCTGTCTAGGGTTGTCACTCCTAGTAATCTCATACGATGTACATTTCGTAGGTCACTGCAAGGGCTGCCAGGGCTGTTGCTCGCACTCGTTGCACCGCTCCCCCATCACCTTATCAATACAGGCCTACTGTACTCTACTGCACGGAAGGGTCGTCGCCTCCCGTGAACTCAGAATACGCTCGCGGTCACTACAAAGGGCTCGTCGCCTGATCAGTGTAGGCCGACAGCTAGAATATAGTGTCCCATACCACCATAATCTGCTCACGAGTCAAGGTGCTCACTGGTCACTACGGGGAGGTTTGTGGCCCCAGCGTAGGCCGACAGCTCGACCACGGTGTCCCATACCACCATGCCCGGCTCATGAGTCTTCGTGGATCAAGGTACCACGGTTAATAGGGTTTACAATGGTAAGTTCAGTACCCTAGGTTCAAGCAGTTATGATACATACAAGGTGAACAAACATCGGCCAGTCGGGTTACTTGACGGGCTCGACTAGCGCGATCGCATCTCGAATTGAACGACATGAAGTGCGTAAAACACTTCGCGTGGCCTAACCACTGCCGCCAACTCTCAACACGAATCACATTCATCGACGCGTCGTTCGTGGCTATGACCAGTCAGCCACGAATTCGCTCGGTTACCGACTGCCTGGACTAAGTCAAGTCCCACACATCTATGGAATCACTATAAAAGGTATTGGAATTGAAATACATCATGTGAGCATGTTAGCACATGTTATAACATTCAACTTAAGCAAATCTTCAAGGCATACTTCCCATGCATATTCACTTAAGCAAATCCTCAAGCACATACATTCCATGCATGTAATGAAATCATGCATTTTGTCAACATGTAGAAAATCATTTAGGTCGGCATAATAATTGAAAAATCAATCACAAAGTATCAAATAACATCATTTAATTCAATACATACTAATACAAGCATTTATACAAACACATACACTACACACTTAAGTCTACATATAGTATGTCGACCCAAAGTGTGCAACTAGGCGAATCTCTTCGCCAAACTAATTATGCACGCATTCCTAACTTCCTAATACGACAACAAACCATGTCAATCACATCAGCAAAATATGAATGTAAACAGTACTTCCTACAAATGACTAAAATGCCCTAAATCTCATATTCTTCGTTAGCTTACGAAACGGGAAACGGAGAGCATTTTGTACATGTCAAACGGCGATGCCGTCAAGAATCTACTATTAAACGACATTGAAAGCGTTGGGAACCGTCAATCAAAGCGTCTAAAATCCTCACCTAGTGTCTTGTAGACTCGGGAATTGAAGCGGAGTGTATATGCTTCGTCTACGGCGAGTAAGGAGCCTAATACATAAGATCCATAAGCTACATCGCTATGAAAATAAGGAAAACTCAAATCACCAACTATTTAGGGTTTTTGCTTACCTAGAATTGCGGTGGAATCGCCGGGAAAGCGGTAGAGGAGTGTTGCTTAAGCATGTGCAACACGTAGCACAAGCGGCGGGAAGAACTCTCTCACTCTCTCACAATCTCTCACTCTTTTTCTCTCTCCCAAGCTAGGGCTTCTCTCAAATTCGGATGGGAGAGAGGAGTGAGGGTTTCAACCCTTTTTATAGCCTAAAACATTCTCAAAATAGGCTTGGGAACAATGTTTACTTGGTGCCTAACCAAATCGGGGCCGTTTCGGTCCAAAAGGGCATTTCTGGAGGTCCCCAGGCCAAATGCGGTCGGACTTAAGCTCATGCATACTAGATCTAGCATACATCCAGTTTTCAGACCGGTTGGGTTCCCAGATCGCACGTGGCGGCCCAGTTTCAGTTTAACGGTCACCGCACCAAGATCAGGCCTATAAGTCTCGTGATATATAATAGATATTTTTCCTGATCCAAGGGTGTAATTTGGCTGTATTCTGACGGTCAGAATGCTTAATACTGATGCGTCAAATTTGTGTGCCAGATTTGAATTTGAAATTCCAACTATGTCCCTATTCACACTCTCTTCGGTCCGGGCTCAATGAAATAGCCTGTGATCGTCAGTTGGACTTGATATTCGAAACGATTGCCAAGCCCAGCTAAGTGGTCATAACGGTCTAAGATGGTAGGCATCTGACTTACGACGCGCGGTCTAGATCCAATACAAAGTTTCAAGGAGGTCCCGAGAACAAACCGGCTTAGAGTTTGATCTGAGGCTTTAGAGCATTATAGCACCCTTAGTTCCACTCGCTTCGGGCCTTGTAGAACGTATTTAAAGTGATCAGGGACCATTTCCCAGCTATTCCAACGTTGCACTAGCTAACCTAGTCACATTTTCTAAAGGAATGAATTCTACGCAATTTCGGGTCGAGTTGGTACTCGAGCCCAAGTATGGATTTTTCACGGGCGTTATAAGGAGTTCTCCTATCTATAACTCTCTGGCAGGTCTACGTATACCTAAAGTTACGTCACTGGGGCTACAGGGATATGGACTAGATGACATTATGCTTTATTATTTTGTGAATTTTGGTATTATACATGTAATTATTTTACCTGATGACGTTCATAATCAAGGGACTTACAATCACTTATATGGTTTATATGTATTTATCACAGTCTTTCGCTTGCATAAGTTAACTGTCTCTAGAGTATGATATGCTGATTTGGTATAATCTCACTCATGCTTAATGCACTAATATGGACAACATTTAATCATCATTTCTATGTTGCATAAGTGATGTGTTGGAACTCAGGAGTTGGGCTCCTGCTCGACCCCCGATTTTCAAGGTGTTACAAGTTTACTCTCTTTGAATCAAACTTAAAAGATCTGAGATAAAGGGAATTGAAAAAAGATATATAAATTAAATTATAAATATTGTTCAAAAGATTGCTAATAACTTGAGCTTCTATCTCTCTCTCTTGCAGAAGGATTTTGATAATTAACTTGTCTAATTCAGAATGAGATAAGAACTAAATTTATAGGTAAAGAAGTTAGAACTTCGGCTAGCCTGAGATAGTCTATGACTAGCCCAAGCTGACCGGATTCAGTTCAGTGAATTTCAGATTGCACGTGATAAGATTTATCTAGAATTTGGCTGGCCAAATAGCACAGTTCGGCTAGCCGAATTTGCCCTTGGCTGGTATAATTCTAAAATATGATGTTGTTAGAATTGGACCCGGACCTTCTCAAACTAGCCGAATTTCAAGTTGGGCTAAGTGAACCAAATTTGGGCTAGCCGAAATTGTAATAAAAATTAGTTGCTACTTCAGGCTTGAAGTTAGGCCGGCCGAATGTAACGCCCGTGAAAAATCCGTACTTGGACTCGAGTACCAACTCGACCCGAAATTGTGTAGAATTTATTCCTTTAGAAAATATAACTAAGTTAGCTAGTGCAACGTTAGAATAGCTCGAAAATGGTCCCTGATCACTTTAAATACGTTCTACAAGGCCCAAAGCGAGTGGAACCAATGGTGCTATAATGCTCTAAAGCCTCGGATCAAACTCTAAACCGGTTTATTCTCGGGACCTCCTTGAAACTTTGTATTGGATCTAGACCGTGTGTCGAAAGTCCGATACCTACCATCTTAGACCGTTATGACCACTTAGCTGGGCTTGGCAATCGTTTCGAAAATCAAGTCCATCTGACATTCAGAGGCTATTTCATTGAGCCTGGAGTGAAGAGAGTGAGAATAGGGTTAGAATTGGAATTTGAAATTCAAATCTAGCATACGATTTGACGCATCAGTATTAAGCATTCAGACCGTTAGAATTCGGCCAAATTACACCTTTGGATCAGGAAAAATTTCTATTACATATCACGAGACTTATATGCCTGATCTTGGTGCGGTGACCGTTAAACTGAAACTGGACCGCCACGTGCGATCTGGGAACCCTACCGGTCTGAAAACTGGATGTATGCTAGATCCAGTATGCATGAGCTTAAGTCCGACCGCATTTGGCCAGGGGACCTTCAGAAATGCTCTTTTGGACCGAAATGGCCCCGATTTGGTTAGGCACCAAGTAAACATTGTTTCCAAGCCTATTTTGGGCATGTTTTAGCTTATAAAAGGGGTTGAAACCCTCACTTCTCTCACACATTCGAATTTGCTAGAAACCCTATCTTGTGTGAGAGAAAAGGTGAGAGATTGTGAGAGAGAGTGGGAGAGTTCTTCCTGCTACTTGTGCTACGTGTTGCACGTGCTAAGCAATGCACCTCTATCGCATTCCCGACGATTACACCGTGATTCTAGGTAAGCAAATACCCTAAATAGTTGCTGATTTGAGGTTCCTTTGTTTTCATAGCGATGTAGCTTATGGATCTTGTGTATTAGGTTCCCTATTCGCCGTAGACGAAGCGTATACGCTCCGTTTCAATTTACGAGTCTACAAGACATAAGGTGAGGATTCTAGACGCTTTGATTGATGGTTTACAACGCTTTCAATGTCGTTTAATAGTAGATTATTGACGGCATCGCCGTTTGACATGTACAATATGCTCTCCGTTTCCTGTTTCGTAAATTAACGAAGAATATGAGATTTAGGGCATTTTAGTCATTTGTAGGAAGTACTGTTTACATTCATATTTTACTGATGTGATTGACATGGTTTGTTGTCGTATTAGGAAGTTAGGAATACATGCATAATTAGTTTGGCAAAGAGATTCGCCTAAATGCGCACTTCGGGTCGACATACTATATGTAGACTTAAGTGTGTAGTGTATGTGTTTGTATAAATGCTTGTATTAGTACGTAATGAATTAAATGATGTTATGAATTAGTTTGAGATGGATTTCTCAATTAATATGCTGACCTAAATGATTTCCTACATGTTGACTATATGCATGATTTCATTCCATGCATGAAATATCTGTGTTTGAAGATTTACTTAAGTTGAATGTTATAACATGTGTTAACATGCTCACATAACTGTATTTCAATTCCCATACTCGTACATAATTTGCTGATGTGATTCCATAAGTGTTTGGGACTAGACTTAGTCCAGGAAGTCGGTAACCGAGCGAATTCGTGGCTGACTGGTCTTAGCCACGAGCGACGCGTCGATGAACGCGAGTCGTGTTTGAGGTTGGCGGCAGTGGTTAGGCCACGCGAAGTGTTTTACGCACTTCATGTCGTTCGACTTGAGATGCGATCGCGCTAGTCGAGCCCATCAAGTAACCCGACTGGCCGATATATGTTCACCTTGTATGAGTCATAACTGCTTGAACTTAGGGTACTGAACTTACCATTGTAAACCCTGTTAACCATGGTACCTTGATCCACGAAGACTCATGAGCCGGGCATGGTGGTATGGGACACCGTGCTCAAGCTGTCGGCCTACGCTGGGGCCACAAACCTCCCCGTAGTGACCAGTGAGCACCTAGACTCGTGAGCAGATTATGGTGGTATGGGACACTATATTCTAGCTGTCGGCCTACACTGATCAGGCGAGGAGTCCTTTGTAGTGACCGCGAGCGTATTCTGAGTCCATGGGAGGCGACGACCCTTCCGTTGCAGTAGAGTACAGTAGGCCTGTATTATAAGGTGATGGGGGAGCGGTGCAACGAGTGCGAGCAACAGCCCTGGCAGCCCTTGCAGTGACCTACGAAATATACATCGTATGAGATTACTAGGAGTGACGACCCTAGACAGGATCTGTGTTGGGATTGATACAGGGGAAGTGCCTTAGTTTCCCAATCCTGCTGTTTGAATGGACTAATAACAACTTGAAAATCATATCACCATGCCATTGCATGTGGCTGGAAGATGTGGAGCACTTGAGGGTCGATTGCATGCTGCGGTCGTAAGATGTTGCCGTATGAGGGAGATCGTCGGTGAGGGCATACATCACGTCATGTCATCTTGCATTAACAACAGTATTAGGATTGTCTGATTTACTGCTTTACTATTATCGCATGATTGAATTGTGAACATGCTAATCTTTGCTCTATGATTCCACTGAGTTGATCACTCATTCCCACGTTACGGGATGGTGTTTGCAACACCCACCAGACCCTGTTGTAGATGCAGGTGCGGCTGAGATCCAGGAGGCAGAGCCAGACTTCGACGAGGACCAGGACGAGTTCTCGTACATGCAGTATCACGATGGCTTTGCGTAGGCGACCTGGATCGATGGGACTTCTGTGGGACCATTTTGGACATTTACTTTTGTTCATGTATATGTATATGAGACTCAGAGATGTATTCATACTTTAGAGACAGATGAGATTTACTTTGTTTTTTTCCATACAGTGATATATATATTGTTTAGTCTTCCGCTTGCTTTTATCACTGGATCTGAAGTATGAATTGCAGTTTTGGTATACTTTTACTCATGTGAATGCTTTAAATCAGACAACATTGAATCATAATCATTTTGTTGCATAAGTGACGGTCTGGAACTCAGGAGTTGAGTTTATACACGACCCCCGATTTTCAGGGTGTTACACCGAACCAAAAGTTAGGCTGGCCAATTTCTAGGCAAAATAAGTATAAAAATCCAAAATTCAAACATTTTGAAAGCTCCTAGTCCTAAGTTCTTTTTAGGGTTTTATACCACCTTAGATGTATCAAATATCTATTCTTCTTTATCTTGAAATTAGTCTTGGACTCCATCTTGAATTTGTGCTTGATCTTTTCTTAAACATTAGCCGATCTTGAGCTTAATCATCTCTTGAATATAGATCCATCTTAAGCTTGATCTTCTCTTGACACAGGCCGTTCTTGAAGATCTTTTATCAAGTTGTTTTGTCTTTACGACATTTTGACAACTAAAGTGTGCTCAACATCTTAGCACTTATGTTTACAACCCCAAGTGCAGGGTCGTGATGTAGTAATAATCTCAGTGAGAATGAGGTCGAATCTATAGGGACTAAACTTGTATGTCTTTTGAGAGTAAATACAAGCAAAACTAGAAGATGATGAAAACCTAAATCTGAAATATTTGAGAGGAATTGTGAGAAATTTAATGAAAAACTTAAGAAATTCAAAGGTGGAAAACTAGGTTTTCCAAGGATCCACTTGTAGAGATCAGGGATATTTATGCTTGATTCAAGTCACACGATTGGAATCAGAGTCCCATCCTATCCAATTGAAAGATATCTCAATAAAATCAAATCTGAACTTCCTTTGACCTAGTTCTAAATGGATGAGAGGTGTGAGAGTTTGAAGTGATTCCATCACAAAACCATACCCATGAGATAAGGCAAACAACATTATTTACCAATCTCATTACCAATTTGGGAGAATTGTGAAAGTTAGTGTAAGTGTTATGATTTCATATCCCTTTGGTTGTCAAATTTTGTGGTGCCAAAACCTATATCTATGTCTTGTATATCTTGTGTTTCATGTTTGAGACTATTCATTGCTTCAAGACATCATATATCAAGACAAGAACTTAAATGAAGAAAGTTTCAAGTCATGGATGAAGAATTCAAGAATAGAAGTCTCCAAGTATGCATGTTCAAGATTCAAACAAGTACAAGTATAGAAGAAGACTTTGTCAACTCAAGAAAGGATCAAGCTCGAGAAGGCCTACAACAAGATTCATAAATTCTCAAGCTTCCCTTAAGGGTTATCTGAGTGTACAGACTATCAATGTTCATCTCACTTTCAAGGTTTGTTTGACCTTAGATTGACCTTAGGATGGGCTTTACTGTAGGTCATTCTGGATACATAATTTGTATATTTTAATATGCTTGCTCGGGCTATTCTAAGACCAGTCCTAGGGACTTCAAGACCAGTCCTAGCTCTGCTACAACCAGTCTTAAGTTTTTCAGGACCAGTCCTAGGTTGTTGAAGATTTTTAAATTTTTCTAGTTGTCCTACGACCAGTCCTGGACATCCTACGACCAGTCCTGTGAGCTGTATGACTCGTCCTTCGACCAGTCTTAGCCCTACGACTCAAACTCCAGCAACTAATCTAGGGATCCTACAACCAGTCGTAGGTGACCCATGACCAGTCGCAGGTGGCCCACGATCGGTCATAGGCTACCCATGACCAGTCGTGGAACAGTTAATCCTTATCCCGTGGAAATCTTTGAAAATCTTTGAAGCTACGACCAGTCCTAGGATCTTAAGACCAGTCGTAGATGGAATTTTTTAGGCTATCAATAGAGCACGAACTTCAGAGCTTTTCAATTCAATTCAACTCAATTCAAGCAATCTTTAGGCTATATTATGAGATAAGTTCGTGTTTGTTTTTAAGCTACTTTGTGCTCATTTAATATTCCTTTCGCTAGCTTGTTTTTTATTTGATTTTGATCTACATTCCAATCTTATTAGAAAAGGGAAATTTTTGATATTCCTTCTTCTTGGATTCAAAATCAAATAGAACTAGCCCTTTTGATTTAAAATCAATTATACTTAGAACCATTCATAAAGTGAGTATTGGACTTTGAATGTTGAATCGAACTTCTACTCTGATTGGTTCTACCGGGCTACTTCAAAAGGAGATTCAGGTATTTTACATTTGTGTAATTTACATTCTTTGATTTTGTTTGAGATTTGCCAAAAAAATCTCATTGTTTTGGTTATTTGAGGAGAGCCAGAAAACTCAGATTGTGTGGGTTTTTGGATTGTGTAAGCCCGTGATAAAAAGACACAATTGTGAAGGTTTTAGGTGAACTTTTGAAACCTATTTTGATAGTGCATGCTAATATCCCCTGTGTGAGGATATTAGGAGTGGAGTAGCATTCTGTGTGGCTGTTGGATAACAGTTGGTGTACACACAGGCAGACCACTATAGATCGTTGTGTTGTGGATGTGCTTTATTATTTCATTTCTTTATTTATTCAGTTTTGTGAATTGTATTTGTGGATGAATGTTGTAATCATTTTATTTCAAGCAAGTGTGGGGAATGTTGTAATAACTTAGGATTTATTTCTGCAAGTTATTTTGGTTACTTTGCTTTTTATTCCTCATTGGTTTGTGATACAAAGGACGTTCTAGAAATAAGGTTGTCCTACCTTAAACCTTTAGTTTTTGGTGTAAGGTTGTCTTTAGAACTGATATAGTATCATTCTCTTAAATCTAGTTTATTGAGATTGATTTTTAATTCAGCATTGTGCTTTATTTCTTTTATTATTCCGTTGTTATATATTTTATTTGGTATTGCCCTATTCACCCCCCACCCCCCTATAGGGCATATAGCTATGCCCGTTCAGTTAGTGATGATTCCATCATCCAACCATGCTCAAGGGATGATGAAGAACAACAGGATTTCCTAATTTCACAATCTCAATACATAAAAAGAACATACTCAAAGCTATCGCAGATTTATTGTAATTTGAGACTCAAGAAACCATTAAAAACTGAAAGTATTCCTTATAATCAAACTAGAATCAAAGAGAGTTCAATATAAACATGAATTAAAGTAATAAAAATATCCATCATGCTACAAGCTTCACCTCTTAGCCCTAGCTAAGAGGTTTAGCCAACCATAGACATGATTGAACTAGAATTTCTTAAGAAAAGCACAAAAATAACTAAGGAAAGGGAAGAAAAACTCTTGGTGGCAGCTTCTTCACACTTTTACTTCACTCCTCCAACCTTAAATGATGCCTAGGGGTGCCTTAGGGATCCTTATTTACAGTTTTTGGCCTTAACCTTTTGCACGAGTGAAAATTTTTAGACGCAACCCGCACAAAAATTACGTAACCCTCGACTGGTCTTGGGCCTTCCTCGACCGGTTGTGGGCCATCCTCGACCGGTCTTGGACCACCCTCGACTGGTCGAAGATCATGCAAATTTAAAACCCGATGTTGCTGGAGTTTGGGTCGAAGTTTCCTCGACTAGTCAAGTAGAAGCTAGGACTGGTCCTGCGGAAGTCAGGACTAGCCGAGCAGAGGCCAGGACTGGTCAAGCCAGAGCCAAGACTAGTTGATGATCATCGAATTTCACTTCGAAACTCCGATTTTCTTCATTCTTGACTTGATTTTCTTAGATCTTTAAAGTGCATTTTTCATTCTTAGTTCCATCAGATCCACTCTTGACTTTGATGCTTCTTAAGTGTTAAATCCATGCTTTTAACATCCTTTTCAATCTAAGCTTTTGAATTCACCTTGCAACACAAACATCATTAAAATAAAACATTAAGCATTATCATGTTCATAAAACCAAGTAATAGATGGGGTCCAATATGCAATATTTGACCCTCAACACAATCCCCAATCAACATTTTTCTAGTCCCAAGCAAAGTATGCGAAAAACGAACCTTAATGCACAATGTTCAAACTTTTTTCAGAAAATGATCTTTTATGTAATCAAGTATTTATGAGTAGACTCAAGATGAGAAATAAAGATTTTGAAAACCTAGAGTTGAATCATGTAATGTAACATCCTAAATTTTTCCCAACTTGGCGATGGACGTCCTTAGGCACTAGGTCGATTATAACACCTTATTAACTTCTCAGAACTTAATCCCAAAGTCTAAAGTCCTCTTTCAACCCATTTCCTTCAAAACCTCACCTTTCACCACCTTATTCTTCAATTTTTTCTAAGTACATTCATATTAGACACTAATCCTAAAATATAAATGATGAAGAATAATACTTAAACTAAATTTTACTATAAATAGTAAATATATAAATAAAATGGGTTTCGGATCATTAAAAATATGGAATCTCACAAAATAAATTGGTTGTTTGGATAGATTAGATTCTCCTACCCCAAAATTATATATTGTATGTCGAATAACTCATCCCAGTTTACAAGATATTCTTGTTTCACAAATCACAGGGCAAAACAACACAGCGAGCGGGTGGCGCCTTCAACAAGTCGGTAGCGTGCTGCCGGAGCACCAAGCTCTGGTGGACCCTCGCTGTAAATTTTCTACACTGTTCGATCGACTTCAAAATATCATATCTCGCTCGTCATAACTCCGATTTAGGTGAATCAAAATTTAGATTAAAGTTTAATAAGTCTAGTTTCATATAAAAATAAGTGAAAAATATAATAAAAATTTTAATATAGTCATATCTAGGTTGAGGTGATAACTATCCAAAACTTATTAGTTCAGACAACTGCTACTTCTAGAATTTTTAGAATTTTTCTATAAGACAAAATATAATGAAATTTTGTAGAGATGAAGTGAACTTGATGATGAACCAAAAAAAAATAATTAAAATAATATACTAACTAAAAGTACTGAAAAGGGGCATAGAACTGCCCTAGGACCTTATTATGTCGTAATTAGGGCATAATTTGGGTAAGTACTAAACTAAACAATTGAAGGATTTATCTTGAACCACTTTATATACGAACTACAAGACCCAAAACCATTAGAATCACTAACGTAACATTACCTAGAAACTTAGGATTAATCTCAAAACCCAGTTGCTCTCGGGAGCATCTTGAAACTCCGTATCGGACCCGAACCGCGTGTCGAAAGTTCGATTTCTCTAAAATTATACGGTTATGACCACCTTACTAGACTTGATAACCACTTTAGAAATCAAGTCCTAATAGTACCCAGGAATGCACAACTTGAGCCCGGAGTGAACTGTGTGAGAAACGCGAATATCTTTAGGAAATGAACAAAGACTTAAGTGAATTGAGTCGTTCGCTTGTAGGCTGAATCTAAGGATTCAAACTGTTAAAATCTGACCTAATTACACCCTTGATCAGGGAAATTTTTTAACACAGGCCAGTGTACTTTGACCTTGATCGAGTATCGGTGACCGTTGAATTAAAATAGGTCCCCCGAGGCCGATCCATTGATCCGATCCGGCTGAGATTTTAACTTGACCTAGATCCAATGTCAAGAAACGTAAGTCTGACTGCATGTAAAAAAGGGGCCTCCATATGTACTCCGTTGGATCGAAACAGCCACTCCTTAGCTATAACTTAAGTATATCATGGCTTTGGGGCCATTTCCATCAGTTCTGAGCCTATATAAGGGCCTTAAACCCTCTCTCTCCCTTTACATACGAATTTGCAACCCTAGGATAGAGAAGAGAGAAAAGAGAGAAGGAAGGAGAGAGAAAGTGAGGGTTAGTTCCTGAGATTCTTTCTTGCCGCTCCACATGCTTAACCACCTCTTCTGTATAGTCATATCGGTGATTCCGAACCTCTTCTTGGGTAAGATATCCTAACCCTAATCTATATTGGGGATTCAAATAGAGTGAGAGATGAAATACCTAACCTATTTCATGATATAGGTTGTAGTTGTGCCGTAAATAAAGACCTTGTGGACAAATTGAGTTCTATACGAGTCTACCGACAAAAGGTGCGGAATATAAATGTATAGGTTATAGTTTTCAAGGATTTCAATGTCAATTAATGATTTATGACTGACTTGAGTGCTGTCACATGTGCTTAGATGCAATGATTTCCATATATTACATATATATGTGAACAATGTTGAATATAATGCATTCCATGTGTTTGTTGAAATGTGTCAATGAATATGGAATGATGATTTATGCTTGCTAGGTCCATTGATTGAGAATACATGACCGTTGTATGTCTAATAAGTCCTTTGTGAAAGGATTTGCCCTGAAATATGTTATAACTATTTTATTACATGTATGTTAATATGTGTATTGTAAGTGTTTGATAAAATGTCTGAATGAGAGAATGCTTGATGAAATGTATTTAATGAGGTTATTGAGATAGGATTCTCGATTACCTTATTTATAATTATAGTTTCCTTCATATAATCTATCTCGCTACTACGTGATATATAGATGAAATGTCTATGTATGTTAACATGTTGTTCACTCCTCAAGTGTAGGGTTGTGATGTAGTAATAAACTCGCTAAGACCGAGGTCGAATCCCAAGGGACTGAAACTTGTACGTTATCTAAAACTAAGTAGAATTAGAACTAGACTAAGATGAATTCTAAATCAAATAGCAATGTTGGAATAATTGTAGAATAATTAATCTAAAACTTAGAAAAATTCAGAGAAAGGGAACTAGAGATTTAGAGGATCCACTTGTAGAGATTAGGGAGATCTTATGCCTATTCAAAATTCATGGAAATTAACCAAACTGTCATTGATATAGTTTTCAAGGGATGAAAGGTATATGATTAGAATGGATTCCATCACCAAACCATGTCCAGGAGACAAAACAAACAACAGAATTAAACTAATTACCAACCAATCAATGTATGAAGGTTAGGAAGGGTACCGTCATCCGACCATGCCCAGGAGACTATGGTGAACAATAGGGCTTCCTGACGTCATAAACATAAAAAGAAAGGAACATGCTCAAAGCCATTGTAGACCCATTGTAATTTCAGTCACAACAGACCATTAAAGACTAAAAACATTCCCATTAATCAACTGATATCAATATCCATTCAGTCTAAATAAAAAAAAACACAAGCAGCAGATCCTCCCATCACGCTACAAGCTTCACCTCTTAGCCCTAGCTAAGAGGTCTAGCCTGACATGGATGGACTAGATCTCTCCATAAACTAAGAAAATAAATAAACAATAACAAATAAAAACTCTCAAATCTCTCTTTTTCTTTCTCTCTCTTGCAACGTCCCAAGCTGAAGCTCACGTGCTTCCCCTCCTGTTCTCTCTTCTTTCTCCTTTATAAGTGCCAGGGGCGGTGGAGAGAGTCATCTTGGGAAATCGACATTACTTCTGCACTTTGCAATGAACCCGCACTGCGCACGCAGCGAAAAACACACGAACAGTTGCATTTTGCCTGATTTTTAGGATGGTGCACTGCTTCACGTTGTAGCCTAGCTCCATGACTAGGGTCATGGACCCCTTACTGAACTTCTGGACGGTTCAGATCTACCATCTGATCAACGTTGGTGGCCCACCTGGATTGTCTGACGCCTGACTGCGAAATAGAGATTCCGAGCAGTGAAAACAGAGTTACGGATCTTCTTCCGCTGAGGTGTTGGTGCTGGTGGGGCCTATTATCAGTGATTGTTGAGAAATCCACTCCGTTCATTCAACTTAGGTTAGGGGCGTGGCCTCCCTCTAGAGTGAATGGACGGTACAGATCTTGCGAAGGAAGGACGAGTGGGGCCCACTAGTGAAAAATGGACGAATGTTGTCCGTCCACTGCCTTATTTACGCACGGGCTCCGGTCAAAGTCGGTCAAACTAACTTTGGTTTGCAGTGCACGACGCGTGCACTTGTGCACAGTGCACACACCACTCAGGTGGGGTCCTCTGTGATGTCTATAAGAAATCTGCACCAACCATCCTTTTCCTCATCAAATTTAAGACGTTGACAACAAACTTGAAGTATATCCAGATGTCAGGGGGGCCCCAAATCAAGATTTTATAAGCTGATCTTTCAATTTAGGCACTTCCACAGGGATCCGGGAGCTAAAATTCAACGTGTACGGTTAATTTATGGTCCTCAGGCCATGTATGAAGTTTCAAGCTAAACGGATGGTGAGAACCTCATGATCTTGCATTCTGGACATTTTTCAGGGTACTTGAGCTTCAGTTTCTCAGTTTTCTCGGATCTCTGGCGTCGATCTTGGTCCCCTAGAGTCCTTCCCTTGCCTTTGGTGTCATCAGAGCACTAAACCCATGCTTTAAGCTCCCTTTTTCAGTCCATGCTCGTAAAATCACCTTGCAACATAAACACGATAAAACGGTCCATTAAACAGTATCATGCTCGTAAATTCAAAGAATAAATGGGGTCTGATATGCAATATTTGACCCTCAACACATGTACTTTATTTATTTGTTAAAAGACTTAAATGAGATTTATATCTGAATTGGCTACTACATGCTGTTTTGACTTGTGCATATGAATGCCTATTGCATTTGAGTATGATTGGGACTACTACGTAGTCTAGGCAATCGGTAACAATTCCTGTTTAAGTGAACGAATTAGTCTCACCACATTTAATGCGTTTGGTGAATCCGAGTCATATAATAATTATCGACAGTGGTACCATGTCGATAAATTCACCGTACGCTAGTACCAATCAAACTTGTCAAGTAACCTAATTGTCCTATTGCGTGTTTACCATGTATGGATACTACTGCTTGAACATAAGGTACCCCTTAATAATGAAAAGACCTGTCTCAACCATGGTACCACGATCCGCTAAGACTCATGAGCCGGGCATGGTGGTATGGGACACCGTGGTCAAGCTGTCGGCCTACGATGGGGTGACGAACCTCCCCGTAGTGACAAGTGAGCAACCCAAACTCGTGAGCCGAATACAGTGGTATGGGACACTGTATTCAAGTTGTCGGCCTACACTAGCACAGCCTAGCTGTGGTCCCTAGTCAGGTTGGTGACAAGCCTTTGAAAATAGATTGCCAGTTGGTAGGGCGTTAGTGGAGTGACTTCGAGTATGAAATAGGCATACCCCGGTGCAGCCTGGCTATGGTCCCCAGTCAAGTTGGTGATGAGCCTTCAAAAATAGACTGTCAGTTGGTAGGGCATTGGTGGTGTGCCTCGAGTACAAAATAGGCCTATGCTGATGGTGACGAGCCTCACGTAGTGACCTAGAGTGTAACTCTCGAACTTGCCTATCATATGTGATAAACTAGGATTGATGACCCTAGATCATTATTGGTTAATGATATAAATGGAGGTACCTTATCTTCTCAATCCTACTGTATGAAAAGGCCTAAATAAGAACTTGGTAATCATGCTCATGCACCACATTGCATGAGCCTTTTGCGTTGGAGTTGAGCACAGAGGAAGGGGTGTATGCTGCGAGCGTGAGATGAAGTTCGCAGAGGGAGTGCAAGTGAGGGCATGCATCATTAATACATATCATCGTTGCATTAACTAGAGTACTTAAGAATGCTTGATTGTACTGCTTCATCATTATTGCTTGACTGAGTTGATAACATGTTAACCTTTGCTTTATAGCTCCACTGAGTTAATCACTCACTCCCTCGTTCTGGGACGGTGCTTTAAAAACCAACTCGACTCTATCTTAGCTGCAGGTAATGGCGATGCTTACGATGCAGAGCCTGACTATTATGATGACGAGGAGGAGTTCTCCTATAGGCAACTCTCTGGCCGGTGTACATAGACCTAGAGTTGCGCATCGGGGCTATAGGGATATGGATTAGCAAACATTACACTTTATCATTTTGTAAATTTTAAAATTATACATGTAATTATTTAACCTAATAATCCATTCGTACTCTGGGGACTTAAAATCATTTATATGCTTTATATATGTATCACAGTCTTCCGCTTGCACAAATTAACTGTCTCTGGAGTATGATATGTTGTTTTGGTGTATCCCACTCATGTTTAATGCATTAATATGGATAACATTTAATCATCATTATCTATATTGCATAAGTAATGCGTTGGAACTCGGGAGTCGAGCTCCTACTCAACCCTCAATTTTTAGGGTGTTACAAGTTGGTATCAGAGCATGATTTGGATTAAGCTGGACTTGGATTATGGTAACACGATAAGCACTAATGCACTCCGATTTAGGAAGTGGGCAATGGAATTTAGAGACGACATAAGGATCCTAAGGTTTCACTGACTGGCGAGACCGAATACTATAATTTAGTCTATAACATATCTTCGATCACGTGAATCGACCAGGTCACCTCTAGGCCGTCAGCCAATGGGTTTGAGTCGTTAGGGGTCCCATATTTGAGGGCAAGACATGTGCAAATGAGAACACTGTGTGAGACTTCTACCCCCATATACTGTAACGCCGGGGAAAAATCCATACTTGGACTCGAGTACCAACTCGACCCGAAATTGCATAGAATTAATTCCTTTAGAAAATAAGTCTAAGTTAGCTAGCGCAACGCTAGAGTAGCTGGGAAATAGTCCCTGATCACTTTAAATACATTCTATAAGACCCAAATCGAGTAGAACCAATGACTCTATAATACTCTATAACCTCGGGTCAAACTCTAAGCAGGTTTGTTCTCTGGACCACTTTGAAATTTTGTATTAGATCTAGACCGCGCGTCGAAAGTCCGATACCTCCTATCTTAGACCGTTAGAACCGCCTTGTTGGACTTGACAATCACTTCAAAAATCAAGTCCAACCGATAATCACAGGGTATTTCATTGAGCCCGGACTGAAGAGAGTGCGAATAGGGACAGAATTGGAATTTCAGATTCAAATCTGGCACACGACTTGATGTGTCAGTATTAAGCGTTCTGATCGTCAGAATTCAGCCAGATTACACCCTCGGATCAGGAAAAATTTTTATTTCATATCATGAGACTTGCAGCCCTGATCTATGTGCAGTGACCGCTGAACTGAAACTGGTCCGCCACGTGCAATCTGCGAACCCTGCCTGACTGAAAACTTGATGCGTGCTAGATCCGGTACGCATGAGCTTAAGTCCGATCGCATTCGGCCAGGGGACCACCAGAAATGGTCTTTTGCACTGAAACAGCCCCGATTTGGATATGCCCTAAGTAAACTTTGTACCTGAGCCTATTTTGGGCATTTTTAAGCTTATAAAAGGGGTTGAAACCCTCACTCCTCTCTCCCATCTGAATTTGAGAGAAACCCTAGATTGGGAGAGAGAAAAGGTGAGAGTTTGTGAGAGAGATTGGAGGAGAATTTTCTCGCTTTTGCACCACCTGTTGCAAGTGCCTAAGCAACACACTTCCATCACTCAGCCGGCGATTCCTCCGCGTTTTCAGGTAAGAAATAACCCTAGAAGTTGCTGATTTGAGGTTTACTAGGATTCATAGCATGTTAGCTGACGTAACTCGTAAATTAGGTTCTCTTATCGCCGTAGACGAAGCGTATACGCTCCGTTCGAATTTACACATCCATAAGAGACAAGGTGAGGATTTTAGACGCTTTGATTGACAGTTTCCAATGCTTTCAATGTCGTTTAATAGTAGATTATTGACGGCATCGCCGTTTGACATGTACAACATGCTATCCGTTTCCTGTTTTGTAAACCAACGAAGAATATGAGATTTAGAGCATTTTAGTCATTTGTAGGAAGTGCTGATTTCATTCATATTTTGCTGATGTGATTGACATGGTTTGTTATCGCATTAGAATGTTAGGAATAAGTGCATAATTAGTTTGGCGAAGAGATTCGTCTAATTGCGCACTTCGGGTCGACATACTATATGTAGACTTAAGTGTGTAGTGTATGTGTTTGTATAAATGCTTGTATTAGTATGTATTGAATTAAATGATGTTATGAATTAGTTTGAGATTGATTTCTCAATAATATGCTGACATAAATGATTTCCTACATGTTGACTATATGCATAATTTCATTATATGCATGAAATGTATGTGCTTGAAGATTTACTTAAGTTGTATGTTATAACATGTGTTAACATGCTCACATAGTTGTATTTTAATTCCAATACTCTCATATGATTTGCTGATGTGATTTCATAATTGTTGGGACTATACTTAGTCCAGGTAATCGGTAACCGAGCGAATTCGTGGTCGGCTTATCTTGGCCACGAACGACGCGTCGATGAACGCGAGCCGTGTTTTGGAGTTGGCGGCAGTGGTTAGGCCACACGAAGTGTTTTATGCACTTCATGTCGTTCGACTTGAGATGCGATCACGCTAGTCGAGCCCGTCAAGTGACCCGACTGGCCGATGTATGTTCACCCTGCATGAGTCATAACTGCTTGAACCTAGGGTACTGAACTTACCATTGTAAACCCTGTTAACCATGGTACCTTGATCCATGAAGACTCATGAGCCGGGCATGGTGGTATGGGACACCGTGGTCGAGCTATCGGCCTACGCTAGGGCCACAAACCTCCCCGTAGTGATCAGTGAGCACTTAGTCTCGTGAGCAGATTATGGTGGTATGGGACACTATATTCTAGCTGTCGGCCTACACTGATCAGGCGACGAGTCCTTTGTAGTGACCGCGAGCGTATTCTGAGTCTACGGGAGGCGACGACCCTTCAGTAGAAGTAGAGTACAGTAGGCCTGTATTGATAAGGTGATGGGGGAGCGGTGCAACGAGTGCGTGTAACAGCCCTGACAGCCCTTGCAGTGACCTACAAAATATACATCGTATGAGATTACTAGGAGTGACGACCCTAGACAGGATCTATGTTGGGATTGATATAAGGGAAGTACCTTAGTTTTCCAATCCTGCTGTTTGAATGGAATAATAATAACTTGGCAATCATATCACCATTACATTGCATGTGCCTGGAAGATGTGGAGCACTAAGCGGGATGCACGCATGCCACGGACGAAGATGGTGCCGTATGAGGGAGAATATCGGTGAGGGCATCCATCATGTCATATCATATTGCATTAACAACAGTATTAGGATTGTCTGATTTACTGCTTTACTATTATCGCATGATTGATTTGTGAACATGCTAATCTTTGCTCTATGATTTCACTGAGTTGATCACTCATTCCCACGTTACGGGATGGTGTTTGCAACACCCACCTGACCCTGTTTTAGATGCAGGTAATGCTGAGATCTAGGAGGCAGAGCCAGACTTTGATGAGGACCAGGACGAGTTCTCATACATGCAATACCATGATGGCTTTGCTTAGGTGACCTGGGTTGACGGGACTTTATAGTGGGACTCTTTTGGACATTTATTTTTATCATTTACATGTATATGAGACTCAGTGATGTATTCATACTTTAGTGATAGTCGAGATCTACTTTGTTTTTCCATACAATGATATATATATTGTTTAGTCTTCCGCTTGCTTTTATCACTGGATCTGGAGTATGAATTGCAGTTTTGGTATACTTTTACTCATGTGAATGCTTTAACTCAGACAACATTGAATCATAATCATTTTGTTGCATAAGTGACGGTCTGGAACTCGGGAGTTGAGTTTATACACGACCCCTGATTTTCAGGGTGTTACAAGTTGGTATCAGAGCGTGAATAAAAGTATACTGGGCCTGGGTTATGGTCACGCGACATACGCTATCGCTTCCTTTGACTTAGGTGGGTGCGTGAAGGGTCTAGAAACACTTCTAGGATCGCAGATTCGCCAATAGGCGAAGACTATTCGAATCGATCGCGTGATCGAGTCCGTAACGCATCTGGGGTCGCGTAAAGCAACCCGAATAGCTCCTAGGTTGTAGGTGAGTGGGTTAAGACGTTCTTTGAATGATTCTAAACCCGTAAGTGTGAATCCTTCGGCCGTGGGACAACCACGACTCCTGTATTCAATCGTCAGGGCTTAAAAACCCCGTTTCACCAAAAATCTTCAAAATTCTTCCTCCCACCACTCAAATATTCAATTATTTCTGATCCTTTTCATGTTAGGCATCAATCCTAATGTGAAAATAACATAAAATCATACTTTCACAAAATTTTATAGTGAATAGTAAAATTTCATGAAAATTGGCCATAAGACCATTCTAACTTCGCTTTCTTTAGCAAATAATGGGCTAGATGGATGTACTAGATCCTTCTACCCCAAAATCATTTGCTGCATAATAGGGTTTTGTATTCGAGATTGCAGACTGGCCCCGGAAGGCCCCGAACTCATGCTTGGGCCTATATAGGTCAAAATACAATGAACCAAGGTGGGGCCCATAGTTATTTGGGGTCCCTGGACCATGGGGGACCAAACCCATGTGGTCCCATCGCCCGACCAGGGAGATGGTCGGTGATGCATCGCCGGCCACTGTGGTCCGTTTGATGTGTGGTCTGGGATCTGGGGGTATTTTGGGTACTACACACCCCCC
This sequence comes from Magnolia kwangsiensis, assembly GCA_037074715.1. Lineage (NCBI taxonomy): Eukaryota > Viridiplantae > Streptophyta > Magnoliopsida > Magnoliales > Magnoliaceae > Magnolia > Magnolia kwangsiensis. The sequence continues at coordinate 102,905,096 of CM073576.1, read as the reverse complement.
ATGTGTGGTTCGTGTGTAGAAAACTCCAAAATCATGCACTTCCTTTACAAACAGCCATTCCCATAGCTCCATTCTCATTTTTCAGCTGCTATCTCTAAAATTTATGATTCCAAACCACCCCTAAATCCATCCTTGGCCAAAAACAACCACACTCCATCGTTCCTTTGAAGTTTGCAGCCCTCCCTCTTGAAGATTTCATCTTTTGGAGCTCTAAAAACCCTCAAATTGAGCTGAAATCGTGAGGTGCTCCATTCCCCTTTTTTATTTTCATTTCTCCTTGAAAATACATCCTAGGGAAGCTTGAAGCATCCCTCTACAATGCCTAGATCTCCCTTTTCCAGTTTGGGCAGCCATTTCTTGGCATTTTCTTCATCTTCCATGGCTTTTGTTGAAGCCATTTTAGGCCTTTTGTCACTCTCCACCATCCTATCTTTGATGGGTAAAAGAAAAATCGTAGCAGATGAGGCTGGACCAAGTCGCCCTGCTCAATCGAGAAGACCGCGAGGTGGTGCCGCAAGTTCAAACGCCGTCGCAGGTCCAACCACGGCCCGAGAATTCCATACAAAGCGGGATTTGGATCCCCATACTCAACTTGGGCGAGTGATTCTAGCAGAGATGCCTCATGGCCAATACACTGATCGTAAAGTGTTGTTTGAGGCGGACGTGGAAGAATGACTGTTCGGCAAATTTTTGTTGTTCGAGCGCATTGAAGCTGCGTATTGGGGTCCGATCTTTGAAGCTTGTGCTCTTTCTAATGTGAGCACCGTTCGTGCTTTCTATGCTCGTATCCAGAATCCTACACTAGAGCCATTGCAATTCAAAATTCCTTTTAGAAGAGACTGGATGGCTACGATCGATGTGCGGTTGATTGCGCGGCTTCTGAACGTGCCTCTTGGTGATGTTCATCCTAGTGAGAAGAATCTAAGGAGTAGGCGTGAGCGAGATCGCTGTACCAGGTTCCTATGCAGTAATTTGGTTCATGGCAACCTAATAATAGCCTCAAGGCGACGTATATGTCTGATGATTTGTGCCTGCTGCACCATATCTGCACGTTCAATGTGTATCCCAGGTCGATGAATCGCATTGAGTGTATGCACCTTATGGTTGATTTCCTGTATCTGGTGGCCCAGGGAGAGAATATGTGTATGGCCACTTTCATCTTGCGACAGATAATCCTCATAGCGAAGTCAAGAAGAACGTCCGAATCGCTTCCTTTTGGCCGACTGATATGCAAGATCGCGCTTAAGTTTTCCTACAGACTTGGGCCAGAATTGTCAGTTCCAATTCATAGCATTGATGAGTCGACTATGGTCAAGATGAAGATTGGGTCTCAGTACCGTGAGAATCAGCTTGAGGAGGATAGCGAGGATGACTTTGATGATGAGGAGGATCTAAGTGAGGGAGAACCTAGAGCAGAAGTTGAGGAAGAAGTTCAGGAAGAGGCAGAAGAGGAGGCTCAGGATACAGATGAGAGCCCTCCTCCTTCTGCTCAGGCTGCTGGCGATGATCGCATTGCCCGGATTGAGGAGAGCCAGATCGCCTTGCGAAGGAAAGTTCAGGAACTTTGGCTGAAGTCGAGGATGCCAAGGCCATTACGAAGAGGAAATTCGGCAAGGTGACTCGCACCTTGAAGGCGATCCTGTGCTGCTTGCAGGATAAGGGTGCTCCTCCTCCGTCACCCGACTCAGACTAGCGAGATCTATGATGTTGTTATCAGTAGTTACTCATTTCCTGCTTTAAGTTGTGTAAGCTTGTTAAGGCTAGTGCTTTGCTTATGTTGCTGTTGTAATTTTAACTGTCTTAGTTTGTATGTATTTCTCATCATGATGCTTGTAAGGACATATCCCTTGTATTGTGACAATTTTAATTAAATGAAATGCATGAATGCTTTTGACTCTTGTGTGAATGATTGCGGTGCATTTGTGCTATTGAGACTGACAAGGTTGCGCCCTATTTTGAATATAGGGAATGCCGCCTAAGACTACCCAGAGCACGGCTCGGCTTGCATTGAGTGAGCCTATGGATTAGGCTCCTTCGCAATCTGATGCACATGCGGACCCTGCTGTGAGCCTGATTCCTGAGATAGTGTGTGCGTCTCAGCCTACTGTTGGTCTTACAGTTGGACCACCGCCGTTCACACCGCCAGTCAGAGAACCTTATCGTGCGTTTACATCGATGCAGCACACGCCACAGCCTGCTCCACCTCCTGACAGATTTGAGCAGATGATGGCTATGATGCAGCAGCAGCAGCAGCTTCTGACTACTATTGTGGGGACACTAGCTTAGGGTGGGGGTGTGACTCCACCTGCACCGCCTGCGCATCTAACTGAGGATGCTGATACTTATGCCCAGGATGAGGGCATGACTCATCCTGTACCACCTGCTTATCCTGTGGGGAATACCGTAGATACACGAGGCTTGTTAGAGCGATTCCAGCGCTTACAGCCTCCCACTTTTATGGCTTCTCATAGACCCGAGGAGGCCGAGTATTGGCTCGACCGTGTGTCGAAGATACTGCGGATGTTACACTGTACAGAAGCTGAGCAGGTAGAGTTGGCTACGTTCCTGTTTGAGAGAGAGGCCAGCTTGTGGTGGGACAGCGTATTACGGACCGTTGCCACTGACTTTATATGGACATGGGCAGCATTTGAGTTCTGCTTCCACGAGAAGTATTATCCCCAGACGTACAGGCATGACCGGGAGAATGAGTTTCTCCGCCTCAGACAGGGAGCCATGACAGTCACGGAGTATGAGCATCGGTTCACAGAGTTGGACAGATACGTCCCGACTATTTTGGCTGATGAGCAGATGCGCATACGGCGCTTTTCAGAGGGTTTGCGACCGGATATTCGGTCAAAGATGTGCTGCGTGAGCATTCCCTCTTATGCGGAGCTGATTCACATGTCCATGCGGGTAGAGCAGGATGTGGATCGACTTGCGCGATCTCGTGGCCCTATTGCTCCTAGGCCACGATCAGACTTACCAGACAGGCCCTTCGCGGCCAAGAGGTCTCGCGTCGACCCTCTTACTCGGGCTACAGCGCCAGCACCACCGTTTCGACGCCCCGAGTTATCATGTACATACTGTGGGAGGACGGGTCATTCGGCTCAGAGTTGTTTTACTCAGATGCCGAAGAGTGGGTTCTCGCCGCCGCAAAAGATTGACCGTGCATGTCCACAGGCGATATCAGCACCGCCTATACGGTTAGCTCCTGCGCACCCTTCTTTTAGACCTCCGGTATCGCAGATCAGGCAGCCTCTACGGCCCATGGCGCAGCAGCCGAACCGGCCACAGTAGGAACGGGTTCATGCATTGACAGCTGAGGCAGCTGCGACACCGACTTCTCAGCATTCGGCCTTCGAGGTCACTGCCCATATTGGAGGTATTCCTATTCTCGTGATGGTGGACACTGGATCCATGATTTCTTTGATATCACATGCCATAGTCAGACGCATTAGGTTACAGACTATTATTATGGATAGGGTGCGAGTCCTTGCAGCTCATGGGGATTATTCAGATGTCACCCAGATGTGTGAGGGTTTTTTGGTGGATCTGGGAGGCAAGACGATGGCTATTGATCTTGTCGTCGACCCCTCTCTTGTTTATCTCGATGTCATTCTTGGCATGGATTGGTTGACTGCAGCGAGGGTCGAGATTGACTGCGAGACTCGTATAGTGACTGTGTACGAGCCAGAGGGTGCATCCTTCATATTTCCAGTGCGGGTAAATCTCCCTTTCCGCATACTTAGTTACACTACTTTGCTGCGAGACGCTGGTGCCCAGATACTTGAGCATAAGCCAGTCGTTTGCGAGTTTGGAGATCTGTTCAAGAAGATCCCTGGCTTGCCGCCCCGACGAGAGATCGATTTTACTATCGATCTGGTGCCTGGTTCCTCTCCCTTCTCACTGCCGACGTATCGCATGGCACCGTATGAGATGGAGGAGTTGAGGACGCAGATTGATGGTCTGCTGGAGCTTGGCCTTATACGGCCTAGTGTGTCTCCTTGGGGAGCACCGGTCTTGTTCGTGAGGAAGAAGGATGGTTCGATGCGATTGTGTATTGATTATCGCAGGCTGAATCAGATCACGGTGAAGAACAAGTACCATTTACTCAGGATCGATGACTTGTTTGATCAGTTGAGAGGAGCGCAGTACTTCTTGAAGATTAATCTTCAGTCAGGATATCATCAGTTGCGCATCAGGGATGAGGACGTGCAGAAGACATCATTCAGGACCAGTTTTGGCCACTACGAGTTCCTTGTGATGTCGTTCGGTCTTACGAACGCACCAGCCGTGTTCATGGATCTGATGAACCGGGTATTTCGGCCTTTCCTCTATCGATTCGTCATTGTATTCATTGACGACATTTTGGTGTACTCCAGGAGTCGAGAGGAGCATGAGGAGCACTTGCGTTTGGTCCTGGATACGCTCAGATAGCATTAGTTGTTCGCACAATATAAGAAGTGTGACTTCTGGAAGCAGGAAGTGAAGTTCCTGGGACACGTGGTGTCCAAGGATGGCATGGCAGTTGACCTGTCTAAAGTAGCTGCGGTTCAGGACTGGGAGCATCCTGGTTCTGTCACTGAGGTAAGGAGTTTCTTGGATCTCGCTGGCTACTATCGGCGCTTCATACAGGACTTCTCGAAGATTGCGAGACCCTTATCTCAGTTGACACGGAAGGACGTGGAGTTCTCCTGGAATGACGAGGCAGAGTCAGGTTTTCGGGAGCTGAAGGACAGACTTACGTCCGCCCCTGTGCTAGTATTACCAGAGCAAGGGGTTAGATATACTATATATACTGACGCGTCTAGCGTTGGTTTGGGTTGTGTCCTTATGTAGAGGGACAGGGTAGTTTCGTATGCCTCGAGACAATTAAGGAAGCACGAGGAGAATTACCCTTCACACGACCTAGAGTTGGCAGCTGTCATATTCGCACTGAGACTCTGGAGACATTACCTCTACGGAGAGGAGTTCGAGCTCTTTTGCGACCACAAGAGCCTCAAGTACATATTCAAGCAGCGAGACTTGAATATGAGGCAGCGGCGATGGATGGAGACATTGAAGGACTTCAAGTTTGAAGTCTCTTACCATCCTGGGAAGGCAAACCTTGTGGCTGACGCATTGAGCCGCAAGAAGGCGACAGAGTTTGTGGCTCCGCTGATGGTTGCTGAGTGGGATATGGTTGAGTTTTTACGAGACTTTGAGCAGAAACTCACCGTAGAGGAGCCGTATGAGTTCATCGCATATGTACAGGTGCAATCTCAGATCGATGACCGGGTCATCGAGGCGCAGAGGCTGAGCTTCGAGAGCAGGCCAGTGATGATGCTGACGCCGAGTGGCGAGTTAGTATGGATGGAGGCTGACGATATCGTGGCCGCCTATTCATCCCAGATGTCCCTGACTTGAGACGAGAGATTCTCGAGGCTGCGCATTGTACCAGACTTTCTATGCATCCAGGCAGTACGAAGATGTATCGCGACGTGAAGAAGATGTATTGGTGGGAAGCTATGAAGACCCACATAACAGAGTTCGTGTCCCATTGTCTCACTTGTCCGCAGGTGAAGGCAGAGCATCGCCAACCACCTGGACTTTTACAGCCTATGCCAATTGCAGAGTGAAAGTGGGATTTCATTTCCATGGACTTCATTTCAGGGCTGCCGAAGACGAGGAAGGGACATGATTCCATTTGGGTGATCGTCGACCGTCTGACGAAGTCGGCGCACTTCCTACCGATCAGAGTTACGAACTCTGCAGATGAGATGGCTAGACTGTACATCAGAGAGATTGTCCGTCTGCATGGAGTTCCTTTGGAGATCGTGTCGGACAGAGACACGCGGTTCACTTCTATTTTCTAGACTCGCATTCAGGAGGCTATGAGTGTAAAGTTGAAGTTCAGTACTGCTTTCCACCTACAGACGGACGGACAGACGGAGCGGGTGAACCAGATCTTAGAGGACATGTTGCGAGCTTACGCATTGGACTTCAAGGACAGTTGGGATGATTGTCTTGCATATGCTGAGTTTGCGTACAACAACAGCTTTCAGGCGAGTATCGTTATGGTACCTTATGAGGCGCTGTATGGGCGACCTTGTCGCGCACCGCATTGCTGAGTAGAGGTCGGTGAGCATAGCTTGATTGGCCCAGAGTTGGTGTAGGTGACGTCAGAGAAGATTGATATTATTAGACGTCGGCTTCTCACAGCGCAGAGCAGACAGAAGAGTTATGCCGATACGAGACGGAGGCCACTAGAGTTCACAGTTGGGGATCATGTGTTTTCGCGAGTTTTTCCTATGAAGGGAGTCCTTCGGTTCGGGAAGAAGGGAAAGCTGGCACCGCGATTCATTGGTCCATTCCAAATCCTCGATCGTGTGGGAGTAGTGACATACCGATTGGCTTTACCCACGCCTCTCGCGAGCGTTCACAACGTATTTCATGTTTCTATGCTGAAGAAGTACGTTTCCGATCCTTTCCATATCATCAGATGGGAGCAGGTGCAGTTAGGAGGGGATGTTACTTATATCCTGCGACCGACACGTATCCTAGACAGGAAGGAGTAGGTACTGCGTAACAAGGTGATTCCCCTTGTGAAGGTATTGTGGACACATCACTCTGAGGAAGAGGCTACCTGGGAGACAGAAGCTGAGATCAGAAAGAACTACCCACAGCTTCTCGAGGAGTACGAAAAGGTTCAAATTTCAAGGATAAAATTATTTGTTAAGGGGGGTAGATTGTAACGCCCGGGAAAAATCCATACTTGGACTCGATTACCAACTCGACCCGAAATTGTGTAGAATTAATTCCTTTAGAAAATAAGTCTAAGTTAGCCAGCGCAACGCTAGAGTAGCTGGGAAATAGTCCCTGATCACTTTAAATACATTCTACAAGACCCAAATCGAGTAGAACTAATGACTCTATAATACTCTATAACCTCGGATCAAACTCTAAGCAGGTTTGTTCTCTGGACCACTTTGAAATTTTGTATTGGATCTAGACCGCGCGTCGAAAGTTCGATACCTCCTATCTTAGACCGTTAGAACCGCCTTGTTGGACTTGACAATCATTTCGAAAATCAAGTCCAACCGATAATCACAGGCTATTTCATTGAGCCCGGACTGAAGAGAGTGAGAATAGGGACAGAATTGAAATTTTAAATTCAAATCTGGCACACGACTTGACATGTCAGTATTAAGCGTTCTGACCGTCAGAATTCAGCCAGATTACACCCTCGGATTAGGAAAAATTTCTATTTCATATCATGAGACTTGCAGCCCTGATCTACGTGCGGTGATCGCTGGACTGAAACAGGTCTGCCACGCACGATCTGCGAACCCTACCGGACTGAAAACTTGATGCGTGCTAGATCCGGTACGCATGAGCTTAAGTCCGATCGCATTCGGCCAGGGGACCACCAGAAATGGTCTTTTGCACCGAAACAGCCCTGATTTGGATATGCCCTAAGTAAACTTTGTAGCTGAGCCTATTTTGAGCATTTTTAAGCTTATAAAAGGGGTTGAAACCCTCACTCCTCTCTCCCATCCGAATTTGAGAGAAACCCTAGATTGGGAGAGAGAAAAGGTGAGAGTTTGTGAGAGAGATTGGTGGAGAATTTTCCCACTTTTGCACCACCTGTTGCAAGTGCCTAAGCAACACACTTCCATCACTCAGCCGGCAATTCCTCCGCGTTTTCAGGTAAGAAATAACCCTAGAAGTTGCTGATTTGAGGTTTACTAGGATTCATAGCATGTTAGTTGACGTATCTAGTAAATTAGGTTCTCTTATCACCGTAGACGAAGCGTATACGCTCCGTTCGAATTTACACATCCATAAGAGACAAAGTGAGGATTTTAGACGCTTTGATTGATGGTTTCCAACGCTTTCAATGTCGTTTAATAGTAGATTATTGACGGCATCGCCGTTTGACATGTACAACATGCTATCCGTTTCCTATTTCGTAAACCAACGAAGAATATAAGATTTAGGGCATTTTAGTCATTTGTAGGAAGTGCTCATTTCATTCATATTTTTCTGATGTGATTGACATGGTTTGTTGTCGCATTAGAATGTTAGGAATAAGTGCATAATTAGTTTGGCGAAGAGATTCACCTAATTGCGCACTTCGGGTCGACATACTATATGCAGACTTAAGTGTGTAGTGTATGTGTTTGTATAAATGCTTGTATTAGTATGTATTGAATTAAATGATGTTATGAATTAGTTTGAGATTGATTTCTCAATTAATATGCTGACATAAATGATTTCCTACATGTTGACTATATGCATGATTTCATTATATGCATGAAATATATGTGCTTGAAGATTTACTTAAGTTATATGTTATAACATGTGTTAACATGCTCACATGGTTGTATTTCAATTCCAATACTCTCATATAATTTGCTGATGTGATTCCATAATTGTTGGGACCATACCTAGTCCAGGCAGTCGGTAACCGAGCGAATTCGTGGTCGGCTTATCTTGGCCACGAACGACGCATCGATGAACGCGAGCCGTGTTTTGTAGTTGGCGGCAGTGGTTAGGCCACACGAAGTATTTCACGCACTTCATGTCGTTCGACTTGAGATGCGATCGCGCTAGTCGAGCCCGTCAAGTAACTCGACTGGCCGATGTATGTTCACCCTGCATGAGTCATAACTGCTTGAACCTAGGGTACTGAACTTACCATTGTAAACTCTGTTAACCATGGTACCTTGATCCACGAAGACTCATGAGCCGGGCATGGTGGTATGGGACACTGTGGTCGAGCTTTCGGCCTACGCTGGGGCCACAAACCTCCCCGTAGTGACCAGTGAGCACCTAGTCTCGTGAGCAGATTATGGTGGTATGGGACACTATATTCTAGCTGTCGGCCTACATTGATCAGGCGACGAGTCCTTTGTAGTGACCGAGAGCGTATTCTGAGTCTACGGGAGGCGACGACCCTTCAGTAGCAGTAGAGTATAGTAGGCCTGTATTGATAAGGTGATGGGGGAGCGGTGCAACGAGTGCGTGCAACAGCCCTGGAAGCCCTTGCAGTGACCTACAAAATATACATCATATGAAATTACTAGGAGTGACGACCCTAGACAGGATCTGTGTTGGGATTGATATAAGGGAAGTACCTTAGTTTCCCAATCCTGCTGTTTGAATGGAATAATAACAACTCGACAATCATATCACCATTACATTGCATGTGCCTGGAAGATGTGGAGCACTGAGCGGGATGCACACATGCCGCGGATGAAGATGGTGCCGTATGAGGGAGAATGTCGGTGAGGGCATCCATCATGTCATATCATCTTGCATTAACAACAGTATTAGGATTGTCTGATTTACTGCTTTACTATTATCGCATGTTTGATTTGTGAACATGCTAATCTTTGCTCTATGATTCCACTGAGTTGATCACTCATTCCCACGTTACGGGATGGTGTTTGCAACACCCACCAGATCCTGTTTTAGATGCAGGTGATGCTGAGATCCAGGAGGCAAAGGAAGACTTTGATGAGGACCAGGACGAGTTCTCATACATGCAGTACCATGATGGCTTTACTTTGGTGACCTGGGTTGACGGGACTTCATAGTGGGACTCTTTTGGACATTTATTTTTGTCATTTACATATATATGAGACTCAGTGATGTATTCATACTTTAGTGGCAGTCGAGATCTACTTTGTTTTTCCATACAGTGATATATATATTGTTTAGTCTTCCGCTTGCTTTTATCACTGGATCTGGAGTATGAATTGCAGTTTTGGTATACTTTTACTCATGTGAATGCTTTAACTCAGACAACATTGAATCATAATCATTTTGTTGCATAAGTGACGGTCTGGAACTCGGGAGTTGAGTTTATACACGACCCCCGATTTTCAGGGTATTACATATACGCTATCCACTACTGGAACCTCTACAGTTCTCTATCCCAGTGGGAAGCCGGGAAGCTATTGTCGATGTAGACTTAATAGCCCGAGTCATTGGGATGCCGCGTCGAGAGGTGCATGTTAGTAAGAAGAACCTCAGGAGCATGCGTGAAAGAGATCACAGCACGTGATTCCTTTATGTCCGATCGGTCCACTGGAATAGAGGTAATCGCCTCCTAGTGTCCAAGATGACTCATGACTTCTTCCCGATCCACCATATCTTCACGTACAATGTGTATCCCTGATGGAACAATCGCAGCGAGTGCACGCATCTAATGGTAGACTTTCTTTACTGAGCTGGGCAGGGAGATAAGCTATGCCTACCTACGTATGTACTACTACTGATGGTTCAGACCGCACGCTCTCTTGGGACAACCATTTTACTCCCATTCGGTCGGCTTATATGCAAGCTTGCACGTGAATTTAGCTACAGACTGGGTGCAGAAATTACTGCACTGATCCATTTCATCAACAACACTACTCTCAACAACATGAATATTGGGCCATGACAACGTCAAGCCCGACTCGATGAGAGTGAGGATGAGACGAAGAGTGAAGAGGAAGAGAATGATGAAGAAGGATAAAATGAAATAGAGGAAGAAAGCATTAAAGAGGAAGAGTAGGAAGAGGAGGCCCAAAACAATGATGAGGGCTCTCCTCCTGCTACACATGACAACGACAGTAATCGGGCTACTTTAGACGCCCGTTTGGCTCAAATTGAGGAGGGCCAGGTTACCCTATGACTAGAGGTTAGAGAGACCAAAGCCAATCTTGAAGAGAGTCAGGCCTACGCAAAATAAAAGTTTAAAAAGGGGTCTCGCACCTTGAAGGCCCTCTTGTGCTGCATACGGGACAAGGGTACCCCTCCTCCATCACCAGATTCAGACGACTAGACATGTGTGTGGTTGTCTTCTAGTTTGCTTGTTGTTAGTCTTCTTTTGTACTGGCCCTAGTAGGCCTGTTTGTTGTTGGTATGTTTTAATGTTGAAAACCTTGCTTAAATGAGCTCACATGCATCTTCCGTCATAATCCATGTAATACTACATCTCATGTATTGTGACGATTTTGGTTAAATGAAATGCATACAGCTCCTTTCACCATGAAATAAGTAGAATTCCTGAGAAATTGAGCGATGTTATGTTAAATCTTACACGGGTTGCACCCTATGTCGTGTATAGGGGATGCCACTTAAGGCCACTCGGAGTATGGCACATCATACACTTGGCGAATCGAGTGACGGGGCATCTCCCCTAAATGATAGCCATACGGACCCTAGCTTAGGCTCGGACTTTGAGATGATACCGAATTCATAACCGGCCACTAGCCCCGCCAATGGGCCAATACCTTATGCACCACCGGTTCCCGAAGAGAACCATGCGTCCACATTGACGCCACACATACCTCAGTCGGCTCCTCCTTCTAATAGGTTGGAGCAGATGATACTCTTAATGCAACAACAACAGTTTTTTGCCACCATAACAGGGGCCCTTGCCCAGAATATGAGTGTGGTTTTGCCTGCATCACCTTCGCACCCTGCTGGGAATATGAATACCAGTGGACTTTTTGAGAACCTTCAGTGTTTCCATCCTCCCACTTTTGCTGGTACTCACAGACCCAAGGAGGCTGATTACTGGCTAGATCATGTCTCTAAGATGTTGAAGCTGCTGCACTGCACTGAGGCAAAATAAGTTAAGCTAGTCACCTATATGTTTGAGAATGAGGCTAGTTTATGGTGGGACAATATCCTAGAACAGTTCCCGTAGGACACGTGTGGACATGGGATGCATTTGAGACACGCTTCCATGGGAAGTTCTTCCCCCTCACATACCTCAATTAAAAGGAGGGTGAGATTCTTCACCTCCGATAAGGAGGGATGACCATGTCAGAATATGAGAATAAATTCACGGAGCTAGCCAGATATGCTCCTTTGATCCTAATAGATGAGCCGATGAAAATGCGGCATTTTCAGATGGATTGTGGCCCGATATCCGTACTAGGATGAGTTGCGCTAGCATTCCCAATTAAGCCGAGCTAGTCAACTTGTCTCTATGAGTTGAGCAACATAATGACGAAGTTTCTCGGACAAGCAACCCAATGGGCCCAAGGCCTCATCCCGAATTACAACATTGGCCAGTCCTAGGTAGAAGGCCACATGTAGACTCGCCTCCCAGGCCCATGGCTTCGTCGACCCAGCAAAGACGAGCGAAACGTTGGTGTATATATTGCAGCAAGGGAGGACAGATTGACCCCTTCTGTTTTACTAAGATGAAAGACAATGGTATCACGCCACCTCAAAAGATCAACCGTCAGCCACCGCATGATATAGTGACTCCACCTCCATGTTCTACACCACCATCGCAGTTACTTTACAGACCACTTGTACCCTGAAATAGGTCACCTCAACGACTTATGTCAGCGTAACCAAATCATCCTCAACAAGCCCATGTGCATGCAGTTACAGCCGAAACACCTGAGTCAGCAACTGCAGTGCCTTTGGCCTTTGGGGTCACTGCCCACATTCAAGTTACACCCGTATTCATATTAGTAGACACTGGGTCTATTAAACCAATTCATATGAAAAATAAGCCTAACAATGGATTAATATAAAAATTATAAAAATAGTTTGGTAACTAGAGGTGACAAATATGTTCTAAATAATAGAAGGGTTGAAACGAAAAATTTCTACAACTTCGAGTCACCAATAGACTGGTCATACCTTTTCATATTAAAGTTTAGTATTTAGTGTCTATTTAGGAAATATTTATAATCATAGTAGAAATTATCCTATGATTAAATTTGATTATATGTAAAGGTATATATATTTTTAGTTGTTTTTGTATAGTTAAATTAGGACCCTTGGGTAGGATTGAGTTTTATAGTTTTATACTCCATAGGCCCATGTTAGAGGCAAACTATAGTAAAATATTATAAGTTTCTAATTCACTTGTAAATTCCAAATTCATACCGCATCAAGGAGATGTCCCTCTTCTTTCCTTTCCCGTGGCCTCATGTTGCTAACATTCCAAATTTCTGGAATATCTTAAAACTCTTAACTCTTCCTTCCCTCCCGAAGTTAATGAAACCGAAGTACAATTTTCCTGTAACCCCCTAGTCGTATGATCGAAATGGTGACATACAAATCTACTTTAGGAGATTGAAAACCCTTCTAGTATAGCCTTTTGACTATAAGCACCATAGAAGAACTTATTATCCGCCACGTTAAACATAGGTTAAATAAGAACTCTCGTTGAACAAGACCCAAAGGATAACCTTATAAGCATGAGGCTTGAATCTCCTAATGAATTATAATACTCCTTAAATACTTAGGATGATCAGTTTTCAGAATTTCAAAACCATATCCTTACGAGGTATTCTCGGCTTAACTCAATTCTCAATCATGAGTGATTACCAAAGGACTCACAACTTTGACTGAGCAGAAGACCAGGATCCATCAGCATTAGGAAGGGATATAACGAGTTGTCTGTCCTGGTCAGGCGAGCAATCGATGTATTGAATTTGAGCCTACCACAACTGTCTTTCCGTATTGGCCCAATCATAAAGAGTATATTATACCACCCTTTGATAAACTTTATCATCAAACACTTAACACAATAATAATAATGATTTGGACATTTATTTTCAAACCTTAAAGGTAGAAACTTTTAAGGGGGGTAGATCAATATGAGGTAGGTTGATGTAGTTATTATATACCCTAACACGTATAGAAACTTAAAACCAACAACACTAAGCAAAATGAAATAATAAAACCTTTACGTATTACCCTTAGCTAATTTTGAGGATGAAATTATTTTTAAGGGGGGTAGATTGTAACGTCCCAGATTTTTTCTAACTTGGCAATAGACGTCCTTAGGACTGGGTCGATCATAACACCTTATTAACTTCTCAGAACTCAATCCCAAAGTCTAAAATTCCATTTCAACCCATTTCCTTCAAAATCTTACCTTTCACCACCTTATTCTTCAAACTTTTCTAAGTACCTTCATATTTAACACTAATCCTAAAGTATAAATGATGAAGAATAATACTTAAAATAAATTTTACTATAAATAGTAAATATATAAATAAAATGGGATTTTGTTCATTAAATTTATGGAATCTCACAAAATAAATAGGTTATTTGCATAGATCAGCTTCTCGTACCCCAAAATCATATATTGCATGTTGAATAACTCATCACCCGTTTAAAAAATCACAGGGCAAAACAACACAACGGCGACGCCCGGGAGGAGAAACCGCCAGGTCGGCGGCGCACTGCCGGAGCACCAAGCTCTGGTGGACCCTCACTGCACATTTTCTACACTTTTTGACCGACTTCAAAATGTCATATCTCCCTCGTTATAACTAAGATTTTAGTGATTCAAAAGCCAAATTGAAGCTTGATAAGTCTGATTTCATATAAAAATAAGTAAAAAATATAATAAAAATTTTAATATAGTTATATCTGGGTTGAGGTGAAAACTGTCCAAAACTTATTAGTTAGGGCAACTGCTACTTCTAGAATTTTTTGAATTTTTCTACAAGACAAAATATAATGAAATTTAGTGAAAATGAAGTAAACTTAATGACAAACTACTAAAAAAATAATTAAAATAATATACTAACTAAAAGTACCAAAAAGGAGCATAAAACTGCCCTAGGACCTTATTCTATCATAATTAGGGCAGAATTTGATTAAGTACTTGTAACGCCCGTGAAAAATCCATACTTGGGCTCGAGTACCAACTCGACCCGAAATTGCGTAGAATTAATTTCTATGGAAATTAAGCGTAAGTTAGCTAGCGCAATGCTAGAGTAGTTGGAAAATAGTCCCTGATCACTTTAAATACGTTCTACAAGACCCAAATCGAGTAGAACAAACGACTCTATAATACTCTATAACCTCGGACCAAACTCTAAGCAGGTTTGTTCTCTGGACCACTTTGAATCTTTGTATTGGATCTAGACCACGCGTCGAAAGTCTGATACCTCCTATCTTAGACCGTTAGAACCGCCTAGCTGGACTTGACACTCATTCTGAAAATCAAGTCAAACCGATAATCACAGGCTATTTCATTGAGCCCGGACCGAAGAGAGTGCGAATAGGGACAGAATTGGAATTTTAAATTCAAATCTGGCACACGACTTGACGCGTCAGTAATGAGCCTTCTGACCATCAGAATTCATCCAGATTACACCCTCGGATTAGGAGAAATTTCTATTTTATATCATGAGACTTTCAGCCCTGATCTACGTGCGGTGACCGCTGAACTAAAACTGGTCCGCCACGTGCGATTTGCAAACCCTGCTGGACTGAAAACTTAATACGTGCTAGATCTGGTATGCATGAGCTTAAGTCCGATCACATTCGACCAGGGGACCACCAGAAAATATCTTTTGAAGCGAAACAGCCCCGAATTGGATATGCACTAAGTAAACTTCGTTTCGGAGCCTGTTTTTGCCGTTTTTAAGCTTATAAAAGGGGTTGAAACCCTCATTCCTCTCTCCCATCCGAAATTGCAAAAACCCTAGATTTGGGAGAGAGAAAAGGTGAGAGTTTGAGAGAGAGAGTAGAAGGGATTTTTCTCGCCTTCATGTCGCTTGTTGCACGTGCTTCAACAGCTCATCCCAATCACCTGGCTGGTGATTCCTCCACTTTTTCAGGTATGAAACAACCCTAGAAGTTGCTGATTTAGGGTTTACTAGGATTCATAGCGTGTTATCTAACGTACTTCGTAAAACAGGTTCTCTTACTGCCGTAGACGAAGTGTATACGCTCCGTTCGAAATCACGAGTCTACAAGAGACTAGGTGAGGATTTTAGACGCTTTGATTGACGATTTCCAACGCTTTCAATGTCGTTTAATAGTAGATTATCGACGACATCACCGTTTGGCATGTACAACATGCTATCCGTTTCCTGTTTTGTAAATCAATGAAGAAGATGAGATTTAGGGCATTTTAGTCATTTGTAGGAAGTACTGATTACATTCATATTTTGCTGATGTGATTGACATGGTTTGTTGTCACATTAGGAAGTTAGGAATACGTGCATAATTAGTTTGGCAAAGAGATTCGCCTAATTGCGCACTTCGGGTCGACATACTATATATAGACTTAAGTGTGTAGTGTATGTGTTTGTATAAATGTTTGTATTAGTATGTATTGAATTAAATGATGTTATGAATTAGTTTGAGATTGATTTCTCAATTAATATGCTGATCTAAACGATTTCCTACATGTTGACTATATGCATGATTTCATTACATGCATGAAATGTATGTGCTTGAAGATTTGCTTAAGTTGAATGTTATAACATGTGTTAACATGCTCACATGATTGTATTTCAATTCCAATACTCTTACATAGATTGATGATGTGATTCCATAATTGTTTGGGACTAGACTTAGTCCAGGCAGTCGGTAATCGAGCGAATTCGTGGCTGGCTGGTCTTAGCTACGAACGACGCGTCGATGAACGCGAGTTGTGTTTGGAGTTAGCGGCAGTGGTTAGGCCACGCGAAGTGTTTTACGCACTTCATGTCGTTCGACTTGAGATGCGATCACGCTAGTCGAGCCTGTCAAGTAACCCGACTGACCGATGTATGTTCCCCCTTTATGAGTCATAACTGCTTGAACCTAAGGTACTGAACTTACCATTGTAAACCCTGTTAACCATGGTACCTTGATCCACGAAGACTCATGAGCCAGGCATGGTGGTATGGGACACTGTGGTTGAGCTGTCGGCCTACGCTGGGGCCACAAACCTCCCCGTAGTGACCAGTGAGCACCTAGTCTCGTGAGCAGATTATAGTGGTATGGGACACTATATTCTAGTTGTCGGCCTACACTTATCAGGCGATGAGTCCTTTGTAGTGACCGCGAGCGTATTCTGAGTTTAAGGGAGGCGACGACCCTTCAGTAGCGGTAGAGTACAGTAGGCCTGTATTGATAAGGTGATGGGGGAGCGGTGCAACGAGTGCGAGCAACAGCCCTGACAGCCCTTGCAGTGATCTACGAAATATACATCGTATGAGATTACTAGGAGTGACGACCCTAGACAGGATCTGTGTTGGGATTGATACAAGGGAAGTACCTTAGTTTCCCAATCCTGCTGTTTGAATGGACTAATAACAACTCGAAAATCATATCACCATAGCATTGCATGTGCCTGGAAGATGTGGAACACTCTAGGGAGTGTGGCATGCCGCGGTCCTAAGATGTTGCCGTATGAGGGAGATCGTCGGTGAGGGCATACATCACGTCATGTCATCTTGTATTAACAACAGTATTAGGATTGTCTGATTTACTGCTTTACTATTATCGCATGATTGATTTGTGAACATGCTAATCTTTGCTCTATGATTCCACTGAGTTGATCACTCACTCCCACGTTACGGGATGGTGTTTGCAACACCCACCAGACCCTGTTGTAGATGCAGGTGAGTCTGAGATTCAGGAGGCAGAGCCAGACTTCGATGAGGACCAGGACGAGTTCTCGTACATGCAGTATCATGATGGCTTTGCATAGGCGACCTGGGTTGATGGGACTTCTGTGGGACTATTTTAAACATTTGATTTTGTTCATGTATATGTATATGAGACTCAGAGATGTATTCATACTTTAGAGACAGGTGAGATCTACTTTATTTTTCCTTACAGTGATATATATATTGTTTAGTCTTTCGCTTGCTTTTATTACTGGATTTTGAGTATGAATTGCAGTTCTGGTATACTTTTACTCATGTGAATGCTTTAAATCAGACAACATTGAATCATAATCATTTTTGTTGCATAAGTGACGGTCTGGAACTCGGGAGTTGAGTTTATACACGACTCCCGATTTTCAGGGTGTTACAAGTTGGTATCAGAGCATGAATAAGAGTATACTGGGCCTGGGTTATGGTCTCACGACATACGCTGTCGCTTCTTTTGACTTAGGTGGGTGCGAGAAGGGTCTAGAAATATTTCTAAGATCGCAGATTCACCAATAAGAGAAGTCTATTTGGATCGATCGTATGATCGAGTCTGTAACGCATCTCGGGTCGCGTAAAGCAACCCGAATAGCTCCTAAGTCGTAGGAAGTCGAGTTGAGACATTCTTTGAATGATTTTAAACCCGTAAAAATAAATCCTTGGGCCGTGGGACGACCACGACTCCTGTATTCAATCGTCAGGGCTTAAAAACTCCGTTTCACCAAAAATCTTCAAAATTCTTCCTCTCACCACTCCAATCTTCATTTCTTTCTTATCCATTTTATGTTAGGTATCAAACCTAATGTGAAAATAACATAAAATAATACTTTCACCAAATTTTACAGTGAATCATAAAATTTCATGAAAAATGGCCATAAGGCCATTCTAACTTCACTTTCTTTAGCAATTAAGTGTCTAGATGGATGTAATAAATCCTTCTACCCCAAAATCATATGCTGCATGATAGGGTTTTGTATTCGGAATTGTGGATTGGTCCCGGAAAGCCCCGAACACATGTTTGGGCCTATGTAGGTCAAAATACTATGAACCAAGGGTTGAACCGTATATATCTGGGGTCCTTGGACCATGGGGGACCAAACCCATCTGGTCCCACCGGCCGGATGCATCACCGGTCGGCGATGCATCGCCGTACAGGTGGGCCCACTTGAAGCAATTTTCGGGCACACGCCCTTAAATGCTATGTACACACCCCCCATACATGTCCCGTCCAAAGAAAACCCCTAAAACTTGCCTCTCCTTCACAAACAGCCCTCCCCGTAGCCCTATTTGCATTTTCCAGCAACGATCTCCAAATTTTGTGATTCCAAACCACCCCTAGATCCATCCTTGGCCAAAAATGACCACCCTCCATTGTTCCTTTGAAGTTGGCAACCCTCCCTCTTGAAGATTTCATCATTTGGAGCTCCAAAAATCCCCAAATCGAGCTGAAATCGTGAGGTCCTCCATTCCACTTTTTCATTTTCATTTCTCCTTGAAAATACATCCTTGGGAAGCTTGAAGCATCCCTCTACGACGCCTAGATCTCCCTTTTCCAGATTAGACAGCCACTTCTCCACATTTTCTTCATTTTCCATGGCTTTCGTGGAAGCCATTTTAGGCCTTTTATCACTCTCCTCCATCTTATCTTTGATGGGTAAAAGGAAGACTGCAGTAGACGAGGCTGGGCCAAGTCACCCTGCTCAATCGAGAAGACCACGGGATGGTGCCGCAAGTTCAAGCGCCGCCACAGGTCCAGCTACAGCTCTAGAGTGCCGTACAAAGCGGGATTTGGATCCCCATACTCACCTTGGGTGAGTAATTCTATCAGAGATGCCTTACGGTCAATACACTGATCACAAAGTGTTGTTTGAGGCAGACGTGGAAGGGCGACTGTTCGGTGAATTTTTGTTGTTCGAGCGCATTGAAACTGCGCATTGGGGTCCGATCTTTGAAGCTCGCGCTCGTGCTAATGTGAGCACCGTTCGTGCCTTCTATGCTTGTATCCAGAATCCTACCTTGAAGCCATTGCAGTTCAAAATCCCTTTTGGTAGAGATCGGATGGCTACGATTGATGTGCGACTGATTATCCAGAATCCTACCTTGGAGCCATTGCAGTTCAAAATCCCTTTTGGTAGAGATCGGATGGCTACGATTGAACGTGCCTCTTGGTGATGTTCATCCTAGTGAGAAGAATCTGAGGAGCAGGCGTGAACGAGATCGCCGCACCAGGTTTCTGTGCGGTAAGTTGGTTCCATGGCAGTCTAATAATAGCCTCAAGGCGACGTATATGTCTGATGATTTGCGCCTGCTGCACCATATCTGCACGTACAATGTTTATCCCAGGTTGACGAATCGCATTGAATGTACACGCCTTATGGTCGATTTCTTGTATCTGGTGGCCAGGGAGAGAGCGTATGTATGGCCACTTTCATCTTGCGACAGATAATCCTTATAGCCAAGTCAAGAAGAACATCTGAATCGCTTCCTTTTGGTCGACTGATATGCAAGATCGCGCTTGAGTTTGCCTACAGACTTGGGCCGAAATTGCCAGTTTCGATTCATAGCATTGACGAGTCGACTATGGTCAAGATGAAGATTAGGTCTCAGTACCGTGAAAATCAGCTTGAGGAGGATAGCAAGGATGACTTTGATGATGAGGAAGATCAAAGCGAAGAAGAACCTGGAGCAGAAGTTCAGGAAGAGGCAGAAGAGGAGGCTCAGGATACAGATGAGAGCTCTCCTCCTTCTGCGCAGGTTACTAGCGATGATTGCATTGCTCGGATTGAGGAGAGCCAGATCGCCTTGCCAAGGGAAGTTCAGGAACTTCGCACTGAAGTCGAGGATGCCAAGGCCGTTACTAAGAGGAAATTCGGCAAGGTGACTCGCACCTTAAAGGCGATCCTATGTTGCTTGCAGTATAAGGGTGCTCCTCCTCCGTCACCTGACTCGGACTAGCGATGCGACTTTGATGTTGTTGTTAGTAATTAGTTATTTCCTGCTTTATGTTTTGTAAGCTTGTTAGGGCTAGTGCTTTGCTTATGTTGCTATTATAATTTTAACTGTCTTAGTTCCCATGTATTTCTCGTCATGATGCTTGTAAGGATATATCCCTTGTATTGTGATAATTTTGATTAAATGAAATGCATGAAATACCTTTGACTCCTTGTGTGAATGATTACGGTGTATTGTGCTATTGAGACTGATAAGGTTGCGCCCTATTTTGAATATAGGGAATGCCGCCTAAGGCTACGTGGAGCACGGTTCGGCTTGCATTGAGTGAGCATATGGATCAGACTCCTTCGCAGTCTGACACTCATGTGGACCCTGCTGTGGGCCCGATTCCTGAGACAGTTCGTGCGTCTCAGCCTGCTCCTGGTCGTACAGTTGGACCACCGCCGTTCATACCGTCAGTCAGAGAACCACATCGTGCATCTACTTCGACGCAGCACCCGCCACAGCCTGCTCCACCTCCTGGCAGATTTGAGCAGATGTTGGCTATGATGCAGCAGCAGAGCAGCTTCTGACTACCATTGTGGGGACATTAGCCCAGGGTGGGGGTGTGGCTCCACCTGCGCATCCAGCTGAGGATGCTTATACATACGCCCAGGATGAGGGCATGACTCATCCTGTACCACCTACTTACCCTGCGGGGAATGCCGCAGATACACGGGGCCTAGTAGAGCAATTCCAGCGCTTACGGCCTCCGACTTTTACGGGTTCTCACAGACCCGAGGAGGCCGAGTACTGGCTCGACCATGTGTCGAAGATATTATGGATGCTTCATTGCACAGAGGCTGAGCAGGTAGAGCTGGCTACATTCCTGTTTGAGTGAGAGGCCAGCCTGTGGTGGGATAGCGTATTGCGGACCGTTGCCGCCGACTTTCTATGGACATGGGCAGCGTTTAAGTTCCGCTTTCACGAGAAGTATTACCCCCAGACGTACAGGCATGACAGGGAGAATGAGTTTCTCCGCCTCAGACAGGTAGCCATGACAGTCACGGAGTATGAGCATCGGTTTACGGAGTTGGACAGATACGTCCCGACTATTTTGGCTGATGAGCAGATGCGCATACGATGCTTTTTGGAGGGTTTGCGACCGGATATTCGGTCGAAGATGTGCTGTGTGAGCATTCCCTCTTATGCGGAGTTGATTCACATGTCTATGCGGGCAGAGCAGGATGTGGATCGACTTGAGCGATCTCGTGGCCCTGTTGCTTCTAGGCCACGACCAGACATGCAGGACAGGCCCCTCGCGGACAAGAGGCCTCACGTTGACCCTCCTACTAGGACTACAGCGCCTGTACCACCGTTTCGGCCCCCTGATTTGACATGTACATACTGTGGGAGGACAGGCCACTTGGCGCAGAGCTATTTTTCTCGGATGCAGGACAGTGGGTTCTTGCCGCCGCAGAAGATTGACCGTGCATGTTCACAGGCGATATCAGCACCGCCTATACGGTTAGCTCCTGCGCACCCTTCTTTCAGACCTCCGGTATCGCAGATCAGACAGCCTTCACGGCCCTTGACACAGTGGCCGAACCGGCCACAGCAGGCATGGGTTCATGCATTGACAGCTGAGGCAGCTGCGACTCCGACTTTTCAGCATTCGGCCTTCGAGGTCACAGCCCATATTGGAGGTACTCCTATTCTCGTGATGGTGGACACTGGTTCCACGATTTCTTTGATATCACGTGCTGTAGTCAGGCGTCTTGGGTTACAGACTATCACTATGGATAGCGTGCGAGTCTTTGCAGCTCATGGGGATTATTCGGATGTTATCCAGATGTGTGAGGGTTGTTTAGTTGATATGGGAGGCAGGACGATGGCTCTTGATCTTGTCGTCGATCCCTCGCTTGTTTATCTCGACGTCATTCTTGGCATGGATTGGTTGACTGCTGGGAGGGCCGAGATTGACTGCGAGGCTCGTATGGTGACGGTGTACGAGCTTGAGGGCACGCCTTTCACATTTTCAGTGCGGGTAAATCTCCCTTTCCACTTTATTGCGCGACGCTGGTTCCCAGATACTTGAGCATACGCCCGTCGTTTTCGAGTTCGGGGATCTGTTCAGGAAGATCCCTGATTTGTCGCCCCGACGTAAGATCGATTTCACTATCAATCTGGTTCCTAGTTCTACACCCGTCTCACTGCCGACGTATCGCATGGCACCATGTGAGATGGAGGAGTTGAGGACGCAAATTGATGGTCTGCTAGAGCTTGGCCTCATACGGCCTAGTTTGTCTCCTTGGGGAGCACCAGTCTTGTTCGTGAGGAAGAAGGATGGTTCGATGCGATTGTGTATTGATTATCGCAGGCTGAACCAGGTCACGGTGAAGAATAAGTACCCTTTACCCAGGATCGATGACTTGTTTGATCAGCTGAGAGGAGCGCAGTACTTCTCGAAGATCGATCTTCAGTCAGGATATCATCAGTTGCGCGTCAGGGATGAGGACGTGTAGAAGACAACATTCAGGACCAGTTTTGGCCACTATGAGTTCCTCGTGATGTCGTTCGGTCTCACGAACGTACCGGCAGTGTTCATAGATCTGATGAACCGGGTATTTTGGCCTTTCCTATATAGATTCGTCATTATTTTCATTGACGACATTTTGGTGTACTCTAGGAGTCGAGAGGAGCATGAGGAGCACTTACGTTTGGTCCTGGATACGCTCAGATAGCATCAGTTGTTCGCACAGTACAAGAAGTGCGACTTCTGGAAGCAGGAGGTGAAGTTCCTGGGACATGTGGTGTCCAAGGATGACATGGCAGTTGATCTGTCTAAGGTAGCTGCGGTGCAGGACTTGGAGCAGCCTGGTTCTATCACTGAGGTGAGGAGTTTCTTGGGTCTCGCTGGCTACTATCGGCGCTTCATACAGGACTTCTCGAAGATCGTGAGACCCTTATCTCAGTTGACACGGAAGGACGTGAAGTTCTCCTGGAATGACAAGGCAGAGTCAGCTTTTCAGGAGCTGAAGGACAGACTTACGTCCGCCCCTGTGCTAGTATTGCCAGAGCAAGGGGTTAGATACACTATATACACTGACGCGTCTAGCGTTGGTTTGGGTTGTGTCCTTATGCAGAGGGACAGGGTAATTTCGTATGCCTCGAGACAATTAAGGAAGCACGAGGAGAATTACCCTACACATGACCTAGAGTTGGTAGTCATTATATTCGCACTGAGACTCTGGAGACATTACCTCTACGGAGAGGAGTTCGAGCTCTTTTGCGACCATAAGAGCCTCAAGTACATATTCACGCAGCGAGACTTGAATATGAGGTAGCGGTGATGGATGGAGACGTTGAAGGACTTCAAGTTTGAGGTCTCCTACCATCCTGGGAAGGCGAACCTTGTGGCTGATGCATTGAGCCGCAAGAAGGCGATAGAGTTTGCGGCTCCGCTGATGGTTGCTGAGTGGGATATGGTTGAGTTTTTGCGAGACTTTGAGCAGAAACTCACCGTAGAGGAGCCGTTTGAGTTCATCGCACATGTACAGGTGCGAACCCAGATCGATGACCGAGTCATCGAGGCGCAGAGGGACGATGCGCATCTGACTGAGCTTCGAGAGCAGGCCAGTGATGATGCAGACGCCGACTGGCGAGTTGGTATGGATGGGGGCTTACGTTATAGTGGCCGCCTATGTGTCCCAGATATCCCTGACTTGAGACGAGAGATTCTCGAGGCTGTGCATTGTACTAGACTCGCAATACATCCAGGCAGTACGAAGATGTATCGGGACGTGAAGAGGACGTATTGGTGAGAAGGTATGAAGACCCACATAGCAGAGTTCGTGTCCCGTTGTCTCACTTGTCAGCAGGTGAAGGCAGAGCATCACCGACCACCTGGACTTTTACAGCCTATGCCGATCGCAGAGTGGAAGTGGGATTTCATTTCCATGGACTTCATTTCTGGGTTGCTGAAGACGAGGAAGGGACATGATTCCATTTGGGTGATCGTGTACCGTCTGACGAAGTCGGCGCACTTCCTACCGATTAGAGTTACGAACTCTGCAGATGAGTTTGCTAGACTGTATATCAGAGAGATTGTGCGTCTGCAAGGAGTTCCGCTGGAGATCATGTCGGACAGAGACACGCGGTTCACTTCTATTTTCTGGACTCGCATTCAGGAGGGTATGGGTGTGAAGTTGAAGTTCAGTACTGCCTTCCACCCACAGACAGACGGACAGACAGAGCGGGTGAACCAGATCTTAGAGGACATGTTGCGAGCTTGCGCATTGGACTTCAAGGACAGTTGGGATGATTGTCTTGCATATGCGGAGTTGCGTACAACAACAGTTTTCAGGCGAGTATCGGTATGACACCTTATGAGGCACTGTATGGGCGACCTTGTCGCGCACCGCATTGCTGGATAGAGGTCGGTGAGCGTAGCTTGATTGGCCCAGAGCTAGTGCAGGCGACGTCAGAGAAGATTGATATTATTCAACGTCAGCTTCTTACAGCACAGAGCAGACAGAAGAGTTATGACGATACGAGACGGAGGCCACTAGAGTTCACAGTTGGGGATCATGTGTTTTTACGAGTTTTCCCTATGAAGGGAGTCCTTCGGTTCGGGAAGAAGGGGAAGCTAGCACCGCGATTCATTGGTCCATTCCAAATCCTCAATCGTGTGGGAGCAGTGGCTTACCGATTGGCTTTACCCACGCCTCTCACGAGCGTTCACAACGTATTTTATGTTTCTATGCTGAAGAAGTACGTTGCTGATCCTTTCCATATCATCAGATGGGAGTAGGTGCAGTTAGGAGAGGATGTTACTTATATCCTGCGACCGACACGTATCCTAAAAAGGAAGGAGTAGGTACTGCGTAGCAAAGTGATTCCCCTTGTGAAGGTATTGTGGACGCATCACTCTGAGGAGGAGGCTACCTGGGAGACAGAAGCTGAGATTAGAAAGAACTACCCACAGCTTCTCGAGGAGTACGAAAAGGTACAAATTTTGTGGATAAAATTATTTGTTAAGGGGGGTAGATTGTAACGCCCGTGAAAAATCCATACTTGGGCTCGAGTACCAACTCGACCCGAAATTGCATAGAGTTAATTTCTATGGAAATTAAGCGTAAGTTAGCTAGCGCAACGCTAGAGTAGCTGGGAAATAGTCCCTGATCACTTTAAATACGTTCTACAAGACCCAAATCGAGTAGAACAAACGACTCTATAATACTCTATAACCTCAGACCAAACTCTAAGCAGGTTTGTTCTCTGGACCACTTTGAATCTTTGTATTGGATCTAGACCGCGCGTCGAAAGTCCGATACCTCCTATCTTAGACCGTTAGTGTAACGCCCGTGAAAAATCCATACTTGGGTTCGAGTACCAACTCGACCCGAAATTGCGTAGAATTCATTCCTTTAGAAAATATGACTAGGTTAGCTAGTGCAACGTTAGAATAGCTGGGAAATGGTCCCTGATCACTTTAAATACGTTCTACGAGGCCCGAAGCGAGTGGAACCAAGGGTGCTATAATGCTCTAAAGCCTCGGATCAAACTCTAAGCCGGTTTGTTCTCGGGACCTCCTTGAAACTTTGTATTGGATCTAGACCGCGCGTCGTAAGTCAGATGCCTACCATCTTAGACCGTTATGACCACTTAGCTGGGCTTGGCAATCGTTTCGAATATCAAGTCCAACTGACGATCACAGGCTATTTCATTGAGCCCGGACCGAAGAGAGTGTGAATAGGGACATAGTTGGAATTTCAAATTCAAATCTGGCACACAAATTTGACGCATCAGTATTAAGCATTCTGACCGTCAGAATACAGCCAAATTACACCCTTGGATCAGGAAAAATTTCTATTACATATCACGAGACTTATAGGTCTGATCTTGGTGCGGTGACCGTTAAACTGAAACTGGGCCGCCACGTGCGATCTGGGAACCCTACCGGCCTAAAATCTGGATGCGTGCTAGATCCAGTATACACGAGCTTAAGTCCGACCGCATTTGGCCAGGGGACCTCCAGAAATGCCCTTTTGGACCGAAACGGCCCCGATTTGGTTAGGCACCAAGTAAACATTGTTCCCAAGCCTATTTTGGGAATGTTTTAGGCTATAAAAGGGGTTGAAACCCTCACTCCTCTCTCCCATCCGAATTTGAGAGAAGCCCTAGCTTGGGAGAGAGAAAAAGAGTGAGAGATTGTGAGAGAGTGGGAGAGTTCTTCCTGCCACTTGTGCTACGTGTTGCACGTGCTTAAGCAACACTCCTCTACCGCTTTCCCGGCGATTCCACCGCGATCCTAGGTAAGTAAAAATCCTAAATAGTTGTTGATTTGAGTTTTCCTTGTTTTCATGGCGAAGTAGCTTATGGATCTTATGTATTAGGCTCCTTACTCGCCGTAGACAAACCATATACGCTCCGCTTCAATTCCCGAGTCTACAAGACACTAGGTGAGGATTTTAGACGCTTTGATTGACGGTTCCCAATGCTTTCAATGTCGTTTAATAGTAGATTCTTGACGGCATCGCCGTTTGACATGTACAAAATGCTCTCCGTTTCCCGTTTCGTAAGCTAACGAAGAATATGAGATTTAGGGCATTTTAGTCATTTGTAGGAAGTACTGTTTACATTCATATTTTGCTGATGTGATTGACATGGTTTGTTGTCCCATTAGGAAGTTAGGAATGCGTGCATAATTAGTTTGGCGAAGAGATTCGCCTAGTTGCACACTTTGGGTCGACATACTATATGTAGACTTAAGTGTGTAGTGTATGTGTTTGTATAAATGCTTGTATTAGTATGTATTGAATTAAATGATGTTATTTGATAGTTTGTGATTGATTTTTTAATTATTATGCTGACCTAAATGATTTTCTACATGTTGACAAAATGCATGATTTCATTACATGCATGGAATGTATGTGCTTGAGGATTTGCTTAAGTTGAATATGCATGGGAAGTATGCCTTGAAGATTTGCTTAAGTTGAATGTTATAACATGTGCTAACATGCTCACATGATGTATTTCAATTCCAATACCTTTTTATAGTGTTAATGTAATTCCATAGATGTGTGGGACTTGACTTAGTCCAGGCAGTCGGTAACCGAGCGAATTCGTGGCTGACTGGTCATAGCCACGAACGACGCGTCGATGAATGTGATTCGTGTTGAGAGTTGGCGGCAGTGGTTAGGCCACGCGAAGTGTTTTACGTACTTCATGTCGTTCAATTCGAGATGCGATCGCGCTAGTCGAGCCCGTCAAGTAACCCGTCTGGCCGATGTTTGTTCACCTTGTATGTATCATAACTGCTTGAACCTAGGGTACTGAACTTACCATTGTAAACCCTATTAACCGTGGTACCTTGATCCACGAAGACTCATGAGCCGGGCATGGTGGTATGGGACACCGTGGTCGAGCTGTCGGCCTACGCTGGGGCCACAAACCTCCCCGTAGTGACCAATGAGCACCTTGACTCGTGAGCAGATTATGGTGGTATGGGACACTATATTCTAGCTGTCGGCCTACACTGATCAGGCGACGAGCCCTTTGTAGTGACCGCGAGCGTATTCTGAGTTCACGGGAGGCGACGACCCTTCCGTGCAGTAGAGTACAGTAGGCCTGTATTGATAAGGTGATGGGGGAGCGGTGCAACGAGTGCGAGCAACAGCCCTGGCAGCCCTTGCAGTGACCTACGAAATGTACATCGTATGAGATTACTAGGAGTGACGACCCTAGACAGGATCCGTGTTGGGATTGATACAAGGGAGGTACCTTAGTTTCCCAATCCTGCTGTTTGAATGGATTAATAACAACTTGGTAATCATATCACCATAGCATTGCATGTGCCTGGAAGATGTGGAGCACTCTAGGGAGTGTGGCATGCCGCGGTCGTAAGATGTTGCCGTATGAGAGTGATCGTCGGTGAGGGCATACATCACGTCATATCATCTTGCATTAACAACAGTATTAGGATTTGTCTGATTTACTGCTTTACTATTATCG
Organism: Magnolia kwangsiensis; assembly: GCA_037074715.1. NCBI lineage: Eukaryota > Viridiplantae > Streptophyta > Magnoliopsida > Magnoliales > Magnoliaceae > Magnolia > Magnolia kwangsiensis. The sequence continues at coordinate 102,876,759 of CM073576.1, read as the reverse complement.
CGTGATTGAATTGTGAACATGCTAATCGTTGCTCTATGATTCCACTGAGTTGATCACTCATTCCCACGTTACGGGATGGTGTTTGCAACACCCACCAGACCCTGTTGTAGTTGCAGGTGAGGACGAGATCCAGGAGGTGGAGCTAGATGTTGACGAGGACCAGGATGAGTTCTCGTATATGCAGTATCATGACGGCTTCCCGTAGGCGACCTGGATCGAGGGGACATCAGTGGGACTTTTCTTTTTGAACATTATTCTTTTGTTATGTATATGTACATGAGACTCAGTGATGTAGTCATACTTTGGAGACAGATGCGATTACTTTGTTTTTTTTCATACAGTGATATATACATTGTTTAGTCTTCCGCTTGCTTTTATCACTGGATCTGAAGTATGAATTGCAGTTTTGGTATACTTTTACTCATGTGAATGCTTTAAATCAGACAACATTGAATCATAACCATTTTTGTTGCATAAGTGACGGTCTGGAACTCGGGAGTTGAGTTTATACACGACCCCCGATTTTCAGGGTGTTACAGTTAGAACCGCTTAGCTGGACTTGACACTCATTCCGAAAATCAAGTCAAACCGATAATCACAGGCTATTTCATTGAGCCCGGACCGAAGAGAGTGCGAATAGGGACAGAATTGGAATTTCAAATTCAAATCTGGCACATGACTTGACGCGTCAGTATTGAGCGTTCTGACCGTCAGAATTCATCCAGATTACACCCTCGGATCAGGAGAAATTTCTATTTTATATCATGAGACTTTCAGCCCTGATCTACGTGCGGTGACCGCTGAACTGAAACTGGTCCGCCATGTGCGATCTGCGAACCCTGCCGGACTGAAAACTTAATACGTGCTAGATCTGGTACGCATGAGCTTAAGTCCGATCGCATTCGACCAGGGGACCACCAGAAAACATCTTTTGAACCGAAACAGCCCCGAATTGGATATGCACTAAGTAAACTTCGTTCCGGAGCCTGTTTTCGACGTTTGAAACCCTCATTCCTCTCTCCCATCCGAAATTGTAAAAATCCTAGATTTGGAAGAGAGAAAAGGTGAGAGTTTGAGAGAGAGAGTAGAAGGGATTTTTCCCGCCTTCGTGTCGCTTGTTGCACGTGCTTCAGCAGCTCATCCCAATCACCTGGCCGGTGATTCCTCTACTTTTTCAGGTATGAAACAACCCTAGAAGTTGCTGATTTAGGGTTTACTAGGATTCATAGCGTGTTAGCTAACGTACTTCGTAAAACAGGTTCTCTTACTGCCGTAGATGAAGCGTATACGCTCCGTTCGAAATCACGAGTCTACAAGAGACTAGGTGAGGATTTTAGATGCTTTGATTGACGGTTTCCAACGCTTTCAATGTCGTTTAATAGTAGATTATCGACGACATCGCCGTTTGACATGTACAACATGCTATCCGTTTCCAGTTTCGTAAATCAACGAAGAATATGAGATTTAGGGCATTTTAGTCATTTGTATGAAGTACTGATTACATTCATATTTTGCTGATGTGATTGACATGGTTTGTTGTCGCATTAGGAAGTTAGGAATACGTGCATAATTAGTTTGGCGAAGAGATTCGCCTAATTACGCACTTCGGGTCGACATACTATATGTAGACTTAAGTGTGTAGTGTATGTGTTTGTATAAATGTTTGTATTAGTATGTATTGAATTAAATGATGTTATGAATTAGTTTGAGATTGATTTCTCAATTAATATGCTGATCTAAATGATTTCCTACATGTTGACTATATGCATGATTTCATTACATGCATGAAATGTATGTGCTTGAAGATTTGCTTAAGTTGAATGTTATAACATGTGTTAACATGCTCACATGATTGTATTTCAATTCTAATACTCTTACATAGATTGCTGATATGATTCCATAATTGTTTGGGACTGGACTTAGTCCAGGCAGTCGGTAACCGAGCGAATTCGTGGCTGGCTGGTCTTAGCCACGAACGACGCGTCGATGAACGCGAGTCGTGTTTGGAGTTGGCGACAGTGGTTAGGCCACGCGAAGTGTTTTACGCACTTCATGTCGTTCGACTTGAGATGCGATCGTGCTAGTCGAGCCCGTCAAGTAACCCGACTGGCCGATGTATGTTCACCCTTTATGAGTCATAACTGCTTGAACCTAGGGTACTGAACTTACCATTGTAAACCCTGTTAACCATGGTACCGTGATCCACGAAGACTCATGAGCCGGGCATGGTGGTATGGGACACCGTGCTCGAGCTGTCGGCCTACGCTGGGGCCACAAACCTCCCCGTAGTGACCGGTGAGCACCTAGTCTCGTGAGCAGATTATGGTGGTATGGGACAGTATATTCTAGCCGTCGGCCTACACTGATCAGGCGACGAGTCCTTTGTAGTGACCGCGAGCGTATTCTGAGTCTACGGGAGGCGACGACCCTTCAGTAGCGGTAGAGTACAGTAGGCCTGTATTGATAAGGTGATGGGGGAGCGGTGCAACGAGTGCGAGCAACAGCCCTGACAGCCCTTGCAACGACCTACGAAATATACATCGTATGAGATTACTAGGAGTGACAACCCTAGACAGGATCTGTGTTGGGATTGATACAAGGGAAGTACCTTAGTTTCCCAATCCTGCTATTTGAATGGACTATTAACAACTCGGAAATCATATGCATGTGCCTGGAAGATGTGGAGCACTCTAGGGAGTGTGGCATGCCACGGTCCTAAGATGTTGCCGTATGAGGGAGATCATCGGTGAGGGCATACATCACGTCATGTCATCTTGTATTAACAACAGTATTAGGATTGTCTGATTTACTGCTTTACTATTATCGCATGATTGATTTGTGAACATGCTAATCTTTGCTCTATGATTCCACTGAGTTGATCACTCACTCCCACGTTACGGGATGGTGTTTGCAACACCCACCAGACCCTGTTGTAGATGCAGGTGAGGCTGAGATCCAGGAGGCAGAGCCAGACTTCGACGAGGACCAGGACGAGTTCTCGTACATGCAGTATCATGATGGCTTTGCGTATGCGACCTAGGTTGATGGGACTTCAGTGGGACTATTTTGAACATTTAATTTTGTTCATGTATATGTTTATGAGACTCAGAGATGTATTCATACTTTAGAGACAGATGAGATCTACTTTGTTTTTCCTTACAGTGATATATATATTGTTTAGTCTTCCGCTTGCTTTTATTACTGGATCTGGAGTATGAATTGCAGTTTTGGTATACTTTTACTCATGTGAATGCTTTAAATCAGACAACATTGAAACATAATCATTTTTGTTGCATAAGTGACGGTCTAAAACTCGGGAGTTGAGTTTATACACGACCCCCGATTTTCAGGGTGTTACAGTACTAAACTAAGCAATTGATAAATTTTTCTTGAACCACTTTCTATACAAACTGTAAGACCCAAAACCATTAGAATCACTAACCCAATATTACCTAAAAACTTAGGATCAATATCAAAACACAGTTACTCCGGTGAGCATCTTGAAACTTCATATCAGACCTGGACCACGCGTCAAAAGTCTAATTTTTCCAAAACTCTACGGTTATGACCACCTTTCTGGACTTGACAACCACCTCAGAAATCAAGTCTTAATAGTACCTAGGAACGCACAACTTGAGCCCGGAGTGAAGTGTGTGAGAAACGCGAATATCTTTAAGAAATGAACTGAGACTTAAGTGAATTGAGTCATTTTCTTACAGGCTGAATCTAAGGATTCAGACCGTCAGAATCTGACCTAATTACACCTCGGATCAGGAAAAATTTCCAACACAAGTCAGTGTACTTGTGACCCTGATCGAGTATCGGTGACCGTTGAACTGAAACAGGTCTCCCTTGGCCAATCCACTAATCCGATCGGGCTAAGATTTTTACTTGAGCTAGATCTAATGTCAAGGAACTTAAGTCCGACCGCATGTAGAAAATGGGCCTCTAGATGTGCTCCGTTGGATCGAAACTACCACTCCTTGGCTATAACCTAAGTATATCATGGCCCCGGGGCCATTTCCATCAATTCTGGGCCTATATAAGGGCTTTAAATCCTCTCTCTCCCTTCACATACTAATTTGCAACCCTAGGAGAGAGAAGAGAGCAAAGAGAGAAGGAAAGAGAGAGAAAGTGAGGGTTTGTTCCTGAGATTCTTCCCTACTGCTCCACGTGCTTAACCACCTCTTCCGTATCTCCATACCGGCGATTTCGATCCTATTCTTGGGTAAGATATCCTAACCCTAATCTGTCTTGGGGATTCAAATAGAGTAAGGGATGAAATAGCTAACCTATTTCATGCTATAGGTTGTAGTTGTGTCGTAGATAAAGACTCCATGTACAAACTAAGTTCGATACGAGTCTATCGGTGAAAGGTGCAGACTATAAACATTTAGGTTATGGTTTTTCGGGCTTTCAATGTCAGTTAATGATTTATGACTGACTTGATTGCTGTCACATGTGCTTAGATACAATGATTTCCATATATTACATATATATGTGAACTATGTTAAATATAATTCATTCCATGTGTTTTTTAAAATGTGTGAAGGAATATTTACACTTTTTAGGTCCATTGATTGAGAATACATGACCGTTATATGTCTGACAAGTCCTTTGTGAAAGGATTTGCCCTGAAATATGTTATAACTATTTTAGTACATGTATGTTAATATGTGTATTCTAAGTGTTTGATAAAATGTCTGAATGAGAAAATGCTTGATGAAATGTATTTAATGAGGTTATTGAGATAGGATTCTCGATTACCTTATTTATAATTACAGTTTTCTTCATGTAATCTATCTCGCTGCTACGTGATATATGGATGAAATATCTATGTATGTTAATATGTATTCTATGTGTTTATTAAAATACTTAAATGAGATTTATATCTGAATTGGCTGCTACATGCTGTTTTGACCAGTGCATGTGAATGCCTATTGCATTTGAGTATGATTGGGACTACTACGTAGTCCAGGCAATCGGTAATAATTCCTGTTTAAGTGGATGAATTAGTCTCGCCCCATTTGATGCGTTCGGTGAATTCGGGTCATACGATGATTGTCAACAGTGGTATCATGTCGATAAATTCACCGTGCGCTCGTACCAATTGAACTTGTCAAGTAACTAAATTATCCTATTGTGTGTTTACCATGTATGGACACTACTGCTTGAACCTAAGGTACCCCTTGCCAATGTAAAGACCCTTCTCAACTATGGTACCACGATCCGCTAAGACTCATGAGCCGGGTATGGTGGTATGGGACACCGTGGTCAAGCTGTTGGCCTACGATGGGGTGACAAACCTCCTCGTAGTGACCAGTGAGCAACCCAAACTCGTGAGCTAAATACGGTGGTATGGGACATTGTATTCGAGCTGTTGGCCTACACTAGTGCAGCCTGGCTGTAGTCCCTAGTAGGGTTGGTGACGATCCTTTGAAAATAGTCTTCCAGTTGGTAGGACGTTAGTGGAGTGACCTCGAGTATGAAATAGGCCTACCCCAGTGTTGTCTGGTTGTGGTCCCTAGTCGGGTTGGTGATGAGCCTTCGAAAATAGACTGTCAGTTGGTAGGGCATTGGGGGTGTGAGATCGAGTACAAAATAGGCTTACGCTGACGGTGACGAGCCTCTCATAGCGACCTAAAGTGTAACTCTTGAACTTGCCTATCATATGTGATAAATTAGGATTGATGGCCCTAGATGGATCATTATTTTGGTCAATGATATAAAGGGAGGTACCTTAGCTTCCCAATCCTGTTATATGAAAAGGCTTAAATAAAAACTTGGTAAAAACGCTCTGCACCGCATTGCATGTGCCTTTGGCGTTGGAGTTGAGCACAGAGGAAGGGGTGCATACTGCGATCGTGAGATGAAGTTTGTAGAGGGAGTGCAGGTGAGGGCATGCATCATTAATACATATCATCCTTGCATTAACCATAGTACTTAGGAATGCTTGATTATACTGCTTCATCATTACTACTTGACTAAGTTGATTACATTTAACCTTTGCTTTATAGCTCTACTGAGTTGATCGCTCACTCCAACATTCTGGGATAGTGCTTTAAATACCAACTAGACTCTGTCTTAGTTGCAGGTAATGATGATGCTTACGAAGTAGAGCCTGACTATTATGATGATGGGGAGGAGTTCTCCTATATGCAACTCTCTGGCGGGTCTACGTAGATCTGGAGTTGTGCATCGAGGCTACAGGGAGATGGATTAACAAACATTACACTTCATCATCTAACTCATTAAAGTGTCTTCCATGGTGTTGTTTACAGCTGGTTGTGCTTCCTCATCTTCTTCATTTTGGCTAGGAAGAAGTTTAAGGTTCATAATATTCAGATTAGAGTTATTAAATAGGAGTTCAGATTCTGATCCCTCAAACGAAGGAATTTGAACATTGCAATGAAATGTAAGGCAAGTCATAAGATGAGCAAATGGAAACGCACTATGCTTGGGATGTAAGCGAAACTAAAAGATGATGTAATATATTAGGGACAGCGGACAGACATGCATACCAGAAACAACAGAGTGAAATACTTTAACCATGAAGGGAGTAAGATCAGTCTTATTCCCAGCTCAAGGATAAACGTTGAATGTGAAAATTTGATAGAAAACGTGATATGTTGGGAGGATTTGGTTCGCAGGAGGGCATTACCTGATCGCCATTTTGCATTAAGGAGACATAGTTTACATGTGATGGTTTGTTTTTCAGAGTTTGACATTTTCTTTGATAATGTGGCAATAAGTATTCCATCATCTACACAAACTATCTCCATTTGCCAAATTAAAAAATAAATGCAGAATTGAAAGATAGATAGCACAATCAAAAAGGAAAGAAGCACAAGTAAATAGTAACGTCAAATGTACTAGTCTTGAGAGGTTAATAAAAACTTAGTTCTAAGACAACCTAACACAAAAAACCAAAGGCTTATGGAAGGACAACCTTATTAGAATGTCTGTAAGTATAAAAAATTCAAATCAATAAAGAGACAAAGAAAATAAACTAAGTTATTGCAACATTCACCACATGCGCATAAAATAAATTACATGATTCACCACAAATGCTCAAAGTAAATTACAACATTCACGCACATAAGCACGTTCAATCATCCACCAGAACTCCAACTGTTAGAAAATAGCCACATAACTACACTCCTAATATCCACTCCCTTGGGATATTAGTGTTCACTATGAAAAAGGTTTTTCATAGTTCACCTTAAAACCTTTACAATTATGTCTTTAGTTGGGCTTACACAATTACAAAAACCCCACACTCTAAGATATTTTGGATTACCTCAAACAAAACCAAAATGAGATTTTCTGACACAACCTCACAAACCAAACTACAAAAGATGTACAAAATGTAAATGATACTTATTTGGAAATTCTCCTTCTGAAGAAGCCCGGTAGAACCAATCCAATGTAGACGAAGATGTTCAATGTCCAGTCTCACAAATGAAAAGGTTCTAGTTCTAAAATAATTTTTAATTAAAATCAACCTGGGCTAGCTTGATTTGATTTTAATCTCAAGAAAGGTTAAAATACAAATCCCTTCTTTAATATAATATTGGAATGAAGATCACAAAATTAAATTAAAAAGCTAATAAAGAGAATCTAAAATGAGCACAATATAGCTAAATAAATTCATAAACTTATCTCTCAGAGTGGTGTCATGATTTAGCTTAGAATGAATGAATATACTCTGAAATTCGTGCTCTATTTATAGGTGAAAATATTGTTCACTCGACTGGTCGAAGGACCAACCAAATTTTAAATTTTCTGGCATGATAAGATAAAACCGTTACTCGACAGATCGAGTGGCTTGCTCGACTAGTCAAGTGGGACTAGAAACGCTTGCTGGACTTTGAGTCGAGCTTGCACTACTGGTTGAGCATTGTTCATTCGACTGGTCGAGTAGTCTCCAAGACTGGTTGAGAGTCCAATAGAAAATTCTGAAAAATTGTAACAAACCTTGTACTGGTCGAGAAAACTCTTAGACTTGTCAAGCCAGTACTTGGACTAGTCGAACAAGGTCTAAGACTAGTCGAGAAAGTGACCTATAAACTTATGAAATGACCCACATAAAATATGTAATGAATATGACTCAACCTATGGTTAATCTATGGTCATCCATACCTTGTTTGTGAGTTAGAACAATTGAAACATCATTTGTTTCAAAACCTTAATTTCTTGTGATACGTGAACCTTGAGTTTGATCTCTTGAACTTGAGCTTGAGTTACGCTTGAGTTCTTGACTTTTTAGCATACAATATTTGAACTTTAAACATAAACTTAAGTTCTTAAGCCTTATTTCTTGAATTTGAAATTGAAACTATAAACTTTAAAAATCTTCTCTTCAACTTGAAAATGTAGATAAGTTCGACAAATATGCAAACAACATTAAAATGCACAAACCTGATCAATTCAACTCAAAGCATGATACAAATTCTAAATGGTTTGGCATGATAAAATTTGACAACTCTTCGAGTGCTAGATTTACACTATAGCACTTACAATCTCCCCATTTGTCAAATTTGTGACAAAACCAAATAAAGAATCATGCACAATAAATAAATATGGCCCAGTTATATGCACAATAACAAATCATGCACCATATGAGCAACAAATGATTAATAGTCTCGACTCCCCCTCATTCCATTACTCCCCCTCAATCCAGGAGAGGTGATTTACAGAACCTATAAAAAAAAAATACCCCATACATCCCTACAATCCATATTCCACAATTTATTCCCCTTTTTGTCACAATATGACAAAGTAAAAACATATAAAGAGAAGGGATGGAAATGAAATAAGAGAGAAAAAAGCATCACCATAATAATCATAATATCAACTTAAGGCATAATATAATGTCCACATAATTAGAAGTAAGAGCATAAAACCAAGAATTATCCAAATATACAAAGAGTAGAAAGAATTAATACATGTTCAAAATAAAATAAAAAGCTAGTTAGATCCAGATGATGGAGCAGGAATTAGTGGATCTATCTGATGTCCCTTGTTGATGCACCTAAGATATTTGTGCATGTATTTGAATTAATTTTCCTGGGACATATGCAAACCTTCCACCTTTTCCTCTAGGGATCGCAATGACTTATCAAAATCAGAAGGTTGAAAATCTAGATTAGCAACAGAATTTGAATCTATCTCATCAAACAAATCATCCATATCTCATCAAACAAGTCATCCATATTAACATCATTAGGAGGTAAAGCATCTTCCTCTCCAGTTTCTTTAACGGCTCCTCCAGTACCCCTGTCAACTTGGTCAGGAGCCAACCTCAGATTCATCTTATTAATGTTTGAATTGTTGAAGGGTAAATGGTTAATAGGAGCTTCTCCAATAGGCATAACCACAAGACTATGGGCAGCAAGTGTGGTCATTATAAATGTAAAGGGAATATCACTGTGACTAGGATGGAGATGAAACTGAATGATAATGTAACAAATAAGAGATTGAAGACATATAGGAACACCAGTAACAACTGAATGAAGGATGCGAGCCATGAAAGAAGTTAGCTCAGTTTTGTTACCAAACCTAGGATATTCATTTGAAATGAATATACGGTGAAGAATCATGTATCTAGGTAACATATATTTAGAATTGAGTGCAATACCAGAGTTTCAATTAGCATCCATGTTGCATAACACTCTTGTGAGCATTCTTTTTTCATATTCAAAAGGTCATACCACTAAAGAAGAAAGGGAAATACCTTCATCATTCACTGAAATATCCATCAATCTAGATATCAAGTGACGGTCTACATCAATAGGAACTTCTCTAGTCGAAATAGTAAAAGTTAAATTCTTAGTAGAAAAGTCACTTATACAAGCAAACATGTCCCGCGCAATGGAACGGTATGCAGTACTGCCCCAATTTAATATGTTAGCCCATCCTACAGTTTAAAAGAGGGGAACAATGCTAAATGGTTCCAAATGATTTGAGTTAACAGTCCGCTCAACAATCACGTTGCAGAGACGAATATCCTGATGTATTCGAGATCTTCTTTGGGTGAACAAAGATGATGTACCATGATTAATGCGGAACGAGAAGAAGAGGGGCCACGAGAGGCTCTCTTCTTATTTCCACCTTCCATATCACAAAGAATACAAAAAATTAAGTAATACAAGAAAGGAAAGATGGGTTTCAAGGAAATCAGATTTTTTGTTAAAAACCCCTTTAAATCACCAAAAACCTTGAAATAAACTAGGAAATCAAGGAAATGGAAGTACAAAGAACCTAAATTCACAAAAAAAATGAAAAAGATGCACTAATCATGAAGGAATCGAAGGTGGGTTCAACCGATCATGGTAGCGATATTTGGAAAAGATGAAAAAATGGGAGAAAAAGTGCTTTTTACATAATAAAAAGTCCTAAACCCAAGCTACTCGACTGGTCGAGTACTTGACCCGTCGTGCCACGACCGATCAAGTGTGTACTCGACTGGTCATGCACCTCAAATTTTTTTTCATATTTCCATATTTTTAAAATTAAAAATTAGGAAAGTAATAAAAAATGAAATATAGTACAAATAAACACAACTAGTTTAGTTCATATTACACATACCTATATCCAATTTTAATTTAGCAAACCTATTTCTGTTAAGCAATTTTGTAAAGATGTCTGCAAATTGATTTTCAGTCTAAATATAATCCAAAGAAATAATCTTATCTTCTACTAATTCATTAATATAATATATATCCAATGCCAATATGCTTAGTTTGTGAATGCTGAATTAGATTTTTAGAAATGTTAATTGTGCTAGAAATGCCGCAATACAGCACCGTAGAATCTTGTGCAAATCCGTAATCACTTAACATCCACACAAGCTGGGTGCATGCATTACCAACTGTAATATACTCAGCCTCAGCTGTGGAAAGTGATACGGAACTCTATTTCTTACTATGCTGTGAAACTAGACAGTTCCTGACATAAAAACTTCCACTGCTAGTAGACTTGCGGTCATCAATATACTAACCTAATCAGCATCCGAATAACTGGCTAATTGAATATTAGTATCATGAGGATACCAAAGGCCGAGTTTGGCCAAACTTGCGACATATCTCAAAATGCACTTTACAGCAATCAGGTGGGGCTCTTTACAGTCTAATTGATATCTAGCACAAATTTCTACACTGAATGCAATATCAGGTCGGCTCGCAGTTAAATATAATAAACTTCATATCATGTTGCTATACAACTTTAGATCTAGAATTTTACCTGTCGAATCCTTAGAGAGTTTAAGTGTCATACTCATAGGAGTATCGAAATTTTTATCACTCTCAAAATTAAATTTTTTTCACCAAGTTTAGAGCATATTTGGTTTGAGAGATAAAGAACCTACCAACAAGCTGTTTTAATTGTAAACCCAAGAAATAGTTCAGTTATCCAACTATGCTCATTTCAAATTTGGACTTCATTAAATTTACAAACTTAACAGTCATGTTAGAACAGGTAGATCCATAGATAATGTCATCAACATATATCTGTAATATCAGTATGTGATCATTGTGTTGCTTTACAAAAAATGTCTTATCAATATCCCCATTATAAAGTTATGACTTAGTAAAAACTCATTCAATTTCTCGTACCATGCCCTGGGAGCTTATTTTAATCTATAGAGTGCCTTTTTCAGGAGATAAACATGATCAATATGTTTAGGGTCTTCAAAACCAATAGGCTGTTCTATATATACTTCTTCATGTAGATCATCGTTCAAGAAAGCACTCTTAACATCCATTTGATAAATTTTAAATTTTTTATAACAAGTAATGGATATAAACAATATGATAGATTCAAGATGAGCTACTAGGGAAAATGTTTCATCATAATTAATGCCTTCTATTTGAGTGTACCCTTGTACAACCAGTCTAGCCTTGTTTCTTATAATATTACCAAGTTCATCAGACTTATTTTAAAAATCCATTTAGTTCTAATATTATGTTTATCATCAGGTCTAAAAACTAAGTACCATACAACATTCCTTATGAATTGATTAAGTTCTTCTTACATTGCTACTATCCAGTTTTCATCAACAAGGGCTTCTTTTACGTTGGCTGACTCAATCTGGGATGTGAAGCACACATAATTATGAATGTTTTCTAATTGTCTATGAGTGTGCACACCAGTGAGAGAATTTTTAAGAATTTGATCAATTGGATGGTCTTTAACTGACCACAGTTCAGTGTTATTTTAAATAGATGAAGAGTTTAGTTTATCAATTAAAAAAAACTTCATCATCTTCTGAACTTGAGACAGGTGTATTCAAGTGATCATCTATAACCACATTAATAGACTCCTAAATTACACCGGTCCTCTTGTTGAGAACACAATATACTTGACTATTTAACGCATATTCTAGGAAAATACCCTCGTCACTCTAAGTATCGAATTTTCTCAGATTTTTCCGATCATGCAAAATGTAGCACTTACTGCCAAAAACTTGAAAGTATTTAATAGTAGGCTTCTTATCAAACCACAATTCATAAGCAGTCTTATTATTTGAATTTCTAATATAAACACGGTTAATGATATAACAAGCCGTGTTTACTGCTTTAGCCCAAAGATTTTTTGGAAGTTTCTGCTATTTAACATCATATTACCCATTTCTCAAAGTACTCAATTTTTTCTTTCAACTACCCCATTCTGTTAAGGTGTCTTCGGTGCAGAATACTCATGCGATATTCCGTGATTACTACAGAACTTCTCAAGACTGCTATTATCAAATTCAGAACCATGATCACTACGTATTTTAGAGACATGTGATTCCTTCTCAATTTGGATACGCTTGAGTATCCTTTTCACTTCATCGAGAGTTTCTGATTTCTCTCTCATGAAAACTACCCATTATATCAGGTAAAGTCATCTATTATAATATAACGTCTTGGAAAAATCCATACATAGAGCCGAGTATCACCTTTCGTAGAAATCATTTAGAACCAAATCCTTTAGAAATTTAACATGAATTAACTAGCGCTAAACTAGGTTACTTGTGAAATTAGCACCAACCACTTTAAATACATTCTGTAAGACCCAAAACCTATAGAATTGTTAATGCTATATTACCCTGAAAGCTAGGATCCAACTCTAAGCCCAGTTGCTCTCGAGAACATTCAGAAACTTAGTATCAGACCTGGACGACACGTCGAAAGTCTGATTGCGATGAACTTAGACAGTTATGACCACCTAGTTGGACTTGACTATCACTTTGAAAATTAAGCCCCATCTCCTTAAGTCCGGAGTGAAGAGTGTGAGAAAGTGAAGATTTTTAAGAAATTAAATATGAATTTAAGAAATCTGAGTCGTGTCGCTTGCACGCCATTTATAAGAATTTTGATCATTGGTTTTTGACCCAAATTTATCCTTTGACCAGGGAAGGTGGCCCATACATGTCAAAGTACTTGTGGCCCTGATTGAGTTTCAATGACCGTTGAACTAAAACTGGTCTACCACGGTCAATCTGAAAATTTAATAGGACTGAAAACTTTACTTGCTTAAGATCCTATACTAGTGAGCTTAAGTTCGACAGCATTTGATAAGAGGACCTCTAGAAGTGTTCTGTTAGATCAGAAAGAGCCCGATTTGGTTATAACCTAAGTGTACCTTGGCCTTAGGGCTATTTTCATCAATTTTGGGCTTATATAAAGGTCTTAAACCCTCTCTCATAAGTCCCATATGAATTTCCAACCCTAGCTAATATAAGAGAGAGAAAAGAGAGAGAAAGTAAGTGAGAACCTAATGTTTCATCTTAGGATTCTTTCCAATTCCTATACGCATCAATCCATCGTATCTGAATCGTTATTCCGGCAATTCTAACTCCATTTTTAGATAAGTCAATCAAACCCTAACCTATTTGAAGCTTAGAATAGTTTAAGTGATGTTGTAGCTAACCTATTTCATGCCTTAGGTTACTTATCCGCCGTTGACAAAGACTTATCTCTAAATCATATTCGTATCATGTTTTTCGGCTAAGGTGCGGACTATATACGTTTAGGTTATGGTTTTCAAGACTTTCAATGTTAGATAATGATTTATTCTTGACGTGGACGCTATTACACATGTTAAATGCGCTATTTGCTTTGACTTACGTATATGTATAACCTATGCTGTAAATAGAGTATTTCATGTATATGTTAGAATGTCTTATGCGTATGAAATTTGATGTTGTGATTGCCATGATTTATTATCGTTAGTACATGATTGTTATGTATGCGACAACTCCTTGATGAAAGGATTTGCCCTAATATGGGATATGGTCGACATAAGTAATGTATGTTGAATAGTGTAGTCTAAGTGTTTGTATAAATGCCTGAATGAGTTAGTATTCAGTAAAGTGTGATTTTTAAGGTTGTTGAGGTATGAATCTCAAGTACCTTACTTACGAGTATGATTTCCTCCATGAATTGTTTAGCCAATTTGGTTCATATTAATTGTGTATGATTTCCTCCATGTACTGTATTTATGTTTAAGTTATATTTCATAACATGTTTATTTAAAAGTAGAATATGAATCAAATGTCCATGTTTGAGCTTGTACATGATTGGGACTACATTACAATCTAGGTAGTCGGTAACATCCTTTAAACTGGTGGTTGAGGTTATTTTCACCACGTAGGATGTGTTTAATGAATGCGAGTCATACTTGGGATGTTCGACAGTGGTTAGGCCACACGGAGTGTTTATGTATTCCATGTCGATCAACTCAACGTGTTCCTGTCCTAGTTGAGCTCGTCAAATAACCCGATTGACCGATGTATGTTCACCATGTTTGGACACTATTATTTAAATTTAGTGTACCAAACTTACCAGTGAAATCCCGTTAACCTTGGTACCTCGATCCCCTAAGACTCATGAGCCGAATATTGTGGTATGGGACACTGTGGTCGTACTATCGGCCTACATTGGGGCGACGAGCCCCCGTAGTGACCAGTGAGCATCCTATACTCATGAGCCGATTATGGTGGTATGGGACACTATATTCGTGCTGTCGGCCTACACTGATTGGTGACGAGCCCTCTGTAGTGACATCGAGTATATCTTGACACAGCAGACAGGCGATGAGCTTTTTTATAGTATCTAAGGTATATATTAGGCCTGAATTAATTGGTGACGAGCCCTTTACATTGACCTAGAACTATACTATCGTATAAGATTGTCTTGGACTGACGACCCTAGAATGGATCATTGTGTGAAAATTGATATAAGAGAGGTACCTTAGCTTTTCAATCTTGCTGTATGAAAAAGACTAATAAGAACTTGATAAACATGTTCATAACATTGCACTGCATGTGCCGTTGGCGTTGGTGTAGAGCACAGTGGTAGTGATTCATACCGCGATCGTTAGATGATGTCGCAAGAGGGAGATTGTGGTGAGGGGATGCATCATTTCCTCATACCATTCTTGCATTAACAAGAGTATCTAGGACATATTTAATTATACTGCTTTATCATTACTGCTTGATTGAATTGATAACATGTTAACCTTTGCTGTATAGTTCCACTGAGTTGATCACTCACTCCCACATTCTGGGACGGTGCTTAAACACCAACCAGACTCTGACTTAGCTGCAGGTGATGGTGATGCCTGTGAGGCAGAGCCGGAGTTCGATGAGGACGAGGAGGCATTCTCTTTCATGTAGTTCTTAAGCAGGTTCATGTGAGTTGTGTCCTGATTGGCGGGAATTCTGGGCTATGATTGTAGTGATGTATCACATTTTGTTATATGTATTTTGAGACATGACTTGTAACTATGACCTGACAGAGCTTACATATCTTGGGGACTCATGTTGGTTCATATATGTATTTCAGTTTTTCGCTTGCGTTCTCAGATTGTCCTTAAAGTATGTTTACTGATTTGGATTAATCTACCTCATGTTTATGCACTAATACAGACAACATACATCCATCTCTAAATATGTTGCATAAGTGATGTTTTGGAACTCGGGAGCTGAGTTATACTCGACCCCTGATTTTCAGGGCGTTACATATAACCAGAATATATTTCTTACCTCATCGACTCTCTGTTCTAGTCGGTCCAATGAGATCCATGTGGAGGAGTTCAAGGGGTTTTGATGTGGCATTGGATTTCACTTTCTTGTGAGCACTACTAATTTGTTTTCTAATTGACATTCGCTACAGATTCTATCCAATTTCTTAATCTTGGGTAGACCTCTTATTAATTCACCTTTGCTTAATCTATAATGACTACGGTAGTGTACATATCCTAAGCGTTTATGCCATAGTTCGGTCTCATCAGTTTGGACCATGTAACACGATAACTTAGACAAGCTTGAATCACTACCTATATAACAGTTCTCAGATGTTCTGCGACCAGTTAATACCACAGAACCATTCTCATTAGAAATTTCATACCCTTGGTTGGTGAATTTTACTCTATACTTATTATCACAAATTTGAGAAATGCTTAAGAGATTATGTTTAAGACCTTCTACAAACAAGACATTCTCAAATGGAGGAAGATTAAAGAGTTGAATCATACCTTGGCCAACAATTTTGTAGTTGCTACCATCACCAAATGTGACTGAACCATCAGTCATATCTTTGAGATTGGTGAAAAAACTTTATCACCTGTCATGTGTCTAGAGAACCACTATATAGGTAACACTTTGATTGACTTGTAGCCTTGAAAACAGTGTGGGAAACCAGACAAGCAACCTTAGGGACCCATTTCATTAAATTTTTGGGTTTTGGGGCATAATTGGTTTTTCTATGCTTGTAGTAGTTATATATTTTACTATTCGAGTTAGATTTTAAAAGCTCCTTGAGTAAATCCACAATTTTCTCAGCTAAGGGTTATGATTCTGATTTCTATAATTGATATGATTGCTTTTAGTTTTCATAGCCTGAAAAGTTTTAGGATTTTTGAAAGTATTCTGATTGATACTTTTTCCTTTTAAGTTAAAGGACTCCCATTTGACAAATTTTGGAGGAGTGTTCTTATATTTAGGAGGCATATTCTTATCGTAGCCCAGACCATATTTATCACCACATTTCTTTGATCCAATTAACCATTTTTCTAGTTTAGGATCACCCTGGGCATACCTCCAAGTATCCTTCATACTCAAGAGAGAAGAGACTTCTAGTTTCAGTTTTTCATTTTCAGATTTTAGGTTTTAAACTTGGAAAGTTTTGAAATCTAAATCACACTTGGTTTTTTCAAAGTAATCTGAAAGGTGCGATTTTTCTAAAACTAAGTTATCAAAATTTTCTTTTAACTTTAAAAACTTTTCTTTTTGAAGTTTTAGTTTTACAGGTATCTTGCAACTTTCCCTATATAAGGCATCATAGGCATCTTATAAATCCTCATCATTTACAGGATCACTTCTCAAATTTTCATCACAAGTTAAATCACAACTGTCTAAGTAAGTGACTTTGGCTAGAGTTATCAAGGCTTTAACCTCATTAGCAGACTCGGGTTTAAAATCTTCTGACTCAAAAGAGACTTCAGAGCAAGACGATTCATCTCATGTAGCCAACATGCGTTTCTTTTTAAATTTGTCCCTCTTTGGACATTTGTTTGCCAGATGCCCGTATTCATAGAAGTTTAAACATTGGTTGTCTTTAATAGATATTCAATTTTTAGATATAATCCTTTTCTTTTCAGAAGGTTTTTGAAAATCTACCCTCTTTTTACTTTTAAAAATTTTATAAAACTTCTTAGTTAATAATGCCATATCATCTTCAGAGTTTTCATAATCAGAATTACTAGAATTTTCATGAGAAATATTTTTAGAAGACTTAAGGGCGATGGACTTACCATTAGGAGCCTTAAAGTTTAACTCGTAGGTTTGTAAAGAACCAACCAGCTCTTCAACCCTCATATTATCCGCATCACGAAGTTCCTAGATCACAGTTACCTTAGAATGGAACTTATCAGGTAATAAGCACAATATCTTTACATAGACTTTACTTTCTGAGATGCTATTACCAAGACCCCACATAGAGTTAACTATGTCATTAACTTAGTATAGAAGTCTATGAAAGTTTCACTTTCTTCCATACATATCTCTTCAAACCAAGTGGTGAGGATTTAAACTTTAGATTTCTTGACAATAGTCGTATCCTCGTGTGTCATTTATATAATGTCTCAAGCTTGCTTTGCAGTATGACAAGATATAATTCTTTTAAATTCATCCGGTGATAGTGTGCAAAGAATTACATTTAAAGCCTTTGCATTGGCATTACTCTCATTTTTTTGAAGTGTAGTCTAAGAAAAATGTAACGCCTTGAAAATCGGGGGTCGAGTAGAAGCTCAGCTCCCGAGTTCCAACGCATCACTTATGCAATATAGATAATGATGATTGAATATTATCCGTATTAGTGCATTAAACATGAATGAGATTATACTAAATCATCATATCATACTCCAGAGATGATTAAATTAAGCAAACGAAAGACTGTGATAGATATATAAAGTGTATAAGTGGATATAAACCCAAGAGTATGATCATGTCACCAGGTTGAATAATTATATGTATAATTTTAAAATATACAAAATGATAAAGTGTAATGTCATCTAATCCATATCCCTGTAGCCTCGATGATACAACTCTAAGTCTACATAGACCAGCCAGAAAGTTTTAGGTAGGAGAACTCCTCGTCATCGTAGAAGATAGGCTCCATCTTGTAAGCCTTACCATCATCTACAGCTATAACAGAGTCTGGTTAGTGTTTTAAAACACCATCCCAAAGTGGGAGTGAGTAATCAACGCAGTGCAGCTATAAGGCAAAGGTTAACATTTTATCAATTTATTCAAGAAGTAATTATAAAGTAGTACAACAATCATGTCCTAAGTACTCTTGTTAGTGCAAGAATGGTATGTATTAAAGATGCATGCCCTCACCTACACTCTTCCTGTGACGTCATCTCATGGTGGCACACGCTAAACTCGCACTATGCTCAACACCCACACCAATGGCAAATGTAATGTGGTGTATGGCCATATTAGCTAAGTTCTTACTTAGACTTATTCATACAGTAGGTTTGGGAAGCTAAGGTACCTCCCTTTGTATCATTTACCCAAATAATAATCCATCTAGGTCGTCAATCCTACTTAATAGCATACGATAGGCAAGTTCACGAGTTTATACTATGGGTCGCTACGGGAGGCTCATCACCTCAGCGTAGGCTTAATTCACACTCAAGGTCGCTACGAGAGGCTCATCACCTGATTGTATGCCTATTTTATAATCGGGGTCACTACGGGAAGGCTCGTCACCTTAGCGTAAGCGGACAGCTAGAATATAGTGTCTCACACCATCGTATTTGGCTCACGAGTTTGGGTTGCTCACTGATCACTAAGGGGAGGCTCGTTACCTTAGCATAGCCCAACAACTCTAACACGGTGTCCCATACCACCATGCCCAACTCATGAGTCTTAGAAGATCGTGGTACCAAGGTTAAACGGGCTTTTCATTAATAAGTGGTACTTTAGATTCAAGCAGTAGTGTCCATACATGGTAAACATACATTAGGCCAATCAGGTTACTTGGACGAGCTTGACTGGTATGAGCACACGTTAAATTAATCGACATGGAGCATGTAAGTACTCCGCATGGCCTAACCACTATCGACAAACAGCGTACAACTCGGATTCATCAAACGTGTATTGTGTGATGAAACGACCTCGCCACTAATTTGGGAATCATTACCGATTGCTTAGACTATGTAGTAGTCTCAATCATACTCAAACACAATAGGCATTCATATGTGATAGTCAAATAACATATGACCACCAATTTAAATATAAATCTTGTTTGAGTATTTTAACAAACACATAGTACCCATGTTGTCATATATAGGCATTTCATCCATAAAGCATGTAGTAGTAAGATAGGCTGTATAAAGGAAACTGCAACTATAGGTAAGGTAATTGAGAATCCTATCTTAACACCTTCATTAAATGTATTTCAACAAGCATTTTCTCATTCAGGCATTTTATCAAACACTTAGACTACACATATAAACATACATGTGATAAATTTATTATGACATATATTATAACAAATCCTTTCATAAGGAGTTACCACCCATGCAACAATCATGTATCCTCAGTCAATAATCATGGTAAGAACAAATTATAATTCCATATTCATTCAAACATTTCAACAAACACATGAAATGCATTAAAAATCAACATAGTTCATATACATGTAATATAAGGAAAACATTGTATCTGAGGGTATATGGTAGTAATCAAGTCAGTCACAAACCACTACTGACATTGAAAGCCTTGAAAATTATAACCTAAATATTTATAGTCCGCACCTTCCATCGGTAAAATCGTATCAAACTCAGTTCGAACACTACGCTTTTATCTAAAGTACAACGACTACCCGAATCACAAAATAAGTTAGCTATTTCGTCAATTCTTCTACTTGGATACCTAAAACAGATTAGGGTTAGGATTTCTTACCCAAAAGTGGATTCGGATTCATCAGTGAAGCGAGACAGAAAGGATGATTCAACACTTGGAGTGGTGGGAGTGAATCCCAATAACAAACCACAACTCTCTCTCTCTCTCTCACTTCTCCTCACTCTTTCCTTCTCTTTTCTCTCTTCTCTCTCCTAGGGTTTGGAAATTCATTTGGAATGAGAGAGGGGTGGGTTAAGGGTCTTTTATAGGCCCAGAAGTGAAGTCAATGGCCCCAGGGCGATGATATACTTAGGTTATAGCAAAAAAGTGGCTGTTTCGGGTCAATGGAAGTCATTTGGAGGCCCATTACCTATGTATAGTCTGGAAAAAGTTCCTTGATAATGGATTTATGTCAGGTTAAGATTTCGATCTGATTGGATCAGTGGATCGACCGTGGAGGACCAGTTTCAGTTCAATGGTCATCATCACTCAATCAGGGCCACAAGTACACTGACATGTGTAGGGAAATTTTCCTAATCTAAGGGTGTATTTAGGTTAGAATTTGATGGTCTGAAACCTTAAATTTAGCCTGCAAGTGAACGGCCAAAATCACTTAAGTTTTAGTTCATTTTATAAAGATATTCACGTTTCTCACACATTTCACTCCAGGCTCAAGTTGTGCGTTTCTGGATACTATTTGGACTTGATTCCCTCGATGCTTGTCAAGCCCAGCAAGGCGGTCATAACCATATAAGTTTGCGGTAATCGGACTTTCGACGTGCAGTCCAGGTCGGATACTGAGTTTCAATGCGCTCCCAAGAGCAACTGGGTTTTGAGATTTATCCTAGGTTTTTAGGTAATGTTGGGTTAGCGATTCTAATGGTTTTAGGTCTTTCAGTTCATATAAAAAGTAGTTTAAGCTAATTTGTTGATTAATTCATTTTAGTACTTAATTAATTTTTTATCTAATTTCTAAAGGATTCGGTCCTTAGTGATTTCTTCCTAAGGTGGTACTCAGGTCTTTATACAGATTTTTTCGAGAAGTTACAATCTACCTCCCTTAAAGAAAAATTTCATCCTTGAAATTACTACCTTTTCGTACTCCTCGAGTATCTGAGGGTAGTTCTTACGGACCTCAGCTTCTGTTTCCCAAGTATCCTCTTCCTTAGTGTGATGTGTCCACAATACTTTCACCCGCGGAATAACCTTATTGCACAGTACCTGCTCCTTCCTGTTTAGGATACGCGTCGATCGCAGTACATAAGTAGCATCCTCACTCAACTGTACCTGCTCCCATTTGATAATGTGGGAAGGGTCAGGAACGTATTTCTTCAGCATCGACACATGATATACGTTGTGCACGCCTGCAAGTGGTGTGGGCAAAGCACGACAGTACGCAACCACACCCACTCGATCTAGTATTTGAAATGACTCAATGAATCGTGGCGTGAGTTTTCCCTTCTTGCCAAATCGAAGGACTCCCTTAATGGGGGAAACCTTAAGAAACACGTTCCCTAACCTCGAACTCTAGCAGTCGTAGCCTCGTATCAGCGTAGCTCTTCTGTCTACTCTGTGCTTCAAGAAGTCGACGCTTGATAATGTCGATCTTCTTTAAGGTCTTCTATACTAACTCTGGGCTAATCAAACTCTTCTCGCCAACCTCTGCCCAGCAATGCGGTGCTCTACACGGACGCCCATATAATGCTTCATAGGGAGCCATGCCAATACTCACTTGAAAACTGTTATTATAAGCGAACTCAGCATAGGGAAGACAGTCATCCCAACTGTCTTTAAAATCAAGCACACATGCCCGCAGCATGTTCTCCAACACTTGATTCACCCGTTTCATCTTCCCATCCGTCTGTGGGTGGAACGTGGTACTGAACTTCAGTTTCACACCCATTGATTCCTGGATACAAGTCCAGAAGATAGATATGAATCGTGTGTCTCGGTCCGACATGATCTCCATAAGAACTTCATGCAGATGTACTATCTCCTTGATGTACAACTTGGCCAAATCGTCTGCCGAGTTTGAGACTCTAATAGGGAGAAAATGAGCGAATTTCATCAACCGGTCCACAATCACCCAAACGGAGTCATGCCCCTTCTTCGTCTTCGGAAACCCTGAGATGAAATCCATAAAAATGAAATCCCATTTCCATTCTACTATGGGCATGGGCTGAAGCAATCTAAGAGGTCAGTGATGCTCTACCTTGACCTGCTGGCACGTGAGACAATGGGACACATAATTCGCTATGTGGGCCTTCACGTTGTCCCAGTAGTATGAACGTTTCATATCTCGATACATCTTCGTATTACCAGGGTGCATCGCCATCTTCGAATTATGAACAGCTTCAAGAACTTCCCTCCTCAAGTCATGAAAGTTTGGGACGCATAGGCGGCCACAATAACGTAAACTCCCATCCGTACCAACTCTTCATTCTAAATCTTTACTGTGCTCACCTGCTCTCTCATCCTTAACAATAGTTCATTGTCTTTCTGAGCCATAATAATCCTGTCATCAATGAGTGGCTGCACATGAACATGGGCGATGCTTTCGAACGGCTCATCTACCATAAGCTTCTGCTTAAAATCTCGCACAAATTCTACCATATTCCACTTCTCTATCATCAGCAGAGCTGTGAATGCTATTTTTTACTTGTGGCTCAATGTGTCTACCACAAGGTTAGCCTTACCAAGATGGTAGGAGACCTCAAACTTGAAGTCCTTCAAGGTTTCCATCCATCGCCACTGCCTCATATTCAGGTCCCTTTGTGTGAATATGTACCTGAGGCTCTTGTGATCACAAAAGAGCTCGAATTTCTCTCCATAGAGGTAATGTCTCCAGATCTTTAATGCAAAGATGATGACCGCTAACTCTAGGCCATGCATAGGATAGTTTTCCTTGTGCTTCCTCAGCTATCGTGAGGCATAAGCAATCACTCTGTCCTTCTACATCAGAATACAACCCAAACCAACGCGAGACACATCGATATATATCGTATACTTGACCCCTTGCTCTGAAAATACTAGCATAGGGATGGATGTCAACTTGTCCTTCAATTCTTAAAAATTTGCTTTCGCCTTCTCATTCCACACAAACTTAAGATCCTTCTAAGTCAGCTGAGACAATGGTTTAGCAATCTTGAAAAAATCCCTATTGAATTGATGGTAGTAACCTGTCAGGCCAAGAAAGCTCCTCACTTCAGTCACCAAACTAGGCTGTTCTCAGTCCTGAACCGTGGTCACCTTATCAAGGTCCACAACTATCCCTTCCTTGGACACCACATGTCACAGGAACTTGACTTCTTCCTTCCAAAAGTCTCACTTCTTGTACTACGCAAACAACTGGTTCTTCCTAAGAGTATCAAAGACTGCTCGCAGGTGTTCCTTATGATCTACCCAACTCTTAGAGTATATCAGGATATCATCTATAAATACGATGATGAATCGGTACAGATACTGTCGAAACACCCAGTTCATCAAATCCATGAACACGGCTGGTGCATTTATGAGTCCAAACGACATCATAAGGAACTTGTAGTGCCCAAAGCTGATTTTGAATGCTGTCTTCTACACGTCTTCATCCCTGCTCCACAACTGGTGATACCCTGACTGTAAGTCAATTTTAGTGAAGTATCGTGCCCCTTTCAACTGATTGAAAAGATCATCTATCCTGGGTAAAGGATAATTGTTCTTCACCGTCAATTGGTTCAATTTGCGATAATCAATACACAATCGCAACGATCCATCCTTCTTCTTCATAAACAACATGGGTGCTCCCCAAGGAGATACACTTGGCCGTATGAAGCCTGCATCCAACAGATCGTCGATTATTTCCTCAGTTCCTCCATCCCACATGGAGGCATGCGATACGTTGGAAGAGATATAGGTGTCACACTAGGCACTACATCAATAGTAAAATTAATCTTGCGCTGAGGAGGTAATCCAGGTATCTTCCTGAACACGTCTGTAAAATATTAAACTACTAGCATGTTCCCAAGTGTTGGACCACCAACATTCTCTAGCAAGGTACCATAACAACTAATATGGTAGTACTAACTGACCTGAACTGAGAATGTAAAGGTCATGCCCTCAGGTCCATGGGTTATCACCACCCTAGTATCACAATCAATCTCTGCCTTCATATCAGTGAGCCAATCCATACCGAGGATCACATTGTAATGACATAGCGGGGCAATAATCGGGTCGATGAATACTGTTCTACACCCTAAGTCTATTGAACAACCCTTACACATCTTGATAGTTTCTGAGAAAGTCCCTGTGGCGGTAAGGAGTCTCAACCCAACTATAGGACTAGTTACTAACCCCAGTCGCTTGACTGTTGCGCATGATATTATAGAGATAGTGGACCCGTTGTTCACCAATAAGAAGACTAGTGTACCTTGAATATGTGTTGTGACTTTTAAAGCCAGTGGTGCTGCAAATACTGTAGGCCTCAGCTGCAAGTGAGTGCACATGAGCCTATTGAGAACGGTTCGATTACGGTGCCATAGGTCACTGAGGCTACCTAAATCGAAGTACAGGTGGCCTGTAAGAAGGCCGTGTAGGTGGTGCTCATCATAGAGGTGGAGCCGAGATAACTGGTGACATCTGACGATTAATCTTCTGGGGGGCATGAAGTCATTGTACCTCATCATGGTGAAGCAATACCTATTAGAATGGCCTGACTTCTTGCGGTAGGTGCACCATACATCAGGTTGCCTAGGTTGCGTCGGTGGTGCCATAAGTCTAAAAGGAGAATTTGCTCACGGCCTCTTACCGAGGAACCATAGGCACACACGTATGGGATAATCTATCCCCATCCTTCTCAGCACGCAGGGACATGCTCACTAGTACAATGTATCTTCAAGCGGATCTCTGGCCCCAAACCCTAAAAAAATCTCCACATCTTCATCGGCTCCTTCGCTAGGATCTAAGGAGTGTATCTAGCTAGCTCCATGAACCTATTCTCGTATTCCACCACAGTCATCCCTCCCTGTTGGAGGAGGAGGAACTCTCCCTCCTTCTCATTACGGAAGGTGAGAGGGAAATACTCTGATACCAACTTTTAATGTCCTGGAAATCGAGGGTCGAGCAAAAGCTCAGCTCCCGAGTTCCAACGCATCACTTATGCAACATAGATAATGATGATTGAATGTTGTCCATATTAGTGTATTAAACATGAATGGGATTACACTAAGTCGGCATATCATACTCCAGAGACGATTAAATTAAGCAAACAGAAGACTGTGATAGATATATAAAGTGTATAAGTGAATATAAACCCCAGAGTATGATCATGTCACCAGGCTGAATAATTACATGTATAATTCTAAAATATACAAAATGATAAAGTGTAATGTCATCTAATCCATATCCCCATAGCCTCGGTGATGCAACTTTAGGCCTACACAGACTCGCTAAAGAGTTACAAGTAGGAGAACTCCTCCTCGTCGTCATAGAAGACAGGCTCCATCTCATAAGCCTCATCGTTATTTACAACTACAATAGAGTCTGGTTGGTGTTTTAAAACACCATCCTTGAGTGGGAGTGAGTGATCAACTCAGTCGAGCTATAAGCAACGGTTAACATGTTATCAATTCGGTCAAGTAGTAATGATAAAGCCATACAACAATCATGTCCTAAGTACTCTTTTTAATGCAAAAATGGTATATATTAATGATGCATGCCCTCTCCTGTACTCTCTTTATGATATCATCTCACGGTCACACATGCTAAACTTCCACTGCACTCAACACCCATGCAAAAGGTACATGCAATGCGGTGCATGGTCATGTTAGTTAAGTTCTTAATTAGACTTATTCATGCAGCAGGTTTGGGAAGCTAAGGTACCTCCCTTTATATCATTTACCCAAACAATGATCAATCTAGGGTCGTCAATCCTAGTAAATCACATACGATAGGAAAGTTCGCGAGTTTATACTATAGATCGCTACGGGAGGAAAGTTCGCGAGTTTATACTATAATCGCTACGGGAGGCTCATTACCTCATCATAGGCTTAATTCATACTCAAGGTCACTACGAGAGGCTTATCACCTGATCATAGGCCTATTTTATAATTGAGGACACTACGGGAAGTCTCGTCACCTTATCGTAGGCCGACAGCTCGAAATAGTATCCCGTATCACCGTATTCAGCTCACCAGTTTAGGTTGCTCACTAGTCACTACTGGGAGGCTCATCACCCCAGCATAGGCCGACTGCTAGTACACGGTGTCCCATACCACCATGTCATGAGTCTTAGTGGATCATGGTACCAAGGTTAAACGGGCTTTTCATCGGTAAGTGGTACCTTAGATTCAAGCAGTAACGTCCATACGTGGTAAACATACATTAGGCCAATCGTAAACATACATTGAATTAATTAACATGGAGCATGTAAGCACTTCACATGGCCTAACCACTATCGAGAAACAACGTATGACTCCAATTCATCGAACGTATCTTGTGTGGTGAAACGACCTCGTCCATTAATTCAGGAATCATTACCGATTACCTGGACTATGCAGTAGTCCCAATCATACTAAAAAATATAAGCATTTATGTGTGATAGTCAAACAGCATATGACCAGCAATTCAAATATAAATCTCATTTGAGCATTTTAACAAACACAAAGTACCCATGTTGTCATATATAGGCATTTCATCTATAAAGCACGTAGTAGTCAGATAGGTTACATGAAGGAAACTGTAACTATAGATAAGGTAATTAAGAATCCTATCTCAAAACCCTCATTAAATGTGAGTTGTCACCCATGTAACAATTATGTATCCTCAGTCAATAATCATGGTAAGCACAAATTTTAATTCAATATTCATTTAAACATTTCAACAAACACATGGAATGCATTAAAAATCAACATATTCATATACATGTAACCTATGGAAAGCATCATATCTAAGGGTATATGGTAGAAATCAAGTCATTCATAAACCATTACTAACATTGAAAGCCTAGAAAATTATAACCTAAACATTTATAGTTTGCACGTTCCATCGGTAAACTCGTATTGAACTCAGTTTGAACACTACGCCTTTCTTTATCGCATAACGGTTACCTGAATCACGAAATAGGTTAGCTATTTCATCGATTCTTCTACTTGGATACCTGAAATAAATTAGGGTTAGGATTTCTTACCCAAAAGTGGATACAGATTCATTGGTGTAGCGATATAAGAGGGATGATTCAACACGTGGAGTGGTGGGGGTGAATCCCAACAATAAACCACAATTCTCTCTCACTTCTCCTCACTCTTTCCTTTTCTTTTCTCTCTTCTCCCTCTTAGGGTTTGGAAATTTGTATGGAATGAGAAAGGGGTGGGTTAAGGATCTTATATAGGCCCAGAAGTGAAGTCAATGGCCCCATGGCCATGGTATACTTAGGTTATAGCCAAAAGTTGATTGTTTCTGGTTAATGAGACTCATCTGGAGGCCCATTACCTGCGTACGGTCTAGAGAGAGTTTCTTGACAATAAATCTATGTAAGGTTATGATTTTGGTCTGATCAGATCAGTGGATCAACCGTGAAGGACCAGTTTCAGTTCAACGGTCATCGTCACTTAATCAGGGCCACAAGTACACTGACATGTGTAGGGAAAGTTTCCTGATCTAAGGGTGTAGTTGGGTCAGAATTTGATGGTCTGAAACTTTAAATTTGTCCTGCAAGTGAACGGCCCAAATCACTTAAGTTTTAGTTCATTTTCTAAGGATATTTGCGTTTCTCACACACTTCACTCCGGGCTCAAGTTGTGCGTTTCTGGATACTATTTGGACTTGATTCCCGCGATGTTTGTCAAGCCCAAAAGGCAGTCATAACTATATAGGTTTGTGGTAATCAGAATTTTGACATGCAATCCAGGTCCGATATCGAGTTTCAATGCGCTCCCGAGAGCAACTGGGTTTTGATATTTATCCTAGCTTTTTAGGTAATGTTGGGTAAGCGATTCTAATGGTTTTGGGTCTTGCAGTTCGTCTAGAAAGTAGTTCAAGCTAATTCACCAATTAATTCAGTTTAGTACTTATTTAATTTTTCATCTAATTTCTAAAGGATTCGGTCCTTAGCCATTTCTGCCTGAGGTGGTACTCGGGTCTTTATACGAATTTTTCTGAGACGTTATAAAAATATGGTGTAACCTTTATAATTTTGGATCCATCAATGCCAGTCACTTCAGTGGTAGGAGTGGTCCATCTAGTCATTGTGGCTTACCACACGCTCTCATCTATGGACCTTAAAAAGATCCTTTGTAACATCTCAGAAAAATTCATACAAAGACCTAAGTATCACCTCAGGTAGAAATCCTTAATGACCTAATCCTTTAGAAATTAGATAAAAATTAGTTAAGTACTAAGCCAAATTAATCAGTGAATTACCTTGATCCACTATCGATGTGAACCGCGAGACCCAAAACCATTAGAATCGATAACCCAACATTACATAGAAACCTAGGATCAATCTCAAAACCCAGTTGCTCTTGGGAGTACATTGAAACTCCGTATTAGAACTAGACCGCGCATTGAAAGTCTGATTACCGTGAAACTATATGGTTATGACTGCCTTACTAGGCCTGACAACCATCGTAGGAATCAAGTCCAAAGAGTATCTAGAAATGCATAACTTGAGCCTGGAATGAAGTGTGTGAGAAACGCGAATATCTTTAGAAAATGAACTCGAACTTAAGTGAATTGGGTCATTCTCTTGTAGGTTAAATTTAAGGTTTCAGACCATCAGATTTTGATCCAACTACACTCTTAGATCAAGAAAATTTCCCTGCACCCAATGGTATACTTGTGGCCCTGATTAAGTGACGATGACCGTAGAACTGAAACGGGTCCTCCATGATTGATCCACTAATCTGATCAGACCGAAACCTTAACCTAGCATAGATCCATTGTTAGAAAACTTTCTTCAGAGCGTATGCGAGAAATGGACCTTCGGATGAGCTCCATTGGCCCGAAAAAACCACCTTTTGGCTATACCCTAAGTATACCATGGCCTTAGGGCCATTGATATCACTTCTGGGCTTATATAAAGACCCTAAACCACCCTATTCCTATCCCATAGGAATTTTCTCTAACCCTAAGGGAGAGAAGAGAGAAAAGGAGAGAAAAGAGTGGAGATTGAAGGGAGATCCTTGGAGTTTGTTGCAGTGCTCCTGTTCTGTTACTTCACTCACCGAATTGCCTTTACGCCTAGCTACTCAACTTGTTTCAACTCCATTTTTAGATAATAAATCCTAAACCTAATCTGTTTTAGGAATCTAAATAGAAAATTTGGTGAAATAGCTAACTTATTTCAATGTTTAGGTAGCTGTCATGCCGTAAACAAAGACGTGGTGTACGGATCGAGTTCGTAATGAGCCTACCGACGAAAGGTGCAGACTATAAATGTTTAGATTATGGTTTTCAAGGCTTTCAATGTCAACAATGATTTATGCTAGACTTGTTTGCCACCATATGATCTTAGTTACGACGTATTCGATAAATAATACATGTGTGTGAACTATGTGGATATATACTGCATTCCATGTGTTTGTGGAAATGTCTGAATGAAATTACTATCATGAATTGTACTTGCCATGACTATTAATCTAGAATACATGTTTGGTGTATGTATGACAACTCCTTTACGAAAGGGTTCGCTATAATATATGTTATAACTAAGTTAGGGCATGTACGTAGCAATGTGTAGGCTAAGTGTTTGATAAAATGTTTGAATGAATAATCATTTATTGAATTATAATTTTTAAGGGTGTTGAGATAGGATTCTCAACTACCTTAATTATGTGTATAAATTCTCTCATTTAACCTTAATTTCACATACGTGATTTATGTATAAAAATGCCATGTGTAGTAGTATGCTTTATGTGTTTGATAAAATGCTCAAATGATTATAGTTTTTGAATTATTTGTTAAATGTTGTTATGACTATCACATGTGATTACCTATTGTAATTGAGTATGATTGAGATTACTACATAATCCAGGTAATTGGTAACGGATCCCGGTTAAGTGGATGAACTAGATTTGCTACATTGGATATGTTCGATGAATCCGAGGCATACGATGATTGTCGATAGTGGTCAGGCCACTTGGAGTGCTTACACGCTCCATGTCGATTAATTCAGCATGCGCTCGTACTAATTGAACTTTTTAAATAACCCGATTCACCTATTGTGTGTTTACTATGTATGAACGTTACTGCTTGAATCTAAGGTACCAGTTACCAATGCAAAACCTATTTTAACCTTGGTACCACGATTCGCTAAGACTCATGAGCCAGGCATGGTAGTACGGGGCACCGTGGTCAAGCTGTCGGCTTACGCTGGGGTGACGAGCCTCCCCATAGTGTCCAGTGAGCAACCCAAACTCGTGAGCTGAATTCAGTGGTATGAGATACTGTATTCAAGCTGTCGGCCTATGCTAAGGTGACGAGCCTTCTCGTAGTGACCTCGAGTATAAACCAGGCCTAGCTAAGGTGATGAGCCTCCCATAATGACCTAAACTTGCCTATCCATTGCTTTTAAATCATGGGTGATGTTGCCTTATAACTTGCCTATCGTATGTGATTAACTAAGATTCATGACCCTAGAGGGATCATCGTTTGGGTAAATGATATAAAGGGAGGTATCTTAGCTTCCTGAATTTACTATTTGAATAAACTTAAATAAATTACTTGGCTAACATGACCATGCACCACATTACATGTGATTTGGCGAGGAAGCGCACATTTAGGAACTTTTCCATGCACGATTGTGAGATGATATCGTTGAGGGAGTGCAGGTGAGGGCATACATCATTACAACATACCATTCCTGCATTAACCAGAGTACTTAGAACATGATTGTTATATTACTTTATCATTATTACTTTACTGAATTGATAACATGTTAACCCTTGCCTTATAGTACCACTGAGTTGATCACTCACTCCCACTCTGGGATGGTATTTTAAAACACCAACCAGACTCTGTTTTAGCTGCAGATGATGGCGGGGCATACGAAACAGAGGCTAACTTCTACGGTGATGAGGAGTTCTCCTATATGCAGCTATCAGGCAGGTCTATGTAGACCATGTACTAATTGACGGGATTACAAGGATATGAATTATTTGGACATTACACTTTGTCATTTTGTATATTTTGGAACAAACATGTATATATTCATCTTGGTAACGTGATCATACTATGGAGATTTATAACCACTTATATACTTTATATATCTTTCACAGTCTTTCGCTTGTTAAATTTAATCATCTCTGAAGTATGATATGTTGTTTTAGTGTAATCCCACTCATGTTTAGTGTACTAATATGGACAATATTTAATCATCATTATCTATGTTGCAAAAGTGATGCGTTGGAACTTGGGAGTTGAGATTTTACTCGACCCTCAATTTTCATGGTGTTACATCCTCATTCTAGCTTTTTAATAGGTATAATTGGAGCCATCAAAAGATGGAGGCCTAGTGATTGAGAGGCTATCAAAAATTGACATCTTATAAGCTCAGATCAATTAGCTTAGGAAATAAATCCAAATAATAAAAAAGAGTTGTTAGGCTCTGATACCACTTGAAAAGGCCGAGCTAAACATCCTAGGAGGGGGGGGGGGGGGGGTGAATAAGACTATGCCAAATTAAAAAATAAATGCAGAATTGAAAGATAAATAGCACAATCAAAAAGGAAAGAAGCATAAGTAAATATCAACCTTTGATGTACTAGTCTTGAGACGTTGATACAAACTTAGTTCTAAGGATAACCTAACACCAAAAACCAAGGCTTATGGTAGGACAACCTTACTAGAATGTTTGTAAGTATTAAAAATCCAAACCAATAAAGAGGCAAAGAAAATAAACTATGTTATTACAGAAAGTGCCCTAGTTTGTTAATTAGCGTGAGTGTAGAGTTAGCTAGACAGAGAAGTTCCATAGGAAGATCAACCAATCATCTGCCTCAACATGATGTGTGCCTAAACTTGCCACAGGTAAATCTAAGCCTCACATCCCTTGTCCCAAAACACCAGGTACTTAAAACCCTTAAAATCAATTAGAATATCATAGGGTTTTTGGGTTAGAAAACTTTTTCAAAACTTCAGAAAATCTCTACGTTTTCTACCTTTGTCGATTTATCGATAGACTGCTTGATATAATCGAGAAGTGCTATCGATGTCCTCGATGCTCAATCGATACTATCGAAATGAGGATAAAATATGTCTAGTAACCACATATTCTTCTAGACGAAATTATTGATGTATCGATACCCCTATTAATATCATCAAAATTTAAAACTCGAGTCTATCGAAGTTGACTCAATATAATCCATAGCAGAGAGTTTGTGTCCCTATTTTTCTAAAGAAAATTATGAAGATCTTGAATATATCAATTACTCCTCGATATCCTCAGAATTCAAAAACTGATGATATCGGTCTTGGACACAGTTATCCAGTAACTTTTTTTCAGGTGTTTATTATCTTGGATCGAGGGTCACATGATAGAATTGATATTCAAATATTGATGATATCGAGGCAGGGTCAATTGCATCAAGAAAGGACATAAACTATCTAGCAATCTTAACCGGAAAATCCTTTGGATTTATCGATGCAACGACACGACTATCGATATCATCGACATTCAAATTCTGATGATATCGAGTGTACCTCGATCATATCCTTGACCAAAAATATTTCAAAGGCATTGTCTCTCTCATTTTCAAATGTCGAGGAATCGATCCTCGTGTCGATGAAATCTAAGTTTGAAATTTGATGACATCGACTTAGGTTTCGATCTCCTCGATCAGGTGGCAAAAGGTTTCAAAAGTGTATGAAATTTAAGTTTGTATCATCGAGCGTCCACTCGATACAATAGAGAGTATACACTCGATGATATCAACCCTGCTCGATGATATCGAACTATGTCATAAATGTGACCGTTTTATATCCATTAGAACTTTTTGCCTATATATAGAGAACTTGTCTTTAATTGTAGGTAGAGAAAGAAGAGAGTACTTTTGAGTGTTTAACCTTCGATCATATACTCAAAGCCCTTTCTCTCATGTAAGATCATCCTCCAATCTACCCTCATCATTGACATTCAATAGAGTGGATTGGGGAATAAACTTTTGCATTCAAGGATCCTCTAGCTACCATCTTAATGGCAAATCATTAAGTTGGGATCCCTTGAATGCATAGATGATTGGAATCACTCTATTTCCCATATAAGTAAACTTTTTATAAAGTAAGATTCTATTACAATCGTGACCCAACCTGTCGCCATGCATTGGTACATCTTCTAAGTTACGGTTCAACGAAGCAGAAGACTCTTCATCAATAAAGGAGGAGATCTTCAACAACGAGCTAAAAGGGACTCATCTACTTATCTGTAAGTTATCAGAGTCCAGAGGACCCTTGTGATCATTCCTTTTGTAGGATTGGGTCTAAGGTGTTTCCCACCCCTAGCAAGTCCTTTAGGAGGCCTCCGGCGGGAGTGTACATGGTGGGTGCACTGTGTTGACCCCTACTCTGTGGAAAGTATAAACAATTAGGGTCTTGTGGAAGATCCTTGGCCAGTGTGCCTAAAAGTGGGTTCTTTGTGTTGACCCTTGCTATTGAGAGCATAAACAGGAGAGGTTCCTTGTGTGGATCCTTGGTCAGTGTGCCTAAAATTAGGTGCTATGTGTTGACCCCTGCTCATGAGAGCATAAACTGTCAGCTTAGGTGTAGGTTTTAAAGGTTAAAGGTGAACTTGATTCAAAACATTGGGTTTGGGGTGAATCGTGTGAAACCTCCTTAGTAAAATCTGGCACACTCAAGGGTTGAGTGCATCTGTCAGGAGTGGAGTAGACAATAGTCGAACCACTGTGTTTGTGATTGATATTTGTCTTTGTTTACCTATGCGATTTCTTTAAATTCTTTCATATTTGATCACACCTCACACACAGTCACATCCATCATAAACTCTGAACTGCATCATGTTTATCATTAAGTCAGTTTTGTGATTGTATCCTCTAATTGGCTTGGAAGCCATTAGATTTATCTTAAAGAAATCCCGATTCATGCATATCTATTCAGGACAAGTTTGATAGGATTTTAAATAAACCATAAAATTTTTATAAAAGTCTTATTCACCCCCCTCTTGGACATATTGGCCTATTCCTACTTCAACTATAGTGGTCTTTACCGTAATTTCAATTGGTATCAGAGTGGGTCTCTCTTTTAAAGGCTTCACCACCTAGAGAGTGATCTTCACTAAAGTTGGGAATATGGCCAAAGGAGAGGGCTCATTGGTCTCTAGACCCCTAGTATTTGATGGATCAAATTATGCATACTGGAAGGCTAGAATACACTACTTTCTAAGATCTTTAGACCATGATGTTTGGCATATAGTTGAAAGAAGATATGTGCCACCACTTGAACAGATAGTACTTGAAAATGGCACAACTATCTCCAAACCAAAATCTAAAGAAAAATGGACATCATTCGATAAGGAAAATTTAACTGCTAAGGCTAAAGTTATGAATGTTATCTACTGTGCTGTGTCCCAAGATATTTTTAATCAAATCAGTATGTGTGGGACAGCCAAAGAAGCATGGAATTCATTGGAAACAACCCATGAAGGTACAAGCACTATGAAGAGATCTAAACTACAACTCTTGACTTCACAGTTTGAAAGTCTCAGAATGAAAGAACATGAGACCTTCATGGAGATTTTTACAAAACTAAATATCATTTGTAACTCCATGGGTGGATTAGAAGAGAAAGTTCCGATCCCAAAAATCTGTAAAAAAATACTAAGATCCCTACCGGAACGATTCAATCCTAAAGTAACAACCATTGAAGAATGTAGAAACATAGATAAAATGAAAATAGAAGAACTTACTAGTTCCCTGCAAACATTTGAACTACAATTCAAACAAACCCCAAAATCTATGAATACTGTCCTTAAAACTTCAAAGAAAACAACAAATGAGGACATTGAAAGTGAAAGAGAAGATGAAGATGAGGAAATGGCTCTGTTGGCTCAACGGTTCAGAAAGTTCTTTCAGAAAAATCGTGGCTGTCCACTTAAAGGAAGAAGAGTGGATAATAGATAGTCTACAGGTAAATTTGGTAAAAAGATCAAAGAACCATAATGTTATGCTTGTCAGAAGTTTGAACACCTGCCTATTGAATGCCCAAATAAAAAAAACTAAGGGTAAAGCAATGGCTGCCACATGGGATGATACGGAAGAGTCAAACTTAGAATCTAGCAATGAAGATCAGAAATCTTTGAAAATCCTTATGGTCTCCACTGCTCCAATCATTTCTATTGAAACTGAGAACGAGGAAGAACCACAAGCTACTAAATCATTTCTGTCGATAATGAGGAAACTGAAAAGGAAGAAGAAGAATAAAACAAGCTACAAAATGCTTACAATCAACTTTATATTCATAACATCAACATTGTTAGAAGACTTGGAATATCTGAAAATAAAAAGGAATTACTGTAAAAAGATTTGGATAAAACTTTAGAAATTAATACAGATCTAAGAAATGATTTACAGCAATATCATTCAGATAATGATAGACTTGAGAAAATTAACAGCTCCCTTAAATCTGAGACTGAAAAACAAAACAAACATGTTGAGCAATTAAAAGACAAAAACGTGCTCCTTCAAAATGAAAATCATACACTCCTATTTGATCTAGAAGAGTCTAGAAAAATCGCTAAGCTAAACAATAAGTTTTCCCAGAGTGGTGAGAAGTTAGAAAAACTCTTAGGTATGGGAAGACTTCGAAAGGACAAGAGCGGCTTAGGATATGAAAATTTTAAAATAAAAACTAGAAATGCAACATCAATGGCAGAAAAATCTACTGCTTCAAGTAGTAATAGAAGAACTACTCTATTTTGTCATTTATGTGGTGATTCGGGTCACTATCAGTTTGAATGCTTGACACCTAGGGGGACTCAACATAACTCTAGTCAAAATTATATTGAAAAATTAAAACCAACTAGAGAAATACAAAATGTTAAGAGTCCACCTAGGAATATCGATAAAAGAGATTCACATCCACCGCCACCTAAAATGACTAACAAAGAGCAATTTAATCAAGTGGTCGAATTAAACAAGAAAACACAATCTACCACAGTTAAAAATCCTGTCACAAAATGGGTTCCAAAAGAAAAGAAGAATTGTCTGGTTACTCATTCAAACAATATACCAGGCAATGAAACTAAGTCATACTTGGATAGCGGATGTTCAAGACATGTCACAGGTGACAAATCTCTCCTTACAAATTATTCAGACCTTAATAACGGGATAGTCACCTATGGAGATGGAAGCATCGTTAAGGTAATTGGACATGGAATTATTAAAGGAATACATTTGCTCAAAAATGAGAATGCCTTTTGCATAAAAGGATTAACACACAATCTTCTAAGCATTTCTCAAATATGTGACAATGAGCATGTGGATACTTTCAATAAGGAAAAATGTGAAATCCTAGACCTCTCAGGAAAATCAGTGATGAAGGGTTCTTGCACAAATAACTACTACTATGTCATCAAAGCTAAAGGAAAGGATGATCCCTATGCCTAAAAATACTGAGCAAAGAAATAAAATAGTCCAGGTCGTGCATCAAGATCTGGTTATTTGCTGAAATGATGTAAATTTTTACTGAGCTGCTAATGACACATCTGAGGTCTCTCACCTCAATCTTTTGTATATAAACATTCTAATGTTTATAATTTTGATTTGTACAATGCTTGTACAAAATTTTCCTGTGTAAAATATTGATTCATAGATATAATAAAAGTATACATGAAGGGTTGTCTGAATGTTGAAAATTGAAAACATTCACCTTCGATATACCTGTCAATACATCAAGTGAACGGTTAGATTACATCGACCATGAATCGATACCATTGACGAACTCTCGAGCAGCTGAATCATCAGGTCGGTTGGTCTTCCCTCTGATCTTTGTTGAAAATATCAGATAAGGTATTTCGATGTCATCGAAACGATGTTCAATCATATCAAAAGTTACTGCTCAATTAAAAATGGAAGAACAAAAAAAGAGGCTCACTTGTTGATCTCAATATGGCAGTGCATTTCTCAAAACAGTTCTTTTCTCCCTTTCATCTCAAGTAAAAATGTCTATAGGACTGGTTCTTCCACAACGTTCCTCAACGGAGAGCGAGAAATGTAAGAAGAATGTGACTGGCTCATCTCCATTTTTCAACTTAAACTTTATGGAAAAACGATCAATTTAGAGAAAGTGCATTGAACCCTTTGGGTTCATCGGTCTCTTAGAACTGATTGGGTGGGGGAATGTCGTGAATTTTGGTGGTGAATTTCATCATAATCTTGTGCATCAGTTTCTGAACTTAATTTACAATGTTGAAAATAATCCTCCAATCGTTTCAGTCGTTGTGATAAATCAGACTGAGCACATCATCCCTAGACTGATAAGTCGAATGATTGGTGTAGAACTCACTAGGATACCTGTATTAGAATGAAATAGGAATGGTCTTGGTGTATGGGGAGAAGTTACTCGAGCACTATGTAATGGTGCTACTTTACCAAGAAATGCAAAGAATGTTCTTCATGTTAAATATCCCAATCCTGCATATAAGATTCTTCACAACATCCTCAGCACAAATGTTTATCCCCTGTGAAGTCTCTAGCAACAAGCTTTCTCCATACATTCTCAATGTTCTATATGATGTTCATCTCAATATTCACGTATGCCTACCTACTCTCATTCTACAACAATTAGTTCGGGTGTCTTCAAACGAATCTATGACTACACTTTCATTCTCATGTCTTGTGTCCAAGTTATCACAACAATTTGGGCTACCTTCTACCAATGATCTCCTGCACCCATGTTCTTGGTTCAACCAAGAAGACATCTGCAATCTGAATATCATTGACAACATATCTTGTGGGGGAAAAACCGATTCAATCTTAGGCAAAGGCTATCTTATGCATAGCCCCGACTCGGTTAAAAATCACTCAAGGTGTCACAAATCAAGACATTGTACAGGACCTTTTGGATAGACAATCTCACATGATGAAAAGGCTCGATAACTGTGAATCCTGTCTTTTAGAGGTCAGACACATGCTAATGAATCT
Source organism: Magnolia kwangsiensis (assembly GCA_037074715.1). Lineage (NCBI taxonomy): Eukaryota > Viridiplantae > Streptophyta > Magnoliopsida > Magnoliales > Magnoliaceae > Magnolia > Magnolia kwangsiensis. Next base: position 102,838,236 of record CM073576.1, on the reverse strand, counting down.
GCAACATACTACAAAATAAATTCTTGATTCCTTACCAAAATAATAAAGGCTTTCATGCGTTCTTCCTGTCATCACATACCTGGAGTCTCTCTGAAATACTTAGGGATATCCTTTGTTTTGGATGCCCATGAATGGGCCTGGTAATCGTGTTTGGATAACTGTTATATTACTGCCAATCTTGGGCAGTATTTATGTTTTTGGACATGGCTGGCTATGAATCACAGATATTTACTGCCATGTTTATATCCCCTGTCTTACCTGATCATCGCTCAAATAGTGTGGAATGCATGTGATTTTTTTATCATTATTCCATCTACTTTTATCACTGCTCTATTTAATCTGCTATGCATACATAGTTTCTGAAAATGATGTCTGACTAATCAACTGTTTTGATCATTATACATCTATATTTTATAAATGTATGTTCTCTGGATGATTGGTTCTCCCAAATTACTTTAACTTTAGTCGATATCAACTGTTATACCTTTGCCAATGACTGACCAAAAGGGGGAGAACAATTCAAACACCCCTATGGGAAAATTGTATATTTACTTGAATGGTAATGCAGGCGTTAGGGGGAGCAGCTACACAAGATAGGGGGAGAACACTGTTAGGGGGAGCAGCTATTGATCGTGTATATGGTTTCACTAGACATTATAAAATTGTGTAAAATACATGTACACACAATTTAGGATGTGTTTGTTTATATATTGTTCTAGGGTGTTTTGGTATTTTGCCACGTAATTGACAAAGGGGGAGATTGACAATGCCCGAGTTTGTCAATTAGCATGAGTGTTAAGTTAGCTAGATAGAGAAGTTCCATAGGAAGATCAACCAATCATCTGCCTTAATCGGATGTGTGTCCGAACTTGCCACAAGTAAATCTAAGCCTCACATCCCTTGTCCCAAAACACTAGGTACTTAAAACCCTTAAAACTGATCAGAATATCATAGGGTTTTTAGGTTAGAAAACTTTTTCAAAACTTCAGAAAATCTCTAAGTTTTCACCTTTGTCGATTTATCGATAGACTGATCGATATAATCAAGAAGTGCCATCGATGTCCTCAATTTTCAATCGATACTATCGAAATGAGGATAATAGATGTCCATCAACCACATATTCTTCTGTACGGAATTATTGATGTATCGATACCCCTATCGATATCATCAAAATTTGAAACTCGAGTCTATTGAAGTTAACTCTATAATCGACAATAGAGAGTTTGTGTCCCTTTTTTCTAAAGAAAATCATGAAGATCTTCGATATATCGATGTACTCCTCGATATCCTCAGAATTCAAAAACCAATGATATCGGAAGGCAGTCGATGATATCGGTCTTGAACATAGTTATCAAGTAATTTTTTTTTTTCAGGTGGTTTTTATCTTGGATAGAGGGTCACTCGATAGATCGATATTTAAATATCGATGATATCGAGGATGGGTCGATTGCATTGAGAAAGGACATAAACTGTCCAGCAAGCTTAACTGGAAAATCCTTTAAATTTATCGATGCATCGACATGACAATCGATATCATCGACATTCAAATTCCGATGATATCGCGTGTACCTTGATTATATCCTTGACCTGAAATAATTCAAAGGCATTGTGTAAGTGCTATGATTTCATATCCCTTTGGTTGTCAAATTTTGTGGTGCTAAAACCTATATCTATGTCTTGTATATCTTGTATTTCATGTTTGAGACTACTCTTTACTTCAAGACATCGCATTTTAAGACAAGAACTTAAATGAAGAAAGTTTTCAAGTCATGGATGAAGAATTCAAGAATAGAAGTCTTCAAGTATACATGTTCAAGATTCAATCAAGTATAAGTATATAAGAAGACTTTGTCAACTCAAGAAAGGATCAACCTCAAGAAGGCCTACTACAAGATTTGTATATTCTCAAGCTTCTCTTAAGGGTCATCTGGGTGTACAGACTTTCAATGTCCATCTCACTGTTAAGTTTTGTTTGACCTTAGATTGACCTTAGGATGGGCTTTACTGTAGGTCATTCTGGATACATAATTTATATATTTTAATATGCTTGTTTGGGCTGTTCTAAGACCAGTCCTAGGGACTTTAAGACCAGTCCTAGATTTGCTACGACCAGTTTTAAGTTTTTCAGGACCAATCGTAGGTTGTTGAATATTTTTGAATATTTCTGGTTGTCCTACGACCAGTCCTAGATATCCTACAACCAGTCCTGTGAGTTGTACGACTCATCCTTCGACTAGTCTTAGCCCTACGACTCAAACTCCAGCAACTAAATTGGGGGTCCTACGACCAGTCGTAGGTGGCCCACGACCGGTCGTAAGCTACCCAGGACCAGTCATGGAACAACAAATCTTTATCCCATAGAAATCTTTGAAAATATTTGAAGCTTCGACCAGTCCTAGGATCCTAAGACCAATCATAGATAGAATTTTTTAGGCTATAAATAGTGTACGAACTTCAGAGTTTTAGCAATTCAATTCAACTCTATTCAAGCATTCTTTAGGCTATAATCTGAGATAAGTTTGTGTTTGTTTTAAGCTACTTTGGGCTTATTTAATATTCCTTTTACTAGCTTATTTTTTATTTAATTTTGATCTACATTCCAATCTCATTAGAAAAAGGGGAATTTCTAATATTCCTTCTTCTTAGATTCAAAATCAAATAGAACTAGCCCTTTTGATTTAAAATCAATTAGACTTAGAACCTTTCTTAAAGTGAGTATTGGGCTTTGAACGTTGAATCGAACTTCTACTCCGATTGGTTCTACCGGGCTACTTCAAAAGGAGATTCAGGTATTTTATATTTGTGTAATTTACTTTCTTTGGTTTTGGTTGAGATTTGCCAGAAAAATCTCATTGTATTAGTTATCTGATGAGAGCCAGAAAACTCAGATTGTGTAGGTTTTTAAATTGTGTAAGCCCGAGATCAAAGACACAATTGTGAAGGTTTTAGGTGAACTTGTGAAACCTGTTTTGATAGTGCATGCTAATATCCCCTGTGTGAGGATATTAAGAGTGGAGTAGCATTCTGTGTGGCTGTTGGATAATAGTTGGTGTACACACAGGCGAACCACTATATATCGTTGCGTTGTGGATGTGCTTTATTCTTTAATTCCTTTATTCATTCAGTTTTGTGGATTGTATTCGTGGATGAATGTTGTAATCTTTTTATTCCAAGCAAGTGTGGGGAATGTTGTAATAACTTAGAATTTATTTCTGTAAGTTAGTTTGATTTCCTTGCTTTTTATTCCTCATTGATTTGTGATACAAAGGACGTTCTAGAAATAAGGTTGTCCTACCTTAAACCTTTAATTTTTGGTGTAAGGTTGTCCTTAGAACTGATAAAGTATCATTCTCTTTATTTTAGGCTATTGAGATTACTTTCAATTCTGCATTGTGCTTTATTTCTTTTATTATTCTGCTATTTTTAGTTTTATTTGGCATTGCCCTATTCACCCCCCTCTAGGGCATATAGCTAGGCCCTTTTACATTGTCTCTCTCATTTTTAAATGTCGAGAAATCGATCCTCTTGTCGATGAAATTTGAGTTCAAAATTTGATGATATCGACACAGGTTTCGATCTCCTCAACCAACTGGCAAAAGGTTTCAAAAGCATATGACGTTTGATTTTGTCTCATTGAGAGGCCAGTTGATACAATCGAGAGTATACACTTGTTAATATCGACCCTGCTCGATGATATCAAACTCTATCATAAATGTGACCATTTAATATCCATTAGAACTTTTTGCCTATATATAGAGAACTTGTCTTTAGTTGCTGGTAGAAAAAGAAGAGAGTGCTTTTGAGTGTTTAACCTTAGATCATATACCCAAGCCCTTTCTCTAATGAAAGTTCATCCTCCAATCTACCCTCATCATTGATATTCAATAGAGTGGATTGGGGAATGAACTTCCGCATTTAAGGATCCTCTAGCTATCATCTTAATGGCAAATCATTAAGATGGGATCTCTTGAATGCATAGATGATTGGAATCACTCTATTTCCCCTATAAGAAAACTTTTTATAGAGTAGAATTCCATTACAACCTTGACCCAACCCGTCGTCATGCATTGGTACATCTTCTGAGTTGTAGTTCAAGGAAGCAGAAGACTCTTCATCAATAAAGGAGGAGATCTTCAACAATGAACCAAAAGGGATTCATCTACTTATCTGTAAGTTATCAAGTCCAGAGGACTCTTGTGATCATTCCTTTGTAGGATTGGGTCTAAGGTGTTTCTCACCCCTAGCAAGTCCTTTAGGAGGCCTCCAGAGGGAGTGTACGTGGTGGGTGGGCTGTGTTGACCCTTGCTCTGTGGAGAGTATAAATAGTTAGGGTCTTGTAGAAGATTCTTGGCTAGTATGCCTAAAAGTGCATACTTTGTGTTGACCCTTGCTCGTGAGAGCATAAATAAGAGAGGTTCCTTGTGTGGATCCTTGGCTAGTGTGCCTAAAATTGGGTACTATGTGTTGACCCTTGCTCGTGGGAGCATAAATTGTCAGTTTAGGTATAGGTTGTAAAGGTTAAAGGTGAACCTGATTTAAAACTTTGGGTTTAGGGTGAACCGTGTGAAACCTCCTTTGTGAAATCCGCCACACTTAAGGGTTGAGTGCGTCTGCCTAGAGTGGAGTAGATAAATAGTCGAACCATTATAAAAATGACTGTGTTTGTGATTGATATTTATCTTTGATTGCCTGTGTGATTTCTTTATACGATTTCATATTTGATCACACCTCACACACAGTCACATCCATCATAAACTCTGAACTGCATCATGTTTATCATTAAGTCAGTTTTGTGATTAGATCCTCTAATTGGTTTGGAAGCCATTAGAGTTATCTTGAAGAAATCCTGATTCATGCGTATCTATTCAGGACAAATTTGATAGGATTTTAAATAAACCATAATTTTTTTTTATAAAAGTCCTATTCACCCCCCTCTAGGACATATTGGCATATTCCTACTTCAACTAAAGCGGTCTTTACAGCAATTTCAATTACAACATTCCCCACATATGCATAAAATAAATTGTACCATTCACCAAAAATGCTAAAATTAAATTACAACATTCACACACATAAGCACATTCATTCATCCACCACTACTCCAGGAATTATAGTGGTTCGCTTGTGTGTACACCAATTATTATGAAACAGCCACACAACTACTCCACTCCTAATATCCACTCCCTTAGGATATTAGCGTTCACTATGAAAAAGGTTTTCTAAGGTTCACCTTAAAACCTTCATAATTGTGTCTTTAGTTAGGCTTACACAATTACGAAAACCCTACACTGAGATTTTTTGGATTACCTCATGAAAAGGCTAAGCTATATGTCCTAGAGGGGAGGGGGGGGTGAATAGGACTATGCCAAATTTGAAAAGATAACAACGAAATAAAATAATAAGATAGCCAAGTAAACTAAAGATAACAATCCACAATACAAAATGTAAAGAAACCTCAAATTCTAGTTGTTCTAAGGACAACCTTTCACCATAAAAACTAAGGCTTTATGACGGGACAACCTTACTAGAAAAATTAGAGAAACAAAATCTCAAGCTGGAAAGGAAGAAAGGAAATAGCAAGAAAGAAATTCTAAGCTATTACAACATTCCCACAATGCTTGAAATGAAAGATTACAACATTCACATCCACACACACATCCCACAATATTGAATGATAAAAGATATAGAATATAAATCACACATCCCGCAATATTGAATGATAAAAGATATAGAATATAAATCACACATCCACAAAATACAAAGAGTTATGGTGGTTCTCTTGTGTGTACCCTAACTGTTAAATCGATTTTCTTGTGTGTACACTAACTGTTAAATAGGTTTGCTTGTGTGTACACTAACTGTTAAATAGGTTCGCTTGTGTGTACACTAACTGTTAAAGAGTTATGGTGGTTCGCTTGTGTGTACACTAACTGTTAAATAGCCACACAACTTGCTACTCCACTCTAATATCCTCACATAGTGGATATTAGCGTTCACTATGAAAATAGGTTTTTCTCAGGTTCACCTAAAACCCTCGCAATTGTGTCTTTCAAATGGACTTACACAATTTTAAAAAACCCCCACTCTGAGTTTTTTAGCTCTCCTCAGATAATTAAACAAATAAAATTTTTCTAGCTTAATCTCAAAAGAAACCAAAATAATAGAAGTTTATACAAATGTAAAATACCTGAATTTCTCCTTTTGTTGCAGCCCGAAAGAACCAAGTCGAAGTAGAAGATCGAATAGAAGTTCAATGTCCAATACTCACTTATGAAAGGGTTCTAGGTTCTAATTGATTTTAGATTAAATTAAGTTGGGCTAGCTCTATTTGATTTTGATTCCAAGAAGTGAAATATCATAATTCCTCTTTCAAATCACATTGGAATGTAGAAACAAAATTAAATATGAAAAGATAACAAAAGATAATATTAAATTGCACAATGTAGCTTAAAAAGAATACAAACTTATCTCTCAAAGTGATGCCTTAAATTTTCTTGAATTGGATTATAAAACTCTGAAATTCATGCTTTATTTATAGTTACAGAAATCACACCTACCACTGGTCCTGAGGACACTTCGACTGGTCGAAGGTCAAACAGATTTTTGAATTTTTGAGCGCGATCAGATAAAACCATTCCATGGCTGGTCAAAGGTTGTCCACGACCGGTCGTGAGTCCTCCACGACTGGTCGTGACCTACACACGACTGGTCATGAGGAGCTAGGAATAGTTGTTGGAGTTTGAGTCATAATTGCTAGATTGGTCGAGGTCGAGTCGAGCACTGTTCACATGACCGGTCGTGCGGAGTCCAGGACTGGTCGTGGATGTATAAAAAATTCTAAAAAATTGCAACAAACTTAGGACTGGTCCTGAAATTTCTTGGACTGGTCGAGCCAGTGCTAGGACTAGTTAAACAGGGTTCAGGACTAATCTTGGAACAGTCCAAATACTAATAAAGTAATTCAATTTGAATTATGTATACAAAATGACCTACCCTAAGGTCAATCTAAGGTCAATCATACCTTAAAAGTCATGTATGAACATTGAGTCTTCATTTCTTCAGTTGATTATTGACCTTTGAATATTATAAAGCTTAAGATCTCTACACATGATGTAACTTGAACTTGAGATCTTCTAAAGATTGGATTTGAGTTATACTTCATCTTGAGTTGTATTATGTCTTGAGTCTTAAACAATAACTTGTCTTTTGATGTAGCTCTTTAAAAACTCTAAACTTTAAAGCATACAGGAGGGGACAATGTACTTAACATTGCATTTCTTGAAGTAGATCTTCATTCTTAACTTGAAGCATTGTATGAAATACCTTGAACATCAACATGCTACACAAGACACAGATTGAGTTTTGGCACAATAAAATTTGTAAACCAAAGGGGTAAGAAACCGTAGCACTTACAATCTCCCCCTTTATCAAATTTGTGACAAAACACACTTAATAAAAATATAACCAGTATACACATCATGAATCATGCATCAGGTTTTTATATATATAAACAAAAACCAACAATAGCCTGGTTAAAGAATCATGCACCAGTTATCATCAACTTGCACACAGCATCATCAACCAGTCATAACACCTCCTTACTTATTCCCCCCGAGTAATACACATATATCCAAAAAAAAATTTGCTACTATTATCCATAATCCATCCATATCCATTTCCATAAAATCCATTCTCTCCCTTTTTGTCACAATATGACAAAGGAAGCAAGTAAGATATAAAAGAGAAAAAATGAACAAGAAAGTAATAAAGGAGTTGACTAGTCAAGATATGAAAGAAATATAAGCAAATTCAAAGTTCTCATATCAATAACTAGCTTAAACAAAAGGCAGTCTCACAAACTGAAGTAAAATCAATTCACATACCAATAAAAGTAAAATAGTATTAGAGTTATTACAGACCAAAGGATAAAGCACTTAATCAGATCTTGAAGAAGAAGCGGGTATGGTAGGATTCATTTGATGAAGGCCCTTATTTAAGTGCCCAAGATACTTGTGCATATATTTAAATTGCAAATCATGGGCAACATTTATATTCCCTACCTTTTCCTCAAGTGCATGAATACGCGCATCAAAATTTGATGGCTCATAGTCAAGATCATTTGCAGAGTCTGATTTAATTTCATCAAAAATCTCATCCATATTTATATCATCAGGAGGAAGATCACCAGCTTCGTCTTCATTCATTCCTTCAGCTCCACAACCACCAACATCTACTTGGCCAAGAGTCAATTCCAATTTCATCTTATTTATATTAGAGCTGTTGAAAATATGATGATGGATAGGAGGCTCTCTAATAGGCATAACAACTAGCATGTGAGTAGCTAACATAGTTATAAGATTGGAAAATGGAATATCATTGTCCTAGATGGAGACGAAACTGAATAACAAAATGACATATTAAAGAAGGCAGATAAACATTTGCACCAGTGATGATGGAATGAAAAATACAAACCATAAAGGAAGTCAGTTCTGTTTTGTTACCAGAACGAGGATACACATTGGAAATAAAAATTCAATGTAAAACCCTGTATCTGGGTAACAGGTACTTGGAAGCAAGAGCATTTTCCTTCTGACTCCATTACGCATCCATATTACATAATGCTCTAGTGAGCACGTGTTTTTCTGATTCTGAGGGTTTCTCAACTAGAGTACGAATAGGAATACCCTCGTCATTAATAGGTATGTCCATTAAACTGAAATCAGATGACGGTCAATCTTAAATGGACCTTCTCTAGTGGTAATTTTAAACGTTAAATTCTCAGTCGAAAAAGCAGAAATGCATGCAAACATGGATTGAGCAATAGACCGGTATGCCGGCCCATCCCAATGTAAGATATTATCCCATCCTACAGCTTGAAGAAGTGGAAGGAGACCAAAAGGAGCAATGTGTTCAATACACACAGATCACTCTAACAATAACATTGCACATTCTTATATCCCAAACATATGGGAGATCATCTTCGGGTGACTGAAGATGGTGCCTTGTTAAAGTAGCAGCTCTAGATGAGGAAGCACCACAGGAAGTTTTATTTTTACCTCTAGCATCCATTTACAACTAAGAAATGAAGGAATCAAGAGGTTATAGAAGATGTAGAGTGGGTTTCTTCAAAATTAAATTTTGGAGAAGAAAACCCCAAAAACTTTAAGAAAACTTATAATCAAACACTGCAAGGAGGAAAATGAAGAGATTAGAACTTGAATCTATAAGGAAAACTGAAATAATGCACTCACCTTGAAGAATTAAAGAGATGGGTATGACTAGTCGTGCCACGGCCCATTGGAGAAGAAAGAGGAAATGAAGAAGAAAGGGTTTTTCCCAAATTAAAAAGGTCCAGCGCGCTACACGACTGGTTGTGGGACGTCCTCGACTAGTCGTGCTACGACTGGTCGAGTACGTCCTCGACTGGTCGTACAAGCACAAAAACATGCATTTTCACATAATTTTGAAATTTAAACAAATAAAATAACAAATAAATATGCTTAACATAGAAATGCATGATAAATCAATTAAAATTAAACATTCCAAGATCAAATTTTAATTTATTAAACCTGCTTTTGTTGAGCGATTTAGTCAAAATGTTAGCAAGTTGAATCTCGGTTGGAATGTATTCTAATGAAATTATTTTTTCTTCCACTAATTCACGAATGTAGTGATATCTAATGTCAATGTGCTTGGTTCGTGAATGTTGGATCAGATTTTTAGATATATTTATCACACTGGAATTATTACAATATAAAACCATTGAATCCTGTTTAATTCCATAATCACTTAACATTTTATTCATCCATACAAGATGAGTACATGCATTTCCAGCTGCGATGTATTCAGCCCCAGCAGTTGAGAGCAATATGGAACTTTACTTCTTGTTAAATAAGAAACTAAACAATTTCTAATAGAGAAACAACCACCACTGGTTGATTTCCTATCATCGATATTACCAGCCCAATCAACATCAGTGTACCCACCTAAGTGAACACTAGTATCATATAGATACTAAAGACTCAAATTTATAGTACTTGCGACATATCGAATGATCTGCTTAATAGCAGTTAGATGTGACTCTTTAGGGTCAGATTGATATCTAGCGGAAATATCAACACTAAAAGCAATATCAAGTCTACTTGCAGTTAAATAAAGTAAACTGCCAATCATACTAAGATATAATTTAAGATTCACACTTTTACCTGTAGAGTCTTTTGAGAGTCTTAATGTGGTACTCATAAGAGTATCAAAATTCTCACCATTCTCAAATTTGAACTTTATAATCAAGTTCGAAAAATATTTGTTCTGAGAAATGAAAATATCATCAGGTTGTTGTTTTACTTGCAACCCTAGGAAATAATTCAATTCCCCAACCATGCTCATTTCAAACTTAGATTTCATTAAATCTGCAAACTCAACAGTCACATTAGTATAAGTAGATCCATAAATAATATCATCAATATAGATATGCACTATTAAGATATGATTATTATGTTTCTTAACAAAAAAAGTCTTATCAACACTTCCCATTTAAAAATTATGACTTAGTAAAAACTTAGTCAATTTTTCATACCATGCCCTAGGAGCTTGTTTCAATCTGTAGAGAGCCTTTTTAAGGCGATAGATAAGATCAGTGTTCTTAGGGTCTTCAAAACCCATTGGTTGTTCAACATACATTTCTTCATCTTGATCACCATTTAAGAAAGCATTCTTTACATCCATTTGATAAATTTTAAATTTTCTAAAGCACGCAATGGATTTAAATAGTCTAATTGATTCAAGATGAGCTATTGGGGCAAAGGTTTCATCATAATCAATTCCTTCAATCTAATTGTACCCTTGTACAACCAGTCTAGCCTTATTTCGAATTATATTACCAAGTTCATCAGACTTATTTTTGAAAATCCACTTAGTACCTATAATATATTTATCTTTAGGTCTAGGAACAAGATACCAAATAACATTTCTCACAAGTTATTTAAGCTCTTCTTGCATCGCTACTATCTAATTTTCATCAGTAAGAGCTTCTTTTACGTTTGGTGTTTCAATCTGGGATGTAAAACACACGTAATTACATATATCTTCTAGTTATCTACGAGTGCGTACACCAGTGAGAGGGTTTCTAAGAATTTGAGTGGCTGGATGATCTTTGACAGTCCTCAGTTCAGAGTTAGTTTGATTTGATGAAGTATCTAGTTTGTCAATCAAAAGAACTTCATCATTATCTGGACTTGAGGCAGATGTATTTAAGTGATCGTCAATGACCACATTAATAGACTCTTGAATAACACCGGTCCTCTTATTCAATACTCGATATGCTCGACTATTCAAAGAATATCATAAAAAGATCCCTTCATCACTTTTAGTGTCAAAATTTCTGAGATTTTCATGGTCACATAAAATATAACACTTGCTACCAAAAACTTAAAAGTATTTGACAGTAGGCTTCTTATTAAAGCATATTTCAAAATATATCTTACCGTTTGATTTTCTCGTATACACCTGGTTGATTATATAGCATGCAGTATTTATGGGTTCAGCCCATAGATTTTTAGGGAGCTTTATACTATTCAACATTACATTTTCTATTTATTGAAGCACTCTATTTTTTCTTTCAACAATTTCATTTTGTTGTGATGTTTTAGATGCAGAGAATTCATGTGATATTCCCTGATCGTAACAGAATATCTCAAAACTGCTATTCTCAAATTTTGATCCATGAACACTACGGATCTTACAGACTTGAGAACCTTTTTCTGTTTGGATTCGTTTGAGAACTCTTTTTACTTCATTAAGGATTTCTGATTTATCCCTTAAAAAGGCTACCTAAGTGAATCTGGTATAATTATCCACGATCACCAGTATGTATTTTTTGTCACCTTGACTTCTGTCTTGGTTGGTCTTATAAGATCCATGTGGAGAAGTTTGAGAGGTTTAGAGTCCACATTTTTGTGGGCACTCCTAGTTTGTTTGCCAATCTGGAATTCGCCACATACTTTGTCTACTTTTTGTAATTTAGGTAAACCTCTTATCAGTTCTCTTTTGCTCAATCTATACAAATTATGGTAGTGTATGTCCAAGACATTTATGCCATAATTCAGTCTCATTGGTATGGACCATGTAACACGATTGACTAGATGAGCTAGAATCACTAACAATATAGCAGTTTTCAGAAGTACTACGACCAGTTAATATTACTGAACCATTTTTGTTTAAAATTTCACACCCTAGGTTAGAAAATTTAACATTATGATTTTTATCGCATATTTGAGATATGCTTAACAGATTGTGTTTTAACCCTTAAACGTGTAAAACATTCTCAAATAAAGGGAGTTAAGATAGTTGAACCGTACCTTAGCCAATAATCCTGCAGTTGCTACCATCACCAAATGTCACTGAACCATCAGTCATGTCCTTAAGAGTGGTGAATAGACCGTTGTCACCAGTAATGTGCTTGGAGCATCCACTGTTTAGGTACCACTTTGAATGGCTTGAAGCTTTGAAAGAGGTGTGGGCAACTAAGTAAGCAACCTTAGGAACCCATTTCATAACTGTTTTGGGTTTAGGAGTATAGTTTGTCTTCTTGTATTTGAAGTTGTTGTAAGAATGACCTACTGAGTTAGATTTTAAGAGCTCCTTAAGTAAATCAACTATTTTCTCAGCTAAAGGGTTTCGGTTCTGATTTTTATAGTTAATATGGTTACTTTTAGGCTTACAAGATTGAAAAGTTTTGGTATTTTTAGAAAACTTTTGATTAGGACTTTTCTCTTTTGAGTTTGAAGACTCTCCTTTCCCAAACTTAGGAGGAGTATTCTTCTGTTTAGGAGGAACATTTTTGTTGTAGCCCAAACCGGATCGGTCACCACATTTTCTTGATCCAAATAAAGTTTTTTCTAACTTTAGATCAGCTTGGGCATACCTCCATGTATCCTTTAAACTCAAAAGTGAAGAGACTTCATGTTTAAGTTTTTCATTTTCAGATTTAATATTTTTAATCAGGAAGATTTTGAAATCTAAATCGCATTTTAATTTTTCAAAATAATTTAAAATGTGGAATTTTTCTAAAACAAGAGAATCAAAATTTTCACTAAGCTTTGAAAAATTTTCTTTCTAAAGTATAAGTTTATCAGCAACTTTACAACTCTCCTTGTAGAGGGCATTGTAAGCATCTTGAAGATCTTCATTTTCATGATCACTATTCAGATTTTCTTCACTAGTAGAATTATCATTATCTGAAAAAGTGAATTTGGCTAGAGTCATATGCCTGACTCATTTTCTGAATCTTCTAATTCAAAAGAGGCTCCAGAATCAGAGGATTCATCCCAAGTAGCCAACATTCCTTTCTTTTTAGGTTTGTCCTTCTTAGGACACTTGTTTGCTAAATGCCCATATTCATGGCAATTGTAACATGGACTATCTTTTAAAATTTTTCATGTTTTAGGTTTAGATTTCTTCTTATCATTAGATTTCTTCTTATCATTCGTGTTTTAGCCCATATTCAACCCTCTTTTTACTTTTGAAAAGTTTGTAAAACTTTTTTGCTAAAAGGGCCATATCATCTTTAGAGTTTTCTAAATTAGAATTGCTATTATTTTCATGAAAAAAATTAAAAAAAGATTTAAGGGTGATAGATTTACTTTTAGGAGCTTTAAAAGTTAACTTATAAGTCTGTAAAGAGCCAACTAATTCTTCTACCCTCATGTTATCCGTATCACGAAGTTCCTGGATTGTAGTTACTTTAGAATTGAACCGTTCAGGAAGTGAATGCAGTATTTTTATATAAATTTTACTTTCTGAGATTTTATCACCAAGACCCCACATAGAGTTCACAATGTCATTTAATCTTATATAGAAGTCCATGAACATTTCACTATCTTCCATACATATTTCCTCAAATTTGGTTGTGAGGATTTGAATCTTAGATTTCTTAACAATTGATGTTCCCTCGTGTGTCATTTCTAAAATATCACAGGCTTGCTTTACAGAATCACATGATATAATTCACTTGAATTCATCTGGTGATAGTGCGCAAGTGATTGCATTTAGTGCTTTTGCATTTGCACTACTCTCACTTTTCTGAAGTGTGATCTAAGAGAAATAAGGTGTAATTCTCATAGATTTGGATTCATCGATTCCAGTTACTTCAGTGGTAGGAGGGGTCCATTTAGTCACTGTGGCTAGCCACACACTCTCATCCATGGATTTAAGGAAAAATCCTCATCCCGGCTTTCCAATAGGCATAATTGGTGCCATCAAATGGTGGAGGCCTATTAACTGAAAGGGTATCAAAATTTGACATCTTATAAATAGCTTAGATCGGTTAGCTCAGGAAATAAATCCAAAAATATAATAATTAAAACGAGCTATTAGGCTCTGATACCACTTGAAAATGCCAAGCTATATGTCCTAGGGGAGGGGGGGGGGGGGGGTGAATAGGACTACCAAATTTAAAAAGATAAATCAAAGTAAATGAAAGATAACAATCCACAATACATAATATAAAGCAACTTGAAATTCTAGTTGTTCTAAGGACAACCTTTCACCATAAAAACCAAGGCTTTGTGGCAAGACAACCTTACTAGAACAATTAGAGAAATAAAATCTCAAACTGGAAAGGAAGAAAGGAAATAGTAAGAAAGAAATTCTAAGCTATTACAACATTCCCACAATGCTTGAAATGAAAGATTACAACATTCACATCCACACATACATCGCACAATATTTAATGATAAAAGATATAGAAAATAAATCACACATCCACAAAACACAAAGAGTTATAGTGGTTCGCGTGTGTGTACACCAACTGTTAAACAACAACCACACAGCTTGCTACTCCACTCCTAATATCCTCACACAGTGGATATTAGTGTTCACTATGAACATAGGTTTTCTCAGGTTCACCTAAAACCCTCGCATTTGTGTTTTTCAAATGGGCTTACACAGTTAAAAAAAAAAACCCTCACTCAAAGTTTTCTGGCTCTCCTCAGATAACCAAACAAAAAATATTTTTTTGGCTTAATCTCAAAAGAAACCAAAATAATAAAAGATTTACACAAATGTAAAATACCTAGATTTCTCCTTTTGTTGCAGCCCGAAAGAACCAAGTCAGAGTAGAAGTTCGAATAGAAGTTCAATGTCGAATACTCACTTATGAAATGGTTATAGGTTCTAATTGATTTTAGATTAAATCAAGTCAAGCTAGCTCTATTTGATTTTAATTCCAAGAAGTGGAACATCACAATTCCTCTTTCAAATCAGATTGGAATGCATAAACAAAATCAAATATGAAAAGCTAACAAAAGAGAATATTAAATATGAACAATGTAGCTTAAAAAGAACACAAACTTATCTCTCAGAGTGATGTCTTAAATTTTCTTGAATTGGATTATCAAAACTCTGAAATTCGTGCTCTATTTATAGTTGTAGAAATCGCACCTACGATGGTCCGGAGCACACTTTGACTGGTCGAAGGTTGAACGAATTTTTAAATTTTTGATCACGATCAGATAAAACTATTCCATGACTGGTCGAAGGCTATCCATGACCGGTCGTGAGTCCTCAATGACTGATCGTGACCTACACATGATTGGTCGTGAGGAATCAGGAATAGTTGTTGGAGTTTGAGTCATAATTGATAGATTGGTCGAGGTCGAGTCAAGCACTGTTCACATGACCGGTCGAGCGAAGTCCAGGATAGGTCGTGGATATACAAAAAATTTTGAAAAATTACAACAAACTTAGGACTGGTCCTGAAATTTCTTGGACTGGTCGAGCCAGTGATAGGACTAGTCAAACAGGGTTCAAGACTAGTCTTGGAACAGTCTAAACACTAATAAAGTAATTCAATTTAAATTATGTATACAAATTGACCTACCCTAAGGTCAATGTAAGGTCAATCATACCTTGAAAGTGATGTATGAACATTGAGTCTTCATTTCTTTAGTTGATTGTTGACCTTTAAATATTATGAAGCTTAAGATCTCTACACATGATGTAACTTGAACTTGAGATCTTCTAAAGCTTCGATTTGAGTTATACTTCATCTTGAGTTGTACTATATCTTGAGTCTTGAACAAGAACTTGTCTTTTGATATAGCTAATGTAGCTCTTTAAAAACTCTGAACTTTGAAGCATAAAGAGTAGACAATGTACTTAACATTGCATTTCTTGAAGTAGATCTTCATTTTTTTACTTGAAGCATTGTGATGCAATGCCTTGAACATCCACGCGCTACACAAGACATAGATTGAGGTTTTGGAACAACAAAATTTGACAACTAAATGAGTAAGAAACCATAGCACTTATACCTTATACAAAACTAAAATGATATTTTCTGACACAATCTCACAAACCAAACCATAAAAGATGTACAAAATGTAAATGGTACTCATCTAGAAATTCTCCTTCTGAAAAAAGCTAGGTAGAACCAATCCGATGTAGACACAGATGCTCAATGTCCTATCTCACAGATGAAAATGTTCTAGTTCTATATGATTTTTAATTTAAATCAACCTAGGCTAGCTTGATTTGATTTTGATTTCAAGAAAAGGTAAAATATAAATCCCTTCTCTAATATAAGATTGAATGAAGATTATAAAATCAAATTATAAAAGCTAATTAAGAGAATCTAAAATGAGCACAATGTAGCTTAATAAATTCATAAACTTATCTCTCAAAGTGGTGTCTTAATTTAGCTTAGAATGAATGAATAAACTCTGAAATTCATGCTCTATTTATAGGTGAAAATACTATTCACTCAACTGGTCCAAGGGTCGGTTCGACTGGTCGAAGGACCAACCAAATTTTAAATTTTCTAGCACGATATGATAAGATCATTACTCGACTGATCAAGTGGCTTGCTCGACTGGTCAAGTGACCTGCTCGACTGGTTGAACAATACACTTGATTGGTCGAGTGGGACCAAAAAAGCTTGCTGAACTTTAAGTCAAGCCTGCACCGTCACGCCCTAAACTCAGAAACCGGCTTCACAAAATTCTTGATCGTTGAATCCGGCACTAATAGCCTATGTAGTACCCCGCTTTTGGCTCCCAATGCCAATACGCTAGGTTTTCGATCCTGGGATCCCACGAGGAGGATTTTCAACATGAATTTGATTCGTAATAAGTATAACTAAAGGCAGAACCCACAAACAACTATAAAAAACTCCATCACATTTTCACTATTATCAAAAACTTATAAGTACAATGCGCATAAACAGAAATCCAATGATGATAGATAAAAGCTCCAAAGTGATCTACTATGCGCTCCTGCCTCAGCGCAGCTGCAATCCAATGTCACCTACACGTAACGGTTATGCTTAAGCTTATAAAAAGCTTAGAGGGTGGTGAAAGTGTGCGCATAATGTGATGATATAATTATGTAATATCAGAGGAATGATGAATATGTTGATGAACCCATGAATACTATTGGCAGTACCAAGCTATGCGATGCAAGGCATGAATGATGTCGGCCATACCAAGGTCATGCAATGCAAGATGCAACTCAAGCATACCAATCCTCATCCTAGTCCACATATCAATACAGCTCAACTCTGTAATATCACAGTGGTCTAGTACACCCCAAACCAGATTGCCACCCCATCGTGAGTAGCAAGATGAGTGAAAGAGTTCTCACTATCCGCCTACCAATATCGGGCTCAACTTGTCAATAGCGGACCCATTTCTCAAGCAGGTCAAACTCAGCCTAGCTTTGCCCGCTTCTCTTGGGCGGGTAAGGCCGCACCCCCTTCCAACTGATCGTGACACAATGAAAAGTGTGACCTTCTAGTATTCGGCACTCGGTGCTCATACATCCACTGGGTCTAGACGTTAGAGAAATCTCTTGGTACCATAAGGGTTTAGGGAATTTCACCCAAGGACATCTATAGCACACCATGTAGAATAAGATTTTCGATGTTCAATCCTTCCAACCATGATATGCCTATGGAGGCTACGACCCTGATGTCGCTAGGGTGTATAATATTCATTTCACACAATAGGAGATGTATGAATCACACTATCCAGTCATGCAGTAATCCTACACGTACCGCGTGAGCATGTGGGCAACTCCCTTTATTAGGGAGTCCCATAACAATCTACTTAATGGCATGTGCTATGATCCATCATTCCTCATATCAAGCATACATATAATGCGTATAGGCTTGACTCATGGAGCTAGACTAAGCATATTATATGATGATGACGTACTCCCCCTTATATCAAGGTTGGGCCTAAGCGGCCTACCCACAATCCTAAGGATCTGGAAAGGGTTCCTTCACCATACTATCGCATGGCCCACTAGATGCCCTAGGGCGCTCAAATGAGTCTTAGATGGACTCCAAAATAAAAATAAAAGAAATAATCCTACTAACAACCAATGGGGGCCCAACATTTTGGGATAGCCTAATGAGAATAGATAGATCATGCAAATGGGGCCCAATGACTAGGGTCAACCCACTTAAAGAATGATGAGAATGGGCCTAACAAGGCCTAAGGGAAGGTCACAATGAGGCCCAAGCTGACCGGATTCAGTTTAACAGATTTTGAATTGCGTGAGATAAGATTTATAAAAAATTTAGCTGGCCCAAGGTCAATTTCGACTGGCCGAACAACATAGTTCGGCTAGCCAAATTTTCTCTTCGACTGAATGAATTCCAGAAGATGAGGTTACTAGAATTTGACTCAAAATTTCTCGGGCTAGCTGAATTTCAAGCTCGGGTTAGGCGAACCAAAACTCGGGCTAGCAAAATTTGTAACAAAAATTAGTTATTGCTTCGGGCTTAAAGTTAAGTTGGCCAAATTCCAAGCAAAATAAGCATAAAAACCCAAAATTTAAACATTTTGAAAGAACCTAATCCCAAGGTCTCTCTAGGGTTTTATACCACCAGAGATATATCAAATATTTGTTCTTCTTTGTCTTGAAATTAGTCTCGGACTCCATCTTGAATTTAAGCTTGATCTTTTCTGAAACATTAGCCGATCTTGAGCTTAATCTTCTCTTAAATATAAATCCGTCTTAAGGTTAATCTTCTCTTGATCTTGGGATTGATCTTTCTTAACATAGGCCATTGTTGAAGATCTTTTATTGGGTTGTTTTGTCTTTATGAAATTTGACAACTAAAGTGTGCTCAACATCTTAGCACTTACACGTGCCTATTTAGATTTATTTACAACTTGATTTTTTTATTTCTCTAGCCTTACCATTATATTTTTCTTATTGATTTTAAAAAAGATTAAACCACTTTTAAGGGGATTATTACCTAGGGTGTTTTGGTCATGGGATGTGAGAGTTAATTTACCTTTAGAATACCTTAGACATCTTCACCATGTTAAGTCTTCAATCTTGTAATCTTCAATGTGGGACTCACTCGACTCTTTGACTTAAAAGTCATGTTAACTGACAAACAAAGGCACTTTCAATCTCCCCCTTTGTTAATTACATGACAAAACACCTAGTAAAAACTAAATTGTGTGTACAACTCAAAATTACACAAATTTACAACTCAACCATTACACTTTTACAATAACATAATAATTGCTTAAGTTACTACTCCCCATATGTTCCTGCATCACCATCATCATAAAACATACATACATACACACATAATGGTGGGAATATTGTTCTCAATTATAATCATTAGTGTGATTCTATCCTATCAGTAAAGTCTCAGAGGTCAGGCATTATAGCATCTGATATTATGTCTAAGTTGTTGGCTATGTTGGGTGACGAGCCCCCATAATGTCTAGTGACAAACCCTTTCCATGTTGATTTATTTTTGGGTGACAAAACCATACCTTTAAATTGATTATTCATATTCGATATCGGTGATGAGTCGTACCATGATGATTACACTCTTGGGCAATAAGTCTCTACTTTTGGAATGATTATTCATTTTTTATATTTGGGTGACGAACTCTAATTTGGATAAAGGGACACTTGACTTGTAATATAATTATGGTATCCTACCTTCCCTAATAATGTAATAACCCAGATCATCCTTACTAAGTATGAAAAACCCAAATCGTTATGATAATATCCCACAGCTCCCTTTTAGAATTAGTTAGTAACATTTGAGAGACAAAAACACCACACACCCTAAAACGAACCATGAAAGGAGCCACACAAACATCAAGATATAAGACCAAAATGTCATCCAACCACTTTCCTTCCCTCAGAGACACCATCTGGCTGTCTATTATTTTTGGATCTTCCAAACGAGCCATCCAAACATCATAAAAAACCACTCAGTTTAAAGATCTTAGGACACGTGTCCAAATTACCGGACAATACTTCAAGTTGACATATATAAACGTCGCATTAAAATCTCGGAGTAGTATAGTCCATTGAAATAGTATCTTGGTCGTCTGGAAGTGATCAAGGTCCAAACTTAGGCATTAGAAAGATCATAAAAAGTAACAAACATTGGTAAAGTTTCATCCCATTTGCACGATGCAGTTAGGAGGTACTGACGATAAAAGTTATAAGAAAGAAAAGGGACAAAGTTGTAAATAAAAGAACCCACAACTTATACAGCAATGTGTAGAAGGTTTTTATGGTGGGTTTTAACTCCCACAATCTGACAGATTGCGGCCCACCTGGGTCATAGATCCACCCTATATTTTGGCCCATGACCTAGCATAACACTTAAAACAGATGACCGGTGTAGATCTGCCAAAGTGCTAACGAAGGTGGACCCCACCGACTACAACAAAGAACTCGAAACCTGCTTCCTTCCCAAAAAAAATGACTAGTGGGAAGACTGAACACACCCCAAGCTTCCGCTGAGCAGGACGACCAGACTTTGTAAACCTGCTCAAATCCAAGCCTCCGAACTACAGAGAAGGGGATTCCAATCCCTCCTAAGAGGGCCGAAAAGGAAGGAAGAGAGGGGAGAGAATATGCATCCGCCACTTTCCACGGAGAAGATCTGTAGCATACGAAAGCAGCGTTCACGTAACTAATCCACAAGACAGAGATATGGTGGGCCAAAGAATGTCGGACAGTGATCCCAGGCCATCCAGAAGGACCAGTACAGGGAAAGATGGCCTAGGGACAGATCTACCATTGAAGCAGGGACATCTCCTTCGACCAGTCATAGATGTTCTTGCACCCAAGAACGTGATCCGACCCTTCGTTTGTTAGCCCTTCCAAAATCGACGTAACCTCATAAAAAAGAGGAGGAAGAATCTTATCCAAGAATCGAAACCAAAGGGTTTCTAAATAGCCCTAGCACTACTTGATCTCACACACCCCGATAATGTATCTATTATATAGGAAACCCCAGGAAGCATGGAAGACCCTATAAAATCCTAGCTCTTCCACCAGAAGACGTACACCTTAAATAAAGAAAGAGAGGAGAAATGATAGAGAAATAAAGAGAGAAGTGTAACACCCTAAATTTTTGCCAACCTGGAATTAGACGTCCTTAGGTAATGGGTTAACCATAACACCTTGGTAACCTCTCAGAACCCAATTCCAAAGCCAAAGAAATCATTTAGAACCTAATTCTTTAGAATTTAATGTGAATTAGTCAGCGCTAAATTAGATTTTCTGTAAAATAAGCACCAACCACTTTAAATACGATCTGTACGACCCAAAACCTATAGAATCATTGACACTATCTTACCCTAAAATCCAGGATCAAACTCTAAACCTGTTTGTTCGTAGGAATCCTTTGAAACTTTGTATTGGATCTAGACAGCGCGTCGAAAGTCCTATAGTGATAATCTTAGACCATTATGACCGCGTAGTTGGACTTGACTACCTCCCCGAAAATCAAGCCCAACTGATGTTCTGAGGCTATTTCATTGAGCCTGGAGCAGGGAGTATGAGAAAGAGTAAAATTCTTTATAAATTAAATGTGATTTAAATAAATCTGGCACGTGTCGCTTGTGGGTTAAGTATAAGCATTCAGACCGTTGGAATCTGACCCAAATGCACCCTCGGATCAGGGAACATTTCCCACTCAGGTCAGTGTACTTGGAATCCTCGATCGAGTCTCAGTGACCGCTGAACTGAAACTGGTCCGCCACGTGCGATCTGGAAACCCTATCGAACTGAAAACGTAATGTGATCAGAATCCAGCATCCATAAGCTTAAGTTCGACCCCATTCAGTCAGGGGACCTCCAGAAATATTATTTTGGATCGGAAAAGACCCGATTTGGCTATAACCGAAGTATACCTTGACTTAAAGACTGTTTTGGTCATGTTTGTGCTTATAAAAGGGCCTTAAACCCTTAGCTTTCTAACCCATACGAATTTGAGAAAAACCCTAGGAGGGAGAGGAGAGAAAAGAGAGAGAAAGTGAGAGAGAGTTGGAGTTTCTCCCAGGGATTCTTCCCTGCTGCTCCACGTGCCAAAGCCATCTGCCCGCATTGCTATTCTGGCGATTCCAACTTCGTTGTAGGTAAGAAAACCCTAACCCTAACCTATTTTAAGGCTCCTATGGGTACAAGTAGCTAAGTAGCTGACTCCCCTTGTGTTATAGGTTGCCAATTAGTCGTTGACAACGACGTAGAGTACCTATTCAATTCATTATGCTTCTACGACGTAAGGTGCAAATTTTAGACACTTAGATTACCTGTTTTCAAAGCTTTCAATGCCAATTAATGGTAGATTTTTGATAAGGATGTTGTTTGACATGTAGAACATGCTGTCCGTTTTTCATTTCGAATACGTACGAAGAATATGAGATTTAGGATATTTTAGGTATTTGTAGGAAATACTGTATACATACGTATTTTGCTGATATGATTGCCATGAGTATTTACCATGTACCTATACTAGTTATACGTGTATGATCTATTTGGCGAAGAGATTCGCCCTAATGCACATATTGGTCGACATATACTATGTAGACTAATGTGTGTAGACTAAGTGTTTGTTGAAATGCCTAAATCAATATGATTTATTCCTGCCATATGTTTTGAATGTAAGAACATGATTTTTGTGTATTAGACATCTCCTTGATATAAGGATCTGTCATATTATATGTTGAAATCAACATACGTCAAGTACATTGGAGTTGTGTAGTCTAAGTGTTTGTATAAATGCTTGCGTGAGTAAGCACTTAGTAAATAGTGTTGTAGACTAGTGTTGAGATAGGATTCTCAACTATTTTGATGATGTATATGATTTCTTCCATGGTTGTTATATTTGAATTGATTATCTTATATATATATGAAATGCTTATGTATGGTTAAATTGCTTATGTTGTATCTTACAACATGTTGCTAACATGCTTGAATCACTTGTTATTTCAATTTTTATTTATCTCATGATTACTGATTCACATTACATGTGCTTAAGGCTATACTCTAGTCCAGGCAGTCGGTAACAGATTAGAATTCGTGGTTGGATTCTATTCACCACGAAGGATGTGTATGACGAACCCGAGTCATACTAGAGTCGTCGGCAGTGGTTAGGCCACACGAAGTGCTTGTGCACTTCATGTCGGTCCATTCAACGTGCGCTCGTACTAGTCCAACTCATCAAATAACCCGATTGACGGTTGTATGTTCACCTTGTATTCGTCATAACTGCTTGAACCTAGGTTACTGAACTTACCAGTGATAACCCTGATAATCGTGGTACCTTAATCCATTAAGACTCATGAGCTAGGCATGGTGGTATGGGACACCTTGGTCGAGCTGTCGGCCTACGCTGGGGCCACAAACCTCCCCGTAGTGACCAGTGAGAAACCCAGACTCGTGAGAAGATTATGGTGGTATGGGACACTATATTCTTGGTGTCAGCCTACATGATAAGGTGATGGGGGAGCGGAGCAACGAGTGCGTTCAACAGCCCTGGAAGCCCTTTGTAGTGACCTCGAGCGTACTCTGAGTCTACGTGAGGCGACGACCCTTCCGTAGCAACAAGAGTACAACTAGGCCTGTATTGGTAAGGTGATGGGGGAGCGGAGCAATGAGTGCGTGCAACAGCCTTGGCAGACCTTGCAACGACCTAAAAATATATCATCGTATGAGACTACTAGGAGTGACGACCCTAGACAGGATCCTTATTGGGAATGATATAAAGGAAGTACCCTAGTTTCCCAATCCTGCTGTATGAAAAGGACTAATAATAACTCAGTAATCATATTCATATCGTACTGCATGTGCCTGGATGATGTGGAGCACTGAGGGAAGAAAGCATGCCGCGGACGTAAGATGGTGTCATATGAGGGAGTATGTCGGCTAGGGCATCCATCATGTCATTTCATTCTTGCATTAATCACAGTGTTTAGGAATATTTTATTGCTTGCTTTACCACTATCTCTTGATTGATTTGATAACATTTTAACCTTTGCTCTATGATTTCACTGAGTTAGCTGCTCACTCCCACGTTACGGGACAGTGTTGTGCACACCAACCAGTCCCTATTTTAGTTTTAGATGGTGGCGATGCTTGCGAAGCAGAGCCGGACTTGATGATGATGAGGAGGATCCCTCCTATATGCAGGTTTTGATTGACGGGGTTACAGGGTTACTGATTAGATGTCAATACAGGGTTACGGATTAGATGCCAATATAGGGTTACGGAGTATACATGTATTTAGTTAACCTGGTAACATGTTCACACTCTGGAGACTCACAACAGTTCATATATTTTATATATTTATCACATTCTTCCACTAGCTAATTTAACTATCTCTAGAGTATGATATGCTGTTTTGGCTTAATCCACTTCATGTTTTATGCACTATTATGGTCGACATTCATCCATCATTGAAAATGTTGCATAAGTGATGTTCTGGAACTCAGGAGTGGAGTTTATGCTCGACCCCCGATTTTCAAGGCGTTACAGAGAAACAAGAAAGAAAAGAGTAAGAAGAAAACAAAGAGAGTGAGAGATAACAATTGTACAGACGAGTACAAATGCTGAAGCCATGACCCACTGAGTCACCAACTCGGGTCCAAATTCGGGCTGAGTCCAACGGTCCTAAAGGTGATCACCGGTCAAAATTTCCCTGGTAATATTTCTAACAATTGGGCTTCTATGTTCAAGGCTGTAAATTAGCGAGAAACTAAATCAAACTAAGTCGAATTCATAAATATATTCTCTAAGTTACAAGAATTAACAGGTTGAGAAGAAACTTTAAGTAAATTAGAATCTAAGTTTCTCCTTACTAATAACTAGTTGAAACCTAGACCAAGATTATAAATACTTCTCTAAACTAAATCTTATTCTTACAAATTACATGATCTAGGATAGGATTGGAATTAGAGTAAACATCTAACCTCAGTCGAAGAGTGATTTAACTATAAAAGGTGAGGGATTCCTTTAAGCTTACACTAATTTGAGTTGGTATGATTATCTTATTTTTACATGTTTCCATATTACTGTGAATCCTCTATGCAATTGTTTAGTTTAACACTATCAATTATTTATCTTTTAGGATTATGGTTAAGGTATGATTTTAATTATGTGTGATTTTTATGAATTTATGTGGGGTGATGGATACAAGCCTTGCCCTTTACCAATTTTGAGAGCGACGCGTGTTTCCACTCTATATGTTGTTGGTCTTTTGCTCATCTCCTCTTATTTTTATTGAGTTAGCCAATCTGTTACTCTTCTCTTTTATTGAGATAGCTTAATACTACTTTTTCCCTTTATTAAGTTAACCTTATGCTACCTCCCTTTATGGCTTGGGCATGTGTCTTGGAATTCTAAAAATCCCGTGATTCAAATTTTTTCCCCTTTGGTGCAAGTGATATGTTAAAGGTATCACAACTAGTGAGTCAAATAATTTATCTTAGACGTAATGAGCTCTGGGTAGAGACCCTCTTGGTCGATGTGTAATTCCATAGGTTTGGATAGTGGTGCATAAATTGATGTAAGTAATTCGCAATGCGTGTTACATTACTCTTGGAATTGGATGTCACAAAATAATCACTCCATGAACAAATCATGTCACATAATTCATCTAACTTATGGGTTGTGCCGCATCGAGGAGTTCATGTAAATCCACAGTAGCATTGGACATGTTTGGGAGTCTTCATAGTGTGAGAATGCGGGGCTAGTCAGGTTTTCTATTAATTATATTCCATACAGATGATGCATGTCACGCCCCAAACTCGAAAAATGGGCTCACAAAATTTCTGATCACTGAATCTAGCGCTGACAGCCTCCGTAGTGCCCCATTCTCAGATCCTGACACTCACATGCCAGATTTCGATCTTGGGATCATATAAGGAGGATTTTCAGTATGATTTTTTTTATAATTGAGCATAACCACAAGCATAACCAAACCACAAAACAACATCACCACATATCCATTATATCAAAAACTCTAAGTACAATGAGGGAAAGGAAATACATGGTGATCAAAAACTCTAAAATAATCTGATGTGCGCTCCTACCTCAACACTGCTATAATCCAATCCCACCTGCACGTAATGGTCGTGCATAAGTTTACAAAAGCTTAGAGGATGGTGTAAGTTTGTGTACAAGGCAAGCGCCAAGTGTATAAAATCAGATTAATGCGAAAATGTGCCGGTAAGTCCATGAATACAATTAGTCATATCAAGGCTATGTGATGCACAACATGAATGCTAACGACCATACCAAGACCATACGATGCAAGGCCTATGTAGCCAAATGTCATATGCAAGGTGCAAAGTAAGCATACTAGTACTCATCTAGTACATATATCAGTACAATTCCTCTCTAGGATATCACCGGGGTCTAGTACACTCCACACAAACTGCCGCCTACCTAATCGCACAGTCCAGTGAGTGGAATAGACCACACTATCCGCCTGATCAGTAGCCTACCAATACCTAGTCGACTCATCGATAGTGGACTCATTTACAAGCTGGTCAAAGTCAGCCTAGCTTGCAACCCCCTCACTCGGCTGGATAAGGCCACACCCCCTTCCAACTGACCACGACACAGTGGGAGACGCGGCCTACAGGTATTCGGTACTCCTGCGCTCATGTATCCACTCGGTCTAGATGTTGGAGCATCTCCTGGTAACAAAAAGATTCTGAGGCTTTCACCCAAGGACATCCTAAATGCCCACAGTGCTAGAACCAAGTATTTCTGGTATTCGATACGGCCATCCACAATGTGCCTATAGAGCCACGACCCTTATGTTGCTAGGGCGTACAATGATCAAGTCACACATATGCGAGATGCATGAGTCACACCATACAATCATGCAACAATCTTGCGCATACCATGCGCTCATGCGGGTAACTCCTATCAATGAGTCCCATAAGTAATTTGCGCAATGACATATGCTATGATTAGTCACTACTATATCAAGCATACATATGATGCATATGGCATGAGGCATGAAATTATACTTAGTATGTTATAAAGTGATGAACTATCCTCACAATGAATATGGGCCTAGATGACCTACACGTAACAAGTATAAGCCTATCAATGGGCCCTAGGGAGAGTTATAATGCGGACATTCAACCAACATTATTCTTATAATGTGGACATCAAACCATCATTGCTCCCAAGGCATAGCCTGCCATAAATATCATTATATACACCTCGGTGAAATCACACATTGCAATGGACCTATATACCTCTCATTAGGCCTCGACCCATGGGCCACAGACACACCAAATGGGCCGTATCATATGGGCCTTATATAAATCAAGTGGGCCACATCAATGGGCCTTATGTAAATTGCAATGGGCCATAACCCTCAGGCCTTTGAATACATCATAATGGGCCCTCATACAACAAGTGGGCCACATCACATGGGCCATATGTATATCAAATGGGTCACACCCAAATATAAGTGGTGGTAATGATTTCCACCATTAAAATTCCTAAGGCCCACCATAACATTTATTTCCCATCCAATTTGATCATAAGGTCTCATAGACCTGAATTAAGAGGAAAAACCAATATCATATTTAGCCCAAACTTAGTAGCCCGAGGGTTTTAATGGTGGACGTTCAAACCCACTACTTCTATAATATGGTCCACCTAATCCTAGATCTGTCTTATTTTTAGTCTTAAGCCTAAGATGGTTTTTCCGATTGGATGGACGATTTGGATGCAACACATGCATCATGGTGGGTTCCATAGATGAACAACATAGATGAAGAATATACTTCATGATGGGGACCACACTGATGGAAGGTGTGGAACATATACATCAGTGGGTCCCCGTACGGCCCACCATAATGTTTATTTTCTACCCAATCTGTGGATAGGGTCAGACAGACCTAGGTGAAGAGGAAAAACAAGTTTATAATGATCCAAAACATCTGGATTTCAATGGCAGTCGTTCAATCCAACTGTTTCCTATGATGTGGGCCACCTGAGCTCCACAAAAGGCTGATCTTGGTGGGACCACTGCTTAAACAGGGAGGGCCACCAAATGCATGCTGTTGATGTTTTCATGCATCACGTTGGGGTTCATGGCAGGGACCGTGGGTCCCTGCCCTTTCGCCCACACAGGAGCGCAGTAGGATGCTGCGCGGAGTTCTCTAGTCGCTGTAGCAGCAGTGCCTGCTGCTACTATTTTTTTTTGAAAAAAATATGTATTTTGGGGGTTTTTAGCATGTGGGGCCCGCATCAAGTGAATCCAACCCATCCATTGGTTTTTATGGCTTAAAACAGACCCATCAAGCCCAATATTTGACATATTTTGGGTTACAGAAACATCAGAGTATACTTCAACGGTAAAAATGTTGTTTTCTATGCTATAGCCTACTAAATCATCGGATTGACTTCATCTTTGGGCTTAACACCTAAAATGAGTTGGGAAATAGGATGGATGGCATGGATTGAATTCATACATCAAGGGGGGGCCTGTATAAGCAGTCCACCCAGGTTTTCTTAAATCAAATTGATATATTATTTTTTTTTCTTGTTGGATAGACACCACAACGCACACACTTCAAGGTACATCCATGTCCAGTGTCCCTAGACGCTAGACAGTTTGCTTATAATAAATTTGACGTGGGCCCCACCTACTAATTTCTTAGATAAAATACATGCTTCATGGTGGGGTCCATCCGGGTGGGCCACAAGGCCGCATCATCACATACAATAGGAAAAATGAAAGAGAGAGGTAGAGAGAGAGTGAGACACACGTGTGATGGAGGGACCTCGACACTATGGGCCCTCCTTTTCAAGCATTCAATCATACATCAAGTGGGTCCCAATACATGTGGGCCCACCAAATCAAAAATCAACGGTGAAGATTACTTCTCTACCAAAATGAAAGGTCTAGATGACCTCTTTTCATGCAAGGAAAATAAATATCATGATGGGGTCTATGGAAAATGGCCCCATCATGGAACGATCATGAGGATCAAGGTGGGCCATCGACCATACCTAGGGTCTAAAGTGAGATCCATACCATCAATCGGTAGGCCTCACTTAGCCCATCATTAAAACATGATAATCTAGCTTATAAAGCATCCATCGTTCGATCTTCATGGTCTGATGGAACGCCGGTCTCCTTGTTCTTTACTTTGATGGAAGGTGATGAGAGTTGAATGACTAGGATGAAGGATTTTGGAGTGGAAAGTGGGCCACACAATACTCTTTTTCTCTCCTTAGAAAATCTTAGACGTGCACTCCTTTTGGTTGCTTGGAATTTTGTATTGAGAAAGAGAGAAAGAGAGAGAGAGAGAAGGGGTTGTAAGGAGAGAGAGAGAGAGAGAGAGAGAGAGAGAGAGAGAGAGAGATGGGTGATGGATGTAAGGTGATAGTGTACTTGACTTGAGACTTGACTTATGGTGGTTACTTGACTTGTGGAGAAAGAAAGCATGGGTTGCTCTTGTACTTCACATGAGGTGATTGATTTATTGATTTGAGTGATCGATTGATGGGACATATTGTAGAGATTCTCTTGGGATTGCAAATGCATGGTATTTTTCTTGAACTGAACGTGGGCCCATATCTCTTGGCCAGGGTCTCGGATCAGTATGCAAGACATGGCATTGAAACTGCGGTGACAGTGCGGTCGCAATGGTACACGTCTCACATGAGGCTGACTCAGGTTTACGGGATACGACTTAGGGTCATGCAAAACGTTGATTATAGGTCGTGAGTCACTGAAATTTTCCAAGAAGAATCGCGAGAGTCGACGAAAAAGTACGGACTAGGATACAGGCCTTATAGCTCTCCTTACCTAATAAAAATTTTATCCTCAAAATTTATACTATCATTGCAGCTCAACATAACTCATTAGGGAATAGGAAACATAACATCATATATAATCAAAACACAATAAAATATACAATCATACATCAAAAATATGGGGATAGCACTCTCGAATCTCCACCTCGTGCTCCCAAGGCACCTCATCCACACTATGATGGCCCCACTGCACCTTCACCTAGGGAATGACCTTAGTCCACAGGACCTACTCCTTCCGATCAAGGATACGAACTGGCTGCTCAATGTAAGAAGCATCCTCACGAACCTCCAACGGCTGCCAATCAATAATAGGCATGATGTCTGACCCACACTTCCTCAACATAGAGACATGAAAAATGTTGTGGACGCTAGACAACTGAGATGGTAAGGCAAGTTGATAGGTCAGGTGCCAATGCACCCAGTGATCTCAAAAGGTCATATGAATCTCAGGGCAAGCTTGCCCTTCGCTCCAAAATGAAGCACACCCTTCATGGATGAGACCTTGAGATATACATGGTCCCCAATGACTAACTCTAAGGGACGACACTGAAGATCAGCAAAACTCTTTTGCCAGCTTTGAGCTGTGCGCATCCTCTGCCTGATGATGTCGATGACCTCTGATGTCTGCTGCACAAGCTTGGGACCTAAGAGAAGCCGCTCTCCAACCTCGGTCTAACAACTTAGAGATCTGCATGGTTTGTTATATAATGCCTCAAAAGGAGCCATGCCAATGGTCGCCTGATAGCTATTATTGTAAGTGAACTCAGCCAATCGTAAGTGCTCATCCCAACTACCCAAAAAATCAATCATGTAAGCCCAAAGCATATCCTCAAGGATCTAGTTGATCCTCTCAGTCTGCCTAGTGGTCTGTAGATGATACGCAGCGCTGAGCTGCTGTAATCTCCTCCAAAACTGAGAGGTGAACCTCGGGTCTCAGTCAGAAACGATCGAGACTAGTACGCCGTGCAATCTCACAATCTCATTGATGAGTAACCTCACAAGCCAGTCCAAAGTTCAGGTCACACGAATTGCAAGAAAATACGCTGGCTTCGTTAGACAATCGACGACAACCCAGATGGTGTCGTGACTGCGCTGAGTCCTCACTAAACCCATGTTAAAATCAGTAGATATGTTCCCTCACTTCCACATCAAAATGCACAATAGCTGTAATAGACTAGGGGGTCTCTAATAATCGGCCTTAACATGCTCGCACGTGTCACACTCGGCTACAAAATTGGTTATTTGGCACTTCATCCCCACCTAAAAATACTAACACCTCATATCACGATAAATCTTCATCGAGCCAGGGTGGATAGAGAACCGTGATCGATGTGCCTCAGTCATAAGATCTCTACGTAACTCAAGAATAACTAGGACACATAATTGGCCTCTGAAGTGAAGTCCACCATCAGAAACAATCTACCAATTTGACTGACTCTTAGATGTTATCTCTACCAGATAACTCTTCACTGACTCATCTGCCTGTTAAGCCTCGATCACCCATGCGACAAGAGAGGTTTGAATCGATAGGCTTGATAACTGCACAATAGAAGACTGCAAGCTGATTTCAAAGTTAAATGCAGACACATCCTCAAGCATCCTTCACTCCTGAATCATCATGTGCGCCACCAGGCCTCATGGCTAACGGCTGAGGGCATCCGCCACCACCTTCGCCTTGCTCAGGTGGTACTGAAGATTAAAATCATAGTCCTTTAGGAGCTCCATCCAATGCCTCTGCCTCATGTTCAACTCTGACTGGGAGAACAAATACTTCAAGCTCTTGTGGTCGGAGAAAAGCCCAAACCTCACCCCATAAAGATAGTGCCTCCACACCTTCAGTGTGAAGACAACTGCTGCCAGCTCCAAATCATACGTGGGGTAGTTCAGCTCATGAACCTTGAGCTAGTGAGACTCATAAGCCACTGGTTTGTTGTGCTACATCAAGACAACACCCATGCCAACTCGCAAGGAATCAGTAAATACAACAAATCCATCATTCCCAGAGGGAATAATGAGGAGAGGAGTGGACGTGAGGCGGTCCTTCAGCTTCATAAATGTCTACTCATAAGTGTCGTTCCAAATGAACTCGGCACCCTTCCAGGTCAACCTGGTCAATGGGGCTGCAATAAGAGAGAATCCCTCAATGAAATGTCGGTTGTAGTCTACCAAACTAAGAAAATTGTGAATCTCGGATGCATTCATGGGCTGGCCCAATAAACGCACGACATCAATCTTCGAGGGGTCCACTGCGACACCCTGCCTCATCACCACGTGATCGAGGAACTTCACCTCCTACTGCCAGAACTTACACTTCTCCAGCTTCGCATAAAGTTGGTGTGCACGGAGGGTCAGTAAGGTAATCTCCAGATACCGCTTATGCTCCTCATAGGTCCTCAAATATATCATAATGCCATCGATGAACACTACAATAAACTGGTCGAGATATGGATAGAAGACCTCGTTCATCAACTGCATGAATACTGCGGGTGCATTGGTCTGTCCGAAGGACATAACCTGGAACTCAAAATAACCATAGCGCATCTTGAAGGCTGTCTTCTGGATATCCTCATCTCTGACCCGAACTTGATGATAACTGAACCGCAAGTCTATCTGCAAAAAGAACTGTGCCTTATGCAGCTAATCAAATAAATCATCGATCCTCAGAAGCAGCTACTTGTTCTTGATTATGACTTTATTGAGGTCGTGGTAATCTACACAAAGCCTCAATGAGTCATCCTTCTTCTTCACGAAGAGTACCGATGCTCCCCACGGCAAACTGTTCAAACGGATAAAGCGTAACTCATAGAACTCATCCAACTACTTTTGCATCTCCCATAACTCCAACGGTGCCATACGATACGGGGCCTTCAAAATAGGTGGGTACCGGGTACAAGATCAATCCGGAACTCAGTGTGTCGATGAGGTGGTAACCCCGGAATCTCTTGGAACACATCGGGAAAATCACAAACAACTGACAGCTAGTTGTTACTCAAAGCAGCTGACTCCTCAATGACACACGAAAATATGCAAGAAAGCTGCTCTCCTCTAGGCTCAGCAACAAACTGGAACTCTGGCATGCCGGGTATATAGAACCTGACTGTCCTCGCAGAACAGTCCAATATGGGCATGGTACTCGGTGAGCCAATCCATCCCTAGGATGACATCAAACTCAGACATTAGCAATACGAACAGGTCAGCAAGCAAAAAGATATCCTCAATCAGAACAGGGCAAGACGAGAAAAATCGGTCTAATACTGTAGTCAATACTGACAAACCTTCACGGGCAGACTCCATTGGTAAACTAGTCGAACGATAGAAATCATCAGCCACAAAAGAATGCGATGCACTATAATCAAACAATACACGTGAAATGCATGCAGAAATAGGGAGAGTACCCTCGACGACTCCTCATGATGACTAAGGGTCCTGCTGGGTGGCATAAAATCTACCGTGGGCCTGCTAGGGAGGTGCAGGTTACCTCTAAGGTCTCTGCTACTAATGATGCTGCTGAAACGGCCTGATCTGCTACCTCTGCTGCTGCAGGAGAGTTACAAGAGGCTGATGTTGTGGGGGCTGTCGTGGAGGCTGATACGGTGCCCTTGGCTACTGCTGCTGTGGATGGAGACACTCGTACCTATGATGTCCTGTTCTACCGCATCCAAGGCAAGTACCTGAAAACAGTCCTAGAGGTAGTGCAGGGGCTATCACTGGTGCTCGGAATGCTAGGCGGGTTGTGCGGCGCTATTGAGGATGATGCTGCTACTGGTGGGAGCTACTAGAGGGTGCCTTCCTCAGATCACGGGCTCTCTGCAAACTGGCCTAATCTGACTTGTAGATCTGGACTCTCTCTGTGATCTGCTCAAACGTTGAAAGCATGTGTCCGATTACAAGGCTCATGAGGGCAGGACGCAAGTCATTCTCAAAATGGTAGGCCTTCTGCCCCTCATTATCAACAAGGTATGTCACGAATCTCGATAGCACGATGAAACATGCCTCATACTGGGACACAATAATGTCTCCCTAGACCAGAGTCTCAAACTCTAGTGCGCGTTGCTGTCACACATGCTCGGGAAAGAACTTTCGTCAAACTGGTCTATAAAGTCCTCCCAGGTCCACTCAAAATCGGCCGCTACCGATCGCGCTACAAATTCCCACCAATGTTGAGTCTCACCCCGAAGAAGAAATATGGCTAATGAGACTCGCTGCTGGGTAGTACATCTCATGGTGTCAAATATATTCTCCACCTCGGAGCACCATATCTCTGCTGCAGTAGGGTCTGGTTCACCCCAGAAATGTGGGAGATCATGCTGTTGAAAGTCTATGAGAAGGGCACTTGCACGCTCCTACTTAGATGAGGCAGGAGTAATAATGGGACGTTTGCTCTGCCCCTGAAGAATAGTGGCCATCGCCTGTAGCATCTGCTGCAGCTGAGCGGCACTCACACGTATGATCAAATCCACACCGGTCTTAGGTAAAGGAGTAGCATCCTCAGTATGGAAAGTAGGAATATTTGGTGGTGGAGCCGGAGAAGCATGTGGTAGAGCAGAATTCATAAGTGGTAGAGCGAGATTCACTCGAGTCACTCTTCTAGGCGGCATGTCCTACAGGAAGGAACAAGGGCCTATCAACCTTGAGAATTCTCAACGGCATAAACATTAAGGGTCTATGTCAAAAAATTGCTAAGTCATTCGAACTTGGAACCTATTCATTTTAAGTTCATAGTAGATATGTGATGTGATCCTCAGGTATTCCCAAGTTATACTATGATACCAATTTTTGTCGCGCCCTAAACTCAAAAATGGGCTCACAAAATTCTCGATCACCGAATCCTACACTGACAGCCTCTGTAGTGCCCCATTCTCGGATCCCGATACTCACATGCCAGATTCCGATCCTGAGATCCTATAAGGAGGATTTTCAGTATGATTTTCTTTTTGTAATGGAGCATAACCACAAGCATAACCA
This sequence comes from Magnolia kwangsiensis, assembly GCA_037074715.1. Taxonomy (NCBI): domain Eukaryota; kingdom Viridiplantae; phylum Streptophyta; class Magnoliopsida; order Magnoliales; family Magnoliaceae; genus Magnolia; species Magnolia kwangsiensis. The sequence goes on along the minus strand of CM073576.1, from coordinate 102,803,148 downwards.
AGTCACAAAACAACATCACCACATATCCACTATATAAAAAACTTTAAGTACAATGAGAGAAGGGAAATACAGGGTGATTAAAAACTCTAAAATAAACTGATGTACACTCATACCTCAGTGCTGCTGCGATCCAATCCCACTTGCACGGAACGGTCATACATAAGCTTACAAAAGCTTAGAGGGTGGTGTAAGTGTGTGCGCAAGGCAAGCGCCAAGTGTATAATATCAAAGTAATGCAGAAATATGTGGGTAAGTCCATGAATACAATCAGTCGTACCAAACAATGTGATGCAAGACATGAATGTTAACGACTATACCAAGACCATGTGATGCGAGGCCTATGTAGGAAAATGTCATATGCAAGATGTAAATCAAGCATATCAGTACTCATCAAGTATATATATCAGTACAGTTCCTCTTTGGGATATCATCGGGGTCTTGTACACTCCACACTAACTGTCGCCTCCCTAGCCTCACAACCCAGTGAGTGAAATCCACATTATTCGCCTGATTAATAGTGTACCAATACGTACCCGGCTCATCAATAGAGAACTCATTTGTGAGCTGGTCAAACTCAACTGAGCTTACAACCCCCTCACTCGGGCGGATAAGGCCACACCCCTTTCCAACCAACCACGATAAAGTGGAAGACGTGGCCTACTGGCATTCGACACTCTTGCGCTTTTTATATCCACTCGCTCTAGATGTTGGAGCATCTCTTGGAACCAAAAAGGTTCTAGGACTTTCACCCAAGGACATCGTAAGTGCCCACAGTGCTAGAACCAAGTATTTTCAGTATTCGATATGGCCATCCATGATATGCCTGTGAAGCCACGACCCTAATGTCGTTAGGGCGTTCAATGATCAAGTCACACATATGCGAGATGTATGAATCACATTGTACAATCATGCAATAATCTCGCGTGTCATATACGCTCATGTGGATAACTCATATCAATGAGTCCCATAAGTAATCTGCCCAATGGCATATGCTATGATCAGTCACTACTCATGTAAAGCATACATGTGCTGCGTATGGCATGAGGCATGAAATTATACTAAGCATGTTATAAACTGATGAGCTATCCTTACAAAGAAGATGGGCCTAGATGACCTACACGTAACAAGTATGGGCCTATCAATGGGCCCTAGGGAGAGTTATAATGCAGATATTCAACCAACATTATTCTTACAATGTGGAAGTCAAACATCATTACTCCCAAGGAGTAGCCTGCCATAAATATCATTATATACACCTCGGTGAAATCACACATTGCAATGGACCTATATACATCTCATTGGGCCTCACATACATCAAATGTGATGCATCATATGGGCCTTATATAAATCAAGTGGGCCACATCAATGGGCCTTATGTAGATTGTAATGGGCCATAACCCCTGGGCCTTTAAATACATCACAATGGGCCCTCATACGATAAGTGGGTCACATCACATGGGCCATATGTATATCAAATGGGCCACACCCAAATATAAGTGGTGGTAATGATTTTCACCATTAAAATTCTTAAGGCCAACCATAAAATTTATTTCCCATCCAATCTGATCATAAGGTCTCACAGACCTGAATTAAGAGGAAAAACCAATATCATATTTGGCTCAAACTTAGTAGACCAAGGGTTTTAATGGTGGACGTTCAAACCCACTACTTTCTATAATGTGGTCCACCTAATCCTAGATCTGTCTTATTTTTAGTCTTAAGCCTTAGATGGTTTTGCCAATTGGATGAACGGTTTGGATGCAACAAATGCATCATGGTTGGTCCCATAGATGGACAATATAAATGAAGCACATACGTCATGATGGGGACCACACTGATGAAAGGTGTGGAACATATACATCAGTGGGTCCCATGTGGGGCCCACCATAATGTTTCTTTTCCACCCAATTTGTGGATAAGGTTAGACAGACCCAGGTGAAGAGGAAAAATAAATTTATAATGCTTTAAAACATCTGTATTTCAATAGCAGCCGTTCAATCCAACTGTTTCCTGTGTGTGGGCCACCTGAGCTCCACAAAAGGCTGATCTTGGTGGGCTCACTGCTTAAATAGGGAGGGTAACTAAATGCATGGTGTTAATGTTTCCACACATCACCGTGGGGCCCATGGTTGGGACTGTGGGTCCTTACCCGTCCACCTATGCAGGAGTAGAGCAGGACGCTGCACAGCGTCCTCTGGTCGCTGCAGTAGCAGCGCCTGCTGCTATTTTAAAAAAATATGTATTTTTAGGTTTTTTGCATGTGGGGCCCGTATCAAGTGAATCCAACCCAACCAATGGTTTTTATGGTCCAAAACAGATCCATCAAGCCCAATATTCGACATATTTTAGGGTACAAAAACATCAAGGTGTATTTCAACGGTAAAAACATTATTTTCTATACTATGGCCCCCAAAAGATCAGATTGGCTTCATCTTTGGCCTCAACTCCTAAAATTAGTTCGAAAATATGATGGACGATGTGGGTTGAATTCATACATCAAGGTGGGGCTTGTATGAGCAGTCCACCCAAGTTTTCTTAAATCAAACTGATATGTTATTTTTTTTCTTACAGGAAAGACACCACACCACTCTGACTTCACGATGTATCCACGTCTAGCATTCCTGGACGCTGGACAGTTTTCCTACAACACCTTTAAGGTGGGACCCACCTACTGATGGCTTGGATAAAATACATGGTTCATGGCGGGGTCCATTTGGGTGGGCCACATGGACGTATCATCACATACAATAGGAAAAATGAAAGAGAGAGTATGAGAGAGAGTGAGACACACGTGTGATGGAGGGACCCTGACACTATGGATCCTCCTTTTCAAGCATTCAATCATACATCAAGTGGGTCCCAAAATATGTGGGCCCACCAAATCAAAAATCAACGATGAAGATTACTTCTCCGCCAAAATGGAAGGTCTAGATGACCTCTTTTCATGCAAGGAAAATAAACATCATGATGGGGTCCATGGAAAATGGCCTCATCATGGAACGATCATGAGGATCAAGGTGGGCCATCGGCCACACCTAGGGTCCAAAGTGAGATCCATGACATTAATCAGTAGGCCTCACTTGGCCCATCATTAAAACATAAAAATTTAGCCTATAAAGCACCCACCGTTCAATCTTCTTGGTCCGATGGAACGCCGGTCTCCTTGTGCTTCACTTTAATGGAAGGTGATGAGAGTTAAATGGCTAGGATGAAAGGATTTTGGGGTGGGAAGTGGGCCACACAACACTCTTCTTCTCTCCTTAGAAAAGCTTGGATGTGCACTCTTTTTGGTTGCTTGGAATTTTGTGTTGAGAAAGAGAGAAAAGGGGTTGTAAGGAGAGAGGGAGAGATGGGTGATGGATGTGAGGTGATAGTGTACTTGACTTGAGATTTAACTTATGTTGGTAGGTTGACTTGTGGAGAAAGAAAGTATGGGTTGCTCTTGTACTTGACATGAGGTGATTGATTGATTGATTTGCATGATTGATTGATGGGACATGTTGTAGAGATTCTCTTGAGATTGCAAACGCATGGTATTTTCCTTGAACTGAACACGGGTCCACATCTCCTGGCTAGGGTGTCGGATCAGTATGCAAGATGCGACATTGGAACTGCGGAGACGGTACGGTTGTAATGTTACAAGTCTCGGATTAAGCCGACTCAGATCTATGAGATAAGACTTAGGATCATGTGCAAACATCGATTATAGGTCACGGGTCATTGAAATTCACCAGCAAGAATCACGAGAATCAACGGAATAGTACGGACTAGGATACGGGCCTTACAATGCAAGTGATGTACAGATTGAAGATCTAAAGGACCATTTCCTTATGGAATATTATACTGAATGAATAAAAAGATAGTTTTATGATTTAGTTTTATTTATATTTCCATTGCAAACTCGATAATGTAATAAGCTCCCATTGAGAGAGCATTAGAAGTTTTGAATTTATAATTTACCTTTATGGAATAATAAAAATAGTTAATTTCATTTGCATAAGTATCCATCTTTATGAATGAGGTATGCCAATTGGTCATCAATCAAATGGCCTAATCAATGGGAATAAAAGATTAACACCTGAGATCTCCATGTTGAGCATAGACTCAGGTCACGAAAATTTTGGGATGTTACAGTTGATATTAGAGCATGAGAATAAAATTAACTAGGCCTGAAGGAATGAAACATCACAAGCTTTACATGACTCGGATTGGATCATGAACTGAATACTTACACTTAGGTGATTTCTCTATGAAATTTGGAAGTTGAAGAATTAGAAACCCATACTTAGGTTCCCCATCAAATTTGCTAGACGTGGAATGTTACCTTGGAAAATTTCCTATAGCTTCAAGGATAAGTCAAGGGCTTAAGATCCAAATTTTGGACAAATTGGATGTAGAGATCAGAAATTAAAATCTTAGGAATGCATGACTATTTAGAGAACCTACATTATTCACAGAAATAAAGGATAAACAGAATAACATTGTGTTAGAATCTAGTTGTCACTCTAACTAACACTCCTTTTTGGATAGAAAATATGGCCCCCAAGAAAAAGGCTAGTTGAGCAAACTCCGTACCTCCGGAACATACAACTGAGAATGGTACCCCTCATGAAGCACCCATGGGAGAGTCTATGTCATTTCCATCGGTAACCAATTAGGGAGCCGCACCCCTAGGACTACCCTTAGGACCAGTTCCCCCTGATACATAAGCATGGGCACCATTCTATACCATCCTCGGGCGAATTGAGACATTCATGCATAGGACCCAGGAAACTGTGGATGACCTACAATAATAGGTTTACAATAACCTCCTAAGGACCATGACACCTTTGGCACCACCTACTCGTGTTACCCCACCAGCTCCTCCTCATTCAGAACACCATGATGAGTCTTTCATGCTAGAAAAGTTCTTTAAACCTATGACTTCCCAAGTTCTTAGGCACCCCCAATCCAGTGGCAGCCGAACATTGGGTAAAACATATTAAGAGAACGTTAAAAATAATGGGATGTCCAGAACACATCAAGGTTTCCCTAACCACGTTCAAGTTCGACGACCATTAATTGGTGGGAGGCAACAGAAAGGACCATTCCCAAAAATCACACCTAGGCATGGAAAGAGTTTCAGGAGAAGTTCCTCGAGAAATACTTCCCGAAGTCATATCTTAATGAAAAGATGTCCAAAATTTTAAAACTCACCCAAGGAAAAATGGTCGTTGTGCAATACAAGGCCAAGTTCATTGAATTATCATGATATGTGCCGAAACTAATTAAGGATGAAGACTTCAAGATTAAGCGGTTCAAGGATGGCCTAAGACCCTTAATCCACTCTAAGATATGTTGCTTGGACATGCCAACGTACGCCAACATAGTGGATAAAGCCACCCGTGCTGAAAATGATGACGACCGAAGAACACAAGCTCGATTATAGCATCTTGAACAGGGAAGAGACTCAGGGCAAATTCTAACACACCACAAATAGTGGATAAAAAGCCCAAGGTTACGTTACAACATAATACCACCCCGGAACAGAGAAAGCAGGGGGACAATCCCCCAGGTTGTAACTACTGCAGAAAGATGGGCCATGAAGTGAAAAAATGTTTTAAGAAAATGAGAGATGAAGGCCACCCCATTCCGGCCTAGATGCAACAATCCACCCCTATCACATCTCAGAAACACAAGGCTGCTTATATGCCATGACATCACCATAAGACTCAGACATGCCCCTAGCCTAATAGAAGGTACGACCTTTATCAAAGATGTACCAGTCATCCTCTTGTTTAATTGTGGGGCTACCTTATCTTTTATCTCAACTTCCATAGTAGAACGTTTGGGTCTAGAATTGAAATGCATAAAAGTGCCCATCACAGTGGCTTCACCTTTAGGGAAGATAATATAATTGACCAAGTATTGTGAAAACTGCCCTAGGGATGGGCTGGCTTGATGAAACTCGGGCAATTATAGAAGTAGAGCCACAAGAATCACTTTCACCTTACACAGGCATCCCCCCACTACATTACAAGGTAGAAAGAAGAAGGAGACCATAGGATGAGTGTAACATCCCGAAAATTGGGGGGTCGGGTAAAAACCCAACTCCCAAGTTTCAAAACGTCACTTATGCAACATAGATAATGATAAATGTATGTTGTCTATAGAATGACATTAAACAAGATTGAGACTAAGCCAAAATAGCATATCATACTCCAGAGACAGTTAAATTAGCAAGCGAAAGACTGTGATGAATACCTAAAATATATAATTAATTATAAATCTCCAAAGTGTGAACATGTTACCAGGTTAATTAAATATATGTAGACTCCATAAATGGAAAGAAAAGATTATACATGAGTGTTCCAAAAATATAAAATGACAAGTGTCAAGGCGTCTAATCAACCTCCCTGTAATCCCGTCGATCAGAACACGCATAAAGGAGGGATCCTCCTCATCATCATCAAGTTCGGCTCTGCTTCACAAGCAGCGCCATCATTTGAAACTAAAATAGGGACTGGTGGGTGTCTGGAACACCATCCCGTAATGTGGGAGTGAGTAATCAACTCAGTGGAATCATTGAGTAAAGATTAGCATGTTATCAAATCAATCACGCGATAACAGTAAAGCAAACAATCAAACATTCCTAGATACTGTTGTTAATGCATGCATGAAATGACATGATGGATGCCCTCATCGACATACTCCCTCATACGGCACCATCTTACGCCTGCGGCATGCTTGCATTCCTCAGTGCTCCACATCTTTCAGGCACATGCAATGCGATATGGATAATGATTACCAAGTTGTTATTAGTCCTTTCATTCAGCAGTATTGGAAAACTAAGGTACTTCCGTTATATCAATCCCAACACAGATCCTGTCTAGGGTGGTCACTCCTAGAAATCTCATACGATGTTGTATTTGTAGGTCGCTGCAAGGGCTGTTAGGGCTGTTGCTCGCACTCGTTGCACCGCTCCCCCATCACCTTATCAATACATGCCTAGTTTATATCCTTAAGACTGCATGAGGACTCGTCGGCCCCATGCGGTGTCAGGATAAACTCAAGGTCACTACAAAGGGCTATTAGGGCTGTTGCTCGCACTCGTTACTCCACTCCCCCATCACCTTATCAATGTAGGCCGACAGCAAGATATAGTGTCCCATACCACCATAATCTGCTCAGAGTAGGGTGCTCACTGGTCACTATGGGGAGGTTTGTGGCCCCACCGTAGGCCGATAGCTCTACCACAGTGTCCCATACCACCATGCCCAACTCATGAGTCTTTATGGATCAAGGTACCATAGTTGACAGGGTTTTCAATGGTAAGTTCAGTACCCTAGGTTCAAGTAGTTATGACTCATACATGGTGAACATACAATGGCCAGTCGGGTTACTTGATGGGCTCGATTAGTACGAGCGCATCTTAAGCTGAGCCACATGAAGTGTATAAAACACTTTGCGTGGCCTAACCACTGCCGCCAACCCAAAATATGACTTGCGTTCATCGACGCGTCCTTCGTAGTAAATAGAAGCCAACCACGAATTCAATCCATTACCGACTGCCTGGACTAGGTTATAGCCCCAAGCACTTGCAGTCTACATCAACAAACATATGAGAGTAATAGAAATGAAATACAAACAATCCAAGCATGTTAGAAACATGTTATGACATATAACGTAAGCGAATTAACCAAATCACATGCATTCCATACATATAAGGAAAGCAATTCAATAACAACATAGAGGAAACCATGTATATCATCATATTGATTGAGAATTCAATCTTAAGACTAATCTACAAGAACATTTACTCAATACATACTAATACAAACATTTATACAAACACTTAGTTTACACACTTTAGTCTACATAGCGTATATCGACCCAAAGTGCACATTAGGGCGAATCTCTTTACCAAACAGATCATGCATGCATTCATAGTATCATAACACGAAAAATAACCATGGCAATCATTTTAGAAAAATACGGACGTAAACAGTATTTCCTATAAATGACTAAAATACCCTAAATCTCAAATTCACCGTACGTATACGAAATGGAAAACGGACAATATGTTCTACATGTCAAATGGCATTCTTGTCGATAATCTACTATTAAACAACATTGAAAGCTTTGAAATTAGTCAATCTAAGCGTATAAAATTCACACCTTTCGCCTTAGGCGTGTATCGATTCGAATAGAACGTATACGCTTGGTCAACGGCGTAACGGCAACCTAATGCACAAGATACGTAAGCTACTTTGCTATTGAATCAAAGGAATACCTAAATAGCAAGTGGTTAGGATTTTTCTTACCTAGAAGTGCGTTGGAAATCATGGGGAAAGTGATTTGAATACGTTTCTTTGGTACGTGCAAAGGATGGAGAAAAGACAGGAAGTTCTCTCACAAAGTCTCTCACAATCTCTCACTTTCTCTCTCTCTCATTCTAGGGTTTCAAGCAAATTTGGATGGGAGAGATATGAGAGGGTTTAAAGCCCTTATATAGGCTAAAAAATAACCTAAATAGACTTGAGAACAAAGTATACTTGAGTTATAACCAAATCGGGACTTTTTCGATCCAAAAGAGCATTTTGGGAGGTCCCCTGACTGAACGCGGTCGGACTTAAGCTCATGTATATCGGATCCTACTCACACCAAGTTTTTAGACTGGTAGAGTTCCCAGATCACACATGGCGGTCCAGTTTCAATTCAGCGGTCATGGAGTCTCGATCGAGGATTCCAAGTACACTGACCTGAGTGAGAAATGTTCCCTGATCCGAGGGTGTATTTGGGTCAGATTTCGACGGTCTGAATGCTTATACTAACCCCGTAAGTGAAACATGCCAGATTTATTTAAATCCTATTTAATTTTAAATGAATTTCACTCTTTCTCACACTCCTCGCTCCAGGCTCAATGAAATAGCCTCAGAACATCGGTTGGGCTTGATTTTTGAATTAATTGTCAAGTCCAGCCAAGCGGTCATAACGGTCTAAGATTGTAGACATCAGACTTTTGACGCACGGTCTAAATCAAATATGAAGTTTCAAAGGGTTCCTGAGAATAAACCGGTTTAGAGTTTGATCCTGGATTTTAGGGTAACGTAGCGTCAACGATGCTAGAGGTCTTGGGTCTTACAGATCGTATTTAAAGTGGTTGGTGCTTATTTCACAGGTAATCTAGTGTAGCGCTGGCTAATTCTCATTAAATTCTAAAGAATTTGGTTCTACATGATTTCTTTGGCTTTGGAATTGGGTTCTAAGAGTTTACTAAGGTGTTATGGTTGACCCATTGCCTAAGGACGACTAATCCCAGGTTGGAAAAATACGGAGTGTTACAATGAGTGATGGGCTTGGAAGAGATCTCTGTGGACCAAATTCCAGTGGTCAGAAGGTTCCCTAAAGTGTTTTAAGAAATACCAGGATTGCCGCCCAGAGGGAGGTAGACTTTGGTATCGACCTAATACTAGGGACTGCTCTGATTACACTACCCACTTTTTGTATGACATTGATTAAGTTGGTAGAACTTAAGAACCAAATAAAATAACTCCTGGACCAGGGATTTATCTGACCTATCATGTCTCCCTAGGGTGCGCCAGTTTTGTTCGTCAAGAAGAAGGACGGATCCCTACAATTATGCATTGACTATCGCCGTCTGAATCAAGCCACGATCAAGAACAAGTACCCCATTACTTGCATCGATGACCTCTTCGATCAACTTAAAGGAGTACAATTTTGTACAAAGATCAATCTGAGATCAGGATACCATTAGCTAAGGATCAAGGACAAAGATATATACAAGACCGCATTTAGGACGAGATACGGGCACTAAGAATTTTAGTAATTCCCTTTGGCCTCACGAACACACCAACCATTTTCATGGACCTCATGAATGGGTATTTCGACCTTATTTAGATCAGTTCATTATAGTATTCATTGATGACATCCTAATATGCTCTCAAAATGAAAAGGAACACAAAACACGTATGCAAGTGGTCTTGAGGCTGCTAAGGAAAAATCGGCTATATGTAAAACTTTTGAAATGTGAGTTCTAGAAGGAAGAAGTCAAGTTCTTATGACACGTCATGAATTGCCAAGGTATAACAGTCGATACAACAAAGGTCGAGGTTGTACTTTAATGGACCAAATCTAGTACTGTTACTGAAGTCGGGAGTTTCCTTAGTTAGGTAGGATACTATCAGCGCTTCCTGAAGGGATTCTCCATAATATCTCGCCCTTTAACTAATCTAACCAAGAAAAATGTCTGCTTCTAGTGGGTTGAAAAGGCTGATGAAGCTTTTTAAGAACTTAAGAATAGGCTAACCTCTTCGCCTATGCTCACGCTGCATGAAGAATGAGTGGAATTTACAGTATACATGGATGCCTCACATGAGGGATTAGGATGTGTACTCATGCCAAACAATATGGTGATAGCATACGCTTCTCGACAATTAAAAGTTCACGAACATAATTATCCAACCCATGATTTGGAACTAGTAGTCATAGTGTTTGCTCTCAAAATGTGGAGACATTACCTATATGGCAAACAATAACCTTAACACAATCATAAGAGCCTCAAATACCTATTTGACCAGAAAGAGCTAAACATACGTCAATGCGATGGATAGAGACCCTTAAGGATTACAAAGTTGAAATACAATATCACATAAGGAAAGAAAACGTAGTGCCTAATGCACTTAGCCATAAGAAATCTCACTCCTCGGCAGCCGCACTCACACTAGAAGAATGGAAAATGATGGACTTCATAAAGGACTTTAATATTTAGTTAAACTTAGGAGAAGGGAACATACTTCTTGAGAATCTATCTCTGGAACCATCACTATTACACCAAATCATCGAAGCGTAAGAACAAGATGAAGAGCTACAAGAATTCTATTTGAAGGCCCAAGAGAACAAGGATCTGCGATGGCGTGTGGTTCAGATGGTGTAATTAAGTGGCACAATAGGATATGTGTACTAAACACACCCGAGTTAAAACAAGCCATGTTGGACGAAGCCCAACGATCCAAACTAACCATCCATCTTGGGAGTACTAAGATGTACCAGGACATGAAACGTCACTATTAGTGGAACAACATGAAATAAGGAATAGTCGCGTATGTGACTAAATGCCTCACCTGCCAGCAAGTAAAGGCAGAACACTAGAGACCGACAGGGTTACTACAACCCCTCGAGATACCCCCGTGGAAATGGGACTCTATATCTATGAGCTTTATAGTAGGACTCCCCAAGACAAGAAGAAATCATGATTTAATATGGGTAGTAGTGGACCGACTGACTAAATCCACCTACTTCATCCTCTTGAGAATCATTGCCTTAATGAATGAATTGGTAGAGATTTACATAAAATCAGTGGTACGACTCCATGGGATCTCGACTACAATCATATCAGACAGAGACTCCCGCTTCACCTCAAATCTCTGGACCGAGCTGTAAAGTGCACTAGGGATATCCTTGAATCATAGCACTGCCTTCCACCCCCAGATGGATGGACAAATAGAAAGAGTGAATTAAGTACTTGAAGACATGTTGAGAGCCTACATCTTGGATTTCAAGGGTTGTTGGGATGATAACGTCCACCTTGCCGATTTCACCTACAACAACTACTTTCAAGCAAGCATCGATATGGCCCCATTTGAGGCCTTGTATGGGCGCCCTTGTCACGCTCTGCACTATTGGGTAGATGTAGGAGAGAAAAGTACCCTAGGACCCAAGATCATCTAAATTACCTCTCAAAATATTGACTTAATAAGAAAACATCTCCAAGCTGCACAAAGCAGATAAAAATGCTACACACATATATGTCGACGAAGCCTCAAATTCTTTGAAGGAGACAATGTGTTCCCGAAGGTTTCCCCTATGAAAGGTATGACGCGCTTTGGGAAGAAAGACAAACTTGTACCCAGATACATTAGCCCGTTCGGAATCAAAGAAAGGGTCGGAGAAGTAGCCTATCGTCTCGCACTACCCCCATAGCTCGCCAATGTTCATGATGTTCTCCATATCTCCATGTTAAAGAAATATGAATATGACATGTCCCACGTTATCAACTGGGAGAAAATAGAATTAAGGGACAATGCCACATGTAGAGGAGCCTGTACAAATTCTAGACTTCTAAGAGAAAATTCTCTAAACAAAAACTATTCCACTGGTAAAGGTTCTATGGTCACACCATAACAAGGAAGAAACAACGTGGGAACGTGAAGAGAAAATGAAGGAACAGTACCCCCACCTCCTCAATAAAGACTGATACCGAGGTAAGAAAATTTCGGGGATGAAATTAATGTAACCAAGGGAGACTGTAATGACCTAGATCATCCTTACTAAGTATGGACAGCCTAAATCGTTATGATTATATCCCATAACTCCCTTTTAGAATTAGTTAGTAAACTTTGAGAGATAAAAACACCACTCACCCTAAAATGAACCACGAAAGGAGCTACACAAACATCAAGATATAAGACCAAAATGTCATCCAACCACTTTCCTTCCCTTAAATACACCATTTGGCCATCCATCGTATCTGGATCTATCAAACGGGCCATCCAAACATCAGAATAAATCAGTCAATTCGAAGATCTTAGGACACGTGTCCAAATTGCTAGACAATACTTCAACTAGACATATATAAACATGGCATTAAAATCCTGGAGTAGTATAGTCCATTGAAATAGTATCTCAATTGTCTGGAAGCGATCAAGGCCCAAACTTAGGCATTATAAAGACTGTGAAAAATAATAAACTGAAATGGGCAAGCTATATGTCCTAAGGGGGGGGGGGGGGGGGGGGGGGGGGGGGGTTGGAGGGGGGGAGAGGGAGGGAGGGGGTGATGGAGGTGAATAGGACTATGTCAAATTAAATTAAAAATAACAATGGAATTAAAGAAAGAGAGATAGCCAAATAAAGAAATCAATTCATAATGCTATAATAAAATGCAACCTCAAAATTTAATTCTTAAGAGGTTGATACAAATATTGTTCTAAGGACAACCTTACACTAAAAACCAGAGTTTATGGTGAACAACCTTATTTCTAGAAAAGGTCTTTATATCAAAAACTCAAACCGAAGAGGAATAAATAAATAACAAGGAACTAAAATAAATTGCAGGAATTTAAATCTAAATTATTACAACATTTCCCACTGTGCTTGAAATGTAAATATTACAACATTCTTCTCCACACATACATCCCACAATTCTGAATGATAAAAGATAGGAAATATAAATCACACATCCACAATACATAAAGAATTATAGTGGTTCACTTAGGTGTTCACCAACTACTAAAAAATAGCCACTCAGAATGCTACTCCACTCCTAATATCCTCAAACAGGGGATATCAGCGTTCACTATCAAAATAGGTTTTCAAAGGTTCACCCAAAACCTTCACAATTGTGTCTTTTAGAAAAGGGCTATCACAATTCAAAAACCCTCACTTCTGAGTTTTCTGGCTCTCCTAAGATACCAACAAATTGAGATTTTTCTGGCTTAACCTCAAATAAAACCAAAATGAAGGGAATTTACAATAAATGTAAAATACCTAGATTTCTCCTTTTGTTGCAGCCCGGAAGAACCAATCGGAGTAGATGATCGAATGTAGAAGTTCAAAGTCCAATACTCACTTTATAATGGTTCCAAGTTCTAATTGATTTTAAATTAAACCAGTTGGGCTAGCTAAATTTGATTTTGATTCCAAGAAGAAGGAATATCACAATTCCTCTTTTCAATTAAGATTATATGTAGAAACAAAATCAATTTAAATAAAGCTAACAAAAGAGAATATAAATTATGTACAAAGTAGCTTAAAATGAACATAAATTTATATCAGAGTGATCCGTTGATTTTACTTAAATTTTTATATCGAACTCTAAAATTCGTGCTCTATTTATAGCTACAGAAATCATACCTTCGACTGGTCTTGTGGACACTATGACTAGTCATAAGAGAATGAATTTTTGAATTTTTTACCGCGATCGGATAAAACTGTTCCACGACTGGTCGTAGCCTACCCACGACTGGTCGTAGGACTCAGAGTTTTGGTACTGGAATTTGAGTCATAGAACCAGGACTGGTCGTAGGATGAGTCTACACTGTTCATACAACCAGTCGAACAGAGTCCAGGACTGGTTGTGGATGAACAAAAAAGTCTAAAAAATTGCAACAAACTTAGGACTGGTCTTGGAATCTATTGGACTGGTCGAGAAAGTGCTAAGACTAGTCAAACAAGGTTCAAGACTAGTCTTAGAACAGTCCAATTCCATGTAAAATGATTTAAATGAATTATGTATCCAAAATAATCTATCCTAATGATAATCTAAGGTCAATCATACCTTGAAAGTGAGATATGAACTTTGAGACTTCATATCTTCAGATGATAGATGACTTATGAAGATTGTGAAGCTTGAGATCTTTGAACATGATGTAGCACTGAACATGAGATCTACTATAGCTTCATCTTGTGATGTACACTAACTTGTGTCTTTGAATAAGATCACTTCTACTGTTGTAGCTTGTACTTACAGTCTTCTGTAGTAGCTTGTACTCGCATTTATTGAAGTAATTGAAGTAGTTCTTCATTCTTGACTTGAAGCAAAGTGCTTAGAGCGGTGAAGCAATGTCTTGAACATTTATAACAATGAGCTACACAAGACATAGATTGAGGTTTTGGCACCACAAAATTTAACAACCAAAGGAGCATAAAACCATAGAACTTACAATCTCCCCCTTTGTCAAATTTATGACAAAATACGTAACAATAATATAACCAATATGAATACAAAGAATTATGCACATGTTATAAAATAAAAAACCAGTTATAGCCTAGTTAAAGAATCATGCACCAGTTATCTTAAAGAATCATGCACCAGTTAGATCAACTAGCACACCTTAAGATGAAGTAGGTAAAACACTTCACTTCCTTACTCCCCCTGAGTAGCATATATCAACAAAAAAATGCACTACTACTCACAATCAATCCATATCCAAAACCATAGAAATTCTCCTCCTTTTTATCACAATATAACAAAGGAAGAAGAAAACAATGAAAAATGATAATAAACAGGAGTCATCAAGGTGTCAAGATATAAGTAAATAAAGTCCACATAGCATGAACTAGTTCAAACCAAAGTCAGTAAACCACAGTCAGCAAATCAACTAGAGTTTACAACCCAACAAAAGTAGACTTAAGGTTATTACAGGCCAAAGAGTTAATCATTCAATTAGATCCTGAAGAAGGAACAGGTATGGAAGGATCAAGTTGATGCATGCCCTTGTTTAAGCACCTAAGATACTTGCACATATATTTGAATCGTAAATCATGGGCAACATTCATGTTTTCTACCTTCTCCTCAAGTGCATGCAAACGCGCATCAAACTCAAAAGGTTCATAATTAGGATCATTAGCAGAATCAGACTCAATTTCATTAAAAATATCATCCATGTTTATGTCATCTGGAGGAAGATCATTAGCTTCTTCTTTATTCCTAGCTCCAGCTCCATCACCACCATCCACTTGGCCAGGAGCCAATTTTAACTTCATTTTGTTTATATTTGAGTTGTTAAAAATAAGATTATGACTAGGAGCCTCTCCAACAGGCATAAAGATCAATATATGAGAAGCTAGAACAGTCATAAGATAGGCAAACGGTATATTACTATGACCTGGATGAAGACGAAACTGAATGATGGAATGGAAGACAAACTTTAGTACCAAAAACAACAGAGTGCAAAACACGAACCATAAAGGAAGTCAGTTCTGTTTTATTACCAGAACGTAGATACAGATTTGAAGTAAAGATTCTATGGAGGACTCTGTATCTGGGTAACAAGTACTTTGAGGGGAGCGCATTCCCTTTACGAGTCCATTGCACATCCATATTACATAATGCTCTGGTGAGCATTCATTTTTCTGTTTCTAAGGGTTTTTTAGTTAGAATATGAATGGGGATGCCCTCATCATTAATAGGTATTTTCATAAGGCCAGATATTAAATGACAGTCTACATCATAAGGGCCTTCTCTAGCATCTATTTTGAATGTTAAGTTTTCAGCAGAAAAGTCAGAGATGCATGCAAACATGGATTGCACAATAGATTGGTATACAGGCCCATCCCAATGTAAGATGTTATCCCATCCTGTAGCTTGGAGGAGTGGAAAGATACCAAATGGAGTAATGTGGTTAAGATCAATAGCTCTTTCAATAATAACCTTGCGTAAATGCAAATCCCGTACATATGAGGGATCATTTTCGGGTAAACGAAGATGACATTAAGTTATTGGAGCTGATCTAGAGGATGATGGACCACGGATTGTTTTCTTTTTTTCCTCTAGCATTTATTTCCACAAAGAAACACAAAGGAACAAGAAATCATAAAGGAAGTAGAGATGGGTTTTTTTAGATTAGCAAATGGAGAAGAAAAAACCTAAAAATCTCAACAAAGCTTGAAATTAAGTACTCCAATGACAATAAAGAAGAGAATAGAACATGAATCTACTAGATTGATAAAAAAATGTGCTAACCTTGAAGATCAGGTCAGTGGGTTCGACTGGTCGGGCGTTAGCTCGTCGGAGAGGAAGTGAGAAATGAGATTTTAAAATACCCAACACGCTCCACGACCGGTCTTGAGCTATCCTCGACCGGTCATACCATGACTGGTCGACCACATCCATGACTGGTCGTGTACCACTAAAAATGTGCATTATTCATAAAAATTAAAATTTATACACATAAATTATCAAATCTATATACACTATGATACACATATGCTTGAATAATCAATTTTGAATGCACATACCAAGATCAAATTTTAATTTATGAAACCTGTTTTTGTCGAGTGGTTTAGTGAAAATGTCAGTAAGTTGAGTCTCAGTCGGAATGTGTTCCAAAGATATTTTTTTTTCTTCCACTAAATCATGAATATAATGATACCTACTATCAATGTGCTTGGTATGTGAATGCTGGATTAGATTTTTAAAAATATTTATAGCACTGAAATTATCACAATATAGAACCACTGAATCCTGTGAAATTCCATAATCACTTAACATACGTTTCATCGAAACAAGCTGAGTACATGCATTTCCAGCTACTATGTATTCAGCCTCAGCTGTAGAGAGTGATATAGAACTTTGTTTCTTCCTAAACTAAGAAGCTAAATAATTTTTGATATAAAAACAACCACCACTGGTTGATTTTCTATGATTGATATTTCCAGCCTAATTAGCATCAGTGTACCCTGCCAACTGAACACTAGTATCATATGGATACCAAAGACCCAAATTAACTGAACTTGGACATATCGCATAATCCGCTTAACAGCAGTTAAATGTGACTCTTTAGGATTAGACTAATATCTAGTACAAATACCAACACTTAAAGCAATATCAGGTCTACTAGTAGTTAAATAAAGTAAACTGTCAATCATACAACAATATAACTTAGGATCAACATTTTTACCTGCAGAGTCCTTAGAGAGTCTTAAGGTTGTACTCATAAGAGTATCAAAATTTTTACCATTCTCAAATCTGAACTTTTTGATCAAGTTCAAAGTATATTTGGTCTGAGAAATGAAAATACCATTAGGTTGTTGTTTTACTTGCAACCCAAGGAAATAGTTCAGTTCCCCAACCATGCTCATTTTGAACTTAGATTTCATTAAATCTGCAAACTCAACAGTCATGT
Source organism: Magnolia kwangsiensis (assembly GCA_037074715.1). Lineage (NCBI taxonomy): Eukaryota > Viridiplantae > Streptophyta > Magnoliopsida > Magnoliales > Magnoliaceae > Magnolia > Magnolia kwangsiensis. The sequence goes on along the minus strand of CM073576.1, from coordinate 102,785,464 downwards.
TAGTATAGGTGGATCCATAAATAATATCATCAACGTAGATTTGAACGATTAAGATATCATCGTTATGTTTCTTAACAAACAAGGTTTTATCAACACTACCCATTTGAAAGTTATGACTTGGTAAAAACTTAGTCAACTTTTCATACAATGACCTGGGAGCTTGTTTTAATCCATAGAGAGCCTTTTTAAGACGATACACATGGTCAGTGTTTTTAGGGTCTATAAAAGTCGTTGATTGTTCAACATATACTTCTTCATGCAGTTCGCCATTTAAGAAGGCACTCTTTACATCCATTTGATAAATTTTAAATTTTATAAAACAAGGAATGGAAATGAATAGTCTGATTGACTCAAGACGAGCTACTTGGGCAAAGGTTTCATTATAATCAATTCCTTCAATTTGAGTGTACCATTGTACAACTAGTCTAGCCTTGTTTAGAATTATATTACCAAGTTCATCAGACTTATTTTTAAAAATCCTCTTAGTACCGATAATATGTTTATCTTTAGGTCTAGGAACAGGATACCAAACATCATTTCTTATAAATTGGTTAAGTTCCTCTTGCATTGCAACTATCCAGTTTTCATCAGAAAGGGCTTCTTTTACATTAGCTGGTTCAATTTGAGATGTAAAGCATACGTAGTTACAAATATCTTCTAGTTGTCTACGAGTGTGTACACTTGTGAGAGGGTTTTTAAGAATCTATGTGGTTGGATGATCTTTAATAGTCCTCAATTTAGAATCAGTTTAATTTGATGAAGTATCTGGTTTGTCAATTAAAAGAACATCATAATCCGAACTTGGGGCAGGTGAATTCAAGTGATCATCTATGACCACATTTATAGATTCTTGAATAACACTGGTCCTTTTGTTCAGTACACGATATGCGTGACTATTTAAAGAGTAACCTAAAAAGATCCCTTCATCACTCTTAGTATCAAACTTGCCTAGATTTTCCTGGTCACGTAAAATATAGCACTTGCTGCCAAAAACTCGAAAGTATTTGACAGTAGGCTTCTTATCAAACCACATTTCATAAGCAGTTTTATTATTTGACTTACTTGTATAAACTCTGTTAATTATATAACATGCAGTATTAACAGCTTCAGCCCAAAGATTTTTAGATAGCTTTATACTATTCAATATTACATTAGCAATTTCTTGAAGCACTCTATTTTTCCTTTCAACAATTCCATTTTGTTAAGGAGTTTTAGGCATAGAGAATTCATGTAATATCCCCTGATCGTTACAAAATTTTTCAAAATTACTATTCTCAAATTCAGATCCATGATCACTACGAATCTTACTGACTTGAGAACATTTTTCCGTTTGAATCCATTTGAGAACTCTTTTTACTTCATCAAGGATTTCTGACTTATCCCTTAAGAAAGATACCCAAGTGAATTTTTTAAATCATCCACTATTACCAAAATGTATTTCTTGCCACCTCAACTTTCTGTCCTAGTAGGTCCTATAAGATCCATATGGAGAAGTTCGAGTGGTCTTGATCTGGTATTGGAGTCCACTTTCTTATGAGAGCTCCTTAATTGCTTGCCTATCTGGTATTCACCAGATATTTTGTCTATCTTTTGTAATTTAGGTAGACCTCTTATAGTTCTTTGTTGCTTAGTCTATATAAATTACAGTAGTATACATGTCCAAGGCGTTTATGCCATAAATCTGTCTCATTGGTATGGACCATGTAACACGTTTGATTAGATGAGCTGGATTCACTAACTATATAGCAGTTTTTAGAAGTTTTGCGACCAGTTAAGATTACTGAACCCTTGTTATTTAAAATTTCACAACCTTGGTTAGAAAATTTTATGCTATGATTGTTATCGCATATTTGAGATATGCTTAACAGATTGTGTTTCAACCCGTCAACATATAAAACATTTTTAAACAAAAGGAGGTTATAGAGTTGAACCGTACATTGGCTAATAATCTTGCAATTGCTACCATCACCAAATGTGACTGAACCATCAGTCATATATTTGAGATTGGTGAATAATCCTTTATCACCGGTCATATGCCTTGAACATCCACTATCTAGGTACCACTTTGAATGGCCTGTTGCTTTGAAAGCAGTGTGGGCAACCAAGCAGGTAACCTTAGGAACCCATTTCATAACAGTTTTGGATTTAGGAGTATAGTGGGTCTTCTTTTAATTGTAGTTATAGTTAGAGTGACCCACTGAGTTAGATTTTAAGAGCTCCTTAAGAAGATTAACTATTTTTTCAGCTAAGGGGGTTTCGGTTCAAATTTTTATAGTTGATATAGTTGCTTTTAGGATTTTGAAAAGTTTTAGTATTTCTAAAAAAATCTTGATTTGTACTTTTCCCTTTTGAATTTAAGATCTCTCTTTTTACAAAATTACGAGGCTTATTCTTATATTTAAGAGGAACATTTTTCTCATAGCCCAAACCAGATTGATCGCCACATTTCCTTGATCCAGATAAAATTTTTTCTAACGTTGGATCTCCTTGGGCATACTTTCATATATCCTTTAAACTTAAAAGGGAAGAGACTTCAAGTTTAAGTTTTTCATTTTCAAATTTCATATTTTCAATCTGTGAGGTTTTGAATTCCAAATCACATTTGCATTTTTTAAAACTATTTGAAATATGGAATGTTTTTAAAATAAGGGATTCAAAATTTTCTTTAAGTTTTGAAAAATTTTCTTTTTGAAGTTTAAGTTTCACAGCAATTTTACAAATTTCCTTGTATAGGGCATTGTAAGCATCTTGAATATCATCTTCATTTTCACATTCACTATTCAGATTTTCTTCACTTGTTGAATCATTATCTAAAAATGTGAATTTGGCTAGAGCCATAAGGGCTTTAACTTCATTGCCTAACTCGGTTTCAGAATCTTCTGAACTAGAAGAGGCTTCAGAATCAGAGGATTCATCCCAAATAGTCAACATACTCTTCTTTTTAGGTTTATCCTTTTTAGGACAGTTGTTTGATAAATGCCCATATTCTTGGCAGTTGTAACATTGACTATCCTTTAAAGATTTCCAAGTCTTAGATTTAGATTTAGATCTTTTCTTATCATTTGCTTTTTAAAAATCAACCCTCTTTTTTCTTTTGAAAATTTTGTAAAAACTTTTCGCTAAAAGGGCCATATCGTCTTCAGAATTTTCTAAATAAAAATTATTTTCTTGAGAAACATCTTTAAAAGACTTAAGGAAAATAGATTTTCATTTAGGAGCTTTAAAATTTAACTCGTAGGTTTGGAAAGACCCAACTAATTCTTCTACCCTCATAGTATCCATATCACAAAGTTCCTGGATCGCAGATACCTTAGAATTAAACCGCCCAAGAAGTGAGTATAGTATTTTTGTTCACACTTTACTTTTTGAGATTTTATCTCCAAGAACCCACATAGAGTTTACAATGTCATTTAATCTAGTGTAGAAGTCCATAAACATTTCATTTTCTTCCATATGAATTTCCTCAAATTTAGTTGTGAGGATTTGGACTTTAGATTTCTTAATAATTGATGTGCCCTTGTGTGTTATTTCTAAAATATCCCAAGCTTGCTTTGTAGAATCATAGGATATAATTCTTTTGAATTCATCTTGTGATAGTGCCCAAGTGATTGCATTTAGTGCTTTAGCATTTGCACTACTCTCACTTTTCTGAAGTGTGGTCCATGAGAAATAAGGTGTTACTCTCATTAATTTTGAACCATCGATCCCAGTTACTTCAATGGTAGGAGGGGTCCATTTATTCACTGTGGCTAACCACACACTTTCATCCATGGATGTAAGGAAGATCCTTATCTTGGCTTTTCAATAATCATAATTGGTGTCATCGAAAGGTGGAGGCCCAGTGACTGAAAGGCTATCAAAATTTGACATCTTATATATAGTTTAGATTGGTTAGCTCAGGAAATAAATCCAAATAATAAGAATTAAAACAAGCTATTAAGCTCTGATACCACTTGAAATGGCCAAGCTATATGTCCTGGGGAGGGGGGGGGGGGGGGGGGGGGGGGGGGGGATGTGAATAGGACTATGCAAAATTAAATTAAAAATAACAACAAAATTAAAGAAAGAGAGATAACCAAATAAAGAAATCAATTCACAATGCTGAAATAAAAAGCAACCTCAAAATTCAAGTCTTAAGAGGTTGATACAAATGTTGTTCTAAGGACAACCTTACACTAAAAACTAGAGTATATGGTAGGACAACCTTATTTCTAAAAAGGTCTTTGTATTGAAAACTCAAACCAAAGAGGAATAAATAAATAGCAAGGAACTGAAATAATTGCAGGAATTTAAATCTAAATTATTACAACATTCCCCACAGTGCTTGAAATGTAAATATTACAATATTCATATCCACAAATACATCCCACAATTCTGAATGATAAAAGATAAGAAATATAAATCACACATCCACAATACACAAAGAATTATAGTGGTTCACCTGTGTGTTCACCAACTATTAAAAAATAGCCACACAGATTGCTACTCCACTCCTAATATCCTCACAAAGGAGATATTAGCGTTCACTATCAAAATCAATTTTCACAGGTTCACCCAAAACCTTCACAATTATGTCTATTAGAAAAGGGCTTACACAATTCAAAAACCCTCACTTCTGAGTTTTCTGGCTCTCCTCAGATAACCAGTAAATTGAAATTTTTCTAACTTAACCTCAAATAAAATTAAAATGAAAGGAATTTATAATAAATGTAAAATACCTGGATTTCTCTTTTTATTGCAGCCCAGAAGAACCAATCAGAGTAGATGATCAAATGTAGAAGTTCAAAGTCCAAAACTCACTTTATAATGGTTCTAGGCTCTAATTGATTTTAAATTAAACTAGTTGGGCTAGCTAAATTTGATTTTGATTCCAAGAAGAAGGAATATCACAATTCCTTTTTTCAATTAAGATTGGAATGTAGAAATAAAATCAAATTAAATAAAGCTAACAAAAGAGATTATAAATTATGCGCAAAATAGCTTAAAATGAACACAAACTTATCTCAGAGTGATCCCTTGATTTTACTTGAATTTCTATATTAAACTCTGAAATTCATGCTCTATTTATAGCTACAGAAATCGCACCTTCGACTAGTCTTGTGAACACTACGACTGGTCGTAGGAGAACGGATTTTTGAATTTTTTAGCGTGATCGGATAAAACCGTTCCACGACTGGTCATAAGGCGTCTACGACTGGTCGTAGCCTACCCACGACTGGTCGTAGGACTCATATTTTGGTTGCTGGAGTTTGAATCGTAGAACTCGGACTGGTCATAGGACGAGTCGACATTGTTCACATGACCGGTCGAACAGAGTCCAGGGCTGGTCATGGATGAATAAAAAAGTCCAGAAAATTGTAACAAACTTAATACTGGTCTTAGAATCTCTTGGACTGGTTGAGGCAGTGCTAGAACTAGTCGAATAAGGTTCAGGACTAATATTAAAATAGTCCAATTCCATGTAAAATGATTCAAATGAATTATGTATCCAAAATGACCTATCCTAAGGATAATCTAAGGTCAATCATACCTTGAAAGTGAGATATGAACTTCGAGACTTCATATCTTCAGATGATAGATGACTTATGAAGATTTTGAAGCTTGAGATCCTTGAACATGATGTAGCACTGAATATGAGATCTACTATAGCTTCATCTTGTGATGTACACTGACTTGTGTCTTTGAACATGATCACTTCTACTGTTGAAGCTTGTACTTGCAGTCTTTTGTAGTAGCTTGTACTTGCATTTCTTGAAGTAATTGAAGTAGTTCTTCATTCTTGACTTGAAGCAAAGTGCTTAGAGTGGTGAAGCAATGTCTTGAACATTTATAACAATGAGCTATACAAGACATAAATTGAGGTTTTGGCACCAAAAAATTTGACAACCAAAGGAGCATAAAACCATAACACGTACATAAACATTGGTAAAGTTTCATCCCATTTGCATGGTACAGTTAGGAGGTACGGACGATGGAAGTTGTAAGAAAAAAGAGGGGAAGAGTTGTAAATAAAAGAACCCACAACTTATACAGCAATGTGCAGAAGCTTTTTGTGGTGGGTTCTCACTGTCATGTTCCTACAGCTTGCGGCCCACCTAGGACGTAGATCCATCCTATATTTTGTCCCACGACCTAGTACTAACACTCAAAATGGATGACCGGTGTGGATCTGCCAAAGTACAAACGAAGGTGGACCCCACCGACTACAACAAAGAACCTGAAACCACCTTCCCACAAACAAAGACTTGCGGGAAGACTGGATGCACCCCAAGCTTCCGCTACATAGGATGACCAGACTTTGGAACCCAACTCAAATCCAAGATGTCCAAACTATGGAGAAGGGGATTCTGATCCCTCCCAAGATAGCCGAAAAGGAAGGACAAGAGGGCAGAGAATATGCATTCTGCGGCTTTCCGTGGAGAAGATCCACAGCATGCGGAAGCAGCATTCGCATAACTAATCGGTATGATCATCCAGACCAGAGATCTGGTGGGCTAGAGAATGATAGACAACGATCCTTAATCGTCCAAAAGGATCGGTATGGGGAAAGATGGCCTAGGGATAAATCTACCATTGAAGTAGGGCTATCTCCTTCGACCATTCATGGACGTTCTTGCATATAAGAACGTGATCCAACCCTTTATTTATTGGCCCTTCAAAAATCTACACAACCTCTTGGAAAAGAGGATGAAGAATCCTATTCGAGAATAAAAACCAAAGGGTTTCCGAACAGCGTTGGCACTGCTGGATCTCACACACCCTGATAGCATATTTATTACGTAAGAAACCCTTAGAAGCATGGAAGACCCTATAAAATCCTAGCTCATCAACCAGAAAACGTACACCTTAAAGAAAGAAAGAGAGGAGAAACAAGATAGAAAGAAAGAGAGAGAAGAAACAAGAAAGAAAGAAGGAGAGAAGAAAACAGAGAGAGAGAGAGAGAGAAATACATCAACAGTATAAATGAGTACTGGTGTTGTAGCCACGATCTACTGAATCACTGACTTGAGTCCAAGATCGAGCCAAGTCCAATGGTCCTAAAGGTGAGCACTGGTCAGAATTTCCCTGGTAATATTTCTAACAATTGGGCTTCTATGTTCAAGGTTATAAATTAGTGAGAAACTGAATCAAACTACGTTGAATTCGTGGATATATTTGCTAATTTACAGGAATTGACAGGTTGAGAAGAAACGTTAAACAAAATAGAATTCAAGTTTCTCCTCATAAATAACTGGTTGAAACCTAGACCGAGACTATAAACACTACTCTAGACTGAATCTTATTCTCACAAATTACGTGATCTAGGATAGGATTGGAATTGAAGGAGCAAACATCTAACCTCAGTTGAAGAGCGATTTGACTATAAAAGGTGAGAGATTCCTTTAAGCTTACACTAATTTGAGTTGGTATGATTTATCTTATTTTTACATGTTTCCATATTAATGTGAATTCTCCATGCAATTGTTTAGTTTACCATTATCAATTATTTATCCTTTGAAAATTATGGTTAATGTATGATTTTAATTATGCATGATTTTTATAAATTTATGTGGGGTGATGGATACATGCCTTACCCTTTGCCAATTTTGAGAGCGATGCATGTATTCACTCTATATGGAGTTGGCTTTTGTTCCTCTCCTCTTATTCTTATTAAGTTAGCCTATCTAATACTCTTCTCTTTTATTTAGATAGCTTAATGCAACTTTACCTCTTTTTTAAGTTAGCCTTAAGCTCCTCCCTTTATGGCTTAAGCATTTGTCTTGGAATTCTAAAACTCTCATGATTTAATTTATTTCCCCTTTGGTGCAATTGATGTGTTAAAGGTATCACAACTAGTGAGTCAAATATGTTATCATCGATATAATGTGCTCTGGGTAGAGACCCTTTTGGTCGACGCTTAATTCCATGGTTTTGAGTAATGGTACACAAATTGATGTAAGTAATTCGCAATTATGTTACATTACTCTTGAGATTAGATGTCACAAATAGTCGCTCTATGAAAAAATCGTGTCACATAATTCATTCGACTCATGTGTTGTGCTGCCTCGAGGTGTTCTCGTAGTGTTGGACATACTGATGAATCTCTATAGGGTGACAATGCAGGGCTAGTCGGGTTTTCTATGAATTATATTCCACATTTTGATGATTACTACATATGATGAGCCGCACATACTTTACTTAGCATGCATTCATATATATATATATATATATATATATATATATATATATATATAGAGAGAGAGAGAGAGAGAGAGAGAGAGATATTGGTTGTGCATACTGATACCTTTCATAATGGTGGAGTACGAGACATATCAGAACTCTTATATTACTTTTATAAATCTCTTAAATTATTGCTAATCTTAAAGGATAACCATCACTATGAGTAGGGCGTTGACCCTCTCCAACCGTACAGATCATGCAGGTGATGTACAGATTGAAGTCCCTGAGGACCATCTCTCTATGGAAAATTATAATGAATGAATAAGAAAATAGTTTTATGATGTAGTTTTATTTATATTTTCACTACAAACTCGATAATGTAATAAGCTCCCATTGAGAGTGCATTAGAAGTTTTAAATTTATAGTTTACCTTTATGGAATAATAAAAATAGTTAATTTCATTCGCATAAGTACTCATCTTTATAAATGAGGAATGTCATTTGGTCATTAATCAAATGGCCTAATTAATGGGTACAAAATATTAACACCTGGGATCTCCATGTCGAGCATAGACTCGGGTCATGAAAATTTCGGGATGTTACAAATACGGATGTACGTAAATGGATTGATAAAGACTTGGTTAAAGCATGCATATCATGGTACTTGTGGGTAATGTTGGAAACGAGCCACATTATTATCGATTCGAATTGCATTATGGGTAATGTTGGTGACAAGCCACATAATTGTCAGTTTGGAATTACATTACGGGTAATATTGGAGACAAGCCATATTACTATCGGTTCAGATAGTTTTGCGGATGATTTTTGTGATGGCCCATATTACCATCATTTCAAATTTTTTCTCTTGGGACATACATTTGCATATCATGACATCTATGCATTTAACTAACTAGAAGAAAATTGCTTCTTATGTTGTGTCATCACTACATGTACTTGATTGTGTTGATATTGTGAGCGACTTAGAGGATTTATAACACTAACTTGATCACTCATTCCCTCTCGGGGTGGTGTTTCAAAACACAAGTCGGATGTCATTGTTGTAGGTGACATCAAGGCCGTAGTCTTGAAAGAGGCCTATGTGGATCAAGTGGAGGAAGTGTTGTACTTCTAGATTGTTGATGGGTAAGCATAGTCCGACATTTCTTCCGCTATGTTATTTTCATTCTCTATCTTATTTTCATTGGAGTAGTTGTTTAGGTTTATTATGCTTTTAGTATATTTGGACATGTATATTGATCCCTCAACTGAGTGGACTATATTGTTGGTTTGGATAATTATATGGACATGTGTGTGATTGGCTTGCTACCAGTTTAGTCTTTAGACTATATATATATACGGTGCTTAGTTTATTTTTTCATGAGTAATTTGATGTCATCATAATTCTACTATTAAGTCATCCTTCCGTAATATAAAAGTAAAACCTGAAATGTTGCTGATCAAGTGTGTACTCAACCTCTAAATTTTGGGGCATTGCATAACAGCCTTACTTTATAAGAATCAAGATTATCATCTATTAAGTGTCGAGGTGGTCATTATAGGAACTTAATGGTTATCATGTTTTAAGGGGCATGGTTATAGTTATCATGTGTTAAGAATCATGTGATTGATCGAGAAGGATGATAACTTAAAGTGCAGAGCTGCGATGTAGTTTTAATTTGGTGAGACGGAGATTAAATCATCAGGGACTTATATTGGTACATTTTCAAAAAACTTAAGAACTATAACTCAAATTATAACTAACTATGAAATTTGAATTAGAGGAAGCAATAATTGAAATCTAAGTATTGTAGAGAAAAAATTAAGAAAACAAAATACTGAAGTGCTAAGGACCCACTTATAACCATTCTTAATGCCTAATTTACTTGATTCAATTAGATAACAAAACTGGAATTGAAGTCCTATCCTATCTAGCTAGATAATAGAGCGGTTGATTCAAAATTCATAAACCAAAACAGATATGGATTTCAATTTATTCAGTTTTCACATGAAGTACCAAGTTATTGATCATAGGTAATCCAAAATGTCTATCATGCCCTTAGTCTACTATAAATCAATGAATTTTACAAATTAATCCGCTGCGAAATAGATAAGCAAACAATCTTAGCTTTCTTAATCATCCAAAGTGCCCAGAGTCGACAATGGATCAAAGTGAACTAAAACCAAAGCTTTATTCAAGCTAAAATCAATGAATTATTCAACATTTAAACTATTAAAAATTGAATCAAAGTAAACTAAAACATTAAAAACAACTAAAAGCGTCACCTCTTAGCCCTAGATAAGAGATTTAGCTAACCATTGCCATAGTTGAAATAAATTTAAATGAAAACATGAAAAATAATTTAGAATAATGAAAGATTAAGGAAGAAGAACAACTCTGTGGAATCTCCGCCACCTCTTGCTCTCTCTCCAACCCTACTTCATGCTTTGAAAAGCTTATATCACCCCTCTAAATAGGAACATCCCACACCGACTTTAAAATTGCGTGCTTTTATCATGTTTCGATCGCAATGACGATTACCTTTGTTCACATTAAAGTTGCACCGAATCCAACAGGATATTCATTTGGTTGGAACCGAAATTCTACAAAAACTGCACTGAACTCTGTCTCCTTTCGGTTGGGTCGAACCACTTTTCTGTTGCATCGAACACCACTTTAGTTGCACTGAACATCACTTTGATCATACTAAATATCACTTTGGTCACACCAAATAGTCCTTCAGTCGAGCCAAATTTACTATGAAAATCCACTATTTATTGATAGATAGTTTTTATCAATTTTGGTTGGACTTAACCTACCCTAAGTGGGATTGAACAATTTGTTATTTTTTTTATTTGACTGTGTGATTTTTCAGACTTCTTTTTATATTTAATACTTGGTTTTCTTGGATATGGAATTATTCAATATAATCCTCTAAGCATCCAATCCTCCACTTGATCATTATTTAAACTTAATCATTACTTTAATTGCCTTTTCATCTTAGCTCTCCAGATCATCTAGCATAGCAAAACACATGTAATTAGATCAACTTAGAACATTTATGCATATAAAACTAATACACAATTAAGGGTAAATATGCAATATTTCATATTTAACACACACACCCCAACTAGCATCTTCCTAGTCCCCGGAGAAGCACGCGTAAACTAAATTCAATTTCCGAACTCCAAACATCTTTTAGAAGAACAATGTTTTGTGTAAGGCATATGTATGATAGAGTTAAGAGACATAATGATAAGATGTTGTCAGCCTAAATCCTAATATGGCCAACAAATAATTAAACTAAGTTATCATTCACCAATTGACTAATATATTACATTTAAATATCAAGTTCCTAAAGTGTTAAGTGAATTCTAACTCATGATCAATAATAATCGGCCTTCCACCATAGGGTTAACTGTGACAACTACCCAAAAGTGGGCAAATCAACATAAGTAACTGATTCCAAACCTAGCTCCCTCTCCACTTATTTTTCCAGATTTTAATTTTTCATCAACAGTTTTCACACAATCACTTTTCTTCTTCTCTCTCTCTCTCTCTCTCTCCGTTTTCTTTTTTCATTTAAGCACATGATCATTTAAGCACATGTAATATGTAGCCCTTTTTTTTTATTCCACTACTTTATATATATATATATATATAGTTGGCCCTTCTCTTCTTTTTATAAGAGGGTAGATAGAGTTCTTCAAGTTTAGTTCCTAACACATCTGAGTAATAATCAAGCTAAGTACTATGGGTTCAAGTTTGGCCCTAAGGACTATGAGTCAGATGTGACTTGTGAACTAGACTTTATTGATGTTTAAACCTTCCTATCAACCAATTCATTAAAGGAATTGGTTCAAAAATCTACTAATCAACTAGACTCTAGAATTTCAAAAATCCAATTATATTTATCTCATCATCCCATACCTAAACATACTCATGTACACAAAAAATCAGTCCTTCATAGAGTGTTTTGCAATTTGAAAATTTGTCCCTTTTTTTTTGTACGAATTTGCTTGAAGACCACAAAGGCACTGATAATTTCACAGCAATCTCACCCTCTATCCTAAAATCTACAATATTCTCAATGTAAAAAGATATACAATGCATCATAACATGAGACAATAAAAATAAAAGAGGAGTGAGTAAGAGAGAATACCTGAAAAGGATCAAATTAATTACACGGATTCTTCTTTAACTAAGAGAGTTTTTTTTTTCTTTTAACTCACCAAATAAATAAAAACTAACAAAAGCAAACCTAAACTACTCTAATTTAATCCTAGGAAAGTGGGAAATAGAGAGAAGGACCTCCATCAGACTAGAAGGCCAATCCTTATAAACATAATCTTTCAGAGGAATGGACATGTCATCTAAAATAAAGTTCTCTGCAAATGGCTTAAGATGTTGAGCGTTCACTTTAAAGATGTTGCCATTCACCGGATTCTCTATCTTGATAGCCTTATGAGGATAAACTATTTTGACTACAAAGGGGCCGATCTAATGAGATCTCAATTTTCTGGGAAAATTATGAAGTCTCGAATTATACAGAAGGACTTTCTGATACGCTTCAATTTTTTTTTTCAAAGCATGTTCTTGTCATGGAACGCCATCATCCTATCCTTGTATATCCAAGAGTTCTCATAAAGCTCATTTTGAATTTCTTCAAGTTTATTTAATTAAAATTTACATAGTGAGCTAGCATTGTCGAGATTAAATTTGAAAGTCTTTATAACCCAATACACCTTATGATCCAACTCCACAGGAAAATGACAAGCCTTCCCATAGACCAATCTATAGGGAGACATGCCATTAGGGGTTTTGTAGGCCATACGGTATGCCCACAGTGCTTCGGTTAGTCGAAATAACCAATCACTACAAAAAAAAAAAAGAAGCAAAGGCTATGGATGATTGAAGTCTTTAGCTACGGATATAAACCATAGCTATATTACTACGGATTAAATCCGTAGCTTTATACTCCAATCATCCATAGCTTTTACTCGTATTGATGGTCTCTTAAAAGTTCTATGGGGTGCCCACCACAATTTTTGTGTTCAATCTAAGCCAGCCATCCATTTTGACAGATCATATTAATGTGTTAGCTCAAAAATTAGATAAAGTTAAAGCTCAAATGGACCATACCATAGGAAACAATGGAGATTAAGTGCCTTTTGTTGATTTGTGGTGTGGTCCATGTGAGTCTTCTATTTGCCTCATTTTTTAGGATAAATCCCTAAATAATTCTTTGAATTGAATGGAAGGCATAATAAATGACATACATCATGGTGGGCCACACAGAGCCCCTAACATGACCATTAATCTCAATTTGGTAGCCGCGCGCACAAAAAACAAAAGAGCCCGCCCGCTGCATTTTTCATTCTCGCGCACCCACTTCTCTCTCTATCTAGTCTTGTCCCTTTCTCTCTATCTTCTCCCCACTTCTCTCTCTCTCGCTCCCTGGCCATCCTCGACTACATGAGGGACTCGTTCAGACGGCTTCACCTCTCTCTCTCTCTCTCTCTCTCTCTCTCTCTCTCTCTCTCTCTCTCTCTCTCTCTCTCCCTCCCTGCCCATCCTCGACCACAGGGTATTTCTCTCTCTCTCTCTCCATCTCTCTCAATCTCAATGTTGATTTATAAATTTGGAGATTTAGTAATTTATGGATTTCTAATTCGAATATGGATCCTCATTTAGGCATTTGAGGATTTTAGGGCTTAAGATTTGAATATGGACCCTAAATTTGGGTTTTTTTTTAATTATTTTACAAATTGGGGATTTGGGGATTTTAGGATTTCATTTCATGGGTAGAAAACATTGATGGACCTTTAAGATTATGAAGAGAATGTTGAATTAATGGTTTTGTCGAATTTCGAGAACATCGAACGATTGACAATAAGTTTTTTTAGCATCTGCATACTCATGCATAGAAGCACTCTCTCACTATCCAGTTCTATGCTTTCCTGTTCAGAACTCACAATGGTTTCTATTAGCTTTCCATCTAATTCCATGACCTTCTCATTTGGAACAACATCGATCCAGTAGTTGGATCGATATTTTTGCATTTTGTGTCTCCACCCACATCTGATGTAGAATGAGTGGCCATTTGAATTTGATTAACCTCATCGATCATCACCTTTTCTATGTTCCGTGTAACTGTTTGAGTCTGATTAACCTCATCCATCGCTTTCTCTTCCATCTCCACTGCAGCCAAGTTACCACCATCTCCTGCAGTAGCTGTCAGGGGATGACCAACTTGCTTGATAAGAAGAGCATCTGGGTTTTGGCCTTTTGAAACAGAGGAATGATCCTCAACTAGTAACTTGGATTCAACATAACTATTACTATTTGCTGTAGTATGTTCTTCACCTGCAGCTTCAACATGGTTTCCTGAATCACAAGCTTTATCTTCCTCTGCAACTTGAACATCATTTCTAGAATCACCAGCTGGATGATCAACTGGCATCTTCTCTTCCCTAGACATTGAATTCAGAATGGCAATCCCATCAAGACCCATGTTAGTTTGAAAAGGAATAAAGGGATTTTTTACCAAAGCGCCTATCAGGTTGTCGCCACTCCCAACAGGGAACTGATCTCCACTAACATTAATCTCTTTATGATTCTCACTATCTAACAGAGTCACCTTTTCCTCATTCACAGTGGTAGCACCATTATCATACAGGCTCATATTCATGCTAGTAACTGACTGAGGCTTTGCTTTGTGGCATTTGTTTGCTCCCTGTTTGTAATAAGTCTATGGCTATGGCTTTTATCTTGAATTTTCTTTTTTTCTTATTTTTTAAATGCAAGTAATGTGGACTCTATGGTCGGTTGTCTTCATTTCATGGACTAGAAAGGGACTGATGGAGCTATGAAAAGGATCCAACTTAAGTGACAAGGGTCGTGTGGTGGAGGTTTGAGCGGCTACACCCCTTGGATGTATGTTCCACCAAACCAAAGTCATCCTATAAATCCTTGTTGAAAAATGCAGGCTAATTAATAACATATAATATCTAAAGAAGTTTTAAAATTTAGTGTTGGACCATTATCTTCTCTACTTTGCTTTTGTGCTCACTTTGATACTAGTTACTGAAATTACCTGAACAAAAAAAAAATAATAAAAAATAAAAAATTAAAAATCCACAGATTAAATTCATAGCATTGATCTATATATTTCAATTTAAAGCTGAGCTTTGTTTCTTCCCCATATGCTGAAAATTAACTTAATAGTTATCTACAATTATATTTTTTCTGCGGGAGAATGACTAGGGATGTGTTGCCTGCAGCCTTCCATCAGTGTAGACATCCTAATATTATGATTTTCCAAATCATTTTATCCCAAATGGATGGAATTAAATTTTTTTTGTTGTTGTGATGGGTGCTTTTTTCTGTGTTGTCCTTTTTTTCCCCATTGTGGTATTTGTTTGATTTTTAAGTGATAAAAATTAAAACCAAACTTAAAAACTAAATCTGTGATATGGGTGTACTTATTATTGTATCACTATACCAACTGGGCCTGGTTTGCCTTTTCTCTCCTTCTTGTATTAGTTGCATCTTTGTAGTTAAACTATGAAGTCTTCCACATGTTCTTGGCCTTTTCTGCACTCTGGTGATAACGATTGTTTGTAATTTTTCTAGTTTGGTACCAAATGCTATGCTAGTAGCATTAATTGTTATTTGTAAAGTAGGGCTAGTGTAAAGAAGGTCCCCCTTTACAAGGTATATAACACATCTCTATTTGTTATTTATTTTATGATTTTGACTTTAAGAATTCTCTTCTAGTGATTTTGAATTCCAAGATGGAAATGATGCTTTTAGAATTGCATCTGATTCATTTCAAGTTCAACTTATGAGTTGCTCTTTATAAAATTAATTATTAAAGATTATAAATAATGTGAATGTATCGATTCAGGGTGATATAATTGTAAAACAATGTGGTTCGAGCCTTTAGCTATTATCACAAGGTATTTAACTCCTTAACAATTATCAACTTAAATTTTTGCATCTTTTGGCCCTCAAAATTAATGTAGAGATAGTACTTCAGAATAAAAAGAAGTTTTCTTGAGTTGGATGAAGTACTAGAGGTAAACATTCAGTACTTTGCCTACCACACAAGATTCCACCAAAACAAGGGTAAATAATGTTGCAGTTAATTGATACTCTGGAAGGGTGTGGCACTTGACATATAACCACTTAAAAATTTTACCTGTTGCATGTATGAACTCAAATTAAATTGTCTCACAAACCTACTGTCATTAAGTTACAATCCAAAAATTAAATTGGTTGTGTAAAACTAATTTCTAATTTTATCCATAGCCTTTGCCCAGTTTTCTGGTAGTGGAATCTTCAAAAAAGAAAAAGAAAAAGAAAAAGAAAATAAAAAGGTGGTGGTGGCAATAGGCTGGGTACCCAAACCTGGCTCGAAATAGATTAGGTATGGGGATGGTTAAATGGGTGCAAGTATGGGTATTAATTTAAGCTCATTTGATGGTTTATTGTGCAAAGAGAACAATCCGTTCTATAGGGAAGCACATGGACTTTGCACGTCCATCTCTATGCATTATTAAGAATTTTAGAAAGACGATGAAACTAGAATTGGACTAATGCATCTCTAACCTACAATTGGGTATTATCCATTGAATCTTTGGAAATAATCACCATTAGTACTATCTTCATCATAATCATAGCCTTTTCCCAATCACCATCAGTATTGTCTTCGTCATAATCATAGCCTTTTCCTAGCGGGTCGGAGTTGTTGTGAAAATTTATAATGTGCTTACAAATATAGAAGTAGAAAAATTGGGGAAACATAGGGAGAACTTCAAAGCTTGTTGTATTCTATAACCAAGTTTTACATTATAACACTAACAAATTGAGGTTTTGTAACACCTCGGATTTTTTCCAACCTGGGATTAGACGTCCTTAGGCAATGGGTCAACTAAAACACCTGGGAAATCGCTCAGAACCCAATTCCATAGCCAAAGAAATCACTTAGGATTAATTCCTTTAGAAACTAAGCATAAGTTAGCTAGCGCAACGCTAGAGTGGCTGGGAAATAGTCCCTGACCACTTTAAATACGTTCTACAAGACCCAAATCGAGTAGAACCAATGACTCTATAATACTCTGAAACCTCGGATCAAACTCTAAGCAGGTTTGTTCTCTGGACCTCTTTGAAACTTTGTATTAGATCTAGACCGCGTGTCGAAAGTCTGATACCTATAATCTTAGACCGTTAGAACCGCCTTGCTGGACTTGACAATCATTTCAAAAATCAAGTCCAACCGGCATTCACGGGCTATTTCATTGAGCCTGGACTGAAGAGAGTAAGAATAGGGACAGATTTGGAATTTAAAATTCAAATCTGGCACACGACTTGACGTGTTAGTATTAAGCGTTCTGACCGTCAGATTTCAGCCAAATTACACCCTCGAATCAGGAAAAATTTTTATTTCATATCATGAGACTTGTAGACCTGATCTACGTGTGGTGACCGCTGAATTGAAACTGGACTGCCACGCGCGATCTACGAACACTGATGGTCTGAAAATGGGATGAGAGCGACATCCGACAAGCATGAACTTAAGTCCGATCGCGTTCGGCCAGGGGACCACCAGAAATGCCTTTTTGAACCGAAACAGCCCCGATTTGGATATAACTTAAGTAAACATTGTTCCCGAGCCTATTTCGGGCATGTTTAGGCTTATAAAAGGGGTTGAAACCCTCATTCCTCTCTCCCATCCAAATTTGAGAAAAACCCTATATTGGGAGAGAGAGCAAGTGAGAGTTTGTGAGAGAGAGTGGAAGAGAATTCTCTGCTGCTTGTGCCACGTGTTGCACATGCTTAAGCCACGTGACTCAATCACTTTGCCGATGATTTCTCTGCATTTCTAGGTAAGAAAATACCCTAATTAGTTGCTGATTTGAGGTTCCTTAGTTTACATGGCATGGTAGCTGATGGATCTTGTAAATTAGGTTCCCGATTCGCCGTAGACGAAGCGTATATGCTCCGTTCGAATCGCTTCACCTATAAGAGAAAAGATGCGGATTTTAGACGCTTTGATTGACTGTTTCCAATGCTTTCAATGTCGTTTAATAGTAGATCATCGACGGAAACGCCGTTTGACATGTACAACATGCTGTCCGTTTCCTGTTTCGTAAATAGACGAAGAATATGAGATTTAGGGCATTTTAGTCATTTGTAGGAAATACTGTTTTCATCCATAATTTTCTGATGTAATTGACATGGCTTATTGTTGCATTAGAATGTTAGGAATACGTGCATAATTAGTTGGGAGAAGAGATTCTCCTAAATGCGCACTTTGAGTCGACATACTATATGTAGACTTAAGCGTGTAGTGTAAGTATTTGTATAAATGCTTGTATTAGTATGTATTGAATTAAATGGTGTTATGAATTAGTTTGAGATTGATTTCTCAATTAATATGCTGATGTAAATGATTTCCTACATGTTAGCTATATGCATGATTTCATTATATGTATGAAATGCATGTGCTTAAAGATTTACTTAAGTTGTATGTTATAACATGTGTTAACATGCTCACATGGTTGTATTTCATTTCCATTACTCTTACATGATGGCTGATGTGATTCCATAATTGTTTGGGACTATACCTAGTCCAGGCAGTCGGCAACCGAGCAAGTTCGTGGTTGGCCTATCTTTGCCACGAACGACGCGTCGATGAACGTGAGCCGTGTTTTAGAGTTGGCGGCAGTGGTTAGGCCACATGAAGTTTTTTACGCACTTCATGTCATTCGATTTGAGATGCGCCCGTGCTAGTCGAGCCCGTCAAGTAACCCGACTGGCCATTGTATGTTCACCCTGTATGAGTCATAACTGCTTGAACCTAGGGTACTGAACTTACCATTGTAAACCCTGTCAACCATGGTACCTTGATCCACGAAGACTCATGAGCCGGGCATGGTGGTATGGGACACCGTGGTCGAGCTGTCGGCCTACGCTGGGGGCCACAAACCTCCCCGTAGTGACCAGTGAGCACCTATGTCTCGTGAGCAGATTATGGTGGTATGGGACACTATATTCTTGTTGTCGGCCTACACTGATCAGGCGACGAGTCCTTTGTAGTGACCGCGAGCGTATTCTGAGTCTACGGGAGGCGACGACCCTTCCGTAGCAGTGAGAGTACAGTAGGCCTGTATTGATAAGGTGATGGGGGAGCAGTGCAACGAGTGCGATCAACAGCCTTAACAGCCCTTGCAGCGACCTACAAAATATACATCGTATGAGATTACTAGGAGTGACGACCATAGACAGGATCTGTGTTGGGATTGATATAAGGAAAGTACCTTAGTTTCCCAATCCTGTTGTTTGAATGGACTAATAATAACTCGGTAATCATATCACCATCACATTGCATGTGCCTAGAAGATGTGGAGCACTGAGTGGTACGCAAGCATGCCGCGGACGAAGATCGTGCCGTATGAGAGAGAACGTCGGTAAGGGCATCCATCATGTCATGTCATATTGTATTAATAACAGTATTAGGAATGTTTGATTCATTGCTTTACTATTATCGCATGATTGATTTGAGAACATGTTAATCCTTGCTCTATTATTTCACTGAGTTAGCTAATCACTCCCACGTTACGGAATGGTGTTTTCGGACACCCACCAGTCCCTATTTTAGTTGTAGATGATGGCGCTGCCTGCGAAGCAGAGCTGGACTTGATGATGATGAGGAGGATCCCTCCTTTATGCGTGTTCTGATTGACGGGATTACAGGGAGGTTGATTAGATACCTTGACACTTGTCATTTTATATTTTTAGAGCACTCATGTATATTCTTTTTGTTTACTTTTGAAGTATACATGTATGTATATAACCTGGTAACATGTTCACACTCTGGAGACATACAACAGTTTATATATGTTATACATACTATCACAGTCTTCCGCTTGTAAATTTAACTGTCTCTGGAGTATGATATACTTTTCTGGCTTAATCTCACTCATGTTTAATACATTAACACAGACAACACTCAATCATACATATCTATGTTGCATAAATAACATTTTGGAACTTAGGAGTTGGGTTTTTACTCGACCCCCTGATTTTCGGGATGTTACAGGTTTGGAATGTTTCATTTTATCCTCTTTCATTGTTGATTTGTGTTAACATGATTCGAAAACTAGTTTTCCCTTATCGATATAGCCAATATATATTTTCTCTATTAAAATCCATTTATACCATGTTTACAAAAACATCTTAAAACTGAAAGTATCTTTCTTCTGAGACTTTTTTTTAATATTGAATGAATTTTGTACTTTATATTTGAATTTATTTATAGTCTTAGGGTCCATTTGGTCATCACATTAGTATTTATGAAAACATTTTTTTTTGAAAACCAAATGGAGCCTAAGCCTTTTTTAACTCCGCCAATGCAACTCCTTACATTGCCGATCCCAAGCCCGAGTAAAGGAGGGAGAAGGGCTTTAGAATGAGATCGTTAACTATGGAGGAGATCCTGAAAATGCAGTGAGTATCTCTGGTTTTATGGTTTTACTTGTACATTCCTATATTGATTAATCAAGCATGATAGTTATGTGCATTCTTTTAGGTGGATGTTGCATGTGGGAGGATTGGAGTTGCATATTTCAGATTCAAGTATCTGATACGTCTCTTATCAAGAATGCACATGTGTAGTTCATCAAATAATACATTATGTGATATCGTGTGCATGATATCTATGTTGTAATTACAGTTATCTACAATAATAATAATAATTTGTTCATTATAGTGCATTCACAATAGCTATCACTGTGGTTGCAATTATTCATTATGTGATAGGTTTTCAGGTGAGATGAACGAGTTTCAAAAAAAAATAGTTTGCAGTTTTGGGAAGCGATTCCTAGGATGTATGTGTGTTTCAGGGGCCATCTACACCTTAGAAGCATACAATGGAAGGTAAAGAAAACCCTCGAGTTTCCTTCTTTGAATCATGAAAGGTATTTGTGCTGAATCCCATCCATTGGCAATATTAGGCATACTCATGAGCAGGACGTGCATAATATCATAAAAATTGATGGACCAGACCCGGATGTGCGTCAGAGCTATCCAGATGTTGAGCAAGGGTCCTTAGAAGGTGGGAACTACTTTTATGATTATGATGAAGCTATAAACTTCCTATGGACAACATTGGACTGGCCTGGCCATTTGGATAGGCCGTGTTTATGTATTTACTCGAAATTGATGGAGCTGACCCGGATGTGCATCAGAGCTATCCGGGTGTTGAACGGGGTTCCCGAGAAGGTGGAAACGGCTGTAATGATCATGATGAACTGGCTATTTCCTATGGACAGTATTGAAGTGATATGGCCATTTGGAAAGGCCGTGCTTATATCTGTATTTGCAGGGACCACACCCTTAACCTAAACCACACCCTAAACCTATACCCTAAACCTATTCTTAATTCTCTAAAGCAACAACCTATAACCTATAACCTAAACCTAAACCTATAACCTTAACCTAAACCTTAACCTAAACCAAAACCTATAACCTAAACCTAAAACTAAACCTAACCTAAACCTATAACCTTAACATAAACCAAAAACCTAAACGTATTCTTAAATCCTTAAACCTAAACCTACACCTAATCCTAATCTTAACTCCTTAACCAAAACCTAAACCTAAACTTGAAAACCTAAACCTAAAGCTGATCCCAAACCTGAACATGATTTCCTAAACCTAAACCTTAACCTATTCTAAATTTCCTAAAGTTATAACCTATAACCTAAACCTAAACCTAAACCTATAACCTAAACCTAAACCTATAACCTAAATCTAAATGTATTCTCAAATCCAAAAACCTAAAGCTACACCTAATCCTAATCTCAACTCCCTAACCTTAACGTAAACCTAAACTTGAAAACCCAAACATAAACTCGATCCAAAACTCGAACCCGATTTCCTAAACCTAAGCCTTAACCAATTCTCAATTCCCTAAAACTATAACCTATAACATATAACCTATAACCAAAACCTAAACCTAACCTAAACCTATAACCTAAACATATAACCTTAACCTAAACCAAAACCTATAACCTAAATTTTAACATATAACCTATAACCTATAACCTAAACTTATAACCTATAACCAAACCTTAACCTAAACCTAAACCTATAACCTAAACCTAAAACCTGAATGTATTCTCAAATCCCTAAACCTACACCTAATCCTAATCTCAACTCCCTAACCTAAACATGAAAACCCAAACTTAAACCAATCCCAAACCCAAACTCGATTTCCTAAACCTAAACCTTAACCTATTCTCAATTCCCAAAATCTATAACTTATAACCTAAACCTAAACCTATAACCTGAACCTAAACCTTAACCTAAACCTAAACCTATAACCTTAACCGAAACCAAAACCTATAACCTATAACTTAAACATATAACCTATAACATAACATTAACCTAAACCTAAACCTAAAACCTAAACCTAAACCTAAAACTTAAATGTATTTTCAAATCCCTAAACCTAAACCTACACCTAATCCTAATCACAAATCCCTAACCTAAACCTAAACCTAAACTTGAAAACCTAAACCAAAACTCGATCCCGAGCCCGAACCGGATTTCCTAAACCTAAACCTTAATCTATTCTCAATTCCCTAAAGCTATAACCTATAACCTATAACCTAAACCTAAATCTAACCTAAACCTATAACCTAAACCTAAGCCTAAAATGATAACCTTAACCTAAACCAAAACCTATAACCTAAACCTTAACATATAACCTATAAGCTAAACTTATAACCTATGACCAAACCTTAACCTAAACCTATAACCTAAATGTATTCTTAAATCCCTAAACCTAAACCTACACCTAATCCTAATCTCAACTCCCTAACCTAAACCTAAACCTAAACTTAAACTTAATCCCGAACCCAAACCCGATTTCCTAAACCTAAACCTTAACCTATTCTCAATTCCCAAAAGCTATAACCTATAACAGATAACCTATAACCTAAACCTAAACCTTAACCTAAACCTATAACCTAAACCTAAACCTAAACCTTAACCTAAACCTAAACCTATAACCTTAACCTAAACCAAAACCTATAACCTAAGCCTTAACCTATAACCTAACATTAACCTAAACCTAAACCTAAACCTATAACCTAAAACTAAAACCTAAACCTAAACCTAAAATCTAAATGTATTCTCAAATCCATAAACCTAAACCTACACCTAATCTTAATCTCAACTCCCTAACCTAAACCTAAACATAAACTTGAAAACTCATAATTAAACCTGATCCCGAACTCGAACCCAATTTCCTAAACCTAAACCTTAACCTATTCTCAATTCCCTAAAGCTGTAACCTATAACCTAAACCTATAACCTAAACCTAAACCTATAACCTTAACCTAAACCAAAACCTATAACCTAAGCCTTAACATATAACCTATAACCTATAACCTAAACTTATAACCTATAATCAAACCTTAACCTAAACCTAAAACCTAAACTTAAACCTATAACCTAAATGTATTCTCAAATCCCTAAACCTAAACCTACACCTAATTCTAATCTTAACTCCCTAATCTAAACCTAAATCTAAACTTGAAAACCCAAACTTAAACCCAATCTCGAACCCTAACCCGATTTCCTAAACCTAAACCTTAACTTATTCTCAATTCCCAAAAGCTATAACCTATAACCTAAACCTAAACCTATAACCTAAACTTAAACCTTAACCTAAACCTAAACCTATAACCTTAACCTAAACCAAAACATATAACCTAAACCTTAACCTATAACCTAAACTTATAACCTATAACCTAACATTAACCTAAGCCTAAACCTAAACATATAACCTAAACCTAAAACCTAAACCTAAACCTAAACCTAAACCTAAAACCTAAATGTATTCTCAAATCCCTAAACCTAAACCTACACCTAATCCTAATCTCATCTCCCTAACCTAAACCTAAACCTAAACCTAAACTTGAAAACCCAAACCTAAACCCCATCCCGAACCCGAACCCGATTTCCTAAACCTAAACCTTAACCTATTCTTAATTCCTTAAAGCAATAACCTATAACCTAAGCCTATAACCTAAACTTAAACCTATAACCTATACCTATAACCTTAACCTTAACCTAAACCTATAACCTAAATGCATTCTCAAATCCCTAAACCTAAACCTATAACCTACAACATTAACATAAACTTATAACCTAAACCTATAACCTAAATTAACCTAAATCTATACATGTAACCTAAACCTATTCTCAAATCCCAAAACTATAACATAAACCTAAACCTATAACCTAAACCTAAACTTTAACCTATAACCTAAACCTTAACCTATAACCCATAACCTATAACCCAAACTCAATTCCCTAAACCTTAACATATAACCTAACCTAAACCTAAACCTATAACCTACACTTATAACCTAAACCTGTAACCTTAACCTAAATCTAAAACGTAAATGTATTCTCAAATCCCTAAACCTATAACCTACAACATTAACATAAACTTATAACCTAAACCATATGGTGAGACCATTCCTTTGGAAGTGGGTACTTGTGGCTACCGATGGTCCTCCTTGCAAAAATCGTCCAGACATTTATTTTGGCCTACAAACTATATGGTGAGACCATTCCTTTTGTGTCAATTTCATTCCTCTTTGAGTTTTTATTAATTCATTAAGAAAAAAAAAAGAAGAAGAAATAAAATGGTTTTACATGATGCACTTCTTTCACTTTATTTTTCTTTCCCCCAATGGTCATTCTGATTTATGAATGCCATGACTATTTATAGGATGATGGAATATACGAAGCTGTTACAAGAAGTGACTTTATCATTACTAGAGTTGCATTTTGAGACAATTCTTTAAAGTACTACATAAATGACCGTGGAAGTAACTTTACAAAGTTCACTAAGAAATTGAAAGGAAAAGGAGTGGACTCGGACAACAATCGGTTTTTGATTCTTCAGGTGGGTGATGGCTGAAAAAGGCCTATTTACTTGTGAAAAAAATATCATACCGTTAAAATATATTTTCTCTTTCAATTCTTTATCATTGAAATTTCAGGGTGAAGTCGAGAAAATTTCTCTAATGAAGCCAAAGATTTGTATTTTTAGCATTATTGTAATTGTAATTGATTGAATGAAGGATTATAATTAATTGAATAAGGGATTGTAATTGATTGAATGAAGGATTGTAATTGATTGTAATTAAATGAATGACTGATTGTAATTGATTGTAATAGAATGAATGAATGATTATGCAGGTGGTAATTGAATGAACAAATTATTATATATATATTTAATATATAAAATAGTTACGGAGATTGATCGTAGCAGGTAATCCGACAATTGTAGCCATTATTAAATTTGGCATATTACTACGGACTTTTAGCTACAAATAATATCCGTAGCTGTTTATACTTATCACTACAGATATAATTGCTATGGATTATATCCGTAGCTGTTGTAACCTATAGCTACGGATTTAATCCGTAGCTATAGGTTCCAGACCTATTATAACAGCACCTACGACTACGGTTGTGCTACGGAATAACTACGGACTAGAACCATAGCCATAGGTCTAAGGCTACGGATTTTATCCATAGCCTTTGATCCTTTTTCTGGTAGTGAATCCTTGCATTACGGGTTTAACGTTTTCTCCATAATTTGTTTAATCTCCCTATTTAATAATTTAGCTTGGCCAATCATTTGTGGTGATAGGGGGTACTCGCTTTATGCGTAATACCATATTTTTCATTAACATTTCAAATGGCCTATTGCAAAAGTGAGATCCTCCATCACTAATGATGGATCGTGGCATTCCAGACCTGGATACGATGTTTGCTTTTAGAAATTTAATGATCGTTTAATGTTCACTATTCCAACATGGAATCGCCTCAACCCATTTGGAAACATAATTGATAACAAGAAGAATATATAGATTTTCAAATGACGGGGGAAATGGTCAAATGAAATTGATGCCTCGATTATTAAATGCTTTGATGATTAAAAAAAGATTAAGCACCATCATTTTTGATGGGATATTCCTCCCAATTTCTGACACTGCTCGAACACTTTACAGAATTCATTCGTATCCTTAAACATAATGGGCTAATAAAAGATGCACTGTAAAATTCTTGCGATCATCTTTCTAGCCAAAAAGTGACCACCAAATGCATAGGAATGACAAAAGGAGATGACATTGTGTTTGCTCATGATTGGGAACACATCTCCTTATAATATGACCTGAGCAATATTTAAAGAGATAAGGATCATCATAGAAGAAATTACGTACCTTGGTGAAAATTTTCTTCTTATCTTCATAGTCCAACGAATATGAATCGTACTTATAGTAAGATAGTTAGCAATGTCAGCATACCAAGGTAATTTGAAAACTTTAAAGAGTTGTACATTAGGCAACATATCATTGATGGGGGTCATTTTCATGGACTCAGATAAAACTAGCATTGAGAGATGGTCAGCGATTATGTTTTCTACTCATTTCTTGTCACAAACGAGGCTTATTATTCACAACCCCAAGTATAGGGTCATAATGTAATAATAACTCAATGAGACCAAGGTCGAATCTATAGGGAATGAGGAACATAGTCTAGAACTAATCAAAGTCTAACTTATTTGGTCTAGGTTTTTAATCCAATGATTTAGAAAAAAGGTTTTGAAATAATAAAGATAAAAGAATAAGGATCTAAGAATTCACTTATAAAAATTTCAATATTCGATCTACTTGTTTCAATGATAACTCAATTGGAATTGAAGTCCTATCCTATCTAATCGGATGATGGAGCAGTTAAAACATAATATGAACTTTCATTCTATTAGTTCACAAATATCCGTCAAATTGTAATGATGGCAGGGAATTCAATCATCCACCATGCCCAGGAGACGATGGTAAAGAACGACTTATACACATCACACAATTCAAAATAAGTAAGAAGATATTCAAAGTTCTCACAACATCTACTGTAATTAAAGTCATAATAAACCATGGAAAATCGAAATTATTCCTTAAATTAAACTAGAAATCAAAGAAGTTCAACAAAAACTTGAATCAAAGTAAGATAAACAACAAAATAAACTATAGGTTTCATCCCTTAACCTTAGTTAAGAGATTAGCCTAACAAGACTAATATGCTAGAAGAAAAACAAAAAGATCTACTAGAACCCGTGAAGAAATCGAAGTGGAAGAATGTAGTTAGCACTCTATATAGGCCTTCTCTCCCTTTTCAATCCCTAGAAGATGCTTTAGAATGTCCTAAGAACTCTTATTTATAGTTTTGAAACTCCAACTTTTACGCCAACTTCGAGATTTCACAAACCGACCTTGGATTTATGCACTTCTATTACATTTTGGTCGGACCGAGTCAAGCCGAATTAATTCTGAAAATTAAATTACAATTTCTTGCAGGACTGTTTTATATGATTTCAGTCAGACCAAACTTGGCTCAGGTCGGACTAAAGTTAGCTTCGGTGGGACCGAACATGACTGTTTTTTGTTGTGGACTTTGTAAACTTTCTAGTCCTTTCTTCCTCATTTACAGTTGGTTTTCTTGGATCTTTGACGTATGAATTCTTCATTAATGACTTTTAAATCTCCAAATCTTCATTGTCTTTTTTTAAGCTCTAAATCTATCCTTTTAAGCGCATATTCATCATAAGCTTCTGAATCACCTCGCATGACAAAAACGTATATAATTAAATCGAATTATCAATTAAATGCTATCACGCCCCAGACTTGGTAACTGGACTCACAAGGAACCTAATAGCCAGTTCTGGTCCCAACACCTCCATTGTACCCCATTCTTGGCTCCTGAGGCAGGTTCTAATCCTAGGATACTACAAGGAGGATTTTCATAACCCTATATCTATTCCAATATGAGCATACCTAAGATCACAACAAGTAAATCATAGAAATAACAAAGGGGTACTTTACAAAATCCACTAAAAAATTGAACTTTAGATATAAGGCTGAAAGGAAATACATCATATGACAAAACAAGAAGGAAAGAAAATCTGCAACATTGGGTCATTGACTCAACTCCTATCCAAGCTTTGCCACTACGACGCTGACCTAGGATCTCTAGCACACATCAATTATGCATAAGTTTATAGAAAGCTTAGAGGGTGGTGAAAGTGTGTGACAATGTTGCACAAAATAATAATAGGAGATATAGAAGGGAAACATGATCAATGTCAATACTGCTAGCCTTACTAAGGCTAAGTCATGAATGTAGGAAGTCATACCAAGGCTATACAATGCAATGAGTACTACATGCCATACCAAGGTGATGCAATATAAAGCTTATATAGCCGATGTAAATGCAATGCAAAGTGATGTCAATCCTCATTTCTAATCTACATATCAGTACAGTTCCATCATAAGGAATCTACCAGGGTCAAGTGCACTACATGATGACTGTCGCTCTCGAGACCTACACACTCAAACGAATGTAAGATACCTCACTACCCACCAATGGTGAGCTAATCACCAGTAAGGCTCGACGGTAGTGGACCCATCCACAAGCTTGTCAAACTCAACCTAACTATTACCCCCTGTCACAGGCAGGTAAGGCCACACCCCATCCCAACTAACTACACGACATTGAGAGTCATGGCCCAACAGTGTAAGGCCCTCATGTGCTTATGGTTTTCACTCGGTCATGGCGCTGGGGCAGATCCTTGGTACCATGAAAGTTTTAGAATTTTTACCCAAGGGCATCCTATACACCCCATATGCTTAGGTAACATTTTCGGTGTCCAATCATGACCATCCATGATATATCTGTGGAGGCAAGGCCCTAATGAAGCAAGGACGATTATATCTATGAGATGTGATGCCAGATGCATGAGTCACGCATACCAATCATGCACTAGCTCCAAGTACTCAATGTGCACAAGAGGGGAACTCCATCCCTCTATCATATCAACCTAATGACCACACACAAATGCAATCCAAACACTCCATAATGTATATGGGTCATGAGGGTGCGTCATACGGCGATGATGACTTAGAACATATGGCGAGGCACAAATGTTCATCCCAAATGCCCGTAAAGTTAATCACACAGGCTCTAAGCATATCCTTAAGGATCTGGTTGACCCTTTCGGTCTGCCCATCCGTTTGTGGATGATAAGCGGTGCTAAGATGCAAGGTGGTCCCCATCGCCTACTGGAAACTCCTCCCAAACTGAGACGTAAATCTAGAGTCTCGGTCAAAACAATCGAAACTGGAATGCTGTGTAGTCTCACTATCTCCTCAATGAAGATCCTAACGAACTAGTCCATAGTCCAGGAAGCACGCATCAGAATAAAATACACCCACCGACTTCATCAAATGATCAACGACAACCCAAATGGTATCGTGACCGCGTCGAGTCCTCGTAAACCTTTGATGAAATTCGTTGACACATGCTCCCCTTTCCACACTAGAACGTTCAACATCTGCAAGGGACTAGGGGGCCTCTGGCGATTGGCCTTGACACGCTGACATGTGTCACACTCGGCCACGAAGCTAGAAATCTTGCGTTTCATCCGTGATAAAAAATACTGCCTCCTCATATCTCTATACTGAAAGTTCCTTAGTTTGTCAATTAGCATGAGTGTTGAGTTAGTCAAACTGCAGAGCCTCATAGGAAGATCAATTCAAAGCGTCTACCTCAACCAAATGTGTACACAAGCTCGCCATAGGTAAATCTATACCTCACATCCCATGTCCCAAAATACCAAGTATTTAAACCCTTAAAACCAGTTAGAACATTATAGGGTTTTAAGTTAAGAAAACTTTTTCAAAATAAAAAAATCTCTAAGTTTTCTCACTTTGTTGATCTTATCGATACACGTCTCGATATGATCGACCTACGCTATCAATGTCCTCGATGAAAAATCGATTCCATCAGAATGAGGACAAAAGTGTCCAGCAACCACATATATCTCTGGACTGATTTATCGATGTATTGATATACTTATCGATATCATCGATATTTGAATTTTGAGTCCATCGAAGGTGACTCGATAATATCGATAGGTAGATCTCCGGTGCCCCTATTTTCACTTAAGAATATCATATGTGTATCGATATATCGAAGCCCTCCTCGATACCATCGTAGTTCAAATCTCGATAACATTGGAAGGCTCTCGATGATATCGGTCATGGGCGTGAAGATTTCTAGTAAAATATTTCAGGATAGTTTATCTATGATTAAGGGTCACTCGATAGAATCGATATTCAAATATCAATGATATCGGTACGGTCTCAATGGCATCGAACAGGGATAGAAACTGTCCAGCTAGCTTAAACAAAAATCCTTTGGATTTATCGATGCCTCGACACAGATATCGATATCATCAACATTCAAATTCTGATGATATCAAAGGTTCCTCGATCATTCTTGTAAACCTGAACTATTTCAAAGCAAGTCTCTCTCATTTTCAAATGTCGAGGAATCGAAACTCGTTTAAGCTTGCTGGACAGTTTCTGTCCCTATTTGATGCCATCGAGACTGTACCGATATCATGGATATTTAAATATCGATTCTATCGAGGGTCCCTCGATCATTCTTGTAAACCTGAAATATTTTAAAATAAGTCTCTCATTTTTAAATGTCAAAAAATCTGATGACATCGACACTAGTTTCGATTCCCTCAACCAGCTGGCAATAGGTTTCAAAAGTGTATGACATTTGAGTTTATGTCATCGAGCGAACCGTCGATGCTATCGAGAGTATACGCTTAATGATATTGATCTCGCTCGATGATATCAAACTCTGTCATAAATGTGACTGTTTTATATCTGTTAGAACCTTTTGCCTATATAAAGAGGACTTGTCTATTATTGCTGGTAGAGAAAGAAGAGAGTACTTTTGAGTGTTTTACCTTAGATCATATACCCAAAGCCCTTTCTCTCATGGGAGTTCATCATCTAATCGACCCTTATCATTAATATTCAATAGAGTGTATTGGAGAATGAACTTCCGCATTTAAGGATCCTCCATTTACTATCTTAATGTCAAATTATTAAGCTGGGATGCCTTGAATGCATAGATGATTGGAATCACTCTATCTCCTTTATAGGAAAATATTTGAGAGTAGGATTCCATCATAAACCTTGACCCAACCCGTCGCTATACATTGGTATATCTTATGAGTTGTGGATCAATGAAGCAGAAGATTCTTCATTAACAGAAAAGGAGATCTTCAATAATGTGCTGAATGGGACTCATCCACTTATCTATAAGTATCTAGAGTACAGAGGACCCTTTGATTATTCCTTTGTCAGATTGGGTCTAAGGTGTTTCTCACCCTTGCAAGTCCTCTAGGAGGCCTCTGGTGGGAGTGTACGTAGTGGGTGCATTGTATTGATCCTTACTATGTGGAAAGCATAAACAGTTAGGGTCTTGTGGAAGATTCTTGGCTAGTGTGCCTAAAAGTGGGTGCTTTTTGTTGATCCTTTCTCGTGAAAACATAAACAGTGAGGTTCCTTGTGTGGATCCTTGGCCAGTGTGCCTAAAACCGGGTGTTATGTATTGACCCTTGCTAAGGGAGCATAGACAGTCAGCCTAGGTATAGGTTGTAAAGGTTGAAGGTGAACCTAATTTAAAACCTTAGGTTTGAGGTGAACTGCTATGAAACCTCCTTAGTGAAATCCAGCACACTCAAGGGTTGAGTGCATCTGCCAGGAGGGGAGTAAACAAGTAGTCGAACCACTATAAAAATGACAGTGTTTGTGATTGATCTTTATCTTTTATTATTTGTGTGATTTCTTTAAATGCTCTTATATTTGATCACACTTCACACACAGTCACATCCATCATAAACTATAAACTGTTCATGTTCATCATTCAATAGTTTTGTGATTGGATCATCAATTTGGCTTGGAAGCCATTTGAGTTACTCTGATAATATCCTGATGCTTTTCATGTCTATTTACTCAGGATTAGATTAATAGGATTTTTAATAAGAATAAAATATTTAAAATGTCATATTCACCCCCTCTAGGACATATTGACATATTCTAACTTCAACTCAAGTAGTCTTCACCGCAATTTCAATTGTTATCAAAGCGGGTCTCTCTTAAACGGCTTTACTGTCTAGAGAGTGATCTTGATTGAAGTTAGGAATATGGCTAAAGGAGAGGGCTCATCATTTACTACACCTCTAGATTTGATGGATCAAATTATGCATACCAGAAGGCTAGAATGCACTACTTTTTGAGATCTTTGGACCATGATGTTTGGGATACAGTTGAAAGTGGATATGTGCTACCATCTGAACAAATTGTACTTGATGGTGGCACAACCATCATAAAACCCAAACCTAAAGAAAAATGGACGACGTTCGATAAAGAAAAATAGACTTCTGAAGCAAAGGCTATAAATGCCATGTATTGTGCCGTGTCCCAAGACATCTTAATCAAATAAGTATGTGTGGGACATCCAAAGAATTATGGGATCTATTGGAAACCACACATGAAGGAACAAGAACTCTGAAGCAGTCTATAACTTCTGACTTCACAGTTTGAAAGTCTCAGAATGGAAGAGCTTGAGACTTTTATGAAGTTTTTCACAAAGTTAAATATCATTTGTAACTCCATGGGTGGATTAGGAGAAAAAGTTTCGGTACCAAAAATTTATAGGAAAATTCTAAGATCCCTACCAGAACGATTTCATCTCAAAGTAATAACAATTGAAGAGTGTAGGAATATTGATGAAATGAAAGTAGAAGAATTGGTAGGTTCCCTACAAACTTTCAAACTACACTTCAAACAAGTCCTAAAATCTAAAATGACTATCCTAAAAACTTTAAAGAAAACAACGAATGACGACAGTGGAAGTGAAAAGGAAGATGAAGATGAGGAAGTAGATTTGCTGGCACAAAGATTTAGGAAATTCTTTCAGAAGAATTGAGGTCGTCCCTCTAGAGGTAGAAAGGTGGACAACAAACCTTCTGTAGGCAAAATTGGTAAAAATTCTAAAGAACCACAATATTATGCCTGTCAAAAGTATGGACACCAGTCTACCGAATGCCTAAACAGAAAAACAAAGGGGAAAGCAATGGCTGCCACATGGGATGATAAAGAGGAGTCAAACTTAGAATATAGTAACTAAGAGAGTGATGGAGACCAGAAATCTTTGAAAATCTTTATGGTCTCCACTACTCCAATCATCTCAGAGAATCTGAAAACAAAAAAGAACCACAAGCCACTGAATCATTTCCATCTGATAATGAAGAAACTGAAAAGGAAGAAGAAGAAGAAGAACAGAATAAATTACAAGATGCTTATAATCAACTGTACATTATAGCATCAAAGTTGTTAAAAGACTTGGAATTCTGAGAACAAAAAGGAATTGCTGCAAAAATATTTGGATAAAACTCTGAAAATTAATACACACATAATCAATGATTTATAGCAATATCACTTAGATAATGATAGACTTGAGAGAATTAACATCTTCCATAAATCAGAATCTAAAAAACTAAAAAAACAGGTTGGGCGATTAAAAGACAAAAATATGCTTCTACAAATTGAAAATCATACACTTCTGTTTGATTTAGAGGAATCTAGAAAAACCGCTAAGCTACACTATAAGTTTTCCCATAGTGGTGAGAAGTTAGAAAAACTCTTAGGGATGGGAAAACCTGGAAAGGATAAGAATAGCTTAGGATATGAAACAAAGACTGGAACTACAACATTAACAATTGAAAAATCTGCTGCCTCAGGAAGTAATAGAAGAACTACTCTAGTTTGTCATTTATGTGGTGATTCGGGTCATTATAAGGATGAATGTTTATCTCCTAGGAAGACTCAACATAGCTTTGGTCAAAATCATATTGAAAAAATCAAACTAACTAGAAAAGCGCAAAATGTCTGGAGTCAATCTAGGAGTATGGATGAAAGAGATTCACATCCATCACCACCTAAAATGACTAACACAAAGCAATTAAATCCAATGGTCAAATTAAATAAGAAAATAAAATCTACCATTGTTAAAAATCCTGTCACGAAATGGGTAATAAAAGAAAACAAAAATTGCCTTGTCACTCATTCAAATTATATAACAGGCAATGAAATTACTTGGTACCTAGATAAAGGATGTTCAAGACATGTCACAGGTGATAAATCTCTTCTTACAAATTACTCAGATCTTAATAATGGGATAGTCACCTATGGAGATGGAAGCACCACGAAAGTAATTGGACAGGGAATCGTTAAAGGAATACAGTTGTACAAAAATGAGAATGCTTTTGTATAAAAGGATTAACACAGAATCTTTTAAGCATTTCTTAAATTTGTGAAAATGAGCATGTGGTTGCATTCTATAAAGATAAATGTGAAATCCTGGACCTCTCAGGAAAATTAGTGATGAAGGCTTCTCGCACAAATAACCACTGTTATGTCATCAAAGGTAAGGGAAAGGATAATACCTATGCCTAGGAATACTGAACATAGAAAGACAAGTCCAGGTCATGCATCTAGATCTGGATATTTGCTAAAATGATGCAATTTTTGCTAAGCTTTAAATGATATATCTGAGGTTCCTCACCTCAATCTTTTGTATATAAACATTCTAATGTTTATAATTTTGATATGTATAGTGATTGTACAAAATTTTGCTGTGTATACTATTAATTCATTGATATACTAAAAGTATACATGATGTGTTGTCTGAATGCTGAAAATGAAAAATCATTAATCTTCGATATGTCTATCGATATGTCATTCCCGATTAATCGATCAAGGGTCGATATCATCGACGCCTCTTTGGAATGTGAAAAGCCATGATATCGAAGACGGTCTCGATAACATCAAGGGAGGTACATTGATATCATCGAAACACTGGTCAATGATATTGAAGACTGTCGCCCGATAAAAGGCGGTGGAGCGCGAAAAATGGATTTTTTTTTTTCTTTCAGGGTTTTCCTTTCCTCTTCCCTGCTTGCTTCTTTCAATCGAACCTCTCGGACCTTCTTCGGACAACCCCAAACATTCCACAAATCCCATAATACCTTTTTACACCTCAAGAGTTTTTTTTTGGTATTTCCGTTTCAGTTGGATTTTGTCCTATTTCCCAAATCCTTCAAATCCTCTTTTTATCCACATGGGAAAAGACAAAGGAAAACTATCCGCTCTAGGTGAGTCTTCGAGATCCGCTCGACAAAAAGTGCTTACTTCAAAAGAAAGGGCAAGGGCCCCAAAACATGGGACCCCCACAAGGTAACGCACAAGATAGAGTGGGTCCCAGTCCAAGGCCCAGGCACCTCCATCAGTGCAGGTAAATCTAGTCTTGGCTAAGTTCACTGGGAGAAAGGTTATTCCTGAGAGAAAAGTCGACAAAATTTGTTTGATTCCATATAATCTAGAACCACTATTTGTCGCCATAGATTGGTTACCAGTTCTCAACTTTGGAGGACCGTATCAACTTGAAAAGACCTATAATTTGTTTACCGCCTGTCATTCTCCAATATCTGAACCGCCATCCATCACCATAACTGTCGATGATGATAATGTTCTAATCACTCCTGAGTCAATCGCAGGGATATTCAATCTTACCTTATACCTGAAGGACTCCCAAATATGGACATGAAAAATATTGAGGTTCGGTCCAAGGTCACCAAATTCCTCTGTCACGATTGTGACATCCAGTGGCACCAAGGGAATTCCCTAAAAGTCAGATTCATGGAACCACGCTATCGAGTCTTACATGGTATCCTTGCTTCAAACATCTACTCTAGGGGTTCTAACAGGGCAGATCTCACGGGTTTCATGACTATGATAATTTATTCGCTTACCTCTGGGATTAAGATTTGTCTGCCTACCCTCATCGTACATCAGTTAGTTTATGCCTATCATATGGCTAGGGATATTCACTTACCATATCCCTGGATCATACATACAATTTGCAATGCCATAGCCTTTCTAACTACAAGTGATCCTGTACTTCCTCTCCAAACCTTCAACAAAGTAACATTCGAAGGATGGATTTGAAGTTTCATAAATATCTTGAGGATCCACTTGAGGAAGGCATTCAAGTAGAAAGAGAAAGTGGGGCAGATGTCACTCCCATGGAAGGGACTGCGACGGCCGGAGAAGAAGCTTCTAGACCTCATCAAGCACCATTAACATCAGCTCCCGGGCATGCTAAATGATTTAATTTCCACCAAGATCGGATTGGAGCAATTCAGAGGGGTGTCCACTTGGTGCATGGGAGGCTTACCGAGTGCAGCAAACAGTATAATAATTGGTTGAGATAATCACCTGTCGATGAGAAGATACGGCACCATCTACCTCTGCTCCTCTGCAGTAGTACGGGACTCTGAACATTATCACATTCACCCACACTTATCTCTACGTGTGAGCGTAAGTATCTTTTTGATGCTCTATGCTCTCATGAGTGAATGTGATAGCCCCTTAACAGTGTGATAATTTAATTTTTTTTTTATATGTTGTATATACCCTGTGTGGGTTTGCTACTGCTAGTTACTTCTAGGTTCCCATGGATGGGCTTGTTTTTTTGGGATAACTGTTTCTACTGCCAGGGAGGGGCGGTATACATTTTATTTTGGTTGGTTTGGATATGGCTGGATATAATTCTGTTTTTACTGCCATGATAATGTTTTACGATCCCCTGACTTATCTAGTGTCTGATATGGAGTGCATGTGATTGTCATGATTACTTTATCTGCTTTTATGACTGCTTTATTTAGTCTGATATGCATCCATACTATCTAAAAATGATGTATGCTTAAACTATTTTAATCATTATCCATTTACATATGTATGCTCACTGACTGTTAGTTCTCCCACATATCTTTAAACTTCAGTCAATATCTACTATAATGCAATCTTTGTCACTGACTGACAAAAAGGGGGAGAACGACTCAAACACCCCATCAAGAAATGTATATCTACTTGAGCATGGTGTTGCAGGTGTTAGGGGGAGAAACTACACCAAGCAAAAGGGGGAGTTTGCAGTCAAGGGGAGCAGCTTCTGAATGTGTTGTGTATATGACATTGTTAGCATTGCACAATTGTGTATAGAACATGTACACACAATTTAGGATGTCAGTATAGAAGCTGGTCTAGGGTGTTTTGGTATTTTGTCACGTAATTGACAAAGGGGGAGATTGAAAGTGCCCTGGTTTGTCAATTAGTGTGAATGTTGAGTCAGTCAGACTGCAGAGCCTCATAGGAAGATCAAGTCAAAGCATTTACCTCAACCGGATGTGTATACAAGCTCACCATAGGTAAATCTAAGCTTCACATCCCATGTCCTAAAACACCAGGTATTTAAACCCTTAAAACAAATTAAAACATCATAGGGTTTTAAGTTAAGAAAACTTTTTGAAAATCAGAAAATCTCTAAGTTTTCTTATTTTGTTGATCTTATCGATACACATCTTGATATGATTGACCTGCGCTATTGATGTCCTTGATGACAAATCGATTCTATCAGAATGAGTACAAAAGTATCCAACAACCACATATATCTCTGGACTAATTTATTGATGTATCGATATACCTATCGATATCATCGATATTTAAATTTTGAGTTCATCGAAGGTGACTCGATAATATCAACAGATAGACCTCTGGTGCCCCTGTTTTCACTTGAGAATATCATATGTGCATTGATATTTTGAAGCCCTCCTTGATACCATTGTAGTTCAAATCTCGATGACATTGGAAGGCTCTTAATAATATCGGTCATAGGCACAAAGATTTGTAGCAAAATATTTCAGGATAGTTTATCTATGATCGAGGGACCCTCGATAGAATCGATATTCAAATATCGATGATATCGGTACGGTCTCGATGGCAACGAACATGGACAAAAACTGTCCAACAAGCTTAAACAAAAATCCTTTGGATTTATCGATGCCTCGACACAGATATCAATATCATCGACATTCAAATTCCGATGATAACGAAGGTCCCTCGATCATTCTTGTAAACCTGAAATATTTCAAAGGAAGTCTCTCTCATTTTCAAATGTCGAGGAATAGACGATTCTTCATCAATAAAGAAGGAGATCTTTGACAACGTGCTAAATGGAACTCATCCACTTATCTGTAAGTATCTAGGGTCGAGAGGACCCTTTTATCATTCCTTGGTAGGATTAGGTATAAGGTGTTTCTCACCCTTGTAAGTCCTCTAAGAGGCCTCCGGCTGGAGTGTACGTAGTGGGGGAATTGTGTTGACCCTTGCTCTGTGGAGAGTATAAACAGTTAGGGTCTTGTGGAAGATCCTTAACCAGTGTGCCTAAAAGTGGGTGTATTGTGTTGACCCTTGCTCGTGAGAGCATAAACAGTGAGGTTCCTTATGTGGATCCTTGGCCAGTGTGCCTAAAACTGAGTATTATGTGTTGACTCATGCTCATGGAGCATAAACAGTCAGCTTAGGTGTAAGTTTTAAAGGTTGAAGGTGAACCTGATTTAAAACCTTAGGTTTGAGGTGAACCGCTGTAAAACCTCCTTAGTGAAATCTGGCATACACGAGAGTTGAGTGCGTCTACCGGGAGTGGAGTAGATAAGTAGTCGAACCAATATAAAAATGAATGCGTTTGTGATTGATCTTTGTCTCTTATTATTTGTGTGATTTCTTTGAATGCTCTTATATTTGATCACACTTCACACACAGTCACATCCATTATAAACTATAAACTGTTCATGTTCATCATTTAATAGTTTTGTGATTGGATCCTCAATTTGGCTTGGAAGCCATTTCAGTTATGTAACACCCCGAATTTTTGCCAACCTGAAGTTAGACGTCCTTAGGCAATGGGTCAACCATATCACTCTCAAAGGTCAATTCTAAAGTCTAGAAATCACTTTTCAACCCATTTTCTTCAAAATCTCACCTTTCACCACTTCATTCTTCAAATTTCTCTAAGTACTTTCATATTAGACACAATCCTAAAGTTTAAAAGGTGAAGAACTATACTTAAACTAAAACTTACCATAAATGGTAAGTACACGCATAAAATAGGATTTTGACTATGGAATTCTTGGAATCTCATGATCTAGATAGGTTATTTGGATGGATTATCTTCTTCTATCCCAAAAACATATATTGTACATTGTGTAACTCATTCCGATTTGCAAACGAGACTCGATAAACGCCTCGACGGACTCGTGGGCCCAAACGGCTCAATTTGGGGGGATCCAAGGTGAGTCCCACATGTTTCTGGCATCCCTGGGGGGTGAGGACCTCGCCCCTGGGGCGATCCCCTGCCAATTTGGTCAATGGCGGCCAAGGACCTCGCCAATTCGGCGAGCCCTCTCCAATCTCGTCTGTACAGCAGTCAGGCAGCCTGGTTTCTGCATTTGTTTCTACACGTTTTATCAAACTTTGAAAAACCATATCTCCTTCATTATAACTCCGATTTAGGTGATTTAAAAATCATATTAAATATAAATGAGTCTAGTTTTATATAAAAATATGTGAAAAATATAATAAAATATTTAATATAGTTTAAAGTATGTCATTGTGAGAAATTATCCGATAATCACTTGTTGGACAGCTGCTACTTCTGGAATTTTTAAAATTTTTCTACAACTTGAAATCTTATGAAATTTGGTGGAGATAGGGTAAACTTGATGATTAACCACTAAAAATATAATTAAAATAATATAATAACTAGAAGTGCCCAAAATGGGGCATAGAATGGTGCTAGGACAGTATTCTACCATAATTAGGCTAGAATTAGGTTAAGTACCAAACTAAATACTCAGTAGAATTAACTTGAACCACTTTAAATACAAAATACAAGACCTAAAATGAGTAGGACTACTAACTCTATGTTACCTAGAAACCTAGGATCAATCTCTAAACCCAGTTACTCTTGGGAGCATCGTGAAACTTTATATCGAACCTGGACTGCACGTCGAAAGTCCGATAGCGATGAACTTAAACCATTATGACCGCCTAGTTGGACTTGACTATCATCTTGAAAATCAAGCCCAAACGATGTCCTGGGACTATTTCCTTGAGTCTGGAGTGAAGAGAGTAAGAAAGCGAAGATTTTTAGAAAATTAAATATATTTTTAAGTAATCTGGAATGGTTCACTTGCACATTATTTTTAAGCATTCTGACCATTAGATTTTGACCCAAATTCACCCCTGGATCAGGATAGGTGGCCCTTACATGTCATAGCATTTGTGGCCTTGATCGAGTTTCGGTGACCGCTGAACTGAAACTGGTCCACCACGGTCAATCTAGAAACCCGACCTGACTGAAAACTTAGCTTGACCTAGATCCAATATTAGAGAGCTTAAGTCTGACCGCATTTAGTAACAGGACCTCTAGAAGTGCTCCATTGAGACGGAACAGTCTGTATTTGAACATAACCTAAGTATACCATGGCCCTGAGTCTAATTTGGAGAGTTTTAGGCCTATATAAGGACCTTAAACCCCCACTCTCTCATCCCATATGAATTTTGGAAAACCTAAGAGAGAGAAGAGAGAAAAGAGAGAGAAAGTGTGAGAGAAGTGGGAGGATCTTCCTGCTATCCTACGTGCTTAACCATCACGATCTAATCGCTTTTTCAGCGACTCTAGCTTCGTTCCTAGGTAAGAAAACCCAAACCCTAACCTGTTTTGAAGCTTAGAATAGTCTAAGTGATGTTGTAGCTAACCTGTTTCATGCCTTAGGTAACCTATTCGCCTTTAACAAAGACTTATCGTCTGAATTACATCCGTTATGCGTTTTCTGGTTTAAGGTGCGGACTATATACGTTTAGGTTATGGTTTTCAACACTTTCAATGTTAGATAATGATTTATTCTTACCTAGGATGCTATTTCACATGTACAAAGTGTTGTCCGTTTCGATTTTCAGTTTTACATTAATTATCTTGAATATACTGTATTCCTCGTATTTGTAAAAAATACCGTATATGTATGAAATTTAGATTTATGCTTGCCATGATTAATTACTGTCTAGGTATGCTAGATGCATGTGTATCAACTTCTGGGTGAACGGATTTGCCTAATACATGTTATATTAATATACGTCGTGTATGTTACAATGCGTAGCCTAAGTGTTTGTAAAAATGACTAAATTAGTATAAACCTTGCGTTAGTGTATGCCATGAATAACCATCATAGCTATGTGATTGTTATGTAGGCGACAATCCTTTGACAAAAGGACTTGCCCTAATACGTATGCTAACTAATACATACCATGTATTATATAACTTGGATGCTAAGAGTTTGTAAATATGTCTGTATGAATAAATACTTGTAAATTGTTCTTTAAATGGGTGTTGAGATAGGATTCTTAGCCACTCTAATGATGTGTATGATTTCCTCCATATGCTTTGTTTCATACTCATTGTTTTTACTTAGAAATGCATAAGTATGGATTCATGTT
This sequence comes from Magnolia kwangsiensis, assembly GCA_037074715.1. Lineage (NCBI taxonomy): Eukaryota > Viridiplantae > Streptophyta > Magnoliopsida > Magnoliales > Magnoliaceae > Magnolia > Magnolia kwangsiensis. The sequence goes on along the minus strand of CM073576.1, from coordinate 102,743,900 downwards.
TATGTTGTACTTCATAACATGCTCAATTGATTGTATGATTTGAATCATTGCTCCATTACTACCTTGAGTATCTCATATGCTAGATCGTTGTAATTGAATGTGATTGGGGCTATTGTATATCCAGGTAATCGGTAACCGTTCTTCAAGTGGTAGTTGAGGATGTTTCGCCACACGGGATGTGTTCGACGAACCTGGGTTGTACGTGGGATGTTCGACAGTGGTTAGGCCACACAGAGTGCTTATGCATTCCATGTCAATCAAATCAATGTGCGCTTGGCCTAGTTGAGCTCATCAACTAACCCGATTGACCGATGTTTGTTCACCATGTTTGGACGCTACTGTTCGAACCTAAGGTACCAAACTTACCATTGGAAAGCCCCTCTAACCTTGGTACCTCGATCCGCTAAGACTCATGAGCCGATTATGGTGGTATAGGACACTATATTCGTGTTGTCGGCCTACTCTGATTGGTGACGAGCCCTTTGTAGTGACCAGTGAGCACCTATACTCGTGAGCCGATTATGGTGGTATGGGACACTATATTCGAGCTGTCGGCCTACATTGATTGGTGATGAGCTCTCTATAGTGACCTCGAGTATATCCTGATAGTGCATAAGGGCGATGAGTCTTGTTGCAGTATTTGGGATATAATTAGGCCTGTATTGATTTGGTGATGGGGGAGTGGTGTAACGATTGTGCACAACAGCCCTGACAGCCCTTGCAGCGACCTAGAACCATAACATCGTATGAGATTATCTCGGACTGACGACCCGAGAATGGATCACTGTTTGGGTAATGATACAAGGGAGGTATCTTAGCTTTTCAATCCTGCTGTATGAAAAGGATTAATAAGAACTTGGTAATCATACTCATGATATCGCACTGCATGTGCCATTGGCGTTGGTGTGAGAGCACAGTGGTAGTGATTCATGCTGCGATCATTAGATGATGTCGCATGAGGGAGTTTGTGGTGAGGGCATGCATCATTACCTCATATCATTCTTGCATTAATAAGAGTATTTAGGACATGTTTGATTGTACTGCTTTATCATTACTGCTTGATTGAATTGATAACATGTTAACCTTTGCTGTATATAGCTTCCACTAAGTTGATCACTCACTCCCACGTTACAGGACGATGTTGGCCACACCAACCAATTCCTGTTTTAGTTTCAGATGATGGTAATGCTTGTGAACCAGATCCGGACTTTATGATGAAGAGGAGGATTTGTCCTATATGTAGGTTCTGATCGACGGGGTTACAGGGTTACTGATTAGATGTCAATACACTTGGTATTTTGCCTTTTAATTAAACACCCATGTATATTCTTTTCTTTCCATTTTTGGAGTATACATGTATTTAGTTAACTTGCTAACATGTTCACACTCTGGAGACTTACAATCAATTATACATTTTATATATTTACATAGTCTTCCGCTTGAGAAACTTAACTGCCTCTGGAGTATGCTATGCTATTTTGGTCTAATCCCACTCATGTTTTCTGCACTAATATGAACAACATTCATCCATCATTGAAATTTTGCATAAGTGATGTTCTGGAACTCGGGAGTGGAGTTTATGCTCGACCCCCGATTTTTAGGATGTTACAAGTTACTCTGATGATAAACTGATGCTTTTCATGTCTATTTACTCAGGATTAGATTAATAGGATTTTTAATAAGCATAAAATATTTAAAAAGTCCTATTCACCCCCCCCCCCCCCCCCCCCCCCCCTCTAGGACATATTGACATATTCCTACTTCAACTAAAGCGCCCTTCATCGCAATTTCAATTGGTATCAGAGCGGGTCTCTCTTTAAGGGCTTCACTGCCTAGATAGTGATCTTAACTAAAGTTAAGAATATGGCTAAATGAGAGGGCTCATTATTCACTAGACCTCCAGTATTTGATAGATCAAATTATGCATACCGAAAGGCTAGAATGCACTACTTTCTGAGATCTTTGGACTACGATGTTTGGGATATAGTTGAAAGTGGATATGTGCCACCATTTGAATAAATTGTACTTGATAGTGACACAACCATCACAAAACCCAAACCTAAAGAAAAGTGAACGATGTTCGAAAAAGAAAATAGACTGTTGAAGTAAAAGCTATGAATGACATCTACTGTGCCATCTCCCAAGACATCTTCAATCAAATAAGTATGTGTGGGACATCCAAAGAAGAATGCGATCTATTGGAAACAACACATGAAGGCACAAGTTTGACCACACTCAAAGTTAAACTCCGAAACATACTCGAGCATATACCACTGTTGAACCATCATCTGTGCCACCAGGCCTCGTGGCTGACGACTAAGCGCTTTCGCCACCACGTTCACCTTACCTGAGTGGTACTGAAGGTCAAAGTCATAATCCTTCAACAGCTCCATCCATCACCTCTGTCGAATGTTCAACTTGGATTGTAAAAATAAATACTTCAAGCTCTTATGATCCAAAAAGAACTCAAACCTAACCCCATATAGATAATTCCTCCACACCTTCAATGCGAAGACAACCGCTACTAACTCTAAGTCATGGGTGGGGTAGTTCAGCTCATGGACCTTGAGCTGGTACGAGGCATACGCCACTAGCTTCTCGTGCTGCATTAAGATAACACCCAAGCCAAATCTAGAGGCATCGGTAAATACAATAAAACTCTCACTCCCATCAGGAAGAGTGAGAACAGGAGTGAATGTGAGGCGGTCCTTCAACTCCATAAATGCCTCATCACAAGCGTCACTCAGACAAACTCGGCGCCCTTCCACGTCAATCGGGTCAGCGGTGCTGCAATATAGGAGAAACCCTCAATAAACCGTCGATAATATCCCGCCAGACCAAAGAAGCTACTAATCTCGGACACATTCATGGGCTGACCCCACTAAAGCATTGCATCAACCTTCGAGGGTCCACAATGAAACGCTCCTTCATCACCGCGTGACCAAAGAACTTCATCTCCTCCTACCAGAACTCACACTTCTCTAGCTTTGCATACAACTGGTGGGCACAAAGGGTCTCTAACACAACCTGCAAGTGCTCAATATGGTCCTCCCAAGTCCTCGAATACACAAGAATATCATCAATAAACACCAACATGAACTAATCAAGGAAAGGCCGGAAGACCTCGTTCATCAGCTGCATAAATACGACGGGCTCACTGGTCAGTCTGAATGACATGACCAAGAACTCAAAGTGACCATAACGCATCCGGAATGCCATATTCGGAATGTCCTCCTCTTAGACCCAAATCTGATGGTAATTGGAGCGCAAGTCTATCTTGGAAAAGAACTGTGCACCCTGTAACTGGTCGAACAGATCATCAATATAGGGAAGCGGGTATCAGTTCTTAATAATGACTCTGTTGATCTCGTGGTAATCCATAGAGAGCTGCAACAATCTATCCTTCTTCTTCACGAACAATACCGGGGCTCCTCAAGGTGAACTGCTAGGATGAATAAAACCTAACTCTCAGAGCTCATCCAACTACTCTTGCAGTTTCCTCTACTCCAACGGTGTCATCCGATAGGGGGCCTTCGAGATAGGTGCAGTACCGGGCACCAAATCAATTTGGAACTCAATCTGCTAATACAACGGTAAACTCGGGATCTTCTGGAACACATCTGGATACTCACAAACAACTGGCAACTGCTTAATACACCTTGTCACAGAATCCACAACGACATAAGTCAACAAACTCGACAAAGACACTCCTCTAGGCTCGATGACAAACTGGAACACTGACAAGCCAGGAATGTGAAACGTGACTGTCCTCACAGCACAGTCTAAGACGACATAATACTCCTTAAGCCAGTCCATACCCAGGATAACATTAAACTCCGCCATCGATAATATAAACAAATCGGAGGGTAGGAACATCTCGCCCACCAGCATCGAGCAAGAAGGGCAACAATGGCTGAACACAACTGACTTCCCCATGGGATTTGAAACGACCAAGGCCTCAGTCGCGGACTCCCATGAAATGTCGGTCGATTGGAAAAACTGCTCGGCCACAAAGGAACGAGAAGTGTCAGAATCTAAAAAAACATGGGCAATGCAAGCAAAAATAAAAAGAATACCCTCGACAACTCCGTCGGTCGAAGACTGCGAGTCCTGGCCTTATGCCCACTGCATGGGATAGAATCTACCCTGAGCTGGCAAAGGAAGAAAGCCTTAAGATTGCGGATCCTGAGTCTATGCCTGCTAAGCGACAATGTATAATTGACCCAAACACTGGGGAGGTGCATATCCCCTCTATTGCTGCTACTGTCTCTGTTGTTGCTATTGTAGTCGCTGTGGAGGCCTGCCTAGCTGCCTCTGCTATTGAGGAGGAGCCCTAGGAGTGGGAGGTGGAAGCTGCGCTCATTGTTGATGCTGCTGCTGACGCTAAGGATGAGGAGGCAACTACGTTGGCCTCTACTGCTGTAAGGGAAGAGGGCAATCAAGCCTTCAACGCCCAATCTGCCCACAACCATAGCAAACATCGAAAAAGGGCCAGAAGATGGAGTGGTTGGCTACGCTGATGATGATGAAGCTATTGTCTGAGCCGCAGGTTATCTAAACTTAGATCTGGACCTCCATCTCTACTGTTGGTGTTGGCAGGAACTATCGGCTGGTGCTTTCCTCTTCTGGTCTCTGCCAAAACTTTGCTCTTGTAATCTCTGTGTCATGGCCTAGTCCTCCTCATATACCGAGGCCCTATACACAACCTCATCAAACGTCCTTAAGTAATGGCCCACTACTCTTCTATGGAGCATGGGACGCAAACCGTTCTAAAAATGATGAGTTCTCATCTTCTCATCATCAACGAGATAAGGAGAAAACCTAGACAATGCCAAGAAACAGCCCTTATAATGTGACACTGTCATATCACCCTGAACCAGAGTCTCGAACTCTATGGTTCTGTGCTCCTGAACATGCTTAGGGAAGAACTTCTGGCCAAAATGGACCATAAATTCCTCCCATGACCAAAACAAATCGGGTCGGACCATCCTCGGCATGAACAGCCACTGATGACGAGCCTCGTCCTGAAGAAGAAAGGTTGCCAAAGAAACATGCTGGTCAGCCGGACACTGCATCGTGTCAAAAATTTGCTTTATCTCTATGCACCAAGCCTCGGTAGTAGAAGGGTCAAGGTCACCCCTAAATCTTGGAGGGTTATACTTCCTCAATCTTTAGAAATAGTGTTAGCATACGGCAAATTGGTCTGCTCAGGAATTGGAACAGCAGCAGGCTGACGAGTCTACAACGTAGCAGTGATAAGGTACATTAACACCTAAAAATGCTCGGCACCGACTGACACTGTTGGGAATGTAGGAGCGGCACTCGCCTCGGGCGGAGGCACGAGTGCAGCTGACAGAGCTAGAGTCTCTATAACTGAAATAGCGGGCTCAGATGGAGGAACTAGCAGGGGAACGGGAGCAACTGAGGGAACAGGGGCAACAAGTGGCTAAAACAGAACCTTAGGAATCGAATCCTCCAAGACGGGAGTGGGGTGCGCTCGAGTCGAACTGGTTGTCGGAGCAGGATGAGAACCACAGCTAGGGGCACCACTGCCACGAGCACCACGGCCACAAGTGCCCCTCTTGAGTAACATCATCTATAGAAAAATAAGGACGACGAAGCGTAGGGTCAGAATATTGCAAGCTCAAACAAAAGAAAGGCTCTCAGGATAATGCTTGTCCTAGGCTTACAACAGATATGCGATATTATCCCAAGTTATTTCATAATTACTTGCTATTCTATGCTCTAATACCAACTCTTGTCATGCCCTAAACTCAGTAGCCAGACTCATAAGGAACCCGATAGCTGGTTCTGGCCGCAATAGCTTCTATAGTATCCCATTCTCAGCTCCTGAGATAGTTTCCGATCTTGAAATCCTACAAGGAGGATTTCCATAACCGTATATCCATTCCAAGACGAGCATACCCAAGATCATAACAAGTAAATCTCAAAAATAACAAAGAGGCACATTACAAAATCCACTAAAAATTTAAACTTTAGATATAAGGCTGAAAGGAAATACATTAGATGATAAAAGAAGAAGGAAAGAACATCTACAACACTGGGTCCTCGACTCAACTCCTATCTAAGCTCTCCCACTATGACGCCGACCTAGGATCTCCTGCACGCAACAATCGTGCATAAGCTTATAGAAAACTTAGAGGGTGGTGAAAGTGTGTGGCAATGGTGCGTAGAAGAATAATAGGAGATAGAAAAGGGAAACATGATTAATGTTAATACCGCTAGCCTTACCAAGGCTAAGTCATGAATGCAGGAAGCCATACCAAGGCTATACAATGTAATGAGTACTGGGCGCCATACCAAGGTGATGCAATATAAAGATTATACAGCCGATGCAAATGCAATGCAAAGTGATGTCAGTCCTCATTTCTAATCCACATATTAGTACAGTTCCATTAAAAGGAATCTATTGGGGTTAAGTGTACTACAGGATGATTGCAACTCTCTAGACCTTCACAGTCAAGCGAGTGTAAAAGACCTCACTACCCGCCTATGGTCATCCAATCACTAACAAGGCTTGACGGTATCAGACCCATTTACGAGCTAGTCAAACTCAACCTAACTATTGTCCCCTCTCATGGGCGAGTAAGGCCACACCCCATCCCAGATGACTACATGACAGTGGGAGTTGCGACCCAATGGTGTAAGGCCCTTGTGTGCTCATGGTTTGCACTCGGTCACGGTGCTGGGCTAGATCCTTGGTACCGTGAAAATTATGAGATTTTCACCCATGGGCATCCTATGCACCCCATATGCTCAGGTAACATTTTTGGTGTCCAATCATGGCCATCCACGATGTATCTATGGAGGTAAGGCCCTAGTGAAGCAAGGGAGATCATATTTATAAGGTGCAATGCCAGATGCATAAGTCACGCATACTAATCATGCACCAACTCCAAGCACTCAGTGTGCACAAGAGGGGAACTCCATCCTTCTATCATATCAACTCAATGACGACACACAAATGCAATCCAAGAACTTCATGATGCATATGGGTCATAAGGGTGCGCCATACGGTGATGATGACTTAGAACATACTCTTTCCCAAGGAGAGAATCAAGTCTAGATACTTAGACAATTAATCTAAGGAACAACATCTAGAGGGGGTCTCAATACTTTGGGGTAGCCCACAAAGCTAAGGAGGGAAATATATAAGCCTAAAGGAATAAGCGTTCATAACGAGGGTCTATGGTGGGCCTTAAACCACCCGTAAAAACCCATGGGCCTACCTTAGGGCCACCAAGGAGGACATCCAACCTCAACTAGGTCCTAAAAAGGTAGCCCGCCACTACTTGAATAAGAAACAAGGCCTAAGGCCTAAGCAATTCATGACCTAGCGGGCTATACACCAAGCCCAATACATAGGCATTATGGTGGGCCTTCAAGCAAGGTTTGGTCCCAACCATAAAGGTCATAAACACACATATTGTGGTTGGCATATGGGCAGCCTAGTAATTCAATCATAAGGGCAATTGTTATACTTAATTCAAGTGAGTTGGGCCTCACAACTTGGCCCAAGTACAATGGTTATTTTGGTGGGCAACCAAGGGCCTAACTACTTGCATATTATGGCCCATAAACCCATCACAATAAATAGTAAATATAGGCCCAAAGGTCAAGGGGCCTATCTAGAAAGTTCCAGGACAAATGGGCCTAGAAAATTCAATAAATAACTATGAACATTATTCCAATAAAAACCCAACTGGGGTGGGCCTCAAGTGTGCGCTAATTATTCCCAAAGGCACATCAGGAAAGAGGGCAAGATGTGTGTACAAACATCCCCAAATCTGGTAGGCCATGCTACATCAAAACATACAACTATAGGCAACAACTTTGGGCCTATTGCAGAAATTCTAGCCCACCCACTTTCTGGGCCTGCTGTAGTCTAGCAATAATTTATTTTATATAATATTCTTCCTGCCTGGTGACCCATACATGTCATAATGGGTCCTACCAGAGGAAAGGAGTGGATACAACACATATATCAAGTGGGCCATGCTGTTGGACTGGAGGTCCAGTAACAGCCCAATACGTTGGGCGTCCTTGGGTGGACAGTCATGGGGGCCATGGACGACGTCCCCTAAAATACATCAAAGTGGGCCCCATACGTGGATGTCCCCTAGAAAAGTGGGCCATGTTCCATGTGGACCACTCTAGGGAGGGACGGAATGGATACAAACACATCAAGGTGGGTCGTGTGGAGGGTGGACGGCCAACCTATGCTGGACGTCCTAGCCTTAGGCGTCCATCCTGGTGGGCTGGTCCAGCCCTTGCCAAAGGTTGCTCAGGGTTCCGTTGGCCCCGAAACTTGGTAGGTGGATCTTATCATGGGTGGTCCACCCCCTTAAAAATTTTTAGATTTTATCAAATTATGAAAGTATTTATTTGAATTAAAAGAAAACTACCTGCACAAAAATATAGTTAGAGCAAAATTTATGGCTGACCCTATTTTGAGCACCCAATGGGGTGGTCCTAAGGTCCCCAAAAATTGGAGAAAATTGATTTTAACATCTCTAAATATGTATATTACAAGGTAGGCTCCACCAAAGTGTCTCACCTATTCAAAACTATTTTATATTTTAAGTTTTCTAGATTGCAATGTTGCTGGAATTTATAGCAAAAAATCTAGCAATGTCCACCTCACTTGGGCCACACCTTTGGGACCTCAATCAAGGTTGGATGGGATTAAAATTTGGGCGACATCAAGATGGAATACCCAAATTTTAGAAAAGTATATTTGATGGGTATAATAGTCCCCCAAACATCAGGTCCAAAACTATACATCTAATGGGTCTGAAACTTGGACAGCAACATATGCTGTCCATTTCCAGTCCATAGAAAAATATCCAAGGGGATTAATGCTCAAAGAATATAAGTGGGATCCACCTAGATGGACCATAAACATTTCCAGAACCATTCCCAATCAAAGATCTTGAAGAAAATCAAGCATTTGAGGTCATCCAACCCATGCATGCAACATGCATAGGGACGTCCAACCTAGAGGGCCTGGACGTCCCAAAAATCTAAGGGTCTGGGACGTTTGTGGCACATCAGTGGGTCACCAATCATTAGGAGAAAAATAGAGGAAAGAAATAGAGAGAGAGAGAGAGGTAGAGAGATCAACAGCCATAGGGGAGGATTCCTGTACTATGAATTCTCCACCATTACAATCACACATACATACTTCATAAATCATGTATGCATGTGATCTTACAATCCAAAGAAGTTGTTGATGCTATCCCTAACATGCATACAATGGTCTAGATGACCAAACAAAATCATAGATCAAAGAAATCCATCATGGTGGGTCCATAGAGAATGACCCACCATGGAAACGTGCATGCATGAAATAGGCCTTTAGCCTCTCATCATGGAGTGATGTAGGACTTTCACCATTGATTGGTAGGTCCTACATACTACCAAATGTTCTAGAAAGGAAATGCAAGAAGAAAAGAAGAGAGAATCTTCATATACATCACCCACCTTCAAGATCTTCCTCCAAACTTCAAGGGCTAGCTCCTAAACTCCAAAGGAAGAAAGATCAATGGGTGAGATGGGTTTTTAATGGAGGGATTGAGAGGAAAAAGGAGGAGAATGGGTTAGAAAATGGAAGAAGGTGTGGACGTCCCACCTCTTGTAAGGGAAAGAAAGAGAATAGGAAAGGGAGAAAGAGAGAGAGAGAGAGAGAGAGAGAGAGAGAGAGAGAGAGAGAGAGAGAGAGAGAGAGGTTGTAGGAGTGCAATCATCATAGTCTATGGTGATATAAATTATGTTGATAGGCTAGGAATAGGGATGGGTAGTGGGTGGTGTAGGATATGGGAGTTTAGGTAGTGTATGGGTGGTGTGTGTTAGAATTTGCATAAAAGAGAGTGGCCACTGTGAAAAATGTGCTCTCCACACTAGGTGGCCACATAATCATAGTCAAAGGCTAGAAATGTGATGCACACAACTTATGATCTACACATCGGATGGATGCACAAGACGTGGTGTCGAACCGTAACGACGATGCAAGTAAGATGGCATAGGTTTCGGCTCGATCCAAGTCAGGTCTACATGACTGGACTTAAGGACGACCACAAACACTATCTGAGGGTCATGGGTCACCGAGATTCGACCGGTAGGATCACTGGAACAAGAGAAACGAAATGCACACTCATAGACACACATGCACACACGCACTAGGGTTGGGTCTTACAAATACCAAGAAAACTAATGTATTTGAAGGGTTAAATATACAATATTTGAGTCTCAACACACCCCCAACCGCCATTTTGCTAGTCCTGAGTAAAACATACATGAGATATTTTCAAAACCAATGTATGATTCCCATAAGCTCAAGAAATTTTGAAAACAATCCAAATAAAGAAATCTTAAATGCATTAATGTCGAGCACTACTTTCTTCTAAACTCTAGTACTTTATAAATTTCCTAATCAACTTCAAAGTAATAATCCTCTAATTAAAATAATTCTAAACATTGAGTTCCATGGGTGCATAGTAAAGTCTAGACTTATCACCCAAAGGTTCAATTCTCTATTTTCATGATAACATTGATAATCAAAAGAGTTTAAGATAACCAAAACTTGCCTTACAATTCAACACTCTATTCTTCTAGCTTTTGATTTTTTCATCGATGGCTTTCTCACTATTTCACTTTTTTCTTCTTTTCAACGGTCCTTAATGAACTTTAATAGGTCGCCCTTTTCGACGACAACTATTTTTTCTGTTGGGTATTTTCTTTTTCTCACTTTTTTTTTCTTTTCTTTTCATTGAACATGATGGACAAATTCCTCAAGCTGTAGTTCCTATCATTCTTAATAACTATCAAGTTAACAATTCAATATCAAACTAAAACTTTAACATGTAAATTAGATGTGACATGTGAAATCATGACTTGATCAATGTCTAAAACTTCTAATTAAGAATTCATAACTCCATTTAATTTTGAAATTTATCAAATAACTAAATTCTAAGAGTCGTAAATCGTCAACATTAAGTATCTTATAATTCTAATCTATTGATTATTTTAAAAATCACTTAAATTCACAGAAATTTCAAGAATTTTGAAAAAAAAAATTATCACTCAAAAGTTTAACAAATTTGCTCAAATATGAAGAATTTCTAAGGGAAACCTTCCTCCAACCTAAAATCTATATTGTCCTCAATGTATAAAATATGCAATTAAAGTAAAATTGAGAGCAATGAAAATAAAGGGGAGTAGATGAAGAGTACCTATTAAGTGAATACAATCTTCCAATAAAATGTGGTTCTAGTGACTAAATTAAACTATGGAAAGCAAACTTATCCTAATAATGCAATAAAATTCTAATCTTAAACTAGGAAAGCAAGGGAAAACTACTCAATTATGTAGCAAGGTTCCTCCTCTAGTTAGTATCTTGATAAATTTCTGAATAGATTTCTCAACAACACATCCAAATATTATTTTTGTAGTGGGCTTGGATACCCTAGAGCATGAATGTCCATAGAAATTTATGGACCTTAACAAAAAAATTTCTTTTTAATCTCTTGAGATATCCAAAGTAGATAGCATTCACTTATGACAAAAAATTTCAATGTTAGTACACCAAAATGAATCAGAGACTATAAGTAGGTGAAATGTAGAAAAATTCTCATTAGGTAGTGTAGTCTCAACACATTCTGAAGTTTCAAATTTCGGTTCAATTTTCAATTCCTCCTCTATTAATGGTAAACATTTTGAATGTGTGGAAGGAGGGGCTTCAGAATAATGATTTCTTTGGTCAATATCAACTACTAAGGTATTGTCTCGCAAGGCATTCACTATGTCTTGTTGTAACATCCTGAATTTTCACAACTGGAGTTTATACTTATGCCCGAGAAAATTGGGTGTTAATAATGTATAAATTGGATGATTTAAAAATTATACCTTATTATTATTTTTTAAATCACATCTAGATGCATTTATGAAGGTAACATTCACGAGAATAAAATCAAATGTATTGATTATTTCATCAAAGTAAAAGAATTCAACAAATATTCAAATGCCCTTTCAATGGAAATTTATTACATTATCAAGTTCGTAGTGGAAATATAAAACTAAATCCTAAAACTATCTTTATATTCTTTTAGAATAATCTTTCATGGGGAGATGATCCTCTAGATCTTCAATCAATGCATCATCTATATGGTTGGAGAGGGTCAAGCCCTACTCATAGTGATGGTTATCCTTTAAGATTAACAATAATTTAAGAGATTCAGGAAAATAATGTAAAGGTTCTGTACATCCCGTACTCCACAACTACGAAGGGTATCAATATGCACAAGCAACTTACATGAGATGCATGCCTAGCAAAGTATATGCAGCTCATCACCCTTAGCGATCGCCATAATGTGGAAAATGATTTATAGTTATCCAGCTCACCCCGCATCCCATTCTACGGAGATTCACAGATGTCACACCCTAAACTCAAAAACTGGGCTCGCAAAATTTTCGATCGCCAAATTTGGCACAGACAGCCTTCATAGTCCCCATTCTCGATTCCCAATACCCAAATACTAGGTTCCAATCTTGGGATCCTATAAGGAGGATTTTCAACATGAACTTTTCTGTAAGAAGAATAACCATAAGTATAACCCAGATACAAACAATAATATCACCACATATCCATTATAATAAAAAAACTTTAGAGTACAATACATAAAGGAAAAATACAAGATAGATATCAAAACTCTAGAAGCTCAGTCGCACACTCCTGCCTCAGTGCTGCTGCATCCAAGCATCACCTGCACGCAATGGTCATGCATGAGCTTATAGAAATCTAACAAGGTGGTGTAAGTGTATGCATAGTATATATGCCAAGTATGCAATATAAGAGTAATGTAGAAATACTAACGAGTCCATGAATGAAAAAATGTGGTCAAGTCCATGAATGCTATCAGTTGTACCTAAAAGTGCCTTGGTTCATCAATTAGCGTGAGTGTTGAGTCAGTAAGATAGAGAAGCTCCATATGAAGATCAATCAACTGGATGCGTGCACGAACTCGCCACAGGTAAATATAAGCCTCCCATCCCATGGCCCAACACACCAAGTACTTAAAACCCTTAAAATTGATTAGAATATCATAGGGTTTTTGAGTTAGAAAACTTTTCAAAATATTAGAAAATCTCTAAGTTTTCTACCTTTGTTGATTTATTAATAGATTGATCGATATAATCGAGAAGTGCTGTCAATGTCCTCAATGATCAATTGATACCATCGATATGAGGATAAAAGATGTCTAGCAACAACATATTCTTCTGGATGGAATTATCGATGGATCGATAACCCTATCGATATCATCAAAATTTGAAACTCGAGTCTATTGAAGTTGACTCGATATAATCAACAACAGAGAGTTTGTGTCCCTATTTTTCTAAAGAAAATCATGAAGGCCTTCGATATATCATGTACTCCTCGATATCCTTGGAATTCAAAAACCGATGATATTGGAAGGTCATAGATAGTATTGGTCTTAGACACAGTTATCCAGCAACCTTTTTCAGGTGGTTTTTATCTTGGATAGAGGGTCACTCGATAGAATCGATATTCAAATGTCGATGACATCGAGGCTGGGTCGATTGCATCGAGAAAGGACATAAACTGTCCAGCAAGCTTAACTAGAAAATCTTTTGGATTTATCGATGCATCGACATAATTATCGATATCATTAACATTCAAATTCTGATGATATCGAGTTTACCTCGATCATATCCTTGACCAAAAATATTTCAAAGGCATTGTCTCTCTCATTTTCAAATGTCGAGTAATCGATCCTCATGTCGATGGAATCGAAGTTCAAAATTCGATGACATGGACACAGGTTTCGATCGCCTCGACCAGATGGAGAAAAGTTTCAAAAGCGTATGACATTTGAGTTTATGTCATTGAGTGGTACATCGATATAATCAAGAGTATTCGCTCAATGATATCGACCCTGCTCGATGATATCAAACTCTGTCATAAATATGACCATTTTATATCCGTTGGAACTTTTTACCTATATATAGAGAACTTGTCTTTAGTTGTTGGAAGAGAAAAAAGAGAGTGCTTTTGAGTGTGTAACCTTAGATCAAAGCCCTTTCTCTCTTGGAAGTTCATCCTCCAATCCGCCCTCATCATTGACATTCAATAGAGTGGATTGGAGAATGAACTTCCGCATTCAAGGATCCTATAACTACTATCTTAATGGAAAATCATTTACCTGGGATACCTAGAATGCATAAATGATTAGAATTACTCTATTTCCCTTATAGGAAAACTTTTAATAGAGGGGATTCCATTACAACCTTGACCTAACTCGTTGTCATGCATTGATACATCTTTTGAGTTGCAGATCAAGGAAGCAGAAGATTCTTCGTCAACAAAGGAGGAGATCTTCGTCAACGAGCTAAAAGGGACTCATCTGCTTATCTGTAAGTTATCAGAGTTCAGAGGACCCTTGTGATCATTCCTTTGTAAGATTGGGTCTAAGGTGTTTCTCACCCCTTGCAAGTCATCTAGGAGGCCTCCGACAGGAGTGTATATGGTGGGTGCGTTGTGTTAACCATTGCTCTGTAGAGAGCATAAACAGTTAGGGTCTTATGAAAGATCCTTGGCCAGTGTACCTAAAAGTGGGTGCTTTGTGTTGACCCTTGCTCATGAGAGTATAAACAGGAGAGGTTCCTTGTGTGGATCCTTGGCTAGTGTCCCTAAAATCGAGTGTTATGTGTTGACCCTTGCTCATGGGAGCATAAATTGTCAGCCTAAGTATAGGTTGTAAAGGTTAAAGGTGAACCTGATTTAAAACCTTGGATTTGGGGTGAACTGTGTGAAACCTCCTTAGTGAAATTTGGTACACTTAAAGGTTGAGTGCGTCTGCCGAGAGTGGAGTAGACAAGTAGTCGAACCACTATAAAAATGACTGTGTTTGTGATTGTTGTTTTTCTTTGATTACTTGTGTGATTTCATTAAACGCTTTCATATTTGATCACACCTCACACACAGTTACATCCATCATAATCTTTGAACTACACTTTATCAGTAAGTCAGTTTTGTGATTGGATCCTCTAATTGGCTTGGAAGTCATTAGAGTTATCTTGAAGAAATCCCGATTCATGCATATTTATTCAAAAAAAGTTTGATAGGATTTTAAATAAACCATAAATTTTTTATAAAAGTCCTATTCACCCCCCTCTAGGACATATTGGCATATTCCTACTTCAACTAAAGCGATTTTTACCACAATTTCAATTGGTATCAAAGAAGGTTTCTCTTAAAGGGAATCACTGCCTAGAGAGTGATCTTGACTAAAGTTGGGATATGGCCAAAGGAGAGGGCTCATCGGTAACTAGACCTCCAGTATTTGATGGATCAAATTATGCATACTGGAAGGCTACAATGCACTACTTTCTGAGATCTTTAGATCATGATGTTTAGGATATTGTTGAAAGAGCATATGTGCCACCTACTGAACAAGTAGTACTTGAAAATGGCATAGCTATCACCAAAAAAAAATCTAAAGAAATGTGGACAACATTCGACAAAGAAAAGCAAACATCTGAAGCTAAAGCTATGAATGCTATCTACCGTGCTGTGTCCCAAGATATTTTCAATCAAATTAATATGTGTGGGATAGCTAAAGAAGCATGGAATTTGTAAAAAACAACCCATGAAGGAACAAGCACTGTGAAGAGATCTAAATTGCAACTCCTGACATCACAGTTCAAAAGTCTCAGAATGAAAGAGCATGAGACCTTCATAGAGTTTTTCTCAAAACTGAATATCATTTGCAACTCCATGGGTGGATTAGGTGAGAAAGTTCCGGTCCTAAAAATCTGTAAGAAAATACTAAGATCATTACCGGAACGGGTCAACCCTAAAGTAACAACCATTGAAGAATGTAGAAACATAGATGAAATGAAAGTAAAAGAACTTGTAGGTTCCCTATAAACATTTGAACTACACTTCAAACAAACCCTAAAATCTAAAAATACTATCCTTAAAAATTCAAAGAAAATAACAAATGAGGACATTGAAAGTGAAAGAGAAGACGAAGATAAGGAAGTGGCTCTATTGGCTCAATGATTCAGAAAAATTGTGGTTGTCCACTTAAACGAAGAAGGGTGGATAATAGACAGTCTGCAGGTAAATTTGGTAAAAAGACCAAAGAACCATAATGTTATGCTTGTCAGAAGTTTAGACACATATCCACTGAATAACAAATAGGAAAACTAAGGCTAAAGAAATAGCTGCCTCATAGGATGATACGGAAGAGTCAAACTCAGAATCTAATGACTCAAAGAGCGATGGAGATCAGAAATCTTTAAAAATCCTTATGGTATTCGGTGTTCCAATCATTCCCATTAAAACTGAGAACAAGGAAGAACCACAAGCCACTGAATCATTTTCGTCAGATAATGAGGAAACTGAAAAGGAAAAAGAAGAAGAACAAAAAAAGCTACAAGATGCTTACAATCAACTTTACATCCATAACATCAACATTGTTAGAAGCTTGAAATAACTGAAAATAAAAATGAGTTGCTGCAAAAAGATTTGGATAAAACTCTGAAAATTAATACACATCTAATCAATGATTTACAGAAATATCATTCAGATAATGATAGACTTAAGAGAATTAACACCTTCCTTAAATCCGAGATTGAAAAAACTAAACGAACAGGTTGAGCAATTAAAAGACAAAAATATGCTCCTTTAAAATGAAAATCATACACTCCTGTTTGATTTAGAAGAATCCAGAAAAAGCACTAAGTTAAACTATAAGTTTTCCTAGAGTGGCGAGAAGTTAGAAAAACTCTTAGGTATGGGAAGACCTGGAAAGGACAAGAGCAGCTTAGGATATGAAAATTTTTAAACAAAAACTGAAAACGCAACATCAATGGTGGAAAAATTTGCTGCTTCAGGTAGTAATAGAAGAACTACTCTAGTCTGTCATTTATATGGTGATTCGAGTCATTATAAGTTTGAATGCTTATCACCTAGGAGGACACAACAGAATTATGGAGAAAAATTCAAATCAACCAGGAAAATACAAGACATCAAGTGTCCACCTAGGAATATGAGAAATCCACACCCATCACCGCCTGTAATGAATGGTAGAGTGGCGGAAGTATTGAATCAAATGTCTGAGTTAAATAAGAAAACTAATTCTACCACAGTAAAAAAACTATCACAGATTGAATAACGAAAGAAAGGAAAAGTTATCTGATAACTCACTCTATTCATATGCCCTGAAATATTAAGCATGGAAAGACAAGTCCAGATTATGCATCTAGATCTGGATATTTGCTGAAATGATACAATTTTGTTGAGCTCTTAATGATACATCTGAGGTTCCTCACCTCGATCTTTTTGTATATAAACATTCTAATGTTTATAATTTTGAGTTGTATAATGCTTGTGCAAAATTTTGCTCTATATAGTGTTGATTCAAAGATATACTATACAATACATGATAGTCTGTCGATCTATGGAAATATATATATATATATATATATATATATATATATATATATATATATATATATATATATATATATATATATATATATATATATATATATATATATTCACCTTCGATATATCTGTCACAAGCATTTTCGATCAAATCGATTAACAGTCGATATCATCGACATCTCTTTAGAATTTGGAAAGTCACATGATTGAGACTATTATTGAAGCCATTATCGATAACATTGAATGAGGATCATCGATATAATCGAAACTAAGTTTGATGAAATCGAAGGATGCAGCCCAATAAAAGGTGGTCGAGCAGAAAAAAATTCATTTTTTTCGAAAAGACAATTCACTTTTTCCTTGCTCATCCCCTCAGCCGGAAGTACATCAATGGGTCACGGAAGCTCCTCAAAACTTGTATTACCCTTCCATTCCTTCTTTTCAAGATTCCATCTTTATTTTGGTGTGGGTATTTTCAAGTTTTTAAGGAGAAATATTGTCTGATTTTCCTTAAATCTTTCAAATCTCTGTTTGTATGGGTAAGGACAAAGAAAAGGTGTCTGGTCCTAGGGAGTCCATTAGAGCCTCTCGACAAAAAACCTCTGCTTTAAAAGAGAAAGCAAGAGCTCCTGAATGGGGGACCCCCACTTGTTAGAGGACACGACAAACTTCTGTCCTAATTCGAAATACCAGCCCCTCTAGCTAGAATAAATTTGGTTCTACCTAAATATACCAATAGGAAGCCTATCCATGAAAGAAAGTTTGACAAATCTGTTTAATACCATACAATCTGGAATCCCTTTTTACTACAATGGATTGGTTGCCTATTCTTGACTTCAGTGGGCCGTGTCATCTTGAACGAACACGCAACTTTCTAACCGCTTGTCACTCACCAGTGTCTGATCCTCCTTCCATCATGGTCTCTCTTGATGGTGATGATGTAATAATCACTCCTGCTACGATTGCAAACATCCTAGGGCTGACAATGTCACCCAATGGTCTCCCTGAAATGGACCTTGAAAATGTTGAAATTTGGTCCATGGTTACTAAATACCTTTGTCATGGTAGAGACATTCCTTGGTACCAAGAAAATGCATTGAAATCTAAGTTCATGGAACCACAATTTCAGATCTTGCATGGTATCTTCGCCTCAAACATCTATCCTAAAAGTACCAACCGTTCGATCTCATAGGGTTCATGATCATGATAGTGTACTCAATAGCCACAGGGATAAAAAGATGTCTCCCGACTCTGATTGTACATCAGTTAGTTTGTGTCATTCATACATCTTGGGATCTTCACCTGCCCTATCCCTAGATTATACACACAGTGTGCAACACCATCGGCTTTCCAACTACCAATGATCCAAAACTTCCCCTCCAAGTCTTCAATAAGAACAACATTAGAAGGATGGACTTGAAGTTCCATAAGTATCCTGAGGATCCAGAGGAAGGCATTCATGAAGAAGCAGCAGGAGGTGAAGGTGATGCTCTCGATGAAGGGTCTGAAATGGCTGGGAATGAACCTTCTGCACCCCATCAGGCTCCGTCCACATCAAAGCCTAGGCATGCGAAAAGGTTTAAGCCGCATCAAGACCGAATTGGAGCAATATAGTGAGATGTCGCCCAGCTAAAAGAGTCTGTGAATACACGACTTACTGTCTTAGAACGCTTGGTAAATAGAGTGTAACAAACGATGCAACAATTGGTTTATATACTCACTTGCCGACCCGACGACACGACACCATCTTCCTCTACTCCATAGTGCTGGTCTCTAGACGCTGTCACATACACCTTACTCTTGTTTCCGCGTATGAGCATTAGTATCTTTTTGGATGCTCTACGTTTCCATCAGTGTATGTGATAACTTAATAACCTGCACAATCTAACAGTTTTTTTTTATGTGTTGTATATGCCCATGGATGGGATAAATACTGATGGTTGGTTTTAGGTGCCCATGAATGGGCTTGGTAAATTTATTTTTAGATAACTGTTATACTGCTGCCAAACTGGGGGAGTATATACATTTTGGATATTTTTGATATGGCTGGTTACAATTCACACATATTTACTGCCATGTTTATATCCCCTATCTTACCTGATCATCGCTTAAATAGTGTGGAATGCACGTAATGTTTTGATCATTATTCTATCTGCTTCTATCACCGCTCTATTTAGTCTGCTATGCATACATAGTTTCTGTAAAGGATGTTTGATTAATCCACTGTTTTAATCATTATACATCTATCTTTTATATATGTATGCTCTCTGAATGTTGGTTCTCCCAAATTGCTTTAACTTCAGTCAATATCAACTACTATACCTTTGCTAATGACTGACAAATAGGGGGAGAACAATTCAAACACCCCAATGGGAAAATTGTATATCCACTTGAATGGTAATGCAGGTGTTAGGGGGAGCAGCTACATAAGATATGAGGAGCAGCTACTAATTGTGTGTATAGTTTCATTAGACATTGTAAAATTATGTAAAATACGTTTACACATGATTTAGGATGTGTTTGTCTAGATGCTGTTCTAGAGTGTTTTAGTATTTTGTCACGTAATTGACAAAGGGGGAGATTAAAAGTGTCTTGGTTTGTCAATTAGTGTGAGTGTTGAGTTAGCAAGACAGAGAAGCTCCATAAGAAGATCAATCAACTGTCTGCCTTAAACGGATGTGTACCCAAACTCACCACAGGTAAATCTAAGCCTCACATCCCATGTCCCAAAACACCAAGTACTTAAAACCCTTAAAATTGATTTGAATATCATAGGGTTTTTGGGTTAGAAAGCTTTTCAAAATATCAAAAAATCTCTAAGTTTTCTACCTCTATCAATTTATCGATAGACTAATCGATATAATCAAGAAGTGCTGTCGATGTCCTCGATGATCAATCGATACCATCGATATGAGGACAAAAGATGTCCATCAACCACATATTCTTCTGGATGGAATTATCGATGTATCGATACCCCTCTCAATATCATCGAAATTTAAAACTCGATTCTATCGAAGTTGACTCGATATAATCAACAGCAGAGAGTTTGTGTCCCTATTTTTCTATAGAAAATCATGAAGACCTTCGATATATCGATGTAATCGATATCCTCAAAATTTAAAAATCGATGATATCGAAAGGTTGTCGATGATATTGGTCTTGGACACTGTTATCCATCAACTTTTTTCTAGGTGGTTTTTATCTTGGAGCGAGGGTCACTCGATAGAATCGATATTCAAATATCGATGACATTGAGGCTAGGTCGATTGCATCTAGAAAGGACATAAACTGTCTATAAGCTTAACTGAAAAATCCTTTGGATTTATCTATGCATCGACATGACTATCGATATCATCGACATTCAAATTTTGATGATATCGAGTGTACCTCGATCATATCTTTGACCTGAAATATTTTAAAGGCATTGTCTCTCTCATTTTCAAACGACGAAATTGAATTTCAAAATCTAATGACATCGATGCAGGTTTCGATCGCCTCGACTAGGTAGTAAAAAGTTTCAAAAGAATATGACATTTGAGTTTGTGTCATCAAGCGGTACATCGATACAATCGACAGTATATGCTCGATGATATCGACCCTGCTCGAAGATATCAAACTCTGTCATAAATATGACCATTTTATATCTGTTGGAACTTTTTGCTTGTATATAGAGAACTTGTCTTTAATTGGTGGCAGAGAAAGAAGAGAGTGCTTTTGAGTGTTTAACCTTAGATCAAATACCCAAAGCCCTTTCTCTCATGAAAGTTCATCCTCCAATTCACCCTCATCATTTACATTCAATAGAATGGATTATGGAATAAACTTCCGCACTCAAGGATCCTCCAGCTGCCATCTTAATGACAAATCATTAAGCTGGGATACCTTGAATGCATAAATGATTAGAATCATTCTATTTCCCTTATAAGAAAACTTTTAATAGAGTAGGATTCCATTACAACCTTGACCTAACCCGTCATCATGCATTGGTACATCTTTTGAGTTATGAATCAAGGAAGCAGAAGATTCATCATCAACAAAGGAGGAGATCTTCGTCAATGAGCTAAAAGGGACTCATCTTCTTATCTGTAAGTTATCAGAGCCCAGAGGACCCTTGTGATCATTCCTTTGTAGGATTAGGTCTAAGGTATTTCTCACCTCTTGCAAGTCATCTAGGAGGCCTCTGGTGGGAGTGTACATGGTGGGTGCATTATGTTGACCTTTGCTCTGTGGAGAGCATAAACGGTTAGGGTCTTGTGGAAGATCCTTGACCAGTGTGTCAAAAAGTAGGTGCTTTGTGTTGACCCTTGCTCGTGAGAGCATAAACAGGAGAGGTTCCTTATGTGGATCCTTGGCCAGTGTGCCTAAAATCGAGTGCTATGTGTTGACCCTTGCTCGTGGGAGCATAAACTGTCAGCTTAAGTATAGATTGTAAAGGTTAAAGGTGAACCTGATTTAAAACCTTGGGTTTGGGGTAAACCGTGTAAAACCTCCTTTGTGAAATCTAGCACACTTAAAGGTTGAGTGCATCTGCCAGGAGTGGAGTAGACAAGTAGTCGAACCATTATCAAAATGATTGTGTTTATGATTGTTGTTAGTGTTTGATTACTTGTGTGATTTCATTAAATGCTTTTATATTTGATCACACCTCACACACAGTTCCATCTATCATAATCTTTGAACTGCATCATGTTTATCATTAAGTTAGTTTTGTGATTGGATCCTCTAATTGGCTTGGAAGCCATTAGAGTTATCTTGAAGAAATCCTGATTTATGCATATCTATTCATGACAAGTTTGATAGGATTTTAAATAAAACATAAAATTTTAATAAAGGTCCTATTCACCCCCCTCTAGGACATATTAACATATTCCTACTTCAACTAAAGCAGTCTTTACAGCAATTTTAGTACCAATGCTATATGATGCAAGGCCTACATGGCCAAATGTCATATGCAAGATGCAACGTAAGCATACTAGTCTTCAGCTGGATCAACATATCAGTACAGTCCATGAGTACCTGTAACCTCTTAGATTTTTGCCAACTTGGAGTTAGACGTCCTTGGGAAATGGGTCTATTATAACACCTTATCAACTTCTCAAAATTCAATCCCAAAGTGTTAAATCCCCTTTTCAACTCATCTCCTTCAAAAATCTCACCTTTCACCACCTTATTATTCAAAATTTTCTAAGTACTTTCACAATAGACACTAATCTTAAAGTTTAAAAGATGAAGAACAATACTTAAACTAAAATTTACTATAAATAGTAAATATATAAATAAAATAGTCTTTTTACCATTAACATTATATAATTTCACTAACTGAATAGGTTATTTGGATAGATCAGCTTTTCCTACCCCAAAATCATATATTGCACGTCAAATAACTCATTCCAATTTGTAAAATATACCCATTTCAAAAACATCGAGTGGCAGGCACCACAGCGGGGTGTGGCGCCACCGTCCTGACCGCGACGCGTTGCCGGTGCACCGGATTTCGGTGGACACTTGTTGCAATTTTCTTCACTTTTTTATCAACTTAAAAAAGTCATATCTCCCTCGTTATAACTTTGATTTAGGTGATTCAAAAGCCAGATTGTAGATTGATAAGTCTAGTTTCATATAAAAATGAGTGAAAAATATAATAAAAATTTTAATATAGTTAAATCTAGGTTGATGTGACAATTATTCAAAAATTATTAGTTTGAACAGCTGCTACTTATAGAATTTTTATAATTTTTCTAGAAAATAAAATCAATTGAAATTTGATGGAGAAAAAGTATACTTGATCATAAACTACTAAAAAAATAATTAAAATAATATACTAACTAAAGGCACCAAAAAGGGGCATAGAACTATCGTAGGACCTTATTCTGTCATAATTAGGGCGGAATTTAGTTAAGTACTAAACTAAATAATTTCTGAATTTAACTTGAACCACTATCTATTCAAATGACAAGACCTAAAACCATTAAAATAGTTAACACGACATTACTTAAAAACCTACGAGCAATCTCAAAACCCAGTTACTCTCAGAAGCACATTAAAACTCCATATCAGGCCTGGACCGTGTGTCGAAAGTCTGATTATCACGAAACTATAAGGTTATGACCGTCTTATTGGGCTTAACAACCATCATGGGAATCGAGCCCAGATAGTGTCCAAAAATGCACAACTTGAGCCCTGAGTGAAGTGTATGAGAAACGTGAATATCTTTAAAAAATGAACCAGAACTTAAGTGAATTGGGCCGTTTGCTTATAGGTGAAATTGAAGACTTCAGATTATTAGATTCTGACCAAACTTCACTTGTGGATCAGGAAAATTTCCCTGCTCTTATCTGTATACTCGTGGCCTTGATCAAGTGACAACGACCATTGATCTGATACAGGTCCTCCACGGTCGATCCACTAATCTGATCGTACTGTAATTATAACCTGGCTTAGATCCATTGTCAGGGAACTTACTCTGTGACATAGATAGGTATGGACCTCTAGATAAGCCCCATTCGTCAGAAAGAGGCGCCCTTTGGATACAAACCAGGTATACTATAGCCATGGGGCCATTTGCATCAGTTTTGGGCCTATATAAAGCCCTTATCTCACCTTACCTCTCTCATATACGAATTTTCTCAAAACCCTAAGGGAGAGAGAGAGAGAGAAGAAGAAGAAGAAGACGAGAAAAGAGGAAGGAGAGAAGAGTGGTTCTGGAGATTGTTGCAGGAATCCTCCCACACAACTCTACGTGCTAGATCGTCATTTTCTTTCACAATCCAACCCTCTTTCGGCTATGATTTTGGTAAAACCCTAAGCCTAATCTTGTTTTAGAAATCCAAATATAGGAATTGATAAAATAGCTAACCTATTTCGTGATTTAGGTAACCATTGTTCTGTAGACAGAAGCATAGGTTTCGAACCAAGTTCAAAATGAGCAATCCGACGAAAGGTGTGGACTATAAACATTTAGGTTATGGTTTTCAAGGCTTTCAATATCAGCTAATGATTTATGTTTGACTTGAGTGCTGCCATATGATCTTAGTTACGACGTTTTTCATGAATTATACATGTTTAAACTATGTTGAATATATATGCATTCTATGTGTTTGTTAAGATGTTTGTATGAGCATGTAAATATGATTTGTGTTTACTATGACTATTAAACTATGATTCATCGTTGTCTTATAAATGTTGACCTCTCTGTGTAAGGATTTGCTAAGATAAGTATTGTAACTAACATAATCTATATATTGGGTAAAAGGGTAGCCTAAGTGTTTGATAAATTGTTTGAATGAGTGTGAAATCCTGATTTGTTCTTGTCATGGCTATTAATCTAGGAGTCATGTTTGTTTTATGTATGATAATCCACTTGTGAAATGATTTGCCATAATATATGCCGTAACTGATTTAGTCTATGTATAAAGTAATGTGTAGTCTAAGTGTTTGATAAAATATCTGAATGAGAAATTTCTTGATGAAATGTATTTAGTAAGGGTGTTGAGATAAGATTCTCAACTACCTTATCAGTATTTATAGTTTCCTTCATGTATTCTAAATTGTTACTACATGATTTATGGATGAAATGCATATGTATAATAACATGTTCAATGTGTTTGTTAAAATGCTTAAATGAGATTCATATTTGAATTGTTTATTAAATGATGTTATGACTATCACATATGAATACCTATTGTATTTGAGTATGATTAGAACTAATACGTAGTCTAAGCAATCGGTAATGGTTCCTGATTAAGTGGCTGAACTAGTCTCGCCACATTGGATAAGATCGACGAATCCGAGTCATACGGTAATTGTCGACAGTGGTTAGGCCACGTGGAGTGCTTATGCACTCTATATTGATTATTTCAGTGTGCGCTCGTATCAATCGAACTTATCAAATACTCGATTAACCTATTGTGTGTTTACCATGTATGGATGCTACTGCTTAAATTTAAGGTACCACTTACCAATGTAAAATCTATCTCAACCATGGTACCACGATTCTCAAAGACTCATGAGTCGGGTATGGCGGTATAGGACATCGTGGTCGAGCTGTCGGCCTATGATGGGGTGACGAGCCTCCCAGTAGTGACCAGTGAGCAACCGAAACTAGTGAGCTAAATAGGGTGGTATGGGACACTGTATTCGACTTGTCGGCATACGTTCAGGTGACGAGCCTCCCATAGTGACCTCGAGTATAAAATAGGCCTACGTTGATGGTGATGATCCTCTCCATAGTGACCTCGAGTGTAAACTCATGAACTTACCTATCCACTGCTTTCATCAAGGGTGATGCCCTACAACTTACCTATCGTATGTGATTAACTAGGATTGACGACCTTATATGGATCCTTATTTGGGTAAATGATATAAAGGGAGGTACCTTAGCTTCCTGAATCTGCTATGTGAATAAACCTAATTAATTACTGGGCTAACACGACCATACACCACATTGCATGTGCTTTAGCAAGGAAGCGCACGACTAAGGAGTTTGCCATGAGCGACCGTGAGATGAAGTTGCTAAGGGAGTGCTGGCGAGGGCATGCATCATTTCCACATATCATCCCTGCATTAATAAGAGTAGCTAGGATTTTTTGATGTATTGCTTTATCATTACTGCTTAACTAAATTAATAACATGTTAACCTTTGCTTTATAGTTGTGCTAAATTAGCTACTCATTCCTAATTGGAATGGTATTTTAAAACGCCAACCAGACCTTGATTTACATGCAGGTTCTGGCGAGGCTTACATGATGGAGCCAGATTTCATAGATGAGGAGGAGGTGTTCTCCTACGTGTAGCCCTCAGGCGAGTCTATGTATACCTAGAGCCGCATTGTCGGGATTACAAGGAATATATGGATTAGTCGTACATTCACATTTTTTTATTTTATATATTTTGAAACAAAGTATGTATATATTCAGCCCGGTAACACATTCATACTCGGGAGGTTATGAAACACGTATATACTCTATATATTTATCTCAGTCTTCCGCTTACTTAATAATATTAACTCTGGAGTATGATATGCTGATTTAGTATAATCCCTCTCATGTTTAATACACTAATATTGATAACATTTAAACATCGTCATCCATAATGCATAAAGTGATGTGATGGATCTCGGGAGTAGAGTTTTGTTCAACCCCCAAAATTCATGGCATTACAGTACCATCAGTCGTACCAAGACTATGCGATGCAAGGCCTACATGGTTAAATATCATATGCAAGATGCAATGCAAGCATACCAGTCCTCTGCTAGATCCACATATCAGTATAGTTCCTCTCTGTGATATCATCAGGGTCTAGTGTACTCCACATTGACTACCCCTCCCCCAGGCGCGTAGCCAAGTGAGTGTAAGAGACCTACTACCCGCCTGGCCAGTAGTTAGCTAATGTCTACTCGGCTTGTCAGTAGCGGACCATTCCTCGAGCTAGTTAAACTCAACCTATCTATGCCCTTTTCACCTGGGTGAGTAAGGTCACACCCCCTTCTAACCAACCATAACACAGTGGGAGGGGTGACTTACTGGTATCTGACCCTCAGGCACTGTTACTTCCACTTGGTCTCGATGTTGGAGCATCCTCTTGGTACTATAACGGTTCTGAGACTTTCACCCAAGGACATCCAAAGTGCCCACAATGCTAGAACCAAATATTTTTAGTATCCAATCCTACCATCCATGATATGCCTGTGGAAGCCACAACCCTCATGTTGCTAAGGTGTACAGTGATCATGTCACACAAATGCGAGATGCATGAGTTATATTATCCTGTCATGCAGAAATCTTGCGCGTACTGCGGGCTCATGTGGGGCAACTCCATCTCTTAGGGAGTCCCAAACACAACCAACCCAATGACACATGTTATGATCAATCACTCCTCATAACAAGCATGCAAATGATGCGTATTGGCATGTATTATGATGTTCTACTAGGCATATCTAACGGTGATGTTGTACTCTCCTATAATCAATCGATGGCCTAAATGACATACTTATATCAAGGATGAGCCTAAGTAGAAAGAGTCAGTTTCCTCACCCTCTCTATCACATAGTAACTAGGCTTCCTTTGGGGACCAATAAGCACAAGATGGGCTTTATGGTTTGGATAAATCTACAAGATATGGTGGAAGCACTATCAATAATGGGGGCCCAATAGTTTGGGTTAGCCCACTAAGAGAGGATGAGAATGGCCCTAACAATGGGCCTAGGGAGGTTTACAACGTGGACATTTAACCACCATTACCTCCTAGAGTGCAGTCCACTATAGAAACTATCTCACAATGGGGCTCATGGACCTTAAAACTAGCTAGAAAATGAATGGGCAGCATACATATTACTTCATTCATCATGGTTGGATTTTTGGGTCCACCATAAACCTCATTCATCCTAGTAGGCCTCTTGGGACAGCCCATATAATCAACAAAATAGATGGGCTGCATATACAACACATATATTATAATTGGCCTCAGAGGGCAACCCATATAATCCAGTAAAATAGATGGGCATCACGCATATCACATTTAATAAGGAGGGCTCTAATGGCTACACGTCCAGCCCATCTAGACTTGCTAGACGTCCAAAAATCTGGACAACATGGTTCTAATTTATACAGATGGAAGTTGGGCCTTACAAGGCACTAATGGGGCCCATGATCTCAAAAAAATAGATGCATTGTGGGTGTATGCATTACACCTTCAGTCTGGTGGGCCTCATAACTTTATAATAAACAACTATATGCAATAATACAGGACCCTTGTTGGACGACCATCTCACCTAGCTTTCTTGGCCTGTTAGGCATCCAACAGATGTATAATTGGGTGAAATACACAACTCTTAGTGCCCCATATATATTTTAGTGGGCCCCACCAGATGAATGGCATGATTACAACATAAATATTAGGGTGGGCCTGCTGCTAGCCATCCAGTCCAGCAGCATCCCAACCCTGCTAGACGGTCTAAGAGGCCTGGACGGCCTAGATAATACATGAGCAAGGTGGGCCCCACCTATAGACATCCCACCATGTAACGCCCATGAAAAATCCATAATTGGACTCGAGTACCAACTCGACCCGAAATTGCGTAGAATTAATTTCTATGGAAATTAAGCGTAAGTTAGCTAGCGCAACGTTAGAATAGCTGGGAAATAGTCCCTGATCACTTTAAATACGTTCTACAAGACCCAAATCGAGTAGAACAAACGACTCTAAAATACTCTATAACCTCGGATCAAACTCTAAGCAGGTTTGGTCTCTGGACCGCTTTGAACTTTTGTATTGGATCTAGACCGCACGTCGAAGGTCCGATACTTCCTATCTTAGACCGTTAGGACCGCCTTGTTGGACTTGATACTCATTTCAAAAATCAAGTCCAACCGACAATCGCAGGCTATTTCATTGATCCCGGACTGAAGAGAGTGCGAATAGGGACAGAATTGAAATTTTAAATTCAAATCTGGCACACGACTTGACGTGTCAGTATTAAGCGTTCTGACCGTCAGAATTCATCCAGATTACTCCCTCGGATCAGGAAAAATTTCTATTTTATATCATGAGACTTTCAGCCCTGATCTACGTGCGGTGACCGCTGAACTGAAACTGGTCCGCCACGTGCGATCTGCGAACCCTGCCAGACTGAAAACTTAATATGTACTATATCTGGTACGCATGAGCTTAAGTCCGATCGCATTCAACCAGCGGACCACCAGAAAGTATCTTTTGGACCGAAACAGTCCCGAAATGGGTATGCAATAAGTAAACTTCGTTCCGGAGCCTGTTTCTGGCATTTTTAAGCTTATAAAAGGGGTTGAAACCCTCATTCCTCTCTCCCATCCGAAAATTGCAAAACCTAGATTTGGGGAGAGAGAAAAGGAGAGAGTTTGAGAGAGAAAGTGGGAGGATTTTTCCCGCTTCCGTGCCGCTACTTCCACGTGCTACAGCAACACTTCCTGGTCATCTGGCCGGTGATTTCTCCACTTTACCAGGTATAAAATAACCCTAGAACTTGCTGATTTAGGGTTTACTTAGATTCATAGCGTGTTAGCTAACGTAACTTGTAAAATAGGTTCTCCTACTGCCGTAGATGAAGCGTACACGCTCCGTTCAAAATCACGCATCCGTAAGACATAAGGTGAGGATTTTAGACGCTTTGATTGACGGTTTACAACGCTTTCAATGTCGTTTAATAGTAGATTATCGACGGCATCGCCGTTTGACATGTACAACATGCTCTCCGTTTCCCGTTTCGTAAATTAACGAAGAATATGAGATTTAGGGCATTTTAGTCATTTGTAGGAAGTACAGATTATGTTCATATTTTTCTGACGTGATTGACATGGTTTGTTGTCGCATTAGGAAGTTAGGAATGCGTGCAAAATTAGTTTGGTGAAGAGATTCGCCTAATTGCGCACTTTGGGTCGACATACTATATGTAGACTTAAGTGTGTAGTGTATGTGTTTGTATAAATGTTTGTATTAGTATGTATTGAATTAAATGATGTTATGAGATAGTTTGAGGTTGATTTCTCAATTAATATGTTGATCTAAACGATTTCCTATATGTTGACTATATGCATGGTTTCATTACATGCATGGAATGTATGTGTTTGTATAAATGTTTGTATTAGTATGTATTGAATTACATGATGTTATGAGATAGTTTGAGGTTGATTTCTCAATTAATATGTTGATCTAAATGATTTCCTATATGTTGACTATATGCATGATTTCATTACATGCATGGAATGTATGTGCTTGAAGATTTTCTTAAGTTGAATGTTATAACATGTGTTAACATGCTCACATGATTGTATTTTAATTCCAATACTCTTACATAAATTGTTGATGTAATTCCATAAGTGTTTGGGACTAGACTAGTCCAGGCAGTCGGTAACGAAGTGAATTCGTGGCTGACTGGTCATAGCCACGAATGACGCGTCGATGAACGCGATTCGTGTTTGGAGTTGGCGGCAGTGATTAGGCCACGCGAAGTGTTTTACGCACTTCATGTCGTTCGACTGGAGATGCGATCGCGCTAGTCGAGCCCGTCAAGTAACCCGACTGGCCGATGTATGTTCACCTTGTATGAGTCATAACTGCTTGAACTTAGGGTACTGAACTTACCATTGTAAACCCTGTTAACCATGGCACCTTGATCCATGAAGACTCATGAGCCGGGCATGGTGGTATGGGACACCTTGGTCGAGCTGTCGGCCTACGCTGGGGCCACAAACCTCCCCGTAGTGACCAGTGAGCACCTAGACTCGTGAGCAGATTATGGTGGTATGGGACACTATATTCTAGCTGTCGGCCTACACTGATCAGCCGACGAGTCCTTTGTAGTGACCGCGAGCGTATTCTGAGTCCACGGGAGGCGACGACCCTTCCGTTGCAGTAGAGTACAGTAGGCCTGTATTGATAAGGTGATGGGGGAGCAGTGCAACGAGTGCGAGCAACAGCCCTGGCAGCCCTTGCAGTGACCTACGAAATATACATCGTATGAGATTACTAGGAGTGACGATCCTAAACAGGATCTGTGTTGGGATTGATACAAGGGAAGTACCTTAGTTTCCTAATCCTGCTGTTTGAATGGACTAATAACAACTTGAAAATCATATCACCATGCCATTGCATGTGCCTGGAAGATTTGGAGCACTTGAGGGTCGATTGCATGCCGCGGTCGTAAGATGTTACCGTATGAGGGAGATCGTCGGTGAGGGCATACATCACGTCATGTCATCTTGCATTAACAACAGTATTAGGATTGTCTGATTAATTGCTTTACTATTATCGCATGATTGAATTGTAAACATGCTAATCTTTGCTCTATGATTCCACTGAGTTGATCACTCACTCCCACGTTACGGGATGGTGTTTGCAACACCCACCAAACCCTGTTGTAGATGTAGGTGAGGCTGAGATCCAGGAGGCAGAGCCAGACTTTGACGAGGACCAGGACGAGTTCTTATACATGCAGTATCACGACGGCTTTGTGTAGGCGGCCTGGATCGATGGGATTTCAGTGGGACCATTTTGGATATTTATTTTGTTCATGTATATGTATATGAGACTCAGAGATGTAGTCATACTTTGGAGACAGATGAGATTTACTTTGTTTTTCCATACAGTGATATATATATTGTTTAGTCTTCCGCTTGCTTTTATCACTGGATCTGAAGTATGAATTGCAGTTTTGGTATACTTTTACTCATGTGAATGCTTTAAATCAGACAACA
This sequence comes from Magnolia kwangsiensis, assembly GCA_037074715.1. Taxonomy (NCBI): domain Eukaryota; kingdom Viridiplantae; phylum Streptophyta; class Magnoliopsida; order Magnoliales; family Magnoliaceae; genus Magnolia; species Magnolia kwangsiensis. The sequence continues at coordinate 102,712,184 of CM073576.1, read as the reverse complement.
TTGAATCATAATCATTTTTGTTGCATAAGTGACGGTCTGGAACTCGAGAGTTGAGTTTATACACGACCCCCGATTTTCAGGGTGTTACACACCATAAGGTGGGCCACATCCAATGGACCATGAAATTGGAGAATAACGAGGATACAACACAACATCAAGGTGGGATTGTGGCCATAAACAGCCAGCCCCTACTGGACATTGGGCCTGCCTGGGCGTCCAACAGATGGGCAGCTGCCTTGATTGTGGCATCCCATAGATGGATAGCCTAGATGCTACACATATACCTGAGGTGGGTCTCAGTTAGGTAGGCCACAAATGAGGTGAATGAGGAAGATAAACAACTACCGGACAATCAGTCCAGTAGCGTCCTGGCCCAGTTTGGGCATTGGACCTGTCTTTGGATTGCGCCCATGGCCTGCCTAATCATGCGGAAAAATGGATGGATGATGTCCATCACTAAGTACACAGCAAGGTGGGGTCCACGTGAGTGGCCCACCAGTTTTTAATCAAGTTGATATTTATTTATCACCTAACGTCCAAGCCTACTGGATGATGCCAGCATACTGGATCATCTACACATGGCTAGAAGGTGTGGAAATGAACATACATCAAAGTGGGGTTCTCACACCAGTGAGCCACCCCACTCCCATCAAATAATCAAACTGAAATGACGATAGTACTCCATCCAAATGGTCAACAACATGGGCTTGAAAACTGGACATCAACATGCTGCTACATAATGTAGCCCATAAGTTGATGGATGAGTGGATATAGATCCTATGCATCAAGGTAAGGCCCTCCTAGATGGGCCACACACATTAGACCAAGCCCCTCTTTATGTCTTTCCTTGCATGCAAAATAGGACAACAATGTGGGCCAACTTGCATCCAGATTTATGGACAATAGGGCTGCCCCACCCTCCTGGACGGTTTGGATGTTCTGTGCACATCAGGTGGGCCACACATCATGGGAAAAGATGAAGAGGAGAGAGAAAGAGATAGAGAGGAGAAGAACGGCTAAAGGAGGGGCTTCGCCACTATGAGCCCCTTAAGATAATCAAAATAAACATGCAAGCCAAGGTAGGCCATTGGCCACACTTAGAGGTCAAGATAGGATCACCACCATTGATTGATGGATCCCACTTGCCTCATGCAATAAAATAAGAAGATATAGTCCTACAATACACCCACCTCTCTTACTTCTTATTCGCTTGTATGGTCAAGCTTCTATGGAGCTCCTTTAATGGTGGAGATGGGTTTTAGAGGGTTGGATTAGAAGCGATCTAACTAGAAAGGGGTTGGAGGGATGGGTCTCTCATGGACGTCCAAAGGCTCTCTTACTAGCAAATGAGGGAGAGGGAGAGGTATATAAGAGGAATGATGGGTTTGTAAGTTGATAATTGCTTGTGTAAGAGGGCATGGCATGCTTGTCATTATGACTAGCAAGCATGAGGAGAGCTAGGGTGATGTCAACCTAGGCTAGGTAGCCTAGGATGATGTCATCCTCATGATGGCTTGTTAGAGAGTCTACTTTAACTAGAATGTTGTGGCCCTGCAACGCATAGTCTATGGCCAAGATTATGCGCAAGCCATTTCTCATAGTCTAGTCGTCGCATTGGAGCACAAGACGCAGCGTTAGACAGTGGCGACGGCGCGGTCGCAATGGTATAGGTTTCACTTTGAGTCGACTCGGGTTTATAGGATGCGTTTTAAGGTCGCACACAAATGCTGTCTACAAGTCACGGGTTACCAAAACTTGACGGGGAGGATCGCAGGATCCTAAGGAATGACTAGATACTAGGAAATGGGCCTGACAGCTCTCCCCTCTTAATAAAAATTTTATCCTCAAAATTTACACTATCACATAGAACAAAAGGAAGGAGGAAACATGACATCATGCATATATATCAAAGTACAATACAAGGTACAATTAATCAATAAAAAGATGGGGATATTGCTCTCGAATCTCAGCCTTGCACTCTCAAGACGCCTCATCAATACTATGGTGACCTCATTGCACTTTTATAAGTGTTATGGCAGATAGATTCTTTATTTTGTCAAATTTTGTGGTGCCAATATATATATATATATATATATATATATATATATATATATATATATATATATATATATATATATATATGTTCAAGGCACTACATCAAATGCTTCAAGTTGAGAATAAAGCTCTACTTCAAGACATGCATAGTCAAGTATTAACTTCAAAGATTAGAGTCTTTCAAGAGCTACATCAAAAGATAAGTTCTTACTCAAGACTCAAGCATAGTTCAAGTCTCAAGATAGTGTACAACTCAAGATGAAGTTTTCAAGTTCTAGAAGATCTCAAGTTCAAGCTACATCAAGTGTAGAGATCTCAAGCTTCATAATCTTCAAAGGTCAATCATCTTCTAAAGAAATGAAGTCTCAATGTTCATACATCAATTTCGAGGTATGATTGACCTTAGATTGACCTTAGGGTATGTCATTTTGTATACATAAGTCAAATTGTATCACTTTGTAAGTGTTTGGTCTGTTTTAAGACTAGTCCTGGACTTTTTTTGATTAGTCCTAACATTGACTCGACTAGTGTAAGAAATTTCAGGACTAGTCCTAAGTTTTTTGTAATTTTTAAAATTTTTTTGTTCATCTACGACCAGTCCTAGAGACTGCTCGATTGGTCGTGTGAATAGTACACGACTCGTTCAAGACCAGTCTTGCAGCTACAACTCAAACTCCAGTGACTAAATCAGACTGCCTTCCACCAGTCGTGAGCATGTCACGATCGATCGTGGACGGCCTTCAACCGGTCCTGAAAATTCTTCGACTAGTCATGGAAAGGTATTATCCGATCGCGCTCAAAACTTCAAAAATCTGTTTCTCCTTCGACTAGTCGTAGTGTTCACAGGACCAGTCGTAGATGAGTTTTCACAATTATAAATAGGTGACGAATTTCAGAGTTTGATAATCCAATTCAAGAAAAATCAAGGCATCACTTTGAGAGATAAGTTAGTTTTTTTTTAAGCAACATTGTGCATATTTAATATCCTCTTTTGTTAGCTTTGTCGATTTGATTTTGTTTCTATACTCCAATCTGATTTGAAAGAGGAATTGTTGAATTCCTTCTTCTTGGAATCAAAATCAAATAGAGCTAGCCCAACTGGTTTAATTTAAAATCAATTAGAACCTATAACTATTTTTAAGTGAGTATTGGACATTGAACTTTTATATTCGAACTTCTACTCCGACTTGGTTGCTACGGGATGCAACAAAAGGAGAAATCCAGGTATTTTACATTAATGTAAATTTCCTTCTTTCGGTTTTATTTGAGGTTTAGCCAGAAAAAATTCAATCTATTGGTTATCTAAGGGAAGCTAGAAAACTCAGAAGTGGAGTTTTTTAATTGTGTAAGCCCACTTAAAGACACAATGGTGAGGGTTTTAGGTGAACTTGAGAAAAACCTATTTTCATAGTAAACACTAATATCCACTGTGTGAGGATATTAGGAGTGGAGTAGCAAGCTGTGTGGCTGTTGTTTAATAATTGGTGAACACACAGGCGAACCACTATAACTCTTTGTATTTTTGTGGATGTGTGATTTATTTTTCATATCCTTTATCATTCAAAATTGTGGGATGTATGTGTGGATGTGAATGTTGTAAAATTTACATTTCAAGCATTGTGGGGAATGTTGTAATAATTTAGATTTAAATTCTTACAATTCATTTCTTTTTATTTTTCTCTTCATTTTGACAATTTGATACTCATCGTTCTAGTAAGGTTGTCCTGTCATAAACCCTTGGTTTTTATGGTATGAGGTTGTCCTTAGAACAACATTTGTATTAACCTCTCAATACTTGATTATTGAGGCTGCTTTACATTTCAACAGTATGAATTACTTTCCATTATTTGGCTATCATATTATTTAATTCTGCTATTTTTTTTAAAAAAATTTGGCATAGTCCTATTCACACCCCCCCCCCCCCCCCCCCCATAAGACATATAGCTTGGCCTTTTCAAGTGGTATCAGAGCCTAATAGCTCGTTCTAATTTTATTTTTTTTGGATTTATTTCCCGAGCTAATCGATCTAAGCTATTTTTAAGAAGTCAAATTTTGATAGCCTTTCAGTCATTAGGCCTCCACCTTATAATGACACAAATTATGCTTATTGGAAAGCCAGGATGAGGATTTTTCTTAAATCCATGGATGAGAGTGTGTGACTAGCCACAGTGAATGAATGGACCCCTCCTACCGCTAAAGTAACTAGAATTGATGGATCCAAATCTATGAGAATTACACCTTATTTCTCTTGGACCACACTTTAGAAAACTAAAAGTAGTGCATATGCAAAAGTACTAAATGCATTCACTTGCGCACTATCACCAGATGAATTCAAAAGAATTATATCCTGTGATTCTGCAAAGCAAGCCTAGGATATTTTAGAAATGACACGCAAGGGAACATCAATTGTCGAGAAATCTAAAATTCAAATCCTCACAACCAAATTTGAGGAAATATGTATGAAAGAAAATGAAATGTTCATGGACTTCTATACAATATTAAATGACATTGTAAACTCTATGTGTGGTCTTGGTGATAAAATCCCAGAACGTAAAATTTGTGCAAAAATACTACTCGCACTTCCTAAACAACTGAATTCGAAGGTTACTGCAATCCAGGAACTTCGTGATACAGACAATATGAGGGTAGAGGAAATAGTTGTCTCTTTGCAAACTTATGAGTTAGCTTTTAAAGCTTCAAAAGGTAAATCTATTGTCCTTAAACCTTCTAAAAATAGTTTTCAGGAAAATAATAACAATTCTAATTTAGAAAACTCTGAAGATGATATGGCCCTTTTAATGAAAAGTTTTATAAAATTTTCAGAAGTAAAAAGAGGGTTGATTTTCACAAATCAAATGATAAGAAGAAATCTAAACCTAAAACTAGAAAATCATTAAAAGACAGTTAGCGTTACAACTGTTATGAATATGGGCATTTAACAAACAAGTGTCCTAAAAAGGACAAACCCAAAAAGAAGGGTATGTTGGCTACTTGGGATGAATCCTCTAATTCTGAAGCCTCTTTTGAATCAGAAGATTCTGAAATCGAGTCGGGCAGTGAAGTTAAAGCCCTTATGACTCTAGCCAAGTTCACTTTTTCAGATAATGATTTAGCTAGTGAAGAAAATCTGAATAATGATTGTGAAAATGAAGATGATCTTCAAGATGCTTACAATGCCCTATACAAGGAAAGTTGTAAAATTGCTATGAAACTTAAACTTCAAAAAGAAAAAATTTCAAAGCTTAAAGAAAATTTTGAGCCTCTTGTTTTAGAAAAATCCCATATTTCAAATTATTTTGAAAAGACTAAATGTGATTTAGAATTCAAAACCTCCCTGATTGAAAGTCTTAAATCTAAAAATGAAAAACTTAAACTTGAAGTCTCTTCACTTTTTAGTTTAAAGGATACATGGACGTATGCCCAAGGAGATCCAAAGTTAGAAAAACTTTTATCTAGATCAAGAAAATGTGGCAACTGATCTGGTTTGGGTTACAATAGAAACATTCCTCCTAAATAGAAGAATACTCCTCCCAAGTTTGTAAAAGGAGAGACCTCAAACTCAAAAGGGAAAAGTAAAAATCAATTTTTTTCTAAAAATACTAAAAGTTTTCAAAAACCTAAAAGTAACTATATCAACTATAAAAATCAAAACCAAAACATTTTAGTTAAAAAAATAGTTAATTTACTCAAGGATATTTTAAAATCTAACTTAGTAGGTCACTCTTATAACAACTACAAACAAAAGAAGACCAAGTATACTCCTAAACCCAAAACAGTTATGAAATAGGTCCCTAAGGTTACCTGCTTGGTTGCGCACATGACTTTCAAAGCTATAAGCCATTCAAAGTGATACCTAGACAGCGGATGCTCAAGACATATGACTGGTGATAAAGGTCTATTCATCGATCTCAAAGACATGGCTGATGGTTCAGTCACATTTGGTGATGGCAGCAACTGCAAGATTATGGGCCAAGGTATGGTTCAACTCTATAACCTCCCTTTATTTAAAAATGTTTTATACATTGAAGGGTTAAAACACAATCTGTTAAGCATATCTCAAATATACGATAACAATCATAGCGTAAATTTCTCTAACCAAGGTTGTGAAATTCTAAATAATAAGGGTTCAGTAATATTGACTGGTCATAAAACTTCTGAAAACTGCTATATTGTTAGTGAATCCAGCTCATCCAGTCAATCGTGTTACATGATCCATACAAATGAGAATGATTTGTGGTATAAACGTCTTAAACATGTACATTACCATAACTTGTATAGATTGAGCAAAAGAAAACTGATAAGAAGTCTACCTAAATTATAAAAAGTAAACAAAATATGTGGCGAATGCCAGATTGACAAGCAAACAAGGAACGCTCACAAAAAGGTGAACTCCAACGCCACATCAAGACTAGATTGGTAAGCAATTGTAAATTTTAATAAAAACTATAACTTAAGCTAATGGGAAGATGGAAAGCTCAAGGGGAAGAATCATCACCTTATAGTTAGATTGCCTACCAGCATGGCTAGGGGACGTGTGTTCCCTTATAATCAAGTCCTATAATGAATTAGGAAATTACATGGTTAGATTGAGTTCTACACACTATTTATGGTTGAGATTATAACCTAGCGTTTGGATTATTTATCTTAGGGTCTTAATGTAAGATTAGGGTTTTCATCTTAGGGTTTAGTCTTAAACTTAGATTTCGAGATTTGAATGCTAATTCATGTAAAATTAATTAGCATGATAATTTATAACTATAGTGTAATTATTAATATTAATGATAGAATTACTATTAGTTAATCATGGCAATAATAATCATTTTAATGGTAGAAATCAGTATACTACTACTACCAATAATGTTATCTAAGAACGGTGAGTAAAATCCTAATAAGGAAAGTTATGGTTTTATCTATACTAACCAATATGAGTAATCTATTAGTGGCAAATCATATCTATAATAAAATTTACCATGATAATAGTAATAAGGATTGTAAATATAGATCCTTCTAGTTTGGTGTACCATTAATTGTCATATAAACTTACTAATTACAAAATCATTATTGCCATTAGTGTTATGATTTATATTAGCTAACTTGATAATAAAAATCATTAGGATGGAAATTAATAATTAGAATTACCATTGATGACAGTAATAACAACAGTGAATATGATTGAATAGGATGGTTTACCTAACTTAAGCCAGATCCGAGTGAGTTAACTCGATTAGACTCGGCAAGTTTTAGCTGAGTCGACTCGGTGGTGAGTCGTTCTAACTTGACCTCTCCCTTTATCTCTTTCCTTCTCTTTCTCCTTTTCCTGGACTAAATCAGTAGTGTACTTGGTTGCACTGATTCCCAAACACATCAGCGGGTTGGCTTGACAGAACTAGTGAGGAATGCAACATCTTCCTCCTTTCTTCTTCTTCTTTCTGCTTTTCTTTTCTCTTCCTCAAGCTTATACACTTATTAGAGTTCCTGGACTAAACCAGAACCCAACTCAGGCCGAACTCTGCATTTCAGCCTGAGTCGTGACCGTGACTCGGCCTGTTCGAAGCTGAATCAACGATGCAACAACCCTTCCTCTCTCTCCTTCTCATTCTCCTTCCCTATCTCTCTTATCTTTCTTCTCCTCACTAATTCAGCCAGAAGAACGGTTTAGATTTGATCAGACCCAACATAGCTCGGACCCAACTCAGTCCAGCCCAGACTGAGCATGGCCGCAACTCGATGGCAGGTGCAGCACAGTCCCCACCAGTACATCTTCTTTCTATTTTCTTTCTTCTCCCAATTCTTTCTCTCCCTCACTCTCTTCTACAACGTCCTGCAATCCCCTGGACCGAGACAGATTCAAGATTTGGTGGTGTGGATCAAAGTGTGGTAGAGAGTGAATGACGAGGAGGAAGACAGGCGACAATGACAGATCTCTTCCCAATGCTCCATTCTTCAATTCGAAGACATTGAAGGGTTCCTAGGGGTCCAATAGAGATCGTGGATGCAGAAAAGTGAAGGTTTCAGGGAGTTTACTCGATGGGTTCAAAGGGAAAAAAAAAGTTGTTTTCTTGGGTTGCTGCACGAATGGTGTTAGGGTTTGTTTAAGCTCGATCCCAGCCCATCTTATGATGTTTCTGGCCCTACCTAGTCCGTTGGATTGAACCCAAATGGTCAGGATTCATTCTATTTGAAACCACCTTGAGTACAAATAGTAAAACTGAAACCGCTTGTGGTTTCTCTTTAATGTGGGTAGAAAACCCTAGGGCAGTTATGATATGTTCAAATGAAGGGCTGAGAATGGAGGATGTAAGGGCACGTTAATTGCCCTGCTGGCGTGAGGGTAGTTTTCATTTTTGAAAACTTTATTTTTATAGGACTCTTTTGCAGTAATGATCGTGTGCAGGAACGTGCATGATAACTCATAAGGGAGACTTAGTTTTGGTCTCCCGAAGATGCTCCATCGGATGGATGGTTCAGATCATGGAATTGGGCCTCGCTAGTTGGCCACTATCGCAACAAACGGACGACATCATTTCATTGGTAAAATGCAGAGAGAGAGAGAGATGTCTCTACATTTTAAGTAAAATGCGGGTCAGCCCACTGCTGACTAAACTGACACAACCAGTGCACTGCGGGTACAGGTACACCAAGTGCACTCGCACCTCATGTGGGGCCCACCGTGCTGTTTGGGAGAAATCCACACCATCCATTCTATATGGTGGGTCCTGCCATAGCTCTTTAACAAAGGTCCGTGATCTAGGTGGGCCATACAGGATCCTAGGTCTAATGGTGGATTCTCGTCGATCTAATGGTTGAATTGATCCGAAATTGAACGTCAATGGCTACAATGGTCCTCAGAGTTTATCAGATAATTGGGTCCACCTTTATTTTGATCTTAAGACATTAATTGTTGTTATTAGAATAAGTTTTAATATTTCTTCTTCTTATTATTATTATTATTATTTCCATGTGTGTTCACTGTTAATCATGTTGTGGGTCCCACTCCATAAGACTACCTATCTCATGATTTTACATTATTATTATTCTTATTATTACGGTCCTTGTAGATTTTATTCTACTCTTCCTTAAGCTATTTACATGGGTCCCATCTTAATCAGCACCATCTATGTACTCACTTAGCCTTGTAGGGCGTTGATCATAATTAAAATCATTTTAATTTATGAGTGGGCCATACTTGTGATCTTACAGATAACTAATGATTCCTGCTAATCCGATGCTCAGATCATCTTCAGGTCTTACCCTCAGGGTTTCTAGTGCCTCTTAGTTGGACTTAAAAGGAATCTAATGGCCTCTACTACAATCAAATGGTTGGATTTATCTAATTATGTAGTGGATTTCAACATTAAGTGACATAACCTAGAGGACCTAGCTGTCACGCCCCAAACTCGAAAACCGAGCTCACAAAATTCCCGATCACCGAAGCCGGCACCGACAGCCTCCGTAGAACCCCATTCTCAGCTCCTAGCTCCCATTCGCCAGGTTCCGATCCTGGGATGCTACGAGGAAGATTTTAAATATCAGTTTGATTCGTAATAAGCGTAACCAAAGGCATAACCCACAAACAACAACCAAGAACTCCATTACATTTCCACTATGATCAAAAACTTTACAAGTACAATGAGCATAAAGGGAAATACAAAGGTAAACAAAAACTCCAAAATGCTCTGTAACGTGCTTCTGCCTCAGCGCTGCTGCGAACCAACGTCACCTGTACGCAACGGTCGTGCATAAGCTTACAGAAAACTTAGAGGGTGGTGAAAGTGTGTGCGCAAGGTAGTAATATGAACATGCAATGTCTGAGTAAAGAGGAATATGCAGATGGATCTATAAAATCATGAGCCGTACCAAGGCTATACAATGCAAGACATGAATGGTATCGGCCATCCCAAGGCCATGCGATGTGCAATGCAACTCAATTATACAGATCCTCATCTATGTCCACACATCAATACAGCTCAAATATGGAATGTTACCGGGGTCTAGTACACTCTAAACCAAATTGCCGCCACATCGCGCGCAATGAGGTAAGTGGAAGAGACCTCACTATCCGTCTGCCAATATCGGGCGTGACTCATAGATAACGGACCCATTCCTCCAGCTGGTCAAACTCAGCCTAGCATTGCCCCTTACCCTCGGGCGGGTAAGGTCGCACCCCCTTCCAACCGACCACGACATAGTGGAGAGCGTAACCGTCTGGTAATCGGCACTCAACGCTCATCTACCCACTCGGTCTAGACGTTGGAGCAACCTCTTGGTACCATAAGAGTTTAAGAACTTTCACCCAGGGATATCTATAGTACCCCATGTAGAACAAGATTTCCAGTATCCAATCCTGCCAACCACGATGCGTCTGCGGAGGCCACGGCCCTGATATCGCTAGGACGTATAATAACCATGTCACACAAATGCGAAATGCATGATTCATGCTATCCAGTCATGCAATAGATCCTGCGCATATCGTGCGCACATGTAGGGTAACACCGCCTAACCGGGAGCCCATAAACAACCTGCCCGAAGGCATATGCTATGATCAGTCAATCCTCATATCAAGCATACATATGATGCGTATGATCATGGGTCATGAAACTGTACTAAACATGTAATGAGTGATGAACCACCCTTACGACGCAGATGGGCCTAGACGGCCGAAACACAGTAAGTACGACCCAGTAATGGGCCCTAAGGAGAGTCGTAATGTGGACATCCAACCAACATTACACTCGCAATGTGGACGTCAAACCAACATTGCTCCCAAGGCATGATCTTTGTAAACATTGGTACTTAGTCTGTAATGGATTTACACATTACAATGGACCGTAGGTTCTTCCCATTGGACCTTACATATATATCAAATGGGCCATATCTTATGGGCCTTCTATTCATCAGATGGGCCACATAAATGGGTCATACTAATGGGTCTTATGTGCATTGTAATGGGTCAAAATTCGAGGGCCTTGGATTGCATCAAATGAGCTTAGTCTCATGCATCTAATGTGTGACCAATGGGCCACACCAATTGGGCCCCACATGTAGATCAAGTGGGCCTCAACCCATAGACCTAACATGAGTTCAATGGGCCTAAACCCCTAGGCCTTATGGTACATTAAATGGGCCTAAACCCATAGGCCTTATATGCATATCAAAGTGGGCCTAAACCCCTAGGCCTTATATCCATCAAATGGGCCTCATCCATAGGCCTTTCATGAATCAGATGGGCCTGACCCATGAGCTTGCATGCATATCAGAGTGGGCCTAAACCCCTAGGCCTTATATGAGTCAAATGGGCATACTTTTATGGGCTTTAAAAAGAATGCATCAATGGGTCCAATCCCATGGGCCTCATAATACACCAGATGGCCCCATTGCATGGGCCTAAGATCCACGTCAAAGTGGGCCCCAATGGATACCCATAAGTGGGTCAACATGGGCCCGATACGCATACCAAAGTGGGCCCACTTGAAGCATAGATCTGGCTCATTTTTAGCCCAATCGAAAGAATAAAATAAATAAAAAAAATAAATGGATGGACGGTTAGGATACAAGTCATACATCATGGATGGGCCACTGACCGTCCAGCGGCCCTCGGAGATGGCTGGACGGTGTGGACTTTACAGGGCTCCACCGTCCGTACGGACGGTGGATTTATTCACAAACATCACTGTGTGTCCCTTGTGGGGCCCACCCTGTAATATTTACTTGGCATCCAACCCATTCATAAGGTCACTCGGACCTGGATGAAGGGACAACATAAATTTCAGCTTGATTCAAAACTTCTGTGGGCCCCAAAAACTTTTCAATAGTAGAATTCAATTCACACTGTTTCACGTGGTGTGGGCCACCTGAGTTTTGGATCTGTCTCATTTTTGGAGGGGGGCCCACCACTGGGGTGGCCCACCTAATGAGGGGGTTGGATAACAGATAAACATTATAGTGAGGCCCACACGTAGGGCCGTGGGCCACCTCCCCCACGTCCGTCCACCGTTCCACGGCTGCACGCACCTGCGTGCAGGCGCTGCCCGCCCGCACGCCTACTGATGGAGGCAGAGGCAAAAGCCTCTGCCGTTGTGTTTTTCAAAAAGAGGAAAAACCCATTTTCCTGAGGTTTTTCGCACGTGGGGCCCGCTTCTCCAAAATCTGTCCAGGCCATTGCGTTCAGTGGCCCGAAACAGTTGAAATGAGTCCGAAGTCTGGATTTTTTTGATGATAGAAAATGAATAAAATAAGAAAAAGGATCCTTGAATGGTAGAGGTGCATTCTTTGATGCTATGGCCCACCAGGTCTTCCAATCAACCCCAAACTTCTACCCAACGGTTAAAACACTGCAAGTAAGAGGGTAGACGGTTTGGATTGTCTGAGTACATCACGGTGGGGCCTAAACAAGCGGACCACCAAAGCCCCTTTACTTCTTTCCTTTGAAATGTCCAGCGTCCCAGACGCTGGACGGTTTTAGTATTTTTTTTTTTTTTTGATAATGGTGGGCCCTGATGAAGTGGGCCACCACTGATGAATGATGAGTGTACAACGCACATGGTGGGCCCCACTTGAATAAATCTAAAAAAAATAATGTCAAGGTGGGATCCATTCAAGTGGGCCACACAATCCTATTGCATAAAAAATAAAATAAAATAAAATAAAATAAAATAAATAGAAGAGAGAGAGACATTGAGAGTGGGACACGCCTTGTGATGGAGGGCTCCGCCACTATGAGCCCTCCCTTGAATGAAATCATACAATAAACGGATCCCTTTGAACATGGGATCATCAAAAATGTAAATCAACGGTGGAGATCCATTCCCCACCGATATGGACTGTCTAGATGACCCTTTCTAAATGAAATAAACATCATGATGGGGTCCATGGAGAATGGCCCCATCTTGGAATGATCATGATGATCCAAGTGGTCATATTAGGGTCCCAAGTGAAGTCCACACCATTGATTAGTGGGCCTCACTTGGCCCATCATAAAAATGAGAAAAACTACCCTATAGAGGCACCCACCGTCCGATCTTCTTGCTCCTAGGGGTTCCTTGGCACCTTAGCTTCAATCCTAATGGATGAGATGAGGAATGGAGGGTTGAGATGGGAGATGATGGGGTAAGAAGGTGGGCCACTTGAAGCTTAGGAGTTCTTGCAAAATTCCATACGTGGGATCTCTTTGGCTTTGGGATTTTTGAAATGAGAAAGAGAGAAAGAGATAGAGAGTTGTGAAGGGAGAGAGAGAGAGTGATGGATGGATGTGGTGAGTGATGGTTGTGTAAGAAAAGCTTGACTTTTGAGGCTTTTGTGTACGAGAGGTATGGGTGGTGAAGACTTTTGTGGCTTTTTGTGTAAGAGAGGTGTGGGTTTGGGAGACTTTTGTGGTTGCTTGGGAAAAGAAAAGAAAGTGATGTGTACTTGACATGTGATGGATTGATGGGTTGATTGATTGATGGGATTGATGTGATTGATGTGACACATCGTAGAGATTCCCTTCGGTTTCGTAACGCGCGGTGTTTTCTCGCACCGAACGTTGACCCATATCTCTTGACCAGGGTATCGCCTCGGTGCGAGAGTCGCGGTATCGGAACCGCAATGACCGCGCGGTCGCTATGGTATTGGTCTCAGGTTGAGTCGACTCGGGTTGTCGGCAGATGAATTAGGGTCGCGCGTCGATGTCGGTTAAGGGTCGAAGGTCACCAGAATTTGACTGGTAAGACTGCGGAAGTCTACAGAAAGGTACGGACCAAGATACGGGTCTTACAGCTCTCCTCTCCTTATAAAAATTTTGTCCTCGAAATTTACACAAGCATCGCAACTAAGCATTACTCATGAAGAAGAAGCGACATAACATCATCATATAGAATTAGGGACAGCGTACAAAATACAATACATGATCAATCATCAAAGAGATGAGGATAACGCTCTCGAATCTCAGCCTCACGCTCCCACGAAGCCTTCTCTACAGAATGGTGATCCCACTGCACCTTCACTAACGGAATGACCTTAGTTCTGAGGACCTGTTCCTTCCGATCAAGGATACGGACTGGCTGCTCAATGTAAGAAGCGTCCTCACGAACCTCCAACAGCTGCCAATCAATAACGGGAACTATGTCTGACCTACACTTCCTCAACATGGAGACGTGGAAAACGTCGTGGACACCAGAAAATTGTGATGGCAAGGCAAGCCGATAGGCCACGGCGCTAACGCCCCCAGTGATCCCAAAAGGTCCTATGAATCTCGGGTCAAGCTTGCCCTTCGCTCCAAATCGAACTACGCCCTTCATGGGCGAGACCTTGAGATACACATGATCCCCTACGTTAAACTCCAAGGGACGACGCCGACGATCAATAAAACTCTTCTGTCGGCTCTGAGCTGTGCGCATCCTATGCCTGATGATGTCAATAACCTCTGAAGTCTCCTGCACAAGCTCGGGACCTAGGAGACGACGCTCTCCAACCTCGGTCCAACAACTCGGTGATCTGTATGGTCTGCCATATAGTGCCTCAAAAGGAGCCATACCGATGGTCGCCTGATAGCTGTTATTCTACGCGAACTCAGCCAATTGCAGATGCTCATCTCAGCTACCCCCGAAGTCAATCGCGTAGGCCCGAAGCATATCCTCAAGTATCTGGTTGACCCTCTCGGTCTAGCCATCGGTCTAGGGATGGTACGCGGTGCTGAGCTGCAAATCAGTCCCCATCACACGCTGGAAGCTTCCCTAAAACTGAGACGTGAACCTCGAGTCTGGTCAGAAACGATCGAGACTGGAACGCCATGCAGTCTCACAATCTCCTCGATGAATAATCTCGCAAGCTAGTCCATAGACCATGTCGCACGCATCGCAAGGAAATGTGCCGACTTCGTCAGACGATCCACAACAACCCAAATGGCGTCATGACCGCGCTGAGTCCTCGGAAAACCCATAATGAAATCAGTCGACACGTGCTCCCACTTCCACATCGGGACGCTCAACGGCTGCAACAGACCAGGAGGTCTCTGATGATCGGCCTTGACATGCTGGCACATGTCACACTCGGCCACAAAACTGGCGATCTGGCGCTTCATCCCCGCCTAAAAATACTGTCGCCTCATATCACGGTACATCTTCGTCGAGCCCGGGTGGATAGAAAATTGCGATCGATGTGCCTCGGTCATAAGATCTCTGCGCAACTCTGAAATATCAGGGACACATAATCGGCCTCTGAAACGAAGTCCACCGTCTGTACCAATCTGTCAATCTGCCTGACCCTCAGATGCCGCCTCAGCCATATAACTCTGCAACGACTCATCAGCCTGCTGAGCCTCGATCACCCTAGCGACAAGAGAGGGTTGAATCGACAAGCTCGATAACTGTACGATGGAAGACTGCAGGCCGAACTCAAAGTCATACGCTGCAATATCCTCAAGCATCCGACACTCCTGAATCATCATGTGCGCCACTAAGCCTCGTGGCAGGTGGCTGAGGGCATCTGCCACCACGTTCGCCTTGCCCGGGTGGTACTGGAGGTCGAAATCATAGTCCTTCAGGAGCTCCATCCAGCGCCTCTGTCTCATATTCAACTCAGACTGCGAGAAGAGGTACTCAAGCTCTTGTGATCAGAGAAGAGCTCGAACCTAACCCCGTAAAGATACTACCTCCACACCTTCAGTGCGAAGACAACTGCAGGCATCTCTAAGTCATGCATAGGATAGTTCAGCTCATGGACCTTGAGCTGACGAGACGCAAAGGCCACTAGTCTCCTGTGCTGCATCAGGACGGCACCCAAACCGATATGCGAGGCATCGGTGAATACAATAAATCCGTCACTCCCAGAGGGAAGAGTGAGGACAGGAGCGGACGTCAGACAGTCCTTCAACTCCGTAAATGCTCGCTCGCAGGCGTCACTCCAAATAAACTCTGTGCCCTTCCGAGTCAACCTGGTCAGTGGGGCTGCAATACGAGAAAAACCCTCAATGAAACGTCGGTAATAGCCCGCCAAGCCAAGGAAACTATGGATCTCTGTGGCAGTCATGGGCTGGCCCCACTGACGCACTGCCTCGACCTTCGAGGGGTCCACTGCAACACCCTCCCTCGTCACCACGTGACCGAGGAACTTCACCTCCTCCTGCCAGAACTCGCACTTCTCCAGCTTCGCATACAGCTGGTGTGTGCGGAGGGTCTGTAGAGTAATCTCTAAATGCTGCTCGTGTTCCTCACGGGTCCTCGAATAGATTAGAATGTCATCGATGAAGACTACAACAAACTGATCCAGATATGGGAGGAAGACCTCGTTCATCAGCTGCATGAAGACCGCGGGTGCATTGGTCAATCCGAAGGACATGACTTGAAACTCAAAATGACCGTAACGCATCCTGAATGTCGTCTTCGGAACGTCCTCATCTCGGACCCGAATCTGATGATAACCGGAACGCAGGTCAATCTTCGAAAAGAACTGTGCACCCTGCAGCTGGTCAAACAAATCATCAATCCTAGGAAGCGGGTACTTGTTCTTGATTGTGACTTTGTTGAGCTCGCGGTAGTCAACGCAGAGCCTCAACGAGCCATCCTTCTTCTTCACGAAGAGTACCGGCGCTCCCCACGGAGAACTGTTCGGACGGATAAAGCCCAACTCACGCAACTCGTCTAACTGCTTCTGCAGTTCCCGTAACTCTAACGGTGTCATACGATACGGGGCCTTCGAAATAGGCACGATACCGGGCACGAGATCAATCTGGAACTCGGTGAGTCGATGAGGCGGTAATCCCGAAATCTCCTGGAACACATCGGGAAAATCGCATACTATGGGCAAATGGTTGATACAGGCGGCAACAGGCTCCTCTATGGCGCAGGACATCAAACAAGACAACTGCTCTCCTCTGGCCTCTACAACGAACTGAAACTGTGGCACGCCGGGTATACAGAACGTGACGGTCCTCATGGCGCAGTCCAAAATGGCATAATACTTAGTGAGCTAATCCATGCCTAGGATGACATCGAACTCAGACATCGGCAAAATGAACAGATCAGCAGGCAGAAAGGTATCCCCAACTAGAACGGGGCAAGACGAGCAAAATTGTCCCAACACTGCAGTCTTCCCCAGGGGAGTCGATACTGATAGGCCCGCACCAGCAGACTCCAACGGTAAGCCAGCCGATCGACAGAAGCTCTCAGCCACAAAAGAGTGCGATGCACCGGAATCAAACAACACTCGTGCAATGCATGCAGAAACTGGAAGTATACCCTCAACGACTCCTCCGGATGACTGCGGATCCTGATGAGCAGCATAGAATCTACCCTGAGCTGGCTGGGGAGGTGTCTGTCCCCTCTGAACGTGCTGCTAATGCTGCTGGGGTCGCTGAGGCGGTCGAAACTGCTGCCTCTGCTATTGTGGCCTCTAAGGCTGGTGATGATGCTGATGCTGCTGCTGAGGTGGCCTCGGTGGTGGAGGCTGCTGTCGCTGCTGCTGTGGGAGTCTCTGCTACTGTGGTGGAGGTCTCTGCTGCTGTGGACCTCTATACTGCTGCTGGGGTCTGGGACACTCCCATGAACGGTGTCCCGTCGCACTGCACCTGAAGTAAGTGCCGGTGAACTGCCTCTGAGGTGGTGGTGGAGGTGCTGCTGGTGCTGATGGTGCTCGAAAAGCTGGGCGACCTGTGCGCCTCTGCTGCTGTGCTCGACGCTGATGGAAAGGACTGGAAGAAGTCTGCCTCTTCCGGTCTCCCCTCTGACCACGCTCAGACTGAGAACCGGTCCACTCAGTCTCATAAATCTGAGCTCTCCGCACTACTGCCTGGAAAGTAGGGAGCTCATGCCCAATAACACGACCTCGAAGGCCGTAACGTAAGCCGTGCTCGAAAAGGCGGGCCTTACGCCTCTTGTCATCAACCATGTACGGTGCGAATCTCGATAGTGCCACAAAACGGGCCGCATACTGTGCCACAGTCATGTCTCCCAGCACCAGAGTCTCGAACTCTAAGGCTCGCTGACGACGGATATGGTCGGGGAAGTACTGCTCCTCGAATCAGTTAACAAAGTCCTCCCATGTCCAGATATAATCAGGTCCGGCAACACGGGTAACAGAGGTCCACCAATGCTCGGCCTCACCCTGGAAGAGAAATACTGCTAGCCGGACGCGCTGCTCGGTCGTACATGACATGGTATGGAAAATCTTCTCCACATCGGAGCGCCATCTCTCTGCTGCAGTCGGATCTGGCTCGCCCTGAAAACGTGGGGGATCCAGCCGTCTGAACTCACGAAGTAAAGTGCTCGCGCGCTCCTTCTTTGCTTGAGTTGGTGAAACAACTGGGCGTCTGCCCTGTCCTTGGAGTGCGGCTGTCACAGCCTGTAACATCTGTTGTAACTGAGTGGCACTCACAGTCACGGTCGGCTCCTCATCAGCCTCAGGTGGAGGAATGTCATCCTCAGGGAAGGAAGCAGGGATCTCTGAGGGTGGAACGGGAGATACAGGTAGTAAAGCTGGAGCCTCCGATGGTGAAGCAAAATCCTCAGGTGGTGGTGCGGGAGGCAATCGGGTAACTCTCCCATGCGCCATGTCCTACAGGAAAGAGCGAAGGCGCCTATCAACTTTAAAACTCTCGAAGGTACACACGTTAACGGTCTATATTGGAAGGTCGCGAAGCTATCCGAACTTCGGGACTTAGCCATTCTTCACTCATAGCAGACATGTAATGTTGTTCTCGGTTATTCCCAAGTTATGCTCTGATACCAACTTCTGTCACACCCCAAACTCAGAAACCGGGCTCACAAAATTCTCGATCACCGAATCCGGCGCCGACAGCCTCCATAGAACCCCATTCTCAGCTCCTAGCTCCCATTCGCCAGGTTTCGATCCTGGGATGCTACGAGGAGGATTTTAAATATCAGTTTGATTCGTAATAAGCATAACCAAAGGCATAACCCACAAACAACAACCAAGAACTCCATTACATTTCCACTATGATTAAAAACTTTACAAGTACAATGAACATAAAGGGAAATACAATGGTAAAGAATAAAAACTCCAAAACGCTCTGCAACGTGCTCATGCCTCAGCACTGCTGCGAACCAACGTCACCTGCATGCAACAGTCGTGCATAAGCTTTCAGAAAGCTTAGAGGGTGGTGAAAGTGTGTGCGCAAGGTAGTAATATGAACATGCAATGTCTGAGTAAAGCAGAATATGCAGATGGATCATAATATCATGAGTCGTACCAAGGCTATACAATGCAAGACATGAATGGTATTGGTCATCCCAAGGCCATGCGATGTGCAATGCAACTCAAGCATACAGATCCTCATCTATGTCCACACATCAATACAGCTTAAATATGAAATGTCACCGGGGTCTAGTACACTCTAAACCAAATTGCCGCCACATCGCGCGCAATGAGGTAAGTGGAAGACACCTCACTATCCGTCTGCCAATATCGGGCGTGACTCGTCGATAGCGGACCCATTCCTCGAGCTAGTCAAACTTAGCCTAGCATTGCCCCCTACACTCGGGCGGGTAAGGCCGCACCCCCTTCCACCCGACCACGACATAGTGGAGAGCGTAACCGTCTGGTAATCGGCACTCAACGCTCATCTACCCACTCGGTGTAGACGTTGGAGCAACCTCTTGGTACCATAAGGGTTTAGGGACTTTCACCCAGGGATATCTATAATACCCCATGTAGAATAAGATTTTCGGTATCCAATCCTGCCAACCACGATGCGTCTGGGGAGGCCACGACCTTAATGTCACTAGGGCGTATAATAACCATGTCACACAAATGCGAAATGCATGATTCACGCTATCCAGTCATGCAATCGATCCTGCGCATATCGTGCGCACATGTAAGGCAACACCGCCTAACCGGGAGCCCATAAACAACCTGTCCGAAGGCATATGCTATGATCAGTCAATCCTCATATCAAGCATACATATGATGCGTATGATCATGGGTCATGAAACTGTACTAAACATGTAATGAGTGATGAACCACCCTTACGACGCAGATGGGCCTAGACGGCCGAAACACAGCAAGTACGGCCCAGTAATGGGCCCTAAGGAGAGTCGTAATGTGGACATCCAACCAACATTACACTCGTAATGTGGACGTCAGACCAATATTGCTCCCAAGGCACGATCTTTGTAAACATCGGTACTTAGTCTGTAATGGATTTACACATTGCAATGGACCGTAGGTTATTCCCATTGGACCTTATATATATATATCAAATGGGTCATATCTTATGGGCCTTCTATTCATCAGATGGGCCACATAAATGGGTCATACCAATGGGTCTTATGTACATAGCAATGGGTTAAAAATCCGTGGGCCTTAGATCGCATCAAATGAGTTTAGTCTCATGCGTCTAATATGTGACCAATGGGCCACACCAATTGGGCCCCACATGTAGATCAAGTGGGCCTCAACCCATAGACCTAACATGAGTTTAATGGGCCTAAACCCCTAGGCCTTATGGTACATTAAATGGGCCTAAACCCATAGGCCTTGTATGCATATCAAAGTGAGCCTAAACCCCTAGGCCTTATATCCATCAAATGGGCCTCACCCATAGGCCTTTCATGAATTAGATGGGCCTGACCCATGAGCTTGCATGCATATCAGAGTGGGCCTAAACCCCTAGGCCTTATATGAGTCAAATGGGCATACTTCTATGGGCTTTAAAAAGAATGCATCAATGGGTCCAATCCCATGGGCCTCATAATACACCAGATGGCCCCATTGCATGGGCCTAAGATCCACGTCAAAGTGGGCCCCAATGGATACCCATAAGTGGGTCAACATGGGCCCGATACGCATACCAAAGTGGGCCCACTTGAAGCATAGATCTGGTTCATTTTTAGCCCAATCGAAAGAATAAAATAAATAAAAAAAATAAATGGATGGAAGGTTAGGATACAAGTCATACATCATGGATGGGCCACTGACCGTCCAGCGGCCCTCAGAGATGGCTGGACGGTGTGGACTTTACAGGGCTCCACCATCCGTACGGACGGTGGATTTATTCACAAACATCACTATGGGTCCCTTGTGAGGCCCACCCTGTAATATTTACTTGGCATCCAACCCATTCATAAGGTCACTCGGACCTGGATGAAGGGACAACATAAATTTCAGCTTGATTCAAAACTTCTGTGGGCCCCAAAAACTTTTCAACGGTAGAATTCAATTCACACTGTTTCATGTGGTGTGGGCCACCTGAGTTTTGGATCTGTCTCATTTTTGGAGGGGGGCCCACCATTGGGGTGGCCCACCTAATGAGCGGGTTGGATAACAGATAAACATTATAGTGGGGCCCACACGTAGGGCCGTGGGCCACCTCCCCCACGTCCGTCCACCGTTCCACGGCTGCACGCACCTGCGTGCAGGCACTGCCCGCCCGCACGCCTACTGACGGAGGCAGAGGCAAAAGCCTCTGCCGTTGTGTTTTTTAAAAAGAGGAAAAACCCATTTTCCTGGGGTTTTTCGCACGTGGGGCCCGCTTCTCCAAAATCCGTCCAGGCCATTGCGTTCAGTGGCCCAAAACAGTTGAAATGAGTCCAAAGTCTGGATTTTTTTGATGATAGAAATGAATAAAATAAGAAAAAGGATCCTTGAATGGTAGAGGTGCATTCTTTGATGCTATGGCCCCACTAGGTCTTCCAATCAACCCCAAACTTCTACCCAACGGTTAAAACACTGTAAGTAAGAGGGTAGACGGTTTGGATTGTCTGAGTACATCACGGTGGGGCCTAAACAAGCGGACCACCAAAGCCCCTTTACTTCTTTCCTTTTTCTTCTTTCCTTTGAAACGTCCAGTGTCCCAAACGCTAGATGGTTTTAGTATTTTTTTTTTTTTGATAATGGTGGGCCCTGATGAAGTGGGCCACCACTGATGGATGATGAGTGAACAACGCACATGGTGGGGCCCACTTGAATAAATCTAAAAAAAAATAATGTCAAGGCGGGATCCATTCAAGTGGGCCACACAATCCTATTGCATAAAAAAATAAAATAAAATAAAAGAAATAGAAGAGAGAGAGACATGGAGAGTGGGACACGCCTTGTGATGGAGGGCTCCGCCACTATGAGCCCTCCCTTGAATGAAATCATACAATAAATGGATCCCTTTGAACATGGGATCATCAAAAATGCAAATCAGCGGTGGAGATCCATTCCCCACCGATATGGACGGTCTAGATGACCCTTTCTAAATGAAATAAACATCATGATGGGGTCCATGGAGAATGGCCCCATCATGGAATGGTCATGATGATCCAAGTGGTCCATCGGCCACATATTAGGGTCCCAAGTGAGGTCCACACCATTGATCGGTGGGCCTCACTTGGCCTATCATAAAAATGAGAAAAACTACCCTATAGAGGCACCCACCATCCGATCTTCTTGCTCCTAGGGGTTCCTTGGCACCTTAGCTTCAATCCTAATGGATGAGATGAGGAATGGAGGGTTGAGATGGGAGATGATGGGGTAGGAAGGTGGGCCACTTGGAGCTTAGGAGTTCTTGCAAAATTCCATACGTGGGATCTCTTTGGCTTTGGGATTTTTGAAATGAGAAAGAGAGAAAGAGAGAGAGAGAGAGAGTGATGGATGGATGTGGTGAGTGATGGTTGTGTAAGAAAAGCTTGACTTTTGAGGCTTTTGTGTAAGAGAGGTATGGGTGGTGAAGACTTTTGTGGCTTTTTGTGTAAGAGAGGTATGGGTTTGGGAGACTTTTGTGGTTGCTTGGGAAAAGGAATGAAAGTGATGTGTACTTGACATGTGATGGATTGATGGGTTGATTGATTGATGGGATTGATGTGATTGATGTGACACATCATAGAGATTCCCTTGGGTTTCGCAACGCGTGGCATTTTCTCACACCGAACGTTGGCCCATATCTCTTGACCAGGGTATCGCCTCGGTGCGTGAGTCGCGGTATCGGAACCGCAACGACGGCGCGGTTGCTATGGTATTGGTCTCAGGTTGAATCAACTCGGGTTGTCGACAGATGAATCAGGGTCACTCGTCGATATCGGTTAAGGGTCAAAAGTCACCGGAATTCGACCGGTAAGACCGCGGAAGTCTATAGAAATGTACGGACCAAGATACGAGTCTTACACTAGCAGTTTGGGTTTCAATACCACATAATATAAGTTCAATTTATAGCCCGGTGGTTAGATTAGGGAAATTACATGTTGGAGTGACCGACGACACATTGTAGATCTACTGAATGGTAGGTCTCGTGGTTCAGGATTCAAATTCTAAGATGGACGGTTGGATCTTAATTGTTAAGGGTACTGGTATCCTAACTTAAGTTTTTGGAATCACATGATGGTCCATCTCAAGGATTAATCGAACGGAAAGCTCGATTTATGGGTGAATTCTACCCCCAATGGTCAGATGACTTAATATATCGATGGAGATTATACTAGATGGCTGAGATGGATAGATTGTGGGTCACTAGATGATGATGTGTAAGGTAAGTCACGCGTGCTCCCACACACATGTAAACTGATTTAAATATTTATAGTAGTGCTCGAGTACTGAAAAGTACGGGGTGTTACACAATTGAGGTGGTAAGGCGAGCCTATAAGCCATGGAACCAATGCGCCCAGTGATCTCAAAAGGTCTAATAAATCTCAGGGTGACTTGCCCTTCTCTCCAAATCGAACACCACCCTTCATGGTGTGACCTTGAGATACATATGGTCCCCAACTGCAAACTCCAAAGGATCATGCTGATGATCAATAAAACTCTTTCGCAGGCTCTGAGCTATGCACATCCTTTACCTAATGATATCAATGACCTCTGATGTCTGTTGCACAAGCTCAGGACCTAGGAGACGACGCTCTCTAACCTCGGTCCAATAACTCAGAGATCTGCACGGTTTGACATTGTAAGGGAGTCATACCAATGGTCTCCTGATATCCATTATTATATGCGAACTCAACCAGGCATAGATTCTAATCGCAGCTTCCCGAGAAGTCAATCACACAGGCCTGAAGCATATCCTCAAGGATTTAGTCGACCCACCCAGTCTACCCATTGGACTACGGATGATACCTGGTGTTAAGCTCCAAAACAGACCCCATTTCCCTCTGAAAGCTTCTCTAAAACTAAGACGTGAACCTTGGTTCTCAGTAAGAAATAATCAATATTGGGACACCATGTAGTCTCACAATCTCATCAATGAATAATCTAGAAAATGGGTCTAAAGGCCAGGTCGCATGAATCACGAGAAAATGCACTGACTTCATCATATGATCCATGACAACCCAGATGGCATCATGACCGTGCTCAGTCCTTGGTAAACCCATGATAAAATTTATGAATACATGCTCCCACTTCTACGTCAGGACGCTCAACGGCTGCAATGGACCTAGGGGCCTCTGATGATTGGCCTTGACACGCTGGCACGTGTCACACTTGGCCATAAAATTGGCGATCTGGTGCTTCATCCCTGCCCAAAAATATTACCTCCTCATGTCGTGGTACATCTTCATCGAGTCAGGGTGGATAGAGAACCTCTATCGATGTGCCTTGATCAAAAGATCCTTGTACAACTCTGGAACATCCGAGACACAAAAAAAGCCTCTGAGATGAAGTCCACCATCAGAACCAATCTTCCTGTCTGACTGACTCTCAGATGCCGCCCCTGCTCAATAATCATGTAACAACTTGTCTGTTAACTAAGCCTCGATCACCCTTGTGACAAGAGAGGATTGAATCGACAAGCTCGATAACTATACAATAAAAAATAGCAAACCAAACCCAAAGTCATATGCTGTTATATCCTCAAGCATCCTCCACTCCTGAATCATCATATGCGCCGCCAGGCCTTATGGCTGATGGCTAAGGGCATCTGCCACCAAGTTCGCCTTACCAGGGTGGTACTGAAGATCAAAATCGTACTCCTTCAGGAGCTCCATCCAATGTCTCTGCCTCATATTCAACTCATATTAAGAGAAGAGATACTTTAAGATCTTATGGTCGAAGAAGATCTGGAACATAACCCCATAAAGATAGTGCTTCCACACTTCAGTGCGAAGACAACTTCGGTCAACTCCAAATCATGCGTGGGGTAGTTCATCTCATGGACCCTGAACTGACAAGACACATAGGCCACACTGGCTTCACGTGCTGCATCAGGACAGTACCCAAGCCAACATGCGAAACATTGGTACATACCACAAATCCTTCATTCCTAGAGGGAAGAGTGAGGACAGGTGCGGATGTAAGGAGGTCCTTCAACTCTGTAAATGCTCACTCGCTAATGTCACTCCACACAAACTCAGTGCCCTTTTGAGTCAACCTGGTCAACGGTGATGTGATTCGAGAGAATCCCTCAATAAAGCATCGGTAATAGCTCGCCAAACCAAGGAAACTGCGAATCTCAGACGCGTTCGTGGGCTAGCCCCACTGACGCACTACATCAATCTTCGAGGGGTCCATTGCGACACCCTCCCTCGTCACCATGTGACCGAGGAACTTCACTTCCTCTTACCAGAACTTACACTTCCCAGCTTCGTATAAAGCTGGTGTGCACGGAGGGTCTGCAAAGCAATCTTTAAATGCTACTCATGGTCCTTACGAGTCCTTGAATAAATCAAAATGTCATCGATGAACATCACAACAAACTGATATAGATACAGATGAAAGACCTCTTTCATCAACTGCATGAATACAATGGGCACATTGGTCAGTCAAAAGGACATGACCTGAAACTCAAAATGACCATAGTGCATCTTAAAGGTTGTCTTCGGGATATCTTCCTCTCGAAAATGAATCTGATGATAACTGGATCACAAGTCTATCTTCGAAAAGAACTACACACCCCGCAGCTGATCAAACAAATCATCGATCCTCAAAAGCGGGTAGTTGTTCTTGATTATGACCCTGTTGTGCTCACGGTGGTCCACGAAGAGCCTCAATGAGCCATCCTTGTTCCTTACGAAGAGTATTAGTGCTCCCCACAATGAACTGCTCAGACAGAAGAAGCCTAGCTCGCATAACTCGTCCAACTGCTTCTGCAATTCCTGCAACTCCAACGGTGCCATATGATACGGTGCCTTAGAGATAGGCACGGTACCGGGCATAAGATCAATCTGAAACTTAATATGCCGGTGAGGCGGTAATCATGGAATCTCCTTGAACACATCGGGAAAACCACAGATAACTAGCAACTGGTTGATGTTTATGGTGACTGGCTCCTCAATGTCCCATGCAATCTGATAAGAAGCTACTCTCCTCTGGGCTCGGCTATAAACTGGAACTGTAACATGCCAGGTATACAGAACGTGACTATCATCGCAGAGCAGTCCAAGATAGCGTGATACTCAGAGAGCCAATCCATGCTCAGGATGACGTCAAACTCTGACATCGATAACATAAACAAATCAGCAGGCCAGAAGATCTCCCCTACTAAAATGGGGCAAGGCGAACAAAATCGGCCTATCACAATAGTCTTCCCTAAGGGCGTCGATATTGATAATCCCTCACGAGCAGACTTTATCGATAATCCAGTTGATTGGTAGAAGTCCTCAAATATGAAAGAATGTGATGCACCAGAATCAAACAAAACTCGAGCTATGCATGCAGAAACAGAAAGAGTACCCTCGATGACTCCTCCAGATGACTGAGGGTCCTGTTGGGCTGCTTAAAATCTGGCATAAGCCTGTTGGGGGGTGTCTGTCCCCTCTGAGGACCCTGCTGTTATGGATGTTGCTGTGGCGTTCTATACTACTACCTCAACTGTTGATGGGGCCTCAACATATGATGTGGTTACGGTTGCTGCTGCTATGGTTGAGGCTATTACGGCACTCTCGGTTGTTGCTGCTACTTATGGTGGGGACACTCCCGCCTATGGTGTTTTGTCTCACTGCATCCAAACTAAACACCAAGAAACTGCCTCGGAGGTGGTGCCAGAGGCGCTGTTGGTGCTTCGACGGGTGGGTAGGCTGCACGACTTAGTTGTGGTCGGCGATGCTACTACTGAGAGCTACCGGAGGGGGCCTTCCTCTTCCGATCTCCCCTCTGACCACGAACCCTCTGTGAATAGGCCCTCTCTCCCTCGTACATCTGGGCCCTCTGCACTACCTACTCAAAATTTAGGAGCATATGCCTAACAACACGATTCCAGAGACCAAAACGTAAGCCATTCTTGAAACGGTGGGCATTTCACCCCTCATTATCAACCTAATTAATCATGAATGTTGACAGATCAATGAGGTGGGACTCATACTGCGATATTGTCATATCCCCCTGTACCAGAATCTCGAACTTGAGTGCACACTGCTATCGGATGTGGTCAGGGAAACACTTCTAGTCAAATCGATCTAAGAAGTCCTCCCATATACATAAAAAATTAACCCTTGCCGCATGAGAGACCGATGCCACCAGTGCTCAGCCACACCTTAAGTAGAAAAACTGCCAACGGGACCCGCTGCTCAGTCGTACATCTCATGGTGTCAAAAATCTTCTCCACCTAAGAGCACTATCTCTCTACCACAGTCGAGTCAGGCTCACCTTGAAATCATGGGGAATCGAGTCGAGTAAAGTCTCGAAGAAGGGCAGGCACAGCCTGCAACATCTGCTGTAACTGGTTAGTGCTCACGTACATGGTCGATGCTGCACTAGTCTCAGACGAGGGTGCAGAAGTCTCAGGTGGGGGAGCGAGATTCTCAGGCAAGGGAGTAGGAATCTCTAGTGGGGGAGTAGGAATCTCAGGTGGGGGAGCGGAGTCACTCGGGCCACTCTCTTAGTCGTCTTGTCATACATGAAGGAGCAAGGGACCTATTAGCCTTGAGAACTCTCGAAGGCACACACGTTAGGGAACTAAATCGGAAGGTTAAGAACTTGGGATCTAACCGTCTTAAGTTCATAGCAGATATGTGATGTTGTCCTTAGTTTTTCCCAAGTTATGATCTGATACCAACTCTTGCACACCCCAAACTCAGAAATTAGGCTCACAAAATTCTCAATCACCTAATCCAGTGCCGACAGCCTCCGTAATACCCCATTCTCCGCTCCCAGTACCCATATACTGGGTTCCGATCCTGAGGTCCTACAAGGAGGATTTTCAACATGAACTTTCTACAAGAAGCATGACCATAAGTATAATCCAAATACAAATAATAACATCACCATATATCCACTATATAAAAAAAACTTTAGAGTACAATACGTAAAGGAGAAATACAAGATATTAAAACTCTAGAAGCTTAGCCGTATGCTCCTGCCTCAGTGTTTTTACGTCCTAGTGTCACATGCACACAACGGTCATGTATAAGCTTATAGAAAACTTAAAGGGTGGTGTAAGTGTGTGCGCAATATATGTGCCAAGTATACAATATCTGAGTAATGCAGAAATACCGACAAGTCCATGAATGGAAAAATGCGGGCAAGTCCATAATGCTATCAGTCGTACCAAGGCTATGCGATGCAAGGCCTACATGGCCAAATTTCATATGCAACATGTAACGCAAGCATACCAGTCCTCAGCTGGATTTATATATCAGTACAATCCATGAGTACCATCAGTCGTACTAAGACTACGCGATTCAAGGCCTACATGGCCAAATGTCATATGTAAGATGCAATGCAAGCATGCCAATCCTCAACTAGATCCACATTGTTGAGGTATAAAAAGAGAGAGAAAGACAGTAAAAACTATTATTGTGCGATGATCATTGTGCACAGATGATCGTTGTGCATAGAGAAGCATTTTGTGCCGAAGGGACTCAATCCACACAACAAAAAGGAGTTCACACACTAGAGATCGCACAAAGGAGTTTTCACACTAGAGATCGCATAAAGGAGTTTGCACACTAGAGATCGCACAAAAGAGTTCGCACACTAGAGATCGTACAATGGAGAGCTCATAGAGGATACCACACAGAGAGGAATTGGCGCACAAGGGATACCTCATAATGACTACGTGGCATGTTCACATGTGTGAGGGGGCTATAAATACCCCATGACCCCTCTTAGGGGGACATGAGCATCCAATTAAGGAAGAGAAGAAGGTCCCGAAAGGAGAGAGAGGTAGAGCCCAACTCATTGTGTAGAACAAACATTGTGCGGCACACAACAAGAGGGAATTCACAACACTACCAAGCGCACAACAGTGCCTAGCGCACAACAGTGCTTAGCGTGCGATAGTCTTCAGTGCACAATAGCCTCCAGCACACAGCGCTTCCAGTACATAGTGTCCTAGCGCATGATGCCCCTGTACATAATGCTGCCAAATATCTATTTTATATTACAATTCATGAATATTCTATTTTGGAATTAAAGGAGAAGAAAGGATGTAAAAGAATTTGGAATGAATAAATGACGTGATTATCTTCTTCATCTTCTTTTGGTTATCATTAAGTGAATGGAATTCTCAAATCGAATGCATTTATTTCTTGTTCGAAATAAAATGGTGACTCTGCTCGGGATTCTCTCATATTCACTTAATATTAACTTAAGAAATGTAAGGAAGACAATCACAACTGTTTGGCACCTATAAGGCACCAAAATGGCGACTCTCAATGGGAACATCCTACCTTTCATCTCCAAAATAGAATATAACTTAATTTAAGTACTAGCATTTGTCATTTTGTAACATGAAGGATTCAAGAAAAAGGATATTGCAACCAACTAATCAATGACAATCGTTCAGAGGAATATATTTTTCTACTTCACCATGAAAGGGTTCATCGTGGAGTACGCTGATAAACAAACTGGATGCCGCAAAGAGAAAGCAGTGTCAATCAAGCATATAGAGTCATGGGCGGCTGCTACAGTCATAACTGCTTCACCAATAGCACGGGAAGAAAGAGATAACTAGATCATCGTCACTCGCAAAAGGATAAGGACTTGAAACATCACTGTGGTAGGAACGAGTTCACCACTGAGAAGGGCTGGGGGACCGATAAGGTGAAATATAGCCAGGAAACATCTTGAACTTGCCCCACCAGCAATCTACCCTATGCAAGCAGTGATTCCTTCAGCAACATAAGATTTTCTTGCTTTGTTTATTAAGAGATCCCAGTGGATAAGAGAGCAGAAAGGAAAGGCTTTACTGACAAGCCTGCAGGGATCCACATCACCAATCTCTATGTCTCCCCAATCAGCTGACAACTCCAAAAATGCACAAAGATCATATGAGTCTCCCTATTTGGTAACTCCTATAACGTCAATGCACTCCTATTCAACCTCAAATACTGCCTTGTCAAGGAACGGAGAGGCTACCATTCACATGGCCATAACGAACCGAGGGTCTTCCCCAACTACAAAGGATCGCATCACCGAGATGGCAGAAGCGAAGAAAGCATTAATGGAGGAATGTAGGAACCTCTGGGAAACCTTAGGGACTGTTGCGCATAATGTAGGACGAATGGCGACAGCCACAATGACTGATAACATAAATGAACAAGAACAGAACCCTGAAGGTTCACAGCCACCATGGACCGGGTCACATGGATCTGCCCCTATAATGAGAGCATTAACACAATACGTGGTATGGCAAGTTGTCGAAGAAGTAGTTAGATCAGAAAAAGAACGTGAGAATACAGGAAGATTCAGATATCGGATGTCATACCCAAAAGAAGTTGAATAATTTTAAGCATCCGGATTTTCAAAAGTTCAATGGGGATGGGTCACCAGATGAACATCTGATGCATTTTATTACCAGCATGGGGAATTTTTCTACAGTGCCGCAGTATTGTCTTTAATTGTTCGGGTCATTTTTGACAAACAAAGCATTCAAATGGTATTCCATCCTGGTATTCCATCTTAGCACCTAGGTTGATAAGGACACGGGAACAAACGCAAGACTCGTTTATGTCAAATTTCTTCTCATCAGAGCGAGATGTCAGTATCACAAAATTAGCTTCAATAAGACAGAGAGAGGGAGAGCCAGTAGAAAAATTTATAGACAGATGGAAGACCTTGGGTGCTTCTTGCAGGCAATTGGCAGAAGAGATAGAGTAGGTGAAGATGTGCCTAAACTCCATGGAAATGGGGGTGGCATTCGGTCTCACCAGTGCTAACATCAATACTTTTCGCAACCTAGCCACGAAAGCTCACGCCTTAGAACAGATAACTTGAAAAATGCCGGTGTTCATATATGATCTGGTATGAAGTAGACCTCAGAAGCTGTTCACAAACATGGTTGAATATGAAAAGAGAAGCCATGACATAAGAGAATACAAAAACTAGGATACGAGAGAAGCAAGGGGTAAAAGGATAGAAAGGAAAGAAGAGTCGAATTGCCCTGGGGAAGGTTTTATGAAAAAAACCCCGATCATTGAACTCTCATGAGGGTTTTACGTTTGAAAAGGAGGATGAACTACCCATGATGAATCAGCTGTTGAAGGCATGGAAAATTGAGCTTCCCGTGTCAAAACGACTCGAAGAAGCATCTAAGATAAAAGAAAGAGACTTCTTTCATTATCACTACATAATAGGACACCTAATAGAAAATTATTATACTTTGAAGTGTATCATACAAAGGATGAACAAGGGGAAATAATAATCAAAAGAGTGAAAGAAAAAGATAGAAGAGCAACAGCAAACGTGCTTACCATTCAAGAGAACTACCAAGGAAGGGCAAGGGTAGATAACTCGAAAATAAGTGAGAAAGTTGCACTGACTACTCTACGATCAGGGAAGAAGATGGACCACCACTGAATCCAAAAAATGAAAAGTCAAAAATAGGAACACTTAAGAATCACAGCAGCAATAGCGACAACAGCGAGAAGGAAAAGGGAAAGGAAACAAAGAAAGTCAATTATGATGTTATAAGTCATTTGAAAGGTATTCCAGCTCGGTTGAGTGTCTATGATGCTCTAAAATTATTAAAAGACTCCCGAAAAAGCTTGATTAAAGCCTTATCTAATGAAGACATAAGGGGAATGCTTCTCACCGAGATGGAGAGTGAGGGGCTAGAAGATTGTATGTCAATTATTTCGTTCTCCGATGATTACCTAGTTTGTGACAGGGAACATAACAGACCATTAATGATAGAGGGTCACATTGGCAGAAAACAGGTGAAGCGGATAATGCTCGACAACGGGTCTACTATAAATCTGTTACCATTAACAATGCTAAATAAATTGGGTTATCGATGCTCAAACCTATGTCATAGTGGAATGATGATAGAGGGCTTTAATCAAGATGGACAACGTGCACTTGGTAAAATCACCATAACAATGGAAGTAGGAGAATTAACTATGAATGTTGTTTGCCACGTAATTAATGCAATAATGACATAAAACTCTTCTTCGGAAGACCATCGATACATCAGTATGGAATTATACCTTCTACATTACATCAATGCTTTAAATACTGCAAAGATGGGATGCAACATAAAGTACTAGCTAATGCGAGATCGTATACAGAAGCTGAAGCTTTTTCACAAACGTGAGTTATTATGATGCATTCGCTAACAAGGAAGAAAAGAAGAATGATGAGAACACAGCCCCAGAAAATGTATACATGAAAATAGGAGAGGAAAAATACATGAAGTTTCTTATAACAGAAAAGGTGAAAAAGAAGTTCTATTTTGTCCCAAAGCATTTGTGACAGCTAGGACAACCACCATTAACATTGTTATCGCCAAAGCAATTGGAAATTCTGTAGTCAAATTACATGGTACCGCTCCCGTATGTTGAAAGGAGTAAACCATTTCCTCTCATCCCGAAAATATTTCATGTTAAGCCTAACACAAAATACCCAGAGACAATTGAATTCTATGATCCCTCAGAAGTGAAGACGGAGGAAGCAGTAGATAGTGGTGTGGGAAATGGAAGATTAACACCCAAAGAGCTCGAAAGATATAGCCTGACAAGTCAGAAAATCATAAAGAAAATGGGCTTTAATCATGAAGAACCCGTTGGCTTAAATTATGGAAAAGGAATTCAGGTTCCAATAGGGGTGAATTAGAAGAAGCAAGAAAAATTTCGAGGACTGGAGGTAGAGGCTTCACTGAACATGGTAACAGTTGACCAGATAAAAGAAATGGACCTTAAAATGATCAGCAAGCCTGAGACAGCTCCAAAGTAGATGAAGGACGGGGGCTAGCCAATAATTAACAATTTGAGAGAGAGAAATTTGGGAACAAAAGAAGTACTATGAAATACGTTCATAAGTGTCAGCTTATCAGAAGAAGAAGTTAATTGGTATGTCAGTCTTCTAAAAGAAAATAAAGACGTCTTTGCTTGGATATATACAGAAATGTTAGGTCTAAGCCGATAGTAGCAATGCACCGGTTAAATATCTCTAAAGATAAAAGACTCATCAAGTAAACATAGAGGCGGTTTCACCCAGATCTGGTCCCCAAGATAGAGGAAGAAATAAGTAAAATAATAAAGGTTGGATTCATCAGAGAAGTCAAATATCCCAAATGGATATCGAATATAGTCCCGTAAAGAAGAAAAATGGGTAAATTAGGGTTCGTGTTGACTTCAGAGATTTAAACGAAGAATGCCTAAAAGACGATTTTCCATTACCGATCACCGAAATGCTGGTGGATAGTACCATGTAATATGTTGTCATGTCCTTCATGGATGGCTGTGCTGGTTACAATCATATAAGGATGGCACCTGAAGATGAGGAATCAACAACTTTCAGAACTCTCTTGGGAATATATTGTTATAAAGTTATGTCGTTCGATCTCAAGAATGTGGGTGCAACATACTAAGGGCGATGAAAAATCTATTTCAAGACATGATGCATAAGCATGTTAAGTGTTATGTGGATGATCTGGTGGTTAGGTCAAACCATCATGAGGAACACCACGAGCATTTGACTTCAATTTTCCACCGAATTAGAAAGAAACAATTAAAGATGAATCTAGTCAAATGTGCATTCGGAGTATTTTCAAGAAAATTCCTTAGTTTCGTGGTAAGACATAGACGCTTCAAGATCGATCCGAAAAAAGCTATTCGAGATATGCCACCCCCAAAAATGTTGAAAAAGTTGAAGAGCTTGCAAGGAAAGTTAGCATATATCCACCGCTTGATCTCAAACCAGGCGGGAAGATGTCAGCCATTTTCTCATTTGATGAAGAAAGGAACAAAATTCATATGGGATAAATCCTTCCAGAACGCCTTTGATTAGATAAAAGAACTGTTGAAATGGCTTGCAGTATTAACAGCCCCAGTGAAAGGAAGACCTCTCATCTTATATATATATATATATATATTAGCAGGCAAGAATTCATTACGAGCCTTGTTGGCACAAGTGAACGAAAATGGGAAGGAAGCAACACTTTATTATTTAAGTCGAACTTTAATAGGTGCAGAATGCAATTATACGCCAATTGAAAAAATATGCTTGACAATGGTATTTGCAGTCCAGAAGTTAAGACATTATTGTCTTTCATATGACATAACCTTGATATCTCGAGCGGACCCCATCAAAATTTTAATGACAAGGCCGATGTTGCCAGGAAGGCTAGATAAGTGGATGTTGTTATTGTTAGAATACGCGATTACATATGAGTCCGCAAGAGCAGTAAAAGGACAGACAGTGGTAGATTTTTTGGTGGCCCATTCTGTGACGAACTGCGAAGCCATCTTCGACAAGTTTCCCAATGAACAGGTCATGATGATAGAATTGCCAAGCATTTGGTAAATGTTCTTTAATGGAGCAGCCTGAGTGACAAGAGCAGGTGCCGGGGTGATATTCATCATCCCCCATGGCGATTGTTGCCTTAGTCTTTCACATTGGGCACTGCATGTACAAATAACAAAGCTAAATATAATGCCTTATCATTGGGATGGAAATAGCCAGCGAGCTGAAGATAAAAGCATTGCAAATTTATGGTGATTTTAAGTTGGTCATAAATCAGTTGATGATTGAGTTTGAAATAAGGAAACATGAACTTCTACCATATTGTCGAAGGGTAGAGCATTTATTGGAATAATTCCTGAACATTGAAATTAAGCATATACCATGGTACGAGAATGTGAAGGTCGATGCTTTGACTAGTTTAGCAGCCCTGTTATCTTGCCCAGATCGAAGCCCCCTAGAAGTGACAATCGAGGAAAGGAGATTCTTGCCTTCAGCAGAAATAATCAGTGAAATAATGGAAGCACACCCTATATCATGCTAAGAAGTGACAGTAGATGATTGGTGTCAGCCTTTCATTGATTATCTCAAGTACGATATCCTACCAGAAGATCTAGAGGTGAAGTTGCAGATTAAGCAGAGAGCGAAAAGATTCATTATGTGTAATGAGGGATTATATAGAAGGTCTTATAATGAAATACTATTGCGATGTCTAAGTGAAGAGGAGGCAGGTCAAGTGCTGCAAGAGGTACATTCTGGGGAATGCGGGGCGCATCAGGCTGGGAGGAATTTGTTCCACCGAGTACATCAGATTGGATATTACTGGCTGACAATATTTAAAGATGAAATAGACTACGCAAAGCGATGCCATGAGTGTTAGATCCATGGGGACATTACACATGTACCCCTGAAGATCTTCATCAGTCAGCTACTTCCTGACCTTTTGCCACATGGGGACTCGATGTTATTGGCCCATAAATCCACCATCATCCAGAAGAAAATAGTATATACTATTAGCAATGGACTATTTCTCTAAATAGACAGAAGTGATTGCACTGCGAAGTGTTAAAGAGAAAGATGTTGATAATTTCATTCGGTAGGCAGTAATATATCGCCATGGCATCTCGAAGAAAAACATCACAGTCAACGACACTCCTTTCAAGAACAAGGGCATGGAGAAGTTATGTCTTAAGTTCAAAATTCACCAATCGTTCTCAACACCCTATTATCCACCAGCCAATGGGCTGGCAGAAGCGTTCAATAAAATGATTGTAAAAATACTGAAGAAAACGGTGAATGGAAATAAGCGTCATTGGGATGAAAAATTGTAGGAAGCTCTATGGGCCTACAGGACCACTCATCGTACAGTGACACAAGATACCCCGTATTCGTTAGTTTATGGTATACAAGTCCTCGTGCCAATCGAAATATAAGTCGCAACGCTAAGGGTGACAGTGCATCAATTAATTACAGATGATGAGAATGCAAGAATATAGCTGATAAAGTTGGATTTTCTTAATGAAGAAGGATTGGCAGCTCAGCAGCGATTGCAGTTACATCAGGCTAGGATTTCTGCCGCCTTCGATAAAAAGGTTGAACACTGATCTTTCAAGAAAGGGGATATGGTTCTAATATTGAAAAGGCCAATAGTGGTCACTCGAAGAACAGGGGGCAAGTTTGATCCCAAATGGGACGAACCATATATCATAACTGAAGTTTATTCCAATGAAGCATATAGAGTAAAAGATCAAGACGGACGAGGCATCAGTATACCGTTCAATGCTCGCTTCATTAAGAAATATCATCCCTAACAGTGGGAGAGATTTTGATCTAGAAGATTATCACATTAAAATGGGACAATCACAGATGAAATGGTGAAACAACCTTTAAAGGTGGAGCCTTGTATTCTTTGTTCACGAAGGATGAAAAAAAGGTGAATTTTTATGAACATCACTATTGTCGAAGTCAGGTGAATTTTTAAGCATATCACTATTGTCGATGTCCCAGCCATCACTGTCACTACTAGTTACTTATCAAAATTGTTATTATCGCCAAGCTGACTGGATATAAAGAATAGATATCATCAGATTATCATGGGCAACAGTAAGCAATAGTGATATACCAATTATTGATTCACCGTCTAAGGCATCCTAGCCAAGCCTTATACGACCAACTACGATATTATTCGGGATAGTAGTTTGGAGCCAGCAGCCCTAAAAAGCCCATATAGGCTACATCACACGCATACCCATGCGGGCAGTGGACGGAGCCAGTGACAAAAAGCCTCAAGGGTTAGAAGTCCTCAATGGCCAGTCACGCATGAGACTAATGCCATTTGTAAACTCTCCGAAAGCTTCATAGACGAGGATGAAAATTCCCTCCTATGGATTGGTCCAAACTTATAGATGAAGGAAAATGGAGAATAGAATAAGACCCCACAGTTCTTTGGCTCAATTTCAGTATTAGCTCATGAGGACAGGGTCTTAATAAAAACACCTCCTTATTGATGGACCAGTGGCCCTGGACTTGGTACTGAAAGTAGCCTTATGCGCCCCGCGAACTCTAAAGAGCTACTGTGGCCAGCCATGCACGTAAATCCCATTGAGTTCATAGCTCTGGTAGCTTCACTGGGCCCCTCTGATGGACTGCAGTTTGTGAACTCCCCGGCCGCGATAAGTCTAAAGAACTCATGAGAGTTAGAGAGACCATTCGCATAAGACCTGACTCCAACTACTTGTGAATCTAAAAAACTATGATTTCTCCACTACTCAAGAGCTTAAACTATGTTAAAACTAACCAAACTAACTTTGAAATGAAATAGTTCCGCCCATTGAAATAAAATATGACATAGGATTGTCGTACAATGCATGAATGTAAATAGTGGAAATAATGAAGCATGAGTATGTAAGTATTGCATCAACATGTATCCCAAAATCAATGATTGTATTATCAAGAATGCATTTTCTTCGAATAAAAAACCATAATTTTTTTACGTATCACAACGCAAAAGGAATTTATATGAAAAATACAATCCTTGCAGATCTTTAGCTATACTTAATACTACTATGTAACGCTGTAATTCTTCTTTTAACTGAAATTGTGCCACATCAGTTGTGCATTCGGCTTTAAGAATAATCCTGGCTTAATCAGTAACACCAACTAGTTCTGATTCTAAAAGGGCAGCAGCTTCCCTATTCTTCATTTGTTTAGCTTGCTCGATATCGACAACTTTAGTATTCGTTTCAAGCTCCTCCTTGATTTGATGAATAGTTAAATATTTTACTTCTTTCTGACCCTTAAGTAGCAGAATCTCTCTCTCGAGAATAGCAATTTAATCATCAATGATCGCCTTATTTCTATTAGAAAATTTTAACTTCTCGTGAAGAGATTGACTAATGCACCGCAATTAGCAAGGACGTCGTTTGAACGAGAAAGTTTTTCCTCAAGTAGTGCCAATTCTTTCTGATGATTCAGAATTTCTAGAATAATGACTATACTTCGCGTTGTTTCTAAGTTTTTGGTGGAGTCATTGAACTGTGCCAAGGAGTCATGAAGAGACTGAACATTAACATGCGCCAGATGAGCTGAATGGGTAAGAACAGCTAAGGCACTATCTAAAAAGGGCCACCGGGCTGGATCTTTAAAAGCATTGATGATATCAGATATTGCATTCTTGAAGAATCCCACATAAGAGGGGACACCTTTTCCAATGAAAGTCTATCAAAAACTGTGGCTACTGAGTTAGACCCTTCAGACCTGCTTGGAGTCGGCACAACTAAGGCTTATAAAAAAAAAAGAAAAAAAGAAAGAAAGAGAGAAGAGATTATAAGTTCAAAAGAAGATATATATATATATATATATATATATATATATATATATATATATATATATATATATATATATATATATATATATATATATATATATATATATATATATATATATATATATATATATAATGATATAAAGTAAGAAAAGAAGAAAAAGAAGATACATACCCTATCTAGGGGTAACAATGGAAGTACCTTGAACAGAACAGGCTTCATGACCTGCAGATCTAGGTGCATCTATAGTCACAACAACGTTGAAAGAAAACTCTTGAGCCCTTGCGGTACTCGAATTAAGATTCGTCGGAGTTGGGACATCAACTGAATCAGAGAAGAATTCCAAACTTAGGGCTACTGGATGGATAGGAGGACGCGTAATAGGAGATTTATCAGTCTGAATGGGGGCATCAGATGTTGTGGTGACTATTGGCAAGGTTTCTCCTATGCTGTGAGGAAGAAGTACATTTCCCATTATTTCCTGGATTTATGATGATTGAGCCTCTATCTCCCTTAATGTTGATGTTTCTCAAGCAACTACATCGGTAGGAGGCATCAAAAGAAAGGAAGATATTCACGCCAGGAGAATAGTCAAATTCTCCATAATCAAGTTGCTTCCTTTCTAGGGAGGTCACTGTGATCAGATGAGAGTCATCATGATAAGTGATTGGAACATTAGGAAGTGGAGACTTGACTCTAACATCTCCTTCTTCTCCAATATGCACTTCAGCATCAATATCTTCATTTAATAAAGCATCTCCCTCATCGGTTAAGCTCGTGGGAGAAGATGTATTGTCGCTTACAATATTGGGTGAATATTCTGACAAACTGTCTTCCTCTGATATAGTTTGTTTTCCCTTCTAAGAACTCTTCACGAGGAGAAGACATGCACTCTGAGTAGGAGCAGGGACCAGTTGTGCCAAAATTTTAGGAGACAATGACTTGGCACGTGAACGAGTCATAGGAGATGTAGTGATAATAATCCGATTCACAATAGGAGAAGTTGTGGCTGTAGCACGACTTATTTTAATTTCTGCATGACCCATGGCAGGGACAGCTGTGGTGGCTACATCTTTAATAGTAGGAGAAATTGTATAAGTGATGAACTCTGTAGTAGGAGGAATGACGTGAGTAGGGTGTGTAGGCTGATCTCCTCCTTCATAAGTAGGGAAAGGCAGAATACCGCCTGCAATTTCAAATTCATCACGAGGAGTGGCCAGTCTTTCTCTCCCACTTTATTAAATCTAAAGGAGAGCCGAAAGCAATCCATCCTTCTAGAGTATTCAGTGGCTTTATTTCTCTAATTGGCTCTTCTATGGAAATTTTGTGATGAAGTTGTCCCGGAACACCCGCCTGGTCTCTTTAGTTAAAATATTTGATCCCTTGCTCCAGTCTATAATTCCTCAAATGCGGAGGAGGAACCTAGATAGGCCGATCCACCAAAAAAAAGTTGCGCACCAAGTGGTAATGATGCGCCCACCACTGCATCCAAAAATATGAAGTTGTCAATTGATGATTATACCCTAGGACAAGAAATCGAGAGCCAAAATTTCTTGTTAAGAGCTACTTCCATATTAAAGACCAATTATAGGGGCTAACTCCATATCTCCTTATTGTCCATGTGACTTCCTCCCTTGCCTGGGGAATAACTTGATCATACCCAAATTGTTTAGCAAATCAACTCGGATAGTACGGTTCTCTCCAAAACTCTACTCCTCGCATGGGAAGGCTGCATGAACGAATACAAAGAAAGAAGGTTCTCTCAATGGGTTCCAAGTTATTGTTATCCTCAACATCCCGATCTTCAGCTTGATAATCCAAATAGAAAGGGAAGAAGTTAATGGATTCCGTGTAGTCAATTTTATCCACTATCCAGTCATACCCCTTCTTTATCATCTTTCGCTTTAAGAAATGCCATAAAGGTAGATGATCGGATGAACATAAGCCTTCTCTGGGTCACTATAATTCTAGGGGAAATAAATGTCAAGCCAGCCGAAGAAATAGTGTCATTGAGTGAAAGAAGATGAAA
This sequence comes from Magnolia kwangsiensis, assembly GCA_037074715.1. Classification (NCBI taxonomy): domain Eukaryota; kingdom Viridiplantae; phylum Streptophyta; class Magnoliopsida; order Magnoliales; family Magnoliaceae; genus Magnolia; species Magnolia kwangsiensis. The sequence goes on along the minus strand of CM073576.1, from coordinate 102,671,756 downwards.
CTCCTATTGCTGGGCTTGAGCAGTGCGCTATAGCATGATCAAAAGCTCTATATAACAAGCATAAAACAGCAGGGGTTAAATAATATTTGTTCTACCTTCCTCCATTGTGCCTGTCGCCACAAATAAGGTTGGTCGAATAGATTTTGAGCTTTTCGAGATAAAAAGCATGACTAAGCTTAACCAGTAAGCCAAGAAAGCAACTAACTCAGTTTCAGTGGTGAATTTGGCTAGGCCCTTTATCTTTTTGCGATCGGCTTCCAATTTGGCACAATGGCTACCAAGGAACCTAAAAGAAGGGAAGAAAGATGGATTAATAATTTATATCTATAGGCAAATGTCATCTGAGAGAAAAGAAAATTGTTAGAACACTTACACCAAGTATCAAGAAAAGTGTGCAAGCCATTGAAGAGGGGATATCTTATGGACATCAGGGAAATAAGACATTTCACAGAAAAGTTCGATTGTTAATGCTGAAATCTTGGGCGTTCTGTTAGGAGCAACATAGGCGATTCTGAAAGTGCCCTGGTTTGTCAATTAGTGTGAGTGTTGAGTCATTAAGACAAGTGAGCCCCATAGGAAGATCATTCAAGCCACTGCCTCAACTAGATGTGTGCCCCGAACTTGTCAAAAGCTAAACTTAGCCTCGCATCCCATGTCCCAAAACACCCACTTATATAAAACCCTTAAAACTGGTTAGAATAACATAGGGTTTAAGGTGTGAAAACTTGTAACACCCTGGATTTTTGCCAACCTGGAATTAGACGTCCTTAAGCAATGTGTAACATCCCGAAAATCGGGGGGTCGAGTAAAAACCCAACTCCCGAGTTCCAAAATGTTATTTATGCAACATAGATATGTATGATTGAATGTTGTCTGTGATAATGTATTAAACATGAGTGAGATTAATCCAGAACAGCATATCATACTCCAGAGACAGTTAAATTTACCAGCGGAAGTCTGTGATAGTATGTATAACATATATAAACTGTTGTGTGTCTCTTGAGTGTGAACATGTTACCAGGTTAAACATATACATATATACCTCAAAATTGAAAGAAAGTATATACATGAGTGCTCTGAAAATATAAAATGACAAGTGTCAAGACATCTAATTAACCTCCCTGTAATCCCGTCGATCAGAACACGCATAAAGGAGAGATCCTCCTCATCATCATCAAGTCCGACTCTGCCTCGCAGGCCGCGCCATCATCTGCAATCACAAAAGGGTCTGGTGGGTGTCCGGAAACATCATCCCGTAATGTGGGAGTGAGTAGCTAACTCAGTGGAATAATAGAGCAAGGATTAGCATATTCTCAAATCAATCATGCGATAATAGTAAAGTAGTAAATCAAACAATCCTAATACTGTTGTTAATGCAATATGACATGACGTGATGTATGCCCTCACCGACGATCTCCCTCATACGGCACCATCTTACGACCACGGCATGCAATCGACCCTTAAGTGCTCTACATCTTCCAGGCACATGCAATGGTATGGTGATATGATTTTCGAGTTATTATTAGTCCATTCAAACAGCAGGATTGGGAAACTAAGGTACCTCCCTTATATCAATCCCAACAAAGATCCTGTCTAGGGTCTTCACTCCTAGTAAACTCATACGATGTATATTTTTTAAGTTGCTGCAAGGGCTTCCAGGGCTGTTGCACGCACTCGTTGCACCGCTCCCCCATCACCTTATCAATACAGGCCTACTGTACTCTACTGCTACGGAAGGGTCGTCGCCTCCCGTAGACTCAGAATACGCTCGCGGTCACTACAAAGGGTTGACAGGGCTGTTGCTCGCACTCGTTGCACCGCTCCCCCATCACTTTATCAATGTAGGACGACAGTAAGAATATAGTATCTCATACCACCATAATCTGCTCACGAGTCATAGGTGCTCACTGGTCACTACGGGGAGGTTTGTGGCCCCAGCGTAGGCCGACAGCTCGACCACGGTGTCCCATACCACTATGCCCGGCTCATGAGTCTTCGTGGATCAAGGTACCATGGTTAACAGGGTTTATAATGGTAAGTTCAGTACCCTAGGTTCAAGCAGTTATGACTCATGCAGGGTGAACATACAACGGCCAGTCGGGTTACTTGACCGGCTCGACTAGCGCGTTCGCATCTCAAGTCGAACGACATGAAGTGCGTAAAACACTTTGTGTGGCCTAACCACTGCCGCCAACTCCAGAACACGGCTCGCGTTCATCGACGCATCGTTCGTGGCGAAGATAAGCTAACCACGAATTCGCTCGGTTACTGACTGCCTGGACTAAGTATAGTCCCCAAACATGTGGAATCACATCAGCAAAGCATGTGAAAGTATTGGAAATGAAATACAACCATATGAGCATGTTAACACATGTTGTAACATACAACTTAAGCAAATCACTTGATATATGCCTTTCATACATATAATGAAATCATGCATATAGTCAACATGTAGGAAATCATTTACGTCAGCATATTAATTGAGAAATCCATCTTAAACTAATTCATAACATCATTTAATTCAATACATACTAATACAAACATTTATACAAACACTTACACTACACACTTAAGTCTACATATAGTATGTCGACCCGAAGTGCGCATTTACGCGAATCTCTTCGCCAAACTAATTATGCATGTATTCCTAATATTCTAATGTGACAACAAATCATGTCAATCACATCAGCAAAATATGCATGAAAACAGTACTTCCTACAAATGACTAAAATGCCCTAAATCTTATATTCTTCGCCGGTTTACGAAACAGGAAACGGACAGCATGTTGTACATGTCAAACAGCGATGCCGTCGATAATCTACTATTAAACGACATTGAAAGATTTGGAAACAGTCAATCAAAGCGTCTAAAATCCGCACCTTGTCTCTTATGGATGTGTAAATTCGAACGGAGCGTATATGCTTCTTTTACGGCGATTAGAGAACCTAATACATAAGTTCTATTAGCTACTTCGCTAGGAAACGAAAGGAACCTCAAATCAGCAACTTCTAGGGTATTTTCTTACCTGAAAACGTGGAGGAATCGCCGGGAAAGTGATCGGAGTGCGTTGCCTAAGCACGTACAGCACGTGGCATAAGTAGTAGGGAATTCTCTCCCACCTTCTCTCATAAACTCTCCCCTTTTCTCTCTCCCAATCTAGAGATTTTTGCAAATTCGGATGGGAGAGAGGAGTGAGGGTTTCAACCCCTTTTATAAGCCCAAACTTGCCCGAAATAGGCTCCGGTACAAAGTTCACTTAGTGCATATCCAAATCGGGGCTGTTTCGGTCCAAAAGATGCTTTCTGGTGGTCCCCTGACCGAATGCGATCGGACTTAAGCTCACGCGTACCAGATCTAGCACGTATTAAGTTTTCAGTCCGGCTGGGTCCGCAGATCGTACGTGGCGGACCAGTTTCAGTTCAGCGGTCACCGCATGTAGATTAGGGCTGAAAGTCTCATGATATAAAATAGAAATTTCTCCTGATCCAAGGGTGTAATCTGGCTGAATTCTGACGGCCAGAATGCTCAATACTGACGCGTCAAGTCGTGTGCCAGATTTGAATTTGAAATTCCAATTTTGTCCCTATTCGCACTCTCTTCGGTCCGGGCTCAATGAAATGGCCTGTGATTATCAGTTTGACTTGATTTTCGAAATGAGTTCAAGTCCAGCTAGGCGGTTCTAACGGTCTAAGATAGGAGGTATCAGACTTTCGACGCGCGGTCTAGATCCAATACAAAGATTCAAAGTGGTCCAGAGAACAAACCTGCTTAGAGTTTGGTCCGAGGTTATGGAGTATTATAGAGTCATTGGTTCTACTCGATTTGGGTCTTGTCGAACGTATTTAAAGTGATCAAGGACTATTTCCCATCTACTCCAGCGTTGCGCTAGCTAACTTACGCTTAATTTCTAAAGGAATTAATCCTAAGTGGTTTCTTTGGCTATGGAATTGGGTTTTGAACGATTTTTCAGGTGTTTTAATTGACCCACTGCCTAAGGACGTCAAATCCCAGATTGGCCAAAATCCGGGGTGTTACACAATGGGTTAACCATAACACTCTCAAAGCTCAATCCCAAAGCCAAAGAAATCGCTTTTCAACCAATTTCCTTCAAATCTCATCTTTCACCACCTCATTTTTCAAACTTCTCCAACTACTTTTATATTAGACATGAATCCTCAAGTTTAAATAGTGAAGAACTATACTTAAACTAAAACTCACTGAAAGCGGTCGTCGAGATTGAGCCCGTGCACACTCCTGATCACACACAACGACCCTAAATCACTTCTAGACCATCAATCGAAGGGTTTAGACTATGTTTCATTCCATTCCAAGCCTAGAAATGAATGTCCTTAGGTGGTAGGTCAACCCCAACATCTTACACTCAATCTCAAAGCCTAAAACCTCTTTTATCCAATTCCTTTAAAATCTCACCCTCCACCACTTTATTCTTCATTTATTTTGAAGAACATTCATAATACACACCAATCCTAGGATATAAATGAGAAAGAACAATACTGAAACTAAAACTTATCATAAATAGTAAATAAATGGATAAAATGGGTTTTGACCCTTAACCTTTTGGAATCTAATGAAATAAATGGGTTAGTTGGATAGATTAGCGTCTCCTACCTCAAAATCATATGCTATACATCACATAAAATCATTCTGGTTTGTAAATTGGCCGTGAAAACGCCTCAAATGGAGTCAGGGGCATACCCACGCCAATCCAGAGGGACCCAGGGTGGGCCCCACACTTTTTTGGGGCCTAGGGGGCAGGAGGGCCTCCCCCAATTGCCAACCACTCTAGTGGTCGGCGAGGCCTCGACGGTAAACGAGCCAGGCCGGGAGGGCCGCTCGGGCTGATCGTATGTGGGGCCTAGTGGGACCCACTGATGCAGGGTTCGACCCCTATTTCTTTCCCATTTTGGTACTTCCTTCACAAAACACCCCTCCAAGATTTTCGTTTCTTAAAAAATCTTTCGAATCTCCCCCAAAATCCTTGTCCAAACACTTCCTGGTTCATTTTCATATACCAGTCACTCCACCCTTCAAATCCCACCTCAAACAAAAATCATTAGGGGCTACTTCCTTTAGAAATTAGATGAAATTAACTAGCGCTAAACTAGACGACCTGTGAAATTGTCATTAATCACTTTAAATACGATCTTCTAGGGCCAAAACGTGTAGAATAGTTGACGCTACATTACCTTAAAATCTTGAATCAAACTCTAAACCCGGTTGCTCATGGGAGCATTCAGAAACTCTGTATCGGATCTGGACCATACATCGAAAGTCTAATTACCCCAAACTTAGACAATCCTGACCACCTAGTTGGACTTGATAATCACCCCAAAAATTAAGTCCAGATGATGTCCCACGACGATTTTCTTGAGTCCAGAGTGAAGAGTGTGAGAAATGTTAGAAATTAAATAAAATTTATGAAATCTGGCACGTGTCACTTGCGCAACATTTTGTAAGCGTTCTGACCGTCAGAATCTGATCCAAATTTACCCTCGGATCAGGGATGATGGCCCACTCATGTCATAACACTTGTGGCCTTGATCGAGTTTCGATGACCGCTGAACTGAAACTGGTCCACCACAGTCGATCTGGAAATCCGATCGGATCGAAAACTCAGCCTAACTTAGATCCAATGTCAGAGAGCTTAAGTCTGACCGCACGTAGAAAAGGGCCTGCCATAAGTGCTCCATTGGATCAGAACAAGCCCATTTTGATTATAAGATAAGTATACCTTGGCCCCAAGCCTATTTCTGACAATTCTGGGCCTATATAAGGACCTTAAAACCCCTCTCTCTCATTCCATACGAATTTCCTAAGCCCTAGGAGAGAGAAGAGAGGAGAGAGAGAGAAAAAAAGGAGAGAAAGAGAGAGGGATTTGGAGCTTTTCTCCTGGGATTCTTCCTTGCTGCTCCATGTGCCAAGCCGTCCATCTGTATTGCTCTTTCAGCGCTTCTAACGTCATTTTGAGGTAAGATATCCTACCCCTAACCTGTTTAAGTAATCCATGTAGCTGTAGTGTTAATATAACCAACCTATTTCATGGTATAGATTGTCGTTGAGCCGTTGACGAAGACTTATCTCTGAATCAACTCCGTTTCACAATTTCTGGTTTAAGGTGCGGATTCTAGATGCTTAGATTACCTATTTTCAAAGAATTTAATGCCGTTTAATGGTAGATTGTTGACAAGGATGTTGTTTGACATGTAGAACATGCTGTCTGTTTTCCATTTCGAATACGTACTAAGAATATGAGATTTAGGGTATTTTAGGTATTTATAGAAAATACTGTATATGTACGTATTTTGCTGATATGTTGCCATGAGTATTTGTTGTCTACCTATGCTAGTTATGCGTGTATGTTCTGTTTGGCGAAGAGATTCACCCTAATACACACTTTGGCCGACATATGCTATGTAGACTAATGTGTGTAGACTAAGTGTTTGTATAAATGTATGTATTAATAAGTATTGAGTAAATAGTGTTGTAGATTAGCATTGAGATTAGATTCTCAACTAATTTGATGATGCACATGATTTCCTCCATGCTTGTTGTAGTTTAGAATTGAGATTACAGTATTTAGGAATGTTTGATTTTCTTACTTTATCATTATCGCTTGATTGATTTGATAACATGTTAACCTTTGCTCTATGATTCCACTGAGTTGATCACTCACTCCCACATTACGCAACGGTGTTGTATACACCAACCAGACTCTGTCTTAGCTGCAGGTGTTGACGATGCTTTGAGGTAGAGCCAGACTATTCAATGACGAGGAGGAGCTCTACTATGTCCAACTCTCTGGTGGGTCTAAGCAAACCTGGAGTTACGCTAGCGGGACTATAGGGTTTGGATAGAAATACTATTTTTTCTTATTGCACATTTCATGTAATTATTTAACCTGGTGATAATCATACTCTGAGAGCTTACCATCATTTTTATATAATTTATATACATACCACAGTCTTCTACTTGCATAATTTAATTGCCTCTGGAGTATGATTTGTTGTTTGGCTTAATCTCACTCATGTTTACTATACTAACAGACAACATTCAATCATCATCATCATATATATTGCATAAGTGATGTTCTGAAACTCGGGAGTTGGGTTTCTACTCGACCCCCGATTTTCAGGACGTTACAAAACTATTTTGTAAAATCAGAAAAATATCTAAGTTTTCAGCCTTTGTCGATTTATCGATAGTTCTTCGATAAAATCAGACTTTGTTATCGATGTCCTCGTAACACAATCGATTTTATCGAAATGAAGACTCAGATGTCCAGCAACCAAAATGAATCTTGGGCTAAATTCTAGATGAATCGATGACAAGATTGATATCATCGACTTTCGAATCTCGAATTCATCGAAACGACTCAATAAAATCGATAAGTAGTCAGTTTTTGTCTAGTAAGCAGTTAAGAAAAATCATGTGATTTTCGATGACTCGAAGAGAGCCTCGAATCTCGATGATATCAATCGACCCTCGATGATATCGGATTGGGACACAAATCTATCCAGTAAGTTTTCAAGTAAATTCTTATAAACGTTCGAGGTATGAAGAATCACTCGATGATATCGATATTTAAAAATCGATCATATCGAGACCAGGTCAATGTCATCGAATTGGGACACAAAATTGTCCAGCAAGTTTATAGGAACAAGTTTATAGGAAAATTCCTTGAAAAGATCGATGAATCGAAACTGGTATCGATATCATTAATATTCAAAACCATATGATATTGAGGAATGCTCGATCATATCGATGCCTGTTCAGTTCCAAAGGCAAGTCTACTCTCATTTTTTAAATGTCGAGGAATCGAACTATAGGTTAATGAAATCGGAGTTCGAAATCCAATGACATCGAAACATGTTCGATATCATCGATCAGTTGGAAAAAAGGTTCGAAAGAATTTAATAAATTGAGTTTGTGTCATCGAACGACCATTCGATATTATTGAGAGTATACGCTCGATGATATCGAACTCTGTCAAAAAATATGACGGTTTTTTTTTCTATTGGAACTTTTTTTCCTATTTAATAAGATCTTGCCTTAGGTTGTTTGGTGAGAAAAAAAGAAAGAGTTCCAAGGAGGTAAGTTCATACCTACCATCATTAACCCTTTTTCTCATGGAAGTTCATTCCCCAATCCCTTCCTATTCATAAAATACCCTATAGATTAGATTGGAGAATGAACTTCAACATTCAAGGATTCTCCAGCAACCTCTTAATGGAAAATCATTAGGATGGAATCTCTTAAATGCACAAACCATGGATTGAGAAAATAGAGAGAGCTTTAAGAGAGTTGTTGCATATCATTTACCCCAAGCTCATTTTCTCAAGGGAGTTCATCCCTCAACCCACTCTCATCATTGATATCTAAGAATGAACTTTCCCATTCAAGGATCATCTAGCTACCATCTTAATGGAAAATAATTGAGCTGGGTACCTTAAATGTTTGAAATCTTGGAATCACTCGTTCTCTAAAATAGGAAAATATTTAATAGAGTAGGATTCCAACATAACCTTGACCCAAACCGTCGCATCTATTGGAGCATCATCAAGTGTTGCGGATTAAAAGAGCTGAAGAATCTTCATCATCGAAGGAGGAGATCTTCATCAACGTGCTTAATAAGGTTCATCTACTTATTTGTAAGTCATTAGAGTCCAGAGACCTTGTTGATCATTACTTTGTGTAGGATTGGGTCACAGGTGCTTCTCACCCCTTCAAGTCCTCATAGGAGACCTCCAACGGGAGAGTACATGTGGGTGTTGTGTGTTAACACTTGCTCTTATGTAGGGCATAAACTTAGGTCCTTAGTGTAGGTCCTTGACCTGTGTAGTCTAAAGACTGGGTGTTGTGTGTTGTCCCTTACTCTTATGTAGAGAATAAACTTAGGTCTTTAGTGTAGGTCCTTAACCTATGTGGTCTAAAACCTAGTAGTTGTGTGTTGACCCTTGCTCTTATTTTGGACATAAACTTAGGTCCTTGGTGTAGGTCCTTGACCTGTGTGGTTTAAAACCTAGGTGCTATGTGTTGACCTTTGCTCTTGTGTAGGGCATAAACTCTAGGTTCCTTATGTGGATCCTTGGCCTATGTGGCCTAAACCCTAGGTTCCTTGTGTGGATCCTTTGCTCCTGTGTATGGCATAAAATCTGGGTGTTGTGTGATGACTCTTGCTCCTATGTGGGGCATAAACTTGTCTCGTGGAGACTTGTTAGGTACATTGTGTAGGTCCTAGAGTCAGCCTTGTGTAGGTTGTACTGGTCTGAAGTGAACCTGATTTGAAACCTCCATTTATAAAATCTGGTACACTAAAGGGTAGAGTGCGTCCACCGAGAGTGGAGTAGGCATATAGCCGAACCACTATAAAATGAATGTGTTTGAGATTGTTATTTGCATATTTTGTTATTGTGTATAGTTTGAATGATCACATGATACATGATTATTTAGAATTAATAAGTGTCACATCTCACACACAGTCACTCTATCCATCCATCATAGACTAAATTTATGAATTGCTTAGATATTAAATAGTCTTATAATTGGATCCTCTATTTGGCTTGGAAGCCATTAGAGTTAAGATATTAATATCTTTATAAATTGTTATATTAGATCAAGATAATGATGATAGGATTTTAAATTGTCGTAAAATTTTATAAAGTCCTATTCACCCCCCTCTAGGACACATTGACCTATTCCTACTTCAACTAAAGTAGTCATTATCGCAATTTCAATTGGTATCAGAGCGAGTCTCTCTTAAGGGCTTAACTGCCTAGAGAGTGATCTTGAATGAAGTTGGAATCATGGCCAAAGGAGAGGGCTCATTTGTAAATAGACCTTCTGTATTTGATGGTTCAAATTATGCTTACTTGAAGGCTAGGATGCGCTACTTTCTGAGATCTTTGGATCATGATGTTTGGGACATCGTTGAAAATGGATTCTTGCCCCCAACCTATCAAGTGGTACTTGAAAATGGCACAACTATCTCCAAACCTAAATCCAAAGAGATGTGGACTACATATGACAAAGAGAAATAGACTGCTGAAGCGAAAATAATGAATGTTATTTACTATGTTGTGTCCTAAGAAGTCTTTAATCAAATCATCATGTGTGGCACTTTTAAAGAAGCATGGGATTTGTTCGAAACAACCCATGAGGGAACCAACACAGTGAAAAGATCCAAGTTACAGCTTCTAACTTCACAATTTGAACATATCAGAATGGAGGAGCATGAGACATTCATGAAATTTTTTTACAAAGCTAAACATCATCTGTAATTCCATAGGTGGATTAGGAGAGAAAGTACTGGTCCAAAAAATTTGTATGAAAATTCTAAAATCCCTACCGGAACATTTCAACTCAAAAGTAACAACCATTGAAGAATGTAGGAACATGGACAAACTGAAAGTAGAAGAACTAGTAAGTTCTTTACAAACATTTGAACTACACTTCAAACAAACTCCCAAATCCAAAAATAATGCCCTTAAAACCTTAAAACATATTTCCACCAATGAGGAAGAGGAAAGTGAAAGGGAAAATGAATATGAGGAAGTGACCCTCTTGGCTCAATAGTTCAAAAAATTCTTCCACAAAAACCGTGGCTAACCATTCAAAGGGAAACAGTTGGACAATAAGTGTCATATAGGTAAATCTATCATGAAGTCCAAAGAGCCTCAGTGTTACACTTATCAAAAATTTGGGCACTTGTCCACTGAATGCCACAAAAAAAAAAGACCAAGGGAAAGGTTATGGCAGCCACACGGGATGACACTGATGAATCAAATTGAAAATTTAGTGAATTAGAAAGTGATGGAGACCCAAAATCCTTGAAAATACTTACAGCCTCCACATCCTTTAATATTCTCAAGATAACTGAGGAAATTGATGAATCACGAGTCGAGGAGACATTTCCTTCAGATGATGAGGAAGAAGAAGAATAGGAAGAAAAGGATAATATACATGATGCCTATGATCGATTCTACATACATAGCATCAATATCCTTAAAAGACTTGGTATTAATGAAAATAAGAATAAATTGCTGAAAATGGATCTAGATAAGACCTTAGAGATAAATACACACTTGATTAATGACCTTCAACAATACCACTTAGAAAAGCATAGGTTGGAAAGAATCAATTCATTTCTCAAATTTAAGTCAGTGAAACTAAACAAACAGATTGAATTATTGAAAGATGAAAACATGCATCTTAAGAATGAAAATCACACACTTATTTTTTATGCCGAAAAAATAAAAAATGTTGAGCTTAGTTACAAATTTACCCAAAGTAGTGAAAAACTAGAAAAACTCTTAGGGATGGGGAGACCACAAAAAGAAAAGAGAGGATTGGGATATAAAAATTTCAAACCAAGTCTCACTTCTACAACACCAATGATTAAGAAAACTATTGCATCAAGAAGTAATAGAAGGGCTACCCTATTTGTCACTCATGTGGAGACTTAGGCCAATATAAATTTGAATGCCTTACCTTTGGAAGAACTCAACTCGATTCCAGTTTGAACTTTATTGGTAAATATTGTAAGTGCTATGGTTTTTGGCTCCTTTGGTTGCTAAATTTTGTGGTGTCAAAACATCATTTTATGTCTTATGTAATCTATGTCCTATGTAGCTCATTGGTATATATGATCAAGACATTACATATGGGTTCAAGACATTGCATCACCTCTTTAAACACGTTTCTTTAAGTTAAAGATTTACTTCAAACCATTTCAAGAAATGCAAGTACAAGCTATAACGAAAGAAGTGATCTTGTTCAATGACTTAAGTTCATGTACAACTCGAAATGAAGTGTAATTCAATCTCTAGAAGATCTCAAGTTCATTGCTATGTTAAGTATAGAGATCTCAAGCTTCAAAAGTCAACTATCATATGAAGTCTCGATGTTCATATCTCACTTTCAAGGAATGATTGACCATAGATTGTCCTTAGGGTAGGTCATTTTGTACACATAAGTCAAATTGAATCACTTTGTAAGAGTTTGGACTGTTCTAAAACTAGTCCTAGATCCTGTTCGACTAGTCCTAGCACTGAATCGACCAGTCTAAGAAATTCCAAGAGCAGTCCTAAGTTGTTACAATTTTTTAGAATTTTTTGGTTGAGCTACGACCAGTCCTGGAGTCTTCTCGACTGGTGGTGTGAACAGTACACGACTCGTCCTACGACCAGTTCTGGTTCTTCGACTCACACTCCAGCGACCAAACCTGGTGCCTCACGACCAGTCGTGGGTTGGTCACGACCAGTTGTGGAGGGCTTATGACTGGTCGTGGACACCCTACGACCAGTCGTGGAACAGTTTTATCCGATCACACTCAAAAATTCAAAATTTCGTTTCTCCTATGACCAGTTGTAGTGTCCACAGGACCAGTCATAGACAAGTTTCTTCAACTATAAATAGAACACAAATTTCAAAGTTTAGTAATCCAATTTAAGTCAAATTTAGACATCACTCTGAGATAAGTTTGTGTTCATTTTAAGCTACTTTGTGCATATTTAAAATTCTCTTTTGTTATCTTTATTGATTTAATTTTATTTCTATATTCCAATCTGATTTGAAAAGAAGAATTGTTGTATTCCTTCTTCTTGGAATCAAAATCAAATATAGCTAGCCCAACTGGTTTAATTTAGAATCAATCTAGAACCTAGAACCATTTCTTAAGCGAGTATTAGACATTGGACTTTTATTTGAACTTCTACTCTGACTTGGTTCTTCCGGGCTGCAACAAAAGGAGAATTCCAGGTATTATACATTTTTGCAAATTTCCTTCTTTTGCTTTTATTTGAGATTAAGCCAGAAAAATCTTAATCTGTTGGTTATCTAAGGAGAGCCAAAAAACTTAGAAGTGGAGTTTTTTGAATTGTGTAAGCCCATTTGAAAGACCCAATTATGAAGGTTTTGGGTGAACCTGTAAAAACTTAATTTGATAGTGAACGCTAATATTCCCTGTGTGAGGATAGTAGGAGTGGAGTAGAAAGCTGTGTGGCTGTTGTTTAACAGTTGGTGAACACACAGGCGAACCACTATAACTCTTTGTGTTTTGTGGATGTGTCATTTATTTTTCCTATCTTTTATCATTCAAAGTTGTGGGATGTATGTGTGGATGTGAATGTTCTAATATTTACATTTCAAGCATTGTGGGGAATGTTTGTTTTCTTTTTGCTTGAGTTTTTTATATTCAAATTATTCTAGTAAGGTTGTCCTGCTATAAACCCTTGGTTTTTATGGTGCAAGGTTGTCCTTAGAATAACGTTAGTATTAATCTCTCTATTTGAGATTGCTTTACATCTTTGTATTGTGATTTGATTAAAGTGCTTTCTTTCCTTTATTCATTTATATTCCACTGTTAAAGTTTTAATTTGGCATAGTTCTATTCACGTCCCCCCCCCCTCTCTAGGACTCATAGTTAGGCCTTTTCAAATATAAACCAACCGGAAGAACAATGTAGAATGTTAAGAGTCCGCCAAGGTTCATGCCAAGAGATAAGAAACATCTGTCTCCACCTAGAATGACAAAGAGAATGGAGGAGCTATTAAGTAAAGTGGCTCAACTGAATTAGAAAATAAAGGAATTAATGAAACAAGGAAATGTGATTCAGTTGCCCAACATGCCCAGACATGCCCAGACAAACCCATAGTGAAAAACTGTCAAAAAAATGTGTAGCAAGAAATAAGAAAAAATGCCTTGTAACTCATTCCTCTTTAAAAATAGGCAATAGTGCTAAATGGTACCTTGATAATGAGTGCTCAAGATACGTAACTGGTGACGAATCCCTTCTCATCTTGATGATAGGGTGGTCACCTTTGGAGATGGACACACCGTTAAGGTATTGGGGCATGAAACTATAATCAGATTCGAAATGCTAAAAAATGAGAGTGCTCTCTGCGTAGAAGGGTTGACACACAATCTTCTAAGCATTTCTCAAATATGTGACAACAAGCATGCAGTGACATTCTACAAACAAGAGTACAAGATCTCGGACCTATCAAGAAAATCAATTATGAAGGGTCTTCGCACTAGTGACCAATGCTATGTCGTTAAAGGAAATAGAAAGAATGATTCATCTGCCTAATATCACGTGAGCATAGATAATAAGTCTAGGTCACGGCATCTAGGCTTGGATGTGTGTGTGAAATGATGCACTTTTGTGGTTATCATGGTATATTTGAGGTTTTTATACCTTAAGAAATTCTTTTTGAATATGAAAATAGCAAATGTTTATAATTTTGGGTCTCTCAATATTTTGTACAAATTTTGCCATGTACAAGCTATAAAGGAAATATTTTATGATATGCATCTTCGAGAGTCTATTGAAGTACTCAGATCAATGCTACATTTTTCACTTTGATGAGTCAGTCGACGAATCGAATGACTCCTCAATGACAATGATCAAAGTTCCATGTCATCAAAGATCTCTCAAAATCGAAGCATCGCACGTGGTAGTTTGATATTGCCCATGGATGGGAAAAATGATTGGATTATTATTATTATTATTATTTTTTATTTTTATTTTAAATTTTTTTTTTTTTTTACGGGGGGGGGGGGGGGGGGGGGGGGGGGGGGGGGGAATGTGCTTATGGATGGGCCAGATGGTTTAAACACTTGTTCTCTACCAAGCTTGGGCAGTTTTTGCGCTTTAGTGAATGGTGATATTTCTAAATTAAGTTGTCTATAAGAATGAATCATGTCTGCAGGATGCTAAATATTGCATATTTTATGCCCGTATGAATTGAATGTTGAATGGTTATAGAATGGTAATTACTTTTTTGGTTATGCTTGTGGTAAGGTTTAATTCTGAATGTTAAATGATGATATTGTCAAATGCATATGTGCTTATTATGTCTCTTATGGAATACTGTATACTCTGATATTTGTATTATGCATTTTGAAAATATGGTTTCATATTTTATAGAGTGAAGTCTATCACCTTTATGTTATGAGGCTTCCTTACATGGCCCTCCTATTTTCTTGGTTCTCCCATGTTTTTATACTGCAACTTCAGTCAACTCATATTGATATATATTGCCCCCTTTGCCAATGACTGACAAAAAGGGGGAGAACAAATTCCACCATGTACAAAATTGTGTGTATCTATGTATGTATGATGGTATAAGTGTTAGGGGGAGCAGATACTACTGAATGTTATAATCTTATGTGTGAACTCAAATAGCATATTTGTAAAATTGTGTAAAGTTCATGTACACACAATTTAGGGTGTTGGTCTAGGTGTTGTTCTAGGATTTTAGGTGTTTTGTCACGTAATTGACAAAGGGGGAGATTGAAAGTTTCCTGGTTTGTCAATTAGCATGAGTGTTGATTCTGCAAGACAAGTGAGCCCCATAGGAAGATCATTCAAGCGTTTGCCTCAACTAGATGTGTGCCCTGAACTCGTCGAAAGGTAAACTTAGCCTCACATTCCATGTCCCAAAACACCCAGGTATATAAAACCCTTAAAACTGGTAAGAACAACATAGGGTTTAAGGAGTGAAAACTGTTTTACAAAAGTAGGAAAATATCTAAGATTTTAGCCTTTGTTGATTTATCAATAGTGCTTCAATAAAATCGGACTCTGTTATCGATGTCCTCAAAACTCACTCGATGTTATCAAAATGAGGACTTCAAATGTTCAGCAACCAAAATGAATCTTGGGTTGAATTCCCGAGGAATCGATGACAGGATCGATATCATCAACTTTTAAATCTCGAGATCATCGAACGGCTTAATAAAATCGACATTTGGTCACTTTGTGTCTAGTAAGCAGTTAAGGAAAATCATGTGATTTTTGATGATTTGAAGAGAGCCTCAATGTCTTCGAATTTCAAATCTCGATGATATTGATGGACCTTCGATGATATCGGATTAGGACGCAAATCTATCCAGCAAGTTTTTAGGTAAATTCTTTTAAATGTTAGAGGTACCGAGAATCACTCGATGATATTGATATTCAAAGATCGATCATATCGAGACCAGGTCGATGTCATCGAATTGGGACAAAAAACTGTCTAACGAGTTTATAGGAAAATTTCTTGAAAAGATTGATGAATCGAAATTGGTATCGATATCATCAATATTCAAAACCAGATGATATCGAGGAATACTCGATCATATTGATGCCTGCTCAGTTCTAAAGGCAAGTCTGCTCTCATGTTTTTAAATTTCGAGGAATCAAACTATGGGTTGATGAAATTGGAGTTCGAAATCCAATGACATCGAAGCATGTTCGATATCATCGATCAGTTGGCAAAAAGGTTCAAAAGTGTTTGACAAATTGAGTTTGTGTCATCGAGCGGCCATTCAACATTATCGAGAGTATAAACTTGATGATATTGATCTCTGTTAAAAAATATGGTTGTTTTATTTCCATTAGAACTTTTTGCCTATTTAATGAGAGCTTGCCTTGGGTTGTTTGGTGAGAAAAAAGAAAGAGTTCCAAGGAGGTAAATTCATACCTACCATCATTAACCCTTTTTTCTCATGGAAGTTCATTCCCCAATCCCTTCTTAGTCATAAAATACTCTATAGATTGGATTGGAGAATGAACTTAAGCATTCAAGGATTCTCCAGTAACCTCTTAATGAAAATCATTAGGATGGAATCTTTTAAATGCACAAACCATGGATTGAGAAAATAGAGAGAGCTTTGAGAGAGTTATTGCATATCATTTACCCCGAGCTCATTTTCTCAAGGGAAAGGGAGTTCATCCCTCAACCCACTCTCATCATTGATATCTAATAGAGTGGATTGAGGAATGAACTTTCCCATTTAAGGATCATCTAGTTACCATCTTAATGGCAAATCATTGAGCTGGGATACCTTGAATTCTTGAAATCTTAGAATCACTCCTCTAAAATAGGAAAATATTTAATAGAGTAGGATTCTTCAGCAACCTCTTAATGGAAAGTCATTAGGCTGGAATCTCTTGAATTCACAAACCCTGGATTGAGAAAATAGAGAGAGCTTTGAGAGAGTTATTACATATCATCTACCCCAAGCACATTTTCTCAAGGGAGTTCATCCCTCAACCCACTCTCATCATTGATATCTAATAAAGTGGATTGAGGAATGAACTTCCCCATTCAAGGATCATCCAACTACCATCTTAATGGTAAATCATTGAGTTGGGATACCTTGAATACTTGAAATCTTCGAATCACTCATTCTCTAAAATAGAAAAATATTTAATTGAGTAGGATTCCAACATAACCTTAACCCAACCCGTTGCATCTATTGGAGCATCATCAAGTTGCGGATTAAGGGAGTTAAAGAATCTTCATCATCAAAGGAGGAGATCTTCATCAACGTGCTCAATGAGGCTCATCTACTTATCTGTAAGCCATTAGAGTCCAGAGACCCTGTTAATCATTCATTTGTGTGGGATTGGGTCACAAGTGCTTCTCACCCCTTCAAGTCCTCACAGGAGGCCTCCAACGGGAGAGTACATGTGGGTGTCATGTGTTGACCCACGCTCTTATGTAGGGCATAAACAACATGAGTTTTGTGTGTTGACCCTTGCTCTTGTGTAGGGTATAAACTTAGGTCTTTAATGTAGGTCCTTGACTTGTGTGGTCTAAAATGTAAGTACTGTGTGTTGACCTTTGCTCTTGTGTAAGGCATAAACTTTAGGTTCCTTATGTGGATCCTTGGCCTATGTGACCTAAAACCATAGGTTCCTTACATGGATCCTTTGCTCTTGTGTAGGGCATAAAATCCAGGTGATGTGTGTTGACCCTTGCTCCTGTGTGGGATATAAACTTGTGTCTCGTGGAGAAATATTAAGCACCTTGTGTAGGTCTTATAGTCAGCCTTGTATAGGTTGTACTAGTTTGAGGTGAACCAGATTTGGAACCTCCATTAGTGAAATTTGGTACACTCAAGGGTTGAGTGCGTCCATCGGGAGTGGAGTAGGCATATAGCCGAACCACTATAAAATGACTGTGTTTGAGATTATTATTTACATATTCTGTTATTATGTATACTTTGAATGATCACATGATAGATGATTATTTAGAACTGATAAGTATCACATCTCACACAGAGTCACTCTATCCATCTATCATAGACTAAATTTATGGATTGTTTAGATATTAAATAGTCTTATGATTGGATCCTCCATTTGGCTTGGAAGCCATTAGAGTTAAGATAGAGATATCTTGCTAAATTATTATATTAGATCGAGATAATGATGATAGGATTTTAAACTGTCGTAAAATTTTATAAAGTCCTATTAACCCCCCTTTAGGACACTTTGACATATTCTTACTTCAATTAAAGCAGTCATTACCACAATTTCAAATTCATCATTCATTGGAATGTATTAATCTAGGAAAGATCCAGAGATAGGCAGGCCTACCATCCTATATAGATCCCACAAAGTGATGCTTACTTCCCCGACTGGAAGGTGGAAAGAATTCGTAGTGAAGGACCAGTACTTTAGAAAGCCCATGTAAATCATCGTGTCCTTTTAGAAGAACTCTGAAGCGGCTTCTATAGCATGATATATCTTTGCTGCAATAAGGACATCTTCGTATTTCTTCAAGATCACCTTAGTCATGCGTTGTAATACAAACGATCAATCCAAAGACCCCATGTCCTGAATTCTTCTCTACCCCACAGGGAGTCACAATCACGAAAATGTTGTTGAATCATTTTGAAGAAACGAGTGGGGTATAAGGTGTGGGGGTTGTAACATGGTGTGAGGAAGCACATGTATGTTATCTATCTAGTTTTTTAGACTAAGCCTTTCTCCATGAGGTAACCTTCGAGGAGTTGCAGCTCTTTGATCACCCAATTTGACATGTACAGGAGTCTGCTTTGTGTCATATAGTCGGTCAGTTCACTTTGGATTATGGACCGGTGGTGCTGGAATGCAAAGGAATAGTAATAGTCTCATCTTTGTAGGGGTTACGAAATTTGATTGCATCGACACTTAATTTGATCGAATCTCAGGTATTCTGGAAACACCTTTGGTTTTGTTCCTGAATCTTTTCTTGCAAAGCTTCATCTTTACACTTTTCTCTTTTTTTCTTCGAAAGCGCGGGAGCGGGAGTAACTTCAGTAGCAGAAAGATGAGTGTCGCCTGTGCAAAAATTGGTAGTGGACTTCAACCAATTGTCCCAATCAGATTCCTATCTTGTATTAGGGGGTCCCTCTCTCTCCCTCATTAGCACAGCTATGCGGATGTGATTAAACTGGCGCTGGATGTGATCAACAAAGTTAATAATGGTAGGAGTCAGTTCTTTGAAGAAGGAAGAGTAGCCTTCAACAGACCTGGGTCTTTTCTAACTACTAGTTTCAGTTGGTTGTGAGTCAGAGGGTCCAGTAGTACTTGGGGAGGTGTGAGTCTTTTTGAGCTAGCCATCAGAAATCTACACAAGAGTCAGTAAACAAGTTAAAATCAGGGAATGAAGTTTATTAAGTTTTGAAAAATTGAAGGAGAAGTATAAAAGCTTATTGAGAAAAGGTTAAGAGAATTTAAAATAAAGTTTCAGTATGCATTGTACGTAGAGTGTTGTCCGCAAACCATTGTGCTTAGGGTGTTGTGCGCAAATTGTTGAGTGTGAGATGTTGTGCGCTAAGTTCGGTTGTGTATAGAGAAGCGTTGTGCGCAAGAGTTTGTTGTGCACAAGAAGGTTCGGTGCACAAAAAGGGTGAGGCAGGCGGAGAATGAAGCAAAGGCGAAGAGTAGTGATCCTGTATTTATAGACTAGCACTAGCCTATTGTACGGAAGTTGTTGTACATAGTTCATTGTACGTAACTTGATGAGCACAACTCATTGCGCGCTAGAAACTTGTGCGCCAAAATTATATGAATCACACAATGAAGAAAAAGAATGCGAATTTTGGTTAGAATAATTGAAAAATTGATCATGCATTGTTTATATTGTAGGTAAAAAATCAAAAATGCACGATCAAGGGGGCATCTATTGAGGCATAAAAAGAGAGAAAGACAGCAAAAACTACTATTGTGTGATGATCGTTGTGCATGGATGATCGTTGTTCATAGATGATCATTGTGCACAAATGATCGTTGTGCGTAAAGAAGCATTGTGCCCCGAAGGGAGTTAGTCCCCACAACAAAAAGGATTTTGCACACTAGAGATCGCACAAAGGAGTTCGTACACTAGAGATCGCACAATGGAGAGTGCACAGAGGAGACCGCACAGAGGGGAATTAGCGCACAATGTTCACATATGTGACTGCACAATGGATACTGCACAATGACTATGTGGAACAATGGTCATGAGATCCCGAAAGGAGAGAAAGGAAGAGTCTACACTCATTATGAGGAACAAACATTGTGTAGCGCACAACACTGTTGGCGCACAACAAGAGGGAGCGCACAACACTGCAGAGTGCACAACAGTGCCAAGAGCACAACAGTGCTTAATGCATAGCAGTGCTTAGCGTGCGATAGTCTTCAGCACACAATAGCCTCCAGCATATAGTGTCCTAGTGCATGATGACCCTATGCATAATGCTGTGAAATATCTATTTTATATTACAATTCATGAATATTCTATTTTGGAATCAAAGAAGAAGAAAGGATGTAAAAGAATTTGGAATGAATAAATGATGTGATTATCTTATTCATCTTCTTTTATTTTTCATTAAGTGAAAGGAATTCCCAAATCGAATGCATTTGTTTCTTGTTCGAAACACACATATCAGTACAGTTCCTCTCTAGGATATCACTGGGGTCTAATGCACTCCACATTGACTGCCCCTCCCCCAAGCGCGTAGCCAAGTGACTGCAAGAGAACTCACTACCCGCTTAACCAGTAGTTAGCCAATATCTACCCACTCGTCAATAGCGGACCCATTCATCGAGTTGGTCAAACTTAACCTAGCTATGCCCCCTTCACCCAGGTTGGTAAGGTCATACCCCCTTTAAACTAACCATGACACAGTGGGAGGCGTGGCCTACTGGTATCCGGCCCTTGGGCACTCATTCTTCACTCGGTCTTGACGTTGGAGCATCCTCCTAATACCATAAGAGTTCTGGGACTTTCACTCAAGGACATTAAAATTACTCGCAGTGCTAGAATTAAATATTTTTCGTGTCCAATATTTCCATCCACTATATGCCTGTGGAGGCCACAACCCTTATGTCGCTAGGGTGTATAGTGATCGTGTTACATAAATGCGAGATGCACGAGTCATATTATCCAATCATGCAATAATCTTTCACGTACCGCGCACTCATGTGGGCGACTACGTCCCTCAGGGAGTCCCAAAAACAACCAGCCCAATGGCACATGTTATGATCAATCACTCATAAAAAATATACAAATGATGCGTGTAGGCATGTATTTTGATGTTCTACTAGGCATATCCAATGGTGATGTTGTACTCTCCTATAATCAATCGATGGCCTAAATGACATACTTATATTAAGGATGAGCCTAAGTACAAAGAGTGGGTTTCCTCACCCTCTCCATCATGTAGTAACTGGGCTTCCTATGGGGCCCAATAAGCACAATATGGGCTTTACGGCTTGGACAAATCTACAAGACATGGTGGAAGAACTATTAATAATAGGGGCCCAATAGTTTGGGTTAGGCCACTAAGAGAGGATGAGAATGGGCCTAACAATGGGCCTAACGAGGTTTAAAACGTGAACATTTAACCACCATTACCTCCTAGAGTACGGCCAACTATAGAAACTATCTCACAATGGGGCCAATGGCCCTTAAACTAGCTAGAAAATGAATAGGCAATATACATATTATTACATTCATCATGGTGGGCCTCTTGGGTTAGCCCATAAACCTCATTCATCATGGTGGGCCTCTTGGTTAGCCCATAAACCTCATTCATCATGGTGGGCCTCTTGGGATAGCCCAGATAATCAGGAAAATAGATGGGCAACATATACAACACATATATCCAAATGGGCCTCATGGGGCAGCCCATACAATCCAATAAAATAGATTGGCAGCATGCATATCACATTCAACAAGGTGGGCTCCAACGGCTGGACATCTAGCCTATTTGGGCCTACTGGACGTCCAAAAATCTGGACAGCATGGTTCTAATTTTTACAAATGGAAGCTAGGCCTTACAAGGCACTAATGGGGCCCATGATCTTAAAAAAATAGATGCATAGTGTGTGTATGCATTACACCTTCAATCTAGTGGGCCTCATAACTTTATACAATATAACTATACGCAGCAATACAGGACCCTTGCTGGACGTCTAGCCCACCTAGCTTTCTGGGCCTGTTGAGCGTCCAATGATGTACAATTAAGTGAAATACACCACTCTTAGTGGCCCATATATTTCTTAGTGGGCCCCACTAGATGAATGACATGATTATGACACATATATTAGGGTGGGTCTGTGCTAGACAGCCAGTCCAGCAGTGTCCCAACCTTGCTGGATGGTCTAAGAGGCATGGACAACCTAAATAATACATGAGCAAGGTGGACCCCACCAGTAGACATCCCACCAAAAGGTGGACCATGAAATTGGAGGATGGCGTGGATATAACACAACATTAAGGTTGGCCTGTGGCCATGGATGGCCAGCCCCTGCTGGACGCTAGGCCTGCCTGGATGTCCAATAGATGGGCAGCTGTCCTTGCTTGTGGCATCCCATGGATGGATAACTTGGATGCTACAAATATACCTGAGTTGGGTCTCAGTTAGGTGGGCCACAAATGGGGTGAATGGGAAAGATAAAACACATACATCAAGGATGGGCATCTACTGGACAGTCAGCCAAGCAGTGTCCTAGCCTAATTTGGGCATTGGACTTGTCTCTGGATTGGGTTTAGGGCCTCCCTAATCATGGGGAAAAATGGATGGATGATGTGTATCCCTAAGTACAGAGCAAGGTGGGGTCCACGTGAGTGGTCCACCAGTTTTTAATCAAGATAATATTTATTTGTCTCCCAACATCCAAGCCTTCTGGACAGTGCCAGCATATTGGATCATCATACTGGATCGTCCAACCTCCTTGGCCCAGCCCAGGGGCGTTTACACATGGTGGAAGGTGTGGACATGGACTGCATCAAAGTGGGGTTCTCACACCAATGGGCCACCTCTCTCCCATCAAATAATCAAACTAAAATGATGATATTAATCCATCCAAACGGTCAACACCATGGGCTTGAAAACTGGACAACAACATGTTGCTACATAGTGCAGTCCATAAGTTGTTGGATGAGTGGAAATACATCATATGCATCAAGGTAGGGCCCTCTTGGATAGGCCACACACATCAGACCAAGCCCCTCTTTATGTCTTTCCTTTCATGCAAAATAGGACAGCAAGGTGGGCTAGCCTGCGTCTAAATTTTTAGACAGCAGGGCTGTCCCACCCTGCTACACGATTAAGATGTGTTGTGCACATCAGGTGGGCCACACATCACGGGAAAAGATGGAGAGAGAGAGAGAGAGGAGAACAGCTAAAGGAGGGGCTCCACCACTATGAGCCCCTCAAGATAATCAAAACATACATGCAATCCAAGGTGGGCCATTAACCACACCTAGATCCCACTTGCCTCATGCTAGAAAATAAGAAGATCTAGTCCTAGAATACACCCACCTCTCTTACTTCTTCTTCCCTTGTATGCTCAAGCTTCTATGGAGCTCCTTCAATGGTGGAGATGGGTTTTAGAGGGTTGGATTGGAAGAGGCCTACTTAGAAAGGAGTTGGAGGGATGGGTCTCTCATAGACGTCCAAGGGCTCTCTTGCTAGTAAATGAGGAAGATGAGAGGGAGAGGTATATGAGAACATTGATGGGTTTGTATGGTGATAATTGCTTATGTAAGAGGGCATGGAATTCTTATCATTATGAGTAGCAAGCATAGGGAGGGCTAGGGTGATGTCACCCTAGCCTAGGTAGCCTAGGAAGATGTCATCTTCATGATGGCTTGCTAGAGAGTCTACTTTATCTAGAATGTTGTGGCCCTGCAACGCGTAGTCTATGGCCAAGATTATGTGTGGGCCATATCACCTAGTCTAAGCGTCACATTGATGCACGAGATGCGGCGTTGGAACAGTGGCGACAGCGTGTCACAATGGTATAGGTTTCAGGTTGAGTCAACTTGGGTTTATAGGATGAGACTTAAGGTCACGCGCAAATGCTGTCTACAGGTCGCGGGTTACCAAAATTTGATAGAGAGGATTGCAGGATCCTAAGGAATGATGAGATACTAGGACACAGGCCTAACAGCTGACGTGTCTCATGTTTAATATGAATTTATGCAGTTATTCCAAGATGAACACAACACATGACTGGATGAATTACGTGACACGATTTGTTCATGTAGCGACTATTTGTGACATTTAATCTCGAAAGTGATGCAATATGCATTACGAATTACTTACATCAATCTGTGCACCGCTACCCATGAAACATGGATTTACATGTTGCCCCAGGGGCCGCTACCGAAAACCATTACGTCCACGATATTTATTCGATTGCTAGAGGGGAATTTCCAGTATAATACTTGCGTGCAAGGTGGTGACATAATGTTTCAGATTTTGTAACATTACTTATCAATGGATTTAAAGAATTACAGCATGTGAGATATAAGTAAGTAATCCAATCAATATTTGAAGGAGAATAATCCTCATATCAAAGGTCATGCATAATAAATTTCATATATTAACCTTGACTTTCAAAGGCTAAATAATTAAAGGTAAAATGTTTGAAGGGAAGGTTCAAAGTGCGTGAGGAAGTAGAATAAGTTAAATCGAGCACATTAATATAAACTTAAAGAAATTTCTCATGTAACTTCAAAAGATTATGTACAACTAACATTATACTTAACCATTTTCTCTCACGGGACTAGTAATTAATGGAGGAAGAATAAGCAATTACAGAGAGAGAATCATGAGAACATATAAAAGGAAAATAATCATATCCATTTAAGGTGAGATTAAAGTGTTTCCTCACATAAATTTAGAAAGGCCATGAATGATTAACATCATACTTTAACAATTATTCCTAAAGGATAAATAATTGGTGTTGGTAAATTAAACAAATATAGAGAAGTTCACAGTGTCATAAAAGCATGTAAATGTCAAGATAATATCATCTCTAAATCAAGTAAGCTTAAAGGAGAAAACCCTCACCTCAGGTGTTGGCGTAGTCTCTGACTAAGTTAAATGATCAAAGGCATACGTTCAGGTTCTACTATAATCCGCATATTTCAAATTGATTTAAATGTTCAATTAGAGTTGAGGAAAACTTGACCTAAACCATTCCTTATACGAGTTTACATGTTACCTAAGATGATGAGTTTTCAACTTATCGTGTTTAGGCCCTTCTTATCATTGACTCAAAAACTGAATTCCATTGTTGAGGGATAGATTAAATTTGAAAAGGAAAGAGGAGGATAGAAAGAAAAAAGGTTAGGACTTGAACCAGGCCTCAGTGATAGCTCGGCATGAAACTATCTTGGCCTTCATGTTTTCTTCTTCTATTTTTTTCTCTCTCTCTCTCTTTCTTTTCTTTTCTTTCTTTCTTTTTATTTCTCTTTTGTTTTCTCTTTTGTTCTCTCTCTCTCTCTCTCTCTCTCTCTCTCTCTCTCTCTCTCTCTCTCTCTCTCTCTCTCTCTCTCTCTCTCTCTCTATCTCTCTGTCTTTGGACGTTTGAGAGGTGGGCGTGTGAATGGAGAGGGGAACACATACCTCCTTTTTAAAAGAGAGTGGGCATATGAGAGGGGCATGTTTTACATCACATTTGGATTGAGTTTCTCCAATTTTCCCTTTTTTGACAATCTTTCTTTAAATATAATTCATCCATTATGTTAGGGTCGTCGAATAGAGATGAGGTATATGATTTTCTTGGTGATCTGAAATTTAGATTGGGCAATCTTGAAAATTCTCCTAACGGGTGCCAAAATGAATTTGATCTCAATTAATGATCAACACATAATAATCAAGGCCCAAATTTGTCAGAAATATATAGTTAGGATAGACAAATGGTTGGGAAATTTTTGGTAGTTGATAGATGGTGGAAAAGGCCTAAATCTAAAATATCACCTTTTGCATCAAAGGTAGGAACCGACTTCAGCGTTCAACAGTGCAGGATCATGGATCGGGGTCTAAATTTTATATAACCTTGTAGTCATATGAAGCCAGAGTGTGGTCCAAATTTGAGTTGTGATGGAGGAAGGAAGTGGTTAAATCGGAAGATTCAGATTTATGAGTTGATAGGCCTGGAAAGGATAACTTCGTGCCTAAGGAAGAGCCTACCAAAGTTGGGTCTTCATATTCGCACTTGGTCCATATTATAAGCAATCCAAGTAGTTCAATCCAAGTAGTTCATATGATGAGAAATATCCTACTATAACTACTCACAAGGTTTCTTCACTCGATGGACACCAAAATCAACGGTTAAGGGACTGATTTGTCATTTAGATCACTTTTACAATGATCTAGGGGCTGAATTTTGACATTTATGGTTAATTTATGATATATAGGCGTGGTATAAAATTTCACATCAAACGAATCATGACAACCATATGATCTAGAATTCAGGGGTCTAGGTTAATGGCAGTTTCATAATTATTGCTGACATGAGAGTTTTGAGAAATATTATGGTTCTACATGGTTATAGGGACATTTTAAAGAAATTATAACAAAACGACTTATATCTAGATCATTATAAATAAAGAGTTATTGTCCAAATTAATTAGGGAATGCACATATATCAAACCACACAATGGATAGTCAGATGACATGCTTAAAATAGGAAAACTCGTTAGTCAGTACTCTAACAGTTTGTATAGGTATATGTATAACTAGTTTTGTAAATAGAAGAACACAAGGTGGGTTTCTAGAGTGATTAAGGGGTAAGACGTATATCATTAGATTCGAGTGTCTTATTCATATATATAAGTTTCTCATATTGTAGTTTTGATTGTGGGTTAAGCATATTCATAGGTGATGAATAAGATGAATGGATCATAATATCAACTTGATGTGTGTACGAGTGAATGTAGAGATTAAGTAGCTAGTTGACTACGATCGGGTGGTTCAAAATCAAAGTGGATGGTTATGTCTCTATTTAGACGTGCATATTTGACTGAGCGATTGGTTATGATGGATAAGTTAGAATATTTAGGTATATGATGATCCTATCTTAAAATCAACAGTCAAATAGCTTAACCTATGAATAAAGATTATTCTCAACGGTCATATTTGTGTTGGAGAATAGATGTAAGGTTAGGATAGCTAGATTGGTATCGTACACATGTACATAATAAGTTAAATTTTATGGTAACACTCGAGAACTTTAAATACTCAGGTATTGAAAATTTTAGGATGTATCACTTGTATAATAGGATCTTTTGAATCTACAAAGTGTACCAAGAAAACTTTTAAAAAGTCGAGATATTCAGTTGAAAGGGACTTTTCATCCACATTGGAATCAAGGGGTCAACATCACTATGTTTGAAAAATACCTATCTCTTGATCATTAACTTCGACAGTCATCGAGATCGACTCTTCGAAAAATTGAAGCATATACTCATTAACTCAATTCAACTCCTTATTCTCAATTTTAGTATTCTCCAAAAACGAGTCAGGATCACTTTCCTCACATTATTTTCTAGATTGGGTTGTGACTGGGATAACCTAGCCTCTTCCTCATCAATAAGGTGTGACTGAATTCTTTAAATTGAGGCTTCAAGTAATTCCAATGATACTCTAATTTTTGTGAATGATTACACAACGTGTTGATTAATTTTCCCTTGAGCATCCATGAATTTCTAAATTGAATCCTCTTGGATCGTTTCTGGTTGGATCTCAAAGATAGGGGATCCAAGAGGATAGTCACTA
Source organism: Magnolia kwangsiensis (assembly GCA_037074715.1). Classification (NCBI taxonomy): domain Eukaryota; kingdom Viridiplantae; phylum Streptophyta; class Magnoliopsida; order Magnoliales; family Magnoliaceae; genus Magnolia; species Magnolia kwangsiensis. Next base: position 102,643,925 of record CM073576.1, on the reverse strand, counting down.
GAATCGATTGTTTATTCATCTCTCCAATGTTGATGTTTCCACTGATCATAGTTATATGGGTCATATGTGGGAGAGTTTGATGGTTGTTGGTATGCGTTATCACCCATAATATAATCAACCATTATTTTCTTCTTGCTAGATGAGAGACAATTGTTCTCACTCCAATAATCAAGTAATATTTTCTTAGTCGGTGGAGTGTAATTATTCTCCCGCATATAATCGCGTATAGACTTCTTAACCGGTAGATCATTATTTTCTGGTTAGTTCTCAATAATAATTTCATAAAATTTTTGTGACATATGTTTTGTCCCAACATAATTATCTGATAGCCCTTCAAGATATCTCTCATCTTCTAGAAGTAGATTAGTATACTTACGTGTCTACTCTTGCATGTACATGGTGAAACTCTAATTCTAAATCTATTCTTTAAAAAAATCCTACAGCGATATAGAAAGTAGGTAAATGGAAGAAGTTACTAAAAGTGGACTAGGATAGAAGATCCTACAAAATAGAAATAATCAAACTATGTTAGTAATATTAGAAGAATAAAGAAAAGGAGGAAAAAGGAAGATGAATCCTAAAAATAAAATTATGAAATTGAAAAGTTCTAAAAACCCTAGATTAGAAAATTTTGAAAAATAGGAAAAATCTAACCTAAAACAAAAATCGAACCTGAAAAAACCTAAGCTGAATCGTGTTTAACTCCACTCCTCGGCAACGGCGCCAAAAACTTGTTGACAACCCTAAGTGTAGGGTCACGATGTAGTAATAATTCGGTGAGACCGAGATCGAATCCACGGAAAATGGGGAACACGATTTAGAACTAATCTAAGTCTAACTTAGTTAGTCTAAGTTTTTAATCTAGTGATTTAGAAAAATGTTTTGAAATAATAAAGATAAAAGATTAAGGATCCATGAATTCACTTATAGAAATTTCAATATTCAATCTACTTGATTCAACGATAACTTGATTGGAATCGAAGTCCTATCCAATCCAATAAGCTGATGGAGTGGTTAAAACAAAATATGAACTTTCATTTGATTAGTTCCCAAATATTCATCTAACTGCAATGATGGTAGGGAATTCAATCATCCACCATGCCCAGGAGATGATGGTGAACAACGACTTATACACATCACATAATTTTAAAATAAGTAAGAAGATATTCAAAGTTCTCACAACATCTACTGTAATTGAAGTCACATTAAACCATAGAAGATTGAAAATGTTCCTTAAATCAAACTAGAAATCAATGAAGTTCAGCATAAACTTGACTCAAAGTAAGATAAACATCAAAATAAACTATAGGTTTCATCCCTTAGCCTTAAGTAAGAGATTAGCCTAACAAGACTAACATCTTAGAAGAAAAAACAAAAAGATCTACTAGAACACGTGAAGAAATTGAATTGGAAGAACATTGTTGGCACTCCACATAGGCATTCTATCCCTTTCCAAACTCTAGAAGATGTTTGGAATGTCCCTCCTATTTATAATTTTGGAACTCCAACTTTCGCACTGACTTTGAGATTTCATAAATTGACCTTGGATTTATTACGCTTCGGTTGGAACAAAGTCACGTTTGAAAAATCTATGCAAAATATGTCAAATTTAGTTCAGAACGAAGTTGGCTTCGGTCGGACCGAGTCAAACAGAAGGTCGAGCCAAATTAATTCTGAAAATCATAATTTCTTACTAGATTTTTCTGTGCGATTTGACGTTGGCTTTAGTAGGATTGAGTCGAATAGAATTAATTCTAAAAATCACAATTTCTTGCTAGACCGTTTTGTGTGATTTTGGTCGGACTGAACGGGACTATTTTTCTACTATGGACTTTGTAATCTTTCCAATTAAAAAGGGCGAGCTCTAAGTCCGGGGGGGGGGGGGAGGGAGGGAATAGGACTATGCCAAATGAAAATAAAATGTGAAAAATAAACTTAAATAGAAGAAATTAATAGCAACCTCAAATGCACAAGTCTTGAGAGGCTGACACAAACAGTGTTCTAAGGACAACCTTACACCAAAAACCAAGGTTTATGGTAGGACAACCTGATTTCTAGAGCTCCAGTAAGTATTAAAAACTCAAACCGATACAAAGGCAAAAGAAACAAATCTCGCTATTACAATATTACCACAAATATAAAAAATAAATACAAGCATTCACACACATAAATCAAACACAACATCCACCACAACTCCAAGAATTATAGTGATTCGGTGTGTACACCAATTATTCACAAACAGCCACACCTACTCCACTCCCAATATCCACAACCCATGTGGTATTAGCTTTCACTAAGAACGAAGGTTTTTCAAGGTTCACATTAAAACCTTTATAGATGTGTTTTTCAATTGGGCTTACATAATAAAAAAAACCCAACACTGAGATTTTCCTGGATGATCTTAGTCAAAACCACAAATGTAGACTTTTATGGCTGAATCTCTCAAACCAAATATAGAAAACTGAAAACAATAATTTCCTCTAGCTCCCAAAAAGGATATTATATGGATTGGTTCAACCTTAACCACGTCTTTCATGTTTACATTAGATAGCGTTGTGGTTGTCTAGATCTTTTTACATTATCATTAAGGTGAATGCAGTAAGTACAAATCAAGGGGTCGATTCCCTTGAGGTTCGCAATAGTCCATCCGAGGGCTCTCTTGGGCTCTCTTGTGCTCTTTGAGAGTAGAAATCAACTTAATCTCATATTATTTATCCAAGTGAGAAGAAATCACCATTGGATATGTCTCATCTTGACCCAAATATATATATTTCAGTTCAGAGGGCTAGGATTTTAGGTCAAGCTTCAGTGCTTGACACTAGATGGTAGAGGCTTTGAGTTAATAAGGGGTAATGGCTTAAATTGAGGCCTCCACCGGTTAGTTTCAAGTACCATCCTTGCATCAGCTAAGGCATCAATCTCCTTATCATCGTCATGATCGAGGGAGTGAACTAAGCACGCTTTTAAGGTATCAGAGTACAAAGTCAAAAGAAACTTGTCCTCCATAAATTAATCAATCAAATTAATTTCATGGACCTTATCACCATCCTCTTGTAGCTTACACATCTTAAACACAATAGTCACATTACCAAAGGAAAACTTCATGATCCCTTTCCTATAAATTGATTATGGTGTTTGATGTAGTTAGGAACAAGCAGCTAAGTATGACAAGAATTTGAGTGCTAGCATCAATAATCGGTTGCATGCTCAAAATAATAAAGTCTAGTGGGTAGTAGAACTTATTCACTTGCCAAGCACATTCTCTATCACCCATGTCAATATACTAATCAAACGATCACTTACTTGGAGTGTGGGTTTTAATTCACCTAGATAAAATTGTTCATAAACTGAATAGGGTGTTAGATTTACACTCGCTCCCAAATCAAGTGAGGCATGCTCAACCTGGTGATTCCTAATCACACATGAGATATTGGGCTACTAGGATCTTTATATTTTCAGGGGGACAACCTGTTTGATGATGACACTCACTTTCTTTGTAAAAAAATAAATAAATTTTTTTAAACATTGTGCCCATATCTTGATCGTACAAAGGTTTTTAAGGAATTTGGCATATGATGGAATTTATTTTATGACATCCAATAAGGGAATGTTGATTTTAACTTTTTCGAGAACCTTTAAGATATCTTAAGTATTGGGTAAAGGTTTGAGTGAGATTAACCATTGTGGGAATGAAGCTATAGGCTTATACTCTTGTTCTGATTCCTTCTCATGTGGGGTGTTGCTAGGTTCACCATCACACTTAGAATCTTTCGAGTCCTTAGGCTTATCAACCCTTGTCGAGATCATCTTATCAATTATTTTTTCACTTCTGAAAGTGGTGATAGAATTGGCTTACTCCACATGTTGACTAGAAGAGTTAGGGTCACTTATCTCGCATTGAGGTTTTGGGTTAGGTACAGGTTGGACTGAAAGAGTCCCCTTCTCCCTAACAGTCAATTGTGACTCTAATATTTGAATGGAGGATGCAAAACTCCCTAATGATGTGTTTATGTCTTGGAATGTTTGCATGGCATACTTATTAAATTTCTCTTGATCATCCACGAACCTTTGAACCAGATCCTCTTAGGTCTTCGTCAGCGCTAAAAATGGAATAAAAATAAAAGAAAGAGGCCCTTAATGATTCTTATCTGAAAAAGGAGAACTTAACAGTCTTAAAGGGGGGTGAATATGACTATGCCAAATAAAAATTAAAGAGCTAAAATAATAAATAAATCAGAAAATTCAATCGTACTAGTATTGAAAAATTAATTCATTCTTAATTCGTAGGACAACCTACACCCAAAACAAAGCTTAGGTAGGACAACCTTATTTCACGAACGATTATTAGGATCGGGATCTCTAACCAAGAAAGAGACAATAAATCTATCTATTACAATCATTCACCACTTTTACATAAATAAAATTACAACCATTCTCCATAAATGCAAAAAGTAAACATTCACCACAACACCAAGAGTTATAGTGGTTTGGTGTGTACAACAACTATTCTAAAACAGCCACACCTACTCCACTCCCAATAATCACTATCCACGTGATATTGGCTTTCACTAAAAATAAGGTTTTCATAGGGACACCTTAAAACATAATACTGTTGTGATTTTAAAGGGCTATCACAAACAAAAAACATCTCACTGAGATTTCCTAGCTATCTTAGAAAAACCAACAAATGAGATTTTTTGACTATCTCAACAAAACCAAAATACAAAAGATAAAATATACTTATCTTCACCTTGAAGACTTATTTCTTGATGTAGCCTGTAAAACCACTTCTCTTGAATTGGATTGTTCAATGTCTAGACGTATAAACAAGGGTTCTAGTTTCTAGATTGATTTTAAATCGATTCAAACTAAAGGCTACTTGTTTGAATTCTTCAAGATCTCAAATAAGATTATCTACTCTCTTTATAGAATAAGATTCATAAAACAAGAGATCTAGGAATTTAAACAAAAATCTATTAAAGAAATATTAAAAATACCATGCAATAACTTAACAATAATGGGGACTTCTCTCTCTCTCTTGATGAAGGCTTTTATTAGCTTGAATTGATAATTTTGGATTGAGAGAAGGCCTCTATTTATAGACTGGAAAGTTGTTTCTTTGACTTGTCTAAGAACTAATAAATTTTTAAAATTCGATCACGATTGGATAAAACAGAACTTTGACTGGTCATTGCTGGACTTCGAGTCGAGCAACCCTTGACTGGTCAAAGGCCTCTCTTTGACTAGTTGATCAGCCTGCTCGACTGGTAGAGGAAGTAATAGAAAAATCCATTTTTTTGAATTCAACCTTGGACCAGTTGAAGATTTCTTTAGATTGGTTGAGCTACAGCTTAGACTAGTTGAACCTAAGCCTAGATTACTTGAACTAGCCTAAAAAAAACCCATATAAGTTTGTGTATTGAAAGAACCTAAGCCTTAAGTCTTTTTAGGGTCTGTTATACCTAAAATGACTGAACATTAAAGTAGCTTAAATTTCTTGGAACTTGTTCTTCTACTTGAATCTTCAATAGAGATAGAAGTTGAAGATAGAGCTTGATCTTCTACTAGAAGTGTAGTAGAACTTGAATTTAGTAAAGCTTGAACTTTCCATCTTGATCTACTTCGTAACATGAACTTCAGTAGAGTCTTGAAATTAGTAGATTGTAAACTAGCTTGGCTTGAAGTAAGGTCTTGAACTTTCCATCTTGATCCACATTAGACGGGCCACATAAATTGTTTTGTCTTAAATGAAATTTGACAAACAAACGTGTGCTTTGTACAATATATCACTTACAATCTCCCCTTTTGTCAAATTCGTGACAAAACACTTAATATAACAACAACTAGAATAACATCTTGAATTCCATGTTGTAAAAGGTGCAACTTTAATGAATGTGTAAAGATTTTGCTACTCCCCCTCAATGTGAGCTTCTCCCTGTATTATGACATACCATTCTAATGCAAAACTCCAACAACCAACATTTTTCATTCCATCCATATATCATCATTCATATAATGCGCATCTTTATTCATACATTCTGCTTTCTACTTATAAAATTAGCAATTCTCTCCCACCTTTGTCACCAAATGACAAGGGAAGATCATTCATGAGATTATAATGTATAAACCATAGTAGAATCAGTGAATAATAAGAAAAAAATGCATAGAAATGTTTTAATTAAAAGGAGTTATCACAATGTCATCAAGAAGCATTAAGAGAGTAATCACCAAGCACACATAATATTAAAGTTTATACAATCCAAAGATAAATGAAAAATGAAAAATAAACTAATTAGATCCAATGGAAGATGGAGGAGGTATAGAAGGATCAATCTGGTGAAGTCATTTTATAATGCAATGAAAATATTTTCGCATATATTTCATAGATGCTATGTGACTTTCAGCCAAAGTAATCTGGGATACCTTCAACTCAACAACTTTCTCGTCCAAAGACTTTAGCCGATCATCAACATGGAAAGGTTGATAGTTAGGATCAGCTTCATCATTTGTCATGCCCCAGACTCGGTAACCGGAATCACAAGGGACCCGATGGCCGGTTCTGGCCGTAACAGCCTCCATAGTACTCCATTCTTGGCTCCTGAGGCAGGTTCCGATCATGGGATCCTATAAGGAGGATTTTCATTACAGTATAATCATTACCAATATGAGCATACCCAAGATCACAGCAAATACATCTGAGAATAATAAAGGAACACATCACAAAATCCACTAAGAATTTGAACTTTTACAATCATCCATAAGGTCCAAAAGGACATACATGAGATAAAAGGAGAAGAGGGAAAGGTCGGCAACACTGGAGTCCTCAAAAGCTCCGCTCTACTCCACGCGCTGCTGCTATGATGCCTGCCTAGAATCTCCTACACGCATCAATCGTGCATAAGCTTATAGAAGCTTAGAGGGTGGTGAAAGTGTGTGACAATGGTGCACAGAAGAATAGTAGGAGATGCAAGAAGGGAAATATGCTCAATGGGAAAATCGCTAACCTTACCAAGGCTTATCATAAATATGATGCAATGAGTACTGGATGTTAAACCAAGGTAATGCATGAAGGGGGGCTTGTACAACCAATGATAATGCGATGCAAGTAATGCTAGTGCTCATATCCAAATCATAAGTCAAGTACATTTCCAATCATAAGGAAATCACCGGGGTCCATTACACTGCTAAATGATTGTCACTCTACAGACCCCGCACAGTCAAACGAGCATAAGAGACCTCACTACCCGCCTGTGGACAGCCAATCACCAACAAGGCCTGATGGTAACAGACCCATTTACGAGCTGGTCAGACTCAGCCTAGCAATGTCCACTACACACCAGGCAGGTAAGGCCACACCCCTATCCAACCGACTACACGACAGTGGGAGTCACAGCTTAACGGTATAAGGCCCTCGTACGCTCATGTATTCCACCCGGTCACGACATTGGAGCAGATCCTTGGTACCATGGAAGTTTTGGAAATTTTACCCATGGGCATCGTATGCACCCAGTATGCTCAACTAATATTTTTGGTATCCACACATACGACCATCCACGAATATCCCTGTGGAGGTAAGGCCCTGATGAAGTAAGGGCAGATATCCACATGCTATGCAATGCCAGATGCATGAATCACACAATCACCCATGCATCAATCCCAAGCATTCATCTCTCAGGGAGATACCAACATGTCCTACACAATGCCACAACCATGGCCAATCATTCCTCAACCAAGCATGCATATAATGTGTATGGGAGTGGGCCATGAAGATGAATAAGGGTGCCAATACGGTAGAGATGAACTCTCTACCTAACCATGAAGGGTCTAGGTACTTAACTAATTCTTCATAAGGAATACAACCTCTAGTGGGGGCCCATATACCTGGGGTAGCCCACAAGACTAAGAAGAATAATGGTATGGGCCTAAATAGTGAGATGGCTTAGCAAGGTTCTATGGTGGGCCTTTAACCACCCATAGAAGCCCATGGGCCTACCTTAAGGCCACCAACGTGGACATCCAACCACAATTGGTCCCTAAGAGGTAGCCCATCTCTAATTGATCATGAATCAAGGACCAAGGCCCATGTAACATCAAAAATAAGAAATGAGCAGCCATAATTATACCACAACACTCATGTTGCGCTTTAGAAAGGGCGGCCCAAGGCCTACCCAAAATATGGGTTTAAGGAGAACACACATAACCCAACTCATATATAACACGATGGGCCCATAAGGGAAAGGTTAGAGCCCAACATAAAGGCCACTAATCCCATATATTATGGTGGCCTAGTGGGCGGCCCATTGCTCAAACCACATGGGCAATGTCATGCTCTTAGTCAAGTAAGTTGGGCCTACAACTCGGCCCAAGTATAAAGTTGATTTGATAGGAAATCAAGGGCCCATCTACTTGTGTAATCTGGCTCACTAACCCAACATAATAGTATAGTAAAATGGCCCAATAGTTCAATGGGTCTATCTGGAAAGTTCCAACCCAATTGGGCCTAAACAGTTCAACAACTAGCTACATTCATGGACCCAATTAAATTTAACTGTGGTGGGCCTCAAAAGTGCATTTATTAAGCCCAAAATTTAAGAAAACTAAAGGTATAAGTTATCTCCTCTAATACCTTCATAAATGTGGTGGGCCTCACTCCTCAAAATTTCAGCCCAAGTCTAAGCATAATTATAACATGTTGTTGTCCTAAATTTAGGCACTCCATTGGAGTGGGCCCAAGGCCTCTAAAACTCTGGAAATTGAGGGCTATGGCCCCTCATCATGCATACAATGAGAGGAAACCCAAAAATATGGCCCACCATTAAGAGAAATATTTTTTTGAATTTTAGTTTTTATCAAACATATTGCTGGACTGCACAACAAAAAAATTGGGAGTCCAGCCATCTTGGACCATTTTTTTGGATGCACTAAAGGGGTCATTTGAGGCTGAAATTTTATAGAGTGATACTTCCATATGTGGGTCACACCCCCACAAAATTTCATAATTTTTAGGCATTTATAATTATTTTAATTAGTTTAAACAAAACAGACTGTCCATGAAATCGGACAGACCTGAACGTCCCAACGTGGTGGACCAGTCCGGCCCTTGCCACGGTGTGTACAGGGGTCCATTGGCCTTGAAATTTGGTAGGTGGGTCCTAACATGAGTAGATCACATTCTTACAAAATTTTAAAATTTTTAGACACCTATAAATATTTTAATTCATCTAGATAAATCAATCTATCCTAAAAATCGGACTGATCTGGACACTATATTATAGTGGGCCAGTCCAGCCACCACTATGGTACTTACAGGTGTCCATTGGCCCCAAAATTTTGTAGGTGGGTCCTAACTTGAGTAGGCCACTCCTGAATAAATTTTTATAATTTTTAAACACCTATAGATATTTTAATAAATTTTAGAAATCTAACTGTCCATGGTGGAATATTGCTGGAATAGTGTAGAAAATCCAGACTGTCCACCTCACTTGGACCATACCTTTGGGACCTCAATCAAGGTCAGATTGAGCTGAAATTTGGGGAACATCAAGATGAGATCCCCACCTTTCAGAAAAGTATATTTGATGGGTATGAATAGTCCCCTAAACAGTCCCAAAATCTGGTCCAAAAACAACCAGAAATTGTCCAGAAAAATCTGGACAGCAACATGTACTTACATAAAATTTATTATATAGGTTAAATAAAAAGGAAAACATATTAATGGAGGATGGTGTGGCCTTCCTTAGTAGGCCTCACAAATGTCCATGTCATAATCTAAAGCCAACACACCTTGCATGCATCATTAAGGCAGCAAGTGGGACACCCAAAATAAAACAATAGGCAGTTTGGGCATCCCACCTTGCTGAAATTTACGGATGTCCTAGGCCCACCAAATGAGCCACACACATCAGGAAATAAATGAGAGAAAAGAGAGATAGAAGGACAATCCGGCCATAGGGAAAGGACTCCGCCACTATTGAGCCCTCCCTAGATCAATCACACCCATACATCATACATAGATTTACATTTATAACATGAATCTTGCACATGCATGGCCTATAATTAAAATGCATGGTGAGGATGCCATCCCCACCATGGTTATAAGGTCTAGATGACCCAAACATAATATGATATGAAAGAAAATAGTCATGATGGGGCCCATAGAGAAAGGCCCCATGCATGGATCATGCATGCATAAGATAGGCCATTAGGCCACAACCATGGGATTGTGTGGGATCTCCACCATTGATTGGTGTGTCCTACACTTTCATCATGAAAAAAAGAAAACATCAAGGCTATAGAAAATAGATTTTTACATCTAAAGGGGCACCCACCTCAAAGATGACCACCAAACTTTCACACTAAGGTCCTTTAGCACCAAGGGAGATGGATCAATGGTGGAGATGAGGTTTCAAGGGTTAGATGGTGGGGGATTAAGGAGGAAGGTGGCTGAAAAAATGGAGGAAAATGGGCTAGAGAAATGGAGGAAAATTGCTAGAGAAGAAGAGAAGAGAGAGAGAAATGAGAGGGAAAGAGAGGGAAAATCTTTTTAAAGAAAGTAATCATTAACCTATGGTGATACAAAATGTTGCTAGGGTAGGTTAGGTGTGGGTGGTGTGTGAGGTCTTGGTAGTGTGAGTTATGGAGATTTAGGTGGTGTGTGTAGTGTGTGTTGAAACTTGTACAAAAGAGGGAGTGTGGGCCACATGCACCACTCCAAGGTGGGCCACATGATCGAAATCAAGGGCCATAGAATGAAACGTACACAACTTATGATCCACATATCGGATGGACGCACAAGACATGGCGTTGGAACCGCGGTAACAATGCGGTCACAATGGCATAGGTCTCAGCTCGATCCGAGTCAGGTCTACTTGATCAGAATCTAGGATGATTGTAGCACTATTGAGGGTCGCAGGTTGCCAGAGTTCGACCGGTAGGACCTCGAGACCACAAGAAATGAAATGCACACTCTCACACACACATGCACATATGTGAACTTGGGTCGGGTCTCACATCATTCGATTCATCTAGCTCTACAAAGATGTCATCCATGGACGTGTCCTTAGGTAAAGGTGCATCTTCTTCCTCTTCTTCATCCTTATCTCTCTAGCCGGGAAGGAATGTCAAGTTCATCTTATGGATATTTGTATTATCAAATGGGAGGGCTGACTCTGGTGCCTCGATCGATGGAATGGCAACATTGCTATAAATAGTAAGGCTTCTCATGAGATAAGCAAAAGGGATCGACACATGGCCAAGATGGATATGAAATTGGATAATCAAAAAACACATCAATGAGGGAAGACAGATAGGAATGCCAGACACAACAGCATGAAGGACACGAGTCATGAAGGGAGTAAGTTTATATTATTCCCAAATTGTGGATAGACATTAGATGTGAAAATGCGATGAAGGACTCTGTATTTAGGAAGCATCTTATTGGCATGAAGGGCATTTTGAAACTCCATTCAGCATTAAATTGACATAATTTACGAGTAATGACCCGTCGCTCTGATTCAATCATTTTTTCAGTAAGGGTGACAATGGGTATGCCTTCATCATTGACATTAACATCAAGTAAACGTGAGTTAGGTGTCGATCAATCGGAGCTGTCCCTTCTCTAAAATTAATAGAGAATGTCAGATTATCAAGGGACAAATCACCTACTAAAGCATACATGCCTTGCGCTATTGAGTGATATGTTATTTGTAACACTCCGGATTTTTACCAACCTGGGGTTAGACGTCCTTAGGCAATGGGTCAACTAAAACACCTGAGAAATCGCTCAGAACCCAATTTCATAGCCAAAGAAATCACTTAGGATTAATCCTTTAGAAAATAAGTGTAAGTTAGCTAGCGCAACGCTAGAGTAGCTGGGAAATAGTCTCTGATCACTTTAAATATGTTCTACAAGACCCAAAACTTGTAGAATCAATGGTGCTATAATACTCTAAAACCTCGGATCAAACTCTAAACCGGTTTGTTCTCTGGACCTCTTTGAAACTTTGTATTGGATCTAGACCGCGCGTCGAAAGTCCGATACCTACAATCTTAGACCGTTAGAACCGCCTAGCTGGACTTGACAATCATTTCGAAAATCAAGTCCAACCGACATTCACAGGCTATTTCATTGAGCCTGGAGTGAAGAGAGTGAGAATAGGGTTAGATTTGGAATTTGAAATTCAAATCTAGCACACGACTTGACGCGTCAGTATTAAGCATTCTGACCGTCAGAATTCAGCCAAATTACACCCTCGGATCAGGAAAAATTTCTATTTCATATCATGAGACTTGCAGACCTGGTCTACGTGCGGTGACCGCTGAACTAAAACTGGACCGCCACGGGCGATCTACGAACACTGATGGTCTGAAAACGGGATGTGAGCGACATCCAACGTGCATAAACTTAAGTTCGATCGCGTTCGGCTAGGGGACCACCAGAAATGTCCTTTTGGATCAAAACAGCCCCGATTTGGATATACCTTAAGTATACCTTGGCCTGAAGCCTGTTTTGGGTATGTTTGGGCTTATAAAAGGGCTTGAAACCCTCACTCCTCTCACCCATCCGAATTTTCTAGAAACCCTAGCAAGAGTGAGAGAGAAAGTGAGAGTTTGTGAGAGTGAGTAGGAGAGAATTTTCCTGCTGCTGCACTACCTGTTGCATGTGCCTAAGCAACACGCTCCAATCACTTGGCTGGTGATTTCTCCGCATTTCTAGGTAAAAAAATACCCTAAATAGTTGCGATTTAGTATTCTTTCATTTCCATAGCATGTTAGCTTATGGATCTTGTAAATTAGGTTGCCTATTCGCCGTAGACGAAGCGTATACGCTCCGTTCGAATCGATACGCTTCTAGGAGATAAGGTGCGGATTTTAGACACTTTGATTGACTGTTTCCAACGCTTTCAATGTCGTTTAATAGTAGATTATCGACGGCAATGCCATTTGACATGTACAACATGCTGTCCGTTTCCTGTTTCGTAAATAGACGAAGAATATGAGATTTAGGGCATTTTAGTCATTTGTAGGAAATAATGTTTTCATTCATAATTTGCTGATGTGATTGACATGGTTACTTGTCGCATTAGAATACTAGGAATGTGTGCATAATTAGTTTGGCGAAGAGATTCGCCTAAATACACGCTTTGAGTCGACATACTATATGTAGACTTAAGTGTGTAGTTTAAGTGTTTGTATAAATGCTTGTATTAGTATGTATTGAATTAAATAGTGCTATGAATTAGTTTGAGATTGATTTTTCAATTAATATGCTGATGTAAATGATTTCCTACATGTTAGCTATATGCATAATTTCATTATATGTATGAAATGCATGTGTTGGAAGATTTACTTCAGTTGTATGTTATAGCATGTGTTAACATGCTCACATGGTTGTATTTTATTTCCATTACTCTCACATGATTGCTGATGTGGATTCATAATTGTTTGGGACTATACCTAGTCCAAGCAGTCGGCAACCGAGCAAGTTCATGGTTGGCTTATCTTTGCCACGAATGACGCGTCGATGAACGTGAGCCGTGTTTTGGAGTTGGCGGCAGTGGTTAGGCTACATGAGGTGTTTTACGCACTTCATGTCGTTCGACTCGAGATGCCCTCGTGCTAGTCGAGCCCGTCAAGTAACCCGACTGCCCGTTGTATATTCACCCTGTATGAATCATAAATGCTTGAACCTAGGGTACTGAACTTACCATTGTAAACCCTGTCAACCATGGTACCTTGATCCACAAAGACTCATGAGCCGGGCATGGTGGTATGGGACACCATGGTCGAGTTATCGGCCTACGCTGGGGCCACAAACCTCCCCGTAGTGACCAGTGAGCACTTATGTCTCATGAGCATATTATGGTGGTATGAGACACTATATTCTTGTTGTCGGCCTACACTGATCAGGCGATGAGTCCTTTGTAGTGACCGCGAGCGTATTCTGAGTCTACGGGAGGTGACGACCCTTCCGTAACAGTGAGAGTATAGTAGGCCTGTATTGATAAGGTGATGGGGGAGCGGTGCAACGAGTGCAAGCAACAGCCCTGGCAGCCCTTGCAGCGACCTACAAAAATATACTTCGTATGAGATTACTAGGAGTGACGACCCTAGACAGGATCTGTGTTGGGATTGATATAAGGGAAGTACATTAGTTTCCCAATCCTGCTGTTTGAATGGACTAATAACAACTCGAAAATTATATCACCATTACATAGCATGTGCCTGGAAGATGTGGAGCACTGTGGGACGATTGCATGCCGTGGTCGTAAGATGGTGTCGTATGAGGGAGATCGTCGGTGAGGGCATCCATCACGTCATGTCATATTGCATTAACAACAGTATTATGAATGTTTCATTTACTGCTTTACTATTATCGCATGATTGATTTGAGAACATGTTATTCCTTGCTCTATTATTCCACTGAGTTAGCTACTCACTCCCATGTTACGGGATGGTGTTTGCGACACCCACCAGACCCTGTCTTAGATGCAAGTGACGCAGCGATTCAGGAGGCAGAGCCAGACTATGATGAGGACCAAGACGAGTTCTCATACATGCAGTACCACGACGGCTTTGCTTAGGTGGCCTGGATTAACGGGACTTCTCAGTGGGACTCTATTTTTACATTTTGATTTTGTTTATTTACATGTATATGACACTCAGAGATGTATTCATACTTTAGAGACAGTCGAGATCTACTTTGTTTTTCCATACAGTGATATATATATGCTTTAGTCTTCCGCTTGCTTTTATCACTGAATCTGGGGTATGAATTGCAGTTTTGGTATACTTTTACTCATGTGAATGCTTTAACTCAGACAACATTGAATCATAATCATTTTTGTTGCATAAGTGACGGTCTGGAACTCGGGAGTTGAGTTTATACACGACCCCCGATTTTTAGGGTGTTACATTGTTCCACCCCAACCAAAAATTTTTTCCCAAGCAATGGCAGTAAGGATAGGCAAGAGATAGAATGAAGCAATGTGGTCTATGTTCATAGTCCTTTCAATGATAATTTTCCTAGAGCGAAAATCCCTATAACATGCTCTGAATATTCTTCGGAAAATCTTAGGGTTCTCACCCTAACTGGAGTCAACCTGCAGGAGGAGCCGCTAGGGCCCTTGTGAGTAGCCTTCTGTTGAGGGTCAAATATTGCATATTAGACCCAATTTATTACTTAGTTTTATAAACATGATGAATCTTAATGTCCTATTTTAATCATCTTTGTGTTGTAAGGTGAATTTAAGAGCTTGGATTGAAAATGATGTTAAAAGCATGGATTTAATACTCAAGAATCACCAAAGCAAGGATGGATCTTATGAGACTAAAATGATGAATTCACATGCCAAAGATTCAAGAAAATAAAGTGAGGAATGAAGAAAATTGAATATTTGAAGTGAATTTATGTATGCTTTGACTAGTCTAAGCTCTAGCTCAACTAGTCGAGCTTCAACTGGTTTAAGCTATCAACTGGTTTAAGCTATCTTCGACTCGTCTAAGTTCCTGCTCGACTAGTCGAGGAAACTTTGACTCAAACTCCAGCAAAATGATCTTATTAATTCGTGCAATCTTCGACCAGTCGAGGTGACCCTCGACTAGTTGAAGGCTATCCTCGACTAGTCGAGGGTTACGCAGATGTTGCGCGAACTGCTCAAATTTGAGGCGGTTTCTGAATTTTTCGAAGTCGGTGAGAAAGTTTTTGTTGCACAACTATAAATAGGAGTCCCTAAGATGTTCCTAGGCATCTTCTAGGGTTTGAGGAGTGGAGTAAAAGGGTGAAGCCACCGTCTAGGAGTTTTTCTTCTTCCTCCTTAGTTGATGTTTTGTTTAAGAGTCTTTAGTTCAATCATGTCTTTGGTTGGATAAAATTCTTAGATAGGGCTAATAGGTGAAGCTTCTAGCGTAATTGAGATATTTTCTTTGTTTTGATTCATGGTTTTTATGTTGAACTCTTATGAATTTTAGTTCTTTATTGAGGAATATTTTTAGTGTTTAGTGGTTTGTTGTGACTCAAATCATAATGGATCTGTGATTACTTTGAATATCTTCTTTCCCTGAATTGAGATTTTGAATTAGTAAGTCTTGTTGTTCACCATCATCCCTTGGGCATGGTAGGGTAATGGAATTCTTTCTAATTGTCACAATTCTCCCATGATTGGTTGTGGAATTGGTATATCCAGTTTTTGCCATTGTCTCATGATCATGGTTGGGTGATGGAATCACTTCCAATCCTCACAACTCTCATCCGTTAAGACTAGGTTCATGAGAAGTTCAGAGATCTGACCGTCTCTCCTTTCTCCATCTGGATAAGATAGGACTCTGATTCCAGTTGGATCTCTTGAATCATGCAAGGTATTGTCCTAAGTGCTATAAGTGGATCCTTGACACCCTAGTTACCACCTTTAAATTTACAAGTTTTAATTACCTTATTTAAAATCACTCTCTCAAATATTTTAAATTTAGGTTTACATCTTCTTCTAGTTCTAGCTCTAGTTATTTTCAGAAATACATGAGATTAGTCCATGTGGATTTGACCTCAGTCTTATCGAGATTATTACTACATTGCGACCCTAAACTTGGGGTTATGAACACCTTCCTCTTAGTGCAATGCTCCATTTAGATATTGCAATAGAGAGTATTAAAGAGAATAGATGGGTTTGGCTAGGATCAGATTTTTGCACAAAATTCACTATAGAAAGGATGTAAATTACAAAATAAACCATAAATGCAAGATTAACTGGCATATAGGAACCCAAATCCAGAAGGAAATTTGAAATAAACCACTTACAATGAAGAAATGGAGATGGCTTAAACGAGTAAAGCCACAACTATTCGAGGAAGAAAGCAAAAATGAAGAAAAAAAATGTGTTTTTCCCTCTTTTAATGAGCAAACCCGCGCACCTCGACCGGTCAAGTATGATCCTTGACTCGTCGAGCAGCTAAAAAAATATCATTTTTTTTTTAAATTTGAAATTTAAATGTTTTGAATTTTAACAATTATAAACATTTAATAATAATAATAAATGTATAAACAACATGATTTAATTAATTAAAAGTACACAAACCATTACCATGTTTTAATTTGGAATATCTATTCCTATTAAGCGATTTGGTTATAATGTCAGCAAGCTGCTTTTCAGTCTGAATATATTCTAATGAAATGCTCTTGTCCTCAACTAATTCTCGAATAGAATGATATCAAATGTCGATATGTTTTGTACGAGAATATTGAATAGGAGTTTTTAAAATATTATTCATGCTCGAGTTATCACATTATAATATCATTGTATCTTGCACAATATCATAATTAGCTAACATTCATCCAGATCAACTAGGTGCTAGCGTTACCAGCTGGAATATATCCAACTTCAGCTGTTGAGAGAGATACAAAATTCTACTTCTTGTTGAGCCAGGAAACTAAACAATTCCCTACGTCGAAACATCCACTACTGGTTGATTTTCTATTATCGATGTTTCCTACCCAATCTGCATCGGTATATCCGACAAGTGGCACAGTTGTATCATGCAGATACCATAGACCAAAATTAGTTGTACTTGCAACATATCTGATGATCTGTTTAACAACGATTAGATGTGATTCCTTACGATTAGAATGATATCTAGCACATATTCTAATGCTAAAAGAATATCAGGTCTACTAACAGTTATGTATAGAACATTACCAATCATACTTCGATATAAATGAGAGTCTATACTTTTACACAATTCATCCTTAGAAAGTTTAAGAGTTGTACTCATAGGGGTATCAAACTTTTTTCCATTCTCATAGCCAAATTTCTTTATCGGATATAAAACATATTTGGTTTGAGAGATGAAAAAACCATCTTCCTGTTGTTTTACTTGTAACCCAAGAAAGTAATTCAAATCTCCAACCATACTCATTTCAAACTTGGATTTCATCAGATCTATAAACTCTCAATGGACAAGTTAGTGCATGTAAATCTGTAAATAATATCATCAACATTGATATGTACAATCAATATATGTTCATTATACTTTTCACAAATAACGTCTTATCAACGCTACTAATGATAAAATTGTGACTAAGTAAGAGTTTAGTCAAGTTTTCGTACCATCCCCTCGGAGCTTATTTTAGGCCATAAAGTGCCTTTTTAAGACGATATACATGATCTAAAAGTTTAGAGTCCTTAAAACCCTTAGGTTGTTTACCATACACTTCTTCATGTAAATCACCGTTTAGAAATGCACTTTTAATATCCATTTGATATATTTTGAATTTCTTATAGCAAGCAATTGAAATAAATAATCTAATGGATTCAAGGTGTGCAACTGGTGTGAAGGTTTCATCATAATCAATTCCTTCTATTTGAGTGTAGCCTTGTACAACTAGTCGTGCCTTATTTCTAATGATATTTCCCATTTCATCAGATTTGTTCTTAAAAATACAATTGGTTATGATTATATGTTTATTAGAAGTTTAAGAACCAAATACCAAACAACATTTTTGACAAATTAATTTAACTCTTCTTGCATAGCCAATATCCAACATTCATCGGTAAGTGTTTCATTTACATTAGTCGATGCAATTTGAAAAGTAAAACAGATGTAATTACAGATATTTTCTAACTGTTTTCTTATCTGAACATGAGTACAAGGGTTACCTAATATCTGATTAGTCGGATGGTCTTTAACTAATCTTAATTCATTATTATCTTCTTTAATGAAGAGTCAGGTTTATCGATAATGTTGACTTCATCATCATCTTAACTTGGTGTGGGTGTGTTCAGGTGATCGTTAATTATAACGTTAATAGATTCCTAAATCACTCATTTTCTTTTGTTAAGAATACAATATGCTCTGAAAAGGCCGAGCGAGTCCTAGAGGGGGGGGGGGGGGGGGGGGGGGGGGGAATAGGATTATGCTAAATTAAAAAAATAAATACGGAATAAGAAAGAAATAAATAAAGATAGCACTTATCAATTCAAATAGTAGAAATGAATAACAATTTCAAATGTACAACTATTGAGAGGTTGATACAAATGTTGTTCTAAGGACAACCTTACACCAAAAACCAATTGCTTATGGTAGGACAACCTAATTTTTAGAATGATTTGCCTATCCAAATCCCAAAAAAGTACAAAGGAATAAAGAATAAAACAGAAATAAATTTCTACTGTTATTACAACATTCATCACATGTACAGAAAGTAAATTACAAGATTCATACACTTAAGCACATTCAACCATCCATCACAACTCCACCAATTATAGTGGTTCGCTTATGTGTACACCAACTATTAGAAAATAGCCACACAACTACTCCACTCCCAATATCCTCACCCTTGGGTGATGAGGGTCGAATATTGCATATTAGACCCCAATTATTGCCTAATTTTACGTATATGATAATGCTTAAATGCCATATTTTAATTGTGTTTTTATTACAGGATGAAATCAGGAGCGTTGATTATAAAGGATATTAAAAGCATGAATTTGATGCTCTAAAGTAACCAAAGCAAGGGACGCACTCCAGAGAACCAAGATTGATGGATTTACACGCCAGGGATCCGAGAAAATCGAGCCGCTCATGTTAAAGGGGCCCGAAAACCAGCCAGAATGCAAGATCACAGGGTTCCCACCATCTGATTGGTTCGAAACTTCATACATGAGATAGGGGCCATAAATTAACCATACATATTAAATTTCAGCCTTTGGATATCTCTGGAAGTGGCCAAACGGTTAGATCAGGACCTTAATTCATTAAGTGGGGTCCACCTGATATCTGAACTGCTTCAAATTTGGTCTCAACACCTTAAGCAGGGAGAATAATTGAATGAATGGATTGGATTTTACAAAAACATTACAGTGGATCCCACCTAGTGTGGCATGTGCATAGTGCATATGTGCACTAGCCATGCACGGCAAACGTCAAAGACGGTTTGACCGTCTCTAACCAAAAAAAAATTGAAAGAAGGAAATTTCCTTCTTACGTGTTGCGTAACCGACCGACAGACGATTTTGTGGACAGTAGTGGGCCCCACCCATTGATCGTACGAATGATCCAAGCCGTCCATCTTGTAAATGGCTTCGAGCACTACAAAACCATGTTGACTGTTTTCACCCATGCAATCATACGTGTGTGGTACAGAGGTCACAAGTGGACTGTCGTGCAACGTTCAAAATGTTTTCAGCATAATTTCTTCTCTGAGCCGCTTCAATGGACGTTCAAAACTATCCATCTCTGGCCGAAATTTCACCCTGGATCTAATGGAAAGGGTGGATTTCCTCGAAAAAGCTTCTGTGGGGCCCACTGATCACGTCAGCAAAGGATGTGCGTAGGCTTACGATGTCCGTGAAAAGTGACTTTTGTGGCAGTTGTGGCCCACAATCTTTGATTAGATGGAAAATCTGATCCGTCCATCGTATAGACCAGCCAAAAATGTCCCAGAAGACGTTGGTTTTACGAACAACGTGCGAAGAAAATGGGAGATATGAAAGCCCGAAGTTGCAGTGAAAAAACATACGCAGCTGTTGCTACGACAGCTGTACGACCGATTCCAGCCCTCCACCGACCTCCCTGCTTATAAGAGGCAGTCCTTGGGATGTCAGAAGGGAGAGGAGAGCTTGGGGAGAGCCAGAGCCTGGGGAAAGAGAAGAAAGAGAAGAAAGAAGAGAAAGAAGAGAGAGAGAGAGAGAGAGAGAGAGAGAGAGAGAGAGAGAGAGGAAGAAGGGAGATGTTTTCTTTTTTTTAGAAATATTTATTTTTTTTCCTTCTTTCCTAATCAATTTTATGAATTACTAATCTTGTAGCTAGGGTTGAGATAAAGCCCCTAATTTGAATAACTCTTGTCTATGTTGAATTTATTTTGATTTGATTGATTTGTTTCTTTTTCTAGTGTGCTTTCCTAAGATTTCCGTGCTTCTCCATTCTATGAGCTTAACCAAAATCTAGATGTGGATGTTGTTTGGAATATTATTCTAGGTGCTTGTGTCTGACCATGAATAGGTTTCCTATAAAGGAAGAAACAAGAATCTAGATCTCTCCATACCTGACCATGGATGGAAAGATGTGATCCATATGCTCTAAGGGATTATACATTCTGTGTGCCCGACCAAGGACATAGTTTGTGATTTATTTAATTTAGATCAATTTGAACAAGGTGAATCAACAGGTAAAACAAGGGTTAGGATAATTAGGGGTGGATTCGAAAGTCCTAGTCTTCTCTTTGATTGAATTTTCTCTATTGCTCTTGGTTACTTTTCCATTGATTTTTGTTAAGTTTATCTAATCACTAGTTCAAATATTTGTTGGATTAGTTAAGAAGAGTCTTAAATTTTGAATTGTGACAACCAGTCCTCGTGGGAATGATCTCGTAATATGTACCAAATCTACATCTGATTTCGTATACTTGCGAGTTTAAAATCATTTAAATCAGGTTGGTTTAAATAAAACATCAAGTTTTTGGCGCCGTTGCCAGGGATTGTTTCGGTCCAAATTAGATTTAGGATTCTCTCTTATCATAATTCATAGCCTTAGGATTTTACTAACTTCAGGTTAAAGTTATTATTATTATTATTTTATTTTAGAAACTAACATATTTCCTATTTTGTAGGGTCCTGACTTGAACTTCTAATGTGGTAATCTCTTTCTAAATTCTCTCCTCTTTCTTTTAAATTCTCCACTTTTTCTAATTTCTACTTTTAGAATTAGGGTTTTATTTTTTAGAAATTTTCTAAGTCTTACTTTCTTTTTAGAAAATTTCTATTTTCTAATTTTAGATTTAGATTCTTCTTTTAAGTAACTTTCTATTTTCTAGTTTTAGAAATTTTTTCCTTTTTAGAAACTAACTTAGCTTTTTATTTCTAAGATTAGAAACTTTCTTTTTTAGAAACTAACTTTCTAT
The DNA here is from genome assembly GCA_037074715.1 of Magnolia kwangsiensis. Classification (NCBI taxonomy): domain Eukaryota; kingdom Viridiplantae; phylum Streptophyta; class Magnoliopsida; order Magnoliales; family Magnoliaceae; genus Magnolia; species Magnolia kwangsiensis. The sequence continues at coordinate 102,622,036 of CM073576.1, read as the reverse complement.
TTTTATTTTTAGTAACTTTCTAATTTTAGGATTTCCTTCCTTTTTAGAAACTAACTCTTCTTTGTTGTTCTTTAGAAATTTTCAAATTTTAGATTTTCTATTTTTTAGAAACTAACTTGTTTTGTTTTCTTTTGCAGGATTCTAACATAGATCTCCAAATTGGTAACTTCTTTCTAATTATCTCTCTTCTTATTTCTAGATTAGTGTAGGATTTTTCCTTTAGAATTAGATTCAGAGTTAGGGTTTCACCATATATATGCACGGGTGGGAATGTCAGTTTGCTGAGAAGAATAACATATATTGGGATGATGATTATGATAGAAATCCACTAATGTCTCAAAACTTTTCTGAAACTATCATCGAGAATCGACCGAAATATAATGATCCACGGGTTAAGAAGTCCTTAGTCGATCATATGCGGGAGAATAATTACACCCCACGGATTAATAAGACAGAGCATGAGTGTTGGGATTATCATAACTATAGGAGTGAGGACTATTATCAACCATTAGATTCTCTCACCTATGATCCGTATGACTATAATCAGTGGAAACATCAAAATTGGAGAAATGAACCAATAACATATTATAATGATTATTCTCTTGAGTTCCCTACTTCTGAATATCCACCAAAAATGATCCAAGAGGAGTCATCTCCAAGTTACACAGCCTATGACATGATGAAATTATTAGATGCACTTGAATCACGCATTGATAGGCTAATGGAGACTAATTTATCCCGACCATAACCTGTTAATTATTCCTTTGGATTCCCTACTTATGATGCGCTAATGAAAGCTAGTTCATCTCAGTCACAACCCAATTCAGAAATACAATGCGAGGAAGGTGATCCTCACTCACTTTTAAAATACTTTGGAATTTGAGATGAAGAGTTAAATTATGTTAATGAGCATATGGTTCAATTTCCAGATGAATCGATCTCGATGACGGTTCAAAGAAATGGTGAAGAGACATGGGTGTCTTTCGAATACAATGATGATAACACACTTCACTCACATGAGACACTCGAGTTTAATGATGATGAAGAGGTCAACTTATTTGAACCTCCACCCAATTTAGGAATAGAATGTGAGGAAAGCAATCCCATCCCAAGTATGCACAACACAGAATTAGACAATGATATGTATTGGGATGATGATCATGAATGTTCAGCCCAAATTCCCTCGGAATCAATCTCAAGTATGGTCTAGGTCAGTGATCAAGAAGTACACTAAGTGGTCGGTCAAAATGAGCCACTCCTCTCATCTAACATGTCCAATTTAAAAGTGGAGGATGAGCCCATTACAACCGACCCTTCTAACTCTCGTGAAACATGTTTGAGCTACTCCCCTAAAGTGAATGATGATATGATTCGAGAAATGAACGAACCGCTTGATATGACTCTAGAAGTTGAAACCACCCAATTGAGGCCACCATCCGATTCATACACTTTTGACGATTCAATACCTCTTCTGAGTAGTATCAATGAGCAGAGTCCTCACATTAATACTTCGTTTCTTGATCATCAAATTGTTTGCGCAAGGTTAGAGCAAGAGAGTATACTTCCATCCACTTTCAAAGACGATGAATTCCTTGGGCAGATCATCACAATCTCTAATATGAAAAATAAATCATGTTCATCTGAACGTCCCAACTCTTTAGATGATTGCTTAGCGCATTTTGCAGATTCAAACGATCCCCTGTTACAAGAAATAGTGAATGCCTTGCAAAATAATACATCGGTAGTTGTCATGAATCGAGAGAACCCGTATTCTAAAGCACCTCCTTCCCCAGATCCTGAATGTTTACCATTAAATAAGGAAGAGTTAAAAATTGAACTATAAAGTGAAACATCAGCATTTGTTGAGACTACACCACCTACTACAATTTTTTTTTGAATTTCATTCATATGTAGTCTCTAATTCATCATGGTGTACTAACTTTGAAAATTTTTCTACCACAGGTGAATCATATATACTTTGGACACTTCAGATGATAAAAAGAACACTTTATGCTGAGGTCCTTCAATTTATCTGGTTATTAACACTCCAAGACATCCAAGGCTACTGTAAGACGAGCTTTTGGATGATCTTGTTGAAAAACCTTATGAGAAATTTACCAAGATACTGGCCGATGGTCCATGATTGCTTTCATTGCTTGTCTGACTGAAGACATTAAACTTAGTGCTCCTGGGAGGCAACCCAGCTATTCTTTTTATTTATTTTTTTTTTCTAGTTAGTTAGTTCAATGTTTGTGGGTAACATTTCTGCAAACCCTCACGAGACTACAACTCGTCCACTAGGGGCAACCTAGGGGTTTAAAGGCTTATTGCATACGCTAAATGCAATTGAGAGCACCTGCGAAAGTGGTATAAGTAGGATTTTTTTCTGTGATTTTCTTTTTATTATTTTGCTTTTGTGATTTCTCTCTTGTGCTGACTTGCTTTTACGTTGATATCTTTGGAAAGCCTCTTAATTCTCCGTCCAAGTACTATCTTTCCATCACTCCTCTTTTATTTTCGTTGTCATAGGTGAATTGTATGCTTATTTCTTTTACATTGAGGACAATGTAGATTTTAGGTTGTGGGTGGGAGATTAGGTTACCTAATTAATATTTTCTTGGTCTTGAGCAAAAATTATGAATTTTTTTAAAATTTTCTGAAATTTCTTATGAATTTGAAGTGATTTTGAAGGATGGTTATGATTTTAAAGTTAAAATATACGTAATGTTGATAATTTATGATTCTTGGATTCAGTATATGTTAGATTCCATAGTTAAGTTTGAATTGTTAACCAATGGTTAGAAGTTTTAAACATTGATTGAGTCATGATTTCACATATCACATCTCGCTTAAACATTAAGGTTCCGGTTCGATAATTGAATGATTAACTTGGTAATCACAAAGCATGAAAGGAACCAGCCTGAAAAAAAATAAAAATTAGCATCAATTTATAAGAAGAATTGAAAGGGTGAGTCACATAATCTTCACCATATGTTTGCTCCCTATACATGTAGATTCAATTCCCCATGGTTGACATTTAGAAAAAGTTAGGCGACAAGTTTTCACCATAGGTTTGCTCCCTATGGGTGAGGATTTGATTCCCCTCCTTGGCGTTACTGTTCATAAAAATATCAAAAGCTGATAGAATGAAAAGTTAATCTGTAAGCCAAGTGTTGGTTTCAGGTTTTGTTGTCATGAATTTTGTTACCAATGATAACATGAAATTGACAATTGGATCTCTTAATGATCGTAAGCTGAGATTATACTATACACTAATGGAAGTCAATGTTTAGAATTATTCTAATTAATGGATTAATATTTTGAACTTGACTATGAAGTTATCATGAGCCTGATTCCAGGAGAAAAATTTCACTCACCATTCATGAATTTTAGAATTTTCGCATCTCAACTATTTGTTCACAAGACACTCGGGTTTACAGGAAATGTCCTGTATTTTTGAAATTATTTTTTGCATGTTTTGCTCGGGACTAGAAAAATGTTGGTTAGGGGTTGTGATGAGGGTCAAATATTGCATATCAAACCCCAATTATTGCCTATATTTATGTATATGATAATGCTAAAATGTCATATTTTAATTGTGTTTTTATTACAGGATGAAATCAAGAGCGTTGATTGAAAAAGGATATTAAAAGCCTAAATTTGACACTCTGAAGTAACCAGAGCAAGGGACACACTCCAAAGAACCAAGATTGATGGATTTACACGCTACGGATCCGAGAAAATTGAGCCGCTCACGTTAAAGGGGCCCGAAAACCAGCCAGAACGCAAGATCACAGGGTTCCCACAATCTGATTGGTTCGAAACTTCATACATGAGATAAGGGCCATAAATTAACTGTACATATTAAATTTCAGCCTTTAGATATCTCGAGAAGTGGCCAAATGTTTAGATCAGCCCCTTAATTCATTAAGTGGGCCCACCTGATATCTGGAACTGCTTCAAAGTTGGTCTCAACACCTTAAATAGGGAGAATAATTGAATAAATGGATTGGAATTTACAAAAACATTGCAGTGGATCCCACCTAGTGTGGCATGTGCATAGTGCATATGTGTACTAGCCGTGCATGGCAAATGTCAGAGACGGTTTGACCGTCTCTGACTGAAAAAAAATGGAAAGAAGGAAATTTCCTTCTTACGTGTTGCATAACCGACTGGCGGACGGTTTTGCGGACAGTAGTGGGCCCCACCCATTGATCGTACGGACGATCCAAGCTGTCCATCTTGTAAATGGCTTCAAGAACTACAAAACCATACTGACCATTTTCACCCATGCAATCACACGTGTGCAGTACAGAGGTCACAAGTGGACTGTCATACGACATTCAAAACGGTTTCAGCGTAATTTCTTCTCTGAGCCGCTTCAATGGACGTTCAAAACTATCCATCTTTGGCTGAAATTTCACCCTGGATCTAATGGACGGGGTGGATTTCTCCAAAAATGCTTCTGTGGGGCCCACCGATCATGTCAGCGAAGGACGTGCGTAGGCTTACGCACATCCGTGAAAAGCAACTTTTACGGCGATTGTGGCCCATAATCTTTGATCAGATGGAAGATCTGATCCGTCCATCATATAGACCAGCCAAAAATGTCCCATAAGATGTTGATTTTACGGACCAGATGTGAAGAAAATGGGAGATATGAAAGCCCAAAGTTGTTGTGAAAAAACATACGCAGTTGTTGCTGTGACGGCTGTACGACCGATTCCAGCCCTCCACCGACCTCCCTGCCTATAAGAAACAGTCCTTGGGACGTCAGAAGGGAGAGGAGAGCTTGGGGAGAGCCAGAGCCTGGGGAAAGAGAAGAAAGAAGAGAAAGAAGAGAGAGAGAGAGAGAGAGAGAGAGAGAGAGAGAGAGAGAGAGAGAGAGAGAGAGAGGAAGAAGGGAGATGTTTTCTTTTTTTACAAATATTTATTTTTTTTTCTTCTTTCCTAATCAATTTTATGAATTGTTAATCTTGTAGCTAGGGCTGAGATGAAGCCCCTAATTTGAATAACTCTTGTCTATGTTGAATTTATTTTGATTTGATTGATTTGTTTCTTTTTCTAGTGTGCTTTCCTAAGATTTTCGTACTTCTCCATTCTATGAGCTTAACCAAAGTCAAGATGTGGATGTTGTTTAGAATATTATTCTAGGTGCTTGTGTCTGACCATGAACAGGTTTCCTATAGAGGAAGAAACAGGAATCTACATCTCTCCATGCTTGACCATGGATGGAAAGATGTGATCCATATGCTCTAAGAGATTATACATTCTGTGTGCCCGACCAAGGACATAGTTTGTGATTTATTTAATTTAGATCAATCTGAACAAGGTGAATTAACAGGTAAAACAAGGGTTAGGATAATTAGGGGTGGATTCGAAAGTCCTAGTCTTCTCTTTGATTGAATTTTCCCTATTGCTCTTGGTTACTTTTCCATTGTTTTTTGTTAAGTTTATCTAATCACTAGTTCAAATATTTGTTGGATTAGTTAAGAAGAGTCTTAAATTTTGAATTGTGACAACCAATCCTCGTGGGAATGATCTCGTAATATGTACCAAATCTACATCTGATTCGTATATTTGCGAGTTTAAAATCATTTAAATCAGGTTGGTTTAAATAAAACATCATCAGGATATTAGATTTCACTATGAAATAGGTTTTCCAAGGTTCACCTAAAACCTTCACAATTGTGTTTTCAAAAAGGGCTACCACAATTAAACACTCCACTCACTGAGATTTTTTCGCTATCTCAGTCAAAACCAAAAATGAAAGATTTTTTGGCAATCTTACAAACCAGATACCAAAAATTAAAATATACTTATCTGAGGATTCTTCTTTTGATGAAGCCCAGTAGAACCAATTCGATGTAGATGTTTAACGTAGATGTTCAGTGTATAAACTCACATATGAAAGGGTTTTTGGATCTAATTGATTTTTATATTAAAATGACGTGGGCTACCTTGCTTTGATTTTGATCTTAAAAAGGGTAAAAGCAATATTCCCTTTCACAAGAAATAGAATTGAATAGAGATCACAAAATCAAATGTAAAAAAATAGTAAAAGAATCTTAAATACTAACCAATTAGCTTCTTAAATGTGGGGACAATTTCTCTCAGAGTTGTGACTTGAATACCTTGGAATGGAATGAAAAGCTTTGAAAATCATCATCAATTTATAGATAAAAATACTGTTCACTCGACTGGCCCAGCGCTCGGTTCAACTGGTCGAAGGACTAACAATATTTCAAAAATTCGGGCATATAAGATAAGATCGCAACTCGACTGGTTGAGTTGCATACTCAACTGGTCGAGCCCTGCACTCGATTGGTTGAGTGGGACCCAAAAAGGTTGTTGGACTTTGAGTCGAGTGTGCTCAAGTGGTCGAACAATATTCACTCGACTGGTCGAGGGTCCAATAGAAATTCTAAAAATTCACAAAAAACCTTGGACTAGTCGAGAAAATTGTTAGACTAGTTAAACCGGTGTCTGGATTAGTTGAACATAGGCTAGGACTAGTTGAGAAAAAGCCTATAAAATTATATAATGACCCAAAAAGGTGCAATTAATATGACCTATCATATGGTCAATCTAGGGTCATTCATACCTTATAAGTGAAAATTGAACGTTGAAACATCGTTCACTTTGGTTGATAGTTTATCTTGAAGTACATGAAGCTTATCCTTCAATACTTGAAGATGAGCTTGAACTAATGACCTTGTGACTTGAGTATCAACTTGAGTATATTGGCTTAAGCTTTACTTGAGCTTGAATTCTTAAGTAATGCACATGGTCTTGATATAGTTGAAGCTTGAAAACTTGATCTAGTAATTGCCCTTCTTAATGTTATACTTGAATTTCTTGTTCTTGTACTTGAGCTTCTTGAACTTGAATTTGAACTTCTTAAACTTGTAATTGAATGTAGGCAAGGATGATATAGAGTTGAGCTACAAAAGATACAAATTCCAAGAGGTTTTTGGCACTATAAAATTTGACAAATCTAGGAGTTAGATAAGATAGCATTTATAATCTCCCCCTTTATCAAATTTGTGACAAAACCAAATAAATTATATGTTACATAATACACATAGTAAAGAATCATATATGCACAATAAAGAATCATGCACCGGTTACAACCTGGTTAAAGAATCATGCACCAGTTACAAATTGGAAACCAATACTCCCCTTTAATAAATTACACTATAGAATCTAAGAGGAGAATTTAAAATTTTGCTAAATTTGCTACTTAGCCACTTCTCTGCATTTCCACATATCATTTTGAAATAGGCATATCTCAACACAAATTCTCCCCCTTTTTGTCACAATATGACATAGGAAAGAACCTATAAATGATGATGGAAACGAAAGTGGAATAAGTAATGATAGAAAGAAGTAAGTTCGAGATAACATAAATATTGCAAGATAACCATTCAAACATGTCCATAATAAGAATAAAACATGTCCAAGCATATAAAGTTAAGAGAAATCCAAGTATAAAAGTTATTACAGATCAAAATTTTAAAACTAATCAGAACCAGAGGAAGGAGTAGGTATGGAAGGATCGATTTGATGTAGTCCCTTGTTAACGTGCTTCAAATATTTACGCATGTATTTAAATTGAGCTTCTTAGGACACATGCATACCCTCTATCTTTTGCTCAAGAGAACGCAAACGATCATCAAAATCAGACAGCTGAAAATTAGGATCAGCTACAGTGTCTGATTCAATCTCATCAAAAATGTCATCCATATTGACATCATTTGGAGGCAAAGCATTCTCCTCTTCATTTGTTTCAGCTACTACACCAACACCCACATTCACTTGACCTAGAGCCAACCACAAATTCATCTTATTAATGTTTGAGTTGGTAAAGGGTAGATAATGAATTGGAGTTTCTCCAATAGGCATAGCCACTCGACTATGGGTAGCTAAAACAGTCATAAGATATGCAAATGGTATATCATTATGCCCTGGATGAAGATGAAACTGAATTATGATGTAATAGATAAGTGAAGGAAGGCACACAGATACTCCAGTAACAATACAGTGTAGAATACGAACCATGAAAGTAGTGAGCTCAGTTTTGTTACCAGATCATGGATATACATTAGAAATGAAAATTCAATAAGAACCCTATATCTAGGTAACATAAACTTGGAAGTGAGTGCATCCCCAAAACTTCATTCCGCATTCATGTTGCATAGAACTCTAGTGAGCAATATTTTCTCAGATTCAGACGGTTTTACTACAAGAAAACCAATGGAAATACCATCATCATTAACTGGAAGGTCCATTAATCCAGAAATTAGGTGACGGTCCACATCAATTGGACCTTCTCTAGTAGAAATTATGAACATAAGATTCTTAGAAGAGAAGTCAGTTATGCAAGCATACTTGGCTTGCACAATGGAATGGTATCCCGGACCGCCCCAACATAAAATGTAATCCCATCCTACAGATTGAAGGAGTGGAAGGATATCAAAAGATGTTAAATGAACTGTGTTAACTATTCGTTCAACTATCACATTGCGTAATCGAATGTCTCGCACATACTTGGGATCTTCTTCGGGTGACCAAAGATGTCACACCGTAATAGGAGCGGAACGAGAGGAAGAGTGACCACGAGATCCTTTCTTCTTGTTTTGACTCTCCATTGCAATAAGAAAAATAAGGAATACCAGGAATGCAATAGAGGAAAGAAGGATTTCAAGAAAATCATATTTTAAGCTAGAAAACCCAACAAACTACCATAATTAATCTTGAAATAAACAAAAAAACCAAGGAAATGGAAGATCAAAGAACTCAAATCTATAAGGACATTGAAAATGAAGCACTAAACAAAGAGGAATCGAAGATGGGTTCAACCGATTGTGGTAGGGCTTGTTGGAGAAGAAGAACCGAGTGAAGAAAAAGGTGTTTTTTCCTAAATAAAAAAGCAAAACATGAGTTCCACGACTGGCCATGTACATACTCGACTAGTTGAACCACGACTGGTCGAGTGTGTACTCGGCTAGTTGTGTAGCACTAAAAATTTATAATTTTTCATCTATTTGAATTTTAAAATTTTTAAAATAATAAATATATACATTATGATACAAAAGGAAAAAATCATCAGTTCATGTTGCACATACCAAGATCAAATTTTAATTTTACAAACTTATTTTTGTCAAGCGATTTTGTGAATATGTCTACAAGTTGATTCTCAGTCGGAATATATCCCAATAAAATTGTCTTGTCTTCCACCAGTTCACAAATATAATGATAACTAATGTCAATATACTTGGTTCATGAATGATGAATTAGATTTTTAGAAATATTAATTGTGCTTGAATTGTCACAATATAAAACCATGGATTCTTATGCAATTCTATAATCACTTAACATCCTCTTCATCCATACAAGTTGAGTGCATGCAGTACCAGCAGCAATATATTCTGCCTAAACTGTGGAGAGTGATATGGAACTTTGTTTCTTACTTAGTGAAGAACCAAACAGTTCCTGACATAGAAACAACCACCGCTAGTCAATTTACGATCATCAATGTCACCAGCCCAATCAGCATCTTTGTAACCAACTAATTGCACACTAGTATCATGTGGATACCAGAGACCAAGATTAGCTGAACTAGCGACATATCATAAAATGCTCTTAACAGCAATCAGGTGTGACTCTTTAGGGTCAAATTGATATCCAACACAAATTTCTACGCTAAAAGCAATATCAGGTTGGCTCGTAGTTAAATAAAGTAAACTACCTATCATACTGTGATACAACTTAGGATCCACACTCTTACCCGTTGAATCCTTAGAGAGTTTTAGAGTAGTACTCATTGGAGTATCAAAATTTTTCTCACTCTCAAATCTGAACTTTTTAACTAAGTTCAGAGCATATTTGGTTTGAGAGATAAAGAAACCATCAGGGAGCTGTCTGACTTGCAACCCTATGAAATAGTTTAGACCTCCAAACATGCTCATTTCAAATTTAGATTTCATAAGATCTGTAAACTCAATAGTTATGTTAGCATGGGTAGATCCATAGATAATGTCATCAACATAGATTTTCACTATTAGAATGTGATCATCATGTTTCATTACAAATAATGTCTTATCAACACTCTCCATTACAAAGTTATGACTTAGTAGAAACTTAGTCAATTTTTCATACCATGCCCTGGGAGCTTGTTTCAAACCATAGAGTGCCTTTTTCAGGTGATAGACATGATTAGCATGCTTAGGGTCTTGGAAACCCTTTGGTTGTTCAATATACACTTCTTCATGCAAATCGCCGTTTAAGAATGCACTCTTTACATCCATTTGGTATATTTTGAATTTTTTAAAGCATGTAATGGATATAAATAGTCTGATTGATTCAAGACAAGCTAGAGGGGCCAAGGTCTCATTATAATCAATGCCTTCAATTTGAGTGTACCCTTATACAACCAGCGTAGCCTTGTTTCTAATAATATTACCAAATTCATCAGACTTATTTTTAAAAATCTATTTTGTTTCGATAATGTGCTTATCTTTTGGTTTAGGAACTAAGTACCAAACATCAATTCTAAAAAACTGATTGAGCTCTTCTTGCATTGCTACAATCCAGTTTTCATCAGTAAGGGCTGCTTTTACGTTAGTCGGTTCTATCTGAGATGTAAAATACACGTAGTTGCACATATCTTTAAGTTATTTATGAATGCGCACACCAGTGAGATGGTTTCCAAGGATTTGATCAGATGGATGATCTTTAACTGTTCGCAGTTCAGTATTATTTTGACTAGATGAAGATTCTGGTTTATCAAATAAAAGGACTTCATCATTTTTTTAAACTTAAGATATTTGTATTCAAGTGATCATTTATAACCACATTAATGAACTCTTAAATTACACCAGTCCTCTTGTTAAGAACCTAATATGCTCGACTATTCAAAGCATACCTTAAAAATATCCCTTCATCACTTTTGGTGTCAAATTTATCCAGATTTTCTTGGCCACATAAGATGTAGCACTTGCTGCCGATAACTGGAAAGTATTTAACAGTAGGCTTCTTATCAAACCACATTTCATAAGCCATTTTACTATTCAATTTTCTAGTATAAACGCAGTTAATTATATAACAAACAATATTTATGGCTTTAGGCCAAAGATTTTTAGGAAGCTTCATACTATTTAGCATTACATTTGCCATTTCTCGAAGCACTCTATTTTTCCTTTCCACAACACCATTTTATTGTGGTGTTTTTGGCACAAAATATTCATGTGATATTCCCTGATCACTATAAAATTTTCCAAAATTACTATTTTCAAATTCAGAATCATGATCACTACGGATCTCAGTGACTTGTGATTCTTTTTCAGTTTGGATACATTTAAGTACCATTTTTACTTCATCTAAAGTTTTTGATTTCTCTCTTAAGAAGACTACCCAAGTATACCTGGTAAAGTCATCTACAATCAATAGAATATACTTCTTGCCACCTTTACTCTCCGTTCTATTTAGTCCAATGAGATCCATGTGGAGAAGTTCGAGTGGTTTATATGTGGCTTTGGATTTTACCTTTTTGTGAGCACTCCTGGTTGGTTTACCAATCTAGCATTGCCACATATTTTATCTAGTTTCTTTACTTTGGGTAGACCTCTTACCAATTCTCTTTTGCTCAATCTATACAAGTTGTGGTAGTGTACATGTCTTAGGCGATTATGCCATAATTTGGTCTCATCGGTTTTGACCATGTAACACGATAGCTTAGATGAGCTTGAATCACAAACAATGGAGCAGTTCTTAGAAGTTTAGCGACCAGTTAATATTACAAAACCATTCTTATTTAAAATTTCACACCCTTAGTTTGTAAATTTTACATTGTGATTATTATCGCATATTTGAGAGATACTTAATAAATTATGTTTTAAACCTTCTACATATAAAACATTCTCAAATAAAGGGAGGTTAAAGAGGTGAACCGTACCTTGGCCAAGAATTTTACAATTGCTACCATCACCGAATGTGACTGAAACATCAGTCATGTCTTTAAGACTGGTAAACATACCTTTGTCACCTGTCATATGCCTGGAGCAACCATTGTCCAAGTATAACTTTGAATGGCTTAAGCTTTGAAAGTAGTGTGGCCAACCAAACAAGTAACCTTAGCGACCCATTTCATTACAGTTTTAGGTTTAGGAGCATAGTTGGACTTCTTATGTTTATAGTTATTATAAGTCCTACCCACTGAATTAGATTTTAAGAGCTCCTTAAGAAAGTCAACAATTTTCTCAGCTAAAGGATAACGATTTTGATTTTTATAGTTGATATGGTTGCTTTTAGGTTTCAAAGTCTAAAATTTTTTAGTATTTTTAGAATTATTTTGATTCAGACTTTTCCCTTTTAAGTTAAAAGACTCCCCTTTAACAAATTTAGGTGGAGTATTCTTATATTTGGGAAGAATACTTTTATCATAGCCCAATCCAGATCGATCGCCATATTTTTTGGATCCGGATAAAAGTTTTTCTAATTTAGGATGATCTTGGGCATACCTCCATATGTCTTTCAAACTCAAAAGTGAAGAGACATCTAGTTTTAGCTTTTCATTTTTAGATTTTAAGTTTTCAACTTGGGACATTTTGAAATCTAAGTTGCACTTAGTTTTTTCAAAGCAATCTGAAAAGTGTGATTTTTCTAAGACTAGATTATCAAAATTCTCTTTTAGTTTTGAAAACTTTTCTTTCCAAAGTTTTAACTTTACAGCTATTTTATAACTTTTCCTGTATAGGGCATCATAAGCATCTTGAAGGTCTTCTTCATTTTCATGGTCACTATTCAGATTTTCTTCACTAGTTGAATCATCATTATCTGAGAAAGTGAACTTGGCTAAAGTCATTAAAGCTTTAACATCATTAGCCGACTCGGTTTCAGAATCTTCTGACTCAGAAGAAACTTCAGAGCAGGAAGATTCATCCCATGTAGCCAACATACCTTTCTTTTTAGGCTTGTCCTTCTTAGGACAATTTTTTATTAGATGCCCATATTCATGGTAGTTGTAGTGTTGACTATCTTTTAAAGATTTTAAATTTTTAGATCTAGGTCTTTTCTTTTCAATAGGTTTTTGCAAGTCAACCCTCTTTTTACTTTTGAAAATCTTATAAAACTTTTTGGCTAAAAAAGTCATGTCATCTTCAGAAGTTTCTAAATCAGAATGATTACTATTTTCATGAGAAATACTTTTAGAAGACTTGAGGGCGATGGACTTACCTTTAGGAGCTTTAAAGTTTAACTTGTAGGTTTGTAAAGAACCAACCAGTTCTTCAACCCTCATATTATCCGTATCACGAACTTCCTGGATCGCAGTCACTTTTGAATTGAACCGTTCAGGCAATAAGCACAATATCTTTGCACAGAATTTACTTTCTGAGATCCTATCTGTAAGACTCGTATCCTAGCCTGAACTATTCTGTTAACTCCCGTGATCCTTCCCTTCGAAGTCTGGTAACCTGCGACGTATAATCAATGTTTGTGTGTGACCCTAAGTCGTATCATGCATATTTGAGTTGGCTTAATCCGAGACTTATACCATTGCGACTACACCATCGCCCGGTTCCAATGCCACGTCTTGCATACCGATTTGATACCCTGACCAGAATATGCGGGCTACATTTATTTCAAAGAAAACACCGCGGTTTATAATCCTAAGAGAATATCTATGGCATGTCCCATCAATTAATCAATCAATCCATCAATCAATCACCACATGTCAAGTACACACACCCATGCTTTCTTTCTCCATAAGTCAAGCAACCACCAAGTCAACCTATCTCTCACCTCACCCACACTCACCTCACATCCATCACCTCACCCATCACTCACATCCATCACTCTCTCTCCTTACATCCCATCTCTCCATCTCTTTCTTAACACAATTCTAAGCACCAAAGAGAAAAAAAAAAGTGGACGTCCAAGCCTTCTCATGGAGGGAAAAGAGTGATTTTGGTAGCCCACTTTCTCATCCCAAATCCATCATCCTAATCATTCAAACCTCATCTTCCACCATCAAAGTGAGACAAAAGGAGATCGACTTTCCAACGGACCAAGAAGATCGAAAGGTGGGTGCTTCTATAGGCTAGTTTTTCATGCTTTTATGATGGGTTAAGTGAGGCCTACCGATCGATGGTATGGATCTCACTTTGGACCCTAAGAAGTGGCTGATGGCCCATCAATATCATTCCATGATGGGGCCATTCTCCATGGACCCCATTATGATGTTTACTTTCCTAGTTTGAATAGAGGTCATCTAGACCGTCTATTTTAGTGGAGAAGAAATCTCCACCGTTGGATTTTGATTTAATGGGCCCACATGCTTTGGGACCCACTTGATGTATGATTGATTGTAAGGGAGGGCCCATAGTGTCGGGGTCCCTCTATCACATGTGTCCCACTCTCTTTCTCTCTCTCTCCCTCTCTTTTTCATTTTCTTTTCATGTGATGATGATGTGGTTGTGCGGCCCACTCGGATGGACGCCACCATGAAGTATGTATTTTATCCAAGCAATCTATAAGTGGGGCCCACCTTATATGTGTTGTACCCACACCATCAATCATTTGGTGGCCCACCTGAGCAGGGCCCACCTCAATACATGTCTTATGCCCAATTGTCCAACGCTCTAGGGACGCTAGACGTGAACTAGGAAAACACAAATATTAGCTTGTTTCTAAGTTTATGGGGTGGTTCACTCATATAGGCCCCACCTTGATGTATGTATTCAATCCACACCGTCCATCCTTTTCCTCAGACCATTTCAGGCGTTGAGCCGAAAAATGGGGCCAATCCGTCCTTCTGGCGGGCCATAGCATAGAAAACGGTGGTTTTCACCATTAAAAATTCACATGATGTGTCCACACACCAAAATATATTGGATATTGGGCTCGTTTGGCTTGTCTTGAGCCATGGCGACCAAGGGTTGCATCAGATTCACTTGATGCGGGCCCCATACGTGAAAAATCGTAAATATACTGCGATTTAAAAATAATAATAATAATAATAATAATAATAATAATAATAATAATAATAATAATAAGAGGTAGGGCCTGCTGCTGCTGACACAACAGAAGGACGCCGCTGTATTTTGATGTAAGACCAGCAGGGACCCACGGCTCTAACTGTGGACCCCACCGTGATGTATATTTATCATCCAACCCGTTCAAATGGTGGGCCACTTCCAGCAGTGGGACCCCTCCAAATATCAGCCACATCCAAAGCTCAGGTGGCCCACATCATAGGAAATAGTGTGGATGAACGTCTACCATTGAAACCCTTTTGGGTTGACATAGAAGTTTTGAAACATTATGAAATTTATTTTTCCTATTCATTTGGGTCCGTGGGACCTCATCAACGGATTGGATGGTATATAAAGGTTATGGTGGGCCCCACATGGACCCCACAGAGATATATATGTTTTATTCCCATCGTCCACAGATGGTGGAGCCCACCTTATGCATGTCGTCCACCCATTCTACATGACAGTGGTCCCACTGTTGTTGCCATCAGGGTCTGTGGGACCCACCATGATGTATGTGTTGTATCTATACGTCCCACAATTTTGAAAGATCATTTTATGGCATGAGCTAATAAATGGGTCAGATCCATGGTTCAAGCGGACCCCCACCATGATGCATGTGTTGCATCCAATCTGTCCATCTATATTTGCCCAATCATGGGCTGCCCTATGAGGCGCATTTTGATGTATTTTAGGGCCCATGGGTTGAGGCCCATTGTGATGTATTAGGGCCCATGGGTTGAGACCCATTGTGATGTATTCAAGGCCCGTTATTGGGGCTCACCATCATGTGTATGATGCCCTTTGTTGAGGCCACTTTGACATATATGAGGACCATGTGATTAGGCCCATTTGGATGTATTCTAAGGCCCATGGGTTGAGGCCCATTGTGATGTATTAGGGCCCATGGGTTAAGACCCATTATGATGTATAAAGGCCCGTGGGTTAAGACCCATTGTGATGTGTATAGGGTCCATAGGTTGAGGCCCATTGTGATGTATTTGGAGACCATGGGTTGAGGCCCATTGTGATGTGACGTATTTGGAGCCCATGAGTTGAGGCTCATTGTGATGTATTTGGAGCCCATGGGTTGAGGCCCATTGTAATGTGATTCCACCGTGGTTTATGTGTTGACCTTTATGGCAGGCTAAGCCTTGGGAGCAAATGTTGGTTTAACGTCCACATTATAAGGATAATGTTGGTTAAATGCCCGCATTGTACTTCTCCCTAAGGCCGATGATAGGCCCGTACTTGTTGTGCATAGGTTGTCTAAGCCCATCTTCGTTGTGAAGATAGTTCATAAAATGCTTAGTATAACTTATGATTCTTGCCCATACGCATCATATGTATGTCTGATATGAGGAATGTTTGATCATAGCATACGCCATTGGACAGACTATTTACCGGACTCCTTATAAGATAGAGTACCTACATTATCACACCGTACGTACAGGATTGATGCATGACTGGATAGTGTGACTCATGCATCTCGCATATATGTGACTTGATCACTGTACGCCCTAGCGACATCAGGGTCGTGGCCTCCACAGACACATTGTGGATGGCCAGATGGGACATCGAAAATGCTTGGTTCTAGCACTGTGGTCATGTAGGATGTCCTTGGCTAAAAATCCCAGAACCACCTTGGTACTAGGAGATGCTCCAACGTCTAGACTGAGTAGAATATGAGCGTCGATGCGTATACCATGAGGCCGTGTCTCCCACTATGTCGTGGTTGGTTGGAAGGGGGAGTGGCCTTATCCGCCCGAGTGAGGGGGCTATAAGCTAGGCTGAGTATGACCAACTCACAAATGGGTCCGCTATTGATGAGCTGAGTAAGTATTGGCAGACTGCTGGCTAGGCAGATAGTGGGGTCTCTTCCACTCACTGGGCTGTGCAGCTAGGGAGGAGGCAGTCAGTGTGGAGTGTAATAGACCCCGATGATTTCCCTAGAGAGCAATCGTACTGATATGTGGACTTATTGAGTAGAAATTGTATATCCATTCATTCATTCATTCACTATCCACTCGGGCTAGTGGTGCGTAACTATTTGTTGTGTGTACCTTCGCATGGTCAAGATTTCGGTTGGGTATGCGACTAACCTGAGATTAGGAGCTTACCACATTGAGTCTGACTATCTAAATTTAGGTATGGGACTGGTTTGGATAAAATTCCCTTGTGGTGGACCCCAGAGCCTGTGATACTACATATTATCATCCCGACTTCACATTCTAGCATGGTCATTTCATTCGCACTGCATATTGCATTGCATCCTCAGCATCTGTTATTGTCTTATTATATTTTGCATCGCATAGCCTTAGTATAGTTAATAACACTCCTGGACTCACCAGTATATTTTTGCATACTCTGATATCATATGATTCATGATCTTGTTATTATTTCTACTTATGATGTATGATTTATGGGCTTTATGGTATACTTGACACTTATCTTGTACACACACACTTTCTCCACTCTCTAAGCTTTTATAAGCTTATGCATGATAGATGCCTACAGGTAGCATTAGGTTGCAGCAGCGTTGAGCTTGGAGCATGTAGCTGTCCTCTGGAGCTTTGATCTCGATATATGTATTTCCCTTTCAACATTGTATTCAAATAATTATATTAGTGAATATGTGATAATGATGTTGCTTTTATGATTTGGGTATAGTTGTGGTTATGCTTCTTCTGAGACAAATGTACGATGGAAAATCCTCCTTGTAAGATTCGAGGATCAGAATCTGGCGTATGTATGCTAGGGGTCAACAATACGGTACTACGGAGGCTATCGGCACTAGGTTCGATGATCGGGATTCTTGTAAATCCAATTTCTGGGTTTGGGGCGTGACACTATCACCAAGACCCCACATAGAGTTGACAATGTCACTTAATCTTGTATAGAAGTCAATGAAAGTTTCACTTTCTTCCATACAATTTCCTCAAATTTGGTTGTGAGGATTTGAACTTTAGATTTCTTGACAATTGTTGTACCCTTGTGTGTCATTTTCAACATATCTCAGGCTTGCTTTGCAGTATCACAGGATATAATTCTCTTGAACTCATCTGGTGATAGTGCATAAGTAATAACATTTAAAGCCTTTGCATTGACACTACTCTCACTTTTCTAAAGAGCGATACAAGAAAAGTAAGGTGTGACTTTTACAGTTTTAGATCCATTAGTACCAGTTACTTCAGTGGTAGGAGGGGTCCAATTGGTCACTATGGCTTGCCACACGCTCTCATCCATGAATTTTTAAAAAAAATTGTAACACCCTGAAAATCGAGGGTCGTGTATAAACTCAACTCCCGAGTTCCAGACCGTCACTTATGCAACAAAAATGGTTATGATTCAATGTTGTCTGATTTAAAGCATTCACATGAGTAAAAGTATACCAAAACTGCAATACATACTTCAGATCCAGTGATAAAAGCAAGTGGAAGACTAAACAATGTTATATCACTGTATGGAAAAACAAAGTAATCTCAATTGTCTCCAAAGTATGACTACATCTCTGAGTCTCAGGTACATATACATAACAAAAATAATGTTCAAAAAAGAAAAGTCCCACTGCTGTCCCCTCGATCCAGGTCACCTACGGGAAGCCGTCATGACACTGCATATACGAGAACTCATCCTGGTCCTCGTCAATCTCCGGCTCCACCTCCTGGACCTCGTCCTCACCTGCAACTACAACAGGGTCTGGTGGGTGTTGCAAACACCATCCCGTAACGTGGGAATGAGTGATCAACTCAGTGGAATTATAGAGCAAAGATTAGCATGTTCACAATTCAATCACGCGATAATAGTAAAGCAGTAAATCAGACAATCCTAATACTGTTGTTAATGCAAGATGATATGACGTGATGTATGCCCTCACCGACGATCACCCTCATGCGGCAACATCTTACGACCGCGGCATGCCACACTCCCTAGAGTGCTCCACATCTTCCAGGCACATGCAATGCTATGGAGATATGATTACCAAGTTGTTATTAGTCCATTCAAACAGCAGGATTGGGAAACTAAGGTACTTCCCTTGTATCAATCCCAACACGGATCCTATCTAGGGTCGTCACTCCTAGTAATCTCATACGATGTACATTTCGTAGGTCACTGCAAGGGCTGCCAGGACTGTTGCTCGCACTCGTTGCACCGCTCCCCCATCACCTTATCAATACAGGCCTACTGTACTCTACTGCACGGAAGGGTCGTCGCCTCCCGTGGACTCAGAATACACTCGCGGTCACTACAAAGGGCTCGTCGCCTGATCAGTGTAGGCCGACAGCTAGAATATAGTGTCCCATACCACCATAATCTGCTCACGAGTCAAGGTGCTCACTGGTCACTACGGGGAGGTTAGTGGCCCCATCATAGGCCGACAGCTCGACCACGGTGTCCCATACCACCATGCCCGGCTCATGAGTCTTCGTGGATCAAGGTACCACGGTTAATAGGGTTTACAATGGTAAGTTCAGTACCCTAGGTTCAAGCAGTTATGATACATACAAGGTGAACAAACATCGGCCAGTCGGGTTACTTGACGGGCTCGACTAGCGCGATCGCATCTCGAATTGAACGGCATGAAGTGCGTGAAACACTTCGCGTGGCCTAACCACTGCCGCCAACTCTCAACACGAATCACATTCATCGACGCGTCGTTCGTGGCTATGACCAGTCAGCCACGAATTCGTTCGGTTACCGACTGCCTGGACTAAGTCAAGTCCCACACATCTATTGAATTACATTAACGCTATATATCAAGGTATTGGAATTGAAACACATCATGTGAGCATGTTAGCACATGTTATAACATTCAACTTAGGCAAATCTTCAAGGCATACTTTCCCATGTATATACAACTTAAGCAAATCTTCAAGGCGTACTTTCTATGCATGTAGTGTAATCATGCATAAGGTAAGCATGTAGGAAATCATTCAGGTCAGCATATTAATCATGAAATCAATCTCAATCTACTACATAACATCATTTAATTCAATACATAATAATACAAGCATTTATACAAACACATACACTACACACTTAAGTCCACATATAGTATGTCGACCCAACGTGCGCAACTTGGCGAATCTCTTCGCCAAACTGATTATGCAAGCATTCCTAACTCTCTAATGCGGTGACAAATCATGTCAATCACGTCAGCAAATTATGCATGTAGACCGTACTTCCTACATATGACTAAAATGCCCTAAATCTCATATTCTTCGTTAATTTGCGAAACAGGAAACGGAGAGCATGTTGTACATGTCAAACGGTGATGCCGTCGATAATCTACTATTAAACGACATTGAAAGCGTTGTAAACCGTCAATCAAAGCGTCTAAAATCCTCACCTAATCTCTTACGGTCGCGGGATTTTGAACGGAGCGTGTACGCTTCGTCTACGACAGTAGGAGAACCTGATTCATGAATTACATTAGCTAACATGTTCAGAATCTACATAAACCCTAAATCAGCAAGTTTTTGGGGTTTTTCTATACCTGAAAAAGTGGAAAAATCACCAGCCAGGTGATTGGAATGAAGTGTTGAAGCAGCACTGTCAGGGGCTCGGATGCGGGAAAAATCTCCTCTTCCCTTTCTCTCAAACTCTCTCTCTTTTCTAGGGTTTGTGAAATTCGTATGCAAGGAAGGAATGAGGGTTTCAACCCCTTTTATAAGCTTGGAAACGCCGAAAATAGGCTCCGAGACGAAGTTTACTTATTGCCTATCCATTTCGGGGCTGTTTCGGTCCAAAAACTGATTTCTGGTGGTCCCCTGGTCGATTGCGATCAGACTTAAGCTCATGGGTACCAGATGTACCTCGTATTAAGTTTTCAGTCTGGCAGGGTTCGCAGATCGCACGTGGCGGACCAGTTTCAGTTCAGCGGTCACCGCACATAGATCAGGGCTGAAAGTCCCATGATAATAAATAGATATTTTTCCTGATCCGAGGGTGTAATCTGGATGAATTCTGACGGTCAGAATGCTTAATACTGACGCTTCAAGTCGTGTGCCAGATCTAAATTTGAAATTCCCAATTCGTCCCTATTCGCGGTCGCTTCAGTCCGGGTTCAACGAAATACTCTATGATTATCGGATTGACTTGATTTTCGAGATGATTGTCAAGTCCAGCGGGGCGGTTCTAACGGTCTAAGATAGGAGGTATCGGACCTTCGACGCGCGGTCTAAATCCAATACAAAAGTTCAATATGGTCCAGAGGACAAACCTGCTTAGAGTTTGATCCAAGGTTATAGAGTATTGTAGAGTTGTCTGTTCTACTCGATTTGGGTCTTGTAGAACGTATTTAAAGTGATCAGGGACTATTTCCCAGCTACTCTAGCGTTGCGCTAGCTAACTTACGTTTAATTTCCATGGAAATTATTTATACGCGATTTCGGGTCAAATCGGTACTTGATTCCAAGTACGGATTTTTCACGGGCGTTACAATCTACCCCCCTTAACAAATAATTTCATCCTCGAAATTTGTACCTGTTCGTACTCCTCGAGAAGCTGTGGGTAGTTCTTTCTGATCTCGGCTTCTGTCTCCCAAGTAGCCTCCTCCTCAGAGTGGTGCGTCCATAGTACCTTCACAAGGGGAATCACCTTGCTACGCAGTACCTGCTCCTTCCGGTCTAAGATGCGTGTCGCTCGCAGGATATAAGTAACATCCTCTCCTAACTGCACCTGCTCCCATCTGATGATATGGGAAGGATCAGCAACGTACTTCTTCAGCATAGAAACATGAAATACGTTGTGGACGCTCGCGAGGGGCATGGGTAAAGCCAATCGGTAAGCCACTGCTCCCACACGATCGAGGATCTGAAATGGACCAATGAATCGCGGTGCCAGCTTCCCCTTCTTCCCGAACCGAAGGACTCCCTTCATAGGGGAAACTCGCAAAAACACATGATCCCCGACTGTGAACTCTAGTGGCCGTCGTCTCGTATCGGCGTAGCTCTTCTGTCTGCTCTGCGCTGTAAGAAGTCGACGTCGAATAATATCAATCTTCTCTGACGTCGCCTGCACCAACTCTGGGCCAATCAAGCTGCGCTCACCGACCTCTAACCAGCAATGCGGTGCGCGACAAGGTCGCCCATACAGCGCCTCATAAGGTGCCATGCCGATACTCGTCTGGAAGCTATTGTTGTACGCAAACTCCGCATATGCAAGACAGTCATCCCAACTGTCCTTGAAGTCCAATGCGCAAGCCCGCAACATATCCTCCAGGATCTGGTTCACTCGCTCCGTCTGTCCGTCCGTCTGTGGGTGGAAGGCAGTACTGAACTTCAACTTCACACCCATAGCCTCCTGAATGCGAGTCCAGAAAATAGAAGTGAACCGCGTGTCTCTGTCCGACACGATCTCCAACGGAACTCCATGCAGACGCACGATCTCTCTAATATACAATCTAGCCAGCTCGTCTGCAGAGTTCGTAACTCTGATCGGTAGGAAGTGCGCCGACTTCGTCAATCGGTCGACGATCACCCAAATGGAATCATGCCCCTTCCTCGTCTTCGGCAACCCAGAAATGAAGTCCATGGAAATGAAATCCCATTTCCACTCTGCAATCGGCATAGGCTGCAAAAGTCTAGGTGGTCGGCGATGCTCTGCCTTCACCTGCTGACAAGTGAGACAACGGGACACGAATTCAGCTATGTGGGTCTTCATACCTTCCCACCAATACGTCCTCTTCACGTCACGATACATCTTCGTGCTGCCAGGATGCATCGCGAGTCTAGTAGAATGCGCAGCCTCGAGAATCTCTCGTCTCGAGTCAGGGACATCTGGGACGCATAGGCGGCCACGGTAACGTAAGCCCCCATCCATACCAACTCGCCAGTCGGCGTCGGCATCATCACTGGCCTGCTCTGGAAGCTCAGTAAGATGCGCGTCGTCCCTCTGCACCTCGATGACACGGTCATCGATCTGGGATCGCACCTGTACGTGTGCGATGAACTCAAATGGCTCCTCTACGGTGAGTTTCTGCTCAAAGTCCCGCAAAAACTCAACCATATCCCATTCGGCAACCATCAGCGGAGCCGCAAACTCTATCCCCTTCTTGTGGCTCAACGCATCAGCCACAAGGTTCGCCTTCCCAGGATGGTAAGAGACTTCAAACTTGAAGTCCTTCAGCGTCTCCATCCATCGCCGCTGCCTCATATTCAAGTCTCGCTGCGTGAATATGTACTTGAGGCTCTTGTGGTCGCAAAAGAGCTCGAACTCCTCTCCGTAGAGGTAATGTCTCCAGAGTCTCAGTGCGAATATAACGGCTGCCAACTCTAGGTCGTGTGTAGGGTAATTCTCCTCGTGCTTCCTTAATTGTCTCGAGGCATAAGAAATTACCCTGTCCCTCTGCATAAGGACACAACCCAAACCAACGCTAGACACGTCAGTGTATATAGTGTATCTAACCCCCTGCTCTGGCAATACTAGCACAGGGGCGGACGTGAGTCTGTCCTTCAGCTCCTGAAAAGCTGACTCCGCCTTATCATTCCAGGCGAACCTCACGTCCTTCCGTGTCAACTGAGATAAGGGTCTCGCGATCTTCGAAAAATCCTGAATGAAGCGCCGATAGTAGCCAGCGAGACCCAAGAAACTCCTCACCTCAGTGACAGAACCAGGCTGCTCCCAGTCCTGCACCGCAGCTACCTTAGACAGGTCAACTGCCATGCCGTCCTTAGACACCACGTGTCCCAGAAACTTCACCTCCTGCTTCCAGAAGTCGCACTTCTTGTACTGTGCGAACAACTGATGTCGTCTGAGCGTATCAAGGACCAAACGCAAGTGCTCCTCATGCTCCTCTCGACTCCTAGAGTATACCAAAATGTCGTCGATGAAGACAACGACGAATCGATAGAGGAAAGGCCGAAATACCCGGTTCATCAGATCCATGAACACGGCCGGTGCGTTCGTGAGACCGAACGACATCACGAGGAACTCGTAGTGGCCAAAACTGGTCCTGAATGCTGTCTTCTGCACGTCCTCATCTCTGACGCGCAGCTGATGATATCCTGACTGAAGATCAATCTTCGAGAAGTACTGCGCTCCTCTCAACTGATCAAACAAGTCATCGATCCTGGGCAAAGGGTACTTGTTCTTCACCGTGAGCTGGTTCAGCCTGCGATAATCAATACACAATCGCAGCGAACCGTCCTTCTTCTTCACGAACAAGACCGGTGCTCCCCAAGGAGATACGCTAGGCCGTATAAAGCCAAGCTCTAGCAGGCCATCAATCTGCGTCCTCAACTCCTCCATCTCACAAGGTGCCATGCGGTACGTCGGCAGTGAGACGGGTGTAGAACCAGGAACTAGATCGATAGTGAAATCGATCTCACGTCGGGGCGGCAAACCAGGGATCTTCCTGAACAGATCCCCGAACTCAGAAACAACTGGCGTCTGCTCAAGTACCTGGGCACCAGCGTCGCGCAATAGAGTGGCGTAGCTAAGAATGCGGAAAGGAAGATTTACCCGCACTGAAAATGTGAAAGGTGTGCCCTCAGGCTCGTACACCGTCACCACACGAGCCTCGCAGTCAATCTCGGCTCTCGCTGCAGTCAACCAGTCCATGCCAAGAATGACGTCGAGATAAACGAGCGAGGGATCGACGACCAGATCAAGAGTCATCGTCCTGCCTCCCAGATCAACTAAACAACCCTCACACATCTGGGTGACATCCGAGTAATCCCCATGAGCTGCAAGGACTCGCACGCTATCCATAGTGATAGTCTGCAACCCAAGACGTCTGACTACGGCACGCGATATCAAAGAAATCGTGGAACCAGTGTCCACCATGACAAGAACGGGAGTACCTCCGATATGGCCCGTGACCTCGAAGGCTGAATGCTGGAAAGTCGGCGTCGTAGCTGCCTCAGCGGTCAGTGCATGAACTCGTGCCTGCTGTGGCCGGTTCGGCCGCTGTGTCAAGGGCCGTGGAGGCTGTCGAATCTGCGATACCGTAGGTCGGAAAGAAGGATGCGCAGGAGCTGACCATATAGGCGGTGCTGATATCGCCTGTGGACGTACACGATCAATCTTCTGCGGCGGCAAGAACCCACTGTCCCGCATCCTGGAAAAGCAACTCTGCGATAAATGGCCCGTCCTCCCACAGTATGTGCATGATAAATCAGGGCGCCGAAACGGTCGTACAGGCGCCGTGGTCCTGGTAGGAGGATCAATGCGAGGCCTCTTGCCCGCGAAGGGCCTATCTGGCAACTCCGGTCGCGGCCTGGAAGTAGTCGGGCCTCGAGATCGCGCAAGTCGATCCACGTCCTGCTCTGCCCGCATGGACATGTGAACCAACTCCGCATAGGAGGGGAAACTGACACAGCACATCTTCGACCGAATATCCGGTCGCAAGCCCTCCAAAAAGCGCCGTATGCGCATCTGCTTATCAGCTAGAATCGTCGGGACGTACCTGCCCAACACTGTGAACCGATGCTCATACTCAGTAACCGTCATCGCTGCCTGCCTGAGACGGAGAAACTCATTCTCCCTCTCGTGCCTGTAGGTCTGGGGATAATACTTCTCATGGAAGCGGAACTCGAATGCTGCCCACGTCCATACGAAATCTGCGGCAACAGTCCGCAATATACTATCCCACCACATACTGGCCTCTCTCTCAAATAGGAAGGTAGCCAGCTCTACCTGCTCTGCCTCGGTACAGTGTAACATGCGTAGAATCTTCGACACTCGGTCGAGCCAGAACTCTGCCTCCTCAGGTCTGTGAGAACCTGAAAAAGTAGGAGGCCGCAAGCGCTGAAATCGCTCCAGAAGGCCCCGTGTGTCGGCAGGATTCCCCGCAGGGAAAGCAGGCTGCGCAGGATGTGCTATGCCCTCACCTGGGCTTAAGTATAGGCATCCTCAGCTGGATGCGCAGGTGGTGCAGGTGGAGTAGAGGTAGTCGCACCCCCACCCTGGGCTAAGGTCCCAACTATAGTGGTCAAAAGCTGCTGCTGCTGTAGCATCATAACCATCATCTGCTCGAATCTATTAGGGGGTGGAGCAGGCTGTGGCGGATGAGGTGCGGAAGTAGATGCGCGCTGTGGCTCTCGAACTGATGGTGTAAATGGCGGTGGTCCATCTGTAGGACCAACAGCAGGCTGAGACGATCGAACAGTCTCAGGAATCGGGCCCACAGCAGGGTCCGGACGAGTGCCAGATTGAGAAGGAGTCTGATCCATCTGCTCAGACAATGAAAGCCGAACCGCACTCCTCATAGTCTTAGGTGGCATTCCCTATATTCAAAATAGGGCGCAACCTTGTCAGTCTCAATTGCACAAATACACCACAATCATTCACTAAAGAGTCAAAGGCATTCTATGCATTTCAATTAATCTCATACGATGTACATTTCGTAGGTCACTGCAAGGGCTGCCAGGGCTGTTGCTCGCACTCGTTGCACCGCTCCCCCATCACCTTATCAATACAGGCCTACTGTACTCTACTGCACGGAAGGGTCGTCGCCTCCCGTGGACTCAGAATACACTCGCGGTCACTACAAAGGGCTCGTCGCCTGATCAGTGTAGGCCGACAGCTAGAATATAGTGTCCCATACCACCATAATCTGCTCACGAGTCAAGGTGCTCACTGGTCACTACGGGGAGGTTAGTGGCCCCATCATAGGCCGACAGCTCGACCACGGTGTCCCATACCACCATGCCCGGCTCATGAGTCTTCGTGGATCAAGGTACCACGGTTAATAGGGTTTACAATGGTAAGTTCAGTACCCTAGGTTCAAGCAGTTATGATACATACAAGGTGAACAAACATCGGCCAGTCGGGTTACTTGACGGGCTCGACTAGCGCGATCGCATCTCGAATTGAACGACATGAAGTGCGTGAAACACTTCGCGTGGCCTAACCACTGCCGCCAACTCTCAACACGAATCACATTCATCGACGCGTCGTTCGTGGCTATGACCAGTCAGCCACGAATTCGTTCGGTTACCGACTGCCTGGACTAAGTCAAGTCCCACACATCTATTGAATTACATTAACGCTATATATCAGGGTATTGGAATTGAAACACATCATGTGAGCATGTTAGCACATGTTATAACATTCAACTTAGGCAAATCTTCAAGGCATACTTTCCCATGTATATACAACTTAAGCAAATCTTCAAGGCGTACTTTCTATGCATGTAGTGTAATCATGCATAAGGTAAGCATGTAGGAAATCATTCAGGTCAGCATATTAATCATGAAATCAATCTCAATCTACTACATAACATCATTTAATTCAATACATAATAATACAAGCATTTATACAAACACATACACTACACACTTAAGTCCACATATAGCATGTCGACCCAACGTGCGCAACTTGGCGAATCTCTTCGCCAAACTGATTATGCAAGCATTCCTAACTCTCTAATGCGGTGACAAATCATGTCAATCACGTCAGCAAATTATGCATGTAGACCGTACTTCCTACATATGACTAAAATGCCCTAAATCTCATATTCTTCGTTAATTTGCGAAACAGGAAACGGAGAGCATGTTGTACATGTCAAACGGCGATGCCGTCGATAATCTACTATTAAACGACATTGAAAGCGTTGTAAACCGTCAATCAAAGCGTCTAAAATCCTCACCTAATCTCTTACGGTCGCGGGATTTTGAACGGAGCGTGTACGCTTCGTCTACGACAGTAGGAGAACCTGATTCATGAATTACATTAGCTAACATGTTCAGAATCTACATAAACCCTAAATCAGCAAGTTTTTGGAGTTTTTCTATACCTGAAAAAGTGGAAAAATCACCAGCCAGGTGATTGGAATGAAGTGTTGAAGCAGCACTGTCAGGGGCTCGGATGCGGGAAAAATCTCCTCTTCCCTTTCTCTCAAAATCTCTCTCTCTTTTCTAGGGTTTGTGAAATTCGTATGCAAGGAAGGAATGAGGGTTTCAACCCCTTTTATAAGCTTGGAAACGCCGAAAATAGGCTCCGGGACGAAGTTTACTTATTGCCTATCCATTTCGGGGCTGTTTCGGTCCAAAAACTGATTTCTGGTGGTCCCCTGGTCGATTGCGATCAGACTTAAGCTCATGGGTACCAGATGTACCTCGTATTAAGTTTTCAGTCTGGCAGGGTTCGCAGATCGCACGTGGCGGACCAGTTTCAGTTCAGCGGTCACCGCACATAGATCAGGGCTGAAAGTCCCATGATAATAAATAGATATTTTTCCTAATCCGAGGGTGTAATCTGGATGAATTCTGACGGTCAGAATGCTTAATACTGACGCGTCAAGTCGTGTGCCAGATCTAAATTTGAAATTCCCAATTCGTCCCTATTCGCGGTCGCTTCAGTCCGGGTTCAACGAAATACTCTATGATTATCGGATTGACTTGATTTTCGAGATGATTGTCAAGTCCAGCGGGGCGGTTCTAACGGTCTAAGATAGGAGGTATCGGACCTTCGACGCGCGGTCTAAATCCAATACAAAAGTTCAATATGGTCCAGAGGACAAACCTGCTTAGAGTTTGATCCAAGGTTATAGAGTATTGTAGAGTTGTCTGTTCTACTCGATTTGGGTCTTGTAGAACGTATTTAAAGTGATCAGGGACTATTTCCCAGCTACTCTAGCGTTGCGCTAGCTAACTTACATTTAATTTCCATGGAAATTATTTATACGCGATTTCGGGTCAAATCGGTACTCGATTCCAAGTACGGATTTTTCACGGGCGTTACAAAAATCCTCATTCTGGCTTTATAATATGCATAATTGGAGTCATCAAATGGTGGAGGCCTAGTGACTGAAGGCTATCAAAATTTGACATCTTAAAAAGCTCAGATCGATTAGCTCATGAAATTTATCTAAATCATAAAAAATAAATTAAGGTATTAGGCTCTGATACCGCTTGAAAAGGTCGAGCTAAGAGTCCTAAGGGGGGGGGGGGGGGAGGGTGAATAGGACTATGCCAAATTAAAAAATTAAATGCTCAATAAGAAAGAAATAAATAAAGATAACACTTATCAATTCAAATAGCAGAAATGAATATCAACCTCAAATGTACAAGTATTGAGAGATTGATACAGATGTTGTTCTAAGGACAACCTTACACCAAAAACCAATGACTTATGGTAGGACAATCTAATTTCTAGAATGGTCTGTGTATTAAAATCCCAAAAAATACAGAGTAATAAAGAATAAAATGGAAATAAATTTCTACTGCGATTACAACAATCTCCACGTGTAGAAAGTAAATTACAACATTCACACACTTAAGCACATTCAACCATCCATCACAACTCCAGCCATTATAGTGGTTTGCTTGTGTGTACACTAACTGTTAGAAAACAGCCACACAACTACTCCACTCCCAATATCCTCACCCTTGGGATATTGGCTTTCATTATAAAATAGGTTTTCCAAGGTTCACCCAAAACCTTCATAATTGTGTTTTCAAAAAGGGCTACCACAATTAAAAATCCCACTCACTGAGATTTTCTAGCTATCTCAGTCAAAACCAAAAATGAAAGATTTTCTAGCAATCTTACAAACCAAATATAAAAAATTAAAATGTACTTATTTGAGGATTCTTCTTTTGATGAAGCTCGGTAGAACCAATTCGATATAGATGTTCAACATAGATGTTCAATGTACAAACTCACATATGAAAGGGTTCTTAGATCTAAATGATTTTTAGATTAAATTGACCTAGGCTAGCTTGATTTGATTTTGATCTCAAAAAGGGTAAAAGTAATATTCCCTTTCAAAAGAAATAGAATTAAATAGAGATCACAAAATCAAATGCAAAAAACTATTAAAAGAATCTTAAATACTAACCAATTAGCTTCTCAAATATGGGGACAAGTTCTCTCAAAGTTGTGACTTGAATATCTTGGGATGGAATGAAAAACTCTAAAAATTGTCCTCAATTTATAAGCAAAAATACCGTTCACTCGACTAGCCCAGTGGTCGGTTCGACTAGTTAAAGGACCAACAATATTTTAAAATTTCGGGCGCGATAAGATAAGATCGCTACTCGACTGGTCGAGTGGCCTGCTCGGCTGGTCGAGTGGCCTGCTCGGCTGGTTGAGCCCTACACTCAACTGGTCGAGTGGGACCTAGAAAGGTTGCTGGACTTTGAGTTGAGCCTGCTGGACTTTGAGTCCTAGTCGAGCATTGTTCACTGGACTGGTCGAGCAGTCTTCACGACTAGTTGAGGGTCTAACAGAAATTCCAAAAATTCATAACAAACCTCAGATTGGTCGAGAAAATTCATAGAATAGTAGAGCCAGTGTCTGGACTAGTCGAACATAGGTTAGGACTAGTCAAGAAAAAGCCTATAAAATTATACAATGACCCAAATTAAGTATTCAATTAATATGACCTATCCTATGGTTAATCTAGGGTCATTCATACCTTATAATTGAAAATTGAACATTGAAACATTAGTTTATCTTAAAGTACATGAAGCTTATCCTTGAATACTTGAAGATGAGCTTGAACTAGTGACCTTGTAACTTGAGTATTAACTTGAGTATATGGGTTAAGATTTACTTGAGTTTGAATTCTTAAGTAATGCACACCATCTTGATATAGTTTAAGCTTGAAAACTTGATCTAGTAATTGCCTTCTTGATGTT
Source organism: Magnolia kwangsiensis (assembly GCA_037074715.1). Taxonomy (NCBI): domain Eukaryota; kingdom Viridiplantae; phylum Streptophyta; class Magnoliopsida; order Magnoliales; family Magnoliaceae; genus Magnolia; species Magnolia kwangsiensis. The sequence goes on along the minus strand of CM073576.1, from coordinate 102,591,411 downwards.
ATACTTGAATTTCTTGTTCTTGTACTTGAGCTTCTTGAACTTGAATTTGAACTTCTTGAACTTGTACTTTAATGTAGGCAAGGATAATATAAAGTTGAGCTACACAAGATATAGATTCGAAGAGGTTTTTCGCACTACAAAATTTGACAAATTTAGGTGCTAGATATGATAGCATTTATATGCTCGAATATTCAGAACACAATCCAAGAATATTCCCTCATCACTCTTGGTTTCGAACTTTTCCAAAATTTCCAAGTCACGTAAAATGAAACATTTACTTCCAAAAGTTAGAAAGTATTTGACTGTTGGCTTCTTATTGAACCATAACTTACACGTTATTTTATCTTTGGCTTTTCTAACATATACACGATTTATAATGTAGCAAGCAATATTAACAGCTTCAACCCATATGTTTTTTGGTAAATTCATGCTATTTAACATTACATTGGCCATTTCCTGTAATACTTTGTTCTTTCTTTCAACTACCCCATTTTGTTGAGGTGTTTTAGGAGCAGAGATGTCACACCCTGAAAATCGGGGGTCGGGTAGAAACCCAATTCTCGAGTTTCAGAACATCACTTATGCAACATAGATAATAATAAATGCATGTCGTCTGTAGAATGGCATTAAAAAAGATTGGGATTAAGCCAAAACAACGTATCATACTCCAGAGATAGTTAAATTTTACAAGTGGAAGACTGTGAAAAATATATAACAATGTATGATTGATTGTAAGTCTCCAGAATGTGAGCATGTTACCAAGTTAGACATATATATGTATACTCCAAAAATGATAAAAAGGACATACATGAGTGCTCTAAAAATATAAAATGACAAGTGTCATGGCTCCAAATCAACCTCCCTGTAATCCCGTCGGTCAGAACACCCATATAGGAGAGATCCTCCTCATCATCATTAAGTCCGGCTCCACTTCACAAGCATCGCCATCATCTGCAACTAAAACACGGACTGGTTGGTGTGTGTGACACTTTCCCGTAATGTGGGAGTGAGTGATCAACTCAGTGGAATCATAGAGCAAAGATTAGCATGTTATTAAATCAATCATGCGATAATAGTAAAGCAAGCAATCAGACAATCCTAAATACTGTTGTTAATGCAGGCATGAAATGACATGATGGATGCCCTCACCGACATACTCCCTCATGCGGCACCATCTTACGCCCGCGCCATGCTTGCTTTCCTCAGTGCTCCACATCTTCCAAGCACATGCAGTGCGATATGGATAATGATTACCGAGTTGTTATTAGTCCATTTGAACAGCAGTATTGGGAAACTAAGGTACCTTCCTTATATCAATCCCAACACAGATCCTGTCTAGGGTCGTCACTCCTAGCAATCTCATACGATGTTATATTTATAGGTCGCTGCAAGGGCTGTTAGGGCTGTTGCTCGCACTCGTTGCACCGCTCCCCCATCACCTTATCAATACAGGCCTATTTATATCCTTAAGACTGCATCAGGACTCGTCGTCCCCATGCGGTATCAGGATAAACTCAAGGTCACTACAGAGGGCTCGTCACCAATCAGTGTAGGCCGACAGCAAGAATATAGTGTCTCATACCACCATAATCTGCTCAGATTAGGGTGCTCACTGGTCACTACGGGGAGGTTTGTGGCCCCAGCATAGGCCGACAGCTTGACCACGGTGTCCCATACCACCATGCCTGACTCATGAGTCTTTATAGATCAAGGTACCATGGTTAACAGGGTTTTCAATGGTAAGTTCAGTATCCTAAGTTCAAGCAGTTATGACTCATACAAGGTGAACATACAATGGCCAGTCGGGTTACTTGACGAGCTCGACTAGTACGAGCGCATCTCAAGCTGAGCGACATGAAGCGCATGAAATACTTCGTGTGGCCTAACCACTTCCGCTAACCCAAAGCACGACTCGCGTTCATCGACGGGTCCTTCGTGGCAAATAGAAGCCAACCACGAATTTGAATCTATTACCGACTGCCTGGACTAACGTATAGCCCCAAACATTTGTAAACAACATCAATGATCATATGAGAGTACTAGAATTGAAGTTCAAACAATACAAGCATGTTGACACATGTTATAACATACAACGTAAACAAATCAACCAACACATATATTCCATATATATGAGGAAATCAATTTATATGGCAAACATGGAGGAAATCATATACATCATCGTGTTGATTGAGAATTCAATCTCAAAACTAATCTACAACAACGTTGGCTCAATATGTACTAATACAAACATTTATACAAACACTTAGTCTACACACTTTAGTCTACATAGCGTATGTCGACCCAAAGTGCGCATAAGGGCGAATCTCTTCGCCAAACAGACTATACACACATATCTAATATCATAACACGACAAAATCACATGGCAATCATTTCAGTAAAATACAAATATATACAGTTTTTCTATAAATGACTAAAATACCCTAAATCTCAAATTCACCGTACGTAAACGAAATGAAAAACGGACAGCATGTTGTACATGTCAAATGGCATTCTCGTCGATAATCTACTATTAAACGACATTGAAAGCTTTGAAATCAGTCAATCTAAGCGTCTAAAATCCTCACCTTTCGCCGTAGACGTGTATCGATTCAAATAGAATGTCTACGCTTCGTTATGGCGACCTAATGCACAAGATACATAAGCTACTTCGCTACTTGTATCAAAAGAATCCTTAAAACAGCTATAGGTTAGGGTTTTCTTACCTAGAAGTGAGTTGGAATCATTGGAAAAGTGATTTGAATTTGGTGGTTTGGTACGTGCAAAAGCTGGAGCAGGTGGTAGAAATTCTCTCCCACAACTCACTCACAATCTCTCTCTTTCTCTCTCATCTCTTTCTAGGGTTTGTTACAAATTCGGATGGGAGAGATATGAGAGGGTTTAAAGCCCTTATATAGGCTAAAACCTCACCTAAATAGACTTGGGACAAGGGTATACTTAGATTATAACCAAATCGGGTCTTTTTCGATCCAAAAGAGTGTTTCGGAAGGTCCCCTGGCCGAACACGGTCGAACTTAAGCTCATGTAAATCGAATCCTGCTCACATGAAGTTTTTAGTCTGGTAGAGTTCCCAGATCGCACGTGGCGGACCAATTTCAGTTCAGCGGTCACGAAGACTCGATCGAGGATTCCAAGTACACTGACCTGAGTGAGAAATGTTCCCTGATCCGAGGGTGTATTTGGGTCAGATTCTGACGGTCTGAATGCTTATACTGAACCCGCAAGAGAAATGTGCCAGATTCATTTAAATGATATTTAAATTTTTATTAATTTCACTCTTTCTCACACTCCTTGCTCCAAGCTCAATGAAATATCCTCAGAGCATCGGTTGGTCTTGATTTTCAAAATGAATGTCAAGTCCAGCTAAGCGGTCATAACGGTATAAGATTGTGGATATCGGACTTTCGACGCGCGGTCTAAATCCCATACAAAGTTTCAAAGGGTTCCTGAGAAGAAACAGGTTTAGAGTTTGATCCTAGGTTTTAGGGTAACGTAGCGGTAACAATTCTAGAGGTTTTGGGTCTTACAGATCGTATTTAAAGTGATTGGTGCTAATTTCACTGGTAATCTAGCGTAACGCTAGTTAATTCACGTTAAATTTCTAAAGAATTTGGTTCTAAATGATTTCTTTGGCTTTGGAATTGGGTTCTGAGAGGTTACCAAGGCGTTATGGTTGGCCCATTGCCTAAGGACGTCTAACTCTAGGTTGGCAAAAATCTGGGGTGTTACAATCTACCCCCCTTAAAATAAAATTTTATCCCCGAAATTGGCTAAGGGTAATGAGTCCCTAGAGACACTTTAGTATTGACATTCTAAGAAAGGTCCAAATCCTATTTAATGACCTAACCTTACGTATAACCTAAATCAACTATTTCGATCCTGGGCCAGTGGGGAAGGGGCTAACCACGCTTCCGCTGCGCCCCTCTAGTCTAACGGTTGCATTGGCTAACCTAACTAGATTGGGCTCAAAATGTTCTACCCCCCTTAAAATTTAGTTCTACTTAAGGCTCAAGAATCTATGCCTCGATCCGTATATCGGAATGAGGTGTAACTTAGGACCTATCCTTGACATAAACTGGGAAACAGTCTCTCGCTACATTGGTCTTCCTTTGTTAATGATGTGTTCTATGGTATTGGTACCTATGGTTGTAGAAAGGAGCTTAATCTCTATTATGGTTGAGTTCAAGGGCAGGTATGAGTTGGCGGGAAGATATCTAATTCTCTACTGGCTATAAGTCCTCGCCATTTCCCAAAGACAAAGCGATAACTTTTGGTTGTAGGTGGTTGGGCCAACACGGAAGAAAGGTTGTGCAGTGGGTCCGAGCGGGATACATAGAATTTCTATCTAGTTAGGACAGAAAATTTGTTGTATCAATTCTTAATCCAAGTCGATGCTGATCTTCTGCTTGATCAGAGCATTGGATTCATTGGCAACTGCCAGGATTGAGAAGACAATTCAAACCGCGAATACTTCACTTATATATGCAGTTCCTTTACTCCACGTTCTCGAATGCAATAAGCCCTTGGGGAAGGCAATTCTAATGGGAATTCTAAGGGGCGTGCTGATTTATTCTAAGGTCAATGTTAGGGATGTATGAGTTTTTCCTGAGAATGAATAGTTCTAAGTGAAAATAACTTTCCTAAGGGTTATAACAGAAGTCTATAAGTATTAAGGGGATCTATCGAAGGAATGAGGTTCTACTCCAACCAAATCTAACCTTCTATTCCTTAACATATACAGGTTTTACACTACTTAAGGTAACTAGTAGACTAGTCTGTAACTCACTAGCTATAATCCAAAGCCTAAGCTTATACGCTAAATGGTTTTATACCATTTCTAATACAGAAAATTATTCTATCGCTTAGGGTCAAGATTGTCTAAATGGAATTGGATTTTCCTATATCGTCATATCTTTCAAATTTAGGAGTACTAACTCTAAGTCCTGTCCTAGCACCAGATGGTCATTCTTTGTGGACTAAGCTACCGTATTTAGTCTCGCCCGACGGTAAAGCAGAGAGATCAAGAAGACGGCTATAACTAGCTCGAAAGAGCCATGAAAAATGGAGGAAAGGGGGAGAAATGGCTGAGCTAGTGGGCTGACACGAATCTAAGTCCTATAGAGGAGTGAAACAGACCCCAAATGGCTAGGATTACAAAGGGAAAAGAGAAAAATAGGTTGGGATGGAGGCTCACACAAGTTTCAGCCTCCAATGGAGGATGGGAGATCTTCCACGGACAAAAATGGAGAGGAAAGGGAATGCCTACTGCTATGGACGATGGAGTGGCGTCGGTTATAGCAGAAAATGGGATTGGGAGTGATTTGAAATGGGTTTTGAGAGAGGAGGCAGCAAAAATGTGAAGAAAGGAGAGCATGGGGGACATTTTTATGAAGGAGGTAGGATTTTAGGGGTGATTCAAGGGACGGCCCACATGTAGGGAGGGTACCCTAGCCCTTAAAGTGCATCGGCCCGACGCTCGGCCCGAGTGGGGCCCACTGTATGGCAAGGCCCTCGCCGACCAACTTGGGTTTTGGTGATGTCTCACCCCTTGGGCGAGGTCCTCCTACCCTGGGGTGCCCAAAAATATGTGGGTCCCACTTTGGATCATTTTGAAAGTGCTCCGTTTAGCCCCCGACTCCATTTGAGGCGTTTTGGGGCCAATTTGTAAACTGGAATGATTTATGGATCATATAACATATGATTTTGGGGTAGGAGAGGCTAATCCATCCAAATAACCCACTTATTCCATGAGATTCCATAATTTGAATGGTTGAAAGTCCCATTTATACATATATTTACTATTTATAGTAAAAAAAATTTCAATCATGGTTCTCCATCATTTAGAAGTTAATATTTATGCCTAGTATGAAAATATTTAGAAAAAGTTGAAGAATGAGGTGGTGAAAGAAGAAATTTTGAAGGAAATGGGTAAAACAAGGGTTTTAGGCCTTGCGATTGAGTCTATGGTGTTGTGGTCGACCCACAACCTAAGGACATCCATTTTCAGGTTTGGAATTCCTTAAGGAATGACTCAAACCCATCGACTAACGGCCTAGAGTTGACTTAGGTCGCTTCTCGCGACCAAAGATACGTTACGACCTAAATTATCGTATAGTCTCACCTGTCGGCGAAACTTGAGATTCTAATGTGGTTTCTAAGTTCCATCGCCCCCTTCCTAAGTCAGAGTGTGTCAGTGTGCATTGTGTTACCATAACCCAGGTCCATTTTAATCTAAATCATGCTCTGATACCATCTGTAACACCCCGAAAATCGGGGGTCGGGTAGAAACCCAACTCCCGAGTTCTAGAACATCACTTATGCAACATAGATAATAATAAATGCATGTCATCTATAGAATGACATTAAACAAGATTGGGATTAAGCCAAAATAGCATATCATACTCCAGAGAAAGTTAAATTTTACAAGTGGAAGACTGTGATGAATATATAACAATGTATGATTGATTGTAAGTCTCCAGAATGTGAGCATGTTACCAGGTTAGACAGTGTAACATCCCGAAAATCGGAGGTCGAGCATAAACTCCACTCCCGAGTTCCAGAACATCACTTATGCAACATTTTCAATGATGAATGAATGTCGGCAGCAGTAGTACATAAAACATGAGGTGGATTAAGCCAAAACAGGATATCATACTCCAGAGATAGTTAAATTAGCAAGCAGAAGAATGTGATAGATATATAGAATATATGAACTGCTGTAGGTTTCCAGAGTGCGAACATGTTACCAGGTTAACTAAATACATGTATACTCTACAATAGAAAGAAAAGAATATACATGAGTGTGTAAATAAAAGGTAAAATACCAAGTGTATTGGCATCTAATCAGTAACCTTGCAAACCTGTCGATCAGAACCTGCATACAGGAGGGATCCTCCTCAGCATCACCAAGTCCGACTCTGCTTCGCAAGCATCGCCATTATCTGAAACTGAAATAGGAACTGATTGGTGTATACAACACCGTCCCGTAACGTGGGAATGAGTAGCTAACTCAGTGGAATCATAGAGCAAGGGTTAACATATTATCAAATCAATCACGCGATAATAGTAAAGCAAATAATCAGACATTCCTAGATACTGTGATTAATGCAAGCATGAAATGACATGATGGATGCCCTCACCGACATACTCCCTCATGCGACACCATCTTACGTCCGCGGCATGCTTTCTTCCCTCAGTGCTCCACATCTTCCAGGCACATGCAGTGCGATATGAATATGATTATCGAGTTGTTATTAGTCCTTTCATACAGCAGGATTGGGAAACTAGGGTACCTCCCTTATATCAATACCCAAACAATGATCCTGTCTAGGGTTGTCACTCCTAGTAATCTCATACGATGATATATTTCTAGGTCGCTGCAAGGGCTGTCAGGGCTGTTGCACGCACTCATTGCTCCACTCCCCCATCATCTTATCAATACAGGCCTAGTTTATATCCTTAAGACTACATCAGGACTCGTCGCTCCCATGCAGTGTCGGGATAAACTCAAGGTCACTACAAAGGGCTGTCAGGGCTGTTGCTCGTACTCGTTGCTCCACTCCCCCATTACCTTATCAATATAGGCCGACAGTAAGAATATAGTGTCTCATACCACCATAATCTGCTCAGAGTAGGGTGCTCACTGGTCACTACGGGGAGGTTTGTGGCCCCAGCGTAGGCCGACAGCTCGACCACGGTGTCCCATACCACCATGCCCGGCTCATGAGTCTTAGGGGATCGAGGTACCAAGGTTAGAGGGGCTTTCCAATGGTAAGTTTAGTACCCTAGGTTCAAGCAGTTATGACGAATACAAGGTGAACATACAATGGTCAGTCGGGTTACTTTATGAGTCCGACTAGCACGAGCGCATGTCGAATCGACCGACATGAAGTGCACAAATACTTCGCGTGGCCTAACCACTGCCGACGACTCTAGTACGACTCGGGTTCGTCGTACACATCCTTCGTGGCAAATAGAATCCAACCACGAATTCTAAACTGTTATCGACTGCCTGGACTAGAGTATAGCCCCAGGCACATGGAATGTGAATCAGTAATCATATGAAATAAATGAAATTGAAATGCAAGCAATTCCAGCATGTTATCAGCATATTATAATGTACATCATAAGCAGTTAACCATACACGAGTACTACACACCTAAGGTAGTCAATTCAAATACAACAAGTATGGAGAAGATCATGTGGATCATTAAATTAGTTGAGAATCCAGTCTCAACGCTAATCTACAACACCACTTACTCAATACTTACTAATACATACATTAATACAAACACTTAGTCTACACAATTCCAACGTACTTGACGTATGTTGATTTCAACATATAATATGACAGATCCTTATATCAAGGAGTTGTCTAGTACACACAATCATGTTCTTACATTCAAAACATATGGCAGGCATAAATCATATTGATTTAGGCATTTCAACAAACACTTAGTCTACACACATTAGTCTACATAGCATATGTCGGCCATTATGTGCATTAGGGCGAATCTCTTCGCCAAACAGATCATACACGTATAACTAGTATAGCTACACGGTAAATACTCATGGCAATCATACCGAAAAAATACGTATGTAAACAGTATTTCCTACAAATACGTGAAATACCCTAAATCTCATATTCTTCGTACATATGCGAAATGAAAAATGAACAGCATGTTCTACATGTCAAACAACATCCTTATCAGTAATCTACCATTAAACGGCATTGAAAGCTTTGAAAAAATGGTAACCAAAGTGTCTAAAAGCCGCACCTTTCACCGTAGAGGCGTATCGAATCGAACTGAAACTGTACACTTTGTCAACGCTTGTATGACAACCTATAGTACAAGATACATCAGCTATTTTGCTACTTGTATCGAAGAAATCCCTAAAACAGGTTAGGGTTAGGGTTTTCTTACCTAGAACGGCGTTGAAATCGCCAGAATAGCAATGCAGGTGGAAGGATTTGACACGTGGAGCAGTAAGGAAGAATTCCAAGAGAAAGCTCCAACTTCTCCCTCACTTCTCTCTCTTTTCTCTCCTCTCTCTTCTAGGGTTTTCTCTAAATTCGTATGGGTTAGAAAGCTAAGGGTTTAAGCTCCTTATATAGGCCCAAACATAACAAAAAAAGACTCCAAGTCAAGGTATACTTGGGTTATAGCCAAATCGGTTCTTTTTCGATCCAAAAGGACATTTCTGGAGGTCCCCTGACTGAATGCGATCGGACTTAAGCTTATGGATGCTGGATCCTGATCACATTAAGTTTCCAGTTCGATCGGACTTCCAGATCGCACGTGGCAGACCAGTTTCAATTCAATGGTTACCGAAACTAAATCAGGACTACAAGTTTCATGGCATGAAAGAGTAATTTTTCCTGATCCGAGGGTGAAATTTGGCTGAATTCTGATGGTCAGAACGCTTAAAAATAATGCGCAACGACACGTGCCAGATTTGAATTATTTTTCCAAATCTTTTCCCTTTTCTCACTCTCTTCACTCCGAACTCAGTACAATTACGTCAGTACATCAGTTAGGCTTGATTTTCGAAACGATTGTCAAGTCCAGCTAAGCGGTTATAATGGTCTAAGATGGTAGCTATCAGACTTTCGACGCGCGATCTAGATCCAATACAAAGTTTTCGAACGCTCCCGTGAGCAACCGGTTTAGAGTTTGATCCTAGGTTTTAGGGTATTGTAGTGTCACCTATTCTACACGTTTTGGCTCTAGCAGATTGTATTTACAGTGATTGGTGAAAATTTCACAGGTTGTCTAGTTTAGAGCTGGCTAATTCATGTTAAATTTCTAAAGAATTAGGTTCTAAACGATTTATTTGGCTTTGGAATTGGGTTCTGAGAGGTTATCAAGGTGTTATGGTTGACCCATTGCCTAAGGACGTCTAACCCCAGGTTGGCCAAAAACTGGGGTGTTACAATCTACCCCCCTTAAAATAAAATTTCATCCCTGAAATTTGCCTAAAGATAATGAGTCCCTAGGAAGACTTTAGTATTGACATTCTAAGGAAGGTGCAAATTCTATTTAATGACCTACCCTCACGTATAACCTAAAGAAACTTCTTCGATCCTGGGCCAGTGGGGAGGAGGTCAACCACGCTTCTGCTGTGCTACTCTGATCCAACGGTTGTATTGGATAATCCTAAGTAGATTAGGCTCAATACGTTCTACCCCCCTTAAAACTTAGTTCTACTTAAGGTTCAAGAATCTATGTCTCGATCCGTATATCGGAACGAGGTGTAACTTAGGGCCTATCCTTGACATGAAATGGAAAACAACCTCTCGCTACATTGGTCTTCCTTTGCTAATGATGCGTTCTATGACATTGGTACCTATGGTTGTAGAAGGAGCCTAATCTCTATTGTGATTGCGTTCAGGGGCAGGTGTGAGCTTGTGGCAAGATGTCTAGTCTCTATTGGCTATATGTCCTCAACATTTTTCAAAGGTAAAGTAATAACTTTTGGTTGTAGATGGTCGGGCCAACATGGAAGAAAAGTTGTGTAGTGGGTCTGAGCTGGATACATAGACTTTCTGCCTAGGATAAAAAATTTGTTGTATCAATTCTTAATCCGAGTCGATGCCGATCTTCTTCTTGATCAGAGCATTGGATCTATTGGTAACCACTAGGGTTAAGAAGTCGATTCAAACTGCAAATACATCGCTTATATATACAGTTCTTTTACTCCGCATTCCCGAATGCAATAGGCCCTTGGGGAAGGCAATTAAAAGGGGCGTGCTAGTTTATTCTAAATTCAATCTTAGGGATGTAATAGTTTTCCCTAAGAATGAATGATTCTAAGTGAAAACAACTTTCCTAAGGGTTATAAAAGGAGTCTATAAGTATTAAGGGAATCTATCGAAGGAATGAGGTTCTATTCCAACCAAAACTAATCTACTATTCCTTAGCATGTACAGGCTTTACACTACTTAATATAACTAGTAGACTAGTCTGTAACTCACTAGCTATGATCCAAAACCTAAGCCTATACGCTAAATGGTTTCATACCATTTCTACTACAGGGGATTGTTCTATCACTAAGAGTCAAGATTGTCTAAATGGAATTGGATTCCCTACATCGTCAGATCTTTCAAATATAGGAGTACTAATTCTAAATCCAAAACTCCAAGGGCATAGGTGGCCAGTGGTCTCAAGTTGTGTTAATCGGGACCGCATTGTTGGGATTGAGAGTGACATGCTTGATAGGAGGGTGGGGTGGGATAAAAATAAATTTTGTAAGCTTAATCCCGGGATTTAATTTTAATCGTATACATTCCAAACATGGTAGTGGAAACCATAGGATACACCCAATCTAGGGACAATACCTTACATCGAACGAAACGACATGCACTTCATTTAACAAATTTTTCACAATACATGGAATAAAGTTCCACATGCATTATGACAGGAACGACTGCGGCTATGCTAAGCCCAAACCACTAAACACAAACACATTTTCTACCTATGACATTACTAGACCCAACAACAACAAAACACAGAAATCCTTAAAACGGTAATCAAACAATCTACAGGGCAATGGCATAGATGCCTAATTCTACCGAAGGACTTCTACTATGGTCCCGACTTACCTTCCTTAATACCGTCTATCTTAATACTGTCTGTTGTCCATTAGAGCTCTATCAGCCATGTATTCTCAATACTCCTCAAGCGAAGAAAGTGGAGAAATGGGATGGGCAAGTAGGTTTCCACGAGTTTGAGGCTCAAATGAGAGCTTAAGAGCTCAAATGAGCCATGGAAAGTGAAGAAAATGAAGAAAAGGTGATGACCTATTGGGCTGCCACAAATCTAGGTCTGATAGAGGAGGGAAACAGGCCCCAAAAGGCTGGGGTTGCAAAGGGAAAAGAGTGAAATGGGTTGGGTTAGAAGCTCACACGATTTAAGCTTCAAATGGAGGATGGGAGAGCTCTAACATGAGAGAATGGAGAGAGAGGGGAATGTGTACCACTGCAGACGATGGAGGGGCGTGGGTTGAGGCAGAAGACAGAGATGGGAGTGATTGGAAATGGGGTTTGAGAGGAAAAATAATAAAAATGTGAGAAAGGGAGAGCTTGGAGGTGCGTTTTATGAAGGAGATAGGGGTTTGGAGGGGTTTTAAGGTGCGGCCCACATACCATGGGGCTACCCTAGCCCCCAAAGCTCGTCGGCCCGAAGGCCCGCCCGATTGGGGCCCACTGTATGGCGAGGCCCTCGCCGACCATCTTGCAAATCGGCGATGGCCCGCCCTCTGGGCGGGGTCCCCCTGCCCTAAGGGCCCAAAATTCATATGGGTCCCACCCCGGATCATTTCAGATTTGCGTGGGTGGGCCCACAACTCTGTTTTGATCCATTTTGGGTCATTTTATAAACTAAAATTATTTTATGCATCATGTAACATATGATTTTGGAGTAGGAGAGGCTAACCCATCCAACTAAGTCACTTATTCCACGAGATTCCATAATTGGAATGGTCAAAAGTCTAATTTATACATATATTTACTATTAATAATAAATTTTTGTTTAAGTATGATTCTTCATCATTTATACGTTAGAATTTATACCTAGTATGAAAGGATTTAGAAAAAGTTGAAGAATTGGGTGGTAGAAGGAGAGATTTTGAAGGAATTGGATAAAAAAGGGATTTTAGGCCTTGAGATTGAGTGTAAGGTGTTGTGGTTGCCCCACAACCCAAGGACATCCATTTCTAGGTTTGGAATTCTTGAGGGAATGACTCAAACCCGTCGACTGAAGGCCTAGAGGCGACTTAGGTCGCTTCACGCGACCAAAGATATGTTATGGCCACGCGACCAAAGATATGTTATGACCCAAATTACCGTATAGTCTCACCTGTCGGTGAAACTTGAGATTCTAAATGTGGTTTCTAGGTCCATTACCCCCTTCCTAAGTCAAAGTGCGTCAGTGTGCATGATGTTACCATAACTCAGGTCCGGTTTAATCCAAATCGGGAGTCGAGCATAAACTCCACTCCCGAGTTCCAGAACATCACTTATGCAACATTTTCAATGATGGATGAATGTCGGCAGCAGTAGTACATAAAACATGAGGTGGATTAATCCAAAACAGCATATCATACTCCAGAGACAGTTAAATTAGCAAGCGGAAGAATGTGATAAATATATAGAATATATGAACTGCTGTAGGTCTCCAGAGTGTGAACTTGTTACCAGGTTAACTAAATACATGTATACTCTACAATAGAAAGAAAAGAATATACATGAGTGTGTAAATAAAAGGTAAAATACCAAGTGTATTGCCATCTAATCAGTAACCTTGCAAACCCGTTGATCAGAACCTGCATATAGGAGGGATCCTCCTCAGCATCACCAAGTCCGGCTCTGCTTCGCAAGCATCGCCATTATCTGAAACTAAAATATGAACTAGTTGGTGTGTACAACACCGTCCCGTAACGTGGGAGTGAGTAGCTAACTCAGTGGAATCATAGAGCAAGGGTTAACATATTATCAAATCAATCACGCGATAATAGTAAAGTAAATAATCAGACATTCCTAGATACTGTGATTAATGCAAGCATAAAATGACATGATGGATGCCATCACTGACATACTCCCTCATGCGACACCATCTTACATCCGCGACATGCTTTCTTCCCTAAGTGCTCCACATCTTCCAGGCACATGCAGTGCGATATGAATATGATTACCGAGTTGTTATTAGTCCTTTCATACAGCAGGATTGGGAAACTAGGGTACCTCCCTTATATCAATACCCAAACAATGGTCCTGTCTAGGGTCGTTACTCCTAGTAATCTCATACGATGATATATTTTTAGGTCGCTGCAAGGGCTGCCAGGGCTGTTGCACACACTCGTTGCTCCACTCCCCCATCACCTTTTCAATACAGGCCTAGTTTATATCCTTAAGACTGCATCAGGAGTCGTCGCCCCCATGCGGTGTCGGGATAAACTCAAGGTCACTACAAAGGGCTGCCAGGGCTGTTGATCGCACTCGTTGCTCCACTCCCGCATCACCTTTTCAATGTAGGCCGACAGCAAGAATATAGTGTCTCATACCACCATAATCTGCTCAGAGTAGGGTGCTCACTGGTCACTATGGGGAGGTTTGTGGCCCCAACGTAGGCTGACAGCTCGACCACGGTGTCCCATACCACCATGCCTGGCTCATGAGTCTTAGTGGATCAAGGCACTATGGTTATCAGGGTTATCACTGGTAAGTTTAGTACCCTAGGTTCAAGCAGTTATCGGCGAATATGTGCATTAGGGCGAATATCTTCACCAAACAGATCATACATGTATAAATAGTATAGGTACATGGTAAATATTCATGGCAATCATACCGACAAAATACATACGTATACAGTATTTCCTACAAATACTTGAAATATCCTAAATCTCATATTCTTCGTACGTATGCGAAATGAAAAACAGACAACATGTTCTACATGCCAAACAACATCCTTATCAGCAATCTACCATTAAAAGTCATTGAAAGCTTTGAAAAAATGGTAACCAAAGCGTCTAAAATCTCCATCTTTTATCGTAGAAGTGTATCGAATCGAACAGAAACTGTACGCTTCGTCAATGCCTGTATGACGACGTATAGCACAAGATACATCAGCAACTTCACTACTTGTATCGAAGGAATCCCTAAAACCGGCTAGGGTTAGGGTTTTCTTACCTAGAATAACGTTGGAATCGCCAGAATAGCGATGCAGGTGGAAGGATTTGGCACGTGGAGAAGCAAGGAAGAATCCCAGGAGGAAGCTCCAACTTCTCCCTCACTTCTCGCTCTTTTCTCTCCTCTCTCTCCTAGGGTTTTCCCCAAATTTGTATGGGTTAGAAAGCTAAGGGTTTAAGCTCCTTATATTTTCTCAAACATAACCAAAACAGACTCCAAGTCAAGGTATACTTGGGTTATAGCCAAATCGGGTCTTTTCCGATCCAAAAGGACATTTCTGGAGGTCCCCTGGCTGAATGCAGTGGGACTTAAGCTCATGGATGCTGGATCCTGATCACATTAAGTTTCCAGTTCGATCGGACTTCCAGATCGCACGTGGTGGACCAGTTTCAATTCAACGGTTACCGAACTTAAATCAGGACTACAAGTTTCTTGACATGAAAGAGTAATTTTTCCTGATCTGAGGGTGAAATTTGGCTGAATTCTGACAGTTAGAACGCTTAAAAATAATGCGTAACGACACGTGCCAGATTTGAATTATTTTTTCAAATCTTTTCCCTTTTCTCACTCTCTTCACTCCGACCTCAGTACAATCACGTCAGTACATCAGTTGGGCTTGATTTTCGAAATGATTGTCAAGTCTAGCTAAGCGGTCATAATGGTCAAAGATGGTAGCTATCGGACTTTCGACGCGTGGTCTAGATCCAATACAAAGTTTTCGAACGCTCCCCGTGAGCAACTGGGTTTAGAGTTTGATCCTAGGTTTTAGGGTATTGTAGCGTCACCTATTCTACACGTTTTGGATCTAGCAGATCGTATTTACAGTGATTGGTGATAATTTCACAGGTCGTCTAGTTTAGCGCTGGCTAATTCATGTTAAATTTCTAAAGAATTAGGTTCTAAACGATTTATTTGGCTTTGGAATTGGGTTCTGAGAGGTTATCAAGGTGTTATGGATGACCCATTTCCTAAGGACGTCTAACCCCAACTTGGTAAAAATTTAGAGTGTTACAGACATATATATGTATACTCCAAAAATGATAAAAAGGACATACATGAGTGCTCTAAAAATATAAAATGACAAGTTTCATGGCTCCAAATCAACCTCCCTGTAATCTCGTCGGTCAGAACACACATATAGGAGAGATCCTCCTCATCATCATTAAGTCCGGCTCCACTTCACAAGCAGCGCCATCATCTGCAACTAAAACAAGGACTGGTTGGTGTGTGTGACACTGTCCCGTAATGTGAGAGTGAGTGATCAACTCAGTGGAATCATAGAGCAAAGATTAGCATGTTATTAAATCAATCATGCGATAATAGTAAAGCAAGCAATCAGACAATCCTAAATACTGTTGTTAATGCAGGCATGAAATGACATGATGGATGCCCTCACCGACATACTCCCTCATGCGGCACCATCTTACGCCCGCGCCATGCTTACTTTCCTCAGTGCTCCACATCTTCCAGGTACATGCAGTGCGATATGGATAATGATTACCGAGTTGTTATTAGTCCATTCGAACAACAGTATTGGGAAACTAAGGTACCTTCCTTATATCAATCCCAACACAGATCTTGTCTAGGGTCGTCACTCCTAGCAATCTCATACGATGTTATATTTATAGGTCGCTGCAAGGGCTGTCAGGGCTGTTGCTCGCACTCGTTGCACCGCTCCCCCATCACCTTATCAATACAGGCCTATTTATATCCTTAAGACTGCATCAGGACTCGTCGCCCCCATGCGGTGTCAGGATAAACTCAAGGTCACTACAGAGGGCTCATCACCAATCAGTGTAGGCCGATAGCAAGAATATAGTGTCCCATACCACCATAATCTGCTCAGACTAGGGTGCTCACTGGTCACTATAGGGAGGTTTGTGGCCCCAGCGTAGGCCGACAGCTCGACCACGGTGTCCCATACCACCATGCCCGACTCATGAGTCTTTATGGATCAAGATACCATGGTTAACAGGGTTTTCAATGGTAAGTTCAGTATCCTAGGTTCAAGCAGTTATGACTCGTACAAGGTGAACATACAATGGCCAGTCGGATTACTTGACGGACTCAACTAGTACGAGCACATCTCAAGCTGAGCGACATGAAGTGCATGAAACACTTCGTGTGGCCTAACCACTTCCGCCAACCCAAAGCATGAATCGGGTTCATCGACGCATCCTTCGTGGCAAATAAAAGCCAACCACGAATTTGAATCTATTACCAACTGCCTGGACTAACGTATAGCCCCAAACATTTGTAAACAACATCAATGATCATATGAAAGTACTAGAATTGAAGTTCAAACAATACAAGCATGTTGACACATGTTATAACATACAACGTAAACAAATCAACCAACACATATATTCCATATATATGAGGAAATCAATTTATATGGCAAACATGGAGGAAATCATATACATCATCGTGTTGATTGAGAATTCAATCTCAAAACTAATCTACAACAACGTTGGCTCAATATATACTAATACAAACACTTAGTCTACACACTTTAGTCTACATAGAGTATGTCGACCCAAAGTGCGCATAAGGGCGAATCTCTTCGCCAAACATATTATACACACATATCTAATATCATAACACAATAAAATCACATGACAATCATTTCAGCAAAATACAGATGTATATAGTATTTCCTATAAATGACTAAAATACCCTAAATCTCAAATTCACTGTACGTAAACGAAATGGAAAACGGACAGCATGTTCTACATGTCAAATGACGTTCTCATCGATAATCTACTATTAAACGACATTGAAAGCTTTGAAATCAGTCAATCTAAGCATCTAAAATCCTCACCTTTCTTCGTAGACGTGTATCGATTCGAATAGAACGTCTACGCTTCGTCGACGGCGTTGAGGAGACCTAATGCATAAGATACATAAGCTACTTCACTACTTGTATCAAAAGAATCCTTAAAACAGCTATAAGTTAGGGTTTTCTTACCTAGAAGTGAGTTGGAATCACCGGGAAAGTGATTTGAACGCGGTGCTTTGGTACGTGCAAAAGCTGGAGCAGATGGCAAGAATTCTCTCGCACAACTCACTCACAATCTCTCTCTTTCTCTCTCATCTCTTTCTAGGGTTTGTTACAAATTCGGATGGGAGAGATATGAGAGGGTTTAAAGCCCTTATATAGGCTAAAACTTTACTTAAATAGACTTGGGACAAGGGTATACTTGGATTATAACCAAATCGGGTCTTTTCCGATCCAAAAGAGTGTTTTGGGAGGTCCCCTGGCCGAACGCGGTCGGACTTAAGCTCATGTATATCGAATCCTGCTCACATGAAGTTTTTAGTCCGGTAGAGTTCCCAGATCACACGTGGCAGACCAGTTTCAGTTCAGCGGTCACGAAGACTCGATCAAGGATTCCAAGTACACTGACCTGAGTGAGAAATGTTCCCTGATCCGAGGGTGTATTTGGGTCGGATTCCAATAGTTTGAATGCTTATACTGAACCCGCAAGCGAAACGTGCCAGATTCATTTAAATGATATTTAAATTTTTATTGATTTCACTCTTTCTCACACTCCTTGCTCCAGGCTCAATGAAATAGCCTCAGAGCATCGGTTGGGCTTGATTTTTAAAATAATTGTCAAGTCCAGCTAAGCGGTCATAACGGTCTAAGATTGTGGATATCGGACTTTCGACGCGTGGTCTAAATCCCATATAAAGTTTCAAAGGGTTCCTGAGAAGAAACAGGTTTAGAGTTTGATCCTAGGTTTTAGGGTAACGTAGCGATAACAATTCTAGAGGTTTTGGGTCTTACAGATCGTATTTAAAGTGATTGGTGCTAATTTCACAGGTAATCTAGCGTAGCGTAGTTAATTCACGTTAAATTTCTAAAGAATTTGGTTCTAAATAATTTCTTTGGCTTTGGAATTGGGTTCTGAGAGGTTACCAAGGCGTTATGGTTGGCCCATTGCCCAAGGACGTCTAATTTCAGGATGGAAAAAATCCAGGGTGTTATAAGAGAACTCATGTGATATACCATAGTTTGTACAATGCTTCTCAAAATTGCTATTTCAAACTCAGTACCATAATCACTTCTAATTTTGATCACATGTACTTCTTTTTCAATCTTAATTCATTTTAGAATTCTTCTGACTTCATCGAGAGTCTCTGATTTCTCTCTCAAGAAGGTTACCTAAGTATATCTGGTAAAATCATTAATAATAACCAGTTTCTTTTTCACCTCTACTCTCTGTTCTCGTTGGTTCTACTAAGTCCATATGGAGTAGTTCAAAAGGTTTGGTTATGGTTAATGAGTTCACTTTCTTATGACTACTCCTGATTTGCTTGTCAATCTGACATGCGCCACAAATCTTTTCTACCTTTTTAATTTGGGTAAGCCACGAATATGATCTCTCTTACTCAATCTATAAAGATCTCTAAAGTTAACATGTCCGAGACGTTTATGTCATAGTTCTATTTCATCTGTTTGGACCATGTAACATGAAAAGTTAGAAGAGCACGAGTCATTAATAATGTAGCAATTCTTAGAAGTCCTACCACCATTTAATATCACACTTCCTTTCTCATTTGAAATCTCATACTCGTGATTTGTAAAATTTTACACTGTGTTTGTTATTGCAGATTTGAGAAATACTTAGGAGGTTATGTTTCAGACCTTTAACATACAGTACATTCTCAAAAGGAGGAAGATTGGAGAGTTGAACAATACCTTGTCCTATGATTCTGTAGTTGGTTCCATCACCGAAAGTAATTAAGCTGTCATTTACTTCTTTAAAGTTAGTGAATATTGTTTTGTCACCGGTCATATCTTGAATATCCACTATCTAGGTACCATTTTGAATGGCTAGTGTCTTTGAAGGCTATGTGGGCAACAAGACATGTAACCTTTGGAACCCATTTCAATATGGTTCTGGGTTTACGAGTTCCATTAGATTTTCTCTATTTCTGGGAGTTGGAATTTCTCCCCTTTCTATTAACTTTGATTCCATCTAAGTTGGATTTTAGAAGCTCTTTGAGTAAGTCCACTATTTTTTCAGCTAAAGGAGGTTTGTTATATCTTTTATTTCTATGGCTGATGGCATTAGAATTAATATTAGAAACTTGAAAAGGTTTTGGATTTTTGAAATCATTTTGATCATAATTTCTCAAATTCTTACCTTTTGAGTTTGAGGATTCTTCTTTTACAAATATAGTAGATGAATTGTTTTTTAGAAAATTATCTTTGATATATTCCAGACCTGATTTGTTACCATATTTTCTAGATGAGGTTAATAGTTTTTCCGTTTTTAGGTGTCCATGAGCATATCTCCAACTACCCTTAGAACTCAAAAGAGAAGAAACTTTGAGTTTTAGATTCTCATTTTCAATTCTGAGTTTTTCTTACTCTAGGGTTTTGAAATTTAAGTCTAGTTTTATTTTTTCAAAACGATCAAAAAGATGAGATTTTTCTAAAACATTATTCTTCAAGTTTTTCTTTTAATATAAGATATTTTTCTGTTTGAATTTTTAGTTTGACAGCAATTTTACAACTTTCCCTATATAAGGCATTGTAGGCATCTTGAAGATCATCTTCAATTTCATTTTCAGGGTCACTCATGAGATTTTCATAATCATGTAATTTACAACTATCTGAGGAGATTACTCTGGCTATAGTCATCAGGGCTTTTACATCATTTGTATTTTCTTGTTCTAATTCATCAGACTCAGAAGAACTTTCAGAGCCGGATGATTCATCCTAAGTAGCTCTCATGCCCTTTCTTTTTTACTTATCCTTTTTAGGACATTTATTTGTCAAGTGCACATATTTATGGAAATTGAAACATTGATTGTCCTTTACAGATTTCTAAGATTTAGATTTTTCTTTTCTTTTATTAGATGGTTTCTAAAAATCTGATCTTTTCTTATTTTTGAAAATTCTATAAAATTTCTTAGCAAGTAAAGCCATATCATCTTCTGTATCTTCAACATCAGAATTAACACAATTATCTTTTGAAATACATTTAGACGATTTAAAAGCAATGGATTTACCTTTAGGAGAGCTTTCAAATTTAACTCATACGTTTGGAAAGAGCCAACTAACTCCTCAACCTTCATATAATTAGTATCTTTTAATTACTTTAGAATTGAATCTTTCAGTAAGAGATCGTAGTATTTTTAGCACAGACCTTACTTTCTGGGATTCCATCTCCTAGACCCCACATGGAATTTACTATATCATTTAGTTTTATATAGAAGTCCATGAAAGTTTCATTTTCTTCCATGCGAATTTCCTCAAATCTAGTAGTGAGGATTTGAACTTTTGATTTCTTGACTGTAGAAGTTCCTTCATGTGTCATTTCAAGAGTATCACAGGTTTGTTTAGCTGTATCACATGAAATAATTTCTTAAATTCATCAGGTGATAGAGTATAAGTTATGGCATTTAAGGCCTTAACATTAGCATTGCTTTCACTTTTCTGAGTTGCAGTCCATAAAGTAGTTTCTCTCATAGATTTAGTTCCATCACTGCCTAATACTTCAGACATAGGAGGTTTCCATTTAGTTATAGTGGCTTGCTACACGTTTTTATCTAAGGATTTTAGAAAAATCCTCATTTTGGCTTTCCAGTATACATAATTAGAGCCATTAAAAGGTGGTCCTGATAATAGACAAACTATCGAAATTTGACATAATGAAAGCTCTAAATCTTTTAACTCAAGAAAATTAATCCTAATAAAAATGAGCAACTCAGTTTTGATACCACTTGAAAAATGCAAGCTTAATAGTCCTAGAGGAGGGGGGAGGGGGTGAATAGGACTATATCAAATAAAAATTAAAGAACCGAAATAATAAATAAATCAGAAAACTCAATTGCATTACTATTGAAAAATTGATTCAAACTTAGTTCATTGGACAACCTACACCCAAAATAAAGTTTAAGTAGGACAACCTTATTTCACAAATGTTCGTAAAGATCAAGATTTGAAACCAAGCAAGAGACAATAAAACTATCTATTGCAATCAATCCCTACTTTTGCATAAAGAAAATTACAACCATTCTCCACAAATGTAAAAAAGTAAACATTCACCACAACACCAAGAGTTATAATGGTTCGGTGTATACAACAACTGTTCTCAAATAGCCACACCTACTCCACTCTCAATAATCATTATCCACATCATATTGGCTTTCACTAAAAATAAGGTTTTCACAAGGCACTTTAAAACCTAATACAGTTGTGATTTTAAAGGGCTATCACAAACAAAAAACCCCTCACTGAGATTTTCTAGTTATCGCAGAAAAGCCAACAAAAGAGATTTTCTAGCTATCTCAATAAGACCAAAATATAAAAGATAGAATAAACTTATCTTCACCTTGAAGACGTATTTCTTGATGTAGCCTGTAGTGAAATTGTGGTAATGACTGCTCAAGTAGAAGTAGGAATAGGTCAAAGGGTCGTAGGGGGTGAATAGGACTTTAAAATTTTTTATGACAATTTAAAATACAATCTTGATCTAATATAGAACTTATCAAGATAGCTTCAACTTAACTCTAATGGCTTCCAAGCCAAATAGAGGATCCAATCACAAGACTTCAATATTTAACCAATATATAAACTTAGTCTATAATGGATGAACAATGTGACTGTGTGTGGGATGTGATTCTTATCCGTTCTAAATAATCATGTTAATATGCTTCATGGAAACATTCAAAGTAAATAAAATAGAGTAATATGCAAATAACAATCTTAAACATAGTCATTTATAGTGGTTCGGTTACATGCCTACTCCACTCTCGGTGGACGTACTCAACCCTTGAGTGTACCAGAGGTTTTAAATCAGGTTCACCTCTAACCTTTACAAGCTACACAAGGTTGACTCTTAGACTATACAAGGTATTTAAACCTACCTACACAAAGGCACACTTTTATGCCCTACACAAGATCAAAGGATCCACACAAGGAACCTTGGGTTTTAAGCCACATAGGCTAAGGATCCACACAAGGAACCTTGAGTTTTAAGCCACATAGGCCAAGGATCCACACAAGGAACCTAAGGTTTTGGGCCACACAGGCCAAGGATCCACACAAGGAACCTAATTTTTAGGTCGCACAGACCAAGGATCCACATAAGGAACCTAAAGGTTATGCCCTACATAAAAGCAAGGGTCAACACAAAGCACCCACACGTACTCTCCCGTTCGAGGCCTCCTATGAGGACTTAAAAGGGGTGAGAAGCACCTGTGACTCAAACCTACGCAAGGAATGATCAACAGGGTCTCTGGACTCTTATGACTTACGGATAAGTAGGTGAGCCCCGCTAAGCACGTTGATAAAGATCTCTTCCTTGATGATAAAGATTCTTTAGCTCCCTTGATCTGCAACACTCGATGATGTTCCCCTAAAGGCGACGGGTTGGGTCAAGGTTATCTTGGAATCTACTCTAATAAATATTACCTATTAAAGCAATGGAGAGATTTCAAGTTGGTTAAGCATTCAAGGAATTCCAACTCAATGATTTGTCATTGAAGTGGTAGCTAGAAGATCCTTGAATGAGGAAGTTCATTCACCAATCCACTCTATTGAATATCAATAATGAGGGTGGATTAAGGAATGAACTCCCTATGAGAAAAAGGGCTTAGGGTAGGTGATATGCAGTTACTCTCTCAAAGCTCTCTCTCTTTTTCTCTCACAAGCAACCAAGGGCAAGATTCCCTCATATAGGTAAAAATAACCGACGATAATAAAGATGTCAGTTTCTAACTAATTTTGATATCATTAAACTAGCTTCGATTTCATCAAACGAATACTTTCGATTCCATCAAATCAAGGTTCGATTATACGAAATTTAACTGAAGTATATACCTGGACCTTTTTTACTGAAGATCGATGATGTTACGCCTCAAACTCAGAAACCGAGCTCATAAAATTTTCGATCGCCGAATTCGGCACCGACGACCTCCGCAGTACTTCATTCTCAGCTCCCGGCACCCGTATACCAGGTTATGATCCTATGATCTTACAAGGATGATTTTTAACATGAATTTTATTCATAATAAGTATAACCATAAGCATAACCCATGAATAATAACCAAGACACCATCATAAAATCCACTATGATATAAAACTTTAAGGTATAATGCGCATAAAGGGAAATACGACGATAATAATAATGAAAACTCCTAAAGCTCGACTGCATGCTCCTTCTCCTACTAAGTTACGGCTACGTCCTGGCATCACCTGCACGCATCAATCATGCATAAGCTTATAAAAAGCTTAGAGGGTGGTGTAACTGTGTGCACAATATGAGCATGCTCAGAATGCAATATTAGAATAATGTGAAATCATGCTAATGAGTCCATGAATGTAATCAGTTGTACCAAGGCTATGCAATACAAGGCATGAATACTATCGCCCACACCAAGGTCATACGATACAAGGCCTACATAGCCAATATCATGTGCAAGATGCAGCTCAAGCATACCAATCCACATATCAATCCAACTCATCTTTGGAGTATCATATATCAATACAATTCTCAATAGATAATCATTGGGGTTTAGTACACTCTAAATGGCACTGCCCCTTCCTCAGGCGCGCAGTCCAAGTTTACGTAAGAAACCTCATTATCCGCATGGCCAATAGCCTTCCCATACTTACTCGGCATATCGATAGCAGATCCATTTACGAGCTGCTCATACTCATCCTAGTAATTGCCCCCTACTCTCGAGTGGGTAAGGCCACACCTCCTTCCAACCGACCACAACACAGTGGGAGACGTGGCATCTCGGTATTCGGCCCTTGTGCGCTCATGATTCCACTTGGTTTCGACATTGGAGCGTCTTCTGATACTCTCACATTTATAGATTTTTACCTAGGGACATCTATGGCCCCCCGATGCTAATAACAACATTTCCAGTGTCCAATCGTATCATCCAAAATATGTCTGTGGAGGCTATGGCCCTGATGTCGCTAGGGCGCACAATAATCACAACACACAATGTAAGATGCATGAGTCATACAATCCAGTCATGCATCAATCCTAGGTATGCCATGTGCTGATGTGAGACAATCTCTGCCTAGTAGAGAGTCCCAAAATAATCTACCAAATGACATATATAATGGTCAACCAAATCTCATATCAAGCACACAGATGATGCGTATGGGCATGTATCATGATGATATGCTAAGCATACTCATAATCGGTGTCCATAACTGGCATCGATAATCAGCATCAACAATCGACCTCGATAATCAGCGTACAAGTAAGGTGGGGTCCATAGATGAACAATCGATCTAAACCATAATATGAAGATTGACCATCGGTCGTGGTATATCAATTTTGGTAGCACAGAGTCTACGGTGAGGATGAACCATGAAACATCAATGGGGCCTAATAATTTGGGTTAACCCACTAAGAGAATGATAAGAACGTGAAAAGGCCAAGCTATATGTACTAGAGGGGGGTTGAATAGGACCATACCAAATTAAAAAAATAACTATGGAATTGAATAATAAGATAGCCAAATGAATTGTGAATAATGAAAGGAAGCAACAACCTCAAAAATTTAGTATTGAGAGGTTGATACAAATGTTGTTCTAAGGACAACCTTACACCATAAAAACCAAGGGTTTATGGCAGGATAACATTACTAGAACGATTTGTGTATCAAAAAATCAAACTAAAAAGGAATAAAAAGGAAATAACAAGAAAGGAAATCCAAGCTATTACAACATTCCCTATAATGCTGAAATGTAAAGATTACAACATTCACATCCACAAATACATCCCCATAATCTTGAACCAAAAAGAATAAATAAAGGAAACCATAAAACATAAAGAATTATAGTGGTTCGCCTGTGTGTACACCAACTATTAAACAATAGCCACACAGCTACTCCATTCCTAATATCCTCACACAGTGGATATTAGTATTCACTATGAAAATAGGCATTTCCAGGTTCACCTAAAACCTTCACAATTGTGTCTTTCAAGTAGGCTTACACAATTCAAAAACCCTACACTCTGAATTTTCTGGATCATCTCAGATAACCAAAACTGAGAGATTTTTCTGGCTTAATCTCAAAGAAACCAAAATAAAGAAAATTACGAAACTGTAAAAAACCTAGATATTCTCCTTTTGTTGCAGCCCGAAAGAACCAAGTCGGAGTAGAAGTTCAACATTGAAGTTCAATGTCCAAACTCACTTATGAAATGGTTCTAGGTTCTAAATTGATTTTAGATTTAAAGTACTTTGAGCTAACTTGATTTGATTTTGATTTTAAGAAATGAGAATACTTCAATCCCTCTTTCAGATCAAATTGGAGTACAAAATACAAAATCAAATATAACAAAGCTAATAAAAAATAATATTAAATATACACAATATAGCTTAAGAAGTTTACAAACTTATCTCTCAAAGTGGTGTATTAATTTTACTTGAATTGAATACCAAACTCTGAAAATTGTACTTTTTTTATAGGTGAAGAAATCACGTTCACGACTGGTCCTGTGGACACTTTGACTAGTCATAGGACCAACAGATTTTTAAAATTTTGAGTACGATCGGATAAAAGCATTCCACGACTGGTCGTAGGCCCTACACGACTGGTCGTGACCTGTCCACGACTAGTCGTGGGGAACTTGAAGTATTTACTGTACTTTGAGTCATAGCAACAGGACCGATCGTGAATGAGTCGTGCACTGTTACACGACCGGTCGAGCTATCTCCAGGATTGGTCGTGGCTTAACAAAAAATTTAAAAAATTTGCAACAAACTTAGGACTAGTCTTAAAATTTCTTAGACTGGTCGAGCCAGTGTTAAGACTAGTCGAACAGAGTCCAGGACTAGTTGAGAAATAGGTTATTCACTTATAAAATGATATAATTGAATTATGTATTCAAAATGACCTACCCTAATGTCAATACCTTGTTAATGAAGTATGAACATTGAGCTTCTTTATCTTTTAGTTGATAGTCATTCTTTAAAGTTGGTGAAGCTTGAGATCTTATCATAGGATGAAGCTTGACTTGAGACTCTTCAAGCTTGAAATTGACTAACATTGGAGCTTGAACTGGAGTATTAAAGACTAGGAACATTCTCTTGACTTGTACGAAGCTTTGAACACTTGCATCTTGAAAGCTTGAATTCACTATGACGTTGTACATAAACATGAATTAGTACACTTGCCTTTGAAGTTCTTAAACACAAGACCCTTATTCTTGAGAGATGCATAGACTTATTTATGTAGATGAGCTACACAAGGCACAGACTCCAAGAGAGATTTTGGCCCTACAAAAATTGATAATATAGGAGTTAGAAACTTTAGCACTTACAATCTCCCCCTTTGTCAAATTCGTAACAAAACACACTTCATAAAAATATAAGCATTATGCACATAAAGAATCATGCCAATTATAAAAAGAAACCAGTTGAACTTGGTTAAAGAATCATGCACCAGTTATCATCAACTTGCATCAACAATACTCCCGCTAACTTAACTCCTCCCCCTTTCACAAAGAAAAGCTACATATCCACAATCCACGTGCCAATATACCAATATATACCACAATCACCACAATCACTATATATTAAGCAGGCCAAAATTCTCCCCCTTTTTGTCATAATATGACAAAGGAAGGAATTAAAAAGTAGAAATGGAAGTAGATAAAGAAGGAAGAATAAGAAGAGTATTGAAGAATAAATGATCAAGATAGACAAAATATTAAATCTATAAGAAAGTCATGCGCAACCATAATTAACCAAAGTCAATCAAGTACAACTAAGGTAAAATAAGTCCAAGTACTATCTCAAAAGATAAAATAAATCCAAGTATCATTAGAGTTATTACAAACCAAGGTAAGAAAATACTAATCAAATCCAAAAGAGGGAGCAAGAATAGATGGATCAATTTGGGGTAAACCCTTGTTAATGCGCCTCATATATTTAGGCATATAAGCAAATTGAGAATCCTGGGTTACACAAATCTGAGCCACCTATTCCTCAAGAGTATGCAACCTCTCAGCAAAATTAGAAGGCTGATAGTCAGGATCAGGCTCAGAATCTAATTCAATCTCATTAAAGATATCATTCATGTTTATATCATCTGAAGGTAAATCGCCTTCTTTATTCACTGCTTCAGCTCCACCACCACCCACATTCACTTGGCCATCAGTCAACCTCAAATTCATCTTATTTATATTAGAGTTATTGAAAATAAGGTGATGAATAGGAGTCTCTCCAACAGACATAACTACTAACATATGAGTGGCTAACACAGTCATAAGATATGTAAAAGGAATATCACTATGCCCAGGATGGAGACGGAATTGTATGATGGAATAACAGATTAAAGAAGGAAGACAGGCTTTTGTACCAGAGATGATGGAATGCAAAATCCAAACCATGAAAGAGGTCAGTTTGGTTTTGTTAACAGAACGTGGATAAAGATTTGAAATAAATATCTTATGAAGAACCCTGTATCTAGGTAACAAGTACTTTGAAGCAAGCGTATTCCCATTTTGACTCCATTGCACATCTATGTTGCATAATACTCTAGTAAGCATATGTTTTTCTGATTCAGATAGTTTATTAACTAGAGTGTTAATAGGAATACCTTTATCATTGACAAGTATGTCCATTAGGCCAGAGATCAGATGACGATCAACTTCAAATGGACCTTCTCTAGTTGTTATTATAAACGTTAAATTTTTAGCTAAAAAATCAGAAATATAAGCAAACATAACTTGCGCAATAGACTGGTATGTCGGCCCACCCCAATGTAGAATGTTAGCGCATCCTATAAATTGGAGAAGATGAAGGAGATCAAAATGAGCAATATGTTCAATATGAACAGGTTGTTCAACAATAACATTGCACAATTGTAAATCTTGCACAAAGGAGGGATCATCTTTAGGTGACCGAAGGTGGTGCCTTATTATTGGTGATGATCTGGATGTTGAAAGACCATGAGTGTTTTTCTTTCTACCTCTAACATCCATTTACTATGAATACAAGAAATCAAGAGGTTGTAAAAGATATAGAGTGAGTTTTCTCAAAATCAGATTTTGGAGAAGAAAACCCCAAAATCCTTAAGGAAACAAAAAATAAATCACTCCAAGTGTGAAAATGAAGTGATATGAACTTGAATCTACAAGAAAAATGAAAATAACACCCTAACCTTAAAGATCTAAGAAGGTGGGTATGACTGGTGAAGCTTAGACTCGTTAGAGAAGAAACACAAATGAAGAAGAAAATGATTTTTTCTCCAAATTAAAGTACCAGATGCGCTACAAGACTGGTCAAGTACGTCCTCAATCGGTCGAGCCACGACTGGTCGAGTACGTCCTCGACTGGTCGTGCACAGTTAAAAATATGCATTTTGCACATAATTTAGAAATTTAAACAATTAATTTAACAAATATACACACTATGATACATACATGCATGAATAATCAATTCAAATTGCACATGCCAAGATAAAATTTTAATTTATTAAACCTACTTTTGTCAAGAGGTTTAGTGAAAATGTGAGCAAGTTGATTCTCTGTCGGAATGTATTTCAAAGAAATTATTTTTTCTTTCACTAATTCATGAATGTAGTGATATCTAATGTCAAAGTGCTTGGTTCATGAATGCTGGATTGGATTTTTAGATATATTTATTGCACTCGAATTATCATAATATAAAACTATAGAATGGCATGCAATTTCATAATTTCTTAACATTCTTTTCATCCATATATGCTGAGTGCATGCATTACCTGCTGCAATGTATTCAGACTCAATAGTTGAGAGAGATACAAAACATTACTTCTTACTAAACTAAGAAACTAAATAGTTTCCAATATCGAAACAACTACCACTGGTTGATTTCCTATCATTAATGTTACTAGCCCAATCAGCATCTGTGTAACCAGCCAACTGAACACTATTATCATGTGGATACCAAAGACCCAGATTAGATGAGCTTGTGACATATCATATAATCCGCTTAACAACAGTTAAATATGAATCTTTAGGGTTAGATTGATATCTAGCACAAATCCCTACGCTAAATGCAATATCAGGTCGAATTGCAGTTAAATAAAGTAAACTGCCAATCATACTACGATATAATTTAGGATCCATGCTTTTACCTGTAGAGTCCTCTGAGAGTCTTAATGTAGTACTCATAGGAGTATCGAAAATTTTCTATTTCTCAAATCTAAACTTTTTAACTAAGTTCAGAGCATATTTGGTTTGAGAAATAAAGATACTATCAGGTTGCTGTTTAACTTGCAATCCTAAGAAATAATTTAATTCTCCAACCATGCTCATTTCGAACTTATATTTCATAAGATCTGCAAACTCAACAGTCAAGTTAGTACAGGCAGATCCATAAATAATTTCATCAACATAGATTTGCACTATTAAGATATGATCGTTATATTTCTTAACAAAAAGAGTCTTATTAACACTTCCCATTAGAAAATTATGACCTAGTAGAAACTTAGTCAATTTTTCGTACCATGCCCTGGGAGCTTATTTCAACCCGTAGAGAGCCTTTTTTAGGCGATAAACATGATCAACATTCTTAAGGTCTTCAAAACCCGTTGGTTGTTTAGCATACACTTCTTCATGCTGATTGTCATTTAAGAAAGCACTCTTTACATCTATTTGATATATTTTGATCTTTTTAAAACATATAATGGATATAAATAGTCTGATTGATTCAAGACGATCTACTGGGGCAAAGGTTTCATCATAATTGATTCCTTCAATTTGAGTGTACCCTTGTACAACCAGTCTAGCCTTGTTTCTAATTATATTAGCAAGTTCATCAGACTTATTTTTAAAAATCCACTTAGTTCTGATAATATGTTTATCTTTAGGTCTAAGAATAAGATACCAAACATCATTTCTAATAAATTGATTAAGCTCTTCTTACATCAATACTATCTAGCTTTCGTCAATAAGAGCTTCTTTTACGCTAGCCGGTTCGATCTGAGATGTAAAGCACATGTAATTACATATATCTTCTAGTTGTCTACGAGTGCGCACACCAGTGGAGGGTTTTCAAGAATTTGAGTGGTTAGATGATCTTTAATAGTCCTCAGTTCAGAGTTATTTTGACTTGATGAAGTATCTGGTTTGTCAATTAGAAGAACTTCATCATTATCTGAACTTGAGGTAGGTGTATTCATGTGTTTGTCAATGACCACATTGATATATTCTTGAATTACACCGGTCCTCTTATTTAGTACACGATATGCTCGACTATTCAAACCATATCCTAAAACGATCCCTTCATCACTTTTAGTGTTAAACTTACCCAGATTTTCACGGTCACATAAAATATAGCACTTGTTGCCAAAAACTCGAAAGTATTTGGTAGTAGGCTTCTTATCAAACCACATTTCATAAGTCATTTTATTCTTTGACTTACTTATATAAACTCGGTTGATTATATAGCAGGCAGTATTTACTACTTCAACCCAAAGATTTCCAAGGAGCTTCATACTCTCACTTTACATTGGCACAAGTGATTTCGCTTAGTGCTTTTACATTAGCACTACTCTCACTTTTTTAAAGAGTGGTCAAAGAAAAATAAGGTGTTATTCATATAGATTTGGATCCATCGACACCAGTTACTTCAGTGGTAGGAGGGGTCCATTCAGTCACTGTTGCTAGCCACATACTCTCATCCATGGATTTTAAGAAAATCCTCATTCTGGCTTTCCAATAGGCATAATTGGTGCCACCAAATGGTGGAGGCCAAGTGACTGAAAGGCTATTAAAATTTCACATGTTACAAACAGCTCAGATCGATTAGCTTAGGAAATTAATCATAAAGAAATAACAATTTAAATGAGCTATTAGGCTCTGATACCACTTGGAAAGGTCGAGCTATGTCCTAGAGGGGGGTGAATAGGACAATGCCAAATTTTTTTAAAAAATAACTATGGAATTAAACAATAAGATAGTCAAATAAATTATAAATAATCAAAGGAAGCAACAACCTCAAAATTTTATTATTGAGAGGTTGATACAAATGTTGTTCTAAGGACAACCTTACACCATAAAAATCAAGGGTTTATGGCAGGACAACCTTACTAGAACGATTTGTGTATCAAAAACTCAATCTGAAGAGGAATAAAAAGGAAATAGTAAGAAAGGAAATCTTTGCCATTACAACATTTCCCACAGTGCTGAAATGTAAAGATTACAACATTCACATCCACAAATACATCCCACAATCTTGAACCAAAAAGAATAAAGAAAAGAAACCACAAAACCACAAAATACAAAGAATTATAGTGGTTCGCCTGTATATACACCAACTGTTAAACAACAACCACATAGCTACTCCATTCCTAATATCCTCATACAATGAATATTATCGTTCACCATGAAAAAAGGTTTTTCCAGGTTCACCTAAAACCTTCACAATTGTGTCTTTCAAGTACGTTTACACAATTTAAGAACCCCACACTCTGAGTTTTCTAGATCACCTCAGATAACCAAAACTGAGCGATTTTTCTAGCTTAATCTCAGAGAAACCAAAACAAAGAAAATTACAAAACTATAAAATACTTAGATATTCTCCTTTTGATGCAGCCCGGAAGAACCAAGTCAGAATAAAAGTTCAACATTGAAGTTCAATGTCCAAACTCACTTATCAAATGGTTCAAGGTTCTAAATTGATTTTAGATTTAAAGTACCTTGGGCTAGCTTGATTTGATTATGATTTCAAGAAATGAGAATACTTCAATCCCTCTTTCAGATCCGATTGGAATGCAGAATACAAAATCAAATATAACAAAGCTAATAAAAGAGAATATTAAATATGCACAATATAACTTAAGAAGTTTACAAACCTATCTCTCAGAGTGGTGTCTTGATTTTACTTGAATTGAATACCAAACTCTGAAAATCGTGTTCTATTTATAGTTGAAAAAATCATGTTCATGACTGGTCCTGTGGACACTTCAAATGGTTGTAGGACTAACAGATTTTTAAAATTTTGAGCGCGATCGGATAAAACTGTTCCACGACTAGTCGTAAGCCCTCCATGACTGGTTGAGGGACCTCCACGACTAGTCATGAGGAACTTGAAATAGTTGTTAGAATTTGAGTCGTAGCTGCAGGACTGGTCATGAACGAGTCATGCACTGTTCACACGACCGGTCGAGCAGTCTCCAGGACTGGTCGTGGCTTAACAAAAAAATCTGAAAATTTACAACAAACTTAGGACTGGTCTTGTAATTTCTTGGACTGGTCGAGCCAGTGCTAGGACTAGTCGAACAGAGTCCATGACTTGTCAAGAAATAG
Source organism: Magnolia kwangsiensis (assembly GCA_037074715.1). Classification (NCBI taxonomy): domain Eukaryota; kingdom Viridiplantae; phylum Streptophyta; class Magnoliopsida; order Magnoliales; family Magnoliaceae; genus Magnolia; species Magnolia kwangsiensis. The sequence goes on along the minus strand of CM073576.1, from coordinate 102,558,420 downwards.
ACTATTCACTTATAAAATAATATAATTGAATTATGTATTCAAAAGGACCTACCCTAAGGTCAATCTAAGGTCATTTATACCTTATTAGTGAAGTATGAACATTGAGCTTCTTTATCTTTTAGTCGATAGTCGGTCTTTGAAGTTGGTGAAGCTTGAGATCTTGTCATAGGATGAAGCTTGAATTGAGACTCTTCAAGCTTGAAATCGACTAACATTGGAGCTTAAACTTGAGTATTAAAGACTAGGAACGTTGTCTTGACTTGTACGAAGCTTTGAACTCTTGCATCTTGAAAGGTTGAATTCACTATAACGTTGTACATAAACATGAACTAGTACACTTGCCTTTGAAGTTCTTGAACACAAGACCCTTGTTCTGGAGAGATGAATAGACTTCATTATGTAGATAAGCTACACAAGACACAGATTCCAAGAGAGGTTTTGGCACTATAAAATTTGACAATATAGGAGCTAGAAACCTTAACACTTATAGAATGGGCCTATCAAGGCCTAAAGGAATGTCATAATGTGGACATTTAACCATCATTGCCCATCAATGTGGACATTTAACCAACATTGCTCTTAAGGAGTGGCCCACATAGAGCCACAGTATAGTGGGTCCATAGCCTCACACAAGGGTCTAATATACATCACCATGAGCCTCACTCATGGGCCGAATACACATCATGATAGGCCCCACTCATGGGCCACATATGCATCACGTTGGGCCTCATATACATTAAATGGGCTGTAATACATGGGCCTCATATACATCGAATGGGCCACAATTCATGGGCCCTGAATACATCAAATGGGCCTCTCATACGGGTCCAATATGCATCACATCAAGGTGGGCCTTAATGGATGGGCTACAAATACATCAAGGTGGGCCACATCACATGGGCTGTACCATCTATATCATTTAACTATTTAACATATCATTTTAGAGCATTACCCAAAAATGAATCACATTGGAAGATCTTCTAGACTATACCACAAATAATAGTGGAGATAATGATTTCCACTCTTAAAATTTCCAAGTGCCAACCATAATGTTTATTTTCCATCTGATCTGTTCCTAAGGTCATAAAGACCTGAATTAAGAGGAAGAACAAATTTGACATTAATCCAGAACTTTTGCACTCCCCAAAAGGATTTCAATGGTAGGCATTCTATGCTCCACTATTTTCTGTAGTGTGATCCACCTGGTAGATGATGTGGTTCAACGCATACATCAGGGATGGTCCATGCAGCATGTCAGATGGATGATGTACATATACCGCATGCCAAAGTGGGCCCCGCCCGTCCAGAATGAACAAACGACTTAGATACAACACATACAATATGGTCAGGGGTCCCACGGACCTGCTGATGTCAATACACAACTACATAGCTGGTGTGGAATACACTAGTCCATCAGCTTCAACGTAGGTGGGTCCCACCTGTCTAGAGTGCTAGACGGTGTGGATTAGACCCTTACATCATAGTGGGTTCCACAAAACTTGCTGACGTCTATTACACCAGCTATTTGTTAGTGTGAGGTACACCAGCCAATCCATTTCCAGATGGGCAGGTCCCACATGGGGCCCACCTCCAATGCATTATATATATATATATATCATTTACTATATTTTTTTATAAAACTATCCAGCATCTAAGTGGGATTCTCACCATCCCAACAGTGGATGGTGTGGATCATCACATGCAGTACAGTGGGCCACACCATCAGATGGACGGAGTAGATATAACACATATATTGTTGGGGCCCACTCCATCATAAAGGAGAGAGAGAGAGAGAGTCGCATGTGATAGGAGGGACCCTGACATTGTGGGCCCTCCCTTTCATTCATTACAACATAAATCAAGTGGGTCCCATTACATGTGGGCTCACCAATCAAAATCAACGGTGGGGATCCCTTCTCCACCAAAATGCAAGGTCTAGATAACCCTGTACATACTGGAAAAAATAAACATCATGATGGGGTCCATGGAGAATGGCCCCATCATGGAATGAACATGAGTCATGGTGGGCCATTAGCCACACCTAGGGTCCAAAGTGATATCCATACCATCGATCGGTAGGCCCCACTTGGCCCATCTTCAAAATACAAATCTAATCCTATAAACACCCACCAATTGCTAATCTTCTTGGTCCCTTAGCTTCCTTAGCTTCTCGGCTTCTTCTTTAATGGTAGAAGAAGAGAATTGACGGGTTGGATGATGAGATGAGGGGGTAGGAAGATGGGTCCTCTCTTAGCTATTTCTCTCCTTAGGATTTTCTCTCATGGAAGCTTGGGATTTGGTGGAGAATGGGTTGCGATGAAGTGATGCATGGGAGAGAGGGATGGTATTATAAGAAAGAGATGGGTGGAGAGAGAGAGAGAGAGAGAGTTGACTTTGGGAATGTGAGAGAGATGGGAGCCATGCCTTGTTGGTAAGAGAGGGATGGGTTTTGTACTTGACTTGTGATTAATTGATGTGATGGGTTGTATAGATTCTCTCAGAATTCACAACATGTGGCATTTTCCTTAAAATAAATGTGGGCCCACAACTCTTAGCCTAAGTATCGCATCAGCGTGCGAGATGTGGCTTTGGAACCGCGGTGACGGCGCGGTTGCTAGGGTACAAGTTTTGACGGAGTGATCATTAGGGTACAAGTTTCGAGTCGAGCCATCTCAGATCTTAGGGATGCGACTTGGGATCACGCGCAAATGCCAATTACAAGTCGTGGGTTGCTGAAATTCGACTGGGAGGATCGCGGGAGCCTACTGAATGGTACAGGTCTTATAAATGACATCGAACATTCATCGATGTTATCAAATTTTGAATCTCGATATCATCGACATTGGTTTTGATACATCGATCTTTTTAATGAATTATTTAAGAAAGGTTGTTGGTCATGAACAAGCTGGATTCGATGTCATCAAGCCTACTTTAATATTATCGAATTTCAAATATTGATAATATCGAACCCTAGTTCGATACATTGATCTTTTCAGAAGATTTTCCTTGAAAAATTGTTGCATTCCTTTGTCTGAAATCGATGTCATCGACATAGTTTCATTATGATCGATATTTGAATTTTAATGTTATCGAGGGTAGCTCAATTCTTCGATCATATCCAGTTGATTTGCCTATCAAACTTGCTAGTCATGTTTTGTCCGAATTCAATGATATCGAATCTCCCTTAATGTCATCGAGATTTGAATTTCGATGTCATCGAGGCTCGCTTCGAGTTATCGATGAAATTCTTGATTTACCTTTAAAGCTTGCTGGACACAAACTAGCCTATATTCGATGATATCGACCCTTAATCGATGTCATCAAAATTTGAATTCCAATGTCATCGAAGCACGGTCGATTCATCTGGAATATTGTCCAAATATCATTTTGGTTGCTAGACATGAATAACCTTAATTCGATGTTATTGAGGTTGTATCAATGTTATCGAAAACATTTATTCAATATCATCAATCCAATCCCGATTCATCGAAGAAAGCTGAAAACATAGAGAATTTTCTTGTTTTGCAAAATCAGTTTCATACTTATAATCTTATGTTGTTCTAAGCTTTTCAAGGATTTATATACCTGGGTGTTTTGGGACATGGGATGTGAGGCTAAATTTACATGTGACAAGCTCTGAACACACATTCAGTTGAGGCAATGTCTTGAATGATCTTCATATGGGGCCCACTTAACTTATGGATTCAACACTCACACTAATTGACAAACCAGGGAACTTTCGATCTCCCCTTTATCAATTATATGACAAAACACCTAAAACACACCTAGAACAACATCCTAAATTGTGTGTACATGAACTTTACACAATTTTACAAAGATAATATGGAGTTTACACACAATTGTTCAAAATAGCTGCTCCCCCAATCTTCTTGCAGCTGCTTCCCCTATCACCTACGTCACCATGCTTAAAACCATACATCCAAAGTGTTCTCATGGTGGGATTTGTTCTCCCCCTTTTTTTCAATCATTAATAAAGGTTAGTATATACCAATAATAGATCGAATGACTGATGTTGACATTAAAGAAAGTAGGAGAAGTAAGGCAGTAGGAGAGCCATGTGGGGAACAACTCATGATAATAGAGAAATCTCAGTTCATAGAATAAATGAGCAGTAGTTTCTAACATGTAATCATTTCTTCAAAAAGTCGTTAATATTCCATAGATGACAATTGATACTCATATATGCATGAGAATATAGAGTACTAAAAATAATTTTTCACAACATAATGAAACCCTTTCAAGGACAGTTTAAGTAGTAATAATCATTTCACAATAGTAAGCATTCCCATAGAAATGTAAATTCAAAGATATCATCATGTATGGAAATATATATTAAGAGCAATCAAAAGTAACTGCCCAAGCTTGGCAGAATATAAGCATCCAAGAATATATCATCCAGCCCATCCATGGACACAAAAAGAAAATATTCTCCGCATCCAGAGGGAGATCAATCCAAAATATTTAGCCCAACCTCGGGCTATACGACCACAAACAACCATCATTTACCCCCCATTCATAGGCAAAAATAAATTTTAACCACATTGTCCATTTGTGGGCACATCCATACCGACTAGTCCATTAGTAACTAAGGTGCTCGAGGTTCTCCATCTGTCAGCAGGTCAAGAACTTACTGTGTAGTGTGCTGGAGTGCATCGATTTTGTCCTCTATCCTGGTCAGGCGCCTCTCACAGTTGTGAAGACTCTCATCAATAGAAGTTTAACCATTCAGCAGATGACGTTCAAGTTTGTGATGTTGATGATTGGTGACTGACTCAGGACTGTGAAACGACGTCTGATTAAATCCCCATGGTGTTGGAAGATTTGGACGCTGACTATTTTCAGCTTCAGGATTAGGAACAGGAGGACTATCTGGTTTGTATGAGGTGGTTAGGTACAACTGGTGGAGCGCATCATCATCGAACCATATGTCTGGTTGTATTTTTTCTGAAGTTAGTAGCAAGACCACAAAATGTGCTAGCTTGCATATGAGAGATGGAAAAGGTGACGTATCAGGATGTTCCCCTTTGATTATACATGTCAATTTCCCTAGTATGGGGGTCGACAGACACACAAGGACCTTTTGATACACATCATACAGGACATTCAGTGTAAAAGAGGTTAGATTACTACCCTCTGTATCACATGGATACACATTTGTATTGAAGATACTGTAGAGGATCTTGGAGGTGGTTCCAAGATAGTTGACATGAAGCATATTTTCATCATCTCTAGGAACTGTGGCACCTTGGCACAATGCACGTGTAATCTCCCCCCATATTCCTAAACCATTCAGATTTTGCTCAGTGACAGGGATTCGAGTCACTTCAATGTTCAGGAGACAGCCAAGTATGATTAGAGTAATGAGTTTTGTTTAATGCATGAACTCTAGTCAAATACATGGGGGATTATCAAGAATAATGTGGCAGCTATTGAAGAATTGATGAATCAGCTCATATTGGTAGGGACCACCTAGATTGAGTATATTCTGCCACCCTATTGTTTCTAATAGAAGATCCACTCTGTATGGATCTATAGTACTGGTAAGGACAATACTGAAAGTGCCCTAGTTTGTCAATTAGTGTGAGTGTTGAGTCATCAAGACAAGTGAGCCCCATAGGAAGATCATTCAAGCTTCTACCTCAACAAGATGTGTACCCAAACTCGTCAAAGGTAAACTTAGCCTCACATCACCTGACCTAAAACACCAGGTATAAAAAAAACCCTTAAAAATGGATAAAACAACTTAGGGTTTAAGATGTGAAAACTGTTTCGCAAAATCAGGAAAATCCATCGATACGTGGTTCGATGGAATCGAACTCTGTTAATAAAGTCCTTAATACTCACTCGATGTTATCAAAATGAGGACTTCAGATGTCCAACAACCACAATGAATCCTAGACTGAATTATCAATGAATCGATGGAGGGTTTGATATCATTGACTTTCAAATCTCGAGTTCATCGAGACAGCTCGATAAAATCGACATTTGGTCAATTTGTGTCCAATATACAGTTAAGGAAAATCATGTGATTTTTTTATATCTCGAAGAGAGTCTCGATATCCTCAAAATTCAAACCTTGATGATATCGACGGATCTTCGATGATATCGGATTGGGACACAAATCTGTCCAGCAAGCTTTCAAGTAAAATCTTTTAAAATATTCGAAGTATCGAGAATCACTTGAGGATATAGATATTCGAATATTGATCATATCTAGACCAGGTCGATGACATCGAATTAGGACACAAAACTGTCCAATAAGTTTATAGGAAAAATCCTTGAAAAGATCAATGAATCGAAACTGGTATCGATATTATCGATATTCAAAACCAGATGATATCGAGGGATACTTAATCATATTTATGCCTGTTCAGTTCCAAAGGCAAGTCTGCTCTTAGGTTTTTCAAATATTGAGGAATCGATACATGGATCGATGTTATCGGAGTTCAAAATCCGATGACATTGAAGCCTGCTCGATTTCTTCGATCTATTGGCAAAAAGGTTCAAAAGCGTTTAACAGATTGAGTTTGTGTCATCGAGCGGCCATTCGATGCTATCAAGAGTATACGCTCAATGATATCGAATCCTGCTTGATGATATCAGACTTTGTAAAAAGTATAACTGTTTTATTTCCGTTGGGACTTTTTACCTATTTAATGAGAGATTGCATGAGGTTATTTGTAGAGAAAATAGATAGAGCTTTTGAGTGTTTAATTCAGATCACCTACCCTAAGCCCTTTTCTCTCATGAGAGTTCATTTCTCAATCCACCCACATCATTGATACTCAATAGAGTGGGTTGGTGAATGAACTTTCACATTCAAGGATCCTTCAGCTACCACCTTAATGGAAAATCATTGAGCTTAGATACCTTGAATACATAGATGCTTGGAATCACTCTGTTTCTAATATAGGAAAACATTTAATAAAGTAGGATTATAACAAAACCTTGACCCAACCCATCGCCTTACATTGGAATATCATAAGTGTTGTGGATCAAGGGAGCCGAAGATTCATCATCATCAAAGGAGGAGATCTTCATCGACGTGTTAAATGGGGTTCATCTACTTATCTATAAGTCATTAGAGTCCAGAGGCCCTACTGATCATTCCTTTATGTAGGATTGGGTCACAGGTGATTCTCACCCCTTTCAAATCCTCATAGGAGGCCACCAATGAGAGAATATGTGTGGGTTCTGTGTGTTGACCCTTGCTCATGGGAGCATAAACTTTAGGTCCCTTATGTGGATCCTTGGCCTGTGTGGCGAAAAACTTTGGGTGTTGTGTGTAGACCCTTGCTCATGGGAGTATAAACTCTAGGTTCCTTATGTGGATCCTTGACCTGTGTGGCCTAAAATCTAGGTGTTGTGTGCTCACCCTTGCTCCTGTGTGAGGCATAAACTTATGTCTCATGGAGACACGTTAGGTACCTTGTGTAGGCCCTAGAGTCAGCCTTTTGTAGGTTGTACTGGTTTGAGGTTAACCTGATTTGAAACCTCCGTTAGTGAGATCTGATACACTCATGGGTTGAGTGCGTCCACCGGAGGTGGAGTAGACACATAGTCGAACCACTATAAAAAATGACTGTGTTTGGGATTGCTATTTACTCTTACTGCTTGTGTGATTTCTCTGAATGATCTCCTAATGTATGTTTACATGAACTAATTAGAATCACATCTCCCACAATCAAATCCATCATAAACTATGTTTTACTTCTTGTATATGTTTTGAAGAGTCTTATGATTGGGTCCACTATTTGAATTGGAAGCCATTAGAGTTACATTGAAGAAATCTTGGTATTGCATATTAGTTCAGGATAGGGTTGAAAGGTTTTAAATCATTGAAAAATTTTAAAATGTCCTATTCACCCCCCTCTAGGACATTGACATATTCTCACTTCTACTAAAGTGGTCATTACCACAATTGTAATTAGTATTAGAGAAGGTCTCTCTTAAGGGCTTCACCGCCTCGAGAGTGATCTTTACTAAAGTTGGTAATATGGCCAAAGGAGAGGGCTCATCTGTAACTAGACCTCCTATATTTGATGGATCAAATTATGCATACTGGAAGGCTAGCATGGAGTACTTTCTGAGATCTTTGGATCATGATGTTTGGGACATTGTTGAAAAAGGATATGTGCCACCAACCGAACAAATAGTACTTAAAAATGGCATAACTATAGTCAACCCAAAATCCAAAGAAATATGGACAACATTCGATAAAGAAAAAAAATGTCTGAAGTTAAAGCAATAAATACTATCTAATGTGTTGTGTCCCAAGAAGTCTTCAATCAAATGAGTATGTGTGAAACAGGTAAAGAAGCATGGGACTTGTTGGAAACAACTCATGAAGGAACCAGCACAGTGAATAGATCGAAACTGCAACTCCCGACATCACAGTTTGAAAAACTCAGAATAGAAGAGCATTAGACCTTCGTGGAGTTCTTCACAAAACTGAACATCATCTGCAACTCCATGAGTGGATTAGGAGAAAAAGTTCCAGTCTCAAAAATCTGCAGGAAAATTCTAAGATCCCTACTAGAACGGTTCAATTCAAAACTAACAACCATTGAAGAATGTAGAAACACAGATGAAATGAATGAAGAAGAACTCGTAGGTTCCCTGCAAACATTTGAACTACACTTTAAACAAACTCCTAAACCCAAAAATACTATCCTTGAAAATTCAAAGCTCACTAATGAAGAGGATGAAAGTGAAAGGGAGAATGAAGATGAGGAAATGGCTCTTCTGGATCAACGGTTCAGAAAATTACTCCATAAAAATCGTGGCCAACCATTTAAAGGAAAACAGTTGGACAACAAGCATTATCCAGGTAAAACTAGTAAAAATTCCAAAGAACCACAGTGCTACACTTGTCAAAGTTTGGACACCTGTCCACTGAATGCCCTAATAGAAAAACCAAAGGAAAGACGATGGCAGCCACTTGGGATGATACTGAAGAGTCAAATTCAAAATGCAGTGACTTAGAGAATGATGGAGATAAAAAATCCTTAAAAATCCTTATGACATATACTTCCTCCAACATTCTCATAGAGACTAAGAATATCAAAGAACCTCAAGCCACAAGATCATTTCTATCTGATGATGAGGAAACAGAGAAAGAAGAAGAAGAAAAGGATAAATTACAGGATGCCTACAATCAACTCTACATACATAGTATCAATATCCTTAAAAGACTTGGGATTAGTGAAAATAAGAATAAATTGTTGCAAATGGATCTAGATAAAACTTTAGAAATCAATACTCACCTGATCAATGATCTTCAGCAATACCACTCTAAAAATGATAAGCTAGAAAGAATCAATTTATTACTCAAATTTGAATCCTTAAAATTGACTAAACAGATTGAACTATTGGAAGATCAAAATATGCATCTTGAGAATGAAAACCACACACTCAGGTATGATGCAGAACAATCTAGGAAGTCGGTTGAACTAAATTACAAATTCTCCCAAAGTAGTGAAAAATTAGAAAAACTCTTAGGGATGAGAAGACCTAGAAAAGACAAGAGTGGATTAGGATATGAAAAATTCAAACCAAGTTCCAAAAATGTAGCACCAATGGTTGAAAAATTAACTGCATTAGGAAGCGAAACAAAAGCTCCTTCTATCTGTCATTCCTGTGGAGACTCATGCCATTTTAAATTTGAATGTATTGCTCTTTGGTGGACTCAATCTAATTCCAGTCAGAATCTTATTGGTAAATATAGACAAACCGGAAAAACAGTACAGAATGCCAAGAGTCCACTAAACAATATTGAAAAAGGTATAACACATCCATCTCCACCCAGAATGACCAAAAGAATGGAAGAGTTATTAAATGAAGTGGCTAACCTGAATCAGAAAACAAATGATCTAATGAAACAAGGAAAACTGATTCAGTTACCTAATGTGCCTAGACATGTTTCTGACAAATCCTCAAGAAAACCTATCACAACATGGGTGGTTAAGGAAAAGAAAAATTGCCTTGTGACTCACTCAAATTTTAAAACAAGCAATTGTGCTATGTGGTTCCTAAACAACGGCTACTCCAGACATGTCACTGGTGACAAATCCCTTCTCTCAAATTATTCAATTCTTGATGATGGGACAACCACTTATGGTGATGGAAGCATTGCTAAGGTAATAGGGTGTGGAACCATAGAAGGAATGGAGATGCTAAAAAATGAGAATACTTTTTGCATAAAAGGACTGACTCACAATCTTTTCATCGTCTCTCAGATATGTGACAAAAAACATGTGGTTACATTTGACAAACTAAAATGCAAGATCCTAGACTTATCAGGAAAATCTGATATGGAAGGTCTTCGCACCAATGACCACTATTGTGTCATTAAATGCAATGGAAAGGTTACTCCATATGCTCAGTAATAATTAAGCATAGAAAATAAGTCCAGGTCATAGCATCTAGACCTGAATGGACAGTTGAAATGATGCATATCTGTTGGTTTTCATGATATATTTAAGGTTGCTAAACCTCAATCACTCCTTTTTATGTATAAACATTACTGATGTTTATAATATTGGATGGTACAACTGTTTGTACAAAATTTGTTGGGTATACGAGTTGATAAGAATATACTGCGTGATATGCATGTCCATCTGTCTATTGAAATCTGGAAATAAAATGTTAAACTCTTCTCCTTGATAGAGAAATTATCAAATCAAATGACCTGTCGATATCATCGACCACACATCGATATCATCGACGGCTTCACAGAATCTGAAACGTCAGACTAAAGGATATGTTATTGAACTCCTATTTCGATAACAACAAATGATGCTTATTAATATCATCGAAACAATACTCGATGATATCAAAGGTCTCCGCTCGACAAAAAGCTGGCGAACGAGAAAAATTCATTTTGTTTTATCTTCTCTGGTCGTTTCTTCTTTGTTTCTCTCCTTTTCCGATCGTCAGACATCTAAGGTGATTCGAATCAGGTAATCTCTTGCACACTCTCTTGATTCCTCAAAGTATACTTCGTTATGTTTAGGTCTTTCTAGATTGATTGACAGTCTTCAGTTAGAAATCTCAGTTTGGCCCTCATAATCTTCAGTTTTATCATATTCTCTTTCCTTTAACTTTCTCGTCTGAGTTATTTGTGGTCCAAATGAGTAAGGACAAAGGAAAATCTCCTATCATCAGTGAGTCGTCCAGGCCTACTAGAAAGAAAACCGCGGCCTCAAAAGAAAGGGGAAGGGCTCAGTCTTAACGATCTCCTACACGCCAACGGAGCTCCTCTACTCAACAATCATCATGTAGGGGAGCTCCAACTGCGGCACCTACACCTCCACATACTGTTGTGGGCCCTCCTTCGTATATTCTTGAAAAGTACTCAGGGAGGCGCTCGATGTATGAGCGTAGGATTGATAGGGAATGCATCAAACCTTATAATGTGGAAACTCTGTTAGAGGAAATTGACTGGTTGCCTATGCTTAATTTCGGGGGTGCATGTCATGATGAGCGGACCTACCACTTTCTTGCATATTGTCATTCTCCAACAGTAGATCCTCCCTCCATCACTGTCTCTATTGGGGGACACCGATGTCGAAATTACCGTAGAATCTACTGCAAGTATTTTTGGTCTCACTCTATCTCTCGTCTGTCTCTCTGATCTAGATCTTGAAAATCCAGTGACTCGATCCAAGATTATGTCATTCTTATGCTAGGGTAGGGATATTCCTTGGTACTAATGTAATGCATTAAAGGGAAAGTATATGTCTCCCAAGTACCAAATTCTGCACAGGATATTCGCCACCAACGTGTACCCTAGATGTACAAATCGATCTGACCTTATGGGATTTATGGTTATGATCGTGTATTGTGTGGCAATTGGAATCAAACTATGTCTTCCTTCTGTGATAATTCACTAGTTGGTGTAAGAAATCCACACTTCTAGAGACGTCCATCTACCCTTCCCTCGGATTATTCATGTGCTAAGTGATACAATCGGTCTTCCATTGACGAATGATCGGGAACTACCACTCCAACATTTCAACAAAATCAATATTAGGAAGATGGATTTTAAGTTTCATCATGTAACACCCCATATTTTATCCTAGGGTGTTACCAATCGGTGATAATTGGATTGGGGTCAATCTAGCAACTGGATTGATCTAAATCCACCAGTAGGACATTATTCACTTGTATGGCCCACCTAAGCGTTAGAATTGCTTGACAAATGGGCATATGTCCTAATAGGATAAGTAGAATCACACGAATGGTGTAGATTATACAATACATCAATGTGGACCCCCACCATTGAATTGTGCATGTGCATAACTTGTGTGCACACGCAGTGCACTGGAGCACTAATTCAGTCAGTTGGACGCTGACCCATATTTCCAAAACAAGAGAGGATTTCTCCCATTAATTTTCTCCAGCAACGACGTTTGATATTCAATCAAACCATCCGATCAATAGTGGGCCACCATCATGATTTGTTATGAAAATCTTAACCATCCATCTTGTAGACAACGTAGTTTCAATCATAACCATGATGACCCCACATGTTGATGGTCGCACATGTGAGTACAATATCAAGCACAAAATTAGTTGTGTGGATAAATTTTTCAAAAAAAAAAGGAAGCTGCTTTCTCGACAGGCTAGCTATTCGTGTGCGCATATTTTTCATTATCTTAACCATCCATTTAGAATAATCCTAGCCCTCCATTCTACCTCACTCGCATTGCAAGTTTTCTTGTAAGAAGAAGTTGTTATGGGAGGAATCTTTTCATTTTTAACTGTTTTGAGTATGTTATGAATAAACTCTATTTGGACCATTTATACAAGACGATTATAGCCGTTCGAACCAAAAGGAGGTTGCGACAAACCCTAAATGAGATGTTGAAACACACCTCTTCTCTATTTCTTGGGGCGCCAAGCGAAAATGCCCGAGACCCTTCCAAGTTTGAAATGATCGTCAAAACCATCTCCAAGCTTTGAAATCGTTGGTCTAAAAGCTTCAAAGATTGAATCAGAGTCGTTTAGAAGCAGTGGAATCGAGAAAGATGCATCCTATTGAAGAATGCCATGAAAGCTCCATCATCTTCCTCATCAAGCAACACCAGCAGCTGATCTCCTTTCGACCACAGATTGTAGATCCATTTCATCCATCAGGTAACCCATGTATGTTACGTTCAATCATCAATGGCAGCCTTAAAACAAATCTTAAGGATAAACAATGTTGTCCGATCCAAGACAGTAAATGGAATCCGAGTTGACTCAACTCACCTGAACTGAATCTTTATCTGGTTGGTAGTCTGATCTGGATTAAGGGAGAAGGAAGAAGAAGAAATAAAAAGGAGAGAAATGTGAAAGAGAGACAGAGAGAGAAAGGGAGATGTCATCTTCCATGGTTGTCGAGTTACCATGTTGGGATGAGTCAACTCTTCGCTAAGTTGAAGGAATCGATTACTCGCTGATCCTATGAGTCAATTGGGTCCAATAATCATCTGATCATTGCTGGGCTGAGGAAAGCAAGAAGGAAGAAAAGAAGTCATCGAGTCGATGTAGTTCAAATCGAGCCGGATCTCTGACTTACTATCTGATTGGGTCCAGATCTTGTTGGAACTCCATAACAGAAGTAAAAAAGAAGAAAAGAAAATAAAAGGGAAATAAAGGAATAAGAAGAGGACAGGAGAAGGAGATGATCCATCCAGTGAGTTGACTCATTGAGTCAATCCACTGGTCTACAATGAGTCAGGTTGGGTTCAGTTAAGCTTGAGCTGCTACAACACTTTCTAGTCATTAGTTCAAATGAGTCTAAGTTATATTGGGTTGTGTTGAGTCGCATCTAGCCAAGCATTTCAAGTAAGTTGATTATAAAAAAAATATAAAAAAATTAGATTTTCTAAATAGAGTTATGTCTAATTGAGATCAAATTGGAGTCATGTGGAGTTAGATTAAGCTCCACCAAGTGAAATCAGATTTGAGATCCGGAGCACATTTAGGCTACTCAAATTAGTAGGATCAGGTGCTTTGACTTTAGTAGCGATCTCAGGTTAAGCAACAAGAAAATTCACACCTTAAGGTGAGGATTCACCCTTCAAGCTTTCCTTCATTTCAATGGTTAGATTAGTTTACTTTCATGTGTCTTCTATGCTTAAACTATTATTCATGCTTAGTTTATATGAATGATTTAGCTCCATTTAATTCTATAAATGTTTTACAATGATTGTAGAATGACTTCGAATTATTATCTACATGGTAGAATCAAGATAATTCTTAGTGTAGAAATTGACTCTCTAGTCTAATTAAGCAAAGAATCTTATTTGCATATTGTTGATACATTTGTAAGTTGAAGTAAATTATAATGGCTTGTAATTAGAAGATTGAGTTAATTGTGATTTATTTTGTCATTTGCTTATGTTAATGGATTTTATTGAAAATCTAATATTATATGTTGATGGATATTATATTAGGGATCCTCTAACTAGTGGCCAGTTGTGAATAAAATAAATGTTACATGGCCGTAGCTAGACTTGCCATCTCGTGGATTATTTGTGCCGATGTGGTTGTGAATTATATTATTTTGTTGTGTCCTTGAGGACTTGATGCCAACATCGTTATCTGGGAGGACTCTTGTTGTTAGAAGTGTATCTGAACTTGTGATGGTAATGTCTACGTGTCGAATTATGTATGTTCACTAGTTGTAGAGGTTCTTATAAATGGAATACCTTGAATTCTTTATTTTTACCAATACTGTTTTTAATCATTTGAATGTTTTAGAATTTTATTTGTTTAAGTCTCATGAGCCGGGGATGGTGGAATGGTACACTATGCCCGAGCTATCCGCTTATGCTGGGTTGTGCGCGCCCCTATAGTAACCTTTGAGCTTTTTTGATATTTTGTCTGTAAATTGGACTAATAACAGTTATGTTAATCATGCATACATGGCATGTGGGCATTATTGGGTGCCTGGTCGAGTGTTTGAAAGGCCAGTGTACTGTTCAAACGCCCCTTTTTGCATTTTGAATGGGTCGACTGTTTGAAACACCCAATATCTTATATGAATGGGTCAACCGTTTGAAAGGTTCATTCATTTGTTCAGCTGGATGTGCATCCCTAGGCTAATTGCATTCATATATTCATTCATTAATGACGATAAAGTCGGTGACTGCATTTGTTTGTGAAATAGATTATATCTTCTTATATCATACATTAAATTATAGTTTGGATGTTATAACTATTTGTGTTATATTTATAGGGAATGGACTGCATCTCTACATATTATACTTTGAACTTTGGGTGGATATCTGATTGGTGTTATCTTTGTGACTTGTGTAATGTAACTTAGATTCTTTAGTTCCTTGGATTGTACTTATAAATTATATTTTCTTCTTATGTACATGTGATATCATCCTATATGTCAATTAGAAAACCTAAATTGTATATTTTTATATTTTACTTATGAACATTACATTGGATATTGTATTCTCTTGAGTTATTTGAATTTCATTCTTGACTATTGTGATGCTTGGTAATCTTGGAGGGTATACCTCACTGGGATAGCCATGGATGCTATCAAACCGTATTCAGTTGGTGCAGGTTATGTAAATGACGTACATGTTAACATCAATGTGGAGAATGAAGAACTAGATAATCTTGTGATTCTTAATTCTACATTTCCTACTTTTGTTAAAATATTTCATTTGATTATTTTGAGTCATTGGATTGTATAATCCTTATGGGTAACCAATTGTATAAGTTAGGATATATATTGGACATTTCCTCCATGTGTGGTTTATTTTTCTTACATTACAATTTCTCACTTATACTTATTAAAAAAAAAAAAAAATTATTACTATGAAATGTCGGCTATCCTTGTAGGTTAACTCTTGGGTTACGAAATCCGGGGCATTACAAAATGGTATCCGAGCGAGTTTAGATAAACCATGCCTTGGGGAACAGGACTTGTACAAACTCAAATGACTCAAAGTTATGTTGATGAAAAATAGAGACTTCAACTTAAGTGAAATTCCCTTAGCATCAGGTTGTTTTTTAAATATAGTGACTTAAAATTTAGGTTCCTTGAAATTTTTGGATAGCCGTTGAACTTAAAAATTGATCTTAGATACCGTGAGAGAACAATTCCCACCATGATGTATATAAGATCATACAAGAACAATATTTGAATTTGACTTACAAAGAATGATTTTTGAAATATAGAATTTAACTTTCTATAAAATTTTCTTTAGCTAAAAATATCATTGTCACAACATTTAGCAAATTATAATAATTAGAGTGGGCCCATAACCCACATGTCACAGGATTGAAACCATGGTTTTAATCATGGGAAGACCCTCATTAAATTTAAAAACCTAAATATGAAAGTTTTTTTTACTGGAGTCAATAGGTGATTATTTTAGAGATTTTCTTTTAATAAATAAATAAATTTGAAGGGCTATCAGAATGTAGCATTTTGTCTGCTTTCATCTCAAAAAATATTTGATTACACTTAAGGTTAAGTTTAACTAAGAATGGACTAAACGAGGCCTATTCTTCATGGACCAGAACATATTTTCTTGTAAAAAAAAATAATTTAGTGATGAAATGAAAATTTACATGATATTTCTCAAATGTTTAAAATAATCGGGATCATGAACTGATGGAATCTTGTTAAAGCGAAGTGTACGTGGTTTGATTCAATTCTAAATCCGGATAATTATCAATGGGCTAGGCTCAATGCTCTGATTAAGCAGAAGACCAGTATTCATCAAGATTAAGAAATGATACAAATGAATCCATTGCTCTACAAGTAGAGGATCAGTGTATTAGGCTCAGACCCACTACAACTATCCTTTTGTGTTATCTTGAATAGAAAAAAAATAAAAAAATAATTAAAAAAAAAACCTTCTTTATGTATTTGTTATGATACTATAAGAAAATGTGATGTTAATGATTGTACTAATTCTTCTAGACTTCTAGTTGGAATAAGAAAAAATGCATGAATTGTGACAAATTTAGATATAATGAATTTGGGTTATGATTTCTCTTATAGACTCATAAAAAATAGGGTAGACTAGTAGGATAATTTTATTACTTGCAATGTTAATGTTTGAGAAGTACATTACCAAATCTCGCGGGCAAGATTTTCTTTAAGGGGGGTAGATTGTAATAGCCCCAGTTCTGGTAGTTAGTCTTATACACTTGTACATACATGTGTATTTTTAAGAAAAAGAAGTGTACGGTTAGTAACACCGTTGATTAGATTTTTCTTGTTACCATTAATGGTAGAAGTGTTGAATTTCAGGGATGAAATTCTCTTTAAGGGGGGTAGATTGTAACACCCCATATTTTATCCTGGGGTGTTACCAACCGATGATAATTGGATTGGGGTTAATTTGACCGCTGGATTGATCTAAATCCACAAGTAGGACATTATTCACTTATATGGCCCACCGAAGCGTTAGAATTGCTTGACAAATGGCATATGTCCTAATAGGACAAGTAGAATAACACGAATGGTGTAGATTATATAATACATCAATGTGGATCCCCACCATTGAATTGTGAATGTGCATAACTTGTGTGCACATGCGGTGCACTAGAGCACTAATTCAGTCAGTTGGACGCTGACCCGTATTTCCAAAACAAGAGAGGATTTCTCTCATTGATTTTCTCTAACAACGACGTTTGATATTCAATCAAACCATCTGATCAATAGTGGGCCACCATCATGATTTGTTAGGAAAATCTTAACCGTCTATCTTGTAGACAAAGTAGTTTCGACCATAACCATGATGACCCCACATGTTGATGGTCACAAACATGGCTACAATATCAAGCACAATACCATTTGTGTGGATAAAATTTTCAAAAATAAAATACAATGGAAGCTGCTTTCTCAATAGGTTGGCTATCCACGTGCACATATTTTCCATTATCTTAACCATCCATTTAGAATAATCCTAGCCCTACATTCTACCTCACTCGCATTGCAAGTTTTCTTATAAGAAGAAGTTGTTACGGGAGGAATCTTTTCATTTTTAACTTTTTGAATCTGTTATGAGTAAACTCTTATGGAGCATTTATACAAGATGATTATAGTCATCCGAACCAAAAGGAGGTTGCGAGAAACCCTAAATGAGATGTTGAAACACACCTCTTCTCTATTTCTTGCGGCGCCAAGAGAAAATGCCCAAGACCCTTTCAAGTTCAAAATGATCGTCAAAACCATCTCCAAGCTTTGAAATCGTTGGTCTAAAAGCTTTAAAGATTGAATCAGAGTCGTCCAGAAGAAGTGGAATTGAGAAAGATGCATCCTATTGAAGAATGCCATGAAATGTCCATCATCTTCCTCATCAAGCAACACTAGTAGCTGATCTCCTTTCGCCCACAGATTGTAGATCCATTTCATCCATCAGGTATCCCTTGTATGTTACGTTCAATCATCAATGGAAGTCCTAAAACAAATCTCAAGGATAAGCAGTGTTGTCTGATCCAAAACAATAAACGGAATCCGAGTTGACTCAACTCACCTAAACCGAATCTTGGTCTGGTTGGTAGTCTGATCTGGATTAAGAGAGAAGGAAGAAGAAGAAATAAAAAGGAGAGAAATGTGAAAGAGAGAGACAGAGAGAGAAAGGGAGTTATCATCCTCCATGGATGTCGAGTTACCGTGTTGGGATGAGTTGACTCTTCGTTGAGTTAAAAGAATCGATGACTCGCTGATCCTATGAGTCAATTGGGTCCAGCAATCATCTAATCGTAGCTGGGTTGAGGGAAGCAAGAAGGAAGAAAAGAAGAAGATGATGGAGGAAGAAAATAAAGAAAAGAAGAGGAAGTGGGGTGAGTCCGAGTCGATGCAGTTCAAATCAAGCTGGATCTCTGACTCACTATCTGATCGGGTCCAGATCTTGCTGGAACTCCATAACGGAAGTAAAAAAGAAGAAAAGAAAAGAAAAGGGAAATAAAGGAAGAAGAAGAGGAGAGGAGAAGGAGATGATCCATCCAGCGAGTTGCGAGTTGACTCACTGAGTCAATCCGTTGTTCTGTAGTGAGTCAGGTTGGGTTCAGTTAAGCTTGAGCTGCTACAACACTTCCTAGTCATTGGTTCAAATGAGTCTGAGTTATATTGGGTTGTGTCGAGTCGAATCTAGCCAAGCATTTCAAATAAGTCGATTATAAATTATTTTTTGGATTTTCTAAATAGAGCTATGTCTAATTTATTTATTAAATTTGAATTATTCTATGTTCACATATATTTAAAGTTCAAATTGAGATCAAATTGGAGTCATGTAGAGTCAGATTGAGATTCACCAAGTGAAATCAGATTTGAGATTAGGAGCACATTTAGACTACTCAAATTAGTAGGATCGGGTGCTTTGACTTCAGTAGCGATCTCAAGTTAAGCAATAAGAAAATTCACACCTTAAGGTGAGGAATCACCCCTTCAAGCTTTCCTTCATTTCAATTGTTAGATTAGTTTACTTTCATGTATCTTCTATGATTAAACTATTATTCATGCTTAGTTTATATGAATGATTTAGCTCCATTTAATTCTACAAATGTTTTACAATGAATGTAGAATGAGATTCGAATTATTATCTACATGGTAGAATCAACATACTTCTTAGTGTAGAAATTGACTCTCTATTCTAATTAAGCAAACAATCTTATTTGCATATTGTTGATACATTTGTAAGTTGAAGTAAATTATAATTGCATGTATTAGAAGATTAAGTTAATTCTGATTTAGTTTGTCACTTGCTTATGTTAATGGATTATATTGAAAATCTAATATTATATGTTGATGGATATTATATTAGGGATTCCTTTAACTAGTGGTCGGTTGTGAATAAAATAAATGTTACGTTGTCGTAGCTAGACTTGCCATCTCGTGGATTATTTGTGCCGATGTGGTTGTGAATTGTGTTATTTTGTTGTGCCCTTGAGGACTTGGTGCCAACGTCATTATCTGGGAGGACTCTTGTTGTTAGAAGTGTATCTAAAGTTGTGATGGTAATGTCTACATGTCGAATCATGAATGTCCACTAGTTGTAGAGGTTCTTATAAATGGAATACCTTGAATTCTTTATTTTTACCAATACTGTTTTTAATCATTTGAATGTTTTAGAATTTTATTTGTTTAAGTATCATGAGCCGAGGATGGTGGAATGGGACACTATGCCCGAGCTATCGGCCTATGCTAGGTTGCGCATGCCCCCATAATGACCTTTGAGCTTCTTTGATATTTTGTCTGTAAATTGGACTAATAACGGTTGGGTTAATCATGCATACATGGCACGTGGGCATTATCAGGTGCCTGGTCGACTATTTGAATGACCATTCTACTGTTTGAATGACCCTTTTTGTATTTAGAATCTGTTTGAAACACCCGATATCTTGTATAAATGGGCCAACTGTTTGAATGGTCCATTCTTTTGTTCAGCAGGATGTGCATTCCCAAGCTGATTGCATTCATGCATTCATTCATTAATGAAGATTAAGTCGGTGACTACATTAGTTTGTGAAATGGATTATATCTTCTTATATCATACATTAAATTGTAGTTTGGATGTTATAACTATTTGTGTTATATTTGTGGGGAAGGGATTGTATCTCAACATATTAAAATTTAAACTTCGGTTGAATATATGATTGGTGTTATCTTTATGAATTGTGTTAAGTAACTTAGATTCTTTAGTTCCTTGGATTGTACTTATAAACTGTATTTTCTTCTTATGTACATGTGGTATCGTCCTATATGTCACTTAGGAAACATAAATTGTATATTTTTATATTTTACTTATGAACATTACATTGGATATTGTATTCTCTTGAGTTATTTGAATTTCATTCTTAACTATTGTGATGCTTGGTAATCTTGGAGGGTATACCTCACTGGGATAGCCATGGGCGCTATCAAACCGTATTCAGTTGGCGCAGGTTATGTAAATGACGTACAAGTTAACATCAATGTGGAGCATGAAGAATTGAATAATCTTGTGATTCTTAATTCTACATTTCCTACTTTTGTTAAAATATTTTATTTGATTATTTTTGAGTCATTGGATTGAATAAGCCCTATGGGCAACCAATTCTATAAGTTAGGATATATATTGGACATTTCCTCCATGTGTGGTTTATTTTTCTTACATTACGATTGCTCACTTATACTTATTAAAAAAATTTATTACTGTGAAATGTGGGCTGCTCTTATAGGTTAACTCTCGGGATTTTGGAAAATGAATACAAAACTCGGGTTAAGAAATTTGGGGCGTTTGTAACACCTCGGATTTTTGCCAACCTGGGGTTAAACGTCCTTAGGCAATGGGTCAACTAAAACACCTGGGAAATCGCTCAGAACCCAATTCCATAGCCAAAGAAATCACTTAGGAGTAATTCCTTTAGAAACTAAGCATAAGTTAGCTAGCGCTACGCTGCAATAGCTGTGAAATAGTCCATGACCACTTTAAATACGTTCTACAAGACCCAAAACTTGTAGAATCAATGGTGCTATAATACTCTAAAACCTCGGATCAAACTCCAAACCGGTTTGTTCTTAGGACCTCTTTGAAACTTTGTATTGGATCTAGACCGCACGTTGAAAGTCCGATACCTACAATCTTAGACCGTTATAACCGCCTAGCTAGACCTGACAATCATTTCGAAAATCAAGTCCAACCGACGTTCAGAGGCTATTTCATTGAGCCTGGAGTGAAGAAAGTAAGAATAAGGTTAGATTTGGAATTTGAAATTCAAATCTGGCACACGACTTGGCGCGTCAGTATTAAGCATTCTGACCGTCAGAATTCAGCCAAATTACACCCTCGGATCAGGAAAAATTTCTATTTCATATCACGAGACTAGTAGACCTGATCTAGGTGCGATGACCGCTGAACTGAAACTGGACCGCCACGTGCGATCTGGGAACTCTACCGGTCTGAAAACTTGATGTGTGTTAGATCCAGTATGCATGAGCTTAAGTCCGATCGCGTTCGGCCAGGGGACCACCAAAAATGTCTTCTTGGACCGAAACAGCCCCGATTTTGTTAGGCATCAAGTAAACATTGTTCCCAAGCCTAATATGGGAAGTTTTTAGGTTATAAATAGGGTTTAAACCCTCACTTCTCTCACCCATCCGAATTTGCTAGAAACCCTAGCTGGTGTGAGAGAAAAAGTGAGAGATTGTGAGAAAAGGTGGGAGAGATTTTCCTGCCACCTGCTGTTGCTGCTACACGTGTTTAAGCCACGCAATCCAATCACTTTGCCAGTGATTTTGCCGCATTTCTAGGTAAGAAAATACACTAACCACTTGCTGATTTGGAGTTCCATCGATTCCTTAGCGATGTAGCTTACGAATCATGTGTATTAGGTTGTCTGTTCACCGTAGACGAAGCGTACACGCTCCGTTCGAATCAATACACTTCTAGGATAAAAGGTGTGGATTTTAGACGCTTTAATTGGCTGTTTTCAACGCTTTCAATGTCGTTTAATAGTAGATTATCGACGGCAATGCCGTTTGACGTGTACAACATGCTGTCCATTTCCTGTTTCGTAAGCAGACGAAAAATATGAGATTTAGGGCATTTTAGTCATTTGTAGGAAATACTATTTTCATCCACATTTTACTGATATGATTGACATGGCTTCTTGTCGCATTAGGATATTAGGAATGCGTGCATAATCAGTTTGGCGAAGAGATTCGCCTAAATGCACACTTTGAGTCCACATACTATATGTAGACTTAAGTTTGTAGTCTAAGTGTTTGTATAAATGTTTGTATTAGTATGTATTGAATTGAATGGTGTTGTGAATTAGTTTGAGATTGAATTCTCAAATAATACGCTGATGTAAATGATTTCCTTCATGTTGGCTATATGTATGATTTCATTATATGTATGAAATGCATGTGTTAGATGATTTACTTAAGTTGTATGTTATAACATGTGTTAACATGCTCATGTTATTGTATTTCATTTCCATTACTCTGATATGATTGATGAAGTGAATTCACAAATGATTAGGGCTATACTTAGTCCAGGCAGTCGGTAACCGAATCAATTTGTGGTTGGCTTATCTTTGCCACGAACGACGCGTCGATGAACGCGAGTCATGTTTTGGAGTTGGCAGCAGTGGTTAGGCCACACGAGGTGTTTTACGCACTTCATGTCGTTCGACTTGAGATGCGCTCGTGCTAGTCGAGCCCGTCAAGTAACCCGACTGGCCATTGTATGTTCACCATGTATGTTTCATAACTGCTTGAACCTAGGGTACTGAACTTACCATTGAAAATCCTATCAACCATGGTACCTTGATCCACAAAGACTCATGAGCCAGGCATGGTGGTATGGGACACCGTAGTCGAGCTGTCGGCCTACGCTGGGGCCACAAGCCTCCCCGTAGTGACCAGTGAGCACCTATGACTCGTGAACAGATTATGGTGGTATGGGACACTATATTCTTGCTGTCGGCCTACATTGATAAGGTGATGGGGGAGCAGTGCAACGAGTGCGAGCAACAGCCCTGACAGCCCTTTGTAGTGACTTCGAGCGTATTCTGAGTCTACGGGAGGCGACGACCCTTCCGTAGCGACAAGAGTACAAGTAGGCCTGTATTGATAAGGTGATGGGGGAGCAGTGCAACGAGTGCGAGCAACAGTCCTGGCAGCCCTTGCAGCGACCTACAAAATATATATCGTATGAGATTACTAGGAGTGACGACCCTAGACAGGATCTGTGTTGGGATTGATATAAGGGAAGTACCTTAGTTTTCCAATCCTGCTGTATGAATGGACTAATAATAACTCGATAATCATATCACCATCACATTGCATGTGCCTGAAAGATGTGGAGCACTGAGCTGTACGTAAGCATGCCGCGGATGCGGATGGTGCCGTATGAGGGAGAATGTCGGTGAGGGCATCCATCATGTCATGTCATATTGCATTAACAACAGTATTAGGAATGTTTGATTTACTGCTTTACTATTATCGTATGATTGATTTGAGAACATGCTAATCTTTGCTCTATTATTCCACTGAGTTAGCTACTCACTCCCACGTTACGGGATGGTGTTTCCATACACCCACCAATCCCTATTTTGGTTGCAGATGATGGCGCTGCTTGAGAATCGGAGCTGGACTTGATGATGATGAGGAGGATCCCTCCTTTATACGTGTTCTGATTGACGGGATTACAGGGAGGTTGATTAGATACCTTGACACTTGTCATTTTATATTTTTAGAGCACTCATGTATATTCTTTTTGTTTACTTTTGAAGTATACATGTATGTATATAACCTGGTAACATGTTCACACTCTGGAGACATACAACAGTTTATATATGTTATACATACTATCACAGTCTTCCGCTTGTAAATTTAACAGTCTCTGGAGTATGATATACTGTTCTGGCTTAATCTCACTCATATTTAATACATTAACACAGACAACATTCAATCATACACATTTATGTTGCATAAGTGATGTTTTGGAACTCGGGAGTGGAGTTCTTACTCGACCCCCGATTTTCGGGATGTTACAGCATTACACATCGATATCCCGAGGATCAACCCGTAGAGGAGATTCATGAAGAAGTTAAAATGGGTGAAGGAGCAGCACGGCTGAAGGAGAGCCACTCGAACCATAGCAGGATCCACCTCCGACCGACCCTGTGTAAACCAAAAGATTCAAATTAATCAAGATCGGATCGGGATGACGTTGCGAGAAGTAACCCAGATGAAGGAAACGATGAATGAACGATTCACTATTCTGGAAAGATTAGTGGCTGGGGTGCAGCAAATGGTGCGACAACTGGTTGATTTGATGACCTGTCGGTGAGACGACACTGCATCGTCTTCATTAACCCCTCCACCATAGTATCGATAGCCTTCATTCCATCACACACACCAGATACTCATCTCTATGTACAGGCATGAATATCTTTTTGAATGCTCTACGTTCTTATGTGTGTATGTGGTGGCTAGCTAACATGAAAAGTCTAACAGTTTTTTTGTAGTTTAGAAATATCCTCTACATTAGTAAAATACTTGTATTTTTGTCAGCCCATGGTTGGGCTATATATTTGGTTGTGTTGGTTTGGGATGGATGATGTCATACTGCCAAGCTTGGGCAGTTTTCATTGTGGATTTTTTATGGCTGTTTGATAATTCATATATCTTTGCTGCCATGATTATCTACTCTCAATTCTTCCATGATCTCTATGAAACGCAGGTATAAACTGTGATTAGTTTCTCCTGCATATTCCTTAACGATTACAAATTGGATTGTGATTTCTGTATTTTAAAGCTATACTATTATTTTCTGTTAAAATCATAGCTCTCCTTTGACCTGGTATGCGTGAATGGTTTCCATTCGAATAGAGATGTCGTTATCTGTTATACCTTTGTCTCTTACTGATTATGCATTTTAGAGATGTATCTGGTATGCATTGAAATATCTAGATCTCTATTGATTCTCTCCTATCTTTATGCTACAACTTTAGTAACCTAATATTGCGATATTGCCCTTTGCTAATGATTGACAAAAAGGTGGAGAACAAATCTACCACAAAGAAAATTGTGTGTATCTATGTGTGAATGGTTGTACAGGTGTTAGGGGGAGCAGCTGCATGAAGACTATTTCACCTTGCAGTATCATTGTAAAATTGTGTAAAGAGTTATGTACACACAATTTAGGGTGTTAGTGTAGATGTAGTTCTAGGATTTCAAGTGTTTTGTCATGTAATTGACAAAGGGGGAGATTGAAAGTACCTTGGTTTGTTAATTAGTGTGATTGTTGAGTCAACAAGATAAGTAAGCCCCATAGGAATATCATTCAAGCATCTACATCAATAGGATGTGCACCCAAACTCGTCAAAGGTAAACTTATATAGCCTCACATCCCCTGACCCAAAACACTAGGCATAAAAAACCCTTAAAATGGATAGAACAAACTAGCATTTAAGGTGTGAAAAATGCTTTGCAAAATCAGGAAAATCTCTAAGTTTTCAGCCTTTGTCGATTTATCGATAAGTGGTTCGATGGAATCTGACTCTGTTATCGATGTCCTCGATACTCACTCAATGTTATCGAAATGAGGACTTCAGATGTCCAGCAACCACTATGAATCGTGGACTGAATTATCGATGAATCGATGGCAGGTTCAATATCATCGACTTTTGAATCTCGAGTTCATCGAGATGCCTCAATAAAATCAACATTTGGTCAGTTTGTGTCCAATATGCGGTTAAAGAAAATCATGTGGTTTTAGATATCTCGAAGAGATCCTCGATATCCTCGAAATTCAAACCTCGATGATATCAACGAATCTTCAATGATATTGGATTGAGACATAAATCTTGAAAGTGCACCTACTAGTGCCCTAGTTTGTCAATTACGATGTAAGTTGAGTCAGTCGGACAACAGCGCCTGACAAGAAGATCAACTCAAGTGTCTTCCTCAACTGGATGTGTACAAGCTCGCCATAGGTAAATCATAGCCTCACATCCCATGTCCCAAAACACTAGGTGATTAAAACCCTTAAAAATAAGTAGAACATCTTAGGATTTTTGTGTAAGAAAACTTTTTACCAAATAGGAAAATCTTCAAGTTTTTCTTACACTGTCGATTATATCGATTCATCTTTCGATATGATCGACCTGCTCCGTCGATGTCCTCGACATCTCAATCGATACAATCGAGTGAGGACAAAAAGCGTCCAATAATCAAACATTCATCTGGATGATTTATCGATATATCACGGATCAGTCTATATCATCGATATTCGAATATCGATCCTATCGAAAGTGGATCGATAATATCAACAGGCAGTTTTTCAGTGCCCCTATTTTTCTAAAGAAAACTACTATAAGCTTCGATATATCGATGACTGTCCGATTCAATCTGAACTCAAATATTGATCATATTGGAAGTCAGTCGATCACATTGATGGTGGGCGCATGTTTCCTCTAGCATGATTTTTAGGATGTTTTTAAATGTTAATTGGGGTGTCAGTCGAGAAATCGATATTCATATGTCGATCTTATTGAGACCTGATCGATTAGATCGAGATTGAGCACAAACCGTCCAGAAAGCTTATAGGTAAATCTATACGATTTATCGATCCCATCGACACGGTCTCCGATATCATCGATATACAAATTCTGATGATATCGACTGTTTCCTGATCATATCTTTAGAACCTGAAAATCTTAAAGGCTTGTCTCTCTTGTTTTCACCTGTCGATAGATCAATTCATCTATCGATGGAATCGGAGTTCAAAATTCAATAACATCGATGTGTGTCTCGATCCCATCGACCAGTTGGCAAAAGTTTCCAAAAGCGCAAATGACATTTGAGTTTGTATCATCGAGCAGATCATCGATACAATCGAGAGTATATGCTCGATCATATCGACTCTTGCTCGATGATATCGAACTCTGTCATAAATGTGACCATTTTATATCCGTTGGAACCTTTTGCCTATATATAGAGAAGCTTGCCTTTATTGCTGGTAGAGAAAGAAGAGAGTGCTTTTGAGTGTTTTAAACTTCATATCATTTGCCTTAAGCCCTTTCTCTCAGGAAGTTCATCCTCCAATCCACCCTCATCATTGATATTCAATAGAGTGGATTGGGGAATGAACTTTCACATTCAAGGATCCTTCAGCTACTACCTTAATGGCAAATCATTAAGCTGGGATGCCTTGAATGCATAGATGATCGGAACCACTCTATCTTCCTAATAGAAAAATCCTTAAAGAGTGGAATTCCATTATAACCTTGACCCGACCTAAAGCCTAGTATAGGTATATCTTTTGAGTTGCTGATTAAGGGAGCTGAAGACTCTTCATCAACAAGAAGGAGATCTTCAACATTGCGCTGAATAGGACTCATCAACTTATTTGTAAGTATCTAGAGTCTAGAGGACACTTGTGATCATTCTTGTTTAGGATTGGGTCTTAAGTGTTGATCACCCTTTGAAGTCCTCAAAGGAGGCCTCCGACGGGAGTGTACGTGCGGGGTGCATTGTGTGGACCCTTGCTCTATGGAGAACATAAACATCTGAGTGCGTTGTGTGGACCCTTGCTCTGTGTGGGCATAACCATCTGGTTAGGAGTACGTCAGCAAAACTCCAGGGTTAGAGGTAAACTGAGTAGAAACCTCCGTGTAAAGGTTGAAGGTGAACCTGATTTAAAACCTTAGGTTTGAGGTGAACCATGGGAAACCTCCTTAGTGAAATCTGGTCACTCAAGGGTTAAGTGTGGAAGCTGGTAGTGGAGTAGGCAAGTAGTCGTACCACTATAAAATGACTACGTTTAAGATTGGAATTGTCTTTCATTTATGTGATTTTCTTATATGCCTTTATAGCTGATCATCTGAAATCACATCTTATACACACACAGAGTCATATCCATCACAATCTGATCCATAAATTATTTATCTTTTAAATAGTTCGTGATTGGATCCTCTGATAGGCTTAGAAGCCAGTGGAGTTAATTTTGAGTAATCCTAATCTATACTCTGTGATAGGATTAGTGTGATAAGAATTTTTAATAAATCATAAAAACTTTAAAAAGTCGTATTCACCCCCCCCTCTAGGACATATTGGCATATTCCCACTTCAACTCAAGTGGTCTTCACCGCTATTTTAATTGGTATCAGAGCAGGTCTCTCTTTAAGGGCTTCGTCGCTTAGAGAGTGATCTTGACTGAAGTTGGAATCATGATCAAGAAAGTCCCAAAGGATGTGATAGATCAAAATAATTGCCTTGTAATCCATACTGCTCTTAAAGCTGGTAATAGTTCGAAGTGGTATCTTGATAGTGGATGTTCCAGACACATGACTAGTGATCGTACTCATTTTTATACATATTTGAACTTCGATGGTGGATCGGTCACATTTGGAGATGGTAGCTCAGCCAAAATCACTGGACAAGGAACAATAGCAGTACCAGGTCTTCCAAAAATTAAAGATGTTCTCAGTGTAGAAGGTCTGAAACACAATCTTCTCAGTATCTCTCAAATCTGTGACAAGGAACATCTGGTCACCTTCTCAAAAGATGTATGCAGAATTGTAGATCATACAGGAATATCTCTCATAAAAGGTTTACGCACTAGTGATAATTGTTATATCATTGAAAGTACTAACGAAAATGGGTTTCCCACAAAGTGTAATATGACTATAAAGGATGAATCTAAGTTATGACATCAAAGGTTGGGACATGTTCATCACCGGAATTTAGCTAAACTTAGCTCAAAAAATTTGGTTAGAGGTCTTCCCAAAATTAGAAAAGAAGAAAAAGTTGTATGTGTGGAATGTCTAAAAGGAAAATAGATAAAAGTAGGACATAAAAAGACAACCGCCATAGCAACAACAAAGCCCTTAGATCTGCTACATATGGATCTGGTAGGTCCTACTAAAGTGGAAAGTCATGGCAAGAAAAGATACTTTCTGGTGGTAGTAGATGACCATACTAGATTTACTTGGATTGCATTTCTTCGAGAAAAATCTGATGCTTTTGGAAAATTCGTAGTCTTGGCAAAATGAATTCAAAATGAGAAAGGATATGACATAAAACACATCAGAAGTGATCATGGTGGTGAATTTGAAAAATATTGCAATGATAAAGGAATTCATCATGAATTTTCAGCCCCAAAAATCCCATAGCAAAATAGAGTTGCTGAGAGAAAAAATTGAGTATTATAGGAAATGGGGTCAGTTATGCTAAATGGAAAGGATATGGCAAAGAGTTTTTGGGAAGAAGTTGTCAATATCGCCTGCTACATCATAAACAGAGTATATCTTAGAGCAGGTCTGAATAAAACTCCATATGAACTATGGTATGGGAAACTGCCAAATGTGAAATACTTTCGGGTCTTTGGTAGTAAATGCTACATTTTAAGGGACAGAGATCACCTAGGGAAGTTTGAATCTAAAAGTGATGAATGCATTTTCCTAGGGTACGCCATGAATAGTCATGCTTGTAGAGTATACAACTTGAGAACCCTTACTATTCAAGAATTCATGAATATGGTAATTGATGATCATCCTTAAGATGTGAATTCCCCTGTAAATGAGATAGAAGATGACGTAGATTCATGAATACCCAAAAAATCAGATGACAAATCTTCATTATTGAATGAACCTCAACAATCATCTGACATACCCGTTATTAAGAATCACCCTCGAGAGCAAATTATTGGAGACCCTAATGACGGTGTAAGAACTAGACGGCAGATAGACAATGTTTATAGTCATTTCTATTTTACCTCAAAGATTGAACCCAAGAATATTGTAGAAGTTCTTCAAGATGAATACTGGATAAATGCCATGAAAGAAGAACTTCAACAATTCCAGAGAAATGAGGTGTGGAAACTGGTTCCTAGACCAACTGATACTAATGTCATTGGAACAAAATGGGTCTTCAAAAATAAATCTAACGAATCAGGGAATGTAATTAGAAATAAAGAAAGTTGGTTTCTCAGGGATACTCACAGATTGAAGGAATTGATTTTGATGAAACATTTGCCCTTGTCGCACGTCTAGAGTCCATTAAAATTCTTATGTCCATTGAATGCTCACTAAAATTCAAATTATTTCAAATGGATGTTAAGAGTGTCATTCTTAATGGGGATCTTGCTGAAGAAGTATATGTGGAACAACCAAAAGGATTTTCAGATCCTAAGCATCCCCATCATGTTTATTGTTTGGACAAAGCTCTGTATGGTCTCAAACAAGCACCATGTGCTTGGTATGAACGATTAACGAAGTTTCTTTTAGACCATGAATTCTGCAGAGAAAGTGTAGACAAGACACTGTTCACCCACAAAATAAAGAACTCGTTGCTTATTGCGCAAATTTATGTGGATGACATAGTGTTTGGATCAACATGCGGAGATGAGGCATCCAAATTCGCCAATCTTATGAAATTAGAATTTCAAATGAGCATGGTTGGCAAATGGAATTTCTTCTTAGGATTATAGGTCAAGCAACTGGATGATGGAATTTTCATGAATCAAACCAAGTATGCAAAAGACTTAGCGAAAATATTTAGGCTTGAGTCTGGTCGCACTTATCACATGCCTATGAGTACTACTCTAAAACTTTCAAAAGATACTAACGACAAAAGTGTGGACCAACATCTCTATCGAAGCATGATCGGAAGTCTGCTATATCACACTGCCAGTCGTCCAGATATATCCTTTAGCATTGGTGTGTGTGCTCGTTATCAGGCGGATCCTAAGGAATCTCACCTAACAACGGTTAAAAGGATTATCAAGTATGTTGCAGGGACTACCGCCTTTGGACTATGGTATCCATATGAAACCTCCACCATTATTGTAAGATATTCAGATGCTGATTGGGCTGAAAATTTGGATGATCAAAAATCAACAAGTGGTGGATGCTTTTATATTGAAAATTGTTTGGTTTCCTGGCAAAGCAAGAAATAAAACTCAATCTCGTTATCCACTGCGGAGGCTGAATATATAGTCGTAGGTAGGTGTTGTGGTCAACTCCTTTGGATGAAACAGATGCTATTTGACTACAGGATTGCACAATCCACAATGAGTCTCTTCTGTGACAATACTAGTGCTATAAATATCTCGAAGAACCCAGTTCAGCACTCTCGGACCAAGCATATTGACATTCGTCATCATTTTATCCGAGAACTAGTCGAAGAAAAGATCATTGTGTTGGATTATATAACTACTAAGAAACAGCTTGCTAATATTCTTACAAAGCCTCTTGACACAAACAGGTTCTGTGACATCCAAAAGTTAATTGGCATTTGTTCGCATTAATAATATCTGAGGACCTATAGTACACACTGAAAATCTTAAAGTCTGAGATATTCATTGTCATGGTAATGATGAACAAATGTCAAAATTCTTATAGCCTCGATAATATCTGTGCAGTATCGATTTTATAATCGATTTCATCGAGATGGTACATCGATTCAATCGACAAACTGCATTTAATCAGATTGCTATTTTCCAACAACTGTCAGCGCAACTTTTGGTGAAAGTCATGACGATGCTATCGATAACTGATCAATATGATTAATAAGTCTGTTAAATATAAAAAATGGGGGGCCCACTTGAACTCATATCTTTTTCTTTTCTAAATACCTCTTCCAGTTCTTATCAGCATCTCACCTCTTCAAAACATGATCAAAGGGAAAGGTAAAGCTTACTTTCAATCTTTAGAGGAGAAAAGCATGCAATCAAATTCTAGTAGGTTTCAACCTACTCCACAGGAAGGTGGTCCATCTATCATCACTGAATGATTAGTGCTCAATAGTGCCATTGAGCCTTTTGGAGTTGACCTCCTTCTTAAAGTAATCGGTTGGTAAAATATTCTACATCTTAGAGGATCGTACCAATTGGGTGTGATCCATGAATTCTTCAAACATTGCCTTGTCATTTGTGAAGATCCCCCCAGCATTCGAATTGTTCTTACACATTACTCAAAGCTTATCACTCCAGTCACTTTGGCAAAATTCCTCAATCTGGAGGTCACTAGAATTTTGGTAACCAACTGAAAGCTCAATGAGATGGTTGGTATAGAGGACCGTCTGAACAATTGTGAAAGGCATCTCACTATCATTGGAGAGAAGCTCGATGTCCTCCAGGGAACTACTCAGCAAATGGTAGAGTTGCTCACGAATGATCTTCCTTGAAGACATTAAGCATCAATCTAGTTGTCCTTTGACTATCCAACGCATCTGCTGTTGTGTTATGTATTTTGTTTTGGACAAAACTCATTCGATTGTTGTCTGTGGCAGTATATATATATATATTTTTTTGGATAGATCCTCTGGATAATGAAATTTTTTGGTTGATATGGCTGAATTCAATTCTTATTTTACTGTCATTCCTGTTTCCTATACAATGACTATGCTGATTGCTTCATTTGTTTTTGAATAGATAGTTCTGGATAATGTATGCTTTCCATTGTTTTCATTTATATACATCTATCTGACTGTGATTCGCCCATCTGCACTTAAATTTTTCAGTCAATATCACTTGCTATATCTTTGTCAATGACTGACAAAAAGGGGGAGAAGAATTCCAAACACCCTTATGGAAAATTTGATATTTGTGCTCTTATATATTGCAGGTGTTAGGGGGAGCAGCCGCAACATGAAAAGGGGAGTTTTTGAAGTGAGGGTGAGAAATTTCTGGTTGTGTACATGGGTGCTTAGAATTTGTAAAATTGTGTTAATGCATATACACACAATTTAGGATGTATCTGTCTAGATATTTCCCTAGGGTGTTTTGGGTATTTTGTCACGTAATTAACAAAGGGGGAGAATGAAAGTGCACCTACTAGTGCCCTGGTTTGTTAATTACGGTGTAAGATGAGTCAGTCAGACAACAACGCCTAACAGGAAGATCAACTCAAGTGTCTTCCTCAACTGGATGTGTGGAAGCTCGCCATAGGTAAATCATAGCCTCACATTTCATGTCCCAAAACACTAGGTGATTAAAACCCTTAAAAATAAGTAGAACATCTTAGGGTTTTGTGTAAGAAAACTTTTTACCAAATAAGAAAATCTTCAAGTTTTTCTTACACTGTTGATTATATCGATTCATCTTTCGATATGATCGAACTGCTCTATCGATATCCTCGGCATCTCAATCGATACAATCGAGTGAGGACAAAAAGCGTCCAGCAATCAAACATTCATCTAGACGATTTATCGATATATTGACGAATCAGTCGATATCATTGATATTCGAATATCGATCCTATTGAAAGTGATCGATAATATCGACAGGCAGTTTTCTGATGCCCTTGTTTTTCTAAAGAAAACTACTATGAGCTTCGATATATCGATGGCTATCTGATTCGATCTGAACTCAAATATCGATCATATCGGAAGTTAGTCGATCACATCGATAGTGGGCACATGTTTCCTCCAGCATGATTTTCAAGATGTTTTTAAATGTTGATCGGGGTGCCAATTGAGAAATCGATATTCATGTGTCGATCTTATCGAGACCTGGTCGATTGGATCGAGATTGGACACAAACCGTCCAACAATCTTATAGGTAAATCTATACGATTTATCGATCCCATCAACACGGTCTCTAATATCATCGATATACAAATTCTGATGACATTGACTGTTTCCCGATCATATCTTTAGAACCTGAAAATCTTCAAGGCTTGTCTCTCTTGTTTTCACCTGTCGATAGATCGATTCATCTATCGATGGAATCGGAGTTTGAAATTCGATAACATCGATGTGTGTCTCAATACCATCGACCAGTTGGCAAAAGGTTTCTAAAAGCGCAAATGACATTTGAGTTTGTATCATCGAGCGGATCATCGATATAATCGAGAGTATACGCTCGATCATATCGACTCTTGCTTGATGATATCGAACTCTTTCATAAATGTAACCGTTTTATATCCGTTGGAACCTTTTGCCTATATATAGAAAAGCTTGCCTTTATTGCTGGTAGAGAAAGAAGAGAGTGCTTTTGAGTGTTTTAAGCTTCATATCATTTGCCTTAAGCCCTTTCTCTCAGGAAGTTCATCCTCCAATCCACCCTCATCATTGATATTCAATAGAGTGGATTGGGGAATGAACTTTTGCATTCTAGGATACTTCAGCTACTACCTTAATGGTAAATCATTAAGCTGGGATGCCTTGAATGCATAGATGATCGGAACCACTCTATCTTCCTAATAGGAAAATCCTTAGAGAGTGGAATTCCATCATAACCTTGACCCGACCTAAAGCCTAATATAGGTATATCTTTTGAGTTGCAGATTAAAGGAGCTGAAGACTCTTCATCAACAAGAAGGAGATCTTCAACATTGCACTGAATGAGACTCATCAACTTATTTGTAAGTATTCAGAGTCTAGAGGACACTTGTGATCATTCCTTTTTAGGATTGAGTCTTAAGTGTTGCTCACCCTTTGAAGTCCTCAAAGGAGGCCTCCGACGGGAGTGTATGTGCGGGGTGCGTTGTGTGGACCCTTGCTCTGTGGAGAGCATAAACATCCGGGTGCGTTGTGTGGACCCTTGCTCTATGTGGGCATAAACATCTGGTTAGGAGTGCGCCAGCAAAACTCCAGGGTTAGAAGTGAACCGAGTAGAAACCTTCGTGTAAAGGTTAAAGGTGAACCTGATTTAAAACCTTAGGTTTGAGGTGAACCATGGGAAACCTCCTTAGTGAAATTCGGTCACTCAAGGGTTGAGTGTGGAAGTCGGTAGTGGAGTAGACAAGTAATTGTACCAGTATAAAATGACTGTGTTTGAGATTGAAATTGTCTTTCATTTATGTGATTTCCTTATATGCCTTTATAGCTGATCATCTGAAATCACATCTTATACACATACACAATCATATCCATCACAATATTATCTATAAATTGTTTGTCTTTTAAATAATTTGTGATTGGATCCTCTACCAGGCTTGGAAGCTAGTAGAGTTAATTTTGAGTAATCCTAATCTGTACTCTGTTATAAGATTAGTGTGATAAGAATTTTTAATAATTCATAAAAACTTTAAAAAGTCCTATTCACCCCCCTCTAGGACATATTGGTATATTCCCACTTCAACTCAAGCGGTCTTCACCGCTATTTCAAATCTGTCCAGCAAGATTTTAAGTAAAATATTTCAAAATGTTCGAAGTATCAAGAATCACTCGAGGATATCGATATTCGAATATCGATCATATCGAAACTAGGTCGATGGAAACAAATTTGGACATAAAACTATCCATCAAGTTTATAGGAAAAATCCTTGAAAGATTGATGAATTGAAACTGGTATCGATATCATCGATATTCAAAACCAGATAATATCGAGGGATACTCGATCATATCGATGCTTATTCATTTCCAAAGGCAAGTTTGCTCTCAGGTTTCTCAAATATCGAGGAATCGAACCATGGATCAATGTTATCAAAGTTTGAAATTCGATGACAACAAAGCTGATGTTTTATTTTAAACCAATCTGATTTAAATAAATTTTAACTCACAAGTATACGAATCAGATGTAGATATGGTATATATTACGAGATCATTCCCATGAGGACTGGTTGTCACAATTTGAATGTTACGATTCTTCTCAACTAATCCAACAAAGAGTTTAGGTAATGATTAAGAAAACTAAACAAAAATTTATGAAAAGGTAACTAAGAGTAGTGAATCCAATCGATGAGAAGACTAGGACTTTCGAATCCACCCCTAATTATGCTAACCCTTGTTTTACCTGCTGATTCACCCTAATTCAGATTGATATCAAAATAAACAAAGCACACTCTATGTCTTTGGCCGGGCACACAGAATGTATAATCTCTTAAAGCATATGGATCACATCTTTCCATCCATGGTCAGGCATGGAGAGATGTAGATTCCTGTTTCTTCCTCTATAGGAAACCTGTTCATGGTCAGACACATGGTCAGACACAAGCACCTACTTAAGATTCCAAACAACATTCATATCTAGACTTTGGTTGAGCTCATAAAATGGAGAAGTATGAAAATTACAGTTAAGCACACTAGCGAAAGAAACAAATCAATCAGATTAAAATAAATTCAACATAAACAAGAGTCAATCAAATTAAGGGCTTCATCTCAGCCCTAGCTGAGAAGTTTAGCAATCCATAAAATTAGTTAAGAAAAAGGAAATATAAGATAAAAACATTAAAAACATCTCCCTTATCTCTCTTCTTCCTTCCTCTCTCTCTCTCTGTCTCTCTTCTCTTTCTTCTCCTTCTCCTCTCCTTGGCTCTCCCCAGGCTCTGGCTCTGGACTCCCAGCTGTCCAAAATCTTCTTTTATAGCTGTTGGAGGCAGTGGAGTGCTGAAAATCGAATTTGGAAAGCTGTCGCACACGCAGCGAAAGCCTTTTCGCAGCCAAGTTCGGTGCCTCAAAAATATCCACTTTCCTCGCTTAATTTCCAAAGAAACACTGTCTCTTATGACATTTTTGGGTCCTCTACATGATAGACGGTTCAGATCTGCCATATGATCAAAGATGGTGGGCCACAACCACCTGAAAAAGTCAATTTTCGCAGATGTGCGAAACCTTTCGTACTCTTTCACTGTCGTGATCCGTGGGCCCCACAGAGGTGTTACGGGAGAAATCCACCCCGTCCATTAGATTCAGGATGAAATTTCAGTAAAAAATGAGTGGTTTTGAACGTCCATTGACGTGTCCCAGAGAAAAAATCACTAAAAGATCAGATTTGAACATTGTAGGGCAACCCTTTTGTGGCATCTGTACCGCACACGTGTGTATACATGGGTACAAAAATTCAACATGGGTTTGAAGGGTTCAAGGCCCTCTACACGATGGGTGGATTGGATCGTCCGAAAGGGCCGTGATAGTGGCCCACTTCCGTCCACAAAACTGATGCCAACCATCCATTACGCTGGCTCTGGAAACAGAAGTTTCCACTTTAGAGAAGATACGGGTCAGCGCTTGCACTGACCGAACGGCTGGTCCGATGCATGACAGCATGCGTTGTACATTCTATGCACACGGTGTAGTGTGGGTTCTATGGTGATGTTTTTGCAAAATTTGATCTGACCATATGATTGGTCTCCCCATTTAAGGCGTTGAGACCAAATTTGAGGCAATTCCAGATATCAGGTGGACCTAGAATCAACGTTTTATGGGCTGATCTATCAGTTAGGACACTTACCAAGATATCTAATGGTTGAAATTTTACGTGTACGGTTAATTTATGGCCCCCATCACATGTATGAAGTTTTGAATCAATCGGATGGTGGGAACCTCGTGATCTTGCATTTTGGACCAATTTCGGGCCTTTTTAACATGAACGGCTCGATTTTCTTGGATCTCTGGAGTGTAAATCCTTCAATATTGGCCCTCTGGAGTTCGTCTTTTTGCTTTGGTTACTTCAGAGCGTCAAATCCATACTTTTAATATCCTTTTTCAATCAACGCTCCTGATTACATCTTGCATTAAAAACACATTTAAAATATGGCATTAGGCATTATCATATACATAAAATTTAGCAATACTCAGGGTCTGATATGCAATATTCGACCCTCATCACAACCCCCAACCAGCATTTTGCTAGTCCCGAGTAAAACATGCGAAAATAATTCCAGAAATAAAGGATAATTCCTGTAAACCCGAGTGACTTATGAACAAATAGTTGAGATGCAAAAATTATAGGATTATGAATGGTGAGTAGAATTTTCTCCTGGATTCAAACTGATGGTAAACTTCATAATCAAGTTCACAATATTAATCCATCAATTAGAACATTCTAAACATCGAGTTCCATGAGTGTATAGGATAATCTCGGCTCACAATCATTAAGAGATCCAATTGTCAATTTCATGATAGCATTAACAACAGATTTCATGACAACTGAAGCCAACACTTGCCTTACAGATTAACTTTTCATTCTATCGGCCTTTGATTCTTTTATAAACAGTATGCCAAGGAAGGGAATCAAATCCTCACCTATAGGGAGCAAACCTATGGTGAAAACTTGTCGCCTAACTTTTTCTAAATATCAACCATGGGGAATCGAATCTACACCTATAGGGAGCAAACCTATGGTGAAGATTATGTGACTTACCCTTTCAATTCAATTTTTTTTCCAGGCTGATTCCTTTCATGTTTAATGATTACCAAGTTAATCTTTAAATGTGTAAGCGAGATGTGATATGTGAAAGCATGACTCAATCAATGTTTACAACTTCTAATCATGGATTAATAACTTAAACTTAACTGTGAAATCTAACATATGGCTGAATCCAGAGTCATAAATTACCATATTCTATGTCTTATAATATTAAAATCACAACCATCCTTCAACAAGAAATTTAAAATTTTAAAAATTGCACAATTTTTTCTCAAGACCAGGAAAATACTGATTAGGTAACCTAATCTCCGACCCCCAACCTAAAATCTACATTGTCCTCAATGTAAAAGATGTAGGCATGCAATGCACATGGGACAACGAAAATAAATGAAAAGTGATGGAAAGATAGTACTTGAATGAAGGGATCAAGAGAGATTTTCTAAATATATCAATGTAAAAGCGAGTCAGCCCAAGAAAGAAATCAACAAAAGAAAAATAACAAAAATAAAATCATAAAAGAAAATCCTACCTATACCACTTTCGCAGGTGCTCTTGATTGCATTTAGCATATGCAATAAGCCTTTAAACTCCTAGGTTGCCCCTAGTGGACGAGTTGTA
Source organism: Magnolia kwangsiensis (assembly GCA_037074715.1). Lineage (NCBI taxonomy): Eukaryota > Viridiplantae > Streptophyta > Magnoliopsida > Magnoliales > Magnoliaceae > Magnolia > Magnolia kwangsiensis. Next base: position 102,519,223 of record CM073576.1, on the reverse strand, counting down.
GTCTCTTGAGGGTTTTCAGTAATGTTACCCACAAACATTGAACTAACTAACTAAGAAAAAGAAATAAAATGAAAGGCCGGGTTGCCTCCCAGGAGCGATAAGTTTTAATGTCTTCAGCTAGACAAGTAATGAAAGCAATCATGGACCATCGACCAGTATCTTGGTAAATTTCTCATAAGGTTTTTCAACAAGATCATCCAAAAGCCCATTTTGCAGTAGGCTTGGATGTCTTGGAGCATGTATATCCAAAGAAATTGAGGAACCTAGCATAAAGTTTTCTTTTTATCGTCTAAAGTGTCCAAAATATATATGATTCACCTGTGGCAGAAATTTTTTCAAAATGAGTACACCATGATGAATCAGAGACTACAAGTAAATAAAATTCAGAAAAATTTGTAGTAGGTGGTGTAGTCTCAACAAGTGCCGATGTTTCACTCTGTAGTTCAATTTTCAACTCATCCTCATTTAATGGTAAACATTTAGGATCTAGGGAAGGAGGTACTTCAAAATACAGGTTTTCTTGATTCATGACAGTTGTCGAGGTGTTATCCTGCAAGGCATTCACTATTTCTTGTAACAGGGGATCATTTGAATCTGCAAAATGCGCTAAGCAAGTCTCAAGAGTATCTTCAGAAGATTTAAGGAAAGAGTCAAGCACTAAACTCTCAATCATGTTCACTTCAAATATATCATCCAAGTCTGATGGTTGTTGTCCGGTATTAAAAACATTGAGTTTAAGCTTCATATACTGAAAGATAACTTCATAACTCCATTCCTGCAATCTATGATAGCATTGGATGTGGCTAAGAATGGATGTCCTAGGATAACCGAGATTTGACTAGTAAGATTCTGAACAGGCTAAGTATCTAGGACGATGAAATCGACTGGAAAATAAAACTTATCAACTTGGATTAACACATCCTTAATAACACCACGGGGCACCTTGACAGATCTATCAGCTAGTTGTAGTGTTATTTTAGTGGGTTTCAGCTCCCCTAGTCCTAGTTGCTCGTATACAGAATATGGTAACAAATTAACGCTCGCCCCTAAATCAAGAAATGCCTTCTCAATCTTATGATCTCCTATGACACAAGAAATGGTGAGAGCTCCTGGATCCCTAAATTTAGGAGGGGTGTTGTTTTGAATCATGGAACTGAGTTGCTCCACAAGGAAAACCTTCTTATAAACATGCATCTTACGCTTCTGAGTGCATAAATCTTTAAGAAACTTAGTGTAAGCAGGGACTTTCTTGATAACATCAAGCAATGAAATGTTAATTTACACTTGCTTAAACATCTCCAATATCTCATTAAAGTTGTTTCCTTTCTTAACTGGTGTCAGACGTTGAGGAAAAGGTTCTTTAGGCACATACGATGGCACAAGAGTGGTTTCTGAAGGGTCAAAGTGCTTTTAGACTTTGGATGCACTAGTATGTCTCTCCGCTTCATTTTGATCTTCTGATTTGAAATTTGATTCTCCCCTAGGCATCACTACTATGTTCTTAATCTGTTTACCAGACCTAAGGGTAATGATTGATTTAGCTTGCTCATGATATTGTTATTGATTTGAGTTAGAGCCAATCTCATACTGTCCCTTTGGATTTGCCACAGGTTGACTAGGAAGCTTGCCCTTCTCTCTCTCTCACTCAATGTGGCAGCAAGTTGACCTAACTGTACTTCCATCTTGGCAATAGATTGTGCATTTGCATGTAAGCTTTGTTGGTTAGCTAGGAAATTTTGTTGGGTGTCTTTTTAAAATTGAAGTGAATTCTGCATAAAAAGATTGAGTGTATCTTCAAGAGATGGTTTCCTAGATTGTGGAGGTACTTGTTGATACTGCGAAAACTACTGAGGTTGTTGACTGCCAACTTGTGGGTAAGGTTGCATAGGAAGATTTTCAGATGGTCCTCCTTGTTTTGGTCCTTTTGTCCAAGAAAAATTTGGATGTCTAGCCTACCCTGGGTTGTAGGTGTTTAAGTAAGGATCATTCCCAGGTCTCCGAAAGGTGTTCATAGTATGTACTTGTTCAGAAAGAAATTTTAGGAATGCTACGCTAGATGGACACGACTGCTTAGGATGGCCAGGACTAGAATATATGGTACATGACTCGATTTGAGTTGTTTGTGGAGGTCCATTATTCAACATCAGAGCATCAACTTTCTCTGTCAGGCTATCAATTATGGCATAAAGATCTGGCATGACTCCTGTCTCATATATACCACCTTTCTTCAGTAGTTGGGGACTTCTTTCACCTCTATTTGAGTAGTACCATTGCTGAGAATTTTCACACAAGGTTTCAAAGAAATTTCACGCTTCGACATCACTTTTCGTCATAAATGACCCTCCACTGGTGGCATTAACCATGCGACGGTTTTGGGGTGTCAAACCATCATAGAAGTATTGAACTTGTTGCCATTTCTCAAAACCATGGTGTGGACATTTAAGGAGCAAGTCCTTCCATCTTTCCCAACATTCATGAAAGTGCTCTCCCTCTTTTTGCGTGAAATTAGTGATTTCTCTATGGAGAGCATTCATTTTGTGAATAGGGAAGAACTTATTTAAGAATTTCTTAGACAGTTGGTCCCATGTAGTGATTGTCCCAACTCCTAGAGAATTCAACCATGCTTTTGCCTTATCCTTCAAAGAAAAAGGAAAAAGACGCAAACAGATCGAATCTTCTGAAAAGTTTTGAAACCTAAATGTCGAGCAAATGTCTAGAAATTCTTTTACGTGATGATATGGATCCTCTGTCTAAACCATAGAAAGAGGGTAACAACTGTATGACCCCGGGTTTAAGTTTAAAGTGTGCTGCCGTGGTGGCTGGCAACACTATGCATGAAGGCGCATTAAATTGGACAGGAGCTGAATAATTTCTAAGCACTTTAATTACATTCTCGTCCTTCATTTTGAATAGGATGTTTTTAGATCTTTTACGAAAGGTTCTTTCTATTTTAGGATCAAAGGGTGCTAGTTCTATAAGTGCTATGATTTCATATCCCTTTGGTTGTCAAATTTGTGGTGCCAAAACCTATATCTATGTCTTGAATATTTTGTGTTTCATGTTTGAGACTATTCATTGCTTCAAGACATCACATTTTAAGACAAGAACTTAAATGAAGAAAGTTTCAAGTCATGGATGAAGAATTCAAGAATAGAAGTCTTCAAGTATGCATGTTCAAGATACAATCAAGTTCAAGTATAGTAGAAACCTTTGTCAAGTCAAGATAGGATCAAGCTCGAGAAGGCCTACAACAAGATTCGTATATTCTCAAGCTTCTCTTAAGGGTCATCTGAGTGTACAGACTATCAATGTCTATATCACTTTTAAGGTTTGTTTGACCTTAGAATGACCTTAGGATGGGCTTTACTGTAGGTCATTCTGGATACATAATTTGTATATTTTAATATGCTTGTTCGGGCTGTTCTAAGACCAGTCCTAGAGACTTCAAGACTAGCCCTAGGTCTGCTACGACTAGTCTTAAGTTTTTCAGGACCAGTCCTAGGTTGTTGAAGATTTTATAATCTTTCTAGTTGTCTTACGACCAGTCCTGGACATCCTACGACCAGTCCTGTGAGCTGTATGACTCGTCCTTCGACTAGTCTTAGCCCTACGACTAAAACTCCAACAACTAAACTGGTGGTCGTACGACCGGTCGTAGGTGACCCATGACCAGTTATAGGTGGCCCACGACCAGTCATAGACTACCTAGGACCGGTCGTGGAACAGCAAATCCTTATCCCACTGAAATCTTTGAAAATATTTGAAGCTACGACCAGTCTTAGGATCCTAAGACCAGTCGTAGATGGGATATTTTAGGCTATAAATAGAGCACGAACTTCAGAGTTTTTACAATTCAATTCAATTTAATTCAAGAAATCTTTAGGCTATACTCTGAGATAACTTTGTGTTTGTTTTAAGCTACTTTGTGCTCATTTAATATTCCTTTTGCTAGCTTGTTTATTATTTGATTTTGATCTACATTCCAATCTTATTTGAAAAGAGGAATTTCTGATATTCCTTCTTCTTAGATTCAAAATCAAATAGAACTAGCCCTTTTGATTTAAAATCAATTAGACTTAGAACCATTCTTAAAGTGAGTATTGGACTTTGAATGTTGAATTGAACTTCTACTCCGATTGGTTCTACCGGGCTACTTCAAAAGGAGATTCAGGTATTTTACATTTGTGTAATTTACTTTCTTTGGTTTTGTTTGAGATTTGCTAGAAAAATCTCATTGTATTGGTTATCTGAGGAGAGCCAGAAAACTCATATTGTGTGGGTTTTTGGATTGTGTAAGTCCGAGATCAAAGACACAATTATAAAGGTTTTAGGTGAACCTGTGAAACCTATATTGATAGTGCATGTTAATATCCCCTATGTGAGGATATTAAGAGTGGAGTAGCATTCTGTGTGGCTGTTGGATAACAGTTGGTGTACACACAGGCGAACCACTATATATCGTTGTGTTGTGGATGTGCTTTATTCTTTTATTTCTTTATTCATTCAATTTTGTGGATTGTATTCGTGGATGAATGTTGTAATCTTTTTATTCCAAGCAAGTGTGGGGAATGTCGTAATAACTTAGGATTTATTTCTGCAAGTTATTTTGGTTGCCTTGTTTTTTATTCCTCATTGGTTTGTGATACAAAGGTCGTTCTAGAAATAAGGTTGTCCTACCTTAAACCTTTGATTTTTGGTGTAAGGTTGTCCTTAGAACTGATATAATATCATTCTCTTTAATTTAGGCTATTAAGATTACTTTCAATTCAGCATTGTGATTTATTTCTTTTATTATTCCGCTGTTTTAGTTTTATTTGACATTGCCCTATTCACCCCCCCTCTAGGGCATATAGTTAGGCCCCTTTCAAGTTGTATCAGAGCCTAATAGCTTGTGCTTATTGTTTATTTATTGGATTTATTTCCTGAGCTAACGATCTAAACTATATTAAGATGTCAAATTTTGATAGCTTATCAGTCACTAGGCCACCACCCTTTAATGGCACAAACTATGCCTATTGGAAAGCCAGGATGAGGATCTTCCTCAAATCCTTGGATGAAAGTGTGTGGCTGGCCACAGTGAATGAATGGAACCCTCCTATCACCGCAGTAACTAATGTCGATGGTTCAAAATCAATGAAAGTAACGGCTTACTCTCTTTGGACCACACTTCAGAAAAGTGAGAGTAGTGCCAATGCAAAAGCACTAAATGCAATTACTTGTGCATTTTCACCAGATGAATTTAAAAGAATCATCTCTTGTGAAAATGCAAAACATGGATGGGATGTATTAGAAATGACACACGAGGGTACATCTATTCTCAAGAAATCTAAAGTCCAACTCCTCACAACTAAATTTGAAGAAATTTATATGGAGGAGAATGAGATGTTTATGGACTTCTACACTAGATTGAATGACATTGTGAACTTTATGTGGGGTCTTGGTGATAGAATTCCAGAAAGTAAAGTGTGCACAAAGATACTACGCTCACTTCCTGAACGGTTCAATTCTAAAGTAACCGCGATTTAGGAACTTCGTGATACGGATACCATGAGGGTTGAGGAACTAGGTGGTTCACTTCAAACCTGCGAGTTATCCTTTAAAGCTCCTAAAGGAAAATCTATTGCTCTCAAATCATCTAAAAATGTTTCACAAGAGAGCACTTCCGATTTAGAAAATTCTGAAGATGATATGGCGCTTTTAGTAAGAAAGTTTTACAAAATTTTCAAAAGCAAGAAACAAGTTGATTTTTAAAAATCAAATGATAAGAGACGATCTAAACCTAGAACTCGAAAATCTTTGAAATATATTCAATGTTACAACTATCAAGAGTATGGGCACTTAGTTAACAAATGTCCTAAAAAGGATAAATCAAAAAGGAAAAGCATGATGACTACTTGGGATGAATCGTCTGATTCTGAATCCTCTTCTAAATCAGAAGATTCTGAAACCGAGTCGGGCAATGATGTTAAAGCCCTTATGACTCTAGCCAAGACCACTTTTTAAGATATTGATGATTTATCTAGTGAAGAAAATCTAAATAGTGATTGCGATAATGAAGATGATCTTCAGGATGCTTATAATGCCCTTTATAAGGAGAGTTGTAAAATTTCCGTCAAGCTTAAATTACAAAAAGAAAAATTTTCTAAGCTTAAGGAAGATTATGAGTCTCTCGTTTTAGAAAAGTATCATATGTCTAATTCTTTTGAAAAGACCAAATGTGATTTAGATTTCAAAACCTCCAAAATTGAAGATTTGAGATCCGAAAATGAGAGACGCAAAAATGAGGTAGCTTCTCTTGTGAGTTTGAAAGACACATGGAGATATGCCCAAGGTGATCCTAAATTGAAAAAATTATTATCCGGATCAAGAAAATATGACGATCGATCCCTGTAACACCCCAAATTTTGGCCAACCTGGGATTAGACGTCCTTAGGCAATGGGTCAACTAAAACACATGAAAAATCGCTCAGAACCCAATTCCATAGCCAAAGAAACCACTTAGGATTAATTCCTTTAGAAACTAAGTATAAGTTAGCTAGCGCAACGCTAGAGTAGCTGGGAAATAGTCCCTGATCACTTTAAATACATTCTACAAGACCCAAATCGAGTAGAACCAATGAAGCTATAATACTCTAAAACCTCGGATCAAACTCTAAGCAGGTTTGTTCGCTGGACCACTTTGAAATTTTATATTGGATCTAGACCACGCGTCAAAAGTCCGATAGCTCCTATTAGACCGTTAGAACCGCCTTGCTGGACTTGACAATCATTTCGAAAATCAAGTCCAACCGATAATCACAGGCTATTTCATTGAGCCCGGACTGAAGAGAGTGCGAATAGGGACAGATTTGGAATTTAAAATTTAAATCTGGCACACGACTTGACGTGTCAGTATTAAGCATTCTGACCGTCAGAATTCAGTCAAATTACACCCTTGGATCAGGAGAAATTTCTATTTCATATCATGAGACTTGCAGCCCTGATCTACGTGCGGTGATCGCTGAACTGAAACTGGACCGCCACGTACGATCTGCAAACCCTGCCAGACTGAAAACTTGATGCGTGCTAGATCCTGTATGCTTGAGCTTAAGTCCGATCGCGTTCGGCCAGGGGACCACCAGAAATCATCTTTTGGACCGAAACGGCCCCGATTTAGTTATGCACTAAGTGAACCTTGTTCCAGAGCCTATTTTGGACATTTTTGGGCTTATAAAAGGGGTTGAAACCCTCACTCCTCTCTCCCATCCGAATTTGCAAAAAGCCCTAGATTGAGAGAGAGAAAAGGTGAGAGTTTGTGAGAGAAGGTGGGAGAGAATTCCCTGCTGCTTGTGCCACGTGCTGCAAGTGGTTAAGCCACGCGCTCTAATCACTTTGCCGGTGATTTCTTCACATTTTCAGGTAAGAAAATACCCTAGAAGTTGCTGATTTGAGATTCCTTTCGTTCCATAGCTTGTTAGTTGATAAATCTTGTAAAACAGGTTCTCTATTCGCCGTAGATGAAGCGTATACGCTCCGTTCGAATTCACACACCTATAAGAGATAAGGTGCAGATTTTAGATGCTTTGATTGACTGTTTCCAAAGCTTTCAATGTCGTTTAATAGTAGATTATCGACGGCATCGCCGTTTGACATGTACAACATGCTGTCCGTTTCCTGTTTCGTAAACCGACGGAGAATATGAGATTTAGGGCATTTTAGTCATTTGTAAGAAGTACTATTTTCATGCATATTTTGCTGATGTGATTGACATGGTTTATTGTCACATTAAAATGTTAGGAATACGTGCATAATTAGTTTGGCGAGGATATTCGCCTAAATGCGCACTTCGGGTCGACATACTATATGTAGACTTAAGTGTGTAGTGTAAGTGTTTGTATAAATGCTTGTATTAGTATGTATTGGATTAAATGGTGTTATGAATTAGTTTGAGATTGATCTCTCAATTAATATGCTGGTGTAAATGGTTTCCTACATGTTAGCCATATGCATGATTTCATTATATGAATGAAATGCATGTGCTTGATGATTCACTTAAGTTGTATGTTATGACATGTGCTTGATGATTTCATTATGATTTAGTTTGAGATTGAATTCTCAATTAATTTGCTGATGGAAATGATTTCCTATATGTTGGCGATATGCATAATTTCATTATATATATGAAAGGCATGTATCAGGTGATTTGCTTAAGTTGTATGTTACAACATGTGTTAACATGCTCATATGGTTGTATTTCATTTCCAATACTTTCACATGCTTTGCTGATGTGATTCCGCATGTTTGGAACTATACTTAGTCCAGCCAGTCGGTAACCGAGCGAATTCGTGGTTGGCTAATCTTGGCCACGAACGATGCGTCGATGAACGCGAGTCGTGTTTTGGAGTTGGCGGCAGTGGTTAGGCCACACGAAGTGTTTTACGCACTTCATGTCGTTTGACTTGAGATGCGATCGCGCTAGTCGAGCCCGTCAAGTAACCCGACTGGCCGATGTATGTTCACCCCGCATGAGTCATAACTGCTTGAACCTAAGGTACTGAATTTACCATTGTAAACTCTGTTAACCATGGTACCTTGATCCACAAAGACTCATGAGCCGGGCATGGTGGTATGGGACACCGTGGTCGCGCTGTCGGCCTACGCTGGGGCCACAAACCTCCCCATAGTGACCGGTAAGCACCTAGTCTCGTGAGCAGATTATGGTGGTATGGGACACTATATTCTAGCTGTCGGCCTACACTGATCAGGCGACGAGTCCTTTGTAGTGACCGCGAGCGTATTCTGAGTTTACGGGAGGCGACGACCCTTCAGTAGCAGTAGAGTACAGTAGGCCTGTATTGATAAGGTGATGGGAGAGCGGAGCAACGAATGCGTGCAACAGCCCTGACAGCCCTTGCAACGACCTACAAAATATACATCGTATAAGATTACTAGGAGTGACGACCCTAGACAGGATCTGTGTTGGGATTGATATAAGGGAAGTACCTTAGTTTCCCAATCCTGCTGTTTGAATGGACTAATAACAACTCGAAAATCATATCACCACAACATTGCATGTGCCTGGAAGATGTGGAGCACTTGAGGGATGATTGCATGCCGCGGTCGTAAGATGGTGCCGTATGAGGGAGATCGTCGGTGAGGGCATACATCACGTCATGTCATATTGCATTAACAACAGTATTAGGATTGTTTGATTTACTGTTTTACTATTATCGCATGATTGATTTGATAACATGCTAATCTTTGCTCTCTTATCCCACTGAGTTGATCACTCAGTCCCACGTTACGGGATGGTGTTTCCGGACACCCACCAGTCCCTTTTTTGTGATTGCAGATGATGGCGCTGCTCGAGATGCGGAGCTGGACCTGATGATGATGAGGAGGATTCCTCCTTCATGTGTGTTCTGTTTGACGGTATTATAGGGAGGTTTATTAAATACCTTGACACTTGTCATTTTATATTTTTAGCGCACTCATGTATATTCGTTTTGTTTATTTTTGGAGTATACATGTATGTATATAACCTGGTAACATATTCACACTCTGGAGACATACAACAGTTTATATATGCTATACCTACTATCACAGTCTTCTGCTTGTTAATTTAACTATCTCTGTAGTATGATATGCTATTCTAGCTTAATCTCACTCATGTTTAATACATTATCACAGACAACATTCAATCATACATATCTATGTTGCATAAATAATATTTTGGAACTCGGGAGTTGGGTTTTTGCTCGACCCCCCGATTTTTGGGATGTTACAGATGGTATCAGAGCTTGATTTGGATTAAACCGGGCCTGGGTTATGGTCACGCGACATACGCTGTCGCTTCCTTTGACTTAGGAGGGTGCGAGAAGGGTCTAGAAACACTTCTAGGATCGCAGATTCGCCAATAGGCGAAGACTATTCATATCGATCGCGCGATCGAGTTCGTAACGCATTTAGGGTCGCGTGAAGCGACCTGAGTAGCTCCTAGGTTGTAGGTAGGTGGGTTGAGATGTTCTTTGGACAATTCTAAACCCGTAAATGTAAATCCTTGGGCTTTGGGACAACCACAACCCTTGTATTCAATCGTCAGGGCTTAAAAACCCCGTTTCACCTAAAATCATCAAAATTCTTCCTCTCACCATTCCAATCTTTAATTCTTTCTTATCCTTTTCATGTTAGGCATCAATAATAATGTGAAAATGACATAAAATCATACTTCGACAAAATTTTACAGTGAATAGTAAAATTTCATGAAAAATGGCCATATGGACATTCTAAGTTTGCTTTCTTTAGTAACTAATTAGCTAGATAGATGTACTAGCTCCTTCTACCCCAAAATCATATGTTGCATGATAGAAAATTGTATTCGAGTTTACAGATTGGCCCCGAAAAGCCCCAAATGCATGTTTGGGCCTATATAGGGCAATCGACAATGAACCAAGGTGGGGCCCATAGTTATTTGGGGTCCCTGGAACATGGGGGACCAGACCCATGTGGTCCCACCAATCAGATCATCGGCCGGTTGGCGATGCCATCGCCATCCACTGTGGCCCACTTGATGAAAAATCTGGGATCTGGGGGTATTTTGGGTAGTACACCCCCTCCATATAGTGCTCGACCAAAGAAAACCCCAAAAAGAGGCACTTCCTTCACAAACAGCCCCCATTCCAAGCTCCATTTTCATTTTTGCTGCCTATTCCAAAAATTGTGATCCCAAATTACTCCCAAACCCATGTATGGCTAAAAATGACCACACTCCATCACTCCATAGTGATTTGCAGCCCTCCCTCTTGCAAATCTTGTCGTTTGGAGCTCTTACAACCCCCAAAATGAGCTGAAATCGTGAGGAGCTCCATTCCCCTTTTTCCTTCTCTTTTCTTTTTGAAAATTCAACCTTTGGGAGCTTGAAGCATCCCTCTACAACGCCTAGATTTCATTCTGTCCATTTGGGTGACCATTTCTCCGCATTTCCTCCGCTTTCCATGACTATTGTTAAGGCTGTTTAACTCTTTTCCTCCCTTTCCATCATCCTCTCTCTCAAGTCCCTTTTATTTGATCCTCAGACTCATGGAAACCTGCTTACCCATCCCATTTCTCCACGTTCTTCGCTTGTTTGATTGCTGTTTTGAAATTTCTGTGTTTTGTTGTTGTTAGGTAGAAAATGTGTTTGTATTGTGGTTTGGGCTTAATATAGCCGAAATTTGTTGAATGGAATGAATGTTGTTTCGTTCGCTGTAAGGTATTATCCCTAGATTGGGTGTGTCCTGTGGTTTCCACTGCCCTATTGAAAATCCTGGGATTAAGCCTACAAATTAATATTTATCCCAACCCACCCTCCTACCAAGCATGCCACTTCCAATCCCGACATGGGACTAGGAATACCATTCCATTTAATACAACTTAACGCTATTGGCCACATAGGCCCTTGGCATTTTGGACTTAGTGTTAGCACTCCTATATTTGAAGGATCTGACGATATAGGAAATCCAATTCTATTTAGATAATCTTGACCCTAAGCAATAGAGCAATCCCCTGTATTAGAAATGGTATAGGAAAGCCATTTACTGTATAATCTTAGGCTTTGGATTATGGCTACTGAGATACCGACTAGGCTACTAGTTACCTTAAGTAGTGTAAAGCCTGTATATGCTAAGGAACAGTAGGTTCGATTTGGTTGGAATGGGATTCCCTTCCTTGGATAGATTCTCATAATATCCATAGACTCCGTTAGTACTCTCAGGAAGCTTATGTAACTTAGAACCATTTACTCTTAGGGAAGACTTATAAATCCCTTAGGTCAAACTTGGAATAAACCAACACACCCCTTAGAATTGCCTTCCCCAAGGGCTCATTGCATTCGGGAATGCGGAATAAAGGAACTATATGTAAGCGATGTATTCGCGGTTTGAATTGACTTCTCAATCCTGGTAGTTGCCAATAAATCCAATGCTCTGATCAAGCAGAAGATCGGCATCGTCTAGGATTAAGAACTGATACAGTAAATTTCTGTTCTAGGCAGAAAGTCTATGTATCTGGCTCAGACCCACTACACAACTTTCCTTCCGCATTGGCTCGACCACATATAACCAAAAGTTATTGCTTTGTCTTTGGGAAATGGCGAGGACTTAAAGCCAGTAGAGAATTAGACATCCTGCCACCAACTCATACCTGCCCCTGAACTCAACCACAATAGAGATTAGGCTCATCTCTATCGCCATAGATACCAATGCCATAGAACACATCCTTAGCAAAGGAAAACCACTGTAATGAGAGGTTGTTTCCTAATTCATGTCAAGGATAGGTCTTAAGTTGCATCTCGTTCTAATGTATGGAGCGATGCATAGATTCTCGAACTTTAAGTAGAATCAAGTTTTAAGGGGGGTAGAACGTATTAAGTCCAATCCAGTTAGGTTAGTCAACGTTACCGTTCGATCAGAGTGGCTCAGCGGAAGCATGGTAAGCCTCTTCCCCACTGGCCCAGGATCGAAACAGCTGAGTTAGGCTTTACGTAAGGTTAGGTTGTTAACTAGGATTTGAACCTTCCTTAGAAAAAGTACTCCTTGCCCTTCACCAATTTTGGAGACAAAATTGTGTTTTAAGGGGGGTAGATTGTAACACCCCGAATTTTGGCCAACCTGGGATTAGACGTCCTTAGGCAATGGGTCAACTAAAACACCTGAAAAATCACTCAGAACCCAATTCCATAGCCAAAGAAACCACTTAGGATTAATTCCTTTAGAAACTAAGTATAATTTAGCTAGCGCAACGCTAGAGTAGCTGGAAAATAGTCCCTGATCACTTTAAATACGTTCTACAAGACCCAAATCGAGTAGAACCAATGAAGCTATAATACTCTAAAACCTTGGGTCAAACTTTAAGCAGGTTTGTTCTCTGAACCACTTTAAAATTTTGTATTGGATCTAGACCGCGCGTCGAAAGTCCGATAGCTCCTATCTTAGACCGTTAGAACCGCCTTGCTGGACTTGACAATCATTTCAAAAATCAAGTCCAACCGATAATCACAAGCTATTTCATTGAGCCCGGACTGAAGAGAGTGCGAATAGGGACAGATTTGGAATTTAAAATTCAAATCTAGCACACGACTTGACGTGTCAGTATTAAGCGTTCTGACCGTCAGAATTAAGTCAAATTACACCCTCGGATCAGGAGAAATCTCTATTTCATATCATGAGACTTGCAGCCCTGATCTACGTGCGGTGACCGCTGAACTGAAACTGGACCGCCACGTGCGATCTGCAAACCCTGCCGGACTGAAAACTTGATGCGTGCTAGATCCTGTATGCTTGAGCTTAAGTCCGATCGCGTTCGGCTAGGGGACCACCAAAAATCATCTTTTGGACTGAAACGGCCCCGATTTGGTTATGCACTAAGTGAACCTTGTTCCTGAGCCTATTTTGGGCATTTTTGGGCTTATAAAAGGGGTTGAAACCCTCACTCCTCTCTCCCATCCGAATTTGCAAAAAGCCCTAGATTGAGAGAGAGAAAAGGTGAGAGTTTGTGAGAGAAGGTGGGAGAGAATTCCCTGCTGCTTGTGCCACGTGCTGCAAGTGGTTAAGCCACGCGCTCTAATCACTTTGCCGGTGATTTCTTCACATTTTCAGGTAAGAAAATACCCTAGAAGTTGCTGATTTGAGATTCCTTTCGTTCCATAGCTTGTTAGTTGATAAATCTTGTAAAACAGGTTCTCTATTCGCCGTAGATGAAGCGTATACGCTCCGTTCGAATTCACACACCTATAAGAGATAAGGTGCAGATTTTAGACGCTTTGATTGACTGTTTCCAAAGCTTTCAATGTCGTTTAATAGTAGATTATCGACGGCATCGCCGTTTGACATGTACAACATGCTGTCCGTTTCCTGTTTCGTAAACCGACGGAGAATATGAGATTTAGGGCATTTTAGTCATTTGTAAGAAGTACTATTTTCATGCATATTTTGCTGATGTGATTGACATGGTTTATTGTCGCACTAAAATGTTAGGAATACGTGCATAATTAGTTTGGCGAGGAGATTCGCCTAAATGCGCACTTCGGGTCGACATACTATATGTAGACTTAAGTGTGTAGTGTAAGTGTTTGTATAAATGCTTGTATTAGTATGTATTGGATTAAATGGTGTTATGAATTAGTTTGAGATTGATCTCTCAATTAATATGCTGGTGTAAATGGTTTCCTACATGTTAGCCATATGCATGATTTCATTATATGAATGAAATGCATGTGCTTGATGATTCACTTAAGTTGTATGTTATGACATGTGCTTGATGATTTCATTATGATTTAGTTTGAGATTGAATTCTCAATTAATTTGCTGATGGAAATGATTTCCTATATGTTGGCGATATGCATAATTTCATTATATATATGAAAGGCATGTATCAGGTGATTTGCTTAAGTTGTATGTTACAACATGTGTTAACATGCTCATATGGTTGTATTTCATTTCCAATACTTTCACATGCTTTGCTGATGTGATTCCGCATGTTTGGAACTATACTTAGTCCAGCCAGTCGGTAACCGAGCGAATTCGTGGTTGGCTAATCTTGGCCACGAACGATGCGTCGATGAACGCGAGTCGTGTTTTGGAGTTGGCGGCAGTGGTTAGGCCACACGAAGTGTTTTACGCACTTCATGTCGTTTGACTTGAGATGCGATCGCGCTAGTCGAGCCCGTCAAGTAACCCGACTGGCCGATGTATGTTCACCCCGCATGAGTCATAACTGCTTGAACCTAAGGTACTGAACTTACCATTGTAAACTCTGTTAACCATGGTACCTTGATCCACAAAGACTCATGAGCCGGGCATGGTGGTATGGGACACCGTGGTCGCGCTGTCGGCCTACGCTGGGGCCACAAACCTCCCCATAGTGACCGATAAGCACCTAGTCTCGTGAGCAGATTATGGTGGTATGGGACACTATATTCTAGCTGTCGGCCTACACTGATCAGGCGACGAGTCCTTTGTAGTGACCGCGAGCGTATTCTGAGTTTACGGGAGGCGACGACCCTTCAGTAGCAGTAGAGTACAGTAGGCCTGTATTGATAAAGTGATGGGAGAGCGGAGCAACGAATGCGTGCAACAGCCCTGGCAGCCCTTGCAACGAGCTACAAAATATACATCGTATAAGATTACTAGGAGTGACGACCCTAGACAGGATCTGTGTTGGGATTGATATAAGGGAAGTACCTTAGTTTCCCAATCCTGCTGTTTGAATGGACTAATAACAACTCGGAAATCATATCACCACAACATTGCATGTGCCTGGAAGATGTGGAGCACTTGAGGGATGATTACATGCCGCGGTCGTAAGATGGTGCCGTATGAGGGAGATCGTCGGTGAGGGCATACATCACGTCATGTCATATTGCATTAACAACAGTATTAGGATTGTTTGATTTACTGCTTTACTATTATCGCATGATTGATTTGATAACATGCTAATCTTTGCTCTCTTATCCCACTGAGTTGATCACTCAGTCCCACGTTACGGGATGGTGTTTCCGGACACCCACCAGTCCCTTTTTTGTGATTGCAGATGATGGCGCTGCTCGAGATGCGGAGCTGGACCTGATGATGATGAGGAGGATTCCTCCTTCATGTGTGTTCTGATTGACGGGATTATAGGGAGGTTGATTAGATACCTTGACACTTGTCATTTTATATTTTTAGCGCACTCATGTATATTCGTTTTGTTTATTTTTGGAGTATACATGTATGTATATAACCTGATAACATATTCACACTCTGGAGACATACAACAGTTTATATATGCTATACCTACTATCACAGTCTTCCGCTTGTTAATTTAACTGTCTCTGTAGTATGATATGCTGTTCTAGCTTAATCTCACTCATGTTTAATACATTATCACAGACAACATTCAATCATACATATCTATGTTGCATAAATAACATTTTGGAACTCGGGAGTTGGGTTTTTGCTCGACCCCCCAATTTTCGGGATGTTACAATCCGGGTTGGGCTATGGTAAGAATACATTTCCTAAACAAAAGAACATTGCTCCTGAATTTGTAAAAGGAGAGTCTTCAATCTCAAAAGAAAAGAATACTTATCAAGGTTTTTCCAAAAATTCAAGGACTTTTTAAAAACCTACAGGTAGTCGTGTCAACTTTAATTTTCAAAACCGAAATCCATTGGCTGAAAAAATAATTGATCTTCTCAAGGAGCTATTAAAGTCTAACTTTATAGGTCTCTCCTATAACAACAGACAGAAAAAGACCATCTATACTCGTAAACCCAAAACAGTTCTGAAATGGGTTCTTAAAGTTGCCTGATTGGTTGCCCACACTACTTTCAAAGCTACAAGCCATTTAAAATGGTACCTAAATAGTAGTTGCTCCAGGCATATGACAGGTGACAAGGCTTTATTCACCGATCTAAAAGATATGACTGACGGGTCAGTCACATTTGGTGATGGAAGTAATTACAAGATTATTGGCCAGGGTACGGTTCAGCTTTATAACCTTCGTTTATTTAAGAATGTTTTATATGTTGAGGGCTTGAAACACAACCTACTAAGCATTTCTCAGATATGCGATAACAATCATAGTGTAAAGTTTTCTAATCAAGGTTGTGAGATACTTAATAAAAAGGGTTCTGTTATAATAACTAGTCATAGAACTTCTGAAAACTGCTACATCGTTAGTGATGCAAGCTCATCTACTCAATCATGTTACATGGTCCATACCGATGAGACTGAATTATGGCATAAACGCCTTGGACATGTACACTACCGAAACTTATTTAGATTGAGAAAAAGAGAAATAATTAGAGGTCTAAATTGCAAAGAGTAGACAAAATATGTGGTGAATGCCAGTTGGAAAAACAGACTAGGAGCTCTCATAAGAAAGTGAACTCCAATAACACATCTAGACCACTTGAGCTTCTCCATATGGATTTTATTGGACCAACCAGATCGGAGAGTCGAGGAGGCAAAAAATACATCTTGGTTATTGTAGATGACTATACCAGATTCACTTGGGTATCTTTCTTAAAAGACAAAACTGAAACCCTAGATGAAGTGAAAAAGTGTAACATCCCAAAAATTGGAGGTCGAGCATAAACTCCACTCTCGAGTTCCGGAACATCACTTGTGCAACATTTTCAATGATGGATGAATGTTGTTCATATTAGTGTAGAAAATATGAGTGGGATTAAGCCAAAACAACATATCATACTCCAGAGACAGTCAAATTTCTCAAGCAGAAGACTGTGATAAATATATAAAATATATAATTGATTGTAAGTCTCCAGAGTGTGAACATGTTATCATGTTAACTAATACATGTATACTTCAAAAATGGAAAGAAAAGAATATACATGGGTGTTTAAATAAAAGAAAAAATACCAAGTGTATTGACATCTAATCAGTAACCCTGTAAGCCCGTCGATCAGAACCTGCATATAGGAGGAATCCTCCTCATTATCATCAAGTCCGGCTCTGCTTCGCAAGCATCGCCATCATCTAAAACTAAAATAGGGACTGGTTGGTGTGGCCAACACCATCCTGTAACGTGGGAGTGAGTAATTAACTCAGTGGAATCTATACGGCAAAGGTTAACATGTTATCAATCTAATCAAGCAGTAATGATAAAGCAGTACAATCAAACATGTCCTAGATATTCTTGTTAATGCAAGGATGATATGAATAATGATACATGCCCTCATCACAAACTCCCTCATGAGACATCATCTAACGATCGCGGCATGAATCACTACCACTGTGCTCTCACACCAATGCTAATGGCACATGTAGTGTGATGTCATGAGTATGATTACCAAGTTCTTATTAGTCCTTTTCATACAGCAGGATTAGAAAGCTAAGACACCTCCCTTGTATCATTTTCCAACGTTGATCCATTCTAGGGTCGTCAGTCCTAGGAATCTCAGACGATGTTATGGTTCTAGGTCGCTGCAAGGGCTGTCAGGGCTGTTGCGCGCAATCGTTGCTCCTATCCCCTATCACCTTAACAATACAGGCCTACTTATATCCTGAAGACTGTAATAGGACTCGTCGCCCCTATGCAGTGTCAGAATAAACTCAAGGTCACTACAGAGGGCTGTCAGGGCTATTGCGCTCAATCGTTGCTCCACTCCCTCATCACCAAACAGTGTAGGCCGACAGTAAGAATATAGTGTCCCATACCACCATAATCTGCTAAGAGTAGAGTGCTCACTGGTCACTACGGGGAGATTTGTCGCCCCAGCATAGGCCGACAACTAGACCACGGTGTCCCAAACCACCATGCCCGGCTCATGAGTCTTAGAGGATCATGGTACCACGGTTAACGGGAGTTTCACTGGTAAGCTCGGTGTCTTAGATTCAAACAGTTGCGACCAAACATGTTAACAAACATCGGTCAATCGAGTTAGTTGATAAGCTCAACTTGGCCAAGCGTACGTTTAGTTGAACGACATGGAATGCATAAGCACTCTGTGTGGCCTAACCACTGCTGAACATCCCAAGTACGACTCAGATTCATTAAACTCATCCTGTGTGGCGAAAATGACCTCAACCACTATTTACAGAATGATTACTGATTACCTAGACTGTAGCACAGCCCCAATCACATACAAATTCCATAACCGGCATATGAGTCATATCCTATAATCATGTGGACATTCAGGAAGTATAGCTTAAATGTAAATACAGTACATGGAGGAATTAACATACACCTTTAACATGATTCATCTAAGTTTATCAATTCATGGAGGAAATCACAGTTAATGTGAATAATCTAAGTTACACAATGCATGGAGGAAATCATATACTCAAGTATTGTGATTGAGATTCATATCTCAACAACCTAACAATCACATTTTTACTAACTACTATCTCACTTAGGCATTTATACAAACACTTAGATTACACTATTCAACATACATTACGTATGTCGATTCTATTACATACTAGGGCAAGTCCTTTTGTCAAAGGGTTATCGCCTATACACAATCCGATATCCATGACAGTTAGTCATGGCTAACATGAAAGTGAGTTCTATACTCATTCAGTCATTTTCACAAACTCTTAGACCACATACTAAATACATATCATATGTTGGTATATCATGTATTAGGCCAAATCCTTTCACTAGGGAGTTGCCCTATACGCCATTTGCATGTACCCACGGCAGATAATTATGGCATGCATGAATCCGGGTTCCGTATTCATTTGAACATTTTCACAAACACGTGGGCTACACACTTTAACATATATGGCGTATATTGGCCGAGGCGTTATTTAGGGCAAGTCCTTTCGCTAAGGAGTTGTCACACATGTATCAAGCATATATTCATGACAAATAATCATGTTAAATACAAATCCAAATTCTATACATATACGGTATTTTCTACAAATACGAGGAATACAGTATATTCAACATAATTAACGTATAACTGAAAAACGAAACGAACAACACTTTATGCATGTGAAATAGCATCCACATCACGAATCTATCATTATCTAACATTGAAAGTCTTGAAAACCATAACCTAAACATATATAGTCCGCACCTTAAACCAGAAAATGCGTATAAGAGGTGATTCAAACGATAAGTCTTCGTCAACGGCGGATACGCAACCTAAGGCATGAAATACATTAGCTACAACATCACTCCAACTATCCTAGGCTGCAAAACAGGTTAGGGTTAGGATTTCTTACCTAAGAACGGAGTTAGAATCGCCAGAATAGCGATGCAGGTGGATGACTTTGGCACATGGAGCAGCAGGGAAGAATCCGAGGAGAAAACCCCAACTTCCCCCTCACTTTCTCTCTCTTTTCTCTCTCTTTCTTAGCTAGGGTTTGAAAATTCGTATGGGATTTGTGAGAGAGAGTTTAAGGCCCTTTTATAAGCCCAAACATAACGAAAACAGACTTGAAGTCAAGGTATACTTAAGTTATAACCAAATCGGGTCTGTTCTGATCCAACAGAGCACTTCTGGAGGTCCTGTTACTAAATGCGGTCGGACTTAAGCTCTCTAATATTGGATCTAGGTCAAGCTAAGTTTTTAATCCGGTCGAGTTTCCAGATCAACCGTAGCGGACCAGTTTCAGATCAGCAGTCACCGAAACTCGATCAGGGCCACAAGTGCTATGACATGTAAGGGCCAATTTTCCTGATCCGAGGGTGAAATTTGGTTGAATTCTGACGGTCAGAATGCTTAAAAATAGCGTACAAGTGACACGTGCTAGATTTATTAAAATTATATTTAATTTCTTAAAAATCTTCATTTTCTCACACTCTTCACTCCGGACTCAAGGAAATCGTCCCAGAGCATCGTTTGGGCTTAATTTTTAAGATGATAGTCAAGTCTAACTAAGCGGTCGTAATTGTCTAAGTTCATCGCTATCGGACTTTCGACGTGCGGTCTAGATCCGATACGAAGTTTCAAAGTGCTCCCGAGAGCAACCGGGTTTAGAGATTGATCCTGGATTTCAGGATAAGGTAGCGTCAATGATTCTATGGGTTCTGGGTCTTACAGATCGTATTTAAAGTGGTTGGTGCTAATTTTATAGGTAATCTAGTTTAGCACTAGTTAATTCACATTAAATTTCTAAAGAAGTTAGTCCTAAATGATTTCTTTAGCTTTGGAATTGAGTTCTGAGAGTGATATGGTTGACCCATTGCCTAAGGACGTCTAACCCCAGGTTGGAAAAAATCTGAGGTGTTATAAAAAGGTCATTAAACGAATCCAAAATGAGAAAGGTTCTCATGTTAGTAAGATCCGTAGTGATCATGGATCCGAATTCGAAAATAGTAGTTTTGAGAAATTCTGTAGCGATCAGGGAATATCGCATGAATTCTCTACGCCCAAAACACCGCAACAAAATGGTATAGTTGAAAGAAAAAACAGAGTGCTTCAGGATATGGCTAATGTTATGTTGAATAGCATGAAGCTCTCTAGAAATCTTTGGGCTGAAGCAGTTAATACCGCATGTTATATTATTAATCGGGTTTATACAAATAAATCTGATAATAAGACTGCTTATGAATTATGGCTTGAAAAGAAACCTACTGTCAAATACTTTTGGGTTTTTGGCAGCAAGTGTTATATTTTACGTGATCGTGAAAATTTGGGAAAGTTTGATACAAAGAGTGATGAAGGTATTTTTCTTGGTTATTCTTTGAACAACCGAGCTTATAGGGTTCTAAATAAGAGAACTGGTGTGATTCAAGAGTCCATCAATGTGGTCATCGATGATCATCTGAATACACTAGCTCCGAGTTCAGATGATGATGAAGCTCTTATTATCGACAAACAAGATACCTCATCAAGTCAAAAAGAATCTGAACCAAGGACTGTTAAAGATCATCCAACCAATCAAATACTTGGAAACCCTCTCACTGGAGTTCGTACTCGCAAACAACTTGAGAACATATGTAATTATGTTTGTTTTACATCCCAAATAGAACCGGTCAACGTGAAAGAAGCACTTTCTGACGAAAATTGGATAGTTGCTATGCAGGATGAACATAATCAATTTGTTCGTAATGATGTCTGGTATCTTGTTACTAGACCTAAAGATAAACACATTTTTGGAACAAAATGGTCTTTAAAAATAAGTCTGATGAGCTTGGAAATATAATACGAAATAAGGCTAGACTAGTTGTACAAGGGTACACTCAGATTGAAGGCATCGATTACGATGAAACCTTTGCTCCAGTTGCTCGTCTTGAATCAATCAGACTTTTTATTTCCATCGCATGCTTTAGAAAATTTAATATTTATCAGATGGATGTAAAGAGTGCCTTCTTGAATGGCGATTTACATGAAGAAGTGTATGTTGAACAACCTTCAGGGTTTGAAGACCCCAAGTTATCTGACCATATATTTCATCTCAAAAAGGCTCTCTATGGTCTAAAACAAGTGCCCAGGGCATAGTATGAGAAATTGACTAAATTCTTACTTAGTCATAGCTTTCAAGTAGGAAGTGTCGATAAGACGCTCTTTGTTAAGAAGCATAACAATGATATTTTGATGGTTCAAATTTATGTTGATGATATTATTTATGGATCAATTTGCTCTAACATGTCTATTGAGTTTGCGGAGTTAATGAAATCAAGGTTCGAAATGAGCATGGTTGGCGAACTAAACTATTTCCTAGGGTTACAAATAAAAGAATAACCTGATGGAATTTTCATTTCCCAGGCCAAATATGCTTCAAACTTGGTTAAAAGGTTTGGATTTGAGAATGGTAAGAACTTTGATACTTCTATGAGTACAACGTTAAGACTCACAAAAGACTCTACAGGTAAAGATATAGATCGTAAACTATATCGTAGTATGATTGGTAGTTTGTTGTATCTTACTGCAAGTACACCTGATATCGCATTTAGTGTTGGTATTTGTTCGAGATATCAATCTAATCCTAAGGAATCACATCTTACTACTGTTAAACGGATTATTAGATATGTCGCAAGTACTACGAATCTAGGTCTTTGGTATCCTTTTGATACTAGTGTTCAATTAGCCGGGTACTCAGATGCTGATTGGGCTGGTAATATCGATGATAGAAAATCAACCAGTGGTGATTTTTTTTACATTGAAAATTACTTAGTTTCTTAGTTAAGTAAGAAGCAAAGCTCTATATCGCTCTCCATTGCTAAGGCTGAGTATATTGCAGCAGGATATGCATGTACTCAACTAGTTTGGATGAAACGCATGCTAAGCGATTATAGAATTAATCAAGATTCAATGATCTTACATTGTGATAATTTCAGTACTATAAATATTTTCAAAAATTCAATCCAGCATTCACGTACTAAGCACATTGACATTAAGTATCATTACATTCGAGAGTTGGTTGAAGGAAAAGATATTTCCTTGGAATATATATCAACCAAAAATTAACTTTCTGATATATTTACTAAATTGCTCGACAAAAGCAGGTTTAATAAATTAAAATTTGATCTTGGTATGTGCATTTTACATTGAGTATTCTTGCTAGCATGTATCATAGTGTATTATATTTACTATTATTTGTGGTTAAATTTTAATTTTTTACATTGAAAATGTATTTTTTGGTCGATATTCGACCGGTCGTGGCTGTACACGACCGGTCGTGGTACGACTGGTAGTGAACCACACTCGACCAGTCATGGAGCTCATGAATATGATTTATTTTGGAAAAATCTCCTTCTTCATTTCCACTCTGACCTACGACGAGTCGTGGCTCGACCAGTCATAGGATTTCTTGTATTTCTTCAAGTCTAGTCCTATTTCTTCATTTTTCTTGAAGATTCATGCTCTCTATGCTTTGATTTGATCATTGTGTAGCTAGATGTCATCTCTTGTTGGGTTTTTCAAGGGTTTTTTCTCAATTTGCGATCTAGAGAAAACCCATCCTTTCTTTTATGCATTTCTCTTGCTCTTTGTATATCTTTTTTAATATGGATGCTAGAGGGAAGAAGAAAACATCCCGTGGTCCATCCTCATCTAGATCTACATCGATAACAAAACGGCACCTTCGGTCACCCGAAGATGATTCTCAAGATGTACGGGATTTGCATGTCCGTAATGTTATCATTGAGCATACTACTGATCTCAATCACATTGCTCCATATGGTATTGTCCCTCTCCTTGAATCTATTGGCTGGACTAACATTTTTCTTTGGGGTGGGCCTGCATACCAGTCTATTGCCCAATCAATGATTGCATGCATTTCAGAATTTTCTCCTGATAATTTAACTTTTTCAATTGATACTAGAGAAGGAAAATTTGAAGTAGACCGTCATTTGATATCGGGTATTATGAATATACCCATTAATGATGAAGGTATACCGATTCATACTCTATATGAAAAACCATCTGAACCGAAAAAATGCATGTTGACAAGAGATTTATGCAAAATTGATGCGCAATGGACACACAAAGGGAATGCGCTCCCTTCAAAGTATCTATTACCTGAATACTGAGTGTTACATCGTTTTTTTATTTCAAATGTGTATCCTCGGTCCGGTAATAAAACCGATTTGACTTCCTTCATGGTTCGTGTGTTGCATTCTATTGCTTCTGGTACTATTGTCTGCCTTCCTTCTTTGATCTGTCATTTTATTATACAGTTTTGTCTCCATCCAGGTCATAGTGATATTCCGTTTGGTTATCTTATGACTGTTTTAGCCACTCACATGCTTGTCGATAAACCTATTAATCAGGCACCAATTCATCATCTTATTTTCAACAATTCCAATCTTAATAAGATGAAGTTGGATTTGCTTCCTGGCCAAGTTGATGAAGGTGGTGATGGTGGTGAAGCCGGAAATGAAGGGGAAGCGGGCGATCTTCCTCAACAAGATGTTAATATGGATGAGATATTTGATGAGATAGAAACTAATTCACCAAATGATCCTGATTACGATCCATCTGGTTATGATGCACGCCTTCGTGCATTGGAGGAGAAGGTTGATAACATGGGTATAGCCCACGATATGCAATTTAAGTACATGCAAAAATATCTTTGTCACATCAATAAGTGCTTACACCAGATTGATCCGACTATTCCTACTCCCTCCTCTGGATCTGATTAGGTGAATTATCTTCTGGATAGTATAACATTATATTTTATTTAGGATATTGTATTATCTTTTGGATATTGTATTTTGGATTGATATTGGCTTGATGCTTCTGGTTTATATTTTGAAATATGCTATGTCCTTTCATAATTCTTTCTCATTATCTGCTTATTATTACTCTCTGTGTTGTTGTTCTCTTTCCTTTTGTGGCTTTCCCTTGTCATTTTGTGACAAAAAGGGGGAGTAGTAAGATAAAAGGGAGTAGTATGGAAAGAAAGGGGGAGTAATGTGTTTGGATAGATTGATTGAGAAGGATATGTGGATTGAGTATATGGAGTCTTGATGTTTACATGTTGATTACTGTTTATATGAGCAGTACTCGTATTACTCATGGGGAGTAGAGTAATTTGTGGTTGCTTTTATGGCTCATGATTTTTTTTTTTGGCAAATGTTGCTCTTATTCTTTATGCTATGTGTTTTGTCACAAATTTGACAAAGGGGGAGATTGTTAAGTGCTATGATTTCATATCCCTTTGGTTGTCAAATTTTGTGGTGCCAAAACCTATATCTATGTCTTGTATATCTTGTGTTTCATGTTTGAGACTATTCATTGCTTCAAGACATCGCATTTCAAGACAAGAACTTAAATGAAGAAAGTTTTAAGTCATGGATGAAGAATTCAAGAATAGAAGTCTTCAAGTATGCATGTTCAAGATACAATCAAGTTCAAGTAGAGTAGAAGACTTTGTCAAGTCAAGATAGGATCAAGCTCGAGAAGGCCTACAACAAGATTCGTATATTCTCAAGCTTCTCTTAAGGGTCATCTGAGTATACAGACTATCAATGTCCATCTCACTTTTAAGGTTTGTTTGACCTTAGATTGACCTTAGGATGGGCTTTACTGTGGGTCATTCTGGATACATAATTTGTATATTTTAATATGCTTGTTCAGGCTGTTCTAAGACCAGTCCTAGGGACTTCAAGACCAGTCCTATCTCTGCTACGACCAGTCTTAAGTTTTTCAGGACCAGTTCTAGGTTGTTGAAGATTTTTAGATCTTTCTAATTATCCTACGACCAGTCCTGGACATCCTATGACCAGTCTTGTAAGCTGTACGACTCGTCCTTCGACCAGTCTTAGTCCTACGACTCAAACTCTAGCAACTAAACTGGGGGTCCTACGACCGGTCGTAGGTGACCCACGACCAGTCGTAGGCTACCCAGGACCGATCGTGGAACAGTAAATCCTTATCCTGTGAAAATCTTTGAAAATCTTTGAAGCTACGACCAGTCCTAGGATCCTAAGACCAGTCGTGGATGGGATTTTTTAGGCTATAAATAGAGCATGAACTTCAGAGTTTTTACAATTCAATTCAATTCTATTCAAGAAATCTTTAGGCTATACTCTGAGATAAGTTTGTATTTGTTTTAAGCTACTTTGTTCTCTTTTAATATTCCTTTTGCTAGCTTGTTTATTATTTGATTTTGATTCACATTCCAATCTTATTTGAAAAGGAAAATTTTTGATATTCCTTCTTCTTAGATTCAAAATCAAATAGAACTAGCCCTTTTGATTTAAAATCAATTAGACTTAGAACCATTCTTTAAGTGAGTAGTGGACTTTGAACATTGAATTGAACTTCTACTCCGATTGGTTATATTGGGCTACTTCAAAAGGAGATTCAGGTATTTTACATTTGTGTAATTTACTTTCTTTGGTTTTGTTTGAGATTTGCCAGAAAAATCTCATTGTATTGGTTATCTGAGGAGAGCCAGAAAACTCAGATTGTGTGGGTTTTTGGATTGTGTAAACCCATAATCAAGGACATAATTGTGAAGGTTTTAGGTGAACTTGTGAAACCTATTTTGATAGTGCATGCTAATATCCCCTGTGTGAGGATATTAGGAGTGGAGTAGCATTCTGTGTGGCTATTGGATAACAGTTGGTGTACACACAGGTGAACCACTATATATCGTTGTGTTGTGGATGTGCTTTATTCTTTCATTTCTTTATTCATTCAGTTTTGTGGATTGTATTCATGGATGAATGTTGTAACCTTTTTATTCCAAGCAAGTGTGGGGAATGTTGTAATGACTTAGGATTTATTTCTGTAAGTTGTTTTGGTTGCCTTGTTTTTTTATTCCTCATTGGTTTGTGATACAAAGGTCGTTCTAGAAATAAGGTTGTCCTACCTTAAACCTTTGGTTTTTGGTGTAAGGTTGTCCTTAGAACTAATATAGTATCATTCTCTTTAATTTAGGCTATTGAGATTACTTTCAATTCAGCAATGTGCTTTATTTCTTTTATTATTATGTTGTTTTAGTTTTATTTGGCATTGCCCTATTCACCCCCCTCTAGGGCATATAGCTAGGCCCCTTTCAAGTGGTATCAAAGCCTAATAGATCATGCTTATTGTTTATTTATTGGATTTATTTCCTGAGCTAACAATCTAAGCTATATTAAGATGTCAAATTTTGATAGCCTATCAGTCACTTGGCCACCACCCTTTAATGGCACAAACTATGCCTATTGGAAAGCCAGGATGAAGATCTTCCTCAAATCCTTGGATGAAAGTGTGTGGCTGGCCAAAGTGAATGAATGGAACCCTCCTATCACTGAAGTAACTAATGTCGATGGTTCAAAATCAATGAAAGTAACGACTTACTCTCTTTGGACCACACTTCAGAAAAGTGAGAGTAGTGCCAATGTAAAAGCACTAAATGCAATTACTTGTGCATTATCACCAGATGAATTCAAAAGAATCATCTCTTGTGAAAATGCAAAACAAGCATGGGATGTATTAGAAATGACACATGAGGGTACATCTATTGTCAAGAAATCTAAAGTCCAGCTCCTCACAACTAAATTTGAAGAAATTCATATGGAGGAGAATGAGATGTTTATGGACTTTTACACTAGATTGAATGACATTGTGAACTCTATGTGGGGTCTTGGTGATTGAATCCCCAAAAGTAAAGTGTGCGCAAAGATACTACGCTCACTTCCTGAACGGTTCAATTCTAAAGTAACCGCGATTTAGGAACTTCGTGATACGGATACGATGAGGATTGAGGAACTAGTTGGTTCACTTCAAACCTACGAGTTGTCCTTTAAAGCTCCTAAAGGAAAATCTATTGCTCTCAAATCATCTAAAAATGTTTCACAAGAGAGAACTTCGGATTTAGAAAATTGCGAAGATGATATGACGCTTTTAGCCAAAAAGTTTTACAAAATTTTCAAAAGCAAGAAAAAAGTTAATTTTCAAAAATCAAATGATAAGAGACTATCTAAACCTAGAACTCAAAAATCTTTGAAAGATAGTCAATGTTACAACTGTCAAGAGTATGGGCACTTAGCTAACAAATGTCCTAAAAAGGACAAATCAAAAAGGAAAAGCATGATGGCTACTTGGGATGAATCGTCTGATTCTGAATCCTCTTCTAAATCAGAAGATTCTGAAATCGAGTCGTGCGATGATGTTAAAGCCCTTATGACTCTAGCCAAGATCACTTTTTCAGATATTGATGATTTATCTAGTGAAGAAAATTTGAATTGTGATTGCGATAGTGAAGATGATCTTCAGGATGCTTATAATACCCTTTATAAGGAGAGTTGTAAAATTGTCGTCAAGCTTAAATTACAAAAAGAAAAAATTTCTAAGCTTAAGGAAGATTATGAGTCTCTCATTTTAGAAAAGTCTCATATTTCTGATTCTTTTGAAAAGACCAAATGTGATTTAGATTTCAAAACCTCCAAAATTAAAGATTTGAGATCCAAAAATGAGAAACTCAAAAATGAGGTAGCTTCTCTTCTGAGTTTGAAAGACACATGGAGATATGCCCAAGGTGATCCTAGATTGGAAAAATTATTGTCTGGATCAAGAAAATGTGGCAATCGATCCGGGTTGGGCTATGGTAAGAATACATCTCCTAAACAAAAGAACATTGCTCCTAAATTTGTAAAAGGAGAGTCTTCAATCTCAATAGAAAAGAATACTTATCAAGGTTTTTCCAAAAGTTCAAGGACTTTTCAAAAACCTACAGGTAGTTATGTCAACTTTAATTTTCAAAACTGAAATCCATTGGCTGAAAAAATAATTGATCTTCTCAAGGAGCTATTAAAGTCTAACTCTATAGGTCTCTCCTATAACAACAGATAGAAAAAGACCATCTATACTCCTAAACCCAAAACAGTTCTGAAATGGGTTCCTAAAGTTGCCTGCTTGGTTGCCCACACTACTTTCAAAGCTACAAGCCATTCAAAGTGGTACCTAGATAGTGGTTGCTCCAGGCATATGACAGGTGACAAGGCTTTGGTTGAGCTCATAGAATGGAGACGCATGAAAATTACAGTTAAGCACACTAGTGAAAGAAACAAATCAATCAGATTAAAATAAATTCAACTTAAATAAGAGTCAATCAAATTAGGGGCTTCATCTAAGCCCTAGCTGAGAAGTTTAGCAATCCATAAAATTAATTAAGAAAAAGAAAATATAAGATAAAAATATTAAAAACATCTCCCTTATATCTTTTCTTCCTCTCTCTCTCTCTCTCTCTCTCTCTCTCTCTCTCTCTCTCTCTCTCTCTCTCTCTTCTCTTTCTTCTCCTCTCCTTGGCTCTCCCCAGGCTCTGGCTCTGGACTCCCAGCTGTCCAAAATCTTCTCTTATAGCTGCTGGAGGCGGTGGAGTGCTGGAAATCGGATTTGGAAAGCTGTTGCACAAGCAGCGAAAGCCTTTTTGCAGCCAAGTTTGATACCTCAAAAATCACCAATTTTCTCGCTTAATTTTTAAAGAAATATCGTCTCTTAAGACATTTTTGGGTCCTCTACATGATAGATGGTTCAGATCTGCCATATGATCAAAGATGGTGGGCCACAACTACCTAGAAAAGTCAGTTTTCGCGGATGTGCGAAACCTTTCGTACTCTTTCGCTGTCATGATCTGTGGGCCCCACAGAGGTGTTTTTGGGGAAATCTACCCCATCCATTAGATTCAGGATGAAATTTCAGTCAAGAATGAGTGGTTTTGAACGTCCATTGACGTGTCCCAGAGAAGAAATCACTAAAAGATCAGATTTGAACATTGAAGGGCAGCCCTTTTGTGGCATCTGTACCGCACACGTGTGTATACATGGGTGCAAAAATTCAACATGGGTTTGAAGGGTTCAAGGCCCTCTACACGATGGGTGGATTGGATAGTCCGAAAGGGCCGTGATGGTGGCCCACTACCGTCTGCAAAACTAACGCCGACCGTTTGTTACGCTGGCTCTGGAAACAAAAGTTTTCACTTTAGAGAAGATACGGGTCAGTGCTTGCACTGACCGAGCGACTGGTCCGGTGCACGGCAGCGTGCGTTGTACATTCTATGCACACGGTGTAGTGTGGGTTCTACAGTGTTATTTTTACGAAATCTAATCTGACCATATGATTGGTCTCCCCATTTAAGGCGTTGAGACCAAATTTGAGGCAATTTCAGATATCAGGTGGACCCAGAATCAACGGTTTATGGGCTAATTTATCAGTTAGGACACTTCTCAAGATATCTAATGGTTGAAATTTTGTGTACGATTAATTCATGGCCCCCATCACATGTATGAAGGTTTGAATCAATCGGATGGTGGGAACCCTGTGATCTTGCATTCTGCACCAATTTTGAGACTTTTTAACGTGAACGGCTCGATTTTCTCAGATCCCTGGCATATAAATCCTTCAATATTGGTCCTCTGGAGTCCATCCTTTTACTTTTGTTACTTCAGAGTGTCAAATCCACGCATTTAATATCCTTTTTCAATCAACACTCCTGATTACATCCTGCAATAAAAACACATTTAAAATATGACATTAGGCATTATCATGTACGTAAAATTTAGCAATATTCAGGGTCTGATATGCAACATTCGACCCTCATCAAAAGCCTGCTCGATCTCCTCAATTTATTGGCAAAAAGGTTCAAAAGTGTTTGATAGATTGAGTTTGTGTCATTGAGCGGCCATTCAATGCTATCGAGAGTATACGCTCGATGATATCAAATCCTACTCGATGATTCAAACTCTATAAAAAATATGACTGTTTTATTTTCATTGGAGCTTTTTACTTATTTAATGAGAGCTTGAATGAGGTTGTTTGCAGAGAAAATAGATACAGCTTTTGAGTGTTTAATTCAGATCACCTACCCTAAGCCCTTTTCTCTCATGGGAGTTCATTCCTCAATCCACCCTCATCATTGATACTCAATAGAGTGGATTGGTGAATGAACTTTCACATTCAAAGATCCTCCAGTTACCACCTTAATGGCAAATCATTGAGCTAAGATACCTTGAATGCATAGATGCTTGAAATCACTCTGTTTCTAATATAAGAAAACATTTAATAGATTAGGATTCCAACATAACTTTGACCCAACCCATCGCCTTACATTGGAGCATCATAAGTGTTGCGGATCAAGGGAGCTGAAGATTCTTCATCATCGAAGGAGGCGATCATCATTAACGTGCGAAATGGGGCTCATCTTCTAATCTGTAAGTCATTAGAGTCCAGAGACCTGTTGATCATTCTGTTATGTAGGATTGGGTCACAGGTGATTCTCACCCCTTTTAAGTCATCATAGGAGGCCTCCGACGGGAGAATACTGTAACATCTTAGAAAAAATTCATACAAAGACCCGAGTATCACCTCAGGTAGAAATCACTAAGGATCGAGTTTATTATAAATTAGATGAAAATTAATTAAGTATTAAACTGAATTGATTAGTAGATTAGCTTGAACCACTTTCTATACAAACTGCATGACCCAAAACTAATAGAATTGCTAGCTCTACATTACCTAAAAACCTAAGATCCATCTCAAAACCCAGTTGCTCCCACGAGCATCATGAAACTCCGTATCGGATCTGGACCACGCGTCGAAACTCCGATTACTATGAAACTACACAGTTATGACCGCCTTATTGGGCTTGACAACCATCTCGAAAATCATATCCAAATAGTATCCAGAAATGCACAACTTAAGTCCAGAGCGAAGTGCGTGAGAAATACGAATATCTTTAGAAAATGAATTAAAACTTAAGTGAATTGGGCTTTTCACTTGCAGGGCAAATTTAAGGTTTCAGACCGTCAAATTCTAACCCAACTACACCCTCGGATCAGGAAAATTTCCCTACAAAGGTCGGTATACTTGTGGCCCTGATCGAGTAACAATAGCCGTTGAATTGAAACAGGTCATCCACGGTCGATCCACAAATCCGATCAGACTAAAATCTTAACCTGGCCTAGATCCATTTTTAAAGAACTTTCCCCAGACCGTATGCAGGAAATGGGCCTCCAGATGAGTTCCGTTGGACCGAAACGGTCACTCTTTGGCTATAACTTAAGTATACCATGGCCGTGGGGCCATTTTTACCAGTTCTGGGCCTATATAAGGACCTAAACCCACCCCTTTCTCATTTCATACGAATTTCTAAACCCTAGGAGAGAGAAGAGACAAAAAGAGAAGGAAAGAGTGAGGAGAAGAGAGAGAGAGAGAGTGAGAGATCGTTGTTGGGATTCAATCCCACCACTCCATGTGTCGAATCATCCTACCCGTGTCACTATACCAGCGAATCCAAATCCATTCTTAGGTAAGAAATCCTAAGTCTAATCTATTTTAGGGATCCAAATAGAGGAATCAGTGAAATAGCTAAGCTATTTCATGATTAAGGTAGCCGTTTTGCTGTAAATGGAGTCGTAGTGTTCAAACTGAGTACGATACGAGTTTACCAATGAAAGGTGCTGACTATAAATGTTTAGTTTATAGGTTTTAAGGATTTTGATGTCAGTTAATGATTTATGACTGACTTGATTATTGTCACATGTGCCTAGATGCGATGGTTTATATATATTACTCATATATATGAACTATGTTAATTTCAATGCATTCCATGTGTTTGTTGAAATGTTTGAATGAATATAGAATTATAATTTATGATTGCCATGACTATTGATTGAGAATATATGATTGTTGTATGTGTGGCAAATCTTTTGTGAAAGGATTTGCTATAGTATATGTTATAATTACTTTATTGCATGTATGTTGTTATGTGTAGTCTAAGTGTTTGATAAAATGCCTAAATGAGAAAATGCATGTTGAAATGTATTTAATGAGGGCATTGAGATGGTATTCTTAGTAACCTTATCTATAGTTACAGTTTCCTTCATTTAATCTATCTCGCTATTACGTGATTTATGGATAAATGTCTATGTATGATAACATGAGCACCATGTGGTTGTTAAAATGCCCAAATGAGATTTATATTTGAATTGATTGTCACATGTTGTTTGACGATCACACATGAATGCATATTATGCTTGAATATGGTTGGGACTACTGCGTAGTCTAAGAAATCGGTAATGATCCTTGAATTAGTGGCCGAGGTCGTTTCGCCACACAAGACACGTTCGACGAATCCGAGTCGTACGTTGTTTGTTCACAGTTGTTAGGCCTGCGGAATGCTTACGCACTCCATGTCGATTAATTCAACATATGCTCATACCAGTCGAGCTTATCAAGTAACTCGTTGACCCATTATATGTTTACCATGTATGGATGCTACTGCTTGAATCTAACGTACCACTTACCAGTGAAAAACCCGTTTAACCTTAGTACCACGATCCACTAAGACTCATGAGCTGGGCATGGTGGTGTATGGGACACCGTGGTTGATCTGTTGGCCTACGTAGGGTGAAGAGCCTCCCCGTAATGACCGGTGAGCAACGCAAACTTATGAGTCGAATATGGTGGTGTATGGGACACTTTATTCGAGCTATCGGCCTACGATCAGGTGACGAGCCTCTCGTAGTAACCTCAAGTATACACTAGGACTACACTAAGGTGACGAGCCTATTCGTAGTGACCTCGAGTATAAACTAGGCCTGCGTTGAGGTAACTAGCCTATCCGTAATGACCCGAAATTGCCCATCATATGTGATTAGCTAGGATTGATGACCCCAAATGGATCAATGTTGGGTCAATGATATAAAGGGAAGTACCTTAGCTTGTTAAACTTGCTGAACTTGGCTAATCATGCACATGCACCACAATGTATGTGCCTTTGGCATTGGACTTGAGGATAGTGGGAGTGTTGTATGCACGACCGTGAGATGATGTCGTAGAGGGAGTTCAGGCGAGGGCATACATCATTATCACATCCCATTCTTGCATTAACAAGAGTATGTGGGATATGATTGTTGTACTGCTTTATTAATGTTGCTTGACTGAATTGATAACATGTTAACCTTTGCCTTATAGCTCCACTGAGTTCATCACTCACTCCCACTATAGGACAGTGTTTTAAAACACTAACCAAACTCTGTTGTAGTTTCAGATGACGGCAAGGTTTATGAGATGGAGCCTGCCTTCTATGACGATGAGGAGTTCTCCTATTTGCAACTCTTTAGCAGGTCTATGTAGATTGGAGTTGTGTCACCGGAGCTACAGGGATATGGATTGATGACATTACACTTTATCATTTGTGAAATTTGTTATTATACATGTAATTCTTTAACTTGGTGACGTTCATACTTTGGGGACTTAAAATCACTTATATGTTATATATACTTATCACAGTCTTCTGCTTACATAATTTAACTGTCTCCAGAGTATGATATGCTGATTGGTATAATCTCATCCATGTTTAATGCACTAATATGGACAACACTCAATCATCATTATCTATGTTGCATAAGTGATGCGTTGGAACTCAGGAGCTGAGCTTCTGCTCAACTTCTGATTTTTAGGGCATTACAAATACGTGTGGGTGATGTGTGTTGAACCTTCCTCATGGGAGCATAAAATCTAGGTTCCTTGTGTGGATCCTTGGCCTATGTGGCTTAAAATATGGGTGTTGTGTGTTGACCCTTGCTCCTATGTGGGGCATAAACTTGTGTCTCGTGGAGACATGTTAGGTACCTTATGTAGGTCCTAGAGTCAGCCTTGTGTAGGTTGTATTGGTTTGAGGTGAACTGATTTGAAACCTCCATTAGTGAAATCCAGTACACTCAAGGGTTGAGTGTGTCCGCCAGAAGTGGAGTAGACACGTAGTCGAACCACTATAACAACAATTGAGTTTGGGATTGCTATTCACTCTTACTGCTTGTGTGATTTCTCTGAATGTTCTTATAATGTATGTTTACATGAACTAATTAGAAACACTTCTCACACACGATCACATC
Organism: Magnolia kwangsiensis; assembly: GCA_037074715.1. NCBI lineage: Eukaryota > Viridiplantae > Streptophyta > Magnoliopsida > Magnoliales > Magnoliaceae > Magnolia > Magnolia kwangsiensis. The sequence goes on along the minus strand of CM073576.1, from coordinate 102,484,477 downwards.
CATCTTGAACTATGTTTTACATCTTGTTTATGTTTTGAAGAGTCTTATAATTGGATCCTCTATTTGGCTTAGAAGCCATTAGAGTTACATTGAAGAAATCCTGATATTGTATACTAGTTCATCCTGATAGGTTTTAAGTCATCGTAAAATTTTTAAAAGTCCTATTCACCCCCCCTCTAGGACATCTTGGCATATTCCCACTTATACTAAAGTGGTCATTACAGAAATTTCAAATACGTTCTGCAATCAAAACTTACTCCCAATCTGATCAGTTAGGAGGAGAGCTATTTTTCTGTCGATTTCTTATTCTTGGGTTTCTTGGTTTTCAAAGATTTAGTGCAAAGAAGTTCCTTGCCTTTACCTTTCACCATTTTCTTAAGCTTGTAAGGCTAGAGGATAGAGAAAAACTATAAAAAAAAAAATAGAACCAAGCTGTGAAATGTTTCATGCTCTCATTCCTTTTTTGTAGCAGAGAGTGTCGATGAAATTGAACTAGATTCGATGTCATCGAACTTGGGCTCATAGTGACATAGAAGACTTTGTTGATGACTGTTGGGAAGAATCAATAGTTATTTCCAATGTCCCTTGGAAAGGACTAATGGTTAAGACTTTGTCTTCCTGAGAGACGTCAATAATATCGAATTTAACTCGATTGCATCGAGTATGTCAAAAAAAAATTCATTTCTCCCAAAATATATGTAACGCCCTAAAAATCGGGGGTCGTGTAGAAACCCAACACCCGAGTTCCAAAACATCACTAACGCAAAAAATATGCTTATGATTAAATGTTATCTGAGTTAGTGCATTAACATGAGTGAGATTATACCAAAATTGCAATTCATACTCCAGATCCAGTGATAAAACGCAAGCGAAAGACTGGAAGATATATATATATATCACTATCTGTAAAACAAAACAATCTCGATCTATTTCTAAAGTATGAATACATCTATGAGTCACAAATACATATATCAAACCAAAATCAAAATATCATATGATAGTCTAACTAGCAAAATCCCACCGATCCAAGCCACCTATGCTAAGCCGTCAGAGAACTGCAGTATGAGAACTCATCCTGGTCCTCGTAGTAGTTCGGCTCCAATTCTCGAATCGCCTCGCTATCTGCATCTAAGACAGAGTCTGGTAGGTGTTGCAAACACCGTCCCATAACGAGGGAGTGAGTGATCAACTCAGTGAAATCATAGAGCAAAGATTAGCATGTTATCAAATCAATCACATGATAATGGTAAAGCAAGCAATCAAACATTCCTAAATATTGTTGTTAATGCAAGGATGAGATGCAATAATGATGCATACCCTTACCGACATACTCCCTCATGCGACACCATCTTACATTTGCAGCATGCTTTCTTCCCTCAGTGCTCCACATCTTCCAGGCACATGCAGTGCGATATGAATATGATAACCAAGTTGTTATTAGTCCTTTCATACAGGAGTATTGGGAAACTCAGGTACTTCCCTTATATCATTCCCAACAAAGATCCTGTCTAGGGTCGTCACTCCTAGTAGTCACATACGAAGATATATTTCTAGGTCGCTGCAAGGGCTGTCAGGGCTGTTGCAAACACTCGTTGCACCGTTCCCCCATCACCTTATCAATACAGGCCTAGTCTGTACTCTTATTTCTACGGAAGGGTCGTCGCCTCACGTAGACTCAGAATACACTTGAGGTCACTACAAATGGCTCGTCACGAATCAGAGTAGGCTGACAGCTCGAATGTAGTGTCCCATACCACCACAAACGGCTCACGAGTCTGAGGTGCTCACTGGTCACTACGGGAAGGCTCGTCATCACAGCGTAGGCCGACAGCTTGACCACGGTGTCCCATACCATCATGCCCGGCTCATGAGTCTTAGTGGATCAAGGTACCATGGTTATCAGGGTTATCACTAGTAAGTTCAGTACCTTATGTTTAAGCAGTTATGACTAATACAAGGTGAACATATAGTGGTCAATCAGGTTGCATGATGAGCTCAACTAGTACGAGCGCACCTCAAGCTGAACGACATGAAGTGCATAAACACCTCATGTAACCTAACTACTGCCGTCAACCCAAGCATGACTCGGGTTCGTCGACACGTCCTTCGTGGCGAATAGAATCCAACCACGAATTCAGTTCTATTATCAACTGCCTGGACTAGAGTGTAGCCCCAAACACTTGTAATCTAAATCAATAATCATATGAGAGAGACAGAATTAAAATACACATAATTCCAGCATGTTATCAACATGTTATAACATACATCACAAGCAGTTAACCATACATGAGTGTTTCACACATAAGGTAATCAATTCAAATACAACAAGGATGGAGGATACCATGTACATCATGAAATTAGTTAAGAATCCAATCTCAACGCTAAACTACAACACCATTTACTCAATACTTACTAATACATACATTTATAAAAACACTTAGCCTACACACATTAGTTTACATAGCGTATGTCGGCCAAAAGTGTGCATTAGGGTGAATCTATTCGCCAAACAGATCATACACACATAACTAGCATAGGTACACGATAAATACTCATGGAAATTATATTAGAAAAATACGTACGAATACAGTATTTCCTACAAATACCAAAAATATCCTAAATCTCATATTCTTCGTACGTATTTGGAATGAAAAACAGACAGCATGTTCTACATATCAAACAATATCCTTGTCAATAATCTACCACTAAACGACATTAAAATCTTTGAAAACAGGTAACCTAAGCATCTAAAATCTGCACCTTACATCGTAGGAGCATAATGAATCGAATAGGAACTCTACACCTTCCCCTACGATGATATGACAACCTAATACACAAGGTAAGTCAGCTACTTCGCTACTTATATCGATAGAATTCCTAAAACAGGTTAGGGTTAGGGTTTTCTTACCTAGAATGAAGTCAGAATCACCGGAAAAGTTATTAGATCGCGATGGCTAAGCACGTGTAGTAGCAGGATCGAGTGATGGAAACTTTCTCACACAATCTCTCTCTTTTCTCTCTTCTCTTTCCTAAGGTTTTTCTCAAATTCGTAGGTGAGGGATGTGAGAGGGTTCGAGGTCCTTAAATAGGTTAAAAACTCAGCTATTTATAGTTTAGACCAAGGTATACTTGGGTTATAACCAAATCGGGTCTTTTTCGATCCAAAAGAACACTTCTGGAGGTCCTCTGACTGAATGTGGTCAGACTTAAGCTCATGGATACTGGATCCTGATCACATTAAGTTTCCAGTTTGATCGGGTTTCCAGATTGCGCGTGGCGGACCAGTTTCAGTTCAGCGGTCACTGAGACTTGATCAGAGATTCCAAGTACACTGACATGAGTGGAAAATGTTCCCTGATCCGAGGGTGTATTTGGGTCAGATTCTAACGGTCTGAATGCTTATAATTAACCCGCAAGTGACACGTGCTAGATTTACTTAAATCACATTTAATTTATAAAGAATTCTACCCTTTCTCACACTCCTTGCTCCAGGCTCAATGAAATAGTCCCAGGACATCATTTGAACTTGATTTTCGGGGTGATAGTCAAGTCCAACTACTCCGTCATAATGGTCTAAGTTCATTGGTTCCAGACTCACGACGCGCGGTCTAAGTCCATTATAAAGTTTCAAAGGGTTCCTGAGAACAAACGAGTTTAGAGTTTGATCATAGGTTTCAGGATGTTATAGCGTCAATGATTCCACAAGTTTTGTGTCTTACAGAATGTATTTAAAGCGAACAGTGCTAATTTCACAGCTAATCTAGCTTATCGCTAGTTAACTTACGCTGAATTTCTAAAGGAATTAATCCTAAGTGATTTCTGCCTAAGGTGGTGCTCGGGTCTCTGTACGGATTTTTTTGAGATGTTACAATCTACCCCCCTTAACAATAAATTTCATCCTTGAAATTTGTACCTTTTCGTACTCCTCGAGAAGCTGTGGGTAGTTCTTTCTGATTTCTGCTTCTGTCTCCCAAGTAGCCTCTTCTTCAGTGTGATGCGTCTACAACACTTTCACAAAGGGGATGACCTTACTACGCAATACCTGCTCCTTCCTATCTAATCTACGTGCCGGTCGCAGTATATATGTAATATCTTCACCTAATTGCACCTGCTCCCATCTAATGAGATGGGAAGGATCAGGACCATATTTCTTTAGTATAGAAATATGAAATACGTTGTGTACACTCGCGAGAGGTGTAGGCAAAGCTAGACGATATGCCACTGCACGCACATGATCGAGTATCTAGAATGGGCCAATGAATCATGGTGCTAGCTTCCCCTTCTTCCCGAACCGAAGAACTCCCTTCATAGGGGAAACCCTCAAAAATACGTGATCTCCAACCACGAACTCTAGCGGCCGCCGCCTCGTATCGGCATAACTCTTCTGCCTGCTCCGTGCTATAAGAAGTCGACACCTGATGATGTCAATCTTCTCTGAGGTCGCCTGTACTAACTCTGGGCCAATCAATCTGTGCTCACCGACCTCTGTCCAGCAATGCGGTGCTCGGCAAGGACGCCCATACAAGGCCTCATAAGGTGTCATACCGATACTGGCCTGAAAACTGTTGTTGTACGCGAACTCCGCATAAGGAAGACAATCATCCCAACTATCTTTGAAGTCCAACCCGCAAGCCCGCAACATGTCCTCTAAAATCTGGTTCACCCGCTCTGTCTGCCCGTCTGTCTATGAGTGGAATGTTGTACTGAACTTCAACTTCACACCCATAGCTTCCTGGATGCGAGTCCATAAAATAGAAGTAAAGCGTGTGTCTCTGTCCGACACAATTTCTAAGGGAACTCCATGCAGATGCACTATCTCCCTAATGTATAGTTTAGCCAACTCGTCTGCAGAGTTCGTGACTCTGATCGGAAGGAAGTGCGTTGACTTCGTCAAACGGTCGACGATCACCCAAATAGAATCATGTCCCTTCATCGTCTTCGGAAGTCCCGAGATGAAATCCATAGAAATAAAGTCCCACTTCCACTCAGTTATAGGCATAGGCTGAAGGAGACTACGAGGTCGGTGATGCTCTGCCTTCACCTGCTGGAAAGTGAGATAACGGGATACGAATTTTGTGATGTGGGTCTTCATGCCATCTCACCAATAGGTCCTCTTCACGTCACGATACATCTTTGTGCTGCCCGGATGCATCGTAAGCCTAAAACTGTGCGCAGCCTCGAGAATCTCTCGTCTCAAGTCGGGGATATCTGGGACGCATAGGCGGCCACGATAACGTAAGCCCCCATCCCTTCTAACTCGCCACTCAGCGTCTGCATTGTCACTGGCCTGCTCTCGAAGCTTAGTCAGACGCTCATCATCCCTTTGTGCCGCGATGACCCTGTCATCGATTAGAGGTCACACCTGAACATGTGCGATAAACTCAAATGGCTCCTCCACAGTGAGTTTCTGCTCAAAGTCTCACAAAAACTCAACCATGTCCCACTCAGCTACCATTAGTGGAGCCGCAAACTCTATCACCTTCTTGCTGCTCAAAGCATCAGCCACCAGGTTGGCCTTGCCAGGATGGTAGGAAACCTCGAACTTAAAGTCCTTCAAGGTCTCCATCCATCACCGCTGCCTCATATTCAGGTCCGCTGTGTGAATATGTACCTAAGGCTCTTGTGGTCGCAAAAGAGCTCGAACTCCTCTCCATAGAGGTAATGTCTCTAGAGCTTCAATGCAAAAATGACAGCATCCAACTCTAGGTCGTGTGTAGGGTAGTTCTCCTCGTGTTTCCTCAACTGTCTCGAGGCATATGAAATCACCCTATCCTTCTGCATAAGGACACAACCCAGACCAATGCTAGACGCGTCGGTGTATATCGTATATTTAACCCCTTGCTCTGGCAATACTAGCACAGGGGCAGACGTCAGCCTGTCCTTCAGCTCCTAAAAAGCTGCCTCTGCCTTTTTTATTCCAGGCGAACTTCAAATCCTTCCGTGTCAACTGAGATAGAGGTCTGGCGATCTTCGAGAAATCTCGAATGAAACGTCGATAGTAGCCTACCAAACCTAAAAAACTCCTAACCTCAGTGACTGAACCAGGTTGCTCCCAGTCCTGTACTGCAGCTACCTTAGCAAGGTCAACTGCTATCCCATCCTTAGACACTACGTGTCCCAAGAACTTGACTTCCTCTTTCCAGAAGTCGCACTTCTTGTACTGTTCAAATAATTGATGTTGTCTCAGCGTATCCAGGACCAATCGCAAGTGCTCCTCATGCTCCTCTCGACTCCTGGAGTATATTAAAATGTCTTCTATAAATACGATGAGGAATCGATAGAGGAACGGCCAAAATACCCAGTTCATCAGGTCCATGAACACGGCTGGTGCGTTCGTAAGACCGAACGACATCACAAGGAACTCGTAGTGGCCAAAGCTAGTCCTGAAAGCCATCTTCTGTACGTCCTCATTCCTGATGCACAGCTAGTGATACCTTGACTGTAGATCAATCTTCGAGAAGTACTGCGCTCCTCTCAGTTGATCAAACAATCATCTATCCTAGGCAATGGGTACTTGTTCTTCACCGTAACCTGATTCAGCCTGCGGTAGTCAATACACAACCACAATGAGCCATCTTTCTTCATCACGAACAACACAGGTGCTCCCCAAGGAGACACACTCAGTCGTATAAAGCCAACCTCTAATAAATCATCGATCTATTTCCTTAACTCCTCCATCTCACACGGGGCCAGGAGGTACGTCGACAATGAGATGAGAGTCGAACCGGGTACCAGGTCGATAGTAAAATTGATCTCGCGCTGGGGTGGCAACCCAGGTATCTTCCTGAACACATCCTCACAATCACGGACTACTAACATGCTTTCGAGTGTCGGGACTTCAACATTCCTTAACAAGGAAGCATAACAAATCACTAGAGAGGGGTGACTGGCCTGCACCGAAAATGTAAAGGACGTGCCCTCCGGCTCGTAAACTGTCACTAAATGAGTCTCACAATCAATCTCGGCCCTCCCCTCAGTCAGCCAATCCATGCCAAGAATGACGTTGAAATGATAGAGAGAGGGGTCGACGATAAGGTCAATAGCCATCATCCTATTCCCTAAATCTAGCTAACAACCCTCACA